>OX411341.1:10500235-15300235 GCA_948150665.1 Conistra vaccinii | reverse complement strand
AGTTTTGACTTATACTTATATAGACTTATATTTATATCTGCTTATCTCAGTTCCTACACACGCGTTAATATTATCTATACATAACGTGACCATTTATTTTTTTACTCAAAACGGGACATAGGTTTATTTATCTCAATTATAATAGGGCAGATTCAAAAAGGAAACTTAATTTTGAAAATACCAGCATATGTTCTCATTTTCTCAATGCAAAAAAAAAAAAATTAATAAAAAAAATCTTATCAATATGATTTAAGTACTTACTTAATTAAAAATTAAGCAGGATAAATTTTCGGTCATTTTTACATTTGTCAGCAGAACAACTTTCTTTTAATACAGCTGGTGATGATTTTAAATAAGAATAAAGTTCTTGGCACGTTTTTTTAATATTCAACTTAGTAATCAACATCGCCAAGCCTGTAACTGGGTTTTTACAGACGTCCACAATTTATTATTATAGAAAGACTCTGAGAACGGGACAATTTTGCGTCCCGAGGTGTTTTTCGGGGACACTGGGACGTAGAACCGAAAAAAGGGACGGTCCCGTTAAAAACGGTACGTATGGTCACGTTATCTATACAAGAACATACTCATAAGTACTCACTTTCTAAAAGAAGTCTCTCTATGTAAAGGCCTCTTCCTGTCGCTTCATTAAGGGCCGAATATATCTTAACGTTATTATCGATCATCTCTTCCGGACCCACTAAAGGTATAACTTGAATTTTGTAGCGGACAAACAAGAAGTTTCGACATTTTTAACATCACCTTGAATTTAACTTGGTTCGACACTGTTGCTACTCGTTTTTTTTTTAATATTCGAAGAAGTTTCTACAACAATATGAATTTCGGAAATTAACTAAATGCGAAATTGGTCTACTGTCTGTGGTCTACCCATGTGCCAAATTTTATACAAATCCGTTCTGCAGCTTCAGCGTAAGAGCGTAACAAACAAATAAAACCCGACTACTGAAAAATCACGCTCTAAAAATTATGAAACAAGAAAATATTTCGGACAGAAATCAAGACATAGGTACAAAAATGGTCAAAGTAAAGCCGTAGTCGCATACCGTTATAATTTTGTAGCCGACAGGCATGCGACTACGGCTTTACTTTGACCATTTTTGTACCTATGTCTTGATTTCTGTCCGAAATATTTTCTTGTTTCATACTTTTTAGAGCGTGATTTTTCAGTAGTCGGGTTTTAGTTTTTAAACATACTTTTTATATCATTTGTTTTGGGGTTATAATTTTGTAATAAAGTATTTGCAGAGCCGCTTTTTTTTTGTATGGGTTTAATTGTATATAATAGGTATTAATTTTACAGCCGCGCCGTACGTGACACAATCTCACTTTTGCATGTTTTTAACAATTTAAACATATTTATTTACTTTGAAAATATATGATTATTATTTGTAACGTGCTCGTCAAGCCCTTTAAGTTTTTTTTCGTTCGTCAGTTTATGTCCTCTAGAGGGCGCCATATTGAGTTGCGCTTCCAACGCTATCTCATTTGTCAAATTATGATCAGTGGTTTAGAAGTTATGAGGTTACAGATGAACATACATACATACTTGTCAAAATCATAACCCTCACTTTCGCATTTATAATATTTAATATTTGTTAGGATTCATCAAAACACGTTAATATTTGAACTGTCAAATATTAACGTGTTTTAATTAATCCTAATAACAAATATTAAATAACTGTATTTGCGACGTTCGCGTTGCCAACTTCCTGAATACGCCCTTTGAAACAGTTTGTGTCAACAACCTATTTATTTATAATTTTATGGAAAACTTATAGCTACATATAGTAAAATTAATGAGAATGTAATGATAGTAAATTGTTTTTCTATCTGCGGTCTATATTTGCACACGGTTCATAGTTATTAAAATTTAAAAAAAGAACAAGGACACTAGAATGAAAAACATCTCAAAATATATAATCGAACCTTCGAAATTCGTCACACCAAGCCGCTCATAATGGCGCCCAAAAACGCAAAGTTAGTAACTTCTCCATTTGTCCTACCTCTAAGTCTGCCTACCCCAGGCTCACATCTGTCCGGTCGCGATGCACCTGCGGCTGACGACCTGTTACTGTCGCTTTTTATAGCCAAACCGGTTTAGACAGGCTTGAATCGGGTTATGCAAGATGGAGGCAGTAAGAAAATTTAATGTTGTAAATTAATTATTGTTGGAGTGATCTGAAAGACTAATTAAACTATTTAGGCTGGTTTCACAGCTGTCCAGTAGACCCGTACCGGAAGGAAGAAACACGTGAGTCGTTTCACAGCGACGCGGATTGATTCGTACGCGACCCGCTCCGGGTAAACGTAGTAGACCGTAGTAGACCGTATCGTAGTAGACCGTATCGTAGTAGACCGTATCGTAGTAGACCATATCGTAGTAGACCGTATCGTATTAGACCGTATCGTAGTAGATACTACTCCGTCGTTTTAGCGCACTGTGGACGCTACGTTACCCATACGGGTCTGTGAAACCAGCCTGGCCAGCCAGCAATTTATCAGATAATCTACATCTGATAAATTATCAGATCGGATAAATCATAAGATTAGAAAATCAAATCTTATCAAGAGATTTGAAAATCAATTACCTAATCAAATCTTATGTGCACTAATATTATTGAGTAATATAATAATAATACCAGCCTATTATTGTCCCACTGAGGGGCAAATACCTCTTCTCATACAGAGAAGGCACGAGCATTGATCACCACGCTTGCTCAAGATGGGTTGCCGATTTCAGACTTAGGTATATTAACTATAAGGCCAGGTTTCTTCACGATGGTTTCCTTCACCGATGTCAGTAATGTCAAAAATAAACTCAGAAAGTACATTATGAATTGACAAAGTCACAAAGTGCAAGTACTTTGTGACTTTGTCAATTCATAATGTACTTTTGAACTCACAACCTTGAACATCAATCACGACATTATATATTATGCAGTAGTTTAAATGAGCTTCGGAAACAGGAAGAAAATGTGAGTGTGTATTTCACCATTCGACCCCACTGCGACAGTTGGTTGATACGTTTTCAAACTTTTGAGACACGTTCCAATGAAACGTTCGGTCCCATTAAAATATTTGGACTTTTAGAAATTATTCAGACCACCTAAATAAGGACAATGGTAGAACATAATAATAAGAATAAAATCTGTCAAGTGCGAGTCGGACTCGTACACGAAGGGTTCCATACCATGTTGTACAAGATTTAACACTATGAATTTTTGTAATACTTTCGTAAAGATAACAACAGAGGCGCTATAAAAAAACAAAGATTTGTAAAGAAATTGTCTAATTTTAATGAAAAAATGTTGTTGTGTTAAAATATAGGTGTAGGAGTATATTTCATTTATTTTAATAGAAAAATATTAAGTTAACTTTATCCAGTAACATGCATTAACTAAAGTTAAAGTTATTTATTTGCTACTAACATAGTATTAGTAGGTATAAATAGGTACCTATATATGGTAGGTAAGCAGGTAGATATGTAGGGTAGGTAGGGTAGGTTAGGTACCTACCTACCCTGGTAAGAAGGGTAAGGTAGGTAGGTAGGTTAGGTAATTAGGTAGAAATAGGTAGATGCGCCGTAGATAAGTACTTAGTGCTAACCGTGCGAAGCCAGGCCGGGTAAAGCTAGTTACTTATAAATAAAAGGATTTCTCTTGCTACATCAGACTATATTGTACAAAATAGAATGTAAGTAGTACGCCAAATTTTAATTATAACTGTGCGTTTGCACTGGCGAAACATTCACAACAAAACATGTTGGAATCTCTATTTTCTGTCAATTTTTCATACAATGTTTGACAGGAACTAGGGATTTCAACATGTTTTGTCGTGATGTTTCGCCAGTGCAAACGCACGGGTCAATACAGGTATTTATTTACGTTATTTTTGATAGTCATACAGAAATCTATTATTTCTTACTTATTATTTTTACACATCCCATCGGACTATGAGAGTGAGGGAAGAGAGAGTGCACTCATGTCTACCACACACTTGTGCACTATAATATCTCCCGCGCCGAAGGCCAGTCTCCGTTGAGATTGGCCGCCGTGACCGAATATTTTTACACCAATAATTTTTCTCAATATGAAATTGTATCCACAACGGTTTAAGGTAACTGTATGTGCCAGCATTCACTTCAATGTTACTGAATATATTGTCTATTGGAGTATAGTTTTAACATGAGGTACACCTCTGGTACACACATCAACACCGTCTAGGGATACTTTGAAAAAAGTCGATAAAGTTCTTAAACTCAAAAAATACTGGCCGGTTTTAAAATCTTGTGAAGAAAGTTTATTTTGTAGACCTTTTTGGATGATCGAAATTTAAATGATCGAAATAGTATATGCTGCCATGATAGTAGGTACTTACTAATTCCATGTCATTCATCCGACTATTAAATAGTTATCTGTGGAATTTATATCGCATAATATTAGCATGAAATACAAAATGATTACTTTAAGTTGCAGAAAATCGCCCATATTATATAAAATACGTTATGAATCGGCGTTTTTAGTATTTGTTGATTATAAACAGTATATGTTACATGATACACACAAGTTTCAAATTCCTAATTTGTTTAGTTGTTGAGATAGAGCTCGTACAAAAATGGTCTAAAACAGACAACTTCTACGGCCCCCTAATTCATCATTTTTGAAGATAAAAACAAATAAAAATTATATTTATTCTCTACTCGATGAGCTCTAGAAAATGATGCCCCACATGCCAGGGTCAGATTATTTTTTTTTCAAAATTTAATTTTATTGTATGGCGACCCCCCTTTAATTTTTAATATTATTATTTGTTGCTCTTGCGGCAATAGAAATGCTCAATCTGTGAAATTTTCAACTGCCTACTTATTACGGTTCATGAGATAGAGCTCGCTGACAGACAGACGGACAGCGGAGGCTTATGAATAGGGTTCCGTTTGTCACCCTTCGGGTACGGAACCCTAAAAACGCATTAGATACTTACAAGAAAAAAATCTTCTAACGAAAATACACAAAAAATGTTGGTTACCCAATGCCATTTGTTTATTATTTTAGGTCAAAATAAAATCACTTTAATCAGTGTTTTTTTTGCTCGGATATCTTTCGTTAGACGTAAGTAAGTAAGAAAGTAATAAATTTATTTGTAAGAATATTGTTGTTACATAGGTGTTACACATAATATAATGTCCATAATATTCTGCTGTTTCGTTGAACGCTGTGTTACAATTTGTCCATCTATTTTAATGGCAACTTGTATAATTACTTTCATCGCTTCCATTTTTTACTCTCTTTTCATTATTAGTTTTTTAATAACCAACAGTCCTTGCAAATTAATCTTAAGATTTTTTTCCACAAAATAATCGCAAAATTATCACCAAAACATCCAACTAATTTCATCAATGATAGGCATCTTTCTAAACTCCTCAAGTTTCTAAACACTATCTACAGTTTGCTTTACCTAATCCCCTAAAAAGTAAAACTTAAATATTCCACGCCTCTTCAATTTTGGTCCTACCGCAAGTCATTACCGTTTTTGTTTCTAAGGCAAGCCACAGAACAGATTATTTACAGAAGGCCGACTGTATGGTTATAAGCGAGCAACACCCTAATAGGGATGTTAACGGGAGCAAAAAAACTGTTTAGTCCGTCAGTCAGATAATAAAAAAATATTAGATACGTATTTTTTGCTTTATCATATTAATAAAAAATGGTTTGGATAAAGCGCGTTAAAGTTTGGGAGTGGAGGCTCGCTACGTCACAAGTCAGTATAAAATCAGCGAACAAAAAATAAATTTTTAGTCAATAATGCATAACACAGTTTAAATCACAATCCGAGAGTTTTTATTGCTTGATATTGGTAATCCAATGCTTCATAGGTTTGAAAAATTCGACTGCTCAACAGCGTAAATAATGCAATGGACGTGGCTGAACTATCAAAATTAAACCCATTGCGATCAGTTGTCATTTTATGTATAATGTCACCTAGACAAATGACAGTCAAAAAGTCATCACATGCCTTTTCCCAGATAATATGTTGTGGTCGGCTTCCAATCAACCCGTGAGCAGCTGAATACCAGTATTTGACATGGAGCGACTGCCTATCTGACTTCCACAAAGCAGTTACTGGATAACACGATACCCCTTGTTAAGACTGGTTGCCAGACTTTCGGCATTCTGACTACTCGTAACGACTGTCAAAGATCTACAAATTACAGCGGGGGCCAACGGCTTAGCGTGCGTTCCGGGGCACAGAGAGAGATGTGAAAAGGATGGTAACCCATCCATGGATTCACTTCGGCAAGCATAGTCTAACGTTGAATCGAGCCGTGCGGCTGTTATTCACAGTCAAAAAGTATCTCGAAAAATAAATGCCAGTCGCAAGTGCGCTAGCACTGAGTGTCACTGACTGGACAGGTTCACTCAAATCTGTGTGGTTCTTTCCTCAAAAGACCATTTCAGACACTAATCTACATGGTTCTCATATGGCTTGACCAAGATTATGTCTGGACTTTAAAAGAGACCGTGACCTCTGAGTTTGTTTCGGCCTTTCTTCTCAGAGTAGTCAGTTAGGAAACTTAGGAAACGCCGACCTCATCTAGCTTATTTTAAACATTTTTTTTTAATATGACGTGTAAAAGTGATTCCGATATCCTATTTACAGAATAAACAATTTCATTTCATTTCATTTCATTTCTATTTCTGCGAGCGTTTGCGCTCGTTGTATGTAGCTGACCTTCTGTACCTGTGTATTTTGTTTTGGCAAGCTATCTTCGACGTGACTCGCAGTTCGGCTTGTCAAACATTCAAGAACAATGGAGAAAAAATGTTTCTCTAATGTTTTGTGGGATTCTGGAGTTGGTTAGGGAAGGCTAGATAAGTTTTTGGGTGGGTTGTCTGAAGTAATGTTTTAGGTAGGTATAAGATTAGATGTCGTGGGTGTCCCGAGGAAATTTGCAATATCATATTTTCTGAATTAAGGTAATCTTAAACTGGGCTGACGGAAGGAAAATATCTTGAGGTCTACAGCGTGATTGAATAATACCTGCAATTACAGTCGTTTATATAGTTTTCCGTAGTAATTACAACACACATTTTACACACATTACAACAACATTAACTGCGATGATATCCGGCGATGATATGCGATGATATGCGATGATATTAATAATATCCGGGATGATATGCAACATTGATATGAGTTGCAAAGACCCAAATAAAAACCATAAATAAAGAATTGAATTTCAAAACAAGAAACAAGTAAAAAAAGTCGCAAAGTCACTTTGCGTTCGGCGCTTATCGTGGCAACACGACTTGTCCGGCTCGCAACAAGTCAATCGTCATCCAGAGGATGCCTCGTTAAGAGGTGAAATACAATCGATTTCTTACAGAGTTCTTTATGTCTCTTTAAAGAACAGTTAAGCGAATTATCTATAGTCTATTGATTTTTCAATATTTTCTATCTCTCTCCTACTTTGATCGGTAATCCAAGACCTTTACCATTACTCTATAATCACTATTTGTATCACTTTAATAAACTTCTTGTCTCTCTCTAACATAACATAATCCCTAAGTGCATCGTAGACCGGACGCGACTCCGAACTATTTTTTTATTTCACCACATCACATTATCTCAGTATCTACTTTATTAACATTTTAACTAATAGTGAGAAACATTCTATTATTTGATACTTGCATCTTTTACTAATTAAATTGGGGTAAGCAGTGTAGGTGACATGGTGACAATTATAACTGTTCAATCTGGTTATGAATATAATAGGGTACTTATAGGGACATACACGTGCAATCTGTTACCATGATGTGTGTGATTGTGTGATGTGTATGTGTTTATGTGTATACGTGTGTCTTTTCATTCAAAAATACTGAGTACCCAAATTTGCCCATCCTTAGTATTGAGTATATTTTTTACCGTTCGAAGGGTAGGAATAATGTCAATAAAATTGGAAGCACATGACATTTTTCAACTATGTTTGTAATACAAGATAAAAGGATGACCACGTATCGTTAACTTCTTAGTGTTGAAACATAGGCGACAGTAGCCATTATCAACAGGTGGGTTATCTTATCACTTATCAGCCAAGATTTAACGTGAAAAAACTTTCTTTAACTTTAAACTGTTAGTAATTTTATTTAAATAAATCCCATTTTGAAATTAATTATTTACACATTTTACAGTAGGGACTAGTATTCGCTTTAAATGCATATAAATTAAAATAAGAAATTAATAAAATGAAATCGATTAATAAAATATGTACAGTCCGCGTACAATGTTCCTACTGCTGGGACGCAGGCCTCGTCTCTATGAGAGGAAGTGGGCCGTAATCCTCCTCGCAGGCCCAGTTCAATTCAGATGTTATTCAATTTTAAAATAACAATATTTAATATAGTACTTTACTGTCTTCCTAATAATTCAAATAGTTTCCCAGTCCATTCTATTTAAGACACAGGTCGTCACAACCTTTAAGAAACGCGTTAACCAGTTCTGCAATACCTCTAATGACCTACGTACTGGTTTTACTTGAAACCAACTAAGACTCCTATTTGAACATTAGAATCTATTTTGATATTAAAACCTCCTTTTATGGGACGCCTATGCTAATACCGTGGGAATATAGCTAAAGATTACTGTGAGAAATTAAAACATGCATCTAATTGAATAAATTTTATGGTTCCAACCGGATATGAGTCATGTTAGCAACTTCAACGTGCATGATCCGTATTATTTCATTGTTTGAACTTTGATGTCGAAGATTGAAGGCCTATAATTATTTCCGATGCTCAAACTCCAAACTCAGAGCATTTATTTCAATTTATTTACCAGTTATAGGCACTTTTGAAATGTCAAGGAGTTGGTCAGTCAAAATGATGAAGCTTGTTGCCCATTCCAAAGTTAAGTAGGTTCTTATGGAGAAGATCGGGCAAGAAAGTCCATGGACACTCTTAGGACGTACGGCATTTCATACAAACTTTCAAGCCCTTGTTTTTTCGAAATGACTAAACCGATTTTAATGAAACTTCATACGCATAAGCAGGATACAAAGGTCTAAAAAGTTAGTTAAGAACATTTTCGAAAAATTGTGCTACGGCAAAATTAGACTGATTTAAATTTTTTTCGTGAATTCAGGTTTGGTCCCATAGTAAAAGTTGTTCATAATGATGAGTAAAGTGTCATGTGTTTAAGTATCGGTCACCAATTACCAGTCTCCCTATATAATGAGAACGATGAAACTATATGAATCAATCTCCACACGGCGTTATTATCGCCGCGATTCTCTCGTCCGTGGTGATGGCGCCTTAGTATTGTACATTTATCTCTGCTAGCGAGTAATCGCTCGTCCCCGTTGCGCACTCGCTGCTCGTTGCTCGCCAACTCGTTTTTATCTGCTAGCTCCACTCGCTCTTGTTAATCGCGGCGGTCGGATTTAGTCGCAAACTTGCAGATCAGCGATGCTAAAAGTAACATGTTTGTGAAGGCCTTAACCGGGCCATTCTGATTTTTCATATAAATACGTAATTCCAATTATCACTCGTTAATGTTTTTTCATTACAAAACATAATTAATAATCTATTATGAGCTATTCAATAGTTACCACGAAAAGCTTAAATACATCAAAGGGATATCAAGTTAAATTAATTAAAAAACAATTTGTTAATTTTAAAACGTAATTAGCCGCTTTAATTATAAATAAATAAAGTAGGCCTGTTTTTCAATTTAATTTAATTATACATATAAAGTTATTGTAGAAAGTTGGAAACCTCTCAGGGTGAGTTGATAATTATTTTGTATCTATGATTACAACCAATATTATGGTATACTGTCATTCACATATTATAACGCTTCCCCAAAGGATTAGACAAAGTTGTATTTATGCTACAAAAACATTTCGTCAATTATGTTAAAGTTTATGTAATCGGACCATATAATAGGGGGCGAGCCTAATTGCCATCAATCGGGCACAAATCCAGACTTCACCTGCTACGGGGAATTCACAAATGGGAAACCCCTATTCCGTAAAAAAACCTAACAACACTTTACTTAACTTGGGGATTGAACCCAGGACTCAGGAACTTTAAATTACAGACTTGCCGAATTGACAATACCAACAAAACTATTTTATTAGTAAAACCTGATATTACTTAGATACCTAGATAAATTCATTGTTTCAGTTTTTTTTAAAATATACCTTAACGACGCATTTTAAGGTATCTTATATATTTTTATGAAGGAAGCAAACTTTTCTGCAATTTGAGCCTAACCCAAGCACTCTAAGTCTATGGATTGCGAAGATAAAAAAATATAAAAAATTGTCTTTATTTCCTCTGACCTTAATACGAACGTTGCGAGGATTCAGGTAGTCAAAGATGGGCATTTTTTCCAAATAGTGAAAAATTCTCGAATAGTTCTAGAGAAAGTGTTGTAGTTGAGTAGAAGGAAGATTTCGTGCCCTTGCGCATTCCTTCTTCAGTGAACAAGGAAAACTGATACAGTGCTAGCTCATACGCAAAATGCTGCTTCAATTGTTCATCTGATTGTTTTGTTGTCACGCAGACCCTCTGGCCATGAGAGTAGGCAAAAACTACTGAACGCGACCCCTGCTTCGATCATATCATACTTCCTATTGCTTCGTTTACGTTCATACATCTGGTCATACACGCAAGCCGGTTGCGAGTACTACGCACCTAACCTTTATGAAGAACATCACCAATAAGATCACTATAATGTCCTTCTAGGACGTCCCCTCCATTTCCATTCACATCTGCATCATATAATTCGATCGAAATAACGTCAAATCAACTTTAAACTTCCTTGTTTCAAATAACTATGCAAGAGACAATACACCTGTTACCTTTGATTTAGTAACTTCGATGCTGTCAAATAAGGTATTATTTACAGAAAACTTTCTGTCGCCTTAACCACTGAACTTGATTTTTGTCACACGATTTCTCACTCCTTAAATGGCATATACCTATAGACTCTAATTGAAAGATGGCAGAGCACGGAGGAGCAGTGGTGGCCCAGTGGTAACGGCCACAACTTATGAGTTGTAGGTCGTAGGTTCAAAACCAGACAGGCGCTTTACTTTGTTTAAAATATTTCATCACCACTGCTCTCAAAACGGTGAAGGAAAACATCTTGAGGAATCCAACATGTCCTAGAATACAAAATTGGAAGACATGCGACATCTACCTACCGTACTGGGCCCGCGTGGTGGATTACGGGCCACTCTCTCTCACCGAGAGGAGGCCTGTGTCCCAGCAGTGGGAATATTATTTTAAACAGCTCTATTTATTTGCAAACCAAACCGAAAATTAAATTAAATCTTTAATAAGTCCTCCAAAATTGCCGCCCGGGGTGCAAGGCTTACATGTATTCAGCCAGTACAGCAATTTAGATTTATCTTGAAGAAGGTGGTCAAAATAGTGCTCGAATTTCCAAGTATGTTTGAGAAAATGTATTTAGTAGAAACCAATAAGATAAAAGAAAAAGCAGTTTTATTGCATACTGAAATAACAGAGATTTCACAGTAAACCCGAATGAAAAGTAAAGAAAAACAAGAAACAGGCTAATTACTTGATTCATTAAGGGCGCTGACCCATATAGAGGCTCTTAATTTAAGGGCCTTTTATGCTTTGTTTGGGCAAATATCTTTTGTTGCTGTTTAGCCGTTTTCAATGACGGTGGATGACCCGTAAGTGGAAATTCATGCTGATTTCGTTGGTGAAAAGATGAATTAGGTAATTAATGGTATTTATTTTATTTATTTGTGGATTTTATTTTGGGAGAATATAGGTTTATAGAGCAGTTGGTTGCGGGTTCAAATTTTGGTAATATCGAAAAGACTTGTTAGGAAAATATTCTAAGCAAATCTTGACTTCTCCCTTCTATTTTGTGTGGTCAGTGACTGACCTGCACGCGTAGCATGCGCTTTCTATGTCTACGAAGAGTAGACACAGCTCTTTCTATACAAAGTGACATTTCCTTTCTTCATTTTTGACATCGCACCGTAGAAATCTTTCTTCAATCTGTCACTTTGTCTTTCGTTTCTAACTATCTTTGTCTAGGTCATTTTATATGTAGACTATTTCAGAAGAAAGTTTTCTATACCAAATTGTCAAAATCACTCTGACGACTGACAGTTGTCTATGGTAGTGAAATATTATACTCGACGGTCACAAAGTACACAGGGTTATCTGCAAAATCATGATTTTACAGAAGAGCGTTTTAAACGCAAAACTGTGATAACTAATAGAAGAAGAAAGCTATCTTCTCCTATTTTACATCATTTAGTTAATATTACCAAGGAAATGGTTAAGGCCAATATTACTGTAATGTTATTTGTTCCAAAACACGGTACTTCGACACACTGAAAAAAATAAGCTGTGCTTAGTTGTGTTAAATGTGACTTAATATCAGTAAAAATTGACAATCAAACAGTAAAAACATCCTATGACGAAACAAAGAATTCTGAGTCGAATCATATTAAAGAGTGAATTTCGTAAAAAGTCCAGTTGCCTCTTTTTACTTTGCTGCCGTCGTACTGTCTACACGGAACGTCATTTTTGTCTACTCTTCCGTCGAAAAAGCGGTGCTCATGCTACGCCTGCTGGTGTCAGAGTTCTTATGCCGCCCATTGATGGGCCTTTGACTTGATGTCACATGCCGTCGAGAAATATTTATTTATTTAATACTTCTAACACAGAAAGGAACAGAGGCAGACTTAATGCCATAGGCATTTTCTACCAGTCAACCTTAGGGTGATGCAGAAACAAACAGATATCTGTCAGGCATGCCGGCTTCCTCACGATGTTTTCCTTCACAGTATTTTTAAGTAAGTGATAATTATGCAATAAGCAGATGAACCCGAAAAGTCAGAGGTCCGTGCCTTGGGTTCGAACTCAAGACCGATGACTTGGCAGTCGGACACACCTCTAGGCTATCACTGCAATAACATACCCATATAATTTTAATAAAAATTGCTTACGCTGAAACCAAAATTCAAGCAAACAAAAGCTATCATTTGTGTTCGCAAAAGTATTTAAAAAAAGCACAAATTAATTCCACTTTCTCAAAGAAGGGTTACTTTCGACCCAGCCTGTACACAATCGGGCGGCTATCTCCGTAACCCTACGCCCGCCGTCTCCCACCACTAGGCTATCACTGTTAAGTTGTTGGAAAGAAATCTTGACTTAACGGTCTGCAACCCCCCACAGGCAATGAGAAAGCGTAGTGGTCAATCCTCGTTCTCTATATGAGAGGACCCGTTTATATTGAGACAGTTACAAGCTGGTATGTAAACCTCTTCCTATATCTACATTTCATCATCTGCCTAGCCTCTTCCCAACCATGGTCGTCGGCATCCAGTCTAACTGGATGCAGGTATTCTAGAGATTAGGTAGACCAGTATTTAAGGATGTGCAAAGGTAGCCCGCGAAATTCAAAATCTCTTTCGTTTTTTGCAATTTGCAGGTCAGTGTCGTGTTGTATGTTGAGTAAAATATGATTCGCGACCGTAACAAATATGACTTTACAGAATTAGAATCAGCAATACAACTCCTAGCATAATCCCCAAATGTCATGATTTCATGAAATAGTCTTCATAGATTACATGAACTTATAGAGTGGTATTGATGATTTCTATGATTTATAATTCTATAAATAATCATTTGATACGGCCGCGAATCATTTTTAGATCAACATACAACCTGATACTGACCTGTAAAATGCAAAAAACGTAAGAAAGTTTGAATTTGGCGGGTTACCCTGTCGCTTGCGCCTTAACGTGGAGCGACTTCCTATAAAAACAATCTTACCAAGGTGTATCGTGCTTCCCAGTTACTGAGTTGTAGAGGTCAGCCTCTACAACTCAGTAACTGGGAAGCACGATACACCTTGGTAAGATTGTTTTTCAGACTATTCCTGAATCACTATCTGTTTTACTATAAAGAACGACAACAAACACCATTTGTTTATAAATAAAGTCATATTGTCCTATTTCTTTACAACAGAAAATGTTACTATTATAAAGCTGCCCGGTCCGTTTCGGAAACGGCGCAATAATACCGAGGCAGGATTCCAACTGGTTTATTGTGGTGTCATAAATAAAGCTAGGTCTTCCTTTGTAAGGGCGTGGGTATGCTGTAGACTAGTTTATTTAGTTTTAAAGGAAATTGTTACGTTCTAGGAATTTTTCCTGTAGTTAGAGACACAAATCTCAGCAAAATATTCCGTAAAATTGTTAATTCTGTGAGGAAACCGTATTAAGAAAATCTTTACTCTTTTTAACCGACTTCAAAAAGGAGGAGGTTCTCAATTCTCTTGTATATTTGTTTAATATTCTTTTTGGATATTTTTTACGCGATTACTCCGCCAATTGATTTTGATTTATTCTTATTTTTTTTTGTTAGGGCATACTTCAAAAGTGGTCCCATATAAATTTTGTTAATAATACGTATTTTTCCCACTTATGATGATGATGATGATGTGGATGATGTTATATTAAATTCCTGTCACTGCTATTTTTTTTAGTTGCAAATATTCAAAATGGTGTGGAGTAGGTAGGACCACAACTAAAAAGTGAAAAATATATTTTTTTATACAAAAAAAAGGAGTTTTTCGTATAAAAAAATGCTACCGGTTTTTTTTATTTTTTTTATTGAAATTATTGACGTTTGAAGTTTGAGCAACGACGAATTTCGGATAAAAATTTAAAAAGTCATTTAAAAAAATCCGTGTGGCATAGGTCTTGTTATTGGGTCTAAACACGTAGCAGACGGCCTCACGGATCTGCCATTTTCGTATGTTCAACCGTTTGCCTAACACCCTGTATAAGTATTAATTCAAGAAGGTACAGAGAAAAGAACATAAAAAAAATTCGTCAGCATCGCTGTCAGTGGAAAAAGTGCTCAAAAGGGTGGGGCAGCGTTTGATGACAAAGCTGATTCTTTGGCCTAATAATAGGACAGCCCTCTGACGACGTGAATTATCTTTTGTTTTTATCTTATTAATTGATTATTTCAGACCACTTTTTCTGACAATGTTAATTCATATCTTTGTAAATATGTATTACTAAAAAGTCACACAACTGCAATCACTCAACTAATGAGTACTCAAAGACCTTTAATTAATACTAAGAGGATCGGTGGTAGACCAGCAAACTACTTTAAACACGTAACAGCCGCAGTGATACACTAATTGATTAATGTTACAAAGAAAGTAGGTACCTAAGTGAGCGTGGAAATAATTAACGGTAATTAGAAACTGTTGGCTTTTTCCCATCATATGAACGTTACGGTTGTGGTTCTTACGGGGATCAGCAGGGAAGTTCTAGCTTCGAGCTTATTTTGGGACTAATTTTATAGGTATTTATAATAATGTGAGCTTAATTTTCATGTGCAGGTTTTTTTGTAAAAACTTGTTAAATATTTTAGATCAAAAAAATATATTTGCTTGCTATAAATAGTTAATTTCTTTTTTAACTCAATTTCATTTCAATATTTTAACAATAAGATTGAAGATTGATGTTCTTTTGGTCACAAAATTATCAAACAGATAATAAAACGTACTTACCTAATTCATTTTCGTGACGCGACAACTTTGGATCGCTTTTAAATTCGGATTATCCAAATTTTATCAAAGATTGCTTTATAAATCAATCTTTAATAAAATGCTAATGCCAAATGCTTTTAAAATATTAAAAGCATTACTTACTCATTACATTTATATTTATAATATTTTTTTATTTTTTGTTAATTTATATTTATACCCATTCTATAAGCAGAATTCCATAAGTTTTGACGACTATTAAGAAGTCTGGATGTTTTCAGACTAAAAACAACAGTTCTAGCTCCAGCATGTACACAGCCTTATAAAAACAGTCCGCGACCAAGTCGTATACTTTATATTATATCATTTCCTACACAGCATCGTTCCTAAGATTAATCTTTACTAACATCGATTTTATTATGAAAATATTTGGTTTTTGTTTTCTGTTTAGATTAGAATAGGCTCACCAGGTCATCGGTCCATCTTGTGGAGGGCCTTCCAACTCTACGTCTTCCGGTACAGTACGACACAACTTAGATGTAGCATCGGCAAAATTCGTAAAACTGATCACCATTCGAACTGAGTGCGCGATCCAAATCACCAATCTTTATTACTGCTTTAGGTGAAAAATATCTTTCGAAAACGCAATAACTTGTAAAGTCTTATAGACAAATACATTCGTAAAATTTAAATGAATGAACAAAAATTTTCAAATCTATGCTACATCTAAGTTGTGTCGTACTATACGCGGGCGCCACTCCAGAACGTTTCGGCCCCATCGGTTTTCTGTTCTGCGAGCAATGTCTGCCACTGCCACTTAAGTTTTGCAATTCTTCGGGCTATGTCGGTTAACTTGGTTCTCCTACGTATCTCTTCGTCAGGTCGTATTAATCAGCTGGATGCGAGAAGTAAAGAACCGGTCGAAGTGGCGGTGCTTGGGGGAGGCCTATGTCCAGCAGTGGACGTCTTTCAGCTGAAATTATGATGATGACGTAGGAGGCTTCTGTCTGCCCAGATGTTGATTAGCTCGTGGCTAAGTAAAGCCCTACGGGTCGACCGATAAAAGTTAAGCTAATGTTGCCATCTTGTCTTGTAGTGGATGGGTGACCAACCATTTCATATCGAGACCTCTCCGTGTCAGAAAGCACGTTATGCTGTAGGGCCCGGCTATCATTAGTTGATCATTGACAATCGTTACGAGTTTCGTTAAGCCCGAAAGTCTGACAACCAGTCTTGCCATGTACGTATCGTATTATCCAATAACTGCGTTGCGAAGGTCAGATAGGCCGTCGCTCCATGTAATAATGTTTCATCAACGATTAACATTGCTTTTGTAATTGAAAAGGAGAATGAGGAACACGTCGTAAAGAAAGTTTTGGGTATGAATTTTATTTGAATAGAAAAGAAGAAGAAGTGGTAAGTGACGAATCTTTTGGCCTGCATCTCACCTGATGGTAATTGATGATCAGGCCGACGACGGTGGCCGTGTGCTTCACCCGGAATCCTCAACCACAGAGATTCTGTCTATCTTACCTCTAACTGCCGAAACACAACAATAAATAAAATAAAATTTATTCAAGTATAAAGTATAACTATGATTTACATTAATTATAATCGAGGAAAATTTAATTCTAACTGTAATATAGACTTTCCTGAGCTAGGTTTATGAAAACCTGTGTTTCAGGCCGTCAATTTACATCAAACATTTTAAAAAGAAGGCAACAATTAATTTATTAGAAGCTAAATTAAAAAGAAGCAATGCTGTTAACATTGTTGTTATGGCGACAGACTTAGATAAGATGGTGGTAGCTAGCCAGGCGGACTTAGAACAAGCCTCACCACCACCGAAACCGAGCAGAAAATTGTGCTCCCACTGGTTATCGAACCCGGGACCTCTGGGTTTGAGACAGGTGGTCTAACCACTAGACAGAGACGGTAATAATATTGCGATGATGACTCATAGAGTTGACTATAAGAAAAAAGAATACATGTTGCTTAGACCTTGAATAAATTAAATCTCATTCTCCTGCCTATATCCCAATTTATTTAGAGACGGCGCAACATGTCCCTTTCTCCCATACTTCTCTATTAGTCATCATCTCGGTAGTCACCCCCTTTCTAGCCATATCATCTTTCACTCTTTCCTTTGGTCTCGAATAAATAAAATAAAAAAATCAAAACTTTTTAATTCAGACTTTGAAATCCATAGAATTTCAGTACAAAACAATTTATAAAATACGTATACGTACGCAAGTACGTACGAAGCTAACTCAAAAAATTAACCAAGCAAAGTTAATAAAATGTATATGGGACCATCTCTGAAATATAAACGACCAGGTCAAAGGGACCAAACAAAAAAAGAATCATTAAAATTAGTTCATAATCGGCGGAGTAATCGCGTCATAAAAATACATTAAAAAAACTCCTCCAGTTTGAAGTCAGTTGAAAAAAATAAACGGATAATAAGTTTCACCCCAGCGAGCAGTGGTGGCCCAGTGGTAACGGCCCCGACTTAAGAATTGTAGGTCGTGGGTTCGAACCCAAGCAGGCGCTTTACTTTGTGTAAATAATTTCATCACTACTGCTCTCAAAACGGTGAAGGAAAACATCGTGAGGAAACCAAAAATTCGAAGACAAGTGACATCTAGCAACCCGCACTGGGCCTGCGTGGTAGATTATGGCCCACTCCCTCTCACAGAGAGGAGGCCTGTGTCCCAGCAGTGGGAACATTAATAGGCTGATGATGATGATGATGATGAAGTTTATAAAAGCCTCCAAAATATTTCCAAAAGACGAGTTATTATTTCAAAACGTAACGATTTTGGTCCTACATGAAATGAAACTACACAGTACAACAAAATAACTACATTCGTTCAATGTTTCATAATACTTATTGATTAAAGTATAAAACACATCGCTCCAAAGGAAGTGGTTACATTTTTATTATCATTACGGCTCGCAACTGGTTCACGGGCAGCAGAGGTTGTGGTACAAGGTATAGAGTGGTGAGGATTTACTATGTAACTTGAACGTAATAGAAAAGTTAACGGACCTTGGAGAGAGTGCAAGATTAAATGCTGGCAAGTGTCAAGTAAGTACCTATATCATTTTGACTTTATCAATTTCATATGTTACGTACTGTACAAGTATGATTTTTGAAGTTGCAAAGACTTTTAGATGATTTTTGACCCGGGCTTTGTTATTGATCGGAATAAATATTCAGCTACCAGATATTTGTTTTCGACATAGGTGTTTATCCATAATTATTAGTTATGTGTTTGTAAACGCAACTTTGATACAAAAACACGCAATATATGGGGCAACTTACATCGTGTTTCCGACTTCTAAAAAAAAGATTCTCAATTCGGAGGAATGTTTTTTATAACTTAGAAGTCTTCTCATCTTACGGTCAAGGAAGACATTGTAAAGAAACTTTTGCATAATGGTTTGGAATCGCCAACTTACAGTGAACAAACATAGAAATCAATATTCATTCCTTCTTCCTTAGACAAAGTATGTAGCACTGCATTGGGTACAGTTACAGATGCTCGATTCCTATAAACAAAATCGAATCGTTTTGTTTACCAATGGTAGTGTTTTTTATTGCCAAACTGGGCATACAAATAGAGTCATCTGGACTTCTGTATGAGAGGGTCTACTATGCAAAGCTATGAGGTCTTTGCTTCATTATTGGTAAAGATATAAAAGTCTTAATTTTAACCAATATTATTCTCCTGCCCTTATCCCAATTTATTTGTGGTCGGCGCAACATGTCCCTTTCATACTTCTCTATTAGTCGTCATCTCGGTAGTCACTCTCTTTCTAGCCACATCATCTTTCACACAGTTCATACATCGTTTCTTTGGTCTTCCCCTACTCTTATAGCTATCGACATTCATACTCAAAACTTTCCTCACGACATTTTCCTCATTCCTCCGCATCACATGCCCATACCAGGGCTCGCTATCTCTCAAGTCAGTATAAAATCTATCAGGGAGTGACGTCATGGTACATTTTAACTGAATGTTTTGTCGTTATCTTTTAATTATATTTTATTTCATATATAAAAAAGAAAAAAACACATGTCCAATATTCTTTAATAATCAAAAAACGACAAAAAAAAATATATGAACATCCCTAGTGTAGGAATGGGCCAAAAGAGAAAACTAACCTCACCTTCAGATTTGTAGCTGAGATCCTAAACTTAACCCAACTGTCCTGTTCATTCAAGTATTCAAAATAACAACGCTTATAACTTGCAGCTACTGTTAATGTTCAAACCGGTCTCAGTCGCCACGAGAATGGAATAGTGAATGGAAAGGAAGCCAACGGTTTAGCGACTCGGGATGCTGTTACACCGTGGTGTAATGTTATGATATAGGGGTCAATGATTTGGTTGAATATGTTTCTATTTATGCCTGACCGTCACTGTCAAAAAGTGATGTGAAGGCAAAAGTTAATCAAATTATCTGAGGGCTAAAATTGTTGTGTTTGTCCTAGTGTTGGAAAACAGGCCAAAGGGTAACTTCCACAGCTCTGGACATGCAACTTAAAAACCACAGATTTTACGGCTATCCATTTCCATTCAAATAATTTCAACTAATGTGAGGTTTTATATTATGAAATTGATTCCTTTATTCCAAAAAAAATCGATTTAGACCAAACGAGCGAATGCACATTCTATCCCCCACTCTACCAACATCTTTTTGTGCAAACAGGGACAGAACATTCGTTCGTCATTCTCTCCCTACTAAAATGTAAGTTAATCAACAAAAAAATGCTTCAACTCTTGTTCTGATGGATAGAATCTATGTTCGTTTAATCTAAACCCATAACCCTTAGAATAAGGGTAATTATGGTTATTAATACGACTTTGTTATAGAAAAATAATATTTAAGAATGTGTATTGCGCTCCCGTTTTAGCAAGACTTAAACAAATACAGAATTTACATAAAATACAAAGACTTTTTACAATAACTGTTTATAATTCAAGAATGTATGGTTATTTAAAGCAAAGATTACACTTCTGTGGAACTCCGTCCATCGTGAGATTCATTCACAAGCCGACGAGTTATAAATTAAGGTGTAGTGTGTATTACAATGTTCTTTTATTTTCTTATTTCTTGGAACTATCGACAAACAGGTTGTACGCTACAACATGGCTGGTCATTCAAAACAGTTTACGTCTCTCATGATATTATGAGCTTAACTAATATGTAAATCGGATCAAGAGAATGGAACTGGGAAATAAATGAAAATAACTTTGGTGAATTTATAATTTTAATAGGAAAGTATAAATAGGAATAGATTATAATAATTAAGTCAAATGAGAAATTGTTTACCTATTACAAAGGTAGCCTAGCAAGATGCTTGATTGAGAGCCAATCTTCAGATTATAAGACCCAGTAACAGAGGTTTTTTAATTTACGATAAGGAATAATTCAGAATAATAATAAAAAAGACAGGAAAACGACTATCAGTAATCAAAACTTAAAAGTTCCATCTTTAGAATCCTCCAAAATCATATCAGCCCCCTTTTCAGCAATCACCATGACATCAGCTTGTGTATGACCACTTGTAATAAAAGGTATAACACTAGAATCGATAACCCTAAGCCCTTTAACCCCAATTACTTTTAATCTAATATCGACCACAGTACCCATAGAACATGTACTGCTATAATGATATGTAGTTCCCATCATTCCTAAGGCATAGCATTTCCAATAAGTAGGTCCGAAACGTTGTAAGAATTTGCACTCTTGCAAGTCAGGATATACAAATTCCACATTAAAGTTTTTGAAGACAGTCTTTACTATTTCATTGAAATCTTCAATATATTTTGCTACATCGTCTAAATCTTCTTCATGAGAATAGAAGCCTGGTATTATTATTGGCGGATTTTTATAATTTCCACTTTCTAATACCACATGGCCTTTAGATTTTGGATGCAATAGAATTAGTTTTGTTAAAATTACTTCGCTTCCTTTGGTAGCATTGTATAACGATTGACAGAGTTCGTCTTTAAATGAATAATCTACTGAACATAGTGACAAAATTTTGTCAGAATCACTTGGTATAATATAATTCAATATTTGGTAATCTGGATATTTATGTGACTTACCAAAAGCTGCATTACCTACAATTATGGGAAGAGGAAATTCGTGGGGATTATCACGAGGCGATTTCATATTTATAATATTCAATTTGTGTACTAAAATTACTCCTAAGTGGTCTTGATAATGCTTTCCAACTGGGAGGTTAGATTTAACAGGAATTTTATAGCCTTCTAAGTCGTCCTTAGGTCCTATACCCGATAGCATTAGTAAATGAGGTGATTTGATTGCTCCTGCTGATATAATTATTTCTCTTTCAGCTTTAATGGTTATTATCTTATCATTTTTCACTGCAGTTACTCCGACCGCTTTGTCTCCTTCAAAAATAATTTTAATTACTTCTGTTTCTTTAAGAACATGTAAGTTATGACGATATCTTGCAGGACTCAAATAGGTAGAAGCCATACTTTCTCGATTACCATTCTTAATCATAAACATAGGTTCATAATATCCTACAGTTTGAATCCCATTTGCATCTAAGAGTATATTATGACCAGCTTCTTTGAAAGCTTTTAAATATTTCTGACTGACTATATTACCTTGTTTTCTGAGTCCTACATTTCTTTTACATCCATATATGCCATCATCATATATGCCGTTAGGAGAATTCAAAATTTGGTTATCAAATTTCTTGAAATATGGTAATAGATTTTCAAAGTTCCATGCTTCGTTTTTCACTGCTTTTGCCCAAGAGTCGTAGTCGTGAGGATCACCTTTTATGTAGAGGAGATGACCAAGACTGCTGCTTCCTCCCAACATCTTTCCGCTGGTAATTTCTAGAATTTTCCCTTTGTGCTCTTGAGCTGTGTATGCATCGTTGATGGTCGTAAAGTTCCAGTCGTGTTGTGAATTTGGTAAATAGGAATATAGACCAGGGTACTGTAAATTAAAATAGTTTTAATTATATAACTTACAGTTTGTAATAATTGCAATAACTTGTATACGTTCATATTAATTGCCGGCATACTATTGAAAATGCTCGTTACTCAGTACAATGTTGATCCAATTTAATGTTCTGACTTTCATTCGTAAATTACAATTATGTGTTATGTCATACTTTTTTCCCATTGCGTCATTTTAATACTTTTTTGTTTCTTTCATGGTTACACATCTGGTTAAATAATTTGAGCAACGGTTTAAAAAAACCTTAATCATATTTATACAGAGTGTCCAGTAAATAGTACGACATATTGCAGGGGGTGATAGCTGGGATCAATACCATCCAAATTAACCCAATATATTTTCAGCAATATGTTACGGATTTAGAGTTATTCGAAATTTTACAAAATATCGAAAAATCTCTACCTTCAAACAGATTTTTAATTATTTCGTAATGAAAAATTCCTTTTCTAGTATTTGTTTTTTAAATCAAATTATTTGGGAATAGTTACTCTACACATTGATAAGTCTTTTTTCTATCCCAAACAAGAATGTTTTAAAAAAATACCACTTCTGTAAAAAAAAATCTCTGTACCATTTTCTTATCACACAACTTTAACCTACAGTAGTGAAAAAAAAAATCCGTAACATATTGCTGAACATATATTGGGTTTATTTGGATGGTATTGACCCCAGCTATCACCCGATGCAATATGTCGTACTATTTACTGGACATCCTGTATAAATATGATTAAAGGTTTTTTTTACTAACCAACTTATATTGACAGATTATCAATCTAGTTGCGGGAATTCCTGAGGGGAAACCGTGGCCCCTGGCAAGGCAAGGGAAGTAACATGGGTGGGTTTTAGTCAGTAAGAGTCTGACACGCCCTTCCGCTCCGCCCGGAGCGGGAGAAGTCATTTGATGATTTCCCACCCACAAAAAAAAAAAGCTTATCAATCAATCTGCCTAGCCTTTTCGAACTATATTGGGGTCAGCTTCCAGTCTAACTGGATGCAGCTGAATACCAGTACTATACATGGAGCGACTGCCTATCTGACCACCACAACCCAGTAACTGGGTAATACGATACCCATTGGTAAGACTGGTTGTTAGACTTTCGGGCTTCTGACGACCCGTAACGACTGTCAAAGATCCACGAATGACAGCCGGGACCAACGGCTTAACGTGCTTTCCGAGGCACGGAGTATTTTCGGTATGTAAAGATGATCACTCATCCACGGACCAGCCTCGGCAAGCGTAGCTTAACCTGATGGATTGACCCGTGCGGCTGTTATTACTTAGGCACGAGCTCCTACACATATTAGACTGCTTATACTACACATATGTATAATTATGTAATTGATAACATAATCCTACATTATAAACTTATCATTATCATCAAATATCAATCGGTCGCCAACATGATGGTCCAACCAAATAAAAGAAGCTCCGTCCTCAAGCAAATTTCAACAGGTGGTGATGACAACTTTGGTCCAGAACCAGTGGATGTAGATTGTCCGTTTAAAGGGGTCCAGTGACCACGATCCTCAGTAATGAGGGACCGATTGAAGAAGAAGATCATCAAATATCTCAAACTCACAAGTGACTCAAAAGGAGGATCTCCACCAGCCTCTATCAGCAACACTCGGTAAGTACCACACTTCGTGAGTCGGTTGGCGAGGATGCTGCCTGCTGTACCAGCTCCCACTATTATGAAGTCGTAGTTGGATAATTCTGGAAAAGGTGATTACGAAAAATTCTTAGAATTTACAATCGTTAAGTTCATAGCTCTAGTTAAAGACAGAAGCAGATCCTTTTTTTTATCCTCGTCGGGGAGCTCTTGGCCTCCATCTCACCTGATGGTAAGTGATGATCAGCCCGAAGGTAGAAGCGAGCTTCACTCGGAGCCCTCAACCACAGAGGAACTCCCTATCTTACCTCTCACTGTCGAAATACAACAATGCTTTATGGCAACAGACTTTGATAGGATGGTGGTAGCTAGCCAGGAGGATTAGAACATGCCCTATCACCAACCAAACCGAGCAGAAAATTTTGCCCCGCACTGGGAATCGAACCCGGGACCTCTGAATTTGAGATAGGTGGTCTTAGCACACCACAGAGGCATGTATTTTGTGCAAATAGTGTGTGCATGTCGAATATCTATCAAAACACTAAGCTGGCAAAGAGTAAGAAAAGTTTTAAAATAAAATTGTAGCGCTCAAACTTATGATTGTTTTGGCGGTATAACATTCAGACTCTCTTGCTTATGGTTATGAACAAATTAAGCAGTTGTTAATTAATAGGTTTTTAGGAGCTGTAAACTGACACATCTTGATTTTCTCAGTATGATAAGTGCTGGAAACCATAATAATGAACATTGGTATATCAAAATCATTATTTCACAAGCACCGCCACTTCGACTAGTTCTTTGCTTCCCGCATCCAGCGGATTCCTGCGGCCTTCACTAAGTCATTGTCCATGTTGTGGGAGGGCTACCACGCTTATACATCTTCCGGTACGCGGTCGCCACTCCAGTATCATTCGGCTCTATCGGCCATCTGTTTTGAGAGTCATGTGCCCTGCCCATTGCCACTTTAGTTGCCCGAAGAATGGCCTTTGGCTTATTAGTCAATAATAATAAAAACTTACCGTATAACGGAGTATCCTGTGGCCACAAATAAGACATGAAGTTCAATAACGCGAAGAACTGGAAACCTGCTTTTATCACTTTGGTTTTGGACAGTAATGCTAAGACATCCATCTTTGTAGAACTGAAATAACAAACAAGAATTAACCTGTCAGTATATAACGTTTCATGGCATTATGCACGTAACATACGTAAGTCTACAATGCTATTTTTCATCGCCATGTTGAGACAGTTTTTTGAAATGTTTCACTAAATTAGGCTCTGGTAACACTGAGGCGAATCCCGCGCGGGACGCGGGGTGCGTCTAATATTTCAATGATTAATTACTCATGCGACTATTCGCGCCACCAAATAAGTTAATTGACACTATCGGAGGGAGAGATTTTCTTCCCGCATCCCGCGTGGGATTCTCTCCAGTTAGGTTAAAGCTTAACTGCTATATTCCCACCATGCTGTAATAATAATACATTATTCAATAATATTTTTTTGTAATAATTTATTGAAATATTGTCTGATGACTCACCTGAATTATTAAAACCTAAATAGTTTTTCTTGAGTTTCAACACATTATAATAACAAACAATAAAATGTACATCCGGTTAGGTGTATTCAGTTGTTCATACTCAACATATACGATTGATATATTTTACATATATTATACATATATTTACATATTTTACATATATTTCTGAAGAGTCGACTGGGGTCAATTAAAGCATAACAAAGTTCATTTTATGTAATATTTCAAAATTGTAATCTAGTGGTATCATCAAAATGGGAGAATATTACTACTATCCAAAAGACACTTTTAAAAATTTGCAAAAATTGTTTTTTGAGACATAGCTTAGGTACGTATTTAAGTAGGTACCTATACCTAGTATTTTCATCTCAGTAATTGACGTGTGCGTTACTTGTGGTAACACGCTGTGAATATGTGTGAGTAAGCGCGGGAGCTCTCGGTACCGTCCGAGACAATGGCGAAGTTGGAAGTGTGTGTATGAGATGAGCGTGCGTGTGTGAGGGTGTGTGTCTGTATGTGTGTGTGTACGTGTGTGTGCTGACGCTACTCGTTTTCACTATTATTATCGTTAGATAACAATAAATGACTTCATGATAATAAAATAAATAACATTTGAAACTTCGAAAAAAGATATCATTTTAACTGCCTCATTGGTCTAGTCGTTGCAAGCCCTACTGCTGAGCTCAAGATCTTGGGTTCGATTCCTAGGTCGAGCAAATTGTTATTGGGTTTTTCCTATCTGGAATTTCTCAGTAGCAGCCTGGACTCTGATTTGTGCCCGGTTGATGACAATAGGCTCGCCCCCTATTACATGGGACTTCAACATAAAAGGAGAAAATTATGAGAATACTAAATAAATATAGATACACCTCTGCCTTACCCTACGGGAAATACAGACGTAATATTATGTTATTATTACCCTACATAATCAGGGACAACCTTGTTTCAATCAAATTGATTAGGTTTGAAAGCCATGAAATAAGCTTATGCCAATTTGATTAAATTAACCTTTTCAAGGAAGACACGAGGCAAGAGTATATACGTCACACAGTACACGTGTTTCTATAAGCTTGTTAAGCTTTAAAAGCAAGGTGAAAAAGCTTACGATTATCTCCTACCACTTTTTATATTGTATTTTTATGTATTTAGGTGAATTAAAGTAACTATGAATGTAGGTATGTAAGTTATTTATTTTGTTAAAAAAATGAATTGAAAATGTAAAGAAATAAATAAATATAAATTTTTATAGTAGATCACATGATCCATAAAAGAAAATAA
Source organism: Conistra vaccinii (assembly GCA_948150665.1). Taxonomy (NCBI): domain Eukaryota; kingdom Metazoa; phylum Arthropoda; class Insecta; order Lepidoptera; family Noctuidae; genus Conistra; species Conistra vaccinii. Next base: position 15,273,215 of record OX411341.1, on the reverse strand, counting down.
CACATAAATCAATAATAACAAAATTAGAATTAAAAATCACAATTTTTTTTTTAAACTTGCTCACCGTGATGTAACTATTTATTTTTGATATTTTAACATACTTTATATAACGAGATTTAGTGCACAGAATCTGAAAAAATCAAGCTATTAGCTTTAGGCTAATAGAAGCCAAAGTAAAAATTAAAGCCCCTATGTCTTCGTTGGCTTTTTTTTGGAGAAGACTTGACGAAATTTTCCAAACGCTGCCCAACCCAACCGTATCCTCCTGTCAGCTTCTTTCTTAAAGTTGTGTCTACCGAGCTGGATGACTTGCCCTAGGTAGCCATACTCCTTCACAACTTCGAGAAAAGAAACTTTGATGTGTTTTGGTTTCGGCAAGACGTGTGGATTGTACATGACTTTCGTTCTGACCAAATTCATGCCAAAGCCAACCCTCCGAGAGGCTCCATTTAGGTTGCGCAGCGGTCTAACCGCTGGATATCTATCGTCTATGGAAACCATCGTTGGGGCTCTGTCTCGTATAGGGTCGCAGCATTATGCTGAGCAATGGTTCTTTTTTTGTTTTGCGTCATGTTTACCATAAATAAACGTATTTTCTTTCTTTCTTTCTAGATGGGTTGTCATCCCAGAAATAGCGCTGAAATGTTATTTTAAATAAAATATGGTTTAATGAACCCCATTTTCCTCTTGTACACGATATTTTATTGTAACAAGTGTTTCCATATTTTTGTAAATGTCTGTTTTACAACAAAAGGATTTGTAACATATTAATACAGTTAATTAAATACTGCGGATTTTGTTTTATTTATTTTGATGATATTGTATTGTATCAGAGTGATGTCATGTTGCATATTGAATAATAAAATAAGATAATATTTTAAATTTAATTTAATATTGTAAAGTTAAATTAATAATATTATCTTTTTTTTTTTCGTGATGTTATGTTATGAAGTTATGATATTAAACTGCATAAAAGGTACTAACTGTTGCAAACTAAAACGAACACCAGGATTAGAGTTGTGGCGTTCACGCTGCTCCCATGTGGGAGCAGCGTGAACGCCACATTTTCACACACACACATTTTTTTCAACATTTTCACATTTTTTTCAATTTTTGCGGTTCCGCCATGACTTGTCCGTTGTACGAAAGGCGAAACGGAAGCGAAACTGCCTGCTCTACCGTACAGATTTGATTATGATTTTATCTCTTTCTCGCGTGATTTCGCCGATCTGCTGGGAAGCCGTTTACACCTCCGCGCGCAGTCCGCCGGTTTTTTGCGGTTCCGCGTTTGTTCCGCATAGAATCGCGACATAATGTGGACATGTTTCGCAGCGGAATTGGTTCAGCGGTTCCGCTGCCACGGTTTCGCGGCGGAGATGTGGGAGCAGCGTAAACCGGAGATTTCAGTACTTAACTTTCTACATTTGCAGACGATGGTCAATATTTCTGCATAGCCTTTTGAAAAGCACTGTCAAACTGGTCAAACAATTATTTTATTTATTTATTGGTTGAATACGAGGCTTTAGGCTACTTTTGGATGTCTGTATTTTATGTTTTTTTATTATTGAAATGTGCATTTTGTTTGAGCAGAATAAACAATTTTTCTTTCTTTTCTTTCTTTTCCCAACTATGTTGAGGTCGGCTTCGACCCAGATGCAGCCAAATACCAGTATTTTACATAGAGCGACTGCATATCTGACCTCCACAACCCGGTTACTGGGTAACACAATACCCCTTGGTAAGACTATTGGGTTTCTGACTACCCGTAACGACTGTCAAAGATCTACGAATGACAGCTGGAACCAACAGCTTATCGGGCTTTCCGGGGCACAGAGGGGTCTCGAAATGGTCACCCATCTACGAAACGACTGCGACAAGCGTAGCTAAACCCTCAATCGAGTCTTGTGGCTGTTATTATACCCACGAGCCCCGGTTTCTTCATCTTTATCAGTCGCAATTTCCGTATTTACCCCCTTTGTGGTTCAATACGTCATCTTTCATACATACCATCCATCGTTCCTTGGTCTTCCCTTGCTCTTAAACTCAATTTAATGTTTCATTAGAATTAATAGACATCTTCAAGCACCCAATAAACTTTTAATGTCCTCAATCAATAAACAAACCGAAAAGTTTAAACTGAATACTTTACGAACTTTCCCTAAAGATTTATTAGAAACAAATATCTTAAGTTTGAACCCCAAAATAATTAGTGTAACCCCTTTCTGATGGCCGAGGTTGACCCAAGATCAATAGAGGTTTATGTAAACCCGGAACTACTCAATGTGTGTTAACCGTAACGCTTACGTTTACGTTAAGTTAACAGTTTGAAATTCCTGAAGTGTATACTGTGTTCCGAAACTAGCTGATTAAAATGTAAACAAGATCAGAAAATATACCTGTAGATGCGAATATGTAGTGCCACTTCAAATTGGGTGGTGGGATATGAATGTATTTGCCCGAAATTATAAATATTAAAATATTGCGATCTGTTCGATAATAAATTCCCCAATTTAATTGTTATGTAGGCACATAACAATTTTTGTGAGGTTAATAAAATTTAATTGTTGTTATTCGTTTGTGTGTTATGTTTGTACTTATTTTATATACTTTGATTTATGATTTATGTGAGGAATTGGTTTCTTAAGCCGTGTAAATCAAATAAATAAATTGCATAGATGTTTTTCATTTGAAAATAGAGGTTAGTTTTATAACCTAAATTTTCGCCGATGATTTTTAATTACAAATTAATAATGTTATTCAAACAATAATTGTTGGGAAAAGTAGTAAGATTGAAACCCTCTGAATACAGACCAATGTGTTACTAATTCCATTTAGTGAATTTTTGACCTTTGCGTAAGAATTTAAACAACATGATTTGTTTACACTTCTTTCAGTAACTTTTGGAATAGGCATTAGTGGAATATAGTTAAGGAGCCTATTATGTTCCCACTGTTAAGATACAGGCCTCCTCTTGGTGAGAGGGAGTGGGCCGTAATCAGTGCGGGTTGGTAGATGTCACATGCCTTCGTACTTTTTGGTTCTAAAGCTCAACTCCCACCGTGCGCCATATCGCGGACGCACGCGCACCAGCCCGCACGACGCACCGTGGGAAACCTAACGTGGGTGGGTACCGCAGACGCGTGCGTGGCGGTGCGTCCTCGTGCGGGCTGGTGCGCGTGCGCGATATGGCGCACCGTGGGAGTTGGCTTTAAGACATGCCGATTTCCTCACGATATTTTCCGTCACCGTTTTGAGAGCAGTGGTGATGAAATTATTTACCTATTGGGGTTCGAACCTATGAACTACAACTCGTAAGTCGCGACCGTTACCACTGGGCCACCACTGCTTCTTCAAATTCATTGATTGGGCCATTTATATTTTCTTTGTTTGTATAACTTTGTGATACTTATACTTACCTAACTATAAGAATAATATTCATATAATAACTCTTAAGATTATGTACATACAACTGTATATTGTAACTTAAACATAACATAAATTACCAGCCTACATACTACATGGGTAGGTACAGTCAGCCTCTGAAAGATGTATATGACATAGACAATAACTTGTAGTTGTCTGGCATTTTTTGCTGAACTGGGGCTTTTTAGCGCAGCCTGAGGCACACTCCCCTGCTAATTTCTCACATCGCATTTTACACTTTTTATTTGTTTTTTTTTATGTAAATTTTTTGTGTAAATTGTGTGCTTTTTTGGCCTGTGTTAAATATATTTATTTTCTTTCTTCTTCTTTCTTTCTTTCTAATATAGGTATACCTACCTCCATTAATACTGATGTGGAGGAATATGATACCCACACAATATTACCCCGTAGAATTGCTGAATTCGCTAATGGCAGGTGGACTTCCGGCTCACATCACTTAGCTAAAGGCAGACGTCCCGATTATGCTCCTTCGGAACTTAACTCCGCCGAAACTGTGTAATGGAATTCGGCTCAGTCGTGTTTTTGCAGGGAAACGTCTTCAAGGCGAAAATTCTAACAAGTTGTTGCGTTGGCGAGACAGTGTTTATACCGCGTTTAACACTAATTCCCCTCAATTACCAGTTAAAGCGCGTGCAGTTCCCTGTGAGCGTATGCTTTGCGATTATTATCAATAAGTCACAGGGGCCGACACTGAAAACTGAAGGCTGCGGGTGTCAACCTCAGGTCAAGCTGCTTCTCACACGGACAACTGTTCGTCGCTTGCTCGCAAGTCACCAGTCCTGTCTCTCTGTATATTTTGGCTGCTGAGAACAAATCTACAAACGTAGTATACAGGGAAGTTTTATAAAAATTTGGATGTTATTGTAGTATAATTATTGACTTCCACGCGAACGAAGTCGAAGAAGTAGACAATAATTTATTTGGTTGTCAACAATGTGTGCTACATAATACTGTCTTCTCCGAATATAACTATGATAAAAGCATGATCTAGTAATATAACTATTAAGGCACTCCGACCAAATAGGTTAGGTAGGGTTAGAACTGTGACCAATTATGCGCGAGCCGAGCGAGCGGTGCCGCGGCAGCGGCCGGCGAGCGAGCGCTACGTCGAAATTGGTCGCAGTAACAAAATTAGGGCACTCCGACAGCTATGAACCGCTTACAAATAACTATATTACGGTTTAAAGTTATATCCCTAGGGATATAACTATATCACGGCTTCAACCATCCTGCTGCAACATATACATCTTTTTGACGCTGACGGTACATACTTATATACTTGTAAAAACAATTTAACAGGCTACAAGTATGTGATAAGACAATGGCTGCGGGCTCACAGTAGAAATAGGTTACTTGTGCACTGTCGTGCAGAATTAGCGGCACAGTTAGTTTCTGAGATTTAAGAGCATCTTTGAAGCCATAACCAGTTATATTATCAACGGCCGTGAAAAAAAGATGACTACAGATGACGAAAATTGGAGAAAACAGACGTTTTACTAAACTTCGTATTGGATTTTTAATTTAATTAATGAATTATTTACATTACATAATATCACTGGTGTATTTTCCGAAGGACTAAATAGATGTAACTACTGTATACATCTCTGATATAGAATGTAGCAACTTTACATAGACTCAACCCCATTACACCCACATTTCACCAGTTATTATTTAGAAAAACCAAAATTCTTAGTACAGATCCTATTGGGTTACTGACTACCTATTGTGCCCTGAATTTGCCATCATCTGCGTAGTCAACTAATTTTGTCACCAGTTTTGAGCTGGTGACAAAAGTAGCCGTTTGGGCTTCAGTTTAGTTCGAAATTAGTCGACAAAAAGCACGGGTCCTGTCTCGTCTTTATGTATATTCCCACGGGGTAAATGCGTAAAAAGACAAAGCAATCTGCATTAGGGTTTCCCAACCGGATGCAGCTGAACACCAGTATTTTACATAGAACGACTGCCTATCTGACCTCCACAAACCAGTAACTGGGTAACACGATACCCCTTGTCCCCTTACCACTATACTGTTTTTCTCTACATTACCTAACTAAAATAATTTAATTATTTCCTCACTGCATCCCTCACTCGCCCCGACAGTGTACGACTCTTGTAATTAATTAAAGTTGTGTAAGTCGTGTGTTTGTTTGAGAGGCGCTCCTCGACGCTAAGTCAACCAGATCCGATGCAGCACTAATTACAGTGGCCTGCCAACTTCTGAGGACACGAGCCCTTTGTTGGACGAAGGTTTCTTAGGGAAACTAGAGTATACTTGCAGTTTTGGATTAAAGTAGACTATTATCATCATTTTATAGGATTTTGTTGTGTAGGAGCCTGCAGTGATGGCCCACTGGTAACGACCGCGACTTGGTGGTGGTCGTGGGTTTCATCACCACTGCCCTCAAAACGGTGAAGGAAAACATTGTGAGGAAACCGGCATGTAAGGTTTTCCTTCACCGTTTTACGTGAGTGACAAAATTGAAAAGTGTATGCTAGATGGATTGGTCATAAAAGTATGAATGAAAAGCGACTAAGAAACGATATTTATAAGGCAGATGTTAGTAGAAACGCCGGGACGGGACGCCCTTTTTTTCTTTTTTTTTTTTTTGGTTGGATATCATCCTACAACTTCTCCCGCTCTCGGCGGAGCGGGAGGGCGTGTCAGACTCTTACTGACTAAAACCCACCCGTGTTCCTTCAGTTGCCTGTACGTTGCCGGTGGAGGGGACGTCCTAGGAGGACATATAGTGACCTTATTGGTAATGTTCTTCAGAAAGATTAGGTGCGTAGTACTCGCAACCAGCGTGCGTGAGATGTATGAACGTAAACGAAGCAAAAGAAGTATGTAAGGATCGTAGCAGGTAGCGTTCTGTAGTTTCTGCCTATGGGAAAAAGGCTTGAATTTATGTATCTGTGTAGGTATGTTAAAATTATTATTTTTTTGATCAGGTATATAAGTACATAATTCTCGACATCAGATGCATAAGGTCGGATGTACAAAATTCGAACTTTACAGGAGAGCAAAAATAAAACTGACAATCTTTTTTGTTCATATTTTTATTAAAACATGAGTATTTAAATGTATTCTTTTTTTAATATTTGGTAGAAAATAGTACCTTTCGCTTCTTATTATAAGCATCACCCTAATTGTTAAAATAAATTTAGTACAATTTTTTATTTATTAAATCTCTTACATCCGATGTTATGCCTGAAATATAATAGATTTTTGATTAAAACTTCAAGCTTAAGATTCCATCCGACTTTATGCTTGCAATTTTGGGTGATGAACTTAGAGTTTTATATTGACATGTAGTATTAAGATCTTAGATATAAAACATTCTTATCTGTTATCCGCATAGTACATGCATAAGTCAAACTTTGCAGTTAGACATTGTACAGACATGATTTCATATTATATTTCATAACAACAATGATCATAATTCAAGTATGTACATAAGGCAACAGCCATCGTAGGGCTATTGTCGAACGCTAAAACCAATATTGGTATTTTTGTCACGGTCAAGTCAAATATCGTTTTTTTTTTTTCATAGCAAACCACCGCTTTTGAACTGTTTGGTTTTGGGTAAAAATATTGTATTGTCAGTGCATGGTGCATCGAAATCAACACTCAATTCACAAATTTCATGAATGTAAATCATTGTTCTCTCTACACGTGATCTTTTCTTGATGGGTGAATAAAAACATTTGTAAAAATCAGGAATAAACTATGTAGCCCTCAAAGATCTTCAATTGTTATTCATTCAGAAGTCTAGCGTTCTCTGCATGTACTTGACCTTTAGTTGAATTTTTATTAGGTGATGATATTAAGTGTCTTTTGATTGGAACTTTGCATTGTTTTTAATAAAAACATTATTAGACTTTTCTGGTAAGAATAGGCATCTTGCTATGTGATGTTAGGAAACTTGAGTCATCCTCTTCCCTCGGTTCATAATTTTTATCTTTAACGCTGTCATTACTGCCGTAATCTACAACGGCCCTGTGTTCTGCAAGAATAATACAACAAGTAAGTACCTAAGTATTTTCTAATACAACACCTGAGGTGGCAAACAAGCATGCGGCTCGCCTGATCGTAAGCGGTTACCGCTGCTTATAGGCGCTTGCAATAGCAAAGGTATCATTTACACATTTCCAACCCGGTAGGTTTGACAGGAATCGCTGCACCAGCAGTAGAGTGGATACAACAGCGTTGCATAGCACTGCCAACACACCATTTCCTCAAGGTGCACGACCTTCCACACTCGTATGAATACATTGCTACAAAGAGCAACGTGATTTAGCTATGGTCGTTTGCAAGGTAAAGTGCTTTTCCAGGCGGACAGAGATCCTGGTATCGAAGCCTCTGCTCAAGTAATATACCTGTAAGTACCTACTTAGGTCATTATTATGCTAACTTTTACTTTCTAAGAAGAAAGACGTTCGAAAAAAATACTGCATTAAAAATCGGTCCATGCATTTGGAAGCCAATGTCTGTCCTAAGATAGACAAGCAGACGTTTTAAACTTGAATCATCCTTCTTTGTGTCGGAGGTTCGAAATAGTTAATTACTCTCGTATTTATATTAGGTATGTTATTATCAATCACACCCATATAGGTACTTCTATAACAAAATATTTATTATTGCCCAATCCAAATTTGCTTACAATAGTATCTTTAGGTGTCTAAACTACAATACATAAAAAATATTAGGTTCAAAAGATCGTTAGAAAATATTTTTTAGTTGTGCAGCCAAGTGCAACAATCACAAGTATAATATTATAGGCTGATTTAGGGACTTACTTTATATCTGTTGTCCTCCATGACTGTAATTAAACGCAAATACTAACAATATAATTTTACCACTGTTATACAAAAAAAAACTCACATTCATTTATCAATGATTGGTTTATGTCGCGCGCCATGCGCTCACGCGCCACGAGAGCTCATTACGACACGATGTGATACGAAAATATTCAAACTATCTTTAGTACCGACCAAGTATTTTAAATTATTGAATACATTTTTGGAGGCATAAGGTTGGAATTCCTTAAAAGTACAAAAAACCACTACAAAATTGGTGTTATTACAACAAGAACGTCTCATATCGATAGCAGACTTTATGCATTGTAGCATTAAGCAACATTTTTTTAAACATAATGCTGTATTTGAAGATACGTACTATTATTTTATTGTAAGCTTTAGATGTATAAAGGCTTATCTGCTGAAGTGACCAGCATGTGAGACCAAACATTTATATGCATAATAGCTTAAACTTAAATACGGCTCATAAAACTATTAATTATTTGATGCACAGGGGTGTAAGTTAAAATAAAAGTTTATGCCTCCCAGACATTTAAAAAAGTCTGCAAATCCGTCTTTATGCATGTGTGTATCTTGTCAACGGTACGAGATAGAAATACCAAAGTCAGTTTGTTAAAAAGAGAAACAAAACCTTAATATCGCTGTACTAAAAAGTCATTTTGGTCGGATCCATACATCCGACCTAATGCCTCTGATGTCGAGAATTATGCTCGATACAATACGATTAGTCGCATTAACTGTATTGCGACTTGTGTCGGTGTAAACGAGCCTTTAAAGCAATTAGCTGGCCGATTTGGTTGTTATTACCAGACAAGAGGACGCTGCCCATCCCCTTATCAATACAGGGACATTATTAAATAAATAGCACTATAACAGCATTACGAGAAGCCTAATTACCATCAATTAGTATAATTGGCATTGAAGGTAATCAGTTGGTAATAATCATTATTGTTACGTAATATTGGCTATGAATTATCCCACTGCAGGGCTGAGGCATCTTCTCACACAGAGAAGGAAGGAGCATTGATCGAGCATAGTTTTTAACACCTGTATACCTCGCAGGGGTTGGCAAAGCTATACATTCGCATTTCGGCATTTATGTTATACCTACTAGCTACGAAATGAATTTATGCGGGAGAAAACCCGAGCTACTGACGTAGTCTGCAGAGTAAGCAAGCTGAGGTGGCAGTGGGCTGGCCATGTTTGTCGAAGGACCGATGGCCGCTGGAGCAGACGAGTCCTAGAGTAGAGACTGCGTATTGGCAAGCGTAGTGTGGGACGCCCCCCAGCTAGATGGACCGATGACCTTAAGAAAGTTAGCTGGGGCAGACTGGATACGGAAGGCGGAGGACAGGGTGTTATGGCGCAGCTTGGCTATTATTTTCATTGGATCCCAATTTTACATCCCATTTTTTCCCATTCAGCTCAACCATTTTGAAGGGAGATAAATGATCCAACACACGCGCCATCCGAGGAAGGTTACCAAACCAAGGAACCAAGAAATGGAACCCAAGACCCAGCGCTAAGCAACCGTACTTGATATTCGTAATGGTAGTCTCAAACAAAAATCACCAAAAAAAATTGCCTATTCTTAAAGATGACGACTACAAGACCAAGTTATCGATTACTTCCTTGAAAAAAAAAAAACAAACAAGATTCCATTTCAAACATGTTACCTTCCCGTCTAGACCCGTCATTAATACCAAAAATATCTCAACAGACATGCGAATATTATTTTATACGACGTACTTTGAATTCATTAGTTGGTACTAAGGTGGATACGCCAGAGTGAATAAAAAAAGAGTCTTATCGACATCTCACCAAGAGCAACATAAAAGGGGCGGGGCCTCGTCAAGGTCGTTTCTGACAGCTAACCAGCACCGCGCGCGCTCATTGGTCAAATCAAATAGCGCGCGCTTCCTGTTACACACTTCCGTCCCACAGTTTCAGGAAAGGGAGAGGAAAGATGTTACACATCAATAATATTAGCCTACCTGCAATATCGAAGGCCATCATCATCTGCCTAGCCTTGTCACGACTATGTTGGGGTCGGCTTCCAGTCTTACTGGGTGTAGCTGAATACCAGTATTTTACATGGAGCGACTGCTTGTCTGAGCTTCACAACCCAGTTACTGGGTAGGATGATACCCCTCGGTAAGATTGTTCATCAGATTTTCGGGCTTCCGACTACCTGTAACGACTGTCAAAAATTTACAATATAATTTATTTAATATTTATTTTGAAAAAAAATAAGTACCTAGAATCATATAATTTTATTTTATTTACGTTTAAAATTAAAAAAATATTTTTTAATATAATTTAGTTTAGTTCGGAATCAAAATCGTAGTTTTTACAAGACAATAGATAAACTACAGTATGTTTATTTTTGAGAAAAAAATATTTTCTATGAACAACCCAGTTACTGGGTAGGACGATGCCACTCGGTAAGATTTTTCGTCAGATTTTCGGGCTTCCGACTACCTGTAACGACTGTCAAAAATTTACAATATAATTCATTTATTAATTATTTCGAAAAAAAATAAGTAGTAAGTAGTATAATTTATTTTTTATTTAAATAAATTAAAAAATATTTTTTAATATAATTTAGTTTAGTTCGGAACCAAAATCGTAGTTTTTACAAGACAGTAGATAAACTACAGTATGTTTATTTATGAGAAAAATATATTTTCTATGAAAAGAAAAATAAACGCAGGGCAATAAGAAACAAGAATACATTTCTCTTTTATTTATTGTGTCAAAGCTTTTTATGATCCGTCTGAGTACAACAAAAGGGACAAATATAGAATTATCTTATGAAAGAAGTGTCAGATGAGAATGAGGTTAAGGAATAAAGTGAAAGCTCTCTGTGCGAATCAAAATAGGTGGCTCAACTTGAACAAAACGTTTGGTAACCTAGACACACACTTGCAATATAATTGTTAAAGCCCGAAAAATCTCTTGATATTATAATTTTTTTAAATCTTCGTGTACACATTTACGTACATCGATTTAAAAATCGATGATAGATCTCCACAAAACTAAATCTCTTAAACAAACATTGTCTCCAAAAATTAGCCAATTACAAGTTTTCCCTGCTCCATTTCATGCGTTACCTTCCCTGTCGCATCCCCCAGTTCCTAACCTTTACGTCTCATTAGCACTGCACTGGATAAAGGCAAACGGACTATTTTAATTGTTCCTTCATGCCCCATTAGCTCTCGGATCGGTTCGGAGCTTCAAAATTACCGTTCTACCCTAAATAGTGGGAAATTACGGGAAGGTTGCGTTTTATTATTAATTTGGGAGGAGAATAGTCAGACGAAAGTGGAAGAGAAAGGTAAAAGCTTGGAAATGTCATTAAGTTGGAATAAAGGTATGTTTTTATTGGATGTATGATCATCCTGTATCTTTTTTCTGGCAAATAAATGGGTTATCTGCACTTCGTCCCGCGTTCTTTTCGCGGTTGGTCCCATTCGCAGTTCGCATGCAAGTAGTTTGTAAGGGAAGAGGTAGGTTTATGCACCAAAGCGGGTTGGATTTAAAAAAATCAACAAATATAGTAATATAATATCCAAATTCGATAAGTTAGCAATGTAATAAGTAAAACAATAAACACACTTCACTTTAAGGCTGTAGATATTAATTTTGATACTTTGACTATGACTTTTGACTTTGGGTAAAGGTTTAAAACCTGCTCCCTAATTGGGTAACACACTTTCAATGACATTCCAGAAGATTTTGAAGGAAGCTCCATTGCTTCATGTGTTTGAACAGTTCGTCTAGGTACTCAACAACGTATATAACGAAATAAATGTTTTTGATCTGACCAAATGAAAGGCATTGCCATTGTATGTGTGCAACGCAATTACCCCCAGGTAAGAACCTTTATCATGTCTTAAGTTAAAGGTGACCTTGCTTGCTTTGGTGTTCGGCGATTGTTCGCCTCTTATCGGGGTGATAACGATCCTAGCCGAGGTGGACCGAGGAGTAATCCTACACATATAAGTGGGGTTGTCGGGCGATGTAGCTTTTCTGGAGACTTTTAGTGTAGTAGCTAAAGGTAGCCACAGGAAAGACCTTAGTGGTCAGCTGCGAGATGCGATAGTTAAAAAAAAAGTGTAGCTCACTCTGCTTTCGGCGTTTAACGTGGCAGCACGTAGTGTCCGGGTTCGCAACAAGTCATTCGTCATCCTGAGGATGTCTCGTTAAGAGGTGAAACACGTGTCGATTTCTTACAGGGTTCTTTATAACGGTTTACTAATGTTTGCTATAATTTAAAATGCCATAATTTTATATGCCATAATTTTATTTGCCATAATTTCATTAGTAATAACGCTTCAGTTGCCATAATCGTGAAATGACATAAAATCATTTTCACTAATTTCATTGGTCATAATCGATCAAGTGTCATAATAATTTTAATCCATAAATTCATTAGCTATATTTTTTATTTTCAATAATGTCGTTTTCCATAATATTTATTAATATTCATTTGCCCATACTAGCACAACAATGCTAGTTCACTATGTACCATGCTTGCTTTGCAAAAGAGGAAATCTAGCACTCGTCGGCGGCCGCTGCCGCGGCACGCTCGCTACGCTCGCTTCGCGCGTTGTTTGGTCACAGTTCTAACCTAACCTAACCTACCCGTTTCGAATTTGACAAACTGTTTATTGTCTGAACAAGAAAACCTAAAAATTACCCTAATCTGCCATGCATGCTTGCTTTGCAAAAGAGGAAATCTAGCACTCGGCGGCCGCTACCGCGGCACGCTCGCTACGCTCGCTCGCCTTCGCGCGTTGTTTGGTCACAGTTCTAACCTAACCTAACCTACCCGTTTCGAATTTGACAAACTGTTTATTGTCTGAACAAGAAAACCTAAAAATTACCCTAATCTGCCATGCATGCTTGCTTTGCAAAAGAGGAAATCTAGCACTTGGCGGCCGCTGCCGCGGCACGTTCGCTACGCTCGCTCGCCTTCGCGCGTTGTTTGGTCACAGTTCTAACCTAACCTAACCTACCCGTTTCGAATTTGACAAACTGTTTATTGTCTGAACAAGAAAACCTAACCTAACCTATCCTATTTTGCAAATGTACGTATGTATGTATTTAAATGAACATTCGGAATAATACATATCATATAATACAATACTGAGGACATCTGTCTGTAACGTTTCTAAATAATGTTAAATGTTGCTTATGTCAAGTGTCGATTATGTAATGTGTTACTTATAGAATCTAATGATTATGACACATGTTATTATGGAAACTAATATTATGGCAAATAAAAGTTATGTCAAATAAGTAGATATGGCAAGCGTTATTAGTATAAATGATAATAGTGCAAGTAAATATTATGAGTGGGGACGATTATGCAAAACAATAATAGGACAAATAATATTATGGAAAACAATATAATACTCTTTATAACTCTATGAGAACAGCTAAGCGGATTAGGTTACTAAATATAGATACGTCGTCTATTTTATTTCTTAATGGATTTACGCAAAGCCACGCGTGAGTCAATTAACTACCTAGTATACGTATACAAATAATAACATACTACCCTCACTATATCTATATGAAACGTGTATGTTTGTACGGAGACACAAAGATCTATTCAGAACAGCAGCAGAGGTAAGCTCTAGGAATCGGCGTGACAAATTTAGACTTGTTTTAGATGGAATCCCTCGATTAACAAAATATAGTAAGAGCTGTTTAGCTATGGCTGTACGTATATATAACAAATTACCATGTAAACTTAAATGACTAAATAGCAGACTGTTTAAAATTCATTTGTTAAAATGGCTAAATGATAATAATTTTTATAGCATTAAGGAATATCTTGAACATAAGTTGTGTTAATCATTTTGCATGCTTTCATCATCATCATCATATCAGCCGAAAGACGTCCACTGCTGGACATAGGCCTCCCCCAAGCACCGCCACTTCGACCGATTCTGTGCTTCCCGCATCCAGCGAATTCCTGCGGCCTTTACTAGGTCATCGGTCCATCTTGTGGGAGGCCTTCCAACGCTACGTCTTCCGGTACGTGGTCGCCACTCCAGAACCTTTCGGCGGCTTTTTGCATGCTTTAGTCTTAAGCAAAACATGTATGATCTCATCCTTAACTCATGTACCACCTTTGTATACCATGTTTTAGGCAAATAAATAAATACAAATACAAATACATAATAAAATTATATACAAAATGACATGATTACTTTGTAAAGTATAATATTATTTTAATTATTGTGAATATGAGGACTATGTGGGTATTTTTTTTCTCTTTAATGTTTTAATTTTTTTTTATTTCACAGTTAGTTTTAATGATGGTCTGGCAGTTTGAATAGTTGATGCAGCCTACCCAAATGTCCTTTCTTTGGTATTGTTCGTCGAGTTGAGCTCCTTAAGCTCTGAGTGAGCTCCACGATTACTGACAAATGCATGCACTGACTGGACAGGTCCACTCAAATCTGTGTGGTTCTTTCCTCAAAAGACCATTTCAGACACTAATCTACATGGTTCTCATATGGCTTGACCAAGATTATGTCTGGACTTTGAAAGAGACCGTGACTTCTGAGTTTGTTTCGGCCTTTCTTCTCAGAGTAGTCAGTTAGGAAACGCCGACCTCATCTAGCTTATTTTAAACATTTTTTTAAATATGACGTGTAAAAGTGATTCCGATATCCTATTTACAGAATAAACAATTTCATTTCATTTCATTTCATTTCATTTCACATCTCATTGAATGCTGCACCGGTCGACGTCATCACGTCAACGCCGGCTGTCGCTGAAAACCAGCGCTGAGGCTCTGTCTCGTATAGGGTCGCAGCATTATGCTGAGCGATGGCCGTATTGAATATATGTGTCGCATATTTTCCCTCAACTTGTTAACTTTTTTTCATCTTTTCTCATCATTTGTCATGTCTACCGCAAATAAACGTATTTTCTTTCTTTATTTCTTTCTAGTAAGTTACCTCGTTATCAATGCTCGGTCTTTTTTTGCCCGACCCGGGATTGAACCCTCTCATGTTCAGCAGAAGCGTTAGCGGCCACTAGACCAACGAAACAAACAAAAAGAAATAACATTTTATTTTATTAATACAAAATAAACATCATCACAATTTATTGTTGCCACCCTGTAGACTAACCCTCCCCTGCTACACATAATTACACATGTCATTAGTCTGTCACCAATGTCAACACCTTCTCACAATACACGAACGTCATGTTCTGTCTCAGATTATGGGAATTGGTGGATAATAATAGCTAGGAATCACGGTATTTGGCGGTGCGGAATGGTAGAATTAGCAAATTTTAGTTTACAGCAATAATCGCTACTGTAATTTAGTTGTGGTGTTATTTTTAACCAACTTCAAAAAGGAGGAGGTTCTCAATTCAATTGTAAGTTGTTTTCCAAAAAAATAACTCTAAAAATAACTTTAATTTTGGAAGTAGGAGGCCAAAAACGAACATTGAAAAACAGAGACACCGAAATTAAAGTCATTTTTATTTTTGTAGTGACTATTTTGTAAAGTTTTTTATTTTTGTAAACAGTTTTTATTAGTGTGTTTCTTTATTGTTTTATTGGAATAAAAGTAGTACATTTTCTATATTATTATTACTGTATTCAAAATATTATAAACATTTTAAAAGATGTGACTTGTTTTCTAGCCCCTTCTTCTCCATACGAAACTACCTTTTTGAAGGGGCAACTAGAATTAATTCTATTTTCTTTTAAATGTTGACGTTCAAAACTGCCCTTTAATGGCCTTCTTGTCTTGAAATAAATTATTTAACTTTGGTATTGAATATGAAATTAAATGACGTTTTTATTGGAAAACCTATTTATTTATAATTTGTATTGTATTTCTTTGTGTTATACATAAAATATACTGTTGTAAGTTAATATTTCCTTTTCCAACACACATTTCAGTTTCTAAAAGCCTAGTCAATAACAAAATCCTCCTTCTACCTATATTAACCAAAATAATAACTATCAACTGCACGAACACGATAACGTAAGTTATCTCTGATCTGACAGTTACATTATTAAACACGTCATTATGACGTCATAGCCGTCAGCACCGTCTTAGTGACGTCACATTATCGTATGTCCGGATAATTAATAACTTAGTTAATAGACGTCATAATGACACTTCACTGTGGAGAGGCAGATGTATATAATGTATGTGGTAAATAGGGTACTGATAGCTATGAGAATTTTGAGAGTGGCTATCAATTAGCAATTCTATTAAGGCGACGGTAAACGACTTTTAATGATTTTATACTGAAGACCACGTCTAAACGAGTAATGTCAATGATTTGGAAAAAAAATAAGTTAAATTAAAGCATTTTCTTAATAAATAAATATAGGAATATTTTAGATTATATTTATATTACATAGTGAAACTAATTTGTAAAGTTATGTCTAACGCGGATAAAAAATTGAGAATCACGCAATCTATCAAGCTTAATTTTCTCAAACCTTCACCTTTTTAAAAATAATTTTATTATTGATTAAGTATACATGTTTTACTTTAATAAATTAATAATGCGTCTAATTTGGGACAGCGTTCCTTGATAGGCGAGTCCTATTACTGGCTGGACTTACGACGCGTTGCGTGCGCTCAGTACAAAACACGCAAGCTAACCACGTGAAACGCCGACTTCGTCCCTAGTTTTTAAAATATTATTAACGTGTAAAAGTGTTTGATTTACAGAAATATAAATAATTTCAAAAGATTTTCAAGACTCAATTTTTGAGCGGATCAAACGGATATTTAAAAGTATTTGTGAGAAGCTGAAGGCGGTAGAGTTCTTTGTGAAGAATCTCGCTGGGTAACTCTATCATCAATCCTATTTCTGCCACCAAGTTGCGTTGCTGTGCTCCTGTTAGAAGGGAATGGGTTCCGGAGACATTACTGCTAAGTTTCTGGGATTCAAAATGTATCTGCGGTGCCACTGGTATTATAGATTTCCACAACATAGATGACAGCGACCACTTTCCATCATGTGAGACGTCTTTCTTCTTTTTCGTGTGGTTAATGACTAACCTGGTGTCAGAGTTTTATGCCGCCTATGGGTCTCTGACTTGGCTTCACATGCCGTCGTGAAATATCTCTCAGGCATGATTCCCTCACGATGTTTTCCTTCACCGTTTTTGAAGCAAGTGATAATGATACAATACGCACATGAATCCGAAAAGTCAAAGGTTCCTTGGGTTCGCTTTCGACACTTGGCAGTCCGACGTTCACACCTCGAGGCTATCACTGCTGTATTGAGTAGTGAGTCCTCTGCTTCATTGTCACTAACCCCGTGGCCAGGAGTTACACGTTCAAACGATACGCGTCTTGCAATAGCGACTGCGTAAAAAACAAATGAAAGAAGTTGTACAGAGCATGTCACGGGTCCTCATGGAAACAGGAGACTAACGCGCGTTCGTTTGACGCAAGTTGCATCGCCCGAGGCCGTGAACAGAGCCTAACGGGGTGTCCTGCGTGCGACGAATACGATGCGACGCGACGCATTTGTACGTATTTGTTTTGAGGGCGACCACACGCGACACCACAAACCATTGCATCGTGTCGTGTCGCGTCGTATTCGTCGCTTACGCAGGACACCCCGTAAGGGTCAGTTCACACCGAGACGTGACGCGACGTGACGATGCTTAAAGTCAGTGGTTTTGTGCTGCGTAGCGTGGTGCGCGAGACGCAACGCAACGTCGCGAAGCATCTCGAGGCGCAGCGCGGTGCAGCGAGGCGCAGCGCGACGCCGCGAGGCATTTTCCAACTCAATTAAATATGTATCTTATTGAGTAGTAAATAAAGTTATATTTTGTATCACTATCTTAAAAAATGCGCGCAGCGTCGCTTCGCGTCACGTCTCGGTGCGAACTGACCCTAAAGAACAAAAACCGTTGGCAATAATCAGTTCATTCAACAAATCAATACATTGCTGATTACTTAAATCAAATAAATTAGAACAGAAATCACAACCCCACAGAACACTGAAACAACATGGCGTCGGCTTCAATATTGTGACAGGTTGTTGACGTTCGCGACACAGTAATGACTTGCTAAGTTATGTGCATTCGGTATGACCCGGCGTGGCAGGGTTAGGAACTTAGTTTTATAATATCGGAGGATAACTGTATTTTGTAAGAAGTATATAGTCGAAGGCGAATCTTTATTGTTAAGGCGACGATAGCCGACTTTTAATGATTCTATACTGAAGATTACGTCTAAACAAGTATTAGTGTTGATTTGAAAAAAAAAAAAGTTAAATTAGAGCATTTTCTTAATAATTTAATTAAAAACCTGTGCATTACAGGCAAGATGTTATGATATTTTCTTTATTTATTTATTCATCATTATATCTAAAGACTTATCAGTCTATTTTTAGTCTTTACGTTAGTGCACGTGGGCGCCGCAAAACGTATGTAAATGACTACATAAAAGTTAACAAGCCGGTCAGTGAAGCCATTAATTTATAATGCTCATTCATACAAAATGTAATAAAATCGTATGGTATTTTTAGTTTATTATGAATACAATAATATGTCAATGAATATCATGTTGGTCAATTTGTAGAGAAATGGCGAAAGCTGACCTTACAAAAACTTTGTTGCTGGAAATGAATACTCGCTAGTACTTGTTGCAGACCTACACTGTCCTCTCATACTTATCAACAGTGTAATTTGAAAACATTGTAAAATCTCATTCTAAAAAAAAAATGTTATCGTGGAGTTTGTTGCCAGTTCTTCTCCATAGGAAATGACCAATTAGAACCGTGCACCTAGCTTCTGACATATTATTTTCATAAATCTACTGCTGAAAAATGGCAAAAAGTGTTGCTCGGTGATTCCGACTTTTCAATATGTTTTTTTAATTTCTGCTTTCTGTACCAGCAACTTCAGCTTTCACTGAGCGCATATTTTCAGTAATGAATACAAAATGGTGAGATGGGCACGATAAGGTCAGTATTCATCTCATAAAAGCTGAATTAACGGTATTTTGTAACCTTAATTTAGAGTATACTAATAGTTATGTTATATGAGACATAAAAAAAATACAAACCTGTTAATAAAGACTCGAAGTAGCAATAAAGATGCATTTAAAAATAAAATATGTTTGAAACAAACTTACCTAGTTACTAAATTTTTTCGCCATCTACTGTATTTTTATTTTAGAGCTATGGCTTCGAAAATAAATGAAATTAAAAAAGAAATGGAAATTCTACGTACAAGTGACATGCCTAAGGATAATAAAATAATTACAAGATCGACTAAAGGTATACAGACGAACTTGGTAGAACGACTTATTGGTAAATTCCTCTAAAATAAAATTGAATTCCAGTCTAATGTTCCTATGATATAACTGACAAGGACAGGATTACCTTTCTTCCAAGAAATATGTGACACTATTCAGTAAGTAATATTCTTGTAATAATTTTCGTTTTACGATCTGAAATCTTCAGGAAAATCACTTTCTAAGATTTTCTACACTAAAGATTTTTCAATTAGAGATGGTGGTCATGTAGTTTTAACACACAATAGATTATATACAGCTCCCAACGTAGGTCTTGGGTTCGAACCCAGGCGCTTTACTTTGTGTAATTTATTTTCATCGCCACCACTTTCAACACGGTGAAAGAAAACATCGTGAGGAAACCGGAATATCGTAGAACCAAAAATTCAAAGACACAATGACATCTACCAACCCGCTCAGTGACCGCGTGGTGGATTACGGCCCACTCCCTCTCACAGAGAGCGGGCCTATGTCCCAGCAGTGGGAACATCATAGGCTGATTATGCTATTCTGTTATTTATGTGTCAAGTTTAATGAAAATAAATCAAAACGAATAGGCATTAGAAAAGGATAACGCGAGTTTTAAAATGTAATACCGTACGAACTAAGCCGAATTCCACGTAATTTAGGTGCCATTTCGTTTTAAGGGTATCTAAAGATAAGGTGTTACTAGAAGTGGCATCTATCAGAAAGGGGGCTCATGACTACTTTCCAATATCTTCCAGTCTATGTGGCTAACTCTCAATTACTCTGATCATAGGGTAGTGATAGCCTAGTGGTGTGAGATCGAACCCAAGACACGCACCTCTGAGTTTTCGAATTCATGTGCGTATTCTATAATATCACTTGCTTCAAAAACGGTCAAGGAAAATATCGTATCGAAACCGCCTGATGAAGCCAATTCAGAGGCCCTTGGACGGCTTTAAAACTCTGATACCAGATACCAGGTGAGTAACTAACCATACGAAAGAAGACTCTGATCATCAAATGTGTAGTTAAGTGTAATGTAAGCTACTGCAATAGTCTAGACCCTCTCTAAACCCTCTCTTAATAGGACTACATAATTATTTGTTCCTAAAATTGAGTCCCAAAACCACCGTCTAGCAAGTTACTCACTGAACCACTATATACCAATTGAGTCGTATAAAAATGTAAACCAGAGTATTGTTTATACATGGAAAGACTGTTAACGATGGAACATATCCATGAATTTATAAAATCTACAGCAAAGAAGTGAACATTAAGATGACAGCTGATTGTGACAAAAGGAACTAGATAACGTACTAGATTCACCCAAGCCGTTCCCAAATAAACTTAAATAAAAGAATAAATACAGGTAATCCGGCAGAGATCCAAAGTTGAAATTATTGGATGCGTATTTTTACGTAATCAAAATATTTCGGCGATACATTGAGTAAGCAATACGTTAAAATGTGGCATGACGTCACTCCCCAGTAGATTTTATACAGACGTGTGACTTAGCGAGCCCTCACTCACCAACATTAATGCGTTTTATCCAAACCATGTTTTGTTTTCAAGATAAAGCAAAAAATATGTGTAATTTTTTTTTTATTATCTGACTGACGAACTAAATAGTTTTTTTTCCCCAGTCTACATCCCTATGTCCAGCAGTGGACTGCTGTAGGCTGATGATGAATAGAAGAAAAAAAAAACATGCGGGGCAGTCTTTGGAGACTGCCGATGGAAGTGAAAACTAAGTTACGCCATCTATCGAAAATATCAGGAATTTATGTGGCTAGCTGTCAGTACAAGAACGAAAACTGTAGCTCCATTAAAAAAAAAACCAAAAAAATAAAACAGAGTGTGCTACTCTCCCACCGTCTTACGAATTTTCGATCAGGTCACGGGTCCTGACGCGAGTTAAACATTTTTTACCCATTCCAAAAAAAGTGCACAACGTCGCTAAAGAAGTTAGAATATTGAAGGTATTTCCATTAAACTTACATCTTCGTCAACGTCCACACCACGGTCAGTCAGGTTGCGGGCACTATTCCTTTAATTTAAACCGTGTGAGGCCATGTTACTTCGCTTATTTCCAGCTAAATGGACTTTTTGGATCATCCATCCGTTTTAGAGGCCATAATGAGGTTAGGTTTGTGGCCGATTTGAGGGTGTATGATGTATAGAGGTCGTGTTATTGTGTTTGGAGTGAGAGATGGGGGGAATATGTACGTAGAAGTATTTTCATTCGATTGTTATAATTTTCTGTGACTGTCTTCTTGGTTCGGTAACTCAGAATTTAAACACTAACAATGGTATATTCAAGTTGATTTTGTCGGCATCATCTTATACAATGTGGAGACTACAATACAACAATAAATGAAAACACTGGCAATACTAATGCGTAAGAGTATTTTGGAACTATCATGGTTTTTTTAAACAAATTATATAGTAGTGTATGCCGATCCACCCTAAGCCTATAAATTCCGTTTATTCAACTAGGCCTACGGTGGATTCTCGGACATACGTCTCCAAATATCCATCTTAGGGTGGAGTTTTTGGGGTGGATAAACGGAATAACCCGAGCCGACTGTGGATTTTGCCGATCTTCTATTGACTAAACTATTGAATATATTCAATTGAATTTTTGTATGCAGAATGGGAACGTCATTAGAGACACGCCGTTTAATTTACTGTTGTATTGTCGTCTCCACCTTGTATACAGTTTCTCTAAAAGTACAAGTCTGTAGCCAACTGCAGGTAGCAGCAGCAGGTGGTATCTCCGAAAATGCCATTTTGTAAAAAACGCGGTTATAGTGTACTCGTATTTTTAAATCGTTTTGTTATAAACAAAACATTGAAATGAAAAGAAGTTTTTTTCTTTTATGAAATACCGACCGAGTTCTCAAAATGAAAAGCATTGAAATTGTTAGTGTGTTTTGACACACTACATACAACAATTACCTCGCTGGTTTCCACACAGTCTTTTCCTAGATAACATGTCAATGATATAAGTGGTGAAAATTTGTAAATGAAATATTGGAAAGCCAATCCAAAAACCCAAGTTTGAACCCACAACCTCATACTCTAAAAGCCGTGCCCTTAACCTCGGGCCATCACGACGATTTAACTTAAAACTCGTGCCGAATGCAAAACTTAATATATCAGTGGAAAGTGTTACACAGTTTTTAACGACATGAGTTATTATGCCCACTGCTGGCCGGATGGCGTGGGCAGGAGGTCAGTGGTCAAGTGTGGCCCAAGGTGGAAGAAATCAGCGTGCTTTTTTCTACAGTTAAAGTTCGTCAATGCTTCTAGCTGAGTAGAAGAAATGGTAGGTACCTTTAATGGTTTCAGATTTATCTACACTGATCCATCTCAACAAAACACCCTATACAGCATGCCGTTTTAATAGCGACATTAATTTATGAAACGTATACAGTTTTGCGTTTTCGTTTTAAAAAAATATTTTAATTTCATTAAACGTTGTTATTTATTGAATTATTTACAATTTTTAAAAATGGCATCTTGGAGCAACCTGTACTTAAAGAACGCGCAGAGGTCATTTGCCAGCGCGTCACGGATCATAACATTGCATCAATGAAATTAAAACGAATAACGTGCAAAGAGTAAACGAATTGAAGGAAAGAGAGAGCCCTATGAAGGCGAGCGTTTGAAAATTTTAATTTATCAGTTTGCGAATTAGTATCTTATTATACACACATCAAAAGTGTCTAGGGATCAACATATATTTTTGCAATAACTTTTCTCCTGATTGATATTAATTAAAATTTTCTTTAAGGATTCATCAAATAAAGTGTTTTCGTTTGTCACAGTAACGATAAACCAAGTCACCTTTGCATTAATAAAGAAATTTGCCATTTTCCTAATAAAGGGATTTTTGACATTTGAACCACTAACATTAAAGTTCGAAAAAAAGACTGAAATAACAGTTTTCTTTAAAATTTTATTGGGTAACTTAAACAATTAATAATCCGTGTTTCTACCGCGAACACTAACAACACAAGAACATCGGTTTGGCATACTCAAAATGAGTTCATCCAAATCACGCTGTGGAATGGCCGCCCATGTTCGTTGCAACAACAAAAAAAGGTCTTCTTGCGACTGGATACCCTCCATATTCGGCAGAGCTCTTCTCTGTAGCATATCCCATGCATGCTCAATCGGGTTCA
Organism: Conistra vaccinii; assembly: GCA_948150665.1. Classification (NCBI taxonomy): domain Eukaryota; kingdom Metazoa; phylum Arthropoda; class Insecta; order Lepidoptera; family Noctuidae; genus Conistra; species Conistra vaccinii. The sequence goes on along the minus strand of OX411341.1, from coordinate 15,249,487 downwards.
AGTCTGGCGACTGAGCAGGCCAGGGCAGGACATTGATGTTAGCTGCGGCGAGAGTCTGTCTTACAACTCTTGCGGTGTGCGGTCGTGCATTATCATGCATTAACTGAAATAAGGGACCGATTTGCACTTGTAGAGGAACGATGACGTCTGATACAATCGTCTCAGCATAAATTTGAGCGTTGAGGTTGCCTCTAATCCAAATCAACTCAGTTCTTCCGCCGATCCAAATACCCGCCCATACCATGATGGTTCCACCACTATAAGGATGGACTTCCTGGCAGGATTTTAATCGCTGTTGGCGTCCAGGGGTTCTCCAGTGTCGTATACGTCTTGTATCCGGTCTCATACCAAAACGAGACTCATCAGAAAAGCACACGAAACGCCATTGTTCTTCTGCCCAATTTCTGTGTTCAAGAGCCCATTGATATCGAATCCTACGATTGTGCATTGCTATAGGTGGTACCCGTAGCGGTCTTCGGGAATGAAGGTTCACTTCATGCAAGCGGTTTCTGACTGTTTGGTCGCTAATTAAGTTCCCTGAAGAGTGATGAAGCCTCACGGCTAACATCATGGCGGTTATTGTTGGAGCTCTTCGAGCTAAGATTTGAATGTATCGGTCTTGTCTCCGTGTGGTGCAGCGATACCGTCCTCCATGGCGCTCAGCCACGGTACCAGTGCTTCGGTAACGTGTCCAAAGTCGACTGATAACACTCTGACTTGTATTCAGAGCTAAAGCCACAGTACGTTGCCGGGAACCAGCTTCTATCATTCCCACGGCTCTGAGCATTTCTTCCCTGCTTAAATGACGTCGCTGCTCCATAATAACGTTGGTTTTAATCAGTAGTAGGGAAACAGTAGCACTAATAATGTCTTCAATGCGTTGTATGTTTTTATAGGGAAAATATTGACAGCTGATTTTCATCTTTTACTCGAATTTGATTCACAGTTCCTGATTCAAATTATGAAATGCACCAAAAAGGATCCATATAAATTTATAAAATCATAAATTTATTACAAAGCCACATCTCAATCTCAAGAAATCCGCATAAAAATGCTTGATCCCTAGACACTTTTGATGTGTGTAGATATTATAGAAAATAGACTACGGGATTTATTAAAGGAAATATTTTTCATAAAGAAAAGGCTTAGTTTCTGGCCATTTAACATGAAACATCTTGTATTATTTTCATCCCCGAAGACTAAAAATCAAACAGGCCAACTCAGAAATTACCTCAAAAGAAGTAGGATTGTATCTAACTTACACTAAAATTGTACAGTTCCCTTTTTATGAGGTACCCATGTTTGTCATCATCATCATCATATCAGCCGAAACACGTCCACTGCTGGACATAGGCCTCCCCCAAGCACCGCCACTTCGACCGATTCTGTGCTTCCCGCATCCAGCGGATTCCTGCGGCCTTTACAAGGTCATCGGTCCATCTTGTGGGAGGCCTTCCAACGCTACGTCTTCCGGTACGCGGTCGCCACTCCAGAACCTTTCGGCCCCATCGGCCATCTGTTCTGCGGGCAATGTGTCCTGCCCATTGCCACTTAAGTTTGGCAATTCTTCGGGCTATGTCGGTTACCTTGGTTCTCCTGCGGATCTCTTCATTTCTGATTCGATCACGTAAGGAAACTCCAAGCATAGCCCTCTCCATTGCTCTTTGGGTGACTTTTAGCCTTCTGATAAGGCCCATTGTGAGCGACCACGTTTCAGTGCCATAAGTCATCACTGGCAACACGCACACGCAAAGACTTTCGTCTTGAGACACCGTGTCCCATGTTTGTGTTTGCAGCAAAATCGCCAATACTTAGACCAACTTCTCCTCACTTTATTATTGATAGCCGCATCGTCGCTTATGACTTGAAACATAAATAAATTATTAAGTTAGGACCACGTAGGTGTTATTAAGTTACTAATAAGTAAGCAATTGCTTAATGTCACTTAATTATGACTTAAAGATGGATTAGAAGAGGCGTGGATAAGCTGTCTAGCTTTCTGCTTACCGTTTTGGGGTGAAAGCGAAATGATAGCCTCATTCATTAGGTAATTGACAGATAATTAAAAAAAACAAAAATGGATTGAGTTGTATTAGCGCTTCTTTTGATGTGTTGTCAAATATAATTACCAATTTTAGCAATAGGCTCGCCCCCTATTACATGGGACTTAAACGTAACTGGCGAAATGTGTGTGCTATAAGTACACCTCTGCCTCACCCGTCGGGGAAGGCGTGATGGTATGTAGGTACAAGAACCTATCTTATAACTACTACGTTTTAACATATAACATAACATAATCAGCCTATTAATGTTCCCACTGCTGGGACACAGGCCTCTCTGTGAGAGAGGGCTGTAATCTACCACGCGTACCCAGAGCGTGTTGGTAGATGTCACATGAGGAGGCCTGTGTCCCAGCAGTGGGAAGATTAATAGGCTGATTATGATGTCACTTCAGTATCCCATTGTTTTTTTTCAACACAATTCTGAAGCTTTCATTTCACCTGATGGTAAGTGATGACTATGCCGAAGGTGGAAGCGAGCTTCAGCTGGAATCGTCAGCCACAGAGGAACTGGCTATCATTCTTACCTCTAACTGCCGGAACACAATAATGCTGTCAATTCAATGTTTCGGTTCACTGCTATATTTTGCTTTACAGCCACCGCGTGTATGACCAGATGTAACATCGTAGACGAGGCAAAAGGAGTATGTAAGGATCGTAGCAGGTGGTGTTTTGTAGTTTCTGCTGACCTCCATGGGAAGAAGGCGTGAGTTTATGTGTGTATAGATGTATGTTAACTGCTTTACTTTGTCACCGTTTCTCTTTTTACTGTTTTAGTTTAAAAAACTGAACTGTTCCACCATTTTGTGGCAATAGTCCCATGTGACTACCTCGTTGGTGGTCGCAAGCGCTACTGCTAAGCATGAGGTCCTGGGTTCGATTCCCGGGTCGGGCAAAGTATTATTGGGTTTTTCTCTGTTTAATTTCCCAGTAGCAGCCCGGAGTCTGGATTTGTGCCCGGTTGATGGCAATAAGCTCGCCACCTATTTATATAGACCTTAAATATAACTGGCAAAATGTATACCCAGTGTGTAAAAGTGGGTGAGAGCATCAGTTGTCGGAAAAATATGTTATTTGGAGTTCCGCAGGGTAGTGTTCTTGGCCCGACCTTATTCATCATCTACATAAATGATATACACCGTACATTAAATCAAAATGCAGATATCATATGCTATGCTGACGACACGGTCATTCTCTTCCATGGCAAATCCTGGGAATCGGTGCATAGAGAGGCTCAAAACAGTTTGATTGGTATCAAACGATGGCTCGACTACAATCTTCTTTCGTTAAATATTGACAAAACCAACTGCTTGTGTTTCTACAAAACCAAGGCCTCAGCGCCAAAACTACCACTTGACATCAAAATTCACTCTGCAACCTGTGACCCTCTCTTGTGCACCTGTGAGAAAATAAAAAAGGTAGATTGGATTTGATATCTGGGAGTTTTAATAGACCAGCGGCTCTCTTTCAAGCCCCATATTGACCTGGTGGCCAAACGCACCAGAAAATTGATTCATTTAATGAAACTCTTGCGTAACTCCGCCAACAAAAAAACCCTAAATATGGTTTATGTGGCATTATGTGAGTCAATTCTATGTTACTGTATAACAATTTGGGGTGGAGTTGGAAGCAGCACCATGATCCAATGCGAACGAGCCCAACGCTCGGTTTTGAAGGTCATGCTCAAGAAACCTTTCAGATATTCGACTGTTCTTTTGTACAAGGAAGCCGCTTTACTCAATGTCCGACAGCTATATATTTTGAAAATGGTGCTGAAACAACATAAAATTGTAACACAGACCCCGGAATACTCACAACTTCTCAAACGTCGAGTTTTTAAGTGTGCTACGGTAAGGACGCGTACAGCCTTCGCACAACACATGCAGGAATTCTTGCTCAGTCACATATATAACAAAGTGGTAAAGATATTGTGTGACATCATTAATTCTAGAACAAGCCTAGTCAAAAACATTGTTCGCAAATGGCTGTTAGCCCAATCGTACAGTGAATCCGAATCTCTCTTAAAGGTAATTTCGTAAAACACCAACACATACACACACACGCACCCGCTCACACACATTTACACATAGTGCTCATTTCGATCAAAAATTCAAAATATTCTCGTATCCGTCTTTATAAGTAATTTTGTTTTTATTTTTATTTTATTTTTTGTTTTTGTTGTAGTATTCTTTGTTTTATTTTTTATTTAACTGTTCTTAGTCCGGACATTGTTTTTGATTGCTATAAAAAATAACACTTTATCATGTGCTTCTAGATTGTAACAATAATTAACAGTACGGGGCAGTGGTCCAACTGCTCTGTCCAACTAGTTGGACCATGGGTCTTTACTAGGGGCAGTTGGCCAACTTTAAAAATAGTTGGACCACAGCACCTTTTGAGAGTTCCGTGGTCCAATTCATTTAAAAAATAACTTGCCAACTCTAAAAACCTCAACTGCATCTATATGTGTGTATGGTACCTACTGGCTGGTTGTTATCAATTATAGTACAATGCATTTGTCATAATTGTGTCAGTAAAGTTTGTTATAAAAATAGTAGGTACAGAAAATTATCTAATATTAATACAATATTTTAAAAATTATGGATGAAGAGGTTGCATGCGTTTATTTGGATATTATTATGAATTATTATGAAGGAACGCGTATAATAGTTTTTTGTTCATTAAAAGCAAGAGAGTTGATGAAAAAGTTATGAGTATTTTGCGGACGGAACCTTTAAATGTTGCCCCAGACCTTTCGTACAATTATTTACTATATTTGGCGATCCTTTGCAACTCATTTTCCTTTTATTTGCGCATCTCCAATATGCATTTCCACTTTTATAAACACGAACTTTATAGTATTGACGACAATTCCATAGCATCACCGTTCCACCTTTTCTTTATAAATAAATAAACGCATGCAACCTCTTCATCTATAGTTGTTTAAATATTATATTAATATTAGATTATTTTCTGTACTATTTTTATAACAAACTTTACTGACACAATTATGACAAATGCATTGTACTATAATTGATAACAACCAGCCAGTAGGTACCATACACACATATAGATGCAGTTGAGGTTTTTAGAGTTGGCAAGTTATTTTTTAAATGAATTGGACCACGGAACTCTCAAAAGGTGCTGTGGTTCAACTATTTTTAAAGTTGGACAACTGCCCCTAGTAAAGACCCATGGTCCAACTAGTTGGACAGAGCAGTTGGACCACTGCCCCGGACTGATAATTAATTATGTAATACGAATTATTTTCATATGGCAATACCACCCAAGGACTCCACGAGACAGGCTCGTCCTAGTGTGGAGTTCATAAGCAGACTTCTTCCTTTGCGTCTTATTTTTAATAATGAATGTAAACCTAGTTAATGTAGACTATAAGGAAATGTAAAGAACAATTTTTGGCAAAATAAACAATACAATACAGGTACACCTCTGCCCAACCCTTCGGGGAAACAAGGCGTGATATTATATTATAAATATAATGTTATATTTTATTAATGTCAATCGTAGAACATAATGGAAATTGGAGTTTATTTTTTTAATTGTTAATCTTAATATTTATTGAAACCCATAGAAATTCAAGTCGTAGACTATAAAAACCTTCTAAAACCAATAAAAAGACAAAAGTATAATACATGATGCCATTAAAATATTGATTGATTATAGTATTGTTGGTTAATGATGTCACCACACAATAATTACAGAAGTTTCACTTCAGACAACTCTTGAAATCACTGAGCCCCAACCTCACTCAATAAAACTAAACGTGACATTGGCTAAATGCACATACCAAGAAAAGCCAAAAGAAAAAAAAACTCTTGAAATCAAGGTTAGCCTACATCTGACACAACCTGAGTAAGCCAGAAGTGTCATGTAAATAAGTGGCATGAAAAAAATAGATAGTGATATAGGTGTTACAGGAATCTACAGGGTGAAATTAGATTTCACCCTGTAGATTCCTGTAACACCAAAACGTAAAGTTTAGCCTTTTAAGGCTAAATAACCAGAGTAATAAAAGTGAGACTTCTTAACTTTTTGTGTAGTGGTTATTCTTTTATGGAATTTTCAAGCGAATTTTAATATTCATAGTGAGTTTTTAAATACAATGACTTGTAATCGGCATAGGTATTAAGTTTTATGTATTGTTAAATTATTTTTATTCAAATATTTTAGCATTTTTATGAATGAAATAGATTTTTTTTACATAGTTATTCTTATAGCTTATTATACATACAACTTGATATTATTATAATTAAGTATTAAATACATATTTATGTTGGTTTCAATGTTAATTTGATGATTCAATAATATTTTAATATCTTTTGTCATCATTAAAATTGGAGGAATTAGTACTTAGCATATTTATTTAAAAAAAGTACCTTTTAGAAAAACACCTTACAAAAATGACACAGATTCATTGACTGATGTTCTATGGTCACAACAAGCCTACACCAAATGAAATAAAAACTTTTGGACTTCTTGTCTTTGTCACCAGTATTACGTCATGTGGCCACCTTTTTATTATAAGCCTTATATTAGCTTGCTTGGTTCGTATGTGTTTTCAGTTACTCTAATTTACATAATTTTTTCAAGCACTTCCTGGCATCTGATTGAGATGAAAAGACCATGGGCAACTTTGTATGGAGTCTGGTACCAACTCTCAACAGTGTGCTTTTGGGGTATCATTTAATTTATACTATGGCAGCTAAGTCGAAATCGAGCGCGAACATGGTGTTTTTGAACATTCAAAAAAAGTTAGGTTAGGTTAGGAATGAAACTCTTTCTGCGAGACAGTCATCTCGCAGAAGGAGGCTGCGGAAAGGGAGAGGGAGATCTCGTCCACTCACCCGGCCCGCAGCAGGCGCATCGGGCGTCGGCGGAGGGCGGATAACGCCCTCTTCCAGCCCCCCTAAATGGGTCCAGGGGCGACGGATTCGGGGACATCCGTCGCCCCCCATCACACAGGACCCGAGATGGCGGCGCGTAGTGTTCCACGCGCGCCACTCTAAGACGTAACGGGGGGAGTTTGCACACCTCACTCCCCCTACGGGACGGGGCCCGCAGAGTGCGGGCCGTCACCAGTCCGGGGCAGCGGAAGTCGCAATTTGCTCCCGCAGCCCCCCGACGCAGGTGTGCGAGGGAACACCGGGGTGGTTTTAGTCAGTAAGAGTCTGACAGACCCCTTCGCCCACCCCAGGGCGGAGGACATCCATGAGGATTTCCACCCCGAAAAAAAAAATAAAAAATAAAGAAAAAAAAAAAAAAAAAAAAAGGAATGAAACTCTTGTCATGTTTTCTTTTGCTTTTGAGGTATCATTTAATTTATACACAGATACAACAGATATTTAAACAAATTCTTATGTTATAGGATTATTTCCACCAAATGGCTCGCATCGCATCGGATCGGAAAGGATTTTACAATCTTTAAACGATTTAAATCGTGTACACAGTATTTAAAGTCTATATTACCAACCAAGACGCGCACAGTAGTTTGACCGCGGGCGTCTTCCGCGAAACACGACCGTAGCCGAAAGGATGCTGCGACGCGCGATCGGCTCCGTTCACCTGTCGTCATCCCGTTTCCGTTCTTCTAATGCAATAGCCAACAATACTACGTCAAATTATACCATTTTCTAAAATTAAAACCCGCCAATCAGGTAGGAATGAAACTATTTGACTAGGCGCAGAAACGGATATATTCACGTCTACATCCTGCCGGACATGATCGCATGTCGCCGCATCCGTGCCCTTTCCGACCCGATGCGATGCGAGCCGTTTGGTGGAAATCAAAAGTACAAAATAAAATATCAGTAACATTTTTTTTTAAAACAAGCTTTTATTTTAGAAAGAAAGAAAGAAAGAAAATACGTTTATTTGCGGTAAACATGACGCAAGGAAAGAAAAAAAAAAGAACACGAAAAATAACAAATTGGGGGAAAATATGCGTCACATCCACGCAAAACGGCCATCGCTCAGCATAATAATTTTCTAATTGCTTCGTGCAAAAACATGGTTCTAAGTGCATGATCAAGGTTTCCATACCATACAACTCCGTCACCCTTTTAACAAGCTTGACCGTTATGTAAATTTGACATAAAAACAAAATGTCTCGACACACACATACATAGATCACCTGTATGTCGCCCACGGGTGCGCCTACGCTCCTAATTTTATTACGCTTAACCGCTGACCTTAGCTAACGAATGTGTCAAAAGACATATTTATGTTGGTACCTTACCTTGATCTGTGACCAAATAGCAACCGACTTCCAAAAAGGAGAGGGTTCTCAATTCGACTGAATGTTGTTTTTTAATTTTTTCGAAGTGTATAGAGTGCCGCGAGTTTCTTGTGGCACTCTAGTGTCACTGCCTCGGCCCGGCTAGGGTGCCGTGAGTGTTGCATTGTCACTGTCACTTGTTATTTAGGTTAGGTTAGGTTAGAACTGTGACCACACAACGCACGAGCCGAGCGAGCGTAGCGAGCGGTGCCGCGGTAGCGGCCGGCGAAGTGCCAGGGTCCGTTTAGGCACAAGAGAATGTAATGTTTTGGGAATGTGGTGTTTTACAGCGATCTAACCTCGACAATCAAACAAAATACCAAGTGACGTGACTTAGTGACAGTGACAATGACAATCCAATGCTTGCGGCACTTGAGCCGGGCCGAGGCGGTGTTACTAGGGTGCCTGTAGTGGCACTTTATCCGATAGGGATAGAGTGCCAATGGCGGCACTCTATACACTGCCTAATTTTTTTTGTGTTTTTATGCGATTACTCCGCCAAATAAGAATACCCACCAGGGTTGCGGATAGATAGTCCTAAGGGGAAACCGTGGCCCCTGGCAAGGTAAGGGAAGGAACACGGGTGGGTTTTAGTCAGTAAGAGTCTGACACGCCTTCCGCTCCACACAGAGCGGGAGAAGTCTTTTTTTGAGTTAGCTTCAATAATACTTATTTTTTCCTTAGTCGATGTGGATGATATACATATTATGATAAGTTCCTGTCACTGTTATTTACTTAGCAGGTAGTGGTATTCAAATTCGTGTGGAGTAGCTGTACCAAAACTGAAAAGTGAAAAACAAAAACTTAAAAAAAAAAAAACGACTTCCAAAACAAACACTACAAAGTGAAAAATTACTTTAATTTCGGAAGTCGGTGTCAAAAAACGAAAATTCAAAACGAAAGACACCGGCTTTCGAAATTAAAGTTATTTTTCACTTAGTAGTGTTTTTTTTGGACAAAAATCACCACGAATTGGTACCCAATAAACCAAAAACGTAGACCAGGTAGACCACACAAAAGGTGGAGTGACGATATTGCAAAGGTTCTCCCTCCTACATCAAAATATAGCAGGTGTATTAAATAAAAAAGACCTTTTGGAAACATCAATAATTGAACTGGAAAAAACTGATATGAGTATTGACATTATATGTCTATGTGAAACTTTTATACGAAAAGGAGCAGAATCCAACCTCACTCTAAAAAATTATAAGCTCGTCTCAGCCTATTCCAGGCCACATCAGCGCAGAGGTGGGACCTGCATATTGGTCAAAAGAGATCTTGACTGCAAACCTATAATTAATCTAATTGAACCTAAATTGTACTATTTTGAATACTGCGGAATTGAAATAACTACCTTAAAGCTTTACATAATATGCATTTACCGTACACCTAATTCAAATATTACATTGTTCTTAGAAAACTTAAACCTTCTTTTGAGAAACCTATTAAAGAGAAATAATAAAACCATTATATTGTGTGGAGACTGGAATCTAGACGTTGTAAAAGCAGACAAGTATTTTAAAGAATTAGAATCGATTCTAAAGAACTTCAATATAACTAATCACATCACCAAACCGACAAGAAAACTCTCCTGTATTGACTTAATTGCAAGCAATATACCAAACGTTGAGCCCCAAATACACTATCTTGCATTATCTGACCACGAAACTGGACAAACTATATCTTTTGATGTAAAGGTAGACACAACCAATATGAAAAAATCATTTTGGTTTGAAAAAAGACGCGACTTTAGTCAAGAAAATATTAAAAAGTTTGTTAACTGCCTCTCATCATTGTCCTTTTCTGAAATATATGAAACGGAAGACACGGACACTGCATTTAATTACTTCCATGACATTTTAACTTTATTTTATAATCTGTGCTTCCCTATAATAAAGGTAAAAGTAACCAATAAGCCACTAAAACATAAATGGATGACTAAAGGTATAAAAAAATGTTGTGTAAACAAACGGCGTCTATACCTAAAATACCGTCTGTCAACAGCTAATAAAAACCAACATAAGAATGCCTACCGCAAATATACCACAACCCTAAAACGATGTATGTTGCAAGGGCAAAAATTAGAAAACACACGTTATCTGTCCCAATCTAGTAACAGATGTAAAGCTGCTTGGAAAATAATCAAAAGTAACAGTAGTGACACAAAAAATTCACAAGACATAAACGAAATTAAATTTGACCAACAAACTTACACACAACCAGAAACGATAGCTGACATTTTTAATAATTTTTTTATTGACATGACAAATAAGACCATTGACCCATACCTTGACTTCACGCCACCGATAGCTGTCCTTCCAAATACTATTTATTTGACACCAACCAATGAGAATACTGTTTCTAAAACAATTAATTCTTTAAAATCCACCAACTCTACAGGATATGATGACATAAACACCAACATTCTCAAATTATGCTCAAAATTTTTGTCACCACATATTAGCCATATGATTAACCTGTCATTTATACAAGGCTTATTCCCCTCGCGATTAAAGCTTTCTATTGTTAAACCAATCCACAAGAAAGGTGACACTAGCGATATGAACAACTATCGTCCCATAACGCTCATACCGATAATTTCAAAAGTTTTTGAAAAAGTAATGCATGAAAAACTTTACAGCTTCATATCAAAGTACAACATTTTAAATGAAGAACAATTTGGTTTTAGGAAAAATAAATCTACTACATTGGCTTGTTTTGCTCTAATAAAATTGATAACTAGAAGTCTTAATGATAAAATACCAATTACCTCTATTTTCCTAGATATGTCCAAGGCTTTCGATTTCGTTAACCATAAATTGCTTCTTCTCAAATTGGATCGATACGGGATTAGAGGAAACGCGTTGAAATGGCTCGAAAGCTACCTCACCCATCGACAACAATGTGTTGAGATCTCTAGACTAACAGGTCACCAAAAAGTCGTCTGCAGATCTCACTATCGGGAAAATAATTGTGGTGTTCCCCAAGGGACCATACTGGGACCACTTTTGTTTCTGCTGTATGCTAATGACTTAGCTAGCGTAACTTCCCATGACTGCATACTATATGCTGACGACACGACCCTCAGCATTCGAAATGACAATTATGACGTAAGTGAGTACCAGACCGAAATAAACGAGACACTAAACAAAATTATAACATGGCTCAAACAAAATAATCTACACATTAATATTAGCAAAACCAAAATGATCCAGTTCCAAACCTACAACAGTAAGCGCCCACAGCTAAAAATACAGCATGATAACGACACAATCGACGAGGTTGAGAGTACTAAGTTCCTAGGAATAATAATAGACAAACACTGTAACTGGAAAGCTCATATTGACGAACTCTGCACAAAACTAGATAGATTTGTATTCGTTCTGTACAGACTAACACGTGTGGCTAGTGTTAATGCGGCACTATGTGCATACCATGGCTATGTTGCATCAATTTTGCGTTATGGCATTATAATATGGGGTAATTCAGTAGAACTTAACAAAGCGTTTCGATCTCAGAAAAAGTGTATTCGCTCAATATGTGGAGCGCACCCGCTGGACAGCTGTGTGCCATTATTTAAGAAATTAAAAATATTACCACTCCCAGCATTATATATTTTTGAAATCTGTATATTTGTGTACCAAAATAAGCATGAATTTGTTCTGCATAATGATGTAGTATCCAGACCTAGCCGCAAAGTTCACATGCTTCGTGTACCTAGACGAAATAACAATCTGTTTTCTAATAATGTATTTTGTATGGCGACTAAAGTTTATAATAAACTACCAGATTGTTTTAAAACTCTAAACTTCAGGACATTTAAATGTAAATTATTCAATTATCTCTTAAGTAAATGCTACTACTCAACTAATGATTTTATGAATGATAAGTTGACATAAATATTAGGAATAATCATAATATTATTTGCTTCTATATCTCTTTGACTTAACTAAATCTTTTTGACATTTACATAATAATATCTAGTATTTGACTAATTTGCCATTTGAATGCTATCCCTATTTATCTAATTCAATATCTATTAATGTATGATTATAAGCGAACCAAAACCCTGACAATGTATTTGTACGCCGGGAACGGCAGAATATTATGTACTTCATTAAAACTGTGTAACATCTCTGTAACTATATTCTTACAAATAAATGGACTATTACTATTACTATTACTATTAAAGATAGCAGGCAAAACATGGAGCAGAATAGCCAGAGACAGAACAGTTTGGAAACGGCTAGAGGAGGCTTTCACCGCTATTGATAGCGGTCCTTGTACACCATAGCAACAACTAAACAAAAAAAAAATAAACAAAAAACTTTGATAATATAAGGATTTTAGTTTAGTTTTAGTTAAAATGTTATTTACGTATTAGATGCAGGATTAAGTGTGTAAGGAAAATAAAGCTATTTTATTTTATTTTATTTATTTCCTTTATTTCATTTATATACATATTATTTACATTTTTAAATATTTTTATAAAAACAAAATAAAATAAAAACATTTAAAAATATAAAAAATAGTAGCCCACCGGTATCGGGAACAGGGTCCAAGCTACCGGTGGTCAGGGCTCCTGAGAGAGGAATCTCCTAACCATACGCGCCGTGTCCAGAAGTACTGCTTTCTGGATCAAGCCCTTGATCCAGCTGCCTAACGAGAGCCTCCTAAGGTGTTGGTTGAGGCTCTTGGCTATTATGCCATTGGCCGTCACGACTATCGGCACAATGACTGCTGTATCCACATCCCACATGTCGACAACCTCGTGAGCCAGATCAAGATACTTAATCTGTTTATCTTTTTCTGCTTTCACGAGGTTCTCGTCATGCGGGACCGCTATATCAATAATCATTGTGCGACGCTCTGATCGATCTATCACCACTATATCTGGCTTATTGGCAACAATAGTCCTGTCAGTGATGATAGATCGATCCCAATACAACGTGATATTGCCATTTTCGAGGACTGGGTCGGGCACATACTTATAGTACGGTACTTCCGATTCCACAAGACTGTATTTCAGAGCAAGTTGCTGGTGGATAATCCTGGCTACAAGGTTGTGCCTATGCAAGTAGTCTCCGTTAGCCAGACGAGAGCAGCCGGAAATAATGTGTCGGATTGATTCCCCCGGACGGTGGCATGCCCGACAGATGTCAACCGTGCCGTCCTTCACAATATATTTCCGGTAGTTGTTCGTCATCATAACTTCGTCCATAATCGCAAAGACAAAACCTTCGGTTTCCCCAAAGAGATCACCGAATCGTAACCAGGATACGGACGCTAACATGTCTACATCGGGCCCATGCAAGGCCCGGTAAAAGCGCCCGTGAAGCTCTTTGCTCTGCCATACCTCCCTGCGGTCATTAGTATCTAATTGTAGTAAATACTTAAACTAAGCATTAAATACTTGTTAGTACTCGTATGTTGTACTCTTAATAATCTACTGGATTGTCATTGTGTGTTTGTTTTTTTTGACTGTCATAAAAATATAGAGAACCATGACTTACTACTTTGGCTCTTATTTAATATAATTATTTAATTTTATAACACTAATACTATAGGTTTACGCCAGTTCTCGTTAGCCAAGGATAGCGCGGTGAGGCCCTTGTCCACCGAGACCACATCTCGGTGCATCCCCACGTCGGTCTCTAGGAAGTATTCCCTGAGACTGCATACCTCACGGTTGTGCAGGGTCTTAGCATTTAAGAAGCCTCGACCTCCGCACTTCCGTGGGATATACAGTCTCATCACCGATGAGCGTGGGTGATGCATCCGATTTGCGGTCAGTAGTGTGCGGACCCTCCTATCCAGGGCGTCAAGTTCCGTTTGAGTCCATTTGAGTATGCCGAAAGAGTACATCAAAACCGGCATGACCCAACCGTTGAAGGCACGCACCTTGTTTCCGCCTGACAAAAGACTATTTAAAACTTTATTTAGGCGGCCAAAGAAGCTCCTTCAACGATTGCTTCATGTCAGTAACATTGATGCCCAACGCTTCCGACATACCCAAATATTTGTAGGTTTCAATTGAGGAGAGGGATCTTAGGTGTATGGAATCCGAGAGTTGGGTTCCTACGGATTCCACAACCCCCCCTCGCTTTACATGCATGACCGCACATTTGTCCACACCAAATTCCATCCTGATGGCGCTACTGAAAGTTTCAGTTACCTTCAGTAGCTCCATTAGTTGCAAATTGTTGGGGGCAAAGAGTTTCAAGTCATCCATGTAAAGGAGGTGAGATATAACCTGACCACCTCTCCTCAATCGATAGCCCAGCCCTGAATCCTCCAGCAGTGTGCTCAGGGGATTCAAGGCTAAGCAGAACCAGAGTGGACTTAAACTGTCGCCCTGAAATATACCTCGCTCGATCCTTATCGGTTCGCTATTCCTCTGGGTATGTCGACATCCTGGATAGCGAAGAACCGTCCTCCATTGCCCCATACATGACATTAGGAAGGTGCGTAGAGTTGTATCTACTTTATACAACTCCAGCACCCTCATGAGCCATGTATGTGGCACCGAGTCATAGGCCTTCTTGTAATCTATCCAACATGTCGACAGATCCCTTCGGGAACGACGAACCTGTTGGCTAATGGCCATATCTATGAGGAGCAGCTCCTTAGTACCGCGGGACCCGTTCCTACATCCATTTTGAGAGGCAGACATGATGGAGTTGGTGTCTATATGGTTGTTAATTTTGGCTCTCAAAACGGATGTAAAAACTTTATAGACCGTCGGTAAACAAGTGATCGGTCTATAATTTTTGGGTTCCGCAGTACTACCTGATTTATGGAGCAGGTGGGTTATTCCTGTCGTTAGGAACTGGGGCAGCGACCCTGACTCTAAGGCTGACTGGAACTGGGATGCCAATCGGGCGTGCGACCTTTGGAACCATTTTATCCAAAAGTTGTGCAGCCCGTCCGGCCCTGGGGATTTCCAGTTAGGCAACGGACGGACTGCACGAGCTACATCTTGGGGGCTGATGGTAAGTGCCCCCATTTCTGGTATTTCCTCGCACGCCCGTTCGATCTCCCTAGTCCAATCACCTTCGGTGTGGTTGACAGGCACCGACCAGATGCTTCGCCAGAACGAGCACATGGCGTCATCATCCGGCAGGGGCGTGTCAATCACACCTTGATCCGGTCGCTCCCAAGCCCTGTAGACCCACCTTTCATCGCTCTGGAATGTGCGGTTCTGAGTGTACCGCTCCACTCTCCGCCTGTACCGTCGAATACGGTTTGCCCATGCATAGATCTTCTGCTTCAGGAAGTCGATACGTTCTGTGACGCGGGTCAAATAATCTCGAGAACTAATATCAGTCCCCGAGAACGCCCGCCTCACAAAGCGCATCACTCTAGGGCGAGTGTTGCCCTCCCTGAAGCAGATTAGCTTGCCGATGAGTACTCTTATTTATTTATTTATTAGTGTTTTTTTTTAGAAGTCGGTTTTTTTTTTTTTGTTGATGTCAAGATGGAAGCACACGTATTTTTTAGCTCACAATAATGCATTGAAAAAGTTGCACATTTCGTGCCTCTTTACAGCCTCGTTGGTCTAGTGGTCGCAAACGCTACAGCTGAGAATGACTTCTAAAGTTCGATTCCCGGTTCGGGCAAAGTGTTATTGTGTTTTTCGATCTGGAATTTCTCAGTAGAACCCTGGAGTTTGGAATTGTGCCCAGTTGCTGGCAATTGGCTGGCCCTCTATTACATGGGACTCTAACAGAGCTGGCGAAATGTGGGTATAGGTAGGTACAGTCAACAGCAAAAGTAGATGATCAAAATTAGAAATTTAATACTAATGAACGGAGTTCGCGTCAGAACTGTGTGGCGTCGGAGTGATTCAAAAGTATGCGATTGTAAATTATACCAATCATTTACTACTAGTACAGTTGCCATATATTCATGATCAGTTTTGACTCCAAAAGTTATAAACTCAATTCGCATCAGAGCTAAGAAGTGAAAAAAAAATTCAAAACTAGTGAACAGTTAAAATCAAAAACTAAATGATGAAACTGAGGCCACGTAATCATGAGGCAAATAATTCATCCATACTTATTTTTTAATTATCCCAGTAATTTAATTAGTTATGTTTTTTTTTTTTTGTAGCTTCTGTCAAATGTTTAAAAGTAGCTGATGTGATACAAAACAATAATTCAATAAATCTTTGCATGTTTATGAATTTATGTCAATGTTCAAAAGTAGCTGATGCGATACAAAACAATAATTCAATCAATATTATTATCTTTGCATGTTTGTGAATTTATGTCAATGTTCAAAAGTAGCTGATGCGATACAAAATCATAACTCAACGATTGCTTTTGCCCAGTCGGCTACAATATATTTGTAGCAACCTCATACCCTCAACCTCAAGTTTTGTTTCTTTTTGTTTTTTGTACTTTTTTACTTTGACGTCTGTCACAAACTGACAATCAATATCAGTAGTAGAGTTTATAACTTTTGGAGTCAAAACTGATCACGAATATATGGCAGCTGTACTAGTAGTAAATATTTGGTATAATTTACATCACATACTTTTGAATCACTTCCACTCCACACAGTTCTGACGCAAACTCCGTTCATTAGTATTGAATTTCTGATTTTGATCATCTACTTTTGCTGTTGACTGTACACCTCTGCCTAACCCTTCTGGGAGTACAAGAGTGATGTTATGTTTGTGTTATATTATATATTTTTTATATCCCAGCTAGAGAATTAATGAGCCTTGTTCTGTACTAACAGGGGTTGAAATTTGTGATTGAGACGCATCGAAGTCGCGGGCAGAAGACTAGTAAATAAAAAATTACAAACCAAAATTATTTTAAAATATTCCAAGAAAATATATAAAAAGCGACTTTTAAATCTGGCCACCCACAATGTTTATATTATATTTATAGTTTTTATTACACACGTTTTGTTCGTCCGTCTGTCCCTTATAAGCTATAAAACATGAAGATATAAATGTGTTAGACATGTGTGTCTGTTTGTTTGTTTTATCCGTTATATGAAACATAGCTTCATTTCTTTATTTGGAATTTATTTCCGTTGGTATTTTGGGCGGGATTTCGTGTATTAATTTTCAGAGCTTTTCCGGGAAACCAACGTTTTTCTTTTCCTGAATACTTTTGTGCCGTTTTTTCAAATAATTTAGATAAATGTGAGATCTATTATACAAGGTGTTTTTTTTAAATATCAAAACTCAATCTCAAAGCATTTATTTCAATTTAACCATTTACAGGCACTTTTGAATTGTCAAAGAGTCGGTCAGTTAGTCAGAAAGTTGAAGCTAGTCGCCCATTCCAAAAAGTAGATCTCTGTGGAGAAGAACGGGCAAGAAACTCCCAGGACACTCTTTTAAATAAAGATATTACAAAATCCTGGGTACATTATTCTTGTTGCTTCTATATGTGAGAACAATGTGAAAAAAAAAATAGAAACAATTCAAAGTATAAGATTTAAAATAAGCTTTGTCAGAAAAGAGATGACCATTCTCATTAATGAGACCATGTCAAAAAAATACGCCAGCTGATTCTTTGATATGGTTTCATTCATATCCTAGAGTTATGGGATATAAAAAAAAACACCTTGAAATTATTTACTAATATATTTTTAATCAATATTTTTGTTTGTTTGCTTGAACGCGCTAATCTCAGGAAATACTAGTCCAATTTGAAAAATTCTTCCTGTGTTAGATAGCCCATTTACCGAGAAAGGCTATATGCTATATCATCACGCTAAGACCAACAGGAGCGGAGCACCAATGAAGAATATTTCAAAATCGAGGGTTTTTTTTTTGCGTTAGCCCAAAATTAGTAAGTATTCCACGTAACTATTCCACGCGGACGAAGTCGCGGGCAGAAGTTAGTATTATGATAAAGACTGTGGGTTAATGCTGTGTATATGTTTAGTTACATAATCAGCATATAATGACTGCTGGGACACCTAGGTCTAGGCTAGGCCGTCACTCTGTGAGAGGGAGTGGGCCGTAATCTACCACGCGGGCCCAGTGCGGATTGGTAGATGTCACATGTCTTCGAATTTTTGGTTCTAAGATATGCCGGTTTCCTCACGATGTTTTCCTTCACCGTTTTGAGAGCAGTGGTGATGAAATAATTTACACCTATCTGGGTTCGAACCTACGACCTAAAACTCGTAAGTCGCGGTCTTTACCAAAAAAAAAAAACTTAATAAGTAAACAAAGAAGTAAGTGTTAAATTAAAGAACTATCAATAATTCTATTAAGAAAACAGCGGGAATCTTGTTAAATTATTGGTTGGAACACGAACGCAATTAATAGTAGATAAAGAATCGTGGGTGTCAACAAATTGATAAAATAATAATACAAGAAAAACAGACAAAAAAGAAAATAAAAAAAAAAGTATGTAAGTTCAGTCAGAGAAATTAACTGTTAAGCAGATTGACACACTACGCCAGATGGCCGTGCTATAGCTATTTTATATGACTGTCAAAGAATGACAGTTGTGATTTGAATATAGGCACGGACAATTTAATTTGACAGTCAATTTGCTAAACAATATGCCAGCGTCTGTGTTCGCTTCCACATATACCCCGTCTGCCTTCAAAGCAAGAGTGAACAGGCATCTTCTGGGCACGCTCGCTCCATCATAGACCTCATCCATCGCTTTCCATCAGGCGAGATCGAGGTCAAGAGCATTCAGCTATAATAAAAAAACGGGCCAGTCTGGTACTGCCGATTGAATTAAAAACTAAGTAACGCCATCTATCGAAAAGGTCAGGAATTTATGTGGCTTGCTGTCAGTATAAGAACGAAAGCTGTAGCTCCATTAAAAAAAAAAAAAAAAAAAAAGAGTGCGCTGTCAACAAAAACTTGAACATTGACGTTGTGCATTTCTACTCTCCCTCCGTCTTACGACTTTTCGATCAGGTCACGTGTACTGACGCGAGTTTAACATTTTTAATATGACGTGTAAAAGTGATTCCGATATCCTATTTACAGAATAAACAATTTCATTTCATTACCCATCCCAAAAAAAGTGTTCCGTCCCGCTAAAGAAGTTTTCACTTAAAAAAATATGTATTTATTATAATTTTCCCTGATTCAACCTGTTTTTTTTCACCTAAAGGACTTTTTGATACACTAGTTCGCAATCATACAAAAAGTGTATAATTAAAATTACTCTTTAACGTGGTATTAGTAACAGAGACAGGCCAAGGGAACTCAACCTATCACGATTTATCAGGTTGTCTAATAAATTTTAATATAAAAGTTAACTAACTCAGTTCAAAGGTTGTAACTGACAGTTAATTTACCTACCTCGTTACGGTAATAGCGTGATGATACTATAGAAATTTGCCACCTTTGCCTGTCCATTGAGGGGGAGCGAGGTAGTGGAGCGGAGCGAGGGAGTAATGCGGAGCAGAGTCGCGGACTGTGTCTGTCCATTGTTACGGAGGGAGGTAGTGCGGAGCGAAGTTGCGGACTGTGCGGAGCTAGGTCAAGTTCATGCGACGAGTAATTTAAGAGTGTTTATTCTGAAAGTTGGCAACGTCGCAAATAGATGTCAAATATTTCGCTGTTTTGATTAATTTGATATTATTTCTGTATGGAAATAAAAAATGTGGCTAACTAGCGAACTAGAATATTGATTTTGAAATGCAATAATTAATATCGTAACACCGAATAGTTAGTTTTAGATGTAAAAAAAGTATTTGGAAACTTTCCAAATGCCTTTTTTTCACCTAAAACGGGTACAACATCAAATTCAATGTTATAATTGCAATTCATTATTAATATTCTAGTCAATTGGTTAGCCACATTTCTTATTTCCATACAGTATTATTTCCAAATTAATCGAAACAGGTAAATATTTGACAGCTATTTACGACGTTGCCAACTTTTAGGATGCACCCTCTTAAGCCGGCTGCTATACGTCGCGGCCGGTATTTTCCGCTTCCCGGTTTTGTATGAATTTTTAAACGAGCTCGCAAATCCCTGTCCACTGAAGCGGAGCGGACATTTTATGCAATTCCATTGCTTAATATTAGCACAGCTCCGCTCCTCTCCACTCAGTGGACAGCCAGCCTTAGGGCTTGATTTGACGTATAAACTGCCAGTATTCTTTAAACATCATTTCGAAATTCGAACGGTATAGCGCTACAAGGTGCGTGGCCAAAATGAGAACTAACACCGCCAATTTGTTTTTACCAACTGCGCCCCCTGTAAACGTCATTTAAACGCCAAAACATCTTTGTAGCACTCTACAGTCCGACCGTCGAGAGAATGCGTTCTTGACAGCTGTCAGTTTCATACAAACGAATGTGTGTTTTGCGAATTTGATCCTTATTACTTTACTACTAGGTCATATATGTTAATGTTAAAGATTTAATTAATTAAAGCCTCATTTATTAATAAGTTTCTAACCATTATTATTATATACTTATAAAGGTGCTTCTAGTCTGTAAAAGTGTTTGTTATTAATATTAGTGTTACTGTTACTTTATTTTCTAAGTACCTACTACAGCTATGTATATTTTGTATGTTAATAATAAAGAATTTTTCAAAACAAAACAAAACTTTACTACTAGAAATTATACCACTGACAGCTGGACCCTCGTTGTGAACCCGCCATGATTTACTATAAAAACAAATGAAACGCTTGCTAACGTTTGCTTTCGAATTGTGTCCTCACTTGAGCATCCAAGAGAACTTTACACTTAAGACTATAAGGCATAAAATGGTCAGTCCTTTTCTGTATCAGATGAGGCGTTTGCCTGCAGTGGGATATTTAGGTACAGGCTGATTATAAGTAGGTATACCTATGCCAAACCCTGCAAGAATTACAGGCATGATGTTTTGTAATCAGCTTTCGCAATATTTTTGCCAAAAATGTAAAAAAACACGAGTTTTAGGAAAAACAACTGTAATACCTACGCATAAGGTTCAGTTTGCGCTACAACTACTTCTACTGCTTTCAACCGCCTCTGTGGTCTAGTGGTTAAGCCACCGGTCTCAGACCCAGAGGTCCCGGGTTCGATTCTCAGTGGGAGCAAAATTTTCTGCTCGGTTTGGTTGGTGGTAGGGTTTTTTCTAAGTCCGCCTGGCTAGCTACCACCATCTTATCTAAGTCTGTCGCCATAACAACAATGTTAACAGCATTGTTGTGTTTCGGCAGTTAGAGATAAGATAGCCAGTTCCTCTGTGGTTGAGGATTCCGGGTGAAGTTCGCTTCCACCTTCGGCCTGATCATCACTTACCATCAGGTGAGATGCAGGCCAAGAGCTTCACCGTAGAAGGTGAAAAAAAAAAAAAAAAAACATATTTTTTATGACTTTTAAAACAGTCTAAAATCAACATTATTTACATTGTCTTAAAGTTGATGTTTGTTTAAGTGGAAACAACAACAACAAACAAGGATTTAAATAGACCAAGTGTATTAAGGTACTAAAGATATGGTACAATAACTGTTAGGCATATTATAATTCAATCACCATTTCCCCGGTCGCATGCAGTGATGCAACTAATTAAGCCATTCCCATAGATTTACTTGCTAATGTTGTCTATTGGCGCCATCCACAATATTTTATATTGGAACGAAGTTCCCTTTCGCGCGTTGCGAAAGGGGGTTAGACGGAAACAATTAGGACCAAAAGTTGTAACGACACTTTTAATTTTTTATTATAACGCCATCTGTGAGCGACCACAGGTACTAATTAGTGGCATGCCTTTGTGAGGTTCATTCCATAACTTCGTTCCATCCGGGTGTCCCTTGACACCTTTCAGCTTTTTTATGATAATATTTATAGAAAATTCTACTTGTTTTGTCTTGTTAGTCTTAGTAAGACTTGAGATAAACTTTTAAAATTATTTCTAAGATACTATCACCCTGTTTCCTTACTACGTTACCTTTAATCCCAAAATTACACAGATTTAAAAACAAAACGACAATAAATTAAAACATTCTTAAACAGAGCCCCCGAATTCCGAATTCAAAAACCTACAAAGCGATAAACAAAAAAGTTACAAAGCATTTAACGCTTCGAGAAGTACAAATTCAAAAAAAGAACTGGGTAGGTCAAGGACCAAACGACCGGTAGCTGGGAACAGGTTGCGTACCGAAGGTCCCCGAGGCTGCCCGAGTGACGCCGAATAGTGAAGACGCGTGCCTCGAACGTGGGACGAATAAAACCGAGCGTTGACGTAAAAAACCGAACGGTAGTCGTGGGGAGCGTGGGATTCTTATACCTTTGTCTATGGGGTACTTATGCAGTTTTATGGGCCACCAAAAAGTTGAGAAAGGGGAGCAAATGAGTGATAAGAAGACGTACGTTGTGTTTTGTTTGAGTTTGAACGAGTATATTGTTTAGTCTGCGGATATTTCAATAGGTTTATAGGCCTCTCAGGCAGTCAGGCCTGCTTCTTTATTGCATCGATTTATTTAAACATTTAAGTACGCACAAATAAACAGAGAAGAAGAAGGGAAGCAGAAAAATACATACAAAGGTGATGCTTATTTCTAAAAAAATCTCTTCCAGCATACCTGCCATTTTTATGCATGCATTTTCTGCCATTAGGTACAATCGACACAAAGATATCTGTTTTAAGTAACAATAATGCAGGATTATGCGACAAACTTAAATTATTCTACTAAAAGTAACGAGAAGTTAGGTTTAGTTGCCTAATAAATAACCTAAGACTCTTTATTAATTTAATTTGTGGAAGCTTGTAAATGGAAACCGTAAGCGCTATTGCACGACTCTTAATGCGAAGCATTAGAGTGTGCTCTACGATCGAAAAAATGTTTTTGCCCCGTTTCTGTAACTGTTTTTATTGTTACACTCCTGCTAGTACACAGAACCTACTTAATTTATATACCATTGTATAGATGATTAAATGGAGATTAATACTGTTTTTTTTTAACAATTGATTTAATGCAGCAGAAATGGAAAAAGCATCAAAATAGTTGAAAAAAAATTCCTGTCCGTCAATTTATGAACCCCCCTGTCCCTGAAAATACTGTAGCTTGCGATAAAATCAATTAATTGAGTCAATTTTTTTATACATTTGTTTCAGCCGTAGAAGGAATCCTATTGAAAATGGCTCTTTTATTCAAAGTAGTTTAATTATAATTAATAAAATACTAACTAAAATATAATATCTTTATCTAAATATTTCCAACCTTTGACTTGATGTTGCCTAGCAACCGCCAAGTAAATATCTTTGTCAGTCTTTGACATTACGACTTCATGAAAAGTTATAAATTGTTCATTTTTGTTAGAAACTATGTTTTGAAATTCTTTTTCGTTTATGAATGAGTGTTATGTAAGAGGCGTGCACTTTTGGATTTTCCAAACTATATTTAATAGATATTAGACTGTAGATAATCTTTCCTAAGAAGAAATAAATAAATTAAGTGCCAGTAACATAGTTTGGCTATTAAAACCTCTTTAGAACTAAATGATAACTTACCAATAATGGAGAAAAATCAAAACCGCCCTATTTTTTGAAAAGTTAAACACATTGATCAAGATTAAACCAAACGTAATTAGCATATTATAATGTTCTCACTTCTGGGCCACAGGCCCTCCTCTCTGTGAGTACCCCACCAAGATCCAGTGCAGTTAGTCTTTTTTTTTTTTTTCATAATTCGTATGCCTGTTGATTCTTTTACATGATCTCAATAATACCCTAGACCCTAGAGGAACACGTTGTATAATTAAATAAATATAAATCTTGATTTCGAGCGAAGACTAGAAGAGACCTGTGTCCGAGCAGTGGCTGATTATGCTAAGCAGCTAAAAGGGTTAGCATTGACAAGTGCCAAGCACTAAAGTATTTGATGGAATGAAGAAAAGACTAGGCAGATATACCAATATATCCAAGACTCTCCAAAACCAAGACTAGTTATTATGGCCTCAGTCTATAGGTACAAAAGTTAAAAAGTAGAACAACTTGACAAATCCAGCAGTTCCCATAAGCCACAAGTCATAATTATTAAACTTACAAAACCGCACATGCGCACAAACCTTATTTTTAATTTTGTTTGCAATGCTGCTTATAAATCGCACTCGCTTAAAACTGCCCTTGTTAAACCTTTACCAACTTATTTACTTACAAAAACAAAAGAAAACCAACCGTATTTTCCTAACGTTAAGGTTCAATACAAGTGCAAGGTGATATTGTAAAAGTTAGTGCAAATGGTTCTCACGATGCAGGCTAAAAAGATCAAGTACTAATTCTGATGTTTGAAAGATTAATAAAATATAATAAAGTTTGTTATTTATTGATTGTGGTGTGTGGTGGCACAATCTTGAGCCAGTTTAAATGTTGTGATAGAAATATAAAGAAAAAAGGCAAGTAATTTATGTTCCTTACGTCATAGGATCAAGGATGCCAAACATCCTGATGGTGACTTCTGGTGGAAATTGGTTACTGTCTTGGACACAAAGCTATACTGTTTCATGTCCCGGCTATACCGGATGACTTTTTTTACCGTCTCGAAAAAAAAATGGTATATTAGGTGAACGGAGTAGTACCCCATTAGTAGGTACCCCAGACCTGAGGGCTTAGTCTGAGTTTAATTTTACCGTCTCGATCAAACGCATCGACCGCGTTTGGCGCTCCCTTCACGGGTGAAGGGCCAATCAGAACGCCGAACGCGCTCGATGCGTTTGATCGAGAAGGTTAAATGAAACTCGCACTAGGCCGTCTGAAACAGTACAGCTATTAGGTAGGACCTATATTTCACAACATAGGTCTTACTTCAAAACTTCAAACTACATTTATAATGATGCTTCGCGACTGAAAAAGATATTGTTTGGTGGTAGTATTTTCTCAGAAAACTACTTCACTAGGAACTCGTGAGTCTATTCATAATCAGCCTATAATGTTCCCACTGCTGGGACACAGGCCTCTCCCTCTTCGAGAGGGAGTGGGCTGTTATCCACTACGCGGGCCCAGTGCAGGTTGGTAGATGTCACATGTCTTCGAATTTTTTGGTTCTAGGACATGCCGGTTTCCTCACGATGTTTTCCTTCACCGTTTAGTGAGCAGTGCAAACAGCAACTCAAACTCAACTCTAACTCAACTCTAACTCAACTCTAACTCAACTCTAACTCAACTCTAACTCAACTCTAACTCAACTCTAACTCAACTCTAACTCAACTCTAACTCAACTCTAACTCAACTCTAACTCAACTCTAACTCAACTCTAACTCAACTCTAACTCAACTCTAACTCAACTCTAACTCAACTCTAACTCAACTCTAACTCAACTCTAACTCAACTCTAACTCAACTCTAACTCAACTCTAACTCAACTCTAACTCAACTCTAACTCAAACTCAACGCAAACATTTATATCAATATTAAACCATACACAGGCACTTTTGAATTGTCAAGGAGTCAGTCAGTCAGAAATATCAAGCTAGTTGCCCATTCCAAAGCGTAGCAGGTACCTATGGAGAAGGACAGGCAAGAAACTCCACGGACACTCTTTTTCAATATCCCTATAAACTAAAGAAACATAAAATTGAAGCTTAGGTGACCATATTTTATAAATTACTTACGCGTTAATATTATAATTAAAACTCGTAAAAGATATAAAATTAATTCTCACAGACCATAATGTCCTAGCGACTTGTTTTTCTCATAAAGGATAAGGTGCAGGACTGGTTTTATAAGAAAAATATAATTCACTAGGTGTTCCTGCTTCGTTCACACAAGTTTTTATTTTCCGGGAAAAAAAGTACATCCCAATTATTATAATTAGAAGTTTTTCTATGTGGAAATATCCCGCAACTAATAGAAATGTTTCATTAAAACCACGTACTATATTGAAACCTTTTTAACAGTCCGTTTAAGAACGTTTATTCTGAAAGTTGGCATAAATAAATAACGAAGTGTATAGAGTGCCGCGAGTTTCTTGTGGCACTCTAGTGTCACTGCCTAGGCCCGGCTAGGGTGCCGTGAGCGTTGCATTGTCACTGTCACTTGTTATTTAGGTTAGGTAAGGTTAGAACTGTGACCACACAACGCACGAGCCGAGCGAGCGTAGCGAGCGGTGCCGCGGTAGCGGCCGGCGAAGTGCCAGGGTCCGTTTAGGCACAAGAGAATGTAATGTTTTGGGAATGTGGTGTTTTACAGCGATCTAACCTCAACAATCAAACAAAATACCAAGTGACGTGACTTAGTGACAGTGACAATGACAATCCAATGCTTGCGGCACTTTGGCCGGGCCGAGGCGGTGTTACTAGGATGCCTGTAGTGGCACTTTATCCGATAGGGATAGAGTGCCAATGGTGGCACTCTATACACTGCCAATAAATAAATAGTTAGTTCAGTAGGTATATCAATAAAAGCGACAACATAAAATTTTAATAATTAAAAGTGCTATTGCCCGAATAAATTGTGCAGGTGTGATGACCAGCCTACGTTAACTTTTCGTTTTTAGAGTATTAATTAATATTGTGTAGTTAGTATCGAGATAATATTTAAATGAAAACCTGAATAATACAGGTTTTCATTTTATGAACCTACCTAGTTACACAGTGCGTTCATTCATCCAGTCAGGGACCAAAGACTAAATATTAACATTGAAATTACTGCAGAGGGTCTAACGTATATAAACGTACGATAAACGTTAACAAACGGGTTGACACCTAACCTATGACGTACTGGATCAGATGCTCATCAATAATTCCAATATATACCTTATTTCAATGACATTAGAGTCACATGATGCGCCCTTGTGAAAAACATTGTCTATACTACCGCCCTACCTTTCAAATTAAAACCCAACAGTCTTAATAACACTGTAAAATAAACCGTGGTATTTTAATATATTTTCCTTTACGTTATGAAAGTTACTGTTTGCAAAAGTGATACGCGACACCGATGCAACCAGATGGTTCAACCAGATGGTTCACTCCACAAAATCATTTAAATAAAAAGCGACTCTTGCCACAATACAATAAAGTGCAATTCAGGTCACACAGCGCTAATTACCTACAGTTATATCCACCTAGAAGTTGACTCTCTTTCTATCGCGTAACTCTTATATCTTCTGACTACATTACGCTCACAGAATTGGCCCGACAAGACAAACCCGTACACTTGTAGCTTCATACCTAAAATGCGGAATGCACCTTCTGTACTATTCCGTGACGTGTCACGTGACCTATGCGCCATGCGGTAAGGGAATGTATTTAAAAACTCTCCAACTGTCTGTGTACAATTGTACACACCTAGAAGTGGCCAGTCTCCTTTAAAATTTAGTCTTTGTACTCAGTGCGGAGCATTATGTAATCAACGGTGCGTCAGTAATTATCTAGTGAATGGGTGGATTCATTTTAACGCATAGCTAATAGCACGTTTATTATGAGAAAAACAATTAATATCAGTATATTAATTGAGTTTCCTGAACAAACTGGTTTCAATTTCAGTCAGTATTAATATTAATATTATTTAATTATTACAGCAAAATGGATTGTATCTGAAGATCTCTTCTGATACAGAAGATAATTGGGCGGTATCCTTTTCACAAATAATGAAAGAATAGATTATTTGAAGTAATTTTCTTGGTTAACAAAGTTCTCCGGTTAAACACGATGGCATCATTAGAAAAAGTTTTGATTAAAAAGTATTAATTTTTTGCTGTACCTAACTGAAAAATATTAAAAGCTAACTATTTCTCGTAGCAAATTTAATTTTTTTCGTTTTTTCTTTCGGGTGTTCCTTTGGGTTTCTCCTTCTTTTTTCTTAATGGATTCAGACGAATTAAACAAAAATTAACAATTAAAATCGGTTGACCCATTTTCGAGTTTTTGTCAGACTAATGCATGGCTATTTATTTTTATATAGAAAGATAAAGATAATAATTATTCTATTCTTTTCTATTTCTTAATCAATCCATCACCTAGCCTTTTCTCAACTATATTGGGGTCGGCTTCCAGCCTAACCGGATGTAACTGAATACCAGTATTTTACATGGAGCGACTGCCTGACTCCACAATCATTCGTCATTTTT
Organism: Conistra vaccinii; assembly: GCA_948150665.1. NCBI lineage: Eukaryota > Metazoa > Arthropoda > Insecta > Lepidoptera > Noctuidae > Conistra > Conistra vaccinii. The sequence continues at coordinate 15,221,124 of OX411341.1, read as the reverse complement.
ATTATTTTTAATATGGCAAGCAAAACCGAGGTCAACGCCAATGATTAAAGTAAGTGAATTATAAAAGCAAGAGTGCATAAAATAAAAGATAATTATGCAGCTGATAAAAATCTTCGATGATCAATGTATTTTAAACGCAGTCAAAGGCAAATCGTTTAATTCAAAAATACACTTTTGAACGTCAAAATTTACAAAAAAATTGGATTGATTGTAGTCGCCCCTTCCAAAAGATAGTTTTCGTATGGAGAAGAATGGGCAAGAAACTCCACCGTTACTCTTTTATAATGTTTTACAACATTTTGTATTAAAAATAATTTTATGTGAAGACGACCACCAATAAAATTACTATACCAAAATAGATAAAAAGAATTAAAAATGAAGCAACGACAGTTAAATTAATTATGTGATACATGCATGGTGCTCACATATTTACAAACATTCAACAGTGTTTACATGACCATAGATAATTTATTCAAAATGGCTGACACTAAAAAAAGTCATCACGAAACCGCATCTCCCTTCAAATTCTAATCCCGATATGATATAGGTAGATCACGATACTCTAAAATCCCTATAATACTTAGGTCTCATCTGCTCATCCTACAAGAACCATTATTCAACCTAGGTAACGAAAATAGATTAAGATCTAGCGTCTGAATGACAAGCAGGTCGTCAATAATACTGAGGCTTCAAGTCCTATTATGTACCGTGACTTTGAAGGTTTGTCTTTGTACCTAGGTGTCGTCTGGTCACGAACGAAATATAAATAGACAGGCGAGTTATTGACTTGGAAACCTATTGTTTTTAAAACATCATAACATCACGCCCATATTCCCCGAAGGGTTAGGCAGAGGTACGTATAGTACACTCACCTTTCGCCAGTTATGTTTAAGCCCCATGTAATAGGGGGCGAGCCTATTGCCATCAACCGGACACAAATCTAGACTCCGGGCTACTACTGAGAAATTTCAGATAGAAATACCAAATATTACTTTGCCCGACCTGGGAATTGAACACAGGACCTCATGTACAGCAGTAGCGCTTGAGACTTTAGAGATATGAGGAACAGGATGTAAAGTTCACTCATCCACCATAGAAAAGGGAGGATCCTCCGACCAGACGGGTGTTATGTTTGGCGGGCAACTGCCCGTAAGTTGATTAATTTCAGATAGTCTTATCTATGTTTTTTGCTCGGTAAACTTTAACTGCGCGATGCAGGAATTGTGTGACGTCATGTCTTTGCTGCGCAGTTCATATATTATGTGGCAGTGTAACTGCTACAAGACCACTAGTCCAATGAGGCTATTATTTGTTTATTTATTGAAGACTTATTTTTGTGGACTGTGTTCGATATGAGTCTGATAGAAATGATCTTTTTGGGACTTGAAGTTGATTTAAGCACAGATAATATAATACTACGTACAGATACCCAATACCATACAAAGAAATGACACCTCCCTAGTCGGGCTATTGACTGGCTAAATGTACTACAGTTATGACAAATTGAGTAAAACGCCATCTATTGCAAAGAGCCCTAAACAAAAAAGTTTTATCTTTTTTTGTTGAAAATACGAGATTTATGATTTACAATAGATAAATCAGCATTAAACAAGGAAGTTTAGATTTTTACTAATCTTACTTCAGCCAAAATCTTCCGTTTATCGCTTTTTAGTGACTGTTAATTTCATAATTGTTACCAATGCTGCCATCTATGATCTTTTTTCAAGACTAATTATAATTTGTTCGAATTGGTACCCCATGATTTAAGGCATAATAATTCTAGAAAATTCTGTCTCAACCAAATGGTGATGATGGGTCTGGGGTTGGGTTTAGAAACGTGCCGCCGCCCGCGCTAGAAAAAATGTGAGGTTATTTGAGGGTTCTAGAGGGTCTCCTGAGCCCTACACAAGATTTTTTTTTACCGGAGAGGCATAAAAAAATGAGTTTATTTTATGTAAGTTTCGTCAAATCCTTAACCATAGAACGTAAGAGGTCAGCAGACACGTAAGTATCTGTATTTCGGGAGTTAACACCAACATTTTGGTTTCACAATTGCAAACTCCGGGCTGCTACAGAGAAATTCCACTTAAAAAAACCCAATAACACTTGGTCTGACCTAGGAATTGAACCCAGGATTCTATGCTCAGCATTCGACAGCAGTTATCGTTGAATAGTTCTCATCTTACCTAGCCTTTTTGGTGTCGGCTTCCAGTCTAACCGGATTTTACATCGACCGACTGTTTTTCCGACTTCAATTAAACCCAGTTTCTGTAGAGCTGTAAAAATGTTTTATTCCTTCACTTAACCGTTGAAAACTGAGCTTACAGCCTCAAAGCAACTGTAAACATTTCGAAACAACTCTCAACTCTTTTAAGCATAGTTTTAAACTCTAACATGAAGTATTTTTTGGTTGTACACTTCTTTAAAATGTTTCGTGTAACTCGTCTGAGCTCAACAATTGTTAGGTTCTTGTTTTATAGAGTAGACGTCTTGCGGGTTTGACTGTGTTTAAGAACGTTAATTTTAAAAGTTGGCAACGTCGCAACCAGCTGTCAAATATTGAGCCGTTTTGTTTAATTTAGCAATATTACTGTGTGGAAATATGAAATGTGGCTAACTAGCGAACTAAAATATTGATTATGAAATGCAATTATTAATATCTTAACACTGACCGAATATTTCGTTTAAGATGTAAAAATAAATCGGTCAAGTGCGAGTCAGACTCGCACACGAAGGGTTCCATACCATGTTGTATATGATTTAACACTAAGAATGTTTGTAATACTTTCGTAAAGGTAACAACAGAGGCGCTATAAAAAAACATAAAGATTTGTAAAGAAATTGTCTAATTTTAATGAAAAAATTTTGCTGTGTTAAAATATAGGTGTAGTATTTCATTTATTTTAAGAGAAAATATTAAGTTAACTTTATCCGGTAATATGCATTAACTAAAGTCAAAGTTATTTATTTGCTACTAACATAGTATTAGTAGGTATAATACGAGTAGGTATATAGGGTAGGTAACCAGGCAGATATGTAGGGTAGGCAGGTAGGGTAGGTAGGTAGGGTAGATAATTAGGTAGAAATAGGTAATTAGGAAAGCTAGGTGCGCCGTAGATAAGTACTTAGTGCTAACCGTGCGAAGCCGGGCCGGATAAAGCTAGTTACTTATAAATACAAGGATTTCTCTTGCTACATCAGACTATATTGTACGAAATAAACTGTAAGTAGTACGCCAAATTTTAATTACAACATTCCGTCAATACAGGTATATTTACATTATTTTTTATAGTCATACAGAAATCTATTATTTCTTACTTATTATTTTTACACATCCCATCGGGCTATGAGTGAGGGAAGAGAGAGTGCACTCGTGTCTGCGCACACACTTGTGCACTATATTATAATATCTCCCGCGCCGAAGGCTAGTCTCCGTTGAGATTGGCCGCCGTGGCCGAATATTTTTACACAAATAAGTTTTCTCAATATGAAATTGTATCCACAACGGTTTAAGGTAACTGAATAGTGCACCGTATGTGCCAGTATTCATTTCAATGTTACTGAATATATTGTCTATTGGAGTGTAACCCGTTCTGGTTGTAACATGAGGTACACACATCAACACCGTCTAGGGATACTTTGGAAAAAGTCGATAAAGTTCTTAAACTCAAAAAATACTGGCCGGTTTTAAAATCTTTTGAAGAAAGCTTATTTTGTAGACCTTTTTGGATGATTCAATTCTTTTCGAAAAAAATAAAATTCCATGTATAGTACATTCTGCCATGATAGTACTTACTAATTCCATGTCATTACTCCGACTAGTAAATAATTATCTGTGGAATTTGTATTGCATAATAATAGTATGAATTACAAAATATATTTTTTATATTGCAGAAAATCGTCCATTTTTAAATAAAATACCTTATGAATCGGCGTTTTTAGTATTTGTTGATTATAAACAATATATGGTACGTGTTGTACAGGAGTTTTAAATTCCTAACTTCTTTAGTTGTTGAGATAGAGCTCGTACAAAAATGGTCTAAAACTGAGAACTTCTACGGCCCCCTTATTCATCATTTTTGAAGATAAAAACATATAAAAATTATATTTATTATCTACTCGATGTGCTCTAGACAATGATACCCCACATGCTAGGGTCAGATATTTTTTTTTTTCAAAATTAAATTTTATTGTATGGTGACCCCCCTTTAATTTTTAATTTTATTATTTGTTGTTCTTGCGGCAATAGGAATGCATAATCTGTGAAATTTTCAACTGCCTACCTATTACGGTTCATGAGATAGAGCTCGCTGACAGACAGATGGACAGCGGAGGCTTATGAATAGGGTTCCGTTTGTCACCCTTCGGGTACGGAACCCTAAAAAGTATTTCGAAACTTTCCAAATGCCTTTTTTACACCTAAAACGGTTACAACATCAAATTCATTTTTTTATTTGCAATTCATTATTAATATTCTAGTTCGCTAGTTAGCAAGATTTCTTATTTTCGTACAGTAATATTGCCAAATTAATCAAAACAGCTATTTATTTGACATCTATTTGCGACGTTGCCCACGGTATATTTTTTTCTAATACATGAAAAGTTTTTCTGAACGTCGCATTTCAGAAATGACACGACCTTATGTTCTTTCAAACATAAAAACCAGTGGGTTTATCAGGACCAATTCTATCTCTAAGTACTTTCTAAGAAAAAGTGACATTTCATTTCTTCTTGGGAATCACACCTATATTTTTTTTTTTGTCTTTCGTTTCTTTGGTGTCTATTTCTATCAACGAAAACACAATTATGGTTTTCACATTTAGGTATAATTTCAACATTCAAAACTCAAAAGTCATTTACTCAAACTAGACTGACAATCAGCACTTTTTGAACATCAAAATTACAAAAGACAGTCCCCCAAAAACGCCCGCCCTTCACCACATCCTAGTGCTTTAGCTGGGAAGAAGTGGCGCAACCAACTCCCGAGCAGGATGTATGATGTAACCAATATTTTGATCTAAAAGAGTGTCCATGGAGTTTCTTGCCCGTCATAGGCACCTGCTACGCTTTGGAATGGGCAACTAGCTAGATCTTTCAGAACGACCCCTTGACAATTCAAAAATGCCTGTGTTGGTTTATTTGAAATAAATGCTTTGAGTTTGAGTTAGACAAACAACAACGCGTGCAGTTCTTTTTTATTGTTGGTTTGAATTGTGAATGATTGCTGTATCATTTTCATTGTATTACAAACAGGAATGGCTACAAACTCCTAATACATCTCGTTCTTATTAAGATACTATTATTTTAATAACAAAAAAGAAAGATAAAAATTGTAGACCTGTGGCGGTCATATACATCACCACGTTCGAACGACGCATCAAACTGACGTCACGCAAAATCCTGCATCACGCCAGTATAGTTTACCGCGCGACTAGCATAATTATATACAACGGCCCGACATCTATCGTCGGGCAGTAGCCCACTAGGCACAACACCCGTCTGGTCGGAGGATCCTACCTTTTCTATAAAGGATGAGTGAACTTTACACCCTGTTCCTCATGCCGCCATTAAAGAAGGAAAATTTTCTTTCCTCATTTTCCTGGAGAACGTGAACCGTTCTTAACAAAGGGCTTATCATAGCTTAGTTTATAGCCTATTTATACGTAATAAATCAATCAATACTTGTAACCGTTTATTGGTTCGCTAACGACTTGATTGTTTGATTTCCTGTGATAAGATTAGACCCTATGCACTTGGTCCTTACTTAGATACCTATATAGGGTGTTAGGGATATCGACGCGAAGCCTGTTACCATGGATTCAGTACATGATTCTGAACCCCCCTGCGTTGAAAATTTTTCGTCGGTTATTTAAAAAAAAACAGCTGTTCCATACATTTTGACCGCGTAGGTATTGCTTTTTTATGAAACAGCTGATTTTTTTAGCTGGTCCAGAATCATGGACTGATGGTAACAGGCTTCGCGTCGATATCCCTGACACCCTGTATAGTTAATTACTTTTGCCAGTTCTACTATTATAAAAACACTGTTCATGTCATCTTCATCATTCGATCTTGTCCTTATCCCAAATTATTTGGGGTCGATAAAATCCTTTTTCCAATTGCTGTTATTTTAATTTAAACGAATATCAACTTTATGTAGGTGTAAATTAAGTTGATTTCACAATGACTCGTTATGTTGAAAAGGTTATAAAAACGTTTTGAATTTGTAGTGGAAACTAAACTTTATGCGTCGATATTAAAGTAGTTTTTCCAAAAGAATGAAAATGTATACTGCGTTAGCGATTTAGTTTCCAAACATGTAAACAATTATGTGATTTGTTTAACATTTATATTATATTCTATTATTATTATTCAGACCATTATTTTCACGATGCTTTTCTCCTTTTCTGTAGCCATGCAAAAGTTCACACATCAAAATACCAAAGAAAATATATCCCGTATAAAGTTAATAGTCATAAAATATGATATAAATCAATCAATGCCTATGATTGTTTTAATGTTTCCTTAATACCGTGTTTTTATTGCCCACTACGGCGGGCGGCCGATAAAGCGTTAGGCCGGGAGTTGGAAAATTCTTTTCAGACTTTTTTATGTATGCTAGCGGTTTTCTTTGTTAGTGTATTTGTGTTTGCAGTGCTGTATTTCGGACATTCAACTGTAAAGGAATTTGCACCGTACGTTAAACTTACTATTGCTTTGGAAAACCAGTGACGATTTAGGATAAAGAAAGAAAGAAAGAAAAAGTATTTATTGAGACAAGCACAGGATATCACAAACTAAACTAAGACACGTTGAAACATTATAAAAAAAAAAAACAATAAAAATAAAACAAAGTAAAATTAAAATAGACGCAGAGTCCTTTGCGAGGCCCAAAGGATAAATTAAAACATACATGATTATTTTGTTTGGAAGACAGGTTGGATTATGATCAACACGCTATAGTTCAGATTTCGTCTATTAATAGAAGGAATAATAATAATTAACTAATATTTAAATGAAAGTTCACATCTCAGTCTCGATCTGTCAGATCGAGACTGAGATGTGAACTTTCATGAAAAAATGAAATGATTCGAAATCTCGATCGAGATTTCAAGAAGGGAAATGTTTTCCCACGATATTAAATTATGAGCCATAACACTCCACATAACCAATCGTACTTAAAGGTATACTATTCATAATTTATTCATAATTTTTTTAATTTTCCAATACTTATAACCTAACTTTTTGCTTTCAAGATTAAGCCTTCTAAAATAAATCTTCATAGTATCTAAACAACAATATTATAATTTCCTTTATTTCATGTTATAAACATATTATTTACATTTTTAAATATTTTTATAAACACAAGAAAAAAAAAAGAAAAACATTTAAAAATATAAAAAATAGTAGCCCACCGGTATCGGGAACAGGGTCCAAGCTACCGGCGGTCAGGGCTCCAGAGAGAGGAACCTCCTGACAATGCGAGCCGTGTCCAGGAGTACCGCTTTCTGAATCAAGCCCTTAATCCAGCTGCCCAACGAGAGCCTCCTTAGGTGTTGGTCGGGGCTCTTGGCAATTAAGCCATTGGCTGATACGACTATCGGCACAATGATCGCTGAGTTCACATCCCACATGTCGACAACCTCGTGAGCCAGGTCAAGATACTTGATTTTTTTATCTTTCTCAGCTTTCACGAGGTTCCCGTCAAGTGGGACCGTTATATCAATAATCATTGTGCAACGCTCTAATCGATTATTATAATAATGATTAAATCTAGATTAGATTAGAATAGTCCCAGCTCCTGGTATATTATCGACTTAAACACATTAACCGGTACGTTCCCGTCATTACCATTGTTCCATTTCTATAGCTAATCGGTTCTTGTAGCTCCTGAATGCTATTTGCTTAGAGATTATTTACTTGAACTCGTGGCTTCGCTTGCTTTGAAGTGTTTTGTATCGTCAATTTAATTGTAGGACAAGACTTCTTGGTACTCTGTATTTGTTTTTTACAAGTTATTTTCCTTGATTTTGTCGGTAAACAAACACGAAGCCCCCAATTCACTCATCGAGATAAATATTTTAGCTGAATCATATTCAATTCAATTCATAACAAAACTGCATGAAAAAAAATGAAGAGCGTAATTTTACCGGATAATTTTTCTTTACAGTTTTTATTAATCAAATAAGATTTTTATTTCATTATAATATAAAACTGTCAATTGCGTAATATGAATTGAGTGCAGCTATTATTATGAATTGTTAGTTTGTGACAGTTTGTGTCATTCATAATTATGATTCTGCCAAAGTGTGTGCCGTTTTAAACACACCACAGGTGTGTTTGTAACGTTACATAAACATTGAATGCTTTGATTTTATTATTTGAATACTGAAACCCGGGTTTTAACCGGATGCCCCTAAATACCAGTATTTTACATGAAGCGACTGCCTATCTGACCTCCATAACCCGGTTACTATGATAACACGATACCCCTTGGTCAGACTAGTTATTAGACCTTCCAACATTTCATTAAACTAATTATAATTCGTTCTAGAGTTTCGTTTGTATATAGTTTAAAGTGACATTAAACCAGTGTTAAAGTTAAAAGAAAGGTGAAAATTATAAGGTTTCCAGTAGGTACTCAGTATTTATAGACTGCACGGAGTCAGGGAGGTAGAGCGAACCGGAACTGAACTAACTGCACGTGTTAGGGATGTCACGGTTGGAAAATGTTGTTATTCAAGCGGCGTTGTGCACTTTTTTGGGATGGCAAAAAAATGCTAAACTCGTGTCAGAACACGTGACCTGATCGAAAATTCGTAAGACGGAGGGAGAGTAGAAATGCACAACATTAATGTTCAAGTTTTTGTTGACAGCGCACTCAGGTTGATTTTTTGGATTTTTTTATAGGAGCTACAGCTTTCGTTCTTATAAATGAAATGAAATGAAATGAAATTGTTTATACTGACAGCAAGCCACATAAATTTCTGACATTTTCGTTAATGGCGTTACTTAGTTTTCACTTCAATCGGCAGTCCCAGACTGCCCCGTTTTTTTCTTTTTTTATGTTTTGGTTTTGAATTAATTTTCTTTCTTTCAACAAATGTCGCCACACAGAGAGAAACTTTGAGTTTCTCTAAAATATTGCTTTATAGGTATGTTACAGCCCGGGTACGATTACTAAAAAATTTAGCTCAGCTTGGTTGATGGCAGGGCATTCTTCTACGTTCGCCTGGCTAGCTACCACCATCTTATCTAAGTCTGTCGCCATATCAACAATATTAACAGCATTTTTGTGTTTCGGCAATTAGAAGTAAGATAACCAGTTCCTCATGGTTGAGGATTCCGGTTCAAGCTCGCTTCCACATTCAGCCTGATCATCACTTACCATCAGGTGAGATGCAGGCCAAGAGCTAGACCGTTCAGGGGCCGTACATGTTAAAGCCTTTATTGTTCCGCTGATGAATGGGATAGTGCTATTTATGCTGTATAGCTCCGTCTCTCTCTCACACTGGAACAATGATGGCTTTAAGAGGGTTTACTCTGAAAGTTGTCAACGTCGCAAATAGATGTCAAATATTTCGCTGTTTTGATTAAAGCTGATTTCAGACCAGCGCAGCGCGATTTGTCGCGCGTCGCGAGACCGGTTACTGTTATACCGTGAAGTTTTGTATTGTTCGTGTTGCGTCGCGCAACAAATCGCGCTGGTCTGAAAACAGCTTTATTTGATAATATTTCTGTATGGAAATAAAAAACGTGAATAGCTAGCGAACTAGAATATTGATTAAGAAATGCAACAATTAATATCGTAACAGCGAATAGTTAGTTTTAGATGTAAAAAAAGTATTTGGAAACTTTCCAAATGCCTTTTTTACACCTAAAACGGGTACAACATCAAATTCAATGTTGCAATTCATTATTAATATTCTAGTTAGTTAGTTAGCCACATTTCTTATTTCCATACAGCACTATTTCCAAATTAATCAAAACAGGTAACTATTTGACAGATATTTACGACGTTGCCAACTTTTAGGATGCATCCTCTTAACACGTCATAGTACAGTCCGAGAATTAAAACAAAATGGTAGTTTAGTTTACTTCGCGCCAACCCTACCCTCGCCGGTGCATTTATCCCTCAAAGCGTAAGAGGGGTAGTAGTGGGCAAACCAGGTAAATAACGACATGTATTATATTATATACACGATGCTATATAAAAGGATACATTTCAAGGCGAATGGTTCACTTAGATGTTATTCTGTTTGTATATCCTTTGTGTGTGGAACAGTTTGATGCTTTGAAGGGTTTATCACAATACTATAGCTAACGTAGATAAATATTCACCTGTTTTTTGTACTTTATAACCACCGTTAACCATATCACGCCTTTATGCCCGAAGGAGAGCAGAGGTAGCCTAGTGGTAACGACCACCACTTACACCACAGCGACCAGGCGCATTTCATCACCACTGCTCTTAAAACGGCGAAGGAAAACATCGTGAGGAAACCGGCATGTTTTAGAACCGTGGAGGGAGTGGGCCGTAGTCCACCACGCGGGCCCCGAGGAGATGAAACGCCGGGGTGTAACTCCGCTGCCGCGACAAATCACGGCACAGCGGACAGAGCTCCGGCAGGATCTCATGGCGGCTTGGAGAGTGCGATTGTCGCAACCTAGATCTGGGCACGCCACAATTGCGGCGATAAGTCCCCTCTTTGAGGAGTGGCTAGAGAGGCGCCACGGCGCCCTCACCTACCGCCTGACGCAGGTCCTCACCGGACACGGTAGTTTCGGGAGGTTCCTGTTTCAGATAAGGCAGGAGGAAACGCCCGGGTGTCACCACTGCGTGGATCGCCCGGAGGACACGGTGGAGCATACGGTGGAGGTCTGCCCGGCTTGGGTGGAGCACCGCCGTGTCCTCGTGCAGGCGATCGGTGGCAGTGACCTCTCACGTCCGGCCCTGGTCCAGGCCATGGTGCGGAGCGAGAGGGCATGGCAGGCTGTCACCTCCTTCTGCGAAGCAGTTATGCTCGTGAAGGAGGAGGCGGGGCGCGAGAGGCAGAGACAAAGGTCGCTCCCTCGAGCCCCTAGCCGCCGCGGTAGTAGACGCCCCGGGCGTCGGGAATCGATTGCCGATTTCCGGCCACCGTAGGCGCGGGCTTGCGGACGGAGAGTGATGGGTAGCTCTCCGTCCGATCAGGACCAAGCCCGGGTCAACGGCACGTAGTGTTCCACGCGCGCCTCAAAGAGTTGTCAGCGAAGCTGAAGGGGTCCGTTAGGGCCGATGCCTACCACTGGGGTTGCGGATAAGTCCTAAGGGGAAACCGTGGCCCCGGTCTAGGTAAGGGAAGGAACACGGGTGGGTTTTAGTCAGTAAAAGTCTGACACGCCCTTCCGCTCCGCCCAGAGCGGGAGAAGTCATTGGATGATTTCCCACCCGAAAAAAAAAAAAAAAAAAAAACCACGCGGGCCAAGTGCGGGTTGGTAGATGTCGCATGTCTTCGAATTTTTGGTTTGCCGGACATGCCGGTTTCCTCACGATGTTTTCCTTCACCGTTTTGAGAGCAGTGGTGATGAAATTATTTACACAAAGTAAAGCGCCTGCTTGGGTTCGAACCCACGACCTACAATTCGTAAGTCGGGGCCGTTACCATTGGGCCACCACTGCTCAGTTGGGGCCGTTACCTTTAGTGGCAGTGGCACCTTATCAGGCTTACCTACTATTTTGGCACACATCAAAACAATTGTTTAATTATTTCAGGAAAAGGTTCTTCTATTTCTTATTTTTTGCTCCACTACACCAATAAACACGACACCCATAACCCTAAACCCAGTCTCCATTACATGAACTAAAGATATAATAATAGTTTTATATACCTTGTACTAATGGGGTCATTTGTACCCCATCTCGGGATAATCACGGTCAATTTGGTCACAATAATGTCGTTCGAACTCGGTTGATAAAGGTACCCCGTGGTGTTTTGTTAAATGGTGTGGTGTTGTGTATGTGTTAATTTGTTTTATGGAGGTTTCGTGGTGTGTTACGCCTTGATAGAGATCTTTGTGATATGGCAGAGAGATACAAAATTTTCGTCATGAGACAAACATTTTATTTTTAGTGTAAAAGAATTCTTAGACAAAAAAGTAAGTGATAAATATTGTTACTGATTTACGGATATTTTATTTTTTTATTTAGATAGAAACTGATTAGATTTTAAATCCGTTAATAAGCATTGTAAATATTTTAGACTTGAAATTTTGTATATGACTAAAATTTAGGTATACTGTTACCTACACTGTTATTATTGATGCTAGTTGCATAATTTTAAGGAACTTGTTTCCTTTAAAATATTTGTATGCCAGTCCATGGCGAGACATTTAGATCATAACCCTATTATTAAGTATTTTTTTATTAATTTATATTCCAATGTATTGCATGCATGTATTCTATTTTTGATATATATACATATATATATATATTATATATATGTCGGAGACGGTCAATAGTACGGTCGCTAAACGAAGCGCGGCACGTGAATCGAGTGGCGGGAAAAATAACACTCGGCTTACTTCGTGCTATGACGGAGCCTAGCTACTGGGGCGCCGCCGCCGGGGCGAGAGGACTTGCCTTCCAACCGTTCTGGAGAACGGAGCCTCCAGTCTAGGAACTGTCCTTCGTTTCGTTTAGTTGTCGTATGGTATAGTGTCTGATAGCAATGGAGTTAAGACGTCGCGGTACTGTATTCGATTCGTTGTGCTCTGTGCGTTGTAGTTAATTGTAATTTGTGATCATTGTGATAATTTGTAATTTTAATAAACAGCGTGTATCATATCCAGTGTGTTGTCATTGCACGAAACCCATCTTCTGCCCACATGATATCTGAATCTAATGGAATAAATCCTGACGGATCCGACATATATATATTTTTTTTTTTTTTTTTAATTTTTGTCTGATTTGTATGTTAAGTTTCTTTGTCTTTATTTTTATATAATCTATAATGATATTTGCATGTCATCAATGACAAAACATAGCGCAATTAATATTATTATTGTATAAGACCTTGACCTTTAACCTATGTTTTACAAATAAATAATTCTGATTTCTGATAAGACCATTATTGTACCATGTTTAATGCAAATAATGATTCTATTCTATTCTATTCTAACATACATTTAAATAATGAGAAAATTAAAATGAGATTCACTAATCAAAAAGAGTATGTAAGGATCGTAGCAGGTGGAGTTCTGTAGTTTCTGCCTACCCCCATGGGAGGAAGCGTGAGTTTATATGTATTCAACAATCAATGTAATAAATGAAATGAAATTGTCAGTAAGTAGGATATCAGAATCACTATTACATGTAAAAATACGTGTGCGGAAGTTCTATGATTAAAAACAAAATAAAATTTTCGCTGCCATCATCTAGGATTTTCATTTTGACTTCACTATCAGCTTTAGCACCCTTGAAAACCACGAAAACGACACCGCCAACTGTCATCCAGGTGCTACCAACCACCTAACGAAGATAGTCGCTAAACCTAGCCTGAGGGCGTACAACCTTAAGTTAATCTACGAGGATCTAAAATCTGATGAAGAGGATTCGGAATATGAAATTACAGAATCAGAACTAGCTGAACAGCCAATACACCGGCCACCAGCTAATTTTGAAGATTACATCACTAACTAATTTAGCAACGTTACGAAACTGGTAGGGATGAAGTTGTGTGTCTATGATATAATTATTTATGGTCGTCACTTGACGTCTTGTTCTTGTCATACTTAGTTTTCTTTTAAATAATATCTTGTGTTATACTGCAGTAAAATGTATGCTTCTTAGCGTGTCTCTGGGAATATAAATTGAGTCAGACCAGAATTTGGGTACTCAGTTTGGCGCCTTGAGTACCGTAAATCAGTTCCTGTAACGTGCAGATAAATCACGAACGAGATTTTCACTATACAAAGCAGTGATATCCTAGTGGTGTAACCGTCGGACTTACCAAGTCATAGGTCTAAGGTTCGAACCCAAGCCCTCTGACTTTTCGGCTTCATGTGCGTATTGTATAATTATCACTTGCCTAAAAAACGGAGAAGGAAACATCCAAGAAGAAAAGGAAAAAAAGGAAAGAAGGAAGGAAAGGAAGGGGCATCTTGAGGAAACCGGCAAGCCTAAGAGATATTTCTCGACAGCATGTAAAGCCAAGTCAGAGGCCTAAACACTGACACCACACGCGTAGCATGATGCTTTCTAAGAATAGACACAGCTCTTTCTATACAAAGTGACATTTCCTTTCTCCATTTTTGACATCGCACCGTAGAAATCTTTATACAATCTGTCATTTTGTCTTTCGTTTCCAACTATCTTTTATATGTAGACTATTTCAGAAGAAAGTTTTCTATCCCATATTGTCAAAATCACACTGACAACTGACAGTTAGTGAAACTTTCTGCTCGACGGTCACAAAGTATTTACGGTTATCTACAAAATCATGATTTACAGAAGAGCGTTTTTTAAACGCAAAACTGTGATAACTAATAGAAGAACAAAGCTATAATATTATTCTCCTATTTTACATCATTTAGTTAATATTACCAAGGAAATGGTTAAGGCCAATATTACTGTAATATTTTTTGTTCCAAAACACGGTACTTCGACACTGAAAAAAATAAAGTTATAGTTGTGTTTCGATACGTGACTTAATATCAGTAAAAATTGAGAATCAAGCAGAAAAAAAACATACTATGACGAAACAAAGAATTCTGAGTCGAATATGTAAATGAGTGAACTTCGTAAAAAGTGCAGTTGACTCTTTCTAATTTGCTGCCGTCGCCGTCGTACTGTCTACACGGAACGTCATTTTTGTCTACTCTTCCGTCGACAAAACGGTGATCATGTCACTAATCACATGCAAAAGAAAGACTTCTATTTATTTTTTCACTCTGTAAACCTAGTATAACCTAGTAAAAAAACTTGGTTGCAGGCGCTTAGGTAGGTATCCTCATTCGATACAACTCTTACAATTTTCACTACTAATTCTGATTTCCTATATTCAAGTATATTAACTATTCATTGCTTCGGACATTGGTCAGCATTGGACTTAAGCGTTATACATGGGTGATATCCAAGGAAGCGTCAGACTAG
Source organism: Conistra vaccinii (assembly GCA_948150665.1). Classification (NCBI taxonomy): domain Eukaryota; kingdom Metazoa; phylum Arthropoda; class Insecta; order Lepidoptera; family Noctuidae; genus Conistra; species Conistra vaccinii. The sequence goes on along the minus strand of OX411341.1, from coordinate 15,205,991 downwards.
GTGGATGGCAGGGCAGTAAATTTGTGTGCGACTAACATGGGATAGCTCTCTCCTTCGAAGTTAGGGGTGGGATGATACGGGGGTGTGTCGTAGCGAGCTTGTTGGATGAGCAAAGGTTTTAGAAAATCTGAGTTGCGACGTAGGTACATGGTGAGCAAGCTTTTCTTGTAGTGACTGGTTGATTTTTACAAACCATAAACAACCGGCTTCCAAAAAAAAACACGGAAGTCGGTGGCAAAAAACGGAAATTGAAAATTAAAGACAGGACTTCCAAAATTAAAGTGCCCAATGGTAAGGGCCCCGACTTACGAGTTGTAGGTCGTGAGTTCAATCCCAGGCAGGCGCTTTAATTTGTCTAAATAATTTACAGATTCAGATTCAGATTCATTTATTTATTTTGTGAAACATAGGTGATTACAGGTGTTTTCGAAATAAATGTCTATTGTACAAACCATGTCCCGCCGATAGGCATACAAAATTAGGTTAATATGAGCAATGTCAAAGTTACACAAGGATGTCAAATTATACAATTGTCATATTATTATAGGGAAAATGTCATGAAAATAGGAAAAGATAAAAATACATAGCGTCAAAAGATTGCAAAACACAAACACAAAAATACAGTTACATCATCACTGCTTTCAAAATGGTGAAGGAAACCGGCATGTCCTAGAACCAAAAATTCGAAAACATGTGACGTCTACCAACCCGCACTGGGCCCGCGTGGTAGATTACGGCCCACTCCCTCTCACAGAGAGGAAGCCTGTGTCCTAGCAGTGGGAACGTTATGGCTGATTTTGATGATTTCTATTTTTATTTTTTTATTTTTAACTAGCTGTTGCCCGCGACTTCGTCCTCGTTATCGCGCCGCAAATAAAAACGCCTCGAGCTTGCACCACTTAGTTTAAGTATTGTAATCTATGTAACAGTTCATACAGTTGTAGTAGTTTTCCTATGTTCACAAATGATAAACTGCCCACCTCTATTCCAATCTTTGCAATAATAAAAGCTTACTGCCTTAATTTTGGGCAATTTTAGCTTTCAAATGGAAGTCTATACATAATTATTCTAGTTATACATAACTAAGAAATCTCGATGTTTTGTTAAGGCGAAGAAACCGTGCGAAGCAGTAGCTTGTCGCTAGTATATAATGTAGGGAAGACACATTATAACATTTCTTTGTAAACCACATTCACTATTTTCCTGTCTTAAGCTGGTATGAAAAGATTGTGTGCATTACTGACCCGCGACCAATCTTCATACAATTGGCCGTGGGAAAAACAATCAGACCTTAATTCGATTCCAGCAGCTTTAAGGGTCTGATCCTGGGACTTGCCTATACATATTATAAAGTCGCTTTTCGTGTTTGTCTGTATGACCGAGTTATACTTCTAAATCACGCAACAGATTTTGATGAGGTTTTCACCATCGCATGGTTTAGAGAATTTATTCCGGAAGGTTTATGTGTATAATACATTAAAATTATACATAACTAACAAATCTCGATGTTTTGTTAAGGCGAAAAAACCGTGCGAAGCAGTAGCTTATCACTAGTATATAATGTAGGGAAGACACATCATATTATTTTTTTATAAACCACATTCACTGTTTTCCTGTCTTAAGCTAGTATGAAAAGATTGTCTGCATTACTGACCCGCGACCAAGCCTCATACAGTTGGCCGTAGGAAAAACAATCAGACCTTAAGTCGATTCCAGCAGCCTTAAGGGTCTGACTCTGGGACTTGTTTATTGTCATAGCGAAGCAAATGGCTACCGGAAATTGTATGCACTTGAACTCGAATGGGCAGTTATTGGGGATAAGCGGTATACGCGGTATAAAAACAGTTTCACCTGAGCCACATCCAGTAAGAATCTCAGCTTCAATTATATTTATTTGTAGAACTGTTACTTTAAGTCGGGTTCCATTGCACAATTTTGGAGGAGGTTCCTAAGAAGCATTTTTAATAAACCTATTATACTGTCAAGGATGGATACGCTTATCAATCGGTTAAAGCAGTTTGTAAAACCAACATAACAAGTTGACGACATCAAACAAATAACATAGATACCTTCATAGCCAGTTATGAAATGTTCGACTTTGAATAATGGTACTGACATGGATGAATTTTCTCATCGGCAAAGAACAACCCAACGTGCTCTACACAACCTCCTCCCGTACCCACCTCAAATATCCCAGTATTCGGATTAAATAATAGTAAAATGCTTGCCAACTGGTAATCCTGCGCTTTGCCAAGAGCCTGCGTTGCGCCGGGACATAATTAATTCGTAAATTGTGAGCTCACAGAACAAAATCTATCGTTTGTTAATTAAAATTTGTTTAGGTTATACGAGTATATGGAGACGGGTGCAGGGTGTGACAAGAAGGTACGTAGTATTAATTGTGTTTGTTATGGAGGTACCGTATATATTATTCATATGCAATTAGTAAAAACCTGTTATTTTGACATCAAACAGACACTTAAATTTTATTTAAGTACATACTTGTATATTGTTTAGATTTGATGTACTTTGGACGGGTTCTCACATAATTATAAATTCAACATTAATGATGTCACTAATATTTTTGTAACAATGTATAATTTAAAACACTGGACTTTCTTGCCCGTTCTTCTCCACAGGTACCTACTACGCTTTGGAATGGGCAACTAGCTTCATATTTCCGACTACTGACCCCTTGATAATTCAGAAGTGCCTGTAAATGGTTTAATTGAAATAAATGCTTTGAGTTTCAGTTGACTTTGAGTTTGAATGTAAATAAATGATGATAAATATCACAAAAATACCTGAAATTTTCATGAAAGGTAATTTGTATTTACAGTTCTCTTTGTCGGTGTAATACTCTTAAGTAAGTACACTTCTGCCGACGTCTAGTGGTTGCAAGCACTACTGCTGAGCTGAGGTCCTGGTTTCGATTCCCAGGTCGGGCAAAGAGTTATCTGGTTTTTCCATCTGGAATTTCTCAGTAGCAGCCCGGAGTCTGGATTTGTGCCCGGTTGATGGCAATAGGCTCGCCCCCTATTACATGGGACTTAAACATAACTGGCGAAATGTGGGTATGGAAATAGGTACATTACTGCCCAACCCTTCGGGGTCAAGTTGATGTTATGAATATGATATGTATGTTGAAATAATTACAGATAAAAAAAACAATGAAATTATTAACTACAATAAACGACGATTGACTATGAGAAAGTGAACTACACTTCACTTCACTTTGCATTCGGCGCTTGTCGTGGCAACACCTCGACTCGCAACAAGTCAATCGTCATCCTGAGGATGCCTCGTTAAGAGGTGAAACACGTGTCAATTTCTTACAGGGTTCTTTATAACTCTTTAAGAACAGTTATGCGGATTAGGTTACTAAATATACGTCGTCTATTGTAGTTTATAATGGATTTCCGCAAAGTCACGCCTGAGTCAATTAATTATGGAAATTATTTATTCCGATTCATCAATCAGACGAAACACGTCATTAAATTATCTACAGACTAATAATCACAAATCCTCATAAACCCAAAGCAATAAACAAAGCCAACTGAAAAACCAATGAGCTGAGAAACTCATTTTCATGAGAATTAAAACAATGTTCATCTCGCACCTATCTTCAAAGGAAGAAAAAGATGAAAAAGGGATCTAATATCCATCCTGCATACAGTTGTTCATTTCAAGCCCTTGGCTAAAGCTTTGTCGCAAGACTTCTTTTAAAAACCTCGCTAAGTTAGAGTTGGACTACCGTGATAAGAGTTCTGTACAATGGCATTATATAACTAATGTACCTATAAAAATATTGTAAAACAATTTAAAAGAGTAACGGTGGAGTTTCTTGCCCATTCTTCTCCATACGAAAACTACCTTTTGGAAGGGGCGACTAGAATCAGTACTATTTTTTTTGTAAATTTGACGGTCAAAAAGGCCTCACAAAGGCTTATTTGAAATAAATTATTTGACTTTGACTTTGGGAATGAATGGGCAAGAATTCGAAAAAAAATATCGAGAAAGAGCAGAGACAAATACGCTTAAAAAAGATTTTTTTCTACTGGGATTTTTTCATTATTGTCATTTACGTGACGGCAGCTTTATAGTATTCTGCAAACTATCAACTCACAAGCTATTACGGAATTTACGGATAAAAAACATCACAGTACTGTAACGAAATACAAATCAAAATTAAATTAAGTAATTTTTTTCTAAGAATCAGCACGTTTTAAAAGTCAAAATTACATTAGGCAGTCCCCCAAACGGGCGTTTTGGCCCGGGTCCTTCACCAGTTTCTAGTGCTTCAGCTGGTCAGAAGAAGTGGTGCAAAAAACTATCGCAAAAAAGTGACTTGGTAATAGAATCTCATCGAACCTTTGGCTGAAGAAAAACATCGTGAGGAAACTGGCATGTCCTAGAACCAAAAATCGAAGACATGTGACATTTATCTACCCACACTGGGCCCGCTTGCTGGATTATGGCCCACTCTCTCTTACAAAGAGGAGGCCTGTGCTCCAGCAGTGAGAACATACCGGCTGATTATGCTAACCTTTGACTACGGAACCCTAAAATGGCAACTGCGTAGAGTCTATAGTTTAAACTAGGTTATTTTTCCATCTCTTCTTTCTAGTTTGCCTAGAATGAGGGTGGACGTGCGTTTCTGATTTGAAGGATTTTTCCAGGAAATGTGTTTCTTTGCCTCCCCGTGTGACGAGATCTTTCCTCCTTTCTCATCCGATCACTTATTGCTGGCAATCTTTTTATGTCTGGCCACTTCATCATTCTATTTTCAATTCAAATTCAGAACGCCACGTACTTTCATGCACTCTCATTTTCGGTAAATTGTCGTCATTACCTAAAGAGAGCTTGCGCAAGACACACACCCACTACCATAATATTTTGGAAAGTTATACTTACTTTTCGAACTGTATTATGTAAAGGGTACTCGTACACCACTGACTACCTGCAGTAATGTCTCTCTTTCTTACTTTAATCCATCCATAGGTTGTCTGTAAAAGATCGCTTTTAGCGATAAGACCGCCCATTGTGTCACCCTATGTAACATTTCTAAATCTATGTCTGTAATTTTGAGGTGTACATACCTTAACCTTAATATGGTGTATTTTTTTATAATAAATTTCTGCATTTTAATTGACATTTTAATGCATTTATACGGGGTGGCAGGGACATCGACGCGAAGCCGATTACCATGGATTCAGTACATGATTCTGAACCCCCCTGCGTTGAAATTTTTCGTCGGTTATTAAAAAAAAAATCAGCTGCTCCATACATTTTGACCGCGTAGGTATTGCACTTTTCTATGAAACAGCTGTTTTTTTTTTAAATAACCGACGAAAAATTTCAACGCAGGGGGGTTCAGAAGCATGTACTGAATCCATGGTAACCGGCTTCGCGTCGATGTCCCTGCCACCCTGTATATTATTGTAATGAATTGAAAAAAAAAATTAATGTACAGTTGCGATTGACTTATTAATTTATTTTACAATTTGATTTTATACACTTAAAGGCAATACGTGGTCTTTATCAGAAGAGGTCTTATTGTCTCTCATGCGTGGGTTTGCGGGCGAGGAGATGTAATGAAACAATAATATTCTGAATAATCACAAATCACTGATCACATTAGAGGATGAACTGACGAAGTAAACGTTCCCCCCAGTACGTGAGTCGCGAGCGCACATCAACCAACTCACTGCCCAAGGGTAGTCCCGATGATCATCAATATCTCACTCATTAATTACTCAATGCCGGCTTCGATCCAAAAGTCGCGATCCCGCGTTTTTTTGACAGGAGGCCGCCTTCTCAGTACTGGGGGTTACGTCAAGTTGACGCTGTCACAATCGTTCTGAAACCAACTCCTTAAGTCCAGCGTCGCAAAACCTTTAGACGCGCCGTCACGGCCACCCTGACTATCACACGTCCTCGTGTGCTTAGTCATCCTGATATGGTCCATCTCAAATGTGAGAAAACAACATTTCATTTGCAACCGCTCGTCCAATCCTGACATACTACGTAAGGATCTCTCACTTAGTAGCAGCACAGAGCTCAACGCACCGATTACACATTGCATAAGCTGGGCGTACTAGGCTCAACCCCCAACTTACCATGCGGTATGGACCGGGCGCGCAAGGCCCCTTTCGACCAACCACCATCATACCATGCGGTGTGGACCGGGCGCGCAAGGCCCCTTTCGACCAACCACCATCATACCATGCGGTGTGGACCGGGCGCGCAAGGCCCCTTTCGACCAACCACCATCATACCATGCGGTGTGGACCGGGCGCGCAAGGCCCCTTTCGACCAACCACCATCATACCATGCGGTGTGGACCGGGCGCGCAAGGCCCTTTCGACCAACCACTAACATATACCATACGGTGTGGACCGGGGCGCACAAGGCCCGTTCGACAAACCACTAACTACCATATGGCGTGGACCGGGCGCACAAGGCCCTTTCGACCAACCCTGCGGCGTGGACCGGGGCGTACTTAGCCCCCTCGACCAGCCACCTACACAACATGCGGCGTGGACCGGGGCGTACTTGGCCCCCTCGACCAGCCACCTACACAACATGCGGCGTGGACCGGGCCTACTAAGCCGCTTCGACCAGCCACCTACACAACATCCTGCGTGGACCGGGCGTACTGGGCCCCTTCGACCAGCCATCTACACAACATCCGGCGAGGACCGGGAGTACTGGGCCTCTTCGACCAGCCATCTTCACAACATCCGGCGTGGACCGGGCGTACTGGGCCCTTTCGACCAGCCATCTACCCAACATCCTGCGTGGACCGGGCGTACTGGGCCCCTTCGACCAGCCATCTACACAACATCCGGCGAGGACCGGGAGTACTGGGCCTCTTCGACCAGCCATCTTCACAACATCCGGCGTGGACCGGGCGTACTGGGCCCTTTCGACCAGCCTTCAACACAATATGCGGCGTGGACCGGGCGTACTGGGCCCTTTCGACCAGCCACCCACCGCTTCACAACGCGGTTCTGCCCGGACGTACTAAGCCATTTTAACCAATTTTAGCAAATCCTACACAAAACACACAAGTAGTCACCACAGCCACACACACATACCAGCACCAGTAGCTACATTAATTTTCATGCACATCCACTTCATAATGGCTTCATGAACATGAATGAATTTCGAACGTAATTCAGTATTCGTAGCTGTAATGTAAGGTTATCTTAACCAGCGATGCGACGAGGGCACCCCATGCCCTCAGTGGAGATTGAGCAAGCAGTGCTATCGCTATTAATAGAGGTGTTATTTCATTATTTTGTTTCAATCACGCGGCGATTCGGCCTGCTCACAATCAACCACACTCCATGCATTATTTTACTATTCCATCAAACAAGTCATCTATGAAAGCAGCAACTTAGTGAATTCAACGCCTTGTTGTGCATCGCTGTGAAAAGGCGCACTATCAGTATGAAGAACTTACCACGCTTCTGTAATACTGCCACTAACGCATCGCGACCATTGCCTTCAAGGTTGGTATTGATATAGACATGTTTGGCACGCCTTTTCACGCATACAGCTCAGGTAAGTCGACTGAATCTACTCTTCGTCTAGTGGTCAACCAGATAGAGGACAAGATTCATCAAAAAGGCACATGCCTGGGAACTTTAATAGACATCGAAGGAGCCTTCGATAAAACCAACTTTTCCAGCATCAGCAGCGCCCTCTTCAGACAAGCGAGTTGAACTGGTACTAACGGACTGGTTTACAAACATGTTAAGCAAACGAGTGGTTCACCTTGAGGATGAGCGGCAGTTGGCTATGATAGCCAGAGGCTGCCCCCAGGGAGGGGTTCTGTCCCCCTTCTATGGAATCTGGTAATTAATGACCTCGCAATCTTTGTATTGGGGAAGGTGACGGGAGCGATCTGTAACCTCACTCAGCAAGCACTAAGTATCGTAGAAAGTTGGTGCAGGGAATTTGAACTATCAGTGAACCCCACTAAAACTGAACTAGTCATATTTACCCAAAAACGAGCATCAGGCCCTTTCCGCCTACTCAAACTATTCGATACAGAACTTCAGTTGACCAACGAGGTCAAGTACCTTGGGGTAATTCTAGACAGTAAGTTAAACTGGAGTAGTCATGTAGACAACGAGCTAAACAGGGCCTGCGTCACCTTCTGGCAGTGCAGGAAAATGATAGGTAAGAAGCGGGCCTATCCCTCAAAATCATACTGTGGTTGTACACAGCAGCGATCCGCCCCATGATCGCTTATGCGGCCGTAGTCTGGTGGCCAGGCCAAGACTCAGCTGGTTACAACTTCCAACAAACTACAACGCATGCAAAGAGCCTGCATGGGTACCATGGATCGTGGACGAACTTGCCAGAAGGGGTCGAGCATGGCACCAGTGGGGCCTAAAGCCATAACGCCTCTCCCCTTCGGATATCTACGCACTCTGATAAAGAAACGAACCAGGGACCACCATCACCATTACAAACTATGGTTGGACTACGGTGAGCGTAGGCAGGCCACGGCTCCCTACAATCGATGGCCGGTTCACGAAAAAGGTTCTCCGACTAACGAAACAACAGCTACGTACAGTCACAGCAGCTGCTGCGTTATTTAAACAGCGGCTATGGGTTATTTAAACACCCAGTCCAGAGTCCCAGACAGTCCGCTGTGCAGAGCCTGCATGGAAGACGACGCGACAGCAGCTCATGTGCTGTTAAACTGCCCAGTGGTCACCGCATACAGGGCAAGTTACTTCGGTAACCCAAGTACCCTACATGCGACTGTCAGTTACACCTACGCGTTGCTGGCCTTCTTTGAAGAGCTGAGGTGGATTGAACAACCGATTTTCCCACCCATACGCAAATTACGCGCTTTGACGTGGAGTTGCGGATACCAGCCCGTATTACCTAACTATTTGGTATGCCCGAGTATCTTTATGTAAATAGAATTTCAAACATAGTTTGACATGCCCACCCTCCTCGAGGTGATAGGCAGGGCACACTCTCTGACCCTCACCTAACCAGCCATATCTAATGTGTATGTCCCATGCAATAGTGGGAGATCCAACCACCATCAACGTGGCACAAATTCGGCCTCCGGGCTTGTACTGAGAAAATCTGGAATTTCATCAATCATCAATCAATGCTGATCTTTATTGTGAATCATAGGTAGGTACATAATAATACAGGTCTAAGATAATTAAATTGTAATCAACTATGTCCCTCCCTTAGGGCATACAATAATTACACAGAAATTAAATTTCACTTAAATTAAAATGTTACAAATTATGATTAACATTTCAAAAATTAAAACCAATTTAAACCTGCTGTTTAATGTCCTCTAAACTAATTCCCAGAGTGACTCTTATTCAATTCAATTCAATTATTTATTGCATTCCATATGTATTACATACCTAGATGGTATAACAAAGTAAAAGACCAATATGGACCCTGTCGGGCACAGCAAGATTATCATCAGCTGTTTGCAAATCTGATCTTCCTAACGAGAATAGAATAGAATAGAATACTCAACTACACTACATTATTATGTACTCCATAAAATGTGTCCATGTTTAGTTTTACTTAGGGTGACACAATGGGTGGTCTCACCCAAACGAGCTGCATACATTTTCAGAATTGCTTCGCTTGTGGCACTCTTCAAGATTGATACCACCGCTACCAATGTGTCATTAAGTTTAGGCTTATTGTTAGATTTTCTGGTTTTTATTTCAGAAATGTCTGAATACTGTCTGAGTCTCTTCAAGGAAACTAGAGTTGAGTTCAAAAACTCAAAGCATTATTTCAACAAACAACTAACAGACACTCTTGAATTGTCCAAAATCCTAGTAGAAATGTTATGGGAATTTAATTCTTGATATAAAACTTTACCATTGGGAATGGGCCGACATGGTGAAACCTAAAGTACCTAGTTCCAAAATAAAAATCTAGATTGATTATTCACTCCATGGGGTCACATGACAGCTTCATATGTTGACTGTCTATTCCTTAACCAAAACCATAACATTCATTAAAATAATTCTGAATCTGCATGGGGTGTCCATACAATTGGGTCATATTAATGCTGATTCTTAAAGTTTGGTTATCAAATAACTTGTTCCTTCAGAGGATTAAATGGGGCCAGTACCTACTACATCACGGCCACACCAACTTACTAGTATCAACAATAATTTCAACCCACCAATGTGCGCTATGGATCTCATAATCAAACCGAGTATAATTGAAAGGTGACTTACATGGACTGCTTGTGTTACCTACTTACAAAGATTAGGTGTTATAAGAATTTCCATTGCCAAGGATGTTCCCGTTACTTTCTTTATTGGTCACTTCACTGATCACTGGTTATTATAGGTTTAGTCACTGCACTGGTCTCCTCATTACCTTGCCCTTCGAATCCCACTTCTGATAAAGGCAATACGTGGTCTTTATCAGAAGAGGTCTTATTGTCTCTCATGCGTGGGTTTGCGGGCGAGGAGATGTAATGAAACAATAATATTCTGAATAATCACAAATCACTGATCACATTAGAGGATGAACTGACGAAGTAAACGTTCCCCCCAGTACGTGAGTCGCGAGCGCACATCAACCAACTCACTGCCCAAGGGTAGTCCCAATGATCATCAATATCTCACTCATTAATTACTCAATGCCGGCTTCGATCCAAAAGTCGCGATCCCGCGTTTTTTTGACAGGAGGCCGCCTTCTCAGTACTGGGGGTTACGTCAAGTTGACGCTGTCACAATCGTTCTGAAACCAACTCCTTAAGTCCAGCGTCGCAAAACCTTTAGACGCGCCGTCACACTTATTTCAGTTATTTATTTTAGTTATAATAATATTATTGTGGCATGTATTTTAATCATTGATTACTAATATAATTTTTAAGTAGTTATTCTATAACATAAAATATGGATCGCTCAATCTGAGTAAAATAAATAGTTTGGAAATTCCAAAAGTGCACGCCTCGTCACACATTCATAAACGAAAAAGAAACTTAAAACATAGTTTCTAACAAAAATTAACAATTTATCACTTTTCATGAAGTATGTTTTGACTGCTGTTTTACCCATCAATATGGGTAAATTTCTAACCTCGCAATCCTTACGTAATGTCAAAGACTATTTATTTAGATATTTACGTTGTGGGTTGCTAGGCAACACGATTAGTCAAGGTCGAAAATATTTAGATCAAGATATTATATTTTAGTTAGTATTTTATTAATTATAATTAAACTACTTTGAATAAAAGAGCCATTTTCAATAGGGTTCCTTTTATGGCCGAAACCAATGTATTAAAAAAAAATTGACTCAATTAATTGATTTTATCGCAAGCTACAATGTTTTCAAGCTTCATAAATTGACGGACAGGATTTTTTTTTCAACTATTTTGATGTTTTTTTCATTTCTCTTGCATTCAATCAATTGGTAAAAAGTACAGTATTAATCTCCATTTAATCATCTATACAATGGTATATAAATTAAGTAAGTTCTGTGTACTAGCAGGAGTGTAACAATAATAACAGTTGCAGAAATGGGGCAAAAAATATTTTTCGATCGTAGAACACACTCTAATGCTTCGCATTACGAGTCGTGCAATAAATAAAATAAAATAATTATAAAGATCTCTAGTCTCTTAATCTATTTTCAAGACAGTCTCTCTAAACCAAGACCTCTGCTCAGCCTACTTCTACCCGAGGCGAACAAAGTCTGCGCTGTCCATGCCCGCATGACCGTTTGTTATGTACTAACCCGTTTTTGTTTTACGTACACCGCCGCTTCTGTGACGGACGACTATTTGTTGCTTCACCCTACGAGGTGAATTCATTAGGCGAGGATTTTTTGGTGTGTGCAAACTGAGAGCGGTACCTTTTTGGCAGTATCTTCCAATCGAAAAAAGTCTATATGTATTTGATCACATATGGTTAATAAGGATGTTGACTGGGGAAAAAGTCAGATAATAAAAAAATATTAGACACGGTTTTTTGAAAAAAATATTTTGATAAAACGCATTAAAGTTGGGGCTCACTATGTCACAATTCAGTATAAAATCTACTGAGAGTGACGTTATGCCACATTTCAACTCAATGTATTGTCGTAATCTTTTGATTACGTAAAAAAATTCAAAATATGTGTCCAATGTTTTTTTTTAACCTATTATACAGACATATTATTTTTTTCGGGTGATTATTTTATTTATTTTTTATTATATTCTTTTGTAATTTATGAATGTGAGAACGCTGTAGGCTTAGTGCACTATAGATTTGTTGACCATCTATTATTTTGTTAAGTACTTGGTACTTGTTGAAAGACCTACACTGTCCTCGCATATCTAATAACACTTTTATTTGAAAATATTCTAAAAGCTAATTATTTTTAAAAGAGTAACCGTGGAGTTTCTTGCCGGCTCTTCTCCATAGGAAACGACCAATTGGAACCGTGCACATAGCTTCTGACGTTTCATAAGTGCCCATGTAGGTTTATCTGAAATATGTATATATATATTATTTTTTATGTGAATTTTTGAATTTGACACAATTTGTGAGACTATTTATTAGACCTAATTCCGATGGCATACCTCTACAAGTTTAAAAATGATTAAAGAATGATGCTAATGGTTTTAATATCTAAGTAAATGATTAAAAATGTTCTGAAACCATTTTGTGGCAAACTAAACTAGGCCTATCAGGAATCATAATAAGGTTTTTAATTCAACTGACAGATAAGGCTGAAATTCATGAAAATTAACATACATATTACATAGATTACATTATTTTAAGACTGTTAGGCTCACTTGCACGTCTAGTCGGGTTAATTAAATAAATTTAGAGTTAGTTAATTGACTGAGGCGTGACTTTGCGGAAATTTATTATAAAATACAAAAGACGACGTACATTTAGTTCGATTAACTGTTCTTAAATAGTCATAAAGAACCCTGTAAGAAATCGACACGTGCTTCACCTCTCAACGAGATATCCTCAGGATGACGATTGACTTGTTGCAAACCCGGACACGACCTGTTGACACGACAATCGACAATATATTGTCACTCTGCGTTCGGCGCTTGTCGTGGCAACACGTCGTAATTTATTTTGACTTTACTTAAACTAACCCAGAGTTAAGCGACTTAACTCTCCCACATAGGTGGGTTAAATATATAATATTTAGAAGTTTAACCCTAGGTTTACCTCTAACTCTTGGTGGCGCAAGATTAATTATTTTATTAACCCTGATTTAGCTGTTATCGAGTTATTTAGGATAACCCATGAACGTGCAAGTGAGGTTTGGCTTTTTAAATTATGTAAATAAAAGCATTGCCGACTCGTAGTCACACCAGATTATCACACCAGTATGATAAACAGGTTTTTTTTCTCGTTTGTCACCCCGCGCTTTCACCTATATAAGTCGCGATTCTGTGAGAATATTGGTATAAAAACTATCCTATATCCTAACCTAGGTCATGGTCTACGCATGTACCAAATTTCATCCAAATCCGTTTAGCCGTTTTAGCGTGAAAGCGTAACAAACACATGAACAAACACACTAGTAGGATGTTATTGGGCACTCTAAGCCACCTTACGTTCCATCGGCTCACTTCGTTCACCTCGTCACTTCAGGTGGCTTAGATTGCCCAATAACATATATGAAATTCATTCTGTTCCACCTGATGAACGGAAGGTGGAGTACGAATTTTTGCATAGTGCAGTAAAACAGGTGGCTTAGATTGCCCAATAACATATATGAAATCCATTCTATTCCACCTGATGAACGGAAGGTGGAGTACGAATTTTTGCATAGTGCAGTAAAACAGGTGGCTTAGATTGCCCAATAACATATATGAAATCCATTTCGATAACTTACCTGATGAACGGAAGGTGGAGTACGAATTTCTGCATAGTGCAGTAAAATATTGTTCGGCGCCTATTCCACCTGATGAACGGAAGGTGGAGTACGAATTTCTGCATAGTGCAGTAAAATATTGGTTCGGCGCCTATTCCACCTGATGAACGGAAGGTGGAGTACGAATTTTTGCATAGTGCAGTAAAACAGGTGGCTTAGATTGCCCAATAACATAAATGGATCTTCAAAGTTTGTGGATCGACAAAGTTTGTGGTTTTGGCAATACTCCACTTTTAGAATCTCGTTTTGGTACGAACGGAAAGTCGTCTAGAATGCATAATAACATAAATGGATCTACAAAGTTTGTGGTTCGGGCGCTACTCCACTTTTAGAATCTCGTTTTGATGCGAACGGAAAGTCATCTAGAATGCTTAATAACATAAATGAATCTACAAAGTTTGTGGTTTGGGCGCTACTATACTATTTGAATTTCATTTTGTTGCGAACGGAAAGTGATTTAGAATGCCCAATAACATAAATGGATCTACAAAGTTTGTGATTTGGCGTTACTCCACTTTTTGAATTTCATTTTGTTGCGAACGGAAAGTCGTATAGAATGGCTAATAACATAAATGGATCTACAAAGTTTGTGATTTAGCGTTAGTCCACTTTTTAAATTTCATTTTGTTGCGAACGGAAAGTGGTTTAGATTGCCCAATAACATAAATGGATCTTCAAAGTTTGTGGTTTGTGTGCTACTCGACTATTTGAATTTAATTTTGTTGCGAACGGAAAGTCGTCTAGAACGGCTAATATCATAAATAGATCTACAAAGTTTGTGGTTCGGGCGCTACTCCACTTTTACAATATCGTTTTGGTGCGAACGGAAAGTGGTCTAGAATGCCTAATAACATAAATGGATCTACAAAGTTTGTGGTTCGAGCGATACGCCACTTTTAGAATCTCGTTTTGGTGCGAACGGAAAGTTGTCTAGAATGCCTAATAACATAAATGGATCTACAAAGTTTGTGGTTCGGGCGCTACTCCACTTTTAGAATCTCGTTTTGATGCGAACGGAAAGTCGTCTAGAATGGCTAATAACCTAAATGGATCTACAAAGTTTGTGGTTTGGGCGCTACTCTACTATTTGAATTTAATTTTGTTGCGAACTGAAAGTCGTCTAGAATGGCGAATAACATAAATGGATCTACAAAGTTTGTGGTTCGGGCGCTACTCCACTTTTAAAATCTCGTTTTGGTGCGAACAGAAAGTGGTCTAGAATGCCCAATAACATAAATGGATCTTCAAAGTTTGCGGTTTGTGCACTCCTCTACTATTTAAACTTAATTTTTAAATTTGGGTCAGATTGATTCATATCTCTTCACAAAGCAAAAAATAGGCTGCACCTACAGGCACATGCACATTCTATTTCTGTGACTCAGATTGACCACCAAGGACGTCTGAACTCTAGGTTACCGTAAACATTAAACTAAAATTTGGGTCAGATTAACTCATATCTCTTCACAGAGCAAGAAATAGCATGCACTTACAAGTACACGTTCATTCTATTTCCATGACCCCAGATTGGACACCAAGGATATCCAGAAGGATTAGTCAGCCTAGACACTGCGTTATCGTGTCTAGCTGCTTCCAGGATGCGCCACGAGGAGGCTCCTTTCATGCACCCCGCTAACCTAAACTTCAGGACAGTTGGTCTCATGTCTCTCCACAAAATTAGAGATAGTGCACAATTACACATCACTCCGTTTTCTGCGACCAGATTGGCTCGAGGACATCTGAACGTTAGGCTATCGATTACAATAAACTAAAATTTAGGTCAGATTGACTCATATCTCTTCACAGAGCAAGAAATTGCGTGCACTTGCAGGCACACGCTCATTCTATTTCTATGACCCCAGATTGGGCACCAAGGACATCTGAACTTTAGTCTACCATAACCATTAAACTAAAATTTAAATTTGGGTCAGATTGACTCATATCTCTTCACAGAGCAAGAAATAGCATACACCTGCAGGCACACACTCATTCTATTTCTATGGCCCCAGATTGGGCACCAAGGATATCCAAATTTTAATTTAATTTATTCATACACTACTTTACACGTTAACAAACAAGGGTGCTCGCTGTTTAAACCGCTATCCTAAAATTCAGGACAGATTGTCTCATGTCTCTTCACAAAGCAAAAAATAGGCTGCACCTACAGGCACATGCACATTCTATTTCTGTGACCCAGATTGGGCACCAAGGACATCTGAACTCTAGGTTACCGTAAACATGAAACTAAAATTTGGATCAGATTAACTCATATCTCTTCACAGAGCAAGAAATAGCATGCACTTACAAGTACACGCTCATTCTATTTCCATGACCCCAGATTGGGCACCAAGGATATCCAGAAGGATTAGTCAGCCTAGACACTGCGTTATCGTGTCTAGCTGCTTCCAGGATGCGCCACGAGGAGGCTCCTTTCATGCACCCCGCTAACCTAAACTTCAGGACAGTTGGTCTCATGTCTCTCCACAAAATTAGAGATAGTGCACAATTACACATCACTCCGTTTTCTGCGACCAGATTGGCTCGAGGACATCTGAACGTTAGGCTATCGATTACAATAAACTAAAATTTAGGTCAGATTGACTCATATCTCTTCACAGAGCAAGAAATAGCGTGCACTTGCAGGCACACGCTCATTCTATTTCTATGACCCCAGATTGGGCACCAAGGACATCTGAACTTTAGTCTACCATAACCATTAAACTAAAATTAAAATTTGGGTCAGATTGACTCATATCTCTTCACAGAGCAAGAAATAGCATGCACCTGCAGGCACACACTCATTCTATTTCTATGGCCCCAGATTGGGCACCAAGGATATCCAAATTTTTATTTAATTTATTCATACACTACTTTACACGTTAACAAACAAGGACACTCGCTGTTTAAACCGATATCCTAAAATTCAGGACAGATTGTCTCATGTTTCTTCACAAAGCAAGAAATAGGCTGCACCTACAGGCACATGCACATTCTATTTCTGTGACCCAGATTGGGCACCAAGAACATCTGAACTCTAGGTTACCGTAAACATTAAACTAAAATTTGGGTCAGATTGACTCATATCTCTTCATAGAGCAAGAAATAGCATGCACTTACAGGTACACGCTCATTCTATTTCCATGACCCAGATTGGGCACCAAGGATATCCAAATATTAATTTAATTTATTCATACAGCTAACACTACCTTACACGTTAACGTACAAATAATGTATTGAGTAGGTCTCTCACTCCCTTTTTATATATTGTGCTCATGTCCGAGCATTCTGCTGGTTTCGCATGTTTTTACACGTGGAAACATATCAGGTAGCTGTCATGTATGTATAATTGTTCATTTATAATATCAAAGACGGCAAAATTGCATTATAATGCATTAATTTGCTTATTCGAACTTTATTGTAATATAAGACGATCGTCGTACATGTTGTAGTCGATAATTAAAATTTGGATTTGAGGGATCTTCCTATAATCATCTTCATCAAACGAGGTGTTCAAGAACCATATCAATTCCGTTATCTTGTTATAAATGAACGATTCTTTCCTTATCATAAATTACTAATTTTGTAATAAGTTGGTTTTAGTCTAAGAATTCTTTAAAAAGACGATTTCTTAATGTCATTGTTGAATTTAGGAACCGACTTTCTGTATATGAAATACTTTATAAAGTTTGATAGTTTTAGTAGTTTTATGATTTTACACCAGCTTTGAGTTTAACTGCAGCAAATTGCATTATACATTAATTTGCTTATTCGAACTTTATTGTAATTTAAGACGATCGTCGTACATGTTGTAGTCGATAATTAAAATTTGAATTTGAAGGATCTGCCTATAATCATCTTCATCAACTGGGGAGGTGTTCTTAAATAAGAACGATACCAATTCCGTAAATTTATTGTAAATTAATGATTTTTTCTATAACTTTAGGCATTTTCTGTGATACGATGGTTTTAGTCTAGGAATTCTTTCAAAAGGTGATCCATTAATGTCGTTGTTGAATTTAGAAACCGACTTCCTTTTTATGAATTGTTTTATAAAGTTTGTTAGTTTTAGTAGTTTGAGGATTTAACCCTAGCTTCGAGTTTAACTGCAACATAAAATTTGCTAAGTTTAAATGTGAATTTGTGCACGTGGATTATTCTGCATAAACATAAACACCTACACCTACTTTAAAAATAAAATATGTTTTGCAGTAATTCTAAACGACACGGTTAGGTACAGTACGACACAACTTAGATGTAGCGTAGATTTGAAAATTTTCATTCATTAATTTCAATTTCACGAATGTATTTGGCTATAAGACTTTACAAGTTATTGCGTTTTCGAAAGATCATTTTTACCTAAAGCTGTAATAAAGATTGGTGATTTTGAAGGCGCACTCAGTTCGGATGGTGATCGGTTTTACGAGTTTTGCCGATGCTACATCTAAGTTGTGTCGTACTGTATTGGTGCGGTTTTATTTGTCGGCGAGGGAAAAACGATAGTTTCATATTTCAATTCTCACGATAAAATTATTACATTAATTTGCTTATTCGAACTTTATAGTATTGTAAGACGATCGCCGCACATGTTGTAGACCGTAATTTAAATTTGAATTTGAAGGATCTGTCTATAATCATCTTCATCAAACTGGGGAGGTGTTCTTAAATAAGAACGATACCAATTCCGTAAATTTATTGTAAATTAGTGATTTTTTCTATAACTTTAGGCATTTTCTGTGATACGATGGTTTTAGTCTAGGAATTCTTTCAAAAGATGATCCATTAATGTCGTTGTTGAATTTAGAAACCGACTTCCTTTTTATGAATTGTATTATAAAGTTTGTTAGTTTTAGTAGTTTGAGGATTTAACCCTAGCTTTGAGTTTAACTGCAACATAAAATTTGTTAAGTTTAAATGTGAATTTGTGCACGTGGATTATTCTGCATAAACATAAACACCCACACCTACTTTAAAAATAAAATATGTTTTGCAGTAATTCTAAACGACACGGTTAGGTATTGGTGCGGTTTTATTTGTCGGCGAGGGAAAAACGATAGTTTCATATTTCAATTCTCACGATAAAAAATGCAGTTTTGCAGTAACGGTATGCAATTATATGTGTGCCGACAAGCATGAACTTGTTTGGTTAAATAATTGTACCTTATCTTCATTCCATTACATAATTTATTCCTCTTTTACGTATTGATTAGAGTTGTTTTGCGACTTTCCTATCGATCAACCCAAAAATGGTTATAAACGGTTAAAAAAGTTATATTAATCGAGAACGATTTAAATTTTGTTCTTCTTCAAAACCGTTTTAACAACGTTCCTTCCGAACGTAATTGGAATAAATCGGATCTTAGGTTATTCAGACGAAACCGTTTCGAAAATATATCGTTATCCGAGCCCTGCTTTTATAGAAATTAAAGTTTAAGAGCGAAGTTGTCTCCACTCCTAAAGAGGATCGGTGGAAGAATTCATTTGCACTTAAAGTGCAACTTAAGACGTAGATATGAGATAAGGTGTAGATGACACCTGTAACACAGGTTTTTTCCTAGCATAGGGTCTTTGATCAATATTTTGTACCAGGCTATTTCCACGTGTAATCAAGTGTCACCCTGTATGTATACATAAGTTCGTTTTACCCGTTGGATGATTTTATATCAATTTAAGTTTACTGTAACACATCTATGAACTTACTTTTTGAAACGGGTTCGTTTACATATTTTGTTCTGCAACAAATAAAAAAATGTTTTCAGGATATTTTACTTTCGGCTCATCTTAACATGTAGATTTTTTTATTATTTCAGATTGATTTATGTTGTCATGCAGAGTTTTATAATACGGTTTATTAAACAAACATACATTCATTATTATAATACCTATTGTATATATTATTATTATAAGTAACAGCCTGGTGTGTCGGTTTCGTCTTTGTCAGCGAGCATTAAGACGACGGCGACCGTTGAATTGTCCATACAAACGTAATACATAAATCATTTGCAATTTGAACATATTTCCATCATATTATGTTAATATTTGGATTTAGATAGTATTTATCTAGGCTTGTACATCTTTTTTTTTTTTCCAAAAATCTTACCTAAAATGAAGTTTAAGCGAATTGAATTTCACACATTTTTACAGCGAATTCATACTGTTTTTTCTGTATTATAAACAACAATATTTGGATTATTGTTTCGGCAGGAGCATAGCTTATATTATCAAGTTACAAAGTATAGAAAAAATTATGAAAGAATATTAAGTTCTCATTCATCATTTTTGGTATTACGGAACACATTCTAATTTATCATAAATTCCGATAGCTAGTAACAACGCTAACAACATACAACACACAACAACAACAACACAAAAACACAACAGAAGAGAGATAACAATATTCCACATGCATTTTCCACCCATCTCGACTTGCAGTTGCAAGCCGTGTTCGCCGAACCCTTAATTAAAGCTGGTTTCGTATTTCGTTTTTCACGACAAAATTGCAATTTGACAGAAGGGTTTTCAATCACTACGGTTTAATTAGACGTAAGTAACATATATTAGTCATTCACCTGTGAGAACATGTAATTAAGGTTTAATTTTGTTAAGAGGTAAATATTGCTGAAATTGTATTTTTTATGTATAAAACTAATCAATTCTGATCATAAAATTACATTCGCTCCAGTATATCTGATATGTACTAAGTACTATTCTTGTAAATAAATTCAGGGTTGTTATCTTAAAAAGTGCACACAACGTCGTGTTGCATACTTGAGTCGCGTTTAGTTGTGACAACCACCGAAAAGCAGTCACTTTTGTTACATATAAAAAAATATTTAAGTATATTAAAATTATTAATTAAAGGTAAGTTTCCGTATAAAAACCGACAAAAAAGAATATTTATGTATTGTATTGTTTTTATATTGACTTTATAAACAAATACGTTTGTTTTTTTTTTTTTTTTTTTTCAGAATTATGGCTCGTTCACCATCATACAGCCCCACCATTCTGATCAATGATGATGAAGATCAAGATCAATCCATAATACGTGAGGTATGTAGTAATTATGCGTTATGTTACTGTTAATATATTTATATAACCCTGGGTTCGATCCCCGGGTCGGGTAGTGTTATTGGGTTTTTCTATCTAGAATTTCTCAGTAGCAGCCCGGAGTCTGGATTTGTGCCCGGTTGATGGCAATAGGCTCACCCCCTATTACATGGGACTTAAAAACATAACTGGCGAAATGTGGGTGTGTACCTGCTACAGATACACCTCTGCCCAGCCCTTCGGGGAAACAAGGCGTGATGTTATGTTATGTTAATATATTAATTTTTTATCTGATTATTTTTCTTTTTATTAATTTTATTATTTATTCCTTTTCACAGTGGAACTCTGCGGGTCTCAATGATAACAATCAGGACACCCGGCCTTTCGTTTACTCTCAGGACGATTATAACTCCTATATTGAGAGCTTAGAAAAACAACGGCGTAGAAATGAAGAACTGCTCAATAATCCAACGAATCCTCAAGAACAAACTCAACCCCAGAAAAAAGTGTTAAGAAAGAGAAAGCGTTCATCAAGATTTTCGCCATCAACATCATACATTGCTCGTCGAGGTAAACCAAGTGATAGCAGAGGACGTTATTTAATTAAACTAAATATTTACGAACTCAACGATTGTGAGAGTGATAATAACTATTCTAGTGACAGTGACAATGCTTGTACAAGTGTACAATATGTGGTGCGCGAAACTTTTGATGACGTGATGGATACTGCAGAGGTTCTAATAAAAAAAATCTCTGAAAACTTGATAAGTTAGTGATAATAATTATGTAATAATAATGTAGTTATTTGTAAGTTATACATTTTATATTTTTAAAGATAAGATTAATAATTTTTACGATATATTGTGTCGCGTAAACGCTCTTAAAACTAAATAAGTTCAAACATAATTTGCAACAAGTAATAAGATAATAATATCTATTTGGGGCACCAAGAACATACATGTTTTACAATTCAATTACGAGTACGTTACACATTACTTTTGTCTGGACCCTGCTATAAGTAATTGTCATTAGTAGATAGTAATGTATTTTTAACCGACTTCCAAAAGGTCAAGGTTATCAATTCGCAAATATATTTATGCAATGCATTACCAAAATTTTATATGTAATTAGGAACCTACAGTAGTTATATGTTATAATTTTCTACATGTATTTTATTGACGTCCTAAATGGAAAGTTAGATAATCTCACAACCTACTTACAAACTTCCTATTATAAAATGTTTGTTACTCTTTTAAATGTGAAATATAATATTGCCGTGTAATGTAATTCAAATGGTATCGACTGAAGATGCTTCTGATCGGCTTTATTATGTATGTAATTTTAAATGTGTGTATTCTTGGTGTCCTTGTATTAGTTATAGAATTTATTAAGTACAAAATTAGTTTTATAAATAAAATACGACCTTTGATAATTACTGAGGTATTAGGTACATATATGTGTACTTTTATCTGAATGTATGTACATATACAAATAAATAATATTTTATATTCATACATCTGTTTCATTTCCATTCCCGATGACAAAGCGCATTGCGCTATTTGCGCTGACTGGTTTGTGCAATATAACACCGATCACGTCGCGCGCACGTCGCATCGCTTCATAACGCACATATTAGGTTGAACTTGTTGAAAAATGAAATAGATTCACAGCGCAAGGTTTTATGGAGTTTGCATTTCATAATAATATGATTAGTACATGCATCACATGGCAGTCAGCCGAACACATCACGTCGAATAAAACGAAACAAATTGTAAGTATTGTACAAGCGTATAAGTACTTGTAAAATTACTTCCTTATGCTGTTAGATATAATCAATAAATATAAATTTGTTTGTTTCAGATCATCAATACTGTGCGACTCTCCCGATTTAATCTTCTTCCAAAATGGTCAAGGTTTTCCCACTTCAAGTTTAAGCTGGAATGTTCGAGAGCAGCATAGACCTGAACCAACCAACAAAAAGTCTAGAGCAAGACGAGAGGGTCTAAAACGGAATACATCTGAGCATCCTTGCCATACATTATTAACAATGAAAAGAAAAAAAGGTTTACGAGTGATCCAGATACAAGTGTTCAACATCAGTGAGCGACAAGAACCAAGTGTTGTAAGATCAAGTGATCATGAGAATGTGGTAGTGTTAAGTGCGCAATATGTAGTTAGTGAACCGGTGGACTACGATAGAGAAGAAACACAATAATTGATAAATAAAATTCCAAAGAAACTTTGTTGTGACGATTGTTATTAGTAAGTATGTATCTAGGTATGTACTTTGTAACTTATTGTATCAGTTTGTAGATTGCTTCTCGTTGTTGCAAGCGCGACTACTGAGCATGGTGTTCTGGGTTCGATCCCAGTCGGGTAAGGTTATTGGGTTTTTTCAATTACATGAGAGTTGATCCTAGGTAACATATCTTTAGTATATCATCATTATTGGGTTTTAGTTAATGTATAAGTTTAATGTTATAAGAGATATTAGTTTAATTTATTTATTATAAATTTATTTGTTAATCTCCTAGTATATTAAAATGTATGTACATAGGTCATCACAATTTTGTAAAGCCCATATAAATTAAAAATAAAATATTAAGGAAAATTTTGGACCTTAATTGTGTTCTTAATACTTTTTAGTAAAGAATTTTAGTCATTATGTAAGTTTTGTATGTTTTTAATCTAGTCGTGTATTAAAATCAGCCTAAATACATCGTAGTTCATAGTAGTTACCTAAGTTTCATGTAAATAAATAAAATATTAAATAACATGAGGGGCAGTTAATATTAATAAGGGACAGATGTAATTAAAAATTAAAATTAAATAAAACTTTATTTCAGACTTACTTATAAGGTCCATATTTTGTTAGTATTTTGGTTTTAGTAACAATGGTGTTAGTAATTAGTTTGTAATTGTAAATAATGTGAAAACAAAATAAATTATAATTTAAATCATGTTGTATTGCTATTACATAAACATAGGTACTCACACTTTAAATTAGCTCTATTGAAATGATCTCATTACAGGTAAGGTATACGTTTTCAATATTTGTCAATGTCTCATAAATAGAAAAAAAAGAATAAAACGAGTTTAAAAATCTGAAGCAGATCGTAGAATAGGAGTCAACCGAACAATCCATTTATGTTATTGCCAACCAAACTAGATTCAAAAGGTGGAGTAGCGTCTGAAAGAATCACTGAAAAATATTCGAATGTACAATTAATTATAAGTTTAGTTATTCACCTTCCCTGCTAAAAGAGTTTAACCTTAAGGTTACATAACGGCTAATGGTAGGTTTGCAGGGATCAACCCAATCGCAACCAAACGAGATTCAAAAAGTGGAGTATCGTCAAAACCACAAACTTTGTAGATCCATTTATGTTATTGGGCATTCTAAATCACTTTCCGTTCGCAACAAAATGAAATTCAAATAGTATAGTAGCGCCCAAACCACAAACTTTGTAGATTCATTTATGTTATTAAGCATTCTAGATGACTTTCCGTTCGCATCAAAACGAGATTCTAAAAGTGGAGTAGCGCTCAAACCATGCACTGAAAAATATTAAAATAGTGGAATAGGCGCCGAACCATTATTTTACTGCACTATGCAGAAATTCGTACTCCACCTTCCGTTCATCAGGTGGAATAGGCGCCGAACCAATATTTTACTGCACTATGCAGAAATTCGTACTCCACCTTCCGTTCATCAGGTGGAATAGGCGCCGAACAATATTTTACTGCACTATGCAGAAATTCGTACTCCACCTTCCGTTCATCAGGTAAGTTATCGAAATGGATTTCATATATGTTATTGGGCAATCTAAGCCACCTGTTTTACTGCACTATGCAAAAATTCGTACTCCACCTTCCGTTCATCAGGTGGAATAGAATGGATTTCATATATGTTATTGGGCAATCTAAGCCACCTGTTTTACTGCACTATGCAAAAATTCGTACTCCACCTTCCGTTCATCAGGTGGAACAGAATGAATTTCATATATGTTATTGGGCAATCTAAGCCACCTGAAGTGACGAGGTGAACGAAGTGAGCCGATGGAACGTAAGGTGGCTTAGAGTGCCCAATAACATCCTACTCACACTGTCGCATTTATAATATTAGTTAGAATTAGGATTATCTAGAAAGTTGAAATAACTATGTTTATTTATAAATTCTAATCTTAATAGCACCTCTTTTATATAAAACATACAAATAGGTAGACACATCAAAAATACATAAACCTACATTAATTTATGTATCAGTACACAACATAGTTTTCTAACGTGTGATAAATTAGCCCTTGTGCCAGTTTTGTTTCGATGATATAAAAGAAAAGACACCAAGTTATTTAAACTCATTTCTAGTTCGTTAGTGCTGTTAGTCAACTAAGGTAAATATAATTTCAGACTTATCCAACAATATTCATGTTTTCTTGAACTGTGCAACTTTGTTTCCCATATGTAAAGTAGACTTCGAACCTCGCTAGTGACCACACAATTCGAAAGCAAACTCATTTGTTTTTTATGTAAATCATCGCAGCTTGACACCTTTCTTTCAAAATTCAAAATCCTTCTAATTTTGAAATTTGAATTTACAAATATTTTTTATTTAAAAAAGTTATTTTATTAATGAAATGAAATGAATATGATTGATTGTGTGTACATCATGTCTTAGAACCAAAAATTCGAAGACATGCGACATCTACCAACCCGCACTGGGCCCGCGTGGTGGATTACAGCCCACTCCCTCGAGGAGGCCTGTGTCCCAGCAGTGGGAACATTAATAGGCTGCCTTTTTTTTTGGATGGGAAATCATCCAATGACTTCTGCCGCTCTGGGCGGAGTGGAAGGGCGTGTCAGACTTTTACTGACTAAAACCCACCCGTGTTCCTTCCGGGTGTTTTCTCGTGGACCTACTTTTTTGTCCTACCAGTAGGTCCACGAGGGTATGTTGTTTCTGTTGGTCCTACTGAAGTTTTGAAACCAACATGACCCTCCTTTATTAAGAAATAAAACTAAAAGATTTTAAATCAAATGCATTCAAATAAATTTTACGATGACAAAACAGAATAGTGGACAGTTCGCGGGCCACGAGCCGTCACACATCGCGCTGACCGCACGCTTCAAGCTAGCAGCCCGCTCCCTGGCGAACTAACGCAAGTGGTTACAATTTAGTACCGCCGCCGCCGCTGCCGCCCTGCTCGGCCATTGCTCCTCGCTGGCGGTTTCGTGCCCGCCCGCTTATGCACGCTGGCGCAGGCCGTCGCGTCATCCGCGCGGGGATCCCACACCGCCTGTTCGCGGTCCTGTCTTATGTCCTAAGTTCTTCCAATATTGTGTGATGACCTTTAAACCCCCACCTAGACTTATTTCTTTATACAGGAGGTTCATGTTGTTTTCAACACTTCAGTAGGACCAACAGAAACAACATACCCTCGTGGACCTACTGGTAGGACAAAAAAGTAGGTCCACGAGAAAACACCCTTCCTTCCCTTGCGTTACCAGGGGCCACGGTTTCCCCTTGGGACTACCCGCAACCCCGGCAGGCATCGGCCCTAGCGGACCCCGTCAGTTTTGCTGACATCTCTTAGCGCGCGTGGAACACGACGCGCCGTCGACCCGGGCCTGGTCCTTATCGGACGGCGAGCTGCCCTCTGCTCTCCGTCCGCAGGCCCGCGCCTACGGTAACCGGAAATCGGCTATCAATTCTCGACGCCCTGACTATGATGATAATATAATTATGATGATTGTGTTTACTTTTTTATTTTTATAGGCTAGAACATGGGGTCCAGTGTATCAAGCGATCTCATTTCGCTAACTCAGATTCCCTTAACATTACTGACTGCTGCTGGGCTCGACGGAATATTGTGGCCAAAGCAGGCCATTCTTGAGGGTAAGTTCTTTAATATTGGTGCGATATTAGTATCAGTGGGGCGCCTGGGGGTTTTGGCCTCGGACTTTAGTAACAGTGAATGAATTTTTAAAGTCGTGGTGGTTTTTGTTTTTTAACCCACTTCTAAAAGAACGAGGTTATCATTTCGGGTTTCTAATTTTTTTTTTTTTTTTGTAAATAATCGCTATAAAAATTTCGGCCGTTTAAGCGACATATTTTGATACTCGCAAATAAATCAAAACATACAGAGTACTTCCCGTTGACATCAAAATTATAAAATTTGGCAGGAAGGAGACGAAAAAGTTTGTAGCACAAGTAAAGGAAAAAGTTTAAACATCGTTATTTCGTAGTTTTATCACAAAAAATATATAATTTTCTATTACAAACTTACATTTGCAGTTGGAGAATTGACCATGACGTAGATGTATGAGAGTACATGTTTTTCAACTACAAAGTTGAGTTTGTTTTTGGGATAAAATTCATCCCATCTACGGAACCCTTCATTGTGCGTGGTCCAACACGAACTTGGCCGATTATTATGTCTATATAAATAATTTATATAAATAGATCAGATACGTTAATTAATTTTGATATACAAAAATATTCTCGATGTAAGAGGTGTATTTTGTATTTCAGACAATGCATCATACGATTACATAGTAGTTGGGGGCGGCTCTGCAGGTTGCGTGGTGAGCAGCAGACTGGCACAAGCCTGCAGGAACCATAGTATTCTAATGTTAGAAGTTGGTGGCAATCCGCCTATATCAGCCATGGTAAGCACAAACAGCAACCATGAACTTTCTTGTGTCCATTCTTCTCATTATGAAGCTTTCTTAGTAATTCCCTTTTTTTCGTAATATTTGACTTTCAATACAAGTGCCTAATGTTCGTTATCTTTATATGCATAATTTTTATATTACAAAGAGAAAAAGATACAATAGACGACGTGTATTGTTCTTAAAGAGTCGTAAAGAACCGTCGACCAGGGTTACTTTGATCAATTTTGAACTTTCAAAGTCCATATCTTTTAAATTTGTGGGTGTAAAAAAATACAAAAAATGTCTAATTATCGGTTTTTTTATTGATATCGATTACTGTAATCATAAGTGAAAAAATATGTCTTGAAATAGAGAAAAAAAATAAAAACTGGCTGATAAAGTTATACGTAGAATGGGGGTTACTTTGATACCCCCGGTTTTATTACGTGATTACAAAGTAGCCCCAATAAAAATTTTGCAGCACAGTTATTTAGAAGAACAATACATTTTACTTTTTCAATTAAAAATCGTTGATGAATTCCCAGCGCGTCCTCAAAAAAGGATTTAACAGTTCTTCAGCGTTGCTAACATAGAAAGAAAAAACTACCAAATTGCGTTTCGTTTAACGCAATTCGCGATTTTATATGAATGGAAGTTTCGATCAAAGTCACCCCGTGATTCAAAGTAACCCTGGTTGACTGAACCCTGTAAGAAATCGACTCGTGTTTACCTCTCAACATATTAATTTCCCTGATTTTACCTTGAACCTTGAAGAGATAAATGTTTCATTTATACATTGCCGATTATACAGATTCATTCTTCCAGTTTTAAGACGAGTTATTGAAATCTGTATTTCATAAAAATGAACATGAAAGTATAACGGGACACTTAAATTTTAAAATTATTCTCTACCCTAAAAAGGAAAAATCATTCAAATTTATTATCAGCTCATCAGCCACATTGCTCGCAGGACACATTGCTTTATCAGCAGACACATTGCTCGCAGAGCAGATGGCTGATGGGGCCGAAAGGTTCTGGAGTGGCGACCGCGTACCGGAAGACGTAGCGTTGGAAGGCCTCCCACAAGATGGACCGATGACCTTGTAAAGGCCGCAGGAATCCGCTGGTTGTGGGAAGCACAGAATAGGTCGAAGTGGCGGTGCTTGGGGGAGGCTTATGTCCAGCAGTGGACGTCTTTCGGCTGATATGATGATGATGATGATGATGATTATCATAATTACTATCAAAGTAAATAATAGGATAACAATTTTTTCAAAAATCTTATTTCAGATAGCTTCTCTCTTTTTTACGCTCCCGCTCTCTTCCGTGGACTACAACTACACATCTACTCCAGATGCCTACTCAGCCAGAGGTCACAACACTATGATAACAGCAGGCAAAATGCTTGGAGGCAGCGATTCTCTCAACCATTTCATTCATGTAAGAGGGACTAGCTCGGATTACGACTGCTGGGCTAAACTTGCTAAAGACAACTCCTGGAAATTCAAAAATATACTTCCATATTTCAAGAAAAGTGAAACAGTCAATGATGATGAAATTCTCAGCCAGTATGGCAAATTTCATGGCACTGATGGGCCTATGGGACTTACAAGGCAACCTGATAAAAGAGTTCTTAATATATTGAAATCTTTTGCTGAAGTCGGCAACCCAACCGTCTTGGACCTGAATGCTGATAAATATGTAGGATATACACAACCACAGTATATGTTGGCTAATAAGAAAAGGCAGACACCAGCTTACACATACTTGTACCCTGTCAAAGACTTTTCTAATCTTCACGTTTCCAAACACACAAGGGTAACTAGAATCATATTTGAGGGTAATGTTGCTGTTGCTGTCGAAGCTGTTTTTAAAGGTAAAACTTATACAATTAGAGCCAAGAGAGAGATCATATTAAGTGCCGGAGTATTCAATACTCCTCAACTACTTATGCTTTCCGGTGTTGGTCCTAAAGAACACTTGGAATCTTTTAACGTTAAAGTATTAAAAGATTTACCTGTAGGAGACAATTTGGTTGACCAAGTCGCCGTCACGGTGGTATATAAGTTAAAAAAGTATCCAATACCGATTCCGAATCTACCTGCTGTAGTACCAGACCTTTTAAGATTTCCTTTCCCGGCCGTGGTAGGGTCAGTTGCATTTAACAAGTCTGAGACATGCCCAGTCTATCAAGCGTACAGTTTATTCTTCGGACACGACTTACCATTCTTGACAATAGCCTGTGCCACAGTTTTTGGCCTGCCATATGACATATGTGACCAATGGCAGAAACAGGTTAAGGGTAGAGATTCCCTGTACACCGTTCTTGCTCTTCTCCAACCAAAATCAAGAGGTACTGTCCGTTTGGGGAGCGATGATCCGGAAGCAGATCCAGTCATTACAACTGGATACTATAACAACACAGATGATTTGAAAGTGATGGTGAAAATTGTAAAAGATTTCATAACAGTAGGTGGTACGAAATACTTTACAAAAATTGAAGCTGAATTAGCAGGGCTAGATCATCCAGAATGTGCTGGAAAAGAAAAGGGCTCAGACGAATTTTGGAAATGCTACGTTTTGACACATACTGGGAGCACCTATCATTTTACTGGTACATGTCCTATGGGCAAAGTCGTAGATGGTAAATTAAGAGTAATAGGAGTAGAAAGGCTTCGGGTAGCTGACGCCAGTGCGATACCTAAGATTCCTAGAGCAACTCCTAATCCGGCTGTTATAATGTTGGCAGAGAAAGCAGCGGACATGATTAAGAATGACAATAGATGTTGTTCTTGTTAGTTTGATTATCAGTTCTTTAGCAATAAGATATGCGTATCCATGTTTTTCTTTTCACTCTTGTATATTTAAAATTATTTCCTTTGTCTTCTCATGTCTTCATTTTGTTATGACTTATTCAGTGTGCAAACATGCAAACCCCATATTTTCAAGACTTGTCTAAACTAATAATAATATTATAAGAGAATATTTTCATAAGTTTCTTTTAGTTAGAAAGAAAAAGAAAGAACACAAAATAAAAAGAAGTACACAAGTTGAGGGAAAATATGCGTCACATCCACGCAAAACGGCCATCGCTCAGCATAATGCTGCGACCCTATGCGAGACAGAGCCCCAGCGCATTACCGTGTATTTTTTTTTGTGGTGAATTCTGAGTATACTTTTAATAGGCATATATACTAGTACTTTTATTATGATATTGTTCTGTTTAATTTTTTTTATGTACCTACTGCTGTTGGTGTAGCAAATAAATATAATGTTTGTTCGTTACGCTTTCACGCTAAAACGGCTGAACGGATGTGGATGAAATTTGGCACATGAGTAAACCATGACTTGGATTAGATTGTGGAATATATGTGGAATACTTTTCGAACCGATATTCTTAAGAGATCGAGAGTTACACGGATGAAACCGCGGGGCGCTACTAGTCTAATATAAGATGTAAGTGGCGCTCGAAAGATGATGATAGGTTTTTATTTTTATTAATTTATTTATCTTTTCTAAAGATTCTTTTCTATTTTGTGAATGTGAGAACGCTGTAGACTTAGTGGACTGTACACTCTTGTTGACTATCTTCTATGTTGTTAAGTACTTGGTACTTGTTGAAAGACCTACACTGTCCTCGCATACCTAATAATAATGTTTTTTTTTGTTGAAAATATTGTATAACCCAGTATTTTTAAAAGAGTAACCGTGGAGTTTCTTGCCGGCTCTTCTCCATAAGAAACGACCAATTGGAACCGTGCGTAGCTTCTGTCGTTTCATAAGTGCCCATGTAGGTTTATGTGAAATAAAATATTTTGAATTTTATTGATTTGAATTTTATTAATTTGAATTTCATGAAAATAAGATCATAAAAATATGAACCGACACAAAATCTGTCGGTTCATATTTATGATCTTTTTTTCACTTGTTACGAGTACCTGTCAAAATTTCAATATTATTATGGCCTTGAGTTCATACAAAAAACTTATAGAAAAAAGGGCGTTTAGTTTTTCCCGAATGGACCGGCTGCATCCGGTTAGACTGAAAGCCGACCCCAACATAGTTGGGAAAAGGCTAGGCAGATGATTTTATTTTATTTTATTTATTCAGGGACAATAAACAGCTACAATTTGTGTTAGAACAGAGAAAATTATAACACAAAATATTAACAATATTGCAGACCACTACAGTATCCGCATATTATCGAAGAAAATATGATAATGAGTGCCACTAGATAGGTAATAAATAATTACATCACATTAATAATAATTAATTACATCATGAAAAATAGGAATTCTAATTGATAATTATTAATAAATAATAATAAAAACATAAAAAAAAAAAAATCTTACAAACAAGACGTAATTATCAGTTATTTGACTATATCTTATGTATTAATCTATCTATGATTATATCATTCTATTTTATGTATTTATCTATCTATGCTTATCTATCTAAATTTTTATATAGTTTATAATATAATATTTTTATTCATTTGTATAAACAATATTTTTATTTCTTTTATTTCATTTTAATACATATAAATTACATTTTTAAATATTTCTTAATAAAAGATATAAAAAATACATATTAAATAATGTTCATATATTAAACCGAGACATGTGGCGTTTATATTAGTATGTATTATGTATTTATTAAAGTATTCGTTATATCATCATCATCATTTCACTATTTGCTGTCAATAACAAATAGATAGCTGTTCGATAGATATTGACACCAAATAGTGAAATGATGATGATGATATAACGAATACTTTAATGAGATAAAACATTTACACATTTAATATTATAGGTAATACACTAACAATTTTTATTGGCATTTTTAATTATGTCTGATGCTTTCTCTGCTAACATTATAATAGCGGCATTAGGAGCTGCTCTAGGAATCATGGGCATCACACTGGCATCAATAACTCGTAACCTCTTCACTCCTTTAACCCTTAATTTACTATCCACCACCCTGCCCATAGGACATGTACTAGAAAAATGAAAAACGCTGGTAGAATGTTCCAAAATATAGCATTCCCAAAATTCGTCTGAGCCCTTTACTTTTCCAGCACACTCTGGCAAATCTAGCCCTGCTAATTCAGCCCCAATTTTTCTAAAGTATTCCGTACCGTTAACAGTAACGTAATCTTTCACAATTTTTACCATCTTTTTCAAATCGTCTGTGTTGTTATAGTATCCAGTTGTAATGACTGGTTTTGCATGAGGATCGTCGCTCCTCAAACGGACCGTTCCTCTTGATTTCGGTTGGAGAAGAGCAAGAATATTGTACAGGGAATCCCTACCCTTAACCTGTTTCTGCCATCGGTCACATATTTCATAACGCATGCCAAAAATTGTTGCACAAGCAAATGTCAAGTACGGTAAGTCGTGTGCGAAGAACAAAGAGAAATTCTGATAGTCTGGGCATGTCTGAGACTTGTTTAAGGGCACTAAACCTATCAAGACAGGAAAGGGAATTCTCAAAAGATCTGGTGCAGCAGCAGGTAGATTAGGAAACGGTATTGGATACTTTTTTAACATGTGCACTAACGTAACTGAGACTTGGTCAACCAAATTGTCTCCTACAGGTAAATCTTTTATTACTTTAATGTTAAAAGATTCCAAGTGTTCTTTAGGACCAACACCGGAAAGCATAAGTAGTTGAGGAGTATTGAATACTCCGGCACTTAATATGATCTCTTTCTTGGCTCTAATTGTATAAGTTTTATCTTTAAAAACAGCTTCCACAGCAACAGCAACATTATCCTCAAATATGATTCTAGTTACCCTTGTGTGTTTAGAAACGTGAAGATTCGAAAAGTCTTTGACAGGATACAGGTATGAGTAAGCTGGTGTGTGTCTTTTCTTATTAGCAATCATAAATTGTGGTTGTGTATAACCTAAATTAATATCAGCGTTCAAGTCTAAGACTGTGGGGTTGCCAACTTCAGCAAAAGATTTCAATAAATCAATAACTTCTGTTTCAGGTTGCCTTGTAAGTCCCATAGGCCCATCGGTGCCATGAAATTCGCCATGTTGGCTGAGAATTTCGTCATCATCTACTCTTTCACTTTTTTTGAAATATTTGAGTATATTTTCGTATTTCCAGGATTTGTCTTTAGCAAGTTTGGCCCAGCAGTTATAATCTGAGGCTGATCCCCTTGTGTGTATAAAATGGTTGAGAGAATCGCTGCCTCCAAGCATTTTACCTGCTGTTATCATAGTATAGTTATTCTGACTTCTCGCTGCGTAGTCATCTCGAGTTGACGTATAGTTATGGTCCACGAAAGAGAGCGGGAGTAAAAAAAAGAGAGAAGCTACCTGAAACAAGATGTTCGTAAGATTTTTAAACGCACAATTTACAAACATACATAATCAGCGTATAATGTTCCCACTGCTGGGCCACAGGCCTCCTATCGGTGGGAGGGAGTGAGCCGTAATCCACCACGCGGGCAATTTTTTGGTTCTAGGACATACCGGTTTCCTCACAATATTTTCCTTCACCGTTTTGAGAGCAGTGATGATGCAATAATTTACACAAAGTAAAGCTCGGCTCGGCTCGGGGGTGTTTTGCGTTCGGCTCTTGTCGTGGCAACACGTCGTGTCCGAGTTCGCAACAAGTCAATCGTCATCCTGAGGATGCCTCGTTGAGAGGCGAAACACCTGTCGATTTCTTACAGGGTTCTCTAAGACTCTTTAAGAACAGTTAATTGTATTTTACAAAGTAAAGAGCCTGGTAGGGTTCGAATACATGACCTACAATTCGTAAGTCGTGGCCATTACCACTGGGCCACCACTGCTTTATTCTAATTCCATTATAATTAGGGCTGGATTATAAAGATAAACACAAATAAGTTACAGCTAAAAGTCTCCTACCATGGCAGGTATGGGAGGATTGCCACCGTCTTCTAGAACTAGAACAGTTTCGTTTCCCGCTTCTGCCAGTCTTCTGGACACCACGCAACCAGCAGAGCCGCCTCCAACCACTATGTAGTCGTATGACGAATTGTCTGAAAATACATAATCACGGTTTTTACACACACGACTTGCCTTTTTTTTTTTTTTCTTTTTTTTTTGGGTGGGAAATCATCAAATGACTTCTTCCGCTCTGGGCGGAGCGGAAGGGCGTGTCAGACTCTTACTGACTAAAACCCTCCCGTGTTCCTTCCCTTGCCTAGACGGGGGCCACGGTTTCCCCTTAGGACTATCCGCAACCGACTTGCCTTAGGATCTAGTAATTGACAAACTTTCGATTATAGTCCTTATAATCAACTAACAATTTAAGTTGGTTGTCAATTTGGTTAAAAATTAATTTCCCTGGCTGTACTTTACTGATTTGCTTGTAAGTATCAATTTTCTCGACAGCTTCAGATCTATTGTCATTAAAATAAAATACATAGCGAAACTTTTTTCTGCGATCGATAACTCATAAAAAAAAATCATCAAATTAATTTACTATTGTTTTATAACGTTAACATATCGATATCGATGACGTCTGCGGAGTTTTGCTACCTAATTTAGGCTGCCTGTCCACTGGAGCGGAGAGGAGAAAAGAGGAGCGGAGATGTGTCAATATTAACCAATAGAATCTTGACTCAGGATCACTGATCTAAACTCCGCACCAGAGGTGCGATTCTATTGGTTAATATTGGCACATCTCCGCTCCTCTCCTCTCCTCTCCGCTCCAGTGGACAGGCAGCCTAATGATACCCTGTATATATTCGTGCCAAAATAATAATTAAAAACAGTTAAAACCAAAACTCAAGCGAAATGAACTCTAACCTTGAAGGATAGCCTGTTTTGGCCATAATATTCCATCGAGTCCACTTCTAGTCAGCAATTCGAAGGGAATCTGAGCAGCTGATATGAGATCGGTTGACACACTGGAACCCATCTTCTGACTTCGACTAGACTAAAAAAAAATACCTGCCTGTTATCAGAATGTAAATTACAAGCTTCTGCCCTTGTCTTTGTCCACGAGTCTATACCTTCCTTAAGACTTGGGCTATAAAAACAAAAAATATTTTATCAAATCTGATAGGAAGTTCCGGAGATTACCCCATACATATGAACTTACAAACAAACAACCAAACACATTTTACCTCTTCAATTCAATTCAATTTATTTATTCACAAATAATTTACATTGTGTTTGAACTTCTTCTATATGATACAAAAAATAACATGCATTCGGCCATACCCTAATCCGTTACTGCTGTTTCGGCCCTAAATTAACATATTTCCTTCGCGCTTCCCATTTATGGACACAAACCCCTCTTTTAGACAAAATGGACCAAATTATCCGACAAACATTAACTTCGATCTTAAATGTGGCCTTGGACGACCGAGCTTGGGCACAAGCTACACTTCCCATTCGTATGGGGCCTCGGCGTCCGCAAACTTTCTAGTATTAGTTTACCGGCTTTCATATCTTCGGTCCACGGTACTGAAAGATTAATCAGGAAAATCCTAGCCCCTACACTGGTTAATTTTGATGTGCCGTGCCTCACCGAGGCTATGGATGCCTGGAGACTCGCTTGCCCGAATTCAGATCCGCCCAACCACCTTTTTTCCCAGAGACGGTGGGATGAGCCGCTCTGCAGAGTAGTACAGAACAATTTACTTGACACGTCTGCTACTCCTGCGGAGCGTGCGCGCCTGCTGGCTGTGGGGAAGTGGGAGTCGGGCCTCTGGCTTCATGCACTACCGTCGTCGAACTTAGGTACTTTGCTCGACGACACTACTTTCCGCATCGCTGCTTCCTTGCGACTAGGAGCTCCCTGTTGTTCTCCTCATCGCTGTCACTGTGGCGAAGTTGTCAACAGCCTCGGACACCACGGCCTGTCTTGCAGCCGAAGTGCGGGCCGCTTAGCGCGGCACGCGAACATTAATGACATCATCCGACGAGCTCTTGTCGCCGTCGGCGTTCCAGCTGTATTAGAACCCAATGGCTTGGCACGCGACGATGGCAAGAGACCGGACGGTATGTCTTTATTTCCATGGAAGATGGGTAGGCCTTTAGTGTGGGACGCAACGTGTGTCGATACTCTTGCGCCATCCCATCTTCCTGGCTCAGCGTGCTGTGCTGGCGCTGCCGCTGCGGCTGCAGAAAACCTCAAGCGGCGAAAGTATAATAACCTCATAGATAACTATATTTTCGAGCCGTTTGGGGTTGAAACCCTAGGGCCGTGGGGTCCGAGTGCTCATGATCTGTTCAATGACATTTCCAAACGACTGGTTGACACTTCCCGTGACCCAAGGGCTGGTTTTTACCTGGGCCAGAGGCTAAGCATTGCCATACAACGTGGCAATGCCGCCAGTCTCTTGGGTACATTACCAGTCGACAGCGATGCGGAGGAATTTTTCGATGCCTTATTGTTTGTTTCCTAATAGTTTTAGTTACCTAAGTTAGGTTAATTATTTTTAGTTTTGGAAGTTCATGTTAGTTGTTAATTTAAAATACACATTATATACCACATGCATAATACAAGTAACACAAAAATAAACATCTTAACTCACAGTATCACCAAAATTAACATCGTGATAAAAATAAAAAATAGGTACCTATAATAAAAATTTTCAACGTCAACTCATTAAGAATTTAAGATTGGGAATAGAAAATCATTTAAAAATTATAATCAAATGAAATAGTACAATGTCAACTCAAAATAAATAAAAGTCATAATAATACATTTTGTCATTTAAAAATAATGTCATAATTACATAAAATAATCATTACAATCGGCTTTAGTAACATATACCTACCTAAGTTGACAGGAGAAAAACGCATGTTCATCTTTATAATATTAGTATAGAAGTATACATTGGAGCAGTGGTGGCCCAGTGGTAATGGCCGCGACTTACGAGTTGTAGGTCGTAAATTCGAACCCAGACAGGCGCTTTACTTTGTGTAAATAATTTCATCACCACTGCTCTCAAAACGGTGAAGGAAAACATCGTGAGGAAACCGGCGTGTCTTAGAACCAAACATTCGAAGACATGTGTGACATCCGCCTACCCGCACTAGGCCCACATGGTAGATTATAGCCCACTCCCTCTCACCGAGAGGAGGCCTGTGTCCCAGCAGTGGGAATATTAATAGGCTGTTTATGTATTGTATGTATACGTATAGATATAGATACTTAACATTACATAAAAAAAAAGTTTTTTTTTTTTTTTTTTTTCATATTCTTTATGGCACCTCTTTAGGTCATGCTCATGAGCTATCAAACATCACCGAAAATACGAAATATAAAAAAAAAATGGGCGTGAAAATTGATTCGTTGTTACAATCTTTATGAATTTTTTTTCAAGCCGATGTCTTTTCTTAGGGGGTGAATTTTCTAAAATCCGTCCTTAGTGCTCACTGCTCACTTTCGTTATATTAAAAATTAAGGAAGTCATGTGAAAAATTTTATGCACCTAAACCCAGAGGTTAAGGCTGCCTGTCCACTGGAGCGGAGAGGAGAAAAGAGGAGCGGAAATGTGTCAATATTAACCAATAGAATCTTGATTCCGCCCCTGAGTTTAGATTTGATTGGTTAATAATGGCACATGATCTCCGCTCCTCTTCTCTCCTCTCCGCTCCAGTGGACAGGCAGCCTTACTGTCCATTGAAGCGGGGTGAGGCTGCGGAGCGGGGCGAGTCAGCGGAGTGGAGCAGAATTGCGGACAGTGTCTGTCCATTCATGCGGAGCGAGTTAGCGGAGCGGAGTTACGGATTGAGTGGAGCGAGATAGCGGGGCGGAATCGCGGACTGTGCGGAGCTAGGCCGAGTTCAGTTGACGAATAATGACGACGCTTTCCCCGCTCTGCTTCCCCACTCCGCTTCCCCAGTCCGCTTCTCCACTCCGCTTTCCCGCTCCGTTTCGCGGTTTTGTATGAATTTTTAAACTAGTTCGCAAATCCTTGTCCACTGAAGCGGAGCGGAGATTTTATGCAACTCCATTGGTTAATATTGGCACAACTCCGCTCCGCTCCTCTCCTGTCCGCTCCAGTGGACAGGCAGCCTTAGACCCTTTGTACACACGTTTTTCTTGCCGTGAAAAACTACGGTTTATACGCCGTGTGTAAGCACGGTCGTCAGTGTTGTATAGATCTCTTTAAAAGGTTGTTGACAGACACGTTTTTTCTACGGCGCGTAATATACGCCGTATCGTTAAAAACCCGTGCCGTGTACAACGGCCATAAACTGTGCATCTTCTTAAGCTTTATTAAATTACTATAAAATACTAAATAAAATAATTTTATTGATGAAATATGTACCTTGTTCACTGACACCTTTCGAACTGGAAATGGATTAAAATAGTTACTTGTCTTTATATTATCAGAACAAAATTATGCATTTAACTAACTAAATGTACGTGTCTACCTATTTGTATGGTAATTTCTGCAATTATCAGACATTTTATGATGCAGTTGTTGCAACTACGGTTTATTATAGACACATAAAATACTGCTACATTGCTAAATAATCATTTGTTTTATACAAATACTGGTATTGAACATACAAGTTCACACTATAACGGATGTTTTAGATTACATAATAATTACTACAAAGAATTAATAGACATGTTTCTATATACATATAATATGGCGACACATTCATTGAATAACTAAAATAGTTTTGTGGACAGTTTTTTTTTCATGCAGTTTTGTGAAAATAAACAACTAAACAATATACATAATCAGCCTATTAATGTTCCCACTGCTGGGACACAGGCCTCCACTCTGTGAGAGGGAGTGGGCCGTAATCTACCACGCGGGCCCAGTGCGGGTTGATAGATGTCACATGTCTTCGAATTTTTGGTTCTAAGACATGCCGGTTTCCTCACGATATTTTCCT
Organism: Conistra vaccinii; assembly: GCA_948150665.1. NCBI lineage: Eukaryota > Metazoa > Arthropoda > Insecta > Lepidoptera > Noctuidae > Conistra > Conistra vaccinii. The sequence goes on along the minus strand of OX411341.1, from coordinate 15,166,534 downwards.
TAACCGTTTTGAGAGCAGAGGGCTTAGTGCGAGTTTCATTTTACCATCTCGATCAAACGCATCGACCGCGTTTGGCGCTCCGATTGGCAGCCGGCCGGCCTTCACCGGTGAATGGCCAATCGCAACGCCTATCGCGCTCGATGCGTTTGATCGAGAAGGTTAAATGAAACTCGCACTAGGCCCTCAGTGGTGATGAAATTATTTACACAAAGTAAAGCGCCTGTTTGGGTTCGCACCCACGACCTACAACTCGTAAATCGGGGCCGATACCACTGGGCCACCACTGCTCTACACTGCAATATTAATGAATTTTAAGAAATTCATAATCGTTTCTTAGGGCGAATTTCACCAATTAAATTGAACTTTGTTAGCACATTTATACTGCATTCGACTGTCAGTGTCAATATTCCACAACAATGATGGCACTGACTCTTGAATGTGTTTTAGAGGTTCATTATCATTGAAGAAATTCACCCATTACAAAAATAACCGTTCCGTAATTGCGATGAATTTATCCCAAGAACAAACTTAACATTTTTGTCGAAAAACATTTTCTCCCATACATTCCAACTGTAATTATAAGTTTGTGCGCACAATATTGAGAGTTATCCATGTTATTTTAAGACCATAAACTTCTTATAAGTTTTCCTGTAACCTATGAGTAAAAAAGAACGCATAAAAAAAATGATAGTTACCGATTTAAAGGTCAATCTGTCAAATATCTTTAATAGATTTTCAACATTATCGCTAAAGTATAAGGTTCAATGTTGATTGGGAAAATTTGACAGATTAGAGTAGGTAGATGTGCTGGCGTCTCTACAACAAAATATTATTATTATTTTGAATTTCTTCGAAGCTCGATAAATGAGTCTTCGAGAAATCGCGCTATAGTTTCGTTCAAGGCAATGTGCACAGCTATTTGAATTTAAACTATGTTAATTACTGATATATTGTATCACTCTTATTTACGATGTCGTAACGTTTATCAAGCGTTAAAACGGAAAGGAATAAAAAAAAAAAAAGACGTGTGGCATTCGGGGGCATAGCATTTTTAAGCTATTGCATAGCTTCTATCGCGGGCCTTGAGCGTGGAGACCTAATCCAGAAATTCCGTAACGAAAATACCTGAACCTAAGGAGAGTGTTTTGTATTGAAAATTATGTTTAACTGCTTGACAACAAAGTTCAAATTTACTTAGACGAATGATACGAGAGTGTTGTATTGAAAATTATGTTTAACTGTTTGACAATAAAGTTCAAATTTACTTAGACGAATGATCCTTGACTATTAATAGTTAAATTAAAACCTTTTTATTAGTTTGATGTTCCCATTACGTTGTGTCAAGTTTTAAAAACTATAAATGTGAATAACAGTTCCTGTCAATGTCATCATTGCTATTTCTTGAAATCGGGTTAATATTTTACAATTGCATAAGTTGATAAAAAATGCTATGCAATAGCTTTGCCGCGGCAGTCCCCGAGTGCCACATGTCTTTTTTTTATCAACTTATGCAATTGTAAAATATAAACCCGAATACAAGAAATAGAAAATGTGAATAACAGTTCCTGTCAATGTCACCAGACATTGACAGGAACTAATTCACATTTATAGTTTTTTAAACTTGACACAACGTAATGGGGACATCAAACTAATAAAAAGGTTTTAATTTAACTATTAATAGTCAAGGATCATACGTCTAAGTAAATTAGAACTTTATTGTCAAACAGTTAAACATAATTTTCAATACAACACTCTCGTATCATTCGTCTAAGTAAATTTGAACTTTGTTGTCAAACAGTTAAACATAATTTTCAATACAGCACTCTCCTTAGATCATTCGTCTAAGTAAATTTGAACTTTGTTGTCAAACAGTTAAACATAAGTTTCAATACAAAACACTCTCCTTAGGTATTTTCGTTACGGAATTTCTGGATTAGGTCTCCACGCTCAAGGCCCGCGATAGAAGCTATACAATTGCTTAAAAATAAGTTTAAAAACTGTAAGCCGACTACGGGAAAATAAAAGTGATCTAAAGAGTACGAAACAAGAAAATATTTCAGACAGAAATACAGACATACGTACAAAAATGGTCAGGGTAAAGCCGTCGTCGCATGCCATTATAATTTTGTAGGTGTTCCTGGCACTCACATGGTTACAAACAGGTGACGACGGCTTTACCCTGACCATTCGTGTGCTTATGTCTTGATTTCTTTCTGAAAATATTTTATTGTATGTCATACTTTTTAGATCACTTTTATTAACCGACTTCCCAAAAAGGAGGAGGTTCTCAATTCGGCCGGTATGTTTTTTTTTTTCTATGTATGTACATCGATTACGCCGCGGTTAATGGACCGATTCGCGTGATTCTTTTTTTGTTCGACGCGAAATACCTGCCAAGTGGTCCCATAAAAATTTATTTTAGTTTGGTTTACTAGTTTTTATTTTATAAGCATTATTGTTATTTGGACGATGTCATTTTGACGATACTTTGTATATTAGTATGTCGATAACTTTAACATTTCTAATCAGATTTGCGTAATTCTTTTTTTGTTCGTTAGGGTACATAATCAAGTTGGTACCCTGGTCATCTAGTCAGCATATGATGATGGGATCCCAAGGAAATCCCGAAGAACACTCAATTTATAAGCATATAACTGTTACGTTTCAGACAATATCATACAGTTTGTTCAATTATTTGCGTTTGATGATGATTTCCTATGGATGAGCTGATGATGGAAGGTACAACTCCTCAAAGGTTAGGAGTTCAGAGAAAATTCTTTCAAAATTATACATTATGGATAGAGAATAGCATTCCTTGAGGCTATTAGGTTGACCTTGAAGGTAAATCTCATTAACGTTTAGGTTTAATAGTGTTAAATGATGTGCTGTGATTGTTAAATAAATAATAAGCGAACACTTCACGTCATAGCCTACAGTTTTTTGCCCAGAGTAACATGGGTGTGCGTTCTCCGCCTGGTGCACCTGAACCATCAGATATTTCGCGTCGAACAAAAAAACATCACGTAAATCGGTACACACGTAATAAAATGAAAACCAAAAGAAGAGAAAACATACCACCCGAATTGACAACCTCAACTTCAATGATGTCGGCGAGGCGAAATAAAATATTTAATCTTGATTTAGCTGCCTTAATCTTTGCCACCACACCACCCACTTAGTTTATATGGACGATATGATGATATCTTCCTGTCACTGTTATTTGCATATCAGGTAGTGTTATTCGAATTAGTGTGGGTAGTACCACAACTAAAAAGTTAAAAATAAAAACTTTTTACAAAAAAAAAACAATATAACTTGTGAAAAATAACTTTAATTTCGGAAGTCGGTGGCAAAAAACTAAAATTCAAAACCAAAGACACCGACTTCCGGAATTAAAGTTATTTTTCACTTTATAGTGTTTTTTTGGAAGTCGGTTGTTTTTTTTTTGTAAAAAGTTTTTTTTCCCGTAGTCGGGTTACAGTTTCTAACTTAATTTTTTATGTTAAAAATAATTTTTAGGTGCCAAACTCCTTGACTTTTAGGCACATCCATTCATACGTTTTACCGAATTATTTATTAAATATAAAATTAAATACCTTTACGGTAGACCGAAACAGAATTTAGTACCTATAACTCTGCACGCCTGTAATTTTTTTTGACAATGGCTTCTCGCAGGTCATTCTAGGAGCCGTGGTTGTCCGGACTTTCCTGTGGTTGCCTCAATAAATTAAGGCCTCCAGATAGGATATAAAAAATAAAACTTAGCAACTAAATCTCCGACTCCTAAGGTACAGGTCTGCGTACCTAGTTTAGGAGCCCGGAAAGCTGACTATATATTTTAAACTTGGTAGTATAACCCTCTGTCCCCATATGCTATGTTGTTGTTTTTTTTTATGAAAAGAAATAAAGAAAGAAAGAAAAATGCGTTTATTTACATTAAATCAGAAAAATACACCTTATAACTAAAACAGAAAACCGAGCGGGTACTAATAAAACCTTATCTTATCTTGTCATAACCACACGCTAGTGACAACCCCTGTAGGGTACGGACCTCCGCCTAGGGCGCCTCCGGGGCAGGACAGCAAGTGACAGGCTGGATTGGATTTATCTGCCCGTCTGTCTGTTACCTTTTCAAGTCCTAACGGCTGAATAGATTTCGATGAAACTAGGCACACAAGACGTAGACTCCAAGACGTAGCGTTAGAAGGCCTCCTACAAGCTGGACCTTGTGAAGGCCGCAGGAATTCGTTGGATGCGAGAAGCACAGAACCGATGGAAGTGACGGTGCGTGACACCTTTGTCCAGCAGTGGACGTCTTTCAGCTGACTGATAAGGCACACATAACCTGGGTTCCATAACCATAATGTGGAACCATAACCTATGTCCCAGACATAGGTTACTGTTTATCCCGGTAGTATAGTCCTGTGGGATAATTTTTGACCTCCACGTGAGCGAAACCACAGGAAAAAGCAAATCAAACATAATTTTCAACTCTATACATATCCTGTACCTGAATTTCTGTAAAATCCTAATCTCAAAATGGCCATCATCGCCTAACTTGAAGGACTCTCAAGGATTCCATCCAGAAGTTCTAATTTGACAAAGCAATTTGGCTTCGTCAAAATTTGGGAGTTCATTGCGAAAACTATAACTGGTTCAGATAACTTGAGATTCTGTTTCGATGTTACGTTCGAATTGGGACAAATTAGTTTGTATACTGATTCCAAGCGCCGAGGGATTAGGTGAAGATTTGTACTTACTTGGTTAGTTTCGGGAAATATTTAATTGAACCTGTAAAAATTGGTTGGTTCTGGTTGGTCGCCCGAGTTTCGCTAGCTAGTTTATATGACCCTGTACAAACATTCTCATAAAAAATTCTAAAGTGAGTTAGTTGTTTTTTTTTTTTTTAAAAACGTTGCCCCACACTAGGAATTTTTCCTGTATTGTGGGTGCGTTTACAAACATTTAAACTCACATACACAAACAGCCGTACATACAGAAACGCACATACAGGTTTATTTGTTATGCTTTTACGCTAAAACGGCTGAACGGATTTGGATGAAATTTGGCACATGGGTAGTCCATGACCTGGAAAAGGACATAAGATAACATTTATTCCGATATTCCCCCGGGATCAAGACTTATGGGGTCAAACCAAAACCGCGGTGCGCAACTAGTGTTTCTATAATTAACACAGTTACAGTCATTTGTTTTTAGTACCGTAACCTTGAGAAGAGGAGACAAATTATACTCGGTGTACTTGTAGCTTCAACCTTTATTATTTTCGGGGGTGGCCAGAGCAATATTTCGTGTCGAGAATTGATGAGTTTTAACTTAAAAGTTACAGACGGTAAAACAAGGATGGATTTTCCAATGTTTTGTTTGGGTTAGTATAGGTTTTCTTGCGGTCCCAAAGAGGTGGCACGCAGTGATCTATGCGCGCCTTTATGGGAGGACTTGGTGATGGGGCCCGCTAGGCATGGTACTAAAAGGAACAGTGGGGTTGAAGTCGGTAGCCCTTCGGGGATTATATTATGTAAGCTTTTCCCGGAGCTGCGCTCGTGTGGAAGTCGAAAATTATCCCATGAAAACGTACCTACTACCGGGATAAAAAGTATCCTATGTATAAACTATCTATCTGCCTCATCCGAATCCTATTAGTAGCATAACATAATGATTGAATACTATCGTGAATTCATGCAAGCCTAGTACTTTTTGTTAGGTTACTGCTCAGAAATTGTGCACAAAGTCTAATTAATGATTGAAATACTATATTGAATTCATGCAAGCCTAGTACTTTTTGTGCCAAGTTTCAAGTCTACTCAAAGAATAAGATTTTTCATACAAACGAAATACCCCCTTTTCACCCCCTAGGTCGAATTTTCAAAAAACCCTCTTAGTGCTTCCATAAATTATAAAAGGAAGCTGTGTGCAAAATTTCACGCTCCTAGTCCCAGTAGTTTCGGCTGTGCGTTGATATGTCAAACAGTGAGTCAGTCAGTTTCTCCTTTTATATATATTTAGATTCTCAGTTGCAGCCCGTTAATTATCAAAGTCAAAGTCAAAGTTATTTATTTGCTTTAAATGCGGCAATACAAGGGTGTTAAATGGAATATTCTTGAGCAATTTCGCCATATTTTGGCATGCAAATATTAAAGTAAGGCACATTTGTAATTTTCTATACATAGGGTTGAAAATATTGACTAAATATGAAATTATTTAAATCAATCTTCAATTTACACAACACAACTAATTATATAAACATTTGGCACTACATAAAATTTAACAGAACATAATTAAATCTACAATCACAGATTTTATATAACTATCATTCCTTTAATTTGAATTTACCCGCGCTCATTCAAACGCGAGTGAGAATGACCTCTATGATAGAATTTATGATATCCATCTAGAATTTTATTTATGCCTGGTGGATAGCAACATCCGACCTTGACAGAGTTAGAAAAAGGCTAAACTAACGGTCTTGCCCTGTTACAAGGAACTAAAACTGACGAAATATGTGTGCACCTCGGGCAACCCAGGGAAATACAAGCATAATGTTATGTTATGTTAAAACATTCTAATAATAACTTTGAACTACCCTTAACATTATCAGTCTACCCTCGCCCTAAGTCGTAACTATGTGAAATTCCTTAAGAAACTAAGTTAACGCAGTAACCCTTTGATCCATGTTTCATGGTAGGGCCCATATCGTGGTCGCTAAGTCATTTTAATAGTTTCAAGGTTAAGCTACTTGGTTTGAGGTCGGGAGTTGATGGGTCAAGTGTTTTAAACGCCATGACGTAGCAGGTAGAATATTGCATGTGCACTGCTGAGAGTTGGGTACTGGGTTCGATCTCCTGGTCGGGGCAAGTATTATTGGAATTTTCCATTAAAGAATTTCCAATCCATAATCCAGATTTATATCCGGTTAGTTGCAATAGGCTCTCTAATACTTAGGACTTAAAATAACTGGTGAAATTTGGATGTACAGTCAGTATCAAAAATATCTATCCATCGACATGAATTGTATTGAATGACTAGTTTCTGCCATGGGTAAACCATGATCTGATTGAGGACAAAATATTTTTTTTACCTCGGTAGCACGTTTCTGTGGGATAATTTCTGACTTCCACGCGGGTGGAAGCCGCGGGCAAAAGCTAGTAGAAAATAAATTGATATAGCATTATAGAACACAAATTGTAGGCAATTGATTTCAAAACAATGTAGGTAAACAAATGTTGAGGCTGACTATTCTAAGCCTCTGTCTACTTCGGAAATCAAGCGAAATATAGGATCTCAATCCCCACAAGCCCACAATGTTAATCCCAAAATCATTTATTGTACATTTAGGGATTCGCAAAAGTCAAGCCGCAGTGGTTCCGCAGTTTCAGATAAATAGCCGCCATCGAGCCCCAAAGATTAGGGGATGTTAAAACGCGCTTAGGGGGGGCTTTGTCCGCCATTTGCATAATTACGGGAAACTGGAATGCATTCGTACGAAAAATAAGATTGGGGCCTTAATTTAGAGTAGTTCTGGATTGGACAGTTGGGGTAAGCAGACTAATGTTAATTGTATTACAAACGGTTTTTGGGAAAATGAGGTACGGTCACGTGCATCAATATCTTGAGTATTGATAAAATTTGTATGTTGTTACGAACATTATTATTCTTGAATTTATAACATTATCAAATAGGTATCACAATATGCATAATATACAGCAAATAAAAAAATAAAAAGAAAAAGTGTAGGAGGTAAGGAACTCGTGGCTAAGTAATAACAGCCGCATGGGTCGATCCATCAGGTTAAGCTACGCTTGCCGCGGTTGGTCCATGAATGGGTGACCATCTTTACATACCGAGACTCCTGCGTGCCTCGGAAATCACGTCAAGCCGTTGGTTCCAGCTGTCTTTTGTAGATCTTTGACAGTCGTTACGGTCGTCGGAAGCCCGAAAGTCTGACAACCAGTTTTACCAAGGGGTATCGTATTACAGTATTACCGAGTTACTGGGTTGTGGAGGTCATAAATAGGCAGTTGCTCCATGTAATGTGTTGGATCATTCGGTTCCCTACAAAATGGTTGAGCTGATGGTGCTGATCCACGCGTCATGTTCGTGAACGGGCGCCGTCGGTTGAGACTGGTCATCTCTTTTCTGCCAAGGCTTATTTTAAATCTTATACTTTGAATTGTCTCTATTTTTTTTTCACATTGTTCTCACATATAGAAGCAATAAGAATAATGTACCCAGGATTTTGTAATGTCTTTATTTAAAAGAGTGTCCTGGGAGTTTCTTGCCCGTTCTTCTCCACAGAGATCTACTTTTTGGAATGGGCGACTAGCTTCAACTTTCTGACTAACTGACCGACTCTTTGACAATTCAAAAGTGCCTGTAAATGGTTTAATTGAAATAAATGCTTTGAGTTTGAGTTTGAGTAAAATACTGCATCCGGTTAGACTGGAAGCCGACCCCAACATAGTTGGGAAAAGGCTAGGCAGAGTAGAATAATAAAATGTGTAAAGTACGATGTAAGAAATAAACTTTCTAAGTACTTAATTATAGTTATAATAGGCGCCATCTAGTTTAAAAACATTGATGTGTAAAGGTGTTTTAAATTCTCTACCATCTTGTTAAAAACGTAATTATATTTCTCTAAACCCTCCCTTTGAAATAAGATAAGACATTTAAACAAAACTTTTTTTCAGTCCGGTCAACCGATTCTGATTTCTATACCGTAGACTTAAGGATGGCATTAAAAGCAAAACAGTGGTTACAATACCAACTGTTTACTGCAGCTGCCATTTGTCATGCCACCAACGCAATAGACGTCAAAATCGGTTGAACGAACGATAAAAAGGGTTTAGTTAAATGTCTAATCTTATTTCAAATGGAGTTATAGGATAGTAAAAAAAATATTTTTACCACGCATCATCTGCTAAATCGATGTCTCTTATGAGGTAATAGTATAACAGAGATTGACGTTTATCATTAGGTAAGTAACTCTCACTTGACACAGTATAAATAAGTAACAGTAATAAATCTTTTATGTATACTGTTAGAAAACAGCCAAAACGACGCGCTTCGAAATCTTAGTGTACATATCAATACGCAACAGTACAGCAGCAGCAGCGCACGCACGGACGCGGAAGGCTTATCTACCGAGCGGCCGTAGGTAATTATTTCAAGGACGCTGCCAAGATATAATACTGTCACTTTATTATACTGTGCCTGTGGGATAATGATCAATACCCTAATTACGTAACACACTTTCAATCACTAACCGGCTGATTTCGATAATGTTGCTAATCCCTTGCTTCATAATTATATTCGTGAAATTCGTCTGCTTGTCAACGTAAATAGCGCAATGAATGTTGCAAATTGTCAAAATGGAAGGTATTGCAATTATTAGTATGTTATGCAATTACCCCGCAGTTTAGCCAAAAGGGGACAGTAGAGATATGAAACTTAGAACCACACAGTGAACAGCTTTTTTGGCCACTGAACATGCTGTGAACGTCGCCCATCTCTGGACTTTATTATTGTCTTAGACATAAACGTTATTCGTACGCATCATTATGGCAATGCTGATTCCAAAAAATAGGCCAGCCTTCTGGTCACGTGAAGATTGAACCAACCGCTTGGCGATGTCTCTGTAGCAGTTACACCGCCACATCCAAACTACGGAGCAAAGACATGACGTCACACAAAGCCTGCATCGCGCAGTTCGAGTTTACCGTGCAAATAACATAGATAAGACTATCCGAAATCAAATTTCGGGCAGTTGCCCGCCAGACACAACACCCGCCTGGTTGGAGGATCCTCCCTTTTCTATGGTGGATGAGTGAACTTTACACCCTGTTCCTCATACCTCTAAATCTCGAAAAACATAATGGGCACCTAACCCAAGTATTTTAACCCCAAATGGGGATCCATTCCAAAATGTAAGTCCCAATAAAATTGCCAGAATTTGCTTTTTCTCTGAAAATTGACGCTAAAAGCCTGATTTTATTTTCTACAAAACCAAAACTTTTCTGCCTAAAAGTAAGATATAACTTGCGTACCTTCTCTGCCGACCCCCCAACTCCACATAGTTAAAAGTTGATCTCTTTAATAATGCAGTGAAACAAATTTTGAACATGGATGTGGAATTTAAGAGTTTGTTTTCTTAGATTAGTATTTTGGATGTGGAATCGGCTACTGGATGTGCTTAAAAAAAGATTTTTAGGTTTTCTACGAATGTGCAGGTTCAAAACCTGGCTAAACCGAGTAGTTTTTTCCATTTCATTAGTTTATTTTTTTACTTTTGAACACTGTTTTCATGAGGTAAGGAAATATTTTGGAAAAACATGAACTAACGATGTAAAACTGGACGCCATTTGCACGGGATAGCATAACATCGAGGTATTTTTGCAATGCGTTGCCAAGCTGAGAGTCTTAGTCTAATACTTAGTCTTATCTGCCTGAAAATTCAATCAAACTCACACACACACACGCACATTTATATCTGTAATTCGAGTACATATTAAAGAGTATTGTATTGTATTTTTTGTGCAGGAAAAGGACTACCAATGATAATAAAATTTATGCAGAGTGCCCTGGTACGTCAGCCGCACTTTCAACAATGCTGGCTGAATCTATTCACCACGACATGATCTGTTCTCTCATGTCGTGTCGACACGACATAAGCACTACAAGTCTTCTCCAGACTAAGAATACATGCAAAGCCCCATCCAGCATCTCTACATCTTTTAACAAAGCAAGTTTATGCTTCTTAAAGTTATACAGGTGTAAAGTTTTACCGACTTCGACTTCCACTTCAGAGTCGGTTTCACTGGAAGCCGTTCATGCTTCATTTCACCTTAAGTTAGGGATTCAAGTCCAAGTTGTGTATTTTTTTTCTATTTTGTAAATAGTTTATCTGTTCCATTTAGCTTGTTAGTGCAGTACTGCTGTAATTGTATATACCCTGTTCGAAAAGTATTTAATAAAAATGTAAACAAACCATGTTCAGGTTAAATTCTTACGCAATCACTGATTAAAGGGAATTTGAAACACATCTATCTGTATTTAGAAGGTTTCAACTTTATATGTCACCACCTTTTCCGACAATATTATGGTTTGAATAACATTATTAAACAATTGAAAAATTGTTGGTGAAAAGTGAGGTTACATACAACCCTCAATAAATTGTCAAATGCAAAACATCTTAGGTGATTTTAAATTAGAATTTCGGGTTTAAGTATTCAAATAATCAAATCAAAGCACTCAATTTGTAAGTAACCCTACAAGATTGGCTTCCACAAGTAGCTACTATAGAAGAACTTCATATTTATGCAGTTTGAAAACAAAATCCTGTGAACACGATGACCACATCAGATTATCACACCAGTATGACAAACAGGATTTTTTTTCTCGTTTGTCACACCACAGATTTTTCCACATCTATATTGGCCGAGCGCTGCAAGCAGAAATAGTCCTTACGGTGTATAGATATGAAGTTCTTCGATGGTACAGATATGAATGAAGATATGAAGTTCTAGATCCATTTTTGTTTACATTTTCTTCTGATACTTTTGTCACAGAGCATACAGAGTAGATGGATTATCAGGTTGAAAGATATTTTTTGCTAGTTAAGATAATACAATACATCCTAACATTGCTTCATAGGTTTTAAAAGTGATGTAATATATTATTGAATCATAACAACAAAAGTGATTGAAATGAAGATTCGGAATAGGTCAATCAATCTGCCTAGCTTTGTCCCAACTATGTTGGGGTCGACTTCCAGTCTAACCGGATGAAGCTATTCAGCTGCATCCGGTTAGACTGGAAGTCGACTCCTGGTATTCACCAGTTGGCAATTTTACATAAAGCGACCTCAGACCAAATAAAAAGCCAAGACATAGCGCTGTCAACAGTGTTGTGAAGCCGGTATCGTAAACATGTGTGCTCTTTGTGTGGTGTAAGGTTGATTGTAGTGTCATTGTAAAAGGTTGTAAATGTGTGCGTGTGAGCGTGTATGCACAGAGTGGAGGTGTAGTTTTGGCATGCTTCTCTGTACCTATTGTTCGTAGCGCTCTGTCTTGGTTGCGACTGCCTCTCTGACCTCCACAATCCAGCTGGGTGACACGATACCCCTTGATAAGACTAGTTCTCAGATTTTTGGGCAGTAGTCAGGATAAGATTTTGTTAGATAATTTATTTAAAAAAAGTAGTTATTTTGAAGCGTAGCATAACCTGACAGATATCCCACGGAGCATTTTTGGCCACAAGCTTTCCTGTTTTTTTTTTTAATATGTAGAGTGCCGCTAGCGGCACTTTATCCCTGATGGGTAAAGAGCCGCTATTTGAGGCATAATAGTGGTAGTCTCGGTCCAGCTAAAGTGCCATAAGCATTGCATTGTCATTGTCACAGCACTTATTATTTTGTTTGATTTTTGAGGTTAGTTCGCTACCCCTTGTATTGATTAATCGTATTTGTTTTTGATAATTATAAGATGAGTTAATTTTTGAGGAGAGACTAATGAAGTAATGACTGATATAATGTTTTGGGAATGTGCTGTTTTACAGCGAACTAACCTCAAAAATCAAACAAAATAACAATTGCCAGTGATTCAGTGACAGTGACAATGACAATGCAATGCTTACGGCACTTTAGCCGGGCCAACGCAGCGCCACTATTATGACGCTAGCGGCACTCTATACACTGCCTATTTTTTTAGGCTCTCTCGCAATTCCAAAACGGTTACCCATCCAAACTGGCCGTAACAACCGCTGCTTAACCTCACAGATAGACCGTCACAATAGCTATAAAATTTGCATACATAATACATTTGTATAGCAGAGTACGGTCTGCATATACATCATAGAGTAACGCTAAATTATTTGTAGTACACTGCGGCTGCTGTCCGTACCTCGACGTAGATTGATGGCTCTCTGAACTGTAATAATAATTAATGCTACAAGCTAGTAAAGTGTTGCTTGTAGGTTTATGGACCTGGATATTAGGTATTGGGGTTGAAACCCGCAAAAAAAACATTAAGTTAAGACGCAGATATAATTATGCCAGTGAACTTGGTTAGCTTGCGTGTTCTGTACTGAGCTCACGCAATGCGTCTTACGTCCAGCCAGTAATAGGACTCGCCCATCATATTACGTATTATTAATTTATTATACATAAAACAAAAGGTATTTTAATAAAACATGTAGATACTCTATAATTAAATTAACTTTAAAATGGTGAAGGTTTCAGAAAAATACGCTTGATTGATTTTACGTGATTCTCAGTTTTTTATCCGCGTTAGACATAACTTTACAAATTAATTTCACTCTATATTAAAAGCATAATCTAAAATATTCATATATTAAGTTATTAAAAAATGCTTTAATTTAACATATATTTTTTCTAAGTCATTAACACTACTCGTTTAGGCGTGATCTTCAGTATAATAGTTATTTATGCTACAAGTGCGGAAATCATCTGACGCACGTGTATCATACAACGTTTTACTATGCATTGTGCGAGGAAACAAAAAAACTAGCGACCTTCTTCTTCTTTGTTGATTTTGACTGTGACGTTGACGTTGACTTTGACTGTGACGTTGACTGTGACGTTGACGTTGACGTTGACGTTGACGTTGACTTTGACTTTGACTTTGACTTTGACTTTGACTTTGACTTTGACTTTGACTTTGACTTTGACTTTGACTTTGACTTTGACTTTGACTTTGACTTTGACTTTGACTTTGACTTTGACTTTGACTTCGACTTTGACTTCGACTTCGACTTCGACTTCGACTTCGACTTCGACTTCGACTTTGCCATCACCATCGCCATCGTCATCGCCATCGCCATCGCCATCGCCATCGCCAACATTATCTTCACCACCAACATTATCTACATCGCCATCGCCATCGTCATCGTCATCAACATCATCATCATCATTTAATTTGTAACACGTCGGATTCAAAAATTAAAAAAAAACTGAAAAGTTAAAAGCCCTAGTCAAAAAAAGTGACACTTTCCGCACAAATTGACTGCTTGGAAAACGCCCTTTTCGAGCAAATGCATTGTAAAATCATTAAAAGTCGGTTATCGTCACCTAAAACTGAAATCAGCACTTTTTGAAAGTTGTAACAGTAAATCATTGTTATCTTGCCCATATCCCAATTTCTTTGGGGTCAGCGCAACATACATTCTTCTTCCATACTTCTCTATTAGTCATCATCTCGGTAATCACCCCCTTTCTAGCCATATCATCTTTCACACAGTCCATCCATCGTTTCTTTGGTATTCGCCTACTCTTATAGCCATCGACATTTATAGTCAAAACTTTCGTCACGACATTTAACCTCATTCATCCTCATTACATGTCGTTACAATTAAAAAGCAAGTAAAAAGTTCACTCGTTGATATTATCCAATATTTTAGTTAAAATTTTGTAAATGTTCTAATCTTTTTTAATCAGTTTATTATCGAGACCCCGCCTTGCTTCAGAAAGTACATAAAGCCGTTGGTCCCGACTGTCATTTGTAGATCTTTGACAGTCATTACGGGTAGTCAAAAGACCTACCAAGGGGTATCGTGTTAGCCAGTAACTAGGTTGTGGAGGTCAGATAGGCAGTCGCTCCATGTTAAATACTGGTCTTCAGCTGCATCCCGTTAGACTGATAGCCGACCCCAAGATAGTTGGGAAAGGTAATACAGATTGATTTGTCCTTTTACGCAATCACCCTGCGGGAATATGTCATAAAGACGAGACATTAATGTGCTATCGACGACACTGGCGCCTGACAAAGTTTCGATCTTATTGCTTAGACAGTAAGGTCGAAAAGTGATCAGGCTAATACCTAATCTCGTGCTTTTTGTCGACTATTTTCGCACTTAACCGAAGCCCAACCAGTTAATTTTGTCACCAGCTCAAAACTCGTTCAGTTTCTATAAATGCCAGTGACAACTGCCTTAAATACTCCTAATAGCCTTATTAGTAGTATTTAAGGCCTAAGTGCCCACTTAGGCACATTTATGGTGTTAGAGTAAGACCTAATATTAATAATTAGGTGATCCCTTCTTATTATTTTATACTAGCTGCTCGTGCCCGGCGTCGCCTGGGGGAATTTCAAACAAAAACACAACATCTTAATTTCCGAAACATAAGAGTTGAACATTTTGATAAGGAGAATGATAACAAGAGTTGATTTTCCAAAAAAAAAGTCGGGAGGTGTCGTGGGACACCCGGTGGGAACGAAGTTCTTTTAGCTGCATATTATATATTAATACAGAGCCATTTAGTATAATTTTTAACAAGGCTAGGCTGGCAAGGGAACTTCGTTCCAAAAATCTTTCGTGCAAACCTATTCGTGACAATTACAAACACAACAAAAATCTTTTTTACAAAAAAATAAAAACCGGCTTCCAAAAATAAAACACTACAAAGTGAAAAATAACTTTAATTTCGGAAGTCGGTGTCTCTGGTTTTGAATTATCGTTTTTTGCCACCGACTTCCGAAATTAAAGTTATTTTTCACTTTGTAGTGTTCTATTTTTGGAAGTAGGTTTTTATTTTTTTGTAAAAAAGTTTTTATTTTTCACTTTTTAGTTGTGCTACATACCCCACACAAAGAATACCACTACCTGCTTTGTAAATAAGAGAGAGTGACAGGAAGTTATCATCATCTATACATAAAAATAAATAAAATTGAAGTGTCTGTTTGTAATTTCAAAATAACAGCTTTTTACTAAATGCATATGAAAGTATATACGACCCATACAACAAAAATACAATTTAATTTTTTTTTGTCTGTCTTTCTGTCTGTCTGTCTGTTTGTTCCGGCTAATCTAGAAATATCTGATGGTTCAGGTGCACCAGGCGGAGAACCCACACCCATGTTACTCTGGGCAAAAGGGCTATAGGCTATGATGTGAAGTGTTCTCTTGTTATTTATTTAACAATCACAGCACATCATTTAACACTATTAAACCTAAACGTTAATGAGATTTACCTTCAAGGTCAACCTAATAGCCTCAAGGAATACTATTCTCTATCCATGTACGTATAATATTGAAAGAATTTTCTCTGAACTCTTAACCTTTGAGGAGTTGTACCTTCCATCATCAGCTCATCCATAGGAAATCATCATCAAACGCAACTAATTGAACAAACTGTATGATATTGTGTGAAACGTAACAGTTATATGCTTATAAATTGAGTGTTCTTCTGGATTTCCTTGGGATCCCATCATCATATGCTGACCAGATGACCAGGGTACCAACTTGAATATGTACCCTAACGAACAAAAAAAGAATTACGCAAATCGGATTAGAAATGTTAAAGTTATCGACATACTAATATACAAAGTATCGTCAAAATGACATCGTCCAAATAACAATAATGCTTATAAAATAAAAACTACTTGACCAAACTGAAAGAAATTTTTATGGGACCACCTGGCAGCTATATCACGTCGAACAAAAAAATAATTACGCGAATCGGTCAATTAACCGCGGCGTAATCGATGTACATACATAGAAAAAAAAAAAACATACCGGTCGAATTGAGAACCTCCTCCTTTTTGGGAAGTCGGTTAAAAAAGAAAATCTGTCCAGCCTTTCTCAAGTAAGTAATAAATTATAGTAGTAAGTAGTTTAAATAAGAGCTGTTAAGAGTAGGTTTAAATATTAGTGGTGGCCCAGTGGTGGCCCCGACTTACGAGGGAACTTTCGTAGGTTCGAACCCAGGCAGGCGCTTTACTTTGTGTAAATAATTTCATCACCACTGCTCTTAAAATGGTGAGGGAAAACATCGTGAGGGAAACCCGCATGTCCTAGAACCAAAAATTCGAAGACATGTGACATCTATCAACTAGCATTGGGCCCGTGTGGTGGATTACGGTTAAGGCCCACTCCCTCTCACAGAGAGGAGGCCTGTGTCCCAGCAGTGGGAACGTTATAAGCTGATTATGATTTATGAGTTAGTGGTAATGATTTTTCATACATGCGGCAATTGTTTTTTTTTGTAGATAAGGTAGCTTCACAGCTGACAGTAAGATTCATAATTATTATTCTAAACATTACACCATTAACGAAGTACACAGAAAAATAAAAAGAATCACAGAGAGAGACAGAATTATTAATATTTATAGTGTATGTGTGTGTGAGTAACTAGTGTTGCGTCGTTAAACTTAAGGGCATGATAACATATTCTTATATGTTATCAATGTTATGTATGGCAGCGAAACGTAGGCCATAACTCAAAAGAACGTGCATACCATTCAAGTTGCTGAAATGAAAATGTTGAGGTGGATGTGCGGCGTTACCACGCTTGATAAAATCTGTAACAAGTACGTGCGAAGAAGTCCGGGCGTGCGCGATTTCGCCAACAAGATGCAAGAGAGTAGGCTGCGATGGTATGGTCACGTGAAAAGGAGGCCGCCTGAATACGTAGGGAACTTGGCGCTACAACTTACCATTCCCAGTCCAAGACCCAGAGGCAGACCCAAAACAAGGTGGAAAGCTGTAGTGCTAAAGGACATAAAAGAGTGTCAGGTATCCGAAGACGATATCGAGGATACAGCGAAGTGGAAGAGAAAGACCTGGAAAGCTGACCCCACCACCATGTCGGATACATAGCCAGGAAGAGAGAGAGAGAGAGTGTATGTGTGTGTTAATTTATTTTACATTTTACAAATGCGAGTCGGACTCGCCCATGAAGGGTTCAGTAGCACCAGGTAACATAATATAAAAGTTCTTGTAGTAAATTGCGGTGAGTGATTTATGACGTATAAAAAAAAAACTACTTACTAGATCTCGTTCAAACCAATTTTCGGTGGAAGTTTATATGTACCTACATCATATTAAGTTACAGGGGGGGCACACATTTTACCACTTTGGAAGTGTCTCTCGCGCAACCTATTCAGTTTAGAAAAAAATTATATAAGAATCCTCAATATCATTTTTGAAGACTCATAGGTATCACATATGGGATTGATGAAAAAAAAAAAATTGAAATTCAGTTCTAAGTATGGGGAACCCCCAAAATTTATTGTTTTGCACGACTCGTAATGCGAAGCATTAGAGTGTGCTCTACGATCGAAAAAAAATGTTTGCCTCATTTCTGTAACTGTTTTTATTGTTACACTCCTGCTAGTACACAGAACCTACCTACTTTTATATACCATTGTATAGATGATTAAATGGAGATTAATACTGTACTTTTTTTAAATTGATTTAATGCAGCAGAAATGGAAAAAGCATAAAAATAGTTGAAAAAACATTCCTGTCCGTCAATTTATGAACCCTGAAAACATTGTAGCTTGCGATAAAATCAATTAATTGAGTAATTTTTTTTTATACACTCGTTTCAGCCGTAGAAGGAACTTTAACTAAATATTTCCAACCTTTGACTTGATGTCCGTAAGTTGCCTAGCAACCGCCAAGTAAATATATCTTTGTCAATCGTTGACATTACGACTTCATGAAAAGTGATAAATTGTTCATTTTTAAACTATGTTTTGAATTTCTTTTTCGTTTATGAATGAGTGATAAGTATGAGGCGTGCACTTTTGGATTTTCCAAACTATATTTTTTTTCTATTTTTGTGTGAAAATCTTAATGCGGTTCACAGAATACATCTACTTACCAATTTTCAACAGTATAGTTCTTATAGTTTCGGAAAAAAGTGGCTGTGACATACGGACGAACAGACAGACATGACGAATCCATAAAGATTCCGTTTTTTGCCATTTGGCTACGGAACCCTAAAAATCTAAGCAGCCTTTCATTTAGAATCAGCAAGGATTCTACCAAAACACCTATTGTTATCCCGAATAACACGAACAAACAAATTAAGTATAACCCTTACTTACCGATTGATAAAGATTTTATAGTGTCTCCTCCCCGATAACCCTCCCTTGCTATCTTTTATATTCAAAAACCTGCATTCAAGAAACTTCGCCAGCGAAAGGGTTAAAAAAGCAAACTTAATTTTGCAGCTCCGAAAACATTTTCCTAAACAAAGCTCAACTTTAAACTGTTTTCGTAAACGCACTCATAACTTTGTTTTGCTCAATTTTTTACGTACATCCTTTCTTCTGGTTGAAAAGCGTTTGTGTCACGCGAAATTAGACTTTGTTGAATTGAGATAAGCGTCACTGAATTTAACTCCCATCGACACTGAAAAACCAACCTTCTTTCAATAACTATAAGGATGATTTTCGCGTGATCCATGTTAATATTGTTGTTTTTTTTTCGCTCGAAGTTTGCCCATTGTCTCCCAAAGTGTTAGCGTATACAAAATCGACGGTAAGTCTATATTTGAAGTTTCAACTACTTTTCTGTTATTTTGTTGTTAAATTGGTTGGTAAAACAATTTTATCGAAGTGAAATAGCTCTGAGCTTCCGTAAGCTCATTTCAGTGGAAAACACTGCTTCGTGCAAAATAATGATTTTTATTGATTTCTTATTTCGTATTTTTTTAGTGAAATCTTCTTTAGCGGCGTCATGGGGTCTCAATTCAAACAAATTATAATTAGTCTTGAAAAAAGATCATACATGGCAGCATAGGTAACAATAAATTATGAAATTAACAGTCACTAAAAAGCGATAAACGGAAGATTTTGGCTGAAGTAAGATTAGTAAAAATCAAAACTTCCTTGTTTAATGCTGATTTGTCTATTGTAACTCATAAATCTCGTATTTTCAACAAAAAAAGATAAAACCCTTTTGTTTAGGGCTCTTTGCAATAGATGGCGTTTTACTCAATTTGTACTGTAATAACTGTAGCACATTTAGCCAGTCAATAGCCCGACTAGGGAGGTGTCATTTCTTTGTATGGGATTGGGTATCTGTACGTAAATTATCTGTGATTAATGTTCTTTAGCGGCGTTGTGCACTTATTTTGGGATGAGTAAAAAATGTTAAACTCGCGTCAGGACGTGACAGTAAGATCCGTTGCCTAGCAACCGACAAAGTAAATATCAAAATAAGTAGTCTTTCACATTGCGTAAAGATTGCGAGGTAAGACATTTTACCCATATTGATGGGTAAAAAAAAGCACTCAAAACATACTTCATGAAAAGTGTTTAAATAAATTGTTTATTTTTGTTAGACTATATTTTGAAAATTAATAAATATACTACTACTACTACTAATGAATATTGTATTTTACCACATAAATTATAGTACTTTTATACTGATAAATAAAGCAATTCGTGCGAATTATTCCATAATCATTACAAAATATTCAAAAATGCACAACGCTAATGTTCAAGTTTTCACTTCTGCGGGCACTCCCGGAGTGCAACCCGCTGTTTTTTTATTTTTTTATTCGACCAGTGATAGCCAGTGGTGTGACCGTCAACACTGTCAAGTGATAGGTCTCGAGTTCGAACCCAATGCTCACACCTCTGACTTTTCGGATTCATGTGCGTATTGTATAATTATCACTTGCTTCAAAAACGGTGAAGGAAAATATCGTGAGGAAACCGGCATGCCTGAGAGATATTTCTCGACGGCATCTGAAGCCATGTCAGAGGCTCATGGGCGGCTTTAAAACTCTGACACCAGGTTAGTCGCTAACCACACGAAAAGAGGAAGAAGAACGGTATTTTACACTGTTAGGAAGAGTGAGCTAATATGCCGATATTAACGTGCTGTCTAAGGCACTGAGGGGTTTTGGTAAGTCATAGATGTCTCCCATCCTCAAACAGACGTCGGCATTTGCAGGCGTTGCTTACCGTAAAGATCTACCCCTGTGGCTGTTATTATTTGAGGTATTCTTCGAAGCGCACCAACTTTGGAACGCACCAAATGAAGCACACCAAAACTATTCCTTGAAACGGTAACAAAATATGTAGTTTAAAAATTGAACTGTGAATTTTAAAACGTCTATCGATATAATTTATTACGAATCCTTCATACTCTTCTCTATGTTTCATCGTTGATACGTTTCGAGGAATATAATTATAGTATTTTTCAAAACGTTGTGTGTGTGTGCGTTTCGAGGAATAGTTTTGGTGCGCTTCGAGGAATATTCCTATTATTTAGTCGAGAGCATAATATATTTTTTTCAGAAAAATGTATGTTATACATGTAAAAATTCACTCCATTTCCTATGGGAGGCCAATTTCCATTGTTTCACATAACGTGGAAGTAAGGTAGTCTATAATTAAAAATGGACATTTAGCTAATAACACGTATTTGTACTTTCCCAGTACCTACCGCGCCGCTGGGAATTTTCGCCAGTGGCCGACGTATTGTATTCTTTGTAATTTCGCAGATATCAAAGTTGTTGGTACACTGAAAGATGTAAGATGTATTGCTATAATATTTCTTACTAGCTTTGTTTTGCCTCCAGTGCTGTAAGCAATAAAAATATTGAGTATTGAGCTTTATATAAAGTGACATGAAGAAATTTTATTGATGCATTTTTCACAGCTTTTACGTCCTTCGTTATTTTTTACCATTTACTACAACAACAATTTGTTGGATAAATTCAATAACGTGCAAGTTTCAAGTACTTACTTATCTAAAAGACACAATTTAAAATTTTCATAAAAACTACACACTCTCAAGAAATATATTGCACGTTTCTTCTATCTTGAGTGGTTTATAAACTGTGTTGTCTATCAGTCAGTTACAGAACTGATTCATATTTATATTTGTGCTATCTGCAGCTTCTTTTAAACTTTCTGTAAAGTAGTTACCGATCAGAGGGTCATTGGAACTGCGAAAAATTAACATTCTAATCGATATCCGTGATTCAAACAAACATTTTTCACAAATATATAAATACTCTTCAAAGGCAGACTTACGCCAGTAGCACACCTCTGCGGCGAAACCGTAGCAGCGAAACCGCAGTAGTTCAATTCAACTGGGTCGCGTCATGTTCTGCTACGCGAAATTCGAGTAGCGGAACATGACCAGTTGAATTGAACTACTGCGGTTTCGCTGCTACGGTTTCGCGGTGGAGGTGTGGAACTGGGGTTAATGCTTGAGGCATTTTCTACAAGTCAATTTAAGGGTAATACAGAGACAAAACATGGCAGGTGCAACATAAGGCATATATAACTCGAATATAACTGTAAAATACAAGAATAAATACTAATACATAATAATAATATCGGTAGAATTAACTTCTAACTGCCGGAACAAGTCTAGGATGAGGAGCCAGACCAAGAGAGATACAGAACCCCGCAGGGCAGCATGTGGCGAGCTGTTGGGCAGTATTGAGCCCACGGACCCTATCTCCCGGGAGAAGTCTTGTTCCTCATGTCTGGCTTGCTTTTACAGGCCGGCTTGAGTGGAGATTCGCAAGAGTAAACGTGATCGGAGGAAGTATTCCAGTAAGTGCTGGTACGGATCTTGACCATCTTCCGAGCTCTAGGATTTGCTTAAATCACTCGCCTCGCTTAGCTACACATACAGCACAAGCATTAATACTCTCTATTGTACTTCATACTTTTGTTTTGACATGGGAACCTTCCTAATGGGCGAGTCGTAACGTTTCCTATCGTTCATAGACAATAACACAGGTTTATTTTAGATCGTGTTGAAACTAGTCAACCGATATCATATTTATGTTTAAAAGGTTTTTGTTACAAATATTATTTTAATAAAACATCTCGCCTCAAATCCCCAAAGAGTTAAACAGAGGCGTACCAACATTTCGGCACATATTTGTTTTAATTATTTTGTTAAAAACTCCAAAACAAATGAGTTCTGCTGAAAGGAATTTCTGTAGAATTACGCTACATACCTTTGTACCTAATTTACTATTCTGTTTGTTTTAACAATACACATATTATTATTGTTTAAATGTGTTACTTTAATAATGTCCAAATCATAAAACTGTCTAAAAATAAAAATTACCAGAAATAACAATGTTCAAATTTGCCGCAAAGGCTGCAGCGCTGCGGCCGCTAAATCCATATAATATGAAATGCGCGACTGCAGCGGGATTGTTCCCAGAGGTCCACGAGTCTAATGTTCTCGAAAAATTAAAATTCATACTTTACTTTCCAACGGGTCCACGACATAAATTTTTTTTTTTCGGGCCGCGCATCAGTTCATTGATTTTAATTGAAAGAATTAACAAAACAGCGCGGCCGCAGCGACGCAGCCGCGCTGCCTCGGCGCGGAACTTTACGGCAAAGGAGAAAGCCGTTTTTGGGCCCAACCGTTACACGAATGAGATATGTACCAAAAAAATCTTCTATTTTTCATAATTAACCCATTTTAATTTTAGCCTCATTAGCAATGGCCAAGTGTAGAAAATAAGTAGATTTCTATTTTATTGTTTTAAACAACCTTTGTAAACCGTTACAACACTTATTTCATTAATTAAACGTCATTAACTTCACAAACGCTGGCATTATATCAATAGAGCGTACCCTAAGAATATTATCGAGTTCGTAGAAATCGATACTGTTACAAATAATCGAAGTGTATAGAGTGCCGCGAGTTTCTTGTGGCAGTCTAGTGTTACTGCCTCGGCCCTGCTAGGGTGCCGTAAGCGTTGCATTGTCACTGTCACTTGTTATTTAGGTTAGGTTAGGTTAGAACTGTGACCACACAACGCACGAGCCGAGCGAGCGTAGCGAGCGGTGCCGCGGTAGCGGCCTGCGAAGTGCCAGGTCCTTTTAGGCACAAGAGAATGTAATGTTTTGGGAATGTGGTGTTTTACAGCGATCTAACCTCGACAATCAAACAAAATACCAAGTGACGTGACTTAGTGACAGTGACAATGACAATCCAATGCTTGCGGCACTTTGGCCGGGCCGAGGCGGTGTTACTAGGGTGCCTGTAGTGGCACTTTATCCGATAGGGATAGAGTGCCACTGGTGGCACTCTATACACTGCCTTAAATAATACTACATTGTTTGGATATAATTGTTTTTAGGTATTAAAATCAATGTAAAATAAAAAAATCTGGAATCTAATTGATTTTTAATGTAACCACCATTAAAAAATCATTCAAAGAAGTAAATAATCGATAAAATCAATTGCACCACGGATTGCACTAGTAAACGGCAAATGTCAATGTCAACGTCTGTCAATTGTCATGATTGTACTCGTACTGTCATGTCATGTTATTGTTGTCATTCGCCACGCTAATGATTTTCCGTATTTCTCGGGATTTATTATTTCTGACTTCTACTCGAATACTGGCCTCCGAAATTGATTGCCATAGACTGCCCTCGCTTGAACATTGGGCACCATATCCTGCCACTCCTGCTGACCTTTGCTGGAAAACTGGATCTGTATAATGCTCTTTTGACTGGATGACTGGATACAACGACATCAAGAGCCTGTGCATTAATTGCGGAATAGCAACGGACCGCGCTGCATTACAATGGGAAGGCGAAGACTGAAAGATGAAATGATTCTTTCAATTGTACAGGAATGGGTCGCGCATCAAACGGTTAGTATCCGATATATCTATATCGCAACATTTTCGTACTTACTATGAAATTATTTCATGTAATCAAACTAAATAGTGTTATCGCTTATGTTCAATTGTCTGTTGATAGTTGTATTTTATAAAATGATACCAGCGCATGCAACAAATTCATATTCAATCTAGACATGTGACATCTCCAATCTGGACTGAACCTGCATTGTTAAATTACAGATTTTTCCCTCTCTCAGAGAGGAGGCCTGTGTCCCTGCAGTGGGAATGTAATAAGGCCGCTTATCTTTAAGTACCCAAATGTGCCAATCAGATGTTTATTGCTAAATGCTAGTGCTAGACCTAATGACATTATGATTGTTTGCTTCAGGTACATATATGAAAATGACTATCTGCCAAGCTTGCTGAAATCATACCAATGCTGTATCTCTTGATGGAAATGGACTAGAACAGACTGAACAGACACCGATGAATAGAACTGTGTAGAGGTGAACGGTGGCTGCAAGGGCTGTCAACATCGGACTCAACCTGGATGTTGAGAGGAAGAATACAA
The DNA here is from genome assembly GCA_948150665.1 of Conistra vaccinii. Taxonomy (NCBI): domain Eukaryota; kingdom Metazoa; phylum Arthropoda; class Insecta; order Lepidoptera; family Noctuidae; genus Conistra; species Conistra vaccinii. Next base: position 15,141,575 of record OX411341.1, on the reverse strand, counting down.
TCCAGCTTAATATATCCTATTACTAATAAGATATATTTCGTTTATATGTTAGTCGACACTTCGACAGCTCTCTAAGTGGGAGGGATGCTATAGTCCAATATAATTGCACCTGTATCGTTGGCAAAAGAACGGTTGGTTGCTGTGCCCACACCATGAGCATTTATGGTATTTTAGTTGGGCTTAGTTGGCACGGCACCAGGGTAGGTACTCAATTGCCTCCTGCACAATTTCTGGATACTGTATTATATAATGATAGTCCTAATGAAGAAGGTGATTAATAAAACGATTCATCACAAATAGGTGTGTTTTACTTTAACATATTATTGCAATCTCAGATTACTGTAAGTAATCCGTGATTGCATCAAATCCCCTAGTAGATACATACAATATTAGCAAATGCAAGCCAGTAGTGTTCTAAGTGGGCCTTGTCTAATAAACATAGTTTTCAGCTGAGGTTTTCAGTAAGATCATACAGATAAATCACCCGCTAAGCGCTTTTGATGTGGGTACCTACCAGGAGGTTTTAACCGCATCGTGATAGGCTGCAGGTGCTGCAGCACAGCGCATGTGGTAGCCCAATTAACGTAGGAAACAAACAAAGCCTCAAAAATATCATTTTTTATTTGAATACCTCAAATAATAAAAATAACCTAAAATGTTAACATTGTCTGATTTTACCAATTTGGCCATTGCTGGGAGACGTGAAAATTGGCGTCATGAATCCTTCCTAAATGCTCTAATTTATGGCCAAATTTCAGCCCTGTAACGCTGGGCCCAAGTTTCTATGGAGTTTGGTTTTCTCCTTTGAAGGCGCCCTAAATGATGAAATAATAGTGTATTGAAAAACAGATCGTTCAGGACGAACGACATCTCTGGAAACAAGACATCATGCCTGTTCCCCGAAAGGTTAGGCAGAGGCACCCACATTTCACCAGTTATATTTAAGTCCCATGTAATATGGGGCGAGCCTATTGACATCAACCGGGCACACATCCAGACTCCGGACTGCTATTAAGAAATTCCTGATGGAAAAACCCAATACCACTTTGCCCGACCTGGGAATCGAACCTCCTGCTCAGCAGTACGACCACTAAACCAACGAGGCAGTTACATTATTATTTCATTAGTATGTAAATAAGAACAATAATGTCTACGGTACGTCAAAGTATATAGCAGAGGTTATATTATTATATTTTAATATTATTTTAAAAAAGTACAAAAAAAATAATGTTAACAGCATTGTTGTGTTTCAGCAGTTAGAAGTAAGATAGCCAGTTCCTCTGTGGTTGAGGATTCCGACTGAAGCTCGCTTCCACCTTCGGCCTGATCATCTCTTACCATTAGGTGAGATGCAGGACAAGAACTTTCCCGTTTTGGTAAAAAAAAGAGAAACACTTTCCTGTAGCTTTCTTTGAGAGATCTTAATAAACTTGCTATCGTTTGTTCAAAGCACAGAAAAGCTGTAACGATTAAGACTCCTTCAAAGAAAACCTATTACCTCTGGCTACCCCTTTTGTGCAATAGCGTTAGTGTCATGGATGATAGAAATATGGACAAGAAAAATTGGTATTGTTGTTTGAATACGATGTTTCGTTTGGTTGAGTAATTGGTTTTTCTTATCCATGAAATTAAGATTCTAATCAGGTTTGCCAATTATGGTTCTGGGTTTTAGTACTTAGTTTACAATATTTTTTACTACAAAAGACAGAAAAATTCAAATGTAGGACAACGTTTTCTAAAATATATAATATGGCTCAGTAATAATAATACATCATCAGATTTGTAAGTAAAAAAATCAAACGGTTGCTAACTTAATAATAATATAAACTTATAAATGCGAAAGTATGTGTCTGTCTGTTACCTTTTCACGTCTTAACGGCTGATCGGATTTTGATGAAAGCTGGCACACAGGTAGACCATGCCCTGGACATAATTATATCGATTGGAAGTCATCTACAAACGACATAATTTTTTTTTTCTTCAAAATTGGTAGGTACTTTGACGTTTATAATAAGTTAATAACCCATCATTCATCTTCATTTCAGCCAAAAGACGTCCGCTGCTGAACATAGGCGTCCCCAAGCACTGCCACTTCGACCAGTTCTGTGCTTTCAGCTTCCAGGTGATTCCTGCGGCCTTCACAAGGTCATCGGTCCATCTTGTGCCTTCCAACGCTTCGACTTCCGGTATGTTCTACGAGCAATGTGCCCTGCCCGTTGCCACTTAAGTTTGGCAATTCTTCGAGCTATGTCGGTTACCTTGGTTCTCCTACGGATCTCTTCATTTCTGATTCGATCACGTAGGGAAACTCCACGCATAGCCCTCTCCATTGCCCTTTGGGTGACTATCCAACCCAATAAATTTTAAATCCCCTTTATACCTGCATAAATCTTCGTTAAGAGGGTTTACGTCGTACGGCAGTTTATAGAAACTTTCAAGCCCTTGTTTTTCGAAATGGCTGAACCGATTTTAATGAAACTTCATACGCATATGCAGGATGCAAAGGTCTAAAAACTTAGTTAAGACACATTTTCGAAATGTCTTATTTAAAAACAGATAACTGGAAATCTCTATTTCTATGGAAATTTAATCGGTCTAATTTGGCTGTAACACTATTTTTCGAAAATGTTCTTAACTAAGTTTTTAGACTTTTGTATCCTGCATATGCGTATGAAGTTTCATTAAAATTGGTTTAGTCATTTCGAAAAACAAGGTCTTGAAAGTTTGTATGAAATGCCGTACGACGTAAACCATCTTAAGAAGAATCTGAAGTATCCTCAACATAATATTATATTCAAAATACCACATCCAGCATTTCTAAAATCCATGCCCAAGCTAAACCGGGGCGCACACATTTAATTATTCTCTGGATGAAATTATTTGACGCTTAGCCTGAGAACAAACGGTTCCCGGAATTTAGTTCCTGCCTGAAATTTAAATATTTTAAAGCTCTTTTTAAAAAAGCTGTTGTTCCTTATGTGAAGGCTAGATGGGGCGTTAATTTTACGAAATGTGAAAGTTGGTTTTAGCTTTTTGCTAGATTTTTTTGAAAACAATAGAGGGTTGATGAAGCACGTATGAATATTTTGGTTTTCTGAAATAAACTTTTTTATGTAGTTACCTAAGTAGGTAGTTTTTAGTTTGTTTTCATGTCTTCGTGTTTGATTATTCTTTAGATTAACGATACTGTTTCTTAGACCTTATTCTAAGTACAGCAATGATAGCGTAGTGGTGCGTCCGTCAGACTGACTAGTCACAGGTCTCGAGTTCGAACCCAAGGGTGCCCAAGGCACGCACCTCTGACTTTTCGGATTCATGTGCGTATTGTATAATTAACACTCGCTTCAAAAACGGTGAAGGAAAACATCGTGAGGAAACCGGCATCACCATTATCATTATCAGCCGAAAGACGTCCACTGCTGGACATAGGCCTCCCTCAAGCACCGCCACTTCGACCGATTCTGTGCTTCCCGCGTCCAGTGGATTCCTGTGGCCTATACAAGGTCATCGGTCCATCTTGAGGGAGGCCTTCCAACGCTACGCCTCCAAATGCCTGAGAGATATTTCTCGACGGCATGTGAAGCCAAGACCGCCCATGGGCGATGAAGTTAGGAAATGAAATTATTTTAAATGTATTTTGTAAATAATTGTTGGCTAACCTAAATAAATAAAAACTCTGACACCAAGTTAGTTACTAACCGGGAAAAAAAGAATAACTGGTAACACCTACAACAAAAATCGTAAAAAAAAAATACGTGGCACGTCAGACCACTTTATTTACTTCACAAACAAAAGTGCAAACATATCAGGAATGCACCAGAAAATTGTCCAAAGGTATGGACGCACGAGAAAAAAGAAATAAAATAAAATGGCGCACCACACAGACTTGCAATAAAATAATTGTAAATTCTTTGTAGTAACGTTAGCAAATGAAATTAGCATAAATTTATGTTATTTAATGTTGTTATCTTATCGAGGGGCTCGTGGCTAACTGATAACAACTAAACAGGTTAAGCTATGCTTGCCGCGGTCGGTTCGTGGATGGGTGACCATCAATTTCATACCGAGACTCCTCAGTGCCTCGGAAAGCACGTTGAGCCGTTGGTCCCGGCTGTCATTCGTAGATCTTTGACATTCGGCATGGGTAGTCAAAAGCCAAGTCTGGCAACCATGTCTTACCAAATGGTATCGGGTTACCCAGTAACTGGGTTGTGGAGGATTTCAGTACTTAACCAATCTGACGGCCTCGTTGGCCTCCTGGACTAGATTCCCAGGTAGAGCAAAGTGATATTGTAGCGGTTACACCGCCACATACGAACTACGCAGCAAAAGACATGACGTCACACAATTCCTGCATCGCGCAGTTAGAGTTTACCGCGCGAACAACATAGATAAGACTATCCGAAATCTACTAACGGGCAGTTGCCCGCCAGACATAACAACCCGTCTGGTTGGAGGATCCTCCCTTTTCTATGGTGGATGAGTGAACTTTACATCCTGTTCCTCATACCTCTAAAATATTGGGTTTTCCCATCTGGAATTTCTCAGTGGTAGCCCGGAGTCTAGATCTGTACCCGGTTGTTGGCAATAGGTTCGCCCCTTACTACATGGGACTTAAACATAACTGGCGAAATGTGGGTGCACTATAGGTACACCTCTGCCGAACCCTTTGACGAAACAAGACGTGATGTTATGTTATGTTAACCAATTATTAAGTAATTGTTTGTCATTTTATGGTTTAGTAACTGTATGCTTAAATGCCTTTAGAGAAAAGTCTTACGTTGCGTAGTCCCATTCTACAGCAATCCGAGGACGTATAAATTCAAAGAAAACTTTGATACTAGCCCAAAAATAAACAACATTTTCACAGTCACAGAATGAGAGAAATGAAGAATTGCCGTTCAAGAATAAAAGAAATAGCTGTTCTGTCTTATATTTGTTCAAAAACTTTGAATTGAGCATTTCGCTTGTTTATTCTGCTGTCGGTACTCGCAAACACTGAGATATAAAGGTGAGTTTAGACGTATAAGTCTTGATTTTATAACTTGGTAGCTACTTCGAGTGTTAATAGACTGAAGTGAATAGAATAATAGGAAACAGTTGTCTTCACATCTTGAGAAGAATTTTATTCAATTTCAGCCTCTTTAAATGGAGCCAGGGTAATTATTTTTCAAGCAAATTGACTACACTTTCACGTTACTTGGCAAGGTTTTGGGGTACTGGGAGTAAGTTTGCGCATGTACACTTTGTGCAACAAAAAAAAACATCGGGCAGTGTTTGGAAACTGCTGATAGAAGTGAAAACTAAGTAATTTTTTGATATAACGTAACGCCATCTAATGAAAATGTCAGGAATTTCTGTGGCTGGCTATCAGTACTAGAACGAAAGCTGTAGCTCCATGAAAAAATTCCAAAAAAATAAAACAGAGTGCGCTGTCAACAACATTACTACTCTCTCTCCGTCTTACGAATTTTCGATCAGGTCACGTGTCCTGACGCGAGTATAACATTTTTTACCCATCCCAAAAAAGTGCACAACGCCGCTAAAGAAGTTTTCACTTCAAAAATGTTCACTTTAAAAAAAATTTCACTTTTAAAAAATGTTCACTTTTATTGCATGTTATTGCCATTATTTTTGACAGCGAGAACGAATTCTGCTCATCTATAGACGATTCTTGACAAGTTACGTGCCGGTGGCGACTATACCAACTGAAATTCAGATTTAAATATCATCATTATATTAAATGAAATACGGTACCTATCAATGAAATCCTAACTATCCTATCCAAAGGAATTAATACTAGTACTGGAATATACTTTGACCAGTTTATGCAGTTACAACAATAGCTCTTAATCTGACATTCCCTGTAGTCTTTCAAATCGTGGCTTGAAATGGATTAAGTATCAGTTACAGTAAGCAGAACTAATTCAGACGAAAACCAATATTCTTGTGTCAAATGTAATTTTAGCTGTTCTGATAAACATTTATTTTACAGAGATTTTCAGTAATTGCGGATTTAAAGTGGTTTTACTTCATCGAATGTCAAAGCCTTTAATTCTGGAATCATTTTTAATCAACTTCAAAAAGGAGGAGGTTCTTAATTTGACTGTAAGGCGGTTTATACACGGCACCGCGCACCTCCGCGGCAGGCGGTGAACCGGATCTCATGTCGCATTGGCCCCCTAAAAAATCTGTTGATGCCTAACACACGTACACCGCCCGACGACCGCGCGGTCGCTCTTTGCCACCACCGCCCTCAGCGGCGGAGCGCGGTGCCGTGTGTGAACCGCCTAAGTTTTCCTTTTTTCTTTGTATGTTTGTTTCACGATTACACCGCCAATTATGAATTGATTTTGATGATTCTTATTTTGTTTGGTAGGTCTTAATTCAGGGGTCTACTTCCTAAGCAAAATCCGTGGTGCGCTTCGTTGTCCGTCTCACTTACGGCACAGTATAAAAACCAGCAGTAGGACGACGCCTTTGATCTCGTAATGCCGAACGTGTAGGCATTGTTGCGACAGCTAGCAGTTCGGGAACGCGCTTCCCCCGTCTCGCCCCTCATGCCACGCAGCGTAAGCAGTTCTCGTCTTCACCGGACGTCTTCGTCGGACGACTGTATGATGTTTAGACTGTGCTTACGGTATGAAAGTATACTGTGACGTGCGATCGGCTGCGTTCGCCTGTCGTCGGTATCCGACGTATCGGCTGCGACTCAACATACTGTCGGATACGATCGCGTGTCGCCGAGGACGCCCGCGGTCAAGCTGCACGTTTTTATATAGTTTAAAGATTATAAACTTTCCAATATGATGCGATGCGAGCCTTTTGGTGCAAATCATCCCTTAGTTTCCATATTCTATGCGAACGGAGTCAGAAGCAGAACTAGTATTAACGATAGCATTATAATGCACGCACCCTAACACAGTGTTACGGATTGCTCCTACAGAGGATGAGATAATCATGTCAAAGTGGAGAAATTCCTCACATACTCGCTAGTATTTAGCTTACATAGAGGGTAGGCAGACAATGTTTATTGTTATATTTACCTAGTTGTTTTGGTTCAAATGATCGTTATTATTGGTTAGAAAAATATGCTCTGCGTAAAACGTTAAAATTTATATACAGGGTTTTCAATAGGGACAAAGTACCTTTGACGGCTCATTCGCAAAATGTCGCTTTCGGAAAATGTCTACTGGTCGTAAAATGTCTCTTTCTCATAATGTGAGCATTCTCTTTTAAGTACTTTAGAGGTATGAGGAACAGGGTGTAAAGTTCACTCAACCTCATTTGAAAAGGGAGGATCCTCCAACCAGACGGAGATGTCTGGCGGGCAACTGCCCATATGTTGATTTCGGATAGTCCTATGTTTTTCGCTCGGTAAACTCCAACTGCGTGATGCAGGAATTGAGTGACGTCATGTCTTCGTTGCGTAGTTCGTATGTGGCGGTGTAACCAGTACAGTACCAAAACGAGGTAATTTATGATTTTAAATACATTTGACATTTTGCGAAAGCGACATTTTGCGAATGAGTCCCTTTGATAGCGGATGTTTGCCATATTAGACTGTCGATTCGCGCGATTTTTTGACAGATGAGTCATTAAATATTCGGCATTTATCAAGAAGAGTCAGTTGAACAGCGTGTTGAAATGATTAAAGTGTATAATCGAAACGCTAAATTATATTCGTCCAACGTTTCGTTTGAAAGAGAAATTCCACGGGTCGGGAACCCCTGGAATTTCTCTTTAAACAACATTTTAACATTTTAATTTTTTTAAATTCGCATTACAAAATAATAATTTGAAACTATTCCAAAAAAACCCACACTCGATTTATAAACGCTCTAACACACAAACACATAGAGATTCACAAAATGAAATGTCACCTCAGACTGCAGCAGTGGTATAATTAAAACCCGACATAATTCCATACGCATAGCCAACCTTTTTGACGCGTTTTTAAGCCGTAAACTACGCGAGACAGCTAATATCCCCATTGTAGGGGTGAAGTATCTCTATGTGTGGCTGAGCACCTACCTGCAGACTTGCGCATCTGCTTGGAAGGTATCAAAGCTGGGAGCAACTAGCAAGTTATTTCATATAAGTATAGGTAAAGACAAGTAGTACAGGAGGCATAGACTAAGTTGGGTCACAGACGGGGTTGAATTTTAATAGTGATAATTAATTTATGTATTTTTTCGGATGTGTAGACACTATTCCATATTCAAATTATTGTTTCCAATTGGCGTTATTTTCACATAAACAAATATCAATATCATCTAAGTGTAAATTAATTTAATTTTTGTGTAATAAGTGTAAATCAATTTATTATTAATATTCTAAGTAAGTAAGTAAGTAAGTTTATTTATTTGTTTGAAGTCGGTTAAAAAGCACAAACATCCTTCACAGAGGCTCAACAAAAGCCGTTCCAACACAAGTTTTTCTGCCTACCCTACATAATCTTCCCAACTGCATGCTCTCCCTCAAACAAAACGGAATTCCGTTGCAGACGGACGGTAGTTTAAGGAAGGAGCTACTAGTACAAAGGGGTGAAAATTAACCCCCACTGTTTGCCAAGTACCCACACAACCTGTACACCCTGTATATACAGCGAACAGTGAACAGCCCTGTGTAGTGTACGTAGTGGAACATCCTGTGTAGTCTCAAGTGAAAATGTTTGAGTGTTGCTAGTCTTTTTGAATTATGTGCAAAATGAAGCTGTATTTAATGGAACATCACGGCTGTTTTTACCAAGGGGGTACGCAGGGGTATCCTACAACCACATTTCGCCAGATATGTTTAAGAACCATGTGTAATAAGTGCAGCTTTATACCAGTGTATTATTGTCCCAAAGCTGGGCAAAGGCCTCTTCTCATAAAGAGAAGGCACGAGCATTTATTAATTTATCACGAACAATTTATATTGTGTTAATTTACATTACATCATCATAATTAATAATATTAATACGATGGCTCGCGAGGTTGTCGACATGTGGGATGTGGACTCAGCGATCATTGTGCTGATAGTCGTATCAGCCAATGGCTTAATTGCTAAGAGCCTCGACCAACACTTAAGTAGACTCTCGTTGGGCAGCTGGATCAAGAGCTTGATTCAGAAAGCGGTACTCCTGGACACGGCTCGCATTGTCAGGAGGTAACTCTCTCTGGAACCCTGACCGCCTGTTCCCCATACCGGTGGGCTACTATTTTTATATTTTTAAACGTATAATAATAAAAAATTTATTCAAATATTTAAATATATAATTTATATCTACACATATTATAGTCAAATAACGAAAATCAAATAAAAAAAAAACATTATTCATTTTTGTTTTTTATAAATTCTTAAAGTGAACTTGTAGCATGAATAAAAAAAACATGTTTACAAAAATCTATATATATAAAAGGAGAAACTGATTCACTGACTGACATATCAACGCACAGCCGAAACTACTGGGACTAGGAACGTGAAATTTTCCACACCGCTTCCTTTAATAATGTAGGGGAGCACTAAGAAGGGGTTTTTGAAAATTCGACTTTTAAGGGGGTGAAAAGGGGGGATTTCGATTGTATGCAAAATCTTATTCCTTGAGTTAATAGACTTGAAACTTTGCACGAATACTTACCTAAGTAAATCATAAAGTTTGTCATTTTTAGTTTTTCTAAGCTACCCCCTAAACGGGGATTGGGGGGTGTCAAAGTTTGTATGAAAAAAAATTTACGCAAGGTCCGAATAACTCGAAACTCAGTATTTATACCTACTTAAAATCGAAAATAAAGAATAATGCGTATCAACGTTTTTCGGAGACAACCCCTAACGGGGTGAAAAGGGTTAAAATATTTTAATGACGGCTGCGATTTACTCATTTTTCGTCATGGGTGTCGTTTTCGTAGTTTTCGATAGTGAGGTCAAAATGTAAATCCAAGATGGCGGCTGCGAAAGTTTTCTTATTTTTCGTCATGGGAGTCGTTTTCGTAGTTTTCGATGGTGCTAAAGCCGATAATAAGGTCAAAATGTAAATCCAAGATGGCGGCTGCGAATTCCTTTTATTTTTCGTCATTGGTGTCGTTTTCGTAGTTTTCAAGGGTGCTAAAGCCGATAGTGACATCAAAAAGTAAATCCAAGATGGAGGCTGTGAATATTTTCAAATTTTTCGTCATGGGTGTCGTTTTCGTAGTTTTGGATAGTGCTAAAGCCGATAGTGAGGTCAAAATGTAAATCCAAGATGGCGGCTGCGAATTCCTTTTATTTTTCGTCATTGGTTTCGTTTTCGAAGATTTCAAGGGTACTAAAGCCGATAGTGACGACAAAAAGTTAATCCAAGATGGCGGATGTGAATATTTAAAAAAAAATTCGACATGGGTGTCGTTTACATAGATTTATAATGTGCTTAAGCCGAAAGGGAGGTCTAAATGTAAATCCAAGATGGCGGCTGCGACAAATTTGTCATTTTTCGTCATGGGTGTCACTTTCGTAGTTTTTGAGGGTGCTAAAGCCGATAGAGAGTACTTCGTACGAATACGTATCTTAGTAATAAATGGGGATTAGGGGTGTCAAAGTTTGTATGAAAGATTTTGTATGCGAGGTCTGATTTACTCGAAACTCAGTATTTATACTTAAAACCGAAAACAAAGAATAACGTGTATCAATATTTTTCGGAAACAACCCCTACCGGGATGAAAAGGGTTGAAATATTTTATTTGCATCGCACTGACCTATATCAAGATACACGCAACGACATCTATTTTTTGGAATTTGCTATTCACAATTGGGCCCGATAGGTGACGCTGCAATCGAAGTTCAAGACGGTATTCTGTTCATGACACGTGCACAATTTCTGAGCAGTACCTAAACTAACCTAACAAAAAGTACTAGGGTTTCATGAATTCACGATAGGTATAGTATTTCAATTATTAAACAATCAATCTGCCTAGCCTTTTCCCAATTATGTTAGGGTCGGCTTCCCGTGTAACCGGATGCAGCTGAATACCATTATTTTACACAGAGCGACTGCCTATCTGACCTCCACAACCGAGTTACTGGGTAATACGATACCCCTTAGTAAGACTGGTTGTCAGACTTTCGGGCTTCTGACGACCCGTAACAACTGTCAAAGATCCATGAATGGCAGCCGGGACCAACGGCTTAACATGCTTTCCGAGGCATGGAGGAGTCTCGGTATGTCAAGATGGTCACCCATCCACAGACCATCCACGGCAACCGTAGCTTAACCTTATGGGTCGACCCGTGCGGCTGTTATTACTTAGTTTCCAGCTCCTCTACAATTCTTCTCTCAATTTCTATCAATTCATCCATTTCTATCATTAGACATCGTGCACTATTTCTGAACAGTAACCTAACAAAAAGTATAATCATTACGTTATGCTACTAATAGGATTTGGCGATTTGGATTTAGGCGACAGATAGTTAATAACCTGCACAAAGAATACTTTTTATCCCGGTAGTACGTTTCTTTGGTTTTCCGACATCCACGCGAGCGAAGCCGCGGGAAAAAGCTAGTCAGTAATATTAAATAGCGTTTAAATAGAAAATTGAAATATTTATATTAAACACAGTTCGTCCATTGAGTACACTTTTTTTATCTAACAGAAATACTTTGAGCTTAGCCTTAAAGGAGCTAGTTTGTGTATAACAAAATGTTCAAATCCGCCGGCAGTCTATTAAATATTTGTACAGCTTGGTAATGAGGGCTATGCTTGACAATGTTAAAATTAGGTACTTACAACTTTATTTTTAAAGTCCTTTCTACGAGTGCTTTCCATCGTGAACACAACGCTTGCTCAAGACGGGTTGGTGGACAGCTCCAAGTTTCCTCACGATGTTTTTATCTTGGACTTGTAATGTCTGGAAATGGGTTCATTGCGAAGCATGTGTGGTCTGACTATGAATGGTAGGCTGAGTAATGATGTGATAAGACAACGGTGTGAGTTAAAAGACGATGTAGTGACAAAAATTGAAAAGGGTATGCTGAGATGGTTTGGTCATGTTGAGAGGATGAATGAAAGGCGGCTAACAAAATGTGACAAGGCAGATGTGACTGGAAACGCCGCCGCCGGGAGGGGACGCCCTACGAGGACATATACTGACCTGACTGATTGGTGATGTTCTTCAGAAAGGACAGGTGCGTAGTACTCGCAACCGGCGAGCGTGTATGACCAGATGTATGAACCTAAACGAGGCAAAAGGAGTATGTAAGGATCGTAGCAAGTGGCGTTCTGTAGTTTCTGCCTACCCCCATGGGAAGAAGGCGTGAGTTTATGTATGTACGAGTATGTTGTAATGTCTGAGATAAACTCAGAAAGTACATATGAATAATAATTGAAAAAGTCACATTAGTACTTGCACGGATCACACTACGCTAGCCGATACGCGGTCTCCAATTCAGGTACATACTGGATTTAAAATTGGCGAAGGTAAGGTGTGGCAATTCGAAGTGAATTCGATAAACATGCTCATTAACAGTAATTAGTACATAACCAATACCTACATAGTATAAATTATATAATACTAATGTATGATATGCAAATCTTCGGATTCATAAAGGCATAATGTAGGCAGTTGTGCAAGTGAGAAGTTATCAGCGATTTCATACAATTTTCGAAAGCTGTTTCAAAATATTTGGTTGTCGAATCTCATGCATGTTAACTTGTAAAATTGGTTTTTGTCTCAATTCAAAGTCAAGGTCAAAGACATTTATTTGCTTTAAATGCAGTAGTACAAAAGGTGGTAAATAAATATTATTGTGTGATGACATGATTTCAGCATGCAAATATTAATGTCAGTCAATGTTACCTAACTTTCATATTAGTTCATTTAAATCAAGGATTCCTAACCAGTGGGGTGCAACCCCCATGGGGGGCCTAGAGTGGGTTTCATGAGGAAAAATGCCTGATCAGAATGTATGTCAAAAAAGATTAATAAACCGCTTATGGCACGTTCTAAAGATTTGCTCAAGTAGGTAGCAAGTTATAGATAATTGATATCCATCTCATAACGTATGAATAAATGATTATCTACTTCGTATTATGATGGTATTCTAGGAAGAAGTGTTGAAAGCTTGTCTGCACTATCGTCATCACTATAAACAAGGTCCCATTAAAGAGATGGACAAACTTTTAGTAATCATTCGGACCACCAAAATAAGGAGAATGGTAAAAAAATTAAATAAGAAAAGACGTGTGGCACTCGGGGACTGCCCCGGCGAAGCTATTGCATAGCATTTTTTATCAACTTACGCAATTGTAAAATATTAACCCGAATACAAGAAATACATATACATACAATGATGACATTGACAGGAACTGTTATTCACATTTATAGTTTTTAAAACTTGACACAACGTAATGGCCGGGAACATCAAACTAATAAAAAGGTTTTAATTTAACTATTAATAGTCAAGGATCATTCGTCTAAGTAAATTTGAACTTTGTTGTCAAACAGTAAAACATAATTTTCAATACAAAACACAAAGAGTGTTTTGTTTCTTATGTAGTATTTTCGTTACGAAATTTCTGGATTAGGTCTCCACGCTCAAGGCCCGCGATAGAAGCTATGCAATAGCTTAAAAACGCATTATAATACTTACAAAAAAGTTTGGAAAATCCAAAAGTGCACGCCTCATACTTATCACTCATTCATAAACGAAAAAGAAATTCAAAACATAGTTTAAAAATGAACAATTTATCACTTTTCATGAAGTCGTAATGTCAACGACTGACAAAGATATTTACGTTGGCAGTTGCTAGGCAACGGCACCGGATCAAGGTTGAAAATATTTAGATATTGATATTATATTTTAGTTAGTATTTTATTAATTATAATTAAACTACTATGAATAAAAGAGCCATTTTCAATAGGGTTCCTTCTACGGCTGAAACGAATGTATAAAAAAAAAATTGACTCAATTAATTGATTTTATCGCAAGCTACAATGTTTTCAGGGATCATAAATTGACGGACAGGAATTTTTTTTCAACTATTTTGATGCTTTTTCCATTTCTGCTGCATTAAATCAATTGTTAAAAAATACAATATTAATCTCCATTTAATCATCTATACAATGGTATATAAATTAAGTAGGTTCTGTGTACTAGCAAGAGTGAAACAATAAAAACAGTTGCAGAAATGGGGCAAAAAATATTTTTCGATCGTAGAGCACACTCTAATGCGAAGCATTACGAGTCGTGCAAAAAAATAATCAGCTAACGAAAATACACTAAAAATGTTGGTTACCCAATTCAATGCCATTTATTATTTTTGGTCACTTTTTTTGCTTGGATATCTTTGTTTAGACGTACTGAACGTTGTGTTAAAATTTGTCCTTCTATTTTAATGGGACCTTGTATATCTATGTCTATACATATTAAAACAGTAGAATCTGGTGTCTCTCTCTGTCTGTCTGTTTGTTTGTTCGTGCAGATCTCCGGTATTCAGCTAGTTTCAAGATAGTTGGGAAAAGGCTAGGCTAATGACGATCAGGGGGCCTAAAACGGCCACATTCAGCGATTCCTCTAAAAAAAAAAAAAATCTGAATTCCCAGCAATTCCTCTATTTTGATACATATTGTATGAATGCAGATAATATTATGAATTGTCAGTTTGTGACCATTTTACGATTTTTAATATGATTCATCTGCTCAACTGTCCGAAAGACTGATGCAGGTCAATAACAATTATTTTATTGTGTCTCATTAGTGACAGTCAAGGGCCCTAAAACATAATTTAACTGGCAACACGTGACTTCTTTACAGCTCTGCACACCCTTCGGAGAATATACAGAGTGGCAGGGACATCGACGCGAAGCCTAATACCATGGATTCAGTACCTACATGATTCTGAACCCTCCTGCGTTAAAATTTTTCGTCGGTTATTTAAAAAAAATCTGCTGTTCCATACATTTTAACCGCGTAGGTATTGCACTTTTCTATGAAACAGCATTTTTTTTTTTAAATAACCGTTGAAGAATTTCAACGCAGGGGGGTTCAGAATCATGTACTGAATCCATGGTAACAGGCTTCGCGTCGATGTCCCTGACACCTTATATACAGCTGTGATGTTATATACCTTAGTGGTTGCAAATTAGCCCCTTTAATCTAGCGGTGTTTAGTTAGCCACGAGCCTCATTTCCAGTGAACTAATCAACTTATATGGGCATAAATTAGTTTCAACGGCATGCATAGAATTACTATTTCGATACGATGTAATTTTTAGGGTTCAGTAGCCCAGTCGGGGGTGCGGTGAATGTGTAAGTATCTTCCGGACCCCCGATTTATAGTAGTAGTAGTAACAGTGGGGTTTTAGTCGGTAGGAGTCCGATATATACCCTCCGTTCTCATAAGCAGGAACCCTATCCATGAGGATTTCATAAAGGACAAAAAAAAAGTATCTAGTTGCCAAAGGGACTAACGGAACCCTTGAAATTTAATCATGTCCGTCTGTCCATCCGTCTGTCTGTCTATCTGTCTGTCCATCCATCCGGAAGTTAAAAAGCCATTTGACTCAAAAGCAAATTGTTAATGAAAATTGGAAAAATTTCGTAGTTGGAATTCTGTGCAACAATGGTGTAGTAAAATTACGAAAAAATGATTAGGGGTTGGTTGTAACCGAGGGATGAAAATAAAATCTATACACATAAGCATGTGGGATATTGTTGGATCACATAATATTAATAAGTAACTTTTTTATTTAAGTCAATATAGTTTGTGAAAATATCGAATGTTTTCGGTAACAGCCGCAGAAATAACTTTGTTTTTTATACTTTTTTTCCGAGAAATACTATGAAATACAAATTTATTTTAGCGGTCAGTTAAATAAATACCCTGCATGCGTAAATATTCCTAAAGAACCCTTCACTGGTCGTGGTCCGACACGCACTTGGCACATTTGGATCGGTTTTCCTGATCAGGAAGAAATTCCTGCGATAGGGCAAGGCGACATGTGACGATAAAAATTCTTCACTATTGATGTAAGGTTTTATACTTCATAGCTGGTTATACCTGTTATACTTTAATGTTAATTAATAATTCGTTTCTGGCTCATTGGTCTAGTGTTCGCGAGGTGCGACTACTACTGCTGAGTATGGGGTCTTGGGTTCGATGCCCAGGTTGAGCAGCGCCGAGGTTGCTACTGAGAAATTCCTGTTCCAGCATGCAGCATTATGCAGAGCGATGGCCGTTTTGCGTGGATGTGACGCATAATATTTTCCCTCAACTTGTTTCTTTTTTTATTTTATGTTCTTTCTTTGCATCATGTCTACCGCAAATTAACGTATTTTCTTTCTTTCTTCTCTTTGATGACACTATAAGGATTTTTTTTACCCTCTAGCTCTTGGCCTGCATCTCACCTGATGGTAAGTGATGATCAGGCCGAAGGAGGAAGCGAGCTTCACCCGGATTTGTCAGACACAGAGGAACTGGCTATCATATCTCTAACTGCCGAAACACAACAACGCTGTTAACATTGTTGTTATGGCAACAGACTTAGATAAGACGGTGGTAGCTAGCCAGGCGGACTTAGAACAAGCCCTACCACCAATCATTCCTCCCAGGAATCAGGATTGCGCCTGGTCGATGCGATAGACTCGTCACTTATTTATTCCAAAGGTCCTAGTAGATCCTGGATGGGGAATGAAAATAGGTTACCACAGGATTCAAACATAACACATATCTTTGAAGCCGATGCTGCATCCTGTATTTTGGCGTCGCTTGTCCCGTCAGATAGTTTTGGTGTTCCTTCGATGTCACATATTTGTGTTGCCACTGCTTGTATATGACTTCCACAAATGATCACATATATTTGCAGTAATCTTGACGAAATACAGATATTAATGGATGAATCATGAAGTCGGATATTTTTGCCGAGCTGTCAATAGGAACGAGTGACTGATACTCGTACCTCTGCCTATCCCGTCGTGGAACACAGGCGGGATGTTTTGTTTAAGTTTATGATGTTATGTTTTAAAAATTAGACTGATGCGAGTACCTACCAAGTATTGTATTTGTGACCCAATGCAACTCGGGAGAGGCCTAGTCCAGTAGAAAACTGCGATATTCTAAGTTGATAATACACTGACCAGCACCTTATCATAAAATATTTCCGACACCACGCAAGATAGCTTCTTGAAGTAAAAAGCTACATTCAAGTGTAATTAAGAGGGTGCATCCTAAAATTTGGCAACGTCGTTGTTAATAGCTGTCAAATATCTGTTTCGATTAATTTGGAAATAATACTGTATGGAAATAAGAAATGTGGCTAACTAATTATCTAGAATATTAATAATGAATTGCAATTATAACATTCAATTCGATGTTGTACCCGTTTTAGGTGGAAAAAAGGCATTTGAAAAGTTTCCAAATACTTTTTTTCTATCTAAAACTAACTATTCGATGTTACGATATTAATTATTGCATTTCATAATCAATATTCTAGTTCGCTAGTTAGCTACATTTTTTATTTCCATACAGAAATATTATCAAATTAAACAAAACAGCGAAATATTTGACATCTATTTGCGACGTTGCCAACTTTCAGAATAAACCCTCTGAAGTAAAAAGCTACATTCAAGTGTAATTAAGAGGGAACAGGGCCTGCGAGTAATTTGAAAAATAGGTATTTGAAGAAACTATTGCCGTCGCGCTGCGCCCGATAAACCGAGTTATCTATGTTTTTACTTCATGTATATTAGATATTTGGATATTTTTGGCACTTTGCCAGTGGCATTTTTATATTGCTTGTCAGTGTATATATATTTAATTCATTTCTGCCTACCCTTTCAAGAAATAAAGTCTGCTACTGTTCACAAACGACAGATGACTGCAAATGTCTTCAAACAAAACATAATAACTTACCTTTTTATTCATTTGACACCTTGCATCCATACCATCTCATTTCCTACCTTAATTTCAAAGTGATAAGGTTCTAAATTCCATGGTAAAGTGTACAGGGTTGTTTTAAGTAGTACTTTGACATTTAGGGCAGATGTCAGGAAAATTGTTATAGCTGTCTTTAAAAACATGGTTATGGTTATCATCATTCTCTTTAAGAAACAGGCTAAGATGGTATGCATCTGCATAATGTAATTATTATAATGTCTAGTTAAGGAGCAGGCTGGTAGCCCAGTGGTAATGGCCGAGACTTACGAGTTGTAGGTCGTAAGTTCGAAACCTTCTGCTTTACTTTGTGTAAATTATTTCATCACCACTGCCATTGATGTTATAAGTAAAAAGAGTTAGATAGCTTATATACAAGGTGGAGACGACAATACAACAAAAAATTAAAAGGCGTGTCCTTAATGACGTTCTCATTCTGTACACAAAATTTTAATTGAATATATTCAATAGTTTAGTCAATATAGCTCGGCCAAATCCATAGTCAGTTCGGGTTATTCCGTTTATCCACCCCAAAAATCCACCGTAAGGTCGATATTCGGAAACGTATGCCCGAGAATCCAGCCTAGGCCTTGTTAGATAAACGGAATTTATAGGCTTAGGGTGGATACGGCATAGACTACATTTAATTTGTTTGAAAAAATCTTTTTTTTATTTCGATGCTAGGATTTATTTGACAGTTCCAAAATACTCTTTTGCATTAGTAGTGCCAGTATTTTCATTTATTGTTGTATTGTAGTCTCCACATTGTATATAGCTTATATATATAGCTTATATATATAGCTTAATTATATAGTGACTCGTCAGAATTTGGCTAATTAGCCACATTTTCTTCGTCTTGTCTCTTTTCGCTCCCGATAATTACGACATGCCGTCCTACTTCCACGTGTCATCTAATAGTGTGACATTGTGCCGTTTTTGAAGATCGAATGTTCAGTAGGTAACCTATCTACGTCTTTTTACTTATAATACCTATCATTGACCACTGCTCTAAGGAAAACATTGTGAGGAAACCGGCATGTCCTAGAACTAAAACTTCGAAGAGATTTGACATATACCAACCCGCACTGGGCCCGCGTGGTGGATTCGGCCCACCTCCCTCTCACAGAGAGGAGGCCTGTGTCCCAGCAGTGGGAACCTTATATGCTGATTATGCTAGTTAAAAACTTAAAACGTCGTGGCCAAGAAGTTAAGAGGCTCTCTTCTTGAGAACAGGGTTGTGGGTTCGAAACCTGGCTAGCTCCTATGTGAGTTTTTCATTACCTACTTATGTGCTTTCTTATCAGAGATATACGGTGAAGGCAAATATCATGAGGAAAACTGGACTTTAAAAATAAAAGTTAAGGCGCAGAAAGAAGCAAATCTTTAGGTATTGCATGAGTGGTTAAAAATGGCGATGCGTTTGATTTTAGTTGAGTCTCGTGGCCGCCAATGTTATTTCGCAGTTACAATAAGAAACATACAAAAAATATCAATAAGCAACACATACACACACAAAATACACCAATAAAATTTCTTTTTTCGTTTAATATATAATTTAGTTGTCGCTCAAAATATCGAGCATTTCGAGACGAAAAAATTTTTCGTGTTCTGTCTTGCGATTTTTTTTTTAAGGTGCTAGATAATTTCTATAAAATGTCTTTGTATAAGTCTTTTTTTATGCACTTGACTATACATTGTTTTTCATTGTGGCTTTTCATATGTAGCAATACATCTAACTGTGCGATGAAAACGTAGACGTTTTGCGGTGTTCCTGTTTGGGCAGCGCAGCGCCTTAACATAACAGTGGAACTGTATTCTCCGAAGAGGCGGAAAAGAAGCAGAGAAGAGGCAAGGAAGAGGCAGACACCCACATCTTGCCAGTTATGTTTATGTTTCAATCCAGACTGCCTACTGTTACTAAGAAACTTCTATGATTGAAAAGAAAAAACCAATAACACCCACTCCGAAGAACGAACCCAGCACCCCCACACTTAGCAGTCATTCTTGCGACCACTAAGGCTTTTGTCAATAGTCAGGCAGTGGATTTTATTTCAATATTACGTTTTTCTCATATCTACTCCGCTCCGCTCAGCTCAGCTCATCTCTAGTCCCCAACTAGCTTTAACACAGAGGATTCCGGAGCATTTACTTGAAAATTAATTGGATTTTTACCACCCTTTGTTATTGTCAAGGCTCCATCTTTTTTTCAGTTTAATTAAGTTCTTTAAGACAAGGGTATGTCTGTGAAGAGAGTATTTTTTCAGCTGTTTCTTTATTTCTGATTCAGGAAGGATTCTACTGAGGAGCGCAGGAATTGTTCGTCCGATTCGTGTTTTCAATTTATAAAAAGAATACATTTTTTTATGACTATCTTTTGCCCGCGTCATTGACTGCGTGTATTTTGTGTTTTATTATTTTTTTACGAAGTGTATAGAGTGCCGCGAGTATTCTTGTGGCACTCTAGTGTCGCTGCGTCGGCCCGGCTAGGGTGCCGTGAGCGTTGCATTGTCACTGCGACTTGTTATTTAGGTTAGGTTAGGTTAGAACTGTGACCACACAACGCACGAGCCGAGCGAGCGTAGCGAGCGGTGCCGCGGTAGCGGCCGGCGAAGTGCCAGGGTCCGTTTAGGCACAAGAGAATGTAATGTTTTGAGAATATGGTGTTTTACAGCGATCTAACCTCGACAATCAAACAAAATACCAAGTGACGTGACTTAGTGACAGTGACAATGACCATCCAATGCTTGCGGCACTTTGACCGGGCCGAGGCGGTATTACTAGGGTGCCTGTAGTGGCACTTTATCCGATAGGGATAGAGTGCCACTGGTGGCACTCTATACACTGCTATTTTTTTGTATGCAAATATTCAGGATGAAAATAGACTATGTCTTTTTTCAGATCCCAGCTAGCTGTCTGTAAAATTTCATAACCATCGGTACTTCTTTGATTTATGCTTCAAAAGGTAACAGACAGACAAATACTTTCGCATTTAGGTATTTTTTAAATAAAAAGTTGCTTTTTATTAACTACGTGTCTACATAATTTTCTAGCCAAAATTTTTAAGCTATTGCATAGCTTCTATCGCGGGCCTTGAGCGTGGAGACCTAATCCAGAAATTCCGTAACGAAAATACCTAAACCTAAGGAGAGTGTTCTGTATTGAAAATTATGTTTAACTGCTTGACAACAAAGTTCAAATTTACTTAGACGAATGATACAAGATTGTTGTATTGAAAATTATGTTTAACTGTTTGACAATAAAGTTCAAATTTACTTAGACGAATGATCCTTGACTATTAATAGTTAAATTAAAACCTTTTTATTAGTTTGATGTTCCCATTACGTTGTGTCAAGTTTTAAAAACTATAAATGTGAATAACAGTTCCTGTCAATGTCACCATTGCTATTTGTTGTATTCGGGTTAATATTTTACAATTGCATAAGTTGATAAAAAATGCTATGCAATAGCTTTGCCGCGGCAGTCCCCGAGTGCCACACGTCTTTTTTTTTATATTATATTTTCCGCGTTTTGAGAGCAGTGGTGATGAAATTATTTACACAAAGTAAAGCGCCTGCTTAGGTCTGCACGACCTACAAGTCGTAAGTCGGGGCCGTTACCACGGGGCCACCACTGCACCCGGCTGCAGTGAAAAGTAAAATTAACTAATTAATTATTGTAAAATTCAAACTTCATTATTTGTAAATTAAAAATATTTTTTCTAGCTTGTATGAACGCTATAC
Organism: Conistra vaccinii; assembly: GCA_948150665.1. NCBI lineage: Eukaryota > Metazoa > Arthropoda > Insecta > Lepidoptera > Noctuidae > Conistra > Conistra vaccinii. The sequence goes on along the minus strand of OX411341.1, from coordinate 15,119,952 downwards.
TGTTGCGGGTCAACGGGAACGCCCTCTGTTAGTTAACTTACTGTATATTATGCTATCACTGCTGGTCAAGCGCGACACGATACCCCTACAGATATACTTTTAACAAAAGCATGTCGGTGGTGACGCGAACCCATAACAAACCCAGATGTCTCGCTGATGGTGGCATTGTTCATTTAGTTCCCCTCAAAATGGTTGAGCTGAATGGTGGTGATCCGTGTGTCGTTCGTGAACGGGCGCCGTCAGCTGGGACTGACTGGTCAACTCTTAGCTGCCGTGACTTATTTCAATTATTTTATTATTGAACTGTTTTTTTTTGTTTCTATGTATTTGCTGTACTCTGGATGCTTTTAATGTGTACTTTTTTTGACATCGTTCTCACATATAATTATAAATTCAACACTAATGATGTAACTAAGTAATATTTTTGTAGCAATATAATTTAAAAGAGTGTCCGTGGATTTTCTTGCCCGTTCTTCTCCATAGGTGTAGGTACCTACTACGCTTTGGAATGGGCAACTAGCTTCATATTTCTGACTGACCGATTCCATGGCAATTCAAAAGTGCCTGTAAATGGTTAATTGAAATAAATGCTTTGAGTTTGATAAGATTTTACCCTAGCAAAAATCGCACAACACGCTCCCTTAAAAAAAAAACACTACTTTGTGTAAGGGGCGCCATATTCCGATCAAGCTCCATCTTTAAACTAGCTCGACCCGACACTGCTGACTCGAGCCAATATGACAAAACAGCCTTGTAAACCAGCCATATGTTTAAACACCTGTAAGGTCACCAAAGCATTTTTAACAAGGATGCAAACACCTGACAAAAGAACCTTATCATTACTCTGTCATCGCCAGGTGTAGGCTTGTTCCTTATAATCCTAGGTATACCTAGGATGTGTCCTAGGGTACCTACCTCATCTTAGTACCAGGTGATGTTGTAAGAACTAATTAGCTTTTTGTTGCGTTTAACGGTACTTTAGATGCTAGGTGTGGTTTGGTGCATGGCATGAGTGCTAGCGATTATGTCTGGTGGTTTTAACCCTAGGCATAGTCTTTAGTAGAATCTTAACGGCGTTTTTTAAATCATATAAAGGTCGCTGTGTATGTGTGGAGGAGCTCGTGGCTAAGCAAGGGTCGATCCGCCAGGTTAAGCTACGCTTGCCGGGGTTGGTCAGTGGATGGGTGACCATCTTTACGTCGAGACTCCTCCGTGCCTCGGAAAGCACGTTAAGCCGTTGGTCTAGGCTGTCATTTGTGGATATTTGACTGTCGTTACGAGTCGTCAGAAGCCCGAAAGTCTGACACCAGTCTTACCAAGGGGTATCGTATTACCCAGTTACTGGGTTGTGGAGGTCAGATAGGCAGTCGCTCCATGTAAAATACTGGTATTCAGCTGCATCCGGTTAGACTGGAAGCCGACCCCAAGATAGTTGGGAAAAAGGCTAGGAAGATTGATAGAGGTCGCTGTGCCAAAGAGATTTAAAATTACACATAATTTAAGCATGCCTGATGTAATTTTAGTGAATAGCGATAAATAATATTTATAAAATAATCCTTTTTATATTCTCTTCTATTCTGTCTTTGTCCAGGTGGTCGTTCTTTGGAACTTGCTCCCTCTGAACATCACGACGTCAACCAGTCAGTTATATTTCAAAGTAAAACACTTGAACACATTCGTAAGAAGAATAAAATAGTAACGGAGTCAAAACTGGTACCGTACGAAAAAATTACTTTTTTCAAAAATGTTCAAGGTACATTAAATATTTCTGAAAAAAGTAATTTCTGAGATTCTACGGTCTACGAAGAGAACGAGTCTGATGCCGAAATAGTTTATTATAATATTTTTAATAGTTTTTAGATTTTTGTCCGTTTTTCTGTTTGTCTGGAATCTGGATGTTTTCCGGATTGGCGCAATAACGGCTGAACGAATTTGTTTGGCAGACATAAAGTTTATAGGCTGGTTTAACACATAGGTTACTTTTTAATCCTGGTAGTACGTTCCCGTGGGATATTTGCCAATATCCACGCGGGTCATACCGCGTTTACTATAAATCTAGCGTATAAGCCAGTTTTATAATAAATGTCGTTATCTTTCTTTTATTTATTTATTTATTTTTATGGCACACCAACGACTTATTCACTAATACATTTTTTGGGGTACTGTAACAATTAAACTTAAAATCTAGAGTGAACTTGTCACTTACAGGTGTGCACAGTACTTGCATAACTCAAGTTTTATAAAATTACAGAGTACATATACAAGCAAGAAAAAATTAAAAATGTTAAAATACATGAAAACAAAAATTTAAAATACGCCAACTCAAACAAAAATTTTTTTTTTTTTTTAATAACTAAATCTTTTTTGTTGCTCTAAATTTTTTCATGTTGCACCTGCCATGTTTTGACTCTGCAAAACCCTAAGGTTAACTGCCAGTGTGTGCTACAAAACGCTTTCCGCTTATATATTGCGTCACACACAATATGAGCTTGTTAAGATGCAGCCTCCTGGCACGCGACGCTAACAGGTGCGCGGCGCGTGCGGCGTTAAGGGGGAGCTCTTCATAGACCAAGGATTTTTAAGGAGAGATTGTTTTTGCTTTGAACAGAATATTTATGGTGTTGTGCGAGACTCACAGTTTTAAACACACATCCGATTTCTGGAAAGAATAAAAAATAAAGCTAACTAGTTGTCAGACACAACATTGTCGACATAGAAAACGACTGCAACATAGTTGGGAAAAGGCACATTGAGAATTATTTGAGGAGCTCGTGGCTAAGTAATAACAGTTGCGCTGGTCGAGCCATCAGGTTAAGCCTACGCCTGCCGGGGTTGGTCCGTGGATGGGTGACCATATTTACATACCGAGACTACTCCGTGCCTCGGAAAGCACGTTACATGTCATTCGTGGATCTTTGACAGTCGGTGGTATTATAGTTTTACGGGTCGTCAGAAGCCCGGAAGCCTGACAACCAGACTTACCAAGGGGTATCGCATTAACCAGTTACTGGGTTGTGGAGGTTAGATAGGCAGTCGCTCCATGTAAAATACTGGTATTCAGCTGCTTCCAGTTAGACTGGAAGCCGACCTTAACATAGTTGGGAATAGGCTAGACAGACTGATTGATTTGTCAGACACGTCATGTCCATTGCTGTGATTGGTGGACTGAAATGTCAATGGCCAATCGGATCAACTGACATGCGTTCAATTTTGACACCTCGTTGATTTTCGTTCCAGAAACTGTTAATTAAAGTGTCGGTTACCATACCAAAAAAAATTCATTGTGAGTAAAAGTCAGTTCGCTTTTGACTTAGTTGATTTGTCACAGTGTCCATTGTTTTTGACAATTCTTTATATTTGAGACTTACTTCTGACCGTGACTTCGTGCGCGAGCCTTGATCAAGAATTGAGCTATGAGATTACCCCTTACATGCAAACTTACAAACAAACAAATTTTACCCTTTTATATTCCTTTAAAACTAATATTATAAATGCGAAAATAAGTTTGTTTGTTTGTTACAGTTTCACGCTAATACGACTGAACGGATTTAGATGAAATTTGGCACATGGGTAAACAATGACGTAGGTTAGGACATACTTTTATCCCGATATTGCCACGGAATCGTGACATATTTATGCGAGTGAAACCGCGGGGTACAACTAGTATTATTGTAATTATAATTTAAAATTATAAATATTATAAAATAAGTATAAGTTTAGGTATAGTCTACCTATGACTAAGACGTAAAAAAAATACTTAGTCCTATTTTTATACAAGACAATTAAAGCCTATGTAATTCAGTGATAATATAGCATTCTACTGGTGGAATCATTTTTAAAATCGGTTAATTCATTACTAATTTATTTATTAGTGTAGACGATGTAAGATGCCGAATGTATTTTTTTAAATTTACATCTTAAAATTAAATCGAGCATCCAATTATGCAGACATTAGGTATAGATAAAAATAACTAAAATAATTTATATTTATAACACTCAAATATTCTCTTTTCAGCCATAGTAACGCCAATGTAAGACCTTGTTCCCAAGCATCCTTAACCACCAAGATCACCTAACCCCCCCTTAACCCACCAGTTACTAATAGTAGTAATTATAAAGCTCAACAGGTGAAGAACAAAGAATTAATACGTTTTTGCTGCTCACCTCACACACCTGTCGCAAGGTGGGGTTAGCACCTGCAGGTATATTTGTGTCATTTGTAGAAATGAGAGTCGGTCAGGGAATTAGATTGGGAATTCTTAGCCAATAATGTTCCCACTGCTCTCTGTGAAAGGGAGTGGGCTGCAATCTACCACGCGGGCCCAGTGCGGGTTGGTAGATGTCACATGTCATCGAATTTTTGGTTCTAGGGCATGCCGGTTTCCTTCACCGTTTTGAGCAGTGTTGATGAAAGTATTAACACAATTTAATGCGCTTGACTGGGTTCGAAACCACGACCAACAACTCGTAAGTCGGGGCCGTTACCGGTATTATATTGTTTTCCATAATATTATTTGTCCTATTATTGTCTTCCATAATCGTCCCCACTCATAATATTTACTTGCACTATTATCATTTATACTAATAACGCTTGCCATATCAACTTATTTGTCATAACTTTTATTTGCCATAATATTAGTTTCCATAATAACATGTGTCATAATCATTAGTTTCTATAAGTAACACATTACATAATCGACACTTGACAAACATAATTTAGAAACGTTACAGACAGATGTCCTCAGTATTGTATTATATGATATGTATTATTCCGAATGTTCATTTAAATACATACATACCTACGTACATTTGCAAAATAGGATAGGTTAGGTTAGGTTTTCTTGTTCAGACAATAAACAGTTTGTCAAATTCGAAACGGGTAGGTTAGGTTAGGTTAGAACTGTGACCAAACAACGCGCGAAGGCGAGCGAGCGTAGCGAGCGTGCCGCGGCAGCGGCCGCCGAGTGCTAGATTTCCTCTTTTGCAAAGCAAGCATGCATGGCAGATTAGGGTAATTTTTAGGTTTTCTTGTTCAGACAATAAACAGTTTGTAAATTCGAAACGGGTAGGTTAGGTTAGGTTAGAACTGTGACCAAACAAAGCGCGAATGCGAGCGAGCGTAGTGAGCGTGCCGCGGCAGCGGCCGCCGAGTGCTAGATTTCCTCTTGTGCAAAGCAAGCATGGTACATACTGAACTAGCATTGTAGTGCTAGTATGGGCAAATGAATATTAATAAATGTTATGGAAAACGACATTATTGAAAATAAAAAATATAGCTAATGAATTTATGGATTAAAATTATTATGACACTTGATCGATTATGACCAATGAAATTAGTGAAAATGATTTTATGTCATTTCACGATTATGGCAACTGAAGCGTTATTTCTAATGAAATTATGGCAAATAAAAGTATGGCATATAAAATTATGGCATTTTAAATTATGGCAAACATTAGTAAACCGAAGATGTAAGCACGGCCGGATTGAAATAAAGCGCGGATTTCACCACTGAAACAGAACACAATCAGCTCATCCTCCGACCAGACGGGTGTCGTGTCTGGTGGGCTACTGCCCGATCATTGATGTCAAGACGTTGTATATGCTAATCTTGCGGTAAACTCTACTTGCGGGACCTTACCTGTATAGGCGAAATTATTATGTTACATTAACCAGCTATCTAATTACCCTGTAAATTTCATTTTGACAGTCCAACAACATTCATTGCGTTATTTACGTTGTAGAGCAGATTGTTTTTTCGAACTTATGAAGCAATGGATTAGCAATCTGTTTCAAAACGATTCAGATTCTGATTGATCGTGTATTATGCTCGCTATTGGTTCCTATTCCTTTCTTAGGGAACTTTCTGTCAGGTTAAACAATTGAGGTCTTTAAACTCAACACCCCACAGTGGCATAGACCGATGTAGTGTGACAAATTCACAATAGGTTCACAGTTCGATGCCTAGCTAGTGACTTATTGTTCTTAATGGGGAAAGTGACAAAGCATTTTGTCATGTCATGGTGTCGTGGGTCGAGACTTGAATAAAAAGTTTATGTAACCGTTTCAATGTCTTGTGTTTTTCCGTTGAAGGATTTGGTAGGTTTTGTCAATTGGGAGGTTGAAGCCATTTAAATAAATCCATACTAGTACTATAAATGAGGAAGTGTTAGGTTTATTTATCAGTATTATTTAAAATCGACTAAACAGACATATCGATTATTAAGAACGATTTGATTAGTGGCAACACCAAGCAGTGACCGTTGACAGGTGGTCAAGGGAGGCGCGATCCAGCAATCGATTCGTTCAGTTGGTTCTGGAGCGAGCTAGGGGTCGGACATACTAAAGTAACTGTGTGGCTAGTTGATTGAGGTTAATTATTGTAGTACCTAGATTCTTGGATTGGATTATTAAATAATATAATAACTACCCAAGAACTTTTACTACAGAAGTAACTCTGTCTTTTTGTCTGCTACCTTTTCACGCCTAAACTACTAAGCGATTGATGAAATTCTCAGTAGCAGCCCGGAGTCTGGATTTGTGCCCGGTTGATGGCAATAGGCTCGCCCTCTACTGCATGGGACTTGTGATTGACTTTGCGAAATATGGGTGTACCTCTGCGTAACGGGTGCGTCTCATATCATAATAATATAAAGTTATTTGGTATATTTTAATTTCAATAACGTTCACAAGATGTAATAAAGATAAGATATACCAACTGTTGATATAATTTCTTTACTTAAAACATTTATAATATACTCTAAAACTTATTTCATATAACGTTATTGGATATAACGTTTATCGTAGTAGGACGCTCGCTATTGTGGCAGGTGGTAATCAGTTACTAGTTATATCTACTCAGTTTACTAAGTAAGATAGACTGTATTTATAAAATTATTAAAGAAATAAATTATTGAGCAAGATTATACACACAAAGTGACAACTAACAATTATATTTACAAGTTGTATGAATTAAGCTACCTACAGGCTACAAAGCTTATCAATATTAGACTAAGGGCCTATTTCACGATGTCCGAACAGCCACTACTTACCGAATAAATTCAAAAATGGAACAGAATTTGTATGAAATTATCTGCCAAGTTAATAGGAACTTAATCGTAGGTACTCCCAGTGAAACAGGCCCTAAGTTATAATGTGTATACATATATGCAATTTTGTTTTCTTTTTTTAACTAGGCGTTTTTATCATATTAGACTAAGACCCAATTTCACCAAACACAAAAATAGGCTAACAGGTCATTAAACTCAGGTTACTGCTTTGATTGGCTCACTGACATGACAACAGCCAATCACAGCAGTTGAATGTGTGTTAACAGTCTGTTATATCTAACAGAGTATGGTGAAATTGAGTCTTAATAGGTTTCATGTCTTTTGAGTGATATTATAGGCTGATGTTATGTTATGTTACTACATCCAATTCCGGACCGGATCGGGATTCAGGTAATAATGACGCACCTACAATATGGCATCGCATTCCGGTTGTCCAGTACCGTCCGGCATTTGGCAGATTTTTAAAACTATGTCAAATTGAATCGTTGTTGAGAGCTGTAAATTTTAGAGTGAGCAAAAATACTTAAAACTTCTTTTACCTGTCTTCGTGACATATAATTCTTTTCTTTTAACTTTTATATTTTTCCATCTTTTAGATAGGAACCCCTTCTCGGGTATACGAGTAGGTCTCCTCCAGCTTGTTCCAGTTTTCTCTGTATACGGCTTTCTTTCTTCATTGTTTTCCTGCTACTGCTACTTTGTATTTATTTGATATTTTCAATATAATCCTATGCTTTAGTATTGTCATTTTGTCGTATCCACATTGTTTATGGAGTAGGTACCTAAAGTAATATCTATTCCCACCAGTTCCATCTCTTTTTGATCGTAGCTCCTCAATAACCGGATGCAATTCACCAAAATCGTTGGAAATTGAAATTTTCTGAATTCCCTTTGACATCCAGCGGATGTGATGTAGCAAATATAAAATGGTGGTTCAGTATAACATTAGGTCCCTATTTATTTTGAAACATAATTATATTAAGAATTTACAATTGATGTACGTATCGCCTTGTCGTGGTTTGACATGGTTTTAAACCTAGGTTCGAAACCAGTCGATTTATTCTGTTAAAATGTCACATTTCGCTTCAACCTCACTTTACATTAGTTTCCACGGGGAGGTTTTTACAGAATCGACTGGCTGGTATCAATGGGATATATTCATTGCTACAGATGTCTTTATGTATGAGTTCTATGAAAAGTGGGTGGAGTCAAAGGGTATACGAGTATAAGGGGATGGGTAAAGGGTTAAGTCCCAAAACTTTTGGTTAGTATTTATTCTGCGTTTATTTTTAAATTAATGTTAGTATATATTATCTTGGACATCTCTGACAACCAATTACATAACATACCTACTTGCAATCACAATTCGAAAGATTTTGTAGAAAATTCCTTATTCATTGCTTTTTAAATTTAATTTTTTGTCTGCTGACAACGTAAATAAATATTGTTGTTTTTTTTTTATGGAATGGGGTTGCAATAATAATAGTGTGTTATGCAATTGGTCTGCAGGACTTTTATTTAATATAAGTCTGAAAACGCGAATCCGCCTTGAAGAAGCGTGGTAATCAATGATCTTCGTTCCTAATTCTCTGTATAAGAAGAGATCTTTATATTGCAGCACGCGTAGCATGACAACCATAGAAACGGATTTTCTACGGGTTTTTTCAACAGAAGAATAGACAAAATTACAGATTGTGATTGTATACAACTTCTGGACCGATTGCGCTTGATGGCACGCTTCTCCCAGTCTGCTCCGACTTTCGGTATATCGGCTCACTCGTGCAAAGCGATGGCGAACTAGATCGGGCGGTTAAGCACAGAATTAACACTGGATAGATGAAATAGCAGCAGGTCACGGGAACAATCTGCGACTCCCGCCTTTCCCTTATACTTAAGGGAAATTAAAACAATGGTAAGACCTACTGTTCTGTATGGATCAGAATATTGGGCCACAAAAGGGATGAATGAAAGGCAATTGCAAGCAGCTGAGATGAGAATGCTAAGAGGGATGTGTGGTGTTACACGAATGGATAGAATAAGAAATGAGTACAAAAGAGGAAGTCTGAAAGTGGCACCGGTGACCGAAAAGTTGTGCGGAAATCGATTGTCATGGTATGGGCATGTGATGCGGAGGAATGAGGAAAATGTAGTGAGGACGGTTTTGAGTATGAATGTCCATGCTTATAAGAGAAAGAAACGATGGATGGACTGTGTGAAAGATGATATGGCTAGAAAGGGGGTGAATACCGAGATGACGACTAATAGAGACGTATGGAAGAAAGGAACATGTTGGGCCGACCGCAAATAAATTGGGATAAGGGCAGGAGAATGATTCTATATAACTGTCATTTTGTCTATTCTCCCGTCGACAAAACCTGTTTCTATTGTGGTCATGCTAAGCGTGCTGAGGGACAATAATAGGCTGATATTATTCTAAATAAAATAAAGATTCGTGCAATACATTTGATTTTTATTTATCAATGAATGTTAAAACATTATAATCATAGATTATTAGAGAAAAACAAAGTGTAATAGTGTTCTGTGAATCTTCTTACAAAACTACGTTTTTTTGATATGCGGTATGCGTAATTTACTTAAGCAGTGCAGTCACACGTCTCTTTGATCTTATCAGCTGCTTTCTCTGCCAATGCTATAACAACAGAGTTTATAGCACCATGTATACGTACAGGGATCACACTGGCGTCCACAACACGCAAGTTGTTAAACCCTATCACCTTGAAGTCATTATCCACAACTCTACCCATAGCACATGAACCGTAATAAAGGAAATCACCGAAAGTCCTGTTCAGAATGTAGCATTTCCAAAAATCACGGGTTCCATATTCTACGTGAGCACATGCAGAGAAATCAACTCCAATCACCTTAGCACCCATCTCCTTATAAGAGGGTGCATCAACAAATGGAATGAAGTCCATAATATACGTTACCATTTTTTCTAAATCTTCAGTGTTATTATAGAATCCAGTTGTGATAATAGGGTCGTCGAATGGATCAGTAGTATTCAAACGAACAGTGCCTGTTGATATTGCATCTAAGTGCACCAAAGTACTCCATACTGTATCTCTTAATGCACTCTGTTTTTGCCACTCGATGCAAATATCCAGAGAATATCCATACACCATTGCACAAACTATTAGTAAGAACGGTGTATCGTGTTTCAGTAGTAAATTATAGGTCTGGTAATTGGGAATATCACTAGACTTGTTCACGGCTCCTGAACCCTGAATCACAGGGAAGGCCAGCTTTGTAGGATTTAATGCTGGTAAAAGATCTATTATATTTATGGGCAGTAAATGCTTTTTAGTCTTAGTTACTATACCGACGGCACTTGGGACCCTCAAATTGTCGCCAACGGCAAGATCAGCTTGCACTTTTATTCCTAATGATTCCAGATGTTCTTTAGGTCCAATACCGGACAAAAATAGTAACTGAGGTGAATTGAAGGCACCAGCGCTTAATATCACTTCCTTATTTGCTTTAAACGTATAAGTTTCTCCTTTGTAAACCACTTCTACGCCAACAGCAGTTTCATCTTCAAAAATTATTTTCGTTACAGTCGTTTCTTTATATACGTATAAATTAGAGTTGTTTTTTATGGGATACAAGTATGAATAACTTGTTGTTTGCCGTACGCCTCCAACAGTGTCCTCGGAATCGCTAGCTATGGTATATTGTGGATGTGCAAAACCTATATTTTTATCACAATTTAAATCATCCACTACTTGTTTACCAACTTCAACTTGAGCATTTAAAAAACCTGTAACTGTCTCATCGTTACTAAGTAGTCTTGATACACCTATAGGGCCTTCAGTACCGTGACAATTACTACTTTTATCAGCAATCTCCTGATCTTTTAGACCTTCACTTTTTTTAAAGTATGATAGAAAATTTGTGTAGTTATACGAGTCATCTTTTATGGTGGCCGCCCAGTCATCTAAATCTTTTCCAGGGGGTCTTATATATAGTAGGTGATTCAAAGCGCTACTACCTCCGAGGACACGTCCACTTGTTAATTTTGTTCTGTTACCTTGACCAGCAGCATAAAGATTAGGGGTTGAATTGTAGCCAAAATCGAGGTCTGAACCCGGCGCTAGAAAAAACAATCCGGGCGCCTGAAAAAGTGTTTGACAATTTGAAGACAGTTTTCTAAAAAAATAACATAACGTCACACCTGTATTTTCAGTAGGGGCAGGCAGTGGAGAATATTACATCCCTATTTCGCAAGTATTTAAAGTCCTTTGTAATAGGGGGCGAGTCAATAGCGTGAGTGAATTATACTTGTCGCATCATCTAAGTTATACATGCATTTTATCTAACAGTAAAGGACTAGTCTTAAATAACAAGCGCCAGAGGCGCGCGCCTTGTGCGCTGCGTTTTGTGCGCACAATCAAATTGTATGAATTTCTATGTAACGGATTGTAACAAGCGCTACTGTCAAAGGGCGCGAGTCGTGCGCGCGTCGAGAAAACGCACGAGGCGCGCCCTCGACGCATGTTCCTTTTTTAGGGTTCCGTACCCGAAGGGTGACAAACGGAACCCTATTCATAAGCCTCCGCTGTCCGTCTGTCTGTCAGCGAGCTCTATCTCATGAACTGTAGTAAGTAGGCAGTTGAAAATTTCACAGATTGAGCATTTCTATTGCCGCAAGAGCAACAAATAATAAAATTAAAAATTAACGGGGGGTCGCCATACAATAAAATTAAATTTTGAAAAAAAAATAATCTGACCCTGGCATGTGGGGTACCTATCATTTTCTAGAGCTCATCGAGTAGAAAATAAATATAATTTTTATTTGTTTTTATCTTCAAAAATGATGAATTAGGGGGCCGTAGAAGTTGTCTGTTTTAGACCATTTTTGTACGAGCTCTATCTCAACAACTAAATAAATTAGGAATTTGAAACTTGTGTGTATCATGTAACATATACTGTTTATAATCAACAAATACTAAAAACGCCGATTCATAACGTATTTTATATAATATGGGCGATTTTCTGCAACTTAAAGTAATCATTTTGTATTTCATGCTAATATTATGCGATATAAATTCCACAGATAACTATTTAATAGTCGGAGTAATGACATGGAATTAGTAAGTACCTACTATCATGGCAGCATATACTATTTCGATCATTTAAATTTCGATCATCCAAAAAGGTCTACAAAATAAACTTTCTTCACAAGATTTTAAAACCGGCCAGTATTTTTTGAGTTTATGAACTTTATAGACTTTTTTCAAAGTATCCCTAGACGGTGTTGATGTGTGTACCTCATGTTAAAACTACACTCCAATAGACAATATATTCAGTAACATTGAAATGAATGCTGGCACATACAGTGTACTATTCAGTTACCTTAAACCGTTTTGGATACAATTTCATATTGAGAAAAATTATTGGTGTAAAAATATTCGGTCACGGCGGCCAATCTCAACGGAGACTGGCCTTCGGCGCGGTAGATATTATAGTGCACAAGTGTGTGCGCAGACACGAGTGCACTCTCTCTTCCCTCACTCTCGTAGTCCGATGGGATGTGTAAAAATAATAAGTAAGAAATAATAGATTTCTGTATGACTATCAAAAATAACGTAAATAAATACCTGTATTGACCCGTGCGTTTGCACTGGCGAAACATCACGACAAAACATGTTGAAATCTCTAGTTCCTGTCAAACATTGTATGAAAAATTGACAGAAAATAGAGATTCCAACATGTTTTGTTGTGAATGTTTCGCCAGTGCAAACGCACAGATATAATTAAAATTTGACGTACTACTTACATTCTATTTTGTACAATATAGTCTGATGTAGCAAGAGAAATCCTTTTATTGCTTGCCTGCTTACCTACCATATATACCTATTTATACCTGCTAATTCTATGTTAGTAGCAAATAAATAACTTTGACTTTAGTTAATGCATGTTACTGGATAAAGTTAACTTAATATTTTTCTCTTAAAATAAATGAAATATACTCCTACACCTATATTTTAACACAACAACATTTTTTCATTCAAATTAGACAATTTCTTTACAAATCTTTGTTTTTTTATAGCGCCTCTGTTGTTACCTTTACGAAAGTATTACAAAAATTCATAGTGTTAAATCTTGTACGAAATGGTATGGAACCCTTCGTGTGCGAGTCCGACTCGCACTTGACAGATTTTATTTATAATTTTTCCTTGTCATTTTCTCTGTATCAGTTAAGAGGAGGGCGCCGCGCTGCTATCTGCGCGCCGCCGCCGAGTATTTGAAATTTAGCGCCGACTGAGGCGATCTCAGACGAAGAAAGAGTTCTAATGATGACGCTTTAAAAATAGAATTTGGCCAAAAATGTAGTAGTGGCATCACTTTTAGATCCCAAATTTAGAGGACCCTTTTTTAAAGAAATTAATTCTTATTTCGTTTTGAAAGCTAAAAGATCGCGGTTGAGCCCTACACGCGTCATAAAAACATTTATTTTAATTATGCATTTTCCTGATTTTAATTCCAATTTCTACCTTTGATAGTTTTAAAATAGTTTGGAAATTCCAAAAGTGCACGCCTCATAACACACATTCATAAATGAAAAATAAATTCAAAACATAGTTTCTAACAAAAATTACCAATTTATCACTTTTCATGAAGTATGTTTTGACTGCTGTTTTACCCATCAATATTCCTAAATTTCTAACCTCGCAACCCTTACCTAATGTCAAAGACTATTTATTTAGATATTTACGTTGTGGGTTGCTAGGCAACACATTAAGTCAAGATTGGAAATATTTGGATAAAGATATTATTATTTTAGTTAGTATTTTATTAATTATAATTAAACAACTATGAATAAAAGAGCCATTTTCAATAGGGTTCCTTCTATGGCCGAAACGAATGTATTAAAAAAAAATTGACTCAATTAATTGATTTTATCGCAAGCTACAATGTTTTCAAGTTTCATAAATAGACGGACAGGAATTTTTTTTCAACTATTTTTATGTATTTTTCATTTCTGCTGCATTAAATCAATTGGTAAAAAGTACAGTATTAATCTCCATTTAATCATCTATACAATGGTATATAAATTAAGTAGGTTCTGTGTACTAGCAGGAGTGTAACAATAAAAACAGTTGCTGAAATGGGGCAAACAATATTTTTCGATCGTAGAGCCCACTCTAATGCTTCGCATTACGAGTCGTGCAATATAACACTAAATCCAAAAAAATCTTTTTGTTTTTAATAATCCGCGGCGTGGCGCCGCCGCGCCGATCAATTCCACTCGGCGCGCCGCCGCCGACAATTTTTTGGTCGGCGCCCACCTCAGTAATAAACTTAAAAGACACACATTTAATTATAACAAAATGTGGAAAACTAGTTGCATTTGACAAGCTGCCTACGCGCGCCGTGCGCGCTCCTTGTGCGCTTGTTATAACTAGTCCCTACGAGTAAGTCTCGGGTTACCGGGCACTCTTAAGGTAGCACTCCGTTCTTAGCGACCGTGACGCGCGACCGCGACGCGCGTCCGCAACTGGGTCGCGCGCCCTACTGCTTAGTATGAATTTATATGGAGCACTAAACAAATGCCGCGACCAAGTCGCGCGACCGGTGGGCGTGGCCAGAGAACCGCGTGGCGCAGCAACCCGGTCGCATCGGAGGCAGTGCCGTCACGCGACGCAGGTGAGAAGAACATCAAAATGGCGTCGTTTTCATCACACGAGGACGAGATATTGATAGAATTAGTCAAATTTGTGAATAAAAACCGAACCGAACCGAGAGTTGATCTTCATCCTTTTTCCGGAGGCATAGATAATGACATAATAAGAATATCATCTTCTTCTTCATCCTCCTAGCTGCTGAATAACTCTCTTTCTAGCTGCGGATATATTGTCCGACATAACGTACTGTAATAGAACACAACCGTCACCTATAAAACCTGCGGAAAGAGTGGCGGGACTGGCGGGTGACGTCGCGGTCGCTGACATCGGAAAGCTAGTGGTCGCCCCGTGACCGGCGACCATGGTTGCTTGGTCGTCTTGTCGCCGTCGCGGGTCGCGGTCGGTAAGAACGGAATGCTACCTTTAGCAGTTCAATATTTTGACAAAAAGTGTCATGTGATGACTAAGGTTTTCTGTTTAATGTTACCATTGCAATTGAATTTGGATCCCCGCCAGCTTCCAGTACTAGTACAGTACAATTCGGGTCTTCTGCCAATCTTCTGGCGAGGGCACATCCTGCCGTACCTCCTCCCGCTATAATGAAGTCGACATGTGTGTTATCTGAAGTAAAAGAATAATTATGTTATTTTGAGTGTTCCGTTTTGAGTAATCCAAGGGATGCGAAGACGCAAAAAGTCTTTCTATTCATTTCGGCGTTACATTTATATTATTATAGTTTTTGATCCCAGTAGGCCGCCAAGTTTATTGCAGTGTCAGAAGCCTTCGTCAGATTGTCTACAATCTGAAGAACAGGGTGCAGGTGAACTGTCATTATTGATGGCTGATTATTTTTATTGATTTTTTTTTTTTTGTCCGCAGGTGTGTCTTTGACATCACTGTGGGTCTTATCAGAATACCAGCGCTGCGGTTTTTTTTTTAATATATCTGCATTATGCTGAGATATGAGCCTTTTTGGCCTCGCACAAGTCGTTATTATTTTCTTAGTTTTTAAATTCTCCTTTTTAGGGTTCCGTACCAAAATGGTACAAAGGAACCCATATGTTGCAACTCAGTCTGCCTGTCCGTCTGTCTGCTACAGCTGGATATCTCAAGAACTACTAATGCTATCATCTTGAAATTTAGAATAGTTTTAGATGACGTGTGTCCAACTATTTTCCAAATAATAAAGAATTAAAAATATTAGTATATTTTTTGCAAAAGACTGAATGGGGGTCTTTAAAATTAGAAGTGGGGCTACTAGGGCATGTGGGGTATCATATGAAAGAGCGCTATTTGCACATTTTCATTTCTTATTTTAGGCCGAGTAGTTATCGACTTTTGATGAAAAATGTAAAAAAAAATACTCAATACTCAATACTTTTTTCGTCGGTGACACAAATTTTTCGTCGGTTATTAAAAAAAAAATCAGCTGTTTCATAGAAAAGTGCAATACCTACGCGGTCAAAATGTATGGAGCAGCTGATTTTTTTTTAAATTTCCGACGAAAAATTTCAACGCAGGGGGGTTCAGAATCATGTACTGAATCCATGGTATCAGGCTTCGCGTCGATGTCCCGGACACCCCGTATATGTATTGCTTCCACATGTGAAATTAGGTGGTAGATTTTACAAAAACATGATCATTGCCCCCTTATCTCCAAATTTTGCATAGAGAATAGTCTAAATTTATTCTATGTGATAGAAGTTTATGTAAAGATTACAGGAAAAATTACTGATGTTTCTAAATAGCACACTTTTTCAGAAATCATCAACAAAAATAACATTTATTCCACTATTGGTCAAGAGAGGGCGATGACAAAAAACTACAATATTCTACACAGCAGTGTTAAAATTTTCTGACGATATTTATATAATTGATGGTACGGAACCCCCCGTACGTGAATCTGACTCGCTCTTGACCAGTTTTTGTATTTTTTTTTATTACTGCTTGTATTTCCTATGCGTGTCTCAAATAAAATATTCTTCTTTATTTATTTTTCTTTTACCCTTTTTTACCACACCTTTCTGATACATGCTGTATAAAAATGCAAACCTGAATACTTACTTTTTAACTTTGCTTGTGGAGGAAACAGAGCTCCTTTCCATGCAGAGGCTAACAATATTGTGATAATCGCTGATGCATCCACCATCGTTTCTATAACGAAAAAATCTACATCTATATACCTATTATCTATACTTAAGTACTATTATTTTGCATCAGTGGTGGCCCAGTGGTAACGGCCCCGACTTACGAGTTGTAGGTCGTGGGTTCGAACCCAAGCAGGCGCTTTACTTTGTGTAAATAATTTCATCACCACTGCTCTCAAAAACGCTGAAGGAAAACATCGTGAGGAAACCGGCATGTCTTAGAACCAAAAATTCGAAGACATGTGACATCTACCAACTCGCACTGGGCCCGCGTGGTAGATTACGGCCCACTCCCTCTCACAGAGAGGAGGCCTGTGTCCCAGCAGTGGGAACATTAATAGGCTGATGATGATGATGATGATGACTATTATTTTGTTGATATTATTAGTGTACGTTTGTTTTTTTTAATTATTTGTTTATTTGTATAGTTAGTCAGTCATTGTTTTTAGTACGTAGTGTAAATAGTTTTAATTGTGTTAAATATAAGTTGATAAGAGTCAAAAATTAATTAAATAATTATTTTGTTTGTTTGTAAGTTTGTATGCAGGGGGTAATCTCTGGAACTACCAGTCGGATTCGAAAAACCTTTTTGATCTGTATTTTTAACCGACTTCAAAAAGAAGGAAGTTCTCAATACGACTGTAGGTATGTTTGTTACGCGATTACTCCGCTAATTATGAATTGATTTTGATGATCATTTTTTTGTTTGGTAGGTCATTCTTCAGAGGTAAAAAAAAAAAATATATACATAATATAAATATACAATAAATCCATATAAATTTTATTAACTTTGCTTGGGTAGTTTTTGAGTTAGCTTCAATAATACGTACTTTTCCCACTTAGTCTATATGGATGAAGTCCTTTAAATTGTAGCGAAGTCAAAACTTTACATTGAATATTTTGGAGAAAAAAACGTAATTGCTTGGAAGTGTAGAAACGAGTCTGATGCCATAAATTTTTTATAGTTTTTAGAATATTTATCCGTTTGTCCATTTGGCTGGAAACAGCATGTACCGAATTGGCACAAAAACTACTGAATAGATTCTCTTAAAATTTTGCACAAAATAATATCCTTAAAGGTGTGATCATCGAACAGGCAATATATTATTATCTCGCTATTGGCTATAGGGAAATAGCACAATTGCATTATGTCCGTATTCCTCAACAGTTTACCGCGAGATTTAAACGAGTTTTTTTTTTATATTATTGCAGATAGATATAGATTTCTATAGATCTCTGAAATAAATATCATCACGTTACACACAAGGAGTTAAGCAGTCAATCTTGGCATGTACGAGATGGGCTATTTTAGTGAAATTGCATAATTATGTAGTAAATAGCCTGACGGATCTACGTTCGCCCTGTAAGCCATTTCTGAGTTCGTTCTCCATCAGATGTTTACTTTTTGTAATTATGTATCTTTTTTTTTTATGTTTTTTTCCAAATAATAATGAAATATAATGTACCATCTCGTTTTTATCGTAATCGTTTGTTTTTACTATCCTATCTTATATAATATTAGAAATGCGAAAGTGAGTTTGTTTGGTACGCTTTCACGCTAAAACGGCTGAACAGATTTGGATGAAATTTGGCACATGGGTAAACCATTACCTGTGTTAGGACATAGAATACTTTTTATCCCGATATTCCCATGGGATCGAGACTTATTCGGGTGAAACAGCGAGGCGCAGCTAGTTTTCTATAATTTTTCAAATATTTCTCCAGAAATAATAACAATAATGAACATAAGCAACAGTTCACAAATTGTTGCTGTGTTAACAGTCTTTTCCTTTCTTTCTTTTTTGAGCATAAAAACCAGTATGACTGACAGCTTTTAGTCTTGTTTTATTTAGTAACAAGTTTTAATTATATTAACAAAATCGAAGTGTATAGAGTGCCGCGAGTTTCTTGTGGCACTCTAGTATCACTGCCTCGGCCCGGCTAGGGTGCCGTGAGCGTTGCATTGTCACTGTCACTTGTTATTTAGGTTAGGTTAGGTGACCACACAACGCACGAGCCGAGCGAGCGTAGCGAGCGGTGCCGCGGTAGCGGCCGGCGAAGTGCCAGGGTCCGTTTAGGCACAAGAGAATGTAATGTTTTGGGAATGTGGTGTTTTATAGCGATCTAACCTCGACAATCAAACAAAATAGGTACCAAGTGACGTGACTTAGTGACAGTGACAATGACAATCCAATGCTTGCGGCACTTTAGCCGGGCCGAGGCGGTGTTACTAGGGTGCCTGTAGTGGCACTTTATCCGATAGGGATAGAGTGCCACTGGTGGCACTCTATACACTGCCTAACAATATCAACCGACTGTGTCGAGAATGACTTCATGCCAATAGAATACACAACTTTAAGTGAGCAAACCTCGCGGATACAGCTAGTTAAAATTAACAAAATACACAGTTTTTTATGGTTTTTTACAAAAATAAAAACACATAATGAGTTAAAAGAAAAACAAGATCTTACCCGAGCTCCGAACCTTTTGTTATTAAAAATATATTTTCAGACTTTTCAGATCATTTAGGTATTAACCCAAAATTCTTCACGCTTCTGAATGATATCGCAAAACGTCTCGATATATATATCAATATAGACACTTAAATAAATAACAAATAATGAATAATTTGAATGTAAAATTAAAACTGAAAGGCTGAGTTTCGACAGTTTAACGAAATTATGTAACAACTTTCCAATAATTGAAAAAAAAATCTCTAGGAAGTCCATGGCTACTAATAGTTATTAGACAATTATAAATTAAGTTACCTTATTTACCTTAAGGAAGAATTTAGAATAACATGTTAAGTTGTTCAATTAAACGCCTGCCATACGGTAACCAACCGCGACCCGATAGAGGTGACCTGGGTGGTTTACAACCGTGTAGATGATAGTTTACGACCAAACGTTGAAAAAAATTCGCCGGTTGCCAACCAAGGTCACCTCTGTCGGGGACGCGGTTGGCAACTGTGTAGCAGGCGTTTTATTGAACAATAAACTCAAACTCAAAGCATTTATTTCAATTAAACCATATACCTACAGGCACTTTTGAATTGTCAAGGAGTCAGTCAGTCAGAAAAAAAAATTAAGCTAGTTGCCCATTCCAAAACTACTACGTTTTTTAATGGGCAACTAGCTTATTTTTTTTTAGCTATGGAGAAGAACGGGCAAGAAACTTCACGGAAACTCTTTTAAAGTTAAAAATTGTTACATAAAATTGATTACATCATTCATGTTGAAACTATACATGTGAGAACAATGTAAAAAGACGTGCACGTTAAAAGCGTCCGTAATAAAAAGATAAAAACAAAAACAATTCAAAGATTAAAATAAATTAAAATAGGTCATGGCAGCTAAGAGATGACCAGTCCCAACTGACGGCGCCCGTTCACGAGCATGACGCATGTATTAGCACCATTCAGCTCAACCATTTTGAAGGGAGCTAAATGATCCAACACACACGCCACCATCAGCGAGACATCTAGAATGTTGAATTGATTACCAAAACAACTTTATTCTTTGAACATCTACAAGGTACACAATGAGGACGAGATTATGCTAACCTTCCCGGATAATCAACCTACGTATGTGTATTGGATAACTAAAGTTGTGATGTGCTGTATGCAGTATGATTCGAATCGGATATCGCAAAATCCCGTATCTTTGCTTTCAAAACATGATTTAACAGACGTCAAAATAGCGCGCCAGCGACAGATGTCATATTGACAGGTGTCACATTGATAGATGTCATATTGACAACCGCGTCCCGACGGCGGTGACCTTAGTGGTTTACAACCATGTAGATGATGGTTTACGACCAAAAGTTGAAACAACTTTGCCGGTCGTCAACCAAGGTCACCTCTGTCCCTGTAGCAGGTACTTTACCAACGGGTATTGTATTACCTGGGTTGTGGAGGTCAGATAAGCACACGCTCCATGTACAATACTGGATTTCCGCTGCATCCGGTTAGACTGGAAGCCAATACCAACGTAGTTGAGAAAAGACTAGGCATATGTTGAATTCTATAATAATAATAATAATAATGCCACATACATGGCTCATGAGGGTGCTGGAGTTGTATAAAGTAGATGCAACTCTGCGCACCTTCCTGATGTCGTGTATGGGGCAATGGAGGACGGTCCTTCGCTACCCAGGATGTCGAAATATCCAAAGGAATAGCGAACCGATAAGGATCGAGCGAGGCATATTTCAGGGTGATAGTTTGAGTCCGCTCTGGTTTTGCTTAGCCCTGAATCCTCTAAGCACACTGCTGGAGGATTCAGGTCTAGGCTATCGGCTGAGGAGAGGTGGTCAGGTTATATCTCACCTCCTCTACATGGATGACCTAAAGCTCTTTGCCCCCAACAATTTGCGACTGATGGTGCTACTGAAAATAACTGAAACTTTCAGTAGCGCCATCAGGATGGAATTTGGTGTGGACAAATGTGCGGTCATGCATGTAAAGCGAGGGGAGATTGTGGAATCCGTGGGAACCCAACTCTCGGATTCCATAAACCTTAGAGCCCTCTCCCCATCCGAAACCTATAAGTATTTGGGTATGTCGGAAGCGTTGGGCATTAATGTTACTGACATGAAGCAATCGTTGAAGGAGCGCTTCTTTGGCCGCCTGAAGAAAGTATTTAATAGCCTTCTATCGGGCGGCAACAAGGTGCGCGCCTTCAACGGCTGGGTCATGCCGGTTTTGATGTACTCTTTCGGCATACTCAAATGGACTCAGACCGAACTCGACGCCCTGGATAGGAGGGTCCGTACGCTGTTAACTGCATATCGAATGCATCACCCACGGTCATCGGTAATGAGACTGTATATCCCGCGAAAGTGTGGAGGTCGAGGCTTTTTAAACGCTAAGACCCTCCACAATCGCGAGATATGCAGTCTTAGGGAATATTTCCAAGAAGCCGACGTGGGGATGCATCGAGATGTGGTCGCGGTGGACAAGGGCCTTACCCCGCTCTCCTTGGCTAAGGAGAACTGGCGCAAGCCTGTAGTGCTTGACACTAACGATCGCAAGGAGGTATGGCAGAGTAAGGAGCTTCACGGACGCTACTTCCGGGCCCTACATGGACCCGATGTAGATTTCCTAGCGTCCGTAGCCTGGCTGCGTTTTGGTGACCTTTTTGGGGAAACCGAAGGTTTTGTCTGTGCAATTATGGACGAAGTTATGATGACGAACAATTACCGGAGATTCATTGTGAAGGACGGCACGGTTGACATTTGTCGGGCATGCCACCGTCCGGGAGAATCAATCCGACACATTATCTCCGGGTGTTCTCGTCTAGCTAACGAAGAGTACTTGCATAGACACAACCTTGTAGCCAGGATTATCCACCAGCAACTTGCTCTGAAATACAGCCTTGTGGAATCTGAAGTGCCGTACTACAGGTATGTGCCCGACCCAGTTCTTGAAAATGGCAATATCACATTGTACTGGATCGCTCCATCATCACTGACAGGACTATTGTTGCCAATAAACCTGATATAGTGGTGGTGGACCGAGTAGAGCGCCGCACAATGATCATTGACATAACGGTCCCGCATGACGGGAACCTCGTGAAAGCCGAGAAAGATAAACAAATCAAGTATCTTGACTTGGCTCGCGAGGTTGTCGACATGTGGGATGTGGACTCAGCGATCATTGTGCCGATAGTCGTATCAGCCAATGGCTTAATTACTAAGAGCCTCGACCAACACCTAAGAAGGCTCTCGTTAGGCAGCTGGGTCAAGGGCTTGATTCAGAAAGCGGTACTCCTGGACACGGCTCGCACTGTCAGGAGGTTCCTCTCTCTGGAGCCCTGACCGCCGGTAGCTTGGACCCTGTTCCCGATACCGGTGGGCTACTATTTTTTATATTTTTAAATGTTTTTGTATTATTTTGTTTTTATAAAAATATTTAAAAATGTAAATTATATGTATATAAATGAAATAAAGGAGATAATAATATATATACATATATATATATACCCGCAGGGCAGCATGTGGCGAGCTGTTGGGCAGTAGCGACCCCACGGACCCTATCTCCCGGGAGTAATCTTGTTCCTCATCTCTGGCTTGCCTTTATTGGCCGGCTGGAGTGAACACTGACGAGGAACAGAGCTCCCACCTCATTCTTGCCTTAATTGGCCGGCTTGAGTGGAGATTCGCAAGAGCAAACGTGCTCGGAGGAAGGAAGTATTCCAGTAAGTGCTCGTAGGGATCTTGACCATCTTCCGGGCTCTGGGATTGTTCTGAAAGCCTTAGAATACCGCTCCACTCCTCAAGCACCTCAGGACATGTTGCCTCCTTGTCGCTACGTCACTATGTGCTAGCGACAGTTTTCGGGGGCCCATTATTGAGTGTGCAAGTCACCCCCTGCCATTTTATCCGTGTATACCATAACATCGATCAGGCAGGGGACATAGTCCTTCCATAGTTCTAGGTAACCAATCCACTATAGCCACCCAAACCCATAGCCCTATATTTTTTGTTTCCATATCTTGCAATAGTTCTGCACCAACCGGGGGTTGTCCTTGGGTGCACTAGCATAGTGCATACAGGGATAATCGTCGGTTGGTGCCTCGTTTCATTTAACACGTCTAACAGGCCTCTGCAAGTTGGCTTTGGCCCCTCGTACGCCTTCCAAAGGTCCGGGACCCCAGGGTCCCGAGAAATTTCAAAGACGTAAAATTAATAATAATATTATGATTATTTCAGAGCTGTGTCGAATTTTTAGACTTGTCTAAACCTTGTGTAACGTGCTTAAAACCATATTTCCTGGAGTTTTTTCTTTGCATTGTAACAATTGTTTCAATAGCGTTTTTATTAGTCATGATCTCAACAGAATTAAGTACTTTTATTATTTTCTTACTTCCGTGTACCTATGTGTCTGGATAAACAAGGTATTCATATATTATGATCAATTGATCATGCCACCCGTCAAGTTACAAGTGCAATTTGGCCTTCCTTGCCACGGGTTCTGTACCATAGTATCAACAATATTATTATGTGTTCTGATTTGAAAGGCATGGTTACCAGTGTAATTTGAGGCAAAATTTTGTCTATGGAGTGTAACGCATCTGTTGTGCCTACGGTATCTTCTATTCAATTGCTCTCTCACTGCTGAGAATCGTGACTCCGTATCAAATTCTCAACGGTCTTTTTTCTTGTGTTACGATCAGTGGCCTGGTAGAGTGCGGCGCTGATAGGTATCATCAAATGCTCTGATATTTGTTCCGACCACCTTTTTGGACTTCGGCTTCTTTTGCCCTCTATTTTCCCAATCACTATTAGACGTTCCGTGTTATTGGTACCTCTGCGGGCTGTGGCCGAAATATCTCACGTCACGTTGCAGGCAGATTGAAGACAGATCATGTATTTGGTTGATGTTGTGATGGTATACTTATATAGGGTACAGGGTGTAACGTTCACTCATCCTCTTTAGAAAAATGAGGGTCCTCCGACCAGCCGGGTGTCGTGTCGGGTGGGGTCCTGCCAGACGGTTAATGTCGTCGCTCGTCGTGCGATAAACGCGATTCAGGATTTTGTGACGTGACGTCAGAATGATGCGTAGTTCGCATGTTGCGATGTAGACATTTATTGTCGTTGGAAATTTTTGAAACCCAGTTTATTATTTTTGCATAGCTGCCACATAACCAATTACCAACTGGTGGGCTGACTGCATGTTTATCATAATCAGCATTTATTGTTCCCACTGCTGGGACACAGGCCTCCTCTCGCTGAGAGGGAGTGGCCGTCATGCGAGACCAGTGCGGACTGGTAGATGTCACAATATGTCTTCGATTTTTAGGTTCTAGGACATTTTTGCCGGTTTCCCCACGATGTTTTCCTTCACCGTTTTGAGGTTACCGTCAAGATGGAGGGACCAAGTCTTGGATCTCAAATCAGCCTACATAAAAGTTTAATTACTGTTAATTTAATATAATTTTATTTACTTTAATACTTTAGAGCAGTGTTAATGGAATAGTTTACACAAAGTAAAGCGCCTGTCTGGGTTCGAGCCTACGACCTACCTCTCGTAAGTCGCGGCCATTACCACTGGGCCACCACTGCTTGTATGCTCTATAGTTGAAAAAAACCCACCATTTTATATTTATTCAGAATCAATTTAAACTTAATAACATACATAATATCACGCCAACATTCCCCGAAGGGCTAGGCACAGGTGCATCTATAGTAAACCCACATTCACAATATTTGGACGGTAATTGGCTGGTATTTAATTTAGGTAAACATTGTAATTAGGACATGAAATACAAAATAATGAATTTACTCTGTACAGAACTTATACATACGGTGAAATACGGAACCCTAAAAATTCTCAATAATAAAGATGGTCTTTTGAATTTATTGTAACAACTGTCATAATATAGTTATGTAAATAAAATACCATATGTTTATTTTTGCACGACTCATAATGCAAAGCATTAGAGTGTGCTCTACGATCAAAAAAATTGTTTGCCTTATTTCTGCAACTGTTTTTATTGTTACACTCCCTCTAGTACACAGAACCTATATTAATTTATATACCATTGTATAGATGATTAAATGGAGATAAATACTGTACTTTTTAACAATTGATTTAATGCAACAGAAATGGAAAAAGCATCAAAATAGTTGAAAAAAAATTCCTGTCCGTCAATTTATGAACTCTGAAAACATTGTAGCTTGCGCTAAAATCAATTAATTGAGTAATTTTTTTTTATACATTCGTTATTGCCATAGAACGAACCTTATTGAAAATGGCTCTTTTATTCAAAGTAGTTTAATTATAATTAATAAAATACTAACTAAAATATAATATCTATATCTAAATATTTCCAACCATGACTTGACGTCCGTAGGGTGCCTAGCAACCGCCAAGTAAATATCTAAATAAATAGTCTTTGACATTACGTAAGGATTGCGAGGTTAGAAACTTTACCCATATTGATGGGTCAATGGTCAAAGTTTTTTTTTTTTTGGTTGGGAAATCATCAAATGACTTCTCCCGCTCTGGGCGGAGCGGAAGGGCGTGTCAGACTCTTACTGACTAAAACCCACCCGTGTTCCTTCCCTTGCCTAGACGGGGGCCACGGTTTCCCCTTAGGACTATCCGCGGAAACGCAGTCAAAACATACTTCATGAAAAGTGATAAATTGTTAATTTTTGTTGGAAACTATCTTTTGAATTTCTTTTTCGTTTATGAATGAGTGTTATGAGGCGTGCACTTTTCGATTTTCCAAACTATTTTATTATTTTGAATACTTCACGACCGATCAGATATCTTTTTAAAGATAATTACAAAAAAAAACCGACTTCCAAAAGAGTCTATATAAGTTATTTTTGACTTTGTGTCAAAAATAACTTTAATTTCGGAAGAAAGAAAATTTTCAGGAAAAAGACTGTGGCCTTCATCACTAAAAGGGCAGAATGAGAGAAATCTGAATGACTAATGTATTATCTCTACAAAGTCTTTTGTTTTTAATTCTTTTTCCAATAACATAGGCTATAATAAAAAAAGATATAAATCGTGGGCCAAGCCGGCGGCGGAAGCTAGTCTTTTCTAAAGATGCACATGAAAATATTACCACGTGCATTTTACAGTTAAAATATCCTATGAAGTATTTATGTAATTATCGATTAGTTAATAAAACGCCCTGTTTTTGCTGAACCAAGTATTAAACAAGAAACTTCCTTAGATGTTTTACAGCATGACAGTTGAAAACACCAGCTCGTGTATACAGGATGATTTACCCTCTGGGATAAATAAAAGGAGGTTTAGTAGCAAGAAATTCTCCTGAATTCAAAACTCTTAAAAATTTATTTTAATATACCTACATGTTTTTTTTCTGTAACCGAAGAAATAGAAACCATGCAACATGGAGTAACAAAATTCCCATGAGATTTTTTTAAACATATTTTGCATGTTTATCTACTTTTTTTTTTGTAAAAATCATAAATCTAGCAACAAATCATTGTATTTCTTGTAACCAGTATAGCTGCCACAATACCTTATCTGTTAAAAAAGTCACCCTGTAAACATCTAGTCGTAGATAACTAGTAGGTACATTCGTTTGGAATTCCTCGGAGTTATTCGGTCTTAGCTCAAAGATATTGCATTCCGGAGCGAATCGACTGTTTCCGTGCAACTTCACGCTTCCCTTTTACAGGGTAGGTAGGAGTCTTGTAGAGCTATAAAGAATTTTATTAACTTTGTTTTGCAAGTGGAAGCAATTTTAAAGCCGGTAAAACGATCTCTACAAATGTGGAGAAACCGAAAAATGATCTTTTATTTGCAAAATAACTACCGTATCGAATCCAATTTTTTATAAGAGTTTTTACTGTATTTTTTTTTCTCTATTACTATTTTGACGTTGAAAATACGAATTCTAGTGCTAATAATATTACGTCCATTACCTACCACAAATGAGTTAAACCTACGACGACCTGAAAATAACAAACTTCAGATTTTGTCGGAAGTAAGTACAACGGTAAAAGATCCGATGTACCCTAAGACGAATGAAGCATTTCTCAAAAAAATAACGGAACTACAATATTTTAAGTGACGATTGGTATGCTGTTCGGTTTACGGATGCACAAAAGAAATATTCACCTACCCCGGTTTCATCGAGTTCAATGTTAACGACGAATTATAGCGTTTTGAATCGGATATGTAAAAGCCAACTCCTACGGTGCGCCATATCGCGGACGCGCACCAGCCCGCACGAGGACGCACCGCCACGCACGCGTACAACGCGCGTCTGCGCTACCACGCACGCTAGGTTTCCCACGGTGCGTCGTGCGCGTGCGTCCGCGATATGGCGCACCGTCGGAGGGCGGCTTTATAAGAAGATTCACGCTCATATTTCTGGGCTTGGAGGCCATAGGCACTTGAGTCAATGTTTTTTGTTTTAAATTTGACTTGGGTGCTTGTGGCTTTGTAGTCTAGATTTATTAAAACGATCTTTTGCTGGATTAACGAATGCTTTACTTTCTTAAAAAGACGAATTGTATTCATTGGTGGATTGGTCAAATGAGTCTAGAGAAACGTTGACAGTTTGACATAAGTGTATTATCTATGGTTTGACACCCAATACGTTATTCGAAAAAGTGGAGACATTATTTTCGAAAGAATCCGCATATCGTACGGTTACTGATGATTTGTTACAAATAGTGTGCGGTCGTACAGCCGATTTAGTTAATATACGTCGTGAGACTATGTTGCGCCAGATTTCCGATGGCGATCATCGCGATGTATTACATAAAATTCCTCCAAGTACAGAATCACTGTTTAATGACGAGGCAGTTCAAACCTACCTTCAAACAATTGGGGGGGGGGGTGGATAAATTAACTGTATCAACAAAATCAGTACCTCAAACTTATGCTAAAGATAATTTTTATCAAAATCGAAAACCGTCCACTAGTAAGCAAGCTGATGATAGATTTTTTCGTCGAGACAACTTCAATAAAATACAAAAACATGGTTCACACGCTTCACTACAAACCAAAAGCCGAGCAAGTAACCATCGAACCAAACCTAGGGGAATAAAATCGCAATCGCAGGCTTTCACTAAAAACAGACGTCGCGATTGACTGTCGGACATTTCAAGGTGGTTGTCTAAAGCAGTTTCAGTATGAGCAATCTAGGCACACACAAAATATGCCGGCTGTTAAACGGTGCACGCATACCATTTATACTGAAACCGCCGCTAATATTTCCGAGTCCCACGGTTCTCTAATGTTACAGAACCAAATCATCTCCCAATATGACCATACAGATTCAAAACTTTAGAGTCAGGAGTAAGTACCAGAACCTGCAGAACGGACGCCCAGCTATCTTTCCACGTTCTTTTTGGTACCGAAGTCAGATCAGACCTTCCTTCCTATCTTCAATCTGAAGCAACTGAACCAGTTCGTAGCCAAACCATTTGAACTATTCAGTCACTTCTTGTTCCAAATTTTCACACGTCCATCGCACAGCAGCATCGCAGGTTCCTGAGATTAAATTGTCATCAAGATTTACATCAACATCAGCTACTTCAAATGACTTGTTTGCCATTTGGCCTTTCATCAGCACCCAGAACGTTTACCTTAATAATCAATTGTGTGGCGGAATTCCTGAGAAGTCACATCAGGTGCGTCGTTGAACGATTTCCTTCTAGCAAACCAGTCAAAATCGCAGTTGGAAGACGACATCGCTGGACAATCAACTTCAAAAAGTCTGTACTGGCTCCGACGCAATGCCTCGAGTTTATCGGCATAGCATGGGACACAAAACGCAACGCAAAGTCCCTGTCGGAGCCGAAGTGCCTATCGCTACGCAATGCACTTTACCAACAGACATGCAAGTGGTCCCTCAAACAGTACCAAACTCTAATGGGGAGACTCAACTTTGCAACGTTCGTGACTCCGAGAGGTCGCCTTCACTGTCGCACTCTGCAATACTACAGTCAACAGCTGTCGGTGAAACACCCGTACCGGCTGATACCTATCCCTCAACCAGCTCGGTCAGAGATGGAGTAGTGGTGTCAAGGTATAGGAAAGTCGATGCCGATCCACTTGAGTTCGGTGACACACCTATTGAATACAATGCATCAGACATCTCAAATAGTGTGGGAACCTGAACAATTTCGCAAAGGACATGGCATACCAACAAAAAAGGAGATGTTCGCTTTTTACGCAGCTTGTATACGTCAGAACCAACAGCAATTCTAACATGCACAGATACTGCTGCAAACCGACAATCGGACAGTAGTTTCGTATATCGCCCGTTTTCTTGCAGTCATGTTGTTAATCTGAAATATAAGTCACAATTAATCAATATCTTTGAAATTTTAGTTATGTAATCTATTTGTAAACAAGAAATAAATAAATCTAAGTCCTTTTTCAGCATGAAATTTAACTTACCTTATAATAAGTAATACTAAATTTATCGCGCCGAAACGGCTCGCGTGCGCACGTGGTGCTTGTCCCGTGGTCACCTGGAGACTAAAATTTGTTCCGCTGCCGCTTGCGCTCGTAGTTTTTAGAAAACGATACCGACAACCGCCAATTTAAATTATTTTTAATTCGATAAGCGCCATAACGCGTAGAGTATGAATTGGGATAAGGATAAGATTTTGGTCTAGCTTTTTATCTAACCGCCAAAATTGTATAAATATCGGGAGGGAAAAAAAGGATAAGCTAACTTTTATTACATATTTGTGTGCGGGTAAATATGTAGTAACCTCCATTTTTTCATTTATTTTTAACGAAGAAAAAAAGACTACAGACCAAACAGAGTCTGCAAAATGCGGCCAAAACGGAATAAACGACTAATTATGTTTTAAACACGAACAGGCATAACAAACTAAATACATATTTCTGAATTTTTACTTCCAGCCAAAATAGTTTAACGTACAATCATTAAAATATTACAAAAAGTCCAAAAGGTGTAACTTCTTTATTCTTAAATAATTCGTAGATCAAACACCAAAAAAATAATTTTACAAAAATTGAAGTCGTTTACAACGAAATAAATTGACAGAAGTCTATATTTTTCCTACCGCGTAACCGACAAAAAGTTTCACGTGGGCAAACGTTACCTAGACTAATCGACGCAGAAAAAAAAGGCGATTCTAAGTATGTATATAACTGAATTTCTCAAAAAATGTCGCTTATCCCTTTTCGCCCGTAAGGCATCGATATGTAAAATAAAATTAAACAGATTTCTATTCAACATTTATAAAAATACTAGTTATCCCGCGACTTCGTCTGAATTTACCGGAATAAAAAGTATCCCATGTCATGTTCTACCCATGTGCCAATTGTATCCAAATCTGTTCAGCCGTTGCGCGTTGTAGCACGAAAACGTAACAAACAAACATTTCGCATTATTATTGGTTAGGATGACTGGTCCTTGCCTAATCTAGATGAATACTTTTTAAATTAAAATCATTAGGTTTATTGCTAAGAACGATGGAATCCAAAATTTTGGTTGGTTAGCTATATCATCTGCTTAGCCTTTACCCAACTATATCAGGGTCAGCTTCTAGTCTAACGGTTGTACTGTATGCCTGCCTATCTGACCTCCACAACCCAGTTACTGGGTAACACTATGCCCATCGACAAGACTGGTTGTGAGACTTGGCTTTTGAGATCCGTTACGACTGTCTAAAATCTACAAATGACAGCCGGGACCAACTGCTTAAACGTGCTTTTCGAGGCACGGAGGTGGTCTCGATATGTAATCTATGGTCACCCATCCACGGACCGACCTCGGAAAAGTTGCTTAACCTTGAAGATCGACCGCTGCGGCTGTTATTATTTAGCCACGAGCCACCTCAAAATGGTAAAGTTCTAAATAGGAGGTCAAAATCCTAATATCATTTACCATATTACACAATTTCAAAGTCAAAAACTTAGCACACTGTCTGACCCACAAAGCGAAAATGTCACCAAAAATATGTTTACGGCTAAACACAATAAACAAACTATTTGTGTGGTATTTCATAAATACATAGTTCTGTCGCAGCTGAAAGTTTCACTCGTAATTCTAAGACAACCAGTGGAACTCGAATGAAATTCTTTAGTTCGATAACTGGCTGGAAATTGTCTCACTGCAACACAAAATTCTAATCAGCCTATTTATTTATTTGGTAAAAACATGCACAACATACAGACCCAGATAAAAGTCATTGCACAGTAAAATTTCAATAATAACAAACATAATATTTACAATAAGAAAGGAATAACAATAAGAAATAATACACAACAAAACAAGTAAAACTAACAAAATAACAATCAAATAATATTAGCACAAAAAAATCTCACAGAATCTCAAACATGCAAGACATACGTGTATCCATCTCGCGGCAAACAAATCACACTAATGTGACTGATTCGATGCCAGTAGAGCATTCAGCATTGCGAGCGCGCTAACCTAGGACGAGTTAAAATAGTATGTATAATGTTCCCAATACTGGGACACAGGTCTCAATAAGAGAAAAACAGAATTAGTTAATGCCAAACCACTCTTGCTTATTGCGTTATGGCGATTTGTTTTTTCATTTTCATCATAAAGTAAAAATATCCAAAGAACTATGGGTAGGACTCTTAGGACCTTCTAAATAGGAGAGGAACCTTCTAAATATAGATAAGGACTGTATCCTAGCCTAGACTACCGTTTTCAATTAGCTTCTTCAGATAGTTAATTGACTCTGGCGTGACTTTGCGGAAATCCATTATAAAATACAAATAGACGATGTATATTTAGTAACTTAATCCGCTTAACTGTTCTTAAAGAGTCTTAGAGAACCCTGTAAGAAATCGACACGTGTTTCGCATCTCAACGAGGCATCCTCAGGATGACGATTGACTTGTTGCGAACTCGGACACAGCAGCAGAGGCGGAGCTTCTTCAGGTGATGGTCGTAGACTATTAAACTCTAGGTCGCCTATTGGCACGCAATCGCTGAATTCACATCTCACAATACTCGTATATTGACAACCTTAGGGCTTAGAAATAGTGACATTCTATCAGCGATAACGATATATAAAAGTCGAAAATGTATGACTGACATTAAGCTTATGTTAATCCTGTTGAAAGTTGTTGTAGAAATACGAAAGCTTTGAAAGCGATTGCTACTTATCTAGGCCCTCTTGTATGCTGAGTCAAAATACTCGATGAATCTTGTCAAAACTGAGAAGGATGGAGAACCATCCTTCTCAGTTTTCACAAGATTTTCATTGTCGTGGACGACGTTGGGTTGCGGGAATGCTGTTAATATCATCTCAACAGTTACTATTATGACGTTCTTATCGATCAACTACGACTATTTTATCAGTGTCATTATAGTATGAGATTCGTTCGAGAAACAATGGTAGTAGAACATATCACTTTTGACTAGACGTCTTGCATTGTTTAGAATTCAAATACTGTTGTTCATAATACGAAATAACACTAAGTAAGTATTTGGTTATACTAGGTGACGCACAAGTTATCACGCGTTTGCAGCTTTGTAAGATGCTCTCGTTTTTGTAAATGGAATGTTTAGTCATTCAGTCTTTGATATTTTTGAAGTACACGAATATACAGAAACTTTTTACAAAAAAAAAACAACAGACTTCCAAAAAAAAACATTACAAAGTGAAAAATAACTTTGATATAGGAATTAAGACTGTGTCTTTGGTTTTGAATTTTCGTTTTTTGCCACCGACTTATTTTTCAGTTTGTAGTGGTTTTTTTTTGGAAGACGGTTGTTTTTTTTTTAGTAAAATGTTTTTATTTTTAACTTTTTAGTTAGTTAGTGGTACATAATTGAATTCAAATTTATAAATTTATACAAATTCGAATAGGTACCACTACCTGAGATGCAAATAACAGTGACAGGAAGTTATAACGATATAAAAAAATAAAAAAAAACATACGTGACGAACATATAACGTCCTCCTTTTTGGAAGTCGGTTAAAAATACACATCGTAAAATCATGGAGAGCTATACTCTACAAGAATGCGGAAATTTGTCTAATTTTTTTTATTTAATCAAAAATTTCTCGATTTGCTGTGGCCCGCAAGATCACCTAATTTGACAACCTGCAGACTTTATTCTATGGGGTTTTCTGACGTCACGCGATTTTTCGGATAAGCCACAGATCTTGGCTGCCTTAAAAGAGAACATCATAGAAGAAGTGGCGAATTTATCGCCAGAAATACTGAGAAAAGTAGCTCTTAAACTCGCCCGAATGTGCGTCAATTCATTCTGGCCGTCTGGCGGCGGTCACCTATCAGATACAATTTTTTTGACTTAAGAATAAAATAATAAGTCCGAATAAATAATATAACAATAACCTAAACGATTAATATTATTCACAAAAAAGCCTTAGGAAATCAACTGATTACTTATTACAGTAATCTATTTATGGAGAGCAGTGGTGGCCCAGTGGTAACAGCCGCGACTTATGAGTTGAAGGTCGTAAGTTCGAACCCTGCCAGGCGCTTTACTTTGTGTAAATGATTTCATCACCACTGCTCTCAAAACGGGGAAGGAAAAGATCGTGAGGAAATTGGCAATAAACGTTGTATATCGTGTGTATAGTTACACACCGATTTCTCTCTTTCAGTCGTCAGTAATTTGACATTCGAACGAAGAAGACAAAGCGTTGTGTAACTATACAGGCGATATACAACGTTTATTAGTAAGGAGGTAACCCTATAAATTCCAAGACATGTGACATCTACCAACGGCTCGCGTGCGCACGTGGTGCTTGTCCCGTGGTCACCTGGAGACTAAAATTTGTTCCGCTGCCGCTTGCGCTCGTAGTTTTCAGAAAACGATACCGACAACCGCCAATTTAAATTATTTTTAATTCGATAAGCGCCATAACGCGTAGAGTATGAATTGGGATAAGGATAAGATTTTGGTCTAGCTTTTTATCTAACCGCCAAAATTGTATAAATATCGGGAGGGAAAAAAAGGATAAGCTAACTTTTATTACATATTTGTGTGCGGGTAAATATGTAGTAACCTCCATTTTTTCATTTATTTTTAACGAAGAAAAAAAGACTACAAACCAAACAGAGTCTGCAAAATGCGGCCAAAACGGAATAAACGACTAATTATGTTTTAAACACGAACAGGCATAACAAACTAAATACATATTTCTGAATTTTTACTTCCAGCCAAAATAGTTTAACGTACAATCATTAAAATATTACAAAAAGTCCAAAAGGTGTAACTTCTTTATTCTTAAATAATTCGTAGATCAAACGCCAAAAAAATAATTTTACAAAAATTGAAGTCGTTTACAACGAAATAAATTGACAGAAGTCTATATTTTTCCTACCGCGTAACCGACAAAAAGTTTCACGTGGGCAAACGTTACCTAGACTAATCGACGCAGAAAAAAAAGGCGATTCTAAGTATGTATATAACTGAATTTCTCAAAAAATGTCGCTTATCCCTTTTCGCCCTTAAGGCATCGATATGTAAAATAAAATTAAACAGATTTCTATTCAACATTTATAAAAATACTAGTTATCCCGCGACTTCGTCTGAATTTACCGGAATAAAAAGTATCCCATGTCATGTTCTACCCATGTGCCAATTGTATCCAAATCTGTTCAGCCGTTGCGCGTTGTAGCACGAAAACGTAACAAACAAACATTTCGCATTATTATTGGTTAGGATGACTGGTCCTTGCCTAATCTAGATGAATACTTTTTAAATTAAAATCATTAGGTTTATTGCTAAGAACGATGGAATCCAAAATTTTGGTTGGTTAGCTATATCATCTGCTTAGCCTTTACCCAACTATATCAGGGTCAGCTTCTAGTCTAACGGTTGTACTGTATGCCTGCCTATCTGACCTCCACAACCCAGTTACTGGGTAACACTATGCCCATCGACAAGACTGGTTGTGAGACTTGGCTTTTGAGATCCGTTACGACTGTCTAAAATCTACAAATGACAGCCGGGACCAACTGCTTAAACGTGCTTTTCGAGGCACGGAGGTGGTCTCGATATGTAATCTATGGTCACCCATCCACGGACCGACCTCGGAAAAGTTGCTTAACCTTGAAGATCGACCGCTGCGGCTGTTATTATTTAGCCACGAGCCACCTCAAAATGGTAAAGTTCTAAATAGGAGGTCAAAATCCTAATATCATTTACCATATTACACAATTTCAAAGTCAAAAACTTAGCACACTGTCTGACCCACAAAGCGAAAATGTCACCAAAAATATGTTTACGGCTAAACACAATAAACAAACTATTTGTGTGGTATTTCATAAATACATAGTTCTGTCGCAGCTGAAAGTTTCACTCGTAATTCTAAGACAACCAGTGGAACTCGAATGAAATTCTTTAGTTCGATAACTGGCTGGAAATTGTCTCACTGCAACACAAAATTCTAATCAGCCTATTTATTTATTTGGTAAAAACATGCACAACATACAGACCCAGATAAAAGTCATTGCACAGTAAAATTTCAATAATAACAAACATAATATTTACAATAAGAAAGGAATAACAATAAGAAATAATACACAACAAAACAAGTAAAACTAACAAAATAACAATCAAATAATATTAGCACAAAAAAATCTCACAGAATCTCAAACATGCAAGACATACGTGTATCCATCTCGCGGCAAACAAATCACACTAATGTGACTGATTCGATGCCAGTAGAGCATTCAGCATTGCGAGCGCGCTAACCTAGGACGAGTTAAAATAGTATGTATAATGTTCCCAATACTGGGACACAGGCCTCAATAAGAGAAAAACAGCATTAGTTAATGCCAAACCACTCTTGCTTATTGCGTTATGGCGATTTGTTTTTTCATTTTCATCATAAAGTAAAAATATCCAAAGAACTATGGGTAGGACTCTTAGGACCTTCTAAATAGGAGAGGAACCTTCTAAATATAGATAAGGACTGTATCCTAGCCTAGACTACCGTTTTCAATTAGCTTCTTCAGATAGTTAATTGACTCTGGCGTGACTTTGCGGAAATCCATTATAAAATACAAATAGACGATGTATATTTAGTAACTTAATCCGCTTAACTGTTCTTAAAGAGTCTTAGAGAACCCTGTAAGAAATCGACACGTGTTTCGCATCTCAACGAGGCATCCTCAGGATGACGATTGACTTGTTGCGAACTCGGACACAGCAGCAGAGGCGGAGCTTCTTCAGGTGATGGTCGTAGACTATTAAACTCTAGGTCGCCTATTGGCACGCAATCGCTGAATTCACATCTCACAATACTCGTATATTGACAACCTTAGGGCTTAGAAATAGTGACATTCTATCAGCGATAACGATATATAAAAGTCGAAAATGTATGACTGACATTAAGCTTATGTTAATCCTGTTGAAAGTTGTTGTAGAAATACGAAAGCTTTGAAAGCGATTGCTACTTATCTAGGCCCTCTTGTATGCTGAGTCAAAATACTCGATGAATCTTGTCAAAACTGAGAAGGATGGAGAACCATCCTTCTCAGTTTTCACAAGATTTTCATTGTCGTGGACGACGTTGGGTTGCGGGAATGCTGTTAATATCATCTCAACAGTTACTATTATGACGTTCTTATCGATCAACTACGACTATTTTATCAGTGTCATTATAGTATGAGATTCGTTCGAGAAACAATGGTAGTAGAACATATCACTTTTGACTAGACGTCTTGCATTGTTTAGAATTCAAATACTGTTGTTCATAATACGAAATAACACTAAGTAAGTATTTGGTTATACTAGGTGACGCACAAGTTATCACGCGTTTGCAGCTTTGTAAGATGCTCTCGTTTTTGTAAATGGAATGTTTAGTCATTCAGTCTTTGATATTTTTGAAGTACACGAATATACAGAAACTTTTTACAAAAAAAAAACAACAGACTTCCAAAAAAAAACATTACAAAGTGAAAAATAACTTTGATATAGGAATTAAGACTGTGTCTTTGGTTTTGAATTTTCGTTTTTTGCCACCGACTTATTTTTCAGTTTGTAGTGTTTTTTTTTTGGAAGACGGTTGTTTTTTTTTTAGTAAAATGTTTTTATTTTTAACTTTTTAGTTAGTTAGTGGTACATAATTGAATTCAAATTTATAAATTTATACAAATTCGAATAGGTACCACTACCTGAGATGCAAATAACAGTGACAGGAAGTTATAACGATATAAAAAAATAAAAAAAAACATACGTGACGAACATATAACGTCCTCCTTTTTGGAAGTCGGTTAAAAATACACATCGTAAAATCATGGAGAGCTATACTCTACAAGAATGCGGAAATTTGTCTAATTTTTTTTATTTAATCAAAAATTTCTCGATTTGCTGTGGCCCGCAAGATCACCTAATTTGACAACCTGCAGACTTTATTCTATGGGGTTTTCTGACGTCACGCGATTTTTCGGATAAGCCACAGATCTTGGCTGCCTTAAAAGAGAACATCATAGAAGAAGTGGCGAATTTATCGCCAGAAATACTGAGAAAAGTAGCTCTTAAACTCGCCCGAATGTGCGTCAATTCATTCTGGCCGTCTGGCGGCGGTCACCTATCAGATACAATTTTTTTGACTTAAGAATAAAATAATAAGTCCGAATAAATAATATAACAATAACCTAAACGATTAATATTATTCACAAAAAAGCCTTAGGAAATCAACTGATTACTTATTACAGTAATCTATTTATGGAGAGCAGTGGTGGCCCAGTGGTAACAGCCGCGACTTATGAGTTGAAGGTCGTAAGTTCGAACCCTGCCAGGCGCTTTACTTTGTGTAAATGATTTCATCACCACTGCTCTCAAAACGGGGAAGGAAAAGATCGTGAGGAAATTGGCAATAAACGTTGTATATCGTGTGTATAGTTACACACCGATTTCTCTCTTTCAGTCGTCAGTAATTTGACATTCGAACGAAGAAGACAAAGCGTTGTGTAACTATACAGGCGATATACAACGTTTATTAGTAAGGAGGTAACCCTATAAATTCCAAGACATGTGACATCTACCAACGGCTCGCGTGCGCACGTGGTGCTTGTCCCGTGGTCACCTGGAGACTAAAATTTGTTCCGCTGCCGCTTGCGCTCGTAGTTTTCAGAAAACGATACCGACAACCGCCCATTTAAATTATTTTTAATTCGATAAGCGCCATAACGCGTAGAGTATGAATTGGGATAAGGATAAGATTTTGGTCTAGCTTTTTATCTAACCGCCAAAATTGTATAAATATCGGGAGGGAAAAAAAGGATAAGCTAACTTTTATTACATATTTGTGTGCGGGTAAATATGTAGTAACCTCCATTTTTTCATTTATTTTTAACGAAGAAAAAAAGACTACAGACCAAACAGAGTCTGCAAAATGCGGCCAAAACGGAATAAACGACTAATTATGTTTTAAACACGAACAGGCATAACAAACTAAATACATATTTCTGAATTTTTACTTCCAGCCAAAATAGTTTAACGTACAATCATTAAAATATTACAAAAAGTCCAAAAGGTGTAACTTCTTTATTCTTAAATAATTCGTAGATCAAACGCCAAAAAAATAATTTTACAAAAATTGAAGTCGTTTACAACGAAATAAATTGACAGAAGTCTATATTTTTCCTACCGCGTAACCGACAAAAAGTTTCACGTGGGCAAACGTTACCTAGACTAATCGACGCAGAAAAAAAAGGCGATTCTAAGTATGTATATAACTGAATTTCTCAAAAAATGTCGCTTATCCCTTTTCGCCCGTAAGGCATCGATATGTAAAATAAAATTAAACAGATTTCTATTCAACATTTATAAAAATACTAGTTATCCCGCGACTTCGTCTGAATTTACCGGAATAAAAAGTATCCCATGTCATGTTCTACCCATGTGCCAATTGTATCCAAATCTGTTCAGCCGTTGCGCGTTGTAGCACGAAAACGTAACAAACAAACATTTCGCATTATTATTGGTTAGGATGACTGGTCCTTGCCTAATCTAGATGAATACTTTTTAAATTAAAATCATTAGGTTTATTGCTAAGAACGATGGAATCCAAAATTTTGGTTGGTTAGCTATATCATCTGCTTAGCCTTTACCCAACTATATCAGGGTCAGCTTCTAGTCTAACGGTTGTACTGTATGCCTGCCTATCTGACCTCCACAACCCAGTTACTGGGTAACACTATGCCCATCGACAAGACTGGTTGTGAGACTTGGCTTTTGAGATCCGTTACGACTGTCTAAAATCTACAAATGACAGCCGGGACCAACTGCTTAAACGTGCTTTTCGAGGCACGGAGGTGGTCTCGATATGTAATCTATGGTCACCCATCCACGGACCGACCTCGGAAAAGTTGCTTAACCTTGAAGATCGACCGCTGCGGCTGTTATTATTTAGCCACGAGCCACCTCAAAATGGTAAAGTTCTAAATAGGAGGTCAAAATCCTAATATCATTTACCATATTACACAATTTCAAAGTCAAAAACTTAGCACACTGTCTGACCCACAAAGCGAAAATGTCACCAAAAATATGTTTACGGCTAAACACAATAAACAAACTATTTGTGTGGTATTTCATAAATACATAGTTCTGTCGCAGCTGAAAGTTTCACTCGTAATTCTAAGACAACCAGTGGAACTCGAATGAAATTCTTTAGTTCGATAACTGGCTGGAAATTGTCTCACTGCAACACAAAATTCTAATCAGCCTATTTATTTATTTGGTAAAAACATGCACAACATACAGACCCAGATAAAAGTCATTGCACAGTAAAATTTCAATAATAACAAACATAATATTTACAATAAGAAAGGAATAACAATAAGAAATAATACACAACAAAACAAGTAAAACTAACAAAATAACAATCAAATAATATTAGCACAAAAAAATCTCACAGAATCTCAAACATGCAAGACATACGTGTATCCATCTCGCGGCAAACAAATCACACTAATGTGACTGATTCGATGCCAGTAGAGCATTCAGCATTGCGAGCGCGCTAACCTAGGACGAGTTAAAATAGTATGTATAATGTTCCCAATACTGGGACACAGGTCTCAATAAGAGAAAAACAGAATTAGTTAATGCCAAACCACTCTTGCTTATTGCGTTATGGCGATTTGTTTTTTCATTTTCATCATAAAGTAAAAATATCCAAAGAACTATGGGTAGGACTCTTAGGACCTTCTAAATAGGAGAGGAACCTTCTAAATATAGATAAGGACTGTATCCTAGCCTAGACTACCGTTTTCAATTAGCTTCTTCAGATAGTTAATTGACTCTGGCGTGACTTTGCGGAAATCCATTATAAAATACAAATAGACGATGTATATTTAGTAACTTAATCCGCTTAACTGTTCTTAAAGAGTCTTAGAGAACCCTGTAAGAAATCGACACGTGTTTCGCATCTCAACGAGGCATCCTCAGGATGACGATTGACTTGTTGCGAACTCGGACACAGCAGCAGAGGCGGAGCTTCTTCAGGTGATGGTCGTAGACTATTAAACTCTAGGTCGCCTATTGGCACGCAATCGCTGAATTCACATCTCACAATACTCGTATATTGACAACCTTAGGGCTTAGAAATAGTGACATTCTATCAGCGATAACGATATATAAAAGTCGAAAATGTATGACTGACATTAAGCTTATGTTAATCCTGTTGAAAGTTGTTGTAGAAATACGAAAGCTTTGAAAGCGATTGCTACTTATCTAGGCCCTCTTGTATGCTGAGTCAAAATACTCGATGAATCTTGTCAAAACTGAGAAGGATGGAGAACCATCCTTCTCAGTTTTCACAAGATTTTCATTGTCGTGGACGACGTTGGGTTGCGGGAATGCTGTTAATATCATCTCAACAGTTACTATTATGACGTTCTTATCGATCAACTACGACTATTTTATCAGTGTCATTATAGTATGAGATTCGTTCGAGAAACAATGGTAGTAGAACATATCACTTTTGACTAGACGTCTTGCATTGTTTAGAATTCAAATACTGTTGTTCATAATACGAAATAACACTAAGTAAGTATTTGGTTATACTAGGTGACGCACAAGTTATCACGCGTTTGCAGCTTTGTAAGATGCTCTCGTTTTTGTAAATGGAATGTTTAGTCATTCAGTCTTTGATATTTTTGAAGTACACGAATATACAGAAACTTTTTACAAAAAAAAAACAACAGACTTCCAAAAAAAAACATTACAAAGTGAAAAATAACTTTGATATAGGAATTAAGACTGTGTCTTTGGTTTTGAATTTTCGTTTTTTGCCACCGACTTATTTTTCAGTTTGTAGTGTTTTTTTTTTGGAAGACGGTTGTTTTTTTTTTAGTAAAATGTTTTTATTTTTAACTTTTTAGTTAGTTAGTGGTACATAATTGAATTCAAATTTATAAATTTATACAAATTCGAATAGGTACCACTACCTGAGATGCAAATAACAGTGACAGGAAGTTATAACGATATAAAAAAATAAAAAAAAACATACGTGACGAACATATAACGTCCTCCTTTTTGGAAGTCGGTTAAAAATACACATCGTAAAATCATGGAGAGCTATACTCTACAAGAATGCGGAAATTTGTCTAATTTTTTTTATTTAATCAAAAATTTCTCGATTTGCTGTGGCCCGCAAGATCACCTAATTTGACAACCTGCAGACTTTATTCTATGGGGTTTTCTGACGTCACGCGATTTTTCGGATAAGCCACAGATCTTGGCTGCCTTAAAAGAGAACATCATAGAAGAAGTGGCGAATTTATCGCCAGAAATACTGAGAAAAGTAGCTCTTAAACTCGCCCGAATGTGCGTCAATTCATTCTGGCCGTCTGGCGGCGGTCACCTATCAGATACAATTTTTTTGACTTAAGAATAAAATAATAAGTCCGAATAAATAATATAACAATAACCTAAACGATTAATATTATTCACAAAAAAGCCTTAGGAAATCAACTGATTACTTATTACAGTAATCTATTTATGGAGAGCAGTGGTGGCCCAGTGGTAACAGCCGCGACTTATGAGTTGAAGGTCGTAAGTTCGAACCCTGCCAGGCGCTTTACTTTGTGTAAATGATTTCATCACCACTGCTCTCAAAACGGGGAAGGAAAAGATCGTGAGGAAATTGGCAATAAACGTTGTATATCGTGTGTATAGTTACACACCGATTTCTCTCTTTCAGTCGTCAGTAATTTGACATTCGAACGAAGAAGACAAAGCGTTGTGTAACTATACAGGCGATATACAACGTTTATTAGTAAGGAGGTAACCCTATAAATTCCAAGACATGTGACATCTACCAACGGCTCGCGTGCGCACGTGGTGCTTGTCCCGTGGTCACCTGGAGACTAAAATTTGTTCCGCTGCCGCTTGCGCTCGTAGTTTTCAGAAAACGATACCGACAACCGCCAATTTAAATTATTTTTAATTCGATAAGCGCCATAACGCGTAGAGTATGAATTGGGATAAGGATAAGATTTTGGTCTAGCTTTTTATCTAACCGCCAAAATTGTATAAATATCGGGAGGGAAAAAAAGGATAAGCTAACTTTTATTACATATTTGTGTGCGGGTAAATATGTAGTAACCTCCATTTTTTCATTTATTTTTAACGAAGAAAAAAAGACTACAG
The DNA here is from genome assembly GCA_948150665.1 of Conistra vaccinii. Taxonomy (NCBI): domain Eukaryota; kingdom Metazoa; phylum Arthropoda; class Insecta; order Lepidoptera; family Noctuidae; genus Conistra; species Conistra vaccinii. The sequence continues at coordinate 15,076,989 of OX411341.1, read as the reverse complement.
ACCAAACAGAGTCTGCAAAATGCGGCCAAAACGGAATAAACGACTAATTATGTTTTAAACACGAACAGGCATAACAAACTAAATACATATTTCTGAATTTTTACTTCCAGCCAAAATAGTTTAACGTACAATCATTAAAATATTACAAAAAGTCCAAAAGGTGTAACTTCTTTATTCTTAAATAATTCGTAGATCAAACGCCAAAAAAATAATTTTACAAAAATTGAAGTCGTTTACAACGAAATAAATTGACAGAAGTCTATATTTTTCCTACCGCGTAACCGACAAAAAGTTTCACGTGGGCAAACGTTACCTAGACTAATCGACGCAGAAAAAAAAGGCGATTCTAAGTATGTATATAACTGAATTTCTCAAAAAATGTCGCTTATCCCTTTTCGCCCGTAAGGCATCGATATGTAAAATAAAATTAAACAGATTTCTATTCAACATTTATAAAAATACTAGTTATCCCGCGACTTCGTCTGAATTTACCGGAATAAAAAGTATCCCATGTCATGTTCTACCCATGTGCCAATTGTATCCAAATCTGTTCAGCCGTTGCGCGTTGTAGCACGAAAACGTAACAAACAAACATTTCGCATTATTATTGGTTAGGATGACTGGTCCTTGCCTAATCTAGATGAATACTTTTTAAATTAAAATCATTAGGTTTATTGCTAAGAACGATGGAATCCAAAATTTTGGTTGGTTAGCTATATCATCTGCTTAGCCTTTACCCAACTATATCAGGGTCAGCTTCTAGTCTAACGGTTGTACTGTATGCCTGCCTATCTGACCTCCACAACCCAGTTACTGGGTAACACTATGCCCATCGACAAGACTGGTTGTGAGACTTGGCTTTTGAGATCCGTTACGACTGTCTAAAATCTACAAATGACAGCCGGGACCAACTGCTTAAACGTGCTTTTCGAGGCACGGAGGTGGTCTCGATATGTAATCTATGGTCACCCATCCACGGACCGACCTCGGAAAAGTTGCTTAACCTTGAAGATCGACCGCTGCGGCTGTTATTATTTAGCCACGAGCCACCTCAAAATGGTAAAGTTCTAAATAGGAGGTCAAAATCCTAATATCATTTACAACTATATTACACAATTTCAAAGTCAAAAACTTAGCACACTGTCTGACCCACAAAGCGAAAATGTCACCAAAAATATGTTTACGGCTAAACACAATAAACAAACTATTTGTGTGGTATTTCATAAATACATAGTTCTGTCGCAGCTGAAAGTTTCACTCGTAATTCTAAGACAACCAGTGAAACTCGAATGAAATTCTTTAGTTCGATAACTGGCTGGAAATTGTCTCACTGCAACACAAAATTCTAATCAGCCTATTTATTTATTTGGTAAAAACATGCACAACATACAGACCCAGATAAAAGTCATTGCACAGTAAAATTTCAATAATAACAAACATAATATTTACAATAAGAAAGGAATAACAATAAGAAATAATACACAACAAAACAAGTAAAACTAACAAAATAACAATCAAATAATATTAGCACAAAAAAATCTCACAGAATCTCAAACATGCAAGACATACGTGTATCCATCTCGCGGCAAACAAATCACACTGATGTGACTGATTCGATGCCAGTAGAGCATTCAGCATTGCGAGCGCGCTAACCTAGGACGAGTTAAAATAGTATGTATAATGTTCCCAATACTGGGACACAGGCCTCGATATGAGAAAAACAGCATTAGTTAATGCCAAACCACTCTTGCTTATTGCGTTATGGCGATTTGTTATTTCATTTTCATCATAAAGTAAAAATATCCAAAGAACTATGGCTAGGAATTTTAGGACCTTCTAAATAGGAGAGGAACCTTCTAAATATAGGTTAGGACTGTATCCTAGCCTAGACTACCGTTTTCAATGAGCTTCTTCAGATAGTTAATTGACTCAGGTGTGACTTTGCGGAAATCCATTATAAAATACAATAGACGATGTATATTTAGTAACTTAATCCGCTTAACTGTTCTTAAAGAGTCTTAGAGAACCCTGTAAGAAATCGACACGAGTTTCGCATCTCAACGAGGTATCCTTAGGATGACGATTGACTTGTTGCGAACTCGGACACAGCAGCACAGGCGGAGCTTCTTCAGGTGATGGTCGTAGACTATTAAACTCTAGGTCGTAGTGACTACTGGCACGAAATCGCTGAATTCACATCCCAAAATATATTGACAAGCTTAGGGCTTAGAAATAGTGACACTCTATCAGCGATAACGATGATAGAAAAGTCGAAAATGTATGGGACTGACATTAAGCTTATGTCAATCCTGTTGAAAGTCGTTGTAGAAATACGAAAGCTTTGAAAGCGATTGCTACTTATTTAGGCCCTCTTGTGTGCTAAGTCAACATACTTGATTCTCAGTACTATGTATACTCCATCTAGTATACTCCATCCTTCTCAGTTTCACAAGTATTTCGCTGTCGTGGACTTGCGGGAATGCTGTTAATAATTATCATCTCAACAGTTACTATTATGACGTTCTTATCGATCAACTACGACTATTTTATCAGTGTCACCGCTTGACTGTCACTAATGAGACACAATAAAATTTTAATTGTTATCGAGCTGCATCAGTCTTTCGGACATTTGAGCTCATAGTATGAGATTCGTTCGAGAAACAATGGTAGTAGAACATATCACTTTTGACTAGACGTCTTGCATTGTTTAGAATTCAAATACTGTTGTTCATAATACGAAATAACAATAAATATTTGGTTTTACTCGGTGGCGCACAAGTTATCACGCCTTTGTAAGATGCTCTCGTTTTTGTAAATGGATTGTTTAGTCATTGACTTTGACATTTTTTAAGTACACAAATATAAAATACAGCAGTGGGAAGATTACAGGAAAGTGGCTTTCTATTATTTCTGCCTACCCCCATAAGAAAAAAAGCGTGTATTTACATCACTCTAAAACCCACAAACAAAACAAAAACCAGCTTATTCAATTAATTTAAAATCTCAATAATAATAAAACCACATCGTAAATTCATAACATAATCCTACCGGAAGTGCGTCACGCGACACGTGACGTCACGGGAAATCCAACCGGAAGTTACGTCATAAAGGCTTAAGCGTCGGTGGAAAAAATTACGCGCGTTTTTTGGCGGGAAACGAGTGACTTCCGGATCCGGGACGCCTTTACAAGGAAAGGTGTTGAATTGTTAGAGATTTGTGTTTTACGAATTATGTTGGGACATACGGACAAACTTAGTTATTATAGACATAAATAATTTTATTAAGTTTCAGTTGTTGAATTGGCGAACTTGTTGTAAAGAAAATATTAATATGAGCATGAATTAGATTTTAAAAAAATGAGGCAGTCTGGGACTGCCAATTGAAGTGAAAACTTAGTAACGCCATCTAACGAAAATGTCAGGAATTTATGTGGCTTTCTGTCAGTACAAGAACGAAAGCTGTAGCTCCATAAAAAATCCAAAAAAATGCGCTGTCAACAAAAACTTAAACGTCGTACGAATTTTCGATCAGAGGGCCTAGACAAATGACATTCGCTTCGGAGCGATTCTATTTCGACAATCGCTATCGCTTCAACGACATACCTACACTACGTTTCGCTATCGTCTGATCCATTGGTTTCTTCGATAAAAATTACATATTGTCTCTGGTCTTTCGTTAGCAAGTTATCGTTCGAGGCTGTATGAATGGAATGATGTTAAATATTGTCTAGCTAATTTCTATTCGTTGAGCTATGATCACGTGACATTTCGATAGCTTTTGTCAATCCCATACATTTTTGACTTTTCTACTAGCGTTGTCGCTAATCGAATGTTACTTTGTCTAGGCCCTCAGGTCACGTATCCTGACGCCAGTTTAAAGATTTTTACCCATCCCAAAAAAAGTGCAAAACGCTGTTAAAGAAGTTTTCATATCAAAAATAGTAGCCCATCACCAATATCGGGAACAGGGTCCAAGCTACCGGGGTAGTCAGGGCTCCAGAGAGAGGAAGCTTACGATAGGCGCCTTGTCCAGAAATACCGCTTTCTGGATCCCTTGATGAGAGAGATAGAGATATATTTTGATCACCATACAACCTGATACTGACCTGTAAATTGCAAAAAACCTAAGAAAAGAATTTCGCGGGCTACCTTGGACCTTTGCGTCTTAACTCAAGGTGTTTCATCAAAGTATGCCATGGATGCTTGAAAATCATAGAAGTCTCTTAAGTTTCAAGTAAAACATAGTGAATCCTTCCATTTGATCAAAACCTGCCCATTATAACTATCAAAATATTCATGTCACATAACCTGCCAAACCTTCATTGTAAAATCACCCTAATAATCAGTAGAAACAAATGAAATCATTCATGATACAGCCTGCAGCTACATATCACTGTAATACAAGCGAATAACCAGGCGTTGTCTACAATTTGTGGCGTCTCTGATCACAAATGTTATTTGTGTATAACAAAATGATTATAAAGTTTGTTAAACTTTAGTTATGGGGTGTATTCCTAGTTTTGATTTGAAGGTGAATCTATTTTGGGATCATTAGGCATGGGATACCTTCTTGCTTAAATGTATCTAGCACAAAATGATTTTCTTATAGGTACAGGAGCCCCCGAATTGTTGTTAGAATTAATATTCATTGTTCTTCTTTTATTCATTTAGCTTCATATATGTTTACATTTTTAATTATGTCTTAAAATTAAAATAATAATAGAACATTTACAAATATTAAAAAAATGAGATCCGTCGGTGCCGGGAGCAGGGTCCAAGCTACCGGCGGTTATGGCTGCAGAGACAGGAACCTCCTCACAAAACGAGTCGTATCGAGGAGTACCTACTGCCTTCTGAATCAGGCAAAGGCCTGATTCAGAAGGCAGTGGGTACTCCTCGATCAAGGATTCCAACCGTCTAACGAGAGCCTCGAGAGATGTCGGTCGAGGTTGGCCATCAGGCCATTGGGCGTTACGACAATCGGCACAATGATAGCCGAGCTCACATTCCACATGTCGTGTGCTGTTGAGATATTTTATTTCTTTCTCTTTCGCAGCTTTCACGAGGTTCATTATTCTAATTGTTATGTACATAAATGTGTTTGATATGGTTTTTAAATAAAATTTGAGGCAATGTATGTAACAAACAGCTGCTTTGTAAACATTTTCCAAATATTATTTACATTACTTGTACATTACAAGAATTATTACATTTTATTATTTACATTACAATTATACGATTTTTGTGTGTATAATAAAGACTAGTAATAATAAAACTAGCGTAGGCTTATGTTACTAGGCAGGATGGAAGGAAACCGCGCTCAAGGCAGAGCACCGGTGAGATGGTCAGACGCGATCAGGAAGGCTGTTGGAGGCAGCATTTACCAAGCGATCCACACTGCAGAAGACCGCATAGCTTGGAGACGCGTCGTATGTGGTCGCGATCCTCAGCCTCAGGTTACTGTAAACTATACATTGGTCAAAGGTGTACGCAAAACTTTGATCAAGTTATTAAATGTAGTTTTCTATGCAATAGTCTGCTCAGTGCCGTAGCTTCAAAAAGTAACTTATTTTAATAATATTATGTGACCTGACTTGACAAAGGAAAGAGTTTCATTATTCTAATTGTTATGTACATAAATGTGTTTGATATGGTTTTTAAATAAAATTTGAGGCAATGTATGTAACAAACAGCTGCTTTGTAAACATTTTCCAAATATTATTTACATTACTTGTACATTACAAGAATTATTACATTTTATTATTTACATTACAATTATACGATTTTTGTGTGTATAATAAAGACTAGTAATAATAAAACTAGCGTAGGCTTATGTTACTAGGCAGGATGGAAGGAAACCGCGCTCAAGGCAGAGCACCGGTGAGATGGTCAGACGCGATCAGGAAGGCTGTTGGAGGCAGCATTTACCAAGCGATCCACACTGCAGAAGACCGCATAGCTTGGAGACGCGTCGTATGTGGTCGCGATCCTCAGCCTCAGGTTACTGTAAACTATACATTGGTCAAAGGTGTACGCAAAACTTTGATCAAGTTATTAAATGTAGTTTTCTATGCAATAGTCTGCTCAGTGCCGTAGCTTCAAAAAGTAACTTATTTTAATAATATTATGTGACCTGACTTGACAAAGGAAAGAATTTCAAAACTGAGTTAAAGTTTGTGAGCACATTCGTAAGAAGCTGGCAGTATCATTAGAACGGCAATGTTTTCCCATTGTTTTGTCTTATTTGTTTTAGTATAGTTCTTATATTTATATATAATTAGATATAATATATTATATTTATAGTTCTTAATACGTAAGTATACATATACAACTGGGTATGTGTCTGTTTCGTTAGTATCAGCCATATTTTAAATACTGTGGGCGTACTGTGGGAAGTGTTGGTCATTGAGCAATAGAAAACCGTTTGCAGTTCAGGTCAAATTATAATTTACGATCACATTAATCACACTAGCCTTCACACACTGTATAGGTACACAAGGCAACTATTATACGCGACAGTTTCTAAACGTCTTCACTGCTTGACTGCCACCCATGAAGTCTGTTTAGCTCCAGCCTGTCCGAGGGTTATGTATGTTGTAGAGTTAGACGAGCGTCGGCGCTGCTAGGGGGCGCTGGGGTCCCGATAAGTCAACTCAGCAACGTATTTCCGACATATAAATGTATACCCTTGTATTTAAATAAATATTTATTCTACAATTTTCGTTGTTGCACCTACCACTGTTTCTCTGTATCACATAACATGTTGACCTCAAGGAGAAAACGCTAGGGTAGCCCGCGAAATATTGCCCGCAAACAACCTGGGGGCCAAATCTACTAATTTACAAACGTCACAATGGTCTCTCGATGGTGAGTTTTTGACAGATTATGTATGGCAACTCTGTCAAAAACTAACAATCGAGAGACCATTTTGACGTTTGTAAATTAGTAGACTTGGCCCCCTGGTACTGATTGAGAATGAGCTAAAGCTACGTGATCTTTGGTGAACATAGCAATCGTATATTGATCGTTTTATTTTTATTTTATTTTATTATTATTGAATAAAAAACACAGAACCAACTGTTCAACTTAGAGTGTATTGTATTAGTAATGCCATCTATGAACACAAGGGGAAATTAACAGGCAAAATCAATATTAGTAACAACACGGGCCGCTAGATGACGCTTTAGTAGGTAACACAAGGGTCTAGTGAAACGAGTTCTTTAGTTAATCGACAGATGCCTCTTGTTAGATGATGGGTTTTGAACCAAATAGTCCTGAATGTGTCAATGATGCGAAAAAATTGTAATCAAACGTTGGCAAGGGTGGCAAAACCAAATCCGTCTTATTTGTCATAACGAGTTGGTTCTTATTTTGGTCCAAGCTTAACCTAGAGCCAGTTTTTGTATTTCGAATCACTTTCGACTGAAATCAAAGTTTTTAATACAAAATTGACAACTTAGACTCAGGTTTCAAATCAGTTTTTGTATTTAGAACTTTAACATTATCGGAATGCAGAACGAAATTAAAAAATGCTTTTATACCTGGGTCTAATAATGCCAGCCACACACGTAACGATTTGCTTGCGCAAACTTAGGCTTGCGCAAATCTAGATTGACGGGTTTACAAAGAAATTTGCGCAAATTTCTTCCCACACACGTATCGATTTGCTTGCGCAAGCCTAAATTTGCGCAAGTAAATCGTTACGTGTGTGACTAGCATAAGGATTCTTGTTTTGTAAGACGAGAGATTTGATTTCAATTTACTTTTCATAACAAGTTTCATCAACATCGTAACGGAACCCTAAAACAAGATGGCGGAGGGAAACATCAAACTCAACATTCTACCCTCTACACTTGAATACAATCATCGCTCTATAAAAACTCATAAAGAATGAATTCACTCCAACTAAAAAATAAGGTATGAAAAAAAATGGCTTCTCCGGCCTCCCTTATAAATCAATTTCGAGATAAATTGTAGAATCAAAGTCAATAATCTGGAGTTATGAGATAACTTTACGATAGGAAGGATCGTAAATAAAAAAAATTGAGCCAAAAGTGGGTAGATTTGAAAAAGTTTTGCGGTTTGTCTCTGCGCCCTAGAGGGCAGTTGGTCGTCGGTATGGAAAATAGTATAAGTTATGTGTTCTTGAGTGGTGCTTGACTTAAAATAGGCCAATGATCATATATTTCTGTTCCTCAATCACACTCACTGTTTCTCAATTTAAATATCGAATAAAAGAGCATTACCTTTCCTCTCAACTGTGAGTATTTATACAGTATGTTAACTAACAGAGGGCGTTCCCGTTAACCCGCAATAGTATAGCGTCCATACATGCTAGAAAAAATATTAAAATCGAAAAAAATAAACTTTTTTTTATTTTTTTATCATAAAATATTCACGAAAAATATTAAATTCATACATAAAACAAACACTCTGTACACGCGTACTTGTCGCACTTGTCTTTCCAAGTTGAAAGACAAGTGAACGTGTACAGAGTGTTACATTTACGAATCAATTTGAAAAAAAAAATCAATTTTTATTTAAAAAAAATTCAAAAAACTTTTTTTTTTTCACTTTCTGTATTTTTCTAGCATGTATGGACGTTATACTATTGCGGGTTAACGGGAACGCCCTCTGTTAGTTAACATACTGTATACCTATAGTATGCATGTTTATTTATTTAAGCTGTATGTATTTATTTAAGTATATTATGTTAGTTTGTTACGCTATACGTGTAGGTTTATTTTAATATTTTAGTTTAAGACTTCGCACATTTAAATTCTTCTCTTCTTGTTCTCACACACTATTGTCTACGTTTCTTTCTCATTTCGCCTTACCGGAAGGTCTGCCGGAAGAAATTTCTTAAGAAATAAGCAGTTCCTTTGTACTCAAAATTATGATTGTCGTATCTGTATGTATTTTACTGTGTGTACATAAGTAATAAAATAAATAAATAAATATTTCCAAACAAGGAATAGTATTCCTGTCTGTTTGTATTATGTTCCACAGGCGGTTAAGAACAAACGGAAACGGGTTTTGTCGACGGAAGAATAGACAAAATGACAGTTAAGACGCAGATATATGCCAGTGACCATGAGTGGTTAGCTTGCGTGTTCTGTACTGAGCTCACGCAACGCGTCATTCGTCCAGCCAGTAATAGGACTCGCTCATCAAGGAGCGCTGTCCCCAACTTGACGCATTATTAACTTATTATACATAAGACAAAAGGAATTTCAATAAAAACACGTATTACTAAAAGATTAATATTTTAATTATCCTTAAAATGGTGAAGGTTTCAGAAAAATACGCTTGATAGCTTTTGCGTAATTCTCAGTTTTTTATCCGCGTTAGACACAACTTTACAAATTAATTTCACTATGTAATGTAAACATAATCTAAAATATTCGTATATTAAATTATTAAGAAAATGCTTTAATTTAACATATATTTTTTCCAAATCATTAACACTACTCGTTTAGACGTAATTTTCGGGATAAAATCATTAAAAGTAGCTTATCGTCGCCTTAGGCAATCACAATCTGTCATTTTGTCTATTCTTCAGTCGACAAAACCCGTAGAAAATCCGTTTCTAAGGTGGTCACGCTAAGCGTGCTGCTCAGTATATAATATGGGTTTGTGTTAGCAGACTTTTCAACAGGAACGCTGTTTTGCATCCAAAGACCTTTTAATCGCCTCTGTTCAATTACGACAAATAAACAGAAAAATATTTAAGTATAATTTGTGGTCTATAAATAAGTAGGTAGTCTAGGTATTTCAGCATGTGAGTTTCAGTCTGCATGTCAACGCAACTGCAATACTGAAGACTAAGTGTACGGCCTGACAGAAAATGCGTCCAGCGGAGCGTTCAGCGTTGCGTGCAAGCGGCGAAAGAGCGTTCGCTCAGTGGCCATATACACACTTATTTCTATAACAATATCTTCGAACGAAATGGCGCGCACGCTTCCGTCATCGCTGCAAACTTTCACGCGACGCCCGCTCACCGCAAACTAGCACGCTCCGTCCGCCGCCCGCTCGGTCGCCACTCACCACACTCGCGAGTGTTGTGTATGTTGTGTTTAAGACGAACGCCGCACGCTCCGCCCCGCCGGACCGTTTAGGCGCAAAATGTCCAATTCGCAAAATGTCCAGCGGTCGAAAAATGTCCAGTTCGCAGAATGTCCAATTCGCAAAATGTCCAATTCGCAGAACGTCCAATTCGCAAAATGTCCAATTCGCAAAATGTCCAGCGGTCGCAAAATGTCCAATTCGCAGAATGTCCAATTCGCAAAATGTCCAATTCGCAAAATGTCCAATTCGCAAAATGTCCAATTCGCAAAATGTCCAATATTCATCATAACGTGGTTACCTCATCAATCAAGAGCTGGACTTTAATAAAAAAACGTTATTTTTTGTTAAAATCAGGTTTATTTTTATCACATTTCTTTTAATATCTACAACATAAAAAAAAAAACGTTATGTCGCGTAAAATTTAATGAAAATATAACATAAATATTATCCCAACTCCAGGACATAAAATCAACATTAAAAAAAAATAAGTCGCCTTAACAATTGAATAAAAATATAACACAAAATATAATATACAGGGTGTTAAAGTAATTGCGTGCCATAGCTTAGGGGTAGGTTCAGTATCGATAAAGGAAACTAGGAAAAATAAAAAATAAATCCAGAAAAATCATTAAAAAAATAACAATAAAAAAAAATTGCAAGGTTAACCTAATTTAGTACCTACTAACTTAAGATAGCAATCAAATCAACTTAAAACATGAGTAAATAAGTTGATTTTTAATCTTTGTAAATACCTGATTCCAAACAAAATTAGGTTGACCTAACAATTTTTTTAAAATGTTTTTTTTTTAAACTATTTTTCTGGTTTTATTTTTCCTAGTTTCCTTTATCGATACTGAACCTACCCCTTAGCTATGGCACGCAATTACTTTAACACCCTGTATAATCCCAACTCCAGGACATAGATTCAACATAAAAAAAAAGTTAAGTCGCCTCAATTGACTGAAAATATAACATAAAATATAATATATAATCCCAACTCCAGGACATAAAATCAACGTTAAAAAAAAGTAAGTCGCCTTAAACATTGAATAAAAATATAAATAATCCCAACTCCAGGACATAAATTCAACATAAAAAAAAACATTATGTCGCGTAAAATTTAATGAAAATATAACATAAATATTATCCCAACTCCAGGACATAAAATCAACATTAAAAAAAAGTAAGTCGCCTTAACAATTGAATAAAAATATAACATAAAATATAATATATAATCCCAACTCCAGGACATAAAATCAACGTTAAAAAAAAGTAAGTCGCCTTAAACATTGAATAAAAATATAAATAATCCCAACTCCAGGACATAAAATCAACATTAAAAAAAAGTAAGTCGCCTTAACAATTGAATAAAAATATAACATAAAATATAATATATAATCCCAACTCCAGGACATAAATTAAGAAAAAAAAAGTTAAGTCGCCTCAATTGAATGAAAATATAACGTATACGGGGTGTCAGGGACATCGACGCAAAGCCTTTTACCATAGCTTCAGAACATGATTCTGAACGCCCCTGCGTTGAATTTTTTTGTCAGTTATTTAAAAAAAACCGCTGTTTCATACATTTTGACCGCGTAGGTATTGATATATACTTTTCTATGAAACAGAGCAGATTTTTTTAAATAACCGGCGTAAAATTTCAGCGCAGGGGTTTCAGAATCATGTGTTACCATGGATTCATCCATGGTAACTGGCATCGCGTTGATGTCCCTGACGCGCTGTATTTTTTTTTTTTATGTTGTAGATATTAAAAGAAATGTGATAAAAATAAACCTGATTTTAACAAAAAATAACGTTTTTTATTAAAGTCCAGCTCTTGATTGATGAGGTAACCATGTTATGATGAATATTGGACATTTTGCGAATTGGACATTTTGCGAATTGGACATTCTGCGAATTGGACATTTTGCGACCGCTGGACATTTTGCGAATTGGACATTTTGCGAATTGGACATTCTGCGAATTGGACATTTTGCGCCTAAACGCGCCGGACGCTTGAGTCGAGCGTGCACTCAGTTCGTACACTTAGGTACTTTGCCCAAGTTATGCCAACAAAACACAATTTCGTAAACAAACCTACCCGTTAAAAAATAACATCTTAACCCCATTAATTCTCCTACAATACCACCGTTGACCCTCAAAGAGTCGCGAACAATATCTGCCTCCAATTCTTGGCACATCGCCAGCTCACAAGAATCCAATCATTCGGCTTCTAACGCTCAGTAATCAATCGCTAATACATTCAGATAAAGATGGCTACACACTAACTGCAAGTTTGATGAACTTGCTGGACTGCACAATTTGCTATTGTTTTTATTATTGCTGTGGACCTTGTTGCCAGATCTTTTCCCAGATATAACACTATAGGAAGTGGTGACGGGCGGCTGTCTTTTGTACTTTTGCTGTTCAGAAAGTGTTGATTTTCAGTCTAATTTGAAAATGATATTTGATTTGTATCGTTTTGTGCAAGCATACTCGCAACTTTTATCAACGCAAAATATCATCACGGCATCACCCAGATTAGAACACAAACCCTCGGGTCACCCAGATCCTTCACAGACGTTCTCAACAGACCGGGAGTTTTAATTAACTTCTGGAGGGGGGAGGTGGGCGGGTTGGAATAACCCCCCAAACTGCCGCCATGGCCTACGCACAATGATCCATTCGAAGGACTAAGTGCGGAAACCAAACCCGTTAACATAGAACAATATTGAACATCATCACGGCTGATGCCCATATTCATATTTTGGGACTTATTTTTAAGTCCTATGAAACTAATAGGGTCGGCCCCGGATCTATGGGCGCCAAACTCATGCGTAGCAGACAAGTGCACCACCCAGCGCACCGCAACTTTGCAATAAATGAGACTCGCAGCACTTATAATCTTTCTCTGCGGGTGGTTGCACTAAGGAAATCACTGATTAGCGTAGGTATACGTCATCAAACGGTGTGAGCGGGTATATGCCAAAATTATCAAGTTCGCTACGCTCGCTCTTGCAGCAGTTTTTCAAAAGCAAAAGAAAATCTAACTTATCTCTGGTAGCGCTAAAACTTTCGCATTTCCTTCGCTCGCTCTTGCATTCAAATCGAAAATTGGACGGCACATAAGGTTAATTTATACGTCTCAAAGAGTAAAATTTATTGTAGGTCATTCTAATAAACTATAATCTCACGACTTACTTCAAACCCTATTAAAATAAATGTCCGACACGTACTAGTTTATTAAAAAAAAAACCGGCTGCTTTAAGAAACAAAAAGGATTGGAAGGTCCCGGCGGCAGGTTTTGCCCCGCCTCGAAAAAACTCTAGATCTGGGGCACGTAAGCTTATTGCCATCAACCCAGGACAAGACGATCAGCAGTACTACCTTCTTGCGACCACTGGCCAACGAGATACCTTGAACAAAATGATTGTTCTCGCTGGCTTGTCAAACTTACAGCTAGTGTGTAGTCCAAAGGACATTGGAAAGTAGAGAATGGACAAAAAAGAATCGGTATACAATCCGGCAATTTAATTTCAATTAGCAAATGGCGTTTCTAGTGGAAAAGGTTTATGGAACGCTAATTCCGTCGCATCCGAGCAATGAATTGGAATTTTTTCATTGACATTTTTTTTTTGTCTAAGTCTATAGGATTTTTTGAGATTTGTATGAAGGTAATAAATAACGTTACTTTTAGAATAGTTTGTACTGATGACAAGAATGTTCATAAACTTGTTTATCTAATATCAATTTGCGGATTTCATACCGAGCTGTAGTACATAAGGATCAATATTGATTTTTGTATGTTTGTTAAAACATTGGGTAAAGGAAACATGCATTGAATATGCGAAGTGATTGTGATTAATGCTCGTCCATTCTCTTTATGAAATGACAGTGACAGGAAGTTTTTAAAACATCATCCACAAGGACCAAGTGCGAAAATACGTATTATTGAAGCTAACTCAAGAACTACCCAAGCAAAATTAATAAAGTTATATTGTACCACCGCGCAAGTTTCTTCTACCAAATAAAAAAACAATGGGTTGCACTCCGGGAGTGCCGGCAGAAGTGAAATCTTGAACATTAACGTTGTGCATTTTTGAATAAACACTTTTCATGAAGTATGTTTTGACTGCTTTTTTTACTCATCAATATGGGTAAAATTTCTTACCTCGCAATGTTTACGTAATTTCATAGACTATTTATTTTGATATTTACTTTGTCGGTTGCTAGGCAACGGATCTTACGGTCACGTCCTGACGCGAGTTTAACATTTTTTACCCATCCCAAAAAAAGTGCACAACGCCGCTAAAGGAGTTTTCACTTCAGATAGAATTTTCATAATCGGTTCACAATAAATTGACGAAAATATTGATGCATTGCATGCATTAAAAATACAATCAGACGAACATACAACCTCCTTTTGGAAGTCGGTGAAAAATAGCCGTTAATCAATTAGAGACAATTACAAGGTGAAGGTAAAAAATGCAGTTAATGGTTTTGCAACAGACATCTACCTAACTAAGTACCTCCCAAACAATGACCACTTTTCGACCTTTCTGTGCACTAACACCTTGGCAAGGCAAATAATAACGCTGTCGAAGTGACCGAATTCTGGTCAAAGCTTATTTAAGACGCAGATACATGCCAGTGACCTTGACCTTTATAGCTTGCGTGTTCAGTACTGAGCTCACGTAACGCGTCGTACGTCCAGCCAGTAATAGGACTCGCCCATCAAGGAGCGCCATCACCAATTTGACGCATTATTAATTTATTATACATAAAACAAAAAGTATTTTAATAAAAAACGTATACTAAAAGATTAATATTTTAATTATCCTTAAAAATGGTGAAGGTTTCAGGAAAATACGCTTGATAGCTTTTGCGTAATTCTCAGTTTTTTATCCGCGTTAGACATAACTTTACAAATTTAGTTCACTATGCAATATTTAAATATAATCTAACATAAATTATTCGTATATTAAGTTATTAAAAAAATGCTCTTATTTAACATATATTTTTTCCAAATCATTAACACTACTCGTTTAGGCGTAATTTTCAGTATATATATCATATCATATCAATTTTATAGGATATAAAATCATTAAAGGTCGGTTATCGTCACCTTAAAACATACACACTGGAATCATCGATACAAGGAAAAATAAATACTTGATTCTACTGCAGTCCATTGCTAAATGTAAGCCTCTCAAGAACAACAAGCTTGTCTTCATCAAATCGTTAGTCCAATGATATTTTATTCAAGCAGATGCGACAAAATATCATTGTTTTGTCAATGCATCGGTAACTAGTAATGTATTCGATTTGAACTACACTATTATGCGCATAATAAACGTTCTGTTTCCAATACCATTATCATCCATTTTCCCTCTTTTGAAACTTGCAAAGGGTGATACGAAAATATTCGTTTTAGGTAGGTTGGTGTTATATACAAGTTATGAGAGGGTAATTCCCATAATTAAAAATTATGGGAATTCTAAATCTGTCAAAAATACAATCAATTTTCTTATTTAATTACTAGTACTTTATAACTTATAATATCTCGACCCGAAGGAGAGCAGTGGTGGCCCAGTGGTATCGGCCCCGACTTACGAGTTGTAGGTAGTGGGTTCGAACCCCAGCAGGCGCTTTACTTTGTGTAAATAATTTCATTACCACTGCTCTCAAAACGGTGAAGGAAAACATCGTGAGGAAACCGGCATGTCTTAGAACCAAAAATTCGAAGACATGCGACATCTACCAACCCGCACTGGGCCCGCGTGGCGGATTATGGCTCACTCCCTCTCATAGAGAGGAGGCCTGTGTCCCAGCAGTGGGAACAGTAATAGGCCGATTATGTTGTAGGCTAAACAGATTTTAAATTTGTAGACCATTTTCTATTTTTTAAGTACCTGGTACTTGTTGATAGGCCTATAATACTGTCCTCTCTTAGCTATTAACACTGTAATGAAAACATTGTAAACGAAATTAATTTTTAAAAGAGTATCCCATCCATGGAGTTTCTCGCCGGCTCTTCTCTATAGGAAACGACCAATTGGAACCGTGCACCTAGCTTTTGACGTTTCATAAGTGCCCATGTTGGTTTAATGCTGCAGCCGCATCTACGTCTATCGTGACGAAGCTTCGCACAGTGATACGATACACGCAGATGTGACCAACCATTATCGGTTATCGTTGCGATAGTTCGAGCTGCATAGCACTTATCGCCCGGGTGGCGGTACATAATAAACGAGGCGAAGCCACTAATGTAACCCCCCCATTGCGCGATAACTTATAGTGAGCAAAATATACGAAGCTTCGGCACGCATTGCTTTGTCACGATAGACGCAGTATTAGTGAAATAAAATATTTTGATCACTCTGTCTTGGTTTTTTTTTTGGTCTGAGATCAACCCATGCAAGTTACAAAAGAGGGAAAATGAAAGATAATAGTATTGAAAACAAAAAGTTGAACAAAAGAAGAAGAATAAGCTCAATTTTTTGCTCCGATCAGCATAATTGTTGTGACGTCACATGTCATGACGTAAGGCGTAAGGCTGATAACAGAGTTCCGGAACATCGATGGGGTCGATAAACGCACATTCGTATACGGACACCTAATCAAAGCACGAAAACGGATTCATTTCTGATATTACATAGCGTATGTTGAGTTTAGGGCTGGCAGAGAATAGGTTGTTTGTTTTTGTATGTAATTTTATATTTTGAAACATTAACAATAACTAAAAACAAAGTAGGTAAATGATTTTGCTGGTTGGTATGTCCTTAAAGTGTGAGCAGTGGTGGCCCATTGCTAACTGCCGCGACTTACGAATTGTAGGTCGTAGCGTAGAACCCAGACAAGCGCTTTACCTTGTGTAAATTATTTCATCACCACTGCCTTCAAAACGGCGAAGGAAAACATCGTGAGGAACCAGCATGTCCTAGAACCAAAAATTGGAAAACATGTGACATCTGCAAGCTCGCGTGGTGGATTATGGCCCACTCCCTCTCACAGAGAGGAAACCTGTGTCCCAGCAGAAGGAAAATTATAGGCTGATTTTGGTTATGGTGTCCTTTATCCTAATACAATTTTTTTTGGCGCTTTTGCAATTTTGCATGAGGCTGATAGCCAATAGGCAAATATAGTTGTAATTCTTCCGTGTCTAGCAAGATGGTAAACACTTTTGGTAAGCTGTTTGACTAGTAACACAGTGATTGAACTATCGTTTTCAGCTCTACAAGGTACAGGTTCCATTTTCGAGCGAAAACTTATTTTTATGGCCTAAATTATTATTGTTGTATACGGTAAGTGTTTGTGCATATGTGATTTGTATCAGAATCTGTAAAAGCACTCATATTTTTACAAGAGAAAATTTAAAAAATAGAGAAATATTTAAGAATTTCATGTATGTATTTCTACAGGCGATGAAAACATATTCCATCAAGTTAGTCTGTTTACTGAGAAAATGTGCTTTTAACACCATACATTTCTCATAATTCTATCATCGTTTGACAGCCCTGCGCGAGATTCGGCGGCCATATTGCAACAATTCCAGCATGGAGACGTTCACAAATATTATTATTACAATTTGTTGTGTTTTTATGAATCTCGCTTCGCACGAGACTCGGCTATAGCGTTGCTTTCAATTACGGAGGAATTTTCCTGCGTAAGCTTTTTAGGGTTCGCTGTGTGTGTATGTCTGTTTTATAAGTGAATGTATTGTTTATAAATAAGTATATGTACGTATAAAGGAAGTGGAGGAAATGAGAGGCTTGTCAACAATTATTAGAGTTATCAAGAGGGATAAAATAAAATAAACTCGAGGAAAAGCCAGGAATAGCTGAGTAAAGTAAGGAAGGTTCATGAGTGGTCATAAGTGTTATTGTCTATAAGTATGTATGTTTAATAGCATATAAACTACTGAAAAGATTTTTCAGTATTTCTTAAAGATGAGGTTTCGTCATGAGCGATGATGTCGAGGAGCATCGGGTTTATTAAATTCAATACCTCCTATCCTAACTACACCTACCTAACCTTCACCTTTCTATACCTAGGCATACCTAGGTAGCATAATTATTGTTCATTTACTAATTAAATTTTTTGTCGGGTTTCATTTTGTCGCGGTTCATGAGATACAGTCCGCTGACAGAGAGACGGACGGATGGACGGACGGATAGCGGAGGCTCAGTAAACGGGTTCTGTTCGGCACCCTTCGAGTACGGACTCTAACAAAATCGTGATACCTCTCTTTAAATGTTTACGAGATTTGAGGTTTCCGTGCGATTATACTTAATTAAATAATATATTGATATCTGAAACGTCAAATAAATTAGGAATTATCGTACAGATTTCATTATGAATGTTGTATGTAATCTGCTTTTATTTTAATTTGTTTTTATGAGGCTGTGTCTGTGTTCTATGTTTGTACGAGTATTTACTAAAACTTGTATGTAGATTTTATATATTATGGCAATAAAAAGATATCATTTTTCATTTTATTTTTCATTTCATTTTTTATTTTGTTTTTCGTTTCATTTTTCATTTCATTGTTCATTTCATTGTTCATTTCATTTTTCATTTCATTTTTCATTTTATTTTTCATTTCATTTTTCATTTCATTTTTCATTTCTGTGAGTTGCAGTAAATACTTTTTCTTTCTTTTATTCTTTACTAGTGTATTCTTTATATGTATATTGATAGGACGTACCTACCAGACCAATGTTCTTACGCGCCAACTAGGCAGACCCAGTAAATATTGTGTTACACACTGTTAATTTATTATCTCCTTGGGATGTGCCCTTAAGGCCGAATAAAGGCCAATCCTCCGGATCAGGGCTCGTAACGTGTTTGATGTAACTTGAACGTCGCAGCCTTGGCCCTGAAGCTTGTATTCAGTAGGCGACAATGTTAACTGGATAGACGAAACTATGAACATCCTAACTAATCCTACTAATATTATAAATGTGAAAGTTTGTATATTCGGCTGTTTGTTACTCAATCACGCAAAAACGGCTGTACGGATTTGGATGAAATTTGGCACAGGGGTAGACCATGATCTGGAGAAGGACATAGAATACCTTTCATCCCAATATTCTTACGGGATCGACACTTATGCGGGTGAAACCGCGGGCACAGCTAGTTGGAAAATAAAATAAAGTTCGAGCGAAGCGAAACTCCAGCTCAAATGTTTTAAGCTCAGTATAAACACAAGATAAAAAAAGAAACAAAACATCGTGAAAAAGCAACGCTGTATTCACATCTTCAGGGCGTATGTTAAGCCCTGAAAATCGATACCAAAGATATTAAATTGACAGTTAGCATGAAAATCGATACCAAAGATATTAAATTGACAGTTAGCATGAAAATCGATACCAAAGATATTAAATTGACAGTTAGCATGAAAATCGATACCAAAGTTATTAAATTGACAGTTAGCATGAAAATCGATACCAAAGATATTAAATTGACAGTTAGCATGAAAATCGATACCAAAGATATTAAATTGACAGTTAGCATGAAAATCTAGTGATCTCAGTAGTGTATCAGCGCCATGAGATCATATAAGTACCTATATTGAAACAATCTGCCTTTTCCCAACTATATTGGGGTCGGCTTCCAGTCTAACCAGATACAGGTGATTATGAGTATTTTACATGGAGCGACTGCCTATCTGACCTCCACAACGCAGTTACTGGGTAGCACGATACCTCTTGGTGGCTGGTTGACAGACTTTCGAGCTTCTGACGACCAGTAACGACTCAAAGATCCAGGAGTGACAGCCGGGACCAACGGCTTAACGTGCTTTCCGAGGCACGGACGGATCTCAGTATGTTAAGATGGTCACCCATCCGCAGACTGACCGTGTCAAGCGTAGCTTGTCCTGATCGATCGACCGCCTGTTATTACTTAGCCATAAACCCCTCGTCATATAAGTATATTGAACCTAAATAATTACCCCGATAAGAAAATATAACCTATTTTTTAACCGACTTCCAAAAAAGAGGAGGTTCTATGTTCGACTTGATGTATGTTTTTTTTTTTGTATGTTCTCCGATTTCTCCGTCAATTGTAAACAAATTTTAATCATAGATTTTTTTTTTAAAGAGTATGCTCCCGAGGTGGTCTCATATAAATTTTATTAACTTTGCTTTGATAGTTTTTGAGTTAGCTTCAATCATACGTATTTTTCCCAGTTAGTTTACATGGATGATATGATGATAACTTTCTATCACTGTTAATTGCATAGCAGGTAGTGGTAGTCGAATTTGTGTGGGGTAAGAAACATAACTAAAAAGTGAAAAATAAAAACTTTTTAGCTAAAAAAGCAATCGACTTCCAAAAAAACCCCTACAAAGTAAGAAATAGTTAACTTTAATTTTGGAAGTCGGTGGCAAAAAACGGGAATTTAAAGCCAAAGACACCGACTTTCGAAATTAAAGTTATTTCTCACTGTGTAGTGTTTTTTTTTGGAAGTCGGTTGTTTTTTTTTGTGTGAATATAAGGAGTTTCACTAGATACCTCATTGTAGATACATTATGTTCGAACTAGGCATCGTCAACTTCAAAATCCGCAACCAAAATAGCAGCTCAAATTAATACAGCCTTCAATAGACGCCTATGCTTCATCGAAAACCCATCACGGAATGGCTAGCCCTTTTGCGAAGACCACGAAACGACAAACTTAATATCGGGTGCTATCAACTCCTCTCAAACTAAACGATCGAGCTTTCTCAACTGATAGCCTAGATAAACTTATAACAAAGAGGCCAAAACCTGTAGTGACGGAAATTGGAAGGCTTATGGAGAAGTCTTTGAAAATCAAAAGTTCTAGCGCGATAATTGGGTGATCTGGAAAGTTATGCTGAGATAGGTTTATGTGTCTTTTTGGCGTCACTCGTCGTTATTATGGGTGTTTTTTCGTGGGCCTACTTTTTGTCCTACCAGTAGGTCCACGAGGGTATGTTATTTCTGTTGGTCCTACTGAACTGTTGCAACCAACATGAACCTCCTGTGTATAGAAATTAGACTAGGTGTGGTTTCAGTTGTCCTACTGCTTTCATTGAAAATAATACAAAATTACAATATTGCTTTATTATAATATAAAAAAACAAACTTAACATTTCATTAATATTTTAAGTTTTTCATATTATTATGTAGATAAAACTAAAGTTAATATTTTGTTAATATTCTTTATGTATATAATAATAATATATAATACCTGTCATCACTCCACCGCTTCGACACAGCAAATAACTTGTCATTTGTCTTAAGCAGACCGTTCTCCGGCGAAGAAACGCCTACAAGTCACCTAGTCACACCTAGTGACTCCTAAAATTCTTTATAAAGGAGGTTCATTTTGGGTTCAACACTTCAGTAGGACCAACAGAAATAACATACCCTCGTGGACCTACTGGTAGGACAAAAAAGTAGGTCCACGAGAAAACACCCGTTATTATTTTGTTAGTTTTTAAATGCTCCTTGTTTCTTTTCTTTTGTTTTACCGTTTTCAATAAGGAGGAGGTTCTCAATTCGACTGTTTTTTTTTAAGCGACTTCAAAAAGGAGGAGGTTCTCACGAACTGTTTCCAAATAAATAAAAATCCGGTACACAAAATCTGTGACCTGGACTACATTCTACCTAGCTACATGTAAATACAACCATCTACATACACCAAACACTAACCAGCTACTCGCCACATGACGTCATTGCTCAGCATTCGTTTATTTTTGCAGTTTGCAGCGCGACCGGGAGCGTTTAATTGTCCCGCGCATGACGTCACGGCTAGCGTAGTGTGGAGCTGACGAATTTATGGTCAGCTGCGGGCCTGTGGCCTTTTAGGGAAGAATGTGTGAATTTCTGGTTGTTTATGGTCGTGGGGAGGTGAAGTGCTAACTGTGTGATGTCTGACGTTTCTGCGGAATTAGTAAAGTGGAGTGGGAGGCGGTTGAAATAAAATGTATGTTCCAATTTTTATACGCCAGGGAAATTCAACTGTTCATGTTTTTGTCAGATGAATGATTTATTTTTAATTCTTCAGTTATTGCACGTCTCTTAATGCGAAGCATTAGAGTGTGCTCTACGATCGAAAAATTTTTTTTGCCCCGTTTCTGTAACTGTTTTTATTGTTACACTCCTGCTAGTACACAGAACCTACTTAATTTATATACCATTGTATAGATGATTAAATGGAGATTAATACTGTACTTTTTAACAATTGATTTTATGCAGCAGAAATGGAAAAAGCATCAAAATAGTTGAAAAAAAAATCCTGTCCGTCAATTTATGAACCCTGAAAACATTGTAGCTTGCGATAAAATCAATTAATCGAGTCAATTTTTTTTTGTACATTCGTTTCAGCCGTAGAAGGAACCCTATTGAAAATGGCTCTTTTATTCAAAGTAGTTTAATTATAATTAATAAAATACTAACTAAAATATAATATCTCTATCTAAATATTTCCAACCGTTGTCCGTAAGTTGCCTAGCAACCGCCAAGTAAATATCTTTGTCAGTCTTTGACATTACGACTTCATGAAAAGTGATAAATTGTTCAATTTTGTTAAAAACTATGTTTTGAATTTCTTTTTCGTTTATGAATGAGTGTTATGTATGAGGCGTGCACTTTTGGATTTTCCAAACTATTTTATATCTTCGATGATGGGAGGAATGAAACGTCTGGGTAGGACGAAGAGCTGTGCCAGATCTTCTCTGATTAAAAACCAACGACGCAAGTTCTTAGATCACTGTCGCCAATTGCCATTTATTTTGGGTGGGAAATCATCAAATAACTTCTCCCACTCTGGGCGGCGCGGGAGGGCGTATCAGTCTCCTACTGACTAAAACCCACCCGTGTTCCTTCAGTTGCCTGTACGTTGCCAGGGGCCACGGTATCTCTTTAGGACTTTCCCGCAACCTCGGCAGGCATGGGCCCTAGCGGACTCCGTCAGTTGTGCTGACGTCTCTTTGAGGTGCGCGTGGAACACAACGCTGCGCCGTTGACCGTGGCCTGGTCCTTATCGGACGGCGAGCTACCCATTGCTCTCCATCCGCAAGCCCGCGCCTACGGTGGCCGGAAATCGGCTGGGGATTCCCGACACCCAGGGCGCCTTTGCGGTGGCAAGGAGCGTGAGGGCGCGAAATTTGCCTCTCCCTCACGCGTTCCGCTTCCTCCTTCGCGAGCATTACTGCTTTGCAGAAGAAGGTGACGGCTTCCCATGCCCTCTCGCTCCGTACCATGGCCTGAACCAAGGCCGGACGGGAGTTTCAGTTTTCGATAATGCTTTCCTTGACAAAAGAAATGTCAATAATTTAAATAAATCTGCATATCCTCCTTATTCTATCATGTCCCCCCGCCATTGGGAATTCAAATAATTTCGTGAAAACAATGGTCCCCGCTCTATAGTAACAATGTTACCGGTTTTTTGCCGTATCGATGAAAATGCAATCAAAATGTATTTTCGGCATCAATTATCCTTTTAACTCTAGTTCTTTTTTTTCCGATTTTACAATTGCAAAATACGGTTTTTGTGTTGTAGATTATACAATCGGGGGGATTTTTGGCGATGTATCGTCACATAGTCACATACATACAGGGTACAAATTTTTCGTCGGTTATTTAAAAAAAAAAATCTGGTGTTCCATACATGTTGACCGCGTAGGTATTGCACTTTTTTATGAAACAGCAGATTTTTTTTTTAATAACCGATGAAAAATTTCAACGCAGGGTGGTTCAGAATCATGTACTGAATCCATGGTAACAGGCTTCTCGTCGATGTCCCTGCCACCCTGTCTGACCCTGTATAATCTGAATCGAGGAACTCTTCGTGGAAAACCTATTCCTGCCTCCAAGCAGTGTTCCTGTGTTCCGGTATAAAGGATACAGGCAACTCAGACATTTCAGTTTTATCTTTGGGATAGTAACACATCTGCGATGCCTCTGGGATACCAACACGTCTGCGATGCCTTTGGGATACCAACACATCTGCGATGCCTCTGGGATACCAACACATCTGCAACACCTCTGGGATACCAACACGTCTGCGATGCCTTTGGGATACCAACACATCTGCGATGCCTCTGGGATACCAACACATCTGCAACACCTCTGGGATACCAACACATCTGCGATGCCTCTGGGATACCAACACATCTGCGATGCCTCTGGGATACCAACACATCTGCAACACCTCTGGGATACCAACACATCTGCGATGCCTCTGGGATACCAACACATCTGCGATGCCTCTGGGATACCAACACATCTGCGATGCCTCTGGGATACCAACACATCTGCGATGCCTCTAGGATACCAATACATCTGCAATGCCTCTGGGATACCAACACATCTGCGATGCCTCTGGGATACCAACACATCTGCGATGCCTCTAGGATACCAATACATCTGCAATGCCTCTGGGATACCAACACATCTGCAATGCCTCTGGGATACCAACACATCTGCGATGCCTCTGGGATACCAACACATCTGCGATGCCTCTGGGATACCAACACATCTGCGATGCCTGTGGTATACCAGATGTCCATAGGCGGTGGACCACTAACCATAATACCAGCCTATTATTGGCCCACT
This sequence comes from Conistra vaccinii, assembly GCA_948150665.1. NCBI lineage: Eukaryota > Metazoa > Arthropoda > Insecta > Lepidoptera > Noctuidae > Conistra > Conistra vaccinii. Next base: position 15,052,334 of record OX411341.1, on the reverse strand, counting down.
GAAGGGCAAAGGCCTCTTCTGACGCAGAAAAGACACGAGCTCATAGAAAATTCCCATAGAAAATGCGCTTTCAGTTTTCCCGTATTTTCCAATTTGCCCGGCAACTTTTCAATTTTTTCTTTGCGTAGAAACCTGATTCAGACTATTACAAAAATCCAGTCTTTCTGAAGTGATGCTTTTAGCAACAAACAGAATTTCATTTTTATTACATAGATAAGTCCAGGTTTCCTGACGATGTTTTTTCTTCGCCAATGTCAGAATGTCCATGATAAAATCAGAAAATATTGAAAAAAAATAGAATTGACTTTTTCAAGTATCGAAATGTATTAAAAAAGTTACATTGGTACTTGCCCGGATTTGTACCCATACCCTGCCCGATTGCCATTTAATAAGTAATGTTCAAAGGCGGACATTTTAAAGGTTGATTATGGAAGAAAATCTACCTACACTCAACTTACGGTTCCGCATAAAACAAACAAAATCGTATACCAAACGCTTTCCCTTGCAAGGCAGTAAATTAAAATGTAAAAAATTCATATGAGATCTCTCTGCAAGGTGGAGGGCGATAGAAATTATAAATGTATGAGTACTGAACCCTGTGTGCTATTACTGTTACTGTTAAGATACTATAATATTTTTATTTTTAGGAGTAGTAAAGCTTCTCGAGAGCAGTGGTGGCCTAGTGGTAACAGCCGCGACTTACGAGTTGTAGGTCGTAAGTTCAAGGCAGGAACTGTACTTTGTGTAAATAATTTATGTGACACTTCCACACTGGACCCGCGTTGCGGATTACGGCCCACTCCCTTACCTATAGAGAGGAGGCCTGTGTCCCAACAGTGTGAACATCATAGGCAGATTATGCTAAAGCTCCTTGTAAAAAACCTCGTCCGGGGCAGTACTACCCTGATTCCTATCTGCCAAACACCAATTTGAAGGGTATGAATGGGTGTTGCCAAAATAGGTACAGGCACATCACTACATATTATAAAACAAAGTCCCCCGCCGCGTCTGTCTCAAAAACTACCGAACGGATTTTTCCACCAATGGATTGAGTGATTCAGGATGGATTGATTTAGGTGTTGCCTGAAATATGACAATTATTGTTGAAGATGTCGGAAAAAATTAGATTACGGCCCAGTCCCTCTTACCGAGAGGAGGCCTGTGTCCCAGCTGTGGGGTACACAATAGGCAGATTATACAGCATGTCTTGTTCGATCATCTCGATAGTTATCCTAGGCTTTAAAACGTCAAAGGTTGACTCGCTGTTTTATTCCCTTTAATTTACACGTGGGCTTTCTAAACTATACATAATCAGCCAATAATGTTCCCACTGCTGGAACACAGGCCGTCTCTCGGTGGGCCGTAATCTACCACGCGGGGCCAGTACGGGTTGGTAAATGTCACATGTCTTCGAATTTTTGATTCTAGGACACGTCGGTTTCCTCACGATGTTATCCTTCACCGTTTTGAGAACAGTGGTGATATAATTTATTACACAAAGTAAAGCGCCTGTCTGAGTTCGAACCTATGACTCGCAAGTCGCGGTTGATACCACTGGGCCACCGATTGCCTTCATTTAAATAAAATACAAAATATAGTTAATTAGGCAAGTCAGAATAGCAGTTTTTGTTTAAAAATCAAGAACACAATGTAAACAAATTGACTTTATAAAACTCAACATAAACTGAACGTCTAAACAGAATATTAAACACTACAATGTTTGTTAACTATTATTTTACCATCCTTTTCTAAGACACAAAGTAAGAGAATTTTAATACAAAGATATCTCTTTGAATTTTTAAACACTGCTCTAAAGTTTTAGTTTTATCTTAAAGACTACCGTACAACATAGTAAAATTCTGCAATGTGCGTGGTCTCTTGGTTTAGGTTAGGTATATTACTGCGTTAGGCGCCTGCCTAACGATAGCCTTATAGCCATGGACACACGGAGCAGACTGCGAGCGCGGCGCAACGCCCCGCACTCCCTCTACCGTGCAGCCCCACCATGGCACGCATGACTTACTTATTAGACGTCACAAAGTCACAATAAGTATGGCTGATGTGTGTGCCACTTGTATATTTGAGCACCGTACTCACCGCACCGTATAGGACACTCGCGACACGTTGTCGACTGCTGCTGCCGACGCGACGACTGCAATTCCGTCTGCGGTTGGCGAGTGCATTTCGTGGGTATGAGCACAACTACAGTTATAACCAAAACGAGGTTTGATTGCTGTATTCCTTGCTACCAAATTCTGAAAGTGTGTCACATAATCAATCTGCCTAGCCTTTTCCCAACTATGTTGGGGTCGGCTTCCAGTCTAACCGGATGCGGCTGAATACCAGTATTTTACATGGAGCGACTGCCTATCTGACCGTTACTCCTTGGTAAGGCTGGTGTCAGACTTTCGGGCTTCTGACGACTCGTAACGACTGTCAAAGATCCACGAATGACACCCGGGTCCAACGGATTAACGTGCTTCCCGAGGCACGGAGCAGTCTCAGTATGTAAAGATGGTCACCTATCCACTGATCAACCCCGTCAAGCGTAGCTTAACCTGATGGATCGACCCGTGTGGCTGTTATTACTTAGCCACGAGCTCCTCTGAAAGTGATTCACATAATAATCTATACATATTATAAAATTGAAGTCGCTTTTCGTGTTTATCTGTATGTCCGCGTTGTTCTTCTAAACCACTCAACAGATTTTGATGAGGTTTTCACCATCGCTTAGAGAATTTATTCCGGAAGGTTTATATGTATAATACGTTCATATTAAACTCACATAAAACTAAGAAATTTCGATGTTTTTTCAAGTCGTTAAAACCATGCGAAGCAGGAGCAGGTCACTAGTGTTTTATATTTTGTAGTATTTAATATCGATTTTCATGATCGATTAGTTTGAACCAATCTGCCTGCCTTTTCAAAACTATGTTGGGGTCGGCTTGCAGACGAATATCTTTATTTTATATGGAGCGACTGCCTATTTGACCTCCACAACCGAGTCACTGTGTAACGCGATACCCCTTGGTAAGACTGGTTGTCAGACTTTCGGGCTTCCGACTACCCATAACGACTGATCAGTGACGATAATCAGTTAGTTGGTGAGCTTTATAGACTTCGGCTACCACAAATAAAACTAAAATTATTTAAGAAAAATGTATACTGCATGTCGATTATTATTTACAATCATCTACCAAATAGGTTTCAAGACTTACCGCTGACAATGTTTAAAAAAATACTTTTCAAACTATTATTATTTAAAAGATATTATACTATTAAGGACTATTTAGAAGACAGATCAATAGAATCTATAAATTATAATTTAGATTGAGTGACATAGATAATTGTGAATATATTTGCACGCCAGGTTGTGGCAGGATATGCTGAAATAAACTACTGTAACACCATATTATGTACCATATTCTTGCAAATAAATATTTTGATTTGATTTGATTGATTTAATTCTCGTACCTTTAAGAACTATAATATGAGAAATGACCAAGCCGTGGTAAAAAATTTAGCCCCCCATTGTTACTCAATGGCTCTTTTAATTAACCCCTCTTCAAACAAAAAGGGTTAAAAAATAACAAAATCTAATTTAACTTAATATAACATTTAACCCCCAATTGGGGGTAAAAGTGAACCCTGCACGAATACCATAGGGGTTGGGTGGGGTAGACGTATTAGTGAAATTCCGTTAGGGGGCGAGGTTGTCGACTTTCCGAAGGTTTAATGGGCTAAATATCTTGAGCCCAGATAATTCGGAGATAGGAGGGTTGGCAGAAAATGTTACGTAAGTTTTTTTTATTGGTTATGAAGATTTTTTTTATGAGAAATTAGAGAACAAATGATAAATACAAAGGTTCACACATGACAATCCTTGTCATTATCAGGACTTCACAGATTCAAAGATCCGTCTGATGCGCCAGTATTTTTTCTAGTATAGGTGCTCAACCTAATTGCACTGCTGGGAGTCTGGGACACAGGTCTCCTCTCGTTGAGAGAGAGTGGGCCATAATCCACCACGCAAGCCCAGTGTGGGTTGGTAGATGTCACATGCCTATGAATTTTTGATTCTAGGACATGCTGGTTTCCTCACGATGTTTTAGCACCCAATAATGTTAAAAACAAAAGACTGAAATAAAATTAAAGCATTTGTTTTGAAACATGATACGAAAATTAATGCTATGTAGCAGAATATTGCCCGCACGAAGCAACTCTCCTAAATTCTATTTTAATTAATACATATAAGAGGTTTAGGTTATTTAATATTGCACTGGGGAGCAATATAAAATACGAAGTGTATAGAGTGCCGGGAGTATTCTTGTGGCACTCTAGTGTCGCTGCCTCGGCCCGGCTAGGGAGCCGTGTGCGTTGCATTGTCACTGTCACTTGTTATTTAGGTTAGGTTAGGTTAGAACTGTGACCATACAACGCACGAGCCGAGCGAGCGTAGCGAGCGGTGCCGCGGTAGCGGCCGGCGAAGTGCCAGGGTCCGTTTGGGCACAAGATAATGTAATGTTTTGGGAATGTAGTGTTTTACAGCGATCTAACCTCGACAATCAAACAAAATACCAAGTGACGTGACTTAGTGACAGTGACAATGACAATCCAATGCTTGCGGCACTTTGGCCGGGCCGAGGCGGTGTTACTAGGGTGCATGTAGTGGCACTTTATCCGATAGGGATAGAGTGCCACTGGTGGCACTCTATACACTGCCTATAAAATAACTTAACTAAAAACTAGATACAAATGGCAAACCATAGTTTGATGAAAATATGTCCTACAAACTTGCAAAATGGTGCTTGCTCAATGTAACTGTTATGGAGTAACAAATCCCATCACAGCAAATACTTTTATTGAACATCGGCTAACATTAGATAAAATTTTCAGAAATAAACGTTACTTACATAAATATTTTTCCATAAAACAACAAAGTAAAGATTTTCCTGCTCACCGTACATTGTTCGCTAAAGTATTAGTAAAGATTGTGCGTAAGTCGCGCCATTTGCCGAAGCTCGCGCAATCGACGATACAGATACAAACCTACTGATTGTCGACTATTGTATGCGCGGAAATGAAGAAAATGGTTGCTATGCGGGGGGTCATGGTTAAGTAATAATACAGGTCGATTGATCAGGTAAAGCTATGCTTTCCAAGGTCGGTTGGTACTGAGACCACTCCGTTCCTCGAAAAGCACGTTAAGCCATTGATCCAGGCTGTCAATCGTAGGTCTTCGACAGTCGTTACGGGTATTCTGACCCACCTTCATTAGCACACTAGTGCATCTCCCTTCAATCAGCGGAGATGACTATTACAAGCCATCTTGTTCCACGCTGGACGCTATGTTTCTAGGCTCCAAAGTTCCGGCTAACATATTCAAAGTTCCGGCTTTCCATACCAGAGTTCTATCTCCGTTTATCGGTGGCATCCGAACGCTGGGTTCCGAGCTACCACATTCCGGGATTTCCAGCTATCCTTAAGCTCCGTGCCGGATACATATTTTACCTGCGTGGCTGCGAGCTGAACTACGTGTCTGGTGAAACCAGCCGCCGGCCGTCACCCTCCCTCACGAGTGCAGCGTGGTACAGCCGCTGTGGTAATCGTCACACCAGGCTGAGCCAGGAGAGTACTACCCTCCTCACAAGGGATTTAGAATCTTGTGACCATACAGTTACTTATCCCCTTTTTTTCTTCTTCTAATGAAAATATACTTTTTAATTAACATGGTCTTATTTCATCATCTCCATTTTCATCACATTTAGTCCCGGTTGTCAACTTGTCAGTCGTACATTTTTGACAATCGTTACGGACTGTCAGAAACCCGAATGCCTAACAATCAGTCTTACCAAAGGGTATCGAGTTACCGGGTCGTGGAGGTAAGATAAGCAATCGCTCCAAGTAAAATACTAGTATTCAGCTGCATCCGGTTAGACTAGAAGCCGACCCTTGCATAGTTGAAAAACCTCTAGTTTAAAATATATGACATGGTTTTCAAAGTTTACGGTGATCAATCTTTGTTCCTTTTGAATGAGATGAAACCTGCAGAGGGACTTAATTACAGGTTAGTATTATTCTCGTAAGCCTAGCCAAAGGGAAGTTAAAACAATAGTTAGGACATAAACCCTAACTAATTCTCTAACAACGGGTCCTAACCGTCTTAAAGCTATAAGTCTTAAAACAAAAGCAGTTGACAATAGCCTGCAACTCTGCCTAGCCATCAGAACAAACAAGATGGCGGAATATGAATTATTTATTAGAATAGTCCTCATTAAGCTTCTGTAATTCGATTGGTTCGGCCGTTACGATTGGCTGCTTTGATTATTGTTATGGTAAAGGGTACCTTACATTGTTTTCATAATAGTTGAGGTCTATTGTGAAGGAGTTTGACCGAGGAAGAACATGTTTTTTAAAGTGAATACTTATTTAGCTGCATCGTGCACTTTTTTTGGGATGGGTAAAAAATGTTAAACTCGCGTCAGGACACGTGACCTGATCGAAAATTCGTAAGACGGAGGCAGAGTAGAATTTGTTGATAGCAGAGTGCGCTATTATTTTTTTGGATTTGTTTCAATGGAGCTACAGCTTTCATTCTTGTACTGACAGCAAGCCACATAAATTCCTGACATTTTCGTTAGATGGCGTTACTTAGTTTTCACTTCCATCGGCAGTCTCCAAAGACTGCCCATCATGTTTTTTTGTGCCTTTTTTTTAAGCTTTTGGCCTTCATCTCTCGTGATAGTAAGTGATGATCAAGCCAAAGGTGGATCCACAGACGAAGGCTATCTTACCTCTGCCTAAACACAACAATTTACAAACAAACATTGTTGTATTTCGGTTTTGAGGTTTTTTAAATTTATTTTCCTTTCATTATTAATAGTATTTTAGGTACACTGGCCGACAAGGCTGATGAACCACTTATCAGACTTTGGGCTGGCAGACATGTGCGTGCACATGTTCATGTAGCCCACAGATATAAATCTAACTAGATGACGCGATTGTATGTACTTCGCGTGTCAAAAAACGGCGTAAAATTACGATCAATGATCGTAATCTGAGCTTTTCATTGGGCATTATCGGCACCGGACATCCACCGAAATCTAGAAAAATGCCTTGTTATGTCATATTGAGCTGTAAAGACTATAGAAAAAGTTGCCAGACGCATTTGAAATGTTTTCTTTCATTGGTAAGTTTTAAAATTGTGTGTGATAAAGTGGCACGCTTGGTTTTCATACAGATGGAGAGACTTGCCTTATCTAGTTAGATTTATATGTGTGATGTAGCCAATAAATGTATAATTATTGTATTTTTAAGTTATTGAGTTTACTAACATAGACTAAGTTCATAATAACACTATTATATCCCTGCTCTCAAAACGGTGAAGGAAAACATCGTGAGGAAACCGGCATGTCTTAGAACCAAAAAATTCGAAGACATGTGACATCTACCAACCCGCACTGGGCCCGCGTGGTAGATTACGGCCCACTCCCTCTCACAGAGAGAAGGCCTGTGTCCCAGCAGTGGGACCATTAATAGGCTGATGATAATATCCCTTGAACTGAAATAAAAAACTTGAATATGAATTTGAAATATCCATCGGCATCGCAGTTAAAAAACCATCCAGCCATCCACATGAAAACTTCAAAAAGTTCAAAGAGAACATTGCCACCGTGAAACTATCTACTATACTCAGACCAACATCCATTCCCCACAGAGCAGGAGATAAATCCACAGCATCTCATATGCCAGCTCTCAGCGCGTAATGGCGAAGTTTATAAAATTCTCTTTCAGAGGTCAAGTCAATTTGAACTGGTGCTGTTATACCAATAAACTGGTTACATCCGGTTTCACGGATACCACAGGTGGGCCAAGTTGGGGCTTATAGCGGGTTAATTATTTTAGAGGTAAGGGTAGAGCTAAAAAAAATCTTATAATTTTGTTGTAAGACCACGTACACTGTCAACACGACAAGTGTCTGTATTTCTCAATTTTTTTAAAGTTACAATGAATAATTTTTTTGACTTGATCCAGCAGTGTAATATAGCATCCACAACAATTCTTATTAGCCGGAGGTTTTTTTTTTACTAAAATGTTGTTTTTTTAGGTAAGTTTAAAAAATATCTACTTATTTTACGGATGCAAGAGCGAGCGAATCGAGCTCGGGGCACGGGGCACCCCGACTTGAACGGCTAACCCGTATTAAATCAGGTAGTCATTTTTTTTTAATCACTCAGAAATCTCGGCTCCGTCGACTACGTCTCCAAAAAAAAAAAATTACATGTAGAATTCTTTTTTTTACATCATTGACCTTCGAAACGTTTGAAATTGACTTTGAAAATGTGTCTCCTGTGCCCCAAGTCCCGAGCTCGCTTCGCTCGCGCATAAATCCATAAATAAGTAGATTTTTATTAAACTTACCTTAAAATCAAATAATTTTTATTTTTAAAACAAAACCGTCTCCAGCAAAAAAAAAATGTTTTAGAGGGTACAGGAGCCCGAACCCCCCAAATAACCACACATTTTTTCTAGCGAGGCGGCTCGTTTCTAAACTTTAACCAAAGACCTAACCATTTCACCCGCTTTCAGCTCCCGCTCACCACTTTACCCTCACCCCAACCGCACAGGGAGTGATTGGATATGAAAGTTTAATGCTTTTGTAGTGCAGCCGCCCAATCACTTACACTGGATAACCAACTGATTAATACATCAATCGTTAACTATGTGATCGTCATATGAACACGGAATAAATGGAAGGGATTTTTTGTGATTGGATTTGTATAAAGGCTGGATTTTTACCCGACTGCCCCAGAAGGAGGGTAATGTTTTTCGAGAGTATGTATGTATGTCTATTTCTTTGGCACGCTCTGTAGCCTAAACGGCTTGATGGATTTTAACATATGAGGTGTCGTTAGATTCGTCTTAATTGTAGGAGTGTCATAGGCTATATAATATTTATATATTGCATCTGCAAATACAAAAAAAGGGAGGGGAAGGTTTTAAAATAAATAAATTATAACAATATTGGTATCAAATAAAAGCTAGTAACGAGCCAAATTTAGATATATTAATAAAACTAAAAATAAAGAAAATTATTCAAAAAACCCGACTGCAAAAACACATAACTGAAAAGAGAAAAACAAGCATTATAATCTATAGAATTTTGGTATCGCAGGCGGGGACAAACAAAACTTACACCTTATTAGTTTGTCCCCGCCTGCGATACCAAAATTCTATAGATTATAATGCTTGTTTTTCTCTTTTCAGTTATGTGTTTTTGCAGTCGGGTTTTTTGTTTTTTGAATAATTATTTACGTGTGTTTTGTTATGGCAAAAAAGCACGTGGCTGAAAGTTGTACATAACTGTTGTTTTAGTATTGTATGTACCAGAGGGTTATAATTTTAACAGGCTATGTATGTATACACACCTATATTTTGTGATTGGATTTGTAAAAGGATTTTATTTTGCAATGTCAGTTTTAATACACACAAAACATTATTATTAATTTTATTATTTCTAGGTTTATTTCAATGTATGACGTTGTTAGTTAATGCCACACGCAGAGACATAACTTAAAAGTAATAAAGAATTAACTTTAATAATTGAACAGCACTTATCGTTATTGTCAAGATTTTTTTCTCAATCTGACAATATGGTGGATTATTATATGTATATTCTTTTTAAGCGACGTCTCGGAGTGCAGTAGTTAATTCCGGAAAAAAAAATGAGGAAGGTATTGAACGTGATTTAAAGTATTGTGTTTTCTTCGAAATAAATTCTTATGAAATCGTATTAATACTTGATGTGGACTATACATGTTACGATATATAGGTATACTTGTGCAAAATTATACTTGCACAAGTATACGTTAACAATGTGAGATAAATTTGCACAAATATACGAGCCATTCCGGGTACTCACTCATCGCAAAAAAATCAGCTGTTCCTTTTTTTTTTTTTTAAGGATCAACAATTTTTTTGACGCGATTTCAGGTTGGTCTCAAAGTAAAAGTTGTTCATAATGACGAAGAAAATGACCCTTTAAGAGGTTGTTAGTGTTTTACCGATCACCCTGTATATTTTTAACGTTTTTTATGAAAAATTAAGGGCGAAAATGACTAAACAGCTCGTGGAATAGCATAAGTTAAAAAAAAATATATAAATTTTGATATTTTCCGTGCCCTGACAAATTATGAAGGGCCCCAGAACGCCCTTATCAGCCCTTTTATCTTCCCTTTTTATCGTACTCGCATTCAACATTATAAATCGTTTAAAAAACCATTGATTACACCATAAAACATTACAGGAAGACCTTTAAATATTCAACTAATTCCGGAACCGTGATTTCTATTCAATTGCTAAGCATATGGAATTCGGTCGGCACTTCTGAAATGAAAATCTTTTGTTGAATCTATTACGTGTCGGTAATTAGTTGCTATGAGTATCTTTTCATGGACATACAATTGTATTTATTTACTTACCTACCTAGTGCTGTCATTCGTAGATCTTTGACAGTCGTTACGTTACGTCAGAAGCCCAAAAGTCTGACACACAAGGTGTATCGTGTTACCCAGTAACTGAGTTGTGGATGTCAGCTAAGTAGTCGCTCCATGCAAAATACTGGTATTCAGCTGCATTCGGTTAGACTGGAAGTCTGGAAGCCGACCCCAACATAGTTGGAAAAAGGCAGGTCGATTTATTGACCTACCTAATGAGACATTTCAGTTTTGTCGCTAACATGGCACCTGCGTTACTTCTCATATTATTGCTAAAAACAATGTTAGTCAGTCCGTATTTACACGGGCACTTTTCAAACAGGAAAACAGCCCTGCTAATTGGCGGTGGAAATAGGTTGCTACCATAAAAAAAAATCAAGACGAATTCATTCACAACGAGATCTATTAGTACTAAATAAAAATAATTATTTCGGCACAACAAACAGGTTTGCACTTAAAATACATAGTTAATGAAGAATTAATGAAAAGACCAGCCGAAGGCGACGACTAGGTCACAACGAGAAAAGGAAACTAGGGTAAAATAGGGTATATTATCTGCAGTGGTGTAGGGACGTTTAGGGGCGGTTACAAGATAGTTAATTGACTCAGGCGTGACCTTGCGGAAATCCATCATAAAACACAATAGACGATGTATATCTAGTAACTTAATCCGCTTAACCGATCTTAAAGAGTTAGAGAACCCTGTAAGAAATCGACACGTGTTTCGCCTCTCAACGAGGCATCCTCAGGACGACGATTGACCTGTTGCGAACTCGGACACGAAGTGTTATCAACGCGAGCCGAACGCAAAGTGAGCTTCAACCGCCCGTCACCCTCACTTATATAGGATCGCTTATCGGCCCACCTCGGCCGGGATCGTTATCAGTGCGATAAGCGAACAATCGCAACAATGGTGACCTCGGAATGCTCGTATTTAATTCGTTCAACAGTGTAACGTTTCCTGTATTATTTTTTGCAATTTCTAAACTCTCTAATACAGACATTTTGAAACCTTTATCACATAAAGAACATATTGCAGCGTACAGGAATAATTGTCCAGAAAGATCCCATTTTGCTCAACACTTAATAGATTCTGGTCATTCGTTAAATAACAATAACACTTTCAAAATTTTACACACATGTGATAAAGGTTTCAAAATGTCTGTATTAGAGAGTTTAGAAATTGCAAAAAATAATACAGGAAACGTTACACTGTTGAACGAATTAAATACGAGCATTCCGAGGTCACCATTGTTGCGATTTATTTATTTATTTATTTATATATACTTTATTGTACACCAGATAAAACATTACAAAAAGAATAAGTAATACACTACAAAATATACAATGGGCGGCCTTATCGCTTACTGCAATCTCTTCCAGGCAACCATGGAATGGACAGTGATATTCTGGACATAAAATGGGGCTGTCTTTGGTTTGTTGTTTTTTGCGATTGTTCGCTTATCGCACTGATAACGATCCCGGCCGAGGTGGGCCGATAAGCGATCCTATATAAGTGGGGGTGACGGGCGGTTGAAGCACCCCCCCGACCCTTGCTCCCCCCCCGACCCTTGCTCGATAACGATGCGCCAGCCCGCGTTTTTGCTGAGCCTGTAGCTTTAAATTCCCCTGATAATAATAATGATCCTTCCTTGATCCAGCCTGTCCCTCTTGCTGTCCTCCCCCCAGCGAACGCCCTAAGCCGAGGTTCGTACCCCACAGGGGGTGCCCTTAGCGAGCGTTCGCCTAGTTTTAATTAGCTTAGTTTATATGCCCCTGGCTGGAGGCTTTGAGTTTCTTTTAGGAGCTTAAGGCAGCCACAGGAAAGTCCGGTTAAGCAGCGAATACCTCAGTGGTAACCTGCGAGATGCCCTAGTCAAAAAAAAAAAAAAAAAAAAAAAGCGGTTGAAGCTCACTTTGCGTTCGGCTCGCGTTGATAACACTTCGTGTCCGAGTTCGCAACAGGTCAATCGTCGTCCTGAGGATGCCTCGTTGAGAGGCGAAACACGTGTCGATTTCTTACAGGGTTCTCTAACTCTTTAAGATCGGTTAAGCGGATTAAGTTACTAGATATACATCGTCTATTGTGTTTTTTGGGCGGTTACAAGTTATACGTAAAACAGCGACCCAAATCTTTTCAAAGTTTCAGTTGTAAAATTCGGTTATAAGTCCTGGAAACTGGGCACAAAAACGTACAAATGATAGAAAATATTTTCAAACCCACATTTTAACAATAGGCATTTGTCAAAGCGAATTTAGCACACATCAAAGGGTTCACCGCGCGTGCATGCTATGCAACATACCTTCTGTGTAACCGCTGATATTTTTTATACTTTTTTATTTCGTTTGTTTAAATGTTTACTTTATTTATTTTTCATAGTCTAAAATAATTAATTTCAACTCATGCACATAAAAGGCACTAAGGAACGTCAAAATTTACAAAAAAATTTAATTGATTTTATTAATTGTGGAACTCATAAATACATATACTTTTAACATACATATTTTTATGAGTCGGAAACAATATATTTTTTTAACTACAACGGGGAAAACTCTTGGCCTGCATCTCACCTGATGGTAAGTAATGATCAGGCTGAAGGTGGAAGCGAGCTTCACCCGGAATCCTCCAGCACAGAGGAACTGTCTATCGTACCTCTAAACTGTCGAAACACAACCATGCTGTTGCACAACAATCTTTTGGAATCATGACGCTGTGACACATCGCCTACAGTTGCCGCCTGCGGTTAGGTACGGGATGGTACCTTTATAGTATTTGCTGAATAAATGACTACTACGACTACTTTCTACTTTCTCTCTTCACAATAATTTTGCATCCTCTTCTTCTTCATCGTTCCCTCAATGCTGAGGAACGCGACCACATACGACGCGTCTCAAAGCTAAGCGGTATTCTGCAGTGTGGACCGCTTGGTAAATGCTGCCTCCAACAGCCTTCTTGATCGCGTCTGACCATCTCACCGGTGCTCTGCCTTGAGCTGGTTTTGCTTCCACCCGGCCTGGTAACATAAGCCTTTCCAGACCATGTTTAGGTGAACGCATAATATGTCCGAAAAAGCTGAGGCACGCTCCTGTCGTATCGTAGATAGCCGCTTGGTGACATTGAGTTCCTCCAAGCTTCCTTGCTTCGTCAACATACTAATAATACTTAATCAATTTAAACAAAAATATTACTCTTTATCATTTGTCTCACTATCGCCTTCATGGCACAACAAATAATAAATAGCAGCAATAAGATTTAACCTCCATTTCTCTTGCTATCACCCGCGCTGTCGCCATGACACGTAATAGACCACGAACCCGCCACCCCAGGTGAGAACTAATATCGCGCCAATTTTAATTACGCACACTTCAAACAATGGAACAGAGGAAGGGGTGGAGACTTCCACATAGAATATAAATAAAATTAAAAAATATTTATGTCGGAATGAATGCGGAAGTAATAGAGGGAACGGAACGTAAGTGAAGAACTGAGTAAGAGAACGAGGGAGTCTGGAAGAACCAATATGGCTACGGTATGCGAGGACGATGTTTATGGTCGCATTAAAATAAATGGACAAACTTTTCACCAAAATAAGGACGTTGGTAAAAATAATAATAAGAAAAACACATTAGATACAAATACTATGTACCTAAGAAAAAAAAATCTGCTAACGAGAATACACTAAAAATGTTGGTTACCCAATGCCATTTTATTATTTAAGGTCAAAATAAAATCACTGAGTTGAGAGAGAGAAGTGAGTGAGCAATTAGAGAGACGGATGACCATCAGTGGACTGCTATTTGCTGATGATGATTATGATGATGATAACAGTTGTGGAGCAGGTGACGTGTTTCGTCTAGAATAGAAAAGTTAGTCAGTGGTCAAGCAGTTGTAGTAACTGTAAATGTAGAAAAATTATTAAAAAAAATAAGAGCTAAATAAAGAGTTTCTAGACTTATTGGTACAACTGTGTACCATCTTCATACCAATTTCTGTGAAACACCTTTAGTTTGAAGGGTAGATTGGACATCAATGATACCTACATGCACCTTCCGCATCGGTTATACAATATGTAAAACCCAATATGTAAAAGGGTGTCCCTCATTCGAGATCTTGGTATTCTCCTCGACGATAAACTTCACCTTGATGCACACATTGACAAAGTTGTAAATAATGCCTATCGGATGTATGGTTTTGTGATGAGATCTGCGATATAAATCTCTGATCAGATCACAGCTCGAGTACGCAGTGCCAGTGTGGAATCCCTTTTACAATAAGTATTCGGAACGTATTGAAAAAGTTCAAAGAAGATTTCTAAAAGCCATGCATTACCGTTGTTTCCACACAGTTTTATGTTATGAAGATCTGCTTAAGAAGTATAAATTACTTGGTCTAAAATCAAGACGCACTCTCCTAGAGACGGTATTTTTGTTTGATTTGTGTAGCAATGTATATGACTGTATTGATATCCGTAATAAAATAAGTTACATAGTTCCTAGAACGACAGTATGCCGCGGGGTGCGCGCACGACCGCTGTTTGCTGTTACCTCTTGTCGAAGTAACGCAGGTATGCGGGCACCTCTGCGTCGACTGACAAATAACTACAACAAGCAATTCCATGAGATCGATATGTTTGCTCTTTCTGCTGGTAGATTCAAAAGCATTATTCTCAAAACACTGAGTCACTAGTAATTTGAAAAATCTTTATTTGAAAATTATCTTAACTTAAATTATTGTAGTTTTGTAGGTTTTAGTTTAAATAGCATAGTTTGTTAAGATTATTTGTTATGTGTATTCCGTGGAAAATGTTGTTGGTTACACATTTGGCCGTATCTTGTAGTATTTCTTTAAAAAAAATGTAATGTGTCACTGTTTGTTTTCCCTAATAAATAAAATAAAAATAAAAACCCTGTCCGGTCCGGTTTTTTTACCGGCAATAACATTACCTAAAAGTAATAAAAAATCTAATTATTATTGAAATTAAAAAAGTAATGCTAGTTAAAAATTACATTTTTAGTAACAATTTTCAACAGGGGTCATCATTATGACTTGTAGACGCTACACGATGGCCGCCCGCGCCCCTTCTAATAACCCGGTAAAATTCCCCATGGATTTTTTTTTATAATTTTTTTTTTTCCTTTAAATTACCATATAATCAGTACACACAATTATCCTTAGGGCACACTGTATAACAGTTGTAATAGGTAAAGGTGACAGCCAAATACCATCAATTACGTAACACTTTAAAATAATTAAAAAACCATTTCAAAAGGCGACTCCACCGCTCTGTCCAACCACCGAATGTCTATCGGATCCCGGCTATAATTCGAGCTGAAAATTCACCGAAGCCAATAAAACTCAGAGCCGTTGGCCTGTAGCCAACCAACTAATAGCCCAGGATCTGGGCTATTGTACCCCATAATGAGATTTCAAACAATCTATAGCCCTTTGATTGTGAATTCTGAAGACTTATATGGATTTAAAGTCCTGTAGACTATTATTCTATTATCTTTGGTGGTCTTTATGGTGTAGGATATAATTGGAGTATATTATTGTTAAGATAGCTAGTTTGGTTTCCTAGGTGCTCATTTTAGAGCTCCTGGAATCTGAAGCGACGATGTGCTGATGTCCTCCCAATTTCTCAAATGTTCAAATTGACGATGTTTCTATTTTTAACCGAATTTAAAAAAAGGAGCAGGTTCTCAGTTCGTCGGAACCTTTTTCTTATGTACTTACCTATTTTATTGGGTAGTTCCAATAATACTTTTTTTCCCTGCTTAGTCTATGTGGATGATGTTATAGTAAGTTCCTGCCACTGATATTTACAGCGATAGGAACTCCTTTGATTCGAAACAAATACTTTAAGTCGAAATGTGTTTTCTAGTTTCGGTTAATTGATTAACCATTTAGAAAAACCAGAATTTCTTTTATTTTTGCATATAATATGGTACATAAAAGGTCTTAACTTAAATATAAGAAGTTCCACATATTTTGCTTACTTACATATTTCAGCATGCAAAAAAAAACCTGATATTAAAATAATATACAAAAACACATTGAGATAATGAGGCAAAAAATTCAAAATTAAAATCCTTAAAATTACGTTAATTATATAAATTACCAGTGAGATCATATTTCGAACTTTGCTTGTAAGAACTCATTTATTGTATAGAACACATTACTATAGAGCCATTTCTTAAGTTTATTTTTAAAGTAGTTTAGTGGTAGCTCTCTGATCTGTTTGGGTTTTTGTTATAGATTTTGACAGACATATTGTAACAATTGTTCTGAACTAGTGTGCTTCTACATCTTGTGACAGCCAGTCGGGTTGGATCTCTTGAAAGGATTTTTTTATTTACTATGGGTTTAGTATATCGCTCAGAGTGCTTTTTAACAAATAATCCTACTTCTAATATATACAGACTAGGTAGAGTTAAATAAAGGTCTACAAGATTGAAACGGTCTGTAGCGGTTACACCGCCACATACGAACTACGCAGCAAAGACATGACGTAACACAATTCCTGCATCGCGCAGTTAGAGTTTACCGAGCGAAAAACATAGATAAGACTATCCGAAATCAACTTACGGGCAGTTGCCCGCCAGACATAACACCCGTCTGGATGGAGGATCCTCACTTTTCTATGGAGTATGAGTGAACTTTACACCCTGTTCCTCATACGTTCCTCATACCTATAGGTCCAACCCCACAGATTGCTCTGACACATTTTTTTTGTGTGGTAATGTAATTTTTAGCCTGAGAAGAATTACCCCGAATTACAACGTAGGTATCCTCACTGCGTAGGGAGTACACAATAAACTTCGAGTCAATTTTAATAAACGTAAGTAAATAATTAATAGCGATTTAACCATTAGTAATAATAAAATAAAATAAACAACATTCATAATATTAATTGATTTGACATAAATATCTTGGGACCCTGGGGGTCCCGGACCTTTGGAAGAGACGTACGAGGGACCGAAGCCAAGTTGCAGAGGCCCGTTAAGTATACTAATTTAATTATTATTTAATTAGCCATTTTTTTACGAATTTCGTTCAAAACTCTCATAAGCTTTAAAAGGTGAATAGCTAGCCTCGTACAGTATTTCAATTATAAGCTTAACTTATGATAAGTGCATGAAAAATAAAAAACTTCTAATTTCACCCCAAATCGTTTTTCAGAAGTCCTTTTCGAATATCCATTACAAATTGCCTTTTAAACCTTAACATTCTGGTTGATCATGATCATCTGTTCCTCCCCTAGGTCTTGAGGAGAGGTTCATTTGAGGACGCTGGCTGAAAAGAGGCGAAACAATATGCAATTACACGGCAATGGCCGAGATTAATACTCCTTCAAGACAACTGATTTCATAATAGGCGGATGTGGGAAGGTTTGGAGGTGTTAATATTTCATTTAATTTTCACTGGGTAAGTATTACCAATGCGCAGTGAGCAAGCGTATCCACCAACCCGCACTGGGCCCGCGTGGTGGATTGCGGTCTACTTCCTCTCACAGAGAGGAGACCTGTGTCCTGTGAACATTATAGTTCAATAATGTAAGCCATGAATTATCGTTATTTCCAAGAAAAGATTATTTTGCTCTGGAGTAGACTACAACCTAATGGATCTAGTATTTCGATCGTAAATTATTGCTTCATAACGTCAGATTTTAATGTTTTATGCAACACAATTCTCGTGAATTTTACCTAAAGCAGGATATAATTTATTTCTGTAAGACAACTAACTAAAGCATAATTTTCATACTTTTGTATCTTAAATTACATTCAATCCTTGCAAAGGCTACAAAATGGTAAAAAAATGTATTATTTGAGTCAGTACTCAGTTTTTTATTATTTTGATTTATATAAAAATAAATAAAATTTAAGTGTCTGTTTGTAATGACTAAATAACAGCTTTTTACTAAATGCATAATTATGAATATCTTTCTGTCTGTCTGTTTGTTCCGGCTAATCTCCGAGACAGCTAAACTGATTTTGTCGGGACTGCCGATTTTAAGCTGGTTATGTCTGTATCTTGAAAATTGACCTCTGAAATGCAGCAATATCCAAAAAACATAAGAATAAAATAATCCATATTACCACCTCCATACCTTACACCATCCACCACCAACTTCCCCAAAAGATCCAGCACAATTCCTGCCGTCATTTGCAGCCGTCCCTATGCCAACACAATAAGGCTCACAATCGCGTAATTTCTCCCTATTGTTGTGCGACTAAGTTATTTATGCTCTTAGTTAATAGACGCCTCTGTAGAGTTTCTCTTTTGTCTTAAAACACTGCTTTTGGCTTGATGGATGCTGTTTCTTTAATCTTTAGGTTTGTCTTGAGATACATGTTTGGTGTGGAGTTGATTTGGTGTGAAAGGTCTTATAATAAATAATAAAATAATAATCCACCTGCAACTTGCTCTGAAATTCAGCCTTGTGGAATCGGAAGTGCCGTACTACAGGTATTTGCCCGAACCAGTTCTCGAAAATGGAAATATCAGATTGTACTGGGATCGTTCCATCATCACTGACTATTGTTGCCAATAAACTGGCGACAATGATCATTGACATAACGGTCCCGCATGACGAGAACCTCGTGACAGTCGAGAAAGTCTGTGTGGTTGTGACACTAATCTATGCAGATAAGGACTCCGTATCAAAGTTGCGACAAACAAATGCGCGACAAATGCTGGAGCGACAGTACGATAGGTCGACCATCAGCGGTGCGACAGCACATCAGCTCGACGAACGTTAGCGCGACAGATTGTTTTCACGACAAACGATGGCACGACGAAACTTTTGATCGACGAACGTTAGTGATATAGCAACATAGCAGATAACAAAAAAATGTGAAGTGCAGTACTTTCGTTTTTAATGTTTTTATTGGCAATATTCTTTATTGTCAATGTTAAATGACTGCAATGCGCGAGTGCAGTTACGAGCAAGGTAAGCGAAAACCATGTATTAAAGAACCTAAAACTTATTTTTTATTTTCTTATCGGCTATTAGCAACAAATATTATAGAAATGTTTGTCGTGCTTTAGTTTGTCGAGTAAAAATTGTGTCGCGCTATCGTTCGTCGATCAAAAGTTTCGTCGTCCCATCGATGGTCGTGAAAACACTCAGTCGCAACAACGTTCGTCGATCAAAAGTTTAGTCGTGCCATCGTTTGTCGTGAAAACAATCTGTCGCGCTAGCGTTCATGTGCTGTCGCACCGCTGATGGTCGACCTATCGTACTGTCGCTCCAGCATTTGTCGCGCATTTGTTTGTCGCAACTTTGATACGGAGTCGCAGATAAGATATGAAGACCATACTAGATTATTATTTATAAGCATTAAAAAAGTCGTTTCGGAAGTTAGTGTCTTTGGTTCTGTATATTTACTTTTTGGCACCGACTTCCAAAATTAAAGTTGTTTTTCATAGATTGGTCTCTTTTTTTGAAAGTCGGTTGTTTGTTTTGTAAAAATGTTTTTTTATTTTTCAGTTTTTTGGTTGTGGTTGACCAAGGTTTTTAGATTTTTTTGACACCACACCCGTAGCTCGTACATCAAGCCTGGCTGTCACACTTAGGGCCTATTTCACGATGTCCGAATAGCCACTACTTACCGAATAAATTCAAAAATGGAACAGAATTTGTATGGAATTACCTGCCAAGTAAGATAATAGGAACTTAATCGTAGGTGGTGAAACAGGCCCTTACACAAATATTAATTAGACTATAATATCTTGAAAACTACTAAACCGATTTTGATGAAACTGGCACTGCTCCCTAAGTCGAAGTAAACCCAATAAATAAAATTCACAATACGATAAATAGTTTCGAAGAAATGCGTGGACAATCACCTATAAAAAAAAATATATTTGAATCGAAGCCCTAATAACATAATGTGAATAAATTGCAGTTCCATTAATTACATACGTGTCGAATTGATAAACTCCTTTTTTTAAGTCGGTTAAAAAGCAATGAACTGCTCGTGTCAATTAACCAAGAGCCCCTCGGCCTTCAGACGAATACGATACTATAAAGTGTAATATCTTGTACTGAACTCCAACATGATTAAGATAAATACTAGATACATTCTGAGTTTAAAAGCTGCGTTTATCTTTCATTTGAGGAACGTACGGAAAGAAAACATTACTTCCTCGCTGTTGGAAAGAAAACTGTTACGAGGAATGATGAGAATAGAACTTAAAATAAAACATCTTGAAGGTCTTCTTAATTAAAATTATCATTTTGATAAAATCTCTGCTAATTTTAATTATCATCATGCCTAAGGAGTTCGTGGCTAAGTAATACCAGCTGCACGGGTCGATCCATCAGGTTAAGCTACGCTTGCCGGATTTGGTCCGTGGATGGGTGACCATCTTTACATACCGAGACTCCTCCGTGCCTCGGAAAGCACGTTAAGCCGTTGGTTCCGGCTGTCATTCGTGAATCTTACCAAGTCTTACCAAGGGGTATCGTGTTACCCAGTAACTGGGTTGTGCAGGTCAGATGGGCAGTCGCTCCATGTAAAATACTGGTATTCAGCTGCCTCCGCTTAGACTGTAAACCGACCCCAACAATAGGCTAGGCAGATTGATAGATCACGCCTGACTAAACGGCTGGTGTTTATAATAACTATCCAGGCACATTGAAGGAGGTAACCAGCGATGAATCCAGAAATCGAATTCAAATACCGAACAAACATATGCGCGACAAATGCAAGGGCGACAGTACGATAGATCGACCATCAGCGGTGCGACAGCATGTCAGCTCGACGAACGTTAGTGCGACAGATTGTTTTCACGACAAACGATGGCACGATGAAACTTTTGATCGACGAACGTTAGTGCGACTGATTGTTTTCACGACCATCGATGGGACGATGAAACTTTTGATCGACGAACGATAGCGTGACACAATTTTCGCTCGACAAACTAAAGCACGACAATCCATCGCCATGTTTGTCGTGAAAACAATCTGTCGCGCTAACGTTCGTCGAGCTGATGTGCTGTCGCACCGCTGATGTACTACCTATTGTACTGTCGCTCCAGCATTTGTCGCGCATTTGTTTGTCGCAACTTTGATACGGAGTCGGGGAATACAGGAGTGATTTTATTTTTAAGTAGGCCATTATATACGAGTACTTACTATAACAACACAAGATAGGCTTTACCAGAAGTTGCCATCGTATTAGTGTTTCAGCAGCTTCAATATAGCAGTTCGTCGTGGACGTGGTACGACAACGGCTCTCCTGACATCATCCATTGCATCGATGGTGGCGTGGTGGCTGTCATCGGAAGACATGCCAGGGGTGTTACGGTAGTCGTTTTACCGGAACCGGAACCGGAGTCGGAGGCGAAGTAGAAGAAAAATGTGTTAAGGGAAGGTTTAATGAAATAATAGAAATATATTTCAGTCTTTAATTAGTATCTTTAATCAGTTTCTTTAATCAGTCTCTTTAATCGGTCTCTTTAATCAGTCTCTTTAATCAGTCTCTTTAATCAGTCTCTTTAATCAGTATCTTTAATCAGTCTCTTTAATCAGTCTCTTTAATCATTCTCTTTAATCAGTCTCTTTAATCAGTCCCTTTAATCAGTCTCTTTAATCAGTCTCTTTAATCAGTCTCTTTCATTAGTCTCTTTAATCAGTCTCTTTAATCAGACAAATATTAGCGATAACATCCACAAACAAAACAATAAACTGAGACTTCGAATGCGAGCGTGTAATAAACAAACATTACCCTGGCGACGAGTTTTAAACTTGTTTGTACGCCCTGTAGTCACGTGCATCGCTGCGTTTCGAACTTCGGTATAACTCCGATTCATAATTATCGGAACCGAAGTAGAAATCAGAGGTGTAATATTAATCGGAAGTTCAGACCTTTTGGAATCGGAACCGAAGGTCCGTAACATCCATGATCGATGCAACGCTCTGTTTGAATGACTGTCACAAGCCAGTGTCACTGTTATCCGACCTTTTCGGTGATTCCAGGAACTTTGTAACAGACTTAAGGTCGGTCGTATCGCCGCGGTTCATGAGCTTGTCCCGAGGCGAGGCGATTATGTTACGGTTCCGATTAGTGTGCGTTGCAGTAGGGAGTTTCATACAAAGAATACTGAATGGCTCGAGTTGATACGATGACGATCCCTTTCCGAGTTGATATGTGTACGATTTCCTATAGGCGGCGCCTCTTGCTGCACCTGATGAAAAACACACATTTTCTTTTATCTTTTAATCATAATTAACCCCACATTTCAGCCGTCCAGTTCAAACAAACAGACAAAATACTACTAGTGTGACTTCAGACTCCAACAAAGAAAAAAAAGCTGAGAGGTGTCAAGGGACACCCGGATGGAACGAAGTTATGGAATGAACCTCACAAAGGCATGTCACTAATTAGTACCTGAGGTCGCTCACAGATGGCATTATAATAAAAAATAAAAAGTGTCGTTACGTCTTTTGGTCCCAACTTTTTCCGTCTAGCCCCCTTTCGCAACGCGCGAAAGGGAACTTCGTTCCAAAAACAAAGCATCAACACGTTACAAAAGAAAACTAACTCTATCTAACATAAACCTTTACAAACTAAGACTGCTAGGACTCAATCAGAATAAAACAGAACTCATTTCGACCAATGAGGACAAAGTTCTGATCAAAGTTCCAAATCGGACTATTTGTAAAATTACTAGCCCGAGGCGAAGAGATAAGGACTGGGTTTTTGTTGAAACTTTCTGATCTTAAGTTCGGTCATTGCATTTCGATTTCAAAAGCGTTTGAGATTGGTTTAATTATTTTTCTTCAAGGTTTTTAGTGAAAGGGTGGATTAGAGTTTAAGGGAAGTCGGGTTTTGAGTTGTTTGCATTTAAAAGGGGAACATTTTATTACATACTAGCTGCTGCCAGCGGCTTCGCCCGCGTGGACTCTATTCTGTACTACATATGTATTTATTATACATATAAACCTTCCTCTGGAATCACTCTATCTATTACTGAAAACTGCATTAAAATCCGTTGAATAGTTTAAAAGATCTAAGCGAACAGACAGCGGAAGCGACTTCATTTTATACTATGTAAAATAAAGAAGTAATAAAAATAGTGCTTATTTTAAAGAGTCTGTAACAGCGAAAAATCTATTGGTAATGAATATAATTTGAGGTGTGCTAATTCTGCTGTTGCTAAGTAGGTAGGTAGTATTTGTAAGTTTAATTAAGATTCTGTAATGCACAATATATATATAGAAAGGACGGAAGCGTCATTGGATCACTTTGCTGATAGTATAACGTATATCACGATAATCAAAATCATTTCACAGTAAAATAAACATACACAACAAATATACAAATTCTTATTTAGTACCTATATCTACATAAAATCTCTGCATGCACATTAGTTTAAGAAAATTTATGAAACTAAATTCATTTTTTCGTTTCTTGTTTTTGTTTTGCACTGTGCTGTAGGCTTTAGTAAACACGCTACAATCGTTGAAATACACCCTACCTGTATCGGTAAAAATTCTGCTGTTCCAAAAAAATTATGAAGTGTTATTATAATGTTAGTTTTAAGCTAATTACTTACTATGTGTAGAAATATTTTATTTAAAGCTACGCTTGATGGCACACAATTTTATTCAATCAATCAATATTCTTTATTTGTAAACATAGGTTACAACAGTGTGCAAGATGTTACAATTGTTATTATTATAGTTTCTCTATGTTTTGCCATTTGGCGTACAAATATACATTTATAGGAGGCTTTCGCCAATTAAGTAAATTAAATTATAATTCAGTAGTAACAAAGTCAATTTTTATTTTGTATATGTATTTAAAATGCAATAGGTAATGTCAGCTAAGTAATGAAAATATTTAACAAAATGCAATAATGTCAATAATAAATAATTATAATGTCATTATGTTACTGATAAGAAAATAAACAAAACAAAATATCAAATTGACATTGTCCACAGAATTATGTCTTACATAGATAGTCATGTTACGAGTATACAAATATTATAATGTCAAAGAACTGTCATTAAAATAGTCACTGAGACAGTAGTAGCATTTCTAGACTAATATGTTACGTAATTTACTCTTGAAATTTACTAAGTTTAATCTTTTTATCGAGCAAGGTAACTTATTGAATATTCTTTGGGCCATATAAAAAAAGCTTTTCCTCATTAGAGCCGTACGTGCATTTATAGAGAAACATAAATCTATTTATGTTTCTCTATAAATGAATTTATAATTATGTTGAGCAATAATTATCTTTAACCGTATATCAAGAACTATAGACTCGTTTTCTTAGAACCAACAGCTGATACAATTAACTTTAAATACACTGGGAAAATGTTGTTTCGGATTGTATTACATTACCTACTTTATGCTCTTCATTACTTATAGTCTTCAAACTGACAGGCAAAATCTAAAGAATATAGTTTCTTAGAAGCCAAAAAGGCACAGTCAAATATGGCACTTGTACTACAAAAACCACCCTTGGTGCTAAGAAATAAAAACGCTATTAATGTCAAATTGTTATAAACGACACGACAGGTTGACTGTACACGTAAGAAAAAATCTTTTCAATGTAGTTATCAGACAACATCTATTTCTCATTTCCCGAAACCGGTTATTTATTTCATAAAGTTTCAAAAATAACATTAAATCGTATTTTAACTAGAATATAACGCCCAGCATTCCACCGTTTCACTTTCACCCGATCGCCTCTAACACCCAAAAAAGAAAAAAATACCAAAGCGGATAAAATAAGCAGTAATTTGCGAAGTTTCCCGATTCTGACCGCTATCTGCAACTCAACTCGTCGACTCAGCGATAGGAAACAGGAAAAAAGGATTCCTATGAAATATAATCAAACTTTTTGGTAGAATTAGTTTTCTTAACTTATGATTTGATATGCTTACCTTAGTATGAGGTTGGGGAAGAATATATTATTTGATTTCTGAGTGTGATGTTTTTTGTTTATCTAGTCCATGCTGGAGTTGCCAGGTTCAATGATCGGTCACCTGCCTGGCATAAGCAGTTGGAGCACCATCAACCGAACAAACTGAGGAAAAAGACTTAATTAGTTAGTGACAGAGTTTCTTGTAGAAGAGTTCTCTTGGGATAGTCCTATTACTAATTGAACTCCGTATCATAGTTGCGACAAACAAATGCGCGACAAATGCTAGGGCGACAGTACGAATATGTCGATCATCAGCGGTGCGACAGCACATCAGCTCGACGAACGTTAGTGCGACAGATTATTTCACGACAAACTATGGCACGACGAAACTTTTGATCGACGAACGATAGCGCGACACAATTTTCGGTCGACAAACTAAAGCGGGACCAGTGGAGGCCCAGTGGTAATGGCCCCGACTTACGAGTTACAACTCGTAAGTCGGGGTTCGGGTCGTGGGTTCGAACACAGGCAGGCGCTTTACTTTTGTGTCTGAATTTCATCACCACTGCTCTTAAAACGGTGAAGGAAAACATCGTGAGGAAACCGGCATGTCATAGAACCAAAAAAATCGAAGACATGCGACATCTACCAACCCGCGCTGGGCCCGCGTGGTAGATTACGGCCCACTCCCTCTCACAGAGAGGAGGCCTGTGTCCAGTGGGAACACGCTGATTATGTAACTAAAGCACGACAAACATTGAAAAACATTGCAGCTATGGTAGGTATAATAACACAAAGAAAAATTGGAAAAAAGGTTTTATTTTTATCTTGCCAATAAAAACATTTATAAATGTTAGGAATGTTAGGCTCAGAGTGAAGGAGCTCGTCTTTCTCTCTGTGAATATGGATTTAAAATCATTTTCCTACCTAAAATTCACACGATTAACTTCAATACCATTCAAAGTTCATTCAAATTCATTCGTTCCTTCATTCACGATGAATATAAACCGTGCATGTTCTTGAATAGATGCCAGGCAAATCATTTTTTGATCAAATCCTCTCGGTCGTGCTCCTACATAGTCGGAATGCGTTTTCATACCGTTTACGGATCGCTAGAACACGGGTTCCGTAGTCTTCTATTTGAGGTACAATAGGTGGGATTATTTTAAAAGGTATATGGATGAAAGGTGAAAGGAAAACTGTGTTTGTTGCTGTGTGTTTTACAAAGATTTTTTTTGTAATCCAAGGTAGTATATTTAGGAATCGAGGAGTTCGTGGCGCACAGCTGTTGCTTGCCAGCTGTGCGCATAGATTAACTAATAATTTTAGGTATACTTAGAGAATCTTAAAACTAAGAATCTGAATAGGGATGATACCAAGGTAAAAAAAAAGAAATTATATTTAGTCCGTCAGTCAGATAATAATTTTTTATTTTTTATTTATTATATTTATTATTTAAAAAAATACTTAGATAAAACGGTCGCTACGTCACAAGTAAGTATAAAATCTACATATGTACTCGTGGCGTCATGGAACATTATAACTCAATGCATCGCCGTAATCTTTTGATTAGGTAAAAAAAGAAAAAAATAGGTGTTCAATATTTTTTAATAATCTACCTGCCGAACAAAAAAATAATTTTTAGTCATCATCCCTAATCTAAGATTCTGAATTTGAATTTCACATAATACCTTTAGAAGCTACGGCACTAAGCAGACTGTTGTATAGAAAAACCTCTCTAATGGCCTGGCCATTAAATTCAGAATCCTATAATAAATACAAGATTTTTTTCTTTATTTATTTAATTGTCAGAGTCTGTCTGTGACACATTTGTAATTCGGTTCGTTGACAAAGAATTCTCTATTTAAAATTCGGTCCGACATGTAAAGAAGATGGCCGAACATCATTATGTGGTATTGACATTACGATGCGATTTAAAATGCTGAGTCGATAAAGCAGATTTTATCGAGTAAATGACAATGAAAAAATAGCCTATAGGTGACGGTTAAAGGACACAGCACACATATCAACTCGGAAAAGGATCGTCACCGTATCAACCCGACGATTCAGTATTCTTTGTATGAAACTCCCTACGCAACGCACACTAATCGGAATCGTAACGTAATCGCCTCGCCTCGGGACAAGCTCACGAACCGCGGTGCCGTGCGTGGTCTACGGCTACGGCTAGGCGACGCCGCGCTTACGGCTCGTCGTCCCCGCGCTTACGTCTCTACGTACCCGAGCTTACGTCTCTTCGTCCACCCTTGCCCATCTAACCCCTCCCGCGGTCTGCCTGTAGCACACTACTGCCGTCCTTAGCCGTAGCCAAGTCGACGTATCGTAAGATTGACCCCTGTTTGACGGCGAGGCGAAAGGCGATACGATGATGATTCCTTTCGGAGTTGATATGTGTTCCTTAAGTAAACAATCGAATAATCACAAGCCCATCTCTTAAGGGGGATTCGCCAAGGTAGCTCGCGAAATTCAAATTTTCTTAGGTTTTTTGCAATTTGCAGTTCAGTGTCAGGTTGTATCTTGATTAAAATATGATTTGCGAGCGTAACCAATATGGTTTTACAGAATTATAATCATTAGAATCAGCAATACCAACAGCTCCTTACGAGTAGGTTAGCATAATCCCCAAATGTCATGATTTCATGAAATAGTCATTCAACGGGATTACATGAACTTAAAGAGTTGTATTGATGATTTCTATGATTATAATTTTATAAATAAACATTTGATACGGTCGCAAATCATATTTAGATCAATATACAACCTGATACTGACCTGCAAATTGCAAAAAACGTAAGAAAATTTGAATTTCGCGGGCTACCCTGACGCTTTCACCCTAAGGAGGATTATACATATCAAGAAAATGTACGACTATTTTTGGTACAGAAACCATGCCAAACATTTTCCCATACGCCTACCTACCTACATACACATCAAAAGGGGACAAGACTACCCTATAATATTGCAGACACAAGTAACAACCTACGTCACAGCCGGCCGGTTATCAGTGACCGGAAATGACCGGTCAAGCCATAGAGTATGTATAACATGATGTATATTGTTTATGGTTGAGGCAATTTATTTATTATCTATGGAGGGGTCAAGTGGGGGTGAGTTATGGGGTTGAGTTCAAGTGTTTGGTAGGTAATTTTATGGTTTATGGTGTTAATGGTGAAATGTGAGATTAATAAGCGGGGGTAATACTTTTGCTTGTATTTTCCTAAGGGTTGGCAGAGATGTCCCACATTTGCATTTTTTGCAGTTAAATTGGGACGAATACATACGCTAGGCTGCTTGCACTCCTCAGGAATAAAAAATCTCAATAACTCTTTAGTCGATTGGGTATGTATCCCAGGACCCCATGCTGAGAGGTAGACTTGCGACAAACCGCCTGTTATTTTTGAAACTAGATTTTCATCATCATTATCATCATCATCAGCCTATTAATGTTCCCACTGCTGGGACACAGGCCTCCTCTCTGTGAGAGGGAGTGGGCTGTAATCTACCACGCGGGCCCAGTGCGGGTTGGTGGATGTCACATGTCTTCGTTTTTTGGTTCTAAGACATGCCGGTTTCCTCACGATGTTTTCCTTCACCGTTTTGAGAGCAGTGGTGATGAAATTATTAACACAAAGTAAAGCGCCTGCTTGGGTTCGAACCCACGACCTCGTAAGTCGGGGCCGTTACCACTGGGCCACCACTAGGATTTTCATATTTTAAATTAAAGTTGCTTTTCATATTTTACACTATCATTTGATTTATAAGAGTTTCCGTGGAGTTTCTTGCCCGTTCTTCTGCATAAGTACCTAACCAAGCTTTGGACTGGGCAAATAGCTTTATCTTTCTGACTGACCGACCCTTTGACAATTCTAAAGTGCCTGTAATTGGTTTATTTGATTTAATAAATAAAAGAATAACCGTGGCGTTTCTTACCAGATCTTCTCCATAGGAAACGACCAATTGGAATCGTGAACCTAGCTTCTGACGTTTCATAAGTGCCAATGTAAGTTTATGCGAAATAAAATATTTTGATTTTGATATTTTGCCGATGGAACATCCCTACGACACGGCTTGTAACAAAAAAAAAATACACAGATCAACGAATACAAATCAGAAATATTCCCATACCCCAGCAAGTTGTAACATGTCATCAATTCAAACGTATGTTATTTCATTTCAGCGTCGGTCGTTATTCGGCGCTGTCAAGTGCGGAATTCAGAGTATAATTGAAGAGGTATAAAACACAGACAGAGTACTTGAAATGTATGCTGGATGCTATGTTTTTAGCCTTTCACCGTATAGCCTAAAAGAGGGTTAATAACTGGTTTATGAGACATCTCAGAGCAGGCTATTAGCATATCACTCTATAATATAATGTCGCCCATCGACATGTGAGTGTGACCGCCCGTATTTTTCTGAATATTCATGATTTTGTTTCGAAAATAAACTATAAAAGGGGGTCTATCTTTAATATTTTTCATGTTATTCAATTTTGTTTCAAGCTTAGAGAATTAAACTGATTTGAAACAAGAATGGCGACGAAAATTGTCAGTGACATTGAATTTTTACAAATTAAGTACTTACATAATAATATAACAAGGTAATATCCATGCTGTTATAGAAATATTTAACTGCATTCAAAAGTTTCCACAAGGTGGACCGATGACCTTGTGAAGGCCGCAGGAATCCGCTGGATGTGGGAAGCATAGAACCGGTCGAAGTGGCAGTGCTTGGGGGAGGCCTATGTCCAGCAGTGGACGTCTTTCGGCTGAAATGATGATGATGATAATTATACTAAAGTTTATTTATTCCAGATATAGAATAGAATAGAATACTCTTTATCATGTTTCCTACATATAAATGTTATAGATATAAATGTAGAATTTTTACACTGGGTGCAACAATGGGCGGTCTTATCTCTAAAAGCGATCTTTTAAGGACAACCTTTGGATGGATTAAGACGCCCTTGAGTAGTTAGCTTACGTGTTCTGTACTGATCTCACGCAACGGGTCGTACATCCAGCCAGTAATAGGACTCGCCCATCAAAGAGCGCTGTCTCAAATTAGACGCATTATTAATTTATTATATATAAAACAAAAGGCATTTTAATAAAACACGTATACCCAAAGATCAATAATTAAATTATCTTTAAAATGGTGAAGGTTTCAGAAAAATACGCTTGATAGATTTTGCGTGATTCTCAGTTTTTTATCCACGTTAAAAATAACTTTACAAATTAATTTCACCATGTAACAAAAACATTAATAATATATTAATAAAACACGTATATTATCTTTAAAATGGTAATGGTTTCGAAAAAATACACTTGATAGATTTTGCGTGAATGTTTTTTATCGGCGTTAGAAATAACTTTACCAATTAATTACACTTTGTAATATAAACATCATCTAAAATGTTAATTAAGTTATTTAGAAAATGCTCTAATTTAACATATACTCGTATATTTTCCAGATCATTAACACTAGGTACTCGTTAAGACGTGATCTTCAGTAAAAAATCATTAAAAGTCGGTTATCATCGCCTTAAGAGAGAAAGAAGAAACAATACTGCAAGCAGTATGTGGTGACTGTATACTTCAAAACTGTCGCCAAATATATATTTTATACATATAATATGTATAACCAAGCGAACAGTCTCATTCATTGGCATGCACGTCACAGTCGGGCGAACAAGCGATACAATTATTTCTCTCGCATCACCCACCGTTGTATGACCGTTGTATGAACCAGTTGGGACTCATACACACTGCTGTTTAACCGACTAGTTAATGAAGAAAGGGTTATGTATTCGACTCCTACATCCTTCTAAACCCTGCCTGTCTTTCCTGTTTTATTGTACAGTACAAACCCGAAAGTCTTTTGTTCAGAATCAGTTACAGAGTCGATTACAATCGTTTTAATCATCATCATCATTTTAACCGAATGAAGTCCACTGCTGGACATAGGCCTCCCCAATAGTCGCCACATCGGATGATTTTGTGCTTCTCGCATCCAGCGGATTCCTGCGGTGTTCACTAGGCCAAATATTTTAATACGTTTTTGTTTATCAGCACGCGTAGTCCATTTAAGAGCAGTGGTGGCCAAGTGGTAACGGCCCCGACTTACGAGTTGTAGGTCGTGGGTTCGAACCCAAGCAGGCGCTTTACTTTGTGTAAATAATTTCATCACCACTGCTCTCAAAACGGTGAAGGAAAACATCGTGAGGACACTGGCATGTCTTAGAACCAAACATTCGAAGACATGTGACATCTACCAACCCGCACTGGGCCCGCGTGGTGGATTACGGCCCGCTCCCTCTCAGAGAGGAGGCCTGTGTCCCAGCAGTGGGAACTGATGATGTAGTCCATTTCTATCCCACACCTGAGGTTTGACGTGCTTACCCAAGCACGTAGTTATTTGATGTGTTAAATATGTAGATGTCTATCGTAGCGTGATTGTATGATATTTGTCAGTCAGTTTCTTACATACTTCAGTGGCGAAATGTAGGTGTACAACAGGTAACCTCTACTTATACCTCCAGGCAAAACAGGCATTATTTTGTTGGTCTTTCAGATATACTTAGTTAGCTACTTGCTTTAATGGTAGATACTTAGGACTCGGTGGTCTCTTGCAGTACTATTCTGCGAGTATACTTTGGTACCTCACTCAAGTGAGCACACACAATTCAAAAATCAATAGCGCACTCATTTTGTTTTTAAAAGTAATCGCGGATTCACAACGTGACACGAGATAGTTCGAATTTCAAAGTAATCCTTTCATACCGTTCGAATTTCGAAAATTGTTGACTTTATTTTTGTTTTTTCGCTTTAAAACGAAAATCTCTTTGTTTCGTTTTTGTTTTTTTTTTTGTGAATATTAAGTATTGTGTATCATTGATAGATCAAGACAGAATGCTCCTACAAAATGGTGGAACTGGATGATGCTGATCCACGCATCATGTTCGTGACCCGGTGTCAGTTGAGACTGGTCATCTGATATCTGCCAAGGCTTATATATAATCTTATATTTTGAATTATTTTCCTATTTTTTTTTTACATTGTTCTCACATAAGGAAGCAACAAGATTAATGTACCCAGGATTTTGTTATATCTTGATTCAAAACAGTGTCCTTGGAGTTTCTTGCCCGTTTTTCTCCATAGAGATCTATGTTTTGGAATGATCAACTAACTTCAACTTTTCGACTAACTGACTTTTTGATCGACTCTTTGACAATTCAAAAGTGACTGCAAATGGTTCAATTGAAATAAAAACTTTGAGTTGGAGTGTTTAAAGACACCTACAGCAGTTATTATAAAGCCCCCAAACCACAATTCATGTTATTCAAAGCGCCGTTAAAGGCAGGAGAGCAATGTTCAAAGTTGAACCATGTAGCCACGCCCTAACCACGCACTGTACGTGTATACAACATTGTTTTCTGTGAAGCACAGTCCCTGTGTATAATTGTTTATTGCGTGTATGCCTGGTAATTCTCGCGTGTAGGATGTAAATTTTGAACATGAGTTTTGGAGCGAAGTGCTTGAAATCTATACAAAACGATTTCGTGTTTTGACTGAGTAATAATAATGCGCAGCCTCAAATAACTGCTGTAGATGCAAAGATATTGGAAGGTTGAATGTTCCATAATGGATGTAGAGGTGCACATAAGAAGTTTCTGATGTCTAACTTCTTTCCTCTCGCATTCCTTTTTTTTTTTTTTTAGGTGGGAAATCATCCAATGACTTCTCCCGCTCTGGGCGGAGCGGAAGGGCGTGTCAGACTTTTACTGACTAAAACCCACCCGTGTTCCTTCCCTTGCCATGCCAGGGGCCACGGTTTCCCCTTGGGACTACCCGCAACCCCGGCGGGCATCGGTCCTAGCGGACCCCGTCAGTTTTGCTGACATCTCTTTGAGGCGCGCGTGGAACACGACGCGCCGTCGACCCGGGCCTGGTCCTTATCGGACGGCGAGCTGCCCTCTGCTCTCCGTCTGCAGGCCCGCGCCTACGGTGGCCGGAAATCGGCTATCAATTCCCGACGCCCGGGACGTCTCCTACGGCGGCGGCGGCTAGGGCTGGTAGGGCGCGGCCTTTGCCACTCCCTCGCGCGCTCCGCCTCCTCCTTCGCGAGCATTACTGCTTCGCAGAAGGAGGTGACGGCTTATATATATATATATATAATTTAAAAACTTATAACAAACTGTATATAATCATAATAATACGTTCTTAATAGTACACAAAAGAGGACGATGCGTCAAAACGTCCCCCCAAACCTTACACCGACCAACAGATTTAAAATGTATCTCAGTCCAACCATCTTGGTAAGATGATCAATTTTTACTATGACGACATCTGTCAAAAATATGGGATATCCCAGAAAAATCATGTTTTTATGTTATTATTTTTGGCACAAAATAACATGTTGTAAACCATATCTTTGATTTTTAATCACTATTTTTACTGCTAAATAATGGCTAGTATCGTCTGTGAGCTGTTTCACTCTATGGCCTGACGGATGTTCTCGTCAATTGTTAGGTTAGGTTAGGTTAGCCCTAACCTAACCTGCTGTTTTCTTTAATATTTTGTACAATTACGCAATCACAAGGATACGGTGATGCTGTTGATCTTTGAGTAGTTCCATGTAGCTACCTTGAAAATCCAGGATCAGTAAGTTGATCACTGTACTGTACTGTCACTAACCTAACCTAACCTAGGTTAGGTTAGGTTAGGTTAGGTTTTGGCGAAAAGGCGTGTCACCTACAGGGGACGTGACGGCGGGTGTTGGCACGATATATTATGTCGTGCGGTATTCCACAGTGCTCGGTCCTGGGCCCACTTATGTGGAACATCAATTGTCAAAACGTCCCCCCAAACCTTACACCGACCAACAGATTTAAAATGTATCTCAGTCCAACCATCTTGGTAAGGTGATCAATTTTTACTATGACGACATCTGTCAAAAATATGGGATATCCCAGAAAAATCATGTTTTAATGTTATTATTTTTGGCACAAAATAACATGCTGTAAACCATATCTTTGATTTTTAATCACTATTTTTACTGCTAGATTTTTAATCACTATTTTTACTGCTAAATAATGGCTAGTATCGTCTGTGAGCTGTTTCACTCTATGGCCTGACGGATATTCTCGTCAATTGTTAGGTTAGGTTAGGTTAGCCTAACCTAACCTGCTGTTTTCTTTAATATTTTGTACAATTACGCAATCACAAGGATACGCTGATGCTGTTCATCTTTGAGTAGTTCCATGTAGCTACCTTGAAAATCCAAGATCAGTAAGTTGATCACTGTACTGTACTGTCACTAACCTAACCTAACCTAGGTTAGGTTAGCTTAGGTTAGGTTAGGTTTTGGCGAAAAGGCGTGTCACCTACAGGGGACGTGACGGCGGGTGTTGGCACGATATATTATGTCGTGCGGTATTCCACAGTGCTCGGTCCTGGGCCCACTTCTGTGGAACATCAAATTGTCAAAACGTCCCCCCAAACCTTACACCGACCAACAGATTTAAAATGTATCTCAGTCCAACCATCTTGGTAAGGTGATCAATTTTTACTATGACGACATCTGTCAAAAATATGGGATATCCCAGAAAAATCATGTTTTAATGTTATTATTTTTGGCACAAAATAACATGCTGTAAACCATATCTTTGATTTTTAATCACTATTTTTAATGCTAAATAATGGCTAGTATCGTCTGTGAGCTGTTTCACTCTATGGCCTGACGGATATTCTCGTCAATTGTTAGGTTAGGTTAGGTTAGCCTAACCTCTGCTTCGGGAAGTACCTGTGTCGCATAAACAGGGAGCCGGACGCTCGGTGTCACCACTGCGTCCATTGTCGGGAGGACACGGCGCGGCATACATTGGCAGAGTGTGCCGCGTGGGAGGAGCCGCGCCGTGCCCTCGTTTCAGAAGTTGGAGCCGACTTGTCACTGCCGGCCGTCGTTCGTTCG
Source organism: Conistra vaccinii (assembly GCA_948150665.1). Classification (NCBI taxonomy): domain Eukaryota; kingdom Metazoa; phylum Arthropoda; class Insecta; order Lepidoptera; family Noctuidae; genus Conistra; species Conistra vaccinii. The sequence continues at coordinate 15,016,967 of OX411341.1, read as the reverse complement.
ATGGTCGGGAGTGCCGAGTCGTGGGACGCGGTGGTTTCCTTCTGCGAGACAGTCATCTCGCAGAAGGAGGCTGCGGAAAGGGAGAGGGAGATCTCGTCCACTCACCCGGCCCGCAGCAGGCGCACCGGGCGTCGGCGGAGGGCGGATAACGCCCTCTTCCAGCCCCCCTAAATGGGTCCAGGGGCGACGGATCCGGGGACATCCGTCGCCCCCCATCACACAGGACCCGAGATGGCGGCGCGTAGTGTTCCACGCGCGCCACTCTAAGACGTAACGGGGGGAGTTTGCACACCTCACTCCCCCTACGGGACGGGGCCCGCAGAGTGCGTGCCGTCACCAGTCCGGGGCAGCGGAAGTCGCAATTTGCTCCCGCAGCCCCCCGACGCAAGTGTGCGAGGGAACACCGGGGTGGTTTTAGTCAGTATGAGTCTGACAGACCCCTTCGCCCACCCCAGGGCGGAGGACATCCATGAGGATTTCCACCCCGAGAAAAAAAAAAAAAAAAAAAGGTTATGTTAGGTTAGGTTAGCCAACCACCCCGAGAAAAAAAAAAAAAATAAAAAAAGGTTAGCCAACCAAAATGTTTTTTGTTATTACAAAAAATCCCATTGATTTTGCAATTGAACAAGACAGTAAGTTTTTTTCTGGATCCTTATAAACATATTGGCATGTATCACATGGCTGTTGGAGGGGGGGGACGGGGTCCGACCCACAATGCGGGGCCACCACATGCCCGTGAGTCTCGCACGCACCTCACTCCTGCTGCGACGTCAAAAAGGGGCGCGCTTGGAACACTACGTGCCGCCACTACGGGTCCTTCTGGAAGGGAGGCGGTGGACCTCCCCGAGTCCGCTATCCCTATAGACCTGTTTACGGGGGCTGGTAGAGGGCGAGGTTAGGTTAGCCTAACCTAACCCACTTTTTTCTTTTAATCTTTTGTACAATTACCCAATCACAAGAATACACAAATGCTGTTCATCATTCAGGAGTGCCATGTGACCTTCAAAATTCAAGATCAGTTTATCACTGTTAGGTTAGGTTAGGTTAGGTTATGTTAGGTTAGGTTAGGTAAGAATGGGTAAGGTTAGGTTAGGTTAGGTTAGCCAACCAAAATGTTTTTTGTTATTACAAAAAAATCCCATTGATTTTGCAATTGAACAAGACAGTAAGTCTTTTTCTGGATCCTTATAAACATATTGGCATGTATCACATGGCTGTTGGAGGGGGGGGACGGGGTCCATACAAAATCGGTCATGGTCCTTTGTCCGCATCGCTGTCAACAAGAAAAGTGCCCAAAAGGCTGGCAGCATTGCTACATTTTATGGCAATGCTGATTCTTTGGCCAAAATATAGACCAGCGCTCTGGTCATGGGAAGAGTGGACCAACCGCTTGACAATGTCTCGTAGCAAAACTAAGTGGGCACTTGGACCCCATGGCCCTAGTATTTCATCCCTCAAACGGCTGTAACATATAAGTAATGATAATTTAATCCTAAAACGGCATAAATTCAAATCAAAACCACCACAAACGTGCTTATACGTGCGGATACCTGTATTCTAAACTACTGGCACAGTCAACGAGTTCGATGACGTCACGCCACTAAATTATCGGTTACGATTCATTCGGGTGACGCCTAAATTTACGGGTTGCGAAGTAACCTGTTCGTCATTTCGTGTGAGAGGATACGGGAGAGGAATGTGGACGGGAACGCTTGAGAATTTAGTTTATGACTATCTGGTGCCCGGCGCTTCGCCCGCGTGGACACCAATTCTTTTTCTAAAATAAAAGTAGTCTAAGTTACTCCTGATAACTTAGACTATCTTCCACCAAAAGTCCTAGCAAAATCAGTAATTTTAAATAAACGATTTTGTTTTGAAAATGTTGTCCAATTTTGGAGCTGTCATTTATAATTATGGTTTCCAAGAAGTACAAATTTTTGTCCAGCATAGTGCAACGCAATTAAGGGTCGCGCCACACCTGCCGAACGTTTCGCGGCAGAAGGTTCGGCGACGGAACTATCGGTCGTAGATTCGGTTGGCATGACACACCAAACGCGCCGAACGATCGGCGGCGTTTAGTTCGGCGCATTACGCGACGGAAAATTACGTTCCGTCGTCGTCACAGTGTTTCCACTTTTTGGGATTTCTCCCTTTTTTAGGGAAAAATGCCAATAATAAGCATGGTTTAGGGATATTTTATTTAAAAAAATTGAACTTGAGTTGGTAGCCCTTTGTTTAAAGTAGGTAGCACCCAATGTACTACTCAAGCGTATGGCACCACCGATTGATTAAAGGGGATTCCCTAAAACTCGTAAAGTCGTAATGAATGTAATTCGTCTAATTTTAGTTTACATTTGGTGCCGATTCTCTTGTTAAAAATGCCGCTAAACATAACCAAAATTTAGTTTAGTCCTGTCAAACGAGGATTTCCCATTCTGAAATAGACTAAAGTGACACAACGGGGATGCGCCAAGGTAGCCCGCGAAATTCAATTTGCAGGTCAGTGGTGCCGATTCTCTTGTACACCGAACTAAACTAACTAAACTATCACTAAAAGTCTAAAATTCCTTACTTTTGTCTATGAGAATCTAAAAGCTATTCTGCGGAAAAATATCTCTAAATTAAAAAAAAAATTGACTCATCTAAAATTGAATTTGACAATCGCGTCGCGACACCACATGGTACTTGTTTGCTCTACTCCGTGAATTTCTATAGAGCCAGAGGCGCGCTGGGGGGCAGCCTTGACGTGTTTTGTATGGAATTTTTAACTTTTTGTACGGAAAATATAAAAAAAATATTACTTATGTGTAGAGGTACATGGGTTTACGGGTTGCAAAGGGGGTCGAAATTTCCATTATTTTTGCGCTAGGACGCACCGTTTTCCAGATATAAGCAATTGTATGGAATTTTTAACTTTTTATACGGAAAATATAAAAAAATATTACCTATGTGTAGAGGTACATAGGTTTACTGGTTGCTAGGGGGTCGAAATTTCCATTATTTTTGCGCTAGGACGCACCGTTTTCGAGATATAAGCAAAATAAAAAAGTACTGTTTTTGCAGCTGTGTGAATTTTAGTTCATGCCAACTAATTTTATTCCACTCCTTTTTAATCGCGTTAGCGCGCAGGGCCACGCCAGGGCGGGGGGCCGGCGGCGCCGGGCAGGCAGGTAGGCAGGAACGCGATGTTGCCACTCTTCTCTTGCCACGCCGCGCCGCGCCGCCGCCGAGATCAGTGTCTCCACTTAAGTTTTTAATTTTTCCCCAGTTTCTTAATGAATTATCCTTCAAATTCCCAAAAAAAAAATGGTTTAAGGATTTTTTTCAATTTTATAGCACTAAACACCTACAAAACTTCCATTAATTGACGAGATTACAAAATATTCATTAATTTCCGATGTCGTTTTTAGCCACGGTAAAAGTACAATTAACGATGACATGGTAAACTAAAATTAGACGAATTACATTCATTACGAGTTTGAGGGAATCCCCTGAAAAGTACAATTAACGATGACATGGTAAACTAAAATTAGACGAATTACATTCATTACGAGTTTGAGGGAATCAATCGGTGAAGCCATAGAGTTAAGTAGTAGGTATATTGGTTGCTACTATAAACAAAGGGCTATCAACTCAAGTTCAATTTTTCCCCAAAATTCCCAAAATCCCTGTCAAAATAAAATATCCCTAAACCATATTTATTGTTTGCAATTTTTTTCTAAAAATGGGTCAAAATTCCTTTATAGTGGAAACACTGGCCGAGATCCACCGACCGAACGTTCCACTACGCCCGCGGAACTTTCCGTCGCCGAACTTTCGGTCGCATTCCGTCGCGTCTTGTGACGCTTGTTCATGAACCGACGTAACGTTCGGCTGATGTGTCATAGGTAACTTGAAAAACATTAGGAGCGTATCAACCGAACGTTCCGCCGCGGAACGTTCGGCAAGTGTGCCCCGACCCTAAATATGATTATGACAAACATCATTTCTTAAAGTGACGTTTAACATACGTCAATGTTAATTGTGTATATTTTTTAAACATGATATTATTATCATGATTATACCAAAGCTAAAAACAATATTTATCAACCGTCCCGCATACAATTCCCTCCCGTATCCATTCTCATAGTTGCCGAACAATTTTGTGCCATATAAGCGGATTTGCCGATAGCTCATGTTCCCAGCTCTAATATAAGTAATTGCTTTTCACTATCGATCCAACTCCGTACAATAAGACTGTAATATATTGTGTGGCTGTAGTACATTAGCTATTTGTGCGTACAAGGATTATTTTCTAATCCGTATCTAAGTTTGTTTGTTGCAAACAGAAAGGATTTTTCTTGGAAGGGTATTGTTTGTATATTTTCTTTTACAGGTACAAAGACACGTAGATCCTTTGAAAAGTTTTGCTGGTACGTACCCGTAGGGTTATGAATATCTATACATACATGATGATGACTTATGGCATTGAAACGTGGTCGCTCACAATGGGCCTTATCAGAAGACTAAAAGTCACCCAAAGAGCAATGGAGAAGGCTATGCTTGGAGTTTCCCTCCGGATCCGCAGGAGAACCAAGGAAACCGAAATAGCCCGAAGAATTGCCAAACTTAAGTGGCAATGGGCTGGACACATTGCTCGCAGAACAGATGGCCGATGGGGCCGAAAGGTTCTGGAGTGTCGACCGCGTACCGGAAGACGTAGCGATGGAAGGCCTCCCACAAGATGGACCGATGACCTTGTGAACGCAGCAGGAATCCGCTGGATGTGGGAAGCACAGTATCGGTCGAAGTGGCGGTGCTTGGGGGAGGCTTATGTCCAGCAATGGACGTCTTTCGGCTGATATGATGATGATACATACATACAAATAAATAAAATTGAAGTGTCTGTTTGTAATGTCAAAATAACAGCTTTTTAACCGACTTCGAAAAGGAGGAGATTCTCATTGAACTCAATGATATGTTGTTTGTTTTTTTTTTATGTTGGTTTCGCGATTACTCCGCCAATTATGAATTGATTTTGAAGATTATTTTTTTGTTTAATAGGTCATACCTCAGAAGTTTAGATTTTAGTTAGCTTAATTTTACCACTTAGCCTACGTGGATGATATGATGATAAGTTCCTGTCACTGTTATTTACATAGCAGGTGGTATTCGAATCTGTGTGGTGTAGGTCCCACAACTACGATAACGACTTTCACTGGCAGATAACTGATATTATAAGGAGTAACTTATGCTACTTACTGTATATTGAAAGTATTTCTATACTTTTTTTTAGAGAAAGGATTAGGGTCCACGCAAGCGTAAAATAATGTGACTAACGTCTATTATACTGTCTGATAATGTTTGCAGGAAAAAAGGAGGCCTTTGCCCAGTCGTGGGACACAATAATACCTATAGGCCCTATACTATTGTGTCCCATAACTGGGCAAAGGCTATAGGGTAACAAAAACAAACGTATGTAACCGAATATCGTAGCCTCGTAGCAGATGGCTACGGCGTAGAGGCCAACGGTCTACGAATGTGACTAGATCGACGCTGAAGTTGACGGCTTACAAACTATATTTTAAAGAACAGTGATAGATTATATTATAATATGTAATTTTTGCTCCATAATGTTTCTTCTTTATTTGTTAATTTTGTGTGTGTTTTGACTATGTTTTTAGTTTATTATTTTATTCAATCTTATTTTATTTTATTCAAGTTAATTTTAATTATAAAAGATTATTGATATTTTAGTTCTAATTACATTGTTATCCATCTTTATATTAATTATTATTGTATAGTGAGATCTAAATAAATTGCTGTGCTTACCTATAATTTTGATGCATGCAATGCTATTGTATTTGTAAATGATATGTACTTTGAATGTGTTTGTGTGTATTTAGTTGGATTGCCTAAATAAATAAATATCTTGTATTTAATTTTATAAAAAAAAAACACTAATAGTATAAATGTAAAATCTCTCTCGAATAATAAAGCTGAAGAATTTGATAGGATTGACACGTTTGATTATTTATTTGATTTTTTTTTTGTTTTGTTTTTTTATTTCATTTTTTTTTTTTCGTTTTAACGCGCTAATCTCTGGAACTACCGGTCAGGTTTGAAAAAATCTTTTTGCATTTGAGAGCCCAATTCTTGAGGAAAGTTTAAGGCTATTTAACATCTCGCTACATCTCTTAGGGAGCCGAGCAAAAAGGAAAAGTCGGAAAAAATCAAATAAAAACCTTGGCTTTGAATTATTTATTTTAGCGTAGCACACAAAACAAAAATTACACAAAAACTTGTAAGCATATCGCGCAACTGGCGCCAAGCGCAAATAAAATATTATTCAAGTATTTATAACACAAAAACGATATAATCCGTCACAAAACGCAGAACTATAAATATTAAACCTCCTTAAACATAAACATGAATAAAAGAATATGCCAGCTGGCAACCCTGTGAAAGCGAGTAGTATTAAATCACAGAATACCATTTTTAAATTTCATTTTTATACGGCAACACTCGCTTTAGCCGTGTTCAAATTTGTAATTCGAATTTGCAACGAATCGCAAACAGTTTTTAACGGTTTTTCTTTTAATCCATGTTCTGTATTTAAAATTATGTTCTGTTTGCTTTGATAATGAGTTGGCTGTATAAATCTTTGAGTTAGATTGTTTTTCTTTTAGTAATGAGGCCTTGGATTTATTTCTCTTCATTTATAGTACGTACTTAACGTTACCAGCCTCTCCTCTACTGGACTTCTCCTGTATTATGGAGGGTGTAGTTACAAACACACATAAATAACTGCCTATAGCCATCGAATCTATAGGCCATACAAACAGTCTATATGGCCTATGGCTTACGGCCACTTCACCAGTCGTGCTGCCTTGAGCATTGTTTGGGAAATCATTGCCAAATACCCTTTTGCCCAGTGGTTATGGCCCCGACTTACGAGTTGTAAGTCATAGTTTCGAACCCAAGCAGGCACTTTACTTAGTGTAAATAATTTCATCACCACTTCTCTCAAAACGGTGACGGAAAACATCGAGAGGAAACCGGCATGTCCTAGAACCGAAAATTCGAAGACACGTGACATCTACCAACCCGCACTGGGCCCGCGTGGTACATTACAGCCCACTCCTCACAGAGAGGAGGCCTGTGTCCCAGCAGTGGGAACATTATAGGCTGATTATACTATTATGCTACCCTTTGCAAGTCAATGTGATGATTAAAAGTAATGGAAGACACAATATTACTATCGAGCATTTGAAACAGTGTTTACAATACGAAGTGTATAGAGTGCCGCGAGTTTCTTGTGGCACTCTAGTGTCACTGCCTCGGCCCGGCTAGGGTGCCGTGAGCGTTGCATTGTCACTGTCACTTGTTATTTAGGTTAGGTTAGGTTAGGTTAGAACTGTGACCACACAACGCACGAGCCGAGCGAGCGAAGCGAGCGGTGCCGCAGTAGCGGCCGGCGAAGTGCCAGGGTCCGTTTAGGCACAGAGAATGTAATGTTTTGGGAATGTGGTGTTTTACAGCGATCTAACCTCGACAATCAAACAAAATACCAAGTGACGTGACTTAGTGACAGTGACAATGACAATCCAATGCTTGCGGCACTTGAGCCGGGCCGAGGCGGTGTTACTAGGGTGCCTGTAGTGGCACTTTATCCGATAGGGATAGAGTGCCAATGGTGGCACTCTATACACTGCCTTTACAATAACAACTACTTTAATGACATAATCACGCCTCTATTCCCCGAAGGGAAAGGCAGAGGTGTACCTATAGTACACCCACATTTCGCCAGTTATGTTTAAGTCCCATGTAATAGGGGGCGTGCCTATTGCCGTCAACCGGCCCCAAATCCAGACTCCAGGCTGCTACTGACAAATTCCAGACGGATAAACCCAATAACATTTTGCCTGACCTGGTGGAAACGGAACCTGGCGGTTTTAAAGCCACCCAAGGGCCTCTTACTTAGCTTCACATGCCGTCGAGAAATATCGCTCAGTCATGCTGGTTTCCTCACGATGTATCCTTTCACCGTTTTTGAAGCAAGTGATACGCACATGAATCTGAAAAGTCAGCGGTGCGTGCGTTGGGTTCGAACTCGAGACCTATGACTTGGCAGTGCAACGATCACACCAGTAGGCTATCACTGCTGCCGGGTGGTGGGTCTTGTTGCTACAGAGAAAGTTTGTGACACAGATTCAATGCTGCTAGTGCGAAATTCCTACCAGAAAAGATAGATGGATAGATAATATCGTTTATTTGATGCACACAAAAGACATAGCACAACATACAAAAATACGATTACATATTAACTAAACACATGAATAATGCCAATATACAAAAAAAAAAGATGCGTGTGGCACTCGGAGACTGCCGCGGTAAAGCATGTATAGCTGTTTTTATCAACTTATGCAATTATAATACTGCATTTGTGATAATAATAATAAAATGTATGTATGTAGAGTACTCACTCATTTTCTTTCACTATTTTTTCGTGACTTTCTTCATTAATAATAGCTGCTCTTTCTTGAATATTTAAATTTCTCGGCATTGTAACATATTAACCCGAATACAAGAAATAGCAATGGTGACATTGACAGGAACTGTTATTCACATTTATAGTTTTTAAAACTTGACATAACGTAATGGGAACATCAAACTAATAATAAAAAGGTTTTAATTTAACTATTAATAGTCAAGGATCATTCGTCTAAGTAAATTTGAACTTTGTTGTCAAACAGTTAAACATAATTTTCAATACAAAACTCTCGTATCATTCGTCTAAGTAAATTTGAACTTTGTTGTCAAACAGTTAAACATAATTTTCAATACAAAACACTCTCGTTAGGTATTTTCTGGATTAGGTCTCCACGCTCAAGGCCCGCGATAGAAGCTATGCAATAGCTTAAAAATAACAAAACAAGACATTGTGATGACACTATTCGCTAATACATTTAAAAATAAAGAAACATACAATGTGCGGTGCGCGTCTCAAAGTTGCACCTACTCAGCATGTGTCAGGCAAATATACCTGACGCTGATATTCTGCTGGATCCCAGCAGTGACATACGGACGTCGAGCAGATGAGATACTTAATACTTATGCGAATTATTAGTTAAAAAATCCATCTTATTAAACCGTTTTGTTGACTTTCGTTTGACCAAAACATTGACAGTACCCAACATATAAGTGGTTAAAGTACGAGGGGTGAAAGTTGAACTATTTCATTCGGCGGCGGGTTGCGGCCGTCAAATAGACGCTCGTAAACATACGAAATATCCTGCACATGTCAAACGCTGTCAGTTGTGGTGCTGAGTCCATTGTAGTAGGAGAATATCGTGTAGGCTGATGCAGAAGCAATTAACGCTATCATGGTGGATAGTCTAGCCATCGACTGCCTCGCTTGTGCTATGATGATCGGTATGGTAACGGCCCCTGTGGTCAGTAGTTAGACCACCTGTCTCAGACCCAGAGGTCCCGGGTCCAATTCCCAGTGGAGGCAAAATTTTCTGCTCGGTTTGGTTGGTGTTATGGCTTGTTCTTAGTCCGCCTGGCTAGCTACCACCACCTTATCTAAGTCTGTCACCATAACCATGCAATTTCTCTGTGGTTGAGGATTTCGAGCGAAGTTTACTTCTACCTTCGGCCTGATCATCCACTTACCATCAGGTGAGATGCAGGACAAGCTTCCCCGATGTGGATTTAAAAATAAATAATAATAGGACTGCAGTGACGGTGGGGACAATATAACGATCCCAATCACAAAGGCTCGCCCTCTATAACCTGGGACTCAAACATACATTTGGATATACTGTGAAGATATGCTGGGACTCAAACATACATAGAAGATCTTCACAGGATACCATAACATAGCACATTGACTTAAGACTGCGGCGACCGTTGAATTGTCCATACAAACGTAATACCTAAATCATTTGCAATTTGAGCATATTATTTCCATCATAATTATGTTAATATTCGGATTTAGACAGTATTTATCTAGGCTTATATGTACATCTTGTTTTTTCCAAAAAACTTAACTAAAATAAAGTTTAAGCGAATTGAATTTCGCACATTTTTACAGCTAAATGACATGGTTTCATACTGTTTTTTCTGTATTATAAACAACAATATTTCGAATATTGTTTGCTCAGAAGCATAGCTTATATTATCAAGTTACAAAGTATAGAAAAAAATTATGAAAGAATATTAAGTTTACATTCATCATTTTTGGAATTACGGAACACATCGAAAATCATAAATTCCGATCGCTAGTAACAACGCAAACAACACACAACAGACACCGACAACAACAACACAGAACAGAGATAAAAATATTCCAAACGCATTTTCCTCCCATCTCGACTTGCAGTTGCGAGCCGTGTTCGCCGGAGCCTTAAGGATATAGATTAATAAAAGGCAAATTAAAACCTTACCTATATGTAAATCCATGATACACAGCTGTTCTAAGTCTGACACATATCTGCCTACCCATTTCAAATTTACAAGCTTGAAATGTGACGTTTTCAAAACCGTCGTACCGTCCGAAAAGTGGAACCAAACTCAACCCCAAGGAAAGCGAATCTCATGAAAATAAAAGGTCGCGGCGGCAGTTTTATGTTAGTTTTACTTCACCCCCGTTACGCTGGGGTTGTTTCACCCCCAGGCAAGCGTCAAGTGTGTTTGATTTTATTATTGACCCCATGATTTTTTGGTACATTTGATAGATTGTGTGGTCAAGACGTCGCACACTGTAAGAAAATCGCAATCTGACGGGATTTTATTCTTATGATACGAAACTAATTAATTTGATTGATATAAGTTATAATTAAATGTTTTTTTAGTTTTATAAAATAATTTTGTATTGTTTCCTGCATTTTTGCAATTTAAAAAACTGAAAAATACAGCAAATAAACATATTACTCATTCGTTGTGGGCAGGGAAAGCAATGACAAAACTTCTGGCTCCAATATACTTCTATTTTTTCGTGGTATGCTCCTTAATCCTGCTAAATAGGGGTCAGATGAGATTAAAAGTCTATTTAGGAGATCTGTATTTGTATCTACACGCGAACGATCACTCCCTCTGTTAGAAGTCCAAATTTCGAAAATTTGCAATTTCGTTATTTCGGTAGCCATGCTGAAAAAAAAAAAATGTATGGGTGCCGCAAAAAAGCGCAAAATTTATGAGTTGCATCTGTTAGTTAAAACTATCAGCTGTACTGTGATGGTATATACTTTACTATATAATGCTATATAATATGTTTTCGGGACTAATGAATTTAAAATGTAAAAAAATCGAAGTATATTTCGTGTCCTAACAGAAATGGTTGATTTTAGTATATAATTACTATTATAAATCGAACAAAATATGTATGTACTTACATATGAAATACCAACACTACGACAAATAAAGTAAATAACACTATTGACCCAATGATCACTTCGTAATCGTAAGCGTAATTGGCACAAATTAACACTGCAAAACACGTAGTGAGTGTGACTCAGTTTTGTTTCTGATATGAACATTTCTAATATTTATGTTGACATACCCACATTAAAAAAAATATGGTGTCGTTTTTATTAGAGGGTAAGGAATAAAAAGACACCAATAATTGGTAGATAAAACATTGTTCGGATTTTGAATTAAATACCGCTAGATTGCGATTTTCTTACAGTGTGCGTCGGTGACCCTATTTGTTATGGTGACTGTTACAAGATTGGTCGATTGGGTTATGAAGAAATAAGAACTTTTTGCGTGACCGAAATGTGATTTGATATTGTTTTTACTTGTGACTGTCCGCTGCGCTTTATGTGCTGTATTTAAATTAAATATTAATAACAAAACATAGCCCGTCATCCTCGAAGAATATCCTGAATCCTGAATATTAATTAATTATACATTGACATTGTTGAAAATTATATATAAAATGACATGATTACTTTGTAAAGTATTATAGTTTGGAAAATCCAAAAGTGCACGCCTCATACTTATCACTCATTCATAAACGAAAAAGAAATTCAAAACATAGTTTACGACGACTCGTAATGCGAAGCATTAGAGTGTGCTCTACGATCGAAAAATTATTTTTGCCCCATTTCTGTAACTGTTTTTATTGTTACACTCCTGCTAGTACACAGAACCTACTTAATTTATATACCATTGTATAGATGATTAAATGGAGATTAATACTGTACGTTTAACAATTGATTTAATGCAGCAGAAATGGAAAAATCATAAAAATTGTTGAAAAAAAATTCCTGTCCGTCAATTTATGAACCCTGAAAACATTGTAGCTTGCGATAAAATCAATTAATTGAGTCAATTTTTTTTTATATACATTCGTTTTAGCCGTAGAAGGAACCCTATTGAAAATGGCTCTTTTATTCAAAGTAGTTTAATTATAATTAATAAAAGACTAACTAAAATATAATATCTTTAACTAAATATTTCCAACCTTTAACTTGAAGTTGCCTAGCAACCGCCAAGTAAATATCTTTGTCAGTCGTTGACATTACGACTTCATGAAAAGTGATAAATTGTTCATTTTTAAACTATGTTTTGAATTTCTTTTTCGTTTATGAATGAGTGATAAGTATGAGGCGTGCACTTTTGGATTTTCCAAACTTAATTAATTAATTATACATTGACGTTGCTGAAAATTATATATAAAATGACATGATTACTTTGTAAAGTATTATATTATTTGTAATTATTGTGAATATGAGGACTATGTGAATATTTTAGTTTTTCAGTTAGTTTTAATTAAGGTCTGGTAGTTTGAGTAGTTGATGCGACCTACCCAAATGTCCTTTCTTTGGTATTGTTCGTCGAGTTGAGCTCCTTAAGTTCTGAGTTGAGCTCCACGATTACTGAAAAATGCTTGCACTGACTGGACAGGTCCACTCAAATCACTGTGGTTCTTTCCTCAAAATACCATTTCAGACACTAATCTACATGGTTCTCATGTGGCTTGACCAAAATTATGTCTGGACTTTAAAAGAGACTGCGACCTCTGAGTTTGCTTCGGCCTTTCTTCTCAGAGTAGTCAGATAGGAAACGCCGAACTCATCTAGCTTATTATTTTATATATTACGCGTAAAAGTGATTCCGATATCCTATTTACAGAATAAATAATTTCATTTCATTAGACACATAAATCTTCCAAAAGAAATTCTTGAAATGTTGGTGAAAACCGCATCAAATTCTAAACCTAGGTACTAATGAACACACAGACACCCGAAAAGCGATTTTGATTTATACTATATTTAGATATAAAAGAATTTAGAATTTAGATATATTACTATTATTATAACATTATGAACCGGTAGAAACTGCGTTAAAACCATTGATAGATCTCTCGCTTCACGGTAACAGAAAAAGATAGCTACGCCGTAGACAGTCGGTGCTACGGCGTAGCAATAATTGCTACGACATCTACTCAGCTACGCTACTGAAGATAACCGATCGTATTTGAACTGAGTTTTTTTTTTTAACAACAAGGTTTAACCGCCTCTGTGGTTTAGTGGTTAGACCACCTGTCTCAGAACCAGAGGTCCCAGGTTCGATTCCCAATGGGGGTAAAATTTTCTGCTCGGTTTGGTTGGTGGTAGGGCTTGTTCTTAGTCCGGCTAGCTAGCTACCACCATCTTATCCAAGTCTGTCGCTACAACAACAATGTTAAGAGCATTTTTGTGTGTCGGAAGCAGTTAGAAATAAAATAGTCAGTTCCTTAGTGGTTAAGGATTCCGGGTGATGCTTGCTTCCACCTTCGGCCTGATCATCACTTACCATCAGGTGAGATGCAGGCCAAGAGCTTCCCCGTTTGTAGTTTAAAAAAAAACAAATATATTTCCTATTTCCTATGGTCAGTGACTAACCTGGTGTCAGAGTTTTAAAGCCGCCCATGGGGCTCTGACTTGTCTTCACATGCCGTCGAGAAATATCTCTCAGGCATGCCAGTTTCCTCACGATGTTTTCCTTCGCCGTTTTTGAAGCAAGTAATAATTACACAATGCGCACATAAATTCGAAAAGTCAGTGGTGGGTTTTTAACGCCTTGGGTTTGAACTCGACACCTATGACTTGGCAGTTTGACGGTCACACCAATCGGCTATCAAGGCTTATTTCCTGTAATGTACAGACGCCAGCACATCAACCTACTCCAATCTGTCAAATTTTCCCAATCAACATTGAACCTTATTCTTTAGCGATAAAGTTGAATATCTTGATGTGCTGGCGTCTGTACCTGGGCGTTTTTAGGCAAAAGTCTCCATAGAGACAATTACATTTGAAACAACTATCTGTAGGCTACACAAACACTTTTTTAGCGTAGGCACTGTACTTGGCCCAAAAGCTCAGCCATCTTTAAAAAGTAAGTAAATAACTATTCGAAGTGTATAGAGTTCCGCGAGTTTCTTGTGGCACTCTAGTGTCACTGCCTCGGCCCGGCTAGGGTGCCGTGAGCGTTGCATTGTCACTGTCACTTGTTATTTAGGTTAGGTTAGGTTAGAACTGTGACCACACAACGCACGAGCCGAGCGAGCGGTGCCGCGGTAGCGGCCGGCGAAGTGCCAGGGTCCGTTTAGGCACAAGAGAATGTAATGTTTTGGGAATGTGGTGTTTTACAGCGATCTAACCTCGACAATCAAACAAAATACCAAGTGACGTGACTTAGTGACAGTGACAATGACAATCCAATGCTTGCGGCACTTGAGCCGGGCCGAGGCGGTGTTACTAGGGTGCCTGTAGTGGCACTTTATCCGATAGGGATAGAGTGCCAATGGTGGCACTCTATACACTGCCTTTACAATAACAACTACTTTAATGACATAATCACGCCTCTATTCCCCGAAGGGAAAGGCAGAGGTGTACCTATAGTTCACCCGCAGTGTATAGAGTGCCAATGGTGGCACTCTATACACTGCCATAACTATTTCCCCGCTACACCACCTCAACTGGATAACCAGACACAACAAGAAAAGTTGCACCACTATCACCCAACAGGAACACTTTATGATAAATTAGCTCCGTAATTAAGAAAAATTTTAAAACTTCGCTCTCCTCCGTGTCATTAATCTTGAATAAGAAAAGGGGGGTGATGTTGAGAAAATATGAATTTATGAACTTCTCCCTGTCCCCCTTAATGAGTTAAACATTTTTGGGAATATTTTTAATCGTAAGTTTATTATTTTGATGGAGTTTTAATTGTTTTAAATGGAACAACAGTGACAGCTTGACTGATGACTTGGGAGTCGTTGGTAAGTTTGCTATTTCTATATTTAACGGCCATAATAAATTAATACATCTTAGAACCCAATGGCTTGGCACGCGACGATGGGAAGAGTCCAGACGGAATGATCATAATGCCTTGGAAGGTGGGTAGGCCTTTGGTGTGGGATGCAACCTGTGTCGACACCCTCGCGCCATCCCATCTTCTCAGCACGGCGGGCTATGCCGGGGCGGCTGCTTCTGGTGCAGAAAACCTCAAACGGCGGAAATATAACAACCTTATTGGTAGCTATATTTTTGTTTGAGCCGTTTGGGGTTGAAACACTGGGGCCGTGGGGTCCGAGTGCTCATCGAGTATTTCAGGACATCGCCAAATGGCTGGTCGACTCCTCACGTGACCAGAGGGCTGGCCTATTCTTCGGCCAAAAAATCAGCATTGCCATACAACGTGGCAATGCTGCCAGCCTTTTGGGCACTTTTCCTGTTGACAGCGATGCGGACGAATTTTTTGATGCCCTATGATCGTTTCCCCCCCTTTTTATATACTTGTACATATTACTATTATTATTTTAATTCGGTTAGTTTTTAAATCATGTTAATACTCGAGTTAATAAAATATAATGCTGTATTTATCAGTAAAAAAAAAATGAAAGAAATTATAGATAAACATCTTATTCCTTGAGTTATTAAACTTGAATCTTGGTTCAACCTAACAAAAAGTACTAGGCTAGCATGAATTCACGATAGTATTCAATCATTATTTTGTGCTACTCATAGTCGATTTGGATGAGGCAGACAGAATAATCTAGTTTATAACTTTAAATAGCTCATAATATACTTTTTATCCATTATACCCAGTAGCACGTTTTCGTGGGATAATTTCCGAGTTCCACGCGAGTGAAGCCGTGGGAAAAAGCTAGTTTATTTAGATAAGGAGACACTGACTGACTGACTGACATATCAATGCAGAGCCGAAACTACTGGGACTAGGAACATGAAATTTTGCAAAGTTTCCTTTTAGACTGTAGGGGAGCACTAAGAAGGGGTTTTAGAAAATTCCTCCTTTAAGAGGGCGAAGAGGGGGAATTCTTTTGTTTGAAAAATCTTATTCCTTGAGTTAATAAACTTGAAACTTGGCACAAAAAGTACTACGCTTGCATGAATTCAAGATAGTATTTCAATCATCAGCCGTTGTGCATGCGAGCTAAGCTAGGGGGAAACGCTAGTTAGTATATTTTAGGCTCAATTACCGGTTGTATTTAGGAAGTAATTAGTTCAAAGTTAATCTTTAAGTTATGAAGGATCGTCACTGCGAAAAATGCGGTAATATTTTCTTATGAGTCTATAATTTTTCTTACCTTCCTAAAATTAGACAGTAAGTATACTAATATTTTTTGGATTATGTTAATTATTAAATTCAGCTTCGTAGGAGAAAATCACATCTACAGCGGACCGTTTTAAAAGTATAAATCAATGATAACTTTTTTCGTAACAGGTATAAAGGTACAGCAATGCATTTGGTTTAAAAAAAATTGTACCTTTTTATATTATCAGTGGATTGTCAATATTTTACAAGGATCTGAAATAAATACACCTTCGTAATTTTACATCATCATACATAGAATTTAATAGATATTTATTCATACCCTAGCAAACTTACGAAAGTGGTACTTTCGTTACTAACATAAGTAATACTAACATAATAAAAATATCCAATTGAAACTTCGGTGAACTTACGAAAGTACTACGTTGGTAAGTTTGCCAGGGAATGAATAGGTAAATATCTATTAACTTCTTTTAGTTTAAATCTACGCTAAACTTTATATATGTGAATTTCGTAAGTTTACTATGGGTCTATTAACATAAAACGCAGAATCGAACAATTTGAATTCTGTAACCGTCAGAGATAAAAATTCATAAATTTTCCACGGTGTGTAGGTCCACATTAGGTACAATTTTTCATGAAAATATCGATTACACTAAAACTGCAGATTCGTAAGTTTGCCGTGGACGTGACGATATCAACACATTTCATTGACAAATAAAATTAATATGGATATAGGTATAAATCAGTTGAATCTGAAGGTCCACTAACTTACGGTGAAGTAAAACATAGTGACACAACAATCTGCCTAGCCTTTTCCCAACAATGTAGAGGTCAGTTTCCAGTCTAACCGAATGCAGTTGAATACCGTATTTTACATGGAGCGAATGCCTATCTGACCTCCACAACCCAGTAACTGGGTAATAGGATACGCCTTGGTAAGACTGGTTGTTAGACATTCAGGCTTCTGACGACCCGACTGACAAAGATCTACGAATGACAGCCGGGACCAACAGCTTTACGTGCTTTCCGAGGCACGGAGGAGTCTCGGTATGTTAAGATGGTCACCCATCCACATACCAACCTGGGCAAGCGTAGCTTAACCTGATGGATCGAGCCGTGCGGCTGTTATTACTTTGCCACGAGCGTCTCAAAACAGAAAAAACTGACAAAACTTTTAATCACATGCAGTGAGTACTGTTTTCTGCTCTGAATAAGACACCTTTGTTACCCAGCAATGAAACAGTTACTGGCTAATATGTAGTATTATTGTTTATGCTCTATTACTACGCTATATTTTAGTAGCTAGCCCCTTATCCTAACTATTCAGGGTGGCAGGGACATCAACGTGAAGCCTGATACCATGGATTCAGTACATGATTCTGAACCCCCCCTACATTGAAATTTATCGTCGGTTATTAAAAAAAAATTGCTGTTTCATAGAAAAGTGCAATACCTACGCGGTCAAAATGTATGGAACAGCTGATTTTTTTTTAAATAACCGACGAAAAATGTTAACGCAGGGGGGTTCAGAATCACATACTGAATACATGGTAACAGGCTTCGCGTCGATGTCCCTGCCACCCTGTATAATCACTACATAGTATAAAACAAAGTCGCTCCGTCGCTTCGCCGGCTGTCGCTGAAAACCAGCGCTGGGGCTCTGTCTCGTATGGAGTCGCAGCTTTATGCTGAGCGATGGCCGTTTTGCGTGGATGTAACGCATATTTTCCCCCTATTTGTTGTTTTCGTGTTTTATTTCTTTTTTGCGTCATGTTTACCGCAAATAAATGTATTTTCTTTCTTTCTTTTTTTCTTCCCATGCTTAGATCTTTAAAACTACGCAACGGATTTAGATGCGGTTTTTTTAATAGATAGAGTGATTCAAGAGGAAGGTTTATATGTATAATATATGCATAATATAGTAAGCAATAATTTATAAATTTATCACTTGCGGAACTAGTAATATTATAAATGCGAAATAGAGTTTGTTTGTTTTACCTTAAAACGGTTGAACGGATTTGTATGAAATTTGGCACTTGAGTAGACCATGACCTAAAAAAGGACATAGAATACCTTTTGTCCCGATATTCCCTCCAGTTTTATGCGGGTGAAACCACGGGGCGTAGCTAGTTATTATCTTAAAAGCAATTCAAATATCACACCAAAAACAGATTGCAAAACTAGATAGCTACCTTTAAACGTTTACAAGCGAATATTGCTGACAGCTCTGCCAACCCCCCAAGGAAATAAGCGCAAAGGATCGAGATAAGCATTCTCTGATCACCAGAGTGTAAGGTATCCAATATCCGAACTTATTGAACTACCTACCTCTTTGTTATTTCGCTTAAAATCGCTTGCGATCAAATATTTAAAGTGTTTGACCTTTGTGAAGATGTTGGGGTGTGCTGATTCTGGAAAATGTTTCCAAATTGGTATAGTATTGCTTTTGTAGCTTGCTTAGCTATTGTCTAAACTAAACTAATATTTTTAAGGAAAAAGATTAAGTTTTTTGTATGTTTGTTTCACGCTAGAAGGGCTGCACAGATTTGGATGAAATTTGGCACACGGGTAGACCATGACCTGGATTAAGAAAGAAAGAAGAAAGAATTTTTATTTATTTAATTTTATTTATTTATGATTAGGACAAACGATAATTTTTATCCCGATATTCTCACGGAATCGAGTCTTATGCGAGTGAAAACGCGGGGCGCAGCTAGTAATGAGATGAAGAGAAAAGATTAGATTTTTTGTATGTTTGATTGTTACACTTACACGGCTCAACCGTATTTGATGAAATTTTGTTTGGGGATAACTTGAACCCTGAGAAAGGACATAGGTTACTTTTTGTCGGCATAACATGCGGGCGAAGCCGCGGGTGCAAACTCTCAGCGCAAACCGTTGAAAATCCCACAGTGCACTTTTATTTAGGGATTAATTTAAGTGGTACTTAGTAAAGGTGAAAATGGGCATTACATTAGTCAGCTTTCAGTTAACTTTAAGTAACAGATACTTGCAGGAACTACATAATTATATTGGAAAAATTACCTGAACCGTCGCAAACTGACCCATAATTAAAGAAAGTGCAGAACCGTGTTCTATGGCGTATCTTGGGAGAAAACTGTGTCCAGCAGACATAGATAGGCTCCCGATAAACTGACAGATAATACCTAGGACAAACAACACAATATCTTTAACTAAAGTTAAAAGAATAGTTTCCTTGGCTATAAGATCACGTTCAGATGCGTTCGCGTTTATACTGGTCATACTCGTAAAGCAGACGCACGACGTACGATCGTCTATAAAGTGCGCGGCACACAGTGGAGGGGAGGGACAGTAATGCAACTAGAGACAGTCGTTTGACCATCTAATTTTGCTGTTGAGTTTCAATTTACTACTTTAATATCTGCTCAGCCCTTTCCGGGGTCGGCTTCCAGTCTAACCGAATGCAGCTGAATGCCAGTATTTTACATGGTTATGCGTAATGTTAGTATCTTATGAGCAATCTCCTGACTTTGAGTAGGTCTAAGGAAGCCCTATTTTAGGAGATCATTAAGTTGTTATTTTGGGAGCAAGTTTTATCTTACATACGTATAGACGTATGTAAGATAAAACTTGCTCCCAAAATAACAACTTAATGATCTCCTAAAATAGGGCTTCCTCTCTCCTACCCTCTTGCTGTGCCCTACCGGGTCCATAATGATCTAAATTATATAGTTACCAACTAAGTACACATTATGGTAAAGCAATAAATATATTGAGTATTGGAGTGACTGCCTATCTGACCTCCACAATCCATTAACTGGGTAATACGTTACCCATTGGTAAGACTGGTTGTCAGACTTTCGGGCTTCTGATGACCCGTAACGACTGTCAAAGATCCACGAATGACAGCCGGGACCATCGGCTTAACGTGCTGCCCGAGGCACGGAAGAGTCTCAGTATGTAAAGATGATCACCCGTCCTCGGACCGACCCCGGCAAGCGCAGCTTAACCTGATGAATCGACCCGTACTTTATAATATTATAAATGGCGGTAAATGTAACACACGTTGAAACAAATTCGTCTAGTTGTTGTGTTATATTTCATGTTACCTTTCACCATTCTGTACTCGACATGAGGAAGCTCAAAGTCATGGTTCTGTCTAGCCGTAATTAATATTTATTTTCTGTACATAATTGAGTTAAGTTTGATTAAGATACCAAGAGGATGTCAGAACGGCTCATTCGCAAAATGTCGCTTTCGCAAAATGTCTACTGGTCGTAAAATGTCTCTTTCTCATAATGTACATATCCCACCCTACACTTAGGAAATGTCTACAGAAATTTTAACAAAGGCTACATATCAAGTTTATTAAAACCTATTTAAGCTTGGTTGAAGAAGTACGGTAAACTTCATAAAACCCAAAGTTTAAATTGTCTTTTCAAACGGTACTAAGGTAAAAGTCTCCAACAATACAATTGACCTACTGTTTCCCAAATGACTGTGTACTAAGAACATCAAAACATGAAAATTTGATGATCACCCACGGCGGCCATAATACCTTTTGTAATAAAACCGGTTGATGTCAGCCCTTTTGTCTTTACATTTTAAGATGTTTGCAGTTTTGCTTAGCGATCTGGGACTTCGGAGCTTAAGAATAAAAGGTAAGGACTCAATTTGGAAGATTACATTATTTTATACGTATCGTTGTATACAACATGTAAAAAAAACCCTCTCCGAACCGCGAGGGTGTTGCTAGGTCTACTGAGAGTCTATTTATGTGATAATTTACAGGAAAACAGAAAAAACTACGTAAATTTATACTAACTAACTACGTATATTCATATCAATGGGGAATTTTACCGAGTTATTACCTACATAAATATGAGGTGCGAGCGGCCGTCGTTTACCGAGTGTCTACAAGTCTTAATTATTACCTACTGTACACCCTGTTGAAACTTGCTAATTTTTTATGAATTTAGGGTAATTTTGGTACAAAAAATGTAATTTTTAATGGCTATAACTTTTTTTATCTTCAATAGGTAATAATAAGATTTTTTATTACTTTTAGGTAATCTTATTGCAGTACCTGTGTCGCTTTCGGACCGGACAGGTTTTTTGAAGTGAAAACTTCTTTATCGGCGATGAGCACTTTATTTGTGATGGGTAAAAAATGTTAAACTCGCGTCAGGACGTGACCGTTAGATCCGGTGCCTAGCAACCGACAAAGTAAATATCTAAATAAATAGTCTTTGACATTACGTAAAGATTGCGAGGTAAGAAATTTTACCCATACTGATGGGTAAAATAAAGCAGCCAAAACATACTTCACCAAAAGTGTTTATTCAAAAATGCACAACGTTAATGTCCAAGTTTTCACTTCTGCCGGCACTCCCGGAGTGGAAAACTTCTTAAACGGCGTTGTGCACTTTTTTTGGGATGGGTATAAAAATTTAAATTCGCGTCAGGACACGTGACCTGATCAAAAATTCGTAAGACGGCTTGTATTGACAGCATACCACATAAATTCCTGACATTTTCGTTAGATGGCGTTACTTAGTTTTCACTTCTATCGGCAGTAACCAAAAACTGTCCCACATATTTTTTTACATAATTATTGTATATATTATTAAAAAAAACTTGTAAACCTAGTAGGTTTTTAAATAATGGAATAGCGCCTGAAAGCATTCATTTGAATCCATAGACACTACAGAGGGGGCTCGTGGCTAAACAATAACAGCCGCACGGGTCGATCAAAAGTTAAGCTACGCTTGCCAAGGTCGGTCTGTGGATGGGTGACCATCCATGGGAATACAGGCTTGATGTTTTATATTTCAAACATCATTCTGTCTGTGTCATCTGCAAAAGATTGCCAGAAACTTGATATAATTATTAGTGACCGACCGAAGGTTCGGTTTCGGTTTCGGTTTCGGCAAGAAAATCTAGTTTCGGCATCAGTTTCGGTTTCGGCAGAAAAACTGCCGAACCTTCGGCAGAACAGAAACTCTGCGTTCGTGAATTATCGCGCGTCGTTCGGCTGACTTCGGGTGAGTTTGTGGATCGTGTCACCCGCCATCATCAGCTTTTGGTTACTCACAATTTTTTGTTCCAAGAAATAGTTAACATGTTTTGATAAGTTACAGATTTCCCCAAAAAAATTTTTTTTTTGCAGTAAAACTTCATTAGCGACGTTGTGCACTTTTTTTCAAAGTCAAAGTCAAAGTCAAAGTCAAAGTTATTTATTTGCTTTAAATGCGGTTACATAAAGGTGTTATACGAGTATTCTTGAACGATGACACATTTCGCCATATTTTGGCATGCAAATATTAATAGGAAGGCACATTCAATTAAGTAATTATTTATCTTTACATATCAGTGTCTCCAGTAAAAAAGGGCACAACTCAAATTCGTCACTTTTCAGGAGAGGCAAAAAACAACACTTTTAATGTTTTTTAGTATTTCGCAATTAAAATCATAACAGCTTTCGAATTAGTATTGTAGATAAAAAATTGCTCTTTCATTTAATAGTAATCACTTCCACATTCAGTCACTCCTACTATATTTTTTTTTAGTTTTTCTTGAGTTGTTCCCTTGTTAACGAAGTGTTAAGGGAATAACGTTAATTATACTAGTCAGGTTGGTCGTATCTAAAGTAATATTGCGAGTTATTCCCTTATTTTATAAATGCCTAAGGGCCTATATCACGATGTCCGAATACCCACTACTTACCGAATAAATTCAAAAATGGAACAGAATTTGTATGAAATTATCTACCAAGTAAGTTAATAGGAACTTAATCGTAGGTGGTGAAACAGGCGCTAAGACAAATATAGTAACGACTTATTTCCTTCTGCTATCGATCGAACAAAAAATCTATAATTAAAACAATAGTCTAGAAAATCTTTTATTTAAATATTTATTAAATCTAAACTTTAAATAAAACACCTAACAGTAAAAGAGATTGTAAAAATGAAAAAGGATGAAAGTAAGAAAAGTGCCTATAACAGGAAGTTCTCTGATAACTACAGGGCCAATATGTTAAGCTGTTCTGGAAACAGATAAGATTGGCTCATGGAGTGACAGGACCATCGAGAAGGATTATTATAAGAGCAGAAGATGGATGTTTACTAAACGAAGAATGAAAGGTCTTGGAACACTAGAAGGGATACTTTGGAAGTTTATTCAGTTGTCAAGATAGTGTGCAAGGAGTGGGTAACTGGACAGAAGCAAGTTTTGAAGACTCTAGCTCAGATGCACGTGATGGAAATGAAATAGAAATAGATGAGATTGTAAGAGTGTTGAAAGGAATGAAAATTGGGAAGCTCAGGGAATGGCAGAGTGTCTGCTGAAATACTGAAGGCATGTGACGGGGTGGGAGCAAGCCTGTTGTGACGGATCTTTAATATGTGTTGGAGAAATGGCCGTGCGACGGATACAAGGTGGTTTTTTTGGTGCAAGGCTGTAATCGTACCACTTTATAAGGGAAAAGACTCTCAGCAGCAGTCCAAAAACTGTCACGGCATTAGTCTTTTGAGTGTTGTCAGCAGACTCTATGCGAAGGTTTTAATAAATAGAGTGATTAGAGCGATAGATGAGAAAATATTGGATGTGCAGGCGGGATTTAGATAGAAAATGGGCTGTATGGATCAGATCTCTTTAAGGTGCATAGGCGAAAAACATCTGACAAATAACAAGAAAGTCTAGTGTGTTTTCTTTGGCTTGGAGAAGGCCTATTACATGGTGTGGAGGGAAGAACTGTGGTCAACACTATCCGTGTACGTTGTGGACTGGCGCTTGGTACGGGCACTTTAAATATTTCCACAAGGATACCAATGCTTGTGTTAAATGGGGTATGCTTAGACTGGTTTTGCATCTCAAGAGGTGTTACGCAGGGCTGTCACGTCACGTCACCATGTTCAACATGCACACGGATAGTTTTTTGCTAAATTTGAAAGGGGGTGAGTGCGGATTGAGCATGAATGAGTTGCCTGTCAAATACCTTCTCTACGCAGATGATCAAGTTCTACTTACATCGTGAGCTGAACAGTTGCAAGACATGGTGACTGTGATGGATGAAGCATATAATTTGAAAGGGATGAATATAAATGTGAATAAGACGAAGCTTATGGTATTTGAAAGAGAAGAAGATGTATCGGTGTGTGATGTAAACATAAATGATAAGAGTATGGAGAAAGTAAGTGTAATAATGTATTTGGAGAGTCAGTTTACAAGGGATGGAAAGATTGAACAAGATGTGGAAAGCAAAGTAAATGCGGGAAATAAAGTGAATAGTAGTAGTGGTAGTAGTAGTGTACCTATACATGCGATTGTGATCAACCAGTCGATGCCCAAAAGGTCTCGACTAGCTGTTCACAATGGGGTGCTGGAGTGCTGGTGCCTATGTATGAAGTGAATGTTGGGTGTGGCAGAAGAAGTATGAAAGTAGAATAAATGCTGTGGAAATGCGTTCCTTGCAAAACATGTGTGGCATGACTATGAATGATAGGCTGTAAAATGGTGTGATAAGGCATCGGTGCGGTTTAAAAGACGATGTAGTGACAAAAATTGAAAAGAGTATGCTTAGATGGTCATGTTGAGAGGATGAATGAAAGGCGAGTAACAAAAGGTATTTACAAAGCAGATGTGACTGGAAATACCGGGAGAGGATGCCCTAGAAGGACACATAGTGACCTAATTGGTGATGTTCTTCAGAATGCTCAGGTACTCGTAACTCGTGCGTATGACCAGATGTATGAACGTAAACGAAACAAAAGGAGTATGTAAAGCTAAGTGAGTTTATATATGTATATACATAATGTTTAAATAAAACATTTCAATTGTCCTCGCTGTCCTCTTTATTGCCCGGTACAAAACTTAAGTCAGGATCGTCTTCTGCTCTTTGCTGTTCTGAAGTCAGCAAATTCTTATAGAAATAAAGATATTCTGTGTATATAGATGGTAGAAGTCTCATTATATATTTGAATACTTGCTTAATGATGTTATATCACTTTTAAAAGCTTGAAAATTAATACGCGTAACACTAATTTAATTATTACAAAAGAAATTATCAAATTACAAATTAAGGAATAAAACGACTTATTTCTAAAAACAGTACACCACACGCTAATCCACCAATAGCGATAAAGTATTTAATGGAGATATACCGCTTGAGACTTCCTAAAGCAAACGCAACAAATGCACTTGTTCCCTTTCAAACATGCTTGCCAAAGGGATTATCTACATTTATTTCTTACTATATTTAAAAAACTTTGGAACTACATGAGTTGTGTCTTTTTGTAATTAAGTTAACTGTATTTATGCCTTTTAGTTCGATTGTGTTTTGGGGTTTCTTGCAGTTATGTCTATTAAGCAGTGAAATTTACTTGATATCTATAGATGTGCCTATATACGCAGTCGAGTTATGCCTTTGACATATTACCAAAAAGTATGTTAGGATGCAGCTAGAGTTATGTCCTTTTGATATGTTATGTAACAGAACACGTAGATTACAATGGTGCTATAAAAACAAAAGGGCATAACTCGACTTATGCCGTTTTTGACTGGAGGCACTGATATTATAGTTGAAAATATTGACTAAACATAGATTATTTAAATCAATCTTCAATTTACATAACATACCTAATGATATAAACATATGGCACAACATAAAAATTAACAGAATAAAATAATATCTACAATCACAGATTTTATGTATTTTGGTATGTATTTTGGTATGGGTAAAAAATGTAAACTCGCGGCAGGACACCGCGTCAGGACATGTGACCCTGATTGAAAATTCGTAGGATGGAGGAACTTGGACCCGTTGCCAACCAACCGACAAAGTAAATGTCAAAATAAATAGGTAGTCTTTGACATTACGTAAAGATTGTGAGGTAAGAAATGTTACCCATATTGATGGGTAAAAATAGCGGTCAAAACCTACTTCATGAAAAGTGTTTAAATAATTGTTTATTTTTGTTAGACTATGTTTTGAAAATAAATAAATATAAATACTACTACTACTAATGAATATTGTAATGAACCACATAAATGATAGTACTTTTATACTGATAAATAAAGCAATTCGTGGGAAATTATTCCCTAACCATTCCAAAATATTCACCTGTCCTATTCCTTGTCAGGACCAACGGCTTAACGTGCTTTCCGAGGCACGGAGGAGTCTCGGTATGTAAAGATGGTCACCCATCCACTGACCAACCCCGGCAAGCGTAGCTTAACCTGATGGATCGACCCGTGCGGCTTGTTATTACTTAGCCACGAGCTCCGACGAGCGAATGATTACTAAAAGTTTGTCCAACTATTTTAATGGGGCCTTATATCATCTATTTTGATGGGGTCTTATACAGCCTGTATCTTGGTGACCCAACACTACACATAGTTAACAATTTAAAAGATGCTGCTAGCGCATGATTGCTATTGATAATAAAAAATATAAAAAGGTATAAAAAGTTTTATTGATTCATACAATTTAGGTATGACACTGGATCCCGCACTAGGATACCCTGTGTCGGAAGATCCAGTCTCTTTCGACAGATAGTACGAATTATTAATACGATAGGTTAACAAATGCACCGTTTCAGTATAATAAATCAAACTCAAAATCTATGTGTGTATGTGATGTGTGTAAGTATATGTAAGTGATGAGTGTATGTATGCATGTGATGAGTGTTAGTGTGTATGAGATGATAATCTATACATCTATACTTACACAAATAAATAAAATTGAAGTGTCTGTTTGTAATGTCAAAATAACAGCTTTTTACTAAATGCATAAAAAAGTCTAGACGATCCAGACAACAAAAACACTTTTTTTTGTCTGTCTGTGTGTCTGTTTGTTCCGGCTAATCTCCGAAATGGCTGGACCGATTTGGACGGGATTTTCATTAGTAGATAGCTGAGGCCACTGGTCGTAAAATAGTTTTTTTCGATATTCCCACGAAAACATAGGGATTAAAAGAAAAAACTACTTTACGTGGGTGAAACCGCGGGACGCAGTTAGTTTTAAAATAAAATTTACAAATATGTGAGTGCAAATAAACTAATTACAATAGAATAAACATACCAAAAGAGTCTGTTGTGAGAGGTGAGGTAAGTGACACAGCGGGCCCTATCAGAATACCAGCGCTACGGTTTTTTGTTTAAATATCGCAGCATTTTGCTGAGATAGTACCCTATTTAGCCTCGCACACGTCGTTTTTTTTTTTAAGTTTATTCGAAAAACATGTTAGTTTTGTTATGTTTGTATTTCCTGTGCGTGTGCCAATAAAATATTTTTCTTTCTTTCTTTCAAACAGAACGATGTTTTAAATTCGTTTGACACTAAACGTGTTAAGAGATTTGTGGTGCCAGCGGGCGTAAGTTTGGAGAAGAAGCAAGAAATTCTCATCCTAATTCATGTGAATGCAGAGGCTACAGTTTACATGTGAATTTCATGGCTGTAATGAATGGGGGCGCCATAAATTAAGGCGGTAGACCTCTGCAGTGTAGGTGGGTGGAAAGCTTGGTGCACTGTGGAAGCTATGCTATAGCGTTAAGATGTGTGTATTGTGTGTCACCCGTACATGTTATCTCATGTTTATTTAACGTCTACCGCAGTAGCCTGTCGCTGTAATATTATAGACCTAGTTAGCCGTCGTAAAAATTATATTTTGGTCTTTTTGCACATTTCTGACAAAACTAAGCGGTGAATCAAACAGCGGGTTAATTGCGTAGCACACATCAGCAACGATTCTGAGCTCGAGCTGTCCTATTGTATCACAATTAATGTATTTTCTTTATTACAATCCACAAGAACTTTACCCTGTATAGAAAGAAGAAAGAAAAATAGGTTTATTTGTCACTAAACAGTTATGTCATAGTACAGTACCTTTAGACAACGAAGTGTCTACGCGACCTTGTTGAAATACGGATTTGATTGCTCACTTAAAATGAGATACAAAGTGCTTACATCTAAGTAATTATAATTATCACATATGCCTTGGAGTGTTGGTGACGTTACAGAGTACATACATGTTTCTTAAGTTTTGCTTTAAATATATTTATACTATCACACTTCTTTAAATCCTCCGGTAAATCATTGAACAGCTGCTATGTACTCCTTGTTAATGAAGACACAAACGGTTACTTATAGAAAATGATAAACTTATGCAGAATCGCCCCATATTATCTTCATGATCATGCAGTAAAATCAGCGGAAACCGATATATTATTTTGTCACTGACCAATAACTTTTAATAAATCACTCAATTATCTCAGCATAGCTTACAAGGCTCGCTGGAAAACACACCCAAACCACACATCGAAGAGCAGTGCGGGTATTAGACGGGCGTTAGGCAAATCTATAGAGAGCTCACGTGCGCACAGTTTTTGTGAAGTAACGGTAGTAGCAAGATAGGCACTTTGCATACCTGTTATTACCTGTGGATTGGTTTTAGACTGAATTTCAGTTTTTTGGTGTCTTATTTAACAGGGTACTGTTGTGATGGTCTGAAGGTTTTTGATAATCAAGTTACAGGATCTGAACTTCAATCTGCCTAGCCTTTTCCCAACTATGTTGGGGTCGGCTTCCAGTCTAACCGGATGCAGCTGAATACCAGTATTTTACATGGAGCGACTGCCTATCTAACCACCACAACCCAGTAACTGGG
Organism: Conistra vaccinii; assembly: GCA_948150665.1. Classification (NCBI taxonomy): domain Eukaryota; kingdom Metazoa; phylum Arthropoda; class Insecta; order Lepidoptera; family Noctuidae; genus Conistra; species Conistra vaccinii. Next base: position 14,987,769 of record OX411341.1, on the reverse strand, counting down.
TAATACAATACCCCTTGGTAAGACTGGTGTCTGACTTTCGGGCGTCTAACGACTCGTAACGACTGTCAAAGATCCACGAATGACAGCCGGGACCAATGGCTTAACGTGCTTTCCGAGGCACGGAGGAGTCTCGGTATGCAAAGATGGTCACCCATCCACTGACCAACCCCGGCAAGCGTAGCTTAACCTGATTGATCGACTTGTACGGCTGTTATTACTTAGCCACGAGCTCCTCAGGATCGCTTACAGGATCTGAACTTGTGTAGTAGCAATGTAAGTTATAAGAAACATAAGTTCAGCTTTGTCTATGATTAATCTAGAAGCATGTAACCTAATGTAATCCTACTATATACAAGGATTTTTTTTTTATATCCCATAACACTAGGATATGAATGAGACCATATCAAAGAATCAACTGGCGTATTTTTTTATTCAATTAATTCGACAATTCACGATTATTTATGTAAAAAAACCCTTAGGTGAAATATTACTTAATTCAGACTATTTTTGTTCATAAAAAGAAAATAATTATGTCAACGTCGCATTTTCTTAGCTTTAAATATGAATAATTGGTTTGAATGAAAATGATTTACTCGTACTTATCAATTAAACTTAGATACACACACATCGAGAGTCTAGTGGTAAATTATAATTAAAAAAATATATATATTATGCTAGTTGATTCTTTGACATGGTCTTATTAATACCCTAGAGTTATGGGATATAAAAAAAAAACAACTTGTATAATATTATAAATGTGAAAGTTTTTTTTTGTTTGGATGTTTGTTACTCAATCACTCAATAACGAATGAACGGTTTTGGATGATATGGGATACTTTTTACGAAATGTATAGAGTGCCGCGAGTATTCTTGTGGCACTCTAGTGTCGCTGCCTCGGCCCGGCTAGGGTGCCGTGAGCGTTGCATTGTCACTGTCACTTGTTATTTAGGTTAGGTTATGTTAGAACTGTGACCACACAAAGCACGAGCCGAGCGAACATATTAACGAGCGGTGCCGCGGTAGCGGCCGGCGGACCTTGGTAAACGGACCCTGCAGGCTTAGCCAAGTTGACAATCTACAATCGTTGTCGCTAGTAGAAAACTAATCAAATGTATAGGAATGACATCATCACAACGTTAAGTCACGTGGTCAGAACAATCGAATAGAAAATTCGTAGACAAGTTTACAATCGTTCAAAATGTTAGAATGAATGTAAGCGTTTCTACAACGTTGATCGCTACACCCATAGAAATGGTAGCCAAGTTACAGTTTTGACAAGCGCTAACGAAACGATGTCGAAGTTTATGAACGATAGCTAAGCGATCACCGAGACCCAAGAGTAAACGATAAAAAAGGCGTCTTTATGATACAGCTGTGTTGATACCGAGAAGTGTTTTGTTTATTCGCCAAATTGGACTATATTTACCATTTAGCATATAGTCGGTCAGCTTTTATTTGGCCTTGCTGACCTTGCTGGGGTCTCGTTATATTATTATCGCCATGTCTAGAACATAAGTTACAACTATTTCAGAGAAACAAAGGGTCTATTGATTAAGTAAAGGGTCAAACACAATTCTTTTGTTTGTTTCTTACGTATTAGTTCATGGCGCGTATCACGTCATTGTTTATGTTTCAAACTTTCAAGCGAAATAACTAATAATTATGTACCTTTCCATGAATTCCAAGCTTACTCGAGATCTAGATTCCATCCTATAAAAGTTATCAGTATCTTTCATTCATATTATGCAGAATAATAATCATAACATTTCAAGACACAGTAATGTTTAAAATTACAGTCCACACGGTGATATTATGATAAACCAATTATAAGAAGAACTTTACCATAATTCGCTTAATTTTTTATCACTTTATCACTTTGAAACAATAATTATCTGCCCGCGCACAAAGTACAAGTACACTGTACACAACTGCGACTTTGACGTTTGTAGGAACGCTCACCATAGACTAAAGTATAGGTTTTTTCTAAAGACGTTGTAGAATGAGCGATCGACTCAGTCGTGTCAACTTGGCTACCAAGTTATCGTTTTCTACAATCGCTTACGCTGAGGCGTTAACGATTGTAGAAAGAGATTCGATACGAAACGTTTGTAACTTGGCTAGGCCTACTGGTACTTCCCAGGGTCCGTTTAGGCACAAGAGAATGTAATGTTTTGGGAATGTTGTGTTTTACAGCGATCTAACCTCGACAATCAAACAGAATACCAAGTGACGTGACTTAGTGATAGTGACAATGACAATCCAATGCTTGCGGCACTTTGGCCGGGCCGAGGCGGTGTTACTAGGGTGCCTGTAGTGGCACTTTTTCCGATAGGGATAGAGTGCCTCTGGTGGTACTCTGTACACTGCCTACTTTTTATCCCGGTAGCGTTCCCGTGGGATAATTTCCCACCTCCACGAGGGCGAAGCCGCGGGCGAACGCTAGTAAACAATAATTAAGGTAAGATTAATGTAAAATGAAGCTAGTGACGTGAAGTTAGTAACAGACCATGTGACATTGTGTGTCGTTTTGGTTGCTGAATTCAAACTTTATGTCAACTCACAGACGGGCGACGTCTAAAGGTTATCGCTCATTATAGCAGAACGGCTCCGACACGGCAAATACCTTGTCATTCAAGTTAGGATTTTAAGTCAAATACATTAAAGTCTATTTTACGATGGCTAGACAAAATAGTGGACGGCTTGCCGGCAATGAGCGGCCCACGAGCCGTCACACGTCGGGCTGACAGCACGCTTCAAGCGAGGAGCCCGCTCCCCGGCGGGTCCGTGGCTTAGGCCCCCAGTGGTCGAGGCACCTGTGGCCGACTCCCCCGATTCTATATCTTTTGTTTTTTGTGCTTTTTCACTTAGTACATGAAATGAAAAAAGTGTTTCACCCTAATAATTAAGTATTTTTCCTTGCTAAACAAAAGTTATCTACCAAATAGCAGAGAGAATAGATCGCCACTTAACCTTATCCTTACACACCTTTTCCCCCATTAAAAGCATATTTAATTTTTTTCATATTTTTTATAAGTAAAATACTTTTTTTGAACAAGCTTATAATGAACTAAAAAGGAATAAATAAAACTTACGTAAACATAGAACTATAATATTTTCTTTCACTTTAAGATATAAGCCTCGCTAAGCGGTTAATTATTATTATTCTTAAAAAATTTCAAACATTAAAACATTTTGTGTCTGACAGTACATTTGATCAAAAATTGCTTTGAATGAAATAAATCGAATCGGGGGAGTCGGCCACAGGTGCCTCGACCACTGGGGGCGTAAGCCACGGACCCTCCCCGGCGCCTCGCCGTCCGCGTGGTGACGCGTCGCCGTCCGCGCGGCGACGCCTCGCCGGCCGCACGGTGACGCCTTGCTTGTGAATAAACAACAAGCTGTTGCCGGCAGCGACCGGTCGCCTTGCTTACGGCGCGTTGGCGACTAGATTTTTCGAGGCGGTGCCCGGGGCGCTACCGTGCTGGAGCGGTGCTGTTATAACGGGCGATGACCTTTAAGTACATGAGTTCCAAGTTTGTGTGCATGTGTGGGTTACATACCACTACAATATCTTAGAAAGTGTCAGTCACTTTAGTAAACCTATATTCTCTAAGATCTGAAATGTGTGAGAAACAATAATTTATACCTAAACTGTCAGGCAGTTTACCCTATATTTCCAACACCTAAAATGTTGAATGCTAGTACTACCTGTACTAGCCTATTCCACTATCCGCCAGTAATTTAGTGACAACAATATTGCGTGACTCTCACTACATACGATACAATGCAGAAGTGACAAGTTATCTAAGTATATCAATTGACAACAAACGTGTTTTCTATAGACAATTTTATCTAAACAAGTAAAACAAGTTTCCGTAAGGTAACTACTAATTTAATCTGTGACAATATTTATTTAATTGTAAGTGAATTGTTTTTTTGTTTTTTAAATTTTTATAATATTATTTTTGATTTGTGTGATTTTATTTATTATATGAAATGAATTAAGTCTTTCTAATGATTTCTAGAGTTATAATTTGCAAAGACTATCACGAAATGTGATATTTTATGTAATTTTATTAGATTTTTAATGATAATACTACTACTCATATTTTACGAAATTGTTGTGCCCGACAGGATCCATGTGAACTTTATCATTAGTATTAGACCTTGTAAACACATGTGATACCATTCCAATAAATATTTGAATTGAATTGAATACTACCTATTCCTACTATCCTTTTTCACTATCCGCCAGTAATATTGCGTGAGTCTTGAACAATGATACAATGTAGAAGTGACAAGACAGATTAGTTTTATTAGGCTGAGTCGTATCAAACATTTCCGTAAGGTGACAGTATCAGTACCCACTAGCCTATTCCACTATCCGCCAGTAATTTAGTGACAGCAATATTGCTTGAGTCTTGAAGTTAAATCGATGTACGGAGGCAGTTAGTTAGGCGGAGCCTAATGTCCGTTTTATTGGTGTCCACTACGTGCCAGGTTGTTGGATAGAGAGAGGCGTGGAGAAGGTTAGGGCAATTTTTTTTTTGTGAAATCGGTGGTTTATTTATATTGAAGATAATTACTCTTTCTTTGCTTTTTATCTTTAGTTGGCTAGGTATCGTATACTTCTAATTTAGAATTGGAGTTGTTTATGAATAATGAGTCACTAGGTACTAATCAAAACGTTGATTTTGTAAATTAAAATCACTAAAGAAAAAAATCGATTTGTAGCTCATTTCTGTAGAAGCTGTAAAAATAGAGTTCTTAAACTTAAAGAAAGTTACATTACATCTTAAATAATGAGCGTGACAACATCTAGGATAAAAGGAATAAACGCCATTTTCAACCACCACTCAGATAAGCCACCACAACTCACTTCACACACTTCACCTCAGACGCCAGGTCCAGTTGAAATCCAGCTAGTTGACTGGCATTTTTGCTGAACTGGCCTATTTGACGCAGCCGTGAAGCACACTTTCCTGTAAATTTGCTACATCGCACTTTACACATTTAAATTGATTTAAAAAAAATCTGCATAATATTGTATTGTTTGCCTTTTAGTTTGTGCACAATGTTTTTCAATATTCTCTGTTAATCTTATAGTTATGTAGATAATTATGGCAAGTACCTAATGCAGTCTAAAGCTAAAGCAAAATTATTTAAAGCAATTTCATATTTCAAATACGTTCCTACAAACAGCCGACTTTGAAGTAATTATCACGCCACAAACTTTTTAACGGCCTGTAAAATGAGTCGTCACGTCAAATTAACTGCCTACATAAAGTTTTACAAACACAGCGACTCCACCCACTCCCCTATTCCACTAGGCGTGAGACGTACGTACAGACGGGCCATGAGATATTGACTCTAACACATCAACTGGCTATACTTCATATTGTAACAACTATTAAATGCCTTTATTTACTTTCTGTTTCTCGTGTCAACACGAGTCTGTTATATTCACACGAGACCCGTCTTTGACGATTCGTCAAAAATAACGATAATATATGACCGATGCACAATCACATTGCATAAGGAAACGAGTTTTTTCGCGACTCGTCAAAATATCCGAATTCACACTTGATTCATTCGTTATTCAGAGCTTCAGAGAATTCGTCACAAAAAACATCAACATTGGTGTTTTTTTACGAACGTGATTTTTAAAAGATGATACGTGATTTAAGACGTGGTCCATAATTTTCCACGATTCGTGATGCGTGTGAAAACGGGCATTTAAAAAGCATTGCCGCCTTCAAAGACGTTCCTCGTGTGAACGAGCCATTACACGTCAAAGATAACTTACGTTTTAAAATAGACGAGTTCGGTGTTTCCTATTTGACTACTCCGAGTAGAAAGGACGAATAAAATTCAAAATAAACCATTCACATTTGTAATCCCCTTAATATATCTACAATCATCCGTTTTTACAGAACCTATTCTTGTTTTCTCAATAATACAAAGATTTCAAGAGAACACAATATAGACAGTCGCTTTGTATTGGTTATAATAACTAGGGATGGAAAGTGATACACGTTTACCGATATCGATAAAAATAAAATTGTTGAAAACTTACTTGTAACTTCAAAATATCGTGTTGTCTTGGATTTTGAAAGGTCCACATATGAAGCACTAACTTAAATATAATAATAAAATATTATTAACGCGAAAGTTTGTGAGGATAGACGGATGGATGGATGTTTGTTACTCTTTCACGCGAAAACTACTGAACGGATGTTGATGAAATTTGGCTCACAGATAAATTATAATCTGCATGCATCTTATACTTTTTATCCTGATATTGTCACGGGATCGAGACGTATGCGGGTGAAACCGCGGGGCACTGCTAGTTTATTTTATAAACCCGTCGCCGCCCGTTACTTCGTCCGCGTGAAATTTCTTGCTCCTCGCATCGCCCGTCCGCTGCCAAATCAATCCCCCCTTTTCATCCTCTTAGAGGTAGAATTTCGAAAAACTCTATCTTAGTGGTTATCTATTCTTGACAAAGAACATACACTTCTAATTTCATGTCTCTAGGACCAGTGTTTTAGGGTGTGCGTTGATATATCAGTCCGTCAGTCAGGACTTTGAGTTTTATATACAAGGTGGAGACTACATTACGACAATAAATTAAACTTCGTATATCTAATAACGTTCTTAGTCTGCATAAGAAAATTCAATCAAATATATCCAATATTTTAGTCACTATAGCTCGTCAAAGGTTGGCAAAACCCATAGTCGGACCATCACTACTACTTAGTTTGCTTGAAAAATTACTTTTTTAATTTCGATGCTAGGATTTATTAAATTTGATGGTTCCAAAATACTAGTGTTGGCAACACAACGTGTTTTCATTTATAGTCGTATTTGTATAAATTATACGTAAAGGGTAATTATAGCGATTTGAATTCGGTTTTTCAGAACAAATGGGTGTTACAAACGCTTATTTAATCATTCTAATTTGCAAGCTGATATCGCATTAATTAATAATTTGCAATTGTATAATCCGTACCACATCAACACGTAAAATGCAATTGCTAAACATGCGATTAAAAACAATTGGTGCTTGATTGACGAATTTACTAAATATGAGTTCCTTTGTTATCTCTTGTCTTTCAGTAGGTAAGCCTTAAAACACAAACGACCGTATGTAATTCCCAAAACTTAGATGAAAAACTGTCTTATAACATACAGTAAATAAAATATACCACTCGGATTATGAATTAACAAAGCCTAGTTTATTTCATAGTCCCAACTGTTCATGTACGGTCAGCTATAGCTGTTACCTGACCGACCTTGCCGTTGCTGACCACCGTAGCCATGGGTCAAGTAAAAGCTATAACCCACTGTACATACACTTCTAAATATTAAATTACTAGTAAATTAAGAAATTAAACTCCATTTAATTTATTTTATTTTATCGTCAACATTTATTCTTGAGTAAACTATAAAACAAATCAGTTTATCGACACGGCCCCATCCCTAGTTAAACTAGAGGCAGAGGATACAGGATTAAAAAGGAAAACCTTCCTACAATAAAGAACGGCGGTTGACTTTTAAAGATAGTGGTACAGTGGGGAGAAGTTTTTGTTATTAGCCGACTGTGACAAGAGGGTGTTATGGTTTTGTGTATGTATGTTTGTGTGTGTTGTTTCAAGTGATGGTGGGGTGACACAAAGGAGTGTCTGGGATGTGAATTATTGTTTTCGGTTTTACGCAAGCGTTTCGGAATTGCGTGACTTGTTTTGGCTTCAAACGGACAAAAAATTAGAGTTTATCACGTTTAAAACTAAAGTGATTGTGATTCGAATTGCCTAATAAAAATGAATAGTTATTAAAAGGAATAGGTATGACTTTATAACATCGTGTGATGCAAATCCTTACATATAATACTTAAAACAAAGTCCGCCCGCAGCGTCTGTCTGTCTGTCAGCGATAAACTCAAAAACTACCGAACGGATTTTCATAAGGTTTTCACAAATGGACGGAGTGATTCATAAGAAAGGTTTAAGTGTATGATTCATTAAGGTTTTGTGTAAATTGGCTGAAATATGACGATGATTGTTGAAGATGTCGGAAAAAATCATCCGCCGCGTAAAACCAATAGAGATATGAAAACAATGTAGATATGTATTACGGAATTAATACATTGTTTACTTGGATAAACACTTAGCTGGTACTTTTAATCCTGGTAGTACATTCCCGTGGGATATTTTCCGACATTCACGCGGGCGAAAAGCCACGGGCAAAAGCTAGTAAATGATAAAGTAGTATAAATAAAATACTCAACTAAAAAATACATTAAAAGTCCAAGCTCAACTATGGAAAAAGTAAAATAAAAATCATGAAACAGGAACTTTTGCTTGCCTGAAAATCATATCTGTTGCTAGCTATTAAATTACTTTAATACCTTGAAATGAAATGAATTTATTTATTTGCCAGAATATAGGTATTTACATAATAACATGGTAAAATAATTATAGTCTCACTATATTCGACTTATCAGTCGTGCGAATATTTCTAGTACATGCATAATATTAACATGAAATTACATCAATGTCATTATTGTCATTCATTAGTCATGTACATCATAAAGTCAGGTCCAGTTGAAAACCAACGTCAGGCACTTATAGTGTCTGGCATTTTTTGCTGAACTGGACCTTTTTAGCGCAGCCGTGAGGCACACTCCCGTGCTAATTTCAATCGCATTTTACACTTTTTGTTAGATTTTATTTTTATCTTTATTGTTTGTTTTTTTTTATCTGCTGTATAAATTGTGTGCTTTTTGGTCTGTGTTAAATAAATTTATTTTCTTTCTTTCATAATCATAATGAAATGTATAGTCTTGGTTCATTAGTAATCTACCTAGCCTTTTCCCAACTATGTTGGGGTCGGCTTCCAGTCCAACCGGATGCAGCTGAATACCTGTATTTTACCAGGAACGACAGCAGACGCAGCAGCAGCGGCGGCACTTACATACTCTTTTTGCTTCGTTTGTTTACGTTCATACATCAGTGTGACTACCATGAGTTTCATTTAACCTTCCCGATCAAACGCATCGAGCGCGTTCGGCGTTCCGATTGGCCCTTCACCGGTGAAGGCTGGCCGGCTGCCAATCGGAGCGCCAAACGCGGTCGATGCGTTTGATTGAGATGGTAAAATGAAACTCATGGTAGCCACACTGGTCATACACGCTCGCCGGTTGCGAGTACTACGCACCTGACCTTTCTGAAGAACATTACCAATAAGGTCACTCTTTGTCCTTCTAGGACGACCTTGCGTGTACCCACATCTGTTTTGTTAATACCTTTTGTTATTCGCCTTTCGTTCCTATTTTAATGCCTCCCAGAGCCCATTGTATACCAATCTGAAATAAGTTTTATATGTGAAGTACAAAGTTGATTGTGGTAACAACTCTCAATGTTTCTGCAACACAATACTATCTGATCATTGAGTGCATGTGGCATTGTATTAACGAGTATAATACGAACAAAACATATGTGTTTAGACTCCAATGTTTTGAAGAGAGAGTTTTTGAAATGTACTTACATAAATAACAACGTACACATAGTCTTAACTAATATGTAACTGGTATTAGTAAATAAATAAATAGCTATATAAATGAATAGGTAAATAAATAAATAAATAAATAAATAAATAAATAAATAAATAAATAAATAAATAAATAAATAAATAAATAAATAAATAAATAAATAAATAAATAAATAAATAAATAAATAAATAAATAAATAAATCTTGGTATAAATAAATATTATAAATGTGAAAGTGAGTGTTTATTTGTTTGTTACGCTTTCACGCTAAAACGGCTGAACGGATTTGGATGAAATTTGGCATATGGGTAGACCATGACCCGGGTTAGGACATTATATCCGGGTACTACGTTCCCGTGGGATAATTTCCGACCTCCACTCGGGCGAAGCTGGGCTAAAGCTAGTTAATAAATCAAATAAAAATATAATAAGAGAAAGTTAGGATTATTTTAAGGTTAAAAAAGACGTAGTTTATAGTAGATTAGTATTAATATTTTAAATGAATTAATTATATTATCGCGCTGTTATTTTAGTCGCAAAATCCTTCATTTTTTCAAAATAGTTATAGTCATCTAACTTTAAAAAGCTATGTCGTATACCTTGGTTCTCCTGCGGATAGAGATCCGCCCAGAATTCACCCAGAGGGCAGTGGAGAGGTCAATGAATTTTAGCCCGACATAGCCCAAAGAATTGCCAAACTCAAGAAGCAGTGAGCAGGGCACATTGCTCGCAGAACAGATGGCTGATGGGACCGAAAGGTTCTGGAGTGGCGACCGAGTATAGGAAGTACATCTTGTACACGGTCGCCACTCCAGAACTTAGTAAGCGTGCTGATTAGTAGGTACACATACAAAACACAACATCACGCCTGGTTAGGTAGGTTAGGCAGATGTGTCCCGGGCACAAATCCAGACTCGGGCTGCTACTGAGAAATTCTAAATGGAAAAACCCAATTACACTTTGCTCGACCCGGGAATCGAACCCAAGACCTCGTGATCAGCAGTAGCGATTACAACCACTAGACCAAGGAGGAAATTGTTTCTATTTCAACTTAGAACACATTAATTCTGCCTATTTACTACAGTTACAATTTAATCAATCAATCTGTCTGCCTTTTCTTGTACTTATATTATAGTATTTTACATGGAGCAACTGCCTATCTGACCTCCACAACCCAGTAACGTGGGTAACAGTGGGTAGTACGATACCCCTTGGTAAGACTGGAGTCAGAATTTTCTGCTTCTGACGACTCGTAACGACTGTCAAAGATCCACGATGACAGCCGGGACCAACGGCTTAACTTTCTTTCCGAGGCACGGAGATGGTCACCCATCCACGGACCAACCCCGGCAAGCGTAGCTTAACCTGATGGATCGACCCGTGCGGCTGTTCTTAGCTAGACTACAGTTACAATTCATAAATTAATTCATTTTTTCAAAATAGTTATAGTCATCTAACTTTAAAAAGCTATGTCGTATACCTTGGTTCTCCTGCGGATAGAGATCCGCCCAGAATTCACCCAGAGGGCAGTGGAGAGGTCAATGAATTTTAGCCCGACATAGCCCAAAGAATTGCCAAACTCAAGAAGCAGTGAGCAGGGCACATTGCTCGCAGAACAGATGGCTGATGGGACCGAAAGGTTCTGGAGTGGCGACCGAGTATAGGAAGTACATCTTGTACACGGTCGCCACTCCAGAACTTAGTAAGCGTGCTGATTAGTAGGTACACATACAAAACACAACATCACGCCTGGTTAGGTAGGTTAGGCAGATGTGTCCCGGGCACAAATCCAGACTCGGGCTGCTACTGAGAAATTCTAAATGGAAAAACCCAATTACACTTTGCTCGACCCGGGAATCGAACCCAAGACCTCGTGATCAGCAGTAGCGATTACAACCACTAGACCAAGGAGGAAATTGTTTCTATTTCAACTTAGAACACATTAATTCTGCCTATTTACTACAGTTACAATTTAATCAATCAATCTGTCTGCCTTTTCTTGTACTTATATTATAGTATTTTACATGGAGCAACTGCCTATCTGACCTCCACAACCCAGTAACGTGGGTAACAGTGGGTAGTACGATACCCCTTGGTAAGACTGGAGTCAGAATTTTCTGCTTCTGACGACTCGTAACGACTGTCAAAGATCCACGATGACAGCCGGGACCAACGGCTTAACTTTCTTTCCGAGGCACGGAGATGGTCACCCATCCACGGACCAACCCCGGCAAGCGTAGCTTAACCTGATGGATCGACCCGTGCGGCTGTTCTTAGCTAGACTACAGTTACAATTCATAAATTAATTACAATAACAATAAAAGCACCATAACTATTCATACCGCACCTAAGCAATATCCTAGTGATGTGATAAACGAGCAGTAATTTGTAAGTATCGATATATCGTAGTGCGGCGCTCATATCGATTTATGAGCTGTCATTAATCGATACTCTGATACTGATTTGTCGATGTTTGAGATTGCAGAATTAATATCGATGATAGGAATATGTTAGATGTCATGATATTGTTGTCTGTGGTACGTTGTCACCTACGCAATAGATGTGTATTTGACAATGAGATATTGAACTAATCTATCTTATTATTGATTAAGTAGAAATGATTAACGCATCAAAACAAGCTTTGTATAAACTATATATAAACATATTTTAGGTAATGGTCATGTAGGTAGTGGATTCAAACCCAGGCAGGCACTTTACTTTGTGTAAATTATTTCATCACTAGCTCTCAAAACGGTGAAGAAAACATCGTAAGGAAACATGACCAAAAAATTCGAAGACAGGTGACATCTTCCGACCCGCACTGGGCCCGCGTGGTAGACTACAGCCCACTCTCTCTCACAGAAAGAGGAGGTCTATGTCCCAGCAGTGAGAACATTATAGGCTGATTATGCTTAGCTATGCTAAACATCATTTCGAATGGTGTCGAAATGCACTGTCTGTTCGAAGATTATCTAATGAATTTGTAAACAAACTCTGTTCATGTTAAATTCTTACGTAATTACTCACTAAATTGAATTAATAACATATTCATCTGTATTTAGAATGTTTCAACTTCTCACGGTCTCACCACTTTATCCACAATTATTGCTTGAATAACTTTATTGTAATTGAAAAATAATTGACGGTAATTGAGGTTGGAAATCATCAAATTACTTTTCTCGCTCTGGGCGGAGCGGAAGGGCGTGTCAGACTCTTACTGACTAAAACACACCCGTGTTAATTCACTTGCCTGTACGTTGCCAGGGGCTACGGTCTCCCCTTAGGACTTCCCGCAACCCCGGCAGGCACAATTATCAATTAGAAAACATGTTTATGGTGATTTTAAATTAGAATGTCGTGATTAATTATGACAAATAATCAAATCAAAGCACTCTATTTGTAAGTGTCACTACAAATTGCCAACCACAGGTAAGTTTTTTTATTGATTTGTTTACCTTTTTATCAGATACTTTTGGAACAGATCATAAATCCGCAAAAAATTACTTTAAAAACAATTGAAACTCTATCGATTTCTGACATGTGACATTCCCTTAAAGTTTGTATAGTCCGAGACCAAACACATTGTATAATGTATGAAGTGAACATAACAAAATAGTACACATCACATACTAAAGATGAAATTCATGTCAGTAAACCTACAAGCCACCCCATTTTCGCCCAAAAAATTATAAAACCTATTTAAAACGAGGTATTCCTCATTCAACGTCAGCCAATTAGTATTTCGGACGAATTAATGAATGTTTTTCCTGCTAAAATATACAGGTTTATTTAAAAAAATCACAATAAAAACATGTCTGGAACAATTAAGCGAGGAGTTTACGAAGCGCTGAAATATTGCGCGCAAACTTTGAGGGCATTAAAAGTTTTCGTTTTTGGTTACCCCTACTAAGGGAACCTGTGTTTTGATATATGGGCATCGGATATGTGAGAAATGATCGTGAATTATGGTCGTGGACTTGCGAACTGAGTTTTAAAGATATTTTAGAAACCCCAGAACGCATTATGCCGCTTGTCGCACCATCGCATTGCCCTTGTACAGGTTGCATTACACTTACTGAGAGCCTGACTGCTTAACTTAGGTTATATCTACGATACTTAAAATATAAGTAAAAGGTGATATACTAGTACCTCCTGTAAACTCCAAGTGGCCTGTCAAAATTCAATTATTTACTACTGAGACTAGGCTGAGAGTCAGCAGTTTTCGAACCTCAAAATTACATAAAACAGTCACCCACCTTCACCATTTCCTAGTTCTTTAGCTGGGAAGAAATGGATAACATGTTCCTGACATATTGCATGATGATATATAGTTCGATGAAATTCAAAGTCTGAGCGAAAAACAATCAGACCCTCAAACTGAGACAGATAGTGGAAACTCGGGAACAGAGAAGCGAATTTCACCCTTAACGCCTCCCAACTCACCTGGAGTATTCTTAGCGTCGACATCACAGTAGAAATACGTCATTGATATCGATCTAAAGAACTAGGAAGACAAACTCCCCAGCAGTAAAGATATCTATGTTGCTGGGAGTTTGTCGCACCATTTCTATCTCATTTTCAGCATTTTTTGTATCATCGTACTGCTCTAATTTATAGATGCTCAAGGTGTCATGTCATTTCAAATCTCTCAAGTGTCTGCACACAATTCTAAGTGCTAATTTCACCAAAGATCTAAACCCGAGTTTAAGACCTGTCAGTGTCAATATTTCTAAGAAAATAATGACACTGACAGCTCTTAAACGTGGTTTATGTGCTGATCGTGTTCAATTTTATTGGTGAAATTCGCCACCATTCGAAATTCAAACTGATGTTTAGAGAACACCACCACCACAAGGTATTTTTCCATAATGTAGCAGTAAAGGTCTCATTCTATTCTCGGTCACAAACTAGTCCGAAAATCCAATAGTAAGGTCCCCCACATTAAAACCCAACCGCGGGTGTTATGAGCCCCCAATATGGTTTCCACAAATCGCTTGTCTGTCTGTCTACACAACAAGTTAATCCCTGTTTAAGGACGAGTTTCACGACAAGTTTTTCACAATTTTGTTTTGATAAATTGACGCATTCGCTGTCGCGTTTGGGGGATGGAAAAACCACTGAAGAGATTTGGGTGTGAGTGAGAGTTGTTGTCGTTTGAGTATTTCAGTTGTTTTAAATGATGGGTATAATTATTCAGTTGTTATACAATGCCGCCCATGGGCATGTGACCTGTGAAAAGCTTATGAATTAAGCTTTTAGAAATAATAAACAGAATCCAAATCGAGGCAATGACATCGGAGATATGGAAAAAAAATGTAAATCAAGGTCACAAACGTCACTCAAAAAATTAAAATTGATTAACATGAAAAATAGTACAGATAGTAAAGTTAATTAATTCGAAAAGAAAACATGAATATTCAGATAAATACGGGCGGTTACATGCCCATGGGTAAAATTGTATAGAATGGATAATATCAGCTTAACTATTATTATTTGCATGCCTCGTTGGTCTAGTAATCGCAAGCGCTACTGCTAAGCATGAGGTCCTGGGTGCCAGCTTACCAGTCAGCTTGCACACTAGTTCATCATTACACGACTGCCCAAAAAGGAGTGGTGAGTTTTTTTGTTCCACCATAACTTTTAAATGCCTGAACAGATTTGGATGTATGAGGTATCGTTAGAATCCTTACATCATCCCGAGTGACATAGGCTATATTTTATTTGCAAAAAATCCGTGTGGTGGCAGTATGGGTAGAAAAAAAAAAAAAATTAAACAATTATTTACAATATGGGTATCCAATTTAAGGCCTTGATTAGCACATTCCAAAACTATATAATTTATTGGCATAAATTTTACTTAACTAGGGAGTAAATGCAAAACAAACATAATTCATCTTTGGCTGCAAATCAGTAGCACTGCGAATGTTTAAATGATTGAATGGTTTCGTAAATGAATGCGTTATTAAAAAAAAAATACAATAGACGATGTATATCTAGTAACTTAATCCGCTTAACCGTTCTTAAAGAGTTAGAGAACCCTGTAAGAAATCGACACGTGTTTCGCCTCTCAACGAGGCATCCTCAGGACGACGATTGACCTGTTGCGAACTCGGACACGAAGTGTTATCAACGCGAGCCGAACGCAAAGTGAGCTTCAACCGCCCGTCACCCCCACTTATATAGGATCGCTTATCGGCCCACCTCGGCCGGGATCGTTATCAGTGCGATAAGCGAACAATCGCAACAGTGGTGACCTCGGAATACTCGTATTTAATTCGTTCAACAGTGTAACGTTTCTTGTATTATTTTTTGCAATTTCTAAACTCTCTAATACAGACATTTTGAAACCTTTATCACATGTGTGTAAAATTTTGAAAGTGTTATTGTTATTTAACGAATGACCAGAATCTATTAAGTGTTGAGCAAAATGGGATCTTTCTGGACAATTCTGTACCCTCAGTGAAAAGTGGTACAAGTCAAAAATGCTCGTTTTGAGTAATTTCAATTTAAAGTTTTGCATTTTTTAAATGGCTACAACTTTTTTATTACTGACTTTTTTTTTGATGTTTTGACTTTTATCGCTGCGAAATTGTTATTATTATATCGGATATACTTTGATTGTGTTAAAAAATAATTAGAATTTGAGATAATTAAAAAAAACTAGACTTATATCATGAGCCACAATTAAGTTCCTATGTGTATAATGTTATAATTTAAATTATATCATTTAACACATTGTATAATGCACTGGTGTTGAATGTTACAAATAGTTTTTAAACATCTTTTTGATAACAATAAAGACAACAATAATAAAAACACTAGAACTAATTTTGATTAGAAAACATTAAAATTTCAATGGTACCGTGTATTTTTAGTGTGCTGTAATAAAATCAAACTTATATCACTTTACACACAATAAATACAATAAACGACGAAGTGTATTTTGATTTATCTTTATTTATATCAAAGGAATTAAAAAACTTTTAAGGTGTAAAGTAATATAAGTTTAATTTTATTTCTTTTGTAGGGGCCTAGTAACGTGTATTTATACTGTCGGGCTCTATTTTCATTTAAAAACCGGGTGTATAAAAGTGTAAATATGTACTAAGTATATTTTTATAATTTGTTATAATTAGCAGTCATATCAGTGGTTAATGATTTAACGAAACTACTCCTTAAATCTTTAACCACTATAACAAAACAACAAGCCCGTCTAAGAAAAAAAACACTGAAACCACTTAGGTGTCAGTGTTTTTTTTCTTAGACGGGCTTGTTGCCATAATAGTTAACAACTACATTATGTCCTGAAGTGGTTTAAAACATTAGCATTAGGGTCAGGATTTAGACGTTACTTATTAATCAATCATTTTTCCTGAGATCACCTAGATGAAACATACTAAATGTCTATTGTGCAAAGCCAGCTCGCGAAACTGAAAACCGATAGCAGCATCGTATCCACCAAACCTGAAATATTGAGAGAGATGGAGAGTTTCTATGGACAGTTATACACGACAACCAGTAACCCCGTTACGAATCTGGCAAATGACCCAAGAGCTATTTGGCTCGACACTAGACTGAAGACATCCCGGCCGTCAGCTTGTACGAGATTAGGATTGCCCTGAAGCAGCTTAAAAATAAAAAGGCGCTAGGTGATGACGGAATTACGGTCGAACTCCTGAAGGCCGGTGGAAAATCCGTTCTTAAGGCCCTCCAGAAGCCGTTCTATTCCGTCATACTCGAGGGTCAAACACCACATGCATGGAATAGAGATGGTAGTACTCGTCTTTAAAAAGGGCGACCATGCCCTGCTTAAGAACACATATATACGTTGCGGCAGGTTATACAGAACACCGAAGAGTATAACCCGCTTCTCTGCTTAGCGTTTGTAGACTACGAGAAAGCCTTCGATTCGATTGAGACATGGGTTGTACTGCAGTCTCTTCAAAGTTGCCTGCTCGACTATCGGTACATCGAGGTGCTAAAGTGTCTGTACGAAAACGCCACTATGTCAGTCTGACTCCAGGATCAGGCCATAAAACCTATTTTTCTGCAGTGAGGTGTGAGACAAGGAGATGTTATCTCTCCGAAACTGTACACCGCCGCACTGGAGGATATCTTCAAAGGTTCTGGACTGGCAAGATCTAGGCATAAACATCACTGGCGAGTATATTACTAACCTTCGGTTTGCCAACGACATAGTTATTATGACTGAGACAATGGATGACCTCAATACAATGCTTGATGAACTCACTAGAGCCGCCAAAAGAGTCGGTTTAAAAATGAACATGGGTAAGACAAAGGTAATCATGACAAATACCCATGTAACACCCAATTACGTGTAGATCTGAAAGTCTACTTTCGAAGTTGTGGACAAGTATGTTTACCTAGGGACAATCTGTCCAGCTAGGTACGTCCAACTTCGAGAAAGACGTCAATCGTCGAATCTGACTTGACAGTTTGCGGGAAGCTACGCAATATCTTCTCGTCCCACATACCGCAGTGTCTCAAAACGAAAGTCTTTGACCAGTGCCTGTTGCCAGTGATGATCTATGGCACTGAAGCGTGGTCGCTCGTGTCCACGTGGCCTTATCAGAAGGTTAAAAGTCATCCAAATGCAATGGAGAGGGCTATGCTTGAAGTTTCCCTACGTGATCGAACCAGAAATGAAGAGATCCGCAGGAGAACCAAGGTAACCGACATAGCCCGAAGAATTGCCAAACTTTAGTGGCAATGGGCAGGGCACATTGCTCGTAGAACGGATGGCCGATGGGGCCAAAAGGTTCTGGAGTGGCGACCGCGTACCCAAAGATGAAGCGTTGAAAGGCCTTCCACAAGATGGACCGATGATCTTGTGAAGGCCGCAGGAATCCGCTGGATGCGGGAAGCACAAAATCGGTCACCATCGTCTAATTTTGGTAAAATATTGACGCGTGCTCTGGTCACTCACGCCAAAACGGGACTGGCCGACTGCCGTTTGAGCGCGATTACCTCCCACGCCATAATTGCCGTTCTCGCTTTCTCACTGCGGAGATGCCCGTGACAGAAAGAGACAGACATTTTGAAGACGAAACTGCATATTATCACTTTACACAATAATCACTATTGATCGGTTTCTAAAAATCCTATACTACAGCGATATAAATAAAATTACATTATTAAGAACTAAACGTGTTACTAAAAATGTTTCACGTGTAATTTGATAAAGGTTGAGTTGTATCACTTAACACGTTGATGGTATTTAATGCTGCTTAAACTAAAGAGATATAATTTGAGTTATATTATCATTCACAATTGATAATTGTATGGTATTTTTTGTGTTACTTAATATAAATTGTATTGTATTAACAAGCACAAAGCTCATATAATTAATATTAAATGTGTCAAGTATTACAAATCGAGATAGCCTTATTTACACGTATTTGTTTAAGTTTAAGCTTTAGTTCAATTTAATATTACTAAAGACATATCAGTAGACACAAAAATTATCATCAAAATTCATCTAGAATGCAACTTGTATCATTCAGCACGAAACTTATTTCCCGTTCTATGATAGATAGAGTTAAACCGATTAGATAGAAAAATAGAAAAAAAAATAAGCTTCAAGATTGTAGCTCCAACTCAAAACTGCTACAAGTCGAGATAAATCACTTTTCACTGAGGGTACAGAATTATTCCTGTACGCTGCAATATGTTCTTTATATCTAGTTTGAAAATTACGACCAGTTTGACCTATGTAAATACCATTACAATCATCGCAATGTAACTTGTAAACACCTGATTTTTTATGGTTTTCTAATTGATCTTTTCCATTGCAAATCTGCCTTAATGAATTATTTGTTTTATTTGTTTTGCCTTAATGAATTGTTTCGAAATGGAGTTAGGGTAGCTTTTAAAACAAATAATTCATTAAGGCAGATTTGCAATGGAAAAGATCAATTAGAAAACCATAAAAAATCAGGTGTTTACAAGTTACATTGCGATGATTGTAATGGTATTTACATAGGTCAAACTGGTCGTAATTTTCAAACTACACACATCAAAAGTGTCTAGGGATCAACATATATTTTTGCAATAACTTTTCTCCTGATTGATATTAATTAAAATTTTCTTTAAGGATTCATCAAATAAAGTGTTTTCGTTTGTCACAGTAACGATAAACCAAGTCACCTTTGCATTAATAAAGAAATTTGCCATTTTCCTAATAAAGGGATTTTTGACATTTGAACCACTAACATTAAAGTTCGAAAAAAAGACTGAAATAACAGTTTTCTTTAAAATTTTATTGGGTAACTTAAACAATTAATAATCCGTGTTTCTACCGCGAACACTAACAACACAAGAACATCGGTTTGGCATACTCAAAATGAGTTCATCCAAATCACGCTGTGGAATGGCCGCCCATGTTCGTTGCAACAACAAAAAAAGGTCTTCTTGCGACTGGATACCCTCCATATTCGGCAGAGCTCTTCTCTGTAGCATATCCCATGCATGCTCAATCGGGTTCAAGTCTGGCGACTGAGCAGGCCAGGGCAGGACATTGATGTTAGCTGCGGCGAGAGTCTGTCTTACAACTCTTGCGGTGTGCGGTCGTGCATTATCATGCATTAACTGAAATAAGGGACCGATTTGCACTTGTAGAGGAACGATGACGTCTGATACAATCGTCTCAGCATAAATTTGAGCGTTGAGGTTGCCTCTAATCCAAATCAACTCAGTTCTTCCGCCGATCCAAATACCCGCCCATACCATGATGGTTCCACCACTATAAGGATGGACTTCCTGGCAGGATTTTAATCGCTGTTGGCGTCCAGGGGTTCTCCAGTGTCGTATACGTCTTGTATCCGGTCTCATACCAAAACGAGACTCATCAGAAAAGCACACGAAACGCCATTGTTCTTCTGCCCAATTTCTGTGTTCAAGAGCCCATTGATATCGAATCCTACGATTGTGCATTGCTATAGGTGGTACCCGTAGCGGTCT
The DNA here is from genome assembly GCA_948150665.1 of Conistra vaccinii. Taxonomy (NCBI): domain Eukaryota; kingdom Metazoa; phylum Arthropoda; class Insecta; order Lepidoptera; family Noctuidae; genus Conistra; species Conistra vaccinii. The sequence goes on along the minus strand of OX411341.1, from coordinate 14,967,238 downwards.
TCGGGAATGAAGGTTCACTTCATGCAAGCGGTTTCTGACTGTTTGGTCGCTAATTAAGTTCCCTGAAGAGTGATGAAGCCTCACGGCTAACATCATGGCGGTTATTGTTGGAGCTCTTCGAGCTAAGATTTGAATGTATCGGTCTTGTCTCCGTGTGGTGCAGCGATACCGTCCTCCATGGCGCTCAGCCACGGTACCAGTGCTTCGGTAACGTGTCCAAAGTCGACTGATAACACTCTGACTTGTATTCAGAGCTAAAGCCACAGTACGTTGCCGGGAACCAGCTTCTATCATTCCCACGGCTCTGAGCATTTCTTCCCTGCTTAAATGACGTCGCTGCTCCATAATAACGTTGGTTTTAATCAGTAGTAGGGAAACAGTAGCACTAATAATGTCTTCAATGCGTTGTATGTTTTTATAGGGAAAATATTGACAGCTGATTTTCATCTTTTACTCGAATTTGATTCACAGTTCCTGATTCAAATTATGAAATGCACCAAAAAGGATCCATATAAATTTATAAAATCATAAATTTATTACAAAGCCACATCTCAATCTCAAGAAATCCGCATAAAAATGCTTGATCCCTAGACACTTTTGATGTGTGTAGATATAAAGAACATATTGCAGCGTACAGGAATAATTGTCCAGAAAGATCCCATTTTGCTCAACACTTAATAGATTCTGGTCATTCGTTAAATAACAATAACACTTTCAAAATTTTACACACATGTGATAAAGGTTTAAAAATGTCTGTATTAGAGAGTTTAGAAATTGCAAAAAATAATACAAGAAACGTTACACTGTTGAACGAATTAAATACGAGTATTCCGAGGTCACCACTGTTGCGATTGTTCGCTTATCGCACTGATAACGATCCCGGCCGAGGTGGGCCGATAAGCGATCCTATATAAGTGGGGGTGACGGGCGGTTGAAGCTCACTTTGCGTTCGGCTCGCGTTGATAACACTTCGTGTCCGAGTTCGCAACAGGTCAATCGTCGTCCTGAGGATGCCTCGTTGAGAGGCGAAACACGTGTCGATTTCTTACAGGGTTCTCTAACTCTTTAAGAACGGTTAAGCGGATTAAGTTACTAGATATACATCGTCTATTGTATTTTATGATGGATTTCCGCAAGGTCACGCCTGAGTCAATTAACTATCTTGAATGCGTTATTATTAGAAAAAAAAAATAATTCGAAAATAAAACTTGTCACTAAAATGTATAAAATAAAAATAAATAATTTAAAAAATTAAAAAACACAACTGCCCTGCCAAAAACGAACTAAAAAATAAAAAACAAGCTGTATTAGTTAATCTGTATATAAAGCGAGAAGTCACTCATTTACTCTCTGACTAAACAGATAAATAAAATATTTACTGCAGTCGGGGGACTGTTCCGTGGAACACTTTTTAATCTAAGAGGTCCTCCGACTGCAGTAAAAATTTTATTTATCTGTTTAGTCAGAGAGTAAATGATTGACTTCTCGCTTTATATACAGATTAACTACTACAGCTTGTTTTAGATATATATTGCAAGTCATTATACAATGACTGAAATGTGAGCAACTTGCGCTTCCGCGGCACCGCTCGCTTCGCTTGCTCGGCTCGCGCGTTGGTCACGGTTCTAACCCAACCTGGGTTAGGTTAGGTTAGGTTATTGTCGGGAGGACACGGCGCGGCATACATTGGCAGAGTGTGCCGCGTGGGAGGAGCCGCGCCGTGCCCTCGTTTCAGAAGTTGGAGCCGACTTGTCACTGCCGGCCGTCGTTCGTTCGATGGTCGGGAGTGCCGAGTCGTGGGACGCGGTGGTTTCCTTCTGCGAGACAGTCATCTCGCAGAAGGAGGCTGCGGAAAGGGAGAGGGAGATCTCGTCCACTCATCCGGCCCGCAGCAGGCGCACCGGGCGTCGGCGGAGGGCGGATAACGCCCTCTTCCAGCCCCCCTAAATGGGTCCAGGGGCGACGGATTCGGGGACATCCGTCGCCCCCCATCACACAGGACCCGAGATGGCGGCGCGTAGTGTTCCACGCGCGCCACTCTAAGACGTAACGGGGGGAGTTTGCACACCTCACTCCCCCTACGGGACGGGGCCCGCAGAGTGCGGGCCGTCACCAGTCCGGGGCAGCGGAAGTCGCAATTTGCTCCCGCAGCCCCCCGACGCAAGTGTGCGAGGGAACACCGGGGTGGTTTTAGTCAGTAAGAGTCTGACAGACCCCTTCGCCCACCCCAGGGCGGAGGACATCCATGAGGATTTCCACCCCGAGAAAAAAAAAAAAAAAAAAAAGGTTAGGTTAGGTTAGGTTAGGTTTGTCGTTTCGGGTGACGCAGGTGCTCTCGGGGCATGGCTGCTTCGGGAAGTACCTGTGTCGCATAAACAGGGAGCCGGACGCTCGGTGTCACCACTGCGTCCATTGTCGGGAGGACACGGCGCAGCATACATTGGCAGAGTGTGCCGCGTGGGAGGAGCCGCGCCGTGCCCTCGTTTCAGAAGTTGGAGCCGACTTGTCACTGCCGGCCGTCGTTCGTTCGATGGTCGGGAGTGCCGAGTCGTGGGACGCGGTGGTTTCCTTCTGCGAGACAGTCATCTCGCAGAAGGAGGCTGCGGAAAGGGAGAGGGAGATCTCGTCCACTCACCCGGCCCGCAGCAGGCGCACCGGGCGTCGGCGGAGGGCGGATAACGCCCTCTTCCAGCCCCCCTAAATGGGTCCAGGGGCGACGGATCCGGGGACATCCGTCGCCCCCCATCACACAGGACCCGAGATGGCGGCGCGTAGTGTTCCACGCGCGCCACTCTAAGACGTAACGGGGGGAGTTTGCACACCTCACTCCCCCTACGGGACGGGGCCCGCAGAGTGCGGGCCGTCACCAGTCCGGGGCAGCGGAAGTCGCAATTTGCTCCCGCAGCCCCCCGACGCAAGTGTGCGAGGGAACACCGGGGTGGTTTTAGTCAGTAAGAGTCTGACAGACCCCTTCGCCCACCCCAGGGCGGAGGACATCCATGAGGATTTCCACCCCGAGAAAAAAAAAAAAAAAAAAAAAAAAAAAAAAAAAAAAAAAAAAGGTTAGGTTAGGTTAGGTTAACCAAAATTAACCAAAATTATATCACGAGTCACTGTACATACTAAATCTTCAAGTGTACAAACACACCTTGAATGTGTACCAGCTCTCGATACCGTCCGAATCAACGGCGAAGTCGGAAGTGTGTGTGTGTTATGTGCTGACGCTAGTCATCTTCATACACACATTCACAGCGTGTTTCTAGTTACCACAACGGCTGCGGCATGAAGTCTTGCTTGAAGGGCTCGTGGTTAAATAATACCAGCCGCACGAGTCAATTCATCAGGTTAAGCTACGCTTGCCGGGGTTGGTCCGTGGATGGGTGACCATCTTTACATATGGACTCTTCCGACGAGACTCTTCCGTGCCTCGGCAAACCAGTAAAGCCATTGGAGGAGGCTGTCATTCGTGGATCTTTGACAGTCGTTACGGGTCGTCAGATTCTCAAACCGACTATTTCTCTTTTTGACATTGTCAATTTTTTTGAACAACAGAAAAAACAAAAGAATTAGAAATTCCTCAAATATTAAATTAAAATATAAACAACACAATTGTTCTTAATCGAATCTATCATTTAATAACTTTACTCTGACAGCTTCGATATTTGTTCGTTGAAAAGAACTTCAGTTATTAATCAACATCTCTTTATATTGTTTTAGATTTCTAAGAAAAATGGCCGAAATCTAGATTAATTTATTTTGGGTGATTGATTTGAAATGGTCATATTTATTAATCTTCATAATTCTTCTTTTTATTTCATATTAATACTCACCGCAAAAAACTAATTATGACTTGTTCATCAATCAATCTGCCTAGCCTTTTCCTAGCTAAGTTGGGGTCGGCTTCCAGTCTAACTGAATGCAGCTGAATACCAGTATTTTACATGGAGCGACTGCCTATCTGACGTCCACAACCCAGAAACTGGATGATACGATACCCCTTGGTAAGACTGGTAGTCAGACTTTCGAGCTTCTGACGTAACGATTGTCAAAGATTCACGAAATACAGCCAGGACCAACGGCTTATCGAGCTTTCCGAGGCACAGAGGAGGCTCCATATGTAAAGATGACAACCCAGGTACAGAGTAATACGGTAGGTACTCCTTACTCCTTGGCAAGAGTGGTTGTCAGGCTCTATAGGCTCAGATAAATACAGAGGGACACTCCGCAAAATCATTTCAATAAAATGCTACTCTTGCTACGACACATAATGTTCCCACTGCTGGGACACAGGCCTCCTCTCTGTGGGAGGGAGTGGGCTGTAATCCACGCGGGCCCAGTGCGGGTTGGTAGATGTCACATGTCTTAGATTTTTTGGTTATAAGACATACCGGTTTCCTCACGATGTTTTCCTTCACCGTTTTGAGAGCAGTGGTGATGAAACTATTTACACAAAATAAAGCGCTTGCTTGGGTTTGAACCCACGACCAACAACTCGTAAGTCGGGGCCGTTACCACTGGGCCACCATAACACAATAAAGAGACACAATAAAGTGCAATTCAGGTCGCACGGCGCTAATTACCTACAGTTATATTCATCTAAAAGTTGACTCTCTTTCTATCGCGTGACTCTTCTGACTACGTTACAGTCACTGAATTGGCCTGACAAGACGAGCCCGCTGCTTACGTGTAGCTTCATACCTAAATTACTGAGTGTCCTATCTGTATTTAATCTGTGGTATATTTAGTAATGAATAAAATAAAATTACAGCTTGATGACGACCAGTAAAAAAGCTTTGTGTTAAAATTGAATGCAAAATTTTTCTTCTTCCATTTTTCCACTGTCAATGTTACAAACAGAAAACCGAATACCACTAACAGCACACAAAAAATAAAAACTCAATTTAAAATCCAGAAATTTTAGATAAAGCAACACACGTACATACATACCTACCCACTAGATACAATTATTCGTCTACCCGTAACTATGTACATATTACGGAAGAGTGAGAGAGATGAAAATATAGAGAATGTAACGGGACAGAAGAAGAGAGAGGATGTCGTAGTTTCATATTGTCCTCATCTCAATATTGAGATTAAAAGTGACGCTTGGCTTGGCGCAAATTATTAGACGTAGGGTCAGCAAAAACGGGTGATGTAAATATTATCATATTATTATGTGGGTAGTTTCGTTTTCTGGAGGCACAAAAAGAGGGTTGTCGTATTTTGTAATGGGGAGGGGTGTAATGTGGCCTAATGAGATTTGTTAGACAAACCTTTAGTTGTCAAAAGCGAAGTTTAAGGATTAATTTTAAACCTTAAGGCGACGATAACCGACTTTTAATGATTTTATACTGAAGAACACGTCGAAGCGAGTCGTGTTAATGATTTGGAAAAAAATAATGTTAAATTAAAGCATTTTCTAAATAATAAAACAATTTAGGAATATTTTAGATTATGTTTATATTACATAGTGAAATTAATTTGTTAAATTATGTCTAACGTGGATTAAAACTGAGAATCACGTAAAACCTATCAAGCATATTTTTCTGAAATATTCACAATTTTATAGATACTTCTATTATAGATTTTTTTTACGTGTTTTATTAAAATTCCTTTTGTTTTATGTATAATAAAATAATTATGCGTCTAATTTTGGCAGCACTCCTTGATGGGCAAGGCCTATTACTGGTTGGACGTACGACGCGTTGCGTGAACTAAGTACAGGACACGCAACTTAATCGCTCAAGTTAACTGGCATTTATCTGCGTCTTAAATTTTTTGAAGTGAAAACTTCTTTGGGCGCTGTTGAGCTCTTTCTGACCAGTGAACGAAAATGAACCTTCACACTCAGGTCGGTGACGACTCGGTTCCAGTCGGTTGGTGACGCTGAATCGCGCATACTTGACGCTGAATCAGTTATACTCGGTTCCAATCGTAAGTTTTCACCTTTATCGTGTCGTCATAAACACACCTCCACCCTCTCTTTTTCCTTTCGTAGTTACTGAGAATGGAACAGGCGGCGAGATGGACGGAAGACATTGTTACCATCGCGGGTAGAACCTGAATGGCTGGCTCAAGAGCGTGGGGGTTGCACAAAAAAGAGAGCTGTATGCCTACCAGTGGGTCAAGTTGGATTGTGGATGATGATGATGATTACCTACCTAAATAGATAAGACTTCAGGAATAACATTGGCTATAATACTAATGATTCAAAATAATCAACGCTCTCTTTGACGCTAATTCTGACTGTGATTTGTTCGCGCATGAATGGAAGACGACCATGCCAGTATATTTGGACTTCTGCGAGATGAGTGCATGTTTTATTTGTCTAATTTTATCTTTAGCTAATGTGATTGGCAGATGGCTGTTTTATGTCAAAGTAAAAATATATAAATATATACTGCACTAGCTTGTAGATGAAAGAAAACTTATTCTCCTGCCCAAAACCTAATTTATTTTTTGTCGACGGAACATATTTTTTTCTTCCATACTTCTCTATTAGTCGACGAGTCGGTAGAAACTCCCTTTCTAGCCATATCAGGTTTAACCTTAAAGTTTCACATCGTTTCTTTGGACTTCCCTTACTCTTAAAGTCCTCCACATTCATACTCAAAACTTTCCTCATTCCTCCACATCATAAGACATACCATCCCATAGACATTTGCTAACAAGTAAAACACTGGTTAGTAGGCATGCATTTAAATTTCATGACACAGTATTAAGACATGCACCCTGTAAGGGCACTGCTAATGTTTCATATCAAATGATTAAATAGTTTGGAAAATCCAAAAGTGCACGCCTCATACTTATCACTCATTCATAAACGAAAAAGAAATTCAAAACATAGTTTAAAAATGAACAATTTATCACTTTTCATGAAGTCGTAATGTCAACGACTGACAAAGATATTTACTTGGCGGTTGCTAGGCAACTTACGGACATCAAGTCAAAAGTTGGAAATATTTAGTTAAAGATATTATATTTTAGTTAGTATTTTATTAATTATAATTAAACTACTTTGAATAAAAGAGCCATTTTCAATAGGGTTCCTTCTACGGCTGAAACGAATATATAAAAAAAAATTTACTCAATTAATTGATTTTATCGCAAGCTACAATGTTTTCAGGGTTCATAAATTGACGGACAGGATTTTTCAACTATTTTTATGCTTTTTCCATTTCTGCTGCATTAAATCAATGGTTAAAAAGTACAGTATTAATCTCCATTTAATCATCTATACAATGGTATATAAATTAAGTAGGTTCTGTGTACTAGCAGGAGTGTAACAATAAAAACAGTTACAGAAATGGGGCAAAAAAAAAATTTCGATCGTAGAGCACACTCTAATGCTTCACAATAAGAGTCGTGCAATTACATATTGATTCTAATTATCACAATTCATTACATTTTAATAAACATTTCTTATTTAATTATTACATTTTATTTCAAATAAATCATTATTATTAATTCGTTCATTCATTTAGTCATTACAGTACAGGCAAGCATAATATAGTAACGTCATTTATTATTTCACATTTAAGTACAGACGTCAGCACATCAAGTTACTACAATCTGTCAAATTTGTTTAATAGATTTTCAACTTTAACGCTAAAGAATAAGGTTGAATGTTGATTGGGAAAATTTGACAGATTGGAGTAGGTTGATGTGCTGGCGTCTGTACGTCAAGCATAGTAATACAAGGTCAATTGATTCACAATTTGACAGCTTTAAATTCCTAAACGATATAGTAGCCTTTCTTTATTAACAGAGATTTCAACTGCTTTGAGAAAAACCAGATATCATGACGGCCGAGAAAAACAATTGAGATTAAAATAAATATAAAATAATAATAAAAAAGCCTTTATTACCTGACCAAATACTAGGTACTACAGTTTTAACTTTATTATCTTATCTTCCACTCATCTCCGTCACGAACAGGCTAGTCTTCTCCATCCTTTTGGCAAGTCACGGTACTTAAAAGTTACATCCCATCAAATAAATTCAAACCAAACCTTACATACTTGAAAAAGACAAGAAAGAGCTCAAACACTCTACCACTCAATAATATTTAAAAATTAATTCCCCCTTTCTCTGCTAACGCTACCGAGTCAGAGCTCACTTCACTGAAACGTAGCACTGCAGGCGACGTTTTTGCGCACCGTACCTCTGACACAGACACCTTTTTATGTAAAGACGGAGTCAAGATATACAGGATTACTAGATAAGGTCTTGTTTTAGCAAATTAAGGTTTAGATTTTGTAATTGGATTTTAAAATTCTTTCTTCTTTAAAATACTAGAATATAATATAGTTAAAGACGAGTTGATGCCCGCGGGTTCGTCCGCGTGAACCCTAATTCTTTTTCTAAAATAAAAGTAACCTGAGTTACTCCTTATAACAGCAGCTACATGCCAGTGAAAATCCCGTTAAAATCAGTCTAGCCTTTTCGGATATTAGCGGAAACAAACAAGCAGACAGACATTTTTTAAATTTTTTAAACATATTATTTATTTTTAAAAGTATCACATGCATTTAGTAAAAAGCTGTTATTTTGAAATTACAAACAGACAGTTAATTGACTCAGGCGTGACCTTGCGGAAATCCATCATAAAATACAATAGACGATGTATATCTACCGATCGACGATGGACTTTGCGATGTCGATGGACTTTGCGTTCGGCTCGCGTTGATAACACTTCGTGTCCGAGTTCGCAACAGGTCAATCGTCGTCCTGAGGATGCCTCGTTGAGAGGCGAAACACGTGTCGATTTCTTACAGGGTTCTCTAACTCTTTAAGAACGGTTAAGCGGATTAAGTTACTAGATATACATCGTCTATTGTATTTTACAAACAGACACTTGAATTTTATTAATTTGTTTGTATAGATAATGTAATAATAATGTGGAATGTGGACATACCTGCAGTTACGGCTCGTACACAAAACTGCGATGCGACTTGGCATCGCAAAAATCAGCGACGGCTCCCTAACTGGGAGTCCAGATTTTCTTCCAAACCTTCTGTGTTGCGAATTCGCACCGCGCCGATTCACATGGTTTTTTGAACAAGCCCTTAGACATAATTATTGAGTAACAATCTCACGGCTTGGCAAGTAAAGTAAAACAATTAAAGAATTATTTTACGAATCTCTATGAGCTGTGAAAATCAGCGGAATGAATTCCAAGGGTTGAGCACTTACTCTTACTTCAATAAATCCAGCACAGTGTGATCCCCACCTTCATATCCAATTTATTATACAAATAGTGATTATTATTATGCCAAAATTACGACTAAGTAAAACTTTTTCTTATGTCGACAGAGCACATTGCCCGCAGAACTGATGGCCGATGGGGCCGAAAGGTTCTGGAATGTCGATCGCGTACCGGAAGACGTAGCGTTGGAAGGCCAGGTGGACCGATGATCTTGTGAAGGCCCCAGGAATCCGCTGGCTACGGGAAGCACAGAAATAGTTGATTCACTGTGTAACAACTGGTCTAAGTTCATCAATGGACATCCTCAAGCTGTCTTGTGGCGCTCCATACGACAGATGACGTCACACAAACCCTACATCGTGCAAGCAGAGTTGTCGTGATTCATCAAGTTTCACATTCAACATTATTGAATTTGGAGTTTTTTTTTATATATTTTTTTTGTTTCCCTCCTTCGCACGTTTTCTTTTAACACATTTGACATTGGCAGAATTGTCGACATCGGCACCATTGCCTTAAAGAAAAATAGAATAGAACAAATAAATAAATATAGAGATTTGGTTGTTGTAGGGCTATTTATGCTCTATAGCAGTAGCCTGATATAACACCTGTCTGGTCGAAGGATCCTCCCTTTTCAATGTAAGATGAGGAGCGTTCCACCAAATTCGTAAAGGGATACCGTGGCACCTGGCAACGTACAGGCAACTGAAGTAACACGGGTGGATTTTAGTCAGTAAGAGTCTGACACGTCCTCCCGCTCTGCCCAGAGCGGGAGAAGTTATTTGATGATTTACCACCCACAAAAAAATTACGAAGGAACGTTCCGGGCTGTTCTCCGTACTTTTAAAGCCTCATCCAGTAAATGTAACATCTATCTTCCATTGGAACACCGAGAATACGTCTTTCTTTGCCTCTGTTTGACTATTTACTAGCTTTGAATACGACTGTTGTTAATATCATTCCGAGCACTCTGTATACCGTGTAAATATAACGTTTTATGGAAGATCTTTCATTGATTCTAAGGGGCAGGTTCGCGTATATTACGTTAAAATGGATCCGTTGTTACTGATATTATACGAGTACCTTTGTCAATCTTCAATCTTCCTAGCCTTTTCCCAACTATCTTGGGGTCGGCTTCCAGTCTTACCGGTTGCAGCTGAATACCAGTATTTTACATGGAGCGACTGCCTATCTGACCTCCACAACCCAGTAACTGGGTAATACGATACCCCTTGGTAAGACTGGTGTCAGACTTTCGGGCTTCTGACGACTCGTAACGACTGTCAAAGATCCACAAATGACACCCGGGACCAACGGCTTAACGTGCTTTCCGAGGCAAGGAGGAGTCTCGGTATGTAAAGATGGTCACCCATCCACTGACCAACCCTGGCAAGCGTAGCTTAACCTGATGGATCGACCCGTGCGGCTTGTTATCACTTAGCCACGAGCTCCTCTATACCTTTGTAAATAAAGAATATTCTACAAACATTATATACAAGGTGGAGACGACAATACAACAAAAAATTAAACGACGTGTCCTTAATGACGTTCCCGTTCTGCATACAAAAATTCAATTGAATATATTTAATAGTTTAGTCAATATAGCTCGGCAAAATCCATAGTGGGCTCGGGTTATTCCTTTTATCCACCCGAAAAATCCACCCTTGGTAGTGTCGTTGATTGTAAACGACACTACTGGTAGTGCGGCTGGTAGTGTCATTGCCAACAAATGGGTGGATATTCGGAAACGTAAGCCAGAGAATCCACCCTAGGTCTAGTTGGACAAACGGAATTTATAGGCTTAGGGTGGATCCCGGCATACACTAGATTTACTTTGTTTGAAAAGCTCATTTTCTTTATTTTGAAGCTAGGATTTATTTGACAGTTCCAAAATACTCTTATGCATTAGTAATGCCAACCTAGTATTTTCATTTATTGTTGTATTGTAGTCTCCACATTGTATACTACAAAAGACGACGTATATTTAGTAACCTAATCCGTTTAACTGTTCTTAAAGAATCCTAAAGAACCCTGTAAGAAATCGCCAGGTGTTCCACCTCTCAACGAGGCATCCTCAGGATGACGATTGACTTGTTGCGAACCCGGACACGAGGTGTTGCCACGACAAGCGCGAACGCAAAGTCAAACAGCCAGCCAGTCAGTCAGTCTTTGCGTTCGGCGCTTAGGCATTTTAACTACATACCTCTAAGTCCTCCAAACCAGTTATCGGACACTCAATGGTGCGTAATCCGCTAGGCAACTAATACATAATTAATACACCGAAGCCTAGTTAGTCTAATTGGCTTCCAATCGGGCCTCAACGCCCAATAATCTAGATTCTGAGCCTGTCCTAATTACTTAAGTACTCTCGAGGACTCGGGGATTGTGCGATGGCCGTTTTGCGTAGATGTGACGCATATTTTCCCCCAAATTGTTTTTATTCGTAATTTTTTTCTTTTTTGCGTCATGTTTGCCGCAAATAAACATATTTTCTTTTTTCTTTCTTTCTTTCTTTCTTTATTGTTAGCAGAAGGTCCAAACAAATTGGAATTAGCTGGGCGAAAATTGATGTCGAATAGTTGACACGATGTGTGAGACTGTATACAGCTTCGTGCAGAGCAGACTAGCGCGACGCGACACCGGTTATTGTTATGCCGTGAAGTTTTCTAACACGCTCCCTGTTGCTCAGCGAGACGTCTAGCAGTGTGCGAGAGAAAGCGCGCGAAATAAAATTCGCGATAACGCGACAGTGTAGCTTCAGCATTAGAAATTGTATTGTTCGTCGCGCTGGTATTCACGAGCCTAAAATGCCTGCTACACGGTTGCCAACCGCGTCCCCGACAGAGGTGACCGTGGTTGGCGACCGGCAAAGTTGTTCAACGTTTGGTCGTCAACATCATCTACACGGTTGTTAACCACCAAGGCCATCTCTGTCGGGACGCGGTTGGCGACCGTGTAGCAGGCATTTTAAGGATCCAGATATAATATCTGACTTCCCAATTTCTCAGAATATGAAGTAAAGATTTAACGAGTTAGTTTTTTTTTTTCTTTCCATAATACCGCTAACGATGAAGGAAAACATCTTTAGGAAATCTGGATTATACGAAATAGTATTAATTAGTCGATTTATTAGAAGGAGTTAGTCAGGGATCTGCTTTGTTAGACCAATGCCACTTCTGAGCATTAGGTCCCGAGTTCGATTCCCGGGTTGGGTAAAGTGTTATTGGGTTTTCCATCTGCAATTTATCAGCAGCAGCCCGGAGTCTGTACTGTGTCCGGTTGATGGCAATAGGCTCGCCCCCTATTACATGGGACTTAAACAGAACTGGTGGAATGTGGGTGTACTATAGGGGCCGTTCAAGTATTACGTAAGCGTAAGCAGATTTTTTACAACTATTTACCCCCCCCCCCCCCCCTTATCAGCAAAAGTAAGAAAAGCTCTAACTCCTTGGTAAAACATTGGTATATGCATTTGTGCGAATTCCCGAATATGCGTTTCGTTTTCAAGCATAGACAATGTGTGGATGTGTAAAAATAGTTATTTGTGTTACATGGGGACAAAGTAATATTAATAATTAATAGAATCCTGAGGTTAGCGAGGAATTCAATATACGCCGCCCGAGAACAAAATATTTTGTCCCCGAGTGATACACACTATTTTTCATCACTACCTATGAGAAAAATAAAAAGCTACTTACTCGATTTTTTTTTTACATTAAACCTTCACGCGAGCGCCTCCAATCTAACTACACAAATCAGTACGCTATCAAAAGCGCGGAGTGGACCAATCAGAAGAGAGAAACCCCAAACTCCCTAGGGCGCAAAGTTGAATTTTGCTCCCGCTATCCTCTATAGGCAATTGTCGTTTTTCGAATAGGTGTGATGAAAAGTAAATAATTACTGCTGACGTAATCAACATCTAGACCCCCCTACCCCCCATGTCATCAAAAATAAGCAAAGCATAAAAACCCTCCCGCCCCCCTACAGATACAGTGCTTCCGTAAGCCGACGTTCGTACGGACGTAATAAAATCGCGGCGATTTTTTATCGCGTATTGAATTTTCGACCCTCTGCTTAGCGCCGACAGTTAAATATCCAACAGTGTAGTTTCTTGACGCGCTGAATGCGCTTTTATTACGTCCGTGCTAACCTCGGCTAGTACTTGAACGGGCCCTAGGTAGGTACACCTCTGCTCAACCAGCTATTACGGTTCATGAGATATAGCCCGCTGACAGACAGACGGACGGACAGCGGGGGCTTAGTAATGGGGTTCTGTTAGGCACCCTTCGGGTTCGAAACCCTAATTATATTCAGTATCCGGAGTGGGTTTTCTGTCGTTACCTGTCTATTTCCGATCCCCGAATCCCGAGTCCCGATAGGCCGGAATTTAATTTCTCATCGGAGCTTATAAGTGGTAATTGCGTAATCTTGAAATCGATCCTGGTCCTAAAAAAAACGACCTTCCCTTTTACTACAAATGTTAGAAAAGTGTCTGTTTCGGTAAATTTTAGCTATAAAATTGTTGAACGTACAAGAGTCACGTTTTAACCTGTTTTCAAACCAGCGCGATTTGTCGCGCGACGCGACACGAACAATACAAAACTTCACGGTATAACAATAACCGGTGTCGCGTCGCGCGACAAATCGCGCGGTCTGAAAACAGCTTTATTGTCATGAGTATAGAAAGACAGAGAAACAAACTACTTTGGTAAGCGTACAAGGAGGTACTTAATACCAACGTTAGTTAATGAGCTACCCCCAAAATTGATATCGGATGTCAAGTCTAGAGACCAACTAAAAAGAGTTTTACAAAAGCATTAACTCTCATTGTGTCCATAGGTATGTTTGTAACAAAACTCACGTTTGTTAATACCCTTTTGTTAAATGTGAGATTTGTTATGTCGACTGTAGGTATAATTATTATTTTATAGTTTACTTAGTCAAGATTTTTTAGCACATTAATTTTCAAAATTTGTAATCATTGTTAGACGAGAACAACTGCCGACAAACTATTATGCAGTTTGGCAGACTTTATGTAAAAAAAAAATAAAAGAACATACACAACCACGTACACGATCCTGACATAGTCCTAAACACAGTTAATTACTGTCATGCTTAAATTACGTTTAATTAAAAAATACTTCGTTAATAACGTAAAACGTTTTGTGACGTCACTGCAAAGTGACGGGCCCAGCCGATAACTTGCATCAGTGGCACCCTAACGCACAATCTAGCCTGCTTGCTACCATAGACAGGATGCTGTTGGTGCTGCCCCGCACCCTACTAACCAGGGATTCCGCGTCACAGTGTATAAACAGTCGACGCGAGCTTCAGCAAACATTCCTGATGCGCTGCCGTATCGAGGCAACCACATCAGCACCCTATAGAAGCCACCCAGTGCTTCTAGCGCACTCTTGTAATTCAGTTTTTTGTGTGTTCTGTTTATTACCTACTAGCGACCTGCCCCGGCTTCGCACGAGTGCATTTACATGACGTATTCTGTTCACGACACACTGTGCACAACTTCTGAGCTAACTTAACCTAACAAAAAGTTAGAGGCTTGTATAAATTCCAGATATATTTCATTAGTATTATTGAGTACTCCTTTTCCTTTAGCTTTGTCCACGTTTCTAAATCGTAAATTGGTTCAAAAGAAACACTATTACACATGAAAAATAAATTATGTTTTAAAACTAGATGAATTCCATGTTTTATAACCGACTACTATGAGAAGAAAGGCCGAAACAAGCGTAAATTAAAAATACTGCCGACACAAACATTTCCTCATTTCTCTTTCCTGCTCCATCACCAGACCCTGACCCTGTTCACTATCCATCTATAACCACCAATGACACCATTCCAATGAGCCCAAACACGATACCTGTGCTGTGAGTTGGTAAGGGAGTTGGGTATCCTGCAAATTCCAGGTGATTCTGCAGCATCAGTTCAAGGTCTTCTAGTATCATTGAAGTAACTTCAAATCGACCAGACCTGAGGAAGATGCTCACATCCATTCATAGACTAGAAAAAAGCTGATAATCTCCAAACGGATGAACCGATTTTTTTTAATCATAGCTAAGAACACTCTCGATCAAGTCACCTTTCAAACAAAAGAAACAAAAACACAATCGGTTCAGCCGTTTAGGAGCTACGATGGCGCAAACAGACACACGTTAAACTTATAACACCCGTATTTTTCCGTCGGGGGTTAAAAACCTGAGAGGTCAGAGTATCTTTTAAAGTCCAGACAATATAGTCTTAAGACCGCGGCGACCCTTGAATTGTCCATACAAACGTAATACCTAAATCATTTGCAATTTGAGCATATTTCCATCATATTATGTTAATATTCGGATTTAGACAGTATTTATCTAGGCTTGTACATCTTTTTTTTTTCAAAAAACTTACGTAAAATAAAGTTTAAGCGAATTGAATTTCGCACAATTTTACCAGCTAAACGACATGTTTTCATACTCTTTTTTCTGTATTATAAACAACAATATTTGGAATATTGTTTCAGCAGAAGCATAGCTTATATTATCAAGTTACAAAGTATAGAAAAAAATATGAAAGAATATTAAGTTTTCATTCATCATTTTTGGTATTACGGAACACATCCAAATTTATCATAAATTGCGATAGCTAGTAACAACGCTAAAACACACAACACACATAACATACAACTGACACAGGAATTACGTTTGCTGCGATCAGAGGACTGAAGAAAAACCGAAATGATCTTAAATGAATTTAATACTACTTAATATTACAAAATTAACCCTATGAGTGATGATTCCACCTCGAAGTAGGAGAATAGAATGATCTCTCTTACAATTCATTGAACCAATTTAAACAGGCACTCGCGGAAGCGATTGATGTCACAGCCCGTGCATCAGCGATGCTAGAAATTAGCGAGGTCGGCACGGATGCAACATCAGCGACCTTCAATAAACAGGCACTCGCGGAAGCGACTGATGTCACAGCCCGTGAATCAGCGATGTTAGAAATTAGCAAGGTCGGCACGGATGCAACATCAGCGAACTTCAATATAGTGGCGCTATGCAATTAAGGTCGACGCGGATGTAACGTCAGCGACCTTCACATAGTAGCGCTACGTAATTCAGGCAACAACAACAACACAAAACAAAAATACAACAGAACAGAGATAACAACATTCCAAACGCATTTTCCTCCAATCTCGACTTGCAGTTGCGAGCCGTGTTCGCCGGACCCTTAATCAGTTCTTAAGAGGACGATGCAGATTAGTGCCTGAGATGGTCTTGCCAGTCGATGCTGACTGAACGGAGAGTTGCCATTTTAAATATAATATAAACATGTAGATTAAATATTGTATTTTTATTTTGTTTTTATATCTCATTGTATGCTGCACCGGTCGACGTCATGACTGAAAATCAGCGCTGGGGCTCTGTCTCTCATGGGGTCGCAGCATTATGCTGAGCGATGGCCATTTTGCGTGGATGTGACGTTTCCCGCAACTTGTTCTTTTTTCGTTTTGTGTTCTTTCTTTGCGTCGTACCACAAATAAACGTATTTTCTTTTTTTTTTTTTCAACAAACGAAAATATCTGCCAGTCAGCAAGGTGAAAACCGGTCGTATATTTAAGTATCGCTAGTCGGCTATTTCATATTTACCCAGCTCCCCTAACCAATAAAAATATAAATTCCCTTCCCCAAACTTTAGCCATAAATTCTTTTAAACCTCTTTTAATTCCTCGGCACAAAGTTTATTGGTGTTGCCCATCTTAATATATCTAGCCTTACATTAACGGTATTGCCGTACTTAATATTGTATGGAGCGCGTGGTCTGCTGGTCACGTAAGTGCCATTAGAGGAAAAAGTTCTAGGGGCATGCGTGGGCGGTTCACAGGTATATAGATATACAGGTACTGACTGAAATGAGGCATCAGCGGAGCGATTGTGTAACACACTTACAGTAGCAATGGCATTTTGACAGTTCAAGAACATTCATTGCGTTTTTTACTCAAATCGTCTCAACTTGCTGTTAACCTGTGAAGCTTACTGTATTATTATTTTTAATTTAATTTTAATTATGACTGATCCTTATAATTTGACATATTTTTTTTGGGTGCGAAATCATCAAATGACTTCTCCCGCTCTGGGCGGAGCGGAAGAGCGTGTCAGACTCTTACCGACTAAAACCCACCCGTGTTCCTTCCCTTGCCTTGCCAGGGGCAACGGTTTCCCCTTGACATATAACTTTAATTTCGATTCTGTGAACCTCATTAGTTTATTTTAATTGCATTTGACATTTTATTTTTATTTTAATTCTGTGAACTTTATAATTTGTTCCTATTTTAATTGCATTAACTTTATTATATTCTGATTTATTCCGTTGCAGTCAGTATTGTGAATTTTTATTTAATGTAATATGGGTTTGCCTGAATATGTTTTGCACGACTCTTAATGCGAAGCATTAGAGTGTGCTCTACGATCGAAAAATTTTTTTTGCCCCATTTCTGTAACTGTTTTTATTGTTACACTCCTGCTAGTACACAGAACCTACTTAATTTATATACCATTGTATAGATGATTAAATGGAGATTAATACTGTACTTTTTAACAATTGATTTAATGTAGCAGAAATGAAAAAAGCATCAAAATAGTTGAAAAAAAAATCCTGTCTGTCAATTTATGAACCTGAAAACATTGTAGCTTGCGATAAAATCAATTAATTGAGTCAATTTTTTTTTTTATACATTCGTTTCCGCCGTAGAAGGAACCCTATTGAAAATGGCTCTTTTATTCAAAGTAGTTTAATTATAATTAATAAAATACTAACTAAAATATAATATCTTTATCTAAATATTTTCATCCTTTGACTTGATATCCGTAAGTTGCCTAGCAACCGCCAAGTAAATATCTTTGTCAGTCTTTGACATTACGACTTCATGAAAAGTGATAAATTGTTCATTTTTGTTAAAAACTATGTTTTGAATTTCTTTTTCGTTTATGAATGAGTGTTATGTATGAGGCGTGCACTTTTGGATTTTCCAAACTATTTTTTTTTTTTTTGTTAATACGTTCTATTTACGTTCTTGGGCAGACAAATATTT
The DNA here is from genome assembly GCA_948150665.1 of Conistra vaccinii. Lineage (NCBI taxonomy): Eukaryota > Metazoa > Arthropoda > Insecta > Lepidoptera > Noctuidae > Conistra > Conistra vaccinii. The sequence continues at coordinate 14,948,939 of OX411341.1, read as the reverse complement.
TGAACATATGAAGCAATGGTTTACCATATCGATGGCTTCCATGCCATGCCATCCTCAGGAAGAGAGCTGCATCGTTGCTAAGTCGTGCCCGAGGCAGTGGCAATAGCGTTGTGGCTGGTAGAATTGACTGCCCAATGTTGTGAAATTGTGTACACAACACATGTGATTGTGTGTTTTACATGTCGAAAAGAACAGCAACTGATTTATTAAAAAAACTATGATAGGTATTGACTTATATTTATTTATTTTGTTGTTTTATGATTTTAATTAATTTTAAATAATATTGATTTTAATCATTTTTATAATTTAAAGTTGATGTAATTTTATGTGAGTAATGTAGTTCTGACATAAATTTTTTATTTATAATTATAGTATGATTGTGGTGTGTATTTATTATACCTATACATTATTATAATCACCTTATTTATTTATTTATTCTCTGAATATAATAATGTGACCTAATTATTGATTTTTGTGTATAATTTATTCTCCATTCTATGTGAGTTTTCCATTTAGTGATGAACACTCCACCAGAAAGGTGATGATAATGATAAGTACGTACCTACTCCAACATATAACTTCACTCAGCAACGATCGTCAATTACTTATTGTGGAACTAGACAATGGTTGCGGACCTAATGAGTCGAAACTGCGGACTGCACAATGAGCGTGTGATTTATAGTGCCACGGTGCAAGTTGGAGGACTGGAGTTATTGGGAAATGACTAGGCTAGGGTAACTGAAGTTTGGTGTTTTAGTATTTAACTAGACATGTGCCCGATGCGATTTCTCATCGGCCAAAAAAAGTACTCCATGCAATCCATCCCCTATGTAAGCCTTTTCAGGGGGTGTATTTTTAAAAACCTTAAATTTCGTTCGTGCTCAGTTTTGGTTTTTAAAGAACTCTTGTGCAAGGGTTAGGCCATTCACTGCGTGCAATGAATTGAAGATTTGTATTAAGAGGCCTATCACAACGAGCACACGATGTTTCGCATTATGTAGCAATTTGGCAGTTGTAATAGTATTTATTTTGAGTTATCTAATAATTTTTTTTTTTTAAGTATCTATGCAATTTTAATTTCAAATAGATTGGATGGCTCGTGGGTTTGATGCCTGTAGACAGAAATGCCTACATTCAGAAAAAAAAAAGAAAGAAAGAAATAGTTATTTGTTATACAAGAGTGCAAAGTTGCTTTTTAACCGCGTGTTCAATTTTGATGACCGAGCAAGCGAAGGATTCTAAAATTGAATCACGAGCGCAGCGAGTGATTCAAAATTAGAAGCCTGAGCGTTAGCGAGGGAATCAAAAGAGCACGAGGTGAAAAATCTTTGCACTCGAGTGCAACACGTAACTTTTCATTCCACCTCAGCGAGGAAATGACTAAATGCAAAAAAAAAAACGTTTACAATCACAAGATAGGTACACTTTTATTTCAGTTTAGGTATTAATTACTACATTATAACAGGTAAGTATTACAGAATAATCTTTAAATTATAACAAAATAATACTAAGGTATAATTAAGAAAATTTTAAAGTAACGTTGCTACAGTTATTTAAATTGAGTGTAATATTTTTGTTTGGTACTGTAATATTGGTGTTAGTCACTTGTGTACTGTTTTTCGGTAAACTATCTGTCATACTTAATAGTTGTACCGATTCATCGGATTCCCTTGGCGTGAATGTTGGAGAGAGAGGGAGATGGTTAGGTGTTTCATAACGGCTTATTTTTGATGTAGAAGGGCCAGTCCAAGGATCCGATTGAGGCTCTTTCAGTGTAATGGCTCCTACGATGCCTTCACATATTTTAGACTTATTTTGGATGGAATCCTCTATGTATCCCTCTACAACTGCATTGGACTTCCAGCCTCCGTGGCGCTTAAGGGACAGGAGATCAGCTCCGGAATCAGCCAAAAGTGTGGCTGAAGTTCGTCGGAAACAATGACCTGTGTACAACAGGGGTTCTGGAAGTTCAAGAAATGTTGCTATTTCTCGTGGGATACTGCCAATTTTATTAGTACCCATAGGCTGTCTAACACACTTTCCATTGCGATACTGTAGAAAAAATCGATTGATTGGAGTGTTAGGCGGGCGTAAGGCTTGATATTTCTCAACAATCGTTACGTATTCCTTGCGAATGACGAAGTTGCGGTCTCTTTTTGTCTTTGTATTAGGTAAATTAATTAATAGTAAGTCATCTGAATGTTTCTCAATGTTTTTGACATTAAGTTGTGTTAGTTCATTAGTTCGACATGCTCCGTTTATTCCAATAATAAGAACAACCTGTAACGTAAAGAGTATTGTAGTAGATAAATGAATAAAATTGATATGAACGCATAATTATGCCTATCAACATCTACTAAGTATACTATTTAATTGAGATTAATATACTTAAGTAGATACTGAATGTGCAACTGACTTACTTTTGCCGCCAAATATAAGGAATCGGGTGCTTCGTTAAGAAACTTTTCAATATCAGATACTGTGAAAACCTTCGATTTTTTTGGTTGATGACCAGATGAGGCTCTTTTTAAAAATGCCACTAATTTAGGATAGGTATCGATATGTTTGTCTTTTTTCATCTTTATTGTTGCTTTTAGCATCGAATACGTACTCCATAGAGTGCTTGCTTTCTTGTTCTCGGATAATTCTATAAAATATGCCAGCAAAACGTTTTCTGAGAAAGTTTTGGCTCCTTTTGCTAGTCGCCACGTGTTGAACATATCGTACTGTTTTAAATACTTCTCGCGTGATTGTTGAGGGAGAAAGCTCATTTGCGCATTATTAACAGTTTCAGTCAATTCTGTTGGCGTCAAGCAAACTTCCTCGTCGCTAGAATCACTCATTTTAGTTTTTTCACTTGTTTTCAAGTTTCTTGTTTTTAATAAAAGGTTTAACAATGACGTGAAAAAATGCCGCGTAAAGAACCGCGTACAAAGCAAATTGAAAAAAGAACACCAAGAAGGTTCCGAGTCTGAGTTTTTAAAAAAATTAAAAAAAAGTTGTATGATATATTCGGCACCATAGAGGTAGCAGTAAATAGGTTTAATGTTTTTTTTAATTCACAAACTTAGTGCACACGATGTTCTAAATTCAATTTACTTTATCCTCTAGCGAATAAAAACGGCTTTTCCACTCAGATATTGAAGATTAAAAATACTCTTTCCGAGATGGTGGGATGAAAAAGTATTTATCGGGGCTCACACAGGAGAGCACAAATTAAACTAAACACACATTGAAAAAATATAAATAAACTAAGTAAAATGAAAATAAAACAGTATTTTCTGTACGAGGACATAAACTTTTCGATACTTAGCATATGTCAATTCAATACAACTTTTTACTTTTCTGTCATCGTTTTCGCTGATAGAATTTCACTTTGTCTAGGCCACAGTCTAAGCTCTGTGGTTTGGGTATTTTTTAATGTAACATTTGTGTCCGTAAATGCACTAGAAGAATACACATAACATAAATAAAAAATGTTTCTAAAAGTTAACATATTGCTATTAATTAGAAACCCAAAAACATACGATAAAATGAATGCTTAGATTAATACAGATGTTACGAAGATAAATATTGAACAAACCTACGCAAATGTGACCTCAAATGGGAAACCATACCGAGAAAGGCTTATTTCTATTTAATTTTACATGTTGTAAAGACGCGAATTTCGCGGAAATACCTTTCAACAGTGGAAAATACCGTTCGGCGGTATTAAAATGTGTTATTTTATTTTATTCCATTGAATTCTAATTATTAGAAATAATAAGGATTCGAAACTCTTACAATATGCCGCACTTCAGTGGTATTTCAGACAATTGTCAAAGATCGACATGGTGAATGTAATTTGAATTAGCATTTATTTCAAGTAAACCAATTACAGGAACTTTCGAATTGACAAGGTGTCGGTCAGTCAGAAAGATGAATCTAGTTGCCCATTCCAAAACGTAGTAGGTTCATATGGAGAAGAACGGCCAAGAAACTCCACTGACAATCTTTAAGTTACAAAAAACTTAACAATGAATTTCCCTGACTTTCCAGGATATTAAACCAAGCTCGAGGTTGGCTCGAGAAAGAAGCACAAAACATAGCAAAATCGTAAAACGTACTCATTCATAAAACAATCCTATTTCAAACTTGCACTACAACACAACGCTTAATAGGTGGAAGTGCTATGTGCGCACATTTGCGATCTGTTTGACTGCAACACAGTTTGTTTGCGCTTTGTCCGAATTTGCATCTTACCGACTCTTTAATTAGTTTTAAAATACGGAAAATATCCTCTGAAGTCAGCCGGAGAGATTTTAATGTTTTATTTTTTTGTTTTATTACAGAATGTTGAGCTCTTTGCGGTGTGGAAATAAGAAATGGAAGAAATGAAGGATGTATTACATTTTGTGTAAGTCAAAAGAAATGTAAAAGTAAGGAAAAAATATGATCTTTGTGTGGTTCTTGTAAAAGAATATAATATCCTACTTCATCATGCGAGGATGTCTTCAAGACTTATTAACCGACTTCCAAAAAGGAGCATTTGTTGGCAATGACACTACCAGCCGCACTACCAGTAGTGTCGTTTCCAATCAACGACACTACCAAGCCTATTTTGAATTAAATTGTACAGTCAACACAACAAAGTTCAGAAATATAATTCTTTATTTTTATTACTACTAAGTAAAGCATGAAATAAAAATAACAGCAAATTTCAGAAATGAAACTCTTACTGTTTATTTATTAGGTACTTGCTGTGCCCGCGACTTCGTTCGCGTGCATATCGGAAAACAATTAGGTACTTAACGTTTTGAAACATTTTGATCTGCATTCACAGATTCAAAATCTGTGAATGCAGATCACCATTACCATCTTGAAAACTAGGTTAGAGTCTCATTTCCTACGAAATGTATGGGAAAAGTTTATTGCGATTTCTGATTTTTCATTCCTCAAACCTCAGTTGGTCTAAAATAGACTTTTTTGATCCTTATAAGAAACAGGATCTATTGGCATCAAAAATTTTTTTTGTGAAAACTACCTATTTTCCTGCTAAATGTACTTACCTACATCGTTATCAAAATCTGTGAATGCTGATCAAAATGTTTCAAAAAGTTAAGTACCTAATTGTTTTCCGATATGCACGCGAACGAAGTCGCGGGCACAGCAAGTACCTAATAAATAAACAGTAAGAGTTTCATTTCTGAAGTTTGCTGTTATTTTTATTTCATGCTTTACTTAGTAGTAATAAATAAAGAATTATATTTCTGAACTTTGCTGTGTTGACTGTACAATTTAATTCAAAATAGGGTTGGTAGTGTCGTTGATTGGAAACGACACTACTGGTAGTGCGGCTGGTAGTGTCATTGCCAACAAATGAAAAGGAGGAGGTTCTATGTTCGTAGCGTATGGTTGTTTTTTTATGTATGTCCGTCGATTTCTCCGTCTGATTTGGACCGATTATGAAAATTCTTGTTACTCTCCCAATTTTGAGTTAGCTTCAATTAATACGTACTTTTTCCACTTTCTATGTGGATGATATAATGATAACTTCCTGTCACTGTAATTTGCATAATAGGTAATGGTACCTATTTGAATTTACTTTTTTTTTTAATTTGAAATTTAGGTAAAGTGCAAAATAAAAAATAAAAAATTATACGTATACAATCACGCCTGTATTCACCGTTGTATGGGTTGTGGCTAAAGCCGCACGGTTCGATCTAAAGCTTGCCGAAGTCAGTCCCTGGATGGATGACCATTCATTACATGGCCTCCGTGCCTCGGAAAGCACATTAACCCGTTGGTCACGGCTGTCATTTGTAGATCTTTGACAGTCGTTATGGAAGCCCGAAAGTCTGAAATCCAGTCTTACCAAGGGGTATCCGTGTTGCCCAGTTACTGGGTTATGGAGGTCACATCGGCAGTCACTCCATATAAAATACTGGTATTCAGTTGCGTCCGGTTAGACTGGAAGCCGACCCACACATATGGGGAAGGGAATTGGGAAAAGGATAGGCAGATTGATTGATTTTTGTTCAAAATTAATGGAATGAATGAATCTGTAAGTTAAATCACATTTTGCCAGGTTCGCGGGAAAGTCCGAATACTCCGAATGGGTTACCGTGGCCCCTGGCAACACACAGGCAACTGAAGGAATATGGGTGGGTTTTAGTCAGTAAGACTCTGACACGACTCCGCCCAGAGCGGGAGAAGTTATTTGATAATTTACAAATAAAAAAACAACGGGTTGCACTCCGGGAGTGCCGGCAGAAGTGAGAACTTGAACATTAACGTTGTGCATTTTTAAATATTTTGGAATGGTTAGGTTAGGTTAGGGAACAATTTCGCACGAATGGCTTTAATCATCAGTATAAAAGTACTATAATTTATGTTAAATACAATATTCATTACTTTCAAAATATAGTCTAACAAAAATAAACAATTTATTTAAACACTTTTCATGAAGTATGTTTTGACTGCTTTTTTTACTCATCAATATGGGTAAAATTTCTTAACTCGCAATCTTTACGTACCTATTGTCAAAGACTATTTATTTTGATATTTACTTTGTCTGTTGCTAGGCAACGGCAAAATAAATCACATGTCAACTATGATCTTGTTATTTTGATTGACCTATAACAACCGCTAACTTTAGCTTTAACAACAGACAAACAAAGATTTCATTAAAAGCTTTAAAACCTTCTGGTTTTAAAACTTGAACCTCGGCTTTAACAAACGTAGCAACCTCTATTAATCAAAAATTTAAAACAATAGCTTGCGATCGGTTTAACAAACGATGTGATCGGGTGAGCAGGCGAGGCGAGCTACTGGCGCTAGTTGTATCACCGAGCTAGTGCCAGCGGTGAGTTATAGTAGCTGGCAAGAGTTCCCATCGCGACATTTATATTGCGAGCGAGCTACTATCGGTTTTCGGGTTATTGAAATTTTATTTTTCATACGTTTTCAGATATAATAAATATTAATTGATTTATTCTACAGACAACTAGCTATACTTCATTTCAAATAAGTGTAGACATTTGAATAAACCTTTTTAACAGTCCGTTCAACCGCTTTTGACTTCTATGGCGTTGGTAGCATGACAAATGGCAGCTGCAGTATACAGTTGGTATTGTAACCAGTTTTTAAGGTTCCGTACCTCAAAAGGAAAAAACGGAACCCTTATAGGATCACTAGGCGTGTTTGTCTGTCTGTCCGTCTGTCACAGACTCACAGCCAATTTGCTCCGAATCTAATGGACCGATTAAGTTCAAATTTGGTACACATAATAATATGTATTTCTGTGACCCAAACACGGTCGTGTTACTGTTGTTGTGAACTACAATGTTAAGTTTGTTCTTGGGATGAATTTATTCATCCCAATTACGGAACCCTTCATTGTGCGTGGTCCGACATACACTTGGCCGGTTTTCTTTTGCGTTTAATGCCTTTAAAATTATGCCTCCAGTATAGAAGTCAAAATATTTCATATTTCCATACAGTAATATTGCCAAATTAATCAAAACAGATCAATATTTGACGGCTATCTGCGACTTTGCCAAGTTTAATGGCTACTACACACATACCGGCGGCATGGCCGCCGGCTTATGCCGCGCAGCACGTGCCTCCGGCTTTTGCGCCTTCATTTTGTTTGCGGTTGTTTCTGCGGCTTTGTGTAGCAGCCATTAGAATGAACGCTCTTAAACATACCGTTGTACTATTCCATGTTCTCTATAATTTTCCCTACATTTTTGGCAAATATTTGACATTGATTGTCCCTCTGAGATGATATTGTGATTCGATTTTGAACGTTTTTAATTATAGTCCGCGCGCGAATGCTGGTCTCCGCCTGAAGTATGAGCGGTGACACCGGGGAGGTAGACAACGGCCAAGCCCAAGCTAACTTAGTCTGTCAATTTTGTCAATGGCGCCCTCACCCGTCTGACAGGCGGTGACTAGCTGTCGCGCGCGGACTATAGGTTCGCATGTCCACTATAGAATTATCTCATTTTCTCTAAAATTTATTGCCTTCCTTTCATCATATTGTAACAGTACAGCGTAAAGAATGCGGTGCTCCTGACCAAACTATGTCCCATAAATGCTGGAGAGTCCAAAATATCCACAAACCTGCACTTCTGAGGACCTAAACAATGCCAGTGATGCCGTGATTGGCGTGGCCACCTCCTGGGTTCAACTCGTTTAACATAATACATGGTTTACCATCGACTCGAAAAGAAGAAGTACAGTCCCAAAACATTGAGTTTTATTGCATCTCTCCACACTAATTTGAACCGCCTTTAAAAAAAAGAGGACTTATAAATCTACCTCTCTAAGTCCACCATAGTTGAAAAACGTTCCCATCCTTCACATTCACGCGAACAAATAGTAAAATCAAAATCAGATTGTGAAATTTTCCTCACTTTTAACTCTTCGACGTGAAATCGATTTATTTTGACGTAATCGAGCGATAGCTCTCGCTGATATTATACTTTTCGATCAAACTAGCGAAGCATAAAACGGCTGTGTTCCTCGGTTATAGGATTTGTAAAACTATTTTCATAATTGTGTTTAGAGATGTTCGATTTTCTTTCCGTTTTGAACAACGGTACGCCGCATCAGGCTAGGAACTCACGGAGCGGTTTTCACCCACGCCCGCCGCGGTTGCGGGCCCGCAGCTTCTGTAGGATGTAGATTTATATGCAAAAAGTAAGAGCACATTTCACGACGCGTTTTACACCCGCAGCGCGCGCGGTTGTTTGCGGGTCCCGCGGCACCGGCGGGCAACTTGTAGAATCAAAACTAAGAACTCACGGAGCGGTTTGCACCTGCGCCCGCCGCGGTTGCGGGCCCGCAGCTTCTGTAGGATATACATTTATATGCAAAAAGTAATAGCACATTTCACGACGCGTTTTTCACCCGTGGCGCGCGCGGTTGATTGCGGGTGCCGCGGCACCGGCGGGCAACTTGTAGAATCGTGCGGGCGGTGGTCACCCTCCTCCTCTGGAGGGCGACCGCAGTAGCTGGCGGGGCGGGGGGTACAGAAATCCGACGCCATTTTTGCACCCGTCTTGTGATTATCGCCCGCCAAGTTTGCGGGTCTCTCAACCGCGACGGCTGCAGCTAGGCTAAGAACTCACGGAGCGCGCGATTTTCACCCGCGCCCGCCGCGGTGGCGGCACCGCAAATACTCGTACGAACACGTAATACATGGAAATTTAGATATAAATTTTCACGACGCGGTTTATGACCGCGGCGGGCGCGGTTGAAAATTAACCTTAGCCTGCCCGCGAAAATCAGCGGTCTCGTGAGTTTTGAAATAAAACCGCAGATCCACGACCGCGGCGGGCGCGGGTGAAAACCGCGCCGTGAGTTCTTAGCCTTATCTAGCCTTTGCCCGCGGCTTTGCCCGTATGGATGTCGGAAATTATCCTACGGGAAAGTACTACGGGGGTAAAAAGTCAGCCCCGCGGCAGACCCGCATAAGTCTTGATCCCGTGAGAATATCGGGATAAAAATCAAAATATCAAATCAAAAGTATCTTTTATCCTAACCCAGGTCATGGTCTACCCATGAGCCAAATTTCATCCAAATTCGTTAAGCCGTTTTAGCCTGAAAGCGTATCAAACAAACTCAGTTTCGCATTACATAATACTAGCTGACCCCTGCCCACTTCGTTGGGCGGTAAACATAAATATATAGCCTACTAACTACTCGCCCCGGCTTCGCACGGGTAGCACTAAGTACTTATCTACGGCTACCTACCCTACCTACCTATTTACCCTTCCTACATTCCTACCTACCTACTTGTACACCTAGCTACCCTACCTTCACCTACCTATCCTAAGAACCTTCTCCTAACAATAACAAATTCAACAAAAAAAGAATTTGCGGAATTGGTCGAGCCGTTCCGCGTGATGCCATGACCAAGGAAATTGGGATTCATTTTTATATATATAGAAAGATGACACTCACAAATAACGTGGCTTTCTATTGGTAAAAGAATTTTCAAAATCGGTTTAATAGATTCAGAGATTACCCCCTACAACCCAACATTACTTCTTTATAATATTAGGTAGTAGTGTAGATTATAGATTACTTAGGATGGAATTCCAGCAACAGCTCGTTTATCTAAAGAACATCGAAATATGTAGGTATACGTAATTAGCCGCATATGATGCTAATCAATTCGAATTGCCATGATTTTAGGTTGCATACGGCGAAATTCATCAAATTGAAATTAGTTATTCGAATTTATGTTCAGTTAATTTGCAATTAGGACGATTTGCAAGCTGTTTAGATTTATGAAATTCAAAAATATCTATTAAAAAATACGAGCTAGTCTTACAGTAATATCTATGTGCATATCATGTGTAATATCTAACATCTCACCTTAGTAATAAGCAACATTAAAGGGACGGGGCCTCGTCATGGTCGTTTCTGACGGCCAACTCTAGCACCGCGTGCATTCATTGGTCAAATCAAATAGCGCGCGTTTCCCCGGCTTCCTGTTACACACTTCCGTCCCTTTTGACGAAAACACTGCCACAGATTGCAGGAAAGCGAGAGGAAAAAGGTTACCTACACATCATACTGATACAATAACAACTTACAATCGAACCATCTTATTGTAGCTTACAATCTATTGTACTTTACACTTTTTTTTTTTTTTTTTTACCTGTAGTACAATATGTTGTGTGCCTTTTAGTCTGTGCTAAATAAATATATTTTCTTTCTTTCTTTATTTCTATACAGGACTACCCATTTTCTTACCATCAAACAAGCAGGCCATCCTTCATAGGTAAGTGGACAGTGGCCGAAGCGCCTATTGATAACAACAAAACCAAAGGTATAACTGGTAAAGATAACCAACCTGAGAGACAAACCTACGTATCTAAACTCCAAAATTATTCAATTATATGGTTGAGCCCAAAAAACCTGAGAGCTCTATTCCACCATAAGGAACCACTATAAATCTTCAGAAGACAAAAAATCTTGCCAGCCAACTATCACACCGTTGTGTAACTTGTACCATATGGTAAGGTAGAAATTCGCTTATAATATAAGATACATAAAATTTATGTTCTACAGGATTGTACATCTTAAAAAGTTCAACGAAAAATTTCGTGATGACTATCTTCTAACCGGTGACACACAGTAATCATTTATATCTTTAAAAATTTGTTAAAATCGGCATTGTTATTTCCGAAGCTAATTTGGCAGGTATTTTAGTCATCCTTATCCAATAAAATAAGTTATTTAAATTGGGCATTTAAGATTAAAAAATGCCTTAATATTCTATCATATCATTTAAATTAAATGAATACTTTAAAAGACATCATATATTCAAAACTACACGTAACAAAATAATTATGGTTGACGGTGGCGCAGCGCTAGGACAAGAGTCAATAACTTTTTTCTCGGCTATAGATATGCCATCATTGCTTCCCTTTCATTTTAATCCCGGTAGTTGGTACGTTCCCGTGGGATATTTTCCGACATCCACGCGAGCGAAGTCGCGGGCAAAAGCTAGTTACAAAATAAAACGAACAACGTCATGCCAGTCAAATTGTGACATGCAATCCTGCAGGTATTTTCCGGGTTGGAATGTTCCCTGGAGAGTTAAATATGAAGGGAAATAAAACCAACATGCACGCAATGGCTAGCTGACTTATGTATAATTTTAATCAAACTAAATAAGATTGAAGGCATAGGTACAGCAGCGTTGTTTCTGTTTTGGCGTTGCTATGCGCAAAAACGCGTTTCATTTTAAATTAAATGTCTTCCAGCACGCGTAACATGAGAAATTGAGGACCATAAAAACAAGTTTTCTTCGGGTTTTGTCGACGGAAGAATAGACAAAAAGACAAATTGTGATTGTTTATCTGTCATTTTGTGTATTCTTCCGCCGACAAGACCCGTTTTTATTATGGTCATGGTTAGGGTTCTTCTCCATAGGAAACGACCAATTGGAACCGTGCGTAGCTTCTGACGTTTCATAAGTGCCCATGTAGGTTTAAGTGAAATAAAATATTTTGAATTTTGAGGGAGGATAATTAGTAGTCTTAGTGCGAATTTCACCACTGACACTGAACGCGATAAGCCCATCTCTAAACCACGTTCAAGAACTGTCAATGGGTATATTTCACAGAAAATAATGACACTGACAGACAGCCCTTTAAACGTGGTTTACGTGCTGATCCCGTTCAGTTTCATTATTCAAAGCTCTTATACGCTTACAGTCATATTAGTGATAGAAAGTGCGAAGCTCAACACATGGATTCTCTGTAGATGTCCTCTACTCCCCATCTATATAATAGAACATAGAAAATGGGATCATAACTCAATACAACTACAAAAAACTCCCACCCCATTACACAACAGCGTAAAAACAGTCCCACATCGCCAAAAAATCCAATACATCACAACTATGACGAGCATGCAAATGTGACGTCTATCATACGTCACACGCCACACCGCGCCCCAATATGTACGCCAACAAAAAACATTGCGTTGTATATTAAATCAAGTAAATCGCGTTACAGGTAGGGATTTATATCGCACGAACATCGCTTGCTAAATTGCTGTTATACGCCTGCGTGGACTGTGGTTCGGTACGGTGTGAATAAGGACAAAGTTTTGTTTTTTGAAAGTTTTTTTTGCCCTATTTGGTGTCTTAAACTGGTATTTAATAGATACTTTAAGCTTAAGATTATATGTACGAATTAGAACGTCCATAAGCGAGAGTAAATTGCAGCTACCAGTGCTAAAACGCCGAATGACCAATATGGAAAAAAAAAGTTTTTAGAAATCAGGGGATGTTTCCACAAAACAAAGACAACAACTGAAAACAGAATAGAATAGGTATGAATGACAAACAGGATAGAAAACAAAAATATAAGTATAATATTATTTTAAATTCATTATTGTAGAGACTTTCTTAAAGCCCCGGTTAGTTGGAGTGACAGACCCTATTTGATGTTTATTTTAATTTTTTTAAGTTTTTGTTTTAATATTTAGTCTGTGCTCTTCCTGTGCAAATCCCAATAAATCCTATTTCGTTCTTTCTTTTCTTGCGGACCTTTTTGCACCAATACAATAGAAAAACAATCCTAGCTAATATAAAAAGACCTTTTATCTAAGATATCAATTTTTTTTCCACATCACGTCACGTATCAGCCCACTGTGCATCCGTAATACTACACATTTGTCAGAGGGTGAAATTCCCCGAAAAAATGGCGACCGACCGAATGAAAGCGATGTGAAAAGTGCGCCTATTACGCGAAAAAAAATAAACAGCCCATAGAGTTACGAGATTATTTTTAATAAAGTATTAATACCGCGCTCTCTGGATTTTTGTTGAGAGTAAAATATGTGAATGCTCAGCTTGAAAAGGGAGCTAATTACGGTAATATACTTGGATAATACTTAACCTATTTTTCGCCAGCTAAAAGGCTGGGGTAACACAAGGAAGGACGCTCGTTGACCTCCTGGTTTGAGGGGAAAACAAAAGACTACCTAAGTATTCTCTACCTACACCAAGTACTTAACTACTGGCTCTGCTTCGAATTTTCGATGGCTTCCTGCAACTTAACGGCGTATAATATACGATCAATCACAATCTGAATAATTTTGAAAGAAATTGCTAAATCATTGCGTCATCAGTTCGAAAAAAAATCTGCTCGACAACGTAAATGACGCATTGAATGTTGTTGAACTGTCAAAATGAAACGGATTTAATCATAATTATCATTTATAAAAATGCGCAATTAGATAGCAGTTTACTGACTGGCTGGAAAGAAAAACCTTATTGCACCGTAATTAATTAAAAAAAACATGAAACAAAAATTTTTACAGTGATGCAAAATCAGAGGTAAAATAACTGTGAAAGGACGTTGACTGAGAAAGTTTATGCAAAAGCATGTTTGCATTAAGCCTAAAATATAGCCTTTCTAAAATATAAGTATATTTTCTTTAGAGAAAAGATTAAATTTTTTGTACATACGTTTGTTTGTTAGGCTATCACGCTAAAACGGCTGAACGGATTTGGATTAATTTTGTCGGTGTCACCTTGTTTCGCAGACAGAAATTACATAGAATTTCGTTTCGCACCAAAATGTTTCATATTTATTTAGTTCTTATATTTTTATTTCGAATATTATTGTTTCAACAACTATTTACTTGGATGAAACATTATTTCACAGAAACACAATTCAATGAATTTTTAATCACATTTTTTTATTTAACAAACTTATCAAACAGTAGAATTATTTTTTAACGAATATTGTTTGTTCAGTTATTTCAACGAAAATGTAAGAATAGACGTTAGGCTTTATACAACAATAGTGTGTATGTGTGTGTGTAGTGTAGTGTCTAGTAATAACTATTAGGGCACTCCGACCATATAGGTTAGGTTAGGTTAGAACTGTGACCAACTACGCGCGAGCCGAGCGAGCGAAGCGAGCGGTGCCGCGGCAGCGGCCGGCGAGCGCTACATCGGATTTGGTCGCAGTATCAAGATTAGGGCACTCCAACAGATGAACCGCTTTCATATAACTATACTACGGTATATAGTGTGTGTGTGTGAGTGTGTAGTGTATTGTCTTTTAAATATAACTATTAGGGCACTCCGACCATATAGGTTAGGTTAGGTTAGAACTGTGACCAACTACGCGCGAGCCGAGCGAGCGAAGCGAGCGATGCCGCGGCAGCGGCCGGCGAGCGCCACATCGAAATTGGTTGCAGTATCAAAAATATAGGGCACTGGGGATTTTCTTGGTAATAAGCTTTATACTAACTAAACAGTATGAGAATAAAGAATATTTGATTTGTTATTCTATGATATGAATATCGAAACTTTTAATTTTATTTGTAACAAAAATCAATGATTAAAGTTTATTCAAAGTAAGTATTCTGCGTATTGATTATTCTGTGAAATGATAATATATGAAAAGTTTTATGTGAAACGAAATTCTATAAAACTATTTTCTATAAAACAACGTACAACCAATTTTGTGGCACATTGGTAGACCATGACCCGGGTAAAAACATAAAATACTTTTTATCCCGATATTCGTACGGGATCGAGACTTATGCGGGTAAAACCGCGGGGTACAGCTAGCTTTTTTTTTGTATATTTTGTCAGGGTATTACATTTTTGAAGAAAGAAAGAAATATTTTTTTCTTCCTTACTTTCTTTTCCACCAAATTTTTCGTGTTTCACTTAATTGTGTAAGTGTGTTCCGGTCGCCATAGGTCACACAACATCATAATATTAATCAAAATATCATCGAGACACGACCCCTTTTCAATTCCAAAAACAAAAGCAGTGAAACAACTACATTCTTACTATTTTATTTCCTGAAAACAAAAATTAAACTACATTTTCCACTCACTTAGTCCCATTAAAACGAACTTTTACTCAAAGCTCACTAGCGCCACAGTCGCTAAGCAAACTATTAACACAAAAGGAACTTAAAAAAACTCTAATTACAATCCTTAGTCGCACTACAAAAAATACACCAGAGACAACCAGGTAATACTTACTTTACTTTACCTTTTGATAAAAGTCCACAAACAAAACAGTAAAAAAAAACAACTTTCAAAGACTTAACAATCAACGGACGAGGCTGCCTAGTTGATTGCCTGTGCCTTCACTTTAACGAACTTAAAAAAAGAAGGAAAAAACAAAACAGTGAGGCAAAGGCATCGCAACTTCTGCCTCTTGATTGTTGGACAACAAGTGAGAATCAAAATGGAGGCAAGTCCGAAATGAGTCTCAAATTATACATGCGTAACGTCTGCTGAATTGAAACTGTGTACAAAAGTTGAAAAAAAAAGCGGGAAAAAAACCCGCGAAAAAGTCCTTTGCTTTGTTTAAGCGGCGATCATATTTAAGTATGATAAACAGTTTTTTTACAAAAGAGATTCCCGAATCAGGATAAAAGAGAAATGTAGTGTATTTGCGCTTGTTAGCAAGCACAAGTTGGAGTTTCATGTTTTATTTTTGCATTTTTATTGCCTTCGTTATGTTGGTGGACAGTATTGTAATTTTAACCAACATTATGGCAATAATGAAGATGGATGCCGCCTAGGTGTAACTGTACGTAGTGGTCGCAAACAGGACTTGTCATAAGTTCGATTCTCGGATCGAGCGAACTGCTTATGAATGCTACGGCTACACTGTCACGTTATCGCGAACTTTACTTCGTGCGCCCTCTGTTGCTCAGCGAGACGTCGAGCGGTGTGAGGGAGAGCGCGCGAAGTAAAGTTCGCGATAACGTGACAGTGTAGCCGTAGCATAAGAAATTCTCAACAGCAACTTACTTGACTTTTATAACATTATTTGTCTCGTTGGTCTAGTGGTCGCAAGCGCTACTGCTGAGTATGAGGTCCTGGGTTTGATTCCCAGGTCGGGTAAAGTATTATTAGGATTTTCCACCAGGAATTTCTCAGGTAGCCCGGAGTCTAGATTTGTACCCAGTTGATGGCATAGGCTCGACCCCTATTACATGGGACTTTAAACATAACTGGCGAAATCTGGGTGTAGTTACCATAGGTACACCTCTGCCCAACCCTTTGAGGAAACAAGGCGTAATGCTGTGTTATTTTGGAATATTAACTACTGGTGAAATGTGAGTGTACTTATTATTAATGAAGTGAAACTTCTTTAGCGGCGTTGTGCACTTTTTTAGGACGTGACTGTAAGATCCGTTGCCTAGCAACCGACAAAGTAAATAATATCAAAATAAAATAGTCTTTGACATTACCTACGTAAAGATTGCGAGGTAAGAAATTTTACCCATATTGATGGGTAAAAAAGAGCAGTCAAAACATATTTCATGAAAAGTGTTTATTCAAAAAAACTTTTTACAAAAAAAGAACAACCGACTTCCAAAAAAGACACTACAAAGTCAAAAATAACTTTAATTTCGGAAGTCGGTGCATTTGGTTTTGAACTTTCGTTTTTTTGCCACCGACTTCCGAAATTAAAGTTATTTTTGACTTTGTAGTGTCTTTTTTGGAAGTCGGTTGTTCTTTTTTTGTAAAAAGTTTTTATTTTGCACTTTTTAGTTGTGGTACCTATCCCATACAAATTCGAATACCACTAAACTGCTATGTAAATAACAGTGATTGGAAGTATCATTATATCATCCATATAAACTAAGTGGGAAAAATACGTATTATTGAAGCTAACTCAAAAACTATCCAAATAAAGTTAATAAAATTTATATGGGACCACCTCGGGAGCATACCCTTTCAAACAAAAAAACAATTTTCAAAATCAGTTCACAATTGTCGGAGATATCGCGTAACAAACATACAAAAAAAAAAAAAACATACAGACGAATTGAGAACCTCCTCCTTTTGGAAGTCGGTTAAAAATGCACAACGTTAATGTTCAAGTTTTCACTTCTGCCGGCACTCCCGGAGTGCAACCCGTTGTTTTTCAATACATCACTGCCAATTCCTACTGTTTCATCGAAATAGGTATCCGATTTTGAATGCCTTTCCTAACTATGGTAGTGTATTGCATTGGAAATTCCCAGTCAGAAGTGCAAATGTTTATTCACTACAACCTGTAATCCGTTTGCAGGACTAGGCCCGGCTCGACCAGGTCCACGCGCGCTTCAAAGAGATGTCAGCACCACTGACGGCGTCCGCTAGGGCCGATGCCTGCCGGGGTTGCGGGAAAGTCCTAAAGGGTTACCGTGGCCCCTGGCAACGTACAGGCAACTGAAGGAACACGGGTGGGTTTTGGTAAATAAGAGTCTGACACGCCCTCCCGCTACGTCCAGAGCGGGAGAAGTTATTTGACGATTTCCAAGCCAACAAAAAAAAACTAGCTCAGTTATTGCAATTTACATCACGATTTTTTTTTAAGTGGTAGGTAATCCATGTTTATAGAAGCAGGTAAAATACAGGTAGGTTAAGCTCTGGCCCACCCAACTAAGGTGAATAGTAATTAAACGTTACCAGAGCTTAATATGGAGGATGGTGAAGACACTCTTACTAACTCACCGTGAAATATCATAGCCATATAGAAAGGTACGTAAAAAGGTACTGGATATGCTCGTGATAAGATAAAAGTTCAGATATTTACAACTCTTAACTTCGAAGAAAGAGAAATGCGGAAAATATTAAAAGAAAATTATTCAAGTTACAAGATTGTTAGAAGTTTGAAAGTTGTTACACCTGCATTCCGAAAATGAAAACGCGGGAAAATGCGCCATCTTGTTGTGAAGAAAATGTCGAGCAAATTCTTTGTACTAAATGCTAATCAAAATATTCATACCGCCCAGTAGGTACAGTTCTTTAATTATTTTACTGGGTGGCAAGGTGGCAAGCCGGTGGCCCACCTTCACTCCTAAAAAATACTTCCTAATTCCATAGCTCCTATCTACAATACCACAGATTAATATTACCATACCAGAGACTAAGCTGAAAATGTCTCATCTGCTTGTGAACCGGCACCAGCTGCTTGTTGGCAGCACTAGGTGTCACACAGCATGTAACTTCTAGGTATGATGGTAGCTAGCCATGACGAGCTATGTCACAAATGAAAATGAAAGTTAAAGAGGCAAAGTCTGACAAACAGTCTTACCAAGGTAGGTACGTGTTAGCCACTAACTGGGTTTAGGAGGTCAGATAATGCATCCGGTTAGACTGGAAACCGACCCCAACTATGTTGGGAAAAGGCTAGGCAAAGATGATGAGCAGATAATCCCAAAGTCATGCTTTCATCTCACCAAAAAAACAATTAATACAATACCAAACTTGACGAGTATTTCAGCATTTTCAGCGGAGTGGATTCGGAAATAGGGGAGGACAGTTATAAACAAAAAAAATAATGAAAGCCAAGGGAAGCTCGACAAATAAATAGGTGGGGGGGAATAAAGTAATTTGTCTTTGCCGGCCCCACTTGCGCGACTAAGGCAACTGTGGAGTTGAGGAAAAAGCGCCCGAAAATTGTTTATTTTTCAGGGAAGAAACAATGTAAGGGAAGGCTTAAAATTAAGCCACGACAAAACGTAACTTCTGCATTGGCCTTAACTTGGGGATCACTAATAGAAAATCTATAAAATTAAATGTGAATAAAATACATTACGTAAACCGGGGTTACTTTGATCAATATTGAACTTTCAAGTCCATATTTTATACGTAGAATGGGGGTTACTTTGATAACCCCGGTTTTATTACGTGATTACAAAGTAGCCCCAATAACAGTTTTGCAGGACAGCTATTTAGAAGAACAATACATTTACCTTTTTTAATTAAAAATCGTTGATGTATTCCCAGCGCGTCCTCAAAAAAGGATTTGACATTTCTTCAGTGTTACTAACATTGAAAAAAAATTACAAAATTGCGTTTCATTTAACGCAATTCGCGATTTTATAAGAATGGAAGTTTCGATCAAAGTCACCCCGTGATTCAAAGTAACCCCGGTTTACCAGTACCACGTGTTTCTCTGAAGACCGGGTAAAGCAATGAGGTACAGGTGTCGCTAGATATAATTTATAGAATACACCCATGGATGGATGACCATCCTAACATACCTAATCTGCGTTCGCAATTCATTTGCAAAAGATGTGAACAAACACAAGTTTTAGGAAAAACAACTGTAACGCCTACACATAAGGTTCAGTTTGCGCTACAACTTCATATTTTTTATAACTTTTTCAACAGTAGGTACTAGTCGGTCTAAAATAAACTTTATTTACACAAACATAAAGTTGATGTTTGCCTAAGTGGAAAACTCGTCTTTGTTTACATGTTTGGCAAATAAATTACGAACGCAGATTAGACCCTTGGACAGTCGTTACGTCGTCAGAAGCCCGAGTCTGACTTCGTAACCAGTCTGGCTTTGTAACCAGTCTTACCAATACCCAGTAACTGGGTAACATGATAACGGATTTTTACACTTACAGATTTTAAACTACCTACTCCTAATGCAAAACCCTAATAAAACTTTGTCTAACCTGAGGATCGAACCCAGCTAGGTACAAGCACCACTGCTTGGAACCAGCGCTGGGGCTCTGTCTCGCATAGGGTCGCAGCATTATGCTGAGCGATGCCCGTTTTGCGCGGAAGTGACGAATATTTTCCCCCAAATTGTTATTTTCGTGATTTTATTCTTTCGTTGCGTTGAGCACTTTTTGGGTAAACAAAAATCATGGAACTCGCGTCATCGTCACCTAACGCTCGAACGAAAGACATCAACGCGAGAATCAAAAAGTTACTTAGTTTTCACTTCTATCGGCACTCCCCAAAGACTGCCCGATTTTTTATCTTTTCTATTGGTGATTGTAACAATGCAGTCAGCAACCATTAACAGATTGTTTCTGATAAAATAACAAAAAATGAATTACCAATAAAATGTCCCAACTCCAAAGTTCTCCCCCAGCCGACACCGGTAACAAATGATTCCATCCATTGTGAAATTATTAATTAATTCCTTTAGACAAAAATACAAAACTCTGTCGCAGAAGGAAAGCCGACAAAACGATCATATCCCGTCGACCGTCGTCTGTCGCGAATTAACTCAATTATAATAAACAATTGATTAATGTAGCTGTATTCTGCTGTTTTGTTGGTAATTTTGAGCTAAGAATTTAAGAAAACTTTGTTATTTAAACCGTTAGTTACTATGTACATAATCGCTTTATAATTTAATTATTTATTTACTCGGACAACATTGAATAAAATACCTAGTGCTTAAAACTGTGTTAGTTAACACATATACGCCTACAATGCTAGAAGACCGGAGAGTCATAAGTAGGCACCTCGGCTGTCCGCTATCACACTCAGGATGCTGTTGCTACTCTCACGCACTCTGTGCAGCAGTGACGCCGCTTACTTGCGTAAAATTGCCGCTAAATCATCTATGCGTGCCTTCATGAACATGGCGGACGCGCTGCAACATGTCCCTATCTTCCATACTTCTCTATTAGTCGTCATCTCGGTAATCACCCCCTTTCCAGCCATATCATCTTTCACACAGTCCATCCATCGTTTCTTTGGTCTTCCCCTACTCTTATAGCCATCGACATTCATACTCAAAACTTTCCTCACGACAATTTCCTCATTCCTCCGCATCACATACCATACCATGACAACCGATTTCCGCACAATATGAAGAAGAACGGCAAGGATAATTGTGGCCTACAGTATCTCATGTCCCTAACACGTTCAGTGCCGGGAGCGCTCCTGGAGGGTTCACCTAGTCGCATATGGGATGCTGGGGTCCTCGCGGAGGGCTCATTTTAAATAAAGAAAGAAAGAAAGAAGAAAGAAAATAAATTTATTTAACACAGACCAAAAAGCACACAATTTATACAGCAGATAAAAAACAAACAAACAATAAAGATAAAAATAAATCAAACAGTATAAAGATAAATAAATAAAATCTAACAAAAAGTGTAAAATACGATTGAAAATTAGCACTGGAGTGTGCACGGCACACACGGCTGCGCTAAAAAGGTCCAGTTCAGCAAAAAATGGCAGACACTATAAGTGCCTGACGCTGGTTTTCAACTGGACCTGAGTGTGATGTGATGTAACGGATGTGAATCAGGTATGTGTATTACGTAATTAGGAGTATAATGTAGTGTGTAAGCATACTTAAATAAAATAAATTTGTGTCAGATAAAAAAATATAACGAATTGGTAGTACATAAAATAGTGTGATGTGCATAAACTTGCAAAAACAAAACAAAATAGTACAAATAGATTGTAAAAATGAGACGGAGGCATGATATATACCATTGTTAAAATTATGTAAATAAAATTATATTTCGAAACGAGACAGCAGAAAAACCTGTTTTAAAACGATGCCAGACTTCTACATTCCAAACACATTGGCACAATTTATTTATCCGTGCACTTCATTCATCGATCAACGCACAATACGCTGCAAGCAGCCAAGCGCGGCGGACTGCTCACGAACAAATTGGAACTTTTTGTATTTTCTTAAATGTAGGTTTTTCTTAGCGAATACAGCATTATAAACCGTGAAAATAAAATGAGATGTATATTTTAACAAGATTTATTAGGCGTTGGTTTTCAAATCAACACTTCGTTTTTTTTTTTTGGATCACGGTCACAAAAATTCACTAAAAATTTAAAAGGTTGGAAACTACGTATAGCGACAAGACCCCCAGAAAACACTATTTCACTTCGTTTTACTGTGTTTTATAACACGGGTTTAAACCTAATGCCGTTGACCATCCGCGATGGTTAAGATTAGCGCAAACGTAATGCCGGGAACCGTCCCGGAGAGTCCACTTACAATATGTATGGCGGCATGGCGTATGAGCTCGACGAAAATAGGTGGAGTCGAAAGTGTTAAGGACATATTTAACATAATACATTCAGCAATCCTGATTGATTGACTCAGCCTATCAATAAACAAGCAAATCTGCATATTGATCCCGTGCGATCTGAGCCCTAAACTCGTAATTAACCGTCGGCCGCTGTGGTGGAACTCGTTAGCACAATCAAGTGCCCTAAACTTCGCAGTTTGGCAGCGGTGGAGGGTTGACGGTTGCTAGCATGGCAATTAGATGGATGATGGATTAGACATGAAGGGATGTGTGTGTTTATGTTTTAACTCTGGTTTATAATGTGCTAGACAACATGACAGATGCGATCGACCTTTTTAGGGTTCTGTACCGAATTCCTAAGCCTCCGCTGTCCGTCTGTCAGTCAGCGGGCTGTATCTCATGAACAGAAATAGGTAGACAGCTGAAAATTTCACAGATTGTGTATTTCTATTGGCGCTTTAACTACAAATTATAAAAATTGAATAATTGGATGTCTGGCACATGCGTAGATCATGACCAGGAGAAGGACATGGGTGTATTGTCCCAAAAATAAAAAAAAAATTAAAACGTAAAAAGTTTTAAATTCCAGCCTGTATACAAGGCCGTCTTAGGGCAAGCCCCTGGGCAAACAAGAATTTGGGGCCCCCTTGAAAGTAAAAAAAGTTAATGACAAATAACATTTTTCTGTTATGATTTTATATTTACTATGGGTAAGATAGCAGTGGTGGCCCAGTGGTAACGGCCCCGACTTACGAGTTGTAGGTCGTGGGTTCGAACCTTTACCTTACTTTGTGTAAATAATTTCATCACCACTGCTCTCAAAACGGTGAAGGAAAACATCGTGAGGAAACCGGCATGTCTTAGAACCAAAAATTCGAAGACATGTGACATCTTCCAACCCGCACTGGGCCCGCGTGGTAGATTACGGCCCACTCCCTCTCACAGAGAGGAGGCCTGTGTCCCAGCAGTGGGAACATTAATAGGCTGATGATGATGATGAAGATAGCATGTCGATTTAAATAAGAAAAGAACACAAATAATGATACCTATATTGATTTTTACGTGAAACATGATGACATTTAAGTTTATTATTTTAAGTTTATTATTTTAATATTGTACTTTACAAAGTCTATGTGAAATGCCTTCCTGCAAAAAGACTATAATATTAAGTTTTGATTACGTTCCTAATTCCTAGACCTACCTGTTATATAAGAGAGCTATGTATAAAAAGTTTTTTTTTTTCAATAATAGGAACAATTAAGACGGATTTGGAAATAAAAACATGTATTTCAATGGTTTTATTAATGTCCTAATTGAACTTACGTTCAATACCGGATTACCGGTATTAATACCGTAATACCGGTATTGACTTTTCCAATACCGGTATTGAAAAAATCCGGTATTTGAAAGCCCAACTAACAATAGGGTTTCGTTTGGTACCATTCGGGAACGGAACCCTAACAATATAAAGACTTTAAATAAAACTGCGAAGTATTCTATATTGATCCATGACCCTGGTTTATTACAATGCATCCGGAATCGCGATAATATGCATCGGAAATCCTAACCTTATTATAAAATTAAAAAATCAGTGTGTTTATTTGATAACTACGCTTTCACGCTAAAATGGCTTAACGCATTTGGATGAAATTTTCCACATGGGTAGACCATGGCTTGGGTTAGGACATAGGATAATAATAATTCAAAAGTCATTTATTCAAACTAGGCTGAGAATCAGCACTTTTCGAACGTCAAAATATTTTGTATCCCGGTAGTACGTTCCCGTGGGATAATTTCCGACCTGATGAAAAAATACCGTTACTTACTACTTTTATGCATATTGTATTGGTATTCCAGTGTTCAATTAACGTTATTGTTTATTGCAAATCTCTTGGATTATAGAATGAACTGGTGTCCCTACAGAGAGTGACAGCTATCTTCGCGGCGGAATGGTGCCACGCTGGACCAACGAGTTTCCCAGCAGCTATTGAAAAACCAGCATACCTTCTGTAGCTCTACACACACTGCATTCGTTATAAGTTCAGTGTAATAGAACAATCATTATTAAGCAAAGTACAAAATTATTAGGTGCCCCGGTGCCCTAATGACCCGTTTCTTTATCATTTTATGCCCAGTTCGATCATTTCCCTGCTCGACTTCTTATGCCTTCGACTGAGCATCATTATTTTACTTTATTATTTTTATTTTTTAGGAGGATACTTTTACAATGCCCCCATTCCCAATAGAATAGAATAGAACTTCTTTATTTCGGACACAAATATCCATATAGTGTTAGTAACATACAAAAAATTTACTTATTGCCTAGTGTTAGTAAAAATCAACCTCCCCACAAACTGCTGTACAATCGGAGAGCCGAAGCTCTCGGCTACAGTTTTCAGGATGCTGTTCCGACTGCCCCTCACTCTCATCAGTAGCGACGCAGTTTTTTTGCGTATAATTGCATAGAAGCCGTCGGTACAAACTTTGGCAATACGCCTTGAAAAGTGTTACTTTTACTTGGTCTGTACACCGCGCAAATCTACGGGACAACATATTGCTCCGGACCGCTAGAGCCCTGCGCTCTCTCTCAATGTCTACAACTGCCAATGACTTCAGCGGAACGTTAACCAATTTCCATGGCAATCAAGATTACAAAACAAAAGTCTACCGCTTACCATGGACTAAATAATAACCAAATGGTTACCGTAATCAATGCCTGCTTTACCAATGTATGAAAATTTATGTATCAATGAAATGGCGCATGATAGCCTGTACGAGAAATGGTCATCATATTAGTGGTCAGCAGCTTCAATATCATCAGGATTGTGCCGGAATGTAGCAGTTCGTCGTGGACGTGGTATGACAGCGGCTCCACTCAACTTTTATCAGAAGACAGCCGCCACGCAACCGTCCATGCGACGCTCTGCTAGAGTGACTGGCACCAGCCAGTGTCACTCTCTTCCTCTTCTGAGGTTCCTAGTAACTTCGTAACAAAACTAGACGGCGCCACTAGCAGCTCCGCCATATTTATGAGTAAATTACATAGCGCTACTATGTGAAGGTCGCTGACGTTGCATCCGCGTCGACCTTAATTACATAGCGCCACTATATGAAGGTCGCCGATGTTGCATCCGTGCCGACCTTATAATTTCTAAAATCGCTAATACACCTATGACATCAATCGCTTCCGCAAAATGTCGTTTGTTCAATAAATTGTAAGAATGATTATTCTATCTTCCTACTTCGAGGTAGAATCATCATTCATAGGTTTAATTTTGTAATATTAAGTTAGTAATTAAATCTATTTAAGATTATTTCGGTTTTTCTTCAATCCTCTTATCGCAGCAAACGTAATTACCTACAATGAGCAAAGCATTCGATTTCGTTGATCACAAAATCTTGCTCAACAAATGCGAGCTATATGGAATCCGAGGCAAAGCACTCGATTGGATTGAAAGCTACCTAAGCGACAGAAAACAATGTGTCGAAATAAACCAATTAAATGATCAACTTGTGTCTACCCCATTCAGATCTACTTTTAAAATAAATAAGTTCGGTGTTCCCCAAGGAAGTGTACTAGGCCCTCTTCTCTTCCTTATTTATATAAATGATATTCCTCAAGTAACATCACATCAGTGCATTCTATTTGCGGACGATATTTCGGTTATAGTACCACAAACTTCAGAAAGCAACTACGAACATTCATTAAAAAACACTGTAGAATCAATAATGAACTGGTTAAAGGACAACAACTTAATAGCTAATATTTCTAAAACCAAAATATTACAATTCTCTAATTATAACAATACTCAAATAAAACCCATAGACCTATATTATAAAAACAACAAAATTGAAGAAGTACTTGATACAAAATTTTTAGGTATTATCTTAGATAGACATTGCAATTGGAAAGCACATACAACTCGCATAGGCTCTAATTTAAACAAATTTGTCTTTGCTCTAAAAAAGCTTAAGAAGGTAGCGAGTCAAAAAACTGCTATGACTGCGTACCATGGCTACGTCGGGTCCGTTCTTAGATACGGTCTTCTTTTATGGGGTAATTCTTCTCAGGCTAAAAATGTCTTTATCACACAAAAAAAATGTGTCAGAGCAATCTGTGGGGTTGGACCGTTTCAATCTTGCAGACCTTTATTTAAGAAATTAGGATTACTAACTCTACCTAGTCTGTATATATTAGAAGTAGGATTATTTGTTAAAAAGCACTCTGAGCGATATACTAAAGCCATAGTAAATAAAAAATTCCTTTCAAGAGATCCAACCCGACTGGCTGTCACAAGATGTAGAAGCACACTAGTTCAGAACAATTGTTACATAATGTCTGTCACAATCTATAACCAAATACCCAAACAGATCAGAGAGCTACCACTAAACTACTTTAAAAATAAACTTAAGAAATGGCTCTATAGTAATGTGTTATAAACAATAAGTGAGTTCTTAAATTATAAGCTAAGTTCGAGATATGATCTCACTAGTAATGTAAATAAATCACGTAATTTTAAGGATTTAAATTTTTTTACCTCATGATCTCAATAGAAGTGTTTTCCTACATCATTGTATATCATTTTATTATAAGGTACTTTTTTATTTTTTTTTGCATGCTGAAATGTCTAAGTAAGCAAAATATGTGGAACTTCTTATATTTAAGTTACTGTTAAGAGGGTGCATCCTAAAAGTTGGCAACGTCGTAAATAGCTGTCAAATATTCACCTGTTTTGATTAATTTGGAAATAATACTGTATGGAAATAAGAAATGTGGCTAACTAACTATCTAGAATATTAATAATGAATTGCAATAATTAATATCGTAACACCGAATATTTAGTTTTAGATGTAAAAAAACTGTTTGGAAACTTTCCAAATGAATTTTTTACACCTAAAACGGGTACAACATCAAAATCAATGTTATAATTGCATTTCATAATCAATATTCTAGTTCGCTAGTTAGCCACATTTTTTATTTCTATACAGAAATATTATCAAATTAATCAAAACAGCGAAATATTTGACATCTATTTGCGACGTTGCCAACTTTCAGAATAAACCCACTTAAGACCTTTTATGTACCATATTTTATGCAAAATAAAGAAATTCTAATTCTAATTACAGTGAAAATTAAACAAAAAATGATAACAAATCCAGTTGACTAGATTTTTTATAATTTTAATTGCATCGAGACAAAACAACAAAACTGACATAAATTACGAAGTTTAAACTCTAATTCCGTGGATTAAAGTTTAATTTTAACTGTAATTTTATTCATATAAACGTATTTTTCCTTCTGATAATATTTATTATGATTTCAGACTTGGGACCCAGGCATATCATTTGGAGCGATAAGGTTGAACTAAGTAAAATTAACCTTTGAATGATGTAATCTTTCAATTAAAACGAAAACAACAAAATGTTATCAAAATAAAAAAATACGTGTCATTCTTACCTAACTTCTACTCTATTTTCATCATCTTTAATATTCTTAGTTACGCAGTTTATAACAAAGTTCCTTGTTTAGTGTCTGTGCCGTGAGTTGTTCTAAACCAAACAACGGATATTGATGCGGTTGTCGCCATCATTTAGAGAATGTACTGGAAGGTTTACTATGTTTACTTCATTAATTATTTAACTTGAATAAGTATAGAACAGACATAACGGTGGAAAATGAAATGTCGTAAAGGACAGGGAATTAAATGTGCCTTACAACATTTGAAATTTCCACCGTCGATATGTTTTGACATTTATTTATCAATAGATTGTAAAATGCGGAGCAGGGGCGGGTCGTTAGTCTTACATTATATTCAAAACATGCGATGCTATCAATTGTTTATATTAGGTACCGAAACGGTGACATAATACAGGCTGATGTTTTTAAGTGTGCGTGAATGACTAAATCAAAAACCATGAGAACGAGTCTCAGTGCCGATTTTGATGAAAACTAAAATGGCATCATAAATTTTTTGAAAAATCCATTTTCTAATCGGTTGATTACATTTAAAAAATAGAAACTCTTATTGCTCCATCCGATAGTGTGGCTAATATGGATCAATTCTGGGAATGAATGACATACTTTCCCTTATTTTGTCGCTTGAAGTTACTTAAGGCTTGAAGCTACTCACCGGGGCATTCGTCTGTAATGTAACAATCCAAGATTCCACTGTAACGGCTAGGGCTTTGCAAGTCGACGGCGCAGGCCACGACCTGCTAGGTAGTGTAGGCAGAAGTAACACGGCTAGGTCGCAGGTAAAGGTTATATTACAGGCTATTGCTCCCAGTGAGGGAGCGCCTTTACTGAATTTGATTCATAAAACAAAACCATAGGCAGGTGGAAAAATACAGTCTATGTTTTTTTTTTATCTAGTTATCTGATACCACCTTGATTTTTTTATTTATGGCTATGATATTTTTTGTTCAAATAGGTATCGAATTTTTCTCAGTTTTGGCTATTCACACACTCTTGGAAAATGCACCCTGTATAACTGCACGATATTCTTACTTGGAGCCACTCTTATCTGAGGACCCCTAGGTTATCAATATGGCCTAGGTTATCATAATGATGCCTGTATTACTATAAATATAGCTTCACGTTTGTGGAAAACCATTGATTTGCTAATAAATCTCACGAGCGGTCACCAGGGTGAACGCATCATCTACCTCTGTTGAAACAACGTTGTCTGCGGTACAAAATGTATAGAACAGAGGGTGTGTTGGCCTTGTTAGCGCTGTACTTAGGGGTGGCGCAGTCTTTCTCCTGGGGTGAGTACAACAAGAGTTGTTTGTCGTGTTTGAAATTCAACGATGCTATTGTTATTTTTGTTATTTATTATGTTTTTTTTTTTCACAAACTATATTTTGCTTTAAAAAAATGGTAATCCGTAAACTTATTTATTCCTTATACTTAGATTAAAATTCTTAATACAATATAAAACACAACTATTTTTTTACACGAGGTACCAAATTAAAAGGCTGACTGCTTAATAAACAAACTAGTACTTAGTTCTGCGAACAGTAGACCTCGCGAGCACCGCTTAGCTTGAGTGTTGAGTTGATCTTTAAGTGAAAGAACGACGTTCAGGCCTCAAGCTTTTAAATTCATATTTACCCATAAATTGCCTAAATCCTTGACAAAATAAAATATCCCTAAACCATGCTTAATATTGGTATTTTTTCCCTAAAAAAGGGAGAAAATCCTAAAAGTGGAAACACTGCTCGGTACGCTTCCAGTACCGATGCAGTAAAATACATGACGTCACGCAGTACCGAAACGATCCCGCACCGCACACTTACCGACCCGTGCGGAAAGGGCCTTAGGTGCAGCTTATTCACACGGGACACGTCATTGACGATTCGTCAAAAAGCGATACGTCATGACAGATGCAGGTTCACATTACTAACGGAAACGAGTTTTTTCGCGATTCGTCAAAATAATTATGCGAATAGATGTTCAGACTTGATTCGTGATTCAGAGTTCAGTCTTGGACGAGCGCTTCAGTGGATCCGTCACAAAAAAATCACGATTCTTGTTTTTTAACGACCGTGATTTTTAAAAGACAATACGTGATTAAAGACGTGTCCGTCATTTTTTTCGTCAAAAATCACGAATCGTACTTGTGTGTACGAGCTCTTATGTAGTTAACTGTAGAAGCTAGTTCTTGTGTGGAAAGCAGCAACCTAATTACGTAATGCCCCATCAATAATAAATTGAAATGAATTGAAACAGATTGCTAGTCCATTGCTTCATAAGTTCGAAAAAAAAAATGCTCAATTTTTTTTTTTACTTTTGAAGCAATGTAGGCTAGGAGCTTGTGGCTAAATAATTACAAGCCGCACGGGTCGATCCATCAGGTTAAGCTACGCTTGCCGGGGTTGGTCAGTGGATGGGTGACCATCTTTACATACCGAGACTCCTCCGTGCCTCGGAAAGCACGTTAAGCCGTTGGTCCCGGCTGTCATTCGTGGATCTTTGACAGTCGTTACGAGTCGTCAGAAGCCCGAAAGTCTGACACCAGTCTTACCAAGGGGTATCGTATTACCCAGTTACTGGGTTGTGGAGGTCAGATAGGCAGTCGCTCCATGTAAAATACTGGTATTCAGCTGCATCCGGTTAGACTGGAAGCCGACCCCAAGATAGTTGGGAAAAGGCTAGGAAGATTGAAGATTGATTGATCGTGCATTGCGTAATTAGGGTACAGACTGGCGAGAATACAAGTAATTTGGGTACCATAAGGCTGCCTGTCCACCGGAGCGGAGAGGAAAGGAGAGGAGCGGAGATGTACCAAAATTAACCAATAGAATCGCACAATCCTCTCCTCTCCTATCCGCTCCGGTGGACAGGCAGCCTAATGGGTAGCTTTTTTTATGGAAAGTAGAGGAAAGGCTAGGAAAAAGGAGATTTTAATCAGTTTAGAATACAAGTATTATCATCATCGTGACCTGAAAGAAGCAAGCTATTTGTTTTAAGCGACATCAAGTATGGATTACACAGACAGGCAAAACGATTCAAACGCCCTATGTTACGTTTAGGATGTCGCTTAATACAAAATAGCTCGTGAACCCTTGATATTGTTTAGTACTCTAGCATTAAAAATGGAAAGCAAACTGGCGAGAATGCAAGTAGTTTGGGAACCATTAGTACAATGGGTAGCGTAGGAAAGAAGAGGAAAAGCTAGGAAAGAGAAGATTTTAATCAGCTTAGAAAATTGTGTTTTCATGTTTCAGACGTCGTCGTGGGCGGAAACAACCAACTAGATTTTTATGATAGTAATGGAATAAAAACGCATACAGAAGACATTCCGGCGGCATATTATATCGCATCAGTAGCTTACGATCCAGTACACAACTGTGTGCTGTTTGCCAAGCATCACTATGGCGAGATATATTATATTTATAGCTTTAACATAGCAACCAGGAAAATAATTATGTTAGTTCGTGGTGAGATGCCAGTCTCATACTTACGGATCGCCTACGACCCGATCACATCATTACTCTTTTGGACAGAAACAGGACCGACAAGTAGAAACTCAATGTTTTCAAAAGGCAGTAGAAACGAAGGTGACCAGAATCTTTTAATCAAGTTCGGTGGTGAGTATGACTACATCTGGGGTATCACCGTAGATAGCTGCAAAGGGTACGTATAGTTTTATAATTCAGCAAAATACTTATTGAACTTTATGATCTATTAGTTAGTTCTACAATATACCAACAAAGACCCTATTCAGCCACCCGAAACTGTTTTAAATACCTGTATAAATAAATAAATATATGCTCTAAATTCGCTTGTGAAGGTTTGATTATCGCAGTCAAGAGCAAACGCTTTCATTGATGTAAAACAAGACAATTATGGTGAAGCATTTTGTTTATAATGTTTGTGAAATGGTTTTTTGTGTTTAAAATGGTGATAACTGGATGTATGCCAAATGGCACTGACATAATTATCCATATGGTCAACATTAGCTGACCATTTCATGAAACAACCCTTTCATGTAATGGTCGAAAACTTGATGAAATGATCAATTCTAAGATCTGGCTACGACAGATATAAAATGAGTAACAAAAACTCTGTCCGATCCGAAAGAGGTACATAGGTACCTATTGGAATAACATTACCAAAAAAAAAAAACGGCCAAGTGCATGTCGGACCACGCACAATGATGGGTTCCGTATTTGGGATGAATTTATCTCAAAAACAAACTTTACATCGATTTACGTCAAGGTCAATTCTGCACCTGCAAATGTTAGTTTGTACCTAATCACAGAAAAATATTTATAGTGAAAAAAAAAAAAAACTTTTTCCATTCGGTACTTGTGCTGGGTTCCATACCTGAAAAGGAAAAACGGAACCCTTTATGGGATCACTTCGTCGTCCGACCATCAGTCAGTCAAGACACTTTTTCTCAGGAACGCGAAATCAAGTTGATAAACAATAAACAAATAGGTACCGCCATTTGTGCGACATATTGTGATACTCGCAAATAAATCAAAACCTACTGGGTACTTCCCGTTGATTTAGAATCTCGTTTGGCGGGAAGCAAGGGGAACCACTGCAGTTAATTCCCGTCACTTTTTTATAGTAGCAATTTTTTTTGGGTAGTAGAATATAGTGTAAATTTGAAAACCCCAAAGTGCGCTAAATAATAGGCGCCGAGAAAAAAATTGCCAAAATTTTTTTCGGAAATTGGTGAGATAGTAAGAGAATTAAGGGTGGGGAAGATAACGTGGTGGGTTTTTTGTTACCAAGTAAGGCGTAGTCGACGGAGCCCGCTTGGCGGGCTCTTATTTCTGTGTGCATTAAAAATAAATAACCACGAAGAGGATAGCGGGGTCTTCGTTCGCCTCTTCTAACCTAAAGCCGCCCTCCGACGGTGCGCCATATCGCGGACGCACGTGCACGACGCACCGTGGGAAACCTAGCGTGCGTGGTAGCGCAGACGCGCGTTGTACGCGTGCGTGGCGGTGCGTCCTCGTGCGGGCTGGTGCGCGTCCGCGATATGGCGCACCGTGGGAGTTGGCTTTAACCTGTCCGATCCGAGTCGGGGTGCCCCAAGTCCCGAGCTCGCTTCGCTCGCTCTTGCATACTGAGTTTTCCAAGCCAGTGTTGTGGTAATATTATTGCCTTTAGTACATTACGATTACGATGATGAGAACTGTCAAACGAATAACGATCACAGAGCTGCTACATAACGATAGCGGCACTCATTCGATTACGTTTCGTTACCCACGATCTTTTAAGAGTTCAAATAAAACTTTATTATTTTTAATTTCCTTAATTATAATTGAGTTCATTATGGGAGCAGCTACTTAAAATGAATTAAAGTAAAAAAATTACATAATTTATAATAAAAACCATTAAAATCTGCTGTCATTTTGTCTGAACGTAAAACGGAACAACCTAGGTGTGAAATTCATAAATAATTTGAATTTTCTGAAACTTTAGGATTTTTTTTTTCAAAAACTAGCTGTTTGCGCAGTGTAATATTTTGCAAAAGTGTTTTACACTATAAAATTGTGGGAACTTCGCACGCGCGGGTTATAATCTGCAGTGGAGCCCAATCATGTTTTTCAACTACAATGTTACAAGTTTGTTTTTGCGATAAATTCATCCCAACTACGACTAACAATTTAATTTAAAAAAATGCAAAGGGCTTTGCCTGAAATGTATGGGCCACTGGTGCCTTTTTTATTTTGATCGCACACTAACACCACCTTGTTAGATGTGTAGAGTACTTCCATACAAACAATAGTTACTATGGCAGCTCAGCTCTAAAGTTTATCCGTCTCGAGTTATTCGCCCTAATCTGTACGCGGATTTAATTAGGAAAACTGAAAATATTAGTTACTTTTAATGGTCTTATACTATTTATTTCATAGTACGATAGTGTTTAAACTATAAAATAGACAAGATACGGGCGTAAGTAGCACGAATATATTCAGTTTTGTTAATAAAATACTCATGACATTGTTACGGTGAAGTGTAACTTGATGTCACACTATGCCACTTACTCCAATATGATGCAACTTGAGTCCATTCGAGTTTATACTATGAAATAAATAGTATAAGATCATTAAAAGTAATTAATATTTTCAGTTTTCCTAATTAAATCCGCGTACAGATTAGGGCGAATAACTCGAGACGGATGTACTTTAGAGCTGAGCTGTCATAGTAACTATTGTTTGTATGGAAGTACTCTACACATCTAACAAGGTGGCGTTAGTGTGCGATCAAAAAAAAAAGGCACCAAAATTGGGCAAGGCCCAACTGAGCTCATAAGTTATGACTTAATGCCATCCTACGGTATAGAAGTTAGAATCGGAACGGACTGTACAAATGGTTTCTTTAATGTCAAATCTTATTTCAAATGGAGTAGGTACCTATATGTACTTTGTATTTCAGTTTTCTTGAAACACCATGAAATAAAAAATTAAAAATTGCCGTCGATAATCAAACTTGTGTTCAGTACCTACTTGAAGTAGGTTGACGTTAACAACATTGGTTCCCTAACAGTTTACAATTTACAGGTACATTTATTGGCGTACTAGCGGCGTACCGTTTATGGAGAGGGCTCGATTTGATGGGTCCGAGAGACAAGTTGTAATAAGCGAGTATAATAGATTTATCGGAGGCATAACCGTTGACCATCACACACAGAAAATATACTTTCTAAATAGTGTGTATTATAACCCAAGTGCCATGTATGATATAGATATTATTAGTACAGATTTAAATGGAAAGAACATAAAAATATTGTATACTGAAAAAAACCCTTATTATGGAGGTACGATGGCCGTATCAAAAGATTTTATCTACTGGAGGACGAATAACACGTTTTCCCAAATAACAAGGAATCCACCGCTCGACAAGCAGGTGCAAGTCAAACAATTTTTGTTAGCCGATCCTTCGGATTCGATGGCTATGGCCTCCAACTACAAAATTACCAACGACTGCGCCTCCCTCAATGTTTCTACAGATGTTAGCTTGTTGTGTGTCCATGGCACGAAAGTTAGCGGGGAATCTCGTTGTGAATGTACACAGGGTTACATCGGCGTGAGATGCGAGGTTTCAGTCTGTAACAACTATTGTTTCCAAGGAGATTGTAGTGTGAGTGCCGAGGGACAACCTAAGTGCAGGTAAAACATGTTCATGATATTAGGGACTACCTATGTAGTTATAAAAAGCGCTCGAGGGCGCGGTTTGCGGCACCTACTAGTCAAATGCAACAAGATTTAATTTGATTTTTGTTGTCACTTTTGAATCCCCAGTATAATGTTTTGGGTTTGTGTAGCTACGGAAAAAAAAAAGGAAAAATAATAAGGCCAAAACAGACTAGTAAATTTTTGCTGCGATCTGTGATATTCTCCCGCGGCTCGGCCAATCAAGCATCTTAAATAATCAAAAGAGTGACTAAATCCGCGGCCACGAGCTACAAGCTCAAGCGATACTCGAATCGTCTTGCGAAAGCGACTGCGCAGAAAAGAAAATGTAATAAAACTGTTTAGTGCATGACATTGAGGTGACGCGCGCGCGATTCGTTTTTTAAGTGTATTATTTATAATTCACCCCAATAGGCCACCCCTAAGTGTAAAAAAAATTGGGTTGATTGATGTTTCACGTACTGAATTTTCAACTGTGAACCGATTCTGTTATAATTTCGCACACATATGTAGTTCTGATGACACAACTACACAATAAAGACCTGGAGTTGATCTGATGATGGAGTCAGAAGACAGTCGCGAGAGCTCCTCACCAATTTACAGCAGCTACATCGTGTTTGGGCTTATTTCTTTCCCCCTGATGAGAACTTTACACCTAGCTGGGGTATGACTGTCATCGACGGTCAGAGGTTGAGACAAACATAAAATTTAATGGTAACTTAAAAGCGAAAAATAAAAATCTTTTTTGCAAAAAATTAAACCGACGAAAAAAACTGAAAAGCGAAAAATAAAAAATAACTATTTAGTGACTAATTGATGACCTTCAAATAACAAATTTTGAGGCGGTGCCTAACACACATTCAACGAAGATCTATCAAGCTAACATTTTACGCTTTATGTAATTATAATATGTTTGTTTGGCGCCGCCTCAAAATTTGTTATTTGAAGGTCATCAATTTGTCACTAAATAGTTATTTTTTATTTTTCGCTTTTCAGTTTTTTTCGTCGGTTTAATTTTTTGCAAAAAAGTTTTTTTTACATCCATCACTTCATAGGTTTAAAGAATTCGTTTCCTTGACACTTAAATAAATCAATGAACGCGTCTAAACCGTCAAAATGACAGGCAGCTAAATACTGGTATTCAGCTGCATCCGGTTAGAATAGAAGCCGACCTTAACATACCTACTTAGTAGGAAATGCCTATATAGGCCAGCTGATCATTACATTAGTTTACACCTTTAATACTGCGCTCTACGGACGACAACGTTTGGTGTAATGCGTGGTAAAGTTAAACACTTTTATAAAGCCCCAGAAGCGTAGTACAGGTGCAAGGCGTGCGCCTCGTTCGCCTGATATAACAAGTCGCAAATATTTTTTGTTGTCCTTGTAACCCTACCTTATTCCAACATTTCAGGTGTAAACCCGGTTACTCTGGGAAAAGGTGCGAAGTCAACGCGTGCCATGAGTATTGTTCTAACAACGGCGTCTGTGTCCTCAATGAGGCAAGTGAGCCATTCTGTCAATGCACAAGTGGTTATGAGGGTGAAAGATGCAATGTCTCAGTCTGTCAGAACTACTGTTTCCAAGGAGAGTGTAGTGTTAGTGCTGAGGGACAACCTAAGTGCAGGTAAAACATTTTCATTTTATTATGGACTAGTTATAAAAAGAGACCGAGCGTGCGCGTGGGATGCTGGTCGTACGTAGGGACGTAGGTATAGGTACTTGGTAACGTTCTGTTTTTATTTATATTTTTTTATGTATACCTACGGAAAAATAAACATCATGGATAAGTGGTAAAGCTTTAGCAGACTAGCTGCAAAGATCAGTGATTTTCCCCGCTTGCTCGGCCAAAAGCTTCCAAAATAATCCGAAGCGCGATTGCGCCGGGAAGAGGCGCGGCTCTAATTCGTTGCATGTAATTTCTGAGTTAACGCGCATCTCGTTCGTCTGTTATTATAACAAGTCACAAACATTTGTTGTTTTGCTTGTTTCCCTGTTTCATATTATCTTCCTTATTGCAGGTGTAATGCCGGTTACTGTGGGGAAAGGTGTGAAGTGAACGCGTTCTCCACACCAACGATAGTCGCTGGTGCTGCGTCCTGCTCCACCGCCATACAGGAACTAAATAACACACTCAAAGGATGGCGCATTGACATGGACCACGCCATCGCCAAGTTACCAGATGATATTATAGGCACATTACTCGGCTTGCGTGAGGAAATGGAGATTAGTATCATGTCCAAATTAAATGGCAGTATCAAATGTACTTTATCTGATATGAAACAGGAAATGAACACTCTCCGCAGCGAACTCGAGAAATTAAAAGAAAACGATTGCACAGTGGCTCATGATGTTTCAGGATTGAAATCCTCAGCAGAGCTTCAAACAGCTGAGCAAAAGGAACTTCAGAAACGTGTTGACTTCATTTTCCCAAAACCCTAGTCAGCAGCTTCGATTAAATAGGTATGTATGCCGGGCACGGTGAAAACATAGTTCGCATAATTTTTCCCAACATCACAGAAATAAATCATCTCAATCCATCGACTCGACCATCGACATCGATCACACTCACCGAACTGATAACAGACCAAATAATATTATTGTTAAATTCTCTACACGAAATATGCGATAATCTTTTGAGCGCATACCGTCTGGCTAAGGCTCAAGTCCTATCGAATTGGTATAAACAGGGTTACCAACCAGAATAATACTTAAATTAAATCGCACCCTGAAAATATAACAATTATTTCTGAAATGGCAAGAAGCTAAACAACACAATTTTAAGTATGTGTGGGTTCAAAACTCAACAGTAATTGTACGCGTTAGTCAACCAGTCTTACCGAGTGGTAAAAACCGTGTCGCTCATTAACTGGATTGTGGAGGTCAGATAGGCAGACTCGTTGTTCCATGTAAAATACTGGTGTTTAGCTAACAGCATAGTTGGGAAAAGGCTACACTGTTGATAAAAACATTGTTGGTATTCCTTTTTGGGGTTCCGTAGCCAAAGGGTGCCACCGGAACCCTGTTACTTACCCTGCGCCATCCGTCTGTCTGTATGTCACAACACAAGGCCTTTTAAATAGGATAGTAATAGTTAGAATTTTCTTCAAAATCTTCCAAAGTGAGATAGGTTGCACTTATAGAAGTCAGCAAGTTACAATAGCCGGATAACATTACGAAAAAAAATCAGCTGTTCGATACATTTCCGCTTACATAAATTAATAAAATATATGGAACAGCTGCTGATTTTCAGGTTTAAACTTAGTAAACAAAGGTAGGAGGCAATGCCAAGTAGTGGACGTTGTTCGGCTGAATGATGATGATGAAAAACTAAGGCTGTTTATTGTAACACTCGCCTCATTGTCAACAGCAATCTTTCTTTAACGCTAATGGGGTTTTGAAGTTGGTTGGCTTTCGAAAGCAATCGCTCCTTGCGTTGCGAGTATCATCAAATGTATTTGGAGACATACACAGTCATATACGCCTGAAAAATATCGTGCGGCAATATATTTACAAATTCTCCGCAGATATAATTTATTTCATTTTAAAAAAATCGCTGTTCTTCTCTCGTCTATGTTTTTCGCTCATGGAGCAAACATCCGTGGTTACGCTGTTGGTTTCTCTATCGTGCTCTGGCTCACCAAGGTATATTGCCCGATGATAAAAACTGCCAGTTTCTAACGTCCAATATGTTGTAAAATTAATGTGACATAATGACGCAAATACGCGATGCGACTATCCATCCCTCGACGTTCGCATAAATTAGGACACACCATTTTGACATCGAGCGAATACTTTAATAATCTCATTCGCGCGATGATCGCTTTAAATACTTAGGACGCAGCCTTAGAATTATGATTGTTTATAGTTTTTTAATAGATATTTTATTGTTTAACAATTAGGTTACGCGTAGAATTTCTTAGCTGTAACTTACACTTCAAATTATATTCCTTTTCATTATGTTCTATTTTTTTACATTACCTTAAGTTTCTCTTCTTTTCAATAAAATTCATACGTATGTAAATGATTTTTATTTTCACAGTATCTTCTAAAACATCATAGACTTCCTTTACTCCATATTTCAAACGACACAATAGATGACCATAGTGAACTATTCCACGCGGGCGAAGTCGCGGGCAGAAGCTAGTAATAATATATACTTACCTACCTACAGGTGGATTTTTGAGATGGGGCAGCAAGGACAGCTACCTTAACCGTTGCCTACAAGAAAACGGTCTTAGGAGACTGTCCTTAACTTTAATAAAGCTTTTAAAAAAAGGGGATTAAAAAAATTAAAATTACATTCTGCAAGAAAAAAGGCAGTTTGCAAAATTGGTTTGAAGCACCTCCTGATACAAGGGTCAAAAACTCTATCGGACCAAGTAGTGGAAATGTCAAAAATCTCAAAAAACTTTTTCCATACATTTTGTGGGAAGGTACCTAAACAGAACTGCAAGTCTACAAACACCATTTTTGATAATAGGGTGGCATAGGTACCTACCTAGTAAAATACCTACATTTCAAACGCAACAGGAAAAACCCGTAAAAAAAAAAACTAACGCCCCATTACGAAGCACGATCTTCACCAAAAAGATGAAACGCTCCTATCAAAAGTCAATAACCGAGACTACAAATCATTAGCTACAGCTTCAGGAAAATTTCCTTTTAATAACTTACCTGAACAAATAGTAGGTACCTAGTGTAGGTAGGTATGTATCTTTCAAACGTTTTTTCCTCCAAAAACTCTATCGTGCCTTTAAATGTAATTATTGGCTCTGAGTGGCTCGGGGTCGGTCATATTAAAGAAACGAGTTAGTAGGTACACTGGATACAATACAATCGCATCGGCTCGAAAACTTGAACTTGTAGGTGCAACCACAGATAAATACAGATGGGACACCCCGCTGTTTAGGTATGCTACAAGTACGCGGCAGGCCTAGTCTTGCTGCCCCGGGCGTCGGGAATCCATCGCGGATTTCCGGCCACCGTAGGCGCGGGCTTGCGGACGAAGAGTGATGGGTAGCTCTCCGTCCGATCAGGACCAAGCCCGGGTCGACGGCGCGTAGTGTTCCACGCGCGCCTCAAAGAGTTGTCAGCGAAGCTGAAGGGGTTCGTTAGGGCCGATGCCTACCACTGGGGTTGCGGATAAGTCCTAAGGGGAAACCGTGGCCCCGGTCTAGGCAAGGGAAGGAACACGGGTGGGTTTTAGTCAGTAAAAGTCTGACACGCCCTTCCGCTTCGCCCAGAGCGGGAGAATTCATTTGACGATTTCCCACCCAAAAAAAAAAAAAAAAAAAGGCCTAGTCTTGCTGGGCCAATTCAATGAATGTAACGTAGTCAGAAGATCTAAGCGTTACGCCATGGAAAGAGAGGCAATTTGTAAGTGAGTATCATCATTTCAGACGACGAAGGCGTTTATTGCTGGACGTAAGCCTTCCCAAGCACCACTTCGACCGATTCTGTGCTTCCCGCATCCAGCGGATTCCTGCGGCCTTCACAAGGTCATCGGTCCATCTTGTGGCAGGCCTTCCAACACTACGTCTTCCGGTACGCGGTCGGCACTCCAGAACCTTTCAGCCCCATCGGCCATCTGTTCTGCAAGCAATGTGCCCTGCCCATTGCCACTTAAGTTGGACAATTCTTCGGGCTAGGTGAATATAGCTGTAGGTAATTAGCG
This sequence comes from Conistra vaccinii, assembly GCA_948150665.1. Taxonomy (NCBI): domain Eukaryota; kingdom Metazoa; phylum Arthropoda; class Insecta; order Lepidoptera; family Noctuidae; genus Conistra; species Conistra vaccinii. The sequence goes on along the minus strand of OX411341.1, from coordinate 14,908,304 downwards.
CTTTGTGACCTGAATTGCACTTTATTGTGTCGTAGCAAGAGTCGCTTTTTAAATGAGTTTGTGGAGTGAGTGAACCATCTGTAGGTACCTATTCATCTGTCCAATCAGGCCTTTGGCCGCCGATAATCAGCACAATGATAGCCAAGCTCTCATAATATTTATTATGTCGTTTATTTATTTTCTTTCTTATAAAATTACATTTTAAATATTTCTTACAGAAAAAGATATTAAAAAAACATTTAAAAAAATAAAAAATAGAGTTCCGCCGGTGTCGGGAGCAGGGTCCAAGCTACCGGTGGTTAGAGGGCTGCAGAGACATGAACCTCCTCACAATGCAAGCCGTATCGAGGAGTACTGCCTTCTGAATCAGACCCTTGATCCAACCGCCTAACGAGAGCTTCGAGAGATGTTGGTCGAGGCTTTCGGCCATCAGGCCGTTGCCCGTTACGACAATCGGCACAATGATAGCCGAGCTCACATTCCACATGTCAATTTATTATCACCTATCATTACCATGATTAGATACTTTATGTAGTGGCACTTCTATTTTCTCGCCTACCTAGTGGTTATCGACTAGGGTTCCCTGCTCTTAGCAATAGGTACTGTGTCTGAGTGCCTCAATAAAATATTTATTGGAATTAAATATGGCGTCCTCCAGCAAATTAGAGGTCCCTTAATAAGTAAGGGGCTAGTTAGTACAGATTCACTTGATAGAAGGTCAGCAGTGATTGGTTTTAGTTTGGGTTTTAAATGGAAATGAAGTATAGAGGAATGAGGGACAGGGTGTAAAGTTCACTCATCCTTTATAGAAAAGGGACGATCCACGGACCAGACGGGTGTTGTGTCTGATGGGCTACCGAATTGATGTCGGGTCGTTGTATTGCTAGTCGCGCGGTAAACCTTGCTTGCGCAATTCAGGATTTTGCGTGACCTCAGTGTGATGCGTAGTTCGCATGTGGCGCAAGAGACTGGCGGCATTGCCACGTTGCATGGGAATGCTTAGCCTCTGGCCAAGGTAAAAACCAGCTAGCCACATCAGGGCCCTTACTTCCGACAGCTTCGAGTTCCAAATCAATCGAATTCGATTCGAATTAAATGCCGATTCATACTCTTGCATCCGACACTAGCGCACGATCGTGCGGTGGTTCGAAGCGAAACTAATTTCGATCGAAAGATTCGTTAGGATCGAAAAGTACGTACCTACCTACTCCACACGCCATCTGACAGTTGATTATGGAGTTGTTGGATCGAAACTAAACGTCAAATTTTCGAGTGCGGATCAATAATGAGTTCGAATCGAAAACAAAATCTAACTCGAATAGTTTTCGGGAGCAAGACTCCCGGTTAATAATTTTCATTTTGATCGATTTGTCGCTTCCGAGCTGAAAATCGTACACTAGAGACTAGAAATGCTATTATTTGATTTTCATCGAATAGTATCTACTTATGCTAAACCTTGTGGCTAAGTAATAACAACCATACGGGTCGATCGATCAGGTGAAGCCACGCTTACAGCGGTTGGTCCCATAGATGGGTGACCATCTTTACATACCAAGATCGCCCCGTGCCTCAGAAAGCACGTTAGGCTGCCTGTCCACTGGAGCGGAGAGGAGAGGAGAGGAGATGTGCCATTATTAACCAATCAAATCTAAACTCAGGGGCGGAGTCAAGATTCTATTGGTTAATATTGGCACATCTCCGCTCCTCTTCGCTCCAGTGGACAGGCAGCCTAAAGCCGGCTGGTCCCGGCTGTCATTCGTGGATCTTTTACAGTCGTTACGGGTCCTCAGAAACCCGAAAGTCTGACAACTAGTCTTACCTTACCAAGGTGTTTCGTATTACTACTGTGTATTACCCGGTAAGTGAGTTGTGGAGGTATCTGACCTCCATGTAAAGGGCATGTGAGGCAGTCGCTCCTTGTAAAATACTGGTATTCAAATGCATCCGGTTACACTAGCAGCCCACACAGATTAGAGCAGGGAAACTAAAATCACAACGTTTTTAAGATCTTTTTTATTGAGGTATAAATAAATGTTTTCTTGTATAATAGTAGGTATATTAGGTACTCTTAAATCTAAAATTAAATAATAATCGTCTCTCTGTATCATTGATTTAAAATTTCAGGTAACTTTTGTAAAACACTACAATATAACCAGGCTCAATGAATGTTTAAAAAGTCTTTAATAACTCTTTAGGGTCTCAGGCTGAGGCTTGAAGAGATATAATCCAACTAATTGTCATAAAAATCTAATCCGCCACAATAATATCTCAAAAGTTATGCTAGATTATTCTAGTTCTTATTATAATTAGCTTAAGGCTGTATTTCCAATTCAGGCGGTAAAGGAATGTTCTTCATGATGGCAAATCGTTTCAAAGCGTCGTATTTTCCTCTTAGAGCTTCTACTTCATCCCGAATTCTGTTGTTTTCGTCCTGCATTAGTTCCATGTCGTTCCATTCCTGAAAGTTGAGAGGGAATGGTAAGAGATGGCGCTAGTTGTTGTTGGGTGGTGATGATAGATGGCGTTAGGAGTGTGGTTCCAAGAAAGTTGTGGTAGATGGCGTTGTTAGAACAAATTCCAAAGGGCAAAGGAGGTTTTTAATTCGACACTTTTTTTAAGCCAGTCTTGAGCTGAATCTACAGTTACCACAATAGGCTTGAGTTTCAAAATACAGGTGTGTTTATGTGTATGATAGGTTTCTGGTCCAAATCGGAATTACAAAGGTTCAAAGAGCATTCAACTATTTCGTGATGAAGAAGAAAGTATACAACTTTGAGGTAATGTAATTTTGGAATTCTTCCGCATTTTAGATATGAAGCTACGAGTAGGTACGCGGTGTGTGCGGCAGAGGGCGTAACGTCAGAAATAAGTGTAAAAAAAATATAATTACGCGATAGAAAGAGAGGCAACTTCTAGATGAACATAGATAGGTGTGGTGGTGTGATATTGATGAATGTATTTTATTCATACCTGACTCTTCTCAGTCTCTAGCTCATCTTTCTGCTCTATTCGTTTGATGCGGCACGAGGCGGCGTATCCACGGTTTTTTAGAGTTCTACGACGCTGTTTCATCCTGGAATTATAACCGTTATAAACAAATAATTATTTTTACTAAGATCAAAATGACAGTACTTATTTATTGCAAAAAAAAAATACAATAGACAACTTATATTTACAAACATAATCCGCTTAAAGAGTCATAAAGAACCCTGTAAGAAATCGACACGTGTTTCACCTCTCTGGATGACGATTGACTTGTTGCGAATCCGGACACGACGTGTTGCCACGACAAGAGCCGAACGCAAAGTTGCACAACTTTGCGTTCGGCTCATAGCGGAGATTACAATTTACAACCATCATCTTATAAAATAAAAAAAAATTGTGCGGTCGAAGGATCCGGTAGTCCCAAGGGGAAACCGTGGCCCCTGGCAAGGCAAGGGAAGGAACACGGGTGGGTTTTAGTCAGTAAGAGTCTGACGCGCCCTTCCGCTCCGCCCAGAGCGGGAGAAGTCATTGGATGATTTCCCACCCAAAAAAAAAAAAAAAAAGGATCCCCGTCAGTAGTGGTGGACACCGCGCCGTCGCCGCCGCCGAGTATTTGAATTTTAGCGCCGACTGAGGCGATTTCAGACGAAGAAAGAGTTAAAATGAAAAACCTTCAAAAATAGAATTCGACTAAAAATATAGTAGTGGCATCACTTTTAAATCCCAGATTTTCAGGATTTAAAGAAACTGATTCTTATTTAGTTTTGAAAGCTTTTTAAAAGATCGCGGTTGAGCCCTACACGCGTCAACAAAATAATTTTCATCCATAAATATTGTAAAAACGTTTAATTATGTATTTACCTGATTTTATGTTTATTTTCTACCTTTGATAGTTAATGCAACATTTTTTTTTTTTTTAATAACAATAATTAACTAACAATAATATAAAAGGCGAAGTAAACTTACCTAACAATCTGATCCCTAGTCAACCCCCTCATCTTCAGCTGCCTGTTGAGGTCCCTGACAGAGATGGAGACCAGCTCGTCATCACTGATCTCCGCGCAAGGCGTCGGCGACAAGGGAGCCTGGAACAAACGTATGGAAGTATGGCATTTGATGTCTATAACATAGTTAATTGACTCAGGCGTGACTTTGCAGAAATCCATTATAAAATACAATAGACGACTATTTAGTAACCTAATCCGCTTAACTGTTCTTGAACAGTCATAAAGAACCCTGTAAGAAATCGACACGTGTTTCACCTCTCAACGAGGCATCCTCAGGATGACGATTGACTTGTTGCGAACCCGGACACGTGTTGCCACGTCAAGCGCCGAACGCAGAGTTAAAGTAAAACACGTGTCGATTATTACAGGGTTTATTATGACTCTTTAAGAACAGTTAAGCGGATTAGGTTACTAAATATACGTCGTCTATTGTATTTTGTTGCGTATAACAGAGTTATGTTGCGTAAATGATAAAGATCGCATTTTTGCCCTTCTAATAAACAGGACCTACACTGCGGCCGATGAGAGAATGCGTTCCTGACACAAAAGAATAAGCAGCTGCGTACAAAATAATGTGTTTTACGAATTTAAACTTTATTACAGTTCGCATCAAATAACTTTGCCGCTCTGAAGTAGGCTACAAATGACTGCGCAGTAGTCAATCTTACTTATAAACAGTAGTGCGCATGCCAGCGCGCATGCCCAACCTAACTTCAGAGCGGCAAAGTTATCTCACGGGAAGTGTAGTTCGACTGACAGGTGTCAGGACCGCATTCTCTCGGTGGCCGGACTATCATTTTAGGGAGTGGTAAATCGTAACTTTTAAAAGAGATATACCCAGTAAAATCGAATGAACACTATCCTATATCGAATTATTATAGGCTAACTTTAAATGTAGGACAGGGTGGGATTATAATTCAGATTAAGAAAAATACTAAAGCATGTGCTTTCACAATAGAGTCATAGAGCTCGGTAACTCTAGCATCAAACCTACGTATGATGCCGTAGCTAAAGTGAGCTCGTAGTCAGACAAAAAGACTATTCTAAGGAAGTCCAACTTCGAGAAAGAGGTCAATCGTCGAATCCGACTCAGCTGGGCGGCGTTCGGGAAACTGCGTACTATCTTCTCGTCTCATGTATCACAGGCTGAGTGTCACCCAAAGGGCAACGGAGAGGGCTATGCTTGCAGTTTCCCTACGTGATCAAATCCGAAAGGAGAACCAGGGTAACCGACATAGCCGACATAGTCAATGTGAAGTGGCAGTGGGCAGGGCACATTGCTCGCAGAACAGATGGCCGACCTTATGAAGGGACCGGTTGAATTGGCGGTGCTTGGGGGAGGTCTATGTCCAGCAGTGGACGTCTTTCGGCTGAAATGATGGTGATGATAATGATGAAGGAATCTTTATGAAAATAGTCTTGAAGACGACGCACCTAAAGAACCATCACAGGATGCAACATTTTTTAAAGTTAAATTAAAAGGCTCACCTCATCATCCCAATTAATATCCATGGCTCTTCCCTGTTTATCAACCAAAAAATTAAATATTACAATTCAATTAAGAGTAAAATTTCCATTCAAATCACACTGTCTGACTCAAATGTCAACTAAGATATGAGCCAAAAAATTATTTGTAAGCATCACGGAGGGCATTTTGCAAGTCATCATGATGTGATAAATTCTAAATGTATGCTAGACTAGAAAATTATCTTGTTGTTGTGTCCAACAGTATTCGGAAAGTCAACGATTGAATCAAATTATCATTGATTTGTAAACGGAAGATAGATAGGGAAAGGTGCTATTTTTTGCCGTAAGGCACCTGACCCACCGCCCGACGAGGAAGCGACCACAGAGCATGTAACTTTAGAAGCGACTAGCTATCGACTAATTTCTCGCTCAAAAATGGGCGTACGAAATATTGTGATATCCTGTTTGTATGTTTATTATGTCTGTGGTTTATTCATGTTTTGACAAATAAAATGATCTCCTATGTATATGAAATGTATACAAAAGATTGATGATAAGTCCCATGTTAGTAAATGAGTTGACATACAGGGTTGCCAATTAAGAAATATACAAATTTTTATAGGCCCCCATTCTGATTTGACGCTAATTATTGCAGTTTTTTTGGCGTCTATCATTTAGTTCAAATGCGGCAAAATTGTTATGCAACATGTCTATAAGACCATGACCACCGCAATACTTTCATTAACTTTATTCTGAAATTCTTAAACGAACAAACAATTTTTTCTAAAAAATCATTATAGGTAACGAATACAATTTTGATCACTGACGATTTTGAGACACGTCCGTTGTTTTTCTGTGGAGTTATCTAAAGGGACGTGTCGTGGTCAAGCTTAAATACAAAAAGTAGAATATTTGTGACTTTGTTAGTGGGATACCTAATAAAATACGTTTGTTCCCCGTGGTACTACCAGTATTACTACCAGTAGTACTACGGGTAAAAAAAAACCCGTAGTACTACCAAGCGATCTAGTAGTACCACGGGAACTTTATTTTTACCTGTGTTACACTCTTAGTTCGATTCGATATTTCATAATTTGACACTGGACCCTTTGACGCTTCTCACTTTGACTTTTGCTATTTAGAAATTTCCTCATTATAATATCACTGCAACTAGTGTGAAGGAGCAGGAGAAGCTAGGAGCAGTGGTGGCCCAGTGGTAACGGCCCCGATTTACGAGTTGTAGGTCGTAGATTCGAACCCCAGCAGGCGCTTTACTTTGTGTAAATAATTTCATCTCCACTGCTCTCAAAACGGTGAAGAAAAACATCGTGAGGAAGCCGGCACGTCTTAGAAAAAAATAATCGAAGACATGTGACATCTACCAACCCGAACTAGGCCCGCGTGGTGGATTACAGCCCACACCCTCACACAGAGTGGAGGCCTGTGTCCCAGCAGAGAGAACATTAATAGGCTGATTATGTATGTATGTAACTGGTGTGAAGGCTCAGAGTGAAGGTGGGTCAATCGTGAACATTTTTAATAATAACTTTAAGTCTTTTAAGTACCGTAATATTGTTTTATTTATTTATGTGCGATTTAATATGTAAAGACATTGAAGTCGAAGTTAAACAATTAAATTCATTCAATGACTTAAATAGGACTTAAAAATGTATGTAATAAAAGCTTAATTTATCACTCGAGCAAAAAAAAACAAAAGACAAAAAAAATATATCATAAAAAAATGATGACATTATAAGACACATTTTATTGGAACTTATATCGGGAGAAATAACAGTTGAATATGCACTTGAAAAATTGCGTTAGAATACACACGTACATTAACGTGTACTTTCTCTCTCATTTCTAGGACTAAGTTAATATTTTTTGTGTAAAAAAGGAAAGAAATAATACCTATTTGTATTTGCGGCATTCATTCAAGTGCGATCCAGCTAATTGAATTAACTTAATTGTTTTATTTCGACTTTCATTTATAAATAAAACATAATGTTGTAGGTACTTAAAAGACTTAAAGTTATTATTAAAAATGTTCAAGATTGACCCACCTTCACTCTGAGCCTTCACACCAGTTGCAGTGATATTATTATGAGAAAATTTCTAAATAGCAAAAGTCAAATTGAGAAGCGTCAAAGGGACAAGTGTCAAATTATGAAAAATCGACTAAGAGTGTAACACAGGTAAAAATAAAGTTCTCTCTACTAGATCGCTTGGTAGTACTACGGGTTTTTTTTTTACCCGTGGTTCTACTGGTAGTAATACTGGTAGTACCACGGGCAACAAACGATAAAATATGCAAAAATGATGAAATTTAATGAAAAACACGATGAATAGCGATCGCATTTTTAAGAATTAAATTGCCAAGCCTGAATAATATACACTATAGAAAAATATCTGGTAATTTTCGTTTGTCTTCGTAATTGGCCACCCTGTATATAGTATCGCTGACTGTTCACACCAAGGGCGAGAAGTCTGACAAACAAAGAACTGCCGGTGGTGTAACAGGTGCCTAAAGTCACCATCACATTACTGTGTTGTGTCGTGACGCGGGATACACAAATCAAACGAATCTGTTCAGGACTACGTCAAATCACGAGTTTCGATTGGCTAACACTGCTTCAGGAGGCGTCACGTCACGACACGACACAACACAGTTATTTAAATATTTTAAATCCGGCCGGCTTGAAAGTCTTTGTTTTGGGACTGATCCTGTGCCTTTGGCAGATTTGATTGATTATCTGAAGGATACGGAACAGTATTGTCGTGCTTGTCTACTGTCCTGTTTGACATTCTGGCGCCGCGACCGCATTCGCCAGAAAGTCAGGAAGGGGACACCACACAAGTTTCTATACAACCCTCGGTCGGTTGCCTATGCAAAAAAAAACAAGTTTGGAGTGGTTGTTCATCATAAAGCAGGAAAGAATCAAAGTGCGGCGAACATCTCGACAACATTGCAACATTTGCAACTGTATTGTAGTAGCTACATCGCAACCACAGGCGAATAATTAGACTCGCCCGCGAAGTATTGAATGAGCAATACTGGTACTAAGACATAGCATATTGTGTTTGTGCACCATATCTTTGGGAGATCGACACTTATTGGCCTGGACGGTCACGATTGGTAGCTTGAAACAGAGCTACTAGTGGTCACCACATTTTTTTAAATGCAGTTTTTTTTAGAAAACGGTGGACGGCGACTGCAGACAGTCACAAACCTACTGCCTTATCTTGGATATGGCAACTAAAGTACCAAGAAGATTAATTTGTTTTAATTGTTTCATACACAATTGCTCGCAGAACAGATGGCCGATGGGGCCACAAGGTGGGCACAACAAGGCCAAAATTGATGCTGGTAGACATTTGATTTTTGACAAATCAGTTTCAACTCGGTAGGGCCGATAGAACTGCGAAAAGTAATCATTTCCATTTTCAATATGTTATCAGGATTGGAAAGTTGCTAGCTATCTATGACCAGAAAATAAATACTTAATGTCATGAATGGTGAAGTGATTTAGCAATGGACTCCTACACCCTGGCTTGAGTTAGATAATATCCTAACATAAAAAATGTTTTTAATGATCTACACGTAGTAGCCCCTAACCCATTTACAAATCCAGACTGGGTTGTCACTGAGAATTTTCATCCAATCTGTACAGTACGACACAACTTAGATGTAGCATCGGTAAAATTCGTAAAACCGATCACCATGCGAACTGAGTGCGCCTTCAAAATCACCAATCTTTATTACTGCTTCAGGGTGAAAATGATCTTTCGAAAACGCAATAACTTGTTAAGTCTTATAGCCAAATACATTGGTAAAATTGAAAAATGAATGAAAATGTTCAAATCTATGCTACATCTAAGTTGTGTCTTACTGTACAAGATTATCACTAATTTTGTAACATGGATGGATATGTTGCATTTTTCATGAAAGTAGTCAAAAATTGATGATGCAGTAAGCATCATCAATTTTTGTCCTCTGTTCCTACTATTTATACAAGCAATTCTTCTGTTTTTACTAGCAATTCTTGATGTTATATAGATAAAAATGTAGATAAAAGTTGTAATATTGAAACTCTGTGTTAAACTTTACACGGGCCACAAGAGATCAATCTTGCGAAAATAAGATTCCGGGGAGTCTTGTTTCAACTGATAATAAAATTTCGAGTCTCATTCATAAGTAAAATAAAAAGTGGTATAAAATATAAAAGCAAGAAGTTCTATCTGGGGAATATCACAATAAATTATGTTCTTTTGTAGTTAGGAAGGTAACTTCTAGATTTGCCACAAAATTCTGAATTTCTCTAAACCCACGGAAATGGCGAGTAGAAATGGGTCGGTGGGTCGCCTTAGGGGCGGATAAATGTAATTTTTCAGGGTTTAAAAATCTTGAAATTCGAATGACAGGCAGGATACAGTGAACCTTTTCTACGACTGGTGAAACACGAAGGCCAAGGACAAATCTCATTCAACATCAAGATAACAACGACGTAATGCCAAAACATAGGTTATTTACACTGATAACTTATAAAACTGCTCATTGAACTATTAATAGGACTTCGACTTACCATGACTACTGGTTTCCTTCCACCCAACTCTTTTAGATCATGAGGCATAGTAAGTTTTTGATGAAATTGTTAGAATAACGGGAGACCCCGTTACAGCCTAGTTTCTACAATGATTTGCACTTTCACCCTCCGAATTGCAGCAGCAACTGACACAATATTGATAATATTACACAAATAATAACAGGAAACAGGTATTTCTGGAATATTTACGATAAAAAATAAACAATGGCACAGTCCTTGTTTCGCAGAAAATAATGTGATAGATAGTGATGTGCCATTGTGCCTGCCATAGTCTATTTTAGAAACTCACTATTTCTTACTATTAGTAAACTTACTTTTCTCTGAGAAATTCTATAATGAAATCCAACTTATGTATTGAAGTGTTTTACAAAATAAATTCCGTCGTGTGATGTTTTAGGTGATAGAATTAGTAATCTAGAACAATCATAATTTTATCTTTTAGTTTTTTGATACGTGATGCGTGTAATCCTATCGTCAAAAGTTACAAGGAAAAATTCGTTTTTTTCTTTTTAGTCTGTGGTTGATTGACGACTTCGAGAAGAAGGAAAAAGCAAGCAGACGCATTTAATTATCGTTTTCCAGTTTTATATTAGTGCAAAATGGCTAAAAGGAAGAATAAACCGTTGATAGACTCGGACTCCAGCAGCGAGTGCTCAGATTTGGACTCAGTGAGTTAATTTTCTTTAAAAACCTTAGGTTATAAGTTCACGTCCGTACGTAACGATTTTGACGGCATTCTTCATTAATTTGACTGCGTAAATAGGCCAAGATCAATGTTCCTTCGTTCTAAATTGATCTTTTGCGCATTACATGCAAAACAAGTGTATGTAACATGTTTCAGTATCCAAAATATCTCCACAAAATTGTCCCTTATCTTTTTCTTAGAAAACGTCGTTGTTTACGTTACAGCTTTATTAAATGGCTTCTGTTGCGTGAGTCATGTAAAAATGAATGAAAGTCAACATTCCCGCCTTTATTTTTGCGATAATTCACTAGTAAATTAAATTAAAATGAAATAGATCCAAAACAGATCTGTTAGAACTTATTTCAAAGTTATAGCTTAAAAAAAAGTTTTGATCTCGTCATGGCACTGTTGCTAAGTTATTCAGCCAAGAAATGTCCAATGGTTATATAATTTTGGGTCTAGACTTTCTCTTTTGATCATTCAACTGATGTATTATTCGATTTGATGGGTTATTCTTCTATTATATTATTATTATGTCTTATTTGTATGCATATTCTTTGTGATTCAAAGATAAATAATGACAACTCATTTTATTTATTATTCATTCAAAACATTATCAATAAAATATTTGCGATTAGAGAATTTATCTCTAATATTTTTTTATGATTACGTACTTAGGACCGAATAACCAACCACACCCCTCCATTCTGTAAAACCATTGACAATTAGAGCGGTTTAAAGTTTTTTGTGAAATAAAAATAACTAGGCTATCATGAGATGAGTCATGAAAATACAGGAGGTTAATGTTTTAAACAAGGATGTGAAAAATGAATATTCATACTAAATACGTTCATAAACAAAAACATTTTTTTTTTTGTTGTATGAAATGGATGTCTGAATTGTGTATCTTCTAAAATGGCATTTAACTATAGTACTGCCTATTGTAACACCATTATGTAGCTTTCTAATACAACAAAGTTCTTGTTGAGTACATCTGCAAGCTGTAGTAGTCAGTTCCTAGAGTACATGTATGACCTGACCTGACATAGTCTAACTAACAAATCTTAACACCACTCACAACTGTGAATAATACAAAAATATAAATACAATTACTGAATTTTTTACCCGACTGCCCCAGAAGGAGGGTAATGTTTTTCGAGAGTATGTATGTATGTATGTATGTCTATTCTTTGGCACGCTCTGTAGCCTAAACGGCTTGATGGATTTTAACATAAGGTGTCGTCAGATTCGTCTTAATTGTAGAAGTGACATAGGCTATACATATAATATTTATGTATTGCATCTGCAAATACAAAAAAAAGGTTCGGGAAGGTTTTTTTTTAAATAAATTACAACAATATTGGTATCAAATAAAAGCTGCTAATGAGTCAATTCCAAATTAAGATATATTAATTAAACTAAAATACTTGAAATAAAGAAAATTATTCAAAAAACAAAAAAACCCGACTGCAAAAACACATAACTGAAAAGAGAAAAACAAGCATTATAATCTATAGAATTTTAGTATCGCAGGCGGGGACAATAATAATTATAACAATAATAACCGGAGCTATGGTGTAACTTTTGTTTGTCCCCGCCTGCGATACCAAAATTCTATAGATTATAATGCTTGTTTTTCTCTTTTCAGTTATGTTTTTGCAGTCGGGTTTTTTTGGTTTTTTGAATAATTTTTTTATTTAATTTAATTCAATTGTAATAATTGAATAGTAAAATACTAATACACTTTGCATGGTGCTCCTATTATTATTATCTGACCAAGATAACGTCTGGACTTTACAAGAGACTTTACCTTTGAGTTGGTTTTGGTGATTCTCCTCAGACTAGTTGGATATGAAAAACCAACCTCATCTAGTTTTTTTTTTTTGTTGATGTATTTATTACACATCATAAATCATTTATTATTTACACAAATACATTTAAAAAGTTGCAGATTATAGAGAAGCTAATTTCTTTTATACATTCTTCTTCTCTGTAAGTTGCCATGTATAAAAAAAAAAAAACCAGGTTGGCCATAGTCATCACTGCAAGAGTTTTATTGTAATAGACCTCAATTAATTACTCTTATTCTTTTAAATTTTATGTGTATTACTACGGTCCTTAGCTGGTCAAAATAAACATTTATTATTATTTTTTACAGCAATTCCTAAACTTAGCCAAGAAAAAGAAGAAAACTGGAGACTCTCCACCTCCATCTAAATCGAAGAGATCTGGATCAGGATCTGACAGTGAATCAGACTGGGACGACGATGATAATAAGAAGAATAACTGTAAGTTTCTTGTTTCACTGTAAAATTCCCTGTTAAGACAATTTTGTTCCCCTCTGTAGGTGTACAAAATACTAGCTTCTGCGGCAATTTCTTGTTTTAACATAAAATGTCCTATGAGAATGTCATGTTTCCTGCCTCCCTTTCCACCAATTTTAGAAGCTCAAGAGTTCATACTCAGTAGAGAGAGTACAGAGAGTTCATATTTGGGGGTTAATAACAATATAACATGATGACTTTAGCCCTTAATATTTGTTAGGTATGTTAGTTTTTGGCTGAGGATTATTAACTTATCCATGATGATAGAATGACAAACTGGGGTTGCGTTAGTAAAAGCAAAAATATTAATTTATTACAAAAGAAGTACTCATAAATCTTTTCTGGTATTCAACTGCATCTGGTGACAGACAACCAACATTTTGAAAAAGGCCAGATAGATCCATCTTCTCTTCTTTTTCCAGCAAAATCCTCATCATCATCAGGCTCAGATTCTGAAAGTGATGCCAGAAGTGATACTTCAAAAAAGAAAGAGCCGGCTCGGACCAGTAGAAAGACTTCCTCGGACCATTCAGACGATAACCGGAAAAGACCGGAGCCCAAAAAGACAGAAAATAGACAAAGTACTGACAGTGCAGGGTCTGGGAAAAAGAAGGAGACGTATAGTGAACCAGAGGAAGGTATGTTGAATGAAAGTTACATCATTTTTTATTTCAATTAATGGCATCTCGCAGGGCAACCAAGGAGGTTGTCGGTTGCTTAACAAAACTTAACTTTCGTGTGGGCGCCTCAATAAATTAAGGGCCTCCTGCCAGGACATAAAACTAAAACCTCGTGCAGACAGGCGCGACGCGACACAGATATTGTTGTACTGAGAAGTTTTCTTAGAAATTGTTTTGTTAGAGTCGCGTCGCACCCGTCTGTAAGGGCACTCCTTGTGAGGTACGGACCTGGGCTTAGGGCGTCTGTGAGAGAGGGCAGTAAGTTACAGTAATGGATACTGTTATAGATGTTTACTTTCTTCAGGGTGTAATAGAAATGACTAAAGATCCGAAAAGGAAGTATTTAATTTATCATTATGAACCACTTTTACTATGGGGTCAAACTTCAAATCGCGAAAAATCGCCCTTAGCAACCGCTCGCCTAGTTTTAATTAGCATATTTTTGCCCTGGCTGGAGGCTTTGAGCCGCAGGAAAATCCGGTTAAGTAGTAATGACTACAGAGGTCAGCTACGAGAATGTATAAATAATACACATTCGCAGCATGCTTGTACAATTGGTAACCACAAGTAAAAGCGCACGTCGCTTCGTGAAATAAAAATTTGGGATGCTTCAGATACCGATACCCATGCCGATATATCGGCGATACTCGAAGTTTGCCGATTTAACTATGCTCGGGGAAACCCCGCGTTTTATTCAGTAGTTTGTTTCGCCCGCCCACTTGGTCCTCGCACTCGCTTAACTATCCCATTTCGCTAGGTTGATTGTTGTCGTGCGTCTAATCTCAATCTGCCTATAGTTTTAAACGGTTTTATTTAGTTTGTCCTGTTATTTGTTCTTTTTATATTAATGAAAAAAATAACCTGACATGAGTTTTATTTATTGTACTTTCAATCTTTAATTCAATAAGCGTATCGGTATCGCCGATATTTTTATAAGAGTATCGGTATCGTATCGGCAAAAAGGCGTATCGAGGCATCCCTAATAAAAACACTGTACCTGAATATGAGTAACATACAGGCACCATAATATAACTAAAGGTTATATATGTATAGGTGTGCCTTGCAGCACCATGTCTATGATGTTTGGGTGCTATTGTTCTCAAAAGTCTTGGGAATTGCCCAAGTACTCCTACAGTAATTTAGATTGAAATTACTATTATTTTTCTTTTTTTTTTAGGCGAAGTATCATCACATTCATCAGACAATGATTCCATTGATTCTGAAGAGGAATTTGATGATGGGTGAGTACGTTATCACCAATTAAGTCCTATATCTACACACAATAAGGCTGATTTTACAGTGACACCACGCTACCGAACTGGACTTGGAAGCCAATTTTTTGTATAGGCTTCTGAAGGAAAACAGGTTGTTCTAACTATAAAGCCCACCAGGACAATTCATTAGCCAACTTATCATTAGGTAGAATGCAGCTTCTTTCCTTGCTTATGTAAAAAATATTGAAAATTATTATTGAACCGTGTAAGGTTCTCCTTCTCGTTTTCGTGTGGGGTAGTGAGTAACCTGGTGACAGAGTTAGACGCCCTCTGACTTGGCTTCACATGCCGTCGAGAATTATCTCTCAGCTCAGGCCACCGTTTTTGAAGCAAGTGATAATTATACAATACGTACATGAATCTGAAAAGTCAGAGGTGCGTGTCTTGGGTTCGAACTCGAGACCAATGACTTGGCAGTCTGACGGTCTCACCACCAGGCTATAGGAATATGTTCTAGTATGAAACGTCCGCTCACATTAGCTTCAACGAATATGAGCTTTATTTGCTTAAAGTAAGGTTCATAATCGTAACTTGACCTAACAAAGAAATCTGTGAGTCTTGTCCTTAGTAACGAAACATTTGCAGATGTCGTCAAGACGGGCTTTATTTGTTTTTTCAAGAAAATTTGACGTATACTACTTCCAGTTATCTAACTTATTTGTCTAGTTGGCCAATAATAGTCGGAAAAATAGAGAAATACGTAAAAAAATTACTACTTTTTATCACTGATAGCATTCTCACCTTTTATCACTCAGCTACGACGAAAACCTCATGGGAGATGAAGAGGACAGAGCTCGTCTGGCTGCCATGTCCGAGAAAGAGAGGGAACAAGAGATCTTCAAACGTATTGAGAGGAGGGATCTTATGAAGACCAGGTTTGTAGACAAATTCATCTATATAAAGCTAAAGAGTTTGTTTGTTTGAACGCTCAAATGACTGGAACTACCTTCGGATTTGCCCCATTGATAGGGAAGGTCATAGGCTATGAAACATCACGCAACGACCCATAGGGGCCGAGTAAAAGAAAAAAAGTCAGACAGAACGGTAAGCGAAAACGAAGTCAAAGCGCGGGCGCGATGTGATGCGACGTGATGGGTCAGGGTAACAAGAAATTTCACGCGAATGACGTCGCGAGCAGAAGATTTTATATAAGGTGGTTGAAGGCATCTGGCGTTGGTTGCCATTGTGTTACGCAGCGCGGTTGTCACTGCCAAAAACATTATTAACACTGCGTGCCTTAAAATAAAGTCGAAAATAACAAGTGAGACACGCACCTTTTTCTGTTTAGATACGCTCTCGAGCTACGTTTATTTATTCTCAACTTTATTTCAACTGCTGTAAGATCGATATTGTTTGGTAGTGTCAGCCGCGCTGCGCTGCGCCTCGGCAAGTGAGCGCCGGTCCTAAGGCATTGTGCATAATATCTTCCAAGCTACCATAGTGTAAAACGCAGTTTATGTCTTGAACTACCGTTGTTCAAAGTGTGAAGAAATGGTCTAAGCAGGTCGAGATGTTGTAAGCCCCGCTGCCACAAAGCTGTATAACGTATGTTACTATAGTAATCTTCGGGGTTTTTACTAGAGATGCCTCGATACGCCTTTTTGCCGATACGGTACCGATACCGATGCTCTTATAAAAATATCGGTGATACCGATACGCTTATTGAATTTAAAAATTGAAGGTAAAATAAATAAAACAAAATATTTATTTTTATTAATATAAAAAGAACAAATAACAGGACAAACTAAATAAAACCGTTTCAAACTATAGACAGGTTGAGATTAGTCTGCACGACAACAGTCAACCTAGCGAAATGGGATAGTTAAGCGAGTGGAAAGTCAAAGTGGGCGAAACAAGACACTAAATAAAGCGCGGGGTTTCCCCGAGCATAGTTAGTTCATGCCTCGTTTGCAACGAAATAGACGATACAACACGCGCGTTTACATTAAATTTTTAAAGCGCGAAATTTTTAAAGTATCGTTGAATCGGCCATAAAAATATCGCCGATGCCGATATATCGGCAAACTTCGAGTATCGTCGATATATCGGCATCGGTATCGGATGCATCCCTAGTTTTTACCCAGAGTTGGCATCAAACTAAGCAAGACTTATTTGCCGAGCTGTCCTAGTCCTACTCGGGCCCTATGTCTCATGATATCAGTCTCCCTAGGGCCTACATCCCAATTAAAAAATTGACAATGCAATTACAATTGGCAATTTATTTGCTAAACATATAAACAAACATGATTTTTTCGGAAAACAACTGTAATACTTACACATAAGGTTCAGTTTGCGCTACAACTTCATTTTTTTAATGATTTTTCTAACAGTACTAGTCAGTCTAAAATCAACTTTATTTACACCTACATAAAGTTGATTTTTGTGTTAGTGGAAATAACATCAATTGGAAACTAGAATTTAATAAATAGACCGTAAGAAACAAAAACAAAAAATTGTTTATTCAGCAAAAATAAGAGTCACATTAAAATCCAAAGTCTATGTCCCTGGCTGTCATAGTGTAATTCTTCCCTTGTCTATCTTCTCTATGATAATTAAAACTTTGACATAACACAGATGGGAAATAGAACGCAAACTACGCTTAGCGCGACGTTCAGCGGCCGAACGATCAGCGTCGCCGGGAGAAATACAAAGGAGAAGAGAAGCGAGGCGAAGGAGGCGAGCTTTGAGGGAACAGCGGCAAAGAGAGAGGGAGAGGGAACGACAGGAGAAACGAGGTGAGTGAGAGAGATAGCAGAGACATTGTCTTGAGTACCGCCGCTTTTTCTTTGTCAGTTAAGAGGGTTTACGTCGTACGGCATTTCATACAAACTTTCAAGCCCTTATTTTTCGAAATGACTGAACCGATTTTAATGAAACTTCATACGCATAAGCAAGATACCTAAGGTCAGGTCAGGTAAGGTAAGGTCAGGTAAGGTCTAAAAACTTAGTTAAGAACATTTTCTAAATGTTTTATTTAAAAGCAGATAACTGGAAATCTCTGTCTCTATGGAAAATTAAAAATCTGTCTAATTTGGCTGTAACACTATTTTTTCGAAAATGTTCTTAACTAAGTTTTTAGACCTTGGTATCTTGCTTATGCGTATGAAGTTTCATTCAAATCGGTTCAGTCATTTCCAAAAATAAGGACTTGAAAGTTTGTATGAAAAGCCGTACGACGTAAACCCTCTTAAGCGTTGTTATGAAGCGGTGAAAGAAAAAAGTATTTGCTACTACAACCGTTACTCTTGTTGTCTTGTGATTAACAAAGACCATTTGGCTTATGTTTGTTTTTAAATTGTTCAGCCTAACAAGCACTGGCGGATTAAGGGGGGCCCCAAGTCTTTAGAAATACTTTTTAATCAAATCCCAAACAAAGCCAAAATTATGTTCAGTAAGGCAGTCTTTGTTGGCCCTACATATACTAATTATAACTGTGTTGCATCCTACTTTCTCTTTTTTTTCAAATTTTTTTAGTAGACAAAGTAACTTCTATTTATTTATGAACACTCTAAAGAAAACCTTATCTATCCGGGACCGGTTGCTGAAATTTTACCTACTCAGATTTCAAAACTTCGTGGTACCCGAGATCTTTTTAAAAATGGAGCGTAGGTACAGCATAGAAAGTAGACTTATTTGTGGAAATAATAATATTTTCACAAATAAACCTAGTTTCTTATACTGTCCATATTTATATTGTGGTGGTGTCGCCCGTAGGGTTTGACAGGACTACTAGGTACTTACATAATCAGCCTATTAATGTTCCCACTGCTGGGACACAGGCCTCCTCTCTGTGAGAGCCATGAGAGGGAGCGGGCCGTAATGCACCACGCGGGCCCAGTGCGGGTTGGTAGATGTGATGTCTTCGAATATTTGGTTCTAAGACATGCTGGTTTCCTCACGATGTTTTCCTTCACCGTTTTGAGAGCAGTGGTGATGAAATTATCTAAACAAAGTAAAGCGCCTGCTTGGGTTCGAACCCACGACCTACAACTCCTACAGGTACCTACACCAAGGCGTAATGTTATGTATGTTTGTTTGTTTGTATATTACGCCGGATTGCGCTCATCTGGTCTCTTCATTTCGAAACCGACTTGCATTGCGTATTTATAATCTGTTACTAATTATATTGTGTTCATTAACAGAAGCGGAAGCAGAGCGACCTGAAGCTAAAGAACCCGAAAAGGAGAAGGAACAGACACCTCCAAGTCCTGGGGAGATACTGGATGACCCTAAGGACGCAGGTGAGAATTTAGGTAATTGTATTTTTTTTTTTATTATTTCCCTTATAATTTGACATATAATTTTTATTTTTATTCTGTGACCCTTATAATTTGTATTACAGCCCGATTCAAACTTTTATGGCGGCTCGGAACATGAGGCGAGTCGCTGCGCAGTAACAAATGAATGTGTCAGCGGGGTGAGGGGTGGGGTACTGCGCAGGAGCAGCTAGTTTCCGAGCCGCCATTAACTTTGAATCGAACTATACTCATTCGTTTATTTTAATTGCATTTGACATTTTATTTTAATTTTTATTCTGTGACCTTTATAATTTGTACCTATTTTAATTGCATTGACATTTTATTCTATTGTGATTACCTCTGTTGCAGTATTGTGAAATTTTATTTTGTGTAATATGGGTTTCGTCAGAATTTTTATTTTTTATTTTTTTTATTTCGGTATACACAATATACATATACAATTACTTGACATTATAGAGATTTTTTTTTATCCGGCCATGTGCGTGTCGGACCAGGCACAAAGAAGGGTACGGATCCGTTCTTGGACACGACCAGATTTTATCATTTTTTACGTAAGCAAAAAATTTACGGCTATACATTGAGTCAAAATGTGGCATGACGTCACTCCCCGGTAGATTGTATACTGATTTGTGACGTAGTAGCGAGCCCCCACTCGGGCAAATTAAATTGTATTTAGATTTTAATAAGATAAAGCAAAAAAAACGTGTCTTATATTTTTTTTATTAACTATCAGACTGACATGACGAACCATTTTTTTTATCCCAGGCTATACAAACTAATCGTAGATGCTGCATCATTTAATAATGTTTTTTTTTTTTATTGTTCTCATATATAGAAGTAACAAGAATAATGTACCCAGGATTTCGTAACATCTATATTAATTTAAAAGAGTTTCCTTGGAGTTTCTTGCCCCTTCTTCTCCACAGAGATCTACGTTTTGGAATGTGCTACTAGCTTCAAGTTTCTGACTAACTGACCGACTCTTTGACAATTCAAAAGTGCCTGTAAATGGTTTAATTTAAATAAATGCGAACAATAAATCTATTCATCCATGTTTTTTTTAATTCTAGACCCCTCGGAACGTTCAGCCTCCCCCCTATTCGGCGCTAAAACGGAGCGCAAACGCAACGTGGATGACAAACGACAGAACGCGATGGCGCTGTTGCGAGCACAGAGGGATGCTAAAGCGAGCAGAGTGGAGCAACACAAGCAGAAGAGGAGGCTGGAGGAGGAGACGAATAAGGATAAAGATGACGATGATGTGAGTAGACATTTTGTATAAGATTCTGTGAACTACATTTTTTTTTTGTGCAATTTTTGACAAAAAAGATGGAGATCTGAGTAAGATGTAGAGTCAAGTCAGATTGGCCATGTAGGTATCAAACTCATAAATATTTTTTTATTTTTATTTTTTATTATCATATATACAAAGAACACAGGATTAGATAATAGATAGCAATCAAAAACCACTAAGGTTTAAACTTATGCTATCGCGAGTCTATCTCATTATTATACAATTAATAAAATCTTTAGGTCATTAAGTGGTTACAATCATTCCTTAAAATACTTAAGTAATATTGCCTAAGTTTACATTTTATATTTTTAGGTGTAATACATTTATTTATTTCTGAGGGTAGACTGTTTATAAGTCTCGGTATAATAAAACCGGTAGTTCGCTCGCTACGTATGGCGAGCGAACGAGAATTGTTGGCGGGCTGTGTACAAAGCCAATTCTCAGAAACTATTAAAATAGATACTACTAACTATTTAAATAGATTTAAAATAGGATAGGATATAAATCAGGACATTTTTTAACAATATCAAAAGAACCATAGACCGACCGATAAGGCTACGTTTCACGACCTCAGTGGCTATGCTGGCGTCGCCATCGGTTGCGACGTTAAGCTGATGTAGCTGTACGTTGTAGATTGGTGACCATGCATTATACATACATTGAGACACTATACATGATTCATTTGATTGATCATTGTCAAATGGTAGCGTTTTTAAGGCGTAAAAAAAAGCATTTCGGTTTATAATTTTTCACAACATTGCTAACGAGCAAAGATAGTTTTAGAGTAACCCGTTTAATTTCGGACTTAAAACAGAGTCTCATAAAAAAACACGCCAAAAAAACACCGTACACCCATCATAAACACCACATTCTAATAACTAACACTTATGTTGTTCGTCCTCCTAACCACGAAGGTCAAGGTCTTGTTCTCAGGACGCTGACGCCGAGATCATCGGCGACTCTAGCAAACAGAGCGTCAAGTTGAAATTGCATTTTTAAAGTAAAAGAAAACATAAAAATAAACATAATAGTTTACATACATACATATATTCACGCCTTCTTCCCATGGGGTAGGCAGAAACTACAGAACGCCACTTGCTACGATCCCTACATACTCCTTTTGTAATTTATTATTTTAGTTTATTAATGTAAGTTTTCACAACTTTACTGACGCCTACATTAATGATAGTTTCGCGATAACCCGACTAAATCCGAACTAAAACGGAGTCGTCATTCATGAAAACGACGTCATAAACACACCATACGGATCACAGACACATACCATCTCAAAAATCACCTACAAAAAGCAGTTATTTATTATTTTCTGCCCTTGTTGTAACCTCGAAGGTCAAGGTCAAGGTCACCGCTTGTTCTCAGGACGCTGACGCCGAGATCATCGGCGGCTCTAGCAAACAGAGCGTCAAGTTGAAAGCCTCCGATATCTATTCTGATGATTCCGGCTCCGATTCTGATGATAATAAGTCACAAGGTAAGTGTTGTATTTTTATTTTAGAAATATTTCGGGGAATTCCCCCGAAGTGTAATATTTTGATCAGAAATAATAACTTCTCTGATCCTCGGTCCGGTCGGTGCAGCGGCCTTAAGGATTTTGCTAACATGAGAAATGTTTCGTCATTAGCCCAACATGATAAAACGAAATCGAAAACCGTTTTTTCTTCGCATTGTAGCTCTGCCCAAGCGTAAAGCGCGGGCCGAAATTCGCTCGCGCCGAATATGGCAACTAGGGAGCCGCCTCCACGAGCGACAGAATCGCGGCCATATGACCGTCGTGCCACGAATGTCTATACACTCTCTTAGAGGCTCCACGAGCGAGACAGCGAAACGTCAGCGTAGAGTCCGCGCCACCACTGAAGGCCCTTTGACGCGGCGCTAGTGTCTATGCGACGTTCATCACACTACATTAAAAAAATGTAGTTCCACAATTTTCCGCGGGTCTTCTTTCGTGGTGCGTACTCTATCTTGAGCCTGCGTCAAAACAAAACAAACGCGGCGATTCCGTCACGAGTCGTCGCGGACACGCGGCGGTTCCGTTACGAGTCGCGACGATACGTTACGTTACGAATCGTACGTACGTATACGTTACGAATCGCAATGCGTTTCATTTTGACAGTTTACCTTATTTGCGTTCGCAATTTGATTGCCAAATTCAAATAGATATAATCTAAATCTTCTTATAATATTTCAATTCTCAGGCCGTCGCAGTTCCTCAAGTTCTTCATCATCAGGTGGAGAAGAAGTAGTGAAAAAGCGAGAACGTGAAGAAGTAGAGATCAAATACGCAGACACCAAGGAACAGATAAACAAACTTAGACTTAGCAGGTAAATAATGTTGTTCATACAAAAAATGTGTTTTCAGTTTTAGGGGTATGAGGAACAGGGTGTAAAGTTCACTCATCCACCATAGAAAAGGGAGGATCCTCCAACCAGACGGGTGTTATGTCTGGCGGGCAACTGCCCATAAGTTGATTTCGGATAGTCTTATCTATGTTTTTCGCTCGGTAAACTCTAACTGCGCGATGCAGGAATTGTGTGACGTCATGTCTTTGCTGCGTAGTTCGTATGTAGCGGTGTAACACACAGTGTTATGTATCTGATTTCTGATGTTTCGGTGTGTTAATCAGCAAAATCGGCTAATTCTCGGTTCCTATAAAAGAACGAATCGTTTAGCTTACCAATGGTAGCTTTTTTATTGCCAAACTAAGGCATATAAATACATTCGTAAGCTAATTTTGTGATAGCTATTTCCATATGGGAGGGTCTACTATGTAAAGGTCTTCGCAACATTATTGTTAAAAACACAGAACTCAGACTCTTAATTTTAACCAACAACGGTTCGTACTACAAAGGAATCGGCTAGTAGTAAGTAGATTTTACGCAATTTATTGTTAAAAACTATAACAATTATAATAACTAACAATTTATAGAACAAAGACCTCCGCCGCGTGTGTCTGTCTGTACGCGATAAACTCGAAAACTACCGATTTTTATACCGTTTTCACCAATGGACGGAGTAATTCTTTAGGGTTTTGTGTAAATTGGTTGAAATATGATTATGTTTGTTGAAGATGTCGGAAAAAATCCTGCCAACTGGAAGCTCATATTTCAACCAATTCAGACAAAATCGTAATGAATTATACACCTAAAGTTTAGGTGTATAATTCCTAAACCTTCCTCACGAATAACTCAGTCCATTGGTGAAAACCGTATGAAAATTTTCGTTTACGTTCGGTCGTTTTTGAGTTTATCGCCTTCAGACAGACAGACGCGGCGAAAGGACTTTGTCTTGTAATATGTACCTCGTTTATCTTATACATAACATATTATTTTGTTCCATTGTATCAGGTTTAAACTGGAGCGTTTGGTGCACCTGCCGTTCTTCGCGCGCGTCGTCAACGGATGCTTCGTTAGGATCGGCATCGGGAACAATAACGGGAATCCCGTTTATAGGGTGAGTTTGTTACAAAAAATAACTTTAATAAACTTGTAAGTTATAACTAACCGTACATGTAACATGTATTTATCCTGTATTCCTAATTTAATCCCAAAACATAGATTTTTTTGGAAAAATAACTTTAAAACTCGCACTTAAAGTTTTAGTTTGCGCTTACAATTTCAATTTTGTAAGGTTTTTCAATAGTAGGTACTAGTCATTCTGAAATCAGCTTATTTACACCACAAAAAAGTCGATACTTGTTTAAACTTCAATAAATGAATTCGAAACAAAGATTTTTATACAGAAGAAAGTAAATAGATTTATTTAGAACAGACTAAAAGGCACAAAATGTTGTGTGCCTTTTAGTCTGTGCTAAATACAGCACGTAAAAATAAAAAATGTATAAAATAAGATGTAAGAAATTAGTAGGAAAGTGTATCTCACGGTTGTGCCAAGTGGCGCTTATGTTCATGTTGTATCGATTCACAAGAACAAACTTTTCTCTCGTATTCGAGACTCGCGACTACGAAACGCGAAATTCTCGCCGTGTGAACGACTGTCGTATACGGCAAAACCGGTGGATAAAATCGGTGGCAACTTCGAGCGGTGTATGAGGAAAAATATACCATCGTAATAATAAACTTTTTAATTATTCACAGGTAGCAGAAATCATAGACGTATATGAGACGGCGAAAGTATATAATTTAGGAAACACTAGAACGAATAAGGGACTTAAATTAAGGCATGGAACGCAAGATAGAGTGTTCCGATTGGAGTTTGTTAGTAATCAGGTGAGTTTATACTATTTACCGTAAATTTTCAGTCTATAACTTTCCCACTGCTGGGACACAGGCCTCTTATCTGTGGGCTGTGTGTATCTACCACGCGGGCCCAGTGCGGGTCGGTTTCAACTATAAATTGATGCACAGAACCGGTGCTTGCGGGAGGCCTATGTTCTGCAGTAGACATGATGATTTTCGACTAAAAGGATGAAGATGACTATTTTATTGTTATTCATATAAGTAAACAAGTTAGTGTATTGGTTGCGGGAAAGTCCTAAAGGGTTACCGTGGCCCCTGGCAACGCACTGGCAACTGAAGGAACACGCAGTGGCGTGCACAGAGATTTCAGACAGGGTATGCACGCCTAATTTTAAAATAAAACGTACCAGTTTCAGCTTGTTTCGGTCGGTGGCTCACCGACCACCTACCCTACCCGACACTTACTGTACGTCACCATTGCCTTTGCATGATGTTAATCTCAATATCAGTTATACCTAGATTCCAACATTCTCTTTATCTTGATTTGTAAACCAAATGCAAGGGAAACAATACAATGTGTTTGTGTGTACACAACCTGTTAGCCAGTAAGTAGGTACTTAAGTAATAATAATCATAAAACTTTTTATGAAAATAACAAGTAGCATCACCAATTCTTTTTTTTTAATCCAACCGGGTATGGAGGGCACGCCACTGGGAACACGGGCGGGTTTTAGTCACTAAGAGTCTGACACGCCCTTCCGCTCCGCCTAGAGCGGGAGAAGTTATTTGATGATTTACCACCCAAAAAGTGCCTCATTTATTAGTAGTTTTTGTCGAAAGAGACTGCCTCGATTTTCTAGCTAGTGACGGCGACAACTGAGCGTGGGGTCCTGGGTTTAATCTCCAGGCCAGTCAGAGTGTTATTTAGTTTACAAAATTAAATTTCTCAATAGCAGCCTGGATTCTAGATTTGTGCTTGTTTCATGGCAATAGGCTCGCCCCCCTTTTACATAGAAATTTTAAGTTAACTCTAAAAAACGAAATTACTAAAAATCTAAAATGGTCTAGCCTAAAAGTGGGATACTAAACAGTTTCGCTACTTCATATTTTAATAGATATTCCATTTTCACAGGAATTCACCGAAAGCGAATTCCAGAAATGGAACAAAGCCATCAAAGACGCGAACAAGAAACCACCGACCATGGAGTTTGTTAGGAATAAGATACAAGAAGTTAAGGAAGCGCTTATGTATGAATTTAAGGTAAATAAACTTATTATATTTATTCTTATAAAAAATATACAAACAGAAGGCACTTATGTATATTTTTTGCTAGATTCAGACATATGCGTTTGTGATTGTTTGCTTATGGGTTTGTGGACGTGCTTTGGGTTAACCCAAATGAATACGGACTCAAAACGGAGCTCTTGCTGCAGCTATTTTGATTCATTTATAGCATTGCCTTGGATTAGTCTCTAAGGGTAAGAACCAAAAGAAAAAAACTGCCAAACTACATTTATGTTATAAACTTGTATGAGAAATATTCCTGTTTATTAATGTTTATAACTTTTTCGTACGATCAGATCAAATTCAAAATGTTTTATTTCACATAAACCTACATGGGCACTTATGAAACGTCAGAAGCTACGCACGGTTCCAATTGGTCGTTTCCTATGGAGAAGAGCCGGCAAGAAACTCCACGGTTACTCTTTTAAAAATAATTGACTTTTACAATGTTTTCAAATTACAGTGCTGATAGATTGTCATGAACGAAGTTCTTTGAGTCCGAATTTAATAGCATATATCGCATTTCGGGGCTTATTTCCCTCACCATTCGCTGCCTCTTTAAATGCTACTCACAATAAAAATGAAATTATTTATATTAAAGTTATTTTTTAAAAGCATGTCTATGTTGTATCTAATAAAAATATTTCAATATTTCAAGAATACCTTTTTCAGGAAGAAGATGTAGAGAAGATTGTCGCTGAAAAGGACCGCTTTAGATCGCACCCGACGAACTACGCTATGAAGAAAACACAATTAATGAAAGAACGAGATGTCGCACAATTGAGGTAAACATCACATAGTTTATCATCTGCCTACCCTTTTCACTACTATGTTGGGGTTGGCTGCCAGTCTAACCGAACCAACTGAATGCCAGTATTTTACGTGCGAGACATGCAGTCTCGCACATCAATACGATATCTCTTGGTAAGACTGGTTGTCAGACTTTTGGGCTTCTGACGACCCGTAACGACTATTCGTAACGAAGGTCTAAAAATGACATGAAATGAAATGAAATAGGATATTGAAATCACTTTACACGCCATATTAATAAATATGTGAAAAAATAGCTAGATGAGTTCGGGTTTTCCTATCTGACTACTCTGAGAAGAAAGGCCGAAACAAACTCAAGAGGTCACAGTCTCTTTTAAAGTCAGTCTAGACATAATCCTGGTCAAGCCACATGAGAACCATGTAGATTAGTGTCTGAAATGGTCTTTTGAGGAAAGAACCACACAGATTTGAGTGGACTTGTTCAGTCAGTGCCAGCATTTGTCAGCCGGGACCAACGGCTTAACGTGCTTTCCGAGGCACGGAGGGATCTTTGTATGTAAAGATGTTCACCCATCCACGAACCAACCGTGGCAAGCGTAGCTTAACCTGATCGATCAACCCGTGCTTTTATTACTTAGCCAAAAAAGTCCCTCAAACATCACATAATTAAAGATAGTTAATTGACTCAGGCGTGAATTTGCGGAAATCCATTATAAATAAAATACAATTCAAATTCAAATATTCTATTTCAGATAGAACATTCATAATAATGTTAGTAGTAGTATAACTTAGCCTAATCTTAGTATTCAATTAAATTAATAATAATAAACACCCAGTGAACCATTGAACTGTTCAAACGACAATAGACGACGTATATTTAGCAACCTAATCCGCTTTACTGCTCTGCGTTCGGCGCTTGTCGTGGCAACACTTCGGGTTCGCGACAAGTCAATCGTCATCCTGAGGATGCCTCGTTGAGAGGTGAAACACGTGTCGATTTTTTACAGGGTTCTTTAAGAACAGTTAAGCGGATTAAGTTGCTAAATATACGTCGTTTATAGTATTTCACATAGTTAAAATAAAAACATAACATCACGCCAGTGATACCCGAAGGGTTGGGCAGAGGTGTCCCTATATGTATACCCACTTTTCGCCAGTTATGTTTTAAGTCGGGCGGAGCCTATTACCATGGGGTACCAATTCGAACAAATTATAATTAGTCTTGAAAAAAGATCATAGATGGCAGCATAGGTAACAATTATGAAATTAACAGTCACTAAAAAGCGATAAACGGAAGATTTTGGCTGAAGTAAGATTAGTAAAAATCAAAACTTCCTTGTTTAATGCTGATTTATCTATTGTAACTCATAAATCTCGTATTTTCAACAAAAAAAGGTAAAACCTTTTTGTTTAGGGCTCTTTGCAATAGATGGCGTTTTACTCAGTTTGTCATAACTGTAGTACATTTAGCCAGTCAATAGCCCGACTAGGGAAGTCTCATTTCTTTGTATGGGATTGGGTATCTGTACGTAGTATTATATTATCTGTGCTATTACCATCAAACGGGCACAAATTAAAAGTAAATAATATGATAATAATGAAGACTTCTAATGGAACACTCAATTTAATCACCCCAAGAAAAATTACCAAAGAAGTGGAAATCAGTTTGATTAAATAATGAAATTGCGGACCAAACCAAATAATAAATTTAGCTAATAGGGCCTCAAATAATATTATTTCTGTTTTATCATTTTATACCAACAACACGTCTGCGAGGTTTCGCTAGCTAATTTACCTTGACTTTTTTCAGGGGTGACGACGAAACAGTACTAGAATTAAACGCAAAAATCCAAGAATTAGAAGAACGCGCAAATCAACTAGACAAGACTCGAACATCGTCCATACAGAGCATCTCCTACATCAACAATAGGAACCGGAAGCTCAACGTGGAGACTGCCGAGAAAGCCATCATGGAGGAAGTAAGGCATATAATTATCTTTAACAAGTAGAAGTAAGTCTATTAAGAGCAGTGGTGGCCCAGTGGTAACGGCCCCGACTTACGAGTTGTAGGTCGTGGGTTCGAACCCCAGCAGGCGCTTTACTTTGTGTAAATAATTTCATCACCACTGCTCTCAAAACGGTGAAGGAAAACATCGTGAGGAAACCGGCATGTCTTAGAACCAAAAAATGGGCCGCGTGGTGGTTTACGGCCCACTCCCTCTCACAGAGAGGAGGCCGCAGTCCCAGCAGTGGGAACATTAATAGGCTGATGATGATGATGAAGTCTATTATCAGTGAAGGCACGTGAACATATTTATAAGAAGTTGGCAGAATCATCCCAACGCTGATTTGCTGGATTCTTTTCTCCTCTACCTATCGTTATTTCTCCTGACTGACTTTATTTTGTTTATATGTATAAATGTAGGCTATATAAATTAGTATAAATTAGTATTTATTCTTTTTCGAGTTGTCTATCAATTTTGTGGCACCTGCTATGTTTTGTCTCTGCATCACCCTAAGGTTGACTGGTAGAAAACTCCTCAGGCATTAGGTCCGCCTTTGTACAATATTTTTTTACTTCTGCATAGAGTTTTAATAAATAAATATAATAATAACTAGCATTACCCCGCGGTTTCACCCACATAAGTCTCGATTCCGTGGGAATATCGGGATAAAAAATATCCTATGTGTTATCCAGGTTATAAACTACCTGTGTGCCAAATTTCATCCAAATCCGTTCAGTAGTTTTTGCATGACAGAGTAACAAACATCCATCCATACATCGCTCATAAACTTTCGCCTTTATAATATTAGTAGAATAATACCAGGCTATAAAACATTGGTCGGGCCCCTGCCGGAAAGACTATGGCCCCTGCCAGTCCTTTCATAGTCCTAGATAACTAGTTCACTTTAACCACCCAAACCCATAATCTATTACATTTGTTTCCATATCCTGCAATAGTCCTACACCAACCGAGGGTTGTCCTTGGGTGCACTTGCATAGTGCGAACAGGGATAATCGTCGGTTGGTGCCTTATTTGATTAAAAACGTGTAACGGGCCTCTGCGAGTTGACTTCGGCCCCTCGTACGGCTTCCAAAACCAGCCCCAGCGCAGGGCAATGGTCTCGGAGAAGGCCACGAGCATTGATCACCACGCTTGCTCAAGCAAGATGGCGATTTCAGTCTTATACTAACTAAAACTCCAGCTATCTAATTACGCAACACATTTTCGTAAACGATTCCGACTAATCTGTTTCTTTTTGACAGTTCAACAATATTCATTGCGTTATTTACGTTGTTGAGCAGATTTTTTTTCGAACTTATGAAGCAATGAATTAGCAATCTGTTTCAAAACGATTCAAATTCTGATTGATCGTGTATTACGTAATTAGGGTACAGATTTCCTCACGATGTTTTTCCTTCAACGATGTCAGTAATGTTCGATATAAACTTCTGACAACTGTAAATTTATGATTCATTCTAATATCGGTCTGTAATGTAAAAAAAAAATACCATCTATGGAAACTAATTACCCTATGATTTTAAAGGTAAAAGCGATGAAAGGCAAGAAAACAGACGACCCGTTCACAAGGCGGCATACCAAACCTGTGATGAACTTCAAATCTGGAGGAAGTAAAACTATGGTAAGTTATTTTAACAGAGCGTTTGTTCTGAACTAGCGCGCACGGTTTTTTGACTTGACAAAACATCGAGATAGTCTAGTCCAGCGTTACTCAAAGTGTGCTCCGCAAAGCCTCTGTGGGGGTTCCGCGTAAATACTGGTTTGAAAAAATTATTTCATACCTCCCATTAGATGCAAATGTTAATGTCAAGTATTATGATTATTAATGAAGAATACACATAAAACCAGGTATTGATTATTTTATAAATTTTATAATAATATTTTATAAGTTATCAAAAAGGGTTCCATCGCCAAAAAAGTTTGAGAACCTCTGGTCTAGTCACTTTTTAACGGAGTTAGGATGATTTTCAGTAGGATATTATATTAAGATTTAACCTATTTATTCATTTTCAGGACATCATCAGAACCGAAGAAGAAATAGCCGAAATATTAAAAATTAAAGAAGAAGAGGAACAAGCACTTAAAGAACAAAAAGAACGGGAAAGACTTGTAAGTATACCATACTGTTACCGCAGCGTTCGAGTGTCGAGTGGAGCGACGCGGGATGACATGACGTCACTCGGCGGCGGCTACATTTAGAGGTATGAGGAACAGGGTGTGACGGGGTTGTGTCTGGCGGGCAACTGCCCGTAAGTTGATTTCGGTAGTCTTATCTGTCTTTGCTGCGTAGTTCGTATGTGGTACACCGCTACAGCTTCATCAACTAGGAACCCCAACAAAAGACGTGCAAGTTCAAATTCGACATAGTTGAGTAACGAACAACGTTGGTAAGAACGTAGAGTCTGTGCGTCCGGCGCTCGGCGCGGTAACACGCCGTGTTCGGTTTCGCGATAAGTCAATCGTCATCCTGAGGATGCCTCGTTGAGAGGTGAAACACGTTCTTACAAGGTTTTTTGTGACTTCAGGGAATAGTTAAGTGGAATAGGTTACAAAATATATCTTTTATATTTATTTTTTTTACCTTTTTTGCATGTCGTTTGAAAAGATGTTAAGGTATATATTTTATGTGTTTTGCAGCAACAAATCCAAGATGAAGAGAAAGCTAAGAGAGATAAGCCGGCTGCGAACGACACTAGTTTATACTCCCTACATGACTTCGATATCAACATTGAGTTGGACCTGCCTATTGCTAGTAAGTATATTTTCATACCGGTAGTCGTAGCGTTAGAATGTCTCCCACTAGGTAGACCGATGACCTTGTGAAGGCCGCAGGATCCGCTGGATGCGGGAAGTACAGAACCGGTCGAAGTGGCGGTGCTTGGGGGAGGCCTATGTCCAGCAGTGGACGTCTTTCGGTTGGAATTCCATAATAATATCGTAGCTAAATATGTGTAATAGCAGCGGCACGGCATGACGCGCTGGTCACACTGCCAGCGCGTGCAAGGTGTTGTGTTGGGTTCGATCCCCAACACTGTCTCCATGTCAACTTACAAACTATACAAGGTGGAGACTACAATACAACAATAAATGAAAACACTGGCAATACTTATGCATATGAGTTTTTCAAACAAATTAAATAGCCACTCTATAAATTCCGTTTATCCAACTAGGGCCTATTCTCAGACATACATTTCCGAGTATCCACCTTAGGGTGGATTTTTTGAGGTGGATAAACGGAATAACCCGAGCCGACTATGGATTTTGCCGATCTTCTACTAGGTATTTAGGGGTATGAGGAACAGGGTGTAAAGTTCACTCATCCACCATAGAAAAGGGAGGATCCTCCAACCAGACGGGTGTTATATCTGGCGGGCATCTGCCCGTAAGTTGAATTCGGATAGTCTTATCTATGTTTTTCGCTCGGTAAACTCTAACTGCGCGATGCAGGAATTGAGTGACGTCATGTCTTCGTTGCGTAGTTTGTATGTGGCGGTGTAACCACTACAGGTATATTGACTTAACTATTGAATATATTCGATTGAATTTTTGTATGCAGAATGGGAACGTCATTAGAGACACGCCGTATACTTTATTGTTGTATTGTCGTCTCCCTTGTATACCTACCTACTCCTCCAAGATAGTGCTTTAATCCTAAAAATATATCCCCGTGTGATGCTCCCAATACTAGTAAACCTGCATTTATTTCCAGAATCAGTTTCAAGCCAACCGAAGCAGGTGACAACTAAAGTGAAAGAGACCGGCCCCAAGCGTTCACTCAACTTAGAAGAGTACAAGAAGCGCCACGGACTCATATGAGTGTTGTGTACGCACAGACAGACTGAGTGCATGTGATTTAGTGTCCGGAGTATTGGTGAAATAGTGTTTTTGAAGTGAAGAAGTGAAATTTTGTGTTTTTTTTTCGTCATTTTGGTGAATTACAATACTATCATTGTTTGGGTAAATATTCTACACAAAATGTTTCATAACAGTTCGTGGTGAGATAAGGCTAAATTTGTACACCTGAGAATGAAATTAGTGCTTGCGGTAATGTCGGAAAGTTTGTCACAACTAATGTAAGATTTGTTTTTGAATAGTGTGAAATTGTTTACAATTTTGGAATCTGGAGGCCTCACAATTCAAATTTTCTGACGTTTTTTGCAATTTGCAGGTCACTGTCAGGTTGTATGTTGATCTAAATATAATTCGCGACCATAACAAATAATGCATTTACAGAAATTATAATCATTAATACATCTCTCTAACTTAGATTTGTTCTCAAATGTCATGATTTCATGAAAACGTAATGGACTAAAAATAATAGAAAATTTGAATTTCGCGTGCTACCACTACCTATGAAAATTATAATGATTGTGTTGTCATGCTATTGGACAAACTAATTACCAATTTCGATGTAACGGTAACTGAACTAAAATCACAAATATTAGCAATAAATAATATTTACTATCTACCACAAATGTTTTATCCTTAAAAAAAAATGTTAATTTATTAAGATCACCAGAAAAATCATGTGATTGTTTCAATTTTTTTGTTAGTAATTATTGCACATTGAAATATAGTAGGTACTTTGCCGTAAATATGACACTTTGTAGAGCACTGTCTCTGTCACTCATACCTGTATGACTCTCTCTTTCTGAAGCCCCATTTACACGATGCAAGTTTCTTGCCTGTGACATATAATGAAATTGAAGCAACAAATGACTTGCATCGTTTAAACACTGTTTACTTTAGCCGGTGGAACTGTTACTGTTGCTCAAACTTGTGGTTTACCTCAGTATAGTACAGAAGGCGCACTCCGCATTTTTGGTATGAAGCTACAAGTACGCGGCGGGCTCGTCTTGTCGGGCCAATTCAGTGAGCATAACGTAGCCGTAGTCAGGAGAAATAAGAATTACGCGCTAGAAAAAGAGGCAACTTCTAGGTGAATATAACTGTAGGTAATTAACGCTGTGCGACCTGAATTGCACTTTATTGTGGCGAAGCAAGAGTCGCTTTTTATTTAAATGATTTTGAGGAGTGCACCACCTGTGGGTATTCCACAAGTAATAGGGATGAACACATTAATTTTATTTTAATCTCTATAAAATATATTTTGCAACCAGTGCAAAAAATATTAATTGTGTAAAAGCTTACACAACAACCTAGATAAAAAATGTTTTAAAATGTGATAAGGACAGCATTATCACAGAAGTGATCACGACTATGTAAGTTCATACTCGCGCCATACATTGTCCGTACCGCTCGACAAGGACGGGAATAATCCCTTCCAAATTTTTTTAAAGCGTGTAGCTTCTCCATAGTTCCATCGAGTTTACAGATTTTTCGATTAAGTATCTCATTTTTGGAGTTCCACTGTCACCAATGAGACACAATAGAATTTTCTATTGTTGTGGCCTTCTGAAGGTCAATCAACCGGTTGAGCGGATAAGCCTTCTTTGAACTGACATTATTTGTTCGAACATTTCTAATATAAGTCATCATCCCTATTAAATCGCACCGTGTAAT
The DNA here is from genome assembly GCA_948150665.1 of Conistra vaccinii. Taxonomy (NCBI): domain Eukaryota; kingdom Metazoa; phylum Arthropoda; class Insecta; order Lepidoptera; family Noctuidae; genus Conistra; species Conistra vaccinii. The sequence goes on along the minus strand of OX411341.1, from coordinate 14,873,907 downwards.
CAGGCTTATTGATCTTGCACACCAGTGGCCGCAGCGACCAGGTAAACAATAGAAACCGATATGAATCGCGCTCTTGGTCGCAACAACAGTCGGAGTCGTCGCCGTCTAGTGCTCAATGTGTCATTTACGCTCGAGTTTTGTGAGTAGTATTCTAATAAGTGTGACTAGATTGGTCATAGAATAAATTGATAATATTGTCACAACTCGAATATAATATTGTAATCAATAAGCTTCGGCAAAAAAATAAGTAAAAACATTGTAATACCAATACTCCCGGACAAATATTAATTAATAATTAATGTATGATAATAATTAATACTGTTTTTCAATATTAATAAAAATATGCTGTTCTTAATTTTACCCAGAAAGTACAGTCAATATAATATAATAATTCTTTCGTTTTTTATAACCCGTATTGGCATATACTTACAAAACGGGTTAATACCTGGCGGATACGAAGCGTGAACCCGACGCTAACGCGATGAAGTTTTCAATACATAGACATGCGCTGAATGCGAAGACTCTTCTAGTAATTATCAAATCAATGTGTAGTGTTGGTACCATTCTTCCGATGCGAGAAAGAGATATAAGCTATGCAGGATAAATCAAAGATTTAAATCCTTAGATTTGCCCTCATCTTATTTAGGTCGCGCGAAAAAGTGTCCTTACTGAGAAGAGTGAGCTCACACATCTCTCGTGAAACGATAGATATGATTTTTATTAAGAACTAGCTGACCCAAAAGACGTCGTATCCAATTTTTAGATTATAGAAACAAAGACATTCAGTTTTGTGAATTTGAACAACGACGAAATTTCTTGTTCTCAAGTGATGCACTTACCAACGAGCGAGAGAATACTATTCAAATGTCATTGTCAACGAAAGAGAAACGTCATCTTTTGACGCGATGCGAATCTAACGATTTAAATCTTTGAAATACATAGCACCATCCATCTCTTTTTCGCAACAGAACATTTGTGACTTTGACACTTCAAAATACTGCTCCAGTTCTGCACAACCCACAGAAGAAATTAATGTTGTTTTTTTTTTCTAAAAATACTTGCCCCCCTTCAATAATCAGTAGTCAAACGCTAGGTCCTATATTAAAACTGCTTAAATAATAATCTATTTTGACTCTATCCTTGGGTAAAACTTAAGTTTCGCGTATAGAAAGTACCTAAATTAAATATAGAGTGTAGAAAACTTAACAGGACAAATTTTGAGGCTCACACGCTCTCTGAGAACACCCAATCTTCTCTCGTATTGGCATGAACTAAATAAGAATCAGTCAGTTAATTGATTCAGATGTGACCCTGCGGAAAGTCATTATAAATAACAATAGACGTAGTTATATTTAGTAACCTATTCTCTGCATCCGGCGCTCGGCGGGGCAACCACGGCGTGTTACAAGTCAATCGTCATCCTGAAGATGCCTCGTTGAGAGGTGAAACACGTCGCTTTCTTACAGGGTTTTTTATGACTCTTTTTGATATCTCTCTCTATGATTCTGTCTCTATGATTCTTTAGAAATAGTTAAGCGGAATAGGTTACTAATTATATTATTTCAACGTCTATTGTATTTTAAGAATCAGTCCGTAATGTTGGTCTGTCATTTCAGATACTGGCGAAAAAAAGTTCTATAAACTTATACACTCTATATTTTTAACCACAGATTAGTAGCAAATGGAGTGACAGTAAGTATAATTCGAATCAAACTTTCTTAATTGGAGTGGTACACGTATGTAAAATTTCTGTCATTGATGAATGGCCAGACCCAAGATAAACAGCTTTATATTAAATATACAGATGATTGTGTTAAGACGTGGGCTTACTGTTTATATTGTTTAGCAGTGAAGCACTCTGTCATTTTGTATTTCAATACCATGCCGACAAAGTTCGTATGAATTTATACAACGCGCGTATGGTAATTTCGCGAGCATCTCTGTACTTGGTCCTATAAATGTATGCAGAATAACAGTAGAACGAGACATAATAATATCGTGACAAAGAGAAACTACATGCAACTGTTCGCATTCCATTTGTTACTCATCCGTGTCACAGTACCCAACCGTAAATATAACACATCCAGTTGAAGAAAAAGTCCGTCGTATAGCGTCTTCACTATCACTCTTACGTGTATGATTGTCTCTTTCTAACGCCCGATGTGTTATATTAACTCCTCGTACTGTTCGTAGACTTAGGATATAAAAATAATTAATTACCTCCAATACGGCGGACGCCTGTTAGCCTTAATTATTCTAAGTAGTTGTTATTACTTATTTATTATTGTTCCTGTTCTTGTTAGAACGCTGGGATGACATACAAAGCCATCAGCCATGCCATCATCGGTGTTTGCAAATAAATATTAACTAGATAATGCTTGTGTGAAAAACATTGACATGGCCACATCCAGTTTCGAAAGATTCTGGGTAAAATGACTCGATATGAAAACGTCCAGCGTACTAATTAAAAAACAGTGTTTTAGTATTCCTTTTTACTGTATATCATTTAAATTCAAGTTGCAAAAGCAATAAAAATGTAAGAAAAATGTATTTAAATAAATGGTAAAAAAAAAATGATAGCCTCGGTTAAAAACTAGACGAAGCGGCTCACGGCGTATGCTGATTGCATACGCCGTGTGCCGCAAAAGTTACGGAAATGAACTAAAAATATGTAGTTCTCGAATAGATTATGTCGGTTTTATTCGTAAGCGTGTATTTTACCCTTAAATTAGAATAATACCCAATAGGCAAAATAGTTTTCATACCTTTTTAAAACTACGCCAATACGGAATACGCAGACCCGTAATTTTAATCATAGCACTAATTTTTACTTCACACCACAACTTTTAAGCTCTATTTTCTTCCGTACGATACGGAACTGCGTATTCCGAATTGGCGTAGTCTACAGTTCCTTGAAATACGACGATTCGTATTCATTTGTACCGTTGTAACAGTACTTTTATTTATTTGACTATGAACAAATAGATAATGGTTAATACTTAATTCATTGTAAATGAGAAAGCTCAAAGGCTTGAATAAAATTTGATAAAGCGACTACTTGCGTTTCAATTATTATAATACATATACTCACTCTCTTATTTTCATGGGGTAGGCAGAAAATATAAAAGGCCTCTTAAAGTCCTAGTTAATTGACCAAGGCATGACTTTGCGAAAATCTATTACACAATAAAATAGACGTAGATTTATATTGAGTGACCTAATCCGTTAAACTATTCCTAGAGTCATAAAAAACCCTGTAAGAAATCGTCACCTCTCAACTAGGCATCCTCAGGATGACGATTGACTGGTCGCGAACCCGAACACAACGTGTTGCAACGCCGAGCGCTGGTCGCAGAGATCGCTCGCTCGCTCACTCCTTATGACTTTAGAAATAGCTATCTAGTAACATATTTTCGTAAACAATTACGGCTAATCTGATTCATTTTGACAGTTCAACAACATTCAATGCGTTATTTACATTGTGGAGTAATTTTTTTGTCGAAATTATGAAGCTGTGGATTAGCTGTTTCAAAACGATTCAGATTCGAATTGATCGTGTATTACGCAATTAGGGTACGGATTAGTTTACTAAATATTTATCTAAAAAGGCATTTCAAAAGGCGTACCATTCACTACTAAGTAATAAACAAAAGAACAAAAAAAAAAGTTGTACGTAAATAAAATTAATTTATTAGGTACTTATCACAATAATCACATAACAAAATACAAGGGACTACATACATTTACTAACTTAAATTGAATCTTATAGGTACTAATTTATTATGTTCACAATATAATTGCAGTAAAAAATTATAATTTCAATAGTTATAAACAATGATATTATAAATAATGTAAAACTAACGATTATTATAAAACAGAATAGTCAGTATTATTTTAATGCCTGAAATAATAAAAACGACAATTTTATAACAAGAATGAACACGAAGTTTTGTGCAAAAAAAACGGAGCAAATTGGAAAATTCTGTATTATCATGTGATGTTGAGGTGCCTATTTTCCAAAATTAAGCTCTACAGCAAACAAGACTACCTAGTTATCGAGATGGGAATTCCGCGAAAACTAACTATGACAAATAGAGAAAAAATTGCCAAAACAGAAATTAAGGTACCTACTTTATTTTAGAGAAAACTAAAACAGTATTTTTATTTTTACGAAAAAGCACTTTGTTATTAGTCAGGAATCGAACACGAAGTTTTGTGCAAAAAAATACCATAAATCATGCGACTGATTGACAATGTTGCTGATATGAATGAAAAACTAAAATTCAAAGTAATTGTGGCTAATTAAAGTAAATACATTTTTTTCGTAGAATTTTCATACGTATCTAGGTCATAAAATCATAGTTAATCCTTTGTCATAAAATCATAGTTAATAAAAACCTTCAGTTTTGAAAATAAGAAATAACGATGATTTCTAATCAGCTAATAACGTGTATGAAAATTATAAAAAAGAACTGATTCCTTTGATTTTCCACACAATATTACTTTCTCTTGCCCGACTTTGTCCTTAACAGTAAAACTATAAATTAGTGCAATACAAGATGGTACTTTTTTGTGGAAAACATCGGGTTCGATATCTGGCTAAACAAAGTGCTTTTTCAAAAGAAAAACTAGGCTGTGTTAATTTTCCATGTAGGTACTAATCAAAATCATTGGTATCCTTTAGGGCGTGTAACTATTTTCTCAGGAATATGAAGAAGTTTCAATAAGAGACCCATAAAAATTAAAGAAAGAAATCACAGCTGTTTGATATATAAATACTTTCATTTAGATTGTATTTATGTGTGAAACAGCAGATATTTATTTAGATATTTCAGAGTTGGTCCCATAGTAAAAGTTGATAATATTCATGAGAACTCACTCCCTGTAAAGATACAAACGATTTTAATTACTTACACCTAAAATCATGAAGTATTAACTCCGTTGGCCACTTTTCTCCATTTCTTTGCGTCCCTGATTTTTGCTCTGAAGGCCAATCTCAAAAACTCAAAAGACTAGAATTAAAGTTATATTTCACAGAGAGATTTCGTTATACAGTACCTAAACAAGACAAGTATTTGAGATGGGAATGCAAGACGAAAACATTAACTATGACAAATAGAGAAAACTTGCCATAACAGTTATTATTTTATTTTAGAGAAAACTAAAGCTTCATATTTATTTTTACGAAAAAGCACTTTGTTTCAAGTAAAGAATCGAACACGAAGTTTTGTGCAAAAAAATACCATCCTGTATCATGCCACTGATTGACAATGTTGCTACTGATATGAATGAAAAACTAAAATAGAATGTAATTTTATGTGGCTAATTAAAATAAATACCTATTTTTCGTAGAATTTTCACACGTCCTAAATCCTTTGTCATAAAATCATTGTTAAAAAAAACCTTCATTTTTGTAAATAAGAAATAACGATGATTTCTAGTCAGCTATTAACACGTATGAAAATTGTAAAAAAAAACTATTTGCTTTGATTTTCCACTCAACATTACTTTCTCTTGCACGACTTTGTCCTTATCAGTACAATTATAAATTAGTGCAAAACTGGATGATATTTTTTTGTCGAAAATATCAGGTTCGATTTCTGGCACTATGGTGCTTTATCAAAAATATAAATAGGCAGTGCTAATTTTCCATGCAGGTTGTACTACCTAATTAAAATTATTGGAATCTTTCAAGGGTTGTAACTATGTTCCCAAGAATATGACGAAGTTTTACTGAAAGATCCATAAAAAATTGCGAAACAAATCACAGTTGTTTCATACATAAATACTTTCGTTGAGATTATATTTTTTATGAATCAGCAGATATTTATTTCGATATTTCAGTGTTGGTTCCATAGTAAAAGTTGATAATATTCATGAGAACTCATTCCCTGTAACGATACAAATGATTTTAATTACTTACACCTAAAATCATGAAGTAATAACTCCTTTGGCCACTTTTCTCCATTTCTTTGCGTCCCTGATTTCGCTCTGAAGGCCAATCTCAAAAACTCAAAGACTAAAATTAAGTTATATTTCACAGACAGTGAGGTACCTACCTACTATGTGTGTAATATTTCCTAATATTAATATCTAATACCTTTCTATCTATAGAATCATAAACAGGGTGCAATTTGGAAATTTCAATATTATCCTGTGATTTTGAGCTAAATTACGTATCCATTAAGAAAAATTAAAAAACGATTTCCTTATGCAGTACCTATATAAGACAAGTATTTGAGATGGGAATGCAAGACGAAAACATTAACTATGACAAATAGAGAAAACTTGCCAAAACAGTTATTTTATTTTAGAGAAAACTAAAACAACATATTTATTTTTAAGAAAAAGCACTTAGTTTCAAGTCAATAATCGAACACGAAATTTTGTGCAAAAAAATACCACCTGTATCATGCCACTGATTGACAATGTTGCTACTGATATGAATGAATAACTAAAATAGAAAGTAATTTTATGTGGTTAATTAAAATAAATACCAATTTTTCGTAGAATTTTCACACGTCCTAAATCCTTTGTCAAATAATCATTATTAAAAAAAAACCTTCATTTTTGAAAATAAGAAATAACAATGATTTCTAGTCAGCTAATAACACGTATAAAAATTGTAAAAAAAAAACTATTTGCTTTGATTTTCAACTTTACTTTCTCTTGCACGACTGTTCCCTTATCAGTACAATTAAAAATTAGTGCAAAACTGGATGATATTTTTTTGTCGAAAATATCAGGTTCGATTTCTGGCTTAACTATGGTTCTTTATAAAAATAAAAATAGGCAGTGCTAATTTTCCATACAGGTTGTACTAATCAAAATCATTGGGAACTTTCAGGGGTTGTAACTATTTTCCCAGGAATATGAAGAAGTTTTACTGAAAGATCCATAAAAAATTGCGAAACAAATCACAGTTGTTTCATACATAAATACTTTCGTTGAGATTATATCACAGTCTATTGCGATGCGCGCTCGGAAACGGTCGCGCATCACTCTACGCTACGAATTAGTAATTCGCGCTTAGCGTGGCATTAGCCGTCGCCGTCATGGGTTCCGAAAAACTCATAGTCAACGAGCTCCTGGCGTTCCTGCAACATCAACTGGACGTCATGGACGAAGTTAGCCTCATGCAGATCTGCACATCGAGCTTCACCGAAGATGAGATACGCAGTGCAAAGACGATACTGTACACATCGCTCGACTTAGCCGACCGAATGCCGTCCCGCAGGAGGGACGAAAAGGGAGAGAGGAGTCTCCAAGACATGTTTCGGGTGGTTAATTAAAATAAATACCAATTTTTCGTAGAATTTTCACACGTCCTAAATCCTTTGTCAAATAATCATTATTAAAAAAAAACCTTCATTTTTGAAAATAAGAAATAACAATGATTTCTAGTCAGCTAATAACACGTATAAAAATTGTAAAAAAAAAACTATTTGCTTTGATTTTCAACTTTACTTTCTCTTGCACGACTGTTCCCTTATCAGTACAATTAAAAATTAGTGCAAAACTGGATGATATTTTTTTGTCGAAAATATCAGGTTCGATTTCTGGCTTAACTATGGTTCTTTATAAAAATAAAAATAGGCAGTGCTAATTTTCCATACAGGTTGTACTAATCAAAATCATTGGGAACTTTCAGGGGTTGTAACTATTTTCCCAGGAATATGAAGAAGTTTTACTGAAAGATCCATAAAAAATTGCGAAACAAATCACAGTTGTTTCATACATAAATACTTTCGTTGAGATTATATCACAGTCTATTGCGATGCGCGCTCGGAAACGGTCGCGCATCACTCTACGCTACGAATTAGTAATTCGCGCTTAGCGTGGCATTAGCCGTCGCCGTCATGGGTTCCGAAAAACTCATAGTCAACGAGCTCCTGGCGTTCCTGCAACATCAACTGGACGTCATGGACGAAGTTAGCCTCATGCAGATCTGCACATCGAGCTTCACCGAAGATGAGATACGCAGTGCAAAGACGATACTGTACACATCGCTCGACTTAGCCGACCGAATGCCGTCCCGCAGGAGGGACGAAAAGGGAGAGAGGAGTCTCCAAGACATGTTTCGGGTGTTTAAGGAGACCGACCCTGACGACGTGCCGTCCTTTGTGGCAAAGGAGCTGCGTAAGCTGCCCCCCGTTACTTTTGACCACGTCGACGTCACTAGGTTGCTGAAGGAGATTGTTACTCTGAAGGCAAGCCTGGCCGAGATGAAGTTCAAGCTGGATGCGTCTCAAAACACCATCAGTGAGTTACGTGCCGATATGGTTGAGTTACGCAATACTGTAGCGGTATGTAGGTCACCTGAGTTCGCATCAAAGGTGAACACTAGTCGTGGTGCAAACAACGCGTCGCTGTCTAGTTTCGAGTCAGCGAAATTGGACTCAGCACCGGCTGATGTCACTGCAAGCGATGCAATAGCGCGCCCCGCCGATTACGCCTCTACCGCAGTAGAGGCGACGTCACAAGTAAGCATGTCAACACCTCGCCGTGCTTACTCAGCAGCAGCTGCACAACCTCCCATCCAAAAGGAGCAGCAACTGAAGAAAGTTTTTGCTAAAAGTGCAGAATCAACCGAGGGGGCATCTAAGAGCCGCAATGTACCGGCTCCCGGTATCGTGTCCTCAGCCCATAAGAAAGGGCAGCCAGACAAGGAAGGCTTCGTGACGGTGGAATCCAAGCGAAAGAAGCCCACTTGCCGTAATCGATGTGGTACTGCTCTGGCGGGACCAAATATGTTGCTGCGTCCTGCTACACCGTCGACGCAGCTGTACGTATCCCGTCTGCATCACTCCACGATGACTGAAGACATCGTGGAATACATCAGGACCAAGACCAACTGGACCTTGAGAGTAGAGAAGTTGGAGTCGCGCCATAACGTAAACTTCAAGTCGTTTGTGGTGCGGGTTCCAACTCAGTATCTAGAAACCTTCATGAAAGAAGAGTTTTGGCCGAAAGGAGTGGCGTACCGACGATTTCGTGGAAGGTTACGCGACACCACGCAGCGCAACACGACGCCGACACAGTCATCACTTCGTGTAAAATAGTTATTTTATAATAATAAAAATATGTATGTTTAGGTTAAGGTATTTATTTATGGGCCTGCGTCGCCTGAATTAAATGGTTTAATATTATATTATATTATTATTATTATTATATTTTTTATGAATCAGCAGATTTTTATTTCGATATTTCAGTGTTGGTCCCATAGTAAAAGTTGATAATATTCATGAGAACTCATTCCCTGTAACGATACAAATGATTTTAATTACTTACACCTAAAATTATGAAGTATTAACTCCTTTGGCCACTTTTCTCCATTTCTTTGCGTCCCTGATTTCGCTCTGAAGGCCAATCTTAAAAACTCAAAGACTAAAATTAAGTTATATTTCACAGACAGTGAGGTACCTACCTACTATGTGTGTAATATTTCCTAATATTAATATCTAAGGGTGCAATTTGGAAATTTCAATATTATCCTGTGATTTTGAGCTGCTTATTTTCCTAAATTACATATCCATTAAGAAAAATTAAAAAATGATTTCCTTATGCAGTACCTATATAAGACAAGTATTTGAGATGGGAATGCAAGACGAAAACCTTAACTATGACAAATAGAGAAAACTTGTCAAAACAGTTATTATTTTATTTTAGAGAAAACTAAAACAACATATTTATTTTTAAAAAAAAGCACTTTGTTTCAAGTCAGGAATCGAACACGAAGTTTTGTGCAAAAAAATACCATCCTGTATCATGCCACTGATTGACAATGTTGCTACTGATATGAATGAAAAACTAAAATAGAAAGTAATTTTACGTGGCTAATTAAAGTAAAAACCAATTTTTCGTAAAATTTTCATACGTAAATCCTTTGTCATAAAATCATTGTTAAAATACCTTCAGTTTTGAAAATAAGAAATAACGATGTTTTCTGGTCAGCTAATAGCACGTATAAAAATTGTAAAAAAAAACTATTTGCTTTGATTTTCCACTCAAAATTACTTTCTCTTGCACGACTTTGTCCTTATCAGTACAATTATAAATTAAGTGCAAAACTGGGTGATATTTTGCTGTCGAAAATATCAGGTTCGATTTCTGGCTAAAGTATGGTGCTTTATCAAAAATAAAAATAGGCAGTGCTAATTTTCCATACAGGTTGTAATAATTAAAATCATTGGGATCTTTCAGGGGTTGTAACTATGTTCCCAGGAATATGACGAAGTTTTACTGAAAGATCCATAAAAAATAGCGAAACAAATCACAGTTGTTTCATACATAAATACTTTCGTTGAGATTATATTTTTTATGAATCAGCAGATATTTATTTCGATATTTCAGTGTTGGTACCATAGTAAAAGTTGATAATATTCATGAGAACTCATTCCCTGTAACGATACAAATGATTTTAATTACTTACACCTAAAATCATGAAGTAATAACTCCTTTGGCTACTTTTCTCCATTTCTTTGCGTCCCTGATTTTTGCTGTGAAGGCCAATCTCAAAAACTCAAAAGACTAAACGATTTCGTTATACAGTACCTACCTAAACAAGACAAGTATTTGAGATGGGAATGCAAGACGAAAACATTAACTATGACAAATAGAGAAAACTTGCCAAAACAGTTATTATTTTATTTTAGAGAAAACTAAACCAACATATTTATTTTTACGAAAAAGCACTGTTTCAAGACAGGAATCGAACACGAAGTTTTGTGCAAAAAAATACCACCTGTATCATGCCACCGATTGACAATGTTGCTGATATGAATGAAAAACTAAAAAAGAAAGTAATTTTATGTGGCTAATTAAAGTAAATACCAATTTTTTGTAGAATTTTCATACGTTAAATCCTTTGTCATAAAATCATTGTTAAAAAAAACCTACATTTTTGAAAATACGAAATAACGATGATTTCTAGTCAGCTTATAACACGTATAAAAATTGTAAAAAAGAAACTATTTGTTTTGATTTTCCACTCAACATTACTTTCTCTTGCTTTTTCGACTGTTCCCCTATCAGTACAATAAAAAATTTGTGCAAAACTGGATGATATTTTTTGTCGAAAATGTCAGGTTTTATTTCTGGCTTAACTATGGTGCTTTATAAAAATAAAAATAGGCAGTGCTAATTTTCCATACAGGTTGTACTAATCAAAATCATTGGGAACTTTCAGGGGTTGTAACTATTTTTCCAGGAATATGAAGAAGTTTTACTGAAAGACCCATACAAAATTGCGAAACAAATCACAGCTGTTTTATGCATAAATACTTTCATTGCGATTCTATTTTTTTATGAAACAGCAGATATTTATTTCGATATTTCAGAGTTGGTCCCATAGTAAAAGTTGATAATATTCATGAGAACTCATTCCCTGTAACGATACAAACGATTTTAATTACTTACACCTAAAATCATGAAGTAATAACTCCTTTGGCCACTTTTCTCCATTTCTTTGCGTCTCTGATTTCGCTCTGAAGGCCAATCGCAAAAACTCAAAGACTAAAATTAAGTTATATTTCACAGACAGTGAGGTACCTACCTACTATGTGTGTAATATTTCCTAATATTAATATCTAATACCTTTCTATCTATAGAATCATAAACGGGGTGCAATTTGGAAATTTCAATATTATCCTGTGATTTTGTGCTGCTTATTTTCCTAAATTACACATTCATTAAGAAAAATAAAAAGACGATTTCCTTATGCAGTACCAATATAAGACAAGTATTTGAGATGGGAATGCAAGACGAAAACATTAACTATGACAAATAGAGAAAACTTGCCAAAACACTTATTATTTTATTTTAGAGAAAACTAAAACAACATATTTATTTTTACCCGACTGCCCCAGAAGGAGGGTAATGTTTTTAAGAAAAAGCACTTTGTTTCAAGTCAGGAATCGAACACGAAGTTTTGTGCAAAAAAATACCATCCTGTATCATGCCACTGATTGACAATGATGCTACTGATATGAATGAAAAACTAAAATAGAATGTAATTTTATGTGGCTAATTAAAGTAAATACCAATTTTTCGTAGAATTTTCATACGGAAATCCTTTGACATAAAATCATTGTTAAAACCTTCATTTTTGAAAATAAGAAATAACGATGATTTCTAGTCAGCTAATAACACGTATGAAAATTGTAAAAAAAAAACTATTTGCTTTGATATTCCACTCAACATTACTTTCTCTTGCACGACTTTGTCCTTATCAGTACAATTATAAATTAAGTGCAAAACTGTATGATATTTTGCCGTCGAAAATATCAGGTTCGATTTCTGGCTAAAGAATGGTGCTTTATCAAAAATAAAAATAGGCAGTGCTAATTTTCCATACAGGTTGTAATAATTAAAATCATTGGGATCTTTCAGGGGTTGTAACTATTTTCCCAGGAATATGAAGAAGTTTTACTGAGAGACCCATAAAAAATTACGAAACAAATCACAGCTGTTTTATACATAAATACTTTCCTTGAGATTATATTTTTTTTATGAAACAGCAGATATTTATTTGATATTTCAGAGTAGGTCCCATAGTAAAAGTTGATAATATTCATGAGAACTCATTCCCTGTAACGATACAAACGATTTTAATTACTTACACCTAAAATCATGAAGTAATAACTCCTTTGGCCACTTTTCTCCATTTCTTTGCGTTTCTGATTTCGCTCTGAAGGCCAAACTCAAAAACTCAAAAGACTAGAATTAAGTTATATTTCACAGATAGTGAGGTACTTACCTACTATGTGTGTAATACTTCTTAATATTAAAATCTAATACCTTTCTATCTATAGGAGTTAGGACCATTAACACGGTGCAATTTGGAAATTTCAATATTATCCTGTGATTTTGAGCTGCTTATTTTCCTAAATTACATATCCATTAAGAAATATTAAAAAACGATTTCCTTATGCAGTACCTATATAAGACAAGTATTTGAGATGGGAATGCAAGACGAAAACCTTAACTGTGACAAATAGAGAAAACTTGCCAAAACAGTTATTATTTTATTTTAGAGAAAACTAAAACAACATATTTTTTTTTAAGAAAAAGCACTTTGTTTCAAGTCAGGAATCGAACACGAAGTTTTGTGCAAAAAAATACCATTCTGTATCATGCCACTGATTGACAATGTTGCTACTGATATGAATGAAAAACTAAAATAGAAAGTAATTTTACGTGGCTAATTAAAGTAAATACCAATTTTTCGTAAAATTTTCATACGTAAATCCTTTGTCATAAAATCATTGTTAAAAATACCTTCAGTTTTGAAAATAAGAAATAACGATGATTTCTAGTCAGCTAATAACACGTATGAAAATTGTAAAAAAAAACTATTTGCTTTGATTTTCCACTCAAAATTACTTTCTCTGGCACGACTTTGTCCTTATCAGTACAATTATAAATTAAGTGCAAAACTGGATGATATTTTGCTGTCGAAAATATCAGGTTCGATTTCTGGCTAAAGTATGGTGCTTTATCAAAAATATAAATAGGCAGTGGTAATTTTCCATACAGGTTGTAATAATTAAAATCATTGGGATCTTTCAGAGGTTGTAACTATTTTCCCAGGAATATGAAGAAGTTTTACTGAGAGACCCATAAAAAATTGCGAAACAAATCACAGCTGTTTTATACATAAATACTTTCCTTGAGATTATATTTTTTTAATGAAACAGCAGATATTTATTTCGATATTTCAGAGTTGGTCCCATAGTAAAAAATTAATAAAAATTGATAATAATCATGAGAACTTTCACCCACTGTAAGGATGCAAATGATTTTAACTATTTACAACTAAAGTTAGGTATGAAGTAATAACTCCTTTGGCCACTTTTCTCCACTTCTATGCGTTCCTGTTTTCGCTCTGAAGGCCAATCTCAAAAACTCAAAAGATTAGAATTACGTTATATCGCAAACATTATACGAAGTGTACCAATATATCATAATTGTAATCCTAAAGCCTTTCTATTTATCTGTATAAATAGAAAGCAAGCAATTTAGTTACCCGTTGAATACAATAATTGGAAGCAATATTAAAAGGTGCTCAATCGCAGAACGTTGCTATATGCACTTCACTTGACGTAATTGCCCAAATATTTGCGTTATTCCGGTATAACAAAATATACCCTATTCGAATGAAGTACTTACATTTTGTTTTAACGAATATACGCGGACATTTGAATAAATAAGCCAAGTCATGGGGTACCAATTCGAACAAATTATAATTAGTCTTGAAAAAAGATCATAGATGGCAGCATAGGTAACAATTATGAAATTAACAGTCACTAAAAAGCGATAAACGGAAGATTTTGACTGAAGTAAGATTAGTAAAAATCGAAACTTCCTTGTTTAATGCTGATTTATCTATTGTAACTCATAAATCTCGTATTTTCAACAAAAAAAGATAAAATCTTTTTGTTTAGGGCTCTTTGCAATAGATGGCGTTTTACATCACTGTACCACATTTATGCTGTAGCCAGACAATAGCCCGACTTAGCGAGGTCGCATTTCTTTGTATGGGATTGGGTATCTGTACGTAGTATTATATTATCTGTGGCCAAGTATAGTACCTACCTACCTATCTGCATTAAAATGTTACAACTTTCATTATTGTTTCAAGTTTTAGCATTCAAAAAGCAATTAAATTGCTCAGACTTAACGCTTTTACACAAAGAAATTTGGTTGCCCGATTAATGCAATAATTGTGAGCAATTTTAAATGTTGTACCACCTATCTAAACACTGTTTAAACGCTACAATTTTTATTATTGCTACAACTTATTGCATTTATCAGGCAAATAAATTGCTTTACGTTCATTTAGTCGATCGTTAAATATAATGAATAGAAGCAATTTCATAATTTGTACCATTAAACCATTGTTATGGTACAAGTTTTAAAATTGCTTCAATTATTTTCATTTTACAAGCAATCAAGTTAGTCCATGTAAATGAGTCTTTAAAACTAAATTGCATTTCAACTCTCTGTAACAAATCTCTTAGAATTAATAAACTTACAAATACTAGGAGCTCTTCAAATCCTTCAAAATGAAGATCTATCTCTTCTCTGTCTTCATACACAATGATATCAGCACATTCACACTTCACACAGTTTTAAATAATTAGAAATGTTCATGTGGCATCACCATTTTGTCGCAATCGTCAACACCATTATTATGGCTTCCCATAATTTCGGCACAGCACAGACCTGCTGCTCCGTCGTTTACATCGAATACAACCCGGCTATCTTCTGTAGCCTTTGCTTGGGTTATCCTTATTCTTTCTTCTCCAAAAATAGATTAACTCTTGGGTTCTTCAAGAGTGTTTGACTTTCAAGTCATTTCAAGTGATCACAATACAACTGGGTAAAATTCCAGCTGGAATATAAAATTCCTAGCCCGGTAGTAGATCGAAATCGTATGTGGTCATCTTCCAATTCAATTGGTCTTGCAAAAAGTTTGACATTTTTGCTTTAAGAGGTCTTACCATATCCGTAACAGCATGGTCTTTATAGTCGTGAAGTTCCTTCATTTTCAGGGGTTTCTGTTGACTGGTTTTAACAGCCATCATAATCAGGTCTTCAAAATCAAGCAGGGTCTTGGCAATGACGGTTCTTGTTACTATAGTCATTGCCATGCAGGAAGTCGCCAGCATAATTGGATCCATAAACACATTAAAAATCCTGTTATCAAGGGTTCCCAGATCTCTGGTCTCGTCATGACAGTTTCCATTTGATATTCCGTCTTCATTATTGTCGATATCCTTATTAGGATCTTGATTTATCATTGCAAAGGTGTTAAGGTCTTTACAGAGACCATCTCCAGCTTCAACAGAACAGTCACAGGATATGCCTGAACCGTTAATCTTGATATTGCAGATTCGTATGTTAATGTCGAATGATGTTCCAGTGGCCATGTTATTATTCTCCTTTAGCGGAGTTGAACTGTAACAATAGGAAAGTTATTTAGTTAATAAAATAATAATAAATTATTTGAGTGAATGATTAAATGCGACAGGAGAGGATGGAAGAGTCATTGGCGTCGACCGCAATTATCATGAGCAGAATAATTGTAACTGTAGGTACTACACCCACATTTCGCCAGTTATGTTTAATAGGGAGCAAGCCTTTTGCCATCACTCTGGCACAAATCCAGAATCCGGGCTGCTACTGAGAAATTCCTGATAGAAAAACCCAATAACACTCAGAATCTACTGCTCTAGTTGCACTTGCGAAGTTACGACCATTAGACCAACAAGGCAGTTTCTGCCCATCCCTTTGGAAAAACAGGCATTATGTTATGTAGCTAAAATGTTTTATAGGATAAAGATAATAGTACCTATTTTATAAAGAATTTTAGTTGAGGAAGTAGTAGTGAAGGAGGAAACCCGACCCCTGACGCTACCCAAAGTAGTGACATCTAAAGGAGCATATTATCGAACTTGCTGCTGGTTGCTCAAGCAAGAATAATTTCTGATCAATAATGTCGAGGTGCAAAAGACAATATATTTTAATGCGGAGATTATGTCAATAAATGAAAATGAAATAAAATAATTTGGCAGACAAATAAATGCACAAGTAGATGGACTCATAGGTTTATCTTTAGATGACGCAATTATAACAAAACATATAAAAGAGTAATCTTATCTTAATTAATAACTACGATAAAAAATGCTTACGAATTATTGCCAAGATATGAAATATAACAAAACAAAACTCTACTGAGCTGCTTATATTTAGATGTAACTTTTATTAGGGACATAATATAACATCACATATAATTATAAAACTAATGTACCTATACAAAATATTGTAAAACATTTTAAAAGAGTAACGGTGGAGTTTCTTGCCCATTCTTCTCCATACGAAAACTACCTTTGGAAGGGGCGACTAGAATCAATACTATATTTTGTATTCTATTCTATTTTTAATAAATGGCAAGCGAAGCCGATGTCGCCTATTCTGCCAATGTCTAAAGTGAGTTGGAAAAGCAAGTGTGTATGAAATTGCAAAAAAAAAGGAAAAAAAAGAGTTTAAAATAAATAAAAAATTATTCGATTGATAGGTACAGTTGAACACAATGTAGATACTATATTTTGTTAATTTTGACGTTCAAAAGTGCCTTACAAGGGCCTATTTGAAATAAATGATTTGACTTTGACTTTGACATCACGCCTGTATCGAAGGGTTAGGCAGGAGTGTACCTATTGTAACTAACTACACCTAAATTTCGCCAGTTAAGTTTTAAAGGGGGCGAGCCTATTAATGTATTATTATATTTAAGGAAATCTTGACTTGAGAGAAAAATAGCTTCACAAAGTAGAACTATATGTTTAAAAGTTAATATCGATTTTTCCTTGTACTTATAATAAATTCGATTTTCCTTAAAACATTGTTTCGTTTAAAAACTATTATAAAACAAGAAAAAAAAATGTTACTCACTCAAGATAAATTATTATAACACTATTTTTAAACACTTTTCACATAAAAACTTTTAAAGAAAATTAATTAAAAAGCACTTTTTCAAACTCAATATTGAAGTTCTGTTCTCACTGTTGCTTCTTCGGGTGTCAATGAAGAACTGAATGATTTACTGAAAGACCGTTTCCTTTTTATTCAGATGATTGCAGTGAAGTTAGCAGCTTGAATAACTAGGGTGACCATGTTTTGAAATTCAGTACATAATTTATTACATGCAATAATGCAACTTACTTATGTAAACTAATGCCTTTTTTCCTCGGGGGTAAGCAGAAGAATATTCTTTTACCCCTTTATTAGATATAGCACTTACCTACAGCTTAACTTTTAACCCCCTTACTAATAAACGTTGTATATCGCCTGTATAGTTACACACCGATTTCTCTCTTTCAGTCGTCAGTAATTTGACATTCGAAAGAAGAAGATAAAGCGTTGTGTAACTATACAGGCGATATAATATACAACGTTTATTAGTAAGGGGGTTAAAAGTTAAGCTGTAGGTAAGTGCTGTATTATCTAATAATTTATTAGTTGCTACAGGAACTATACTAATACGTATATATTTGGATATTCTTAAATATTTATTTCAGAAGACTGATAACTTAAGTTTTTAAAGCTTCCTCTCTCCTACTATTCTGCTGTGCCCGACAGGGTCCATTGATCTCATGAAGTTTTAAATTACCACGTGGAATGCATTAAATTTTTAAGTGTTGAGCATTGAAACTTCAGAACGCCACCTACTGCCAATCTTACAGTACCTACTCTTTCAATCGAATATCTTGATTTTTTGCCGATTTTTAGAGCAAAACAATTGAAACCAATTTGTCCTGAATTTTGTCTTTCTCAATATGGTTACCATATTAATGCAGACAACTTCATGCTAAACTAATACAGTCAACAAAAATGATGCAATGTACTCAGATATTTTGCTTCAAATTCTATGAAAATGATTCAGAAAGGAAATTATTTTCATCAAAATATTATGTCATACTGACTAGTAGACTGGATTATACAATTATGATGTCTTATGCAATTTAAATAATCTTTACATAAGATCACTTTTGAATCACATAGGTACCTACTTTTTATTCTAAGAAAGAGGAAGGGAAAACCTATCTATATTGCAATTTGGGTTATAGGAACGATATTTCGGGTCAGGTTAGGAAGAGGGTTACGTTCAGAACAAATATTATCTTTTTTTTCAAGTTCCTAACCTAACCCGCGACCAGGTTAGGTTTACCGGGTCAGGTTCGGAATAAACCTGTAATTTTCCATGTTTTTCCGGCAAAGAAAAACATAAGAGGATAGAATTTAAAATATATTTTTTCTAATAATCCTTCATGGGCACTTGTGAAACGTCAGAAGCTAAGTGCACGGTTCCAATTGGTCGTTTCCTATGGAGAAGAGCCGGCGAGAAACACGGTAGGTAAATCTTAAAAATAATCATCAAATGATAGCTAGATGGCTTACCGCCCTGGGTGCCCCAAATGTACATAGATTGATCGTACAATGTCACTAAATTGATATTCATGAAGGCATGGGGTACCAATTCGAACAAATTATAATTAGTCTTGAAAAAAGATCATAGATGGCAGCATAGGTAACAATTATGAAATTAACAGTCACTAAAAAGCGATAAACGGAAGATTTTGACTGAAGTAAGATTAGTAAAAATCGAAACTTCCTTGTTTAATGCTGATTTATCTATTGTAACTCATAAATCTCGTATTTTCAACAAAAAAAGATAAAATCTTTTTGTTTAGGGCTCTTTGCAATAGATGGCGTTTTACATCACTGTACCACATTTATGCTGTAGCCAGACAATAGCCCGACTTAGCGAGGTCGCATTTCTTTGTATGGGATTGGGTATCTGTACGTAGTATTATATTATCTGTGATGAAGGCCAATAAATGATTAATGGATACTTTTTGTCTATTTATTATCTTATTCTGGAAATGGTATGGGCATGTTAGAGGATTATAGAGGAGGAATAAGGAACACGTTGTGAGGAAAGTTGTGAGCCTATGAAGCTTAAGTACTGACCGGGACATTAGCAGTAAGTGACTGAATGAAAATGTCCAAGAAAAAGAAGAAAAAAAACACATTTATTACCATTTAATTTTATTACCTTCATGCTCTTAGCAAATCAGCTTAAAATTATTAACAATACGATTCTACATGAAACACTAATTGTTACTATATTTTTCAGATTTCTTTACCTTATTTAGCAGGTCCGGTTTGCCCATAACGTATTTATGAAATTCTGAACATGTAATTTTGAAATTGAACTTGCATTGAATTATGCTTTCGACCTTGTCTACGTGAAGACACGGTCTAAAGAAAATATTCTTTCCACATTGGCGTTATGACCAGGAATGGCGTATAAGTATTGGCACATCCAAATTAAAGTCTGTTTCCTTCCGAATACCTATATCCGTCTCTTGGAAAAAACTTTCTATCTCCATCATCTAATTAAATTGAATTACCGGGACATATTATATACACCCTAGCCGATGAATGGGGATGGCTATAAGATAATAAGAGTAGGGGAAGACCAAAGAAACGATGGATGGACTGTGTGGTGGATGATATGGCGAGGAAGGGGGTGATTACCGAGAGGACGACTAATAGAGAAGTATAGAAGAAGAAGACATGTTCTGCGGATCACAAATAAATGGGGATATGGGAATGATGATGATTATCTTATTACCATGGTCAGAACAACCTGTAGATTGTAGTAAAAGTTTATAAAATGCTCGATGATGAAGCCAGCCAAGCCATCTAATTAATTACGCAACACATTTTCGTAAACGATTCCTACGAGTAATCTGTTTCATTTTGACAGTTCAACAACATTCATTGCGTTATTTACGTTGTTGAGCAGATTTTCTTTTCGAACTTATGAAGCAATGAATTAGCAATCTGTTACAAAACGATTCAGATTCTGATTGATCGTGTATTACACAATTAGGGTACTGGTGTGCTGGAAATGTGAAAAAAGCTGTTTGTTCAGTTGTAATTTCTCAGCAGCAGTCCGGAGTCTGGATTTATGCCCGGTTGACGGCAATCGAGTACCACAAGGTGAGCTGACCTGGTGAAGGTCGCGGGAATCCGTCAGATGTGAGAACCGCAGGACCGGTCCATGTGGTAAAGGTTAGGGGAAGCTTAAGTTCAGCAGTTGGTGTCTTTCGGCTGAAATGAAGATGATGACGGCAAGAGGCTCACCTCCTATTACGTGGGACTTAAAAATAACAGGGGGACAAGTCTACTAATTTACAAACGTTACAATGGTCTCTCGATGGTGAGTTTTTGACAGATTTGCCATACAAAATCTGTCAAAAACTCACCATCGAAAGACCATTGTTACGTTTGTAAATTAGTAGACTTGGCCCCCTGGTGAAATATGTGGGTGTTCGATAGTAACTAGGCCTATGTACCTATACAGTATGTTAACTAACAGAGGGCGTTCCCGTTAACCCGCAATAGTATAGCGTCCATACATACTAGAAAAAATATTAACATTGAAAAAAATAAAAGTTTTTAAGATTTTTTTTTTTATTAAATTTTCTTTTTTTTTTCAAATTGATACTTAAATGTAACACCCTGTACATGCGCACTTGGCTTTTAACGTGGAAAGACAAGTGCGACAAGTGCGCGTGTACAGAGTGTTTGTTTTACGTATGAAATTAATATTTTTTGTAAATATTTTATGATAAAAAATATAAAAAAAGTTTTTTCTTTTTCGATTTTAATATTTTTTCTAGCATGTATGGACGCTATACTATTGCAGGTTAACGGGAACGCCCTCTGTTAGTTAACATACTGTATATGTGGGACTGCCCTGCCTACTAATGCAGGCGTGATACACATGACGTATATGCGTGCTATGTAAACAAATATTATGTGTAATTTATTTTACAATCTTGTCTTATGCAATAAATGTAAGTCCCCATGGTGGTGACAGGCGGCTAAAAAGGGTGCGGCCTTATATCTACATATCAGATAACTGATAATGATAAGGGCAGAATATATTGGAGGCCAGTACACTGGTAGAAATACGCTACACAAAGAAATATAGAACTCCATAAAAAAATTACACAAAAAAAAGAGCTAAGTACAAATAAATTTAGTTAAATAGTTACGTTTATAAAAAGTGTACAATGGGTCCAAAATAAATTATTTAATTCTTAATTTTTTTAGTTCATC
Organism: Conistra vaccinii; assembly: GCA_948150665.1. Classification (NCBI taxonomy): domain Eukaryota; kingdom Metazoa; phylum Arthropoda; class Insecta; order Lepidoptera; family Noctuidae; genus Conistra; species Conistra vaccinii. The sequence continues at coordinate 14,852,208 of OX411341.1, read as the reverse complement.
CATTTTGAAGTCGGTAAAACATCGTATAAGTACTTACAGACTTAAATAAGATTCTATTTATTTTATGATATTACGAGTAACATCCTCAAAACAGTCAAGCGCTGTACACACAATATATACAAGCTATGAAGGATTTCATGAAAAACTTGCATTTTTCATGAATAAAAACTTGCCAACATTCAATTAATCTGCCTACCCTTTTCCCATCTATGTTAACTATGTTAGGGTCAGCTTCCAGTCTAACCGGAAGCTGAATACCTACCTGTATTTTAAATGGATCGACTGCCTATCTTACCTCCATAACCCATTTTAATCTACTGGGTAACACGATCTCTACAATATCTAATGATGAAATTACATAATTTAGTGTCATGAAAAATATTTAGGTAGCCTAGGCATTGATTTAAAAAACTGAATGACAAAGCAATATCGTGTAATAATTACCTCAAGAATAACAGTTTTGTATTTGAATTAATATACATACATAACATAATCAGCCTATTAATGTTCCCACTGCTGGGACACAGGCCTCCTCTCTGTGAGAGGGAGTGGGCCGTAATCTACCACGCGGGCCCAGTGCGGGTTGGTAGATGTCACATGTCTTCGAATTTTTGGTTCTAAGACATGCCGGTTTCCTCACGATGTTTTCCTTCACCGTTTTGAGAGTAGTGGTGATGAAATTATTTACACAAAGTAAAGCGCCTGCTTGGGTTCGAACTCACGACCTACAACTCGTAAGTCGGGGCCGTTACCACTGGGCCACCACTGCTCTAACTGCACTGCTCTCTTGAATTAATATTATTTGAAAATAATCAAAAAGAGCTCGATAAACAACCTTCGTTTTAGTTCTTAGTAAATGTGGTGAACTGGTGAACAATCGCATCAGGTTATTCCTAGATTTTCGCCATAGTTTTGAAAGGACTTTGCATCCCTTCCTGGCTAAGGGACTAGGTTTTTTGTAACAGCATAGCCAGATTCTAGTTATTCATGTAATGTTGAATACAGTCAGCCTATAACTCACAAAAAACCGACTAATTATAAAGTGCATTTTTTTTTAGTTTCATGAGTCTGTAGGAATTTTGATTTCGTTTGTTGCCAAATTGCCACCGACTTCCGAAACTAAAAGGATTTTTCACTTTGTAAAAGTTTTATTTATTTTTGAAGTTTTTGAAAAAGTTTTATTTTTCTTTTTTTTATGGTTAAAAAAAGGTTTGTCTTAAGACCCAGGATTACACCATCGAGCGAATTTTGAATTTCAAACTTTATTCCGACAATAATTGTCGTCATCGGGAACAAATATAGGCATAAAAACATTATATGTTTAGGTTTTAAATCAATGCTTACTAATATAATAAACGAGGAAAATCGTCTACAATATCTTAACCACACTTAAGTCATTGTTTTCAGTAAACAATAATGTGGGTAGACATTTAGGTACGTGATAGCTGTAAAAGGCTATCGCTTCGGTAAAGTCTGAAACGTTGTCATCATGTTCTATGAAAACTGTCTGATGTAATTGTTGTACAATCTCTTCATTTTCAGGAAACATAATATGATGCAACTGTACTTAGACCAAATAAAAAATAAAGACAGAGCGCTGTCAACAGTGACGTGTAATTGAGGAGCTCGTGGCTTACACGGGTCGATCCATCAGGTTAAGCTACTCTTGCCGGGGTTGGTCAGTGGATGGGTGACCATCTTTACATACCGAGACTCCTCCGTGCCTCGGAAAGCACGTTAAGCCGTTGGTCCCGGCTGTCATTCGTGGATCTTTGATAGTCGTTACGAGTCGTCAGAAGCCCGAAAGTCTGACACCAGTCTTACAGGGGTATCTATCGTTTTACCCGTTGTTACTGGGTTGTGAAGGTCAGATATGCAGTCGCTTCATGTAAAATACTGGTATTCAGCTACATCCGGTTGGACTGGAAGCCGACCTCAAGATAGTTGGGAAAAGGCTAGGAAGATTGAAGATTGATTTATTCATAAAAATTATGATGATCAATAAATTAAAAAAATCTTCAATATTTTAAGAGGTCGATACTTTTGATGCCTACAGTACACACTACGGCGGGCCGAACACTCGCTGAGAGAGACACGCTTGGCACCAAAACACTAGCATAAGCACCATAAAGCTCGCATACGTCGCACGTCATCGTCGCTCACTCGCTGCTCGTTGCTCGCTGCTCGTTGCTCGCCAACTCGTGTTTAGTTTAAGAGCCCGATATAGCCATTAGCCAGCAGGTTCGTCGTTCCCGAAAGGGTCTGTCGACATGTTGGATAGACTATAAGAAGGCCTAGTATGACTCGGTGCCACATACATGGCTCATTAGAGTGCTGGAGTTGTATAAAATAGATGCAACTCTACGCACCTTCCTTCCGGTTCTTCGCTATCCAGGATGTCGACATATCCAGAGGAATAAAATTCAAAAAATTCAAAATTCAAAATTCAAAAGTCATTTATTCAAACTAGGCTGAGAATCAGCACTTTTCGAACGTCAAAATTACATAAGACAGTCCCCCAAAAACGCCCGCCCTTCACCACTTCCTAGTGCTTTTGCTGGAGAGAAGAAGTGGCGCAACAAACTCCCCAGCAGCACAGCTGTCTGTTCAGTTAGAAAAAAACTTGATTCTATACAATAGTAAGCAAATCATTTACATTACTCAACACAAATCATTAAATAAAAAAATATATTTGCCATAATGACAGCTAGCACACGCCAAAGTACCAACAAAAAAAAAAAAAAAATCGAAAGCTAAACTCAAGCGAAAATGAATACTAAAAAAACTAAAAACGTAAACAGAACTTAATACCCGAATTATAAAGCCTCCAGGTATAAAGGGCGTGCCCGCTTACATATAGCTATTAAAACTGTAACTCGAAGTCACTTAATTATGATAAACTAGGACCATCGAAGTAAAAATAAATCAACAGTTAGGCAAGAATAATATAATGATCTTCTGTCGAGGTCGCTAGCTAACCACATATTGCAATACAACTCATTAAACAAAAACATTGTAATGAGTCGATTATGTCAATAATAAATGAAAATTAAATGAAAATAAATTTACTTATACAGTCAAATAAAATAACAATTATATAACTCATATGACCTGTCAGTAGGTAAGCTAATTCTGGAGAAAGAACATAAATATTGTCTTGAGTTAATCACAGCGACCAACTATTTTTATCGTTTAAGTAGTCGTTGATAGAGTAGTATGCCTTTGAACAAAGGTTGGATTTTACTTTAGCTTTAAACGCATTAAAAGGCAAATCTAGCAGAGAAGTGGGTAGCTTGTTATAAAAGGTTATACCAAGCCCAACAAATGAATTATGAACCTTATGAAGCCGGTGAAAAGGAGCTCGTTTGTCCTTATTTCTGGTGTTAATATTGTGAATATCACTGTTCTTAGTATATAAGTGTATATTTTGCCTAATATATAGGATATTGGCGAAGATGAATTGTGATGCCACTGTGAGAATACCAATATCCTTAAAAAAATCTCTTAGAGAAACTCTGGTACCTAGCTGGTAAATTGCTCGAACAGCTCGTTTTTGAAGAACAAATACAGGGTGGCAGGGACATCGACGCGAAGCCGGTTACCATGGATTCAGTACATGATTCTGAACCCCACTGCGTTGAAATTTTTCGTCGGTTATTTAAAAAAAAAACAGCTGTTTCATAGAAAAGTGCAATACCTACGCGGTCAAAATGTATGGAGCAGCTGATTTTTTTTTTAATAACCGACGAGAAATTTCAACGCAGGGGGGTTCAGAATCATGTACTGAATCCATGGTAATCGGCTTCGCGTCGATGTCCCTGCCACCCCGTATATTTTGAATGTCAGCGGCTTTGCCCCACAGCAGAATGCCATAGGACATAATGCTATGGAAATAACTAAAATAGACTAATCTAGCAGTATCAACGTCAGTGTATTGTCTTACTTTCCTGACAGCGTAGGCGGCCGAGCTAAGCCTTCCCGCTAGACTTGAAATATGTGAGCCCCACTGAAGTTTAGCATCTACTGTTATGCCCAGAAAAACTGCCGAGCCCACAGTTTCAAGCACCTCTTTATCTAAGACGATGTTGGGTCCTAGATTTCTAACATTGGGTAAAGCGAATTTTATACATTTCGTTTTCTTGGAATTGAGAACTAAGTTATTTGTTGTAAACCAATCCGTAACCATTGAGAGTGCACTGTTTACATCGTCAAAATCATGTCTATTCCTGTCTACTTTAAAAATAAGAGAGGTATCATCTGCAAACAGTACAACTTCACAGATACCCTTTAAAAAGAATGGTAAGTCATTGATATACACTAAGAACAAGAATGGACCCAGTATTGAGCCTTGAGGTACACCTAACTGAACTGGTAACCCGGAAGATTTCACACTATTAACATCTACACATTGGGACCTATTGTGTAAATAAGAATTAAGAACATCGAGAGCTTCGTTTTGCATACCGTAATGACGCAGTTTACGCAAAAGCGTGTCATGGTGCACGCAATCAAAAGCTTTGGAGAGATCACAGAAAACCCCAATAGCATTTTGCGAGTTCTCCCATGCGTTAAATATGTGTTTCAGCAGAGCAACACCCGCATCTGTAGTCGAACGACCTTTTGTAAAGCCATATTGTTCATTATGAAGGAGGTTATTTAAATTAAAATGTCTTAGCAACTGCTTGAGTATTAACTTTTCAAATATTTTACTAAATGCAGGTAAGATAGAAATAGGCCTGAAATTACCAACATCATTTTTATTACCGGATTTAAATAATGGTATGACTTTACTACTCTTCATGAGGTCAGGAAAAGTTCCTAAGTCAACACATTTATTAAAAGTAACAGCTAGATAGGGGGCTACGATGTCTATTATATTACTTAAAAGTTTAATGGAGATGCCCCAGTAATCACCAGTGTTTTTGGATTTGAGTGTATTAAAAACATTAATTACATCACGAGGCGTTACATGTTCGAAGCTAAATAAACGACTACTTTTAGACACACTACTAAGCAATAGGTTTTCAGCTTTAGACGGGGACGAATTTAAGGAGCAAGTCGTAGTTATAGGTATGTTGGCAAAAAACTCATTAAACGCCTCAGCTACGTCAGCTGCTTTAGTAACTAATTTATTGTCGACCATAATCTCAAGTTCTTTATCTTGTTTAATAATAGCGAGCCGATAAGGATCGAGCTAGGTATATTTCAGGGTGACAGTTCGAGTCCACTTTGGTTCTGCCTAGCCTTGAACCCTCTAAGCACACTGCTGGAGGATTCAGGGCTGGGGGGGTATCGACGGTACATTTGGACTGATTTCGACGGTGATTTTTGCGTTAAATGGGCAACTTTGGCGTTCTTGTTCTGAGTAACTGAAAGACTTGGACAACTATGACTTATTGAGTTGTGGAGAATAGTTAATAGTATAGTACATAGCGGCCTCGCTTTTTGCAATTTTTTTTTTTATTGTTTATATAAAGCCAAAATTTAGAAGCAAGTTTTTCAAAAAATGTATAGCAAATGAAATGAAAAAAATTAAATAAGATCTTTTAAAAAGTGTTGTAGTTCAGAGCGGCCCGCGGCCTCAGAATTTTGAAATATTTATGGGATATCTAAAAAAAATCCAATTCAAAATCATAAAAAATGCTCAGAATTAACTGTAAATTTCTCCGTTCCACATTCATATTTTTACGTATTTATACCAGAATAAACGTTGGTTCTTAAGAAATTAAAATTGCATACTTAAAAAACACGAACTGTCAAAACGCAATTTTGTGATAGCCCTCATATGGGGGATGCGCCAAGGTAGCCCGCGATATTCAAATCTTTTAACTTTTTTTCAATTTGCAGGTCAGTATCAGTACCTACCCTAATTACGTAATACACGATCAATCGGAATTTGAATCGTTTTGAAACAGATTGCTAATCCATTGCTTCACAAGTTGGAAAAAAAATCTGCTCAACAACGTAAATACCGCAATGAATATTATTGAACTGTCAAATTGAAACAGATTAGTCGCAATCGTTTACGAAAATGTTTTGCGTAATTAGATAGTAGGTTGTATGTTGATCTAAATATGATTCGCGGCCTTATCAAATGTTTATATATAGAATTATAATCATAAAAGTCATCAATACAACTCTCTAAGTTCATGTTACTGTATTGATTGACTAATTCATGAAATCATGACATTTGACACTTGTTGTATTGCTAATTCTAATGATTATAATTCTGTAAAGTCATATTTGTTACGGTCGCGAACGTGAATCTTATTTTAATCAACATACAACCTGACACTGAGCTGCAAATTGCAGAAAACGAAAGAAAATTTGAATTTCACGGGATACCTTAGCGCATCCTCCTTAATATCTCTACTAATGATTTCAATACCATTCCGGGATGCGTAAATACAAAAGCGGATGCAACACAGACACCCATAGTCTGTGCTGCATTATGTCACGTATGGCTTAAAGCAGTAATTAGTCCGTCCAAATCCAGCTGCAACACAGAGCGGTCTGTAGTGCAGCCGCATTTGTTTGTATAAGGCAATACATAGGCGGATGCAACACGACCCATAGTCTGTGCTGCATTATCTTGTGAATGGCTTAAAGCAGTAATAGTCCGTCCGAACCCACCTGCAACACAGCGCAACGCATTTACTGTGTGATTGTGACACCCATAGTTGCATTATGTTACGAATCACTTGAAGTATTATTAGTTCGTCCGAATGCTGCTTCAATACAGTAATTTTTATAGTAAGTAGTATAATCATAAATATTTATCAGAATAATGTAATAAAAAAGACAAATACATTAAAATGACGTTTTATTTTTCATGACGGACCGTACTTTACTGGTAGTTTTAGGAATACATTTTGAAAATATGGCAGTCAAGATTACCTCATGTTTTTTAGCATTAGGACGGTTAAGTTTTATATTTTCGCCGACATTCTGACCTTTTAAAAGACTTTTAAAGTCTCTTCTTGTGTCTATTCGAAATCTAATAATGTGTACTACACAAAGTATTTATTCAAAAAGTCATTCAAGTACTTGTCTTTATTAATAATTTTTCAATAGTTAAACAATTTTTAAACGATTATTCACGCACACACGCACTGACTCTAGGTCACTAGGTCAAGGGCAAAATTACTTCAAAAATCATAAATAATTGTTAGTGTCTCCCGCGATCGGTCTGTAAAGCCGCCGCATTCGTGCGACGTTACCATTCCGAACGCGATCATAGTACAGACACTAGTTACTAGCAATCTACAGTGTAGATAGAGCGAGTACTTACCTACATATAAGCTGTACTGCAGTCGCTTTTGTTGAAATAATATCTTTCGGAACCGATCACATTGCAGACAGTTTTCAAATGTCTGCTTCGCGACGTAACGCTTCCGGGATGCGGAATTACAATGGTGGATGCAACACAGACAGGAGCTGCTCTGTAACGCAGCCGCATCCGTATGAATAAAGTATTAGAAACACGATTACACCACAGACGAACACAGACGGAGGAGCTTGTGGCTTAGTAATAACAAGCCGCACGGGTCGATCCATCAGGTTAAGCTACGCTTGCCGGGGTTGGTCAGTGGGTGACCATCTTTACATACCGAGATTAGATTACCGTCGGTCGTTGCTGCCTCTTTATATCTTAGGTACCCAAAACGTTCTTGGCGAACAACATGTAATTAGGTCTTTAATACCTACTTTGTCTCAAACTCTCAACGGATCACGCGATCGGATTTTCTTCAGAACAGCTAATCACGACAAGTTGAAGCTTCTGATATTGAAATCCTTTTCCACTTTTGATAATTGTTTATGTTAACTAATCATTAGACCTAAAATACAAATATTAATAAATTTTAACATTTATACAAATATTTATGCAGTTTGGATTGAGGGAGTGTAAATTTTAGAAATGACTATGTTTTCTAACTTCAATTGATAGTTAATTTAGCTAATTTTCTACTTTCGTAAACTAATTTGAGAACTAAAAGTCAATAAAGAATTATAAATTCTATTGATACAACGAGTGTATGTTGATTTTTACATGAGACAGATGACATTTAGTAAATTACAACAAAACATTTTAATAAATAGTAAGTTTCATTTTTTGAAATTGTACTTACTACTGTACTACAAAGTTTATGTGAAATGCGTTCCTGCAAAAAAACTAGATTAAGTTTAAGTTTTGATAACGTTGCTAATTCCTAGTTGTTGGCGACGACAAACGACTGATTAGTAATAAGAATTTGATTAAATAATAAAAAACCATTTTTAATAGTCTTAGATATAAGTACCTAATATGTAAATAACATAGGGATAGTTTCATTTTCCCATAACTATAAGAAAACCCCGAATCGATACCCACATATATAAATTGTAACATGTAACATAATAAATAATAATAAGTAGATAGAAATAAAGATCGTAGTTAGCACCCTAACACAAAACCTAAGGTAAAGGCTTGGTAAAAGGTATAAGGTATTCACATAAGCAGGTATTAGCTTATCAGAAACACAAGGTAAATACACGAACATTCACCTAAACACACATCAAAAGGTTTGGTATCACCCATGAACAAGTTTCGACTTGTTTGAGTAAATAGACTCGCCCACGAAACAAGTTTAAACTTGTCGAGATAATGGCCTCGCCCAACAAACGAGTCTCAACTTGCTCAACCAATCAGGGTATCGATCAGGGAGCAGGTTACAACCTGTCCAGAAAAAAGGGTCACGCTTGACCGAAATGTACGAGCCTAACTCGCTAAGATTGGCTAAGAACCAAAAATTATAAATCACAAATGTCCAGACTAGCTGCTAATTGCGCTATGATAGAAAACTACTTAAGCGATAGTAAAATGTAAACTCTAGTTTTTTAGTGCGCGGCAATATATTCGTTAATTTAGTATCAACATACGTGGTGTTTCTCTCAGAATCCCCTACAAGAATTGGTCCTTCTGCAGCCAGATTTGAAGAACTGAAGCCTGAGTCTGAAGATACGTGAAGAATACATTAAACTACGTGAAGATTCATCGCTATTTTGAAGATAAGCAGCGTTCTACGAGAAGTTTATGTATTTCGTGAAAATTACGTAAGTAACCTGAAGATTATTTCGACGAGCCGCGCACTAACTGCTCACCATTGAAGCCCTACGTGCGTCTGAAGATTATTGCTGGGAATAGGCGACTGGAAGATCGCTTATTCTCGAAGCCAGGCCCTCTGCGGAGAACCTGTTGGTGGGCACACGACCCGCTGAGTGAAGAATATTGCTGGGAGGGCCGACTACGAGTCACGCCGCGTCCTCTCGAAGCCCTGCATCACTTGAAGCCCTACGTGTGCCAGAGAAGAATATTGCTGGCAATAGGCGACTGGAAGATCGCTTATTGTCGAAGCCAGGCCCTCTGCGGAGAACCTGTTGGTGGGCACACGACCCGCTGAGTGAAGAATATTGCTGGGAGGGCCGACTACGAGTCACGCCGCGTCCTCTCGAAGCCCCTGCATCACTCGAAGCTTACGTGTGCCGGAGAAGAAAATTGCTGGGAATAAGCGACTGGAAGATCGCTTATTCTCGAAGCCAGGCCCTCTGCGGAGAACCTATTGATAGAAACACGACCTGCTGAAGTGAAGAATATAGCTGGGAGGGCCGACTACGAGCCACGCCGCGCCCTCTCGAAGCCCGGTATCACTTCGAAGCCCTGCGTGTTATAGTGTTATGTGAATGTTTATAGTGAATACATAGTGTTATGTGAACGTGTATAGTGAATACATAAGTGTCATATGAAAGTGTATAGTGAATACATAGTGTTATGTGAATGTTTATAGTGATACATAGTGTTACGTGAACGTTTATAGTGAGTACATAAGGAACATTGAACGTTGTTTAGTGAGTACATAGGCAACATTGAACAGTGCTTAGTGAGTACATAAAGGACATTGTACTTAATGTTAAGCGAACATTATAGTGAAGTTTAACTGAGTGCCTATTGCTGAAGGATTGTATCATAAACCCTGGTAAGTCACTGAACATTATTGACTTTAAATACTGTGTTAGTGAATAAACATGAAGACGCGAAGCCAAAAAGGAGATAGCACGCACTCGACCACGGAAGAAGAGACTACAGAGACGTCAGCTACCACCTCCGAGGCGATGACAGATAGCACCGCGCGTACTGAAGACACAACCGTGGTCGAGGAAGCCGATGCTACCTTGGTAGAAAATAAAAAGAAGAAGGCAAAGTCGATTTCTAATAAAGCGAATAATAAGAAGAAAGAATTAGAAATCAGACTGGAATTAGAGAAGCTGAAATTAGAAGAAATTAAGATGCAAGCCAAGCTGACCAGTACCAGGCTGGAATTAATACGTGCCAACGAAGATGATACGGACTTGAGTGATGATGAAGAGGATGCTGCAACCAAGGCCGCCACTGAAAAGGCAACTGAAGCCTGGGTGTCGGAGTCGAAGAAAGCAGAGCGTGGCGAAGTGGAAATCAGCAAGGAAGCGCCACCTACTGCAGAAACCACGCCGTCCACGTCGAACCCCACTAATCAGCTGGCTGCAGCGATACTGGAAGCAGTCAAGACCGCAACAGATAGCAAAGCAACAGCTATTATGCAACGTGCGCCGAAGTATGTCAGCGAGCTACATCAATTCGACGGTGATGCAAGAGACTGGATGGCCTTCAAAGCAACATACAAAGATTCACAGGCTCTCTTCAGTGGTATCGAGAATATGGGAAGATTGAGAAGAGCAATCAAAGGAAAAGCCAAGGAAGCAGTGAAGTCTCTCCTCTATACGCAAGTGGATCCAGAGGAAGTGATAACCGCATTGGAGCGTCGATACGGAAGACCCACTTACTTAATAAGAAGCGAGATAGAAAACATAGAGAAGCTGCCTCCCATGTCTGAAGATGCAAGAGAGCTGGTGCGGTATGCTGGAGCCGTGGCCAATACAGTCAGCGTCGTGAAGCAAATGAAGAAACAAAGCTATCTACACTCAAGCGATATATCAAATAGAATAATCGAGAAGATGTGTATCCTGGTGCGATTCAGATGGTACGAGTACAGAGCATCCAAGGAAGAAGATGATGAACCGATCCTCATCAGCCTCATGAACTTCTTCAACCAGATGGTAGACCAGTTCGAGATGCACGAGTTCATGGGAACCAAGGTCAAGAAAGAAGGATTCAGGAGCCGCATGCGACCTTCAAGTTCCCGCGGCGTGAACGTCGCTCAAGTCTCACAGCACGATGAAGAAGAATATTCATCAAACGAAGAGGATTCAGATGAAGAGCAAGCCGAACCATACATGGCAACAGTCTGTTCCTGCAACGACAACACGAAGAAGCCAGAGAAGATAACCTGTCCTGAATGTGCTGGGGAACATGCACTGTTGAAATGCAAGAAATTTATCGACGCTTCCATAGATGAAAGATGGGGTCCGGGTGGTTGGTGCAATGTACATTGTACCCTCTGATTTTGATGAGCTTTTCGTCCGTCATGTGTGACTCGGATATTAAGAGGATGTCTATTTTATTGTGGTTGATGAACAGTTCTACTTCCTGTTTATTAGGCGATAAGCCGTTTACGTTCCACGTGGCAATACGTAGGAACTTCATTTTTTATATTGGGCTACTAGTGTCGTTAGGAGGCCCATTAGGGTTCCTATTTGTTGAATGAGAGTGTCTATTTTCTCTGATTGTTTTAGAATAATTTGTTCTAACAAATTTGTGGGCTGAGAATGTGGGTTCTCTGGTTTTTTGTCCCAGTAGCCGGTGTTTCTTGGCTCTGTGGTGCGGGGGCTCAGTGGGCGTTCTCTAGCATATCTGCTTGGTTTTAGCTGGGGAAATTCGTCTATTTGAGAAGGGAAGGCTTTATCAGTTTTGGTATACTGCGTGTTTGTTGTAGTGGGTTTTCTATGTGATGGCTGTACTATTTTTCTCGCTCGGATCTCTTTATAAACTTGGCAACCCTTGTAGTTAGCAGGATGTTTCCCAAGGCATAGGGTGCATATTGCCGGAGTGTTTCTGTCCTTCTTTGGGCAGTCTATGGTTCTATGTCCCTCAGCACATTTAACGCATCGGTGAGGGCGCATACAATTATTTTTCGTGTGCCCGTATTGTTGGCATCTTGTACATTGCGGGATATCGTTTGTTTTCCGTGGATCCTCTATTTTTACATTCGTATGATATATATATTAAATGCGCTTTGCTTCTGGGTTATTAGGGCCAGGTTCTATATTGACAAAGAACATGTTGAGAGGTTTTTTATTCCTTCTAGATAGTGCACAGATGACTTCGCCTCTGATTATATTTCCTGTTTTTTCTATCTCATCTATAATGGCCTCTTTTGGAGTGGTATGGTGCAAATTTTTAATCACAAGTCTGCAACATCTTTTTTCTTTTTGCGTGAAGGTGTGACCAATTAGTCCCTTCTTACGTATAAGAGCAATCAGGTCTTTGTAGACTTCTGCTGAATATGTCATTATTCTAAGCTGGTCTCTGTTGATTATTTTATAAGAATAGCTTCCATTTGGTACAGAACTATTCAAAAATTCTGTCAGTTTTGACAAATCCTCTATACCATGCAGGATTATTGGCGGTGGTTTACTGGGTTTCTTGGTAAGGGATTGGTTAGTTGCTTGTTCTTCAATCTGATCTATAGGTAGTCCACTGTATCTGTTTGAAGTATCAAGTAGATTCTGTGATAGAGTGTCTTGTCTTTCCATGTGTGGTGGGCTGTTGGATGGCTTTTTCCTTTTTGGATTGCGTTGAGTAGGTATCCTTTGCCACGTGGGAGGGCAGTTATTACTGTCATCATCTATGATAATTGGTGCGGGAGTCGCAGCCAAAGGTATGTCCTCCATGGTATTTCTAGCCATGCTTCCTAATGAAGAAGATCGAGTTCTGGTGACAAACAGGCTTGGGTGGAACGCCTGCTGTATAAGTTTTTTGTTAGTGCTTCCAGTAGCATTTACTTTCACGGGGGCCTGGTCGCCTGCCTCCGTGCAGTCTTCGGTGACAGACATCTCAATAATATAACTCTTAATGTTGCATAAGCTATAAATATGTAAGAAGATTATTAAAAATATAAAAAAGACTAATTATTATTTGATAACAACATATTTTGAATCTGAAGCTTTATCTTAATTACTTACTCGTATTATTTAAAAAAAAATAAAAATAAAATAAAATCATTTTATTTCGAGTATCACTGACTCATAATAGAAACATTACACTCATACAGTCACATTACATACACAACATTACTAATTAAATTAAATTAAATCCCATTCATGTCAATTCAATTCAATTCAATCCAATTCAATTCATGTCAATTCAATTCAATTCAATCCAATTCATGTCAAATCAAATCAATTCAATTCAATTACAATAAGGCATACAAAAAAAAAAAAAACAATAATAAAAATAGTCATAATTAAAAATAGTCATAGTAATAATTGAGGTTTGTTAGTCGCATCAGCCTGCCACATGTCGCTTACAACAATGGGAGATGATGGCGCAATCAAACCTCACCGCGAGCGCGGCCAGCATGCTGTTAGCGCTCCCCCGCACTCGCCGCACCAGCGACGCGCCTCTCTTGCGCATAGTAGCATGGAAGCAATCTACGCGAGCTTCCTCAAACATAGTCGATGATTGATTATTTGATTGTTGATTGAACTTGAGAGTTTTATTATTTAAAAAAATTGTACTAATTATTTTCATTAAGTATAAAAATATTTTATGTTATTGTTTGCTTGTTTTTTATGGCATGAATCGCAACTGTATTATATTTATAATAAATAATTGCGTTTACATCCAAGTTTATTTATTTATTTTCTCATTTTAGGCTTCTGAAATAGTTTATTTACAAAAAAAAATATTGTCAAAGATTTTTTTTTTAAATACCTCCATTACCGTTTTCGCGGTTTACCGGTAAAAAAAATATTGTTACCAGTTATTTTTCCGGTAAAAAATATCAACGGTTTTTGCAAGCCCTAGTTGATAAGTCTAGCGGGCTACTGCCCGTAAGTTGATTTCGGATAGTCTTATCTATGATTTTCGCTTGGTAAACTCTCGAAATTGTGTGACGTCATGTCTTTGATGCGTAGTTCGTATGTGGCGGTGTAACCGCTACATCACTCCCCTCCGGAGACCGGAGGTCGATAGTCGGCTTGAGTCTTGGATCTTGCGATGCTTCACAGTGCACTTCCAGTAAGTCGGAACTGTCTGCAGTGATTGCGGCGATGGTGATTGTGGTTCCAGTGAGTCGGAACCGCGTGCCGCACAGTTCACAGTGGGTCGGAACTGTTTGCGGTGATTGCGGTGATTCCCCAGTGAGTCGGGGTGATGTGACTGAGGGTGATGACCAGGAATGCGCGTTCGCTGCATGCTGGTGGTCAGGATACCCATTGAAGCCGTGGGTGCTGGCTGGCTGTGTGACTCGCCTTACGAAAAGGGAGGATCCTCCAACCAGACGGGTTGTTATGTCTGGCGGGCAACTACCCGTAAGTTGATTTCGGATAGTCTTATCTATGATTTTCGCTCGGTAAACTCTAACTGCGCGATGCAGGAATTGTGTGACGTCATGTCTTTGATGCGTAGTTCGTATGTGGCGGTGTAACCGCTACAGATATATTAGTGCAACACAGAGCAATATTTCATCATTTCGTTTAGTAATATTGAATAATTAAACAAACAAACAAAATAGCGATGTATTTGACGGGGTTGTACGTTGTTTTATAGAGAATAGTTTTATAGAATTTCGTTTCAAATTATTTTTTTCTTACATTATCATTTCATAGAACAATCAATACGCAGAATACTTACTTTGATAGATTTTTGTTTCAAATAAAATAAAAAGTTTCGATATTCATATCATAGAATACTCGTAACAAATCAAATATTCTTTATTCTCATACTGTTTAGTTAATACAAAACTTATTCCCTAGAAAATCATTTAAAAAACATTATGCATAGGTACCGTAGTATAGTTATATGAAAGCGGTAGATCTGTCGGAGAGTCCTAATTTTGATACTGCGACCAATTTCGATGTAGCACTCGCCGGCCGCTGCCGCGGCACCGCTCGCTTCGCTCGCTCGGCACGCGCGTAGTTGGTCACAGTTCTAACCTAACCTAACCTATATGGTCGGAGTGCCCTAATAGTTGTACTACTAGACACAAAACTACACACACACTATTGTTGTTTATTTATAGCATAGCGTCTATTTTTACGTTTTCGTTGAAATAAAATACCACCTAACAAACAATATTCGATAAAAAATAATCCTACTGTTTGATAAGTTTGTTAAATAAAAATATGTGATAAAAACTTCATCGAATTGTGTTTCTGTGAAATATTGTTTCATTGAAGTAAATAGTCGTTGAATAATATTCGAAATAAAAATATAAGGACTAAATATTATATGAAACATTTGTTGCGAAACGAAATTCTATGAAATTTCTGTCTGCGAAACAAGGGTACACCATTTGACGGCTATTCGAGATGAGTCAACTTTCTGAATGCACAGCCTCTGGCACAGGGCACCTGTCCCCCCGCCGACGAAGAAACGTTACCGTCAAGATGGAGGTTAAAATAAATAATTTAAAAGCACCACAATAATCGAAAATCACGAAAAAATCTGCGATTCCAAACGTCATTAGGTAATTATTTTCACATTTGTCATGATCAAAATGTTGGTATCATCAGATCATTATTTTTTGGCGATTTTTGGGTTAGTTATAATGTAAATGTTGTCCATAATAATGAGCTAAATTATCCATTTAGGTTACAGTTATTTCAATTAGGTACACCTTGTTTGTAAGTAAGTTTAAAAAACAATTAGTACTTTTTTTTAGTTAATCTATCGAAATCTAAGTAAAAAAAAAACTATCCATTAACATGTCTGACCAATTTGTTGAATCGTCATAATGGAGGGACCAACCTTTATGGTTGATATTTCTGAAAGGGAAATAATAATGGTTCCAAAAAACAAATTAATCTCCAGCAATCTGTGGCCGACTATTATTCTAATTAACCAGCGTTATAATGAATTACCGACAAAAAACCCAAAACATAAACGAATAAAATTATCCAATTTAACAACAAATAAGAGCATGTTCAAATTACATTTTCTCCTAAAAAAAAATGGATCTTCGAATAACAAAACTAAACTTCCAAATAGAATACTGAACCTCCGACAAAATTACTAAGTTACCGACAACAGAGGTTTTGTCAAAATAATCATATTTTTACAACTTGCATGAACTGTTTTAATTTCTATTGTTGGTTATCAAATTTATTTTTTAACTCTCAATAATGATGAAAATACCTCAACTGTTCGGCCCGCGCGATCGGGTTCGGGTCGCAAAATTCGACATAATTTTTTATTTAATTAGATAAGTTACGAATTTCACTCCTAGGTTGTTCCGTTTTGCGTTCAGACAAAGTGACAGCGGATCTTAATGGTTTTTAGTAGTATTAGTGTAAGTTTTTGAATTTTTGCAAACCGAATCGGGACACCCCGACTTTACGTAGTCTTTTGGCTCCTACCCCTAGAGTGTATATAAAAACCGGAGGCGCGGAGGGAGAGCAACGGCGAAGGGAAGCGAAGGGGTTGCACTTCCCGCAGCGCCGGAGACGATGCAGAAGCAACTTAGGCGCCGAGAAAAAAATCGCCAAAATAAAAATAAAGGTACCGATATCGAAGCATACCCGTGGTAAGTAAAATTCATGATATATGATGCAAGTAAAAGTTATTGTTACAAGTACATTTTTATATTTTTTATGAGTTTCTGTATAACCACTCAGAATAATATTTTCAGTATAATGTTACAGTTAAAATAGCACCACAGTCTATGAAATATGAAAGGTAATTTATGAATTAATAGTAGGCAAGTAAAGATAAAAATTACAAAGCATAGTTTTCAGTAGAACGTAATTTATGCTGGTAGAAAAGTATTATCGCAATAAATAGTCATGTTTATTTTTCGAAGATTTCAGTATCTCATTCGGTCGTTTCGTCATTTTTATTCGGACAAAAGTAGTCGGAAAGTTAGTATTTTAGGCAGTAGATTTAATATTTTGAGTAAGGACAATTCTTCTTTTTTTGTCGGAGCTTTTATTACTACCCATAGAAACGATTCATGTTAGGGACAATCGAATTTCACATTTCTAAAGTAGATAGGTACCATTGAAATACTGTATAGGTAGAATACTCCTCCGACCAGCGTATCCATTTGGTCCCTCCATCTTGACGTCAAAATGGAGGGACCAAGAATTTTGTTAAATAACTACGCATGCATTGAGGTACCTAGATTTGTGCATAAGTAGCAAATAGTAGATTTACAGTATTAAACTTTTATGTAGGCTGATTTGAGATCCAAGACTTGGTCCCTCCATCTTGACGGTAACGAAGAAACGACTAGCTATCAACGATTTTCTTACTAGAAACTTACAAAAGATAAGTAAAAGAGAAACATTAATAGTTGATCGCTTTAGGGGCCGCCTCCAAGAGCGAGAGAATCGCGACGGATCCGCGCTTCGACGTCGGGTAATCTTCACAAATAAGCGATTATTCCGCCAGCGTATCGTTGCGACTCGTAACGGAATCGCCGCGTTTCAAACAGGCAACGCAGCTGACGACAGCGCGCTCGCCGAGCTCTAGCTGCGAGAGCGCGGCGGGCGCGCTGGCAGTAGCGACGAGGGCGCGGCGATATGATGACATTTCGCTCGCACTCAGCACTCGTCGCATCGCCGCGATTCTCTTGCTTATGGAAATGGCCCCTAGGAGAGTGTATAGAAAGAAATACGTGGCACGACGATAAGATAAGATAAGATAATTTTATTTGTCCAAAACATGAGTATACACACACATAGCATGCAAGATGTTATAATTAAATTATGTCACAGTCATGTTTTGCCTTAACGGCGTACAAATTTCAGGTTTTTACTTAATCAAATAATTATAAATTTATACATTATTCAAATTATTAACAGTCCAACAGGCACGTATACAGAGGGGGGGATAGTTGGGATTTATCCCCCCCCGAAATCTGACTGAAAAAAAAAACGTTTTAAGCCATCTGTTTATTTATTCGCTTGCGTGTTCTTTCAATAAGTAGGTAAAATAAAAATAGATAGATCTTGATCTGATTATGTAAGCGACGTTACTAGTAGTGCCATCTAACCTATTTAGAGAGAAACCGAGAACGAAAACAGTAATGAACGACATCTATCGTCGAGTAGAAAAACTAATAGTAGAAAGATCGTCGCGTTGAGTAGCGAAATATCGAGAAGCTTCCATAACTTTCTGCTACCAGGTAGTAGATGGCGCAATATTCCACAGTGTTCCAGAATACGAAAATGTAGTATAAATACGGCGGAGGCTCAGTCCGGGAACCTGCATGTAAGTTTATTTCGAGAGCGATTCAAGTGAGAATCGAGAGCGACAAGCGAGAAGAAAAGTGAAATACCTCTGCAATAGTGACAGTATAGTGCAATAGACCAGTTTATTTTGATATTGGTTTCAGTTTCATAGAGAGTAGAGTAAATTCCTTCCGACTTGGTTCACCTGATACTTTGCCCGTGCCGTGAAATAAAGGAAAAAAACTTCAAAACCACTGTTTTCATTGGATTCGCCAAATCGCCAGTCCGTTACGTACGTGAGATAGTGTTGGACAATTTTGGACCTGCAGACGTCATAATTTGTTGGACCGTTCGCCCTATCCATCACAGATTACTTAAATAAAGTAAAGTAATGTGTGAAATGTGAGTGCTTCTTGATTTGTGCTTGTTTGAACGTATATAAATTGCTGCTGCTAAAATGAAGAGAATTGACAACTTTTTCAAGCCAGTGGCAAAAAAAATTGTTACTACTAGCGAGGAAAAAACTACTCCAAGCATGGCTTCTGCTGTTGATAGTAGACAACTAGAAACAACTTCGTCAAAATTTACAGAAAAAAATGTGATTTCAGCCGAACCGGCTGGAAGATGTAGAGATGAAGGAGAATGTTCAACTTCAAAAACGTGCAGTTTAGATACAATGATTATAAGTGAAACTTTTCCTGATATCGGCGTGGTTTCTAATGCCATATATAACACACAGTATCCTCCTCTTGTACTCACAGATGAACAGAAAAAAAATATTATTACACAGCCGTTTGTCCCAGATGCGTCATTTTCGTTTCCGGCTAGTAGCTTTGGAAAGAGGAAACTTAGATTTCGAAGAGAATGGATGGGATCATGGGAATGGTTAACATATTCGCCGAGGAGGAATGGTGTGTTCTGCAAATATTGCGTTGTCTTTTCATCAGGCACCGCTGGAAAAGGTTCCCACCAAACACTTGGAAGTTTTGTCAGCAAACCATTTGATAATTGGAAAGATGCAACAGAGAGATTTCGCGAACATTCTGCTGCTAAATATCACCAGTTTTCTAAGTTATGCGCAGAAAATTTCTTACGCGTAATGGATTCAGCAGCTATAGACGTTGCATCGCTGCTTAATGATCAAAGGCTCAAAGAAAAGGAAAGAAATAGAACAGCACTAAAACCTATAATCGCAACTATCATCTTCTGTGGAGAGCAAGAGTTGCCGCTTCGTGGAGACAAAGACAGTGGACCATTGACTTTAGAAAAGCCACTTAGTAAAGATGGAAAATTCAGGGCTCTGCTACGATACCGAGCAAGCTATGATAATATCCTGAAAGATCATATCATTACAACCCCTAAAAATGCAACGTATTTTAGCCCTATTAGTCAAAATGAAATAATAGATACTTGCGGAAAGATAATTCAGAAAAAAGTTGTGACACAAATAAATAGTTCAGAGTGTTTCGCGATTCTTGGCGATGAAACTTTAGATGTGAGTGGAACTGAGCAATTGTCTTTATGTGCGAGATACGTTTATAAAGGTATTTTGAGGGAGGACTTTCTCAGTTTCATTGAAATACACGACCTAAGTGCCGAAAATATAAGTGCAGAAATTTTAAAGAAATGTCATGAGATTGGTTTGAATCTCGATAAACTAGTTGGTTGGGGTATGACGGAGCTGCTACCATGGGAGGACACATCAGTGGTGTGCAGACGAGAATCAGAAAAGAATTTCCTAAGGCCACATACGTACATTGCTCAGCACATCGTCTGAACCTAGTTCTTTCAAAAGCTCTTTCAGTTCCCGAGGTGAGAAATTCAATAGGCGTTGTGAAGGAAGTCTGCAATTTACTTCGCAACAATGCAATGGCCGGGAAACAGTTCAAGGAAAATGTGAAAAAGCTCACACCAGAAAGTAAGAAAAAAAGACTGGTCGGCATGTGTGACACTAGATTTATAGAACGTCACGACTCTATAAATGTATTTGGTGAGTTACTCGAACCTATTGTCATTACATTAAGAGAACTATCCTACACAAACAGAACTGTCGCCCAAACTGCCTCTACACTCATAGCTGCGATGGAAAAGAGTAGTTTCTTGATTTCTCTAAAAACCTGTGAAAGATTTTTCAGTTATACTCTCCCACTATCAGCATATTTGCAGAACCCTACACACGACCTGGCCTCTGCTATGAAATTTTCCGATGACATTATCGGAAAACTAAAAGAGATACGTGACGATGTTAACCCGGTATTCTCAGAAATATATAACGCATGCTGCAAAATAGCGGAAGATGTCTTGCAAATAGAAATTCAGCGTCCTCGAGTTACTGCCCACCAAACTGCACGAAGCAACCCTCCCAGCGATACTGCTGAAGAATACTTCAGAAGAACTATTTTTATACCGTGCTTGGACGATTTGATATCTGGCATGAATGATAGATTTGCGAATCAAAGAGAGCTGCTTTCTTCTTTAGAAATTATTCTTCCGAAAAATGTGGACGAGAGGAAAATAAGTGAATTAGAAAATATGAAAATTTATTGGGAAGAAAGTGTTGGAGAATCACTAATAAAAGCAGAGTACAGTATGTGGTGTGCCAAGTGGAAAAACACAGATAAGAAACCAGTCGAAATTATGGAAATTTTAGACACGTGTGACAAAGTTTTCTTTCCTACCATTAACAGGCTAATACATATTCTGGCCACCCTTCCGGTTTCAACGGCATCTGTGGAGCGGTCATTTTCATGCCTAAAGAGAATAAAATCCTTCCTAAGGAATAGAATGGCGGGCGAGAGGCTTACTGGTCTCGCTCTATTGTCTATTCATTCCGCTTTGGCGCCAGATCCTGATATGGTACTAGACGTAATGGCTGCCAGCGGAAACAGAAAAATACTTATATAATTATAGTATAGTACAGTGAAAATTATAGTACAGTGATTACAGCGATTTTCACACAGTTCACATGGTTGTTTCAATGTTTGTCCCCCCCCCGAACCAAAAGTCTGGATACGTGCCCCAAAATAGAAAAATTCAAATGTTATACGTAATAATGTCAAGAACTCATAATATAATTATGTATAATAAAATTGGTCAATTGAATGTCAAAGTAATTAAGAATACACAATTACACGAATTATCATTCAGAAATTCGTCAGTGCTGTAGTATATTTTCTCTAAAAGAAGGTTTTATAATCTACTTCTTAATTTTTCTGTTGTAAATTCCCTCCAATATTTTGGCAACGTATTATAAAGAATTGGCGCCATACAGAATATACTTTTATGCAGTAGAGCTGTCCTGGATCTAGGAATGCAGACTTTACTATTGTCGCGTCTATTTCGAATTACTTTATCTGATAATAGGGGGAATAGAATTGGGTTCGATTTGACAAACATAATGGTCTCTAAAATGTACATGGATGGAAGGGTTAAAATTTTATATTTCTTGAATAATGGTTTGCAGCTCTCAGTAACATGAAGTCCAAACATAGTTCTAAGGCACCTCTTTTGGGTTTTAAAAATGACTTCCTTATTTGTTGAATTACCCCAAAAAATCACTCCGTATCTTAAGTTCGAGGACACTAAGCCGTGAGATAAGATCGCGGCGATTCTCTTGCTTGTGGAGGCAGACCCTAGCTGTTCACACCATCGGCGAGTAGTCGTTTAATGTGACAAACGCCTACTCATCGCCGACAAGAGCAACAAGAGCTACTCCGCTGCTGCTCTTGTCGCTCTTGTCACCGGCACGGTCAGCGACTAGGGTTTGGGTCCCGGGACGTCTCGTGTCTCGAAGTCCCGGGACTTTTCGTAATTTTAGTTGTCTCGAGTCCCGGGACTTTCAAGTCGAGACTCGAGACGAGACAAGATTGTAGAAATTGTTATGTATTAATTTTTATTTTCAAATAATTGAAGGAGCCTAGCGCCATATGTTAGTTTAATGAATAATTACTTGGTCTACTACGTAACTACTGAGTACACAACACAATAAATGCGTTTGCCATGCCGCCATAGAGAGTGTTCTCCGTCCGGTGGCGTTATTACAAAAATCAGAAACAGATTGTCGGACAAAGCTGATACGCAAATTTTTTTTAAAAGCCTATTTTATTAAATCAGCAAAGAAGTCTAATTAACGTGTTAGTTGATTATTTACAAGACTGATTTATTATTTAGATTATTTAATTATGAAACATATCTGTGATTATGTGAATTAACAATGTTGTGATTATGACCAATGATTAGTAATAGAATTACTAGATAATAATAAAGTTTGTGGTGTCTTGGTTTAGGTTAGGTATGTACAATAAAACACTGTTTCCAATATCACTGCGCTAGACGTGCTATCGCAATGACTGCTCAGAGTAGACTGCCGAGCACGGTACAACGCTCTGCACTCCCTCTACTGCGCAGCCCCCACCATAGCACGCATAACTTATTTATTAGACGTCACATCTCTTCTTTACAAAATATAAAATAAACAATAATACAATTATTTGCTTTAAGAATGAATGGCTGACAATATTAACACATTTACTAATCATCAAGTTAATTTCTCACATATAGAAATCTGTTACATTCATACATTCTTTATGATCTAATCTATTGTCAACATTTCTGTAAACAGTTAGTATGTGAATGAAATTCATTACTGGGAATCACAGTTCCCGATTGATTTACCTTCTACTTTCATAAAATGAATAATGTTTCTACGTGATATCTGCCCTGTACTTCCACATCATATTTTTTATTTTAATTACAATTTGTTTCTTTTTGTCATATTTTCTTTTACATACTTTTTCATTCAAATATGATTTTACTAAGCTGAGCATTAAATTGTCTAGTCCGTGTGCTCAAGTTTCAGGTAAATGTATCGTGATTTTCGCAATCAAAAACCTTAGACTGGTCGCAAATCTATGCCATTTTGGGCCTCTTCCAACGCGTTAAAATGCGTTTAATTAAATAGGGTTACACCGACGTCTATCATAAAACGTCCTTTGGTGAAACCATACTGTTGATCGCGAATAATTTTATTCGTGTTAAATGATTAAGTTTTTCATTTAGCACTATCATTTGAAACAGCTTGCCGAAAACCGGCAACACGGATATGGGTCTATAATATAGGTGTCTTTTGTATCCCAGGATTTGAAAAGTGGTATTACCATACTTAACTCTGGTAGTGGTATTACTATTACCAGTAGTATTACCATATTTAGTGGTATTATCATACTTAATCGAGTCTTCCCGGATTTAATTAATTAAATTCGGGAAGACTCCTTGATCTACATTTATTAAATTTTTTGGCTAATTATAGCGGTAATGTCACAATTATAGACTATTGGCTACGACATTGTCTGCTGATATAACCTTATATAAAGCTATATCTGTCTTACTAGTACTACTACTGTACCAAAAGTTTTAGAGTAAGTAGCTCATACCCACTTATTAAAAGTTTCAGTACATTTGACCTGTAACTAGTATTATTCCATTTAATCCTTTTCAATTTCCCTTATTAAATACAATTATTTGAATAAGTTCAGGAGTATCTGTTACACGAGTTCATCATACTTTTACAGAAAATACAAATTCTCAAATAACTCAAGGTATTACAATCATTTTAGGAATTTATTTCAGAATTTTATAAGTTAATGAATATTTTGGAGCTCTTTTACTATTCAATCTACCTAGCCTTTTCCCAACATGTTCGGAGCGGCTTCCAGTATTTTACATTATTTCTTTTTATTTGCTTAATTCGTCATCTAAACAAGCATTTTTAAGAAAACATCATTTTGGTTTTCAAGCAGCAGCTTGATATTGTCATTTTGTAGATGTTGTTTTATTCCTTTTCATTACTATTTATTGATGAGGAAATTAATTATTGATATAATATATTTAGCATATTTGTCTTCCAATCAAAAGTTTGATAGTTTATTAAAAATAATCAATTTTATAACAAATATGTTCTTAATTACTATGCTAGTTTCTAATATTATAATATTTTTATCTATTATTCTAGTTTCTAATATTATAATATTTTTATCTATTATTCTAGTTTCTAATATTATAATATTTTTATCTATTATTCTATCAAAAACATAGGACGACGTAATCGTTTATTTATCAAAAAATATTGATTTACGTACCATTTTTTTTTATTATTATTATGAGACCTCTGAGTCTTGAGTCCTTTGAGTTCTTTGAGTCTACTTTTCTTTAGTTCTTTATTTGCCCAAACACTAAATAAAACTAAGACCTGATAGTTTTAGCTTTCTTCTAAAAAGAATTATTGAACTCACTGAATTCTTAATTTAAAATATTAACTCAGTTTGTTAATAATTCTACAAAATATTAACATCGTTTATTGTAAGATCAGTTAACTTACAAATTAAAGTGCAAAATTAACAATTATGTGGTCTGGTTTGTATCTGCACAATGTATTTTTTTCGTATGTTGTAACATGACATAACATCACATCTGTATTCCCCAAAGGGTCAGGCTTAGGTGTACCCAATGTACACCCACATTTAGCCAATTATGTTATGTTATGTTTCGGTCCAATGAGATGGTGGGAGAGCCATCAATCGACCACAAATCCAAACTACGGGACGCCACTGTGAAATTCAAGATGGAAAATCCAATGACACTTTGCTCGACCCGGGACTTCATGTTTAGCATTAGCGCTTGCGACCATTCAACGACGCAATCAATCTTTACCGATTTATTACCAATTGCAAGTTTTCCAGTTTTGTTTTGTCCATTATCGACTCAAAAACTATGACATGCTTATCTAGTTCAACACAGGACAGTTCAAGTTCAACGGATAGTTCAATTATGTCTTTACGCCTTTTTGGGTATATTACGATTTTATAATGGTATAGACTTAGTGAACCAGCAAACAACATTATTTTCTTACAATTTAACTTCAATAGTTCGGTGACACTATCAATTATATGTGACCAATGTCCTATGCGTGTGATGGGCCTTCTTGGCACAGCTGCAACCCTGAGGCACACACTGTTGTTGTTCAGTCATGCCTATTTTTTTCAGTAATAATGTCATTAGGATCATATTCATTCCTAGTTATTTATGAAATTATCTGTTTTTAGAAAGTCTGAGGCATACAATAGTTTTGAGCAGAATGACTCAGTTTGTTGCTAAGTATTTTTTTTCTAACCCTTTTCCAAACTATTAGGAAACAATGGAGCAGTAACAACCTTTATCACTACAAGGAAGAGAACTAGTTTCTTTTTTAAGTACTTGCAAAAGAACCTTGTTCAATTTCTGGTATATCTTGATTGGGGATGCAGACCCGAGAACTTCCTGACTGGGACGGGTCTTCCGTTACCTCAGTTCGAAGAGTGGCAAGATTGGATTTCCTTCGCAAAGAACATCGAGAGCTGCTGAGAGTCAGCGGGTCTCCTTTGTCTACAGTTAGAGTGGCACATGTCTTGAATTTGTTTTTCAGACCTCACATACGTCCTAGTATAAAGTGAATGTATTGACTCTTCTAATACCTGAATTTCTGACTGTAAGCGTTGAGTGTCAATCTCATAAATGTACTTACTGTCTTCAAATTAATAAACTATTTTTAGTAGGCATTTGTTTTATTTATTGGCAAAACACGTGCTTTCCTGTTCCATTCCTAAAATGTATTCCATTTATTTATCTTTTTTATTATGTTTCATTAAAGAATCTTCAGTAAGGTCTATTTTTTTTTTAAAGGGAATGAGTCTTATAATTACATACATATACTCAAGCCTTCTTCCCATGGGGGTAGGCAGAAACTAAAGAACGCCACTTGCTACGATCCTTATATACTCCTTTTGCCTCGTTTACGTTCATACATCTGGTTATAATTAGTATCCAATAATTCAATACATAAATTATAAGTTTACTTAGCCCGAGTGCTTTCTTTTTTTTTCTTTATCTAGTCATTTGTGCATTTGCATGAATTAATTCGTTTACTTACATGTATATTATCTACTTACATGTTTTTCCATTTATCTGGTACCTTTCAGAAATAACTGAATTTCTACCATTTTAACAATAACTCATTTGTTATGACTAACATAACTAAATAATTGTTTAATTTCAAACAGAACATCAAAATTACAGTTACTACCACAAAAATATATTTTTATGTGTATGGTAGGTAAATGTAAATAGTAAAAGAATATAGACTATTTAATAGTTATTTTTTTCTTTTAAGAACAATGAAATAATATTATTTGGAAGGTAGACCGAACGTACCAAAGAAACATTGTTTTATGCGCTCGATGGTATAAACTTCATATTATTATATTGTTAGAAGTATTTTGTTCTTTATAAAAAACAGAATTTATGAGTTATTGCCTTACTTATTGGTACCAACCATTCATTGAACAGTTTACCTCTCAAATTACTTTTCGTAACGTAATTGATACCGATTACACATGTAATCTATCATATTCGCCATTTCCGCGATCCTTGCCTAATTTTAGACAATTTTGTTAGCCAGATATTGAATGGCATAGTTTTTAGTTGGGTCTATCGTTTTTGTGCTCACCAGTTGGTTCCACTGGTGAGTAAGGTTAGTTAATTTTATGTATACCGTATTAATGGTTCATGTTCGTTTTGTACCAATAAACCAGAAGTGGTTTGTATACCTACTCACATTCGCTATTAGAACACTCCTTAATCACTTAAATATTACTCTAATTTACTGATTATATATTATTCATGTACGTACACTATTTTAGCCGTAAGTATCTATCAGTAAGTACGTGAGTCACACACATGTAAAGTTTTTGAATCAGAGTTAAAACAGGTTCTAGTTAACGTGAAGAAATTTTTATACATGTTGCTTCACTTTTATTTATTTTAATTAGTGTTTTAAATTTGAAAACGATTTTATTAAACTAAGTAAAATAAGTAGTTGCAATAGTATTTTGTATTTTTACTTAGTTTTTGGAGTTTATTTCAGTTGATTAGGAGGTTAGTACGATAGCCCTTATTGGCACCTATTAACAAATGAGTTCATTATTATTATTACATTTTTTTTTTTTTTTTGTACCCGCTTTTCGGTAGATGGAAATTAAATACAGTCATTTCTTTTCGACCTTGGATTGAATTCAATTATTAACCCGTCAAATTATATTTCGATCGATTGAATGATATAAAAGCCGTTTGCATGAAAGTGTAAGCATTCAACGATTTTCGCGATCGTACTTTTGCTGTCGTTTCGATCGTATAATGCTTTTACAATTAACAATAGATGGTTCATATGACATTTGTCGATTTAAATGAAAATAACACCATCGCTACGTCTCGAGGTTTCTAATTTACAAAAATGAATACTATATATTTCACCACAAATTATTAGGAGAACCACTTCTTAACTTTTTTTTAAAACCTCATTCGTTAATTTGCCACTATATCTCGCAACCATTAGGTTGTTTTTATATTTTAAGTCTTATGCACGACATACCTTATATCCTCGTCGCCACTTGTGGTGTCTTGGTTTAGGTTAGGTATGTACAATAAAACACTGTTTCCAATATCACTGCGCTAGACGTGCTATCGCAATGACTGCTCAGAGTAGACTGCCGAGCACGGTACAACGCTCTGCACTCCCTCTACTGCGCAGCCCCCACCATAGCACGCATAACTTATTTATTAGACGTCACAAAGTTATTAAGAATTAGTATGATTTATAACTTAATTCGTTTAATAACTAAAATTTAACCGCTTAATAGTGAATCTGTGTGTGATTAAAATAAATAAACAAAGCAATTATTAAGACTGAAATTAACGTTAAAGTTATTTAAGATTTAATTTTCTGTTTAATAAATGTTCATTATTACAAATAAAGAAAATTATTCAAAAAACAAAAAACCCGACTGCAAAAACACGTAACTGATAAGAGAAAAACAAGCATTATAATCTATAGAATTTTGGTATCGCAGGCGGGGGACAAACAAAAGTTACACCATATCCGGTTATTATTGTTATAATTATTATTGTCCCCGCCTGCGATACCAAAATTCTATAGATTATAATGCTTGTTTTTCTCTTTTCAGTTACGTGTTTTTGCAGTCGGGTTTTTTGTTTTTTGAATAATTTTCTTTATTTCAAGTTTTTTAGTTTTATTAATATATCTTAATTTGGAATTGACTCATTAGCAGCTTTTATTTGATACCAATATTGTTGTAATTTATTTTAAAAAAACCTTCCCCTCCCTTTTTTTTGTATTTGCAGATGCAATACATAAATATTATATAGCCTATGTCACTTCTACGATTAAGACGAATCTAACGACACCTCATATGTTAAAATCCATCAAGCCGTTTAGGCTACAGAGCGTGCCAAAGAAATAGACATACATACATACATACTCTCGAAAAACATTACCCTCCTTCTGGGGCAGTCGGGTAAAAATTGCCTTTATTTAATACGTTTCACCAGAAAAAACCCTAATTAAAATTCTTCAAAAAAGGCTTACGTTTCTTATAAAAAAAAAAAACAAAAAAAAAATACAATGAAACACTTTTTTCTTAAAAGTCTCGAAGTCCCGGGAATTCCCGGGACTTTGATTGTAGGCTGTCTCGTGTCCCGGGACTTTGAAATTGTCGGGAATTCCCAAACCCTATCAGCGACACTTGCTTGGCGGGCAGAACTAGCTGAGACTACGAGCGAGTAAGTGCTCTCGTCACCGTCGCGCACTCGCTGCTCGTTGCTCGCCAACTCGTTTTTGTTACTATCTCTATTCGCTTCTCGTTGATCGGTGACGACGGCGGGACAGGTGCTTCAGTTGACACTTTGCTGTAGATTGTGCTGTTATGCTGATAAACGTCGCTGTCGCATCCAGGGTGGTGTGAGTCAACCTCGCAGATACCATCTTTGTAGTGTTCATCGGTGTCAATCAGTCTATCAGTGCTGCGGTGTGACTTGTGCGCCGGACTGTCTTGGTAGTGTGGTCGCTTGTCGTATTCCTCATTCTTCTGCTTACTTTTTTTTTGACTGCGTGATCTGTTCCAAGACCGCGAGAACAGGAGCAGAGTTTTTACTCTCTTTTTTCTGTTTATTTAGTGAATGCGGTATGCATTTGCTGCTGCATTTATGTGGCACCGCCATCTAAAGAAAGAATAACATTAACAACGCTACAAGGTTACGCCGACCTATCAATGTCATTCAAGTGCCAAAAGATCTTTTAGCACTCTAAAGGTCATCGTTCATTATAGCAGCACGGCTCCGTCACGGCAAATACCTTGTCATTCAAGTTAGGATTCTAAGTAAAATCCATTAAAGTTTATTTTACGATTGCTATACAGAATAGTGGACGGCTTGTAGGCAGTGAGCGCCCCACGAGCTGTCACACGTCGGCGTCGGGCCGACAGTGCGCTTCACTCACCGTCCGCGGGGTGACGCCTCGCCGTAAGCGCGGTGACACCTCGCCGGCCGCACGACGACGCCTTGCTTTGCTTGTGAATAAACCATAAACTGTTACCTCGCCGAGCGGTCGCCTTGCTGACGGCGCGTTGAAGACTAGCCGTCGCCTTGCTTCCGGCGCGTTGGCGACTAGCAGTCGCCTGGCTTACGGCGCGTTGACGACTAGATTTTTCGAGGCGGTGCCGTTATAATGGGCGAAGACCTTAAACGAGTAACCTATATCTACCTTTTTCTTAGTGGTTCCTTCGTCTACAGTCTGGTCCGGTATATCGTTCCTGAGTTCCAGTTCTGAAATGTTCCGGTAAAAGAACTGCGATTTGGGTCGCTCCCGAATGAACATACAGTAAGCTATCCATATGATAACTAGCGCTGCCTGCAAGAAGAAAAGACTATCTAACTTAGAAGTAATTTCATAGGTGGCCTTCTGTAGTTTCTGCATGCTCCATAGGAGGCGCGGGTTAATGTATGTATGTGTCGTAGGATAATTTAATCATTCGAATTTTCGCGAAATCCCTAGGGGTATTGCACAAACACAGATAATTAGAAAATGGAGAAAAAATAAATTTATGTGAGCAACGTCTCAGAAGAAAGTATCCCTAAAAAAAATACATACACATACATCCATAATCAGCCTATTAATGTTCCCACTGCTGGGATACAGGCCTCCTCTCTGTGAGAGGGAGAGGGCCGTAATCCACCACGCGGGCCCAGTGCGGGTTGGTAGATGTCACATGTCTGCGAATTTTTGGTTCTAGGCCATGCCGGTTTCCTCACGATGTTTTCCTACACCGTTTTGAGAGCAGTGGTGATGAAATTATTTCCACAAGGTAAAGCGCCTGCTTCGGTTCGAACCCACGACCTAGAACTCGTAAGTCAGGGCTGTTACCACTGCTCCTAAACAAACATAGACTTGAATAATAAACAAAACATAATACTGGCTGGCTAACCATCGTTTTAAAATAATCCTGTAAAAATAAAAGACTATTAAAAATTATATCCAAACAATTACTTTTAACTAAACCAAAAATTCGGTACTAACAAAATATGTAGATACTTTAAAAAGTATGAAAAAAATCAGGAACGGCGACAAAAAAATAACACTACATATCTAAATAAAATGAATAAATCAACAAATAAAGTTAAAACCATGTGAAACATAGTTAAAGAACGAACAAGCAAGAAAAACAAAAACGATAAACAAAAAACTTGTTACAAATATAATAATAATATAATAATTAGCCCATATTGTCCCACTGCAGGGCAGTTATAAAAAAAAAAAAAAACTTTGTGAATGAATTGAAAACCTCCTCCTTTTGGAAGTCGGTTAAAAAGCAACCGACTCCCAAAAAAAAACACTACAGAGTCAAATTATTATTATTATTTTTTTTTCACTTTTTATTTGTGATGCCTACCCCGCACAAATTCGAATACCACTGTATGTGCTATGTAAATAACAGTGACAGGAACTATCATCATAATTATCATCCACATAAGTGGGAAAAATACGTATTATTGAAGCTAACTCAAAAACTATATGGGAACACCTCTGTACCTACCAAACAAAAAAAGAAACATTAAAATCAATTCATAATTGGCGGAGTAATCGCGTAACAAACATACAAAAATAAAAACATACTCCAAACAACTCCTCCTTTTTGAAGTCGGTTAAAAATACAGCATTACAAAGGACAAACCTAGTAGGCAAGTAAACCTCAACCAGTAGCTAAGATATTCAAAAACTTCTTCTTCCGAACCGAGAGAAACATCAGCTTTATTTAACCCCACTGCAAATATGTTTCTTAGCCCAATCGATGGTTACGAAGTAAACAAGATCTTAAAAAAACTAAAAAACTAACGAAATAGATAAACTCCCACCAACTCTAACTAATTGGTATTTATATTTTGGAATTATGCAAATTAGATGGGCCATGGGTAGAGAATATAATCCCGGGATCCCGAATCCCGGAATCCCGGCCGTTTTCTGACCCCGAAAATCCCGGGTCTGTACTTGGCTAATCCCTGAATTTTTGGGATTGCCATAAACAGGTCTGGTTTGCATTCCGTAGTCCGTTGCGCCTTGACTATGACCTTCACCCTAATTACGAAACGCAAACTCAATTTTAAATTGAAACCAATTGAAAAAGATTGTCAGTCCATTGCTTCATAAGTTCGACAAAAAGAATCTGCTTAATTTTTTTTGTCGAACTTATGAAGCAATGGACTGGCAATCTTTTTCAATTGGTTTCAATTTAAAATTGAGTTTGCGTTTCGTAATTAGGGTGCTTGCCTGGAATATATAAATAGACCAGTCACTTTCCTCTAGCTAAAGCTACCTAAAACTAGAAGCTAAAACAAAGGCTGGAAAAATGGTCATAATTAGCATTTATTACATAACGACAAAAAAAACATATTATGGACTACAAAATGATAACTATAGTTTTTTGTTTTGTCTTTTTTTACTATAAATATTGTGATTTTTGTGTTGTGCAACAATAAAAACATTTTTTAAGAAATTACTCAAGTTTTTAAGCTATTGCATAGCTTCTATCGCGGGCTTTGAGCGTGGAGACCGAATCCAGAAATTCCGTAACGAAAATAACCTAACACCCCCCACTCCGACCGGCACAGCGGTGATACTTTTTAGTTTTGCCATCTATCGATTAATAGCAACTTTTAATGACTTTTTGAAATATAACGCTTGTCTCTTTAGTTCAGCAACTCGCCTCTAGGTGACATTGTGTGGCATCTGCTGTGCAGAACCACAATTTTTGATCTACTTTTATGTTTTTTTAAGCTACTATTCTAAACAATTCACCTTTTGATAACTTACCTATGAAATCCATCATCATTCATGTAAACTTCCTTGTATTTATTCTTAATCACACTATACCTGTAATAGCATACTTTTATATTCTTTGATTGTTTTAGCATCTAAATTCTATTTTAAATACTATTTATTAATTCCCTGTTGTAAAGATGACAAAATATTTTATATTAATTGAAAGCTGTCATCTGTCTTATTTACTTTTCTTAATCATTGACATAATGTGCTATAGACACTTTATATTCTGCTAAACCTATTATAAAGCAGGTGAATACACTGTATTGTTCGCAATAAGGACGTTTATAGACTATCGCTCTGTAAACCGTTTTTATCCGTTCTGGCCATCATTCAATTAAGAATTAACTTGATAGATGTTTGAAATGTTTTAAAAAATATGACACAGAACGATAAAAACGGGTTCTTTTTTTACGAGTTGAAGTTTGGCTCTAGCCGTGTGATGTGCTACTTTTCACCTTGAATCTAATTTTACTACTTAAATCCTAGCCTGATTAATTCAGCGTAACTAACATATTACTGTGTATAACCTAAACTATTGTGTAGTTTCAATCAATAAACTTTTGGTGTTCAGTGTCTACCCGGCTTATCATTCAACCGACTTTCTCACCTAGCCCTATAGAGGGCCCTACACCAGCCATCTGGCCGCGTGGCGCAAGACGCCACGCCTCAAACGTCACACATACTGCTCGAATAAGAGAGGGCACCGACGTCGAGTGACGTGACGTCAGGAGTCGTGATCTTAGCCCTCACAGCACGACGTCACGAGTGACGCCGACGCGTCCCTCCTGTTAGCGTGAGGTACCACGAAAGTACCTCCGCCTCCTAGCTACCTCTCACACCTACCTCTCCGTTCAACAGGGTGAAGGAACCTCCTACTCAGCGTGCGGCGTGTGTGGCGGCTCCTCTGTACTCCCTGCCTGCCTGCCTTCCTGTCCGTCAGCCTACCTGCACCTCAGCTCGGTCCTGGTCCCACCTATCCTGTGCATCCCACGTCGTGTGAAGCCGGCCTCTTAACCTTTTTACCTTTTACCTCTTATAACCTAACTATACTCTAGACTCTAATTCTTAACCTTTAACCTTTCTTTATTTTAATTGTATCAACGCTTAGCTCCGAGGAGCTGAGCGTTACATTACAATTGGTTGTATTATAATTGCATAAGTTGATAAAAACAGCTATGCAATAGCATTACCGCGGCAGTCTCCGAGTGCCACACGTCTTTTTTTTCATTTGAGTCCAATTAGAAACTACGTAGTCTAATCCAGGGGTTCGCCCGGAGATCCCGGGATTACGCATAAAAAATCCCGTAATCCCGGGATTGAAAAAAATGCTCGCCATGGGCCTTGTTTACTATTCGCGGATGATATTTGCCTCCTAAAAAAAACATACAACACACAAACACAAAATTCTCACCTTAATTGGTATTTATATTTTTTAGGAATTATGAAAATTAGTCCGCAAATACAAATCTCCGCAAAAAAAAATATTCGTTGCGCCACAAAAACAGATTAAATTAGCCTGCCTGAGCCGTAAACTACACTCTGCTAGTTCATATGCTATGTCAATAAAAATATATACTTAATAATAAATTACCGGAAAATATAAAACAAGAAATGAAAATCATTAAAAAAAAAATAAAAAAAACAATTCCAATTTATAAAAGTTATAAGTGTTATACTTATAATATAACACAATAAACGAATAACTAACGGATAAATTCAATAACAAAAAGATTTAACTACTTACCAGAGAAGTAAAACAATAAAACTAAATGAGCTAAAAATATGAACATTCCAAGTATTCATTTAAATATACTAGGTCCCATTAGAATAGATGGACAACTTTTTACACAGCGTTCAGTACGTCTAACCAAAGTTATCCAAGCAAAAAAAAAGTGATTTTATTTTGACCAAACATAATAAATGGCATTGGGTAACCAACATTTTTAGTGTATTTTCGTTAGCTGATTAATTTTTCTTATAATTATCTAATGCATTTTTCTTATATTTTTTTTTACCATTGTCCTTATTTTGGTGGTCTGAATGATTACTAAAAGTTTGTCCATCAATTTTAATGGGACCTTATATATCTATATTAATTACACTAATAGCTGTAGATACAAAATATTTAAGCAAATAATTATATCAGCAATATTAATAATTATATAATTTATAACAAAAAAATAAAAAATTGATTGTATCTACTACACATAATATATTATTTTCAGAGATTAAAGAAATGAGTGATAGATAACATAATAATAAAAAGCGTGTAAAAAATAATAACTACGACAGTTTAAAAACAATAACAAATGTTATAATTTAAATATTTAGTAATAAGCTTAATGCTTCCTCTCTCTTATTTATTAAAAAATTTACTGTGCCCGACAGGGTCCATAATTGTTTCTATTTATTTATTCTTGCCACCTGTTACCTGTGTACATTATGGATTGCAATAAAGATAAATTGAAAATAGAAATACACAAAATATTCACAACTCACCAGAACCAGGACAACGACAATACCGAGGATGATGGCGTTCATTTAGCAAAAATAATAAAAATAAATAATTATCATATGTTTTGCGTATTGTAGTGAGACGAGTGCAGCCGACGAGGAAGAATTGGCACAATCTGAGCGAGCCCCCGCCCCGTTGTCGCTCTCAATTATTATTTTGAACTTGTGCTTCTTTGGAGCTATGATGATGTCAATCATTTTGATTGAATGATCACAATCAGAATAGTTTTCTGATCTACTACTAGCTTCTGCCCGCGACTTCGTTCGCGTGAAAGTCGTAAGGCACCTCTTTAAACTAAAATAAGAGTCTAATAGATTTTTTTTATAAAAACTTCCCTGTACACGTTCGTTTGTAGTTTTGGTTTCAGAAGCCAAAATATTAAGAGAGTCAGGAGTTCAGGACTGGTGAGAAAGCGAGGTGCAGTTGTCAGATGTTGTTGTTGTTATGTTGTTGTTGTTGTTGTTGTTGGTGTGTAGTGAGAAGCAGCTCGTCCTAAGGTCGACACCCATACTCACAGCCTTCACTGCCATAGCTACTGAAGACTCGAAATTTTCGAGTCAACTTTTTTGTGATATTGTAAAAGTTTTTGAAATAATTTAGGCAGCACGTAGCATTTTCTTTTTAATTTTGTTTTTATTGATCGTGTGGGGTGCAGTACAAAATGTTTAAAAAGCTAAGGACAGTTCCCTAAGACCGTTTTCTTGTAGCTTGTCGCTAAAAAAACCTATGTTTTATACCCCAGGGTTAGACGAACAGTTGTGTCGGCGAATCGTTCGCCGGTAAAAGGTTCTATCGATGAAATCAAAAGTGAATCGTTCTGTCGGCGAATCGTTCGCCGTTGATACGTTCTATCGGCGAAAGACTGAAAAGTGAATCGTTCTGTCGGCGAATCGCTCGTCGTTGAAAAGTTCTATCGGTGAAACAATGAAAAGTGAATCGTTCTGTCGATGAACCGTGATGCGGAGAACTGTTTCAGAATCAATCCAGTGTCATTTTTGCAATTCATAATCAACCATCACACCTGGGTAACCGAGTTCTGCTAGTGAAAATAGAGAAAACGAATTATCCCAGATATGAGATCTAGCTAGATCGATTTTTCGCCCCCGTTAACCGCCATATTGCAACTTTCATCGAAATCGTTAGTTGTTTTTGAGAACGTGATTACAAATAAACAAACATTACTCATTTAATAGCATAGGAAATGTTAGTGCAACACAGAGCAATATTTTATCATTTCGTTTAGGAATATTGAATAATTAAACCATTGACATACATTATATATTACTGCGTAAGGACTGGGCGGACCACATGTTTACAATGACGGACGCCTCGAACTTGGTCTCAAAGCAGTGTTGCCAGGTGCACTGTAATTACTGTAGATTTACTGTAATTTTACTGCTTTTACTGTATACTGTATTAATACAGTAATTTGATAAATACCATACCACCTGATAAATACTATTGAAAGTAGTCAGGCACCTGGATATTTTTTGGTGTGAGGTACCTATTCTGATTATTTTAAAGGTTTCACTGATCAAAATAAAATGAACCTTCTCCAAGTGACACAGATAGTGACTAATTTACTTTTTCTATAATAAGTAAAGGTGATTTTCAGAAAAAAATACTGTTTTTAATTACTGTAAAAGCTGAATGATTTACTGTATACCAAACTACTGTATTTTTATATTCTGAGCACTGTTACAAGGTTACGTCTAGAAGCAGACCATGCCGATTGACATCATAGTTCATAGTAGTTCTAATAGATGGCGTTAGTGTTTTTTGTATAGTGACCGCGTCCGTCAAATGTTCGGACGACTAGATTTACGATAGATCTACTAATAGATCAAATCTCTTATGAATTAAACATCAAAATAGCGATGTATTTGACGGCCATTGGAGAGTTGTCAACTTTCAGAATGCACAGCCTCTGGCACCTGTCCCACCGCCCGAGCCGACGAGAAAGGGGCTAGCTATCAACGATTCAAAATTCAAAATTCAAAAGTCATTTATTCAAACTAGGCTGAGAATCAGCACTTTTCGAACGTCAATGGAGCGGGCAAGTGGAACGGGGAAGCGGAGAGGGGAAGCGGAGCGGGGAAGCGGAGCGGGGAAGCGGAGCGGGGAAGTGGCAAAAAACCAGCCGCGAGGTTTCGCAGCCGGCTCAAATTACTCGTCGCGTGAACTAGGCCTAGCTCCGCACAGTCCGCAACTCCGCTCCGCTACTTCGCTCCGCATCAATGGACAGACAATGTCCGCAATTCCGCTCCGCTCTGCTTCAATGGAGCGGAGAGGAGAGCAGAGGAGAGGTAGATGGGGGAGATGTGCCAAAATTAACCTATAGAATCGCACCTCTGGAGCGGAGTTTTGATTCTATTGGTTAATATTGATACATCTCCGCTCCTCTCCTCTCCTCTCCGCTCCGGTGGACAGGCAGCCTTATGCTGCCATCTTGTATTGACAATGAGAATTTAACAAAAGTTTACCATCGAAGCCGCAGGCGCGGAACTCTTTGAATAGTACTCTGGTCGCTTGTCACCTTTTTCATTCTTCTGCTCATGTCCTGACTGCAAAATCGGAACCAAAGCTGCCATCTTGCTTTTTCAATACACAATGACAGTGACAATTTTACAAATGGTGCCCGGGGGGGTCTGGGTAGTCTGGTCGCTCGTCACCCTCTTTCTTCTGCTTATTTCCTTTCTTCTGCTTGTGTCCTGACTTCGGCAAATGTCCTGACTTCAGCATGTATTCGCCCATGGCCATCTAAAGAAATAATAAAATTTACGAAGCTACAAGGTAGGAAGTCACTAACTCTAACGGCCATAGGATACCGAGGGAGCACACCGTATCCCAAGAAAATATCCTTCAAGGCCCACTGTATCTATTTGGATACGGCAAGTACGCGTGCATTAAAACTCAATTTTTACTTTAAAATAAGGGCTAATATAGTCTGTGCGCTATTTCACTCTACGGCCTGACGTATATTCTCGTCAATTAGACCAGCACCCTAATTACGTAATGCACGATCAATTTTAAATTGAAACCAATTGAAAAAGATTGCCAGTC
This sequence comes from Conistra vaccinii, assembly GCA_948150665.1. Taxonomy (NCBI): domain Eukaryota; kingdom Metazoa; phylum Arthropoda; class Insecta; order Lepidoptera; family Noctuidae; genus Conistra; species Conistra vaccinii. The sequence goes on along the minus strand of OX411341.1, from coordinate 14,814,001 downwards.
CATTGCTTCATAAGTTCGACAAAAAAATATTGAGCAGATTTTATTTGTCGAACTTATGAAGCAATGTACTGGCAATCTTTCTTATAACTTCTTGACGTTTATTTGAGACTCAATGTGTCTTATTTGCTACTATGGGCGCAACAATTTTGTCACAAATGCCACATAGGACTGTCGTCCGTACGTCAAAAATGAATTAGTTCACAACAAAATTAAAAAGTTGTAAAACTATATGAACCTGCACTATAAGAACGTATTATTGACCGAGCGAGCGTAGCGAGCGAAGCGTCTCTGCATCAACTGGCAAAATTTTCTTTCGTGTGTCAGTTTGTACGTACTCCTGTACTGGTCGTATTTTACAACCGATCAGCACCCTAATTACGTAATGCACGATCAATTTTAAATTGAAACCAATTGAAAAAGATTGCCAGTCCATTGCTTCATAAGTTCGACAAAAGCAAATTTTTTTGTCGAACATAAATGAAGCAATGGTCTGGCAATCTTTTTCAATTGGTTTCAATTTAAAATTGATCGTGCATTGCGTAATTGGGGGGCTGGATGAAACTTGGCATACAGTTATAACGAATTTTTTTTTATTTATTGTCGTCGGGAATTTTTGATTGGAGGGGTAGTTCCTCCAAAATAGGGCAAAAAGGGGGCTACTGGATATCTCTGCCTTAAGAGATCCGATTTCAATGTTTCTTTTTTCATTTGAAAGGTAGTAACTTTAGGATGGTCTCAAAAAAATTTGGTGAAGATCTGATGAGAATCTACGGCATGATGAGCGAATACCTCCTAAAATGCAGTAAATTGCTAGCTATTTATATTCAAAAGTATTTATTCATTTTTGTAGCTGGCCTTTTTTTTTTATTACTCATGATTTGTCTGGTTTTTAGGGTTCTGTAGTCAACAAGGAGCTGATATAGTTTTGCCATGTCCGTCTGCCTGTCTTTCTGTCTATCCGCGGCTTATCTCAGCGAATCTTATACTAGAAAGCTGTGATTTGCTATGGGTCTATACATATTAATCACGCTGACAAAGTTGTAAAATAAAATCATGTTTATTTGTTTTTTGGGTACCTACCCCTACACGTATTTTTTTTTTCTCGTTTGTCCCGTGTTATGGGGTGTCGGGTGGGTGAGTGAAAAATTTTTTGCGATTCAGGGATACATTTGCGAAAATGAAAGGAAAACTATCACAGCTTAATACTATGCTTTACAAGTTAACGACTTATAATAATCGACTAACTTACATTTGCGGTTGGAATGTATGGAAGAACATGTTTTCCAACTACAATGTTAAAGTTTGTTCTTGGGATTCCAACTACGAACCCCTCATTTATGTAAAGAGGTGAAACGATGTTCGTTCGCTTCGCCCGCCCGCCCGCTAGCTGGCGGTGTGGCCTGCGCTTAAAACTACAATCTATCGTTCATGGTTTGTGCCTGCAGGTATAATTCGTAAATACGAAGATTCGGCCGAAGTTACATGTGATTCCTACTTCTTATCAGCTACAGAGATAAGATTAGTTTGGCGCACGATCTAAGAATGAATGGTAGTGTTCAGTGTCTGATGCTGGAGCCGGAAGGTGGCCATAGAAACTCCTCAACCAAACCACCGCCATCGTTTTTGGACTCACTTAACAAAGTGTTCTTACACTAGGTGCTGTCCAGGTCCATAAGAACTCCTAAACTAAACAAGATAGCCCTGTTGTTTTTGCTATCGTCGATTTTGTCTTGCCAAGTAGCCCAAGGTGTAGTCCCGGGCCTCATGATGGATCTGGAAGGTCACTATACTGAACGTTAAGGCCTTTTCGATAAGTAGGTACGTTAGGTGTCGTCTAGGGTCTGATGAAAGTGCCGGAAGGTGGCCACAGGAATACGATGATGATGATGTTATGTTAAAAAACGTTTTTTAAACAAGCTTTTATTAAACTAAAATTACTAAATAAAACTTACGTAAAAACTTATGTAAACATAGAACTTTAATATTTTTTTAAAAGCTTGAGGCGTGAACGTCGTTCTTTTACCTTTAAGATAAGCCTCAAGCTAAGCGGTTAATTGTTGCCATAAAATTGTGCCCGCGAGGTCTACTGTTCGCAGAACTACTAGTATTACATCGCCAAACGCCTCTACGGACAAGCGATACGATGTATTTGTGCGGACAACGTATCCGACTCGCCTCTTAATTAAATCCTAAAAAACGACGAACGACTTACATTTATTGCATAAGACAGTATTGTATAATAAATTACACATAATATTTGTTTACATAGCACGCACATCATTACGTCATGCATCACGCCTGCAGTGGTAGGCAGGGCAGCCCCTACATATATAGACCTAGTTACTCCCACACCCACATTTCACCAGTTATGAAGTCACACGTAATAGGAGGTGAGACTCTTGCCATAATCATCATCATCATCATCATCATTTCACCCAAAAGACATCGACTGCTGAAGTTGACACGTTCAGTGCCAGGAGGGCTCACTCTAGTCGCATATGGGATGCCGGAAGCCCTCGCGGAGGGCTTATTTGAAATGTATGTTAAATAAAATCTGTTGTATATTTTAAAAAGATTTATTAGTTTATGCGTTGGTTTTACACATTTTTATTTTCAAAAAAAAAATTGTTTCAGGAGGCCAGTATTGCGGGTGTGGAAAACCATTTTCACGGTTGCAAATATTTACTAATTATGTACAGTTTGTTTAAAAAAAGTTTAATTTTTTTTCTCGGGGTCATATCGAGTTATTATACTTTTTCACGTCCCCACTAGTACATAAAAATACCCCAAGAGTTTTTTTTTTTTTTTTTTTTTTTGACATCATCCAATGACTTCTCCCGCTCTGGGCGGAGTGGAAGGGCGTGTCAGACTTTTACTGACTAAAACCCACCCGTGTTCCTTCCCTTGCCATGCCAGGGGCCACGGTTTCCCCTTGGGACTACCCGCAACCACGACGGATGGCTGGCCGCCATCCATCAGTTGTTGATTGTTTTTAAAAGAGTAAAGCTTTGTGCAGACCAGCGCGGCTTCTCGCGCGACGCGACACCGGTTATTGTTATACCATGAAGTTTTCTTAGAAATTGTATTGTACGTGTCGCGCTGGTCTGCGAAGCCTTAACCGTGTTTCAATGCCGGCTCTTCTCCATAGGAAACGACCAGTTGGTGGACCGTGCACCTAGCTTCTGACGTTTCATAAGTGCCCATGTAGAGTTTATGAGAAATAAAATATTTCCATGTTTTCCCGGCAAAGAAAAACATGATTCAAATTACATCTTTATAAAGTGTTATTAAGTAAAGATATATAGTAATTGCGTAAGACATCATATATTGTATAATCCAGTCTACTGCATGACATAATATTTTGATGAAAATAATATAAGTAGGTACTTTCTGAATCATTTTACATAGAATTTGTAGCAAAATATCTGAGTTTATTGCATCATTTTTGTTGACTGTATTAGTTTGGCATGAAGTTGTCTGCATAAGTAGTGTGACCATGAAAAGGAATAAATTCAGGAAAATCTTGCAATAGGTTTCAACTGTTTTGCACGAAAAGATTATGGCATGCTAGAGCACAGTATTTGTTAAGCATTTAGCTTTTCGTATCTTTTTTTTAACTACGTATCATCTGGATTTGGAACCTTCATTTTAGGTGATTACAACGTTATTTGACCCTGTGCCGACTGTTTTATTAAAATCGAATACCTTTCACACACTAAAATGTGATACTTACCTCTTTGAATGAACTTTTTTCACAAAGCGCTCGATATTGCTCGATATTCTAAAAAAAAATACGTTTTTATCATATTTCGTCGGTTAAAAATCAAGGCATTCGAATGAAAGAGTAGGTAAGAAAGAAAGAAAGAAGAAAAGAAGATGAAGAAAAGAAAAGAAAGAAGAAGAACAAAAATGGAAGAAAGAAAAATAAGAAGAAAACAAAAGCAAGAAGCGTTAAGAAGCGGCAAGAAGCGGTAAGAATTGCAGCAGAAGGCGTTCTGAAGTTTTAATGCTCAACACTTAATATTACATTCCACAACTTTGAATTTTATGATATCATTGTGGAATCGGTCGGGCACAGTGAAATAGTAGGAGAGAGGAAGGCTTAAAAACTTAGCTTAACAGTCTTCTGAACTAAATCTAATGTTATTAGGGTATTTTCAAATATGGATGAATATCCCAATATACAACGTTGATACGACAGAGGGGCTTTCCTTTGAACTGCCTATACTAGGTACCATTTTCAAGCTCTGTACCAAAAATCAATTAAATAGGAGCAGTAGTTTAGTCGCAAATGATATTTTAAGTTTTTGCCCCGTTTGAACACGATGTATCTTTCCTAACAGCTGATTATGTCTATACGCTTAGGTCATGCAGGTGCATGACCTAAGCGTATAGACATAATCAGCTACAACGCATGTAGGTTGTACTCAGATTTATCGTTTTAAGGTTAAAACGATAAATCTGAGTACAACCTACATGCGTTGTTGCCGCTCTGTGACGCAAATCACAAAGACATCATCAAACAAGGACACACACACTTGCACTTTCATTACGAGAGTGACAATCATAGCAAAACATCCCGCGCGTAAAAGAAATAGAAATAGGTCAGTGTGTTGCTAATGTTGCTTGCATCCTAGATCGTTGCGATCGGTAAGGGGGTGGGGCCTCTAAAAAACGTGTTTCTTCGTCAGTGCGCCGAGGCAATCCTTTTGGAACGTACTTATGTTACGTAACACGGAAGCTCCGCGGACTCGCGCGCTGATAATATTGTGATTTTGTTTTGTGATAAGATAGGACACTAAATACCTACGTTTAACCGCTAAGGCCCCACCGTTACCACAGTAGACAGTATTTCTTTTTTTTATTGTGACAGGACACGTAACTTGGGATTATTATTATTTAGTGTTCGTTTTTTTTTGATTGACTGCTTTTATTGTGATACGACACGTAATTAAACTTAGTAATTAAACTTTGGTTGTGTGTGTTTGTGTAATTAAAGTGTGCCTCAGAGTTAAATACAATTGTTGAACTAAAAACTAGGATTATTTTAGCATTTCACAAATTAAAGTGCTTAGCGACAGACAGTGATTTAATTAGAAAAATAAATAACAATATTCTCCGTCGGTATAATTTGTGCATTAATGTGAATGGAGGACACAATATGTCATCGAGAATTTAAAAATTTTGTGTTTTTGCTGTGATCGTTGTAACTTGTAAGTACTTCAAAGCCGCCGCCCGCGCCGCCGCGCCGCCCGGCCGGGCGGCCGCCCGCTTTGACACGGCCGCTTTGAACATACGCCGCGCTCCGGCGCGCGCGACGTTGCCGCTTTGTTACCTAGGCATCTAAGGTCAGTTAAATTTATTTACAAAGGGTGGTTGCGTTTTACTCTGATTTGTAAGCTATTTATTTTGTTTGAAAAAAAGAAAAACTCATTTTTGGTGCTTTTTATTTTTATACCGTATCGAATTAATACTAAACACGTATAGTATAGGTAGTGTAATTTAATGCCCCTCTGTCATATCAACCCTGTATAGGTATTGTTTCTATAGCTGCTAATAATTATTAGATTATATATTATAGCACTTACCTACAGCTTAAGAGCGTTTATCCTAAAAGTTGGCAACGTCGCAAATAGCTGTCCTCTATTTACCTTTTTTGATTCATTTTGCAATATTACTTTATGGAAATATGAAATGTGGCTAACTAGCAAACTAAAATATTGATTATGAAATGCAATAATTAATATCTTAACAACAAACTAAATATTCAGTATTTAGTTTTAGATGGAATAAAGTATTTGGAAACTTTCCAAATACTTTTACAACATCAAATTCAGTGTTATAATTATATTTAAATATTTAACTGGACTCGTTCGAATATTCTTCTGCCTACTCCTAAAGAAAAAGCGTTAGTTTACTCAAGCATGTTGCATCATTGCATGTAGTAAAGTATCTCCTGCATTACAAAACATGGTCACCCTAGTTATTCAAGCTGCTAACTTCACTGCAATCATCTGAATAAAAATGGAACTGTCTTTCAGTAAATCATTCAGTTCTTTATTGAGACCCGAAGAACCAACAGTGAGGTACTTCAATATTGAGTTTTAATAAGTGCTTGTGACTAATTTCCTTAAAAAAAAAAAATTGTGAAAAGTGTTTGGAAATAGTGTTAAATACTAGTCTTCTGTGAGTAATTTATTAATTTTCTTCTTTAATCATAGTTGGTTTTCAATTTATTACAAGTATAAGGAAAAATCGATGTTAATTTACATAAATAGCTCTACCTTGTGGAGCTATTTTTCCCTAAAGCCAAGATTTTGTTAAATATAATAAAAGTTTAATAGGCTCGCCCCCTATCTGACTGGGACTTTAAAAATGTAGTTGTACTATAGGTATATCTCTGCCTAACCCTTCAGGGAATGAATACAAGCGTGATGGTCTGTTATGTCGATAATAAAAGTTTAATCTTAATATAAATAGTTCAGTAGGTAGAGTTTTGTTTTGTTACATTTCATATCTCGGTTGCCTGTAGGTCTTTAATATGATAAGATTACTCTTTTATTTGTTTTGTTATAATTGCGTCATCTAAGGATAAACTGATGAGTCCATATAAATTCATTTATTTGTCTGTCAATTTATTTTATTTTATTTTATTTTCATTTATTGACATAACTACACTACACTGACATACTAAATAAAATGTTTTGTTTAAGGCGGCTCCCTGACCAAAACGCCGCGCTAGCCGTTTTTTGTACAGTTTTTAGGAGCGAACTACTTGTTATTTAAAAAGAAATATCAACTAATAAAAATACATTAAATTTCTACATAATCTTGAGTCCAAACGGATCGTTTATTTTTTTTTTTTATTATGTATAAGTTTAATTAATCTCCTTCCAACGAAACCTTAAAAATGAGAAATAATGATTTATAATATGAATCTACTCGTAAAGTAAACATTATTTAACTTTGCTACTGACACTAATGGATAGACAATTTAATAACGAACATTTGCAACGTTTTTTTTTTTTCAAAAGACCAAATTTTGATTTTATAAAGATTTTATTCCAAAATCTGGGCGTATTCACTACTGTAATTCATGCGCCCCATACCGGGATTCAGTGCGCCGCAAGGTCTCGAGGGGGAAACACGTATCGCTTGTCACCGCGTCGGTCACGTGATCGAGCACACACACACACATCGTCACATTATCAGTCGATTCAGTAGATAATAATATAAGTTTGTATTTATACTATTGAGTTTTGCGAAAAGACGCTACTATTGTGTAGGTAAACTGTAAACACACAAAATGCGAAAGTACAAGAAAGTCGAATGAATTTGGTCAAAACCAAAATCCAAGATGGCGGCTGCATTTTTCGTCATTGGTGTCGTTTTATTAGTTTTCAGCGGATCTAAAGTTGATAATGAGGTCAAAATGTAAATCCAAGATGGCGTCTGTGAAAATTTTCTAATTTTTCGTCATGGGCGACGTTTTCGTAGTATTTGAGGGTTCTAAAGCCGATAGTGAGGTCAAAATGTAAATCCAAGATGGCGGCTATGAACATTTTCTAATTTTTCGTCATGGGTGTCGTTTTCGTAGTATTTGAGGGTTCTAAAGCCGATAGTAAGGTCAAAATGTAAATCCAAGATGGCGGCTATGAACATTTTCTAATTTTTCGTCATGGGTGTCGTTTTCGTAGTATTTGAGGGTTCTAAAGCCGATAGTAAGGTCAAAATGTAAATCCAAGATGGCGGCTGTGAAAATTTTCTCTTATTTCGTCATCGGTGTCATTTTCGTAGGTTTCGATGGTTCTAAAGCCGATAGTGATGTCAAAATGTAAATCCAAGATGGCGGCTGTAAAATTTTTCTCTTATTTCGTCATCGGTGTCATTTTCGTAGGTTTCGATGGTTCTAAAGCCGATAGTGATGTCAAAATGTAAATCCAAGATGGCGGCTGTGAAAATTTTCTCTTATTTCGTCATGGGTGTCGTTTTCGTAGGTTTCGATGGTTCTAAAGCCGATAGTGATGTCAAAATGTAAATCCAAGATGGCGGCTGTAAAATTTTTCTCTTATTTCGTCATCGGTGTCATTTTCGTAGGTTTCGATGGTTCTAAAGCCGATAGTGATGTCAAAATGTAAATCCAAGATGGCGGCTGTGAAAATTTTCTCTTATTTCGTCATGGGTGTCGTTTTCGTAGGTTTCGATGGTTCTAAAGCCGATAGTGAGGTCAAAATGTAAATCCAAGATGACAGCTACGAAAATTTTCTCATTTTTCGTTATGGGTGAAAAAAAAACTACGAAAACGATACCAATGACAAAAAATGAGAAAAATTTCACAGCCGCTATCTTGGATTTACATTTTGATCTCACTATCGGCTTTAGAACCCTCAAATACTACGAAAACGACAACCACGACGAAAAATGAAAAAAAAATTGCAGCCGTTATCTTGGATTTCCATTTTGACCTCACTATCAGCTTTAGAACCATCTAACTAAAACTACGAAAACGATACCAACTTTTATTTATCAGTATAAAAGTACATCATTTATGTGGTTAAATACAATAGGTATTCATTAGTAGTAGTAGTATATTTATTTATTTTCAAAATATAGTCTAACAAAAATAAACAATTTATCCACCCATCAATATGGGTAAAATTTCTTACCTCGCAATCTTTACGTAATGTCAAAGACTATTTATTTTGATATTTTGTCGGTTGCTAGGCAACGGATCTTACGGTCACGTCCTGACGCGAGTTTAACATTTCAAAAATTACAGATTCTAAAGCAAACTTTCATCCCCTATTTCCTTTTTCAAAAAGTTGTTGCCGACACCTAATTTAATTTATTTTATACCAATAGGTACAGTTTTATATACCGTATAATTATACTTGTACTTAAAATTTAAAAAAACAACGGGTTGCACTCCGGGAGTGCCGACAGAAGTGAAAACTTGAACATTAAAGTTGTGCATCTTTGAATATTTTGGAATGGTTAGGGAATAATTTTGCATGAATTGCTTTATTTATCAGTATAAAAGTACTATAGTTTATGTGGTTAAATACAATATTCATTAGTAGTATATTTATTTATTTTCAAAATATAGTCTAACAAAAATAAACAATTTATCCATCCATCACCCATCAATATAGGTAAAATTTCTGACGCGAGTTTAAAATATTCACAGCCGCCATCTTGGATTTACATTTTGATATCACTATCGGCTTTAGAACCCTCAGATATTACGAAAACGACACCCATGACGAAAAATAAGAAAATGTTCGCTGCTGCCATCTTGAATTTAAATTTTGACCTCACTATCGGCTTTACAACCCTCAAATACTACGAAAACGACACCCATGACGAAAAATTTGAAAAGTTTCGCTGGCGCCATCTTGGATTTCCATTTTGACCTCACTATCGGCTTTAGAACCATCGAAAAGTACGAAAACGACACCCGTGACGAAAAATGAGAAAATTTTCGGAGCCGCCATCTTGGATTTCCATTTTGACCTCACTATCGGCTTTAGAACCCCTGAAAACTAATAAAACGACACCCATGACGAAAAATGACAAAATTTTCGGTGCCGCCATCTTGGATTTCCATTTTGACCTTACTATCGGCTTTAGAACCCCTGAAAACTAATAAAACGACACCCAAGACGAAAAATGAGAAAATTTTCGGAGCCGCCATCTTGGATTTACATTTTGACGAAGTTCACAATGTGAATTCGAAAGAAGAAAGTCGCATGGAGCATAAGTATCAACGCTTTTTCGCGTGACGATTTTTACTAGCTACCGCAAACAGCGCATTATAACTTCGTTCCAAAAAAATATTTTTCGAATGTGTGCACAGAGTACTTTTTATGAATGTGTGTGATGTCTGTGAATTCTAAGGTCAGTGATTTTTACTTGTATTCGTAAGTTGTTCGCCTGATGGCGCTAGTAATGTTTTACGAAGTATTGTAGAGGTGGGGTGCGGCAAAGAGGGAACGAATGCTCAAGGTTGCTTGGTCGGGGTACCACCTTAAAGAGTTGTATTTTGCAATATTAGCTAGCGACCTCGACAATTGATCATAAATTATTCTTGCCTGAGCAACCAGCAGGTAGTTCGTTATGCCTGTGGTTATGCGCCCTTAGATGTCACTGCTTTGGGTAGCGTCAGGGGTCTGGTTACCTCCTTCACTAGGTGGGTCGGGTTACTTGCTCAACTAAAATTCTTTAAAAAATACTATTGTTTTTGCCCCATATCACATTTTAGCTACATAACGTAACAGTCACGTTTAGTGGTCGCAAGTGTTAATACTCGTACTGAGCAGGAGTTCCTGGGTTCGATTCCAAGGTCGGAAAAAGTGTTTTTGGGTTTTTCTAAAAGGATCGGTCGGAGTATGGATTTGTGCCCAATTGATGGCCCTTAGGCCCTTATTATATGGAACTTAAACATAACTGACGAAATGTGGGTGTACTATAGGTACAATTCTGCTCATGTTAGTTGCGGTGGATGCAAATGATTTACTCTTCCATCCTCTCCTGTCATCCGTCGCATCTAATTTGACGACACGGTTGGCGCAGTGGTTAAGCGATTGACTGCTGCGCTGCGTGTCGCGGGTTCGATCCCCGCACGGAACAAATACATATTTGTATGACCTACAGGTAGTTGTTCCGGGTCTGGCTGTTTGTGTATGTGAATTTAAATGTTTGTAAACGCACCCACAATACAGGATAAATTCCTAGTGTGGGGCAAAGTACAAAAAAAAAAAAAAAAAAAAAAAGTTGGAATCATTCTCCCAAACTATTTATTATTATTTTATTTTAACTAAATAACTTTCCTATTGTTACAGTTCAACTCCACTAAAGGAGAATAATAACATGGCCACTGGAACATCATTCGACATGATTAACATACGAAACTGCAATATCAAGATTAACGGTTCAGGCATATCCTGTGACTGTTCTGTTGAAGCTGGAGATGGTCTCTGTAAAGACCTTAACACCTTTGCAATGATAAATCAAGATCTTAATACGGATATGGGCAATTATGAAGACGGAATATCAAACGGAAACTGTTATGGCGAGACCAGAGATCTAGGAACCCTTGATGAAAGGATTCTTAATGTGTTTATGGATCCAATTATGCTGGCGACTTCCTACATGGCAATGACCATATTAACAAGAGCCGTCATTGCCAAGACCCTGCTTGATTTTGAAGACCTGATTATGCTGGCTGTTAAAACCAGTCTACTGAAACCCTTGAAAATGAAGGAGCTACACGCTTATGAAGACTATACTATTACGGACATGCTAAGACCTCTTAAAGCAAAAATGTCAAACTTTTTGCAAGACCAATTGAATTGGAAGATGACCACATACGATTTCGATGTACTACCGGGCTAGGAATTTTATATTCCAGCTGGAATTTAGCCCAGTTGTATTGTGATCACTTGAAATGACTTGAAAGTCAAACACTCTTGTAGAACCCAAGAGTTAATCTATTTTTGGAGAAGAAAGAATAAGGATAACCCAAGCAAAGGCTACAGAAGATAGCCGGGTTGTATTCGATGTAAACGACGGAGCAGCAGGGCTGTGCTGTGCCGAAATTATGGGAAGCCATAATGATGGTGTTGACGATTGCGACAAAATGGTGATGCTACATGAACATTTCTAATTATTTAAAACTGTGTGAAGTGTGAATGTGCTGATATCATCGTGTATGAAGACAGAGAAGAGATAGATCTTCATTTTGAAGGATTTGAAGAGCACCTAGTATTTGTAAGTTTATTAATTTTAAGAAATTTCGGACAGAAAGGTGAAAAGCAGTTTAGGTTTAAGACTCATTTACATGGAATAACTTGATTGCTTGTAAAATGCAAATAATTGAAGCAATTTTAAAACTTGTACCGTAACAGTGGTTCAATGGTACAAGTTATGAAAAAGCTTATAATCATTACATTTAACGATCAACTAAATGAACGTAAAGCAATTTATTTGCCCGTTAAATGCAATAAGTTGCAGCAATAATAAAATTTGTAGCGTTTCCCGTGTTTAGATGGTACAACTTTTAAATTGCTCATAAGTAATTAGGTATTGCATTAATCGGGCAACCAAATTACTTAGTGTAAATGGTCGTTAAGTCTGAGCAATTTAATTGCTTTTTGAATGCTAAAACTTGAAACAATAGTGAAACTTACTTAGTTACTTGGCTTATTTATTCAAATATCCGCGTATATTCGTTAATACAAAATGTACTTCATTCGAATAGGGTATATTTTGTAATACCGGAATAACGCAAATATTTGGGCAATTACGCCAAGTGAAGTGCATATAGCAACGTTCTGCGATTGAGCACCTTTTAATATTGCTTCCAATTATTGCATTCAACGGGTAACTAAATTGCTTGCTTTCTATTTATACAGATAAATAGAAAGGCTTTAGGATTACAATTATGATATATTGGTACACTTCGTATATGTTTGCGATATAACGTAATTCTAATCTTTTGAGTTTTTGAGATTGGCCTTCAGAGCGAAAACAGGAACGCATAGAAGTGCAGAAAAGTGGCCAAAAAAGTTATTATTGTTCTTCATAACTTTAGGTGTAAGTAATTTAAATCATTTGCATCATTACAGGGGGTGAAAGTTCTCATGAATATTATCAACTTTTACTATGGGACCAACTCTGAAATTTCGGAAAAATATTCTGCCTGTTACATACAAAAATACAATCTCAACGAAAGTATTTATGTGTGAAACAGATGTATTTTCTTTCGCTGTTTTTATGGATCTCTTAGTAAAACTTCTTCATATTCCTGAGAAAATATTTACACCCCTTGAAAGATAACAATAATTTTGATTAGTACAACCTGTATGGAAAATTAGCACTGCCTATTTTTATTTTTGATAAAGCACCATAGTTAAGCCAAAAATCGAACATGATATTTTCGACAAAAAAATATCATTCAGTTTTGCACTAATTTATAATTGTACTGATAAGGACAAAGTCGTGCAAGAGAAAGTAATGTTGAGTGGAATATCAAAGCAAATAGTTTTTTTTTTACAATTTTCATACGTGTTAATAGCTGACTAGAAATCATCGTTATTTCTTATTTTCAAAAATGAAGGTTTTTTTTTTAGCAATGATTTTATGACCAGGGATTTAGGACGTGAAATTTCTACGAAAAATCGGTATTTATTTTAATTAGCCACATAAAATTACTTTCTATTTTAGTTTTTCATTCATATCAGTAGCAACATTGTCAATCAGTGACATGATACAGAATGGTATTTTTTTGCACAAAACTTCGTGTTCGATTCTTTACTTGAAACAAAGTGCTTTTTCAACGGGTAACTAAATTGCTTGCTTTCTATTTATACAGATAAATAGAAAGGCTTTAGGATTACAATTATGATATATTGGTACACTTCGTATATGTTTGCGATATAACGTAATTCTAATCTTTTGAGTTTTTGAGATTGGCCTTCAGAGCGAAAACAGGAACGCATAGAAGTGGAGAAAGGTGGCCAAAAAAGTTATTATTGTTCTTCATAACTTTAGGTGTAAGTAATTTAAATCATTTGCATCATTACAGGGGGTGAAAGTTCTCATGAATATTATCAACTTTTACTATGGGACCAACTCTGAAATTTCGGAAAAATATTCTGCCTGTTACATACAAAAATACAATCTCAACGAAAGTATTTATGTGTGAAACAGATGTATTTTCTTTCGCTGTTTTTATGGATCTCTTAGTAAAACTTCTTCATATTCCTGAGAAAATATTTACACCCCTTGAAAGATAACAATAATTTTGATTAGTACAACCTGTATGGAAAATTAGCACTGCTTATTTTTATTTTTGATAAAGCACCATAGTTAAGCCAAAAATCGAACCTGATATTTTCGACAAAAAAATATCATTCAGTTTTGCACTAATTTATAATTGTACTGATAAGGATAAAGTCGTGCAAGAGAAAGTAATATTGTGTGGAAAATCAAAGGAAATGGTTTATTTTACAATTTTCATACGTGTTATTAAAAGCTGACTAAAAATCATCGTTATTTCTTATTTTTAAAACTGAAGGTATTTTTAACAATGATGTTATGACAAAGGATTTACGTATGAAAGTTCTACGGAAAATTGGTATTTACTTTAATTAGCCACGTAAAATTACTTTCTATTTTAGTTTTTCATTCATATCAGCAACATTGTCAATCAGTGGCATGATACAGGTTGGTATTTTTTTGCACAAAACTTCGTGTTCGATTTCTGACTTGAAACAATGTGCTTTTTCGTAAATATAAAAATGCTGTTTTAATTTTCTCTGAAATAAAATAATAACTGTTTTGGCAAGTTTTCTCAATTTGTCATAGTTAAAGTTTTCGCCATGCATTACCATCTCAAAAACTTGTTTTGTTTAGGTACTGTAGAAGGAAATAGTTTTTTTTTAAAAATAGATGTGCTTTAAGAAAATAATCACTTGAGGTGCTTATTTTCGTGCGCCGTGTTAATGGTCCTAGCGATAGAAAGGAATAAATTTTAAAATTAAGAAATATTACACACGTCATAGTAAGGTATCTGTGAAATATAACTTAATTCTAGTCTTTTGAGTTTTTGAGATTGGCCTTCAGAGCGAAATCAGGGACGCAAAGAAATGGAGAAAAGTGGCCAAAGGTGTTATTACTTCATGATTTTAGGTGTAAGTAATTAAAATCGTTTGTATCGTTACAGGGAATGAGTTCTCATGAATATTATCAAGTTTTACTATGGGGCCAACTCTGAAATATCGAAATAAATATCTATTGATTCATAAAAAATATAATCTCAATGAAAGTAGGTATTTATGTATGAAACAGCTGTGATTTGTTTCGCAATTTTTTATGGGTTTCTTAGTAAAACTTCTTCATATTCCGGGGAAAATTGTTACAACCTCTGAAAGATACCAATGATTTTGATTAGTATATTTACAACCTGTATGGAAAATTACCACTGCCTATTTTTATTTTCGATAAAGCACCATAGTTAAGCCAGAAATCGAAACTGATATTTTCGACAAAAAATATCATCCAGTTTTGCACTAATTTATAATTGTACTGCTATGGGCAAAATCGTGCAAGTGAAAGTAATGTTGAGTGGAAAATCAAAGCAAATAGTTTTTTTTTACAATTTTCATACGTGTTATTATAGCTGAATTGAAATCATCGTTATTTCTTATTTTCAAAACTGAAGGTATTTTTAACAATGATTTTATAACAAAGGATTTACGTATGAAAATTCTACGAAAAATTGGTATTTACTTTAATTACCCACATAAAATAACTTTCTATTTTGGTTTTTCATTCATATCAGCAACATTGTCAATCAGTGGTAAAATAACTTTCTATTTTAGTTTTTCATTCATATCAGCAACATTGTCAATCAGTGGCATGATACAGGATGGTATTATTTTTCACAAAACTTCGTGTTCGATTCCTGACTTGCAACATAGTGCTTTTTCGTTAAAATAAAAATAAGTTGTTTTAGTTTTCTCTAAAATAAAATAATAACTGTTTTGGTAAGTTTTCTCTATTTGTCATAGTTAATGTTTTCGTCTTGCATACCCATCTCAAATACTTGTCTTGTTTAGGTACTGTACAACGAAAATGTTTTTTATTTTTTAACCGACTTCCATAAGGAGGAGGTTCTCAATTCGTCTGTACCTATGTTTTTTTTTTTATGTTTGTTACGCGATTTCTCCGTCAATTGTGAACCGATTTTAAAAATTGTTTTTTTGTTTGATAGAGTATGCTCCCGAGGTGGTCCCATATAAAATTTATTAACTTTACTTGGATAGTTTTTGAGTTAGCTTCAATAATACGTAATTTTCCCACTTAGTTTATATGGATGATATGATGATAACTTCCAATCACTGTTATTTACAGGTTAGTGGTATTCAAATTTGTATAGGGTAGGTACCACAACTAAAAAGTGCAAAATAAAAACTTTTTACAAAAAAAGAACAACCGACTTCCAAAAAAGACACTACAAAGTCAAAAATAACTTTAATTTCGGAAGTCGGTGGCAAAAAACGAAAGTTCAAAACCAAATACACCGACTTCCGAAATTAAAGTTATTTTTGACTTTGTAGTGTCTTTTTTGGAAGTCGGTTGTTCATTTTTTGTAAAATGTTTTTATTCTGAATAGATATGTAATTGAGGAAAATAAGCAACTCAAGATCACAGGATAATATTGAAATTTCCAAATTACACCGTGTTAATGGTCCTATAGACAAAAAGGTATTAGATTTTAATATTAAGAAATATTGCACACATAGTAGGTACCTCACTATCTGTGAAATATAACTTGATTTAAATCTTTGAGTTCAGGAGATTGGCCTTCAGAGCGAAAACAGGAATGCAAAGAAATGGAGAAAAGTGGCCAAAGGAGTTATTACTTCATAATTTTAGGTATAAGTAATTAAAATCGTTTGTATCGTCACAGGGAATGAGTTCTCATGAATATTATCAACTTTTACTATGGGGCCAACTCTAAAATATCGAAATAAATATCTGCTGATTCATAAAAAAATATAAGTAATCTCAATGAAAGTATTTATGTATGAAACAATTGTGATTTGTTTCGCAATTTTTTATGGGTCTCTCAGTAACACTTCGTCATATTCCTGGGAAAATAGTTACAACCCCTGAAAGATCCCAATGATTTTAATAAGTACAACCTGTATGGAAAATTACCACTGCCTATTTTTATTTTTGATAAAGCACCATAGTTAAGCCAGAAATCGAACATGATATTTTTGACAAAAAAATATCATCCAGTTTTGCACTAATTTATAATTGTACTGTTATGGGCAAAGTCGTGCAAGAGAAAGTAATGTTGAGTGGAAAATCAAAACAAATCGTTTTTTTTTTTACAATTCTCATACGTGTTATTAAAGCTGACTAGAAATCATTGTTATTTCTTATTTTAAAAACTGAAGGTATTTTTAACAATGATTTTATGACAAAAGATTTACGTATAAAAATTCTACGAAAAATTGGTATTTACTTTAATTAGCCACATAAAATAACTATCTATTTTAGTTTTTCATTCATATCAGCAACATTGTCAATCAGTGGCATGATACAGGATGGTATTTCTTTTTCACAAAACTTCGTGTTCGATTTCTGATTTGAAACAAAGTGGTTTTTCGTAAAAATAAAAGTGCTTTTTAATTTTTTCCAAAATAAAATAATATTTGTTTTGGCAAGTTTTCTCTATTTGTCATAGTTAAAGTTTTCGCCCTGCATTCCCATCTCAAAAATTTGTCCAGGTTATACATATAACTATAGAACTAAGTACTTGTTTAATGTTATAACTAGATGTTTAAATAGGTAGCAAGGTATACCTTTATGTCACAGGATAATTATCCAAGTCCAGTTATTATAATCTCTTAAAAAAGAGTATTTAAAAAGTAACATGTTTTAAGTCAGTAGATTTTTTTTTTCAGAATATTGCTATCAATGTCTTAGAGAAATTGAAAATAAGCAATTTCCTTATGAAAGTCTAGAAGTTTTAAAATAAAATTAAAATTACGTGGCGATATTGTATTAAAAAAATCATAAATTTTTTTTTTAAAAATCTCAAAATATTTTTAGTATCTACTGATATAAGATACTAAAAATATTTTGAGATTTTTATAATTTTGTTAGTGAATAATGGGATTTATAGTAAATCGATTTATATAATTACCTACAATGTTATATGGTTGTATGACATTACATTTTTAAATCATTAAATTAATACATAATTTTCTACAAAAGCAAATTAATTCTCTATTTATTAATTATTATTTTAAGTTTAATTACTTATATTATTATTTCAGGTTTCTTAACTGTAAGTTTTTTAATTAATTAATTAATTATTTATTTAAAAAAAGTTATACAAATGGGTATTTCACAAATCTTCTGCCAAACTGCAGGACAATTTATCGGCAAGTTTAGTAATAGGTACATACTTACTTTAAAAAAAAAAGTTAAGCCTCGTCTCATGGTAGGACAAACGTTGCCCAACATTGTTGCTGCAACACAATTACACATACTTCCTACTTTCGGTGACCGCAAGTAGGTACCTAATACATACTTGCGGTCACCGAAAGTATGAAGTAAGTAGTATGTGTTATCGTGTACGCAACATGTTTTCAACAACATAAAATTATGTTACAGCAACAACGTTGTGCAACTTCGTTTACCATGAATACGGAACTTTCCAATCAAATGTCTAAAATACCATTATAAGACACGGATAATATAATTAATTAATTAATAGCGAATTGATCTTGCGTTTAATTAAACATTTGTGTATTGATTAAGGTTTTAAAAATATAATTTTGTATGAAGAGGATAACTCTCAAGATTCACAGATCACCCTTGATTTTGCTATGTAGTGTTTCATACGAATTTGAATCTGATTTTCAAGCAGTTATTGTTTATATTCTTATAAGGTAATCGCTAAGCGTTTCGTACGAATATCAACATAAGTTTATACGAATAAAATTCACATTCCTATGACACGCTTACTTTACTAGGTATATAAAAGTGCGGTCTGTAAATCTTGCTCTTATTACAAAGCATGGTCTAACAATAGTCCAAAACAATCTAGAATGATACTCAGTCATGAATCTAGATTTAGAAGAAGAAGCCTTTATTCTGAAAGTTGGCAACGTCGAAAATAGATGTCAAATACTTCGCTGTGTTGATTAATTTGGCAATATCGTATGGAAATAAGGTTTGTGGCTAACTAGTGAACTAGAATATTATAATAGAATATTATAATAATGAATTGCAATTATAACATTAAATCTGATGTTGTAACTGTTTTAGGTGGAAAAAAGACATTTGGAATGTTTTCAAAAATTATTTACATCTAAAACAAATATTCGGTGTTACAATATTAATTATTGCATTTTATAATAAATATTCTAGTTCGCTAGATAGCTACATTTCTTATTTCCATACAGTATTATTCCAAATTAATGGAATGCTTGAATTTGATTACGAAATGCAATAAGTAATTAATATTGTAACACCAAATATTTATTTATAGATAAAAAAAAAGTATTTGGAATCGTTCCAAATGCCTTTTTTACACCTAAAACGGGTACAACATCAAATTCAATGTTATCATTGCAATTCATTATTAATATTCTAGTTCGCTAGTTAGCCACATTTCTTATTTCCATACAGTAATATTGCCAAATTAATCAAAACAGCGAAATATGTGACATTGCCCACTTTCAGAATGCACGCTCTTCGCTTGATTCGTTCATTCTTGTTGTATAATTGTCTGTTTATAATTCACGCATTTAAATAATAGTGACTGTTCTGTTTTATAATAGTCGTTAGTTTTACATTATTTATAAGTTTCAAAATGATATATTTACTATTTAAATTATATTGTAAAAAAGGTATAAAATATTCAACTAAAGTAAGAGTATGTAATCCCTTGTATTTTGTTACGAATATTATGATAATAAATTATTTTATTAATAACAACAACATTTTTTATTTTAAAACTCTGTAGAATAGTAAGTAGTAGTGAATGGCCTGACTTTCTTTTCTTTTGCCTACTCCCATGGGGGTAAAAGCGTGAGTAGGTATAGTATGCATTACAATAATTGAAACGCAAGTAGTCGCTTTATCAAATTTTATTCAAGCCTTTGAGCTTTCTCACTTACAATTAATTAAGTATTAACCATTATCTATTTGTTCATAGTCAAATAAATAAAAGTACTGTTACCTACAACAATCGTCGTATTTCAAGAAACTGTCGACTACGCCAATTCGGAATACGCAGTTCCGTATCGTATCGAAGAAATTAAGCATAGAGGTTAAAAGTTGTGGTGTAAACAAGTAAAAAATTTGTGTTATGTTTAAAATTACAGATCTGATGCGTATTCCGTTTTGGCGTAGTTTTAAAAAGGTATGAAAACTATTTTGCCTATTGGGTATTCTTCTAATTTAGGGGTAAAATACACGGTAATCTATTCGAGAAATATATATTTTAGTTCATTTCCGTAACTTTTGTAGCACACGGCGCGCGTCATTCATAAGCAATCATACGTCTAATATACGTAGCCAGTCTTTAAACGAGGCTAACGGGTGCCTACACTGAAAATATAAAACGTCTTAAAACTAGATGAGGTCAGTGTTGGGTATGCTAAAGAGGTTCCTCTGTTTTCTATACATATACGGCAATTTTACTATAAAATGCCCAATTCAACAAAGAAACAAAGACTGCACGTTGCACTGTCGTGACCCGCACATAATTGACATAGCAATGTTACAGAGATCTACTATTTAATCAGGAGCCCAAGTCATTTGCCCGATGGAAAATCCCATCCGCAACTTCTCTTCTTCAGGAGCTTTACGGGATGAGTTATCAAAAGGATAAATCCATCTTTTCCACTATGTCTTCATCGCCCTGTCTACTTCTCTTCTCCGAAAGTCGTTGCTCGCAGTCTTTTGTCTTATTCATCTCCTCAGTTGCAGTTGAATCAATTGGTGTTCGCCTTTTTCATTCGTTCTCCTCACATTAGTTTTTGTTTACATTCAATTACTGATTCTTCCTCCATTATTTCACCAACAACTTTGTTGGAGTAAGTAACCTCTCATTTAGTCCAACAGGGTTTTTTGATTCGTTGAGGAAACAGGATCTATTGGCTTATTTTTTAAATATTTTAATTCCAATTTTCTTGCTAACTGTATTTTTTTTCAAAATCTGTAATACAGATCAAAATGTCTCCTAATACCGTTTTCTTGTAGTGACAACGGTTAAGGTACCTGCTTGCCCTTATTGCCCCATCAATGTCAAATACTCACTCGTTTCAAACGTTTTTCAACATACTTGCGTGGAAAAAATATGCCTTTTTGTTTGTTTTTCAGTGACTTGACTATTTGAGTCAATAGTTTTTGAGATATGAAATATTTTTGATTCAAACTGCATAAATAATTTAGTTTTTCAGAGCTTTTCGAAGAATGCTATGTCATGTTGACAAGCCGATCCCCTGGGAGAAGCGGCCAAATCTCTAGGTGTGGTCCTCGATGAGAAGCTCTCATTCTCAGAGCACATATCTAAAGCAGGTTCGTTTGCGAGCCGCTTTTGCTCTCGATAGACTGCACTCCTTTTGAATGCACGTAGCAAATTGTCACTTCGTGCAAATTGCGTACCTACAGGGCGTGCATTCGACCAATAATGAACTATGCGTGTGCGTCCTTCACGCACGTAAAGCCTCACCACATCCATAAGATGCAGGCCCTCCAAAACCGCTTCCTACAAATGGCAACGGGATCCCCCTGGTATGTTAGAAACGAGATCCTCCTTCTCGACCTCAAAATCCTCACTATCGCCCAATTTCGTAAAAGCAATTCGAAGCGTTTCTTTGATACAACCGCCAAACATCGCAACCCTCTTGTTTTCAAGGCCGCCAGCTATATCCCCTCTCAAATTAGTTAAGTCCGCCGTCAGAGACATGTTCTCACCGACTCAGATGACCCCATAACCCTCCTCCAGGAGAGCAGTAGTGCCACCAATGCAATATATAAAAACAATCGATGACCCGCATTCCGACCTCACCGCCGAGGTCTCCGACGATCGCGACACGCCCGAGTAAATAATACTCCCCCCCGACCCTTGCTCGACGATGCGCCAGCCTGCGTCAAAGCTGAGCCTGTAGCTTTAAACTCCCCTGATAACAATAATTATCCATGTTTGATTCACCCTGTCCCAGTGTCCCATCTGGCTGTCCTCCCCCCAGCGACGCTCTAAGCCGAGGTTCATACCCCACAGGGGGGGGAGCCCTTAGCGAGCGTTCGCCTAGTTTATAAGTTATATTTTACGCCCTGACTGGAGGCTTTTAAGTTAGCCACAGGACAGTCCGATTTACTACATAGTTACCCTCAGTGGTCAACTGCGAGATGCACTTTATAAAAATAAGTCGGGTGCGTCATTTTAGAGCAAACTTACTTATTTTTGCGATGGATAAAATAAATATTGTGAATGCGTAAATATTCATCCCGACCCCTTCACTGTGTGGTCCGATGCGAACTTGGCCGATTTCTTTCTCCTTTCGAATTATGGTTGCATGCAGTGCCATATTAAATTCGTTAGCAAAACTTCGCAGAAGTTATGGTTATCGATTAGGGATGGGCCGAATGTGGTTTTGACCAAATACGAACTTCGGCCGACCGTTTTGTGAAGATAAAATCATCATCATCATTTCAGCCAAAAGACGCCCACTGCTGAACATAGGCCTCCTCCAAGCTCCGCCAACTTAAGTGGCAATGGGCAGGGCTCATTGCTCGTAGAACAGATGGCCGAAAGGTTCTGGCGCGTACCGGAACACGAAGCGTAGAAAGGCAAGATGGACCGATGACCTTGTGAAGGCCGCAGGGATCTGCTGGATGCGGGAAACATAGAAATTCGGTTATTTTCTCTAGGAAATGTATACGAACAATAACAACAGACTCCTGCCAGAATCTTTGATGTTTTTACAACTTATCCTGCCCTTGGTAATTTTAAATACAAACGGTATTAAAATAAAAAAATCTAAAGTAATTTATTCAAACTAGGCTGAGACTCAGCACTTTTCGAACGTCAAAATTACATAGGACAATCCCCCAAAACGCCCGCCCTTCACCACTTCCTAGTGCTTTAGCTGGGAAGAAGAAGTGGCGCAACAAACTCTCCAGCAGCACTGCTGTCTGTTCAGCTAGAAAAACTTCATTCATTATAATAGTACCTACTTATGCAAAAATACTTTGCATTCCCACATAATGGGATTAAAAGATCATAGTGGACTTGAGAAGGTCAAACACAGACTCGAAAAGCAAGTTTATTTATTTTACTTTACCTTTTACCTTTTAAAGTATTATCAAACAGTCTTAGTTATAAAAATAAAGAAAAACAATAAAATGTCAAACGTTTTATTATAATATAACATGTCCAAAAAAATCTTACAAAAATATTGGTATCGTGCAAAAGGCTTATTCCCAAAGTACTCCATTCTTTTGTTCTAAAAAGATAAGAATCTCATACATTCATTCCCAAGTTACTCCAAGGAATTATTATTATTTAAAAATACTTATTATTTTGTTCCCATTCTGCTCCATAGGTATCTGGAATTATTCTCAAAGTACTCCACCGATTATTCGCTATCAATTCTCAAACTGCTCCATCTACATAATTAACTATAAAATACATATTTCATTACAGTCACTCACAAAATTTCTTAAAAGAAAGATTAAAGTTTAGCATTTTTTTTGTTATAAAGTCAATGAATATTTAAAATTGTAGGCTTTTTATGATAATAGCAAAAAAACATAGTATAGTGAGATTAATGTTTATTTTTGAATCATATTATTATTTGTGCGTCATCCATCGATCACTAATAACGAGTAAGTTCTTTATTAGTGATCGATGCGTCATCTATCGGATAAACTCGACTCACTTTTAAACATTCAATTTCGTTTGCACGCCTAGAGCTAACAAATTGTGTGTGACTTGTGTGAGCGAGATAGTGCAATAGCAGCAACGTTAGTGATAGTCAAACCGGTTAAGGGTGCTAATCTGTGTTTGTTAAGAGGCCTATTACAAAATTACGTTTTGACAGTTCGACTTCGAGCACCCGATGCATCGCAATAAGTAGCAATTTGGCAGTTGTAATTATGCTTATTTTGAGTTACATAATTAAATTTTTGTTTTTTAAGTATGCTATTTTAATTTCTTAAGAACCAAAGTTTATTTTGGTATAAATTTTAAGTAAAAATATTCTCGTTACTACATTCAGTAAGGAGAAATTTACAGTTAATTCTGACCGTTTTTTATTTGTTTATTTAATACTTAATGCACAGAAATGTACAGAGGCGGACTTAATGCCATAGGCATGATTTTATGATTTTGAATTGGTTTTTTTTTAGATATCCAGTACATATTATAACTATTACATAATAATATGTACATATTTCAGATATAGTATTATTTGTTTTTCATGATTTTTTTACTTCTGAATACAGAGCCCCACTTTTTAAATTTAGTCAGTTTTTTTGGATATTTTGAATTATTAAAATTTTTTTAAATTATAAGACTGAAAATAATTGTTGAATTATATTATAATTTCTTTTTATGAAACAAAAGTATTTTTTACCATGTCATGTAAAATTTCAAATGATTATTGGTCGAATTTTTTAAATATTTATTTTAGTCTTAATTGCCAGATAACATTTTAGATAGTTTATTCTTTGTATTTCATGTTTTTTAGACTTTTTCTGTTCTTCTTATGTATATGTATATATTTTATCAAAATTATAATACTGAAAATTATTGTTGAATTATATTATAAAGTCTTTTATTTAAAAATTTCTTTACACTTAAAAATATATCTGCAAAGCTTTTGAGCATATCTGTACGTCAGCCATAGTAATCCGGTACATATTTAAATTAGCTTTTTGATTAAAATGGGGTGGAGTATTTTGAGAACATTTTAATATTATCATGGAGTAGAATGAAACTTAACTAAAAACATAATATTTTTCATGGAGTAGTTTGGGAACTTTTTTTGGAGTACTTTGGGAATAAGCCGTGCAAAATGCATATAGACTACCTATAGTGCGCAAGGAACTAGTTAGCCGCTCATCTCATCACAAATCATCTCGCTATTGCAATCTCATGTGCGTTTTGTCTAAACTAGCCGGAACTTTCAACGCGTGTTGCCGTCGCGAAGTGAAAGTTCCGGCTAGTTTAGACAACGCGAAGTGAAAGTTTCGGCTAGTTTAGACAAAACACACATCGACGCTTGAAAGGCAAGATTGACTTAGCGACATTTTGGGCCATATTGAGTTACATACATAGTTCGAACCGCCTGATTTTTCTGCGTCGCTTGGTCGCACTTACGTCTTCCTACGACGACTTTTGATGTCGCTTCAGCATTTTGGATTTTACGAATTTTCACTTTTTTTTGTTTACTTGGCGACGAAATTTTTTACTTCTTTTTAAGAAATGGTGGTTGTCCTAATCGTAATATGCAACTTTAGCCCTTGGTCAATTTTTACCCTGCCCTTGGCAATATATTTTTATGCGTATGGTATATTTTTTCCTGATAAAGAAGATTTTTAGTTATCATCTAGGTCATTTTAACTCATTTTATTTTTCTGCTAAATGGCGTTTAGTTAAAAAATAAGCCCTTTAAAAAACAAAAACCTGTTGGTGCCTGTTGATTTGTATTTCTCGTTTTATTTGATTAAGAAGTACCTTTAATAATTTTACAAGCGGCCTTAGATATCTATTAGCTATATTCAATGTCTCTATTTCGCAACCTTCTTGATTCTGGTTAGGTTATTTTGCTCTGATATCAATTCGATATAATTTCTCTTTATTACATTTTTACTGTACTTTTTTAGATGGACCGTGTCGGTTAGTATATTTTTGCGGTTTCAATTTTCTGGTAAAATTTACTAACCGACACTTAACTTTTGAAATAATAGTATTTTTGAATAGTTGCATATACCACAATGTAGATGATAAAATAAGATTTCCAAAACAGTAAAAATTACGCCTGTGGAATGGTTAAAAGAATTTACATGATTTTATTTCTGAAAAGTCAAACTTTAAACTGTTCTCCTGTAAAATTAGCCCTATGTCGCTTAGTCAATGTCGCCTTTCAAGCGTCGACATGAGATTGCAATTGCGAGATGATTTGTGATGAGATGAGCGACCAACTAGTCGCGCGCGGACTACACATTATCATTGGTATATTTATGAGGGTGCATTCTTACAGTTGGCAATGTAGCTAATAGCTGATTAACACATCACGCCTGTAATCCTCGGGAGGTTAGGCAGAGGTGTATCCATAGCAGGGTACATCCACATTTTGCCCGCAGTTATGTTTTTAAGTCCCATGTAATAGGGGGCGAGCCTATTGCCATCAACCGGGTAGAGTCTGGCTAACGAAAGTTGGCCCTGGAATTATTTGCGAACTTTTTATATAGCAACTCTGTATGAACGTGAACGTCAATTTGACAAGGTTGTCGTTCGGTATCTCTGGTGTATTTAGTGTTGTCATGCATGTATTTTTTAAATTTGCCGCCAATATTCTGGGGCCAACTTTCGTTAGCCAGACTCTACAAATCTAGACTCCGGGCTGCTACTGAGATATTCCTGATGGAAAACTCAATAACACTTTGCACGACTTGGGAATGGAACCCAGGACGTCATCCTCAGCAGTAGCGCTTGCGAACACTAGTACCAACGAGGCCGTCGAGCTGATATTATTATGTAACTGATAACTGTAACAAAACCTAATCCAGTATCATTTTTGCAATTCATAAATAATCAATATGTTAATGCAACACAGAGCGTTAAGCTTCGTGCAGACTAGCGCGACGCGATACCGGTATGTTATACCGAGAAGTTTTCTTAGAAATTGTATTGTTCGAGTTCGCGCTGGTCTGCACGAGCCTTTATTTCAATTCGTTTTGTAATTTAGTCACGCAAAAATGGCTGATCGGATTTAGATGAAATTAAATTAAATGATGAAAAAACACAGATAGTTTATAACCAGCACCCTAATTACGTAATGCACGATCAATTTTAAATAGAAACCAATTGAAAAAGATTGCCAGTCCATTGCTTCATACGTTCGACAAAAAAATCAACTCAATTTTTTTTACTCTACTTATGAAGCAATGGACTGGCAATCTTTTTCAATTGGTTTCAATTTAAAATTGATCGTGCATTGCGTAATTGGGGGGCTGGATTAATAGATAGACACGATTGATACTTTTTATCCCGTTTTCTAAAGTCCAGCGAATAATCAGCAAAATATTTGACAGCTACTGGCGACGTTGCCAACTTTCAGAATGCAGTCTTATTATGGCACCTGTCACACCGCTAGCGAGGGAGCGACTAGCTATAAACAAGAAACGTTTCTTTAGCGTTTGTACAAAGCATTGTAAGTCCCACCTGTGTAAGTACGAGTAAAAGAGATACATTATGTTAATAGTTGACTGTACAAACCGCCGGCGAGTACTTACTCGTATCATATGTTCCCACTGCTGGGGCACAGGCCTCCTCTCTGGGAGAGGGAGTGGGCTGTAATCTACCACGCGGGCCCAGTGCGGGTTGGTAGATGTCACATGTCTTCGAATTCTTGGTTCTAAGACATGCCGGTTTCCTCACGATGTTTTCCTTCACCGTTTTGAGAGCAGTGATGATGAAATTATTTACACAAAGTAAAGCGCCTCCTTGGGTTCGCACCCACGACCTACAACTCGTAAGTCGGGGCCGTTACCACTGCTCATCGCAGCGAACTATCAAAGAGAGTAAGTACTCGTTCAGCGACCCTGTCCTGGCGGGTAGAACACTAACTGAGAGTTCCAGCGAATAATCGCTCGTTACCGTCGCGCACTCGCTGACGGCTCGCCAACTCGTTTTTAGTTTACTATCTCTATTCGCTTGTCGTTGATCGCCAGCGGCGGGACAGGTGCTTCAGGAGATGACAGTTTGTTGAACAATGTGCTGTTATTCTGTTAAACGTCGCTGTCGCATCTAGGGTGGGGTGAGTCAACCTCGTAGATACCGTCTTTGTAGTGTATATCAGCAGTGTCATTGAGCATGTCAATCAGTTTTTCAGTGCTGCGGTGTGTCACGTGCGCGGGACTCTCTGGGTAGTCCGGTCGCTTGTCGTATTCCTCATCCTTCTGCTTATGCCGTGATGGCAGCACGAACACACCCACGGCAATCTAAAGAAAGAAATAATAACAATTACAACTCTACCAGGCTATGTTCTAATAACTAACGCCGCCATCTTGTTCTGTCATTACGCAATGACAGTGACAATGTCACAAATGTTTAACAAAAACGCCGATCTGTCAATGTCATTCAGGCGCCTAAAGATCAAGTAACACTCCTGCGCGCAAGAGCCGAAAGGTAAGTCTGCACGCGGCTGGCATCGGAACTAATCGTATGCCGCCGCCTTGTCGTTTATGTAAGGTCAAATTAGTATAGAATTATTTAATATTAATATAAGATTAGGATGCATATCCGGTACGGCTCGCAAATCCATCCTTATCCTAAGGGCACGTCTTGTCTTCCCTACCATTACCGCGCCTCCAGTCTACTCCTTCATATGCAATGGCCTCTACAGAGGCGTCATCATGAAGCATAGTGCAAATTTTGGGGTTCATTCGATTTATCGAGTCCGGTCCGGTGGGGTTGCTATTTAGAAATATAACACTTAGGATAAATTGAAGCTCAAGATTTGAATTGGCTTGGAATTGGAAAATTTAAAGTCAAATCTTGAGCTTCAATTTATCCTTAGTGTTATATTTCTAAATAGCAACCATTGTTATAGCAGAAAAAACAAGAATAAGTGTTTTAAATTCATTTTAGAATGTTGTATGTTCTTATAAATAAATTTCAGGATTATCTACAGAACTTGGCACCCATTTAGATATCAATTCTTTTTTTGGCGAAGTCGACAACAAAGTGAACTTCCAATTTTCACATTTATGTTTTTGATAGGATATCATTACTTTTTGTAAAGAAATTATTATTATTCGTCAATCAAAAGTGATCTGTAAAATCTATTTTCAAATATAAGTAACAAGATTGTGTAGAAATGTATTTATTTCATTCGTAAATATTGTTTACAACGTTTTACTATGCATTGTGTGAGGAAATAAAAAAATAAGCGACCCTCACAGTAGTCGCATATTTAACATCTGACATATTTAGCTGATATAAACAACATTCATGACTTTGACTTTGACTTTTTGACTTTGACTTTTTGACTTTGACTTTTTTACTTTGACTTTTTGACTTTGACTTTTTGACTTTGACTTTTTGACTTTGACTTTCTGACTTTGACTTTCTGACTTTGACTTTTTGACTTTGACTTTTTGACTTTGACTTTTTGACTTTGACTTTTTGACTTTGACTTTTTGACTTTGTCTTTGACTTTTTGACTTTGACCATGACTTTGACTTTGGCCTTGACCATGACTTTGACTATGACTTTGACTTTGACTTTGACTTTGACTTTGACTTTGACTTTGACTTTGACTTTGACTTTGACTTTGACTTTGACTTTGACTTTAATTTGACTTTGACTTCGACTTGACATCAAGGAACCGATTTTCCTGCGAAAAGAAGAGTTTAGTTGCTATTATAATTATAAACTAAACTCTTCTTTTCGAAAAGCGCTAGGTACCTATTAGTAAAATTCGATCGAAGATATTTCAAATCGTAAAAAAAAACTGTTTTGTGATGTTTTCCTTTGTATGTATATGTCGTGGCCAGATCTTAAAATTGATCATTTCATGAAGTGTTCGGTCATTTCATGAAATGGTTGCATTTCATGAAATAGAACATTGACCGCTGATCACATCATGATGTGGTCTGGCCAGATCATTGAATACTCAACTTTTGACGATATGAACAGTTAAACGCACGTCTACTTCATGATGTGGCCAAACATTAGTGATCATATCGTAAAATAGTTAGATTATCCACCGATAGAGGCGTTGATGTCGTTTTGTTTTTGTTGGGCATCATGGCGGTGGCATACAACAAATCAAACAAAGTAGGGTGACCAAGCAAGAAAACTCGATGGACTTTTTGTATTGGTTTTCCGAATGTGATATTATGGAAAGTGACCAACTTGGATATTACTAACCTAACCTATGTCGGGGTACCACAACCGGTGTGGTGAGCAACATAGCATTTCAATTTAAAAATTCACGCAACTTATGGCACCCCGAGTCCCCAACGAAATATGTTAAGTTAGGTTAGAACTGTGGCCAACCGCGCACGGGCCGAGTGAGTGAAGCGAGCGGTGCCGTGGCAGCGGCTGGCGAGCGCTACTTCCAATTTGGTCGCAGTTATCAATTTTGACTACACCTTAAACCATGGATACCCTACATTAATGATATGGCCAAACGTCTACTGACATATCATTAAACGTTGACGTTTATACGATATGGCCAATTTTAGCTGGCCATTTCATGAAACACAACCATTTCATGAAATGGTCGAACATTTCATGAAATGATCAATTCTAAGATCTGGCCACGACATATACACACAATTACCCAGCTGGACGCCAAATTTCAACTTTATAGGTCATCTGGAAGTGGGTTAGGTTTTTGATGACCATGTATATATATATGTATGTATGTATATGTCACTATCTGGCTATGTCAGTCAGTGATAAAAATAAAGATTTTTAGACGTTAATATCTCAATAACCGTTTTAGTTGTATTTACGAAATTTGGGGCTCTAGTTAATCTAAGGGGTTTTACTAAGTATACCAAATTTCATCTGTTTATGTTTAATAGATTTTGAGTTATTAAGGGGTCAAAAGTAGCTCCAAATGGTTCGTGTAATATTACACACTGCTGCTGCCTCGCCAGTACTTGGCTTGACACGCGGCCGTGTGTCTAGATATATTATCTACCTCATTCTTAGTGGGTACTTCGTCTACAGTTTGGTCCAGTATATCGTTTCTTCGTTGTAGATCTGAGATGTTCCGGTGGAAGAACTCCGATTTATGTCGCTCCCGAATGAACATGCAGTAAGCAATCCATATGACAACCAGCGCTGCCTGTAAAGAAGAAAATAATATATTTAGCCTTACGATTTCGATGAAAGTAGCCATATAACTAAGGGTTAAGCCGACGTTCGCATGCACGTAATAAAAGCTCTCGGCGGTAAGCAGATCGAGCGTCGAAAATCTAATACGCGAAAAAAATCGCCGCGATTTTATTACGTCCGTGCGAACGTCGCCGTCGTCTAACGGGGGCGAAAAACGATTAGGTCTCATATTCCGGGAAAATTCGTTTTCTCCGAATTTTCACCCGAGCAAAGCTTGGTCGCCCAAAGTTTGGAACAAGAATAATGATATTGACACCTTAGAATAATGACATGGCAGTATGGAATTAGTAAATACCTGCTATCATGGCAGCATGGAATTAGATTAAGGTGAAACAATTTGATATTTTTTCCATACAAACTTCGGAGGGGTTTTACTCCACTGTTTGACATCGTGCATTCAAAGTTTAACATGATATTGTTAGGTCTCATTATTAATTTTGTCTGTACTGAAGCAGAATAGTAAAATAAAAGGCCATTAAAAAGTTATAAGCCAACAAAGATTCGTTTTTCTTGCTAATTTTAACGCAACTTTGGGCGTAAATAAGTAATACAAGACGTGTGAAATCTCGAAAACAAAATCCGTACCGACACAGAAAAATTATCGAATATTTCAATAAATTTTATTTGTAATTGATTTATGCAGTGGTTTTTTCAGAAAAACCTTTTTTCCAAAGGCCTTTTCCTAATTTTTGACGCGCTCGTTTTACTAAAATTGGTCGGTACGGTGTTTCTGTGCGTGCGAACTATACGTTGTCCATGTAGACCAGCTTCTAACTGCTCATCACTGATACTATCTCTGTCGGACACGATGCCAGGTGAGACAGTGTGGTTATTGGCCATGCCCACCATTGAGTTCGAGCCCGCGACTAGTTCCACCTTAAATGAGCATTCTCTTTTTTCGCCAGAGCTCGGTAGCAGGTACTACTATAATTATAAAATAACAGCAAAATTTTTATAATATTTCAATAACTTAACTGACGCCTGTCGGAATGTGTGTAGATGTACTACAGGTACCTACACATCTGCCTATGCCTTTGGGGATTACAAGCGTGATGATTATGATATGTTGAGTAAATAATGATTTATCTTAGAATGACGTCGAATACTCGTCATCATGAATAACATTAACGACGTATTTGATGATAATAAAGATGATAATGAAATTAATACTTAAGACATTTTATTATGTTATTGACAGAGTTGCATAACAATACAGAAATACCGTTTAAATTGTGAAATAAATAAAATATTCTTAATAAACTCACCAGAACCAAGGTGATGACAAAACCGAGGATGTAGACGCTCATTTTAAAAAGATAATAATGCTATCTTTTGCGTCGTATTTAGTGAGACGAGTGTAGCCAACGAGGTTGAATTGGTACAGTCGAAGCGAGCGCCCGTCGTCGCTCTCAATTAATGTCACTTTGAACTTGTACCTCTTGTAGCTGTGATGATGTCACTAGGTATTATTGAAAGATCACGATCAAAACAGTTATTTACTACGAGACACACGACTTTAGTATCGAAAGTATTGAGGTAAACAGAGCCTCAGAAGCAAGTCAAACGTCCTGCAGACGAGAACTTGTGAGTAGTTTGGAATTACCGAAATGAGGTTTTCCTGTAACCGGTCACTGATGACGCTGTGATAGTTGCGTAGTACATACTTATGCAAATGATTGTACAGCGTTCAATAGCGAATAACGTTGAATAGTTTTCTTTGTGAGTATCTATAGATAAAATTGTCAACAAATGGACGAATACATTACGTATTATGTCGACTCTATGATATATGTATCTGTATATGTCTATTTATAGCTTCCCGTTGGTTCAGTGGTCGCGAGCGCGACCGCTAAAGTCCTGGGTTCGATTCCAAAGTCAAAGTCAAATAATTTATTTCAATTACGCACATAAAAGGCACTTTTGAACGTCAATAATTTACAAAAAATATAGAATTGATTCTAGTCGCCGGTTCCAAAAGGTAGTTTTCGTATGGAGAAGAATGGGCAAGAAACTCCACCGTTAATCTTTTATAATATTTTCACAATATCTTGTATGTACATTTCCAGGTTAGGGGAAAGTGTTATTGCGTTTTTCCATTTGGATTTTTTTTAGTAACAGCCCGGTGTTTGGATGTATGTGGGTGGTGTGTCACCCCAGTGCCTTGGAAAGCACGTAAAGCGGATCCTGCGCATGATCTCACTCCTTGAGTGTCGTATTTCTGTTCCATCTGACTATTAGAGAGAGGGAAGAGCGAGTGCACGTGCGTTTGCGCACACACTTGTGCACTATACCTAATGTACTCCTGCGCTGTGTACTTGGCTAATGCGCAGTGACAGACGTTCGCTCGGGAGGACAACTAATATTAATTATCCTATGATAAACGAGCAATATTTGTTTACTTAAAACGTTATTTTTTGTTTATACCTCTTATTAAGGGGTCATTGTACCTACTCATCATTATTAACAACTTTCACTATGGGACCAAAGACGAAATCGCGAAAAAAAAACCTGTTCCCTAAATTTTGACGAGATATGCGAACATGAAGTTAGAGCAGAGTTTAGAGCAGTGGTGGCCCAGTGGTAACGGCCCTGACTTACCGAGTTGTAGGTCATGGGTTCGAACCCAAGCAAGCGCTTTACTTTGTGTAAATAATTTCATCACCACTGCTCTCAAAACGGTGTAGAAAAACATCGTGAGGAAACCGGCATGTCTTAGAACCAAAAAAATCCAAGACATGTGACATCTACCAACCCGCACTGGGCCCGCGTGGTAAATGACAGCCCACTCTCTCTCACAGAGAGGAGACCTGTGTCCCAGCAGTGGGAACATTAATAGGCTGCAAGGGCGTCGCCAGCCTATCGCCCAGAGGGGGGGGGGGGGGGCAAGTTGATATATGGAGGATAGAAAAAGCATGATGCGAGTTTGAGAATTGGCTTTATACATATATATGTTTTTGAATCTCTAGTGGGGGGGGGGGGGGGTGGGGGCATCGGCCCCCCCTGCCTCCCCTTGGCGACGCCCATGAGGCTGATGATGATGATGATGCGAACATAAATGTAGGGAACAGCTGATATTTTTTTCGCGATTTCGACGTTGTTCCCGTAGTGAAAGTTGTTAACGTTTAATATTAATTAGTTATTAAGTTTAGGCACGAGTTATTTATTATGTAATACACAACAACACTGCGGTAGAGGTCGCAGACTCGCAGTGCATGGTGTACCTACCTAATAAAAATAACAAGTAATAACCAGTTATAAAATTAGCACTAAATGAAGATGAAGTGATATTGAAATGACCTGCCGAGTGACCCCGAGTCCTAACCGAGACGGTCCTGCCGCGCGAATACGCGATCGATGCGCGGTATGCATAAAATTATGACGTAGGTACTAACTCGATTTGTTTGATCGCCCGAGTACGTCATATTCATAACCTGTGTCCTTACCAAAAGCGAGGGACGCGCCAAAACGCGACGACGCGTTCGTTTATAGACGAAAAATCCTGCCGTCACACGAAAATCCTGAATCGCGTAATTACAGTTTACCGTGCGATCGATATATACAAGGTCCCGACTGCAACGGTTGGACAGTTGCCCGCCAGACAGGACACCAGTCTGTTCGGAGGATTCTCCCTTTTCTAATGAGGATAAGTGAACCTTACACCCTGTTCCTCATGCCTCTAAACAATATGCTAGTCAGTAATAACACTTTGACCTTGAACTGGCCTACCGTAGTACGGAATTTCAATTGAATGCGAGGTTAACATAAACCGGTTTTGTTACCACTCTGACGTGCAGCCTACCGTATAAACGCGTTTGGATTGATCACTCAAGCAGGGTTACCAATTCGACATAAAGTCCTGACCAAAAGCCGAATATTTTACTTTTAATAGAAAGCTTACTTTCTTTTTCAGTACTTATATTTTTTTTGGTTTTCTAAAACAAAATCCCCTCTAGTCGAAAAGGTCGAGCAAATAACAAGGTCGCACAAAGTCCAGATGGGGGGCCAAAAAGCCTGACATGTACGGACAAAACCAGACGGATGGTAAATCTACGCGCGAGTACGTCGAGCGCGATGATCGCGTACTCGCGCGGCAATCGGTTAGGACACGGTCTGACGATGCACCTGTTTGTTGGCTAGCATTTTGCTCCTTTTTTTATATGACATTTAAATGTCATAACTTCTTACTAATATAGTGTGCGAGCAAGGTAATTCTGCGCGCGACTGGAATATATTATTAATAATTTAATCAATATACATATATTAATAATTTAATCAA
Organism: Conistra vaccinii; assembly: GCA_948150665.1. NCBI lineage: Eukaryota > Metazoa > Arthropoda > Insecta > Lepidoptera > Noctuidae > Conistra > Conistra vaccinii. Next base: position 14,779,049 of record OX411341.1, on the reverse strand, counting down.
TATACATATATTTCAAGTCTAGCGGGAAGGCTCAGCTCGGCCGCCTACGCTGTCAGGAAAGTAAGACAATACACTGACGTTGATACAGCTCGATTAGTCTATTTTAGTTATTTCCATAGCGTTATGTCCTATGGTATTCTGCTGTGGGGCAAAGCCGCTGACATTCAAAATATATTTGTTCTTCAAAAACGAGCTGTCCGAGCAATTTACCAACTAGGTACCAGAGTCTCTCTGAGAGATTTTTTTAAAGATATTGGTATTCTTACAGTGGCATCACAATTCATCTTCGCCAATATCTTATATATTAGGCAAAATATACACGTATACACTAAAAACAGTGATATCCACAATATTAACACCAGAAATAAAGACAAATTACGAGCTCCTTTTCACCGGCTTCATAAGGTTCATAACTCATTTGTTGGGCTTGGTATAACCTTTTATAACAAGCTACCCACTTCTCTGCTAGATTTGCCTTTTAATGCGTTTAAAGCTAAAGTAAAATCCAACCTTTGTTCAAAGGCATACTATTCTATCAATGACTACTTAAGCGATAAAAATAGTTGGTCGCTGTGATTAACTCAAGACAATGTTTATGTTCTTTCTCCAGAATTAGCTTACCTACTGACAGGTTATATAAGTTTATAGAATGTTTAATTTATTTGACTTTATTATACAATTTATTTAATTTTTATTTATTGTTGACATGATCTACTCATTACAATGTTTTCGTATGAGTTGTATTGCAATTTGTGATTAGCTAGCGACCTCGACAGTAGATTATATATTATTCTTGCCTAACTGTTGATCTATTTTTGATTTATTTTTACTTCAATGGTCCTAGTTTATCATATCTAATTATGTGACTTCGAGTTACAGCTTTATTAGCTATATGTAAGCGGGCACGCCCTTTATGCCAGGAGGCTTTATAATTCGGGTATTAAGTTCTGTTTACGTTTTTAGTTTTTATTTTTGCTTGAGTTTAGATTTCGATATATTTTTTTTTGTTGGTACATTGGCGCGTGCTAGCTGTCATTATGGCATATATTTTATTGAATGTTTTGTGTTGAGTAATGTAAATTATTTGCATACTATTGTATAGAATCAAGTTTTTTTTCTAACTGAACAGACAGCTGTGCAGCTGGGGAGTTTGTTGCGCCACTTCTTCTCTCCAGCAAAAGCACTAGGAAGTGGTGAAGGGCGGGCGTTTTTGGGGGACTGTCTTATGTAATTTTGACGTTCGAAAAGTGCTGATTCTCAGCCTAATTTGAATAAATGACTTTTGAATTTTGAATTTTGAATTTTAATAAAAATTTTGACGGCACGTTTGGCGCAGTGGTTTAGCGATTTACTGCTGCACTGCGTGTTGCGGGTTCGATTCCCGCACGGAGCAAATATTTGTATGACCCACAATACGTATAGGAGAAATACCTAGTGTAGGGCGACGTTTAAAAAAAACTTAATATTATTAATCTTAAATTAATATTTATTAAATAAATAATTCTCTACTTAATTTTACCTTACATACACGACAAGGCGGCACGGCATATAATTAGTTCCCATTTCAGCCGCGCGCAGACTTATCTTGCGAGCACTCTAGTTATTTGTTGTTTTTCTTTCAGATTTGGTTTAGAACACAATGGAGAATTGGGAGTTAAAATCCTCAAAAGGTGCTAAAGGGTTCTCGTCAAGGGATGCTGTTGCCTGTGGAACCTTTAGTACCTTACTGGCAAAAGCAATTAGATTCGGCAGACCAGCAGCCTATTTACGTAACGCACGATCAATTTTAAATTGAAATGAATGGGGATCCACGCGCAAAGCTCAGCGTAGATGTCGCCAGCGGCGGGATGGCCGTTGTCAAATCATTTTCAGATTTTATATTAGTGGTTTTTGCTATTTTTTGTGTTGAAACCGATCCACCATGGTTATTGCTAACATGTATTGTTCCTGGAAGCTTATAGAATTGAAAGACGACCTAAACAAACCAGGAGCAAGGATTACTGGAAAGAAATGAGATATTATTGCGAGGTAGACTTCTATCTAATAAAATATTTTTAATCAGTGCTAGGGTCTAGATTTGGATCATTTTTTTGTTGTAACATGTTAATTATTACTTGGTTCATGGTAGGAAAATTTACGACAATTGAGAGAACCGTACTTTAATAATAAATGGTATTTTTTATTGTTTAGGTTAGGTTTATTTTTCATGAGCGCTAGGCTCTAGATTTGGGTATTTTTTTAGTTGTAACGTGTTAATTCTTACTTGACTCATGGTAGGAAAATTTACGAAAAATGAGAGATCATTTACTTTATTAATAAATGGTATTCTTTATTTTTTAGGTTATCTATGACCGAAATTTTTATTTCAGCAATCAAAGCCCTCAAGCTTCTGAAAGCCAAGCAGTTGACGTTACTGCTGTAGAACTTTACCAAGAGGTTAATAGCTCCGCCATAACTCCACCATATTGTCGAAAATTACCAATCAACATACTCAAAGTTACTTTTAGTTTTACTCTTTTAGTTTTCCACTTTCTATTTGCGTAGTATCTTTGGGAAATAAACTAACACCGGAGTAAGTATTTTAGTACATCGTGGTACAGCACACTTATGCATATTTCGAGAAAATTTGAATTTACTGAATGATAGGTTATAAAATGTATGGAATTGACAGTTTTCAATGGCCATGTCGACGATGCGCCACCTATCGTGATAAAATCGCAGTAAAGATCCCCATTGAAAAAGAATGGTAGAGCATTTCTTCATAAGTTCGAAAAAAAAAAATTTGCAGATTATTTTTCGAATTTATGAATTTATGACAATTAAACAACACAACAACAACACAACACAACAATGACAATTACAACTTGACAATTGACTTATTGACTTGACTTGACAATTTATTTATTGATGGATTAGCAATTTGTTTTAATTTATTTCAATTTAAAATTGATCGTGCATTACGTAATTAGGGTACGGGGGTAATTACGGGGGTGGATCCAGGATTTCATTTTGGGGCCATTCTGACAAGGTTCGGAGCTAGGATTATAAAATCACAAGTAAATAAAAAAATAAAGTTGTCATCTTGAATTTTTAAAATTTTATAAAATAAAGTGTGCAGCGTATTTAGAATTTCAACCCAAGAGTGTAAAAATTTGCATTTTTAAGGATTTATCTTCATTTCAAGGTCCCAATCCCAAGTGGACGTAGTTACGAGGTGGGTTGCTTGCTAGTCTCTAAGTTTGTGAATGCTTCTTATATCTTTGTAAAGAATATATTTCTGTTTCCTGATATACTTACCTATGAGTATGCTGTGTAAAAGTAAGTGCACCTGAATTAAATCGAAAGAATAGAATTCCTCGGTCGTTTGGGGGGGCCATGGCCCCCATGCCCCCCCCCCCCCTGTATCAGCCAATGCGGCAGACATTTTATAAATTATAAGTTAGGCTGGTTTTCCTCTCACGCTGACCGTCGTCGGCGCTGACAAGACAATGTATATAAGGCTGGTTTTAGAGTCACGCTGATCGCACGCTGACCGTCGGCGCTGACAGCCGAAACGTTTGAACTTCAGATGTCAGCGCTGAGCGGTTGGCGTACTTTCATAGAATACTAAACTTTATAATTATAGGTATATTGTCTTGTCAGCGCCGACGACGGTCAGCGTGAGAGGAAAACCAGCCTTAAGTTTAGTATTCTTATGAAATTACGCCAACCGCTCAGCGCTGACATCTGAAGTTCATACATTTCGGCTGTCAGCGCCGACGGTCAGCGTGCGGTCAGCGTGACTCTAAAACCAGCCTAAGGCTGCCTGTCCACTGGAGCGGAGAGGAGAGGAGAGGAGCGGAGATGTGCCAAAACTAACCAATAGAATCGCACCTCTGGAGCGGAGTTTTGATTCTATTGGTTAATATTGACACATATCCGCTCCTCTCCTCTCCTCTCCGCTCCGGTGGAAAGGCAGCCTTAAAGTGGATGTGTGTTTCTGTTTAGTAAGGTCAATTTAATCATCAATGCACTTGTGCTGCACTTTTCTGACCTTAATATTAATTCCCTACGTATTAGCTACCTGCCCACTGTTCTTTGATGACACTAACTCAGACTTCTGAAGGGTCACTACCAGATTTCTAAGTAAAGCTGAGTCCCTCTGTGCCAATGAACATTGTTCATGTTTGTATTTTCACGTATAAATTCAAAATCAAAACCATGTTTTATTTGTATAAGGCATAATCATCATCATCATCATCAGCCTATTAATGTTCCCACTGCTGGGACACAGGCCTCCTCTCTGTGAGAGGGAGTGGGCTGTAATCTGCCACGCGGGCCCAGTGCGGGTTGGTAGATGTCACATGTCTTCGAATTTTTGGTTCTAAGACATGCCGGTTTCCTCACGATGTTTTCCTTCACCGTTTTGAGAGATAAGGCATAATGTGTCGCACTAACTGTGCGTTTGCACTGGCGAAACATTCAGAACAAAAAATGTTGAGATCTCTATTTTCTGTCAGTATTTTATACAATGTTTGACAGGAAAAATTTGTTTTTTTTTGTGTTGTTTCACCAGTGCAAACGCACAGCTACTTGATATCTTTAACATGCTTTGTGTTGTAGCGGTTACACCGCGACACACCAACTACGCAGCAAAGACGATGATGTCACTCAAATCCTGCATTGCGCAGTTAGAGTTTACCGCGTGAACGACATATATATAAGACTATCCGAAATCAACTTACGGGCAGTTGCCCGCCAGATATAACACCCGTCTGGCCGGAGGATCCTGCCTTTTCTATGGTGGATGAGTGAACTTTACACCCTGTTCCTCATACCCCTAAAATGTTAACGATTATTTTTTTGTAAATAAATATACTTAGGTAGGTACTTACTTTCTGATGCAATCTAGTACCATCTGATTTAATCTTACCTATTATGAAAATGAGTTTTTCACTGGATCTCCTGTTAAAATTAAAACAGCTTAAAACGAATAGTAGATCTCCGTAACATTGCTATGTCAAATATGTGCGGGTCACGAACGATAGTGCAACGTTTCTTTGTTTCTTTGTTGAATTGTGCTATACATTGTCGAAAGAAAACAGAGGCAAAGATCACCGAACTTCTTTGGCATACCAAACACTGAACTCTAGTTTTGAAAAGTAGTGAAACATAAAAAAATGTACTTTTTTACATTTTCACATACTTAAACCTTACGGAATAAATGATGGCAAGAAAAAACAAAACCAAATACACGGATATATTCGTTATTTGCCACCGACCGACTTCCGAAATTTTAGTTATTTTTCACTTTATAGTGTCGGAAGTCGGTTGTTTTTTTTTGTGAAAAAGTTTTTATTTCTTGCTTTTTAACCGACTTCAAAAAAAGGAGAAGGTTCTCAGTTCGTCGGAATATTTTTTTTTAGTGGAACGCTTTGTGATTTATCTAAGTTACAATAGCCTATACAACCTCATCACCTTTTACGAAATATTACTTTTCCCGATGCAGAGACGTTAATCGTTGAATTCTTAACTGAGTTCTCCTGGTACTCACCATCAGCTCCACTTCCCCATATGCATTGTGACGAGCTTAAATTATTTGGTAACCATATTAAAGTAATTGAATCGCAACCCGTGAATACTTATTATTGAGTAGTTCCGGTAGCCATCCGTGGGCTTCATCATCAGTTCCACTTCACCAAATGGTGCTTTCCGAGTGCAACTGCACGAGTTACCCAAATCGCTATAGGTGCGCCTATGATATTTGAAGAGTTCCCTCTATTTCTCCAGGATCCCATCATCAGATCCTGACCTAATGTCATTGGGATCACATGGGCATTGTACCTATATACTTATTTACAACCAGCGAGCTCTACAGCTTGTCTAAGCGGAAAAATCCACATTATCGACTTTATTTTAAGACACGCAATGTTGATATTAGTTTGGCAGTAGCAACCGCACTGAGCTGCGCCTCGTCAGATGTGCGCTGGCCCTTAAGATACTTTTAAAACAACGATGCCGTCAATTCTTTTGTCTACCAAAAATAATATTCAGTGATCACCAAGCCCTTTGCCAAGTGTGTCTGCCATAAATAACAATCTCTCCTTTAGCCCGGCTATAGTATAGACCAGGGATACGAGACCAATGGGTTCCCTATTTGTTTTCGAAAGTTGATGATTCGATTTTTAGACCAATGGGGAGGCACGGCTGGCGGCTCCAATAATAAAGTATAGATTTATTCAATTTTAGGTTCCTGGTATTAGAAAAGGTTAAGAGTAGTTTCCAAAACTCAAACGTTTCATAATACTTACTTAGGTGCTGTAAAATGAGATTCAGCTTTTCTGCATAAGACGACAAATAAGGTTTTCTATTTCTGTTTGAATAGACTAAATAAAATCGATCCTATTCAAGGGAGTGGAAATATTTTCGACTTTACTTTCGCTCGCTTTATAAGAATGTAAAGCGAGCGAAAGTAAAGTGCTTTTCTGCGTATGTCGACAAAATAACTCAGGGGCGTAGTGAACTAGTGATTTTAAATGAAAGTTAGGGAGGGCACTATGTTAGTTTAATTTAACTTAAAACCTTAATAAAAAATCAGTTCTGAAGATTATTCCTATTAAAGAAATAAAAGAAAAAAAATATATTATATTAAAAAAATATTAAGTACAGATACTTATTCAATAAAAAATTAAATCATTTTATTTTAAATAATTAAATATAAAAGCAAGGTTGGGAACCCCTGGTGTAGACAGATCATTGGAAGGTGTGCATTGTGATAGTTGTGAAAAAAACTAAACAAATGAGAAAAATAATCTTTAATACTCAAAAATACAAAATTTTGGAGACATACCTAAGAACTGCACATTTATTGAGAAACAAGCGTCAAGATCAGAATACACTAAGAGGCAATGAGGACACGACCTCATCGGTATCGATATCACGAATATCCACGTTTGAATTAACATAAAAACCAAAATCAATGACCTCTGAAGAAAGAACAGTCTTGTTCAGACCACCAGCTTCTAACACCGTATTGATGTCAATAGACCAGAAATGATGATCCTTGTACAACTCTTCGTAGTTCACAGCCACAGATCCGGCTAAACTGGCAACATAATCCACCTGGACCTTCATCGAGCCTTTGGTCGCATACAGTTCAGCTATCACGGACTGGCTAGGCTGTAAAAGAATTTTCAACCCAGTTTCGGAACCAACTGTCACTTTCTGAGATTTCATGAAGTTTTCGCCCCATCTCGAGTTGAAAGAGAATGTGGCCTTCCCAGACACAGCCATAGCCTTAATGTCAAAGCCGTATTTGATGTCCTGAGTCGCGGAGATCTCGCCGCTTCGCTCCCAATTCGATGAAACTGTATCCTCAACATTTTGCGATATTTTAGCCGTAACGCTGGATGGTTTCGTGCTTGTATTGTTGAAAACTTCACGGTAGACTAAGTAGGGATGGTAATTCACTGAAATGATCTTGGCTCTAAGAGGCTTCAAGATTCTGGAGACCTGCTTCCATTCGTTTGTGGTGTACAGATCGCCCCAAGGTGTAGGACTCCTCAGGAAAACGTCATTAGGTTTAGCACCGAAGTGTGCGTTGACAGCTGCCTTTAAATTCTCGTCTGTCAGTTGGAATGTCTGCCTTTCCTGGTCGCTGATGAGTTCTACGTTACTTCCGGAGATGTCGACCTGTGTTTGGGTCTTGCTGTCGGAAGCTACGATGTCGATTTCGATTCTGGCCAGTGCCAGGACTGGAAGTACTAGGAGTAGTGCGACGGACTTCATCTTGTCGCAATTTGTTCTGGAAGTGAAAAAATCATATTAGTTTTATTTGTCACATTTACAAATTCAGTTTTAGTGGAAAACTGTAGAGTAAAAGTTAAACCTTTTACTATGGAAGCATGCATTTTTACGATTGTTTTGGGACCCGTGGTAAAAAATATAAATAAAAATTAACTTTTAAAAAATTGCGAATTTACGTTAACTTAATTTAATTGGAAAACGAGCAATCAGTTTTTTATTCAATTTGAGAAATTAAATTATTCTAAAACTGAAATAGGAAATTAAAAATATGAATTTTCGAAATAACTTACTCGCGAGTTTAATTAATTAGTTCACAACAACTGCCGATAAATAATAGAACACTGAACAAAATTGCTACGATTTGCGCTTTTATATACGCTTTGCGATACATATTTTAATAAGGCTCTATTCACACGATGTTGAGCTTACACTTACGCAAAATACAAAAGGGATTTTTGAAAAAAACCCTGTCATAAATTGATTGTTTTTGAAAACATACTTTATGTTTTCAAAAACAATCAATTAATCTCCCTAGCCTTTTCCCAACTACGCTGAGGTCGGCTTCCTGTCTAACCGGATGCAACTGAATACCGTATTTTACATGGAACGACTGCCTATCAGACCTCCCAGCCAGTAACTGGGTAATGCGATACCCCTTGGTAAGACTAGTCGACAGACTTTCGGGCTTCTGACGACCCGTATCGACTGTCAAAGATCCACGAATGACAGCCGGGACCAACACGGCTTAAAGCGCTTTCCGAGGCACGGAGGAATCTCGGTATGTTAAGATGGTCATCCATCCACAAACCGACCAACCACAAAGCAAGTATGTTTTTAAAAACACTATGTTCGTAATTTCATAAAATTTATATCAAGAAGCTACGAGAAAATACTTATTTAAGACTGTCGGAACACGTCCTTCGGTAGTACCTACCTATCGAAAGCTAAACAACGATGAAGAAACAAAGCGATAATCGTAATATGGTATCGACGCTACAAGCCGGGGAATACCCGCTTTGTGTTATGATTAGGGATACCAAACGACAGAATTAAGACGGACTTTACAAAGGACAGAACCGTTAGATCACTCTTGCGTCTGCCCCTGTCTGTTGAAAAAGTTCTGTTTCACGTAGGCTGATGATAAAAAAGCATAGACAGAGCGCTGCGGACACTACAGTGAAGCATGCCAAAACCTCACCTCCGCTCTGTGCATACACGCTCACACACACACATTTACAACCTTTTACAATCAAACTACACCTCACTAAGTGCACACATGTTTACGAAACCGACCTCACGTCACTGTCGACAGCGCTCTGTCTTGGTTTTTTATTTGGTCTCTGAGCACGTAGGCAATTTATTTTTTATTTATTTTTTGGGTGGGAAATCATCAAATGACTTCGCTCTGGGGGGAGCGGAAGGGCATGTCAGACTTTTACTGACTAAAACCCACCCGTGTTCCTTCCCTTGCCTAGACCGGGGCCACGGTTTCCCCTTAGGACTTATCCGCAACCCCAGTGGTAGGCATCGGCCCTAACGGACCCCTTCAGCTTCGCTGACAACTCTTTGAGGCGCGCGTGGAACACTACGCGCCGTCGACCCGGGCTTGGTCCTGATCGGATGGAGAGCTACCCATCACTCTCCGTCCGCAAGCCCGCGCCTACGGTGGCCGGAAATCGGCGATCGATTCCCGACGCCCGGGGCGTCTACTACCGCGGCGGCTAGGGGCTCGAGGGAGAGACCTTTGTCTCTGCCTCTCGCGGCCCGCCTCCTCCATCACGAGCATTACTGCTTCGCAGAAGGAGGTGACCGCCTGCCATGCCCTCTCGCTCCGCACCATGGCCTGGACCAGGGCCGAGCACGTAGGCAATGAGGTTGTAACCTCATTGCACGTAGGTATCAGGTAGGCGTCTGTCAAGTCTTCTACTTAATAAAAATGACAGAAGCCCATGCAGTCTAAACCAGCATAAGCATAATTCTCCCAAGAGAGGAAGTGGGCTATAGCCGGTAATCTACCACGCGTGCCCAGTGCGGGTTGATAGATGGCACATTCTTCGAATCTTCGGTTCTAGGACATGCGTTTCCTCACGATGTTTTCCTTCACCGTGTTTGAAGCAAGTGATAATTATACAATACGCACATGAATCCGAAAAGTCAGAGGTGCGTGCCTTGGGTTCGAACTCGAGACCTGTGACTTGACAGTGTGACGGTCACACTACTATAAGCTATCACTGCTAAAAAATTTGGAAGTCTGTCATTTTTGCCATCGGGCCCACAAGCATAGCACGGTACCTATTTATTTATCGAAGTGTATAGAGTGCCGCGAGTTTCTTGTGGCACTCTAGTGTCACTGCCTCGGCCCGGCTAGGGTGCCGTGAGCGTTGCATTGTCACTGTCACTTGTTATTTAGGTTAGGTTAGGTTAGAACTGTGACCACACAACGCACGAGCCGAGCGAGCGTAGCGAGCGGTGCCGCGGCAGCGGCCGGCGAAGTGCCAGGGTCCGTTTAGGCACAAGAGAATGTAATATTTTAGGAATGTGGTGTTTTACAGCGATCTAACCTCGACAATCAAACAAAATACCAAGTGACGTGACTTAGTGACAGTGACAATGACAATCCAATGCTTGCGGCACTGCAGCCGGGCCGAGGCGGTGTTACTAGAGTGCCTGTAGTGGCACTTTATCCGATAGGGATAGAGTGCCAATGGTGGCACTCTATACACTGCCTTTATTTATTTAGTTTTCATGTTTTTATTAGCTTCCGATTTGTAGTATGTACTTAGTATCGTGTTACCCGGTAACTTGGTTGTGGAAGTCAGATAGGCAGTCGCGTCATGTAAAATACTGGTAGGTAGCTATCAGCTGCATCCGGTTAGACTGAAAGCCGACCCCAACATAGTTGGGAAAAAGCTAGACATATTAATTGATTCGTAGTGTGAGGAAGACCTTATTAACAATTTTAGCACCGCTTGCGAAATTTTTGCAAAAGTCTAAATATGCTGGCTTCATAATAACTTACTTTTATTATAAAGTGCTGACTCTACTGACCTGCATAGATTTCGTCAAGAGTCAATAGTGTCTTAGCTAGTACTATACAAGTATTGTCCACCTGGTTTGCTCGACTTTTTTATGTTTTTAGGGTTTCGTACAAAACAAATAGCGAAAACGGAACTCTTATAATTTCGTCATGTCCGTCTGTCTGAACATCTTTATTGTATAATTATAGGTAGCGTCTGTCCGAATTTTATGACGATTTTAAGTGAGTTTGTGTTATTTTAAGTCAACATTCAGTAGCGGATCCAGGGGGATCTGAAGGGGTACAAGCCCCCCCCCCAAAAGCGTCTGAATTCTTCCGAGATAAATATTAAAGTGAAGTTGATATTATTCAAATTCAAACTTTACGGCAAGGTCGTTTCTGTCGGCCAACTCTAACACCGCGCGCGTTCATTGGTCAAATTAAATAGCGCGCGCTTCCCCAGTTTCCTGTTACACACTTCCGTCCCTTATTCACATAATCACTTCCACAGATTGCAGGAAAGCGAGAGGAAAGATACTACACATCAAAAGTCACGTTGGTACATACCCCGATTTGTATCCAGGACCTCGAAGATTGCTTATGTCGTTGTTGAAATATTAATGAGACATTTAACAAGGTGGAAGCGAGGCACATATGATATCTATACTCCAAAAATCTTCTTCCCTGCCCCGCTTGCGTGCACATGCACCTTTCAGGATTTCAATCTTCCAGAAGAAATTAGGGTCAGCCTTTAATTCATCACCAGCTGTCCGGAATCTCGCATTGGATCAGCCTATGATTCGTCAGTGCAGACCGGGATCTCGACCCTTTTGGATCCAGCATCAAGGCGTTTGCCACTGCACACTATGATGAGGCCTGTGCTATTCATGGACAGGGCTGAAATACCTGCAGGCAAAGAGATTTAAGATACTAGTAACCGTCACAGAGCGTACCTGTTTTATATTAAAGTACTCTTTATAAACTAGTTGATACAATGCCCGGCACGAGTCGTGAGCACAGATTGACAGTACACGCGCATGTACACTTTTGGCCAAATGACAGGTAGCCGAATGACACGCGAGAGTCCAATAGACGATGAGCATCGACTGATGAACCAATCGCGTGCAGCTCGGCGCCCCCCCGGCTTCTTCATTCCACCAAAGAGATCGAAAAATTAACTACTGCAGGTGTCAGTTTGTGCTCACGACTCGTGCCGGTTACTGTACTAGTCAGATGGAGACGACGAAGTCGTCATCAGTTGACGTGGGTGACAGATGACAGAAATAGTTAAGGCAGCTATGGAATTAGACCGTGCAAAATAAGTCTGTGGCAGCATCTAGGTACAATGCCACATGCGAACTACATCAAAGGCCTGGCGTCACACAAAATCCTGACGTCACACAAATCCTGCATCTCGCAATTAGAGTTTACCGCGCGAAAATAATTAATTATGAAAAAAATACTCCTCCTCTCCCCCGACATCAATCGTTGGGCAATTGTCCGCCAGACACGACACCCAGACGGGTGTCGTGTCTGGGTGTCCGTACAGCTGCTTTAGCGTGAAAGCGGAACAAACAAACACTTTCGCATTTATAATATTAGTTATAATTAAGATAGATGCAAGAGTGGACGTCAGTGTATCCGTCACTATTTCACGCCTTAACGGCTGAACAGATTTTAATGAAATTTTGCACACAAGCAGACCATGACCTGGGTTAGGAGGACATAGGTTCTGGGGGCACGGGAGTGCCCCGCCAAGACAAGCCAAGCGAAGCGCAAGAGGGCACTACCTACCTTTTCTCGAAGCACTTCGTCGTTTTTTTGAACCCTCATAACTTGGGTTTGGATTATACCAGATAAACAAAATTTACAGGATATGATGTCAATAGCGGACCTATTAAATATATAAAGTCTCGATTGCATAGCTCTTATATTTTAGATTTTATTGATATCTAAAAAACCCCGATTTCGTCACTGATCTAACCGATGTAATCAAAACTAGAGGTTTGCACCGGAGCAGTGACTAACCGGAGAATAACCGGTAATTTACCGGTAAAAGTCCTCGATTGAAATCGGTAATTAACCGATTGATCCGACGCATTTATTTTTTTAATATAATAAACATTTATACAGCCTTTAGACGAAATATACCTAGCTGTGGCTGCTACTTCTGTAAGGTCAGAGAGAGTATTTTCGGCGACAGGACAAATACTAAATGATAGAAGAAACATGTTACGCTATGACGCTGTTGACATGTTGTGTTTCTTAAATCAAAATCAGCATTTGTTGTTTTTATAAAACGTTTTTTTTTTTTTTTTAAATTAATGATTATATAAAGTATATCAATTATTATTCTTATTTCTTTATTTTTAATGTTTAATTTAAAAAAAAGAAACAAAATTTCTTTATTCTCCGGTTTTTCACCGGAGATTGCCCAATCACCGAATATGAATTCAATCGGTTGTTAAAATCTTGCTCCCCTCTAATGACAATGAACGATAGGGTAGTGTAGCGTTGACAAAAAAAGTTTAAAAGAATGCAGGAAGTATGGAGGTTACATTACAGGATTTTAAAATATTTGAGAAGACGGTTTTTTTTATTGTGTTTTTTAAGATTGTCTTTTCATTGCAACTATGTTTTCGAATACAAAATTATAGGTAGATAAACAATTTAATAAAATGCGACGTGCTTCGAAAGCACATACACACACACCCACAAGCGTGGGTCCTTCGCCTGATCGCCTCTCTGCTCGTGGTGGGTTGCCATCCCGTTGAACTATGAGAGTTAGGCAAAGGAGATTCTACCTACTCAAGCACATCGAGGGAATGCAGGGGAAATAGCGCGAGTAAAGGCGCAGTGCAAAATTTCATCGTTCAGCCTTAAAGCGTCAAAAGGTAACAGACAGACAGATTTAAAATATTAAATAGATGTACCTAGTCACTATTTGTATTTAACTGTTAGGTACTCACAAGAACTGTGTGTTATAGAAAGAAATTTATTACAGTTATCATTTGAAGAACCCACACATGAAATCATGGGTTCACCAGTTGAGAATGTTTATGTTTCTGATAATGAATCTACACATATTTGATTCGCCAAGAAAAATCCACTTAAAACACCAATTTAAATAGGTGGTTTTAAAGAAATATTTTTTATCGTAGACACATTTACTTCCAATATTACTATAATTTAGAATATTTAATAAAGACTATAAAAACAAACATTTCATTATTTCAAAAGAACTTTCTTTTAAAATTAAGTACTCTTTTCGAAACGACTATGCTGACGGTACAGTGACAATTCTCTATGTCATTGTGTGACAGATGACAACTTAAGCACAATTGCGGTCACCTTTTGACTCGGTAATGTAGATCTAGCGCCAATACAATGTGATAATTTTATAAAGATGGTCGATTGATAGAACCACCGAAAAGAAAAATACCCTTGGTACCCTACTAGTAGAACTACGCGGTCGAACCACGGGCAATAAACGTATCCTTCGATGTAAATCGATGGTATAGTTAGGTATATTTTCATCCTTACATATTATAGAACAAAGTCCCCCGTCGCGTCTGTCTGTCTGTCTGTCTGAACGCGATAAAATCAAAAACTACTGAACGGATTTTCAAACGGTTTTCACCATGTTGGACGGAGTAATTCATGCGGAAGGTTTTAGTGTATAATTCATTAAGGTTTTGTGTAAATTGGCAGAAATATGACGATTATTGTTAAAGATGTCGGAAAAAATCATGCCGACTGGAGGACGTGGAGCTTTATTGGCGTTCGCTGCGTAAGCCGTGTGAGAGATAAATCAAATTTATGATTTACAGTATTGTACATCTTAAGAAGTTCAACAAAAAGTCCACGATGTCATATAGACAGTAAACATTTTTATCTTTAAAAATTTGCTTGAATTTGTAGCTATTTTGACCGGTATCATATTAATCCTTATCCAATAAAATATGTTATTTAAATTGAGCATTAAATTTCGATTAAAATATGCCTTTACATCATATCATTTAAATGAATAGTTTAAGAGATATCACAGTTTCAAAATTACGCGTAACAAAATAATTATGATTGACGGCAACGCGAGTGGATTAGTCTACCACTGCGTCCGCTGAAAGTTAGTCAATGACCTTTTCCTCGGCTATTAGATATGTATTTCCGGTAGTATATTACCGTGGGATATTTTGCGACATGCACGCGGGCGAAGCCGCGGGTAAAAGCTAGTTAGTAATATTTTAAGAGGATTTTTCGCGTCAATAATTGTGGTATCTAGCCTACTGTAAATCTGTAAATATGCCCCAAAAAAAGAAAGAAAAAATGATCAAAATAAAAATAAAAATTGTCATAAGCAACTTACAATACAAAAAGAAGTGAAATCCAACCAAAAACATTTTCATGTAAAATGTTGCCAAGACCATTTAAAGGCTCACACTGTCAAAAAGTTATCAGATCTCATGTAGAGCCAAGTTTCTAACTTTACACACCCTAACTCTACATGAACTAACTACACAAATTCTACACCTTAGTCAAAATAATGTGGCTTGGCCGTTTCCGGCCCGATCGAACTAACAAAATGAATGAATAATTAACTATTGTATAACAGAAAAGTAATGAATAGTGAATACATTTTTCAACTTACGCCCATGTGACGTTAGCGAAACGGCCAAGCCACATATTTTGACTAAGGTGTAGAATTTGTGTAGTTAGTTCATGAAGAGTTAGGGTGTGTAAAGTTAGAAACTTGGCTCTACATGAGATCTGATAACTTTTTGACAGTGTGAGCCTTTAAATGGTCTTGGCAACATTTTACATGAAAATGTTTTTGGTTGGATTATTTTTATCCCGGTAGTACGTTTCCGTGGCATAATTTCCGACCAACACGCGGGCGACGCCGCGAGCATAAACTAGTTACTTTATAGTACTTATTAGTTCCATGGTTCATAGGCAGTTCTACATGTAAGGAGTATCTTACCTAAAAGTTGTACGGTAGAAAAAGGTAGAAAAAGATGTGCTGCCCAATACTAGGATGAACACATCCTCCTGAACTAACATGGAAGTTACTGGGCACTTCATGAAATTAGCTAGCAAAACTCTTTAGACGGTAGGATAGCTATCTGTAGTAAAGGAAAATGTCCGAAAAATTATTAATTTAATAGTATTATCACATTTAAAAAAAATGCGATTACAGTTCGGGAATTGACCGTGTCGGGCGTGACGTATATCGATTTAAGGGAGAACATGCTTCTCAAGTACAAAGTTAAGTTTGTTCTTGGAATAAATTCATCTCAACCACGGAACCCTTATTTGTGCGTGGTTGGTCGCACTTAGCCGGTTTTTTTGTTTGATCGTCATAAGTCTACTCATCCATCATAATATGACTGTGTAAAGTTTCACTGGATAATTTTATTTGACCTTGTCTACTAGTCCTGGGGGCCAAGTCTACTAAATTACAGACGTCACAATGGTCTCTCGATGGTGAGTTTTTGACAGATATTGTATGGTAAATCTGTCAAAAACTCACCATCGAGAGACCATTGTGACGTTTGTAAATTAGTTGACTTGGCTTGGCCCCTTGGATCTATGCACTTAAGTACCGTACCAACTTTATGGTTATCATACTAAAGTTTACTGTTTTGTTTCAGAGTCAGTGGGTTAAATAATCAACATGACCTATGTACCCCATGCTTTTAAACGCATCTACCAGTACGTAACTACCTACCTAACGATAACAATGAAAATGAACCATTGTGTAGCTAGTGGCCTACACAATGGTTCATTTTCATTGTTATCGTAGACGCTATACATTAGTCTACCTACGGTATCGGGATGAATGACAGGCTTCTATACAACGTTATTTTTTTATACTAAACCTCTTAAGGGGTCATCATGAACAACTTTCACTATAGGACCAAAGCTAAATTCGAGTTAAAAAAATCTGCTGTGTACGCATATCTCGTCAAAATGTAGAGAACAGCTGATTTTTTTTTCGTGATTTCAGCTTTGTTGCTACGTTTCACGTTATTATATTTTTTTTCAAGCGGCTTGATAGCCTTTTTTTTTCTATTGTAAATTATAAACTCAATGTTTGTCTCGTTAAGTGCCAACAATTTGAACACACTAAGGGCTGATTTCACCAATGAAACTGAACACGATGAGCATAATTTCTAAAATGCGTTTAAGAACTGTCAGTGTCAAATTGTTATGGAATAATGTACACTGACAGCTCTTGAACGCGTTTAGATGTGCTGAACGCGTTCAATTTTATTGGTGAAATCCGCACTAAGGTTTTATTCTTAAACTACGAAGTAAAAGCCTCTACAGTACTATGTTTAGGTACGTAGGCAGTACGTTACATTCGTTCCTGAGGCCTAAGCTGGGCACGATGAGACGACACGGCGACGGTCCGACGCGACTCTGGTGGAAAATTTACAATAAAAACTTCTCGTAAATTGTTCTACCGCTGTCGCGCCGCGCCTGTTCGCAGCAACCTTAGCTCGAACGCACAATGTAAACGTTACGTAAATTCGAACAATTTTTAACCGAAAATACAACTATCAACAAAACTACAAGCATTAATTAAGTAGTACCCAACTACCCACAGATATGAAGAATAACACAGTCACAGGCTGAGGGTGTCGACCTCAGGACAATAGCTGCTTCTCACACGGACTCACACACTGTACGTCGCTTGCTCCCGAGTCCCGAGTCACCAGTCCTGACTCTCTGTATATTTTGGCTGCTGAGTAGTATAATAATATTGTGGTGTCTTACAACTTACACGCGAACGAAGTCGCGGGCAGAAGCTATTGAAGAATAAGTAGAAGAAGCTGTAATAAGTAGTAATTATACAAAAAACAAAAAACCCGACTGCAAAAACATATAACTGAAAAGAGAAAAACAAGCATTACAATCTATAGAATTTTGGTATCGCAGGCGGGGGACAAACAAAAGTTACACCATATTTCCGGTTATTATTATTATATATTATTGTCCCCCCCGCCTGCGATACCAAAATTCTATAGATTATAATGCTTGTTTTTCTCTTTTTCAGTTATGTGTTTTTGCAGTCGGGTTTTGTTTTTTGAATAATTTTCTTTATTTCAAGTTTTTTAGTTTTATTAATATATCTTAATTTGGAATTGACTCATTACCAGCTTTTATTTGATACCAATATTGCTGTAATTTATTTTTAAAACAACCTTCCCCTCCCTTTTTTTTGTATTTGCAGATGCAATACATAAATATTATATAGCCTATGTCACTTCTACGATTAAGACGAATCTAACGACACCTCATATGTTAAAATCCATCAAGCCGTTTAGGCTACAGAGCGTGCCAAAGAAATAGACATACATACATACATACATATATACATACATACTCTCGAAAAACATTACCCTCCTTCTGGGGCAGTCGGGTAAAAAGCAGTGGTGGCCCACTGGTATTGGCAACGACCTCCATAGGTCGTAGGTTCGAACCTGACAGGCGCTTTACTTTATGTAAATAGTGTCATCACCACTGCCTGCTCTCAAAACGGTGAAGGAAAACATCGTATGGAAACCGGCATGTCTTAGAACCAAAAATTCGAAGACATGTGACATCTACCAACCCGCACTGGGCCCGCGTGGTAGATTACAGCCCACTCCCTCTCACAGAGAGGAGGCCGGTGGGTGTCACAGCAGTACATTAGTGATTATGTTTTTAGGTAAAGTCTGGGAAATAAATTGATAAGCAAATTGACTACCAACTTAAATAAAATTGTTCGTTTATTTAATCAAATTATAACTGTAATTTTTTGTCAATTTTATGAAATGGCTATGATAACACGGCAAATTGACATAGGGCTGTTGTTGACTTCAATCTTCCCAGCATTTTCCCTACTATGTTGGGGTCGGTTTCCAAGTCTAACCGGATGCAGCTGACTACCAGTATTTTATTTCAGTCGCTCTATAATTATAGAGCGACTGCCTAGCCTATATGACCTCCACAACCCAGTAACTGGGTTATTCGATACCCCTTGATAGGACTGGTTGTCAGACTTTCGGGCTTCTGACGACTCGTAACGACTGTCAAAGATCCACGAATGACAGCCGAGACCATCGGCTTAACGTGCTTTCCGAGGCACGGAGGAGTCTCGGTATGTAAAGATGGTTACGCATCCACTGATCAACCCCGGCAAGCGTAGCTTAGCTTGACAGATCGACCCGTGCGGCTGTTATTACTAACTTGACTTGCAAATTAATAAATTTACATAGGTACCTAATTGACCTACAATATGGAAAAATAATAACAGCAATGTACTGACGTAATTATTTAGATGTAGAATGCAGTTTCATGAAAAGTTAGAATGTTTAATAATTTTATGTTGACCTGTCATTTCTTCATTGTGGATACTTTGTAATTATGTTCATTTGCTGATTAAGCGTGATGGAAACTAGGTTTTCGCTGTCGCTATGCACGAAATCTTCAAACATTGCGGGATAGGCGACGAGAAGACTTGAAGAAATTGCTGCTCAACCTAACTGGATCCTCCTGTCGGCTTCTTTCTCAAAGTTGTGTCTACCAAGCTGGATGACTTGCCCTAGGTAGACATACTCCTTTACAACTTCGAGTAATCCCGCAATGTTTGAAGACTAAGTGAGATTTTAACATCATTTTTTTTTCTTTACGTCTCATCTCGCACGCAGGTTGCGAGTACTACCCAGTGGGCCCACCTGACCATTTCTGAAGAACATCTATATACATAGGATACACAAACATACACAATAAATAAAATTGAAGTGTCTGTTTGTAATGTCAAAATAACAGCTTTTTACTAAATGCATATTATGAAAGTATTAATCCATACAACATAATTTTTTTTTTGTCTGTCTGTCTGTCTGTTTGTTCCGGCTAATCTCCGAAACAGCTGGACTAATTTGGACGGGACTTTCACTGGGACTTTCACTACTTTTTAGGTATTTCGATATTCCCACGAGAACATAGGGATTAAAAGAAAAAACTACTTTACGCGGGACGCAGCTAGTCACCAACAAAATATTATTATAAAAAAAATAATGTCCTTCTATGGCGTCCCCTCCCCGGTGTTTCCACTCACATCTTTTGTTAGTCGCCTTTCATTCATCCTTCCACTTTCCTGTATTTATTATTATTCTAGCTTATGGCACTCGTGTATTGCAGCTGAAAATCTGTTCATGAGTTGTCATCTGACATTATGCTGAGCTGAGGCCCATTTGGCATTATTATTAAGTATTTGTTTTAATTTTTTATAGTTTTAAGGTGTATTTCTCTGTTGTAATGCCAATAAAGGCAGTTTTCTTTCTTTCTATCCTCTCAACATGACCAAACAGTCAGTCGCAGTGAGGGGCACATGTGCCAAACAGTTAAGTGTCTCCCATATCTAGTAATCACGATGCTGTTTTAGGGATTCATTCTTTATCAATGACATAATAAGAATGACTCCAAAAAATAATACTTCTTGCCGACGAAGGCTATAGGCCGGTGCATTGTTGCCTTAACAGACCTCTGGGCCCGAGTATGAACTGACTGGAACACTTTGAACCTAATTAGTAGAGACGCCACTGCTACTGAAGATATACTAGATACTTCTTCAGCGTTCATCACTGAAGTAATGTCTTGATGGATATGCATTCAGGCCAGCCCATTCGGAAGATTTGATTTTGTTTTACTTAAACCGTTTGGGTGGGGGGCACAGGGGCACGTGCCCCCCTCCCCCCTGGATTCACCCTTGAAACCATTTAAGCATACTCTTTTCAATTTTTGTCACTACATCTTGTAGAAATCGGCCTAGGATTCTAAGCAAAGGCTATGACTTAGGGATCTCGCACACTGGACGACCACGACATCGACCAGTGGTCGCACCGACCAGCTATCTAATTACGCAACACATTTTCGTATACGATTCCAATTAATTTGTTTCATTTTGACAGTTCAACAACATTCATTGCGTTATTTACGTTGCTGAGCAGAATTTATTTTCTTTTGAAGCAATGGATTAGAAATCTGTTTCAAAGCGATTCAGATTCCGATTGATCGTGTATTACGTAATTAGGGTCTTAGGGTACAGGTTAACAATAGAAACTAGAGTTTGGGTCCCGGGACGTCTCGTGTCTCGAAGTCCCGGGACTTTTCGTAATTTTAGTTGTCTCGAGTCCCGGGACTTTCGGGTCGAGACTCGAGACGAGACAAGATTGTCGAAATTGTTAGTTTGGAATTGGAACTACTTTATAAAGCCTTCAACACAATTAAACCGACATCTGTTGAAAACGATAGAATGTTCTCCTTGTGCGGTGGTGTGGTTATTACAAAAATCAGAAACAGATTGTCGTATAAAACTGTTGACGCTCTAATTTTTTTTAAAGCCTATTTTATTAAATCAGCAAATAAGTCTCATTAGTGTGTTAGTTGATTATTTAAAAGACTGATTTATAAGTCTGTTTTATTATTTATATTTAGATTATTTAATTATAAACAAATCTTTGATTATGACTAATGATTAGATACTAGAATTACTAGATAATAATAAAGTTATTAAGAATTAGTATGATTTTTAACTAAGTTCGTTTTATAACTATAAGATTTAACTGCTTCAAAGTGAATCTGTGTGTGATTAAAATAAATAAAGAAAGCAATTATAAACTGAAATTAACGTTAAAGTTATTAAGATTTCATTCTCTGTTTAATAAATGTTGATTTTTACAAAAAAAAAAAATCCTTTTTAATACGTTTCACCAGAAATTAACTCAATTAAAACTCTTCAAAAAAGGCTTCCTACCCCTCTTAAAAAAAAACAAAAAAATAATCTTAAAAGTCTCAAAGTCCCGGGAATTCCCGGGACTTTGATTGTGGGCTGTCTCGTGTCCCGGGACTTTGAAATTGTCGGGAATTCCCAAACCCTAATAGAAACCGATACGAATCGCGCACTTGTTCGCGACGGCCAACTAGCCGCAGATCATACAATAGCATTAGACGGTCACGACTGTCCGGAATGTGGCCGTCTAGTGTGCGAGATCTCTTAAGCCCACAACATTGCTAATAAAGAATTAAGGCGCTTTTTGTCGAAAATAAAACAACATTCAAGAACACAGGTTTGTTTTAAAAGAAACTAAATAAAGAAAAACTTATGATCATCTTACTTTAATAATTAAAATAATATTGTACAGCACGACATATTGTGTGTTATTTACTAAATAAATTATTGTTCATTACTTAATAAATAAATAAAAATTGTTTGATAATGATATCCGCAATTTTATTGTGTTTAGTTTTTCTTTTTACAAGATTAAAAAAAAAAAAAAAAACATTATTTTCAAGATGGCTAATTGAAATATGATGGCTAAAAAGGGACTGATTACACTTGACTACTAGGTGCGGATTCCACCAATGAAATTGAACGCGTTCAGTCACATTTTAAAAGGGGAATAATAAGACATTTATTTTCTGTGAAATCTTGACACTGACAGCTCTTGAAGACCGTTTAGATGTGCCTATCGCGTTCAGTTTCATCGGTGAAAGTCGCCAGAGCGATGTGTGGAGAAGACATGTTGCGCTGACCACAAATAAATTGGGATACGGGCAGCCGGAGAACGATGAAGTAATTTTTTTTTTTTCTATTATATATGTGAAGTAGGTAGGGATTCCAGTTTAGGAACAAAGCCTACTTGTCAAAAAATATGTTTTGTATGCTGAAATATTTGTTAAAGAGCGTGCATTCTGAAAGTTGGCAACGTCGCAAATAACTGTCAAATATTTCGCTGTTTTGATTAATTAGGCAATATTATTACTGTATGGAAATATGAAATATGTCTAACTAGTGAACTAAAATATTCATTATGAAATGCAGGTAAATATTTGACGCTATTTGCGACGTTACCAACTTTTTGTATGAACGCTCTTAATGTGCCTACTTCGATTATGGATAACAATATTAAAATTACATTCTATTTATAGAATTATTTAAAAAAACTGTAATTACTTCTGACCTTAAAGTATTTCGTAATTTAATATTGGTATTTTATTTATAATAATTGTACAAAATAATTATTACATAAATTAATCATAAATATATCTTAAAATTTAATCGCCATAGGAAGCCATGAGTTAAAATCACAAATATTTTTTTTAACTAATTTTAATATTTTTGGACATAACATTATTGACTTAGCATTATTTTTACAAAAGAAAATTACAACTAAAAATTATATTTTATAAAACATTATTGAATTGTGATATGTATACAACTTTATTGAAAAATTACTAGGGTGGAGCGCCCAATTGTTGGCCGAAAGGTGAAATATTATAATTTTTATTGCATGGCAATAATATTTTTATAAATATAGTTATTCCATAAAACTTAAAATACTTACAAAATAAATAAACAAGTTCATAATTATTGTTTAAATGCCTAAGAAGCTGCCATTTGTGTAAGATATTTTTGTATTAACAAAATGGAT
Source organism: Conistra vaccinii (assembly GCA_948150665.1). Taxonomy (NCBI): domain Eukaryota; kingdom Metazoa; phylum Arthropoda; class Insecta; order Lepidoptera; family Noctuidae; genus Conistra; species Conistra vaccinii. Next base: position 14,755,766 of record OX411341.1, on the reverse strand, counting down.
GGACTGTGTGAAAGATGATATGGCTAGAAAGGGGGTGACTACCGAGAGGACGACTAATAGAGAAGTATGGAAGAAAGGGAGATGTTGCGCTGACCACGAATAAATTAGGATAAGGGCAGGAGAATGATGATGATTTTTGTTACAACAATTGAATGCTCCATAAAGTAATCGATAATTTAACACAAAACGTACAGTAATTAGTAACATTATTTCTTAAAAAATACATGAATAACTGGCAAAACTTTCGATAAATGCTTAATATACTTAGTTATTTTAAGTATAATTAATTGTATTGTTGTAAGCACTAGTTATTACAGTGAGATTTTTTGGATTTATTGTGTTTATTTACAGGTAAAGCTTAGTAATTATCGTTTCATTAGTCCACCTTGCTGGCAATATCTGTCCCTATTAAGAATTTTATCAGATTATTTTAAAATAACTGCTGTTTTTCTTTCACGGGCTTTTCATATTAAATTATCCTAAGCTTTATCTATAATCTGGGATCTTGACTTCTTGTGTATAATAATTATAAGAAAAAATATACATATTTTTCAAGTAGAATTTTATCTATGAATTTGTATTTTATGATAATATGTATTATAAATTATGTATTATAATATCTATGTTGTTATTAAAAAAACTGTTTTGTTAATCACGCGTGCAGCTTTTAATTGCATACTAAAATATTTTTTTATGGTTTTACAGTCCCAACAAACACAATTTGATCATTATCTTAAAAATCTGTTTCTATTAACCTTTATTAATTGCTAAATGGATCCTTAAAACACGCCAGTAGCTCGCGATTAAATTGTCAAGCGCGATAAGATCAAAAGGTCAAAAACATGAATTAAAATCATCAAAATTTCAAATAAAAAAACGATATGTTACGATAAAATCAATACGTTTATTAAAGAAAGCGATAATATCGCTGGCAATCAAAATTTTATGTTAAATAAATAAGTTATGACGTTCCAATTCTTATTTGGTTGAGAACGGTTGGTTTAATCATCTGTTTTACATAATTATGAATTTGTGCTATTATCGTGCGTCGCCCACATTTTGTTAATTGAATGTTTATTATAATTAACGATGTAGAACATTATGATAATTAGGATGGAACAAGCAATTTTATGCGTGTGGACTCGGTGTGGTTATTTATGATAGTGATATTGAGACCTGTTTTTGTTTTATTAATCACGTTTTTGTTATCAGTGATGATGATCTATGATTATCACGGACGTGTAGGTAGCGAGCAAGGTGAGCAGTGTTAAATATGAGCGTCAAAATCAACGCAAAAAATAATTGTAAGTACCAATTTTTTACGTGATTATTAAGTATATATTTATGATTAAGGGTTAACAAAAATGATATGACTCACTACGAGTACCACTGTTCACATATGATTTTTTTTAATTGCATTTTCAAATAAAATAAAATGAGTGCAATAATTACTCATGAAAGTACATCAATTGGTGGTTCAACCCTACTTTTATATTATATGACGTATCAGTGAAAAAATAATTAAATATTTTATAGTAAAGATAATTTAATATTTGTTAAACTAAAATATACAAGTTAAATACAAATAATTATAAGGTTCTGTGGTCCTATACAACTTAATTACAGGATTTATAAATATAAATATTAAAAACTGCATTCGGTTTAAATCTTAGTAGATAGGTATTTCTCAATGATTAATAACTTTTATTGTTAAAATGTAGCTATGTTATATTAGTAATAAAATCTGTGTGAGATTAAAAATCTGTTTGCTGTTTTCAAGGAACACAAACATAAACAGGGTCAAACTAAATTAGCTAGCGAAACTAAATTGACGTGATGATTCGATATCTAAGCATGATACAAAAGAAATTACAGTTTGATGAAAAACGCAGTTAGCGTAGTCACGAGAATCTTAAGTTTAAAAAAAAATTTTTTTTTTTCATATACTACACAGACAGGCTATTGGTATTTAATCTAACCTCGACTGCAGAATTTCGCTAAATAATTTAGTTTGACCCGGTATAGGGCAAGTTTCTACCTATATATTTTAAAAAGTCCAGCTTATACAGCTTATCAAATCGTTTCATGGGTTTTCCGTTGAAACAGGTTTCAGTACAATTTCCAGGATATTTACAACATTGATACTTGAGTAGAAATACTACAGAGACCAAGCTTATAAGAGTTTAGTGGCAACTGCGGCAATCGGAGTCAAGTATATCTGGCAAGTGGAGTCAAGTTTATCTGGCAAGTGGAGTCAAGTTTATCTGGCAATTAGAGTCAAGTTTATCTGGCAAGTGGAGTCAAGTTTATCTGGCAAGTGGAGTCAAGTTTATCTGGCAAGTGGCGTCAAGTTTATCAGGCAAGTAGAATCAAGTTTATCTGGCAAGTGGAGTCAAGTTTATCAGGTAAGTTTAATGACTTTTTCTGTTCTACGCCGACAATACTTACGAGTATGTACCTATTCGTTCTTATACCGAAGTAACTTTTCTTTTTGATCAACTTCAAAAAAAGGAGGAAGTTCTCAGTTCGTCGGAATTTTCTCTTTTTTTTTTACGAATAGATAAGCTGTGGTGGCTGTACCTCTCACAGAATTTGTATTTGTGTATAATTGTATGACACTTGATCTCTATCTTTACTCCAGTACGCTAGAGGATGTTCGTACAATGGACAGAGAAGCTACAGCGGCTGATGTAAGTATCATAGAGCAGATTATATGAAGCTAGGTCTCCTGTCTCCCAGTCCCCTAGACCTGATAGTCAGTGTAGGGTCACGTATGGTGATACTGTAGATGCGCTAGAGGGTGTTCGTACAGCGGGTAGAGAGGCTGCGGTGCATGCGTCGGGAGCGCGTGCGGCGTGGGGCCGTGCGCCGGCGCGTCGCTGTCGTCGTCTGTGGACGAGTCCAGTTGCTTGTCGCCTGTGCCGCCGCTGGAAATAAGAGAATAGGTATTGGTTAGCATAAGTATATAATCCCTTTGTATGTTTTGTAGTGTAATTTATTTTTGGAATGTCGTTTCTGGTGTACTATAAAGTATATAAAATAAATAATCGCCCTGTATTGTTTCCACTGCTGGAATACAGTGAGAGACAGTGGGCCATAATACACCAGGTACACGGGTTGGTGGATGTACGAATTGGCGGATGTCACATGGGCTTTTTTTAAAATTGAACTCATTTCGTTTGGTCTCGAAAATACAGTCAATGCCATAAATAATCAAAATATCAAGTGATCGATTAATTTTATTCCCGTTTTTATTCTTTGCTAAGCTCCGAAAGAGTACAACGCCCACCCAGCATCATTAAACAAAACACACCTACAACTAAAAATTACCACGCTCCATAACTTATTAATAAATAAAATAGGTAGTCGTACCACTCGTTCAGAGCCAATGAAGGGGAAGCACATCGAGACATATCGCCGATGACAGCCAGCCCTCCAAACTAAGTAACATGATACGTGGGGGCTCGTTTTTTTGTAGTTTGCTAGACAAACGATGGGCTGTTGTTGTTTTTGTATGCTTTTAGGACTTGGTAGTGTGTTTGAGTAGTTTAGTAAATGGGGAATTGTAGGTGGAACTTCTGATTTTAAATTAATTATTCAGAAAGTTTTACTTGCAATCGTCCGAAGTCGCACTTAGTACTACAACTCTACAAGGCAGAAGGGATCTTGCTTCATCAGCTGCTACAAGCCAATAAAATGTATTGTGTTGAGTTTGGAGTAAAAGACTGAAGGGGGACGTAACGTGTAGATATATCTTCTCGTATCTACGAATGCAAGTCATTAAAACTTGATGAGGTTTCAACGTAGTGCCAATAGGGTTTCTAAAAACCTACATTGACTGAAAGTTTACTAAGCCATTGTGTAGTAACATGATCAGGCGGCATCTAAAGACCTCACGTCACACAAATCCTGCATCGCACAAGCAGGGTTTACGGCACTCCGATAATATACGACCTCCCGACATCAATCGTTGGGCAGTTGCCCACCAGACACAACACGGTCGTAGGATCCTCCCTTTTCTATAGAAGATGAATGAACTGTACACCCTGTTCTACATACCTCTATAATGACTTGATGTTAAAATTAACGGTGACCCACCATAGGTCAAAGATCTCCCTTCTATAAGTAAATTGTAGCCAAATCCATTGGCTCATCACTACAAGACTCAAGTTGCCAAGAGCAAAATAATTTGACCACCTAACCTAACAACGATTGAAATAGCTATTAGCCACCAAATGTAGTATTTCACTTCCCGATACCGTCTTAAATAACCTATAAAATGACAAGGCTGACATACAACAATCTGGTTACAAATGAAAGTCCAGATGGACGGAGTTCAAACGGGAATAGAACCCGGAACCGATTGCTTGGCAGCCGAACAGTATTCCGTTTGTCTCACAAAGGTCGTTTAAGTACTAATAGTGTTAATAAAAATAAATTGCGTTATCTTATGTATTGGATTTCTGTTGTTAAAATTTATCGGCCATGTTTTCCTACCGCTTCGAGGCAGTAGTAAGTATTATTGTGAAATATTCGTAGTTTCTTTTTTGTTTTTCATTAGAAATTCTCCTATTCTTGAAATAAAATAAACGTGTATTTTTTTTTACATGCTATTAACATTTGTTCGTCGCATAATTGGTGCTCCTACCCTACAACCTCATTAATATTGTGATGAGTTATAAAATGTTATGTACATTATTTTGCTTATTAGAGCCAATAAAAAGCTATAAAATCATATTTAATATAATGTAAAAAATAGGCCATTAAAGATTAAGGTAGATATCCATTTTGAAATAATTTGCGAATACCTAGTTCAGTTCCGTAACGCACATTTTGTACGAAATCCGATTAATTTCTTTCGACGTTGCATATTAATTTGATAATCTACAAAAATAATTTAAAATAAACAAATATTCGCGCCAAGACAAAGCCTTTGTACTCCACAGATAATAAAGATTGTTTTTTTTTTAAGTCGGCAAAAATCCAGGTCCCGTGTCCATTGAGCCGAAAGCCTTCCACTTGATCAAATACGAACAGGATTTAAAGTATTAGACCTTTTTGTTTGAAACCTTGGAAAAATGCTCATTTTGTTTGGTAATACAATACTTTTTTTGTTTTTGCAATATTTTGTGTTTGACAAAAACTGTGTTACCACTGGAGCAGAAAAATACCGGGTTATTGGTAATAAATGTCGGCAATCCAATGAATCTAAGAGAGTTCATTTCTAACCAAATGATCCCATATAGCCCATATGCAAATGTCAACCATTATCGAGTAATTTGACATTTTATATTTTTAATTTTATAATTGAAAAAGCTGTTAATTGATCACGTGCAAGTCATGTCAAACAATTTCTTATACAATAATTTCTGAGAAGACCTAATTTTGATTACCAGTAACTTATTTGATGCCGATTTTGCAAACCGTTGAGAATGCTTGCACAAGGCTACTTTCACTGTCATCTATTAGTTATCATTTATCTACTTATAAACGTCCACTGCTAAACACGGGGTTTAGGGATCTCGCGCACTAGTCGGCCACGCCCACGACCAGTAGGTAGTCTCAGCGACCAGCTATCTAATTACGCAACACATTTTCGTAAACGATTCCGACTAATTTGTTTCATTTTGACAGTTCAACAATATTCATTGCGTTATTTACGTTGTAGAGCAGATTTTTTTTCGAACTTCAAAACTATTCAAATTCTGATTGATCGTGTATTACGTAATTAGGGTACAGGTAAAGTATAGAAACCGATACGAATCGCGCATGCACTTGGTCGCAACGGTCACCAAGCCGCATACCATACAATACCACTAGACGGCCACGTCTGGCCGTAGTTATGGCCGTTTAGGGCGCGAGATCCCTTAGACATCCATATTTAACCGACATGATTGTCCTAATGGAGATTACACTCACTTGAAATTAAATCAGACTCCTACGTCAAAAGTATAAAATTATAACCAAAATCCTCATTATAGTCGCACTCTACTGGATTGCCCGCAGACTATACGAGACTTCTCTCAAAACGGAAGTCGATGACTTTGCCTTCCTGGCTGTCCAGCCCGTCTGACCCTCGCGTTGATCCCTTATGTCTCTGCCTGTGACTGAGTTTGCCACTTAGCGAAAATAGGTTATTATGCTGTGAGGCTTTGTCTTAACTTCGATGATAAACTTAAGATGGTTGCCGAGGACTGGCTTTTTTGTACTTCAATAGTTAACTATCCTCAGTCCCATGTTTTTACGAACGATACTGGACGAATCTGTGTAAAAAAATATATGTTTTTTTTTGTGTAAGTATAGATATTGTGTGCCTTAACCTAGGTTAAATATTGTTTCTTTCTTCTTTTTTTTTATTTACGCCATATTTCTGATCAATGATACCAATATTTCGTCTAACCTCAGTGCATATACTATAGTAGGTACCTACAATTTATAACAGGCAGCTGATCCAACATTCCTTCAACTCCAAATTCAGGAAGTAAAACATTAAAAGCAAAATAAAATAAAAAAACTCAATTATTACAACAATACAGTTCCCAAGTACGTCCCTGTACGCTTTTAGACCGCAGATGTGAAGGTGTCAGGTTACAAATAGCTATCCCTTTCGCACTCATTGCATTGTCTCGGTCTAACATGCGATACGTCATCGGATGGTATCCAATATAGATATTGCATCCCACAGCTGGACAAATTCAGATGATGGTTGAGTTTTATTCATTAGGAAGTAATTAGGGATAGTTTTTTCAGGTTTTCACAGACTTCACACACACTTCACAGTCTTTTCGCACGATTTGCCGAAATCAAACTCAAACTCAAAGCATTTATTTAAATAAATCAATTACAGGCAGTTTTGAATTGTCAAGGGGTCGGTCAGTCAGAAAGATGAAGCTAGATGCACATTCCAAAGCGTAGTAGGTTCCTATGGAGAAAAACATGCAAGAAACTCCACGGACACTCTTTTAAATCAAAATATGGTTACAAAATGACGAGTCTCTACTGACGGCGCCCGTTCACAAACCTGATGCATGGATTAGCATCATTCAGCTCAACCAATCACGTCAGCAGCGACCTCACTGCTGACGTGAATGAGATAGTGTTTACATATCTATACACTACACCTTTAATCTAGAGGTTAGGGTGCCCATAACAACGGGAACAACTCTTGAAGTACGATAAGCACAATCGACATTAATACGGATTAATACCACGACTGCCATGTCAAGAGAATAAAATCTTACAAAATCGTAGAATGGTTGAAAGAAACTTCCTCATCATCATCAGCCTATTAATGTTCCCATGTGTTGAAATTATTTACACAAAGTAAAGCGCCTACTTGGGTGCGAAGTTCGAACACACGATCTACAACTCGTAAGTCGGGGCCATTTACCACTGGGCCACCACTGCTCTGAAAGAAACTTAATTCTTGGCATCAGCCGACATAAATAATAATATTAAAGCAGTATTTTAAAATCAATATATTATCAACAATTAAAACCATACAGCTCATACAAAACAGATTTCCCGTTGATTAGAATGACACACTCCCATAAACTTAATATTTCGATATTTCTGCCGCCAAGAATTGCACCATTTGACATAACAAAGCGGCCATTTTAATCATAAACAGACTCTCCAATTAATATTTCGAACGCAAAAATTCAAATATTCGAACCATAATATTCTAAATTGGAAATTATTATAAAGTAACCGTTGGATGTACTATTTTTGCTCGTATTTTTGACTTCCAACCTTATTTCTGATGTAGTAAGGTCCATTTTTGCTTATAAAGGGGATTATTTCCAGGGATGTACTGTGTAGGATATCGGGTTTCGTTTCGAAGCCAGCCAAATGGATAGGCAAACGTGTACTCCCCTCTTTGTGTGTTATTGTACCTATGTATGTGTATTTGTGTACGTTGGTGGCTTTGTCGAAGAATAATTTGGAAAAATATACTTTGGAAAAGTTTTAACGATGTTTTGGCTGGGTTTTACAGGAACGTCAAAGTGACAGTGACAGTTGGTGAATGTCTGCTGTGCTCAGTCATTGATGTATTTATTGTTATATGTAAGTATCAATTACTGTAATTTAATCTAATCCAGCGAAGTCAACTTGTAATAAATAGTGATAAAATAATGAATTGAAAAAAAAGCAATGAGACTGTCAGTCTCTAAAGTTTCGTCACTAAAACCGATGACCCAATTTACATACTTAATATTTTTTTTGCTGAGATGTAACTTAAAACTCAGGAATTAATATTAACGATATATGATCTGTAAAAAACCACAGAAATAAAACTTTTTCATGCACAAAAGTTGTAATTAATACTAATGACATTCTATGGCACTTTGAATCGTCAAAATTTGCAAGACAATGGAATTGATTCTAGAGTCCGCGCTACCACTCAAGTCCGATAGATAGACGCGGCCTAGTGTCTATGGCATCAAAGTGCATTTAAAATAAAAAATTGTTCCATAATTTTCCTCCGAATTTCAATGGTGGCGCAGACTCTAGGTGCCTCTTCAATAGGTAGTATGTTTCACAATAAATAGTTCAATAGGTAGTGTGTTGCTTATGCTGGGAACAAATTATCGGACGCGTCCGCGGACGTTAACTGTCAGTTCGAACGTGAATTGACGTGATCGTAGGGAACTGACAGTTAACGTCCGCGGACGCGTCCGATAATTTGTACCTAGCCTTAGTATTTTTTCTTAAAAAAATATGAGTTCTAAATCGAAAAGGTAGTCAGTCAGAAAGCTCGTTGCGTTTGCGTCTCAAAATAAGCTGAGCTACAAACAATTAATTGTTATTGCAATAACCGCTGACGATCGAATGTCTGGTCGAACGACGACTCATCATAATAATATTAAGTTACAACATTCACTCGTAATGAGGTTTGCGTGTTTGTAGGTTAGTACCTACTTAAGTAGGAAGTAATGACATGTGCAAGTAGAAAAATGCACTCACATTTTGCCAGATATATTTAAGAGGGTTTACGTCGTACGGCTTTTCATACAAACTTATAAGCCCTTATTTTTCGAAATGACTGAACCGATCTAAAAACTTAGTTAAGAACATTTTCGAAAAATAGTGTTACAGCCAAATTAGACCAATTTTTAATTTTCCATAGAAACAGATATTTCCAGTTACCTGGTTTTAAATAAGACATTTCGAAAATGTTCTGTACTAAGTTTTTAGACCTTTGTATCTTGCATATACATATGAAGTTTCATTAAAATCGGTTCACTCATTCCGAAAAATAAGGGCTTGAAAGTTTGTATGAAATGCCGTACGACGTAAACCCTCTTAAAAGCAATAATAATGTCAATCTGCCTAGCCTTTTCCCAACTATGTTGGGGTCGGCTTCCAGTCTAACCGGATGCAGCCTTATACCAGTATTTTACATGGAGCGACTGCCTGTCTGACCTCCACAATCCAGTAACTGGGTAATACGATACCCCTTGGTAAGACTGTGAGACTTTCGGGCTTCTGCAATGACGATTCGTAACGACTGTCAAAGATCCACGAATGACAGCCGGGACCAACGGCTTAACGTGCTTTCCGAGGCACGGAGGAGTCTCGGTATGTAAAGATTGTCACCCATCCACTAACCAACCCCGGTAGCTGTTATTACTTTGCCACGAGCTCCTCCTGATATATTTAAGATGCATCATGCGTGCATCCTAAAAGTTGGCAACGTCGTAAATTAACTGTCAAATATTTACCTGTTTTGATTAATTTGTAAATAATACTGTATGGAAATAAGAAATGTGGCTAACTATCGAACTAGAATATCGATTTTGAAATGCAATCATCATCATCATCATCATCAGCCTAATAATATTCCCAATGCTGGGACACACGCCTCCTCTCTGTGAGAGGGAGTGGGCCGTAATCTACCACGCGGGCCCTGCGGGGCTAACACAGGCGTACCCAAGACGTTTGTGACAAGACATGATAAAGTTTATCATGTCTTATAATTTGTCTTAAATGCTAGCACGGTTCAACCATGTGATAAAAACTGAGGCGCGACATGCCTTTCTTGTTGCTAACTTCATAGTGTGACACAGTAAATTTAAATGTCTATGATCAGTGAATATGCGACCAAATAAAATAATACGTTTTTATAGTGCAGGTTCATACAGTTTTACAACTTTTTAATTTTGTTGTGAACTAATTCACTTTTGACGTATGGACGATATTCATTATGTGGCATTCGTGACAAAATTGGTGCGCCCATAGTAGCAAATAAGACATAGAATCCCAAATAAACGTCAAGAAGTTATGTCACAAGTCAAGAGATTATCTCACGCCGCCGTGCTAGCATTTGTGACATGACTGTTTTATCGTTCAAATTGTGATATAATGTGTGATTTAAGCTATCTCACAGTAGGCCATGCTCGGTGCGCAGTGCGGGTTGGTAGATGTCACATGTCTTCGAATTTTTTGGTTCTAAGACATGCCGGTTTCCTCACGAAGTTTTCCTTCACCGTTTTGAGAGCAGTGGTGATGAAATTATTTTACACAAAGTAAAGCGCCTGCTTGGGTTCGAACCCACGACCTACAACTCGTAAGTCGGGGCCGTTAATTGTAACACTGAATATTTAGTTTTCGATGTAAAAAAAGTATTTCGAAACTTTCCAAATGCCTTTTTTACACCTAAAACGGGTAACTACAATATTAAATTCAATGTTAAAATTGCAATTCATTAATAATATTCTAGTTCGCTAGAGAGCCACATTTCTTATTTCCATACAGTAATATTGTCAAATTAATCAAAACTGGTAAATATTTGTCAGTTTTTTACGACATTGCCAATTTTTAGAATGCACGCTTACAGAAACGATCAGCTGATGCTACAACACTATTATTAACACTTATTGCTCATCATATCTACCGAACTATCTACCAACATAAGAAAATAGTATCTATCTCAAATTGTCAAGTTATCGGCGTGTAAAATCAGTTCTTATCTAAATCTGAGCGCATCTGTTTCGGATCAGTGGTGCAGAAGTCCTGGGTTTGACCGCCCGAAATATTCGTTAAGCGTGAACGGAGTTTTGGATGTGGAAAAGAATAGATAATATTAAGTTTTTTTAATTATTATTGGGAAGAAACAGATCTCTCTAATTTGGTTAGTGGTAGGGCTTGTTCTAAGTCCGCCTGGCTAGCTACCAACATCTTATCTAAGTCTGTCGCCAGCATTGTTGTGTTTCGGCAGTTAGAGATGCCAGTTCCTCTGTGGTTGAGGATTCCGGGTGAAGCTCGCTTCCACCTTCGGCCTGATCATCACTTACCGTCAGGTGAGGTGCAGGCCAAGAGCTTCCCCGATAAGGGTAAAAACAAAAAAACAAAATATTGGCTTGTTTTGGGTAGATTAGAAATAATCTTTTTGGTTGCGAATAATTTCACCGTTATTTCACCAATTTCATAAACATTCAAGAAGTCTTCCTGAACTCTACCTATTGGTGTTATAAAATTACAAGTTGTACCGGACACATTTATAAAAGACCTCATCAGGCCATATTTCTGTTTCTACATTGAAATATATCAAACATGATAATGTTCTGAATAACTCACCTATCTTTGTGTTCGGCTTGCCTGTCTCGCTGTCGCCTGTTTTTGAACCAATTTGAAACCTGCAAGCATAATCAAAATAATTAATTACTAGGTACTTACATAATAAAATTTGCTTTATACAAGGTGGACACAACAATACAACAATAAATTAAACGGCGTGTCTCTAATGATTAATGACGTTCCAATTCTGCATACAAAAATTCAATCGAATATATTCAATAGTTTTGTCAATATAGCTAGTAGAAGGTCGGCAAAATCCATAGTCGGCTCGGGTTATTCCGTTTATCCACCCTAAGGTGGATATTCGGAAACGTATGTCCGAGAATCCACCCTAGGCCTAGTTGGATAAACGGAATTTATAAGCTTAGGGTGTGTATTGGCATACACTATTATTTAATATTAATTTTTCTAATTTCGATGCTAGGATTTATTTGATAGTTCCAAAATACTCAGCATTACCTAGTAGTGCCAGTGTTTTCATTTATCTTTTTCTTTACACTTTTAACTTGTTTTTTATTTTTTTATTTTAATATCTTTTACTTGTAGTACAATATGTTTTGTTATGTGCCTTTGTCTGTGTCTGTGCTAAATAAATTTAATTTCTTTCTTTCTTTTCTTTGTTTATTGTTGTACTATAGTCTCCACATTGTAGAGACAGATTTAACCAACTATGTGGCCTAGTGCTTAGACCACCTGTCTCAAACCCAGAGGTCGAGGTCCAATTCCCAGTGGGCGAAAAAATTTCTGCTCGCAATTGGTGATAGGGCTTGTTCTAAGTCCGCCTGGTCAGCTACCACCATCTTATCTAAGTCTGTCGCCATAACAACAATGTTAACAGCGTTGTTGTGTTTTAAAGGTACGATAGCCAGTTCCTCTGTGGGGATTCCGGGTGAAGCTCGCTTCCACCTTCCTGATCATCACTTACCATCAAGTGAGGAGCAGGAGAAGAGTTTCACGTTTTAGTAAAACAAAAAAGAGGGAAATATGAGAAATCGGGACTGAATACAGTGAACAAGCGTGGCGATTATCGTTCCTTCATTAACGCATATATTTTCCCTCAACTTGTTTAGTTTTTTTATTTTGTGTTCTTTCTATACGTCATGTTTACCGCAAATACACGTATTTTTCTATTATATATTTATTTTTTCTTTCTTTTCTTTCTTTGCTTAGCCTATCCCCAAGGATGATGCCCAGTAATTCCTATTATTACTATTAAAATAATTTTTCAGGAATAATATGTTCCTCAGTAGCTATTGTTGCCCTATCTTTCACAGGAAATTTACAGGCGTTTATTGTTAATATATTTTAAAGAAATAAATACGTAGTGTGTGTGCGTGTGTATATCATAAGTATATATATCTTCAGTAACTCGATCCGTTCAGTTTGAGGAAGCGGTGTCGAGTAGCCGGCGACCACAAGTGACCGTCTGCGAACGGTGCATGCACTGCCATGAGGCCATGACTAACTTGCTCTTGATGTTTTTTGTTCATTATTAATATAATTTGAGGTGGGCAGATACTCTAGCAGAAGCTTTGCTTCCTAATAAGCTATGGTATTGCTTTCAACTTTTGTAAAATAAAGACTGGTTGGCAAAAAGTCAGTCTGAAAGACTTCGGTATTATTGGTAGACGTATATTTTGATTAGTGACGTCCGACCGAAGGATCGGTTTCGGTTTCGGCAAGAAAATCTAGTTTCGGCATCAGTTTCGGTTTCGGCAAGAAAATCTAGTTTCGGCATCAGTTTCGGTTTCGGCAGACAATCTGCCGAACTTTCGGCCGCCCGGTCGCACCAAAACTCTGCGTTCATGAATTATCACGCGTCGTTCGGCTGACTTTGGGTGAATTCGTGGATCGTGTGTCACCCGCCATCAACTTTACACATTGTTCCAAGAATTAGTTACAATGTTTTGATAATTTTCTATAAATAATTCTATGTTTAGTAAATATTTTCAACTTATACCTTACTATTAACTAATATTTGCATGCCAAAATATGGCGAAATGTGTCATCGCGCAAGAATTATAAATTAACACCTTTGTAACCGTATTTAGAGCAAATAAATGACTGACTTTGTTTTTTTTTTCATTTAACACGTGTTAACTGTCTGTTTATGTGTAAAAATAAAACAATAGATTTTTAACATGTCTAATAAAGTTTCGGTTTCGGCCGAAACTGAGACAGATAAGTACCGAAGATTCGTTTTCGGTTTCGGTTTCGGTAGAAAGTCCTGTTTCGGACAGACACAAATTTTGATGAACTTAGCACTTTCCGGGACACTAAACGCTACGACATGAGACACTACGCGCACACTCGACGTCATAATAATAAAACTTCTATTGTGTCTCATTCAGTGTCCCGGAAAGTGTTAAAAGCATTTATTCTGAAAGTTGGCAACGTCTCAAATAGATGTCAAATATTTCGCTGTTTTGATTAGTTTGGCAATATTACTGTATGGAAATAAGAAATATCGCTAACTAGCGAAATAGAATATTTAAAATGAATTGCAATTATAACATTTAATTTGATGTTGTTACCGTTTTAGATGTAAAAAGACATTTGGAAAGTTTCCAAATACTTTATTACATCTAAAACTAAATATTCGGTGTTACGATATTAATTATTGCATTTCATAATCAATATTTTATTTCACTAGTTACCTAGTTCTTATTTCAATACAGTAATATTGTCAAATTAATCAAAACAGTTAAATATTTGACAGCTGTTTGCGACGTTGCCAACTTTTAGAATTTAATAAACGCTCTTAAGTTGGTTCTAGTTCTTCTAACACAAAGAAAATTGTTTTCCTTTGATTAATACAAAATTGAAAACTGATTTTACCATAACATGATTGCTGTATTCCCTGAAGAAATAGACTGAGACGCATCTACATAGTAAGTCAACATTTCGTCTGGTACCTATGTTTTGGGTTTTTGTCCCAAACTCCGTGATCGTGTCAACAACAGATCCAAACTTTGGTCTGTTATTGAAAAAGTCGTGATCAAAAAACCCAATAACACTTTGACTAACCTAGGAATTGAAGTCTCAGTGCTAAGCCGTCGCTTTTGCAATTTCTAGATGAACAATGCAACTTACTTGTACAGTAGTAAGACCCGTGGTCTCTGCTAGCTCCCTCTTCTCTCGGGGTGAAGGATATGGGTTGTGAAGGTACCAGTCTCGAAGAACTGACCGGGATTTTTCCTGGAGAAAAGAAATAACTTTTAGTTCAAAATCAAAGTCAAATAATTTATTTCAATTAGGCACATGATAGGCACTTTGGAACGTCAAAATTTACAAAAATAGAAATAAAATTGATTGAGATGACGATGGCAACACGCTTTCAATGCCTACTCTAGGATGCATATCCGGTACGGCTCGCAAATCCTTCCTTATCCTAAGGGCACGTCTTCGGCGTCTTCCCTACCATTACCGCGCCCCCCGGTCTACCCCTTGATATGCAATGGTCTCTGTAGCCCCATGAAGCATGAGGCTCCAAGTTCAGGGGCCACTGTAAATCTTTGGGTCCATTCGATTAATCCTGGTTAAACCACGCGGGCATTTCATTCATTAATTTGGCAACACGTAGGTAATTTAAAGTGTAGATCAATTATCTAGAGGTATTGCAGCGGTTAGCTTCAAATCTGCAGGCCGTGTCTGCTGATTTGGATCTAGTACAAAAAGCTTTTGATTTGTTTCCCGTCGGCAGCTGACATCATAAAATTAAAATATCGCCCTCATCGATAGCCTTTTTCTATCCACTGGAAACTAACTTTATCTCTTATTTCTGTATAGATAAAATTAGCGTTCGACTTACGCAGTCACCAATTCAAGCAACTACCATTTCACATATTAGATCTTAAAACCATTCGTATTTTCTGTGGGGTCTGCTCATTTAGTTTAAAACCTGCTACGTCATTCGCAAGATTCTTTAGCGTCACAGTAAATCCCTATTCCATGGAACGTGAGACTGTATGGCTTGCCTATGGGGCTATGGTACACGAAAATAATTACTGTCTCCTCTCCGTCCCATATGGTTTTATTATGTTCAATTCTATTACTTACTTTAAAACTATAAGAGGTCTCCTCCCCATCCCATATGGTCCGAGGTAGCGGGAACTTGCGTCGCACTCGGTACTAGTCTATTTGCCTCTATTATAGTGTTCAATTTTACTATAGACACTTACTTTAAAACAATAAGAGGTCTCCTCCCCGTCCCATATGTCCGAGGTAGCGGGAACTTGCATCGCACTCGGTACTAGTCTATCTGCCTCTATTATAGTGTTCAATTCTATTATAGACACTTACTTTAAAACAATATGAGGTCTCCTCCCCGTCCCATATGGTCCGAGGTAGCGGGAACTTGCGTCGCACTCGGTACTTGCCGACGGCACCTAGCGGCCTGCCTCGTAGCCTCTCTGCTTCCATATAGTGTGCTGGACAATCAAGAAAATTATATTAATTTTAACGGGAATTCATAACAACACAAACAGCGTAACAGCTTCTCTGATGCGCCAGACTTGGGGGAGCGCCAACTGAATCCTAAGCATGATTTCTGAGGCCAGAGGCCGCAGTGATAGGGAGATTCATCCAGCTTCATGTGACGAGATGATCGCTTCATTTTTGTTGACATGAGTATTTTTAATAAATTACTAGAATTTGAATTTTATGATGTAATAGTACCATAGTGTTAAGACTTGAAACTAACAATTAAGGACAAATAATTAGTCTGAAATTAATGAACGTAGCGTTGGAAAGCTCCCCAAGCAAGCATGACAAGGTGGACCGATGACCTGGTGAAGGTCGCAAGAATCCGCTGGTTGCGGGAAGCACAGAACCGGTCGAAGTTGCGGTGCTTGGGGGAGGCCTATATCCAGCAGTGGACGTCTTTCGGTTGAAATGATGATGGTGATGGTGCGTCCCACATTTTGCCTTGCCAATGCTAGGGAAACAATGACAGCAGCTTTTATCCCGAAAATGCGGCTGTATCATAAGATTGAAGTCTTCGTGTAAATCGAGAATTATTATCCGAAGCTGCAACGAGTTTCACAGGTTCCTATTAAAGATATCACATCGCAGGGTAGTAAAAGTAGGTGACCCAGTGGTATCGGCCCCAACTTACGAGTTGTAGTTCGTGAGTTCGAACCCAGGCAGACACTTTACTTTCAACGAAAAAAAAAAAAATTCGAAGACATGTGACATCTACCAACCCGCACTGGGCCCGCGTGGTAGATTACGGCCCACTCCCTCTCACAGAGAGGAGGCCTGTGTCCCAGCAGTGGGAACATTAATAGGCTGATGATGATGATGAATATTATATTATTAGAAAGAGAGCCACATACTTTCTTTTTCAAGTGCTATCACGTAATCAACAGTACCAGCCAAGACATCTTTCAGGAAACTCTGAAATACCTGCTGGAATTTTCTAACACTGTCTAAGTTCTGCTCACCTTTTAGCCACAGATTCTGCAGCTTGGGATGGTTATGAGGACTGAAGGTGTGTGACTCCAGCAGGCGGTACAACTCCTTGAAGTTCCCTCTGTGGAAGGCCACCATCGCCTTCGCTTTGAGCACTGACTCGTGTGCGTGGAGCCTCTCGCACGCTGGTAGGGACCAGAGGAAGCGGCCTAGTCGCTCGATGTTACCCGCTTGTTGGAGGACCTGGGAACAGAAAGATGGAGGTGATCATTTTGGGGAAATCCTCTGTTAGTAGTTGGAAGGAGCTCTGTTACTAGTTGACAGCGATGCGGAGGAATTTTTCCGCGCCATATTTTAGTTTGTTAATAGTTAGGTTAGGTTATTAATAGTTTAATAGTTATTTTAATAGTTTGTGAGTTAATTTAGTATAAGAAGTTTATTCAGTGTACATATTTTTATCCTCTTTAATAAATAAAATACTGAACGGTTGTCAGCACCGTCGGTATTGCCATTTTAACTTTGAGTAAATAAGTAAAACTGTGTTGATAAGTAAAACTGTGTTGAAATATTTGACAGCTATTAGCGACTTAAGCTAAAGGCTTAAGTCGCTAATAGCTGTCAAATATTTCACTGGTTTGATTAATTTGGCAATATACTGTACGGAAATAATATGAAACGTGGCTAACTAGCGAACTAGAATATTATTAATAAATTGCAATAAATCAATATAGTAACACCGAATATTGAGTTTTAGATGTAAAAAAAAGTATTTTTTTACTTTCAAAATGTTTTTACACCTTACAACAGTTAGAACATCAAGTCAATGTTATAATTGCAATTAATCATTAATATTCTAGTTCACTAGTTAGCCACATTTCTTATTTCCATACAGTAATATTGCCAAATTAATCAAAACAGCGAAATATTTGACAGCTATTTGCGACGCACGTTGCCCAGTTTCAGTACAGACGCTCTTAATCGTTATTTTAGTATTTTATCTAGTGACCGACCGAAGGTTCGGTTTCGGCAAGTTTCGGCAAGAAAATTTAGTTTCGACAGTAAATCTGCCGAACCTTCGGCCGCACCGAAACTCTGCGTTTGTGAATTATCGCGCGTCGTTCGGCTGACTTCGGTTGAGTTCGTGGATCGTGTGTCAGTGTCACCCGCCATCATCAGCTTTTTGCTACTCATAAAATTTTGTTGCAAGATTTGAAAAGTTACGGAATAAGCAAAAAAAAGAATTTTTTTTTCGCGTAGGTAGGTACTTCAATATTTTTTTTTTTTTTTACCACGTGTGTCAGTTTATGTGTAAAAAATAAGCAGTAAATAATATATTTTTAACATGTCTAATAAAGTTTCGGTTTCGGTTTCGGCCGAAACTGAGACAGA
This sequence comes from Conistra vaccinii, assembly GCA_948150665.1. Taxonomy (NCBI): domain Eukaryota; kingdom Metazoa; phylum Arthropoda; class Insecta; order Lepidoptera; family Noctuidae; genus Conistra; species Conistra vaccinii. The sequence goes on along the minus strand of OX411341.1, from coordinate 14,737,385 downwards.
TACCGAATATTCGTTTTCGGCTTCGGTAGAAATTCCTGTTTCGGTGGGACACTAATTTTATCTGTGGAAGTGGAAGCTTTTAATTCTAATTAGCTATCTAATTGTGTATTTTCTATAAAGTAATTAGACTGTTAGCCTTCTGAAAATGTAAAAAATTAAGATAATACTGCAGAGCTGAATCGGGATTTCTCCATACTTCTTAACTCGATCCCGATTCCTAAATAATACGACGTGAGGGGCAATTCCCGTAATTTTTAAGAACGTTCGCATTGTAATGTCATTCGCAATCTGTCAAATATATAATCAATTTACCAACATTTTTGACAAGTTTGACAAATTGCGACTTGAATGTGAACGTTTTATGAGTACGAGAAGTGGCCTTCTGAGTTCAACGTAGGTATTGTCAAATTATTTTTAACCGACTTCCAAAAAGGAGGAGGTTGTTGTTGTAAGGCAGGGTGAGGATTATGAAGGCTTAATTTATTTATTTATTTAAACTTCTCGCACACATTGAGGTACAAAGGCGGACTTAATGCCTTAGGCATTCAGTTAGGTATTTCTTAATTCTGCCTAATTCTAGGTGGATTTTCAGTGACAAGTTCTGAATTCATAATTATGTATTTTTTCATTTATTGTTGGCATAATTCACTCATTACAATGTTTTATTGTAAGAGTTGTATTGCTATAGGTATGTTTTAATGTTAATTATTTTTTTGCATAAGTACTATTATATTGAATCAAGTTTTTCTAACTGAACAGACAGCTGTGCTGCTGGGGAATTTGTTGCGCCACTTGAAGAAGTGCTAGTGTGTAGTAGTGCTTAGGTGGGAAGAAGTTCCCACCTAAGCACTAGGAAGTGGTGAAGGGCGGGCGTTTTTGGGGGACTGTCTCATGTAATTTTGACGTTCGAAAAGTGCTGATCCTCAGCCTAGTTTGATTAAATGACTTTTGATTTATATGTTTACGTGACTAGCTTCGCCCGCGTGATATTTTCATAAATTATAGCCTATGTTACTCAGTGGTAATAATGGTGAAAGAATTTTTTAAATCGGTCCAGTATTGTTTGAGTTTATTCATTACAAACACTGCCTCTGTGGTCTCGTGGTTAAGCCACCTGTCTCAGACCAAGAGGTCCTGGGTTCGATTCCCAGTGGGAGCAAAATTTTCTGCTCGGTTTGGTTGGTGGTAGGGCTTGTTCTAAGTCCGCCTGGCTAGCTACCACCATCTTCCCATCTAAGTCTGTCGCCATAACAACAATGTTAACAGCATTGTTGTGTTTCGGCAGTTAGAGATAAGATAGCCAGTTCCTCTGTGGTTGAGGATTCCAGGTGAAGTTCGCTTCCGCCTTGAGCCTGATCATCACTTACCATCAGGTGATATACAAGCCAAGCTACTCCGTTGAGTGGGTAAAAAAAAAAAAAACAAAAAAAAAAACATACAAAATATAAATCTTTCCTGTTTATAATATTAGTGTAGATTTATATAAATTATTATGTTGATGCGTTAAATCTTCGAAACTGTTAGCAGAATGAAAAACAAAACACCGTATTTTAGACACAAAACAATTTCTACTGAGACTGTTGTCATTCTCAACAGTCAAAAAAAATTGGCAAAGATCCCGTGAATTCCGTGCAAGCGCCATATTTATTTAGAGTACCTACCTACAAAGTATTGGTTTAGGCACCGGATGTCCTTGCTGCACATGTGCGCCTGCGCAAATAGCCTGATATGGCTGTTTGTGCCCACCCCCGGGCTGTTGACGGGTTGAAAACGAAAGGATGTTTTTTGTCTCGCAAATTCTTCTTCTTTTTTAAATTGGCACAATAAAGTATCTTTCTATTAAGAGACATTTTTATACAAGCGATACTATGGCACAGACAGATTTATTTTTTAAAGTAAAAAAAAAAAAAACATTATTTTTGTTTCGTTTTGCAGTGCCCTTACAGGGTGCTCTTTGAAACTTATAATCTTATTACAACCTCTATACAACATGTTTGCAATAAACTGATTTAATTTTATTTGTAAATATACAGGAAGTATAGTTTCAAGTAGTTATTTACAATGTTTTTTAATTGGTTTTTTCCCATTTATAATCATCATCATTCTCCTCCCCATAACCTAATTATTTATTTGTGACATGTGTTTATACCCGACTACGGTAAAGCCAAAAGGAAGGGTTATGATTTTAGCAGTCTAATGTATGTATGTATGTTTGTATTTACGTGTGTTCCACCTAGCGCCTAAACTACCGAACCGATTTCGGTGAATGATAAATTTATAATAGTCTGGGTGACATATTATAGGCTATATAAATTCTCCTTAAAATAAAGATCAACCATTTTTCAGCACCCTAATTAAGTAATGCACCAAAGATTGAAAAAGATTTCAATTTAAAATTGATCGTGCATTGCGTAATTGGGGGGCGAATTATCTTAAGTACATACATCTTTTATGGGGTACTGTGTTAAGTGTTACAACAAAATACCTTGTGTTATATTGCAATTAAATGAAAGATTTAAAACTCATATTAAAAGTACACTCTGTAAACAAGAATTAGAGGATTATATTATATCCAAGATAAGAATGCTTGGAAACATGTTGGTCCTGCTCCATAAGACAATCTAGAATCTAGACCAAATCAAACAGGTTGCTAATTTAATTGTATATTTATTTTATTTTTTATTATTTGACATTGATTTTACATTCTGTGATTACTCCCTCACACAGTGAATTTTAGGAAAATCGTCTACTTTAACAATGTTTGTAGGGAGCACCATATATCTAACACATAATTAATTTATCCAATACTTATGTCATAAATGTCCAAGACTATATCTATCTGGGTCAAGTAGTCTCCTTCCGGTGTGACAAGACAAAGAAGTTGCTCGACGCACCGAGAAAGATCATCTAAAAGGAGATCTACCACTATGTCTCAAACGGAGAATTATGGACATGTGTATTCTCCCCATTCTCACATATGGTGCTCAAACCTGGTCTTTGACACTTCAGCAGAGGTCCAAGCTCGAGGTTTGCCAGTGAGCCATAGAGCGCAGTATACAAGGGGTCCGAATATCGGACCGTGTAAGGAACACAACACTGCGCGCCAAAACCAAGATCACGGACGTTACCCAGAAAGCCGGTAAGCTTAACTTGTGGGTCTGGGCCGGACATGTATGCCGCATGTCAGATGACAAATCCACCGATTGGGTCCCACTAAACGCACGACTACATCGTGGCAGGCCGAGACGAAGATGGCGGGACGAGCTTGACTCTTACCGAAAGGACTGGCTGGTACTAGCAACAGACAGAATTGTGTGGAAGAGGGAGAGGGAGGCCTTTGCTCTGCAGTGGGATAATACAGGCTAATTACATTACATTACAAGTACATACAATTAATTTATCTGTCGTTACTTCATTTTTAATTATTTTTACCTGTTGTGGTACTTATAGTAATTTTATTCAGAGTGCATCGTCTTCACATATAGATAATTATATAATTAATGTAGGTACATACAAAATATTGTAAAACATTTTATAAGAGTAACGGTGGAGTTTCTTGCCCATTCTTCTCCATACGAAAACTACCTTTTGGAAGGGGCGACTAGATTCAATTCTATTTTTTTGTTCATTTTGACTTTCCAAAGTGCCTTACAAGGGCCTCTTTGAAATAAATTATTTGACTTTGACTTTGAGGCTTAATAGGTAAGTACTCGTAGTGCCCAAGTGAAAACACAAGAAGAAAGAGTCAAAGATTACGACCACAATGAATGTAATAAAACAAAACACACCAAAAATAACACCCGGAAAACCATAAACAACCAAACCATAGTTATCAAAACTCAACCTCTCATTATCTACACCGGGCGCATCGCAAATTACTGTAACCGATACCAGACCATTAGGGGGTTGATCCCATTCAATTTGTGCGTAACGCCATGACGACCGGTTTATTGATGAAATGGAAAATGAAAGGTGATGGCTGTTAAAATGATGGAATTATATGTGAGGGAGATGGTGAGGGATTATTCGGTTTTGGTATCGTAATCTTATGACATCGCGCTTGTGTATTTCCCCGAAGAGATTGGAAGAGGTGTTTCGATGAAAAAAGCAAAATTCATAATGGACATAAATTATACAACGTACTTAGGATGTACTTAAATAGTCCTTGAGGGTTTATCCTAAATGTTGGCAACGTCGCAAATAGCTGTGAAATTTTTTCCTGTTTTAATTATTAATTTGGCAATATTACTGTATGAAAATAAGAAATGTATTTTTTAATCATTAGAATCAGTATTGCGGCTTCCAAATGTCATGATTTCATCAATAAAGTAGTCATTCAATAGGGTAATGAACCCCCCTCCCACTTGCGCGTTAACAGCTAAGTACATCAAGGTTAATCCAATAATTCTCTTTGGATTAACCCTGAGTTAGCCGTTAACTCTAAGTTATTTAGCTAACCCATCAACACGCAAGTGGGCCTTAGAGAGTTATCTGGTGTTTTTAATTTTTATTCTTTTATTATTATTATTCCACGAATCATATTTAGATCAATATACAACCCGACACTGACTTGCAAATCGCAAAAAAACGTAAGAAAATTTGAGTTTCGCGAGCTACCCTGTCGTTTTCGCCTTAAGCCAGCTACGGTGAACGCCGTAATTATATCTACCGCTGGTGGTGTTCCAATATTAAAATAGATAAAGGCAAAGTCCATTTAGCTAATAGGGCATGAGCATGGGATAACCGTATTGCCCTATTAACCAAGCACATATCAAGGCAGACTCTAGCAATAACTGCTACTGAAAGTACCTTAAAGAATAATTAATTCAAAACCACTACCTAATCTCGTGACTGAAATGTGGAGCTTGGCGGCCACTAGACCTGTAGGATCATCATATGGAGAAAATAGACATGCTTCATGCAGTCCGCATCTACTTATTCCATACAGTTGGCATTACGAACTACGCAGCAAAGACATGACGTCACACAAATCCTGCATCGGGCAGTTAGAGTTTACCGCGCGAACGCTATCCGAAATCAACTTACGGGCAGCTGCCCACCGGACTCAACACCCGCCTGGTCGGAGGATCCTCCCTTTTCAATAGAGGATGAGTGAACTTTACACCCTGTTCCTCATACCTCTAAAAAACTACTATTTCTCCATAAGATTAAGATCTAATCATTGAATAATTGTGCCTTATCTTATCTTAATTGTAAAGGCTATAATTTAAATCATATTATCATAGTTAGTCTGATTTAGACATCTTAATAAACTATTTATTATAACGATCATATCATTAAACGGTCTACAACTACATTAAATAAAAAAATATAGCTCAAACCAACACAGACTTACCTACCACATCTCTCCCAAATTAAATTACTCAGAGGTACTCCATTGGTTCTGCGACCCCCATCTCCGGCCCTTCGCCACGCCCCTCGGTAACCGGATATCCGGGTGGAAGCCCTGTCGTCAAGGTTACCTACCCTGTTTGTTTTGTCTAAACTCCAAATTTGGACTCTGGAGTTGGTATAAAATTAGATTGAGTTTTAGCAGAATTAGTGTTTATTCTCAATCTCCGACAAGGATTTGTATTCCTGGACTCGTTAATTTGATGACCCACTCAATTCATACAACGGTTTAAGGATTGAGAATTGAGAATTTGAGAACTTGCCAAACTCTACTTTAGCCTTACTTCAGGCGATTCCTTCAATTTAGCTCGTGAAATTCAAAATTTCTTACGTTTTTTTGCAAACTTTTGAATTTCCTGGGGTTTCACCTAAACACTTTCGACTCCACCCAGTTCCAGGGTGGTAACAGTTCAACAGGTTCATCATTTTCAAGACAGTTTAATTACATAAATTAATTTTAAGACTGATAAAGCTGATAGTGCAGCTCAAAAGTCCTTGCTCCTTAAACAATCAAATCTCAGTCCAGTCCCTTTGCAGTTGCACTCACTAAGCTCCTCAAATCCCGACTTAGGTAAACAACTGACGACGGACGTGACCGCAACCAAGGTGGACGGATTTAGATTACCCTTAGAACGTAGACTACCTATACACTTCGTCAGTGCACAGTCACACGTCGTAAAGAAACAATCGTTAAACGTTGCGCGATTTATATACATAAGGTACCCGACCGCAGGCGGCAACTGCAGCCGATACGATGTCGCTGCAGTCATGATTCTGATCCCGACCACCAGCAGCCCGTATTCCAGTCTAGTAGTCTAGTAGATAAAACATAGATTGTGTTATCGCTCGAGAGTTAGCGGGTTTTCTGGTCTGCGGTCGGGCTGCACGTGTCGCCTGTCGCTCACCCGTAGCTCGCCAGTATAGTCATAGAAATTCATAGAAACCAGTCGTGAAGCAGCGACGCGTCGCCTGCAGTTGCCTCCTGCGGCCGGGTACAGAATGCAATGGTACCTTTATAAGTTCTTCTTTTTCGTGTAGTTAGTAACTAACCAGATGGTGAGTTTTTGACAGATTTTGTATGGCAAATCTGTCAAAAACTCACCATCGAGAGACCATTGTGACGTTTGTAAATTAGGAGACTTGGCCCTCTGGTGTCAATTTTTATCCCACCCATGGGCCTCGGACTTGGCTTCACATGGCGTCGAGAAATATCTCACAGGCATCTTCACGATGTTTTCCTTCACGGTTTTTGAAGCAAATGATAATTAATTAATTATACAATACGCACATGAATGCTTTACTTTAGATTGAAATGGTTAGTTTAATTATATGTAAGTACTCATTCTCTCTCCTTCTTTCTTTCTCTGTTGTTTGCATGCCTTTTTTGGCTCTTTGGTGACTATCGTCTCCTTTTATTCAGTTTTTATTAGCTGTAAGTCCTCCATGCATGCATTAAATAAATAAATTATGTGGAAAATGTCGTAGGTTATACATTTGTAATTCTTGTATGTTTATAACTTAGTATAAGATTTTAATGTATAACTGTTTTATTTTCCCGAACAATTAGAATAAATAAAAAAATCCGAAAAGTCAGATGCGAGATGCGTGCTTTGAGTTCGAAGTCCAGAACTTGGCAGTCCGACACGGTCACACCACTAAGCTATCTAGTCACTGCTAGCATAAGTACTTATACTTGTAAGTGATGGCGGTTAAGTCTAGATTCAGCTGGTTTGCAGCCACGCTTGAACTGTAAAGTGACTTCAGAGAGGAGAGTTGATTACTAAGATATGAAAAAGAACATTCCTGGTTTTCAACATCATCAAAAACATGTCCACTGCTGTACAAAGGCTTGGGACTTTGTGCTTCCCGCATCTAGCGGATTCCTACTGCGTTCACAAGGTCATCGGTCCATCTTGTGGGAGGCCTTCCAACGCTACGTCTTCCGGTACGCGGTCGCCACTCCAGAACCTTTCGGCCCTATCCCCATGGCCATCTGTTCTGCGAGCAATGTGCCTTGCTCAGAATTCTTCTTATATCTACTTATCAGTTATCGTGGTTCTCCAGTGGATCTCTTCATTTCGAGAATTGTCTTAGTATTTGGTCTTCTTTTTTCGAATGGGCATCACAACCCAATTATGAGAAGCATAGATACGGATTTGGTAAAAATATTAGCTAGAGTCCGGACGGTCTTCATTTTCTTTTTCGGTTTTCAACAATTTTCGGCTAAAATATCCACATTCGGCCATTTTCGTTTTCGTGATTGATAAAAATTAAGTACCGGCAAATCTATGTTTTTAATTCACTTGTATAAAGAAAATCCGTAGTCACAACAACCAAAAGTAGAATGGTAACTGCGAAAATGCAAAAGAAAAATGCTCTTTTCGCATTTACCTTTAGATGAGCGGCTCGTGGCTAAGTAAGGTTGATTGATCTGGCTAAGCTACGCTTTCTGCGGTCAGTCCATGGATGGGTGACTATCTTAACATACTGGGAGCATACCGAGACCCCGGTCCCGGCTGTCATTCTTGGATCTTTGATAGTCATTACGGGTCTTCACTCGCCAGAAGTTCAAACAAGGGGTTATCAAGGGGTATCGTACTACCCAGTAACTGGGTTGTGGAGGTCAGATAGGCAGTCGCTCCAAGGACAACACTGGTATTCAGCTGCAGCAGGTTAGATTGGAAATCGACCCTAACATAGTTTGGAAAAGAAAATGCTCTAATTAACATAATATATATATTTTTTAAATCATTAACACTACTCGTTTAGATAGACGTGATCTTCAGTATAAACATATAGTAAAAGTCGGATATCGCCGCCTTAAATAAAAAAAAATTACTTACAAAATATTGGCTTAGTCAAGCATCTATTTAAAACCTAACATATTATGTACAGTCACGAGCACCAATATGAATACACTTAGCACCTTTTATAAGTGATTTGCTCCTACTGTGTTGATTGTTATTTTATTCTCTTAATTATATAAATTGCAAAAGAACTCTCAAGAAAGCTCTCCAAAGTATGTCCTATGAAGATACAGAGAAATCGTTAGTTGTACTTAAATAAAAATTGTATTTGTACTAATTAATTTTAGCTAAGTTAGGATCTAAGGTACTAAGATTTTTTTGTTGTTTTGTACTATTTACACCATTTTACATACCTACTAGAATTTATAATTAATGTGATTATTTAGAAATATGATACCTTGCCACGCCTGAAACCACCTGAAACACAGGATGACCTAGTTCAGGCACATAACACAACTGAATTTTTCGTAGATTTTAAGCAAATCTGTATTTAGTGTTTTACCTTTTTACCTCAATAAACTTTTTATTTTATTATTATTATTTTATGTTTTTACGAATGTAGTATTTTGGAACCCATAGACCCATGAAATAGGCCTTATATCGAAATTGCAGTCAATATTTCACGAGGAAATCGCTTTTGAATTTCGCTAAGTGGATACATGTTCAGTGCTTGTGGTTGTGACTGCACGGTCTTTTACTCTTTCTAAATCGCTTACATTACTTTTACTGGACCTACTTAATTTGCTTTTCTCAGAATGCTTACCCTGCCTCTTAGTGCGAACTCAAAACATTGTAAGCAGTCAATTGTTTCAAGTTATTTGTTCACTGAAGCAAGATTTATTAATACGTGAATATGGGGAGTAAGCAGTTTATTTTTTTAGAAACAAGACTCATTTGAAATGGCACATTTCTACCGTTAGGTAGGTAGGGACTACAGGCTAATAGCCTGGACGATTCTTACTTAGCTACTTTAGTTAGAGCTTGTTAAATTGATGTTACCAAAAACTACAGTCCGACCGAAAATGGTTTTATTTTTCGGTCAAAAACGGAAACATATTTTTTTTGGTCTTTTATAGGTTTTTCTTTAGTAAAAGAAAAATAAATGCATTTTCAGTATTTTAATAATTATAATTTAAATCACGCGGAACTTTGTACTTTTCTCCAAGTCATAATTATTATTATTAAATCGAACAATCTGATATTACATGTGAGAAAAAGAAAATTTTCAGCATTTTCTCAGTTATTGTGCTTTTAGTTGTTAGATTGATTAGCCGGCACTAAAATTTTCGGCCAAGGCCGTAAATATTTTATTTTTTTGACCGAAAAAGACAATAAGCATAAATGGACATTTCAGCCGAAAACGAAATTCGGAATCTACCTCAAAGGCATCAACATTTTGGTAATCGACACATTGGCGCCTTATATGCTACCAACTATCTATGCTGTGCTTTTGCATTAATTGGGCATAATTCCAAACTGTTTTGCGTCAGTATAGCATTGCCTACATCGAGACCTTAGGCATTCGTGTAAGTACGTCTTCAGTACCTACTTAGACCAAAAAGTACGAACCTAACGTATGGAATCCCTTTGACCAATAAGCCCGTCGTACTATGGGCAGTTCAATTCATGTCCCCTTTCCTATAGAACTCAGAGTCCGGATTTCTGCTCGGAAATTCCGTATCGTCTCGGGCTCTCGGCCTTCTATTATTCCTTCAAAAGGTTGAAACTTGGCCAATTTCGGGCAGTGCGTACACAAACGTTAAAATAACGAAAATACGCGAGGTTATAAGCGTCCATCATAAAAATACGTAGTTACGTAAACAAAACAAACGAATTCCACTGCCCTCGTTTAGTGGAATGTTTTACAAATAAATAGCCACTGAAGTTTTCTGCAAGATTCAGAAATAATATGTAACCTGTAAGTACTTACGTAATCTTTGGCTGAGATTAATATGACAACGCGGTGGTACTCAATCGTAGCAAGTTAAATTATGTTCCCAAATGTGTCATGTCTGAGCGGAAAAAAATTCATAATCAGCGGAATTCCGCGCGAGATTACACCGCGTTTTTCCGCTCAGACTTTGTCCCTAGCTTTAGTGGTGTACAAAAAGAAAATGAGTGTTTAGTCCCGTGGTCCCGCCCCAAGACGACAAACATGAATAAACTAATATAATTTACAGAAACATATTAGTATTTCCTTAATAAAATTTAATTATCACCAATTATAATTTATTTAGGTACTGTTTACCATAAAAAATTACCAATTATAATTTTTATTTACTGTTTAAGTTATTGAATAAAGCTTACCTCGCAAACACATGCCACTTGCTCCTGTGTGAAGCCGAAACTCGGCAGGGGAGCATCTCTAGGGGGGCTCGACTCCCGCTGACCCCATTCGGGGCCCCCCAACATGTCCAAATGCTCGTCTCCAGCCACTTTGACACAATTTCACACCAATTTATGCGAGAAACCACCAAAAATGGCGGTCAACCACCGCAGTTCACAAATAATTCACGAAATGTCATTCACTTTCCCGCGTTTTCACAATTATTTTTATATCTATGGTTTTTTTCGACGAGAACAACAGTGCGTTCAAAACTCGAGTGTTTGCACTCCCACTGTTTTTTGAAAATACTTTAAACAGTAAATAAACATAAAAAGGCGGCAGTCCCAAAAATGTTTAAACAAAAGCGATCACCTTTTAAACGTCGATTACTTATTTGTGTTCCGATTTCGAAAATGGCCTGAAGTTTGTTTATGAATACGAGTGAGTTGTATTTAGAGTCAACTTTTTTTAAATCTTATTTTTTAAATTACTCCCAGTCTCTGTCTGGAAAAAGTCCGTTTACACCATGCGTTGTTTTTGTTTAACATAAATGCTTTTAAAATTATTATTTGGTTGATGTATTTCACTCCGTTATTGGTTTTCTCTTCTTTTTCATTTTACTTTAATTACTGCAGTCGGGCGCTGCCTTCACCTGTAACAACAGAAAGTTATTTTAATTGATGATGCATTTCAGCAACTAACACAATAAAAATAAAATGCATTTCATGATTCTGTAAAAAATTAAAGGTTCATGGGTAACTACGTAAATATATTGCTTGCGAAAGTATTAACGAATTAAACAAGCGACATTGATACTAAGAATTAATAAAGAAAATTATTCAAAAAACAAAAAACCCGACTGCAAAAACACATAACTGAAAAGAGAAAAATAAGCATTATAATCTATAGAATTTTGGTATCGCAGGCGGGGGGACAAACAAAAGCTAGGTACACCATATTTCCGGTTATTATTGTTATATTATTATTGTCCCCGCCTGCGATACCAAAATTCTATAGATTATAATGCTTATTTTTCTCTTTTCAGTTATGTGTTTTTGCAGTCGGGTTTTTTGTTTTTTGAATAATTTTCTTTATTTCTAGTTTTTTTGTTTTATTAATATATCTTAATTTGGAATTGACTCATTTGCAGCTTTTATTCGATACCAATATTGTTGTAATTTATTAAAAAAAAATCTTCCCCTCCCTTTTTTTTGTATTTGCAGATGCAATACATAAATATTATATAGCCTATGTCACTTCTACGATTAAGACGAATCTATCGACACCTCATATGTTAAAATCCATCAAGCCGTTTAGGCTACAGTGCGTGCCAAAGAAATAGACATACATACATACATACATACATACATACATACATACATACATACTCTCGAAAAACATTACCCTCCTTCTGGGGCAGTCGGGTAATAAAAATAAGGGTATTTTGAAAGGGTCCGACATTATCCTTTTTGGCCGAAGAAACTTAAAAACACATCGTTAGGAAATTGAGTCCCTAATGAAAAGAAGCAGAAATGCAAAGCTCTTGTTTATAGTTTTGGTGCCTAAAATTATTTGCAACTTGAAGTTTCTCACACAGTAGAGCAGCTGACGAAATTCCGTTACCTACTTAATATAACTGTTACATATGAATATTACAAAGACACTTACACATAGGTATAACTTATTGCTGGGAGCCTGCCTAAACTTCCGGCGCACCCTGGCCAGTCAATTTGTTAAAGTACTAACCTTGCTGGCTGGTAATCTCTTTGCCACTAATGTACTATACGTATGTCGTATCTCATATTTATATGGGAAACGAAGATGACATTATAATCAATGTTATTTGAAAAATGCTTCATGTCTGAATAAATATTCTATTTCTATATTCATGATAAATATGTAATTCCAAATTCTATCTGTTGCACTGACCTAGCATAAGCATATCATAATCAGCCTATAATATTCCCACTGCTGAGACCGAGAATATTACCACCGCTTCGAGAGGGAGTGTACTGTAATCTACAACGCGGGCCCAGTAACCCATTAAACCTATAGTTGGTAAATTAATAAAAGTTCATAGCTGTTAAAAACACACTACATTTAGCTAAGAACAATACTATACTAAACCATGCTGCACTACGATAGACCTTTACATATTAATATAGTCAGTCTCTGACTGCTGCCGTCATCTAGGCTTAAATAAACGTGATTTATTAGCTGCAAACCACACTATCTTAAGATAATCTTAAACAAGATACGGTAGTTCATTAATATTGATGAGAATTAGGGAAGGGCAGATAATTGACCCTTGTGGAACTCCCACCGTTATGATGATAAGCTCCTATTGACAGAGATGTTGAAACGTTTTATCTTAAGTGTTTTTATTTGAACTAGAAATTGATTCAGCTCTGCATGTAAATTGTTGCCAAGTTTAAACTTGTACTTATTACCGAGGTGTGCGGAGAGGAAGTTAAGGTGCAATTTGCCATAGGCCTATCGTATGTCCAGCAGATGACTGCAAATGCAAATTGAAATAAGCTGATAATGCGTGGGTTTAATTGATTGGACCGAAGAAAGTAAAGTATCGAATTTGCTTAATTTTGAACTTCAATCATAGATTTGCCTTGCGTATAGATCCACAGCAGTCAGCATCCACAGAGTCTCGCTTCAAGTTGGTTTAATATAGTTATGGCGAGGACACACGACTCCGGACTGTCTCTAAATAATATTACGTAATTGTTAAACAAACACATTTTATGGAGATAAAACGTTTATTTCTAAAAGGAATTCACTTACACAAATAATTTACAATGAATTCATTCCTCTCATAAAAACCTCCAGTGTCAACCACATTAAATCAATTTCTCATCGCAATCACCCACAAAATCTTTTGAAAAGAAGCTCCACCATCAATTTTCCATATTTTTATCACCAAAAAAACATACCATCACGTACTTTGAAGCATTACTAAGATTCACTGACGCGACAACGTAAGATTTAGTACAAAATTCTATAAAACAATCCAAAATTTTGTGTTACAAAGCCTAAAATCCTCTTTGAAGACAAAACTTGCTTGTATTTCTGTCTCTTTCTCATTTATTGGTGTAATAAAGCGTGAGAGAGACGCAGGAGGGTCGTCAGGGGGCACGATGTTAAATGTTTGGTGTTTTAAGTAATTTTTATCATCGACACGATCGCAAGGGAGGCCTCCTTGATATATGGAGTTGACGGGTTAACAGTGATGTACATTTATTGTCGATGGTTCTTGTTTTTTTCTTTTGTTTTATTCGTGTTTTAGCGAATGAATTGTATCATAGAGACGATGAGACATTTTTAGTTGTTCTACCTTCGGTGTTTGTTGTTTTTTTTTTTCTGGAGTTCGTTGATACTGTGGTCGCCAGTGGTCGACAATCGTTATTTCGTCTTTAGAACTAGTTCTAAACGGCTAATTCATAGAAATAATTTAGTGTTACAATTGTTTTCTCTGCAAAACAGCTGTGACGGTGGTCCTTCATGAGAATAATAATCGGGCAGCTTTAGAAGTTTCTAAATGTAATAGGGTCACTTTGTGAAAAACATCGGACGTCACAAAACGTTCGAGACAATCCGCCGAAACGTCTTTAAAATAATTTAAATTTAGAATCATTGAAGAAATTTAGGTTGCGTTTTGTATTTACATTGTAACGTATTTGGATGCGTTCCAAATGATTCTATTCGTCAACTCGAATACTTTAAAGATACCTACTCCTATTCCTATATTTCTTAATAGTACGCAAAAGATATTCAGAAAGAAAAATAATGCTGTTTTTCCTATGTCATTTAAATATTTGAAACCTGTCATGGTTATTAGTTTCGATTTAATTCCGTAAGCTCTTTTATCTATGATCGAAAACATAGAGATCGTTATCAGAATGACACGAACAAGGTTCATTATATTTTAAATGAAAATTAACTTATAAAATGAAAACGAGATATGATAACAATCTCTACAGATGATCTAAAGTTAAGCATACAATAAACAAAATAGATAAAATACGAATATTTTAACATAATGAGTTTATACCTCCTTAATTTTGCAAGTAGAAATATTTCCGAGAAGAAATACAGTGCTAGAGGGACGTTCCGTCATAAACGATAAAACTGTAATTCTCCAATTAACATTCCCTTACCCCGGTTTGTAGGCGCCACTAAACAATATTTTACATTAATAACGACAATCGACATCGCGGACCGCATCACTATTACCCCACGTGGTGTCCGCGATCCTTATCGTACAACACCAGCTGTAAAACGCAAGATTTATCGATATTTTACCACTCCACGATGGTCGAACAAATCACGGCACTATTTAGCGATTTGATTTTTCGATATACCAATTATTCGGTCTTGAGTTTTGTCGACTGATTTTTTCGAAGATAAAATTCTGTTTTGACCAATTTCGTTCTGATAAAATGTCTGAATTAATTAATTGGTTATTTTAGATAACGTTTAAGTGGGAATTTCGATCTATTAGTTATAGTCAGTTATCATAAAAAAAAATAGAGATTGATATAATATCAATCCTACCATGAGAAGTATTTTAAAATTCTTAAAAATTATTAATTATAAAAATATAAACATTATAGGTATGGTCTGCCTTTCATTCCTGATACAAAATAAGAAGTTAAAATAATTCTTTGTCATTAACTTTTCGAATCAGCCAATTAATCTTAACGATCCACTATAAAAGAAATTACAAATTCTCTTAAATTTTTTGGTAAAATTCTTTAACATTCCTCCAAAGAATTGTTTTTTTTTTCTAATTTTTAGTTTTATATACAATTCACGATGTTGCAGAACTAGATATTTATACCAACGCAACGCATAACTAAACTAGTTCTAAGTAGTTTTATTCGTAGTCAATGATCTTGAGGGTTTTCTAACGAGCTGTGACCGCAGCTTTCTCTAAGCTCTCTGCCAAAAACATTTAAAAAACGTTTTTCGGCCAAGCAACTAAAAAAACTATTTAGTTGCTTGGCCGAAAAACGGGAACAAGCTCATACAGGACCTACTACTCGCGAAATCTTTTACCATGGAACTTTTACTTTTTCAGTACATGATTGAAATTTTTCGCCTTCCTGAAGCTTTCCCTGCGTTGAAATTTTTCGTCGGTTATTTAAAAAAAAACAGCTGTTTCATAGAAAAGTGCAATATAATAGTGTATATTTAAATAACCAACGAAAAATTTCAACACAGGGTTCAGAACCATGTACTGAATGCATGGTAAAAGTTTTCGCGTCGAAGCCACCTTGTATAGACAGTTTCACATTAAAAACTAACTATGTACAAAATACAGATAAACTCCGAAATTAACATACACTAACGTACTTAGTTCTCCTCTTAAATTCAAATTAAAAAGCCTTAAAATCCCCAACTGCCGTCGCCCATTTGACAAAACTATCAATTAACAAAACGATCCAACACAGCGTTCAAATAGGCCTAACTCAATTGAACCCAGATTTTATCGAGGGCCCATAAAATGGTACTTTTATGTTCCAAGACCTGCAGGAGGTTAATTAATGGCCATGTAAGACCATATTACACCACGACTTACGACCGAGCGCTTATAATAAACTTACGAACATTCGTAACATATGTTTTTGGGATAATATTATTGAAAAATTTAATTAATTGCCCGATAAAACTCGGTTTGATGGTTTTACGGAGATCTCCATCTTTTTTTTGTCCTTCGAATTCGTGAGTTTGAAAAAAGAACGAGGGTGAAATGTATCGAGGGATAGTATCAAAGTGACACGTCTTATTTTTTATGAGTAATAAAGAGTTTGAAAAAAGATTGTCAACGTTCCAAAGACAACCCTATGACAACCTGTGGGTATCTTACAAAAGGTGGCAAGAAATTGTGTCAAGGGTCACATCAGGAAATGGTGGCATAAGTATCTTCTTGTCTGCTCAAAGCAACATACGATCACCTATCCTTCTGCATTTCAAGTCCCATGATATTCTTAAATGATTGGCTATCATTATTTCGGTCATAAAACACAAAACCGAACTTTGACAGTTCTGATACTTTTGTTGTCTATGGACTTTTATAATTGCAATGCGCATGACAGTTCCATCGTATCCTAAATACTTAGATAATTACTGCTACAGATTTTATTTGGGCCATAAACCTGAACAGACTCTCCGCATCATCTGAGACTTACTCAGGCTTTCAGTACACAGCATTATATACACTGTATTACTTATTTATTCAGTTGGGTCTTCACTTCCATACACAACATGGTTTATTCCTCTTAAAAAAATATGAACGATACACCAAACCTTTTTTTCCATGACCTTTACAACGATTAAGTTACAAAATACATTTTATTTCTTGAGGGACACTTCTATAATTTCATAAGGGCTATTTATCGACCTCGCCGTGTGGTCCCGACTTCGAAAGGGCCACCCCTATCACTTCTCAACGAGTAAAAGGAAGGAGTATGTAAGGTTTTATATCAAGAGTAAGAATGAAAACACTCAAAAGTAGTTTATACTTTTGTGCTGAAATGTTTCGCCAGTGAGCAAAGTTGGTAGAGGGACTGTCTGCACAGGTTGCGTCGGAAACACTTCTATGTCTATGCTATATCGATAGTGCTTTGGATATCCCAATTCTTAAATTCTTGAAAACGAAGTAAAAGCGCGGGTGGACGATGGGATGTGACGCGGCGCGTAGGAAGCCAAAATTTCACGAGGATGAAGTCGCGAGCAGAAGCTGGTGACTATCTATAGGCTGTGTAACATCCTTATATATTAGGAGCCGAGCAAAAAAAAAAAAACTGAAAGAACGTTTAGCGAAACCGAAGTAAAAGCGCGGGCGGACGATGGGATGTGATGCGGCGGGTCGGGGGCCGAAATTTCACGAGGATGAAATTGCGAGCAGAAGCTGGTGACTTTATAATATTGCTTATACTATTTGGGCCCAGTAGGTGGCCACATTTATTGCAGCATCAGAGGCGTTGTTCATATCGTCAAGGGTGCAGAACGTACAATTGGGACAGTTTAGCAGATGGGACATAGTCTTTTCAAGAGCACCACACTCGCACAGGGGGCTAAGTTTACTAATTTACAAACGTCACAATGGCCTCTCGATTATTAGTTTTTGACAGATTTGCCATACAAAATCTGTCAAAAACTCACCATCGTGAGACCATTGTGACGTTTGTAAATTAGTAGACTTGGCGCCCTGAATGTTGGGTGAATTATTGGAGCAAAAGACTATGTGTTGCGCCAAAGTCGTTGGATTGGGTAGTGTCACAAACTTTCAAGTCCATAGGTTTACCAAATAGACTAAGAATAAAATTATATTATGATGTGCGTTGGTCTATGTCTTGTTTTTAAACCAGTAGTATAAAAAAAATATCCTAACTCATATTATAAATGCGAAAGTGAGTTTATTTGTTTGTTACGGTTTCACGTTAAAACGGCTGAACGGATTTAGATGAAATTTGGCACATGGGTAGAACATGACCTGAAATAGGAGATAGGATACATTTTATCCCGATATTCCCACGGGATCAAGACTTATGCGAGTGAAACCGCGAGACGCAACAAGTAGATAATAAAAAAAATTAAAAAAATCTCTACTATTCTACCTGTTCTACCAATTCTTTAAAAAAATCAATGAAGGAATGTTTAAGAATGTTATCAAACATTTATGAGAATTTATAATATCGTTAAGATCGATTGGCTGATTCGAAAAGTTAACGACAAAGAGTTATTTTAATTTTTTATTTTATGTCTGACAGTCTTTTGCTAAAACTCTGTGTACTTACTAGCTATTCCCCGCGGCTTAGCTCGCGTGGAAGTCAGAAATTATCGCATGGAAACGTAATACCGAGATAAATAGTGTCCTATGTGCTATCTGTCTGCCTAATTCAAATCCTATTAGTAGCATAACTTAAGGATTGAATCTTGAATTCATGCAACCCTAGTACTTTTTGTGCCAGGTTTCAAGTTTATTAACTCGAGGAATAAGATTATTCATATAAACGAAATCCCCCCTTTTCGCCCCCATAAAGGTGAAATCTTCAAAAACTCCTTAGTAGTAGTAACTACATTATAAAAGGAAGCTGTGTGCAAAATTTCACGTTCCTAGTCCCAGTAGTCCGGCGCAGAGCCGGACTACTGGGACTTGTCAGTCAGAGCTGATTTCACCAATGAAATTGAACGCGTTCAGCACATCTAAACTCGTTCAAGAGCTGTCAGTGTACAATATTCCATAACAATTTTGACACTGACAGCTCTTGATCGCGTTTTAGAAATACTGATCGCGTTCAGTTTCATTGGCGAAATCTGCCCTAAGTCAGATTCTCCTTTTTATGTATATTATTATAAATAGATGAACAGCCAGGTGCTTGTAATCACGTAGCTACGTGACGCCATGAGAGAAAAACATACTAACTAACAAGTATTAAACCATCACTCTGTAGTCTCATGTCTGCCAAACACAAATGAGTCATAGAATTGGGAGCATTTGGCAACTCCCTTAGTACTGACAATCGTTTGTAAAGCTTTACGAGAGGCCGATGATCTTAAATTACTGTGACAGGGAGCTAATTATGATGGCATAACATAACATTGTGGCTGTATTTCTCGAAGGGGTAGGCTGAGCAGTTTTGAGCAGCCTCATTTCAATAAAGCTGCATCCAAATATTGGCTAGCCGGCAGGTAAACTAGAGCAGCTATTACAAAGTAAAGATGTGTCCCGCGGATGTCAAATGTGACAACCGCCATGTACATGCTTATTGCTTATTGAGATATTAGACGTTCTCTGTCGGACGCATAAATACAAAGGCGGATGCAACACAGACACCAATAATCTATGCTGCATTATCTTGCGAATGGCTTGAAGCACTAATAGTCCGTCCAAACCCAGATGCAACACAGCAGTTTGTAGTGCAGCCGCATTTGTTTGTATAAATACCAGTGGTCGGCAAACTCACTAGTCAATGTTGTTCCATATGGCAATGAAAAGGCGGATTCAACGCAGACACCCACAGTAATATTTCCGTTAGACTATAAAATGTTGAAAAATTGTGAACTGGGTGAAATGGGTTGGGTTAGGTTAGAACTGAGACCAACCTACTTCCAAGTTGCACGCAGCTGGGCAGGCTTTTTAGTATTAGCGCACGGCGCTTTACTTCGCAAGCAGTTTGATAACTGCAGTGGACACAGAGCGAGTACTTATAATCTGTATTGCAGTCGTTTTAGTTAAAACAATATCTTTCGGAGCTGATCACATAGCAAACAGTTTTAAAATGTCCGTGGTGTTATCCTGTTTGTAATACTTTATTCATACGGACGTGGTTGCGTTACAGAACAGCTACTGTCCGTGTTGCATTCGCTTTTGTATTAACGCGTCCCGGACAACATGTTGCGCAAAAGTTTTGTTCGCGGTGTCTGCTGTAGTTGACATTGAACATCAATGGTATCTACTGAGAAATTCCTAATGGACTGCTGTTACACTTTTTCCTAATCGGAAAGAGGACCAAAGATTCCACGGTCAGCGGTTACGCTTGCGACAGCTACAGCAACGATGCAGTAGATAATTAGAATGAGTCATCGTTAAAATAATCAGTTTGTACACACACAGTACACTGGTGAAAATGTCAATCAAAGATGATTCATTGAAAATATAATGGGGCCATGTGTTTTAGAAAACATAGGCCCGTTGCTGCTGTCAACGTTATTCGTTTTTGAATACGAATAGTGAATTAATACAGTAATAAGACTGAATTTGGACTCACAGAAATGCGGCCAGTAACTTACGACGGCTAATTCGAAAAGTTCCAATAAGGTCGGTAGGTATGCGTTTGCAATCAAATGGAATAACAAAATATGCAACAGTGTGCAAATAACTAACCACTTTGGTGCCAATATTATTAATGTCTACACTACAATATTATTAGTAGTTTTTATGTACGCAGCATTGTTTCATGGGCTATTAAGACAGCAAATGGATGACACAAATTATTGGTTCAGAATCCGCATATAGAGCGCTCTATGTTCTGTGTTTAGAAATCCTAAAAGATTGACCCTTGACCTAGGTTAGGTTATAGAACATTGTCGGGCTTCTTCTAATTAAAACCAATATATTCCTTCCGCCGAGAGATGCAGGAACGCATATAACAACTGTCAGTTGAGTACCAAATGAGGTGTTTTATGAATTTATACTTTACTAGCTTTTACCCGCGGCTTCGCCCGCGTGGATGTCGCAAAATATCCCACGGGAACGTTCTACCGGGAATACATACCTAATAGCCAAGGAAAAGATCATTGACTAACTTTCAGCGGACGCAGTGGTAGGCTACTACAGCGCCCGCGTGGTCAACCATAATTATTTTGTTACGCGTAATTTTGAAACTGTGATATCTCTTAAACTATTCATTTAAATGATGTGATGTAAAGGCATATTTTAATCGAAATTGAATGCCCAATTTAAATAACCTATTTAATTGGATAAGGATTAATAAGATACCGGTCAAAATAGCTTCGGAAATAACAATGAAAATTTTATACAATTTTGAAAGACAAAAATGGTTATTGTGGGTCACCCTTAAAAGATAGACATATGCCATCGCGGACTTTTTTGTTGCAATTTTTAAGATATACAATACTCTAGAACATAAATTTGATTTATCTCTCACGACTTACGCAGCGCACGCCAGTAAAGCTCCCAGTCGGCATGATTTTTTCCGACATCTTCAACAATAATCGTCATATTTCAGCCAATTATCACAAAACCTTAATGAATTATACACTAAAACCTTCCACATGAATCACTCCGTCCAATGGTGAAAACCGTTTGAAAATCCGTTCGGCAGTTTTTGAGTTTATCGCGTTCAGACAGACAGACAGACAGACAGACGCGGCGGGCGACTTTGTTTTATTATATGTAAGGATTCGGGTTCCCTGAGAGGTGTCAGGAACAAATTCTCTTAACGGCTGGAGTTTAGGTGAAAGTCCTCACGTATGAAGGAGAGAGTCTCCTAAATCTCCTTAAAACGCATGTGTTTTCAGTTCAACTAATTCTAGTTTCTTATAACCATTCGTTCTCTTATTTTTCAGCTGTGTGCTCTTTCGTGTCAGTACGAATAAAACAAAAAGAAAACTCTGCCGATTTGACAAGATTCTAGTCAGCAAAATGAGGCTAAATAACTGTGGTGGAAGCGCCAGCCGTAGATACTTCACTCTCATCATCTGAAATGACACGTGGTCGCTCTATATATCCCGTCATCTTATCTTATTCCTGTAGAATGATATCCTCTGTTTCTGCAAGCTCAGCAGTCATCACTTACTTTAAATACAGCGCTGCAATATTTACGCCTAAGTTGCTATGTCATCAATGTCATGTGTAGCAGTTGACATATCTATTATCAAACCAGACTAATGACATTAATATAACTGTTATTCCTTCAATTTCCTTCCAATATTCAGTGTCAGGTATATTTGCCTGACACATGCTGAGTTGGACTCCCAAATGGTGCAACCTTGAGACGCTCACAGCATCTTTTTTTTTCTTAATTGATTTGAAGGAGGTATGTCATAATGTCATTCCATTTCTTTAAGTACTTATGTTTTTCTTCTTTGTATATTGACATCTTGTTTTCTTTTTATATATTCATGTAATTTGTTATCTTTGTTATCATTCTTATCATTTAATTGTGCTTTTGTGTGTTTTTTTTATGTACTGAATAAATCTTTTATCTATCTATGAATATTGACGTAAAACTATTAAAATATTTAGACCACATCATCATTCCAACCACCACATTGTCAGTGGTAATGACATTACTCGAATTTAATTCCATTAGGTAATACTGATAGTGTTTGGACCGCTTATGATGTTTCTTGCAACCATAGATGTATTATTTAAAACTAGTGTATTTCTAGGCTTGCAACTGAACCACTGATGCCAAAAACATAGGTAGGTACCTATCAATAATGACGAAATTAATATGTGTCACCAAACTACACTGATATGATTCTTATCTCGAAGCTCCTATGTTCTTGTTTGAATTCCGGTGACTTTTGTCGTGTTTCTATTACCAATCAACATATTTTTCTTTCTTTTCTTTTCAGGTTTGGATAAATTTGGAAACCCCAGTAAGATAATTAGCATCGCAATATTTTTATGCGTTTTGCTATGACCTCTCATATGTGATATCCTTCCCTCTCGTATGCTCTTTTATAATAATTATGATGTCATGAACATCAAATCATTGAAGTTAGATTCCAATTCCTCAAACAAATCCATGAAAATTAATAGACCGATATACGTTAACGTCCATCTGTCATGGTCAATTTTATCCAGAACCGATAAAATTAACTGAAATGAAAATATTACTAAAACAGAAGAACAAAGTCTCTCTATGAAGTTTAACACCGAAGAGGTTTTTAACATCAGTCAAGCGGAAGTTATGTGCGTTCTTAATTTGAAATATTTTTGTATTCTCTCTTGTTTTTGTTGCTTTCGTATTTGGAAAGACAATATTTTCTTTGCAACATTCGAGCTTTTGGCCTCGTTGGCTTAGATCTTTATTACCGTTCTCATTTGTCTTGTCAATATCTCTTGAAATGTTCATTATCAAAAATCTGTTTGTAGCTGAATTTTTACGTATACATAAATATTCTGCCAGCTGTTCATGTTTGTTTTTAAAATACAGACCTTATGTTCAAAATGATTATTATATTTGAAGAATTTTAGCGCAGAAGGTATCATTGCGGCAGTTCTTGGGGCAGGCCTATGACCAACAGTGATTGTCTTCCACGAAAAATTAGCATAGACATTCTTGTTTTAGACAAAATTCTTGTTTCTTCGGAATCCATTAGGTGTTCATTTGCTTACTGGGCTCAAAACAAAAATACATTGACACATAGACAGGTCAAGTCTTCTCGGCAAAACATATGCCTTATAAGGATACTGGTTGCTTTGTGAAGACATTGTCTTAGTCATTACTCCATAGATGAATCTATGATCAAGTGTGATGCTTTCAGTATATTTACTTCATCATCCTCTAGATAAAATACTATGTTCATCTTTTATGATGTCAATGGTTCGTTTTTAAAAAGAATTTTCTTCATGTAGTGTGATTTTACAGTTTATGTGACGCATAAATCTGTTTACAACATCAAACTGCTCTCTAGCATTCCGCGCAAATCATGCGCAGGAGTTTTATTACCTTCATTTAATTCTAATGATCTTTTGAGATTTGATTTGTTATCTTTTCTTTTAGAATCTTCTAATTTTGTCACTTTTAAACCTATTTCATGGATAAATTTCACTGAAATCGTCGGTTCAGCGTACAAATAAAGTAAAAACTAAGAGTCGCTCCCTATTTAAAAACTAAAAATGTGGCGCTAAACAAACACTCTTGCCGACGGCAGGCGAGCTTTAAAAATAAGGAAGACAGACCGTGGCATACTCACACTCATGTGCACCGCTAAATTAAGATCCGTCTCACATCACACCAACAGCTTTAACAAGCTAAATGCTAAAAATAATACCCCCACCAATGACGAAACACAACCTATTTACGATTTACTATTCAAAACTAACGAAACCGTTACGAATTTATATATCAAACACAGCAAAACACCGGTAACTAAAACACACTGGCATACAACACGAAATGTATTCGAAATCCGATTTTTTTTTAATGCCGTCAATACCAAATTTAAAACGCGTGCGCGTTGCTCGACCGCTAAAATGGAACTGGTTTGACTTGAACTTCCGTCGGGCCCTCCGATTGGCTGTGATGAATTAAAGAGATGGAATCGTCCAATAGGGTTGTTTTGAACTGTTAAATGGTACCGCCTCCTATTGGTTGGTGTGTAGGTTCGCCATTTTTCAGTTTCGTGAAACAATTGGGTTTGTTATGTAGGCGGATTCTTGACTATCACCGGTTAGTGGTTTGTGAGACGATATGGATATTTTCGTTGCGTCCCACAATGCGTGAATTAGGTTCGTTTCAGCTGACATGATTAAATCATCCGGCGAGCGTGACGTAACGGGTGTGAAGAAAGTCTTTCTCGGTCAATTAGTTGGTTGGTTGCTAATTTTGAATGCGACAGACGGAGTGGGCGATACAGGTCAGGAGTCGATGGACTTCGTTGAATGTTTTCAGTTAGATTTGGCTCTAAATGTTTTTATTCTGTGAGATCGGTGAGAATTTTACTATTGACATTGCTACCGGAGTCGATTTTTGCCAAATAGTTTCCTAAACTATTTAATTGAAGAAAATAATTCTAGCACACTGAACTTTTTCATTTCAGTAACAGGTGTTGCGGGCGTGCGTTAAAAATGAAAAGTACTTTCTATATTAATAGTCACAAATATTGAATTATAAATTGAACCTTGTTTCTCTCATTCATTCATTTATATTTGCATTTTAAGTTGGAGTCGGCTTCCAGTCTAACCGGCACCCTAATTACGAAACGCAAACTCAATTTTAAATTGAAACCAATTGAAAAAGATTGCCAGTCCATTGCTTCATAAGTTCGACAAAAAAAATTAAGCAGATTCTTTTTGTCGAACTTATGAAGCAATGGACTGACAATCTTTTTCAATTGGTTTCAATTTAAAATTGAGTTTGCGTTTCGTAATTAGGGTGCGGATGCAGCTGAATACCAGTATTTTACATGGAACGACTGCCTATCTGACCTCTACAACCCAGTAACTAGGTACCTAATACGATGTCCCTTGGTAAGACTGGTGTCAGACTTTCGGGCTTCTGACGACTCGTAACAACTGTCAAAGATCCACGAATGACAGCCGGGACCAACGGCTTAACGTGTTTTCTGAAGCGCGGAGGAGTCTCGGTATGTAAAGATCACCCGTCCACTGACAATCCCGGCAAGCGTAGCTTAACCTAATGGATCGACCCGTGCGGCTGTTATTACTTAGCCACGAGATCCAAAAACAATTATGATTACAATGTTAAACTATGTTAGTATCTAAGAGTTGTTTACATAGACACAATTCAAACCATACTTGACAAATTCCTCTCTCTCAAAACACATCTTTATCTACACGTTTGTCAAACCAGACACAACACAACGCATAGTCATCCTATTTCATTCAATTGCTCTTGATTGAGACGTCTCTCATTAAATCATGAGCCACCAATGACCACGTGAACAAATATTAACACTGCACTGTTTGTTAGGGAATTTGAATAAGGTCGTTTACATGCTACGCGACGGCAACGAAAATGTGTTGCTACATTTCTTTGAAAAATTCGTTCCTTCTGAGAGTCAGCTTTTGCAACGTCCTCATCTATCAGGTCCGAAAATAATTTTAACTGTACAGCAAGAATTACTGAAAGAAAATTAAGAAAATATTTTAAAGAAAATTGTGTTGGCAGTATTTTATTTTTATAGTTAGTAAAAAATACATTTACTTACTTGCTCATAAACAATTTCTGATTTCCCAGTAGTTTCTAATAAGTGAATTGCAACCAATATATAATCAAACAATAATAACTATGTATGTAGTACCTACTTGATCCGCAGTAATTGTTTGAATGCTATTTTTACTTTCGCATCGTTTTCATTTCGCCACAGATGTGCCAAGCTACTTCAGCTGTTCTTGTAATTAGAACATCCTCTGCCACTTTAATAATAGCACTATTAGCAATAATTAATTACCATGCCTAAGCTTATCAAATGTTTTGAGAGCGTGCATAATGCCATATGGTTACAAATATAGGCCACATTATAGCTCCCTGGGGGACACTTATGGTTTTAGAATATTTTGTTTCATATTCCAATGTTGATGTTACTTTTTCATTACATATTTGGACAATTTAGTTATTTGTTAGTCCAATGAATTAAGAATAACACCTGTACAACAATAATAATAATTAATTTCTCTAAACGTATTTTGATGATGACTTGTATCAAACGTCGTATCGGAATCGTCACGTCAAACCTTAAGGCCACTTCAATATAAAAAAAAGTATTTCTTCAAATATCAAAGGAGGCGATCGTTTGCTCATTTCGATTCTATTCTTTATTTAAATGCACCTTTGGAAAACAATTGAGCTTTATTCTTTCTTTACACTATGGTGTCTTACCCTACTATTAAGTAGAGGCTTTCTTTACTTAGTTGATTATATTTGATTTGATAACACCTGTAGCTGCGACTCTACTTTACAAATAGAGTTGAGGCTGTATTTTTATTGAACACATTTGTGTTAAAGATTTTTAATTTTTTTTCGCATACCTATAGTTACCTGCACTTTAAATTTTAGCTTATAAAAGTTTGGCATTTGTGTTTTTTTTTTCAAAACTTGTGCTTACCGCTGATAGGCATTTAGAGATTTGATGCCTGTATTATAAGTAATAAACCTGATAATGTTATTTTGGTACAGACTAACAGCAGACCAAACCTACTGAAGAGACTGACCAATTCGTTTAAAAGACTGGACTGGATATTAAAGATATTCATAACACAATCATGACAAATTGATAGACAACCCATGAATTAAGCCCTCAACGCACAGATCTCTAAAAATAGTTCCAAAAGCATAAACTACCACTAAAATAGACTTTATAGTTACCGTCAAAAAGTTGACAAAAACAGTTTTAAGTATCGCTTGTTATTTGTATAATGCATTGAATGCGATCATTATACGGTTGTTTGTTCTTTTGTTGCCTTTTGTGTTCGCCCGCCTTTGTAGTTTGACGTTTAGCGGTAGCCATCTTTTTTTGGCGGGAAACGGATGACGTTTTGGAGTCCCGGGTGGAGTTTGGAAGGTCGTTATGGTTTTTTATTTTTTTTATTTGCAGTCTTTGTGGGACAGTTGAGATGGCTGTTGGGTTAATAATAAATGCCATTTCTATGATAGAAAGAATAAATATATCCTACTACGGTACTAATCTTACGGCCAAATTGCAGGCGGATGTCATTCAATGAACACAAGGTTGTACTTCAATGCTAAAGTATCCATGGCACCGAAGACAGGCCTATGCAAAAACTGAGATAGCACTTAATTTTGTTCTTCACTTCTCCTTACGTTAATCTGACTAAACTAAAGATTTCGATTTTAGAATACTTTCAGTCGAAAGTCAAAATCTCTTAGCGACATTTTTACCCCACAATTCATCTTTAAATTGCCACCGGAACCCACTACAAAACCCACATTTATTCCCGCGCCCTTCAACAGTCAAGTACAGCTCAATACAACAATAGTCCAAGATCATTCATGAGATAAAACTATACAATTGTAAAAGCTGTAAGCTGCCGATTAGATGGGGTTTAAAAAAACAAATAAGATGTTTATTTAGATATGCTAAGGGATTAACATCTTGCTACAAGATGGTTTGACATCAAACATGTGGTGAATGACATATGGTTGTGAGTTGTGACCCGAGGGACTAGGTATCATAGATGGTGAAAAGAGGTTGGCTTAGACTGAACAAACCAGCTGATCTCACTGTGAAGGTGAATTGTCCTTGACGTGAGCTGTCATCCCATCTGGTACTAGAAATTGACACTATTATCAGGACACTTCACATTAGTTTTCAAGATGAGCTTTGTACAGTATAGACCAAATAGAGTGGGATTGTAGATACTGTTATCAACAATGATGGTGATGATAAGGGGGGGCGTGTTGTAGGTCGGTCGTAGCTTCGAACCCAGACAAGCGCTTTATTTTGTGTAAATAATTTCATCACCACTACTCTCAAAACGGTAAAAGTAAACATGGTGAGGAAACCGGCATGTCCTAGAACCAAAAATTCGATGACATGTGACATCTACCAACCCGCACTGGGCCCGAGAGGCCTGTATCGCAGCAGTGGGAATATTATGTGCTGATTATGCTAAGCCAAAAATATCAGTAGGTAATGGACTGCGTTAGTCTAAGCTGATTTATAATAAAAACTTTTTACAAAAAAAGAACAACCGACTTCCAAAAAAGACACTACAAAGTCAAAAATAACTTTAATTTCGGAAGTCGGTGTTTGGTTTTGAACTTTCGTTTTTTGCCACCGACTTCCGAAATTAAAGTTATTTTTGACTTTGTAGTGTCTTTTTTGGAAGTCGGTTGTTCTTTTTTGTAAAAAGTTTTTATTTTGCACTTTTTAGTGGTGGTACCTACCTACCCCATACAAATTCGAATACCACTAACCTGCTATGTAAATAACAGTGATTGGAAGTTATCATTATATCATCCATATAAACTAAGTGGGGAAAATACGTATTATTGAAGCTAACTCAAAAACTATCCAAGTAAAGTTAATAAAATTGATATGGGACCACCTCGGGAGCATACCCGTTCAAACAAAAAAATCATTTTCTAAATCGGTCCACAATTGACCGAGAAATCGCGTAACAAACAGACAAAAAAAAAAAAAAAAAAAAACATACAGACGAATTGAGAACCTCCTCCTTTTGGAAGTCGGTTAAAAATACAGATTTCATTGAACTTAGCTCAGTAAAATCTGCCTTTGAACCTATATGATAGATTATGGAAGTAGTAGGAGTTGATGGAAAGAGGCTCGTGGCTAAGTAATAGCAGCCGCATGAGTAGATCGAAGGTTAAGCTACGTTTGCCGAAGTCGGTCCGTGGATGGGTGACCATCCAGTATAAATATCAAGACCCCTCCATGTCACGGAAAGCCATTGGTCACTGCTGTCTTTTGTAGAACTTTGATAGTCGTTACGGGCAGGCAAAAGCCCGAAAGTCTGACAGCCAGTCTGATCTAGGGGTATTTTTCACGTCAACCAGTAACTTAACCACCGTTAAGTCAGATAGGTCATTCCATGTAAAATACTGGTATTCAGCTGCATCCGGTTAGACTAGAAGCCAACTCCAGCATAGTGGGAAAAGGCTAAATAAATGATAAGGAGTTGATAGAAAGGTCATGATGATATAGAAGAGAAACCGTGCAAGAAAGGTGCACGATCTCATACTTAATAACAGTTTCCATCCTGCGATCCTCATTTCTTTTTTGTCAGCATCTTTGCAAGCCGCTCTTCAGTAGTCAATTACTTAAACGGCCCAATAGACAAACAACAATAGATCAATACATAGACAACAATAGTCTAAGATTACCAGATAAACGGAATCTTTGTCGGTTTTGCTTGAAAAAGGCATCTTGTGATCCAAATGGCGCTACGGCTGCATGCGTGAGATGCTCAATCCCAGAATCGGAAAAAATACTTTCAGGTGAAGAATGCTGATCTAAGGCAGTTTTTATTTTGTACACGAGGAAAGAACTTGTTATATTGTAATGTGTTTATCTCAAAATTAAATTGTAAGTATATCTATTTTTGTGTCTGCAGCCTAAGAAACATATGAATGAGTTTAGTTTCTTCAGTGCTGTTTATTGTTTTTATAGGTGGTACAAAACTTCTATTTTTTAGTGTGTATTCGTATTTGTAACTATTTTATGAATTATGACTCTATTCTGCCCTTCAACAGTCAAGTAAATACAAGTACTTCACAGTTCACTAAATAATTTTATTCCAGTTAAGTTAGTAATAACTAAGTTTATAATTATATATACTAGTAGAGCAGCACAATCAACAATACTTTGTGATGTCAAGATAACACTGAACCTCTGTCAGATTCGCTTGAAAGACGCCGAAGGGACGTCAAACTATGGCATGGTGAAGAAAAAACTTAAAGGGAGGTTGATTATTTGGATATTCGAACCTAATTGTGCAGTGAAGCGTTTGCTTTCTGTGTGGGATAGATGAGCCGTAACGGCAATGAAATGAAATGAAATGAAATGAAATGAAATGAAATGAAATGAAATGAAATGAAATTGTTTATTCTGTAAATAGGATATTGGAATCACTTTTACACGTCATATTAAAATGTATGTTAAAAATTAGCTAGATGAGTTCGGCGTTTCCTATCTGACTACTCTGAGAAGAAAGGCCGAAACAAACTCAGAGGTCACAGTCTCTTTTAAAGTCCAGACATAATCTTGGTCAGGCCATATGAGGACCATGTAGACTAATGTCTGAAATGGTCTTTTGAGGAAAGAACCATACAGCTTTGAGTGGACCTGTCCAGTCAGTGCAAGCATTTGTCAGTAATCGCGGAGCTCAACTCTGAACTTAAGGAGCTCAACTCGACGAACAGTACCAAAGAAAGGACATTTGGGTAGGCCGCATAAACTACTCAAACTGCCAGACCATCATTAAATTAAAACTAACTGAGAAAGAAAAGAAAATAGAGAAGAGAAAAAAAAAATATCCACATAGTCCTCACATTCACAATAATTAATATAATATAATACTTTACAAAGTAATCATGTCATTTTGTATGTAATATTCAACAATGTCAATGTTTATATAAAACTGGTATAATTTGATGATTTTACTGAATAATCTTTTCATCAATCAGCAAGATCTTTTACATACTTTCTCGGATTCTAGACATTCTTTTGTTTTTCTACGTCATCCGTATCCTCATTCCTCAACATTTAACTTAAAATAACATCACGCCTGTGGTCCCTGCAGGGTTAGGCAGAGATGTAGGTACCAATACACCTTCATTCATACATTTCGGCTGGGGTCGAACCTATTGCCATCAACCGGGCACAACTCCAGAGTCCGGACTGAGAATTAGGTACCCGATGGAAAAACCTAATAACACTGCTTGACCGGGAATTGAAACCAGGACCTCAGGCTCAGCAGTAGCGCTTGCTACCACTAGACCAACAATACAGTCAGCAATTGGAAATTAATATGGTTTATTGAACAGTATTCTGTCTATCTATAAATATCTTTACACGGTCAGCTTGGTTTTGACTTACGCTTCAATCATTTGAGGAGTCGTTATCAGCGTAGTCTTCAACTGCTGAATATGGTCTTTTTTTTTGTTTTTATTTGGGTGGGATATTATCAAATATCTGCTGTCGCTCTGGGCGGAGCGGGAGGACGGGTCCTCTTACTGAATAAAACCCTCCCGTATTCCTACAGGAGCCTGTACGTTGCCGGGGCCACGGTATCCCTTTAGGGCTTTCCCGCAACCCCGGCAGGGCTGAATATGGTCTTCGAATTAAAGATATACCTACCTGAAGTACTAGGCTCGGACCACATAAGAAACCAACACACAGCGCTGCCAATGTGTATACTTTTTATAATGAGGTGTAGTTTCATTATAAATGGTTGTAAATGTGTGCGTGTGAGCGTGTATTCACTGAGCGGAGGTGTAGTTTTGGCATGCTTCACTGAATTGTTCGCAGCGCTATGTCATGGTTTTTAATTTGGTCTGAGACTGTCTGAGGTACGGTGCATCAGCGTACGAACGTTCTTCTTTTTCTGCAGTCTTGCTGCTTCTTCTTAGCTTTTCATTCATTCTTACAACTTTATAGTCCAAAACCATCAAAAAACTATTTCATCCCAAAAAATTGTTCCCAATTCCTAATCATAAATCACAAGTCAAGTACAGTCTATCCATGAATGTACAAAAAAATGACAAAACCTCGCGCCCTTATTAAAAGTATAACAAACAGGGGTACACCAGCACCCCATTACGTCATGGGGTGTTAACAATATGCTGAGTAACGACATAAAAGCCCATAATGTTTGCCACGGCGTGGGGTCCCGTGGCGAATTTGTAAAACCATGGATAATGTGGCGTGAAGCGTGAATAATGAAGAGGGTAAATTGTTGGGTTGTTTTAATTGGGTTATTGCACTTTTTATGGTGAGAGTTAGGCTTTTAGATTGAGGAGTTGGTAGTTATTCTAGTGTCTACTTTCTAGGGGCAATTTTCAGAGATCAATTAAACCTAATTAATTAAATTAGGAGGAGGCCTTCACCCTATCTGGGGTTCTTGCATGAATTAGATTTATAGTTATTAGATAGTAATCAGTAAAACTAACAATTAATCTAAGTTAACCAAACAATTAACATACTAGAAATAAGAAGATACTGTAAAATGCAAGGAATAAAGGGCTTTTTTATTTTATTTTATAATTAAGTAATTCAAGCTATCAATTTTCGACTCCAGTTTTACTTCAAAGGAAAAAAGCAGTGTAGACCACCGTTAATTAAATTGTGCTTCCTTTAGGATTTTGATAATTGCACACCCACTTTTTTCCTATATCTGATAGAAACAGAAAGAAAAATTAGGTCGATCGGGATAGGTCGGGACTTTCAAAATAAGTCTGATAAGAGTATGTTCGTCTGTCCGTGTCCATGTCTGAAAGGGTAGACCTAACAGACATAGGAAATCCGAGATACTTGGGTTTCCAAGATTCAAATCTACCTTTACATTTAGGTAAATGTTACTTAAACAAAAAAAAAATATTTGAATTAACCTGTACCTACCAGTAGGCACAGGTTAATTTAATTTTTTTTTTTTCTGAATAAAGGTTTTTTTAAATAATTTTTTGTTTAAGCAACATTTACCTAAATGTAAAGGTAGATTTGAATCTTGATCTATCAAGCGTATTTTTCTGAAACCTACATCATTTTATGTGTTTTATGAAAATAACTTTTATTTTATGTGTCAAATTGGTGACAGCGCTCCTTGATGGGTGAGTCCTATTACTGGCTGGTCGTACGACGCGTTGCGTGAGCTCAGTACAGAACACGTAAGCTAACCACTCAAGGTCATTGGCATATATCTGCGTAAACGTAACTTTTAATCCCAGTTTGTTGATGGGCTTGAGATCACTCTCAAGCCCATCGCTACATATTAAATTCCTCTAGGTACGGAACCAATCCCACATCCCACCCCATTGACTGCACTAAGGGTACTTGAAACATATCCAGTAATTGTGGCATTGTACTCCGCATTGTGCACTTTATTACAACGTTATCACAAAGGATGGTACATGGGAAACAAGATGAATACGTGAGAAATAGATTGAAATAGGTACTTACATATCTTTTTAAACGACTTCAAAAGGCTGAGCTTCACAATTTAACTGTATGTTTTGTTTTTTTTCTGCCAATTACGAATTAATTTTGATTATTCTTTTTTTATTTGGTAGGTCATACCTACTTCAGAGGTGGTCCCGTATTTTGATTGTCTTTGCTTTGATGGTTTTTGAGTTAGCTTTTATACGTATTTTTCCCACTTAGCCTATGTGGATGATTATGATGATAAGTTCCTGTCACTGTTATTTACATAGCTGGTAGTGGCATTCGAATTTGTGTGGGGTAGGGGGTGTAGGTAACACAACTAAAAAGAGTAAAATAAAAACTTTTTACAAAAAAAAAACCGACTTCCAAAAAAGACACTACAAAGTCATAAATAACTTTAATTTCGGAAGTCGGTGGACAAAAACGAAAATCAAAACCATAGACACCGACTTCCGAAATTAAAGTTTTTATTTTGTAAAAACTTTTTATTTGTTACGAAACAAATAAAAACTTTTTACATGATCATACTTCAGAGGAGGTTCCGTATTGATAACCTTTGCTAGGGTGGTTTTTGAGTTAGCTTCAATAATACGTATTTTTCCCACTATGTGGTTGATGTTTTATTAAGTTCCTGTCACTGTTATTTACATAGCTTCAAATTTATTCATTTGACATTTCCGTGTGGACTTGTCAGGTCATAAAAATCTCGGTTTCCGCTACCGATTCATTTCTTGTTGCATTTGTATTGGTTTAATTTTATTATACAAGCCGTCGTATCATCTAATCCGACTCGGCTGGGCAGCGTTCGGGAAGCTACGGAATATCTTCTCGTCCCACATACGTCTACTTCTCGTCGCAGTTTGTCAAGACCAAAGAGTTGAGTGTGAGAAGTGTCTCAAGACCAAAGTCTTTGACCAGTGCGTATTGTCAATGATGACCTATGGCACTGAAACGTGGTCATTTACAGTGGGCCTTATTCGAAGGCTAAAGTAACCTTTAGCCTTCGAATAAGGCCAACTGTGAGTGACCCCAAAGAACTCCAAGCATAGCCCCTTCCAATGCCCTTTGGTTAACCCCAAAGGGCATTGGAGAGGGCTATGCTTGGAGTTTCCCTACGTGAAAGTCACGTAAAATTTTCTCTACGTAAAATACAAAAAAATTACAAGAACAAACAAATGAGCATATCTGACCGCCACAACAAGGTATTGAATTATATAAAAATAGGTAATAAAATCAAATATGTAGTATATAATAATATAATGTAATGCTACTATACAACCAATAATATGAATAAATATAATTTCAGTCAGTTCATTCAATAATTTATTTCTGTCTACTATTTTCCTTAAATTCGAGCACCAAATTAACATTTCCAATAATTTTCCTTCGTTTTGAAACAATGAATAGAGCAGTGGGTGCGTCAGTTTAGACCACGCCCACCTGCGAAGCCTTCGATTTGCTATCTCTTTCGCACAGGCTGTCTCACTCTTGCACAGTTAAAATTATACGTCCTTTATAAGTTTGGTCGATTGCTACACTTTATTGTATTTTTTTATTTGGAAAATGAGATTATAACTTGGGAAAAACTTGATTAGGTATCATTTTATTTTCATTTTAGATAATTGGTAAGTAAGTGGGTTGGTACTAGTTGGTAGCTACTTCAGTTATGATTATAATTAAGAATGAGTGCAAAACTCTTATAAACTCTACCAGCTAAGAATCCAATAAGAATCCGGACGTAAAAAAATCACGGCGATTTTTTTTTAATACTTAATTAACAAATTTTAAATTAAGAATCTCAAAAATGCCAAATAGTTTCGATGTTTTTTTTTGCGATCTAACGAAATCGAAGGTATGCTGAAATTACAGAATGCCAATGTGCTGCGATCTCTAAATCTCTACATTTTTTAGGTACTTACTATAGCTTCCGACAGCTTCTTCGCCCGCATGATATCTTCATAAATCATAGCCTATGTTATTCAGTGATAATATAGCATTCTACTGGTGAACGAATTTTTAAAATCGGTCCATTAGTGTTTTAGTTTGTTCATTACAAACAAACAACAAAATATTAGTTTAGATGTCAATAAACACACAATTTGATAGTCCCATCCTGTGTCGAAAACGAAATTCCGAAGATTGTCTCTGTATTGTGGTATCATTACAACATCAGCTTCACACTTTTATAACACTAAGTGGAATTTGGGTCGATTTCCAACAACATCCAAACCTCCAAGCAAAGGATTTAAAAAATAACTTCAAGCTCTACGAATAATTTCGTAGAGCTCGTAAGCTCGGTTTCGTAAACTAAAATAATATTTACTTGTTTTAAATTTTATTTCATTTTTTTGTTCAATTTTACATAGGTACTTGTACCTACATATTATTATTTTAAGTCTCAAAGTTTTTAAATTACATAAAAAGAAAAATTAAGTTACTAACTTACATACAAAAACTCAAATATTTTATTGCAACCGTATGATAAGTAGATGCTACATTCAAGGGGTCCAGCACGGCATGTACCCTGTAAGGGCACAGCAATTTACAAAGATGACTTTAAACGCTCTAAAATCATCAAATATGATACCATACCAACCCATTCCATTCCATTTGGTCTGTACCATAAAAATATTAATAACAGATAAAAATAGTTTGGAAAATCCAAAAGTGCACGCCTCATACACTTATCACTCATTCATAAACGAAAAAGAAATTCAAAACATAGTTTAAAAATGAACAATTTATCACTTTTCATGAAGTCGTAATGTCAACGACTGACAACGATATTTACTTGGCGGTTGCTAGGTAACTTCAAGTCAAAGGTTGGAAATATTTAGTTAAAGATATTATATTTTAGTTAGTATTTTATTAATTATAATTAAACCACTTTGAATAAAAGAGCCATTTTCAATAGGGTTCCTTCTACGGCTGAAACGAATGTATAAAAAAAAACTGACCAAATTAATTGATTTTATCGCAAGCTACAATGTTTTCAGGGTTCATAAATTGACGGACAGGAATTTTTTTTCAACTATTTTTATGCTTTTTCCATTTCTGCTGCATTAAATCAATTGTTAAAAAATACAGTATTAGGGCATTTCCGTAGAAATTTATCCACTCTCATTTTGTGCTGTCCCATGACTTTATTTATAATTCATTAGAAGACCGAAGGCCTATTATTGTAATTCACTATTTATTATGATAGTATAATAAATAAACTCAGTAAAATTAGTCTATTTTTACTATAATAAATATTAAAATAAGACGAAAATATGTTTGGAACCCCCCCAGTTTTCAGGTGTCCCACAGTGTCGTGACACACTTTGAGTTAGATTATTGATGACATAAAATTAAGCATGCATGTAAAAAGGTTTTAATATATTCAAATGTATGATTTCTTTTAAAATAAAACATAAATTACAGCCATTTTAATACAAAAATAATTATTTTTTACTATTTTAATTGTGTCCCACGATTTCGGACGTAGTGGAAAATTCCACTTTGTAACGGTATTTCCTCCACAAGTAAAAAATAAACTTCCAAAATCTTAGCACATTTATTTTCCTGGCAACATTATTCATCGATTCCGCAAGTTTTTTCGGTTGGCAATCAGGTGCTGTCAAAATCATTCGTGTCTAAACTTGCAAAGCGTTACCGTCTACGTGTAATTCATCCACTTTGTTTGAGGAATTTCTGCTGGTAAGTTTTTGTTTTTGATAATGTTGTTATTGTTAACTATAATAAAATAATCGTAAAAATGATTAATTGAATTACTTGCAGCATTCATTGTTCTATTGTTTAACTACACGCAATTTTGGATTGGAAAACATGAAAACGTTACCTCCATTTTGTTTAGTTAAGTATATGTGGATTGTAAAAGTTACAAAATGGAAATGTAAAGGCGAGTACATAAGCTAAACAAGCATGATGTGTGCAATTTTTATGTGATAATTTTTTGTTGTGGTGGTAATTTTTTTTTATTTGGCTTTTTTATGCACTTATGCTTATATTAATGCATTAATTTAAAAGTTTGTTCAGGAAACTATCTTTTTCAACCGAAAGTTGCTAGCTAATGAAATACCACTAATCTCATGCTTTTCTTTGGGCTGGTAGATTGCGGGATATTGCTATATTGTATGATACTGATTAAACTAAGGTTCTGTAGTTTAATTTTCGTTTCATCAACCATCTGACCATTTATAATTTGTATTAACTATGTGAAATAAGCTTTACGTTTCCGTTTTGTAACTCCACCATTCAATTTTGTAACTGTCCCATTTTTTTCATCATAAAATTTAATTTAATTTCCAATTTTTACAGGGCACCAGCTCATTATTTGTTTTGTTTTTTATAAAGTATCATACGACTATAAATTTAAAAATACTCTACTCTTGTTAACTATTTTCGACAATGTGCAAAACAGAAAATAACAAAGCTTAGTTCCCAAAAGTAACAAAGTGGATATGTTTTTACTAAATCACAAAAAAACTAACGCATTTACTAATTGATTTATATATAATTTTTAAAGAAAGTAGCGTTTTCTATGCTAAAACCAGTTTTTCCGTTAAAAATTAAATATCTAAATATATTTTATTTTATTGCAAACAAGTTACAAAATGGAAATCAGAAACACTACCTTGTCCCAAACAAATCATATTTTCTCAGAAAATGGGTATTCTTTTGTTGTTTTGCAACTATAACAGTAATCTTTAATGAATATCAAATCATTACATCATCATCATCATCATCAGCCTATTAATGTTCCCACTGCTGGGACACAGGCCTCCTCTCTGTGAGAGGGAGTGGGCCGTAATCCACCACGCGGGCCCAGTGCGGGTTGGTAGATGTCACATGTCTTCGAATTTTTGGTTCTAAGACATGCCGGTTTCCTCACGATGTTTTCCTTCACCGTTTTGAGAGCAGTGGTGATGAAATTATTTACACAAAGTAAAGCGCCTGCTTGGGTTCGAACCCACGACCCACAACTCGTAAGTCGGGGCCGTTACCACTGGGCCACCACTGCTCTCAAAATCATTACAAGATAATAAAAACACTATTTAATAAAAATAATCCACTTTTCTCCATTTTGTAACCGGGACAAATTTCTACGGAAACGCCCATTAATCTCCATTTAATCATCTATACAATGGTATATAAATTAAGTAGGTTCTGTGTACTAGCAGGAGTGTAACAATAAAAACAGTTACAGAAATGGGGCAATAATTTTTTTTCGATCGTAGAGCACACTCTAATGCTTCGAATTACGAGTCTTGCAATAAAATACTATATAAGTTTTGTATGTACAAAGTACCTACCTACCTGCTCCCAACTTTTTTTTAAACAAACTTATGATAGGTATTATATTATATTTACAAAGTTTCAACTAGATCCAAGAGGAAGTTATCCAAAATTAGCTAACAAGATTCTCAACATTCCAACGCAAAGCTAAATAAAACCTTGTAAAAACAACAAAACAAAGTGTAAACACAAAAAATATAATAGTGATGTCAATAAAACACATAATTTGATGGTCCCGCGTCGCGTCGCGGACCGAATTCCCGGGATTCTCACACGGTGTGGCGTTATGCCGTCCCGTCGAATTTACGACTTACTGAAACGTCCCGTGGTTTGGTATGGTCAGAGGAAAGTGTTCGATAGTGATTTTTAAGAATAAAATTATGATTTCTGGTACCTACATACACGATTTTCTATCAGGAATTTCTCAGTAGCAGCCCGAGATCTGGATGTACCCGGTTGATGGCTGGCTAGGATAGGCTCGCCCCTATTACAATACCTGGCGAAACGTGGGTTTACTATAGGTACACCTCTGCCTGACACTTCGGTGAAAACATGCGTGATGTTATGTTATATATACTATATAAATGAGGACTTAAGTGCTGCAATATAAGGATCTTATAACGCTTGACTGACATACAGTGGGGCGCTGTTGAGAAACATTTTTAACCGACTTCCAAAAGGAGGAGGTTCTCAATTTGTTTGTTACGCGATTTCTCCGTCAATTGTGGACCGATTTTGAAAATTGATTTTTTGTTTAAAAGGGTATGCTCCAGAGGTGGTCCCATATCAATTTTATTAACTTTACTTGGATAGTTTTTGAGTTAGCTTCAATAATACATATTTTTCCCACTTAGTTTATAAAAATAACTTTAATTTCGGAAGTCGGTGGCAAAAAACGAAAGTTCAAAACCAAACACACCATCATCTTCCTGCCCTTGTCCCATGTTACTTGGGGTCGGCGCAACACGTTTTCTTCTTCCACCCTCCTCAAAACCAAACACACCGACTTCCGAAATTAAAGTTATTTTTGACTTTGTAGTGTCTTTTGTTAAAAGTTTTTATTGTGCTAATGTTTTGTAAAATTGTATTGAAAAAACAAAATAGATCATCATTTCATTCGATTTTGGCCACCGCCTTGAGGTCCTTGTAGAGTATATTTGGGATATTCACGAGATGAGAGACAGCAAGGCAGCAAGAAAAAAAAAAACATGTCAAAAAAATTCAAGCATGGCTGCTAGGCCGCCAGTACTTTCGTGTTCCATGGTTCTCGACAGACAGGCCCACCTCGCTGTAACTTGACACCAGCGTACGTCACCCGAGGTACCACACGAGTGACGGGGTAGACAGAGCTCTTACTAAAATTTTGTTATTACCAGCCTATAATGTAATTGTTCCACTGTAATAAAGAAAAAGGTAAATTCCAAGTATATTAAGAATTCCTAGATAATGGACCACATTCCCGTTAAAAAAAGGGTGTCAAATAAGTAGGCGGCCCATCTGATGATACGTAGTCACCGACCGCCGTCGGCGCCGCAACACCAGAGGCATCGCAGATACCTTCTAGAGACAGCTGAAGTTTCTCATATACTGCAATTACCCCGTCACCATACAGGCTGAAATTTAATTCATGTGATGCCTCTTAAGGGGTCATTGTACTCATCATTTACATTATGACCAACTTTCATTATGTTTGGCGCCCATGTTGGATTGGCGCATTTTCGATCGATATACGCCAAAATCCTGCAGCCTAGTTACTCCTAAAGCAAAAGAAAATCTAACTTATCTCAGGCAGAGTGCTAAATTTTTCGCGCTCGCTTCGCTTGCCATTGCTTTCAATTTAAAAATTGGACCGCACATCAGGTTAACATGGCTAGAAGAGTAAAATCGTAGGTCATTCTAGTATGCTATAATCACACGACTTATTTCAAACCTTATCCTGTCCTAGCCCACTTAAAATAAATGTCCGAGAAATCCGGCTTCTTTATTAAGAAAAAGAGGCGGGTTTTCCCCGCCTTGAAAACATAG
This sequence comes from Conistra vaccinii, assembly GCA_948150665.1. Classification (NCBI taxonomy): domain Eukaryota; kingdom Metazoa; phylum Arthropoda; class Insecta; order Lepidoptera; family Noctuidae; genus Conistra; species Conistra vaccinii. The sequence goes on along the minus strand of OX411341.1, from coordinate 14,696,639 downwards.
GAAAACATCGTGAGGAAACCGGCATGTCTTAGAACCAAAAATTCGAAGACATGTGACATCTACCAACCCGCACTGGGCTCGCGTTGTGGATTAAAATTACGGCCCACTGCCTCTCGAAGAGAAGAGGCCTGTGTGGCTGTGTCCCAGCATTGGGAACAATAATAGGCTGATTATACTATTACTCCCTTACTAATAAACGTTGTATATCGCCTGTATAGTTACAAAACGCTTTGTCTTCTTTCGAATGTCAAATTACTAACGACTGAAAGAGAGAAATCGTTTATTAGTAAGGGGGTTATATGTAAGTATTAAAACAAATCTTAACCTTCTGGAATAATTTCTAGGCTGATTATGCTACAGCAGGACACAGGTCTTATTATATTGACCTAGCAGAAAAGTAGTAGTGTAACTGTGTTAGTTATTTCAAATTAAACCTGCCAAAAATCAGGGCATCGTCTTCGTCATTGTCATCATCAAGGCTGGAAAGATCGTGACGCTCTGCCTTCCCTTGCGAGGACTGCAAGCGAGATATTACATTGCTAATACACAGTATTATGTCCAACCACAATTCTTTGTTAGCAAACCCTTTACTTACGACCTTCTTCCTCCAAAGGACAGGCCCACCGTGCCACACGTAACTTGATAGCTGCGTACGTCAGACACCCTCAGACCTCGAGGGGCTAGTGTCGTGAGTATACTACGTATAGTGCTAAATCAAATTATTGAGAGTAATGAATTCAATAGGTGTAACTACAAGGTGGTGTAAAAGTTAGATACGGTAAGTACCTGTCTTTTACGCCACCCGGTTTCTGAATTGAGAACTTGGCAACCACTACTTTAGCATAAATGGTCGCACATCTGACGGAAGATGCGTCAGCGTCAGGTATCGTCGTCGGTCGCGTAACGTCAGAACGGACAAGTAGGTAGATACTAAAACATTCACATACTACATTAAACAACTCAACTCAACAACACTATATTAAAGTTAAAAAGGGACATTAATTTTACTGCTTAAAATTAAAAATGTGCCAATTGTCTAATACGTATTTCTGGGGTTGTCAAGTCGCACTCAAATAAAGTAACTCTCGAATCAGATCTCGAACAGAACACGCAGGACACGATATTAGTGTCTCATATTTTGTGGAACATCACCACATTTTTATTTTATTTCGAATACCTAGCCAAATCTATATCGATTATGTAAAACCGTATAAAATCGATATAGATTTGGCCCGTTCTTCGTACCCAAGTATGCCGCAGCAAGGACAACCTCCACAAGTGGGGGTTCATAGACGGTTCCGATCTGCAGTGTGTATGCGGCGTCTCTCCACAGACAATGCCTCACCTCCCAGCATTAAGCACCACATTCCCTGTCACCTATACACGGAAGGAATGACTGCGTCCGTGAGCGGTATTCGCGTTGCTTAGTTTTGGGCCAAACAAATTAAAAAAGTAAAATCTATATTAATATTATAAAGCTGAAGAGTTTGTTTGCTTGAACGCGCTAATCTCAGGAACTACTGGTACGATTTGAAAAATTCTTTCAGTGTTAGATAGTCCATTTATCGAGGAAGGCTATAGGCTATATATCATCACGCTATGACCAATAGGAGCGGAGCACTAATGAAGAATGTTTCAAAATCGGGGTTTTCTTTTTCCTTTTGAGAGCTTCCGCTGCGTGCGCTGCGTAAACGAAAATTTCGAAAACGAGTTTCGCAAAAATCATGTATGGCAGAATTTTTTCTCTTTAAAAGTTCTCAAAAAAAGTCAGCAACAGCATATGTCTATCTTTTAAAGTTGGCTCACTATAACATTTTTTATGCTAACAAAATTTGTTCTAAAATAATGCATTATTTGTGAAGGTGTTTTTATAAACATGACATTAATCCTTATCCAAATAAATACGTTATTCATCACAAGTATTTCATTTAAAACAAAATTGGCCTTTACATCATTCGATTTCAATGAATATCTTAGGAGATATCACAGTTTTAAAATAACATCGCATCAAAATAATAATCAAGTACTACGTGCGCATTTATGATGGCAACAGGAGCAGTGGTGGCTCAGTGGTATCGGCCCCGACTTACGAGTTGTAGGTCGTGGGTTCAAACCCCAGCAGGCGCTTTACTTTGTGTAAATAAATGAACACTGCTCTCAGAACGGTGAAGGAAAACATCGTGAGGAAACCGGCATGTCTTAGAACCAAAAAATCGAAGACATGCGACATATACCAACCCGCACTGGGCCCGCGTGGTGGATTACGCCCACTCCCTCTCATAGAGGGCCTGTGTCCCAGCAGTGGGAACAGTAGGTAATAGGCTGATTATGTATGTTATGTAAGGCAGTCATGAGGAGGAAGGGCGGTGGCCCCAGATAGCTCTGCGAAATACCATGCCGCGCGGCTCAGACGGGTCGTAGCCCAAAGTAACTATTCCACGCGGACGAAGTCGCGGGCAGAAGCTAGTATAGTAATGTCGTTTTCGTGTTATTTCTGCCATCGACAAGCTAAGAAGATACGGTTTTGGTCGTAAAACGATAAGGCAATGGTCATGGCTCTCGTACTGGGTTCGATCCTCAAGTCGGGCGAGGTGTTATTGAGATTTTCATTAAGAATTAGTCAGTAGCAGCCCGGAGTCTGGATTTGTGCCCGATTTATAGCAATAGGCTCGCCTTCTATTCAGTGTCGGTTTTAGCACTACGCCGCCGCATCCCGGGAGAGATTTCTGTGGTGCGGTGGCGCCCCTCACTATTTTAAAGAGTATAGAGGTGCGCACATTTTAGCTTTTGTTCCTGTGCATTGATACAATTAATAAGAGATACAACTTATGCAGAAAAGCGAGAGTGCAGGTCGCAAGAACGAGCGCAGCGAACTCGAAAATTTTTGAACCCTCCTCGGATGTGTTTTTCCGTTCATGTATGAAAGTACCTCCTATTTCTGTAGAAATAGGAGTTACTTTGTCGACGCTAGCAGTAAAGTTTAAGGAACAGGAAAATGCTGAATGCAAGATCGAGTGGAGAGACCTCAAACATTTTTGCACCCCGTCTCGGAGAGCTTGGATAAATTGTAGACTTATGCAGAAAAGTTTGAGAATTCAGACTTCAGAGAACAGCCTGCGTTCTTTGAAGTCTGAACTCTCAAACTCGCAAAAGGGGACCCAACATTTTTAACACCCCGCCTCGGCTTTTCTTTGGCATATTCAAATAGAAATAGTATACTTTGTCGACTTGTACAGAAAATTTAAAGAAAAACATATACTTGTCTTTGCTGACGCGCAGTCGAATAAAAAAAGAGAGTAAGACTTAAACAAGAAAAGGTTAGAAAAATAAGAGGCCGGTGGTTCGTGGAAGCCGCCCCTTCATGTCTGGTACCCTGGTTGGGCATCCAGGTACGCCGTACCCTAAAGCCAGTACTGCTCCTATTAGGTAGATACATGGGCTTTAAAATATGGCGAAATGTGGATGTTGGTCATCTGCTACTTACTCAGCCCTAATTTATTTGGCCCTGCCCCCCTGGATATTTTTAAACATTTTTTTTGCTTTCTTCTTATAGTTTCACCACTTTCGTAATTTATATTAAAAATGGGTAAACAGGCAATATTTTTTTTTTTTTTTATTTATTCAAATGTTAGCTAGAAAGAAAGTTATGGAATCCTCAAACTTACTGAAAGATGTAAAAAATAACTTAAATCTTAATTTCAACTTGCATTTAAAAAAAAAACTAGGGCCAAACAGGGCTGAGGTAAGTAGCAGATGACCCCACCTATCCACCATTTTCGTATGTTCAACGTTCTGGCAAACACACTGTATTGTGTGTATAAAGCCGCCCTCCGACGGTGCGCCATATCGCGGACGCACGCGCACGACGCACCGAGGGAAACCTAGCGTGCGTGGTAGCGCAGACGCGCGTTGTACGCGTGCGTGGCGGTGCGTCCTCGTGCGGGCTGGTGCGCGTCCGCGATATGGCGCACCGTGGGAGTTGGCTTTTACCTTTTTTAAATCGATTCCCGTTATACCTACCTATTGAGTGTAAAAAACTGCTTGCTCTAATAGTTAATGGTATTCTTATTTCTGTTGATTGCAGGTGCAGCAGTATTGTTGAAAAGTAATATAAATGCAAATGTATGAAATTGGTTTGTTTTACATAATTCTAATGCAATTTCTGTACCTTTTGGTGCCAGGAGCGATGGTTGAATCATTCCTGGTAAATTATTTTATAGTACCTACCTATAGCAGGTCGGAATTCGGACGTCGGTGGTTACACTTTAACCTTGCGCTGCACCCTAAAGCCTCGTGGCGACTGGCGCAACGCGGCTCTAACAATACAATTTCTAAGAAAACTTCACAGTAGAACAATTAACGCGGTCGCGCCTGTCTTGCCGGGGTTGCGGGTAGTCCCAAGGGGAAAACGTGGCCCCTGGCAAGGCAAGGGAAGGAACACGGGTGGGTTTTAGTCAGTAAGAGTTTGACTCGCCCTTCCGCTCCGCCCAGAGCGGGAGAAGTCATTGGATGATTTCCAACCAAAAAAAAAAAAAATAAGGTTGGCGCCTGTCTGCACGAGGTTTAATTGCGCAAAATCTCCACTAGGTACGCTACTCGAGAGGTTGCTTCGACGAAATACTCGTCGAAGTTGACCGCAGTCCGAAGTACGTAACTACACACTGGTGCGAAGAACTACAGGACGCTTCGAGTCCCTTGACTCGGCCGCAAAAACCGACAACGATTGAAAGCCGCCCGAGGCAAGCGGAGGTTGCACGAAACCAACCAAAGTGCCCTTCTACACACTTTGGTCAACTTCGAGTAGGTAGTACATAATATAGTGAAGGGTTTTCCACTCTGAAATGAGGCGCCCCACCACCGCATTTTACGCACAAGATAATAAAATAAATAAATAAATAAAACTTAATTTCAGACTAAAGAGGTCCATATTTTTGTTAGTATCTTGGTTTTAGTAACAATGGTGCTTAAAGTAGGTTAGTATTGTTAGTTCAGACAAAATGTACCTACTTATTTACGTAGACCTAACAGTGTCCCTGAAAGGGGCAGTGCGGCCTGGCAGCGATCATTTTTAGAATGCTGTTGTCACTACCATGCAGACGTTGTAATAAAGAGGCCGCTTTCTTTCGCATGATGGCATGGAAACCATCTGTGCGAGCCTCTGCGAACATTCCCGAGGCGCTACAACGCCATGGCAGTCCCAAGTTGGGACTGCCATGGCGTTGTTGGGACCCAACAGCATCCTAAAAGCATTAATAATGCGATAGTGGGGCACATAACCGACAGTTTTGAGAAACTACAATAAGGTGTAGTTTAATTATTAAACTACACCTCACTATGTTTACGAAACCGGCCTCACATCACTGTTGACAGCGCTACGTCTTGGCTTTTTATTTATTCTGAGTTTTACGTATGTTACGAATTTACCCCGCAGGTTTACTGTAGTACGGAGTACAATAGCATGCGAGGCCAGTTAAAGTATTTTTGATTTCCTATTTTACTTAAGTTTACAAGTTGTGCTGTAAGACCTTGCTTTTAACCAAAATTGACAATTCTAGGTCAACCGGAAGTACCCTATAATTTATGGGTCGAAAACCTATAAGGTAGTTCCCGTTGACCTAGAATCACGAAAGACAAAAAGTAAGGTCTTACAGAACAAATAAAGGAAAAATTCCTAAAAAGAAAATTGTTGAAAATTAAAGGGTGTCCCCATACCATACATAGTTGACGCCAATTAAGATAGTCCTCGAGTTATAGGAGCGCTCATACAATTTAGAGGACTAGTTTCTGGGCACAGAACTGTTTAGGTAAGTACAGTATGGGTCATTAGTGCTTTACCAGTTTTACAAAGTTATCGCATCGTAACTCGTCGCACTTGAGACCTTCTTCTAATAAGGCATTCCACACATACACTTACACACCCGTATTGCACTCTCTCATCATGAACCAAATAGAAAGAGCGCGGTATATAGGTAACAGTTTTCCTTAGTTCGTAGGCTTATCACGCCCCGTTGTCTTTTTCTGATTATAGCAATTAGAAAAAGACAGCGAATGTCGAGGAATGATAGTCAACATAAATAACATAAAAATTGAGGGTAGATTTGAAACAAAATTTATTTACTGGCTGTAATTAATTCGTATGGAGTTGTTATATGGTGAACTTAGTTACGGGCGTTTGTGTTATTGCTATTAGTGTTTTTAGTTTAAAGATTTTATTCAAAATGCAATTAAATATAAATGATGAAGCCAGGGCGAATATTGTAGCCTTGCATATCAATGGGTTTAATTTTTATCTGAAATATCCAATGAAAGCGGTTTACTTATGTGTAAGTTATTTTGTTGTGATTGATTATATTTGTTAATCTCTTAAGTGGTGGTTCAAAATGAGTAATAAGGATTTATTTATTTTTAGAGAAACACTGTGAGACGTTGACGTTGGGTGAAAAGATTTGAGGAAGAGGGAAGTCTGAAGAGCCGTGTAAGTGACTCAGCGACGCTTTATGGGTGGTGAATCTTAAACGAATGGTGTTATACCAACAAGAAGATTTGCTGAAGAATTCGCAACTTTTTAACGTAAAGGCATAAGGATGAACGGTTACGTTTTGCCCGGGAATATTTAGACTTTGATTGGGAGACTACTATATTTACTGACGAGAAGACTTTCAAATCGTGTCTAAAAGGAAGACTTCATTTGTGGCGCAGAGACAATACACGGAGGTCTGACAATAACATTATAAATAATACGGAGTCAGGAAGAATAAGTGTGAATATGTGGGGGTGGATTAGTGCTCAAGGGCCGAGTGAGTTGGAATTTATACCGACGCGGCCCAACAGCTCCAATTACGTCGAGGTTTTGAGCGACATAATGCTACCTACAGTGTGCGCAATGTTTATCCAGTGGATGAAATTGGTGAACTTTATTTTGTTTAAGATAATTGTCCGATTCATCGTGCCAGTAAGTATTGTTCGAGACTTCGTGAGTGGGTTTAGTCAGTATTTAGATGTTAAAGTTATTCCGTGACCAGCGCGATCCCCTGATCTAAACCTTATGGAAAATGTATGGGTTTAATAGTGCAAAGATTGGAAGCACGAAATGAAAGATGTCTCGATCAGAAAAAAAAAAAGTAAGTAATATTAAATGTTATCAGGGGAATTCAGGGGATCCACTGGCCATAATAGAAATAAGTTAGTTAATAATTGTAAGATTACAGGATTGAGGTTAAGTTTCAATCTTCTTTTCCTTGAGAAAATGAATAAATTAAGCTATAACCTCAATAAACAATAGGTAACATCCAATATTATTAGCAACCAAAAATTATTTACAAACAAATTATAAATTTATTTATTGTCAACGTTTGTTATACCTATCGTTCTTAATACGTGTTGTTTTAAAAGCTAATAATAACATTAATATATGTTTCTATGAAAAACTGTGTTTTTTATTTTATTAAATTACCTATTATATCTATTTACTTTATTTCTACCTTCCGTAACCTATAGTCAATGTAAATTAATGAAATTCAAATAATTGAACTCTGACACGAAAACAAAATAAAACCAAAAGAGTCGAGAGCTCGCACTGAGGTTCGAACCTTCGCCATTCTCATGCACACACAATTATTCCGACCTACTCGTGCGATCCTGCCATCGCTTCATTCAAATGTTATGTTGAATTTAAGCATTGCTTTTAAATAGGAAAACAAGTATAAGTAGGTATACTTTATAAAGTGTTAACCACACATTCATCTGACCAACCAACATCGCCCGTTCGTAGTTATACTGTGTGCGTGTTATTGTCTGCATTTAAAACATCACACACACAGAGATAGGCGCAGACCTGGCGTGCAGGCAAATATAAACATTCCGGTGCTTCACAATTTATGACCCTTGACTGTACCTAAACGAATGAAGCTCCTTACGGAACCCTCGGTGCGCGAGTCCGACTCGCTCTTGACCGGTTTTTTGAAGTGAAAACATCTTTAGCGGCGTTGTGCACTTTTTTTGGGATGGGTAAAAAAATTTAAACTCGCGTCAGGACACGTGACCTGATCGAAAATTCGTAAGACGGAGGGAGAGTAGACCGCAGCCGCGGCGTAAGCCACATAAATTCCTGACATTTTCGTTAGATGGCGTACTTAGTTTTCACTTCTATCGGCAGAAACCAAAGACTGCCCCGGGTTTTTTTTGAAATTTTTATAGTTTATGTACGTAACTCAGACCAATAAAGAAGTACTTTTTTATTGGTCTGAGGTACGTAAGTTGAGTTTACTAAGTAAGTACTATACGTAAGTTGATGCGATTGCCTCTACAAAAATATATTGGGCGCACTGCACCCGTCTCTGTCCAGGTAGGTACACTACTACCTATCTCCTTCTGCGCAACATTTTATCTTGTAGATATCACGTAAGCATTTAGCTAAACTATAAAACAGTCATATCATAACGATACTTAGATTTGTTGAGATCTTGAGAATTATGTTGATGAGTCACACAAAAACACGACCATTTATTTTGCGATTTCCGCGCCATCTATTTTCCCAGAGTAAAAAATTTAGTACTTCCGTTCCGTGCGTACGTGACGTCAAACGATTATAAGTACTTATAAACCAAAATAACTGCATGAAACATTTCAGGGCGACAAAGAAACATCGAGGGAGTTCTTTAGCTCCAAATAAATATAAGTACAACAATCGACTCGCTGTTACCCCCCTGAAGTTTTTATTGGTAACTTTTGAAACCTTCTTGTTTCCAAGGTTTCAAGAGTACCGTTATCAACTTTATCTTATTGTGTTGCTTATCTTTAAAAAGTTAGGATTGTAGGATTTTCAATTGCAGTATTGTGTACTAAGACCCAAATGCATTCGATCGGTATTAATCCATGTATATACCTGTACCTACCTATTCTATACATAGCGGGATAGGCGCCCGGCGCACACGGGCGCGTCATTAGTACCATAGATAATAGAAGTTGATTGCAATTTACAATGTTGCCATAAAATGTGTCTAAAAGAAACTAAGCAAATTATTGTTTTTTAAAGTATCATAAATTTATAATAACCTATTTTTATTTTGTGAATTACTGTAACTCTTTCAAAAATGTGTTACCCTAAAAACTATGATTACATTTGATTCTGTCTTAGAAAAATGAAGGTGTTCCAAAAGGAAAAAATTGATAAGTCGTAGTCACCTAACTACATGGCCCTAATAACCAAACTCCCGCTTGCTATCTAATAAAAATATTAAAGAATAGAACCTAACTCCCAACATAACATAGTGTCATCAGGCTGTTTTGATCAACTTGCAAACCATTTAATTATGTGAGGCATTGTTTTTATTCAATTTAAAAAATTGCAGAACAGAATTCGAATACAGACCTCGTTCAACGAAATGTCTAAAACTTGGCCGGAATAAGTGAAGCCATTGTTTCAAGCAATAATTAATTAAGAACCCTAATTATTTATGGGAGTTAGGCACAATGAAATGTAATTGGATAATACTTTATGAAGCTCCTAGTTTACATTTTAAACCCCAGCTCAGTCTAAAGAAATCTTGACTGACTTTTTATGACAAGAAATTAATGGTCTCGGAGTTCAGACACAGTAAAGTATTTGATCCAATATACACACCACACACACAGACTGTGTGTGTGGTGTGTATATTGGATCAAAGAAACAGTTTATATATTATAAAGACTAGCTGTTCGTGCCCGGCGTCGCCCGGGTGTATTTCTGATTTTTCCGGTGGATTTTCCAAAAATTTCTGTCTGAACAATTACAAAAACAACAAAAAAAATCTGCCAAATCAGTCGTACCATTCTCTGTGATCTTTATTTATAGATAGCATTTTCGTTATGTGGGTAGGTACTCATAATAAACTAAACGTGAATTCATGCCATCATCATTCATGCAAGCCTGGTACCTACTCTTTTGTTACTTATAAACTGTTTTTCATCCAAATTCTACTATTGGCATAATAGAATTTTCTTTATTCGAGTAACCAAGACTCAAAAATAATGTTAGTAAAACTTACGACTATGTTAGTCAGCACAGACACTAAACAAAAACTAGGAAAACAATACAAGAACAAACAACAAATAAAAAGAAATAACGGTAGGTCACCGTTGCGACATCCCATGAGAGACGGCACAACAGTAACCCACGTATGCACAGTCCAGGCGACTCGCAACCATGCTTAAGACACTGTTGGAGCTGCCCCACACCCTGCACACCAAGGAAGCGCACCTCTTACGCATTGTTGCGTAAAAGCAATCTACATGCGCATCTGCGAACATCCCTGATGCACTACAGAAACGGGGCAGCCCCACCAGTATCCTAAACGCATTGTTATATTGAACGCATTGTTATATTGAAGTGAGCATCGTGCAAACCTGCGAGCCAGCATGTTCGCTCTAACCGACCATGCTCTCCGCTCCCGTTCAATGTCGTCATCGTCTTTGAGATTGGGGGTTAATATATGACCTAAATACTTAAACTTATAGACCCTTCTTAAAGGCGTGCCATAAAGTAAAACAGGTGGTAGCTTGTTAGGGCTCTTACCCCCAGCCTCAAAAACCATGATCTCTGACTTCTTGACGTTATATGCCAGACCATGTAACTTAGCATACGTCTCACACTGGGCAACCAGTTTTCTCAACCCACAGATTGACGCGCTCAGCAGCACAATGTCGTCCGCGTAACTGATGTTATTAACGCAGATACCGTCTACGTAACATTCAACCAACGTTTCTTGAACAGAATACCGTCTGACGATATTTTTTTTTGCAACTTTTGATTTTTAATGAAACAAAGCCAATTTATTATTTTCCAAATTAATCTCTGTCTACCTGTGAAAACTAGATGAAAATCCGTTCTGTAGTTTCAGAGATGTGCGCGAACAAACAAACAGACAGACACCGGATTCTACTGTTTTATATAATAATATGCATAGAAAATTGGAAAAGATCGATAACTAAAACAGAATGGATAGAGGAAAAAAATATAGCGGGAGGGACCAAAAAAAACTAACTGTAGACAAACTAGAAACTAGTGGTATGAATTGACTTCGTTTTTCAGCGTAATTTCGTAATTTCAGCTCCTTCCCGTTTCATTGCGGTTCAATAAATTAAGCGTTCGAAATATGGGTGAGTTAAGATTATTATATGGCAACATATTTCTTACAACCTTCTAGATTATTTCGTCTATGGTGCATAAGAAAGTGACTGCGAGTAAACATTTTTAATCGATTATCTTTGACATAAATCGATTACTGTAGTAAGTTATTTTGTACTGTATTTTAACCCAAAATCTTGTTAATCAACGGGAAAATTCATATTTTGGCTAATTTGAGGCAATAATTTATATTTTAATAGTTAAAAATAATTATTTTATCATTTACTGCTAAAGATATTTTAGTATTCGAAATATGACATTCCGATTGTGTGACTGAATCCGATTCACGTGATTACGTCACTCGGGCCAAGCGAAGCGAGCGGAGGGAGATGTACGAGAATCGTACAGTGTTAAAATTAATACGTCATCTCATATTCTAAAGTGATATCTGTAAATTAATTCGCGGCGCCGCTTAGAAATTGATAATAAAACTGTAAGTAAATAATTCTGGCGTCGTCCCACGCGTCGCCGTATGGTACGGACGCGTTGTTTGGTTCCCTGTGCAGTGCCTATACAAATGCATAATATAACCTATCTGCGCTTTGCATAAATCTATGAGGCCGCAGCCTTGTAATTGATGCAGATGCAGCCGATGTGGAAATAAGGCGTTAATGCGATTATAAAAGTAGTTAAAACGTCATCGGAGCGAAGCCATCAAGTCGAGGTGTTTTGCCGCGCTGTGTGCCGTGTTTATTGACGCGTTGGTTGCAATATTGCAGACATAATGCCGGCGGCGCGAGGCGTTAAACGTGCTGCATCTAAATCGTCCGCCGCAGCGGCGTCAACGGCGGCCAAAAACAAGAAAAAACGTGGGGGTGAGTTCCTGTAAAGGCATTTTGCAATTGTTTTCTTTACATTTTTGCCTATGTCAATGACCTGTCAAATGCGATGGCGGGAAACGAAAGGCGCGAACTCTCTCCTTAGTACTTCTTTTTTTGTCTTTCTAAGTTAACTGTACTTGAAATGAGACTTGAGTACTTATGCTTGGTCATTTAGAAACATGTTTATGCGTAAATATCGCGTGGGTTATGTAAGCGTCGCGTAGGAATGATATTTTTTTAGGTTAGTTGGGTCTGGTCGACGCTCCATCGTATTTACAAATGTGTTTTTCACATAAATTTGTGTATTCCTTAAATAACTGTGACCAATTTATGTTTAAAATTACAGTCACGAACGTGAATAAGAATGTATTTATCATTGTAGTTTGGTATAAAATTTGCTAATGAGGATAGAACCATAGGAGGAGGAAAGTCATTATTGTCTCATTAGCTATACCATAGAGATAAGCATGCAGAATGGCATAGTTTTTTCACAAGGCTAAAATTCACACCTTCCAATTTATAAATAAAAGGATAATAAACATGACCTATTATTGAAATCCTTAGAATGGTGTTTAGATTATCTTTTTCTGTGACTTCTAAAATAATATAAAAATGCTTTAGAGTAATCACTTGCTTAATTCGTTGAAATTTCATATCCTAAGATGACCCACTGACCAATATTGTTACAAATACTTTGTATCTACCTGTAAGAGATGATTGTTAAAATTTGAAAACCTAACACGGAATTCCTACACAGAAAGCTGGAAATATACTAACAGACTTAAAATTTACTGTCATACATTACTTTTTTTTAACATTACATTTTATACGGTACTGTTTGTGATTCACAAAAAATTCAATAAAACTAATTATAAACATAAATATCAGGAAAAAGTATATAAAATACTTTAAAAAAAAGATAACGACTCGTCATTCGGTAAATTTTAATTTATTTGTATGGCAACACTGCACGACCCTGACCCTCTCTAGAAAGAGTAGAGATTACCTTGTAATGTTATTATCTTTAAAAGTATTCCACTCATTCATACATAACGATTCTTGTTTGTACTACATAATAATCTGTTTGCCTTGGGTTTATAATTATGTTGCTCAAATAAAAAATGGTGAGACATCTCGTCTATATGTAAACAATGTTTAAATGCCTTCTACAACTGAATTTAAAAATCAATAACATCTCCAAGTTTTAAACTTTGTATAAAATTTTGTAAGTTATTTATCTGTTAGCTTATATATTATGTAAATATTATCTTGTTTGTATACAATTGAACAAAGGTGCAACTTGTGCTTTGCTTTGTAAATGCTCGACATTTCTCAATAAATAAGGAACATTATCATGTTGCCAGCCACACTGCAACTTTCCATGTTTCCTGCAACACAAAAACAAGTTGCTGAAATAACGTTCTGCAATTAGAACTACAAAGTAAAAGTTTGCAACTTCGAATTGAAAAGATGACAGTATGTTTATAAAATTTGCCAATGCCCTTGAATTCTAGAACAAAACTAGCCTATGTCTGTTACAGCTAATTTAAAAATATTTTGGGGCTCAAAAAGACAACTCATTACAAAAATTCCCACTGCTGGGACACAGTGGGCCGTAATGCACCACGCGGGCGCAGAGCGGGTTGGTAGATGTCACATGTCTTCGAATTTTTGGTTCCAGGACATGCCTGTTTCCACACTTTTGGTTTTCCTTCACCGTTTTGAGAACAGTGTTGATGAAATAGTTTACACAAAGTATGTAAAGCCTGTCTATGTTAGAACCTACAACCTACAAATCGTAAGTCGCGGCCGTTACCGCTACTGCTACTGCCGCCACAGACTTTTTTTACTGATAAACTAGAAGGGTAGGGCTAGATCACACTGACAGATGGCACAGCAGAAAATGATGTATTTTAAATAATTATATCAATATTTTATTGTTGTCGCCTTGTATGTGCAGTGTGCTTGCCCTTTAGTGAATAATGCAGATGCACAAACTATTGCATAAAAAATGTAAAATACATCTTCCTGAAGATTTAATTATTTTATAGCCATATCTGCAAATGATGCAAAGTCTATTGGCATACCTAACACACTGACAAACTAAAAAAGACTAGAGTATACAAATGGATTATGTCATACATAGGTATACAAGTTTTTTTTATTATTTATGTCATCATATTTGATAAGAATGACCTCAAATTGTGATATTGCCTAGACTTGACTGCTTCAAATCAATTTGCACTACTGATTCCTAAATACATTTCCTGAAGATTTGGCTCAGGTGATAAATAAAATTGGTTTATTCAACCTAAACGTCCTTAGAGAACTGAATAGACTGATTTCTAATATCATAATCATTCTCCTGCCCTTATCTATCCCAATTATTTTGTGGCTGGCTATGGTGGTCGCAACGTGTCTTTTTCTTCCATACTTCTCTATTAGTCGTCATCTCGGTAGTCACCCCCTTTCTAGCCACTAATTGTGTCAAAAACATGATTTAAGCAATTTGTAGGTACAATTTTTCTTACACTTGGAAAATAAGAAATACAATAAAATTGATTTAATGAAATCATTCTTGTTTTTATTACATCAACAATTTGCAACAAAATTCTTGCATCTTATAAAATAGACAGTAACATAATAAATTTTGTTTAAAATTCTACACCAAATAGCCATAAAATACTAATTTATTAACCTAGACTAGCCAAAAATGGATCCTAGAAATCTACCACCTACAGAAGTGACTAAAATAATGTGCAAATTACAAAAGTAAACAGACATTTGAACTTTAAACTCAATGCTGAATGCATAGCAAATATTTTTTTTCTGTAGCATTTTCTACTGGTAAAAAATTCTTTATCACTGTTAAACTTAACTGAGAATCTTTTTGAATGTCAATGTTTCATTATAACATACTCCTTTTGCCTCGTTTACGTTCAATCAGAGGGCTTAGTGCGAGTTTCATTTTACCATCTCGATCAAACGCATCGAGCGCGTTCGGCGTTCCGATTGGCCCTTCACCGGTGAAGGCCGGCCGGCTGCCGATCGGAACGCCGAACGCGCTCGATGCGTTTGATCGAGATGGTAAAATGAAACTCACACTAGGCCCTCCGTACGAGTGCTACGCACCTGATCTTTGATAAATTAAAAAAAAGGAGTCTCGTTGTTTTATCAAGTAGTAAAAGCCATTAAATCACTAATTTGTCTGATGTTTGTTTAGCAATCCAATGGGAGATTCCGACAGCTCCCAAGAAGAGGGGGCGTGTGCTAGCATGCGGACAGGGCGATGTGGGACAACTTGGACTCGGCGAGGATGTCGTGGAGACTACCAAGTAAGTAATACAGTGTTAATTTCAGTACATCAACTTTCTCAAAACCTTTTAAATCATAGCTCATAAGTTCATATCGTAAGCCGACGTTCGCACGGACGTAATAAAATCGCGGCGATTTTTTTTCGCGTATTGGATTTGTGACGCTCTGCTTAGCGCCGAGAGTTGAATATCCAACAGTGTATTTTCTTGCCGCGCTGGGATACGCGTTGAATGCGCTCTGTTCTTAGCGTACAGTCGCTTAGCTTGTAAGTTTTATGTCCTGGCTGGAGGCCTTAATTTATTGAGACACCCACAGGAAAGTCCGGTTAAGCAGACACCTACCTGCTAGGTTAGCCTGTGAGATGCCAATCCCAAAAAAAAACAGACTTCTAGTTTAGCAGTAGAAATATTATTATTATTTACTCTCAATACTTCTAAATGAACTAACTGCTTACCTCAGGAAAATTTGCATTTTTTTTTATCTGCCTGTTTTCTGAAATAGGTCAAGTTCTCGTCCAGCTGTAAAAATGCGATGGTAAAATGGTGACACTAATTAAACAATCTGTTTTTGTTTCAGATTCAAGTACGTGACAGCATTGGGTGACAAAATTGTAGATGTGTATGCAGGGGGCATGCACACAATAGCCCTAGACAGCAGCGGGAAGGTAAATCATACTCTTATCTCTTTTTGAAGTTATGTTATGTTATTTTAACGCATAATTATAAAACACAATAGATGACGTATATGAACCAAATCCGGTTAACTGTTCAAATAATAAAGAACCCTGTAAGAAATCCACTCGTTTTTTACCTCTCAACGAGGCATCCTCAGGATGACGATTGACTTGTTGGAAACTTGTACTCGACGTGTTGCCACGCATAGCACCGAACGCATGATTATATATATGTTCGTAATGTTATAGTGGTATTGGTGAAATAGATAACTGTATAGCTTTTGTGAAGCTAATGTGGAATCCAAAGTTACAAAAAAGAGTACATCTGTGTTCCAGTAGTAATAATGTGTTTTAAGAAGAAGCCTAGAGAAAGACTACGGCGCATTAACAAAATCACCAAACCAAACCAATTTTTGACATTTTTACAATTTTTCGACAGTTTATAATCTAACGTAAATAATACCGATAAATTATAAACTAACAAATATCATAAATACGGTGATTACCGTAATATCTTTATTATGGTGACAAACGATTTTCACATGAATACTTGCATAAATACATTTATTTTTAATGATTCTTATTGATATCAAATCAGATTAATCACAGTAATTAATAACCTCTTTTCTGCCCCAGGTATGGACATTTGGCTGCAATGACGAAGGAGCCCTAGGGCGCGCGACGACAGGCGACAGTGAGGAGGGCACCCCTAAGACCGTAGTCCTCCCCGCGCCCGCTGTGTTTGTAGCGGCCGGGGACTCGCACTCCGCTGCTCTACTTAATAACGGAGATGTTTATGCTTGGGGAGCATTCAGGGTAAGTGTATACTCAACCTATAATGTTGACAAATAACAATGAACTTGGCAAAATGGTGGAATTACAGACCCATCCAATACCCAATGGAGTGCGGTGCGTCCAGATCATGACCAACTTGCTGGAATATCCCATGTGTCTTACACCAGCAGTTCTGAGGATCGAATGCCACCTACAGCTCCTACAGGGCACAACTTATTTAAAAAGCACCATCTTCTGGGACACAGGAGGTCCTCGGAGTAGGCTGCAATCTACCATGCAGACCAAGTGCGGGTTGGTAGATGTCACATGGCTTAGAATTTTAGGCTCTAGGACATGCTGGTTTCCTCACGATGTTTTACTTCACTTTTCAATGCAATTTTCCAGTTTGCCTCCAATAAGTGACCCCTGTATATTCTAAATTCAATTTTTCGTTACACATCCGTGTTTGGGTCACAGAAATTCTTAAAATGTACCAAATTTCAACTAGTTTCCAGTAGATTCGTAGCAAATTGGCTGTGACAGAGTCAGCCAAACAAGTGATCCAATAAGATTTCAGTTTTTTTTTTTTCATTTGGAGGTACAGTTCGCGTCAATAACTTTGCCGTCTGTATTAGACTACAAATGACTGCTCAGGTAGTCGACTCTTTCTTAAAAAATAGTAGCGCGCATACTAGCACGCATACGCAACCTAACTTCAGAGCGGCAAAGTTATTTGACGTGAACTGTACGGTACCCTAAAAACAAGGTAGACTTGATAGTTGACACCACTATTACTATTAGCAAATCTAATTAAATCCTTATCCCCAGGACTCCCACGGCAGCATGGGCCTGGTCGTGCGCGGGCGCGAGGGCAAGGCGTGCCGCGACCCCGTCAAGGTGGACATCGGGGAGAGCGCCGTGGCCGTGGCGTCGGGCGGAGACCATCTTGTTATATTGTCGGTATGTATCTACATCAAGGGACTTATGGTTAACTAATAGCAGCACAGTCAATTGTTCTGGTTAAACTACACTTGGATGGGTGACCATCTTTACTTACCAAGACCCCTCCGTGCTTCGGACACTACCTTAAGCCGTTGTTCCCGGCTGGATTTCTGGATTCATGGATCTTTGACTGTTTGTCAGATGCCCGTAAGTCTGACAACCAGTCTAGGGGTATCATTTACTCAGTAACTAGGTTGTGGAGTTCAGATAGGCAGTCACTCCATGTAAAATACTGATATTCAGCTGCATTCGGTTAGACTGGAAGCAGACCCCAAAATAGATGGAAAAAGGCTAGGCAGATTGATATATCTATTACATCAAGAGATTGAAACTGTTTATGTGATAGACGCTCAAGTACAAGTACTTATGGCTCGACAATATTTTTAGTGCTTCACACAAACAACAAATCTTTAGTCTGTTAGATAAAGGAAATAGGCATATCACAAAAAAAGTGCAAGTAGTTGAAATAATAATTTTTCATGCCGGTTTATTTCATCGTTTTCTTTTTACAATACTCTTACCTCCTTACTAATAAACGTTGTATAGCGTCTGTATAGTTAAGTTACACAACGCTTTTTCTTGTTCTTTCGAATTACTGACGACTGAAAGGGAGAAATCGGTGTAATTATTCCCCGATATAATACGTTTATTAGTAAGGAAGTTTGTGCTAAAAACATTGACAAAAGATGTATAGATCTTTTTTGTACTAATAAAACTTTACCTTTCACCAGAAGAAAATCCAGAGAGATAAGTCTATCTTATCTTATATTAAAAACTCTCATGGAAAATCAACAACAGTACTATACAAGTACTAACAAAACACTTTATCTGTACTTTATATGTAATACCCCTCTGCCCGCAGGCGTCGGGCGGCGTGTACACGATGGGCTGCGGCGAGCAGGGCCAGCTGGGCCGTCTGCCGCAGAGGTCGGCCACGAGGGACGCGCGCCAAGGGTTCAGTAAGTGACGTCATGTAGTACACTGTCGGGCGGCTGTACACGATGGGCTGCGGCGAGCAGGGCCAGCTGGGCCGCCTGCCGCAGAGGTCGGCCACGAGGGACGCGCGCCAAGGGTTCAGTAAGTGACGTCATGTAGTACACTGTCGGGCGGCTGTACACGATGGGCTGCGGCGAGCAGGGCCAGCTGGGCCGCCTGCCGCAGAGGTCGGCCACGAGGGACGCGCGCCAAGGGTTCAGTAAGTGACGTCATGTAGTACACTGTCGGGCGGCTGTACACGATGGGCTGCGGCGAGCAGGGCCAGCTGGGCCGCCTGCCGCAGAGGTCGGCCACGAGGGACGCGCGCCAGGGATTCAGTCAGTTTCTATTATTTTACTTGCTTCCGCCAGCGGCTTCGCCCGTGTAATATCTTTATAAATAACTAGGTTCTGCCCGTGACTTCGTCCGCGAGCCTATAACCTTCCTCAAGAATTGGGCTATGCAATGCAAAAAGAATCTTTCAAATCAGGTTTGTGGTTCTGGAGATTACCCTCTACATACAAACTTACAAACAATCAAATTTTACCTGTTTATAATATTAGTATAGATAGCCTATGTTACTCTTTTTGAATCGATTCAAAAGTTTTTGAGTTTATTCATTTACAAACAGACTAAAAAAAAACAAATCTTTTCTGTTTATATTATAATATGTCTTAAAATGATGACGGAAACTGCATCAAAATCCATCAAACAGTATGAAAACACTAATGGAAATATGTTTAAAAGTACTAACACTTTTTTAAAATAACGTTTTGATATTAAATACACCATGATCGAATTGTTTGGTAATATGCTCCGGATTTCCGCAGTCACGCCTCATTCAGTTAACTATAAAAATCCTCATTTAAAACTCATCGTATTGCTCGGTTAACGGCAAAGTATGGCTCTCTGCGTATTGCCCTACCTATTGCAAACTGAAAAAATGCCTATCTATGCATACTCAACATAATTATTTCCCCAGGTGCTCTGCTAGTACCATCGAAGGTGACCCTGAAGGCAGGCGGGGCTCGCATCTGGGCCGGCTACCACGCCACGTTCGTGCAAGACAACAACGACAAGATGTTCGCGTGGGGACTCAACAACTATGGACAGCTCGGTCAGTATTACATAAAAACATAAGTATTATGTAGGGAAAAGCTTGCCTGCCTAGGTCAACCGCTCGTTAGAAGTAACACTTGAACTACGAAAACCCTTATTGCTACGAAATTAAAGGGTTGTTATTGTCAAATTGTTACCATGATGTGAGGAGTTGACCGTACCAGTCAGTAACCTGAAAACTCGGTAATACAAAAACGTTTTACGAACTGTTTCCTCAGACTAGGGATACCGGAGGCAGAACTCCTTAGTGTTGTTACTTATTTGGTTGCTAATAAAACTTGCATCATCGAACAATACAGTGAAGCATGCCGAAACTATACCTCCGCTCTGTGCATACACGCTCACACACACATATTTACAATCTTTTACAATGACACTACAATCAACCTACACCACACAAAGAGCACACATGTTTACGATACCGGCTTCACATCACTGTTGACAGCGCTCTGTCTTGGTTTTTGAAGTGAAAATTTCTTTAGGCGCGGTGAGCACTTTTTGGGTGAACAAAAATCATGGAACTCGCGTCATCGTCACCGAAGGTGCGTTGAGCACTTTTTTGTTGGCAGCGCACTCTGTTTTATTTTTTTTGGATTTGATATAATTGAGCTACAGCTTTCGTGCTTGTACTGACAAGACACATAAATTCCTGACTTTTCGTTAGACTGCGTTACGTTGTATAAAAAAGTTACTTATTTTTTACTTCCATCGGCAAGACTGCCCGATGTTTTTTATTTGGTCTATTTTCTATTCAAGTTATTTATCTTCAGAACCTACCCAGGTATGAAGTTGTCTGTCAGCCGCGGATCTTATATATTTGTAATTGAATGGAATTCTGTACTGCAATACTAACTTTCTCCTTTACCATCCCAACAGGCATAACAGGCGAAAAACGCAAGACAGCGTTATTCATGCCAACAGAATGCGACGCCTTCACGAGTCAGAACACCACGTGGAAGAGCGTGGCGTGCGGACAACATCACTCTCTAGCGCTGGACAACAACGGGCAAGTGTACGCTATCGGGCGATGCGAGTATGGCAGGTGAGATATCAATCAATCTGACCAACCTTGTCCCAACTATGTTGGGGTCGGCTTCCAGTCTAACCGGATGCAGCTGAATACCAGTATTTTACATGGTAGTAACTGTATAATAATACGATATCCCTTGGTAAGACTGGTTGTCAGACTTTCTGGCTTCTGACGACCCGTAACGACTGTCAAAGGTCCACGAATGACAGCCGGGACCAACGGCAACGTGCTTTCCGAGGCACGGAGGAGTCTCGGCATGGTAAAGATGGTCACCCATCCACGGACCAGCCACATCAAGCATAACTTAACCTGTTGGATAAACCCGTGCTACTGTTTTTACTTATGCCACGAGCTCCTCTCAAGTAAGATATAAACTACATAATACGAGGGCGACACTGAAAGTTCTTATAAAATCAAAAACTGAACAAACTAACAAATTATTAGTTTTATTATATTTTTTCAAAATAGTGTCCATTTATATCAACGAAGTATGCAGTATATTCGCCCACCCTTATCCTTCGACAACCGAAAAACATACTTTTAACATAATTCCATTCATTTTGGGACTCTCAGGATATTTCTAACCATCTCATTTTCATTATTCCAACAGGTTGGGTCTGGGTGACCGCGCGGGTGATGCCGAGGTCCTAGAGCCGGTTCCCAAGCTACAGAATAAGAAAGTTATCAGCATAGCAGCTGGAACCAGCAATTCTTTTGCTGTTACAGATTCCGGTAAGTTAGTTAGTAATGTAACTTTTTAACTACCACCATCTTCATTGTTTGAAAAGATACCTTTTTTAACTCGACAAAAAATTCTCATGAAAACGAAAGTTTTTTATTACTATATAAAGTATTTTTCTTGGGAATAAAGGTGTATTCCTCTTAGGCGAGCTTGAATACCTTGCTGCACTCAATATTAGCCTTCAGTAGCAGATCCAAGAGGGGTTAAGGGGCTCAAGCGCCCCCCAAAAGCGTCCGAGTTCTTCTGTGACAAATCTTAAAGTGAATTTGATATTATTCTAATTAAACTTTTTAATAAGCATTACACTATCTAATGTAATTAATTATCCTTAACTTAATAAGTACCTAATACGTTTTAAGTTTTTTTCTATAAGATGTTTTGTTTATGTAACGAATTTTGCCCTTAGGCTGCCCAGTATGGCCGCCATTTATATTCACCAAGATATCTGTGGTAGTCTACAACCTAACAAAGATATTGCGAAAAGTAATCTGAGCAGGCTTGTAAAATGTGTCTTTTTTAGTGTTTACTTTGCTCAGCGTGGTCAAGCTCCCCTTAACGACAATTTTGGATCCGCTGTTGCTAGCCTTAACTTCCTCGCTTAGATAATATATAATGCTAATGTCACAGCTGAGCTGAGCTCGGAATAGATAGAGTTTATTTACCTAAACTTTGAGGAAGTAAGTAATTTAGAGTGGATTACATAGATGAGGTATGTTCTATGTTAAGGGGTTTGATTTCCGCACTTAGTTCGTCAGGTGGACCATTGTGCGTGGGCCATGGCGGCCGTTTGGTGGTTATTTTAACCAGCCCACTTCCCTTCAGAAGATAATTAAGTCTCCTGGTTAGTTTAGAACATCTGTGTAGGATTTGGGTGACTCGAGGGTTTCTATTCTAATTTGGGTGACGCCCGTGTATTCAAAAAGCACGTATTATCCTGCTAACTCCCTCAAAGTTTAGTTAAATATACTCTACCTATTCCGATCTCTGGACACTGCTTTACTCTTTAGTGAATATTCAACTTTTTGTATGTATACTAAAACATAATGATGGTCTCCCGCAGGTGAGGTAGTGTCGTGGGGCATGGGCTCCGAAGGCCAGCTGGGTACCGGCGGCTGCGCCGACGCGGCGTCGCCCACGGCCGCGCTGACGCCGCCCCTCGCCAGCCGCACGCCCCGGCACGTGTCGGCGGGCGGCCAGCACACCGTGCTGCTTGTTGTACGTATTGCTTATTTGAACCTACACTCAGAAAATACTCCGACCTTTTGTCAAAAGTCTGTACGACACGCGTTAATATACAAAGACTTAAAAAAAGCGGTTTTAATGTCCAGTTCCATGTGAGGAACCCAATATGTTCTACCACACTAAATCCACGAGAGAATATGAGCATATATCCCAAAAGTAAAAACATAGCTCACTTGTATATCAGTATGAATAACTACTTAAAATTTTATTATCTGACGAAGCGAATAAACGTATTTTCTTTCTGTCTTTAATTACAAATCAAGAAAGCCGGTATTTAGGCTGCCTGTCCACTGGAGCGGAGATGTGCCATTATTAACCAATCAAATCTAAACTCAGGGGCGGAGTCAAGATTCTATTGGTTAATATTAGCACTTCTCTGCTCCTCTTTTCTCCTCTCCGCTCCAGTGGACAGGCAGCCTTAATTTCCTTATAAAACTAAAACAATTTACGAATATAGTAAATTTTACTAACACTGATACTATTCTAAGATTCAATGGCATTGATTATCAAGTAATTGGACACAAGAACAATCGATTTAGTCTCTAGATTTTGTCATCTTGAGTATGGTCTCAGACATTATTTATTTTTATAATTTTTTTGTATTCATAGAACAGTCAGATAGACTTCCGCCTTGCATTTACGGGCAACAAAATAGCTATTGAATTCTGAAAAGCTTGTGGCTAAATAATAAAAATCGCACAGATCGATCCATCAAGTTAAACTACGCTTGACAACGTTGATTCGTGGATGGGTGACCATCTTTACATACCGAGACTCCTCCGTGCCTCGGAATGCATCCGATTAGACTGGAAGCCGACCCCGACATTGTAAAAAGGCTAGGCAGATTGAATGTAGCTACTGTATTTTAACACAACTTCAATTATATAATTCCTATTCACTCTACAGGAGGACCCGTTGTCCCAAAAAGAATCATCTCCGCCTCCAGAAAGCGAGACATCAGAACAGAAAGGAGACTCGCAGTCCAACGAGTCAGAAGAGGAAGAGGTCGTGCCCGCTAAGAAGCAGAAGAGTGAACAGGAAGGGGAGATCTCTTCGACCTCTAGCGCGCAGCCAAGTGATGTTGGCGAAGATGCTAAACCACAGGTGAGGGCTCAAGAACCATAGAGTTGTAAGAATTTATTAATAGAAGAGTCGGTTTTATCATGTCATCATCGACAAAATTGTAAATAGGAGTTGTAAGTCCTCTTGCATACGCCCAGGTTCTCGTTGTAAATGACTTTTAAACCTATAAACTTGCAATACTTACAAAAATTGGGCAGAAGATGGCCGCCTTTCGTAGGATTTTAACTGCGAGTGCAAGAGAGTGAAAGCAACCGTTTGACACTCAGAATAATACGGTTTGACAGCACATCTACCACAAAACATGGCGACCGGACACGCAAAACATGACTTTGACGTCACACAAAAGTTTGCCTTTAGTCCTTAACAAACATAATACCGGCTGGCAGGGAGATGGACGCGAAGCCTGTTACCATGGACTCAGTACATGATTCTGAACCCTCCTGCGTTGAAATATTTCGTCGGTAATAACCGGCGAATAATTTCAACGCAGGGGGTCTGAATCATGAATCCGTATATGTCTCTCTTTTCTTATGCAACTCTTGATTAGTTAAAAAGAAGCAAAACGTTTTATCACATGTGTGTGTCGACATGATAGATATTTGTATAACTATTCTACATACAGTAGAATGTGCCATCTCCATAGCGTTTCTACCTCAATGCTCGCTGTCGGGTAGACGGCAATGCGCTGGCGGTGTTGTAGTTTCACACATACCAGTCTGTAGGTTTTACGTTACTTTCGCCGCCGAGTACCCTGTGCCGGCTGCAGTAGCGGGGGGCCATCCAGGGGGGCGGATATTAAGGGACTCAAGCCCCCCAAAAGCACCTGAGTTCTTCCGTGACAAACCTAAAAGTGAACTTGATATTATTCTAATAAAACTTTTTATCAAGCATAATACCACCTACCTAGGGTACAATTGTCATCAATTATTCTTAACTTAATAAGTATTATGTTTTCAAGTTTTTTACTTTATGATGTTTTGTTTACGCGGCTAATTTTGACGCAAAACAAAAATCTCATCACGACCATACTTTTTTTTTATTGACATGCATAAAAATGTATCATCCATCCACTATAGGCTAAAAAGAAAAAGCGCACGCCGTCGGTATCGTCTTCCAACGCTGCAAAGAAACCCAGGAAAAAGGCACGACGGAATTAGGTTCTTTATAGTTGTTTTGTTACATGGTATCATCATACATCGCATTTTTGTGTTGCACTTGGAAAAATAAAGTTTTAATATTTGTCTTGATTGAGTCTCTTTCTTCTCTCTCAAACTATAATGTCAAATAATCAGTATTGATTACCAACAACCACAATATTACTTTGATGAGAAAAACTTGTTCATCACTTTCTGAATTTAAATATTAGTCAGTTTTATTTTATTCGATTTAAAAAAAAAAAGGACTGAGCCTCAGGGTCGGGCCACACCTGCCGAACGTTCCGCTACGGAACGTTCGGTTGACTACGCTCCTAATGTTTTTCAAGTTACCTATGACACATCAGCCGAACGTTACGTTCATAGAAATATGACGCGACGGAGCGTTCCGCCGCGGAACGTTCGGCAGGTGTGGCGCTAGGCTTACAGTAGTTTAGGAAAGTGGATTGGTACCATTTGACAGCCAACTCTAGCACCGCGCGCGCTCATTAGTCAAATCAAATTGCGCGTGCTTCTCCGGCTTCCTGTTACACACTTCCGTCGCTTTCCACGAAATCACTACCACAGCTTGCAGGAAAGCGAGAGGCAAGATGTTACACATCAAAAATACAATAGGGGCCGCAAAAAAATGAAATTGAAACCATTGTTTTTAAATTACATATTCCAAGCATTTAGATCTGACTGCATCACTAAACACATTTAGCGCTAAACTAATCTGAATATTCTGAATCGATCTAAAACATCGTTCTGTTTCTATCAATGAAGGTTTTCATAAAAATGCCACCAGTTGGCGCCACTTTGACTAGAGTCGCATTTTTTGCAGTGTCAAGGCACTGCAAAAACCGTAAGAAAATTTGGATTACGCGGATACCTTCGGGCATCCCCCTTTTAGCCTGCGCAGACGACGGATTTATGTCCGCGGACGTTTTTGTCCGCTAAAATAGATCGCTTACAACTGTATCGAGTAACGCAAACGAGGGATTAAAAGTACCGCGTACAAAAGATACATTTTTGTAAGCGATCTATTTTAGCGCGGATTTTTGTCCGCCTACAAAAATCCGTCGTCTGCGCAGGCTATTAATGAAAGCGGCCCGGGTTACGGGGCTTTACTGGATAGTTATTTTTACAAGTGCAACACATACTAAACAAGTAGAGAATTTATAAAGGTGAGGGCAGGAAGTAGATAACATCAAAAAGAAGAGGTGATGGCAAAATATTCACTTTATTTTATTTTAGATTTATTTTTGATTTATTTTTCATATTTTTTTTTAGTTTGTTTTGTCCATTGTGTTGTTCTATTTTATGTTTAGTTTGTTTTGTATTATTTTTAGTTTTGTAAAAGTCGAGTGTAGTCAAGTAAAGGATGTCAACAGCGTATGTAGATGTAATTATTTATGTAGATAATAATATGCCTGCAGTTATTATGGTAAATAATTACTGATTGATCAATCTAAAATGTTTTTTCGGATTGATTAATCAATAGTTGTGACTTTACCTTTACAATGGTTATTCTTGGGCCAACCAAAGATTTCAATCTTAGATTCGCTCTGCCGCGTCAAAAGATGGTCGCGTCGCGTTTCTATTTCGTTTTGACACCTCTGACCAGGGACCGAAAATCTTAATAAATTACGGTACAGGTATCGAGAAATTTTGGTTACTTCTATGACAAAGTTTACCGCTATCTGAGTTACCTTGACCTACCTACTAATGCCGACGTCAGTAAGATAGAGGTAATTTTTATTTCGGTAACCGTTATTAATACTGGTTAAGGTAACTTAAGGTAAGGCAATTTAAGGAAACCTTTAAAAATTCCTGTAAACAATATAAACGTCGTCCGTGCCTCTAACACACACAATGTCTCAGAGAATTGACTTGGTTTTCATGTTAACACCATATTATTGTTTGAGCTCACTTTTCTTATTATGGACACCTTTTCGCGTGACGTAGTACGGTGAGCGTCAATGTAACGATTTAAATCTTTGGAGCGGACATGTTTTACTTAAATATTCACTTATAAACCAAAATAGGCTGGCCCAAATTATAACCATTCAAAAAAAAATATTACAGGGTTTTTGGAAAATCAACATTGAAAACAAGAACATTATTATATCAATATAATTTACCTTTCAGAAGGTGAATGGTGATGAAAAGAAAGAGACTCCTATGGAAGTAGATGAAACTGGTGAGTTTTAGCATTTTACTAATAACAGTAGACACAGAATATTTACTGTATTTGGAGGGGTTAATTAATTTAATTTATACAAAATTTAATTTATGGTCGAATTTTTTGGATTGAGTGACAGTATCCCAAATTAACATAGTATTATAAAATTACGCCTACATACCTGACGGGGTAGTCAAAATCAGTCAATTCTAGTACTTACCCTGTTACACTTGCTTTTTATGAATCTTATACTGAGCATAGGTCTCCCTTTTTATTTTATAAATGTACTTTCTAACATTCCAATTTACAAACAACTCGTTTACTCTCCTCAGTCGTATCCCACACTGGTGAGGATCACGATGAACCTCAGGTGATGTCTGCATGCATTTGCTGTCACCAAAAGTTATCTCAACAAAATAAATAATAATAAAACTCCTTGCTTCCTTCCACAGACAACCCAAAAGAACAGAAAGACGAGACAGAGACAAAATCAGCAGACGAACACACAGACACTGATCAGACCGAACCTGAAAACGTACAGCCAGAGGACTCCAAACCAGAGACAACAGACACCTCCAGCCAAGAAACCACAGACAGTGATACCAAGTCTCAGGAAACGGACAAAGCTGATGTAGAAATGAGCGAAGAACGCACAGAAGTGAACGGGACACCTGAAACTATTGAAACTAAGACCGTTGATGTTATACAGACAGCCAACCCCTTGACTACTACAGCGTGATGGTAAATGTGTTTGTGATTGGACAGTACATAGTTGGTTTAAACGTTCGGGTTTGCGTTGGACCGTTGAGTTATACATATCTTTACACTAAGATTCCGTAGCTGGGATGTTGAAATTAAATATATGTTTATCGGTGATTTTTCTTAATAAATTTGAGCCCTTAGCTGTACCTCTTTACATCACTTTAGCTAACATGATTTGTTTAACACATTTTAATATAAAAATAAACATTAGTTTATAAATGGAATTTATTCTAAATAAACCGCCTGGTTGTCGCATTTTTTAGTCTATGTGAATATTAGATTTGATATTAGCATCTTCATTAAAGTTCGTGCCTTTCCTCTATTGAGGATCTCATCACGGATAGGCTGTAGCAAGAACGCTTTTTAAAGGAATTTGTAAGTCAGTGTCGTGTTCTTAAAACTATGGTGGGGTATGTTTCATGTAGTCTTAGAAAAAGTTCGGTTTTGTAGAGCGTTGTCTCTGCCACAGTCTTGGGGCGTTTGCTCACTTCCGTATCCGGTTCGTGTTCGATACGTGAAAAAGACGGATGGGAAATTCATGTCCTAGCGTTTGCACACAAGTATCCGTATTTGATCCGTTTTATATATTCGGTTTTGATCCGTCAAAAAACGACTCTGAAATGAGAATTTACGAATCAAAGACGAACCGTATACGCATGACGTCCGAACGTTTCAAAAAAATTACTAGGATAGCCAAACCGGATCAAAAACAAACACGAATCTAAAGGTGCAGCACGCTTAGCATGACCACCGTAGACACGGGTTTTGTCTACGGAAGAATAGACAAAATGACAGATTGTGATTGTTTAGCTGTCATTTTGTCTATTCTTTCGTCGACAAAACTCGTGTCTACGGTGTTTCTACGGTGGTCATGCTACGCGTGCTGATAGACTTGAGCATTCATTTGTACCAGAACATAGAGCATTCGCCGTTTTTAAATTTGTCGAACTGAACAACGAACAGAGCCAAGCATAGAGCCAAACACCGCTACTATCATTTTCACGATCATTCTAGCGAACGCTCTAAGCAATGCTCGTCAAAATATTCTTCACGAAGATGGAAACGGAACAAATACAATGGCTCGGTCGAAAATCTCGAAGCAAATTTACTCTCGTTTCGCTTGAATGCTCAAGTTTATCAGCACCTTATGACTCAATGTGTTATATGTTCGTCCGGGTTCCTAGGGTTTTGTTTTACTCATTATCTACGTAGTATCACTGCCTTGATCCTGCTTGATGAATATCCAAATTCACAGAGAAAATAATTGTTAAAATCCGCTGTTTTCAAGCAAGCATTTATTTGAAATTAACTATTACTTACTTTTATATTGTCAGTGAGCCGCAAAGTCGGTGGTTTAACTTGCTGAGAAGTGGTTTTCTGGGTTTGTGTCCGGTTATTGGCAAGCCAATAGGCTCACCCCTATTGCATGCGGCATAAATACTTCTAAACACTCCTTATGAGAACAAAAAAAACGCTCACAACTGCGATTCATACCTACCCGCAGTTTTAAATGTTTAGTTTCAAAAAATCTTTTCATTTAACTCATTAGCCTTTCGTCTATCGCTAAACCCCTACGTATAAATTGACTAAAGTACCAAATGGTAC
Source organism: Conistra vaccinii (assembly GCA_948150665.1). Taxonomy (NCBI): domain Eukaryota; kingdom Metazoa; phylum Arthropoda; class Insecta; order Lepidoptera; family Noctuidae; genus Conistra; species Conistra vaccinii. The sequence goes on along the minus strand of OX411341.1, from coordinate 14,667,014 downwards.
TTTTTGACACTTGAGTACAGACGGTACCGAGTCTTAATGTACTGAATTGTATTGTTGTACAATACGGTGTATTTTTACAAAAGTATATTCGAAGTTGATCTAAGGTAAGCTGAGCGGATGTAATGTTTTTAACGGTTAGTTCAAATACGTCTTTAGGTGTACGATAAGTACATGACTGCCTATCCATGGCTGATTCTGGCGTGAAGGTTGTGTTATTAATAATTTAATATTATGTTTGACCTTAATAAAACTAAAACTATTTTTTTTCTTCACTCTCCTATGGTTTCCCTTTGCTTCTGCAACCATTATTCATCTGCCGCATATCCCCCTTGTAATTATTATGTAAACAATGTTATCTTATGAGTATAAATATTTAATTATAATGTTACTCTGATTCGACCTTTTGAAGGTTTGAAATTCCATATAATGGTAGCACTTGGTTCTAGTATAAGCAGAAATACTAGGTTTACTATATTTATTTAATTCAGACTATCGTTAAATACATTACATTTAGCAACATTTTTCACACTTCTCCAATAGATGTCAATGTGTTAGTTTAATAGTTACAGATCCGTTTGTTGTACAATTAAAATATTTACGTCTTCGCGATTTGAAACGGCGCGATAGCCCGATTAGAGTTTCTCTGCATTTTTATAATAGTTAAGATTACAGTTAAATATTTCAATGTTCACTTTAGAATGAATTATATCGATGTCAAATAGGTAATAGTTAGGTCATACGCCCGAAGTAGGAATGAAAGGGAATAACAAGGTAATAGAAACAGCAGCCAATCAGAGCGTCGCTGTAACACGTGCGCGTGCGTGCGTTCAGCCAATGAGAGACGCGTACTCCGACGCATAATAATAGCGAATTTTAAAGATAAAATATTCCATGTTATTCATTTTCTTTTCTACTCTGGTCACCGGCCATTTTCACATTTTATCGTGACGTTTCGAATTGTTAGCAAGGCACAGATGTAGAATTAGTAGAAACGTTTTCAACTTCGAATATCACAGTAGTTGCGTTCCGAGACTGTCATGCGTCGAAATTTTGTTATAGAATTTTTGATATACTGGCGTTTTGTTCGTCTCAAGTATTTCTAGACGGGACTGGGAGTTATTTAAAAATAATGCAATTGGAATTGTTTCGTTTTATAGTTGAGGCTTAGATAATTCCTCAAATGATTGATTATTCTAAGCAAAGATAAATACTTAAGTTTAAATTTAACAGTAGGATAGTCGCAATGGAATTTACATGCGAGTGTTTGACACCTATGTAGCGACATCTTAAAATATATTAATCGTATTAAAAACTGATTCGAAGAATAATTTAATTTATGACAAATCGAATTGCTATGGAGTTAGAAATTGTAGCTTTTAAGTTTTATATTATGATATAAGTTGGCAGAACTAGAAAAAGTTGCCAAAAAGATAGAAGAAATTGTAAAGCTTGAGTACGAACAAAATACAGTGTTATTATCATCATAACGCGTGCATTCTCGAACGCGACGTGTAAAATAGTATCTTTTAGCGATTTATGTCGCTTATAGTGCTGAAGTTGCTAGAGAATAAAGAAATATAAATAATAATAACTAATTATAAGCGAATTGTCGATTGTTGTATGCGTGTCCTCACTGGTACAAAAACAAACAATATTTCGGAAAATAGATAAGTATTGTAGCAGAAACATTGAAATCATTAAGTAAACGTTATGTTGAAAGTTTTTTTTTTTTTCATTATTTTATAGTAACGTTTTTCGTGCATGATTTAAAAGTACAAAATGTACTGGTTCTTTCACGACGCTATATTTCTTAATTGTTAAAATAAAGATGAATTACTATAATGTATTGTGTTTTCCTAATAAAATAGTAGTGTAACATCTGTGTTTTATTTTTTTGTGTTGTTTAAGACAATGTTTTCGTGAAAATTCTACGTTTTTCGTAAAGAAAAATACCAAACATATTTTTTGATATGGTTTATTTATTCAAGTTGCAGAAACTACACATTTGGAATACAAATACTACGCTAAATGCTTTTGAGCGTACATTATAATCATTGACAGTAGAATGTTTTGTTATAAATTATAACAGTAAAAAAATGCGCGCACGACGATTGATTCCAAACTGTTTTGACATTACATACATACACTTACTCACGCCATAGCCCATGGGGGTAGGCTGACACTACAGAATGCCACATGCTACGATCCTGACATACTTTTGCTCCATCTTTTAAAATTACATATGTGAATTTCAGACAATATTATACATAATAAATATATACTTACTAGTTTCTGCTTTGGGCAGTGGTAAATAGGTCCATTGTGCCTCTACTATGATAAAACCTAACTAAATAGTATAAAAGAACAATTCTGTGCGTTCCTAATTGCCCTTGTAGACATATTCAACTACAACTATTCATCATTGGCATTTGTGGAAGAGACCACAATTTTACCAATATCACGTAGTTACTATCTTTCTTAGTTACTATGAGAGACTATCAAAGATTTTTTGACAGAAATGCAACTTTTTCTAAAACTCCATTTGCCCATAGCTGGGTACTGTAGCGAATTATCATAAATTCTTGTGAATATTCGAGTTCATTCCATCTGCCTACCCAATATAATGACTATCAATCTATTATATTAAAGAAAAGCGATTCAGCGCCCTTTGTATTCGAATAATATAGTAGGATATATTATAAGGATATCATATAATAATTTACTTCATATACACGTTATAATCTACAAAAATATGTAAGTATCTAAGAGTTTCCTTATTCAGAATACAATGAAAACTGACGTTAATTTTTAAGACAATTCCGTAAACACTAGTCCCTAGGGAACAAATGTTGCGGACCATGGCGTTCGACAACTACGTCAATGTCCCGAGAGAATGTCGAGGAACATTTTGCAGGCCACACTAGCCAGTGTTTATAGAAATGTCGCCCGAAGAGGTGGCGATTAGTGCTGCGTATAAACTTATTTCGAGCAGTTCAGCGAAATGTAATCGAAAAAGTGGATGCGGAATTACTACAATGAGAAAAAAAGCAACATGTTCTACGTCACGTAAATGCGTCAAGATGTTGCGCGGCATATAACCGAACACAGGGCATCGCGCAGCATCACGTAGATTGAACGTTCCGCGTCAAGTTGGGCGACATATTGTTCCCTAGTGTATTCTCAGTTTTAAGTTAAAAACTAGTTACAACATTTCCTTACCGATACAAAATACATGTAGATTAATTTTCGTCTATTAACGCCTTTGCAAATCAATCGCAGTGCGCGTAAAAAGGGGTAATCGCCATAGTTTTACAACACAAATACACCAAGAGAACATTACATACAAAAAGTTGTCTATAATTTTATATTGCTTATTCAATGTTGCCGTGAATAAGCATTAAAATCAATGTTTTTTTAATACTAATCTACCTAAAACCGCCAAAAACAACTTCCCTCATGAAAATAAGAACTTCTAAGTAATTTACATCGTCAGAAAATGTCAATTCAGAAATGTTGGAAACATCTGTATAAAAAAATGTGAAAATTAATATTGCACCAATTTTGGCTGTATTTGACGGTCACAAGTAAGTTACAGCTGCATTAGCAGCTAGATGCAAAAGCCACTTGATACAAAAATATCACATAAATACACAGAATTTGAAATACACATCAGAAGATTTCAAACTACGAATGCAAGTTTGTGCATCAGTCTAATATCTATTCGAAGATAACCAGATTTTTAGATTCTATCAAATTCTTACAGTAAAATTTATATTTTCCAAATCTTAAGAATTATACGAAACTGTCCACCACCATAGGAACTTTAAAAAATACAATTGGAGTCAATTTCAAAATTTTATTGGTACTCTAAAATATCATAAAGTATTTTAACATTTTGACTAATTTAAGGTCTGTTTCGTCACCTATAGTTAAATTCAGGTGACCTTATCTAGTAGATAGTGTCTTATCAGGAAACTGAAACAAGCCCTAAGATAACAATTTCAATATGCATACACGTGCATAACAAATGTTAGAAGTAGGTACTTACTTCTTTCGTATTATTCGATTAGCTTAAACCCATCGAATGGGCGTTTTTATAATTTTTAACTTGACGAGAATTATCGTGGACTTCCACGGCATCACGATAACACTGGGAAGTAAAATAACATAACATCACGCCTTTAATCACCGGAGAGCTAGGCAGAGGTGTACCTAATAGTAACCCGACATTTCGAAGTCCCATGTAATAGGGGGCGAACCTATAGCCATCAACCGGGCACAAATTCAGTCTCCGGGCTGCTACTGAGAAATTCCAGATGGAAAAATTCAATAACATTTTGCCCGACCTGGGAATCGACCTCAGGACCTCATGATCAGTAGTAGCGCTTGCGACCACTAAACCAACGAGGCATTATGAAAATATAATCGTCTTCGTGGTGGATGATAAAGTGGATCGATGACCTTGTGAAGGGTGCAGGAATCCGCTGGATGCGGGAAGCAGAAAACCGGTTGAAGTGGCGGTGCTTGGGGGAGGCCTATGTCCAGCAGTGGACGTCTTTCGACTGAAATGATGATGATAACGTTTTGACGTGCACGTTTTTTATATATTTTACTTCCTTGCCGTTTAAGTCCATTGTAATCTCGTCATGTTAGAAATTATAAACGAGCAACAACGTACGATGGCCCGCTGGCGGTCCATAACTTTACATATTGACACATAATGCACAAAATTGCATGTCTAGCCTAACTTTAACATCTATTGTTACAAAAATGTCTTAGAAAACAACATATTATTTGGAGTTCAGACGCCTTTAAAATATAAAAACTCGTAATTGAGATTTTAATTTAATTGGACGTAAATGTCCGGTGTTTGGCAGAGAATACCGCTTCAAGTGTTCGAAAGCTGTTCCGATACTCATTTGGCCCGATATAAATAATGATGGCCTCAAAAACAGATAGATATCGCTATTATAAGTTTATATACCCCGACTATTGCGCAGCAAAGGGTAATGAACTTAAGTCATTCGCCTAGGCAAGTCTGACAACCAGTCTTACCAAGGGGTACCGTGTTACCCAGTAACTGGGTTGTGGAGGCAGTCGCTCCTTGTAAAATACTGGTATTCAGCTGCATCCGGTTAGACTGGAAGCCGATTCCAACATAGTTTGAAAAAGGCTAGGCAGATGATGATTACCTAGGCAAACTCCGTCATTTATGTAAGATACCGGCATGTCCTAGAACCAATAAATTCGAAGACATGTGACATCTACCAACCCGCACTGGGCCCGCGTGGTAGATTACGGCCCACTCCCTCTCACAGAGAGGAGGCCTGTGTCCCAGCAGTGGGAACATTAATAGGCTGATGATGATGTAAGACATGCCTAAGCCTATGCTCACTTCTGCATCGTTTTTGTAGTTCAGTAGTTATGAAATGTCAAGTTCTGACAGTCACAATATCATTGGCTCATCTCAATTACACTTCAAGTCTTCATTAGTAGATTTTGTGGAAGATTTATCAAAGGTCAACGTCAGTACACTTTGACCTTGAGACACTATCAATCACAATTTGAATGATTAGGATATTGCTAATCCATTACTTCCTATGTTCGAAAAAATTGTCTGCCCAACAACGTAAACAACGCAATGTATGTTGTTGAACTGTCAAAATGAAATGGCCTGACCATCAAGCATAGGGAATATGAAAAGCTATTCCTCCATCGTTTATGGCTCATTTTCATTAGTCGATAACGCGGTCGATACACCGTCTGCGGGGAATCCCCGTAGCGGGCGTGCCAACCAATGAAATAAATCGGTTGGAAAAAACCGTGCGGTCTCACACCCAATGAAAAGGATCCGTCAAAGCAACTGCCAAACATGCGGTGCAGGTTCTCCGTATACCACAATCGTTCTTTATGGCATGCTTAACAAAAATAGCCAGCACTCTACATACGGGCCCTATCTATACTATAAGTAATAATATTTATTTTTGCATTGGATAGCCCACTGCTTGAGGAAGCTCATAGGCTCGCGGACATAGTTGCGGGCAGAAGCTAGTCGAATAATGAAAACGGTTCTCTGCATGCAGGCCCTATGGCTTGCGTTACAGAAATCTCCCGCACCCCGCATACGAGCCCTATCGACCAATGAAAATGAGCCTTTAACGATGATATTGTTGAAAATGACGTATTACTTCATTCGCCATTTACATTTTAGTTGGAGAACTGAATACATCTAAAATCTTAACTGTGGCCCATAAAGCAATGTTTTTATTATACACATAAAGAAATAATTGTCAGTAAAAAATTCAAATAATTGTCTATCCGTTTGAGAGGCATACTCATAGGAATGGTTGGGCATACATCGATGACACACAAACAGCTATATCGTGTTGAAATTAAACATCTATACATACACACATACTAAAACACTCGGCTTTCATACTAGTTTCTATGAAATAAGAAATATACTGACTTCCCGAGTAGCCATACTGCGACTCGGGACGCGAAATTCGTGCGTTGTTATTTTAAATGCAGGTTTCAATGCATGCTATTTCATCTTTTGCAAAATTTATCTTCATCCTAATGATAGCGATAAGGCAGATCTTTTTGTAAAATTGGAATAAAGAGTACTCAATCATTATAGAATAGTAAATTCTAGAACTTTCAACAATCTTCTAGTATCGAAAAAAATGCGGTACAGTACTTCGTTTGGCAGTAGACTTATTATATATTTGAGATATTATTATCAAGTTTTGGAAAAACCAACTCAATGCCACACATGACAAAGTTCAAATTCCATTGCATCCAATTTTTTAAGGATAATTTTATTACAAAAAGGTAGGTATTCTAAAATCATCTTTAAATGCATAACGCTAAAGTAGATAGTTGAGTAAGTGAAGATGGAGAGATTAGAATTCAAATATAGCAGATTTCTAGCTAGTCAAATCTTCAATACTGAATAACGACGGCTTATGTGCGTAGATCCTAGAAGCAGAATGTTCGAGTATGTGTGCCGTATATGAGTGTACACATTGAAGAAGCAATAATAGTTAATTTACATAGATGTTATGTGTACAGGTGATCACTCGGCGATCTCGGCGTCCTCAGCTTCGTCTGAAACAAATAATAATAAATATTATATACAGAACAGTTCTGTGATATGATACCGCACAGCTTTAAAAGCTATAAGTCAAAATAATACAAATCTCCTAGAACAAGTGTTTCAAAAATACGTAGTTTCCAAGATAACATACCACTAAACTCTCGACGTGTACCCACCAATGGACTGCGATAGGCTCAGATGAAGGCATCGATCACTAATAAAGAACTAGATACACAATCCCAAACAAAAGTTCTCTTAAAACTGTCACCAAATTGTGTTTAAGTAATAATAGTCGAAATGAATATACATTAATGTAAATTCAACCTTAAACGCAATGCTTAAAGTTTATTTCACAAAGCTATGTTCAAAACGCAATATATTTTTACGACCGATACTAAGTGGCATGTTTACCGTCGGAGCGTTCGAATGCTACTAAATCAAAAGCGCACCCAAATGTTCAAGTGGGTGCTTATTCGGTGAGGACACTTTTTGCCGCTGATTGTGTATCTAGTTCTTTATTAGTGATCGATGGTTGAAGGTCTAGAAATAGACCCAAAATCAGTTTTAAACTCACCATTTAAACGGTCATGCTGCCCGTTCACGTTGTCCAGCCTCATCTGACGCAGCCGAGCGGCCGCGTCCTCAGGAGTATTGTTGCTTTCCTCTGCGTCTTCAAACTCGTCCTCTCCTGGGAGAGAAATAGTCATCGATATAGTATAATTGTGTCGTTAGATTTCAAATCGCATCAAGTCCACTTTTGACATAGTTAGCTTTTATTCTTATTTAAAAGGCAAGGGAAGTATCTTTTACAATATTTTACCGAATTGAACCAAGTCCCTGTAGTTTTCAAGCAAAATAAGTTTAAAACACATCCCTTTTTTCAAATTGAACGAAGTCCATTTGACATGTTATATCAAAACGCAGCAAGTCGCATTGAGCCAATCAGAGCGACGCGATCGTTCAAAATTTTGATTCAAACTGCACTAACTCCAGTATTCTGTTAGATCAAATGATGCTAAGTCCGAAGGACTTGGTTCATTTTGACAAAATAAACCTAAATCCAAATTAGAAATTCGTTTTTCTCGTAATCTAGAAAAATTTCATAGAAACAATGATAGAAAGAATGATAGAGAATCCGATTTTTGATAGTCACACCACCCTCAAAATGAGATAATAAAAAGCCTTACTCGAACAGAAAAAAAAACCGGTTTTATGAATTAAATCATTTTGGACTTATTTCAATTTGAAATCTAACGACACAATTACGTTGTTGGAGAGGCAAAAAAACTTAAGACTACAGTCCAGCCGTCGAAAGAATGCGTTCCTGACATCTGTTAGTTCGACCATTTCTAGTATTAATAAGGATCAAATTCGCAAAACACATATTCGTTAGTATGAAAGTGACAGGGGTCAAGAACGCATGCTCTCGACGCGACTGTAATGAGACTGTTTTCGAAGAAGGCTAGATATCCATATAATGAATGATAAATGATTTTATTTCTGTTTCTGAAAGACCTTTGAGTCTAGTTTCGCCCTCAATGACCATGATTTGATAGTTTGATTCTTAAAGATTCGTCGTACGTAAAGATGCGACGAAGACAAAACAGAAGAATAATCAGCAACATGCAACTTGACAGCACATTTTGGTCAAGACTTAATCGACTTACAAAGCGTCGCCAAGGTCTACTTTTATCATATTTAAACTAGCTTCTGCTCGCGAATTCGTCCGCGTGAATTTTCAGCCCTCGACCCACCGAGTCGCATTGCATCGCCACACAAAACAACTACACTTCGTTTTTCACTTAGCGTTTTTTTTCTTTTGCTCGGCTCTTAAGGGCCGTAGCGTAATTTAAATAGCATATAACCTTCCTCAAGAATCAGGCTATTAAATGTAAAAAATATTTTTTCAAATCTCACTGGTAGTTACAGAGATGAGAGCGTTCAAACAAACAAACAAAAAACCAAATAAACTCTTCAGCTTTATAATAAGTGCAGAAGATACTGTTTATCTAAAAAAACATGCAGGAATAACTTTGAAATAAACCATAGCTACCTCTATGGGACTGCCAATAGAAGTGAAAACTAAGTAACGCCATCTAACGAAAATCTCAGGAATTTATGTGGCTTGCTGTCAGTACAAGAACGAAAGCTGTAGCTCCATTAAAACAATTCCAAAAAAATAAAATAGATTGCACTGTCAACAAATTCTACTCTCTGTCCGTCTTACGAATTTTCGATCAGGTCATGTGTCCTGACGCCTGACGCGAGTTTAACATTTTTTACCCATCCCAAAAAGTGCTCAACGCGCCTAAAGAAGTTTTCACTTCAACAAACAAATAGAAAACCAAAGTAACTCTTCAGTTTTATAATTAGTACAGAACCACAGGTTATCTGAAAAAAAAATAAGATTCCAAAGACATGTGACAGTCTGATAATAAATCACAGTGAAAATATACTTTCGTCTAGTTTGATCCTCTTTGGTTCATCATCATAATCATCATCAGCCTATTAATGTTCCCACTGCTGGGACACAGGCCTCCTCTCTGTGAGAGGGAGTGGGCTGTAATCTACTAGGCGGGCCCAGTGCGGGTTGGTAGATGTCACATGTCTTCGAATTTTTCATCTCTTTGGTTACCTTCATCTAACTCCTCCCCGTCCATAAAAGGCTCCTCGTCCTCATCTATCTCGTCCGCGGGGTCGGGGTGCAGCGACTGGCCCTGGTTCATAGCCAGAAACATTCCTTCCAAGTCGTTGTCATTTGGTGGCACGAATCTAAATGGTGGAGAAATAATCTTTGTTAAGTTAGGATTGTTAGCTACAGTCGTTTCACAGTTATTATATCACACTGTCATAGTGATCTTTATTCTCAAAATACAATAGACGATGTATATTTAGTAACTTAATCCGCTTAACTGTTCTAAAGAGTCTTAGAGAACCCTGTAAGAAATCGACACGTGTTTCGCCTCTCAACGAGGCATCCTCAGGATGACGATTGACTTGTTGCGAACTCGGACACGAAGTGTTGCCACCACACGAACCGAACGCAAAGTGAGCTTCAACCGCCCGACAACCCTACTTATATAGGATCGCTTATCGGCCCACCTTGGCTAGGATCGTTATCAGTGCGATAAGCAAACAATCGCAACAAAGGTGACCTCGGAATACTCGTAATTAATTCGTTCAACAGAGTAACGTTTCCTGTATTATTTTTTGCAATTTCTAATCTTTCTAGTACTACTAATCGTACTAGTAGTACGATTGGGAGTAATCCCTTCCTACATCAATATTCGTTCCAATACACATAGTAGTTAACAATCTTTATTCTCATCACATCAAGCACATTAATCCGAAAAATTCAGACGCCTTGTGCAGAGCTTTGCGTTTGAACTCGAGATCTATGACTTGCCAGTCTGACGGTCACTCTACTAGACTGTCACTGCTCTATTTGTTTCCAATGATTACAGTGTGGCTACCATGAGTTTCATTTTACCATCTCGATCAAACGCATCGACCGCGTTTGGCACTCCGATTGGCAGCCGGCCAGCCTTCACCGGTGAAGGGCCAATCGGAACGCCGAACGCGCTCGATGCGTTTGATCGAGAAGGTTAAATGAAACTCATGGTAGCCACACAGGACTTAACGAAACAGTACCCTAATTACGTAATACACGATCAATCGGAATCTGAATCGCTTTGAAACAGATTTCTAATCCATTGCTTCAAAAGTTCGAAAATAAATTCTGCTCAGCAATTTAAACAACGCAATGAATGTTGTTGAACATTGTTGTTGTCAAAATGAAAGAAATTAATCGGAATCGTTTACAAAAATGTGTTGCATAATTAGATTGCAGGTATAACAGAAATCAAGACCGGGCTGCTGCCGTGGCTAGCCGCTAGCTGTGCCATCAAGTTTATTTTACTGTATCTCGTCGGCAGTATGCATCACTTTTCACAAGCTTTTCACTGTTCAATATTTTTGTTACACTTTTTTTACTTGTGTTATAATTATGTTGTGTTTGTCTATGCTAAGTAAATGTTTTTTCTTTCTTTTCTTTGTTCTTTCTTTCTATTAACTTGATTGTAAGACATTAACTGAGTAAAACTAACGATGCCAGAACTTGAGAACACAAAGATCATGTTTCACAATCGCGTTGCGGTTAACGCCATGACCGCCATGACATAACTACTTGCCTTGTAAAAACCATTACTGATGTCGAGTCTTTCAACTTCGACAAGTTGATTTTTATAGCGAACTAACTTCTGCCCGTGTCTTCGCTCGCGTTGAGGCCAGAAATTATCCTGCAGGGACGTCTTATCTGGGATAAAAAAGTATGTTCTAACCCAGCAAGGATGGATCCAGTGGGGGGGCAGAGGGGCACGTGCCTCCAGACGGTTTAAAATAAAATCAGCTGGCCTGAAGGTATATCTATCAAGAAATTGCTTAAAAAATTACCGCTAAAGAAGTAGGCTACTATCTTCAATGAAAAAGAATTAATACCAAAAACAGCATAGTTCAATACAAGATGGGAGACACTTCTCTGTCTCATCTGTCTGGCCCATGTGCTGTTATCAGAAATAAATCCTGGATCTACCCTTGTCACCCAGGTCATGGTATAATTAGCTGTGTACCTTTCATCCAAATTTGTTCAGCCAGTTAAGAGCGTTTTCGTCGTACGGCATTTCATACAAACTTTCAAGCCCTTGTTTTTCGAAATGACTGAACCGATTTTAATGAAACTAAGCATACGCATAAGCAGGATACAAAGTTCTAAAAGTTAGTTAAGAACATTTTCGAAAAATAGTGTAACAGCCAAATTAGACCGATTTAAAAAATTCCATAGAAACAGATTTCCAGTTATCTGTTTTTAAATAAGACATTTCGAAAATGTTCTGAAAGACCTTTGTATCCTGCATATGCGTATGAAGTTTAATTAAAATCGGTTCAGTCGTTTCGAAAAACAAGGGCTTGAAAGTTTGTATGAAATGCCGTACGACGTAAACCCTCTTAAGGCGTAAAAGGTAACAGACAGAGTGACAGACTTGCTTCAGATGCACCATTAAGATCGTTTTGTGGTCAATATAACATCACTAGCTTCTGCCCGCGACTTCATTCGCGTAAAATTTCTTGTACCCCCGTCCCACCCCGTCGTATCGCATCGCCCGGTCGCACTATTACTTCGTTTTCGCTTAGCGTTCTCTTTGCTCGGCTCAGAATCGTAGTGTGATGTTCATAAGCCTATAACTTTCCTCAAGAATTTGGCTTTAAAATGCAAAAAGATTTTTTTCAAATCCGACAAGTAATTCCAGAGACTAAGGCTGCCTGTCCACTGAAGCGGAGAGGAGAGGAGAGGAGCGGAGATGTGCCAAAATTAACCAATAGAAGCGCACCTCTGGAGCGGAGTTTTGATTCTATTGGTTAATATTGACACATCTTCGCTCCTCTCCTCTCCTCTCCGCTCCGGTGGACAGGCAGCCAAAGGGCCTGTTTCACCACCTTCGATTAAGTTCCTATTAACTTACTTGGCAGATAATTTCATACAAATTCTGTTCCATTTTTGAATTTATTCAGTAAGTAGTGGCTATTCGTAGGTGGTGAAACAGGCCCTTACAGTAGTTGCATGATGTGTATCTGACATCTGACATCTCATCGGTAATAAGCAACATAAAAGGGGGCGGGGCCTCGTCAAAGTCGGTTCTGACAACAAACGCTAGCACCGCGCGCGCTCATTGGTCAAATAAAATAGCGCGCGCCCCCCCGACTTCCTGTTACACACTTCCGTCCCTTTTCAAGAAATCACTGCTACAGATTTTTAGGGTATTTAATTATGTTCTCAAGAGGAAAGTTGTTACACATAAAAATACAAGCTTTATTATTAGTATAGTATTTAGATTTGTATATAAAAGTGCAGCAAATTGTCTTACCGTAATTTAGTCATGGGTTCCTCATCAGCGTCGTACTCGTCGTCATCGTCGTCTGCTATCGCGTCGCCGGCGCCTTGCTGTGTCATCTCTGGTAAACTGGGATTTAGAAAATATAACTCATTTTACACACAATACAGATGAAATACCATAAAATTAACTACTATAGGGGGATATTACATTATCATAATAACTAGGAGAAATATAAAGGGTTATTGGTAATATATCAACATGGAAAAATGCCAAATTACTCTTTCTGGTGGTGGTGCTGATTTGCTGTAGATTTTAATATTCAAATAATGGACAAGAAGTGTTTATGGTACACTTTTTAAATGACCAGCCACCACAGGATGAGACTGGCCACATACTGTGATGCTGACCAAACTATGAAACAATTACCACAGACCTGAGGTTCCCACAACACATCAAGAATGTAAACCGTTCTGACTGAATCAAGCGGAGGTACAGATGTTAATGTATGTACATAATTATGATGTTCATTTAAATAAGATATTATAATTGTGTATAATATGTATTCTAATCCATACCTATTTTAAATAATTTGCCTGCTATTGTATTATGCACTTCACATTCATTATGCACAACATCCTTTAGATTAACCATATTAAAATTTTATGCATTTATTTTCTGTGTGTATACTATGTGCCTTAACCTGAGTATTTTTTAAATGAAAATTTCTCTATTGTTGACCGCTTTTTGGTTGAACAAAAAACATGGAACTCGCGTCATCGTCACCGCACGCTTCCCATGATAAATTTCGTGTTGACAGCGCATTACTGTTTTTTTTTTTTTTTTTTTATGGAGGTACAGCTTTCGTTCTTGTACTGACAGTAAGACAGTAATTCCTGACATTTTCGTTAGACGGCGTTACTTAGTTTTCACTTCTATCGGCAGTCCCCGAAGACTGCTCCAATTTTATTTTTCTATAATTTAAAGATAGAGGTAGCTATGGTTTATTTCAAAGCTTCTCAGATTTTTTTTCTCAATCTTACCCAAGTTCGTGATTGATGACCAGGATAAGTCCAGGGCCTGGATCTCTCTGGACAGCATGCAGGGAGATGTTCGGGTACAGCAGAGTTACTGACGGAGATGGGCCTCCCTGTCTGCCTATGCCACCACCCCATACTACATTACTGGAAAAAAAATTAGGATTGGTAGAAATGTTAGACTGTTTCTCATCAGGATATGCACTTTGTGCTAGATAAATTAAAAAGAAGTTGTTTAAAATAATTATAAGCCAGATATAAAACAAATAAATACAATAATGTTACTTGGATTGGATTTGTCTGAAGGTGAGAGTAAGGCACTTTTAAATTATACTTTTTAAATTATTTTAGGAATGCCATTTATTGAAACACAATTGTTTTATTGCAAACCAAGGGTCAAGTCTACTAATTTAAAAACGTCGCAATGGACTCTCCATTGTTAGTTTTTGACAGATTTGCCATACAAAATCTGTCAAAAACTCACCATCGAGAGACCATTGTGACATTTGTAAATTAGTAGACTTGGCCCCCTGAGGTTTGCCTGTGTTTTCTATCCTACTTAATATTATAAAGAGGTAAAGTTTGTGAGGTTGTAGGAGGTAATCTCTGGATCTACTGAACCAATTTTGAAAATTCTTTTACCAATAGAAAGCCACGTTATTTGTGAGTGTCATATGCTATTTATTTATATTTACCGCCCAACAAAGTGGGCAAGGGTCAGCTAGTATATTTATAGCCTATGTTACTCAATGATACATATTACTGGCAAAGGAATTTTTAAAATTGCTCCAGTAGTTTCGAGTTTATTCATTATAAACAAAAATACAAATCTTTTCTTTATAATATTAGTGTAGAAATGCTGCAGAGAGATGTATTATAGAGAAGGCTCAATCCACTATTAAAATTCAGCAGTCAAGTCTAATTGGAAAAAGAAAAAAAATAACTATTTCTGATTCAATCAAATCCAGACCTAAATTGCATGTCAGGCTATTCTATCCTAAATACTTGATAACTTTGCCTGAAGATGACCCTCAGTAACCAATTGGAGTACATAAAATACTGAATAACAATGCATATGTATGATGACTATTGATGACATCTGTTTTTTGTTATATTCAGCTAATCACGAAGAAAATACTTAGTGAACAATTCAGCTTCAAAAATATTATTTTTCTAAACCAGTCCACTATGGAGAATGTTAACATGTTGTATAGAACTTCTCACAGACAGATTTAATAGTTAACAGAAACGTTTTCTTTGTATTGTTCCCTTTGTTATTTTGAGGAGAAAAATGTGCGTGAACTTTCGTAAAAACGTGCCTTGCGCAAACGATATCACAAAACAAAAACATTGAATTTTCAGCCATTGGGTTTCAGCCACGAAAAATATATTTTTAACTTACTGCTCGGTGATATACAAAGTAGCTGTCCCCAAATCCACGTCGTTATTAACTATTAGCTGCACCGAAGGCAACTGCATTAAAATACCCTCGGCCGGTACCGAAAATGTTGATGAAACAACAACCATTTTGGCAAATTAAACAAATAAAACACTTAATTACACAATAACTATGTTAAACGTGAATTTACGCGTCTTATAAGTACTTTAGCACATGAGCTACGGCAAAAAATCTAATAACAAAATAAATTCACACGAAACGAAACACGCTTCGCCAAAGAGTACATGCGTTTTGTTATTGGCCATCATGGTAAAAGAAAAAACTGAAAAAGTTTTTGTTAAGATTTCAGTCAAACAAGTCGTTTTAAATTTAGCTTATTTTCGTAACTTTCTACTTAATATCATTTAAAGAATGACTATTAATATTTCATCATTTGATTAGCATGAAAAGGTGCAATTAATTTTATCAGGAATGTTGAACTGGTATAATTAAACGTGACCATCAAAATTATGTTGCCTGACGACAAAACCTACAGTGAGGTAGCAGTAATTTTAGGAAACCGAAAAATTTTGATAAACCTGTTTAAAACTTACTACAACTAACTGCTAATTAATTAAAAAAATATTTTAATTCAATTTACAAAAAAAAATCTGCATTGTCTCATAATCGTATGCTTCAGTTGCTTTCATGACAATAATGTATTTTTTTTTATTGTGTGCTATGGTAATATCGAAAAATAATGTCAAAATTCTACTATGTCAACAAAATCGGCTAACATCTCAAAATCGTGGGGGATCGATCAATTAAATAAAAACTTTCAATAAAAATCCGTGCAGTTACATAGAACTTGGCGAAATTTTACTGAAAATGGAACAATTCATTAAAATACTATGTGATAACAGCGATGAGCAAAGCAACAGTGCTTATTTTAGTTCGGTTACCGATGTAAGTCAGTGATAGTTTTCTCTTTTTCACTTATATTTCTACCTTCTTGGCTTCTTCTGTCTAGAATCTAGTATTTACGGTCTTACCGCCGTATATTAAAGTGTGGCGTCGTATGTAATGGTTTTTTTATTTATTACTACCTATACTATTCTTTGAGCTTGAACCACACATATACGTTTATTTTTTAGCCTTTGGAAGAATTTGGAGCTGACGGCGCTTTAGCTACTAAACCAAGATTCTATAGAATGAACAGTATCGTGTTTGCAGAACCTTTGAAAGACACTTCAAATGAAGAACACTCATCAAAAGGTAAATACATTACATACATGACATACATAATCAGCCTATTAATGTTCCCACTGGTGGGACACAGGCCTCCTCTCTGTGAGAGGGAGTGGGCTGTAATCTATCACTCAGGCCGAATGCGGGTTGGTCGATGTCACATGTCTTTGAATTTTTGGTTCTAAGACATGCCGGTTTCCTCACGATGTTTTTCTTCACTGTTTTGAGAGCAGTGGTGAAGAAGTAGCCTGCTTGGGTTCGAACCCATATGTGGCCATTACCACTGGGTCACCACTGCTCCCTGACAACATAGAAACAGGTTGTGTCGACAAAAGAATAGACAAAATGACATTTATGAAATGACAATTAGTGAATTGTTTTTTTAAATTTTTTTGATGTACAGGGTGGCAGGGACATTCACGCGAAGCCTGTTACCATTGATTCAGTACAGAATTCTGAACCCCCCTGAGGGTGCAGGGGGGTTTAGAAGCATGTACTGAATCATACTTAATTGTACACCAGAAAATACATAGCAAAAAAATAATTATAATTTATCTGTCATTTTCTCTATTCTTCCCTTGACACACCCTCTTTCTATTGTGGTCATTCTAAGCGTACAGTTGGGAGACGTCTTAGATTAAAAAGTGTTCCACAAAAGGGTCCCTTGACAGCAATGACAATTTTTTGTTTTTTGGCATTATTTTAAAACTTCTTTAGCGGCGTTGTCCACTTCTTTTGGGATCGAAAATTCGTAAGACGGAGGGAAAGTAGAATTTGTTGACAGCAACTGTTTTGTTTTTTTGGAATTGTTTTAATGGAGCTACGGCTTTCGTTCTTGTTCGGACAGCAAGCCACATAAATTCCTGACATTTTCGTTAGATGGCGTTACTTAGTTTTCACTTCCAGGCAGTCCCCAAAGACTGCCCCTCATGTTTTTTTTTCTGTCTCTTCAATTTCTATAAGTCTGTAATCTAGAACATAGTGATGATACTACTCTGTGAAGTAAGTTAAACTAAGAAGGTACTATTTTCAACAGTTTTTATTATAATGTGCCACAAGAATAGTTTTCTTTTTTTCTTTTATAAATACTGTGAGGCAGGGCCATAATAAAATATAATCAGCGCCTCTCTGTAAGAGGTAGCAAATATAGCAAGGCAGTACCATCTGGTAAATAGTTGATGAGCTATATTTTATCTTCTTTTTTAACCAACTTCAAAAAAGGATGAGGTTATAAAGTTTGTCTGTTTTTTTTTTCTTTTGTTATAGAAAATGAAGACAAAGATGAAATAAAAATCCTAGACAGTATAACAATACGCAAGGAGACTGGCAAGAAATATAAAAAATATTATTTCAATATTAAAGATGGTTTCCCAACTAAATGTCCTCAGGTAATTATAAATCATAAATATCCGATAGACTATATATAAAGCTGAAGAGTTTGTTTGTTTGTTTGCTTGAAGGCACTAATCTCAGGTCTGATTTCTTTCAGTGTTAGATAGCCCATTTATCGAGGAAGGCTAATACATTTTAACCACTTCATTTTTCTTTATAACCAACAGAATATAAATATTTTCTAAGATTTTTTTCAGTAGGAAGTGTTTTTATTTTTTCTCAAAATGTTACTTTATACACAAAGTAGATTTTAAATCTGCAACGACGATATATCATCATCACGCTAAGGTCAATAGGAGCAGAGCATCAATGAAGAATGTTTCAAAATTGGGTGGTTTTTTTAGCGTTAGCCCAAAGTAACTATTCCACGCGGACGAAGTCGCGGGCAGAAGCTAGTTATAGAACAAAGTCCCACACTGCGTCTGTTTGTCTGTCTGTCTGAACGCGATAAACTCAAAAACTACCAAACGGATTTTCAAACGGTTTTCACCAATGGATGCAGTGATTCATGCGGAAGGTTTTAGTATATAATTCATTAATATACAGTATGTTAACTAACAGAGGGCGTTCCCGTTAACTCGCAATAGTATAGCGTCCATACATGCTAAAAAAATATATATATTTTTAAAATTGATACGTAAATGTAACACTGTACACGCTCACTTGTCTTTCAACTTGAAAAGACAAGTACGCGTGTACAGAGTGTTTGTTTTACGTATGAAATTAATATTTTTCGTGAATATTTTATGATAAAAAAATAAAAAAAGTTTTTTTTTTTTCGATTTTAATATTTTTTCTAGCATGTATGGCCGCTATACTATTGCGGGTTAACGGGGACGCCCTCTGTTAGTTAACATACTGTATATGACGATTATTGTTCAAGATGTCGGAAAAAATCATGTTGACTGGGAGCTTTACTGGCGTGCGCCGCGTAAACCGTAAAAGATACATAAAAATTATGTTTTTACAGAATGGTTCATCAAAAGTCCGCGATGGCATATGTCTTCTAAGGATGACCCACAGTAACCATTTTTATCTTTCAGAATTTGATAAACATTTAATTGTTATTTCGGACGCTATTTTGACCGGTATCATATTAATCCTTATCCAAAAAAAATGTTATTTAAATTGGGCATTTAATTTAAATTAAAATATGCCTTGACATCATAATATTTAAATTAAGTTTAACAGATATCACAGATTCAAAAATACGCGTATAATTCAATTCAAAGTTAATGGCGGCTCTTAAGTCAGCTGCTCGCTGCGCAGTACCCCACCCCTCACCCCCGCTGGCCCATGAATTTGTTACTGCGCAGCGACTCGCCTCATGTTTCGAGCCGCCATGTTTGAATCGAGCTATAACAAAATAATTATGGTTGACGGCAACGCGGGCGCGGCGGTAAGAGTCAATGACCTTTTCTTCGGCTATTAGGTATGTAATACGTTAGTACGTTCCCGTGGGTCATTTTCCGACATCCACACGGGCATTTCGACGCAGTGCTTAGCGCCTAGAGTTAAATATCCAACAGAGTGTTTTCTAGACGCGTTGGGTTATACGCGGTGGATATGCTCTGTTGGATTCTCAATGCTCGGCTCAATACCGAGAGTTGAAAATCCAGTGTACGAAAAAAAAATCGCCGCGATAAAAATACGTCCGTGCGTACGTGAGCTATGGATAAAAGTTTATTAGGTAAGCATTGAGAGAACGCAAGCTGCCAGCACCAGCGGAGCGAAAATGTCCAATAGTTAAAAAAAATTAAATAAGTAATAACAAAAAAGTGCATTAGTCAAATCGTAAACTTTTGCGCCCCCTGTTTGCGGGCGCGCCCGCGTGCGACGCACGCATTGAACGCCCGCACCTGGCGGACCTGGGACCAGCATACTCATGAAACATTTGTTTCAGCTAAACTGTCTCCGTACATTCCCAACAAAGAAACATCTCACAGCCCACATACTTAGAGTGCACTGTGCAGACCGCAAGAGGTACATCTGTGAAGAGTGCGGCCGTGGCTTCCCTGAACCGCACTTACTGAGACGACACGCTGACACACACAGTGAGAAGACTGTGGAGTGTCCTGTTTGTGGTGCCAAGTTGAGTAAGAGAACCAGGTTGGTAGTCTAGTATTAGATGTTAGCGAAAATCTTGATAAGGGGTCGTTCATTAATCACCGGATGTTTTTTTAGCAACTTATTAACCACCCCTCCTCCATGGTGACAGGTATGTGGTGAAGATTTACACTAACCCCTCCCCCCCTACCTAAAGTCACGTGTATTTTTTTGGTGCAAAGTATCTTAAAAAATTACAGAATATTAATTATCTTTAAATAGAAAGAAAAATATTTAATGTTGGGGCCTGCTTTTCGGTTTAGAAATGCGCGTTAAACGATAAAGTAAATACACGTGATATCTCACCATCCTTCCCCCTTGCTGATATTTCGTTTTTTTTTTTTTGATGGCAGATGTTCTGTTTGAGAGGAACAAAAAAAAAAAAGAAAAGAAAAACTGATGGGTGTAGCCAACGTCCTACAACTTCTACGTAACTATATTTTTTGACGTG
Source organism: Conistra vaccinii (assembly GCA_948150665.1). Classification (NCBI taxonomy): domain Eukaryota; kingdom Metazoa; phylum Arthropoda; class Insecta; order Lepidoptera; family Noctuidae; genus Conistra; species Conistra vaccinii. Next base: position 14,646,415 of record OX411341.1, on the reverse strand, counting down.
ACTGAACGGTGGCTTGTCGTTGACGTGACTGACGTGTGTGCATGCACCCTAAGCCCAGGCTCGCACGGGCGATTTTTTTTTCGCGTATTGGGTTTTCGACGCTCTGCTTAGCGCCGAGAGTTGAATATCCTACAGTGAGTTTTCTTGACGCAGGATACGCGCTGGATGCGCTATTGGATTCTCAATGCTCGGCTCAATACCGAGAGTTGAAAATCCAGTGTACGAAAAAAATCGCCGCAAAACATACTTTTTCTGGCTTAACTGTATGTATTTCTTTGTCCCCAGCCTATCCACTCATCTCCGTTCTCACTCTAACGAACGACCTCACGAGTGCGCTGTGTGCAAGAAGAAATTCGCCAGAGCCTCAACCATGGCGTCACACGTCAAGTTTGTGCACAGAGAGGGACTGCTGGAGTGTGACGAGTGCGAGTGTGACAAAACGTATGTGTTTGAGTTTTGACTACTTTCATTTGCTTTTAGGGTTTTGTACCAGGGATGCTGCGGATGCCGATTTTTTGACATCCGCGGATGCAAATGCGGATTTTTGAAGGCTCACATCACATGCGGATGTAAAAGATCTTATATAAATATATATAGTATATGAATGAGGAATTAAAACAATGATAAAGTAATTTTTAACATTTTTAATAATGAAAATTAGTATTAAGTCTACTGCTCCTATTTTTTTTTTAACTTCACTTACTATTTTTCATATTAGCAGCGCAAACAAACACGTAATGATTCATTTACAAGAAACAAATGATGCACCACAACAAACGCGTTTGATCTTGTGTCATACATTTTTTCGCTCCCATTGGTCATTGTCACGAGGGAACGGCACGCGCCACTCGCCGGCCCCGCTCAATTTCTTTCTTGTCGCAACTTTTATTACATCCGCATCCGCATGAATATCCGCATTGATTATTGCGGATGCAGATGTCCAAATCTATGCGGAAGCTCCGCATTTGCGGATGCGGATGCGAAAATCCGCAACATCCCTGTTCTGTACCTCAAAAGGGAAAAACGACTCTTCGTTGTCCGTCTGAATGTCGATACCCTTTGTGTGAACGCGTGGAGGTCCGTATCAGGGATGTTGCGGAAACAGATATTTTAATATCGGCGGATGCGAATGCGGATTTTTAGTTGATATTGGTTCAAATTAAAATAACAGCAATTGGAAAAAGGGATTTAAAAAATAAAAGAAAGGATTTTAGAAAGAGAGGCAACTTCTATGTGAATATAAGTGTGAATTGCACTTTATTGTATCGTTACTTTTTATTTAAATGATTTTGCGGAGTGAACCTTCTGTATAAATCTGTGGTCATGCAGTATAAGGACCATGCAGATTAGTGTCCAAAATGGTCACACACACATCCGTGATGACGGACACTCACTAGACCAAGATAGTCACAGACACTTCCGTGATCACGGACACTCACCAGACCAAGATAGTCAGTTAGTCACAGACACATCCGTGATGACGGACACTCATTAGACCAAGATAGTCACACACACTTCCGTGATCACGGACAGTCACTAGACCAAGATAGTCACAGGCTTTTCCGTGATCACGGACACTCACTAGACCAAGATAGTCACAGACACTTCCGTGATCACGGACACTCACCAGACCAAGATAGTCAGTTAGTCACAGACACATCTGTGATGACGGACACTCATTAGACCAAGATAGTCACACACACTTCCGTGATCACGGACAGTCACTAGACCAAGATAGTCACAGGCTTTTCCGTGATCACGGACACTCACTAGACCAAGATAGTCACAGACACATCCGTGATGACGGACACTCACTAGACCAAGATAGTCAGTTAGTCACAGACACATCCGTGATGACGGACACTCACTAGACCAAGATAGTCACACACACTTCCGTGATCACGGACACTCACTAGACCAAGATAGTCACAGACACTTCCGTGATCACGGACAGTCACTAAACCGAGATAGTCACAGACACATCCGTGATGACGGACACTTACCTACCAGACCAAGATAATCACAGACACTTCCGTGATCACGGACACTCACTAGACCAAGATAGTCAGTTAGTCACAGACACATCCGTGATGACGGACACTCACTAGACCAAGATAGTCACACACACTTCCGTGATCACGGACAGTCACTAGACCAAGATAGTCACAGACACTTCCGTGATCACGGACACTCACTAGACCAAGATAGTCAGTTAGTCACAGACACATCCGTGATGACGGACACTCACTAGACCAAGATAGTCACACACACTTCCGTGATCACGGATAGTCACTAGACCAAGATAGACACAGACACTTCCGTGATCACGGACACTCACTAGACCGAGATAGTCACAGACACGTCCGTGATGACGGACACTCACTAGACCAAGATAGTCACACACACTTCCGTGATCACGGACAGTCACTAGACCAAGATAGTCACAGACACATCCGTGATGACAGACACATCCGTGATGACGGACACTCACTAGACCAAGATAGTCACACACACTTCCGTGATCACGGACACTCACTAGACCAAGATAGTCACAGACACATCCGCGATGACGGACACTCACTAGACCAAGATAGTCACACACTTCCGTGATCACGGACACTCACTAGACCAAGATAGTCAGTTAGTTACAGACACATCCGTGATAACGGACACTCACTAGACCAAGATAGTCACAGACAATTCCGTGATCACAGACACTCACTAGACCAAGATAGTCAGTTAGTCACAGACACATCCGTGATGACGGACACTCACTAGACCAAGATAGTCACACACTTCCGTGATCACGGACACTCAGTAGACCAAGATAGTCAGTTAGTCACACACACTTCCGTGATCACGGACACTCACTAGACCAAGATAGTCACACACTTCCGTGATCACGGACACTCACTAGACCAAGATAGTCACAGACACATCCGCGATGACGGACACTCACTAGACCAAGATAGTCACACACTTCCGTGATCACGGACACTCAGTAGACCAAGATAGTCAGTTAGTCACACACACTTCCGTGATCACGGACAGTCACTAGACCAAGATAGTCACAGGCTCTTCCGTGATCACGGACACTCACTAGACCAAGATAGTCACAGACACTTCCATGATCACGGACAGTCACTAGACCAAGATAGTCACAGACACTTCCGTGATCACGGACACTCACTAAACCGAGATAGTCACAGACACATCCGTGATGACGGACACTCACTAGACCAAGATAGTCAGTTAGTCACAGACACATCCGTGATGACGGACACTTACCTACCAGACCAAGATAATCACAGACACTTCCGTGATCACGGACACTCACTAGACCAAGATAGTCAGTTAGTCACAGACACATCCGTGATGACGGACACTCACTAGACCAAGATAGTCACACACACTTCCGTGATCACGGACAGTCACTAGACCAAGATAGTCACAGACACTTCCGTGATCACGGACACTCACTAGACCAAGATAGTCAGTTAGTCACAGACACATCCGTGATGACGGACACTCACTAGACCAAGATAGTCACACACACTTCCGTGATCACGGATAGTCACTAGACCAAGATAGTCACAGACACTTCCGTGATCACGGACACTCACTAGACCGAGATAGTCACAGACACTTCCGTGATCACGGACACTCACTAGACCAAGATAGTCACAGACACTTCCGTGATCACGGACACTCACTAGACCAAGATAGTCACAGACACTTCCGTGATCACGGACACTCACTAGACCAAGATAGTCACAGACACTTCCGTGATCACGGACACTCACTAGACCGAGATAGTCACAGACACATCCGTGATGACAGACACATCCGTGATGACGGACACTCACTAGACCAAGATAGTCACAGACACATCCATGATGACGGACACTCACTAGACCAAGATAGTCACAGACACATCCGCGATGACGGACACTCACTAGACCAAGATAGTCACACACTTCCGTGATCACGGACACTCTCTAGACCAAGATAGTCAGTTAGTCACAGACACATCCGTGATGACGGACACTCACTAGACCAAGATAGTCACACACACTTCCGTGATCAAGGACACTTACTAGACCAAGATAGTCACAGACACATCCGCGATGACGGACACTCACTAGACCAAGATAGTCAGTTAGTTACAGACACATCCGTGATAACGGACACTCACTAGACCAAGATAGTCACAGACAATTCCGTGATCACAGACACTCACTTGACCAAGATAGTCAGTTAGTCACAGACACATCCGTGATAACGGACACTCACTAGACCAACATAGTCACAGACAATTCCGTGATCACGGACAGTCACCAGACCAAGATAGTCATCACGTCGGGGTCACCAATTTAGGGGCATGAGGAACAGGGTGTAAAGTTCACTCATCCACCATAGAAAAGGGAGGATCCTCCAACCAGACGGGTTGTTATGTCTGGCGGGCAACTGCCCATATGTTGATTTCGGATAGTCTTATCTATGTTATTCGCTCAGTAAACTCTAACTGCGAGATGTAGGAATTGTGTGACGTCATGTCTTTTTGTTTCGTAGTTTTTGTATGTGGCGGTCTAACCGCTACATCACTCCCCTCCGGAAACCGGAGGTCGATAGTGGGCTGAGTCTTGGATCTTGCGATGCTTCACAGTGCCAGCTGTGGTTCCAGTGAGTCGGAACCGGGTGCCGCTCAGTTCACAGTGGGTCGGAACTGTCTGCAGTGATTGCGGCGATGGTGATTGTGGTTCCAGTGAGTCGGAACCGGGTGCCGCACAGTTCACGGTGGGTCGGAACTGTTTGCGGTGATTGCAGCGATTGTGGTGATTGCGGTGATTGAGGTGATTGCGGTGATTGAGGTGATTGCGGTGATTCCCCAGTGAGTCGGGGTGATGTGGCTGAGGGTGATGACCAGGAATGCGCGTTCGCTGCATGCTGGTGGTCAGGATACCCGTTGAAGCCGTGGGTGCTGGCTGGCTGTGTGACTCGCCTCACGAAAGCTTGCGGGAGTGATGATGATGACGTCACGCTGAAGTAGTTGAACGAAGGCTGCGTTGACGTTCATACTCGGGGTCACCAATTTAGGGGTATGAGGAACAGGGTGTAAAGTTCACTCATCCACCATAGAAAAGGGAGGATCCTCCAACCAGACGGGTTGTTATGTCTGGCGGGCAACTGCCCATATGTTGATTTCGGATAGTCTTATCTATGTTATTCGCTCAGTAAACTCTAACTGCGAGATGTAGGAATTGTGTGACGTCATGTCTTTTTGTTTCGTAGTTTTTGTATGTGGCGGTCTAACCGCTACAGTCACACACTTCCGTGATCACGGACACTCAGTAGACCAAGATAGTCAGTTAGTCACACACACTTCCGTGATCACGGACAGTCACTAGACCAAGATAGTCACACACTTCCCTGATCACGGACACTGACTAGACCAAGATAGTCACAGACACTTCCGTGACCACGGACACTCAGTAGACCAAGATAGTCAGTTAGTCACACACACTTCCGTGATCACGGACAGTCACTAGACCAAGATAGTCACAGGCTCTTCCGTGATCACGGACACTCACTAGACCAAGATAGTCACAGACACTTCCATGATCACGGACAGTCACTAGACTAAGATAGTCACAGACACTTCCGTGATCACGGACACTCACTAGACCAAGATAGTCTCAGACACTTCCGTGATCACGGATACTCACTAGACCAAGATAGTCACAGACACTTCCGTGATCACGGACACTCACTAGACCAAGATACTCACAGACACTTCCATGATCACGGACACTCACTAGACCAAGATAGTCACAGACACTTCCGTGATCACGGACAGTCACTAGACCAAGATAGTCACAGACACTTCCATGATCACGGACAGTCACTAGACTAAGATAGTCACAGACACTTCCGTGATCACGGACACTCACTAGACCAAGATAGTCACAGACACTTCCGTGATCACGGATACTCACTAGACCAAGATAGTCACAGACACTTCCGTGATCACGGACACTCACTAGACCAAGATAGTCACAGACACTTCCATGATCACGGACACTCACTAGACCAAGATAGTCACAGACACTTCCGTGATCACGGACAGTCACTAGACCAAGATAGTCACAGACACTTCCATGATCACGGACAGTCACTAGACTAAGATAGTCACAGACACTTCCGTGATCACGGACAGTCACTAGACCAAGATAGTCACAGACACTTCCGTGATCACGGATACTCACTAGACCGAGATAGTCACAGACACTTCCATGATCACGGACAGTCACTAGACTAAGATAGTCACAGACACTTCCATGATCACGGACAGTCACTAGACTAAGATAGTCACAGACACTTCCGTGATCACGGACAGTCACTAGACCAAGATAGTCACAGACACTTCCGTGATCACGGATACTCACTAGACCGAGATAGTCACAGACACATCCGTGATCACTGAGAGGTATGAGGAACAGGTCGTAAAGTTCACTCATCGTCTATAGAAAAGGCAGCATCCTCCGACCAGACGGGTCTCGTCATCTCGTGTCTGGCGGGCAACTTCCCAACGGTTGATGTCGGATAGTCATAACTCTAATTGCGCGATGCAGGATTTGTGTGACGTCAGAATTTTTTGTAAGACGTCAGGCCTTTGATGCGTAGTTCGCATGTGACGATGTAGATGCCGCAACACACTCACTAGACCAAGATAGTCACAGACATTTCCGTGATCACGGACACTCACTAGACCACAGACACTCACTATAATAGGTTTCGTTTGGCGCAGGTTCTCATCTCGGAAACAATGGAGTCTTCACATGACGACTCATAGAAAAAAGAATCCTACAGCACAAGAAACGTAAAAGGTAAGTCTTAGAGCTTAAAACTTTTTTATTTGGTTTTTGTCTTGTCAGCACAGGAAGCTATGGTGGAAATATTATCCAACTACCTTTCGTCCGCGTGTTTGTCGATAACTATCCCACAGGAACGTACTACCGGGATAATCATAAAAACTATAGTAAATAAAGTAAATAGTAAATAAGCTTTATTTCATAAAAACAGTACTTAGATTACATTACAGTGCTATGTTAAAACAAAAGTAGGTACACAAAAGTTTTGAAGTTTGTTTATTCTCAACTTTATTTCAACTGGTGCAAGGTCGATATTTGTTTGGTACCGCGCTGCGCTGCGCGTCGGCAAGTACGCGCCGGCCCTAAAACGTGGTTTAACAATAGTTTCGACTTAAGTTTAAAACAAAGAGTTAAGTTCAGCTTTTAGTCTTATCTAATGTTACTGAACATCCAGTGCATAATAGCGAGTGCTATGAGACTGCTATCTGACCTCCACAACTCAATGACTGGGCTTATGTCCATTTCGTTTAATCCCTTTTATGTTCGAAGTTAGGAACTAAATCATTAAGACGCAAAGATATGCTAGCGGCCTTGAGTGGTTACGGTTAGCTTGCGTGTTCTGTGCTGAGCTCACGCAACGCGTCGTACGTCCAGCGAGTAATAGGACTCGCCCGTCAAGGAGCGCTGTCCCAAATTAGAAGCATTATTAATTTAAGGGTCTGTTTCACCACCTACGATTAAGTTCCTATTAACTTACTTGGAAGATTATTTCACACAAATTGTTCCATTTTGCACGACTCGTAATGCGAAGCATTAGAGTGTGGTCTACGATCGAAAAATATTTTTTGCCCCATTTATGCAACTGTTTTTATTGTTTCACTCCTGCTAGTACACAGAACCTACTTAATTTATATACCATTGTATAGATGATTAAATGGAGATTAATACTGTACTTTTTAACAATTGATTTAATGCAGCAGAAATGGAAAAAGCATCAAAATAGTTGAAAAAAATTTCCTGTCCGTCAATTTATGATCCCTGAAAACATTGTAGCTTGCGATAAAATCAATTAATTGAGTCAATTTTTTTTTTATACATTCGTTTCAGCCGTAGAAGGAACCCTATTGAAAATGGCTCTTTTATTCATAGTAGTTTAATTATAATTAATAAAATACTAACTAAAATATAATATCAATATCTAAATATTTTCAACCTTGATCCGGTGCCGTTGCCTAGCAACTGCCAACGTAAATATCTTTGTCAGTCGTTGACATTACGACTTCATGAAAAGTGATAAATTGTTCATTTTTAAACTATGTTTTGAATTTCTTTTTCGTTTATGAATGAGTGATAAGTATGAGGCGTGCACTTTTGGATTTTCCAAACTATTTGAATTTATTCGGTAAGTAGTGGCTATTCGGACATCGTGAAATAGGCCCTGAGTAGTAAAAATAAATCAAAAAGTATTCTAATAAAAACACGTACACTAAAAGATAAATAATTAAATTATCTTTCAAATGGTGAAGGTTTCAGAAAAATACGCTTGATAGATTTTGCGTGATTCTCAGTTTTTTTATCCGAGTTAAAAATAACTTTACAAATTAATTACACTATGTAATATAAACATAATCTAAAATATTCACAGATTAAGTTATTAAGAAAATGCTCTACTTGAACATATATTTTTTCCAATTCACTACTCGTTTAGACGTGATCTTCAGTATAAAATCATTAAAAGTCGGTTAGTGTCGCCTTAAGGGATTACGGGGCGGGCGTGAGATTTTACGAATTTATAACCAAGTACTGACACGCGCTAGTTAAATTTAACTTAAAGTTGATTTTATTAATTATGAGAAAAAGTTAAAAACCGGTAATTTACTACCCGGGTAATTTACTGTTTTCAACCGGGTAGTAAAACCCGTTTTCAAATTAATACTTAGGGTTTGTAGTAATTTTGGAGATCATGCGATTTTGTATCGATATCCGAAGCATATTAAATTAAAGAAAAATAAAACATTGTTCATAAAATACCCTTATTAGTAGTTCATTATAAAGGTGTTATAATAAATGTCTATGAGACACTAGAAACTGGCCTTATCATTTTGCATTGCTTAAATAATACAGGATGTTCAAAATTAAAATTAAAAGTATTATTAATAATTATTAGGTATATTACCTACATTGTTTTACAATATTTCTTCGCACTTCGACTTTACAGAGTGGAGTTTTTGCATTAGAAAAGTAGAACAAAATTGAACGCTCGTGTTTTATCATGTAGGTCATATTATCACCTATATGTAAGTCATGTAAGTGTAATGGAAAGGCCTCTTATTGGGAAATTGTTACTGAATGCGCAGTGCGCATAAATACCTGACGCAAATTCTACTTTCTTTGTTATTTCATTACGTAGTTTTTTTTATACAGCGTAGTATTTTTTTCTGGTTTTAATTAGGGTTATTTATTAAGATAATTTTTTTTAAACATATGATCATCAATTCATGATGTTAAATAACACGGCATATTTATAATTTATTTAAAAAAAAAAAAACTTTTATCGTAGGTATCTCAATTTTGAGAACATCTAATTTATTTATTACTCAGTCTTGTCCAAAGTAAAATTAAATTACATGAACTACTTACAACTAAGTATCATTTGACGCGGTTACGATTTATTCAGATCATTGTCCGACCATTTTGACGCATTTTGCTCTTGTTTATTGCATCGTTACATTACTCGCTAATGATTTAAATATATACTTACTTGTTTCTTTTGATAATAATATTTAGGTATTACACTCATTTATTTTTTGTCAGCGTATTGGTAAGAATGGAGGATTTTTGATTACTGACGCACTTGGAGAACTTGTGTTTTGTTTGTTTCCTTAGGTTTTCTTGTTGTTTTTTATAACCTTTGTACGGACGTTTGCATATATTTATACCCTGAATTTCCCTCCATTCAAGATTATCCGTGACCAATTAACACAGACTTGTGTACCTATGTAGGTATATCCTGTCCGAAAAAGGGTTTAAAATATAATGTACCTAGAAATACAAAATGTTTTATAAGGTTTCACTACCTAACAAGAATTTGACACCTGAATTTACCTGATTGACTTGAATGGAATATTCTGTCAAACTAGTTAAGTAAATAAGACGAAAATATCACAAAAACTTAGTTTGCCTGCGTCAGAACACCTCAAACGAATAATAAAGATAATATTAAAAAAACTGAACGCGCGATATCCACGATATTTCCGATATCCTATTTACAGAATAAACAATTTCATTTCATTTCATTTCATTTCATTTCATTTCATTTCCACCTACTAAAGATACGCACCGCGGCTAAACTTACGTAACGAGGCGAGCTGACTTCTAACTCAATTGTACACCCGGCATTTTGTATCATATCTACATATTTACCAACTTTGATACCTAGCTACTAAGATATATAATTTATTACGCTGTAATTCTGCTGCACCCAAAATTTCAATGAATAAACTGCGTATAAACTCCACGTTTTCGCTCAATGTAGTGTATAGAACAGTAAGGATACGTTGCATGCATCTTATTTATTTATTAGCGCGAGGAAGGCGATATCGCAAACGGCCTCATAGCGCTCCGCTCACACCTATTTTGTTTCCCCGCCGTCTGGCCGCCATGTTGGCCGATGCGCCGCGCTGCCGTCCGCACAAACCCGCCAGTTTCACGCGGGCATTGAGAGGCGCATACCGCTCACGTATACTTGCCGCACAGAAGATCCGCACGCGATCCAAACTAACGTAACGTCGCGCCGCGCACCTACTCGCTCCATAGGTAGTTTTAGACATGGTCAGGACCAAAGACCCGGACGGGATCAAGAGTAGCTTGATCATAACCGAGGTGAAGAAGAGGCCTTGCTTGTTCGACACCAACGATCCCAACTACGGGGACCGGGCAGAGAAGGCGCGATGCTGGGAGGAAGTTTGTGAGTGCGTCGTGCCCGGCTGGGCTGCGCTCGGGCCGCCTGAGAAGTTTGCGGCCGGTATGTTGAGTGACGTTTTTATAAACCGTCCGATTCGCGGATGTGGGCTCGCGGTCGGCGCGCGGGCCGCGCTCACTATCACAGAAACCGGTCGCGTTGTAATTGTCGCGTTCAATTTGCGTGCTCTTTGTTCGAACGTTCGGATGCTTTCGAAATGGTACCTAGTTCGAAATAACGTTCCATTAAAAATGGCACGTGGTATCTCTGACATTTTATATTTTTATTGAAAAATTATAGGAACGTCATTTCGTTGCGGATTATTTTCTTATGCTACTTTTTTTCAGCTCATAGGTGAACTGGATTTTCCAAAAACATGACGAATGGTGTTGAATATTTTCAGCCTTCACCATTTTCGATATTGCTTACTCAAACGTATGCCTAGGAAGTATTCGATGCGTCATTTCAGATAATGCCTCCACATCACATCATACTTAGGCGTGATAAAATAATTTTACAATATTTTATCAAACGGACATAGGTACTTACTTAGTTTATTTTTACATAATTACATTGAATTAAATATACTAATTCTAAACTTATAATAATTATTAACTACAGAAAACTTCTAACTAAAAATATTGTCAACACAAGTTAAAACTTATTCTAAAATCGTCATTAAAATACAGAAATGAATATTAAATTACTGGAGCACCTAAAACAGTACTGAAGCTGAATTTTCGGTTTACTGGGTGGGGGTAAAACCAAAAGAGGGTGCATAGTGTCCCCGTTACCGGTACTACAAGTATTCCTATTAAACGCTCAGAGAATAGAGAAAATATTTTTGTTTAGTGTATCAAAGTCCGCACATTCTGGCTTGATGAAAATAATTCAGTAAAATGGCGTCATCGGTATGAACGGGTAATACAAATCACGTGCAGTTTTGAGCGACTTTGCAAATGTGCAAACCTTGTATTTTAAAATATGTAAGCCATTTTAAAAATAATTAATTCTGAAGTATTTAACGATTTTTCTAAATAGAAAATACACAAAATATGCAATTTTAAGAGAAAAAAAAACTAGTTACTTAAATATTGTTTTGCTTTATAATTACTTACTTAATCTAATCTCATCTAATTAATCTAATTATTTTAAGTTTTATGTACTGTATTAAATTAGATCGTTACTTACATACTTGTAATTAGCGAAAAGCATTTAAAATTTAAATCGACTGCGTCCAAGGTTGCGTGTTAGAACAAAAATCGTCTATTTTTGTTTGGCCATCGCTAGTCGCTACGATTGGGTGTCACGGTTTTATCAATTGTGTTTTAAGTACAAATACTCAGTATTATTACGTACACTCCTATGAGTACTTATAAGAAAATCAAAATGTTTCAATGCAAAAACGACATTATGACATTTGTATTGAGTTACTTATTTCCAGGTACTTAAATATATTTAAAAATATTCTTGAGTAATTATAAAATACCATACATTTTAAAAACACCCTGTATGTCAACTCTTTTCGGTCCTGCGGCGTCAATAGGGTATCAACATTTTTATTTTTTTATTTTGAGGTATGTAGAGGAGTTCGTGGCTAAGTAATAACAAGCCGCACGGATCGATCCATCAGGTTAAGCTACGCTTGCCAGGGTTGGTCAGTGGATGGGTGACCATTTTCACATACCGAGACTCCTCCGTGCCTCGGAAAGCACGTTAAGCCGTTGGTCCCGGCTGTCATTTGTGGATCTTTGACAGTCGTTACGAGTCGTCAGAAGCCCGAAAGTCTGACATCAGTCTTACCAAGGGGTATCGTATTACCCAGTAACTGGGTTGTGGAGGTCAGATATGCAGTCGCTCCATGTAAAATACTGGTATTCAGCTGAAACCGGTAAGACTGGAAGCCGACCCCAAGATAGTTGGGAAAAAGGCTAGGAAGATTGAGGTATGTAAACACAAAATATATTGGACGAGACACAAGACAATTTCATTTAATTGTATCAAAAAAGGTAAAAACAAAAAGCAAAATAATAATAGACATAAAGGGGAATATTCAGTATTTAATTTTCTTATGGTAAACAGTAAACACAAACTATTGAAACTGTCGACAAACGCAATGCACCAAAGCTGTATGGTGGTGGTACCGCTATGTACAGAGTGGATACATCAATAAGGCTATATAAAATATGAATGGATAAAAATGATTAAAAAAACGAGAAAAAAACCTACCGATTATACGTTAACATGATAAAATATTTTTATAATATTAGTAATTGGAATTACTTCCCAAAATTAAATAAATCGCTAATTATGTGTCAAGTTACAAACAGCATCGTTAATTTACTAAACAAATTTTTATAAAAAAAATATTTCCTACATTATACTATATTTTTTGTATCTCTGGAATTTAACAATATTATTTAAAAAAAATTACAGGTGTAAGTAGGTAGTTCGTAGTTACGTAATTTCTAAACTTACCACTGGAAACCGGTTTATTTTATTTTACGAACAAAAACAAATAATTTCACATCGTTTGCGCACATTTTGCTTCACGCAGTCGTCGTGTTGCGTGAGCCGGTCATCATCTTTCCATTACAGAGCACTTATGTCACGTGTTTGTTATTCTATTGGCAAACCCTTTTAATCTATTTCAAATATAGGTCGTTTTTACAAAAAAAATATATAAAAATATTATAAATCTAGTACTTACTTCCTTTTTCATAAAAAAAAATAACAGGATATATGCCCTTTGACAATATCGTATTTAAAAAAAGTGCAAGGCGGCCAGTCTGCTTAAAAGACAACAAAACTATTTGGTCTTAAAACTTTTTGCTCACCTGTTGCATATTTTTTCTCCCCTTTCTCACGACGCATTTTCAAAGCATTCTAGGTTCGCTTTTACTGCACTTTTTATTTGTTCCTTTAAAAATACTGCATCTTAATAAATTATCTGCGTTTGCAGACATTTAATTAGTAGTTACGAGAAAACCCGCTATTATATTTAAATTTTTTACAGAATTTAAAATATTTGCGAATACTTAAAATATTTATTGTGTTTGTGTAATTCTCTACTTACTTCCTTTTCTTAATGCTTTAGGTATGTAACTCATTTTCCTTATGCCATTCTATTTCTCATCTGAATATCTATATCTAATTATAATCTATACATATCATAAAATTAAAGTAGTTTTTCATGTTTGTCTGTGTGACCACGTTTTTCTTCGTAAATCCGCAACGAATTTTGATGCGGTTTTCACCATCATTTAGAGAATTTATTCCGGAAGGTTTATGCGTTTAATTCATTTATATAAAATGTCTGTATTATAAAGAAATCTCAATGTTTTTTCGAGTCGTTAAAACCGTGCGGAGCAAGGGTGGGTCGCTACTTAGTTATTTTTTAAATAAAATCTGGCTATTCTTATAACCCTTCTCTTTTTTTCTGTAAATCCACAATCCATTGTTAAGAGTAAAAAATTTTTTTTTCTCTTAAAAAAAAACTGCATGCAATCTCGCAACATGTTAACAAACATACTTATACTAATATTCGCCATGTTATAGCGAATACGTGCGTTCTATTATTTATGCTGCAAAACCTCAGTCACCGCTGTTGTTCTTTGTAACACAATTTGTTCATAACCTCAATAACTAATAAAACGATTCACATTACACAATTGCAATATTAAAGCAGTGTTTCAACTGTTCGTATCAATTCGCTGATACGACGTTTCTATATTGAACGCTACAATTAAATTATTAATACAAAACACGGCTTTATAGGCAGATTAATAACATGTTTATTGACTAGCAAGATTTATTTAATCTTTGTTTGTGGTTGTGGCATGCATTTACGCATTCATTGTTCTAATTTTAAATTCTCATTGTGTTTCCCGCTCTTTAAAATAATTCCCTCCACCTGTCATATCTATATAACTACCTTAAGTCGTCATATTAAAACCTATTTTCTTTAAGCTAAAAAAAAAATAACTCGATAGTCGAGTCTACGAAGACGTGTCAACTAAGCCCGCTAATATCGAACTCCATTTAAAAGTTACTACTATTATGTTCACAGTACATTACATCTTTAGAGCCGGGAGCTAAACAAAAACTAGTAACGACAAAGCAGTGTATATCGTTAACAATGAACATGGTACGGACAGAATTATTGTGAAATAATGCAGTGGTAAGAACGGTGCGGTGTTCGCTCGTGACGTGACTCAATCCACGCAAGGGGCCGGCCCGCACACCCGTTTATTCGTAACCAGCCAGCAGTAACACACGGACTAGTGCTGATAAAGTCCATTGCCGAATGCCGAGCAAACAAGACGTTCGTTAGATATACAAGTAATGCTTGCCGGCGATGTAACGCGAACATATGGAAATGTGCATGACTGTTGTAGAGCAGCGTTGTTGAGAACTCTCGGTCGTCGTTTTAAAAGGAGCTCTCAAATCAAATTGTTATGAAATTAACTATTATTCCTATATTAAATAACGTTTACATAATTTACAGCCTTTTTTTGATAAAAAATATTAAGTTTTGACAGTTGGTCTTGGTACCTATGTATGTAACTATTTGTACGTAGGTACTTACTTAGTTTTATAAAATAATTATTCATAAATCGAATTACAATACCACAGACAATACCGAATGTCATAACAAGATTACGCGTAGGTATGACATTGAAACAAAATGGCGACACGGACGCGGTAATGTTTAATAACTTTATTTTTGTATATAACAAACCGGTCCATTGTTTTTGTTTCGATTTATCTATTTTTATTAGTAAACATTTTTAATTTACGTATAATAATAAAAATAGATTGGGAAATAAAATAAGATATAAGTAGTACAAATTAGGTACTTACTTAGTACAAAGAAAAAAGTTTAATAACAAGCGATAACAAGTTTTTTTTTTCTTTGCACCTTTGGCTCGGGAAATGTAGTGTAGGTACCTTTATGTCATTTCATAAATACGGATGAGTGCTTCGGAAATTCCGATTTGGAAGAAAACATGAACAAGGAAATATCGCCCATAATGTCCCAGACAAAAAGGAGAATTTTAATTAGGAATAATGATTATTTTCCTCGAATCAAAATTATTTTACATTATGGCTCGATTTATAATTTTAATTTAGCTAACAATAAAAACTATTTTTAGAGGGTAACTTGTATAACCCTTTTAGTTAAAAACAATTTTTTTTTAAATTTAGAAATTGGGTATAACTGGGTACTGGTAAACGATTTAAAAAAATATATTTTTAGGTTTTAAGTATGAAAACGTCACATTAATTCCCTATTTTAATTACCTTTTTTTTTACTCCATCCATTACAAAGAAAAGTGAGTGCGTCTATGATTAGTAGTTGCAAGCAGGTGCTGGTGACGTAATCAACTCGCACGCAGTCGCACGTTGACAGCGCGTTGTTTTATTAACAACTTTTAGCTATTAAGGCCCTGTACATTGAACTTGATTGTCGACTTTTATTAATGTAATTGATTTACAAAAAATGACGCCTCTTATTTAACAATGAGTGCGGTTTTTTGTTCAATGAGGCAGTTATTGAGATGTTTTATTTAAGATTAGAAACAAATCTTTTAGTATTATTCGTACTATACATACACTCACGACGTTTTCCCATTGGGGTAGGCAGAAACTACAGAACGCCACCTGCTACGATCCTTACGTACTTATGTTGCATACTCGTTACATTAGTATTCATTTCACATAAATCAACAATTCAAGCTGTTATCAAGTAAAATGTTCAACACTAGTAATTTTTGTGAAAAGGCGTGTAGGTATACCTAGTGTGGGGTTTCTACAACATTCGTGTGCAATTTTAATTTATCAAACTTTTCCATAAAGGCTTTTGCAGACCAGCGCGACTTGTCGCGCGACGCGACACAAACAATACAATTTCTAAGAAAACTTCACGGTATAACAATAACAGGTGTCGCGTCGCGCGACAAGTCGCGCTGGTCTGCACAAAGCTTTATTCATCAACATAATGCCCATCTTTTCCCAACTGTGTTAGGGTAGGCTTCCAGTCTAACCGGATGCAGCTGAATACTTTGCCTGTTCTACATGGAGCGACTGCCTATCTGACCTCCACAACTGGATATCAGAATTTCGGGCTTCTGATGACACGTAAAGACTGTCAAAGATCCACGAATGACAACCTGCTTAGTGCTTTCCGAGGCACAGAGGGGTCTTGGTATGTAAAGATGGTCACCCATCCACGGACCAACCGCAGCTAGCGTTGCTTAACCCAATCGATCGACCCGTGCGGCTGTTATTAACTAGCCTCAAGCAACTTTTACATGATTCATGGAAAAAAAACTTCGCACCATAACGCGGATTTGTTTCTTGACTGACCACGTACGCACAGGTAGTAACCTATCTATGAGTCAGGATGTAAACTAAAGTTTCTCGGTACCATCGTGGACACTGGTAAAACACCTTAGTACCAAGGGCATAAGGTTGAAAAGTGATCAACCGCCATTGTCCGCGGTCGTAAAGTACATACAGCGCTTACTCATTGTAAGCTCTTAGCGACATGGTCTGGCCAACCAATAATTATCTAATAAGTAGTTTTTCTAATCAATAAACTTGACAGTTGATAGAGCTAGTTTGATAAGCATAATAAAAATATTTGAATAAAAAATATATTTAGTACAGTCAGCATAATAAGTACTTATGCTCATTAAAATTAATTTGAATAAAAAAAATATTTTAGGAAGAAAGAAAAACCATAATGATCGAATTTTATTTTAAACAAATCTGCAATAATCAATATTTATATAAGATCCCATTAAAATAGATGGACAAACTTTTTAGAAATCATTCAGACCACCATAATAAAATAAAAAATAAGAAAAACGCATTACGCATTTGACGACACGGTTGGCGCAGTCTGCTGCGCTGCGTGCGGAACAAATATTTGTATGATCTGCAAGTAGTTGTTACGGGTCTGGCTGTTTGTGTATTTGAATTTAAATTTAAATGTTTGTAAACGCACCCACAATACAGGAGAAATTCCTAGTGTGGAGCAAAGTTTTTAAAAAATAAAACAAAACAAAAAAAAACAATTAAGTACATAAAAGAAAAATAAATCAGCTAACAATGTTGGTTACCCAATGCCATTTATTATTTTAGGTCAAAATAAAATCACTCTAACCAGTGTTTTTTTTTTGGTTAGAGATCTTTGGTTAGACGTAAGTACCGAACTCTATGTTATAATTTGTCCATCTATTTTAATGAGACCTTGTATATTACCAATCAACAATTTCCGTAGTAATTTCGTCTCCTCCTAATTAATAATTTATTGAAAGACATTAACGTTCCATTTCGCCGAGCCACCATCGACATCGGCGTTACATTCTACATTGTAGAGAGAATTTATAGCGAATCATTGCGACCCAATTTGTGGCAATGGTACAACCTTCGATTTATACTTACGTCCGCACTCTGCCGCTGTTACCAAGTTTTTGTCGGTCTAACAATGCCGTAGTGAAAAAAACATTTTTTTTTTTATTCCCGAAAAAAATTATTAAAATAGTAAGCAGTAACATAAATTAAATTACTAAAGTAATTATACGGTTAGAAAAAAACAAGAAAGAAAATAAAATAATATGGATAAATAACAATATAAAATTTACATTATTTCTTATTGTGTTACACTGTTTGTGGTTATTATTAGAATGTTATTTATCGTCGCAAAACTAGTAAATACTTAATTAAATCTCAAATATACAAAAAATATTTTTCATTATAAAAACAAAAATATTGACATTTAAAAGAAATAATACTTACCTCCTACAAAAAAAAAAGCTACCTGACGTATAAAAAACTCGTATTTTTTTTGTGTAAGTATTCTACTAATTCAATATTTTAATGAATCTTTAAAACATTACCGAAACATTGTCGCGTCGCGGCTACTTGCACTCTTGCGATTGCGACCTAATTTAGTGATCGCAGTGATATAACCTTCGATGGATACCTACTACTGGCCGGCTAGCTAGTCCGTCAGAGTTAATGTCTGTTTGGCGAACGCTAATAATTTTCACACGGCAATAAAAATAGCTAGCACAAATACAAAAAGAAAAGAATGAAAAAAAATAGTAAAAATAGCAAGATCAATTTAAGAGTTAAAAAAATACCGACGGATCACAATATTATTGAATACAAAATAATACAAATTAGAAAGAAACATATTTTTCCTAATTTTAATTCAAAAACTAGCTGACCCGACAGACATCGCGTCCTGTAAAAATATTTTTCTTTCCGCATGAACCAGATTCGGAATATTTTAAACCAAAAATTTGTCAAATCGGTCCAGCCATTCTCAAGTAATGCGCTTACCAACGAACAACATTTCATTTTTATTAGGTATATAGATTGTGTAAAATGTAAAATCATAAAGTGTGAAAAAAAACGAGCAAATATTTTTTCAATAAAAATTAGAAAAACGAAAGATTAAGTAATTATTATATTTTATTCAAAAATATCGTATCGTATTTAATACAGAAAACAAACTAAACTATCGTGTCATTATAAATAAGGCCAGTACTGGCCAGACTCAATGAGAGATTCGTTTACTG
The DNA here is from genome assembly GCA_948150665.1 of Conistra vaccinii. NCBI lineage: Eukaryota > Metazoa > Arthropoda > Insecta > Lepidoptera > Noctuidae > Conistra > Conistra vaccinii. The sequence goes on along the minus strand of OX411341.1, from coordinate 14,626,988 downwards.
CTTGCATTCAACGGCTCCCCACGACCTTAATCAACTATTATAGGTTTATCACATAACTATGTATTCTAAATTGCTGTCTATTTTTGAAAGATTTTATTTGCTGTAAGTATAATAAATTCTTCGATTGGATAGAGACGACCTAAATTTTTTAATATAAATAATATATAATTTTTCTAGCATGTATGGACGCTATACTATTGCGGGTTAACGGGAACGCCCTCTGTTAGTTAACATACATGTATATTAATAAAATACATAGTAATCAATTGGCATTATTTACTGTCAATATTTTTCACTCAATATTATTAAAATGATAGAAACGAGACAGAAATATCTTGGGAAACCCACACCGATCCTAAATATAAATCTCTTTATCTAATCAACAACTGCAAAATGTTAAATTATAGAGGTCATAGAAGTACTGTGATGAAGTCAAACACTAGAATTAGAATTTATTTTTTGAGCTCAGACCGAGATTTGCACAATATTAATAATAATAATAACATTGCAGGGCAAAGTCTTCTCATACAGAGAAGACACGAGCATTGATCATCGCGCTTGCCCAAGACGAGTTGACGATTTCAGACTTATATTAACTACCCGTATAATAATGTTGAATGGGGCAAAAAAAAAAAACAATTGTCCGTAAGTCAGATAATAAAAAAAAAGTATTGACTCGTATTTTTTTATTTATATTATGTACATAATTATAAATAAAATAAAAAATAAGCCTTAAATTTCTTACTAACAAAACACTGCTTTATCTAATAAAAAATTATTTAGATAAAACGCATTAAAGTTGGGGAGTTCGGCTCGCTACGTCCAAATTCAGTATAAAATCTACCGGAGAGTGACATCATGCCACATTTTTAGCTCAATGTATTACCGTAATCTTTTTATTACGCAAAAAAAATAAAAAATATGTGTTCAATATTTTTTAATAATCAATCTGCCCCCCAATTACGCACTGCACGATCAATTTTCAATTGGTTTCAATTTAAAATTGATCGTGCATTACGTAATTAGGGTGCTGACTAATCCAATCAATATTTCAGGTTTCCTTCACAGTTGTCAGTAATATTCAAGATAAACTCAGAAAGCACATAATGAATTGCAAAAGTCACATTGGTGCCAGCACTGCCCGGATTTGAACACACAACCTCGTGCATAAGAGGCGAGACCTTATTAACCACTGGGCTTTCACGAATCAGACTTACACAACGCAGATCTTTTATTAAATATTTTCAAATAAAATATAGGCAATGGCAATCAATAACCAACAGCATTCCTTTTACCGCAGTGTTGAACATATTTTTATATCAACACTGACGCAGAACAATGAATGAATAGGTCATTAAACAGTTCAAAAGTAAACTGGACTTATATTAAATGGATTTAAGTTGTGTTTAGGGTTCCGTACCGCAAAAGGAAAAAACGGAACCCTTATTATAGGATCACTTCGTTATCCGTCCGCCAGTCTGTCAAGACCCATTTTCTCAGGAACGCGTGAAAGTATCAAGTTGAAATTAATATCAAATACGTAAATCTATGTTCCCTTAAAGCTCTAAAGAAATTAAGCATTAAAGTCAACGCAATATAAAAATACGGCCATTTATGTGCCATATTTTGATACTCGCAAATAAATCAAAACTACTGGGTACTTTCCGTTGGCCTAGAATCATGAAATTTGGTAGGAACGAAGGTCTCGCACACAGCACAAGTAAAGGACGAGTCCGAAAATTGAAAATTTGTAGATACATTCTTAATTTTTTTTTTTTTTTGCGATTACTCAGTTTGCAATTGGAGAATTGACCGTGACGTATCGATGTATGGGTGAACAATTATTGCACGACTCATAATGCGAAGCATTAGAGTGTGCTCTACGATCGAAAAATATTTTTTGCCCCATTTCTGCAACTGTTTTTATTGTTACACTCCTGCTAGTACACAGAACCTACTTAATTTATATACCATTGTATAGATGATTAAATGGAGATTAATACTGTACTTTTTACCAATTGATTTAATGCAGCAGAAATGAAAAAAACATCAAAATAGTTGAACAAAAATTCCTGTCCGTCAATTTATGAAACTTGAAAACATTGTAGCTTGCGATAAAATCAATTAATTGAGTCAATATTTTTTTAATACATTCGTTTCGGCCATAGAAGGAACCCTATTGAAAATGGCTCTTTTATTCAAAGTAGTTTATAATATCTATACCTAAATATTTCCAATCTTGACTTAACGTGTTGCCTAGCAACCCACAACGTAAATATCTAAATAAATAGTCTTTGACATAACGTAAGGATTGCGAGGTTAGAAATTTACCCATATTGATGGGTAAAACAGCAGTCAAAACATACTTCATGAAAAGTGATAAATTGTTAATTTTTGTTAGAAACTAGGTTTAGGTTTTGAATTTCTTTTTCGTTTATGAATGTGCGTTATGAGGCGTGCACTTTTGGAATTTCCAAACTATTTCTCATCTACTAAGAAGTTTGTTCTTGGGATAAATAATTCATCCCAACTACGGAATCCTTCATTGTGCGTGGTCCGACACGCACTTGGCAGGTAAACAAAAAAATGTTTTAACGACTGTTGTATTTCATGCACAGCACGAAATAAACCGTTATTTTTTATTAAATGACCTACTCTGAACTTTAAAACTATGATAACAATTGTATTTATAATAACATGTGGTTAGCATTATTATCACCAACATTTTTATTAAAATAAAAATCGAGACGGTTACCAACGCAAAAAACGTAAGAAAATTTTACATTTCGCGGGTTACGTTTGCGGATCCTTTCCTGAACACAGAAAAAATTAAAACTTTCTATTTGACCCAAAATAAATACGGATAAGGGCAGGAGAATGATGATGAATAAGTAGTTTATGTAACTTACATAAATATTTTAATTTTAATTTTATAAAAAACAAACGAGACTGCCTGGGACTGCCGAATGAAGTGAAAACTAAGTAACGCCATCTAACGAAAATGTCAGGAATTTATGTGGCTTGCTGCCACACGCCGAGCAACGAAAGCTGAAGCTCCATTAAAAAAATTACAAAAAAAATACACAGAGTGCGCTGTCAACAAAAACATTAACGTTGTGCATTTCTACTCTCCTTCCGTCTTACGAATTTTCGATCAGGTCACGTGTCCTGAAGCGAGTTTAACATTTTTTACCCATCCCATAAAAAGTGCACAGCGCCGCTAAAGAAATTTTCACTTCAATAATTTTCGAACTACGTTTGACTTTGGCGTAAAAGCGTTCTTGACCGTATTAGTACAGAAGCTAGTTCTTAGTATATTTGCATATGCATAGAGATTTTCAGCGGAAAAGCTAAATTATTTTCAGAGCAGGGACTTTCACGTGCAATGGATAAGGGCATGGAGCGGGCTCGTGTTTAACAGACACGAGGTTAAGCTGCACTTGCCACGGTCATTTAATGGATGGGTAATCTTTACTTACCCACTGAAAAGTCTGTAATTTGAAAACCACATTTAAACGGTTCCCAGTTATCACGAATATCTACGGTATGTACATTCCGAAATCCTAATTAATTTTATAAATGCGAAAGTGAGTTTGTTTATTTGTTACGCATAAACGGCTGAACGAATTTGGATGAAATTTGGCAAATGGGTATAGGATGTTATCCCAAAATTCCTACTGGTTCGAGACTTATGCGGATGAAACCACGGGGCGCTGCTAGTCTTAATTTATAATTATAATTAAAAAAAAATACCATTTATTTTCGAGTAACATAAAGTTTGTTTGTTTCTTGTGATTTTTTTTTGTTTCTATATTATACGTATTGGCGCGTATTTTTTAAATACGTCCCATAGCGTTAGTAACAATTATATTATCAATGTCTAAATATTACTATATTCTGATAAAACTCGTCTCAACTCAACTCAACTCAAAGCATTTATTTCAATTAAACCATATACAGGCACTTTTGAATTGTCAAGGAGTCAGTCAGTCAGAAAAAATGAAGCTAGTTGCCCATTCCAAAACGTAGTAGGTACCTATGGAGAAGAACGGGCAAGAAACTCCACGGACACTCTTTTAAATAAAAAAATGTTACATAAAATTGGTTACTATACATCATTCATGTTGAATTTATACATGTGAGAACAATGTAAAAATACGTGCACGTTAAAAGCGTCCGTAATCTATACTAATCCTTACATATTATAAAACAAAGTCCCCCGCCGCGTCTGTCTGTCTGTCTGTCTGTCTGTCTGAACGCGATAAACTCAAAAACTACCGAACGGATTTTCAAACGGTTTTCACCATTGGACGGAGTGATTCATGTGGAAGGTTTTAGTGTATAATTCATTAAGGTTTTGAGAAAATTGGCTGAAATATGACGATTATTGTTGAAGATGTCGGAAAAAATCATGCCGACTGGGAGCTTTACTGGCGTGCGCCGCGTAAGCCGTTAGAGATAAATCAAATTTATGTTCTAGAGTATTGTATATCTTAACAAATTCAACAAAAAAGTCCGCGATGGCATATGTCTATCTTCTAAGGATGACCCACAGTAACCATTTTTATCTTTCAAAATTTTATAAAATTTTCGTTGTTATTTCCGGAGCTATTTTGACCGGTATCATATTAATCCTTATCCAATAAAATATGTTATTTAAATTGGGCATTAAATTTCGATTAAAATATGCCTTTACATCATATCATTTAAATGAATAGTTTAAGAGATATCTCAGTTTCAAAATTACGCGTAACAAAATAATTATGGTTGACGGCAACCCGGCGCAGTAGGCTACCACTGCGTCCGCTGAAAGTTAGTCAATGACCTTTTCCTTGGCTATTGGGTATGTATTCCCGGTAGAACGTTCCCGTGGGATATTTTGTGACATCCACGCGGGCGAAGCCGCGGGTAAAAGCTAGTATATTATAAAGCTGAAGAGTTTGTTTGTTTGTTTGCTTGAACGCGCTAATCTCAGGAACTACTGGTCCGATTTGAAAAATTATTTCAGTGTTAGATAGTCCATTTATCGAGGAAGGCTATAGGCTATATATCATCACGCTAAGACTAATAGGAGTGGAGCACCAATGAAGAATGTCACAAAATCGGGGTGTTTTTGAGAGCTTCCGCTGCGTGCGCTGCGTAAACGGTTAAAGTTTCGCAAAAATCATGTATGACAGAATGGTTCCCCTTTAAAAGTTCTCAAAAAAAGTCCGCGACAGCATATGTCTATCTTTTAAGGTTGGCTCACTATAACCTTTTTTTATGCTAACCAAATTTGTTCTAAAATAATTCATTATTTGCGAAGGAGTTTTTATAAACATGATATTAATCCTTATCCAAATAAATACGTTATTCATCACAAGTATTTAATTTAAAACAAAATTGCCCTTTACATCATTCGATTTCAATGAATATCTTAGGAGATATCGCAGTTTTAAAATAACATTGTAGCAAAATAATGATCAAGTACTACGCGCGCATTTATGATGTGCAAGGAGACGCAGTACTTTTACAGTTTTACCTAACCATTTAAAGTTCCACTCTTACTGATAAAAGTGTGATATAGGTACCTAAAATAGCTCCTTAACGTACGTATTCTTTAAAAATATTTTCACCTTCTACGTAAACGAAGTCGCGGGTTAAAGTTAGCGTTAGCCCATAGTATCTGTTCCACGCGGACGAAATCGCGGGCAGAAGCTAGTAAAAAGATAAAAACAAAAACAATTCAAAGATTAAAATAAATTAAAATAAGCCATGGCAGCTAAGAGATGACCAGTCCCAACTGACGGCGCCCGTTCACGAACATGACGCATTAGCACCATTCAGCTCAACCATTTTGAAGGGAGCTAAATGATCCAACACACACGCCACCATCAGCGAGACATCTGAGTGAGCATGACATACTCTCAGCCGCCAGGGCACATTCAAGTCAATGAAAGACATATTACCCGGTAAATGGTAGCTCTGTAGTAAAGCGATAATACCTTTCGAACGCGTACGCAGTATTACCCTTCAATAGTTGGAAATACGGATATTTAGCGCAGCAAGTTCTAAATTCAAAATCACAAAATCAAAATACGGTCTCCTTTGATTGACGTCAGCAACTGATTTTCCTCCTATGACTTGACGGAAAGAAAGATGCATTATTTAAAGTTGGAATAATTCCATTTATCCGTCTTCTGTAATAAACTTTGCACCATACCACAGATGAATACAGATGGGACACTCCGCAGCTTAGGTATGAAGTTACAAGTACGCGGCGGGCCCGTCTTGCTGGGCTAATTCAGTGAGTGTAACGTAGTCAGAAAATCTAAGAGACAAGCGATAGAAAGAGAGGCAATTTCTAGGTGAATGTAACTGTAGGTGATTAGCGCTGTGCGACCTGAATTGCACTTTATTGTGTCGTAGCAAGAGTCAGTTTTTATTAAAAACGCCTGCTACACGGTCGCTCAACGCGTCCCGACAGAGGTGACCTTGGTGGTTTACAACCGTGTAGATGATGGTTTACGACCAAACGTTGAAACAACTTTGCCGGTCGCCAACCTAGGTCACCTCACCACTGTTGGGGTTTGGGGATGCGATTGTCAACCGTTTAGCAGGCACTTTAATGATTTTGCGGAGTGTCCCATCTGTATTAATTCAATTCAATCATTTATTTCGGAAAACATCCATAATTATTGTAATAGTAATGTATAAGAAGTTAGAAAACTATGTTAGTACTTAGCATTAAAATCAAAAACAATGTTACAATCACAATTCACAACTAAAAATTAAATTAAAATCAATACTAAAATCAACATTACAATCAAAATTAAATTAGAATTAAATCAAAAGAATTAAATTAGAATTAAATCAAAAGACAAATTACAGACAAAACAAAATTAAATTATAATCAAATCAGAATTAAATTAACATTAAATATAAATTAAATCAAAATCAGTATCAAAAAATAAATTGAGCAGATTTTTTTTTTCGAACTGTATGAAGCAATGGACTAGCAATCTGTTTCAATTTATTTCAATTTCTTATTGATCGTGCATTACGTAATTAAGGTACTGGTTTTCCTGTATCTATCGCAGTTTTGCTGGATGCGTTTACTTAAATACAAGTCTCACACACGTAATTTATTATACTGTGAGGAGTTTGTTGCGCCTCTTCTTCTCAGCTAAAAAGCACTAGGAAGTGGTGATGGGCGGGCGTATTGGGGGACTGTCTTATATAATTTTGACGTTCTAAAACTGTTGCTTCTCAGCCTAATTTGAATAAAGGACTTTTGATTTAATTTAATAGCCTAGTATAATCTGCAAGATACTTACCTATTTGTTTTGTGCGCTATACTAAAATTAAATGAAGTTAATTCTAGGTTTTTTTCTTTGTAACGGCCGAATTTTTCTATGTATACTAATTGAAAATAAACCCTCGCATTTGTTTTAAATCCGAGGTTTTTTTTTTACAAAATATAAAAGTACGGTCAGCTTCAAAAACTTGTGATTAAAAATGTTTACATTATTTTAATGACTATTTCTTAGTGATGTAACATAAATCTAACAGCAGTCATCACACTGTAGAATTTGTCTAGTTTTCGCGTTAAAAAAGTAGTAATAAAAAATAGGAAACGAATAAAATAGGTTTATTTATCAATTTTATTACTTTCCATTTTTTTTTATTACAAAAAAAGACGTTCGACTTTCAAACATGTCTAGTCTACCTTATCATTTGTGTCGCTAACGAGTTGTCATTTTCTTTAAAAAAATGCTGCTTTATGGAATAATGACTAACGTTGCTAATGTAAACAACAATGTGAAAGAACAGTTTGTAAATTGTCAATCATAATTTATTCAACATACGCAATCTACAGCTTTGTCTTTCACAGGCAGAGGTGCCCTTTAACGTACTGTAATACTGAAACAAACTGAAACGGAACGTTACTAGCGCCATCTGTTGTACTTCGTAGGAACTAGGGTTTAACATTGTTGTTCGTAACAGTACTGAGAAAATTAAATAGGTAGAGGAAAAATATATTTTCTTTCTATAAAAAAAGCAAAACGTACTTTTATTGTTTAGGATTGCTTAGGAATGATACGTTTTAAAAAACTGTTTTATTTATTTATTTATTTAGTTTGCCGTTTCTGTTTTCTCCGTTCTGTTATGCCGGTCGTGGGTAGGTTTTCTTCGCGTAACTTTCAAGGGTGAATTATGTAAGAATGCAGATAAGTTTTGCTTATGTAAAATCGCTTTTCGCATTCGTTGGAAGTTTCTTTAGGTTATTAATTGTAACAAATAAGTTTGCGTTGGATTCCCATAGCCGTAACTTATCTCACGTCTGCAGTTTTTGACGTAATAGTAGCTAGCAAAGAGCTGTCTATTGTATTTAGTAGAGAAGATACGAGTATAAGCCTATCAAAAAAGGGTGTATTTATCCGGAATGGTTTTCTGCCTGAAATTATTTTTAATATAATAGTGTAATATTACACTTACACAATATTTGAATAGTCATCATCATCATCAAAACTTTTCCCAGCGATGTTGGGTATATTTTTGATGTGTAACATGTTTCCTCTCGCTTTCCTGCAATCTGTGCACATGCAGAACAATTTAATCACTCACTCTCGATTCGATTCTTTCTCTCTGATTTCGTGAAAGGGACGGAAGTGTCTAACACGAAGCCGGGGAAGCGCGCGCTATTTGATTAGACCAATGAGCGCGCATGGTCCTAGAGTTGGCCATCAGAAACGACCTTGACGAGGGCCCCTTTAATGTTGCTCATTACCAAGGTGAGACAGATGTTACACATCATATTATTATGCGACTACTGTTAGGCTCGGGCGTTTTTTTTTTAATATTTTTCATGTATATACAAATAGGTCCGTTATTTCTAAAATACGGTTTTGGGCTTTTCCAAATGAAAAAAAAAATGCTTTGCTGCTTAATCTGCTCAGTGCTCGCTGACAGAAATATTCCTAGATCCAATAATATCTTTTTTTCTCTCTAAAATTTGTCCATTAAAACAAAAATACAATAAAGCAGTGTATATAGCTGCTATCCTTGATAGCGATCGACCGTCGATTCACAGCCACAGTATAATAAAGTAACAGTATTATGTCTCGGCAGTGATCTTGAAATAATTACCTACGGCCGCTCGGTAGATAAACCTTCCGTGTCCTTGCGTAACTGCCGCGCACTCGATACTGACTGATATTATATATATACACTGAGATTTCGAAGCGTGTCGTTTCGGCCGTTTGCCCGTTTTCTATGAATACATAATAGTGTTACTTATACTGTGTGTGTCACAACTCAGCGAAGCAGCGTTGCGAATGACTCACGCCATTGATAATACGACTGGATTCCATTTTCAAACTGTCTTTCCATATTTTTATTGTAATAACTAGCTTTTGCCCGCGGCTTCGCCCGCGTGTCTATCTGAAAATATCCCACGGGAACGTAGTACCGGATTAAACGTAGTAAATCCTATGTGTTAATCCAGGTTATATACTATAAAATGAGTAATTTATTATTTATTTTGTTTATTTTATCAATAGATTTCACAGCGCACTCCAAATAATGACATTTATAGGAAATTTTTTGATACCTTGGGTTACATTATTGCAATTTTTGTAGGGATTATTAATGTGCTGTACTGGACTTTAATTTTAAGAGAAGGACTTAAAACTTTTCGTGGGATCAAACAGAGTTGTTAGGGTTCCAACAGGGCCCTATTACTAAGGCTCCGCTGTACGCCCGTCTGTCACAGACGTTCCGTGTGTCATCTTTTCAACCTTAATTCATACGTATTAAATATTGTACAATAGTACGGAACCCTTCATGTGCAACGCCGACTTTCACTTGGCTGCTTTTTTTTTTCGTTTAATATTTTATTTTAATCAGTATTTTTATAAAATATTTATTGAGTCTGAGTAACAGATTATACAAGAAACCTAACACATTGACACTAATTATTAGGTACCTACCGGTGCACTTAGTTAACCTTTTCTTCACCACAGTCGGTTTATAACAGGTTATCCTGTACATAAGAATATCATGTGAATTGTGTTTAAATAAAAATTGGTTTTAATGAGTTTATTGATTTCATTTTAATATTATCTTGAAACTGGTTCCAAGTCGACTTTGCACGCTGAGCTGCGGATATCATAGCGTCTTAAAAAACTGTTTCGGTTTATTTATTAGTATTCATTTTAAGCCTTGGGAATTATTATTTAAGATGTATTACGTCCAAACTTAGCGGATTCTTTTATTATTCTCAAAAAAACTCAATTTTTCTGTTGTTTTCAAGATGTCCTCCTCATTTACAGACTTGCTTTTTCTTAATGATGCGTTTGTAGTGAAAAATATTAATTATTAATAATAATAAGTATATTGCGTTCGAAGTGCTATATTAATTAATAATAAACATTTAATAAATTCTACATTGATTAGCGACTTTTGTCGCTGACTGTACAAGACCTATTGTGTGAAACGGTGAACAAGCAAACAAAAAAAAAAAACTTTTCTGGCTTATGGTTTCCCATGTTTTTTAAAGCGACATACATAGGGCATTTCGAAAACTTCTCCTTTATCTGTTTCTAAGTAACTTATAGTGTGTGTAGTGTTAGAATGATAAGCAGATAACAATGCTTATCTTTCTATGTGAGTGGGATTCGTTGCCCTACATACTTCTGACATCATATTTTTACTTTGAAGTCTGAACTGAATTTAAGACCTCAAAATTCCAAAAATATAAAAAAAAAATATTTACATTTTTTTTTTCTCTAAAAAAAATCTTCACTAGAAGTAAGTACTAAGTTCGAAGTGAAGATCTCTTGAGAAGTTAGTTAGTTAGTTAGTTAGTTGAACTTATTAACAGTTCCAAAGTACCTTTAAATGGTCTAATTGAAATAGATTCCTTGAGTTTTAAAAGTACCCAACTATTTTCAAGTAAAATCAGGGTCATCCATCTTGGTTTAAAATTGAAAAACCAATACACAGGTGCACTTGACGTTCAAAAGTGCCTTTTATGTGCCTATTTGTAAATGCGAAAATGAGTTTGTTTGTTACGCTTTCACGCTAAAACGGCTGAACGGATTTGAATGAAACTTGGCACACATATAGTCCATGTCTTGATTTAACACGTACGATACATTTTATCCCGGTATATTAAGTAGTTTCTCCACAATGCGAGTAAAACCGCGGACAACAGCTAGTAGGTAATATTTCTTTTAAACTCCTGAATTGATAGATATGAGTCTAGTTTATTTGAAGTGATAGAATTAGGTCGGCAGGCACTTCTTACGGTCGGTAAGCACGAGCGTATGTCAGCAATAATATCAGATTTATTAAGACCGGCGAGATAATAATAGAGAGAGTACAGTACAACAATAGTATAATAAACTATGTTACCATTCATAACTTTAATAACATTTCTGAATTGTGATTGCGACACGAAATATTACAAGAACTTCTTATTATTTATTTTAAATACTTGTAATGTTTTAGTTGAAATACCGTTTGTAGGGATAATAATAAAAAGTTTTATAAATAAATCACAGTAAGAAAACATCACTTACTCTTGATGCTGACTGTACATGACTATTGCCATTAGCTTCACTTTTGGAACGTCAGAGCGATAAATTAAGGAATATAAATAAATATTAATGTAAGGAAAACACAAAAACTCAGCTGTTTATAAAATTGCAGCCTGTGTTATGCGACCATTTGGAACAAAGTGTCAAAACAAGGAAAAATTCGCCAAGTTCTGTCAAATTCCACGATATAGTTTTTTTTTTATTCAAGTCGTTTTTTCTACATATGAATAAAGCGCCATTGAGAGCCGTTGGTTTGGGTAGATAACTAAATGTAAAAAAAAAACACGTGACGAAAGAGCTGTCAAAGGAGTCTGGTTAACCTATTATACGTAATACGGTCTGTAAGTTCAGTTCTTAGCCACGTTATAATTCGATGAGGTTTAAAGAACCTGTGTTTTAAGGCTGTTTATAATAGACAGATCAAAAAATATTAACCGCCTCTGTGGTCTAGTCGTTAAACCACCTGTCTCATACCCAGAGGTCCCGGGTTCGATTCCCAGTGGGAGCAAAATTTTCTGCGCGGAGGTTGGTGGTAGGGCTTGGTCTAAGTCCGCTTGGCTAGCTACCATCATCTTATCTAAGCCCGTCGCCATAACAACAAACAATGTTAACAGCATTGTTGTGATAAGATAGCCAGTTCCTCTGTGGTTGAGGATTCCGGGTGAAGCTCGCTTCCACCTTCGGACTGATCATCACTTACCATCAGGTGAGATGCAGGCCAAGAGCTTCCCCGTTGTGGGTAAAAAATAAATAATATATTATATTATTATGATTATAAATCTAACTAAAAAACATTACCCTCCTTCTGGGGCAGTCGGGTAAAAATTGTGCTCAAGCAGTTACATCTACGAAGAGTAGTTTAAGAATAAATGATAAAGTTTAACATATTATATTCATAAAAGACGAAACTATCGTAAAAATCCTTATCCTTACATATTATAAAACAAAGTCGCCCGCAGCGTCTGTCTGTCTGTCTGAACGCGATAAACTCAAAAACTGCCGAACGGATTTTCAAACGGTTTTCACCATTGGACGGAGTGATTCATGCGGAAGGTTTTAGTGTATAATTCATTAAGGTTTTGTGTAAATTGGCTGAAATATGACGATTATTGTTGAAGATGTCGGAAAAAATCATGCCGACTGGGAGCTTTACTGGCGTGCGCTGCGTAAACCGTGAAAGATAAATCAAATTTATGTTCTAGAGTATTGTATATCTTAAAAATTGCAACAAAAAAGTCCGCGATGGCATATGTCTATCTTCTAAGGGTGACCCACAATAACCATTTTTATCTTTCAAAATTGTATAAAATTTTCATTGTTATTTCCGAAGCTATTTTAACCGGTATCTTATTAATCCTTATCCAATTAAATAGGTTATTTAAATTGGGCATTCAATTTCGATTAAAATATGCCTTTACATCACATCATTTCTCACAGTTTCAAAATTACGCGTAACAAAATAATTATGGTTGACCACGCGGGCGCTGTAGTAGCCTACCACTGCGTCCGCTGAAAGTTAGTCAATGATCTTTTCCTTGGCTATTAGGTACTAGCTTATACCCGCGGCTTCGCCCGCGTGGATGTCGCAAAATATCCCATGGGAACGTTCTACCGGGAATACATACCTAATAGCCAAGGAAAAGATCATTGACTAACTTTCAGCGGACGCAGTGGTAGGCTACTAAATCCGTTCGGCAGTTTTTGAGTTTATCGCGTTCAGACAGACAGACGCGGCGGGCGACTTTGTTTTATAATATGTAAGGATGTATTCCCCAGTAATGGCAATGAATGCGATTTCGCATTAATTTCATTAGCATGTGAATTCTTGAGTCTTAGCATATTAATTGCTATTGCTATGCTAATTGCTAATATTGCGATAATTGATAATAATAATGAAGTATGTGAATTTCGTTAATATGCGAATTAAGGCGACCGCACTTCGGTCGCCTTAGGTAGGACGTCTCCGACGCCGTCGTCTCCTAGCCTAGCGTGCGTTTAGTTTACTCGCCGATAACGTTTTATTTGTGCTAGTACATCCCGGTTCTGGTAACATTAATTTCCTATCGGGATTCCCCAACATAGTTCTCCTGGTTCTCCTGGTGGAGATGTAGACGGCACAGATTCCGGTTGAACTGTTTGTGAAGGTGCATCAGCATTCTGCACCTGACGCACCTGTACCGAACGGGACCGAGTCGGTTCACATTCAGCTAAAAAGCTATTGTAATGAATGACCAATGTGTTTAAGTTATAGATGGGTTTTTAAATTGGTGATTGATGTTCCGTAAGAAAGATTTTAGAGCACTTAATTTATTAAACATAAACAATCACGCATTCATTCAGTCAATACACGACCCTAAGTACGATCAAATCAAAGACAATAAGATAATAATTGTTAAAAATCGTTCTTCGCACCACCCTGCTCTGCTAATGCTAATAATTTAATTAATTAAACAAACACAAGCATTCATTCAATACTAGCTTTTACCCGCGGCTTCGCCCGCGTGGATGTCGCAAAATATATTCCCGGTAGAACGTTCCCACGGGAACGTTCTACCGGGAATACATACCTAATAGCCAAGGAAAACATCATTGACTAACTTTCAGCGGACGCAGTGGTAGGCTACTACAGCTCCCGCGTGGTCAACCATAATTATTTTGTTACGCGTAATTTTGAAACTGTGATATCTCTTAAACTATTCATTTAAATGATGTGATGTAAAGGCATATTTTAATCGAAATTGAATGCCCAATGTAAATAACCTATTTAATTGGATAAGGATTAATAAGATACCGGTCAAAATAGCTTCGGAAATAACAATGAAAATTTTATACAATTTTGAAAGATAAAAATGGTTATTGTGGGTCACCCTTAAAAGATAGACATATGCCATCGCGGACTTTTTTGTTGCAATTTTAAAGATATACAATACTCTAGAACATACATTTGATTTATCTCTCACGACTTACGCAGCGCACGCCAGTAAAGCTCCCAGTCGGCATGATTTTTTCCGACATCTTCAACAATAATCGTCATATTTCAGCCAATTTACACAAAACCTTAATGAATTATACACTAAAACCTTCCACATGAATCACTCCGTCCAATGGTGAAAACCGTTTGAAAATCCGTTCGGCAGTTTTTGAGTTTATCGCGTTCAGACAGACAGACAGACAGACAGACAGACAGACGCGGCGGGCGACTTTGTTTTATAATATGTAAGGATACAACTCTTAAGTACGCGCAAATCAAAGATAATAAGATAACAATTGCCTAACCCATTCTTCGCAAGTTCGCAACACCTGCTAATAAACACACGCAAACGAGGTCACGGTCACATGAAACCGATAGATTTAGTATTCCCGACTTCCCATGGGTGCGACGGAGAGCGCGCGCACGACGACGCTCGACGCTCTGAAATATGATAGTTTAAAAAAGTACGAAGCGATAAATTCACTTCGCACTTCACAGAATTTCGCAACTAAATTTCATTTGCTAAATGCTAAATGAGCATTCGCATGCTAACAATGAATGCGAATGCTAATTAATCTATTCCCGGTAGAACGTTCCCGTGGGATATTTTGCTACATCCACGCGGGCGAAGCCGCGGGTAAAAGCTAGTCTATAATAAATTTAATTTGTGTCATCTATAAAAAACCCTTTTTACGATTTATTTACCTACATTATAGTTAATTACCTTATACCTAAACCAAACCAAGTTCTTATTTTAAGTTTCACGGAAACTTATTCACTTTTTTATTGGTTTTTATTCTACGAAAACAAGTAAATAAATATTATTTTATTTAATAAATCTAATACTTATTGATGAAGCTAACTGCACTTTTTTATTATAAATTCCTTGATCTGTTCCACCCTTTCGCTAAGTGTGAATAAAATTTTACTGTAAGTAATGTTTTTAATTGGATCTCATAAATAATTTATATTTTTCTTTTTATTACAGGTAAGCATACCAGTTTAATTCATCAATGAATCGTCTAACTAAGGTAAACAAATAAAATATACCTAGTACATAATAATAAAAAACGAGTGTTCACATAATAGACAAAACATTAACAATTAGGCCTAGCCCGCACTGCGAATTTTATTCACGCGGTTTATATTCAGTGTACCTACGGCATTGCAATGCGCGAGAATTTTAAATGGCCAGTGCGTGTAGATACATAAGATACTATGTGTTACAGAATTGCGATAAAAATTCCGCGCGATTTTTTATTGCAGTGCGGGCTAGACCTTATTAACCGTCAAAAGTTACAAACGACAGCGCCCTATACGCCCTATACCCCCAACCCTTCTTCGTTTACAAGCTGAGAAAAAGAAGAAGTGGTCTAATAAACTCCCCAACAATTATTAAACCCAAAAAAATCTATCTGACGTATTATACAGCATGTATCAGAAATGTGTGGACATATTTAAGGGTGTGGTACAGACTGAACAACTTTCTCCATGGGACCAACATTGTATTCGTGAACCCATACATATGGATGGAGTAGGTATTGAAGTTTTGTATGGGAAAGCAGATTTTTTTTCGTGAATATGATGTTACGTTATCCTATACTTACCAGGGATTCGGCAACCTTTTGAGATGGAAGAGCCAAAAGTTACAATTTACAAAATTTCCCAGTTTTTAAGGAGCCAATAATATAGTATTTACTTAATTTGATTTTTTATTTAAAGTAAACGACCATACGAAATAATATTTATTATTCATATAAAAAAAAAACAAATGTTTTCAGCACAAAACATATTATAATATTTTAGCTAACTGCTAGAATAATAAAATATTTTGCGTATGGAAGTGGGGAGCTGCAACTTTATATCGAACTAGAGCTTCGCCCGCGACTTCGTCCGCGTGGAATAGTTACTTTGGGCTAAACCCCCCGATTTTGAAACATACTTCATTGATACCCCGCTCCTATTGGTCTTAGCGTGATGATATATAGCCTATAGCCTTACTCGATAAATGGGCTATCTAACACTGAAAGAATTCTTCAAATCGGACCAGTAGTTTCGGAGCCTATTCGGTACAAACAAACAAAAAAATCTTTCCTCTTTATAATATTAGTACCTATAGAAGAGCAGCATGCCGCAGATTGCCGACCCCTGTCCTATACTATTTAACGAGCAATATTTGTATGATTATATAATTATTATTCTATAAATATATTTGTAATCACGTTCTCGAAAACGACTAACGATTTCGATGAAAGTTACAATATAGGGGTTCTCATATCTGGGGAAAATTCGTTTTCTCCGTATTTTCACCCGAGTAGAGCTCGGTCGCCCAAAGTTTAGTACAAGATGGCTACCTTAGAATTATGACATGGCAGCATGGAATCAGTAAGCAAGGCAATTGCATGCAGCTGAGATGAGAATGCTAAGAGGGATGTGTGGTGTTACACGAATGGATAGAGTAAGAAATGAGTACATAAGAGGAAGTCTGAAAGTGGTACCGGTGACCGAAAAGTTGTGCGGAAATCGGTTGTCATGGTATGATAATAAACTGTAGGTACCTATTAAATACCTATTACCTATGTAAAATTAATTTGCATGCCCTGAACAGGCAAAATATGGACTGTACATAAACCACCAACTTTTACAACTGGTAACACCTGTATTTTCTGCAAATAAATAATTCTTATTCTTATTCTTATGGGCATGTGATGCGGAGGAATGAGGAAAATGTCGTGAAGAAAGTTTTGAGTATAAATGTCGATGGCTATAAGAGTAGGGGAAGACCAAACAAACGATGGATGGACTGTGTGAAAGATGATATGGCTAGGAAGGGGGTGACTACTGAGATGACGACTAATAGAGAAGTATGGAAAAAAGGGACCTGTTGCGCCGACCACAGATAAAATTGGGATAAGGGCAGGAGAATGATGATGAGCATGGAATCAGTAAGTACCTACTATCAACGCAGCATGGAATTAGTATGTACTATACATGGAATTAGTATGAACTATCCCATACTTTTAAATAAGCATTCTCTATTTTCACCAGAGGGGAGGTCGGTCGCCCAGATACTACACAAAATAAATCAATCTAGAATCTCAAGCATGTTGTGATACTATCAACAACATTGAGTCATACACTAAGTAGAATTCGACGACGTGCACGACCAAACGTACGCAAGATGACGTTGTATTAAAGTTACATACAGACGAGACTTCCGACGAATAAAAAACTATAACATCACGCCAGTAATTCACGAAGGCGTTGGCAGAGGTGTATCTGCATAGCTATAGTAGGTATACATACATTTTGCCAGTCGTATCGTAGTATACAGGGCCGGGGTCAAATTAAAATACTTAGCGAAACTCCACAGATGTGATGGGTATCAATATCAAACTACAAAATAAATTACCCTTCCCTTTGGCTTTGCTGTAGTCGGGTAAAAAATAAAAGAAGATACTTACTACTACTACAAAAAAACTATTTTATTGTGTTAAGATCGATACCAAACACTGCGAGACATATAAAAAAAAACTGGTATTTTAGTGACTAAACTACCGGCGGTTGATGACACCAAAAAAACTTCATCACATTATTTTATTTTTTGTTTTATAATTTCATTTATTTAAATATCGATACCCATCACGTCTACGGAGTTTTGCTAGCTAATTTTATTTGACCCTGTATGCAACACTTACGGAAGCTACTGATAGCTTCCATAAGTTCGTTTAGCCTGTATGGTTAGTGGTGAAGGCTTATCAACACAACACAAAATTAGAATAAATGTTGGGGTAACTTCGGCACTAGGATAAGACCGTACGAGTCCGGCTAATTTGGCAATATTTTTTTGCGCTGACGACATTTTATACGTTCTGCGCCGTTTTATTAGAGCCTATAATGTTCGCAGCTTGTACGCAGGCCTCCTCTTTTTGTCAGAGGGAGTGGGCCATAATCCACCACGCGGGCCTAGTTGGTGGGTCATGGTTTCCTCACGATGTTTTCCTTCACCGATTTGAGGGCAGTGGTGATGCATTTGCACTGCACTGCTCCTTTCTGAGGCTAGTCACAGGCCAGTGAAAATGTTACCTAGTTGGATTTATCATCGGTGATATCATTCATTCATTCATAGTTATTAGAGCAATATTACCATACATTTATTTTATATTTCCAGTAATTACGCGCATTTATAATAACCATTATTTTTTTAAATAAGAAAATTATGCACTTCATTACGTAAGGTAAAGTATGTAGGCAGTTGATGTCTGCGAAGCCTTGATTTAATATCAGTTAAAGAAAAAAAAAAATTTGTCATTGTTTTAGCTTAAAATATTTGTAATAAGAAATCATTAATAAATTTATTTATTTAAAACAAAAACCCTCCATTTTTTTTTAAAGAATAGATACTTCCAATTCGTTAATAACAACCTACAATTATTTTTATAAATCCATACTAATATTATAAATTCGAAAGTAACTCTGTCTGTCTGTCTGTCTGTCTGTCTGTATGTTACCTTTTCACGGCTAAATCACTGAACGGATTTCGATAACATTTGGCAAGGAGATATATGGCATCCTGGAGAAGGACATAGGGTACTTTTTGTCTCAAAAATAACCCCCAAGGGGGTGATATAAGGGATGAAAGTTTGTATGGGAAACCCAGTATTTCTTAAGTTACGGATATGGAAATTCAAATTTATGCTTTTGGTAAGAAATAAAGAATTACGCGTTTCAGCGTTTTTGTAAAATCATCCCCCAAAGGGGTAAAATTGGGGTTGATTTTAAAATTCACATGTATTATTGATTATTTTTGTTGTCTCTTATTTTTAAGAGATTTAAGGTGTGGTTCCAGTGAGTCGGAACCGGGTGCGGCACAGTTCACGGTGAGTTGGAACTGTCTGCGGTGATTGTGGCGATTGTGATGATTGTGGTTCCAGTGAGTCGGAACCGGGTGCCGCACAGTTCACAGTGAGTTTGAACTGTCTGCGGTGATTGCGTCGATTGTGGTGATAGTGTTGATTGTGGTGATTGCGGTGATTGAGGTGATTGCAGTGATTTCGGTGTTTTCGGTGATTGCGGTGATTTCGGTGATATCGGTAATAATTTTTGTTGTCTCTTATTTTGAAGAGATTTAAGGTGTGGTTCCAGTGAGTCGGAACCGGGTGCGGCACAGTTCACGGTGAGTCGGAACTGTCTGCGGTGATTGTGGCGATTGTGGTGATTGTGCTTCCAGTGAGTCGGAACCGGGTGCCGCACAGTTCAAAGTGAGTTGGAACTGTCTGCGGTGGTTGTGGTGATTGAGGTGATTGCGGTGATTGAGGTGATTTCGGTGATTCCCCAGTGAGTCGGGGTGATCAGTCTAAGGGTGATGACCAGGAATGCGCGTTCGCTGCATGCTGGTGGTCAGGATACCCGCTGAGCCGTGGGTGCTGGCTGGCTGGCTGTGTAACTCGCCTCACGAAAGCTTGCGGGATTGATGATGATGACGTCACGCTGAAGTAGTTGCACGAAGGCTGGGTTGACGTTCAGTCTCGGGGTCACCAATTTAGTGGTATGAGGAACAGGGTGTAAAGTTCACTCATGCACCATAGAAAAGATAGGATCCTCCGACAAGACGGGTGTTATGTCGGGCGGGCAACTGCCCATAAGTTGATTTCGGATAGTCTTATCTATGTCGTTCGCGCGGTAAATTCTAACTGCGCGATGCAGGATTTGTGTGACGTCATGTCTTTCATGCGTAGTTCGTATGTGGCGGTGTAACCGCTACAAACATTACCTCCTTACTAATAAACGTTGTATAGCGTCTGTATAGTTACACAAAGCTTTGTCTTCTTCTTTCGAATGTCAAATTACTGACGACTGAAAGAGAGAATTTTTCATTTTGAGGTACGCAACCCTAAAATGTGCCTGTTACTTTTTCATGCCGTAACGGCTGAACCGATTTAGTTGAAAGACGTATGGTCTTTTAACTAAATCCGTATAGGCCATGATCTGGGTTAGGATAGAGGATAATATAATCTGAATCCCGGTAGTACGGTCCTGTGGGATATTTTCCGACCTTTACGCGGGCGAAGCCGCGGGTAAAAGCTAGTTATTTGATAAATGCACAATATCACGTAGGGTGAAATACCCAATTGATAACCCCGATTGAATAAATCAATCTACTTTTATTACTGTTGTACTTACAACATTTGTAAGTGATAAAAAATCTAGTACATACTATAAATACAAAAACGGGCGATGTTATCAGAGAAATATTTGGCATATCGTATTATATCCGCACTGACTTAACCTTGCTCATGCTCATGGATAAAGCATTCAATCTATGTTGGTTCGAAACATATTATGTACAAGTTACAATGAACCTTCTAAGTACTTAACTTGGGTTACCATAAAGAATGGGAAATAGTTAACTGATCCGCAAAAAATTTCAATGATGAACATTTTTTTGAACTAATGAACCTCTAAAATTTTGGGCTTCTTTTGATGCTCACAGTTTTAAAATATAGGAGCCTTTTTTAACTTTATGGCCTTTTTTCACAGTTAGCCGACATTCGCACGGACGTAATAAAATAGCGGCGATTTTTTGTTTCGCGTATTGGATTTTCGACGCTCTGCTTAGCGCCGAGAGTTGAATATCCAACAGAGCGCATTCAGTGCGTATCCCAACGCGTCAAGAAAATACGCTGTTGGATATTTAACTCTCGGCGCTAAGCAGAGCATCGAAAAATCACAACGCGAAAAAAAATCGCCGCGATTTTATTACGTCCGTGCGAAGTTGCTAACTTTGGCTATTCGCGGGAACTAAGCTAGGGTAACCGAACAGGTCATGTTTTTGGTAGGGGGTAAACTTATGGATTCCTGTAGTGCTGGGTTATAGAAAATAGATGGCGCTAATACCAGTTTTAAGTTTAGTAAGACCCATCTACGTGCTATCAGATTCAGACTCAGGGTAAGAAAAGCTAGCCCGGAATTGTTCGTGAATTTCGTCATGCGACTAAAGTTAGCGTGACAATTACGTCAGATTTCAGAATATTCGAAAAGGTCAGCTCTATTCTATTCTTGATTGCACAGTTTTACTGAGAATATAATGAGAGAGATTTTTCACTTTAAAATTCATCGTCTTCATTAACATTTTTACACGTATTCTCGTGTTTCTCGCAGATTCAATTAACATAAATTGTTTATTTCATTATTGCAATATCTCGTAGCTGTAGTCTGTATACGTCTTTATTACAAAAACTCTGCGCAGGCGAACAACTGCAGTCTGAAGTTGACGTTTACTTAATAAATAATTATTATATACTAAGTATATAAAATGTTACTGATTTGACTAATCGGGGCGCCAGCGCCGCCTAGCGGCACTCGAAAGAGTCTGCAGCTTAACGCTCGACCGGAGTCGGGAGTTAAGTTGAGTTTGTCGTTTTGTTTTATATAAGTAATTCTCTTATTTCTCTAAAACATTAAACAAAGATTCGCTGTTTTTTGTCTGCTGATCTTATAATTTATTGTATAATATGTCGGAATCGCAAATATGTTACTGATTTGACTAATCGGGGCACCAAGGCCGTCTAGCGGCGCTCACAGACTCTACAGCATAACGCTCGACCGGAGTCGGAGTTAAGTTGAGTTTGTCGGTGGCGGTCAAGCAGTGAACACGTTTGGAAACTGTCTAGCGTGAAATTAATTTGCCCGTATATTATAATTTCAACCGGTAAACCTACAAACGATTATTCTATTGCGCAATAACCAACATGGTACTGCCCATAGTACGCCCACAGTAGTTAAAATATGGTTGATGATAACAAGAGAGACGTACCTTCTCCGTCATAAACGTTTAGAGGTTCATAAGTAACACGTAGTAATGTACTACTTATACAAGTCCCATAAAGGTAAGATGTGTGGGTTAAACAACTAATAGGGCGTAGGTACTCAAGAGGTTTTTGTCTTTTGGAACTTACTTTGTGTCGTTGTATTTGACACTGTCAATAAGTTAAGTGTGTATTAAGTCCTTTATAGATCCCTCATTTAAGTTGGATGCGGAAAGGTAAAGAAAGGTAGCCCGCGAAATTAAAATTTTCTTACGTTTTTTTGCAATCTACAGGTCAGAGTCAGGTTATATGTTGATCAAAATACGATTGTAAGCTTGCGTGTTCTGTACTGACCTCACGCAACGCATCGTATGTCCAGCCAGTAATAGGACTCGCCCATCCAGGACAGCTGTCTCAAATTAGATGCATTATTAATTTATTATTCCTAAAACAAAAAGTATTTTAATAAAACACGTATACACTATAAATTAAAATTAAATTATCTTAAAAATGGTGAAGGTTTCAGAAAAATAGGCTTGATAGATTTTGCGCGATTCTCAATTTTTTTATCCGCGTTAGACACAACTTTACAAAATAACTTCGCTATGGAATATAATTATAATCTAAAATATTCATATATTAGGTTATTAAGAAAATGCTCTAATTTAACATACCTACTTATATTTTTTCCAAATCATTAACACGACTCGTTTAGACGAGATCATCAGTATAAAATCATTAAAAGTCGGTTATCGTCGCCTTAAGATCTTAATACTGCCATTGATAGTATGCCTATACCTAATTGCTATTAAACGCTACCGAAAGAATATAATTTCCATCAAATGCTTCCAAAAACGGATATCGCTACAGGAAAACCCAATTTTATTTCCTCAGTATAGACCCGACATCAACAGCCGCATTTGTGACCACAAAATCACGAACAATATCATAAAGCAACAGTAGTTTATTCAATAAAAAATTAAAAATATGTAGTTCGCGTTAATTTAAAAAAAAATCTTCCTCGCAAGTGTCTTTCCGCTGTATCAAAGAAAGGGAGACGCTTATTTGTGGTAAACATGACGCAAAAAAAGAACACAAAAAAAAAACATAAGTAAATAAAAAATTTATAAAACCCCGACATAAACATATTCTCATTTCTCTTTCCTTCTCCATCACCAGACCCTGTTCACCATCTATAACCTATTCATTGAGACCATTCCAATGAGCTCAAACACGATACCTGTACTGTAAGTTGGTAAGGGAGTAGGGTATCTTGTAAATTCCAGATGATGCTGCAGCATCAGTTCAAGGTTACTATGTTCTTCTAATATCCTTGAAGTAACAGAATACGGAATTTCAAATCGATCAGACCTGTGGTAGATGCTAATCCACACATCAACTCGAAAAGAGCTGATAATCTTCAAACGGCTGAATCGATTTTCTTAAATCATAGGCTCATAGCTAAGAACACTCTCGATCAAGTCATCTTTCAAACAACAAAAAAAAAACAAAAACGCAATCGGTTCAGCCGTTTGGGAGCTACGATGGCGCAAACAAACACTCGAGATACTCACGTTAAACTTATAACACCCCTTTTTTTCGTCGGGAGTTAGAGAAAAGAACAAATTGAGGGAAAATAAGCGTCCTATCCATGCAAAACGGCCATCGCTCAGCGAGCTTAGCTCGGCATCACTTATTTGTGTCTGTAGTAGACACAAATAATATTATCCAAGAATCCATACAATTTTTTTATCTTTATCATCTGCCTAGCCTTTTCTTATCTCTGTTGGGGTCGGCTTCCAGTCTTACCAGATGCAGCTGAATACCAGTATTTTACATGGAGCTACTGCCTATCTGACCGACAACCCAGTTACTGGGTAATGATACCTCTTGGTAAAACCCATACAATTTGAAACAAAGTCAAAGTCAAATCATTTATTTCAAATAGGCCCTTGTAAGGCACTTTTGAACGTCAAAACTTAAAAAAAAAAAGTTTGATTGTAGTCGTCTCTTCCAAAACGAAGTTTTCGTATGGAGAAGAATGGGCAAGAAACTCCATCGTTACTCTTTTAAAATGTTTTACAATATTTTGTATTGGTAGTAGTTATACATATAATTATATGTGAAGACGATGCACCTAGAATAAAATTACTATACCACAATAGGTAAAAAGAATTAAAAATGAAGCAACAGCAGATAACTTAATTATGTGATAGATTCAATGCTCACATATTTACAAACATTGTAAAAATAGATGATTTTCCAAAAAAAATACAATAATTATGTCAGTGTGCGAGGAAGTAATCACAGAATGTAAAATTAATGTCATATAATTTTTCGATTTTAAATTAAGTATACAATTAAATTAGCAACCAGTTTGATTTTGTCTAGATTCTTGATTGTCCTATGGAGCAGGACCAGCATGTTTCCACGCATTCTTATCTTGAATATAATCCTCAATTTGTAATATGCGTGTTAACAAAGTGTACTTTTAATTACACTTCTTATATTCCGCTTTTTATAATACAATTCTTATGTCCCTTTGAATATGCCATAGAATCAGTATTGCATGGGAGCTCAAGTGTGGTTAGCCGTGGGCAGCACAGCATGACATGCCGTGGGCGTTAATTTAGATAAGCTACTAATATTACAAAATTAGTAATACCGGTTTCTTAAAATAGATATTAATGAGGAGACAAGATAAAAATTTGTTATCAAAAACAGCTTGACTTACGCGTGCAATGTTATTCGTATTTAGTTTCGTTTCGTTTTGTGTTAAATTCTGGGGAAGACTTGAAAATAACTAGTGTTTCCTCCAATCAATCTGCCTAGCCTTTTCCCAACTATGTTGGGGACTGGGGTCGACTTCCAGTCTAACCGGATGCAGCTGAATACCAGTATTTTACATGGAGCGACTGGCTACCTGACCTCCACAACCCATTTACTGGGTAATACGCTATCATCATCATCAGCCTATTAATGTTCCCACTGCTGGGACACCGGCCTCCTCTCTATGAGCGGGAGTGGGCTATAATCTACCACGCAGGCCCAGTGCAGGTTGGTAGATGTCACATGTCTTCGAATTTTTGGTTCTAAGATATGCCGGTTTCCTCACGATATTTTCCTTCACCGTTTTGAGAGCAGTGGTGATGAAATTATTTACACAAAGTAAAGCGCCTGCTTGGGTTCGAACCCACGACCTACAACTCGTAAGTCGAGTCGGGGCCGTTACCAATGGGCCACCACCTGCTCCTCCACGCTCCAACACACTATACTCCTTAACAACTGTCAAAGATACAAGAATGACAGCCGGGACTAACGGATAACATGCTTTACGAGGCACGGAGGGGTCTCGGTACGTTAATATGGTCACCCATCCACGGACTGACTGCGGCAAGCGTAGCTTAACCTATTCGATCGACTCGTACGGCTGTTCTAACTTAGCCACTACTAGACTAAGACTACCCTAGTCATAATGTACATATCTCATTCCACAATGTGTACTTAGGTGCTAACTTTAAATTTTATGAGATCATTATTGACCTTGTCGGGCACATCAAAATAGTAGGATCCACCGGAAGCGAACATTCCTTAAGCATAAAGTACACTATACAGGGTGGCAGGGACATTGACGCGAAGCCGGTTACCATGGATTCAGTACATGATTCTGAACCCCCCTGCGTTGAAATTTTTCGTCGGTTATTAAAAAAAAAAACAGCTGTTTCATAGAAAAGTGCAATACCTACGCGGTCAAAATGTATGGAGCAGCAGTTTTTTTTTTTTAATAACCGACGAAAAATTTCAACGCAGGGAGGTTCAGAATCATATACTGAATCCATGGTAATCGGCTTCGCGTCGATGTCCCTGCCACCCCGTAATATACTTAATTCTATTTTATTTAATTCTTTGTTTTCCACGGTACAAATTACGAAAACTTATGAAACGAAAGGCATCATATGTATACTAAAGATGCGTCAATGTTGTTTTAAGGATAAATACCACAATAAAATTAATAAGTATGAGCTTTAATATTTATTTAAAAGGTCAACAAGCATACAATACTAAAAATAACTTTGTAATAGGAATGAAAACTACATAATTACAGCTTGAAAAAAAAAAGTTTTATGTGTATAAAATAATGCGTCTAATTTGCGACAGCGCTCCTTGATGGGCGATTCCTATTGCTGGCTGGATGTACGCTGCGTTCCATGAGCTTAGTACAGAACACGTAAGATTAACCACTCAAGATCATTGGCGTATATCTGTGTCTTTATTAAAATATTTAGTTCCAAATGTCTCCACGTCAGGCTTCTATGTCGATAAACAAGATTTTAGCCATAACAGATCAAATAATGAAATAACATGGAGTGACTTTTTTTGCTATCTTGTATAAACTCTGCTATCGGGGGCTCGTGGCTAAATAATAACTGTTTTAAGCTACGTTTGCCGCGGTCGATTCATGGCTGTGTTACCAAAGCATCCATAACATATCGAGACCCCTCAGTGCCTCGGAAAGCACGTTAAGCCGTTGGTCCCGGCTGTCATTAGTAGATCTTTGACAGTCGTTACGGGTAGTTAGAAGCCCAAAAGTCCGACAACCAGTCTTACCAACGGGTATCGTGTTACCCAGCAACAGGATTGTGGAAGTCAAATAGGCAGTCGCTCCATGTAAAATACTGGTATTCAGCTGCATCCGGTTAGACTTGACGCCGACACTAACATAGTTGTGAAAAGTCTAGGTAGATTGATTGATAAACTCCGCAATCTCATCTTACATGGCGTTTATCAAGCGGTGACTAATCTAATAAAAATCTATCGATATTTAAATATCGGTTATCCATCCGAAACCTTGACCGTGGCCACGTTGCTTAACCTTGTAAACGTATCGATTAGAATAATTGCCGATTTCGTATCGAAAGTTTGAGTTGCATCATCGCTAAGTTACTATATAAGTACTTGTGCCCATCAGTTTTTTGTGGTGAGTGTGTGGGTTTTGCTTTGTTAATAATGATATGCCCGTTTTCACTAACACCAGGTGAAACCTAAATTAATTCCTAAATTAAAGCGCGCTACTAAAAAATTTACAACTTTCGACGCTAAGCCGAGCCTTGAAAACCCAACAGCCCGCATTCATTTAGGCATTCATTAAGATGGCGTCTGCAATGTAGCCAGATGAACCCTGAACATCAGCTTGTAGACTTTTCTGTCTCCCGTAGCCAAATAAGTATCCCAAAGTTTCGTCCAATGACTGGATTTTCAGTGCTCGGACTAGAAAGAAAGAAAGAAAGAAAAAACGTTTATTTGGACACAGTTCGTGACACACAAAAATACAGACCAAATCAAACAAACTAAAAATAAACACTACTTCTTACTACTTAAAATACTACTACTACTTAAAATAATTTTTAGCTTGCCACGAAATGAATTACTTACATAGAGATAGAGTTTACCATTAACTTTTATTTGTCATTCTCATTCAGATAGTAAACGCTTATAAAAGATTGCTCCTTCAATGACTTTCTTTGAAACCAAAAATAATAGCACGATATTTAAACGAATTTTAAAGTGGATGCCTTGTTTGAAGTTGTTTGGTATTCCCATAATTATGTCCTGTATTAATCACTTTCGACTTAAAATGCCACTAGACTGCTCAGTGAGTCAACATTAAAAACAAACTTGCACAGTATTTTTTTCATACCTTCATTTCAATCGATGTCGGTACCCACGCATTCTTTGAATTTTTTAACGATTACGTATTGACAACAGTTGGGCCATTTACCCTATGCGTGGTGCAATGCAATACTGGCCGATGTTTTATTTTTTGTAGATTATAATTTTATTTGCATCACATATTTTGCTGTTATTTGTTATGATAAGTGGGATATTTTCCCTTTGTTGTTTTATTTGGTTTCTATTTGCTCTATTTCAATCTGTAATTTATTCAGTCCTACAATAATATGACCGTGTTCTTTCACTCTTCATTTAGTTCCAGAGTCTGTTCAGAAAAGGTGCATATTAATGTGGCGATTGGCGTAGAGATGTCGCTGTTGTTTGTAGAAACAAAAAAAACGTAAACGAAGAAAAAGTACCAATGTTCATAATAATATATGGTTTTCGTATGTTAATGTAAAAGGAGGCTTGTATATTTTATTATATTATAATACACACATCAAAAGTGTCTAGGGATCAACATATATTTTTGCAATAACTTTTCTCCTGATTGATATTAATTAAAATTTTCTTTAAGGATTCATCAAATAAAGTGTTTTCGTTTGTCACAGTAACGATAAACCAAGTCACCTTTGCATTAATAAAGAAATTTGCCATTTTCCTAATAAAGGGATTTTTGACATTTGAACCACTAACATTAAAGTTCGAAAAAAAGACTGAAATAACAGTTTTCTTTAAAATTTTATTGGGTAACTTAAACAATTAATAATCCGTGTTTCTACCGCGAACACTAACAACACAAGAACATCGGTTTGGCATACTCAAAATGAGTTCATCCAAATCACGCTGTGGAATGGCCGCCCATGTTCGTTGCAACAACAAAAAAAGGTCTTCTTGCGACTGGATACCCTCCATATTCGGCAGAGCTCTTCTCTGTAGCATATCCCATGCATGCTCAATCGGGTTCAAGTCTGGCGACTGAGCAGGCCAGGGCAGGACATTGATGTTAGCTGCGGCGAGAGTCTGTCTTACAACTCTTGCGGTGTGCGGTCGTGCATTATCATGCATTAACTGAAATAAGGGACCGATTTGCACTTGTAGAGGAACGATGACGTCTGATACAATCGTCTCAGCATAAATTTGATCGTTGAGGTTGCCTCTAATCCAAATCAACTCAGTTCTTCCGCCGATCCAAATACCCGCCCATACCATGATGGTTCCACCACTATAAGGATGGACTTCCTGGCAGGATTTTAATCGCTGTTGGCGTCCAGGGGTTCTCCAGTGTCGTATACGTCTTGTATCCGGTCTCATACCAAAACGAGACTCATCAGAAAAGCACACGAAACGCCATTGTTCTTCTGCCCAATTTCTGTGTTCAAGAGCCCATTGATATCGAATCCTACGATTGTGCATTGCTATAGGTGGTACCCGTAGCGGTCTTCGGGAATGAAGGTTCACTTCATGCAAGCGGTTTCTGACTGTTTGGTCGCTAATTAAGTTCCCTGAAGAGTGATGAAGCCTCACGGCTAACATCATGGCGGTTATTGTTGGAGCTCTTCGAGCTAAGATTTGAATGTATCGGTCTTGTCTCCGTGTGGTGCAGCGATACCGTCCTCCATGGCGCTCAGCCACGGTACCAGTGCTTCGGTAACGTGTCCAAAGTCGACTGATAACACTCTGACTTGTATTCAGAGCTAAAGCCACAGTACGTTGCCGGGAACCAGCTTCTATCATTCCCACGGCTCTGAGCATTTCTTCCCTGCTTAAATGACGTCGCTGCTCCATAATAACGTTGGTTTTAATCAGTAGTAGGGAAACAGTAGCACTAATAATGTCTTCAATGCGTTGTATGTTTTTATAGGGAAAATATTGACAGCTGATTTTCATCTTTTACTCGAATTTGATTCACAGTTCCTGATTCAAATTATGAAATGCACCAAAAAGGATCCATATAAATTTATAAAATCATAAATTTATTACAAAGCCACATCTCAATCTCAAGAAATCCGCATAAAAATGCTTGATCCCTAGACACTTTTGATGTGTGTAATAAAATTCCTTAACA
The DNA here is from genome assembly GCA_948150665.1 of Conistra vaccinii. Lineage (NCBI taxonomy): Eukaryota > Metazoa > Arthropoda > Insecta > Lepidoptera > Noctuidae > Conistra > Conistra vaccinii. The sequence continues at coordinate 14,596,889 of OX411341.1, read as the reverse complement.
CACTCGGTTTGAAAATTACTTCATTTAGAGATTTTTATAAACGCAATGCGTATGACAGTCCCATCATACCCTAAAAAATACTAACAAAATACACACTGCTGTGGATTACATTCGCATCATCACCATTTATTTGTGGTTGAGACAGAATTCTATGAAATTTACCTAAAAATTACTGCAATGTTGACAATTTCTACGCAATTTCGGTGAATTAGAAGTTAAAAAGGGTAAAACGATTCGCAATCGCCTTCCCGGCTTCAAGTTCACTAGTCACTAGAGTACAGTCGACAGCACTTCGCGCGCCGCGTCGGTGGTAACACTTTGACATTGAGCTGGCCTAGCGTAGTACGGTCATTGGAATAAAAGGTTTATAAAAGCTGAATAAAAGCTGCCCATTCCAAAGCGTAGGGTACCATCGAAGAAGTTCATGTCTATACACCGTAAACACTATTTCTGCTTGCAGCGCTCGGCAGATATAGAACCGGGGCGGTAAATGCTCGTGCAGACCAGTGCGACGCGACTCGAACAATACAATTTCTAAGAAAACTTCACAATATAACAATAACCGATGTCGAGTCACGCTGTCGGGTCGCGCTAGTATGCACGAAGCTTAAGCCGACGTAAGCACGGACGTGTTTTTATCGCGGCGATTTTATTTCGTACACTGGATTTTCAACTTTCGGTATTGAGTCGAGCATTGAGAATCTAAAAGCCAACTCCCACGGTGCGCCATATCGCGGACGCGCACCAGCCCGCACGAGGACGCAAGGCCACGCACGCGTACAACGCGCGTCTGCGCTACCACGCACGCTAGGTTTCCCACGGTGCGTCGTGCGCGTGCGTCCGCGATATGGCGCACCGTCGGAGGGCGGCTTTACAGAGCGCATTCACCGCGTATCCCAGCGCGTCAAGAAAACACACTGTTGGATATTCAACTCTTGGCGCTAAGCGGAGCGTCGAAAATGTAATACGCGAAAAAAATCGCCGCGATAAAAACACGTCCGTGCGAACGTCGCGTCGGCTAGCAGATGCAGTGGTCATCGTATTCACGGAATTTTGTTTTCAAACTGCTGAGATATGAAGTTCTTGGATAGTACCTATAGAGAAGAACGCGCAAGAAACTCCACGGACACTTTTAATTCCCACTAGAGCCTCATAATAATTTTCCAATGTCAATAACCTTTGGCCTTCATCATTTTCGCTACCATGACTAATGAATTTCGGTTCTCCCAACAATTTTCTCACTTTGATATTATCACTTTGTCCATTTCTGTGTCTACGTGCAAAAATCTATGTAGTAAAGTAACATAACCTGGGAATGTTTAAACTTCATTGTTAATTATTATGATAGAAGCCACGCTAAAACCAGTTTCCATATTAACGTTAACTGTGTAAAAGAATGAAAAAAAAAGCAATTATACGTAGAATTGAAGAGTTTCTTGAAGTGTTTTTATTGCATTCAAATGAATGAGAACGTGAATTGTCGAGGAATGAGGAGCATGTGACAAGGAAAGTGTTCAGTATGAATGGGAATAGGTAAAAGAAAGGAGACAAAAAATTTTTTTTATTAACGAGATTAGGACTCGTGAGATGATGGCTGATAGAGATGTCAGTTTACAAGACTTCCTGCACAGACCACAAATAAAATACGGATAGTGGTAGGAAGATGATGATGTGCTCCAAAACTTCAAAGATAAGCCCAACCTAATTAACTGCTATAAGCTATAAGGGGACTGTCCAAAAAGAACTCACAAAATCACTACGGAATAGTGATAGCAAAATATTGTTATTGGTAGGTTCCAACTTTTTACCGATACACTATACAGGTTGGCAGGGACATCGACGCGAAGCCTGTTACCATGGATTCAGTACATGATTCTGAAACCCCTGCGTTAAAATTTTTCGTCGGTTATTTAAAAAAAAATCAGCTGGTCCATACATTTTGATTGCGTAGGTATTGCACTTTTCTATGAAACAGCTGATTTTTTTTCAAATAACCGACGAAAAATTTCAACGCAGGGGGTTCAGAATCATGTAATCCATGGTAACAGGCTTCGCGTCGATGTCCCTGCCACCCTGTATACTTCTTATTCCATACAATTTGTTAAAAAGACTTTAAACTGTACTATGCTCAAACTGAACGGAATGACATAAAACCGAACATTGCAAAATTCACTATAAGAGGACTTGCTTGATAGACAACACGTTTCGTTTATATTAATTCAGCTAGTTTGTTGCGGTTTGCTGCCTTGTCACTTTAATTGACTCGCCTGATATTAAACTTGACCAAATATATTTTTGAGTAACATAAGTATAGCACAGCAATTTTCCCACTGCTGCAACTCAGTCCCTCCTCTTTGTGAGAGAGAGTTTTGTATTTTTGATTGATAAACTTAATTTGTCGCTTCGCTATTGTCAGTTTTTGTTTTAAGGTCTCATTCCCAGGATATAACTACGATATTTCTATCTGGACTCTTGAACTAACTTTAAATTTTTTGTGAAGCATTCGATAACATGGATCATAATTATAGCGAACGTTTTTAAATAAACTAGAAAGTCATGTGATTCGACCCGAGTACTATACGTTACAACTTATTGAATCATCTTAGACCCAAAGAAAAATAGCTAGTTAAATAGCTTACTTGGGTCACAGACAAATTGCCTCCCAAATACAGTGTCCCACAGGGTACTATTCTAATTCCCTTTGATTTTTTTAAACTTACTGTAACTAAGACAAAAGAAGTACCTACCCAAGTGAGCTATTATCGCTGTGGCCGTGACAGAATAATTTATAGAGACAATTATTATATTTATGAACAGCCATTTTGCTAACAAACGATTATTTTCTAACAAAAGTTAAGTACTTTCATTTTTCCTGACCCTGAAACCGTCAACTGCCCTATAAAATATTGAAATAAAAAATCTGTTCTTCATAAACATGTCGCTAAATACCGATAACCAGACAAAAGGACCCATAAATTGCAAATAAAACACCGTTTTATTACCCTCCAAATTATTTAACTTGTCGACCTCCGAAAACCAAACACGAATACATAAACCAAGCATTTATACTTACCTACTGCAATAAGTAATAATTAACGTAAACAGGTATATATAGGTATACAAATTCAAAATGGCGTCGGTCTCTCCAACATGTTCACGTTAATATTTTCTATCATGCAACTGTTTTTAGGATAGCTACCGATAGGTAGGTACTGACGAAACGTTATTAAAATACTCTTTGTCCATCCGTTCGCGGTATAATTCGATCAATATTCAACTGAGCCTCGATATTACGGTCTACGGACATGTGTGTAAAATTGCATCTTTCCAGGAAAAATTATGGTGGATAAATTGGTTTTTATTTAATATTAATAAAGTGCTATATGTAGCGTATCATATTTTATTATTTTGCTACAGTGCGTACTTGCTTCATCATAATTTTAAATCAAAATCAGCAACAAAAAATATTTATTAGCTTGCTAAGTAAAGGAAACCTATAAATGAAACCGGCACGTTTCCTCAATTATAGTTTTTTTTTTTAACAAATTATATTCCCTATTCGCTGCTTACTCAGTTTGAATTAAATTGACACAGAACATATTTCAATTTAATTTACTTTAAATGCGGACGGAACAGAGAGCGGGCTGAGGTTATTTATATACTTTGAAATGGTAGAATGAGGCGAGCGTTTCGCAGACCAAAGCCTCATACTAACGGCAGACTAGTGCTGCGGCAGTCTCGCGACGCGCTTATTATTCGAATGTAAAATTCTTTATCGAACGCCCGTAATAATGTTCCATTGAAATGGCTACCGCAAATAAAAATATTGAAATATTACGCCATAATTGATTTTGATTCCCGCGAATTTTAAACTGTCAAATCTTTATTTTTTTTATTTTTCCACTTTGGACTGTGATGTGTATTGTGCCAGTGTCATCGCGTTTATTTTTAGTGTTATTCTCATAATTTTTGCGAAATGAAGTTCTTGTTTGCCAGTGACAATAAATAGTGTTGAAATTTAAAAGAAAAAATAAGACTGTAATTTAAAAGAATAATGTACCTACCTGTTTTGATCGTCGTGGTTTGATTGCAAGTTTCCTTTCATTTTTGCCTTTAGTGACGGTTTCATAAAGTCGTATTGCAGTGACTCTGTGGCAAATGAAGTTTTTTATTATTATTTTTAAACAACATTTAAGTAACTGGGCTTCGTGCGATGAAAAAGAAAATGAGTAAGTTTTATATTTAATTAATCCAGTGAGTTGTGACTGTTGTGAGCTCTTTATTGTGGGAATTTAATTGTTAAGTTTTACATTATAAGTACTTTTAAATGAAAGAATAATTAGTTAACGTATACAATTTTCCTCATCCATGAATCTGGAACACACTCGCCTACTTTTGATATTTAATAAATACCTACCTAATATATTTACCAAATGACATCAATGTTTAGGCTTACAGATTATACAAACATTATTTGTGTCAGTTGTATTATTGAGAGTGTATTTATACTTAGATATGTCGTTGAATGCATTTATTTGATAATGCGAGCTGCGGGCAGTCCCTCCCTTCTCTCTTCCACGTCCTCCTACCGCCTACAAAAGGGCATTCGTGCTAATTTCAGACATTCCCTTACTATGGCAGGACGCTGAAAATATTTCTAGACTTATATCTTTTTAGCTCCTCAATTTACCTCGTAAAATTGGATAACTGTTAATATATTTTAATAAATCTCCACAGAAGACCTTCCTTTGTTATTATCTTAATGTAGGAATAAAAAGAAAATTATTCTCACGCTTTACACTCAATAAGTTATACCGTTATGTTGCTAGCGAATCTAGATTGCGTTTTGTTCGAAGAGCTAGAAGTATAATATTTTTAACGTCTTAAGTATGTCTTTTACGAGCCATAAATGGCTCCAGTTAACTACGACTGCATTTGACATTTATAGCTTATAACTTCTTATGAACGTAAGTAGATAACGTAACTACTAACTAATCACTTCCACTTATTTGTACTGACTTAGTCTATAATGTCATTATGTACCTACCTATTTACTCTGAAGTCGTGTAATGGAGTTCTTATCACACAATGTTCCCAATTCATTACTTCAAGGTCCATTGCTGGTTCAATGACCATTTCAGTTTATATTTGCTCTAGCAATGAACCAATGTACGTTGTATGAGACATCAGAAAAATCAAGACAAATTCAATGCATAAATATAAAAATAATCTTGCTGGAATAGTATCTCTATCTACTGAGAACCTTAAGGCGACGATAACCGACTTTTAATGTTTTTATACTGAAGATCACGTTCACGTCTAAACGAGTAGTGTTAATGATTTGGAATAATATATGATAAATTGGAGCATTTGGTTAATAACTTAATATAGGAATATTTTAGATTATACATAGTGAAATTAATTTGTAAAGTTATGTCAAACGCGGATAAAAAACTAAGAATCACGCAAAATCTATCAAATGGATCTTTTACCATTTTTAAAGATAATTGAAATCTTTTAGTATACGTATTTTATTTAAATACGTTTTGTTTTATGTATAATAAATGTATAATGCGTCTAATTTGGAACAGCGTGCAGCGCTCCTTGATGGGCGAGTACTATTACTGGCTAGACGTACGACGCGGTGCGTGAGCTCAGTACAGAACACGCAAGCTAACCACTCCAGGGGGCCAAGTCTACTAATTTACAAACGCCATAATGGTGTCACGATGGTGAGTTTTTGACAGATTTTGTATGGCATATCTGTCAAAAACTCACCATCGTGACACCATTATGACGTTTGTAAATTAGTAGACTTGGCCCCCAGGCACAGGTCACTGGCATTTAGTAGCATCTTAAGTATAGCTTCAATGACAGTTTGCTAGTAGGTACCTACATAGATAATAATGTAACATTATCTAGGATTCTAGGCTATCGAATGTTTGGTATACTTACTGCATATAAAAGGAACAACTAACACCTCTATTTCAATAGGTATTACCAATTCATGTTAAAGAAACATGATTTTAGGATTAAGATAAACATCCCATATATTATGATCCAGAGAAGCTGGTCAATGATTTGTAAGCAATTAAAAAGCACAGTTTCTAAAAGATCAATTTCAAAACGGAAACATGAAGATTCTAATATAATTCAGCGAACATTATTGCGAGTAATGACCGTTAAATGGAAATCGTGACTGCAGATCTACTTTTACTGTTAAATACAATTCTGTATCTGAAATCTGAAGATGGTTACTGGAAATTTAATTATATCAAAGATTCAAAGCCGATTGGGAAGTAGAAATACATTCATACATAATATATATTCAGAAGGAACTGTTTATGAAAAGGACACCATTCAGGTGCAAGAAACGTACAGTCCATATCAAAAGTTTAATGAAAAAATACCCTTAAAATTGTCAAAAATCACTAGAAAACAAAATATTTAATTAAATAATAATAAAGCGTTTTTATATTTTGAAATGTTTTTTTTTTGTGTATTTTCATAAAAATATTTAAAAATGTGATTAATATGTATGAAAATGGAATAAAAGAAAATTAATAATAATATTTTTTTTTCTGTTTTTTAAGTTAGCTCGTTGCATTATTATAAAACCTTTACGCAAAAAAGGACAGACTATCAAAGGCTAGAGTTAATTATGACAGGCAAAAGAAATTACAAGAAAACGTTTCATAAAAACCATCTCTGTGTAATTTAAATTTAATTCTCTTCAAGAATAGATAATAGAACCACATTGGTTTGAAAGCTTCCGTTTAGCAACTAGCTGCTGCATATTGATTTTTAATATACTCAGATGCATTTATAGCGATTTCGCGTCCTGTCTCGATAGTTAGAATTTCCTATTCCTATTCTGTTGCTGTTTAAATGCTTCTTATATTAATGTAATCAAAAGGGAGAATAAAAAATAGGTTTTTATTGTTAAAAAATTTTTACAAAAAAATTGAAACCGACTTCCAAAAAAAATACTACAAAGTGAAAAATAACTTTAATTTCGGAAGTCGGTGTCTTTAGTTTTTAATTTTCGTTTTTTGCCACCGACTTCCGAAATTAAAGTTATTTTTCACTTTGTAGTATTTTTTTTGGAAGTCGGTTTCAATTTTTTTGTAAAAAATTTTTAATTTTCACTTTTTTGTTGTGGGTCCTACCCCACATAAATTTGAATACCACTACCTGATAAGCAAATAACAGTGACAGGAAGTTATCATCATATCATCCATATAAACTAAGTGCGAAAAATATGTATTATTGAAGCTAACTCAAAAACTATCCAAGCAAAGTTGATAAAATTGATATGGGACCACCTCGGGAACTTACTCTTTCAAACAAAAAAAAAATTTCAAAATCGGTCCACAATTGACGGAGAAATCGGTGAACATACATAAAAAAAAAAAAAAAACATACATAAAGTCGAACATAGAACCTCCTCCTTTTTGGAAGTCGGTTAAAAACTAGATTTCTGCCTAAGGGAATTGCAACTTGGAAAGGATCTTTATTAAGGGTATTGAAAATATTATAGGTATGACTGCGTAGCGTATGATTGCCTATGCCTTTGCAAATGTTTTTGGAATGACATTTGGCATAATCAGCCTATAATGTTCCCACTGCTGGGAGATACACCTCATCTCTTCGAGAGGGAGTGGGCTGTAATCTACCACGCGGGCCCAGTGCGGGTTGGTACTGTAGATGTCACATGTCTTCGAATTTTTGGTTCTAGAACATGCCGGTTTCCTCACGATTTTTTCCTTTACCGGTTTGAGAGCAGTGGTAATTTATTTAGTACCATTAAAACAAGAGCGACAAAAGTTTGACCAAAAACGTTTTTGACTGTATGAAAAACCGTATGTATACTTTTAAGTCTCTAAAGTCAAATATTTGTTTACCTATAGAATATCGAATCCTCGCGTCTTCCGGATCTTTCGCAGACCGTTTCTAGTTGTTTTTATCTTAATGCTGATCTACAAAATGGCTGTGTTTTGCAATAGTTTCTCTATCCTTGCCAACACTTTGCCTATAAAATAGATAGCGGTTTCTAGCTTATCGTATGCCATTTTAATAATGATTCATACAACAATAGCTTCTGCTTACTCCTTAGACGTACGATAGCAATGTTATTTAAATCACCTTCTAAATATATTTTTGATGACTTGGTTTATTTCCCGTGTAGAATCGTTAAAAATCCAATCAATCGTTTTTTTCTGTAACGAACTGCCAGACAAATTGCAGAATTAATAGCTTTATATTGTTGCTCAGTAAGTTATATTGTGTTTTAACCGCAACACATTACGTACTGTTGACAAAGTAAATTGATGTTGGTATTGAAAAATTTATGTCATTACATAAGCATTAAAGTTCATCATGGCGTTGGTTGGTTGGAAATGCTTTTACTGCGAAGACTATATTAACAAAACTTATTGTTTATATAACGACTTTTATGGGGAAAACTACAAGGAAAAAAGCATTTTAAAATTTATTTTAATTTATACACATTGATTTTCCAACAGTTTTTATTTGTGGTTTCTTTGAATCAAAAAACCACCACCGCATACACCACGACTGACATTTTACTTATTTTACCATAATTAAACAATAAATAAAAACATTGATTACGTAGTTTTTAAACAAAAGACATTTACGAAAGTAATTGCAGAATTATACTGCGCAATTCGAAAAAAAAAAACCTTTTTTAATAACCATAAAGCACCTGCTGTTTTCACAACCCAACTGTTTGTTCAATGTAGTCAATATCAGAACCGTAACCAATTGATACAATACAAAGATACAAAATACATAATATTATTCATTCACATATCATCTATAGGTACTAATACAGGGTGGTACCCTGGCAGGGACATCCACGCGAAACTGTAACCATGAATTCAGCTGTTTCAAAAGTGCAATATCTATGCGGTCAAAATGTATGGAACAGTAGTTTTTTTTTTAATAAGCGACGAATAATTTCAACGTCCCATGCGTTGAAATTGAAAGTAGTCCAGAATCATGTACTTACTGAATCCATGGTAACAGGTTGCGCTTCGATGTCTCTGCCAGCCTGAGTGTATACCTAATAAAGCTAGAGAGAAGAAAGAAGAAAGCTAAAAAGGGGAGGGAAGGGAGAAGGAAGCTAGAGAGCAAGAGTTTGTTGGTTTGTTTGAACGCGCTAATCTCTGGGTCGGATTTGAAAAATTCTGTTTGTATTTGATAGCCCTATTCTTGAGGAAGGTTACGAGAGTCCTACGACCCTTAGGAGCCGACCCAAAAGAAAAAAAGTAAGATCGCTAATCGAAAACGAAGTAACAGCGCGGGCGGGCGATGCGATGCGACGCTGTGCTTCGGGGGAACAAAAAATGTCACGCAAACGAAGTCGCGGGCAAAAGGTGGTTATTGTATATTCACTGATAACGAAAAGAATTTTTGTAGCGATAGGTACAAGCCACAAGGTATTGTTTGTATACGTTGTGCGTTCGTTTCTTGATTAGGTAGCGTGACGCGGTTTCGGGCGCCATTTTGTTATTTCATATTTAGAATGTCATAAACATAAAAAGAATTTTGTGAATTTAGTTAGCATAGCTAAATAATTATTAATGTTTTTATAAATATTATGTAAGTAGTTGTCAACCGAATGAATTTGTTTTTTTACCCGTTTACGGCGAAGCAAACAACAGGGTTATGATTTTGACCGGTATGTATTTATGTTCTTTTCCCTCATAACTTCTAAATTACTCATCATAATTTGACAAATGAGGTATCGTTGGAAATGTCTTGATCGTCTGGTGGTTAAAGGCAATGTGACGTCACATTAAATTGAAAATCTAAAAATCCGGAGTCACACACGTATAATCTGTTTGATTTATTCCCTAAACGTGTGACTCCGGACTTTTAATTTGTCTTTCATACCATTTCTAAATGACTTTTTTGTCGTAGTTGGGTTTAAATTATTTAACTTTTATTTTTTTTGTTATGTATTACAAGAGAAATCTATTTAATTGGCGCGATTGACGCTTTGGGTGACCGATTGGATTTTTGCACTATGGGTTTCTTTTTCAATACCTACCTGCATGATACCAATACTGCTATTTGTGGCATACAGTAATTGTATAGGTTGCATATGAGATTTATGTCGGTACCTAAACTCACCCAGTATACACGAGAAATACCTACTTTGGACCCAACCAAGTATCAAGTACTTATTATTTTCTACTAGCTGATGCCCGCGCGGCTTCGCCGGCGTAGACCCTAATTCCTAAAGTGCCAGTGAAAGTCCGGTCATATTTTTGGCCCAGCCTTTTCAGAGATTAGCCGGAACATACAAAAAAACAAACAAAAACTTTAAAATTTGTTTTTTGTGTAGTTATAAAGTACCGTCTACATATACTGTCATATTCATTTAATAAAAAGCTTTTATTTTGATATATTCCTTCTTCTTACTTTTTTATTTTGACTTCAAAATTTTATTTAAGTATTTGAATACTTAGAAGAAAAAAAAATATTCTCTTCTACATCACCTACACAATACGGAATACTTTTTAATATAATCACAATATTTCTTTCAAAGCTTAAAATAATTTACCAAGAATATTTCCCATCATGAAATAGGAAGAGATTCACAGACGTCCTTCAGGCACTCCACGAGAAGGGCTCGTGATGCTGATGTTACAAGTGCATTCGTACGCCGAGGTGATTCCTCGAAAAGTATACACTTTATAAAGTCTTAAACTTTATGTAAGTACGTAACATAAAAACATAACATCACCCCTGTAAATTTCGAAGAGTTAGGCAGAGGTGTACCCATAGTACACACATTTGACCAGTACCCTAATTACCTAATGCACGATCAATAATAAATTGAAATGAATTGAAACAGATTGCTAGCCCATTGCTTCAAAAGTTCGAAAAAAAAATCTGCTCAATTTTTTTTGTCGAACTAATTTTGTATGTATTACGTAATTAGGGTACAGTTGTATGATTAAGGCAACGATAACCGACTTTTAATGATTTTATTCTGATGATCACGTCTAAACGAGTAGTGTTAATGATTTGAAAAAAATATATGTTTAATTAGAGCATTTTCTTAATAATTTAATATACGAATATTTTAGATTGTTTATATTACATAGTGAAATTAACTTTATGGTGTGAAAAGAATAACGGACGGAAAGTATCTAACGCGGATAAAAAACTGATAATCACGCAAAATCTAACAAGCGTATTTTTCTGAAACCTTCGCCACTTTAAAGATAATTTTATTATTGATCTTTTATTATACGTGTTTTATTAAAATACTTTTTGTTTATGTATAATAAATTAATAATGCGTCTAATTTGGGAAAGCGCTCCTGATGGGCAAGTGATATTACTAGCTGGACGTACGACGCGTTGCGTGAGCTCAGTAGGTACAGAACACGCAAGCTAACCACTTAAGGTCATTGGCATATATCTGCGTCTTAAGAGATAGATACACGCCAGTGACCTTGAGTGGCTAGTTTGCGTGTTCTGTACTGAGCTCACGCAACGTGTCGTACGTCCAGCCAGTAATAGAACTCGCGCATCAAGGAGCGCTGTCACCAATTTGACGCATTATGAATTTATTATACAAAAAACAGAAGGTATTTTAATAAAACTCTTAGACTAAAAGATTAATATTTTAATTATCCTTAAAATGGTGAAGGTTTCAGAATAATACACTTGACAGCTTTTGAGTAATTATTAGTTTTTTATCCGCGTTAGACACAACTTTACAAATTAATTTCACTATGTAATGTAAACATAATCTAAAATATTCGTAGATTAAATTATTAAGAAAATGCTCTAATTTAACATATATTTTTTCCAAATCATTAACACCACTCGTTTAGACGTAATTTCCGGTATAAAATCATTAAAAGTAGCTTGTCGTCGCCTTAACAGGGGGGCGCTGTTGGTAAACATTTGTGCAATAATGTTTCGTCAAATGTATTGAAAAACAAGATGGCGGCGTTAGTTCCGATATTCGCCACGCGCCAAAAGAACCTTGTAGCGCTATATGTCCTCTCCTTCCATCCTTATGACATTTTGGAACGGTTTTGCTAGACGAAACAATACGTCGAAATACAGTTTAAAATTACATCACCGTTTCAATGCTAAAGAAATCTATTTACGTCCTTAGTTTACACGGTTTACACAAGTCGTTAAAACAATTTGTTATCAAATAAATTACCAATTCGTTATTGTCTTTGGAAATGACAATACGCCATTTTGGCATGACGATAAAATAAATAAAAGTTTTTAATATTTTAAATGTACGACCTCCGTGAAGGTTGGGTTATTCTTAATGATTTCCGTTACGGCGTAGCTTTAGCAGTTTTTTATTTATTTTTTGGTTATTTTAATTTTTTGCTCTTTTTTATATCTGTTGGAAATTAGTGCTACTTATTTATTTAAATTACGGTACCTACGTCTAGAAAATCATAGTAGGTACTGTAGCTATACTTAAATATCGTTATTTTTTTCTCAATATTGTCAATATGTTGTCTTTCGAAAAAAATAAAAAAATATTTTCTCATCTGGGTCAAACACATGTTTCTAACTTACGCTGACAGGACGTGTATGAATTTTAACGAAGACCCACGTCCGCGCCCTTTTGCTTGCACTGCAGCCCCCGAAAATAAGTCAGTCAAGGTAAAATTGCTCGATCGACGTATTATTTCTATAACAGGCTTAGAATCTGATACGTAACCACCTGTACAAGACAGTTATGTCGCCAAAACAATGAGTACCATCTATTCGAAAATCTTACTGCTGCATATTCAACTTATTAGCTTGTCAGCAAGATTGCTAGCAGGGCTGACTGGCAGGCAGACTTGACATTTATAAATAACTAGCTTCCGCCAGCAGCTTCTCCCGCGTAATATATTTATAAATTATAGCCTATGTTACTCAGTGATAATATAGCATTCTACTGGTGAAAGATTTTTTTAAATCGGTCCAGTAGTTTTTGAGTTCATTCATTACAAACAAATATAAGTACAAATCTTTTCTCTATAGACAATGTTAGTGTAGATTAGTGTAGATCCTATGTACTGCCTCGTATATAGCTAAATGTCGCAAGCGAGGCTGCTAACCTTGGAGCTCTTAGGTACACCCCCAGATCTAGCAAAGTAGGTAATTGGTATATTTCTCAGTAGCAGCCAGTGGACTCTTGAATCGGGATTCGGGCCCGATTACATGGGAGTTAAGACGCAGATACATACCAGATGGTGGCAAATCATATTTTAATCAAGATACAACCTGACACTGGCCTGCAAATTACAAAAAAACGTAAGAAAATTTGAATTTCGCGGGCTACCTTAGCTAATCCCCCATAATTATCACGACAATGCATATCAATTTTCACTTTCTAGGAATATAGTTTCCCTAAGCCCTAAGTTTTTCCTTTTATATGTTCTTGTAACTTGCATTTAATTTGTTGAAATTTATACCAACATTACTCAGTTAGTCGGACTTTACATTTTTTATATTTTTTTCCTGAAAGCACAGTTTTTATTAGTCATTCTTTAGTTATAAAACGTTGGAATTACTTAATTCGTTTCTTTTTTGAAAAGTTACCTTATTGCTATCCAAGAGGCATCGTATAAGGCCCACCTCCTATCATGGCCCACTTCAAAGATACGATATACGTTGACGTTCCGTTGGCCAAAAAAAAAAAATTGTTGGTTTTAAACACAACTGTCAAAAACAGTGCACGTATTATAACATCACTCACGTTAGTATTATTTCTTTTTATAGCAAAATACAGTAATATCGCATTTCACCTTGGGTGAGTTCGAACTACGGATCAGTATGAACGAAGCATAATGCTAAGTTAAGATATTTTGTATTAGAGCCATTCCAAGTTTTAACTTGTTAAACTTAATTTTAAATAAAACTGCATATTAAACGTTAAAAAAAATTGTCTTCATTTTACATAATAATATTTATTCATTCATAACTTTCTTAGGCTACTAGGTTCCTAAGATGTTGACTATTTAAAAAAAAAAAAAAATTCTCTGTTGCGATCGTACAAAATAAATTTGTGTTTATTTAAAATGTTGCGCTAATAAACACTTTATATGTTTAGAGCAGTTGTTTACCTTAACTCCTTTATTTATTCACCGACTTCCAAAAAGAAGGACGTTCTATGTTGGATGGAATTGTATTTTTATATGTATGTTCACCGCTTTCTCCGTCAATTGTGGACCGATTTTAAAAATAGTTTTTTTTGTTTGATAGGATATGCGAGGTGGTCCCATATAAATTTTATTAACTTGGCTTGAATAGTTTTTGAGTTAGCTTTAATAATACCAGTGATAATACGTATTTTTCCCACTTAGTTTGTATGGATGATATGATGATAACTTCCTGTCACTGTTATTTGCATAGCAGGTAGTGGTATTCGAATTTGTGTGTAACTTTAATTTCGGAAGTCGGTGGCATAAATCGAAAATTCAAAACCAAAGACAGCTACTTCCGAAATTAAAGTTATTTTTCACTTTGTAGTGACTTTTTGGAAGTCTGTTGTTTCCTTTTGTAAAAAGTTTTTATTTTTCACTTTTTTTGTGGTACCTATACCTACCCCACACAAGTTTTTTGTAATTTTAGTACAGTGAAGTGGCCAAAGTGTTTATACGGAGCCTGTACCTCAAATAAGTTTGTCGATAAATCTCCCTTAAACTTAATCCGAAGTTGCTACTTAAATAAAACTTTGAAGCAAGAGTAATTCTTTTTAATTAAATTTTTCAACGATTATGCAAAACAGATTTTTATGCAAACCGAATCATGTCCGACATGTTGTTTCTTTTAAGACTGGTTTTACCGTTTCTTGGTAAATGTTCCAGTTTTGGATTATTTAATTATTTTACATTTATGTAGAATTTAATTGTTATTGAATTGAATGTAAAGTATTTCGATAGTTAGAAGCTACAGGATAAATTATATACTTAGTAGTGCAAAAATGTTATAAGTTTTGTATTACGCAAATTGGTTTTTCAATTATTATTTATTTCGCGAATGTTTTTTTTCTATCCTCATTCAAAACACCTTTATCTTTATACTATATATGCTATAGATTCTTACCTCCTCTACAATGTCTATGCTAGATATTATCATAAATAACAATTAGGTACAGCTCGCACAGTAAAATCCCAAACTAAAAACCCATGTGTAGAAACCTGAATGCAAAATGTTCCAATATTCAAATAACCTACATCAGACCGATCAAAGTTTTTTATACTATAAACTAAATGGATCATGGAACAAGATTTTGATGCCAATACGTATTTGCGGAGAGTGATTCACATTATTTTCACAAAACAGTGTTAGCCAATAAAAAATTAATGATTTAGTTAGGTTTATTAAATTATTAATACGACCATAAACTTACTTAGGTATAATATAAAGTAAAATTATTTAAGTATTTAAATATTGTGACTAAATTTCTGGGAAATACAAGTTTTTTCTTTTATACTTAATTATTTTTTGTGTTGTACAGAAATTAAAGTGGTTTTTACTGTTTATAACTAAAGGAAAAAAAATGAAATAAGTACGGTTTTATTGCAACAAAAGCATTTTTGTACCACACTCCTAATAATAAAAGTCCGACAAAATATTTTTTTTTAAGTGCCCGTTAAGTTTTGCTTTATATCATTTTATACACCCCATTTGAATTCAAACTCAAAAAAGTCGTAGATACTACAATTTGTAACATAAATTGTGTTCTTAAATTACCAAATGAACTAGGACAGATTATTAATAGTATTGTAAAGATAATTTAGTTGATTGAGTTAGGATTGTATGAAGCCAACGTGAATACTCATAAGTCGGTGATTCAACGCTCAAGTGTCGTGCGATCGGTCAGGGACGTTCGCGTTCGAACTAACGAATTTAGTTCACTTGTAAAGAGATTTGCTATGCAATTTTATTATACAGCGGGCAGTGGGAGAAATTGAATGTGTATTTTTTCATTTTTCTGGGGATATTATACTTTTTTTTGCTAAGTGTCAAAATAACAATTACCTAATAAAAAAATGTCTTTGGTTTTTTTTCTACTTGAAATAATATATTTTCCTTTTTTTTTTGCTTACGAATAACGGATTTAGTTCAGTTGTACCTAAAGAGATTTGATATGCAATTATACAGTTGGGCCGTGGGAGAGTTTAAATGGTTTTTTTTTGTTTTTCCTTATATTATCTTCTGGAGTATTCTTACCATCAAAACGTTTTTTTTTAGGATGTTGACATTTTTTTTTTGTCCGTCAGGTAGTTTATTAAAACATATTGGAGATGTATTTTTTCTTTTTTACGTAATCCAAACTTCAAAAGATTACGACAATACATTGACTTTAAGATGTGGCGTGACGTCACTCCCCGGTAGAATTTTAAACTGACTTGTGACGTAGCGAGCCCCTACTGCCCAACTTTAATGCCTTAAACCAGTTTTTTTATTAATATGATAAAATTAAATAAAAATATTTTCTAATATTTTTTAATTATTTGACTGACGGATTAAAATAGTTTATTTTTTCCCCAGTCAACATAATAGTAAGAACGACATTTAACAACAAAAAAATTGTACCTAATTTAAAAAAAAAAACAAATAAAATATTATAGTAGATATTATTGTTTAAAGGGGTGAAATATTTATCTAATGTTGCCTACATTAGATAAATATTTTCTAATGTAGGCATAAGATAAATATTTCACCCTTTTAAACATTAGGTATAAAAAATATATATTATTTTATTTAAAACAACTTATCTAGAGAACGCCTAGCAGTAAAAAATGATTCATGGGTTCTTATTTTGGAGTTATACTCGTATATATACAAGTGTTTCCACTGTTTCGAACTTTCGAGTCATCTGAGTCATGGTTTTTGAATGTCACTGCCTCGCCTTTAGAGTGATGTTTCTAATCATTTTATCGCTTACAAAAATAACGTCTAATACCGACTGACTATGTACACATCGTAAAGGGGATAAAAGTACTCATCAATATAAAGAAGTTTTACTATGGGACCCCTGAATTATCAAAAAAAGCGGTGGTACCTTTCCATCAAATTCAACAGCCGTGATTTTTTTTTTGCTATTCCACTCTTGGTCCTGTCGGTGTATTGTGGAAAAATCTCACCGTGGAAACGTAAGTGAAGTGAGCTGTCATCCCACTTAATGCGATAGAGATTGACACTACTGACAGCTCACTTCAAGTTCAATTCACTTCACCTAAGTTTTCACGGTGAGATGGTTACAGAATAGCACTGCTGTAGTAAAAAAAAAAGATCCTATTCAAGATCTCTTCCCACCCTATCCATCTTTAACATCCGCTAAAGTTTTAAAAGTGAGCAGTACTTATACTAGACCGGTAGAATTAATCATAATGAGAAACATAATCAACTTACTATAGCGTCCGTTAAGCAACCCAAACTAATTATAAGCTTACATTTCACAAGACGCCCACAGTGAACCTTCGCGATGTCGCATACTTTAAGAGAACGAAGATGCCCTTTTGACAAACGTTTTTTTTTTTGTTAAATACATTAATTCCTATTTAAATAAAAATAAGAGCCTTTAAAGTTATGTAAGATGATGATTATGATGTCAATATGTTTTTTTTTTTTCTTGAAATTTTAATGTGCCTAAGAACCTCTTCGAAGTCTTCGAACTAACAGTACCTGCGCTGTTACCATCGCTTTATTATTTATTTTTCATTAAGAAAAATACGTATTATTTAAAGTTATTATAGCATTTTATTTTTCATTATTTTTTATTTCACAATACGCTCACAGTAAACCTTCGCGATGTCGCATGATCGTTACCAGAACAATTTATGATAAGCCCTTTCGACAATTTTTTTTTTTTTTTGTTGTCAAATACATTAATTCTTATTTAAATAAAAATAAGAGCCTTTAAAGTTATGTAAGATGATGATCATGATGTCATTTAATTTTTTCTTGAAATCTTAATGTGCTTAAGAACCTCTTCGAACTAACAGTACCTACGCCGCTGTTACCATCATATTTTTTTTTTTCAATTAAGAAAAAATACGCATTAGAAGTAGTTATAGCGTATTCTTTTTTCTTTGAAAAAAAAAGAAAATGAAAAGAAAACAAATACGCTATAACTACTTAAAATGCGTATTTTTCTTCATAGAAAAATATACGCATTATAAGTATCGCAATATCGGTAAATTTTCTTACCTCGCAATCTTTACGTAATGTCAAAGACTTTTTATTTATTTTGATATTTACTTTGTCGGTTGCTAGGCAACGGAGCTTACGGTCACGTCCTGACGCGAGTTTAAAATTTTTTACCCATCCCAAAAAAAGTGCACAACGCCGCTAAAGAACTTTTCACTTTAAAAATATGTCTGCAGTTAAAATGTAAAACAAAGTCAATTGTTTCACTTATAATACCGTTTCACAAAATATCATAGTGGAACGGTATAAATTGCGATACGCATTTACTTACAAAACAATCGAATGGCCTAATTTATAAGAAAACCGTGCTGCCAACTGCACTTACTTACCTAATTTATGTGAAATCTCGCGCTAGCTATAATAGCGATCACCCAAGGTCATACTTAACGGTCATTCTTTTATACAAAGCATCGTAAAACCAACTATTTTCAATATAATCGAGTGAAATACCGATTCCATTTTATCAAATTACTTTGTTAATAGATAAGTTTGTACCTACCTATATCAATCCTGCGATAGTAGCCGATAGCAGTGCCAACATACCGCAAACACACCTGCTTTTGTTATGTAATGTTGCACCCACTGCGCGCGGTGCTGACAACTGTCTGTTTTGTATTTGAATTTAGAGTTCGACGATTAGAATGGCGGCTGGATATCGGTAGGAAAATATTTTGTCAGTGCATAGTGTGTTTTTACGAGATTTTTTATATTCTTTGAATAGGGATTTCATTTTAGTAAAGAAATACTGTTTTTTTACGGAATTTGGAGAGGCTCTCCTTATTTTTATTTTTTTAATATCACAGTGACTCTCCTATGTTACAGTTAATATGGAATAATTATTTTATTTTTACTGCATAAAAATAGCTTTAAGCAAAACGAATGAGAATAATTTAAACAAAATAAATTTATAAGTACTTAATGTCGAGTTAAATGTTCTCCACACATTACTTTTGACAGCAAAAGTCCTTCAAAACTTGCCGTCTGTTAACGAAAAATCTCGAAATGGTTGATGTTAATTAGCTGTGAAAAAGCTAAAAAAATCTTAGTTAAACGTTTATTTTTCTATTGAAAACCAGCGATATAAATCGTGTAGAAAACCTGATTCTCTAGGTTTACTTATGGCTAGATTTACCAGACATTTAGATACCTAATTTATTTGTCCTATTTGCTGAGCCAGATCATCCTTTTAAACTCTTATAAACTCTTCCTGAACCAGGATTTTATTAGTACCTACTTACAAAACATATTCCTAACTTAATGCAATATTGTGATAAACTCTAAACGTATAAATCAGAGTTTAGCTTAATTGATAGTATTGTTTTCATAACTGTCATGGGTCTCAGAACACTCCCCATGGGTACCCCTATCCCTTGCTTGGAAATTCACGCCTACTTAAAGAAAAAACGCATACTTACAGACTCAAACGCTTCATACAAAACAATATCGTAGCCACGTACATTAATGTTTATCTACGGCCTTCAACTTGACTCGTCCGGCCAACAAGCGACCTCGCTTGCTTTCTGACTTTTAAATGTTTTGCCTTATCGAATTATCGTTATTGTGAGGTATCTTGAAGCTGTTTTATTTTCGTGATTTTGGATTGGAAAAAAATAGAGGGACTATTTTTTCTAAACATAAGCCTACAAATCTTAAGTTCAGATTGATTGGTAGGCTTATGTTTACAAAAATTTGTAACAGTAGTACCTACACTGCCATACAACATAATAATTCGATGAAAGTTTTAGTTACATTTTGCATGTTGCAATTGCAATGCATTAGCTCTTTAACTACCAAATTATATTTCGAATAATAAGTAAGTCGTGCATGACGTCAGGCAGACTATAGATTCATTAACATTTCAATGCCAGAGAAACTTGACAATTGGAATTAGAAACTACTGAAAATGATTAACGAAACACGTGCTACACGACTTTGTAAAAATACATTTTATCTTACCTACAACTTTGATGTGAATTTTCAGCTTCACTAAATATTAACCAAATTAGGCTGAGAATAAACACTTATAAACTACATAGTAGACAGCACCAAGATCACCCTTCACCAGTTTCGAGTGTTTGAGCTGGAAACAAGAAATGGCTGGCAGTATTGTACATCGAATTACTGCCATTTGACATCTACAATTACTAAGCAATACAAAATCTTCAACGGCCAATCTTCTAAAATTGAACCTTTGTGTAATGAGATAGAAATCCATATTACAACTTCCATATCTCTTTGTCTCCAGGTAAAGAGGTGCAGAAGCGATGGCGCTCGATCCGCGACTCATACACAAAGACTTACAGGCAAGGCAAGTGTGTGCTACCAGAACAGTGCCCTCCTGGCAGCAGACGTTATCAATACCACCAGCAAATGTCCTTCTTGCTGAAAGCGTTGCAGAACAAGTGAGTAGACATGCTAACTAACTTCATCATAAAATATTAGCTAATGCTCCAAAAATATCACTGCATGATATAGGCATCACCTTACAAATCGTAGATTTGCTTGATCTTTAAATACAGCACGATCGAAAAGATAATTCAATTCAGTCCTTTATTTATAAACAGGTGGAAAGCCCAATATGAAATATCGTTCAGAAAAACCCCAACCTGATGATCAATACTGTAGGATGTATAAATATACTTACAGGCAAAAAAGACTCTTATCTACATAGATAACCTTGGAATAAGGCTTATATCCATCTGCATGCAATTTCAGATAATTGATAATGTCCAGAAACTATACCTATGTAAATATACACACCAAAATATATTAGTGATAAAGTTTTCGAATACTCATCTAATCACGAATCTTCTCGTTCCAGGAAACCAAGGTACTCCCAAGACAAATACGAGTCTTTCTCAGAGCTCTCGAACTCTCCACAGCATCCGCCTCCAGAGGATATCATGCCAAAAATAAAGAGCGAAATCATGGACAAACCATTAGACCTCAAAACTAAACACGACGACAAACCAGAGACACAAGACAAAGGCAACCAAGCCACGTGCATGGACAAACCTAACTCCCTCGAAATCAAGATTGATGCGAACTCGATTTTACCTGAAGACCATTTCGATGACGACAAACTTTTCATGAACTCTCTAATACCGTTGTTCAAGAAAATGAATGACGATACTAGACTGCTATGTCGGATTGAAGTTCTGAAGATCATTAGATATGCGTTACAGGGTCATAAGTGCTTTGAAGCGTTGAAGGTGGCCGAGGATTCGTTTAATAAAGATAGGATGAGCGGAATCTTGGCGAAAGAGGAGACTAATGTGTCGACCAGTACACAGAAGAGTCAGGAGTCGAGGTTAGCCATGACGACGAGGTCAGCTGATGGTAGTCGACCGGTTAGGAAACGAAGAGTAAGTTGTATTATGATTCCTTATGTTATAGGTTGAGGAATAGCCTGTTGACTCAGTAGATAAAAATTTGTTGTCTATACAGAATGTATCAAAAAGGTCTGGTCATGTTTTAGTGTGTGCTACAGACCATTGAACTGAACAACGTTCTCCATGGCACCAACATAGTTTTAGACGTTATGAGGAACAGGGTGTACAGTTCACTCATCCTCTATAGAAAATGGAGGATCCTCCGGCCAGAAGGGTGTCGTGTTAGGCGGCCAACTGCCCAACGATTGACGTCGGATAGTCTTATATCGTTCGCGTGGAAAATCTAATTGCGCGATAAAGGATTTGTGTGACGTCATGTCTTTGACGCGTAGTTCGCATGTGACGATATCTATGTAGATCATTTAGATGCTGCCACATCGTAATCACGAAAAAATTATCAACTAATACTGTTAGAGGACCTAAATATTCTAATTTTACAACTGAGTTAACGGCTACTTTCTTGTCTCTGCTTTAACATGCTATGGACCAGTACTCATTTTGTGTTCATCTCTTTTCCAGGCACGTTCACCGTCTCCCCTGCCGGCGCCACCGAAAAAGAGAGGTCCAGGGCGCCCTAGAAAGGTAAAATAAAATAAAAATATGAATAAATGAAATTCACCGACTCAATAAATCGAATGAACCCCGAAATATTCGCTAGCCCCTGGAGCCTCATATTTCATGGGCTACAAAGGCCATAAGCCATTGCATATCAAGGAGTAGACCGGGGGGCGCGGTAATGGTAGGAAAGACGTGCCCTTAGGATAAGGAAGGATTTGCGAGCCATACCGGATATGCATCCTAGAGTAGGCAATGGAATAGTGGAGTGACGGGTGATATTTATCTATGGATGGGCATATTTTTACGACAGCGATAAAAAACTAATTCAGTCATAATTTTATTCGCTTTGAAACAGCTCCAAGAGTACAAAATCTACAAATATCGCATAGTTAAAAGCGTTTATTCTGAAAGTGGAAAACGTCGCAAATAGGTGTCAAATATGTCGCTCTTTTTTTTAACACCGAATATTCAGTTTTAGATGTAAAAAATGTATTTGGAAACTTTCCAAACGCCCTTTTTACACCTAAAACGGTGATAACATCAAATTCAATGTTATAAATTGCAATTCATTATTAATATTCTAGTTCGCTAGTTAGCCACATTTTTTGTTTCCATACAGTAAAAATATTACCAAATTAATCAAAACAGGTACATTTTTGACAGCTATTTGCGACGCTCTCAACTTTTGGGATAAATCTGTGTCTTAGAGGATTTTTTAATCGTAGCTTCATCCCTAAGCGGCTCTGCTTTATCACCCTGAGTTTTGAAGTTACAAAAAACATTCCCCAATCATTAAAAACTATTCCTTTCACCTCCAGGTTCGACCTCCTCCCTCAGATTCAGACGAAGAACAGATCTCCAAGAAGCGTTTACCTAAACTGAAGGTGTGTGAAGCTCCGTGCGATGAGGATTCCTTCAGTCATGCCACCAGTGTGGCCCAGTTGTCTACACCACTTTTTATGAAGGTAGGTCCTAAACGTTGAAGACAATCTTTCAAAAGTAAGGGTTAAGAATGAAGGGAGGGCACAGAATAGCATAAGAATGGAGCGCTAATTTTGCGTGCAGTAGTTTTAGTGTTTGCGTAAAAGACAGAAAACAGCTGTAGGAATCGATTTTTAAACGAGCTTACTCCCTTATCTCAAATAGAGGAGCTTGTGGCTAAGTAATAACAGTCGCACGGGTCGATCCATCAGATTAAGCTACGCTTGCCAGGGTTGGTCCGTGGATCGGTGACCATCTTTAAATACCGAGACTCCTCAGTGCCTCGGAAGCACGTTAAGCCGTTGGTCCCGGCTGTTCCCGCATTCATGGATCTTTGACAGTCGTTACGGGTCGTCACAAGCCCGAAAGTCTGATAACCAGTCTTACCAAGGGGTACCTATCGGCGTATTACCCAGTTACTGGGTTGTGGAGGTCAGATAGGCAGTCGCTGCATGTAAAATACAGGTATTCAGCTGCATCCGGTTAGACTGGAAACCAACCCTAACATAGTTGGGAAAAGGCTATACTATATGTAAATCAACTTGTATTTCATGATAAAATCAGCCACAAATGGAAACAATCAATATAAAACAAACTACATTTTAGTAAAATGCTACTTTATGACATGAGTATGACAATTCTTCTTAATATTAATAAAATTCTTTCTTTTTCCAGATATACAACTTGGAGAGGTCCAAAATAGCCCCAGCGCTACCAACATCCCCGCAAGGCTTGCAGGTGTCCATCAAAACGGAACCTATAGACCCGGAACCACAACCAAGCTAAGCTAGCACTGTATCTATCACTATTGTAGAAGTAACATGATAAAACGTGATGACGTCTTTCGAAACGACCAATCAGAATGCAGCATCATTCTGTATTACAGTTCTCGTCCAATGACGGAAGGACTGAGTGACCGTTATGTCTAGAATACTCTGTCTACGGTTATGTCCAATATCAGACTTTTAACTCTCGGTTATGACGTTTTGGTCTCAAGCAAAAGTTTGCTTAGCACTCCATTTTGTGGTTATTCCGTGGTGTTTAAAACCAAGAGTGAATTTATCAGAAAATGTGCAAATAAGACATTAAGGAAGATTAGACATGGTGGACAATAAAATATTGATTATCAAGTAGAATGTGAGCTACAAATATATAAATGTTGTAAGTAAGTTAGTTTATACATTATGTCGATGTTAAAATTGTATAATATTCAGTGAGTATACAATATGGTGTTGAGTAAAACAGGAGTCCTTCTACTGGATCAAGAAATGTTTTAAAACGATCCGTGAATAAAGAAACATGCAAAATAGAGTCTTATTTTGAAATTATATACTGGAAACAGTGATATGTGGTTGCAGTCTTGCAGTCAGATTTATCATCATGATCTGAAGATTTTACCCCAAATATATTGCGCGGGACGATGATGTTAGTCTATTTATCTTAACTTCTACAACTGATTAGTCTGACCGGGACCGCGAGAATGCGCGGCGAGGCGAGGTACCTGTCAAACTATTACACAATCGCTTTTAGTATGTTGAGCAACTGTTGCATTACGTTATTAAACATTTGTTAGAAACAGATATTGATTTAATTTTGGTAAGAAGAAGCCTCTGTTTGGCCTTTTGCCCTACAGTGGGACATTATAGTCTGAAGTTATTAAGCAGAATCAAGGTATTGAGGTTATTTTTAATGTTGAACGGACTGGAACCATCCCAACCATCCTTCAATTTTGACGACAAGAGTACTTATCGCGGAATCTGTCAAATTATTGTGGGAAAAAGTGACAAGTAAAGCTTGACGTTATATGAACGTGAACCTCGACCTCTGTGGGTTATTGTACTCTGTTGTCTATACATTCAGGTAGGGCCTCGGTAGGGCCTTTTTTAATCGGATTTAAATCAAAATCTGTATGTTGTAAGTTGAGTGTGGTGAATGAAATGTGATATAGTTTTAGTTTTGCCATGTGGTTATTATTTTTAAGTTCTAATTTTAAATAGATTTATGTTTCCTTGTGAGAAAACCCATTATTGTGCAGAAAACTGTAACATGCAGAAGGCGTTTGCTCAGAGTCCTCAGACAGTTGTTTTAGGCCTAATATCTGTTTAAATCATTTACTATGGTTCGGTTTGTCTCACAAAGGAAATCGAGTGTTGTAATATACAATAATAATATATTATAATTTTACGCACATTTACGCGGCGTAGACCGATCAAAAAGTCCGATCTCAAAAGACGCCAATTTGATACGCTTGGTTTTAAAACGTGAACATTTTTTTAGATGGATAAATTGTCTATGAAAGATGGAAGCAGCCATTTTGTTTAACTTAGCCTAGCGCCCTCAGAGTAATAACTGCGCCACACCTGCCGAACGTTCCGCGGCGGAACGCTCCGTCGCGTCATATTTATATGTCATACTTATTATGGAAGTAACGTTCGGCTGATGTGTCATAGGTAACTTGAAAAACATTAGAAGCGTAGTCAACCGAACGTTCCGCCGCGGAACGTTCGGCAGGTGTGGCCCGACCCTAATAGCGCGGGAAAAATCTTAAGAACTTTGTTCACGTTCTAAAACCATGCCTTTACATAATTTTAACGCTAAACGCGTAAATATGTAGCAAAAATATAAACACTTAAGTTAAATCGAAGAGCATTTTCTAGTTGTTAATTTATTTAAGCGTTAGTACATTTTGAAATGTCTGTCAAAATAATATTCTGTGTTTAGTTAGTGGGACAGTAGAGTCCCAAGGTACCAAGAATACCAAGATACATGTTGTAATACGGATATTTAATTATTCTTGCATGCAATGGTGGTTGTTGGCCATTATGTGTCGAACACAACAATCAATTAATGTGTTATGTTATGTCTGTACATTCCTTTAGTTAGGAATAATGTAGATTTACGAGAAATTATCACGGATTGTATACCGCTGAAATAAAAAATAATATTTTATAAAAATATGGTTTTATTTCCTCGCTGCTTCTCGACCTGTTTCCACACAACTTACTAAACTATACAAAGCAAATTCTTTTTTTTTTTTCTCTTTACTCTAATTTCATCTTGGGTCGGCTTCCAGTCTAACAGGATATACGTGAATATCAGTAGAGCGACTGCCTATCTGACCTCCAAATCCCAGTTACTGAGTAAAACGTTATCCTTTGGTCTACTGAAAGTGATAAGTAGGTAGTAAAAATTCAAATCAAAGTAGCTGCGGGACTGTTCTCAGCCAAGGTCTCGGCATTGTCTCGCAACTGTACTCAGGATTATCTACTTACCTGCTAAGGCTTACCAAGGCAAAGCTCGAAAAAAAATAGTGTAGGTATTATCTATCCATACTGATGATATACACCAGGGCACAGAACATATTATTATATACTCTCTACGAGCACCAGGGGGCCAAGTCTAGTAAAAACACCACAAACAAACGTCACAATGGTCTCTCCATTGTTAGTTTTTGACAGATTTGCAATACAAAATCTGTTAAAAACTCAGTAAGGAGAAACTATTGTGACGTTTGTAAATTAGTAGACTTGGCCCCAGGACGGTTTACTAATGTTTGCCATAATTTCGCAGCTTCGTCTGAGCCGCGGCGGCGAGCGTTACAACCACCTGCTCCTCAACGCGCGGGCCGCCTCGCCCCTTCGCGCCTACGCGATTTAATTACGCTCTAGGGGTAGGGCAGACAAGACTGCGTTTAGTCGGATTTACAGCGATTCGTTTCTGTCACTATTTCACTAAAACCAATTTTTTTGCAAATGTTTTAGGACTAACCATTTTATTATAAATGAACATTCGGAATAATACATATTATAAATACAATACTGAGGGCATCTGTCTGTAACGTTTCTAAATTATATATGTCAAGTATCGATTATGTAATGTGTTACATATAGAATCTAATGAAACCTAACCTAACCTAACCTAAGACACATGCTATTATGGAAACTAATATTATGGCAAATAAAAGTTATGACTAATAAGTTGATAAGGCAAGCGTTACGAGTATTAGTATAAATGATAATAGTGCAAGTAAATATTATGAGTGGGGACGATTATGGAAAACAATAATAATACAAATAATTTTATGGAAAACAAGACTATACCCCCCAGGACACTTAGGGCCTAGACAAATGACATTCGCTTCGGAGCGATTCTATTTCGACAATCGCTATCGCTTCAACGACATACCTACACTACGTTTCGCTATCGTCTGATCTGGTCTGATCCATTGGTTTCTTCGATAAAAATTACATATTGTCTCTGGTCTTTCGTTAGCAAGTTATCGTTCGAGGCTGTATGAATGAAATGATGTTAAAAATATTGTCTAGCTAATTTCTATTCGTTGAGCTATGATCACGTGACGTTTCGATAGCTTTTGTCAATCCCATACATTTTTGACTTTTCTACTAGCGTTGTCGCTAATCGAATGTTACTTTGTCTATGCCCTCAGGTTAGTCACTAACCAAGAAGAGTGTTAGAATAAATGCGAAAGTAACAATCTGTCGGTCTGCCAGCCTGTTACTTTTTTGGATTTCGATACAAAAGTACGGCACAAAAGTAGACCATGACCTGGGTTAGGGGGGCATAGGATACTTTTTTTATCCCGGTAGTACGGTCCCGTGGGATAATTCCCGGCCTACACGCGGACAAAGTTAATTATACTTATATGGCTGGGGGGGTATGAAAAGTTTGTGATAATTAACTTCGGAGGTGATTTTTGGCAGGCCATCGGATAAAAATAAGATTGTCAAATTTTTTTTGACTTATTTATGCAATTTTATTACAATAAATTATACATTATTTATACAATTATTTCCTTCACTATTAGTCGTTGTCCTCAGAGCGCGAATACGCGTCCATCGTGTGACATTCTATTATGTATTATGGACCCCTTTGCGACACCTGTACGTTTGAACACGGGGTCGCACGAACTTGCGATGCATGGTCGCGTATTCGCATTCGATTAGGACATCGCCTGGCTTGTGACTTAATTCGAATGCAATATATCATTTTCCGGGAAGGTAACAAATATTTCGCTGAATTTGACGTTCAAACCCTCTCTCAAAGGGGTACAACACATTGGACCCACCAAACAAGGATTGGGATTTGTAGAAAATGGCATTGCACACAATCGGAGCAGAGTCCAGATTTTATTATCTGTGGAATATTTCACGCAAGCCACGTCTCCTTTTCTGGTCATCCGGAGGTAGAATTTCCGTGGATTGCCGGTATAAACACCTGGAAATAATAATAATAGTTATTGTTTTTTGAACAATATGATCTTTTGGCCATTTATCTATCTACACTACATGAAATGCTGAAAAAAAGTTCATCGAATCATTTTGTTTCAAAGAACATCATTCATTTTGGGCTAAATGTGAAAGCGCCGGCCAAACAAAAAAAAAGTATTATAATTAGATTACTGTTAATCTCTTAACTAAAACATACTGAAAACAGTATTTTACAAAGACGTATAACAGCGCAGGGAATGGCCCTACAGGTTTGGTCCCATAGTAAAAAGTGAAGAGAATAATATGTTCTAACGGAATATAACTTTTTTTTTTTTGGCCGGCACTTTCACATTTAGCCCAAAAATGTATGGACCGTGAATGTTCTCCTTTGAATATTGTAGGTATTATCTTAGTGTTATTCGACTTTCGTTGTTTACCGTTCTTCCCAAAAAAGAAGCTGGATCCTGTAAAGTTTGAATCGCCCCCAATCAGCATCAATCCGCAAACGAAAGGAATTCTATCTATAGAATCTAGCCTGAGGCACAGAGCATGCATGTAACGGGCGCCCTACCTTTCGTAGCTCGTAGCTAGCGATCGTCGCTCTATCTAGCCGCTAGATGGAGCGACTATCTTAGCTGGATGAGCGTTGCCGAGAATCGAGCTGAAGGGCGTATGTCCAGCAGTAGACTGCTGTAGACTGATGATGATGATGATGACCATCAACCAATCGACATACCTGTGGCCCAATCAGAGACCTCGTTAGTGAGAACGCTGCCGATCATTGGCTGCCCATCGTTGTACTCAATGCCAGCTTTCAACCAATGCTTATCGTCCATATAAATCATAAGTCCTGCTTGATCGTACAAGTGTGTGAATTCTGCTTCTACGCATACCTGAAAATTACAAAGCAAAATTGGCTCATTAACTGTTGTTTTATGAAGTCATGATATCTAATGAGCCACCCACCACGGCAATAGTCCGGCAAAACTGTGACTATATTGGCGTGGGGTATGATAAATGTACTCAAAAAGGCATCTTTTGTAGTTTTTCAACACTTTATTATAGCTTATTTGATTTAATAGACAAATTATTAAAAAAAACTCACTGTAAACGTAAAATCTTCTTTGATTTCTACTCCGTATACATGGCCTGAGTTATGCTGAAAATTATACCAAGTACCCTCCCAGTAATCTGTTTTTTCGTCTGTTGTTACTTCCAGGATGTTAGCAGTATCTTTGCTGCTCCATTTTTTGGGCTCATTTACCCATTTGAAATCAGTGAGACGGATTTTATCGAACTTACTTGAGTCCATTGTTTATTTTAACCCCACGAAACTATCTTTAATTAACTCTTGAACAAGTCATGAAATACACAAACTGTGGTAGGTAAGTACACCTCGAATAGCTTCAAATGCAAGTGGGCATTTTATCTTATCTGCTAATCAGACAAACACTTTAATTCAATTTTCCTAATGTAGACTCTATTTATAACTTGTTTACAACGTGTGAAAAGTTTGTTGTTCGTAATCATATCATGAATGTAGCGTCAGTGATTACGTAATCATGATAATAATTTAATTAACTAAGCTTATAATTGCAGAAATGTTTTGTAAAGTTAAATATTTATAACGTTAGAATAAAGTTTATAACGTTATAATATTATAGCGACAAAATACTGAAATAATAATTATTCTTTTTGAGAACAATCTTATTTTTCGTAATAGCAACTCAAAACCGCTTTTTTAACATCATCAGTTTGAAAGAAGCAGCAACATCGTTCATTTAAGATGGCGTCATTTCCGGGGACGGCTGCGCGGCGTGATGGCTCCGCGCGGTTTATGAAGAAATTACAGTTTATTTTTGTGTTTAGATAGCAGAAGTTAATTGTTTAAACAGTAGGATATTGTTCAAGAAACTAGTGATATCGAAATGGGAAAGCCAGGTAAGATTTTTATTTACATATTAGTCCTCAATCGGTGGTTGGCACATGCGTGGTCCCCGCGTGTGGTATTTCATATCTTATGTGAGAAAATACTATCCTTACAATGGTTTTAAATGCTTCAATTACTGCTTACCTATTTATATTTATGTTAAATCCCAAATCCACGATGTGCCTCCACATTTCACTATTTATTTTTAGGTTAGTTTGTTTGACCAACCTTGATTTTTCCATCGTTTTATGCAAAGTAAACCCTTCCTAGTTTTCTATAACCATGAAATCCGTAAGCTACCGCAGTTGTATACCATATATTTCATAATTATTTAATCGAAATGTTGTTTATTGTCCAATCACACCACGCCGACACCATGCGATCACATATTTCCCCGTCGATGAATGTATGTAAAACCATGCTAAAATTAGCCTTACAAGTTACAACAGACATCTACGCATCTATTTTTCAATACTTTCAATCCAATCGGCCACAGTAGTTAAGTAGTTATGAATTACCGAAGGATTGTTCTTGGAATTTTTCATTTGTTGGTTGACATTGCCAAACATAGCGACCACGTGGAGTACATACTAGTTGATTGTGAAGCATTCGTGTAAATTCTTTGCTCTAGCCAGCAGCACAAACCCATAACATTGAACATTATTAAATAGGTCCCACCTGTTTGTCCTTTTTTAGGTTATTTATTACTCCCATAATATTGTTGTGTATATGCAGCATAGTGTTGTTAAAAGTTCCTACGTAGAAGTTGGATAGTTCCCCCTTCAGACAGTAACCAACCACTGATAATAGAAGCAGTTAGGCCGCTGCAAGCCCAACTGGCCTCTGTAAGGCTGTATTCACATGCTAGAAAGCATTGAACCTCTGCGAGTGATATTTGATGGACTGGTCAAGAGTAACAGCAGGATGCTACTTCACTGTTAATATAAAAGTTTATTTAATATTGCTGCACTACCCATTACCACACACCACTACCCTTTTAAAACACAGTGAAGCCGGACCGGTTAAAATTACTAAAACTAAAACTGCCCATGCACAACAACAAGGTTTTCTACTGCCTACTGCATGGTGATCAGCTCCTTTTCAGAGAAGCATGGTGATTTTAGCTACATTCTTTCACAGCCGCTTATGTTTGATAATCCCATTCCTAGTGACTTGTATCAATTGAAGGCAGCATTGCGGTACTCTTTTTCTCAATTCTATGGTAGATTTTAACTCTATAATCTAAGATTGAGGTTAGTAAACATTGTAGCATGTGCTTTGGCCTTAGCCAGTCTTAGTGACAGTGTGTTTATATACTACATGTGCAAGTTGGAGACCAACACTAAAGTACATCCTAAGAAATGTTAATTGGTCTCTGCTTCAGTGTTGGACATTACAACTCATTCAACATCTTAGAGTTCTAGACTTTTTCGAACCAAAAGTAGAAAGTTGACCTTAGGAAGAACTAACATTTTATCAGTCTAGGGTTATTTAAAAATTGTCAGAAGACTGTGTTGCCGCTTTACAACTTTTTAGCTATATTCTTCTTCCAACAGAATTTAATGGCGGTCGTGGCGGCGGTGGTGGCCGTGGAGGCGGCGGTTTTGGAGGCCGAGGCGGCGGAGGTGGTCGTGGAGGATTCGGTGGCGGCCGCGGCGGGGGCGGAGGCCGGGGGGGCTTCGGAGGCCGCGGGGGCGGCGGCGCCAGGGGGGGCGGGGGCTTCGGTGGACGCGGAGGTGGTAAGATACTTGTTTTTGTTAATGTTGTAGGTGTAAAAGAAGTTGTTGGATAAAACTGTAGATAATATGTTCAACTGGAAGTCTGTTAGTCCACACTTTAGTTAGAAAACGTCGAACAACTGCCAAAAAATGATGTATTAAATACACTTGA
Source organism: Conistra vaccinii (assembly GCA_948150665.1). NCBI lineage: Eukaryota > Metazoa > Arthropoda > Insecta > Lepidoptera > Noctuidae > Conistra > Conistra vaccinii. The sequence goes on along the minus strand of OX411341.1, from coordinate 14,564,686 downwards.
CTTTGAAACTGTTTACTGCTTAAACACTCTTTGAAGTCTGAGTAAAAAAAAAACTAGTGTACCTGCCTGCTACATTTTTAGCCAGTTAAAAACTTGCCCAACTAACATGTTGACTTGTTATTTTCTGTTGAGACATCACTGAACTATGGTAAACGATATCTTGCCAAGGTAAATTGAGCAAGTATGGTGATTTCAAGGCCGATTGATTGAATAATAAACTTTAAAATAAAAATATGTAGATGGAAGGTCACTTGCGACTGCCTTTCACACCAACTACATAAGAAAAGAAAGAAAATATATTTATTTAGTACAGACTAAGAGGCACAGAATTTAATAAACGGCAAATAAAAAAAAAAGTGTGAAGTACAATGTAAGAAATTAGCAGGAAAGAGTGCTTTATGGCTCCAAAAAAAAACCCTAAATGATGATTGTGGTCCCTCTAATCTAGACCTATTCATGAAGACTATGTCCACATACCCACTTCTGATATAAACCACAGACAAGCCAGTAAACATTTTTTGTATTATTTTGTACTAAAACCTCTTTTGTTCTCGTAGGTCGGGGCCGCGGTGGCCCAGGAGGTGGTAGAGGCAGGGGAGGAGGTGGTGGTGGTTTTAAGGGCGGCAAGCAAGTTATTATTGAACCTCACAGGTATGTTATTGTTTTGTGTATTTTTGGGTAATTTTTTGTCTAAAAATACCTTCGGAATAGATGATAATTTTGATACGGTTGAATCCAAGATTTAGCTATGGAATGTTTGTGAAGTTTCCTAGTGTAATAGGGAAGGCAGTATTTTTTTATTTCGATAATGTTTAACTATTTTAAATTTTGTTCACTGAATATCTATTAGGCCCTTTGTACACGGCGCCGTTTCTTTACGGTATGCGCCGTAGAAATATCGTGACAGAAAGATCGTTGTTATAATATACCAGTCCCGGTTCTATGGTATATGGCGACGGCGCCCGTGCCGTAGTGCCGCCGTGTCGTCAACAAACTTCCACAGTGATTCATACATCACTGCCGACCGTGCCGACACACGTAATTTTTAATAAAACATAATTTTTCACGGCAAGAAAAACGTGTGCACAATGGGCCTTACATTCTGCTTATTAACTCTGCGAGTGTAATCAGCAAAAATAAACCATTCAAAACGAAATATGAAGTTGCTTATCAAAACTTTTTAGGTCAAACTGATTATTACTTTATGTGTTTAGTCTTGTTAAATGTAACCAAGCATTTATGTTTGTACGAAATAACGTTCAAATGATGTTTCCTAATATAACTTTCGTTCTTCTGAAAGCGAACGCTTGAAGCCAAAATATATTTCTGATATTACCCTTCTTACTCTAAAAAATCTTCTGGTTTTTACCCCTTCTAACTATTTTTGTCTTCTTTCATAGACACCCTGGAGTATTTATTGCGAGAGGGAAAGAAGATGCATTGGTGACAAAGAATTTGGTGCCTGGGTCAGAAGTATATGGAGAAAAGAGAATATCGGTTGAGGTTTGTATTAATACGTCAAAATGTTTCAAATAGCCTTTCATAAAAACATAGTACATATTTTTACATCAACAAATAGCAGTCTTCAACATAGCAAATTTCAACATTGTCTGCTTCGGATCAAGGTGAATATTCTTTGTGGAAGGCCGTTAAAAATCTCGACAGATCACAAAACCACAATCCGCCCATCAGATCACGCACATCTTTGGCCAGAACAGACAAAGAAAAGGCCGAGGCCTTTGGTTTACATTTGGCAAGCGTCTTCAAACCCAATGAGGGGCTAAACCAACAAGAAGTTGAAGATATACTGGATCAGGACTTTCAATTGTGTTTGCCTATTAGACCAACATCACCCAAAGAAATCGCGATGGAAATCAGATCGTTGAATCCAAGGAAAGCACCTGGGTTTGATTTAATCACGCCTAGGGTTCTTAAGGAGCTCCCCAGAAAAGCAGTTACATTCCTGACTAGTCTGTTTAACGGAATATTCAGAACGGGCTATGTTCCCAAACTATGGAAAATCTCCATAATAATTATGCTCCTTAAACCTGGTAAACCAGCGCACGATGTCACATCATACCGACCTATAAGTCTCACACCAGTGTTGTCGAAACTCTGGGAAAGAATTTTCTTGTCCCGACTCAGAGTATTCATGGATGAGTGTGACCTGATCCCTGTACACCAGTTTGGATTTAGAAAGTCACATTCAACTACCGAACAGGTCCACCGAGTCTACCACGCAATACGTCAGGGTTTCGAGAAGATGGAATACACCTCTGCGGCATTTCTAGACGTGCAACAGGCCTTTGATCGTGTCTGGCACAAGGGCTTACTGTGCAAAGTAAAGCAAACGCTTCCCCACTCAGTGTTTCCCATCATAGCTTCGTATTTAGATGGCAGACAATTCCAAGTGAAACAAGGAGACGAAAGATCTAGTCTGTATAATATCGAAGCTGGAGTCCCACAGGGATCGGTTCTGGGACCCGTTTTATATAATATTTTCACATATGATCTTCCAACTACAGAAGATGTAACGGTAGCAACATACGCAGATGACGTTGCTTACCTGGCAAGCGCCAAAGATCCGGATATCGCCAGTAACAAACTGCAAATAGTACTGGATAAAATGGATACCTGGCTGCAAAAGTGGCGTATTTGCGCCAGTGCTCAAAAATCAAATCACATTACCTTCACTTTGAGAAGAGGTGACTGTCCTGCAGTAACACTGGGCGATAAAACTCTACCACACACAGATTGTGTTAAGTATCTCGGTTTTTGCCTGGACAAAAGGCTCACCTGGAAGACGCATATAAAACAAAAAAGAGAACAACTAAACACTAAATACAAAAACTTGTATTGGTTGATAGGTCGTAACTCAGTCTTATCCTTGGACAACAAACTTCTGCTGTACAATTCACTATTAAAACCTACATGGTCATACGGCATCCAACTCTGGGGAGTGGCCAGCAAAAGTAACATAATGTGCCTCCAAAGAGCTCAAAACGCCATCTTGAGGAATATTGTCAATGCACCATGGTTCACACGGAATGAAGAAATCCATGATTATCTCAACACTCCTACTATTCTTGAGGAAATTAATAGACATAAAAAGCGTTATGCTGATCGTCTAGCCATCCACCCAAATCCTCTGGCTGTGAAATTGCTGGACAGCAGCGAAACTGTCAATAGACTTAAGAGAGGTCAAGTAATCTAAAGAGGTAGCAGTGGCAGTGGCCCCTGTACCTGAAACGCCAACTCTCACGCAACCAAACTGATAATAGTCCAGAAAGGACTGATGGCAGTTATTTATATGGGAAAAAAAAAAAAAAAAAAAAAAAAAACAAATAGCAGTACTTTTAAAGTGATGATCGTGGTCCCTCTAATCTAGACCTATTCATGAAGACTATGTCCACATACCCACTTCTGATTAACTTCTTCTTATTACCCTTACCCCTTTTTACTTTTACCCTTACTAACTCAACTTACCCTTTTCACAGACTGACGGAGAAAAGGTTGAATACAGAGTATGGAACCCATTCAGATCAAAGTTAGCGGCTGCGATCATGGGTGGTGTGGATGCTATACACATGCCTCCGGGCTCCAGGGTGTTATATCTCGGTGCTGCTAGCGGTACCACTGTCAGTCATGTCTCCGATGTTGTCGGACCGGTATGTTGATTTTTTATTGATTTGATAGGATATGTATTGTTGAAATGACATGATCGAACTTTGTTGTTGAAGATGCGATGATGAAATTAAAATATTGGCAACAAGCGTTTTGTAATGTCATTTTAGCCTAAGATGTACACAGGTGATCTATGTAAAAATTGCAAAGCAAGATTTAAACTATTGGACTGCATGATAGCAACAATGGCAAAAGCTTCTGAGGCCTTGCAGTAAAACTTGCTTGCTCAGTCAGTAAATAATTTATTTTGTTTAGACCTGTGCCATTGGTCATGCATGATTTAGAAATAATCACAGTAAAAGTCAAATAATTTACTTCAATAAAAAAAAAAAACAAATAACAGTTTTTTTGAGAAGAATGGGCAAGAAACTTCATAGTAATCCTTTTGCATTATATGCTTTGCAGTTAAAATACATTTATCATCTGAATACTTAATTCATAAAACCTTAAATGATGATCGTGGTCCCTCTAATCTAGACCTATTCATGAAGACTATATCCACATACCCACTTCTGATTTAAACTAAAAACAAATCGAATAAATCTCCAAATTACTTTATTATATTAACATTTGGTCCCCAATGTTTGTCCTACAGGAAGGTCTGGTATACGCTGTGGAGTTCTCACATCGGTCGGGCAGAGACTTAATAAATGTGGCGAAGAAGAGGACTAATATTATTCCTATCATTGAAGATGCTAGACATCCACTGAAATACAGGTAAATATACTGTTTTATTGGTAGTAGTAATGATTTCATGAAATATCTGTAGGGAAATTCGTTGTTTGTCAAATGGACACACTACGTTAATAGGGATATTGAATAGGTAAAGAAAAAAAAACTATTCAGTCCGTCAGTTAGATAATAAAAAAATATTAGATACGTATTTTTTTGCTTTATCATATTAATAAGAAATGATTTAGATAAAACGCATCAAAGTTTGGGAGTGACGTCCACTCAATGTATAGCCGTAATTTTTGATTACGTAAAAAATGAAAAAATATGTGTCTAGTATTTTTTTATAAACTATGTATATGACATACTTCCACATTCACAATGATGATTTCGACGAACTAAATCTTTCATGTTGATTTATTTGAACTCTCTCTCTGACTGTCCCAAACATAACCCATCTCGCTCTAACTCCCGAACAATCTGCTTTAATCAATCTCTTTCTCTCACAGAATGCTGGTCGGCATGGTCGACTGCATATTCGCTGATGTAGCTCAACCCGATCAGGCTAGGATAGTCAGTCTGAATGCACAACACTTCCTGAAAAATGGCGGACATTTTGTTATTTCTATAAAGGTGAGTTTGTCATGTTTAATTTAGGTATAAGTTAGGATAGAATTTACTTTAAAAGCTGGAATATTTGTTTGAAACACTTTGACTAGGCCGCTAGGGCAATGTTTCATTATAGTACTAGCGTTATGAACCTAGTCATCAGGCTATAAATTTAAGTAGCAATAACAATGTGCAACGACTTGCGACTTATTGATAGTTTGCTACTTGCTCTATAAACTCCATAAATGCGAGCAAGACACTAAAAACAATAATTTATGGCCCGAAGACTGTTCTGAATGCAGCGACTTTACTATACCAGCAAATAATTACTGGCTAACTTAACTGGTAGATAATTTCTGATACCAGTTTTTATTTATCTGGTAGACAGTGCCAATTTAGTTTTGAATTGTCAAGTTATCTGCTAGTTTGTGTAGAATAAATTCCAGGCAATTTTTTTTTATGATGATAAAAACATTCTAAATTACACATGTTGATAGATTGAACTCTCTCACTGATGCCAGCACAACTTCAATTTTTTCCTCTCCAACCATTACCAAGATCTAACCACAAATATTTCTTTCTAGGCCTCCTGCATAGACTCGACAGCGCAACCCGAGGCAGTTTTCGCAGCTGAAGTAAAGAAACTACAAGCTGACAAACTTAAACCACAAGAACAGTTGACCTTGGAGCCCTACGAAAGAGACCACGCGGTCGTAGTAGGCATCTTTAGGGCGCCGCCTTCAAAAAAAGCATAGTAAATAAGTTGACGCAGTTTTTAATTTCGTGATTTTTTTGTTACTAAGGATCTAGGTAACCAGTCTGTTTTGTAACTTAGGTACCGTTTGCATCTAGAATAGGAAGAAATTTTGCAGTTCACATATGCTTTTTGAATTTTGATGAAACAAACAAATTGGATTGTATAAGTGAATCATTGAATTCTGCACTTTTCAATCAACAATCTATTTGGTTGAAAAATTTATTGTTGCAAGAGCAGTGGTTCGAGCCCAGGCCGGGGCTTTACTTTGTGTAAATAATTTCATCACCACTGCTCTCAAAATGGTGAAGGAAAACATTGTGAGGAAACCGGCATGTCTTAGAACCAATAATTCGAAGACAACTGACATCCACCAACCCGCACTGGGCCCGTGTGGTAGATTACAGCCCACTCCCTCTCAAAGAGGTCTGTTTCCCAGCAGTGGGAACATTATAGGCTAATATATGCTATGTAATGTAACGTCCGCACTAGATGTAAAGGTATCCTAAGTAATCAACAATAATAATTGTAAAATGCCAATTTTAAACATTTTGTAAGAGAACGCTGCTAGAAGCCGACGTACCTCATTCCCTAAACACAATTTTAAAGAGTTTATTTTGTATGATAAGTTCTGATTATCAAAGTATTAGTTTGTAAGTTTATACATACGAAATGTGTATGTTATTTAGATAAGTGATGTATGAAATATATGATGGTGCGAATGACTATATTTTACGTTTTTTATTTATACAAAGTACTCTTTTTTACCCTTGTGTGTCGCGGCACATCTGCGAATCGTACCGCGCCGAACGATCTGTTGAATACGCTCGTAAGGGTGGCGCCACACCTGCCGAACGTTCCGTCGCGGAAGGTTCGGCGACGGAACTATCGGTCGTAGATTCGGTTGGCATGACACACTATACGCGCCGAACGGTCGGCGGCGTTTAGTTCGGCGCATTACGCGACGGAAAATTACGTTCCGTCGTCGTCACAGTGTTTCCACTTTTTGGGATTTCTCCCTTTTTTAGGGAAAAATGCCAATAATAAGCATGGTTTAGGGATATTTTATTTAAAAAAATTGAACTAGAGTTGGTAGCCCTTTGTTTATAGTAGGTAGCACCCAATGTACTACTCAAGCGTATGGCACCACCGATTGATTAAAGGGGATTCCCTAAAACTCGTAAAGTCGTAATGAATGTAATTCGTCTAATTATAGTTTACATTTGGTGTCCTCTTGTCAAAAATGCCGCTAAACTAGACTAAAAAAACCCGACTGCAAAAACGCATAACTGAAAAGAGAAAAACAAGCATTATAAATTAATCTATAGAATTTTGGTATCGCAGGCGGGGACAAACTAATAACCGGATATTTGGTGTAAGTTTTGTTTGTCCCCGCCTGCGATACCAAAATTCTATAGATTAAATTTATAATGCTTGTTTTTCTCTTTTCAGTTATGCGTGTTTGCAGTCGGGTTTTTTGTTTTTTGAATAATTTTCTTTATTTCAAGCTTTTTAGTTTTATTAATATATCTAAATTTGGCATTGCCTCGTTAATAGCTTTTATTTGATACCAATATTGTTATAATTTATTTAAAAAAAAACCTTCCCCTCCCTTTTTTTTGTATTTGCAGATTAAATATTATATAGCCTATGACACTTCTACAATTAAGACGAATCTAACGACACCTCATATGTTAAAATCCATCAAGCCGTTTAGGCTACAGAGCGTGCCAAAGAAATAGACATACATACATACATACATACTCTCGAAAAACATTACCTTACCTCCTTCTGGGGCAGTCGGGTAAAAATAACCAAAATTTAGTTTAGTCCTGTCAAACGAGGATTTCCCATTCTGAAATAGACTAAAGTGACACAACGGGGATGCGCCAAGGTAGCCCGCGAAATTCAATTTGCAGGTCAGTGGTGCCGATTCTCTTGTACACCGAACTAAACTAACTAAACTATCACTAAAATTCCTTACTTTTGTCTATGAGAATCTAAAAGCTATTCTGCGGAAAAATATCTCTAAATAAAAAAAAAAAATTGACACATCTAAAATCGAATTTGACAATCGCGTCGCGACACCACATGGTACTTGTTTGCTCTACTCCGTGAATTTTTATAGAGCCAGAGGCGCGCTGGGGGGCAGCCTTGACGTGTTTTGTATGGAATTTTTAACATTTTGTACGGAAAATAAAAAAAAATATTACCTATGTGTAGAGGTACATAGAATTACTGGATGCAAAGGGGGTTTCCATTGTTTTTGCGCTAGGACGCACCGTTTTCGAGATATAAGCAAAATAAAAAAAGTACTGTTTTTGCAGCTGAAGTGTGTGAATTTTAGTTCATGCCAACTAATTTTATTCCACTCCTTTTTAATCGCGTTAGCGCGCAGGGCCACGCCAGGGCGGAGGGCCGGCGGCGCCGGGCAGGCAGGTAGGCAGGAACGCGATGTTGCCGCTCTTCTCTTGCCACGCCGCGCCGCGCCGCCGCCGAGATTAGTGTCTCCACTTAAGTTTTTAATTTTTCCCCAGTTTCTTAATGAATTATCCCTCAAATTCCCAAAAAAAATGGTTTAAGGATTTTTTTCAATTTTATAGCACTAAACACCTACAAAACTTCCATTAATTGACGAGATTACAAAATATTCATTAATTTCCGATGTCGTTTTTAGCCACGGTAAAAGTACAATTAACGATGACATGGTAAACTAAAATTAGACGAATTACATTCATTACGAGTTTGAGGGAATCCCCTTTAATCAATCGGTGAAGCCATAGAGTTAAGTAGTAGGTATATTGGTTGCTACTATAAACAAAGGGCTATAAACTCAAGTTCAATTTTTCCCCAAAATCCCTGTCAAAATAAAATATCCCTAAACCATAATTATTGTTTGCAATTTTTTTCTAAAAATGGGTCAAAATTCCTTTATAGTGGAAACACTGGCCGACATCCACCGACCGAACGTTCCACTACGCCCGCGGAACTTTCCGTCGCCGAACTTTCGGTCGCGTTCCGTCGCGTCTTGTGACGCTTGCTCATGAACCGACGTAACGTTCGGCTGATGTGTCATAGGTAACTTGAAAAACATTAGGAGCGTATCAACCGAACGTTCCGCCGCGGAACGTTCGGCAAGTGTGCCCCGACCCTTAGGGTCGGGCCACACCTGCCGAACGTTCCGCGGCGGAACGCTCCGTCGCGTCATATTTCTATGGACGTAACGTTCGGCTGATGTGTCATAGGTAACTTGAAAAACATTAGGAGCGTTCCGCCGCGGAACGTTCGGTTGAATACGCTCCTAATGTTTTTAAGTTGCCTACCTAGCTACCTTAGCCCGTGTTTCCACTTACGTTTTTTTTTGTTTACCTTATAAGGAAGCCATTGGCATTGATGTTCCGTCGGTAGTCACGGATATTCACTGTATAGGTATATCGTACGTCAGGGTAAATAAAACATAGGCATATGAAAACGATCTATTTATTACATAACGTCAATCTCCGTCGCTCTCGTCCTCTGCCGCGCTCGCCTCGCTCTCGAACTTGTCGTCTCCCCAGGACGCGCCGCTGTCAGACTGGTAGGCTTCAGCTTCCATTTCTTCGTCTGATGATGAGTCTGAAATGGGATGACAATTTAATACGTTTATTCTACGTTGAGGGCGAAGAAATCAATCAATCTGCCAAGCAACTATGTTGGGGTCGGCTTACAGTCTAACCGGATGCAGCTGAATACTAGTTTTACATGGAGCGACTGACGACGACCCTTATTTGACCTTTACGACCCAGGAAGCGGGTAATACAATCCCGTTTGGTAAGACTTTTCGGGCTTCTGACGACTCGTAACGACTGTCAAAGATCCACTAATGACAGCCGGGACCAACGGCTTAACGTGCTTTCCGAGGCACGGAGGAGTCTCGGTATGTATGTAAAATATGGTAAAATAAAAAAATATGATGCAAAATGCTGTTTTATTTTGACATTACAAACAGACACTTCAATTTATGTCGCTCAGGATGGCTGGACAAATCTTCAAAATAGCTCGCATTTAAGTAGGTCAACAGGGCACTTTATGTGACGGCTAAACACCCTTATTTCAGAATTTGTGACGCTACAGAATCTTAGATAATCGATCGAAAACGTGTCCAGCCAGCTTGAAAAACCACTTTTCGCTGGTCTCTCAATCTCGGTAACGGAACTGATTTTGACGACTTTTTGCATATCAACGGGCGTCACATAAATTTGTGACAGGCATGGAGCTAAAAGTTTTGAGATACGTACAGTGGTTTAGTAGAAAAATGCAAAAATCTGTGTCCAGCCATCTTGAATTTACGTATAAAACTTTTGGCTGGCACTTACGAATCTCAATAACGGTAGCGTTTTCAAATATGACTCCTTTACTAATATTTAGTGACGCAATTTGTGACAGTAATAACGTTTGATTTATGGCGGCACATGTAAGGGTTTACGAGAAATCAATAAAAACTAATGTCCAGCCAACCTGAAGTTCAAGATGGCTGGACACCTGTATCTCCGCTGCCTGATGATCTACGACCTTCAAAATGTGTTCAAAATTTTGTGACGGGGACGATAATGATAACCTGAATTTGTGACGGAGAAACTTTGCGTAGTTTCAAAGATATTGATCATTTAAACTTTCCCATACAAACATCCACTAATATTGTGAGGTGACCATATTTTTTACTTAAATAAAGGATTTCTTTTTAATCGACTAATCGGCCGGTAGCAGCTACTGATGCTTTGATTGTTTTTGTGTAATAATTGTCTTTTATAAATAGGTATTGAAGAATATTTAAGTGTATTCAGCTAGGTATTATGATTAAAATGACGACCACCCAGGCACGTATACAGAGGGGGGGATAGTTGGGATTTATCCCCCCCCGAAATCTGACTGAAAAAAAAAACGTTTTAAGCCATCTGTTTATTTATTCGCTTGCGTGTTCTTTCAATAAGTAGGTAAAATAAAAATAGATAGATCTTGATCTGATTATGTAAGCGACGTTACTAGTAGTGCCATCTAACCTATTTAGAGAGAAACCGAGAACGAAAACAGTAATGAACGACATCTATCGTCGAGTAGAAAAACTAATAGTAGAAAGATCGTCGCGTTGAGTAGCGAAATATCGAGAAGCTTCCATAACTTTCTGCTACCAGGTAGTAGATGGCGCAATATTCCACAGTGTTCCAGAATACGAAAATGTAGTATAAATACGGCGGGGGCGGGAGTCCGGGAACCTGCATGTCAGTTTATTTCGAGAGCGATTCAAGTGAGAATCGAGAGCGACAAGCGAGAAGAAAAGTGAAATACCTCTGCAATAGTGACAGTATAGTGCAATAGACCATGTTCTGCAAATATTGCGTTGTCTTTTCATCAGGCACCGCTGGAAAAGGTTCCCACCAAACACTTGGAAGTTTTGTCAGCAAACCATTTGATAATTGGAAAGATGCAACAGAGAGATTTCGCGAACATTCTGCTGCTAAATATCACCAGTTTTCTAAGTTATGCGCAGAAAATTTCTTACGCGTAATGGATTCAGCAGCTATAGACGTTGCATCGCTGCTTAATGATCAAAGGCTCAAAGAAAAGGAAAGAAATAGAACAGCACTAAAACCTATAATCGCAACTATCATCTTCTGTGGAGAGCAAGAGTTGCCGCTTCGTGGAGACAAAGACAGTGGACCATTGACTTTAGAAAAGCCACTTAGTAAAGATGGAAAATTCAGGGCTCTGCTACGATACCGAGCAAGCTATGATAATATCCTGAAAGATCATATCATTACAACCCCTAAAAATGCAACGTATTTTAGCCCTATTATTCAAAATGAAATAATAGATACTTGCGGAAAGATAATTCAGAAAAAAGTTGTGACACAAATAAATAGTTCAGAGTGTTTCGCGATTCTTGGCGATGAAACTTTAGATGTGAGTGGAACTGAGCAATTGTCTTTATGTGCGAGATACGTTTATAAAGGTATTTTGAGGGAGGACTTTCTAGTTTCATTGAAATACACGACCTAAGTGCCGAAAATATAAGTGCAGAAATTTTAAAGAAATGTCATGAGATTGGTTTGAATCTCGATAAACTAGTTGGTCAGAGGTATGACGGAGCTGCTACCATGGGAGGACACATCAGTGGTGTGCAGACGAGAATCAGAAAAGAATTTCCTAAGGCCACATACGTACATTGCTCAGCACATCGTCTGAACCTAGTTCTTTCAAAAGCTCTTTCAGTTCCCGAGGTGAGAAATTCAATAGGCGTTGTGAAGGAAGTCTGCAATTTACTTCGCAACAATGCAATGGCCGGGAAACAGTTCAAGGAAAATGTGAAAAAGCTCACACCAGAAAGTAAGAAAAAAAGACTGGTGTGTGACACTAGATTTATAGAACGTCACGACTCTATAAATGTATTTGGTGAGTTACTCAAACCTATTGTCATTACATTAAGAGAACTATCCTACACAAACAGAACTGTCGCCCAAACTGCCTCTACACTCATAGCTGCGATGGAAAAGAGTAGTTTCTTGATTTCTCTAAAAACCTGTGAAAGATTTTTCAGTTATACTCTCCCACTGTCAGCATATTTGCAGAACCCTACACACGACCTGGCCTCTGCTATGAAATTTTCCGATGACATTATCGGAAAACTAAAAGAGATACGTGACGATGTTAACCCGGTATTCTCAGAAATATATAACGCATGCTGCAAAATAGCGGAAGATGTCTTGCAAATAGAAATTCAGCGTCCTCGAGTTACTGCCCACCAAACTGCACGAAGCAACCCTCCCAGCGATACTGCTGAAGAATACTTCAGAAGAACTATTTTTATACCGTGCTTGGACGATTTGATATCTGGCATGAATGATAGATTTGCGAATCAAAGAGAGCTGCTTTCTTCTTTAGAAATTATTCTTCCGAAAAATGTGGACGAGAGGAAAATAAGTGAATTAGAAAATATGAAAATTTATTGGGAAGAAAGTGTTGGAGAATCACTAATAAAAGCAGAGTACAGTATGTGGTGTGCCAAGTGGAAAAACACAGATAAGAAACCAGTCGAAATTATGGAAATTTTAGACACGTGTGACAAAGTTTTCTTTCCTACCATTAACAGGCTAATACATATTCTGGCCACCCTTCCGGTTTCAACGGCATCTGTGGAGCGGTCATTTTCATGCCTAAAGAGAATAAAATCCTTCCTAAGGAATAGAATGGCGGGCGAGAGGCTTACTGGTCTCGCTCTATTGTCTATTCATTCCGCTTTGGCGCCAGATCCTGATATGGTACTAGACGTAATGGCTGCCAGCGGAAACAGAAAAATACTTATATAATTATAGTATATTACAGTGAAAATTATAGTACAGTGATTACAGCGATTTTCACACAGTTCACATGGTTGTTTCAATGTTTGTCCCCCCCCGAACCAAAAGTCTGGATACGTGCCTGCGACCACCGACTGCATTTGCGCTTCAAGCACTTAGGGCGGTGGTAAAAACAACGTTGTGGTACAAGGCGAGGGTTACTGAAGTGCAAATGGAGTTGATCGTCGTCATTTGAAACGCTGTATAAGTACAAATAAATAAATGTGATTTTATTTACAGCAAACATTATTTTTTCATTTAAATACCTTAGAGCATTAGTTATCCTGACACATTAACTACCATGTACTTACCATGAAAAACACCAATACCTACCTACTAAAAGGAGTAGATATCTGCACGTAAATAATCAATAACATTAAAAAATTACCCCCCTTCCTCACTTCTGTCTTCTATTGATTTAAATATCTACAGCTGTTCTTATTACACCAATACACGGATTTTCGTCCATTAAAGAAAACACCATAAAATATACTTAGTCCTACATAAAACCTACAATATTGGTAACCCTACTGCAGTGTTTGTATGGGAAAATTAAAATGTTCAATATCTTTGAAACTACGCAAAGTTTCTCCGTCACAAATTCAGGTTATCATTATCGTCCCCGTCACAAAATTTTGAACACATTTTGAAGGTCGTAGATCATCAGGCAGCGGAGATACAGGTGTCCAGCCATCTTGAACTTCAGGTTGGCTGGACATTAGTTTTTATTGATTTCTCGTAAACCCTTACATGTGCCGCCATAAATCAAACGTTATTACTGTCACAAATTGCGTCACTAAATATTAGTAAAGGAGTCATATTCGAAAACGCTACCGTTATTGAGATTCGTAAGTGCCAGCCAAAAGTTTTATACGTAAATTCAAGATGGCTGGACACAGATTTTTGCATTTTTCTACTAAACCACTGTACGTATCTCAAAACTTTTAGCTCCATGCCTGTCACAAATTTATGTGACGCCCGTTGATATGCAAAAAGTCGTCAAAATCAGTTCCGTTACCGAGATTGAGAGACCAGCGAAAAGTGGTTTTTCAAGCTGGCTGGACACGTTTTCGATCGATTATCTAAGATTCTGTAGCGTCACAAATTCTGAAATAAGGGTGTTTAGCCGTCACATAAAGTGCCCTGTTGACCTACTTAAATGCGAGCTATTTTGAAGATTTGTCCAGCCATCCTGAGTGACATTTCGATTTTATTTATTTGTATAGATGGGCCAAAATAAGCAAGTAGTAATGGTAATCTATCTCTTACCTATATGGTGTCTATTGAGGTAAAACATACAGAAAACAAAGGACGACATTTATTTTTATATCGCTTTTTTATAGAAGCCTTTAGCCAGCACTGTACTGCGATAAACGGAATCCTAACTAATATTAAATGCGAAAGTGAGTTTGTTACGCTTTCACCCTACAACGGCTGAACGGATTTGAATGAAATTTGGCACATGGATCGAACTTATGCGGGTGAAGCCGTGGGGCGAAGCTAGAAATATTATAAATGTGAAAGTTTGTATGTTTGTGTGTTTAGATGCTTATTACTCAATCAAAAACTGCTGAACGGATTTGGATGAAATCTGGCACACAGATAGTTTATAACCGGGATTACCACATAGGAAACTTTTTATCCCGGTAGTACGTTCCCGTGGGATAATATCCGACCTCCACGTGGGCGACGCTGCGGGCAAAAGCTACCTAAAACTCACCATTATAATTAAGCACTGGTTCCTGTTCATCTAGCGCGATGTCAGCGGCACTTCTCTGCGATATCGTCAAGTCCAGCCGCCCTTTGAGGTTCAGCAACTGGCAGAGGTGGGACCGCCTGGAAGAAAATAAGTCATTATAGCTCGGCAAAATCCATAGTCGTCTCGGGCTATTCCGTTTATTCACCCCAAAAATCCACCCTAAGGTGGATATTCGGAAATGTATGCCCGAGAATTCACCCAAGGCCTAGTTGGATAACCGGAATTTATAGGCTTAGGGTGGATACATTACATTTAATTTGTTTGAAAAACTCATTTTTTATTTCGAAGCTAGGATTTATTTTACAGTTCCAAAATACTCTTATGCATTAGAAGTGCCAGTATTTAAATTTTTTGTTGTATGGTAGTCTCCACATTGTATACATACCGGTCAAAATCATAACCTGCTTTTTGCTTCGCCGTAGTCGGGTAATAAAACTAACCTGTGTGTAAATATAGCAAGCAGCTGTGTGAGATGGTCTGAAGACCGCGAGCCCATCGTAGCGAGCAGTAGCGCCGAGTGACTTCGTACTACTGCGGAGAGCCAGGTGCAAACTGACGCGCATCTAAAGGAGAAACGGTACAGTTAGAATAGGTGTAGGAAAATTATGTGTCTGTTTGGTATACGACAAATATCACAGATATTTCTTCACTGCGAAAGCTAGGTCACTGTTTTGCTTCTCCGTGCCTCGGAAAACAAGTGTCATTCGTGGATCTTTGACAGTCGTTACGGGTCGTCAGATGCGTCAGTCGCTCCAAGTAAAATACTGGTATTCAGCTGCATCCGGTTAGACTGGAAGCCGATTACCGTAGCCGTTACTTTAAAGCTAGAGACAAACTGGTCCCACGTACGCAACGTATGCGATGCAACGTTGGAGAACTGGTGGTGTGCACACTTGTCCCGCGTATGCAACGTAAATTAGCATCAGACGCTGTTGTAATTTCTCAGAAGGTGCACTAAAGTGCGTCTGTAAGTCATGTTTTATGATTCTGATAGCAAGCATAAGGATGATTTATTGAGTTTACTAAGTATATAAATGAATATTTCCGCGCCACAAAAACAAAAGTTAAAAAGAGAAGATATTGGGTTCATGTGATAAATAAACAAATAGAAAAAGTTGGAGAATACCTTACTTAAAGCAGAAACTGTAATCTGATGAAAAACGATTTCTTATTTATTATATATTTTCTTTAACAAAACGCGTCCACCAAAGGTCTATTGGTCACACGCGCAAGAGCGTACGAAAATACCCTCCACCCTCCCATGCCAATCTGGACATCGCAGATCGACATTGCGTGTGAGGCGTGTGATTGCGTTGCATACGATAAAGCTAGAGACAAACTGATCCCACGTACGCAACGTATGCAACGCATTATGATATCTGGACTCTTGATTTTATATGAATAACTATGCAATAGAAACACACTTATCGTATGCACGGTATAGGTGTGAGAGGACAGTGTAAGCCAGAACAAGTATCAGATACTTAGCAAAATACTTACTGGCTAGTCTTTCTCGTGGCCATGTCAGCGAGTTGTTCCAACAACTGCGGTACGTAGTCAGCTGGTAAGTTGCTCACAGTGCGCAGCGCGACCAGCGGGTCATCCTTCTGAAGAACTGTGAGGATTATGCTGGAAACGAATGGGAATTCTATTACTAATTATAATAAAAGTGTTTTTTTTTTCTGTTATTTTGACGCGGTAATCTCTGGAACATCAAACAGGAATTTAAAAAAAAATCGTTCTTGAGGAAGGCTCTTGGCTATCTAACATCACGCTGTGCATCTGAGGAGCCGAGCAAAAAGAAAAATAAGTCAGAAAGAACGCTAAGCGACAACGAAGTCGCGGGTTGAAGCTAAAGAAATCAGAAATCTAAGTCACATTGAGAAATTACCCTCAGAGGATGGGAAGCATCGCCTCTTCTCTGCTAATAATAACAGGCATTCTTTTAGCAATGCCTGTTATTATTAGCAGAGAAGAGGCGATGCTTCCCGTGAGACGATGGGCCCGTCCCATAATCATTTGTATAATCTAAGCATCCAGTAAAAGTTGCACTCCACATTGTTCAAAATCGCTTGACACTTTAAAATATTCAAACAAGTCTATGTCCAGTGACTATCAATTTGCTCATAGACCTTCCATTGTAGAAATTAATATAGTGAAGAAAATGGTGAACAAACTTATTTGCTTGATCAAAATGAATTATATTGTTTTGGAAAGTGCATTGTATTGTAATAAATGAAGATTTTATTTTGGTTCGTCAGGACCAAAAAAAAATTTGATTTCGGTTTTTTTTTTTTGTCATCCTGCCGCCATTTAGTTTTTTTTTTTTTTTCAACAAAAATTATAGCCTATGTCACTCGGGATGATTTAAGAATTCTAACGATATATCCCCTGATGTATGCTGATTTGGATGTATCTCCATAAATCCAAATCAGTTATCTAATTACGCAACACATTTTCGTAAACGATTCCGACTAAACTGTTTCATTTTGACAGTTCAATAATATTCATTGCGTTATTTACGCTGTTGAGCAGTTTTTATTCGAACTTTTGAAGCAATGGATTAGCAATCTGATTCATTGTGTATTACATAATTAGGGTACTGTTCAGGCATTTAAAAGTTATGGTGGAACAAAGAAACTCACATACATACATGAACCATAAATAAATTACGCTCCTTTTTGGGCAGTCGTGTAATAATAATGTCAAGTAATCCAGTAGCTTTAAAGTGCTAATATATCTATGGATGAAAGATGAAAATAGGCAGAACATTCTTACCCTTTATCTTTAGAGTGTAGTCCCTGCATCAACAGTTTGGTCAAGTTCTGACTGACGGCCGACTTGCCGCGACCCTTCACGTCCAGCGCGAGGTTAGCCAGGCGAGCTTCCATCGGTACTTCTACCTGTTAACAATTAAAACAGATGTATTATTATAGTAGTAATATTTAATGTATTAGTATTAGTTATATTTAATGTAGAATAAAAGTTTTTATTTTTTACTCCGTTTAATGCAATCTGTCCTGGGACATTCAGCAATAGGTAGATGATGGTTCCTGATCTTGCACGGTATGAAGCCACTGCCTCATCCGATCCATACCACAGCTCATTCATGCTGGTTGTAAGGTATCTTGGGGTGCCCTCCTTTTCAGTCTTGTGAAGGTTGACATTAGTTCAGTGCCAATTGATTTGGGTGAACTTTTAATCTGGTGGAGTCATCATCATCCTATTAATGTTCGCACTGCTGGGACACAGGCCTCCTCTCTGTGAGAGGGAGTGGGCTGTAATCTACCACGCGGGCCCAGTGCGGGTTGGTATATGTCACATTTCTTCGAATTTTTGGTTCTAAGACATGCCGGTTTCCTCACGATGTTTTCCTTCACCGTTTTGAGAGCAGTGGTGATCAAATTATTTACACAAAGTAAAGCGCCTGCTTGGGTTTGAACCCACAACCTATAAGTCGCGGCCGATCTGGTGGAATATGTGGTAATATTTGCTTTGATCTCCTCTTTGACAGTTTTTATCTTAAAATCCTTGTGAATCCTCTCGTTTGTGACGTACCAGGGAGCATTTACTATCTGTCGCAGTGTTTTTGATTGAAATCTTTGAAGGATTTCAATGTTGAACTTCCTTGCAGTTCCAGTTGGTTGGTGGTAGTGCTTGTTCTAAGTCCGCCTGGCTAGCTACCACCATCTTATCTAAGTCTGTCGCCATAACAACAATGTTAACAGCATTGTTGTGTTTCGGTAGTTAGAGATAAGATAGCCAATTCCTCTGTGGTTGAGGATTCCGGGTGAAGCTCGCTTTCACCTTCGGCCTGATCATCACTTACCATCAGGTGAGATACAGTCCAAGAGCTTCCACGTAGAGAATTAAAAAAAAAAAACCCCCAAAGCTGGATACCTTAGCACTAGATAGGCTTGAGAATGCATTTGTATAGTAGTAGTTTGTGATGATATTACTAACCTTGTCTCCCGGCGTGGCCCGCTTCCTGGCGACTCCTCCCATAGGCTCCACATAAGTGACCTGTGACGTGTCATGTTCACTTCGCACTTTGTTCACTTCATTATTATGTTTAGTCTTCTTTTTTGATTCTTTACTGTCGCCCCGGATAAGTATCTGGGTTTTTGATTTTAGGTCGGGAATCTGTGAAATGAATAGTAAGTATTATTGTTCACTGTAGCTTGTTTTTATGGAAATAAAGTATTTTTTATCTAGAGGAGCTCGTGGCTAAGTAATAACAAGCCGCACGGGTCGATCCATCAGGTCAAGCTACGCTTGCCGGGGTTGGTCAGTGGATGGGTACCGAGATATCTTCACATACCGAGACTTCTCCGTGGCTCGGAAAGCACGTTAAGCCGTTGGTCCCGGCTATCATTCGTGGATCGTGTCGATCGAGTCGTCAGAAGCCCGAAAGTCTGAGACCAGTCTTACCAAGGGGTATCGTATTTACCCAGTTACTGGGTTGTGGAGGTCAGATAGGCAGTCGCTCCAAGTAAAATACTGGTATTCAGCTGCATCCAGTTAGACTGGAAGCCGAACAAAAGATAGTTGGGAAAAAAGGCTAGGAAGATTGATTTTTGTATCTTATATTATTATTTATTTTTTTTATTATTAAAATTGTTTGACATTTTCCTCCAAAGACAAAGATTTAAAGATAACAAGATTTGCATGATTCCTGATTCCCAATTTACAATTTTAAGATGGATCCTTCACAATAATTACCAATATTTTTTAACTCACCACTTTCTCAAAGGTCATGACAGGTCCATTCCAGTATCCTAGCAGCAGATCCCCGGTGGGGGGCAGTCTGCAACACTGCAGAGGAAGGGGGCGCGCCTCACTGCTTGACACTTGGATGGTCACTGATGGTTTGATTGGCTTTGTGGATGATCTGGGGGTTGAGAGATTATGTGGTTAAGTTTTTGATAATCTAGGATATTGCAATATTCATAAACCTTTTACTTTTTCTTCTATCACTATGAGAGATAGTTCAAGAAAAAGAATTAATTGTTTTTGTGATAACGATAATTTACAGAAATGTTTTGATAAAATACTTTAAATGTTTGGCGGCATCTACATCGCCACTGTATGCGAACTACGCATCAAATACCTGACGTCACACAAATCCTGCATCTCGCAATTAAAGTTTACCGCGCGAACGACATATATTACGACGACTATCCAACATCAATCGTTGGGCAGTTGCCCGCCAGACACGACACCCGTCTGGTCGGAAGATCCTCCCTTTTCTATAGAGGTTGAGTGAACATTACACCTTGTTTCTCATGCCTCTAAAAATGTGTTTCCATGGAGTTTCTTGTCCATCTTCTCCATGAAGACTTATTTTTGCGAAAGGATCTTTGATTTATTATAGACAAGCCTAATTGGAATAAACAAAAGCGTGGTCTAGTCAATCTGTGCTTTCTTCATAAAATCTCTTCCCCAATAACACAAAACAGAATGCGCTGTCAACAAAAAAAGTGCTCAACTCGGTGACGATGACGCGAGTTCCATGATTTTTGTTCACCCAAAAGGTGCTCAACGCCTTAAGTCGCGTTTTGGCTTCAAAAATTACACAAAAAGTTACGCAACGCCGAAATTGCGTAATTTTTTGCGACTGCTTTGTAAATAACGGAACGTAATGTCGGCCTGACGTGTCAAATCTAATTTAAAATCATTGCAGGCGTAAATACGCTGATCTTTCCATCTTGTAATTTCAGCAAATGTGTTGCTACATAATATTCATTAGTCTTTACAATCATTAAATATCCCACAGAAATACTAACACAGAAATCTCTGAAAAACTCACCCGTTCAACATATGCCCATAATAATGCACCACACCGCTCCTCGTAGCGGCTGCCAGACTCAATCTTGTAGCACCATCTTCCTCTTTCAACTCCACATCGACAATCCTAGGAGCATCTTCCAGTACAAAGTTATACGTAGGTGTGGTGGTGGTCACGGGCTTGGAGACTGATTTCCTGCGTTGCTTCTTGTGTGGGGTCTCGTCTCCGTTTAGTTGCGGGATGTTGTCTTCTGTTATTGTTACGTCCCAGAATGAGAGGAGGCGTTCATTTCTGTGGAAGGTGGGTTTGTTATTTTTTTGACCTGCTAGAGATGCACAGTACTGCAAGCAAGTGAATGTGAATATTCAGCAGCATCATGTTGCACAGTTGCCAAGCAACTGTCTCTGACCCAAATTGAAGTTTAACAAAACAACTACAGGGTTATTCGTTATTGTCGGCAATCCGACATTACGAGGATTTAGGAAAAGTCATTCATAACCAAATTACCCCTCTTTTGCAAATGTCAACAATGTTGGAGTCATTTGACATTTTATATTTCATTCATATTAAAATATAAAATGGCTAATTACTCGAAAATGGTTGATATAATGACGGGTTATTTGGGTTATTTGGTTGCAAACCTAACGGACGTCCCCTTAACGGATTGCCGGCGTATTAACCAATAACCCTTTCTATTTGTAATGCGATTGCATGCCATGAAATTCTTTTCTATTAGATGCGCTTTTCGAAACCTGACAATACGCGGGAATAAGCTCTGACGCGCTTCGACAAAAAGGTATCATAATTAAGAGGGCCCTTCCCGGTCCGTCTATCGGCAACGCGAGCATGGTCGAAAAGCTTGCTGTTTCATCGAGCGCAAGGGAGAACTGCTAACGAGCAAGTGAGAACGCGATAACATTGTACGAAAAATAGTTTGTACATATTTGTTTGAGGAAATACGTGTTTATGAGCAAGCCTTACAAGATTGTGGAATAAATGTTTGTCATTTAGAATCTCCAGTACATGTGCGAGGTTTCTATCGAGATGCTTATACTGAATATGTTTCTCAAATTTTTTATTTTTTGCTTTCATAGAAACCTAGATATTATGTACAAGAAACATATTAGTTTAAAAATTTCAAAGAAAGATGTGTTACAACGCCATAATCACGTACGAGCGTTTGTATGAAAAGTACGGCAGGTTGGCTGCTCTTAAAAAGTATTTAAGTTTTACTCACTGTGAACCCTCAATAAGCCAGCACACATCATTCAACGTGGCTATCGTCAACAGCGCAGTGGGTGCTGCGTTGTGTCCCAAGTTCTTGACGACTGTCGCCTCGCCGTCGTGCAGTCGCCATACGCGGACTTGGTATGATGCTGCCACCAGGAATCGGGCAGTTGTGCTCTGAAAGAATTACAAAAATATTTTTACGTTTGGCTAAGTATCTTCAAAGTTTTGTACATGATGTATGAGTGTGAAGATTAATAGCAGCAGTGAGGAGTTTTTCTGTCTGCTTTTTTTATTCGAATTTTCCTCAGGTATTTCTCAGTAGCAGCCCCGAGTCTAGATTTGTGCCTGGTTGATGGCAGAAGGCTCGCCCCCTATTTCATGCGACTAAAAGGTCATCATGACCATGAGGACCATCATCCATGAATGATCATGAGGTTTTCATGAGGTTCATCACTCACCAATTTCTACTGCTAAGAGTGGTGATTTTTTAAAGTAAATATTTTCTAGTACATGAGCCTTCTTCTGTGGATTTTAACAAAATAAAATACAACGGCTGCTAGAGGTTCACATGAAACTATTTTAACGCATTCAAAGACACTGAGACACAATAGAAGTTTTATTATTATACACTTAACGCATTTAATGTCCCTCAAAGTGTTAATTGAGCTCTTGCAATCAAATGAGTTCAGAATTTAGAGGGGTACAGCAATACTTCAGATATAACGATATAGTAGAAAGAATGGGCATCCATTTAGCCTGTTTGGTCCTACTTCTGGACCAAGGTCTCCCCATAATTTTTTTGGATTTATTTATAAACATTTGACATGGAACAAATTCGCTTATGGTCTGACGACCGATTGCAAATAGAAATAAAAGGAAAAAAAAAAAAATATTATAAACATTGCTCTAAATTATAATGATAAGCAACTGTTTAAGAAGGTTTATTCTTTAAGTTGGCAAAGTCGCAAATAGAAGTCAAATATGTTTATGATTAATTTGATAATATTTCTAAATGGAAATAAAAAATGTGGCTAACTAGCAACTAGAATATTGATTATAAAATGCAATAATTAATATTGTAACACCGAATAGTTTAGATGTAAAAGAAGTATTTCGAATCTTTAAAATTGCCTTTTTTTCACCTAAAACGGGTACAACATCAATTTCAATGTTATAATTGCAATTCAATAATAATATTCTTGTTAGTTAGCCACATTTCTTATTTCCATTCAGTATTATTTCCAAATTAATCAAAACAGGTAACTATTTGACAGTTATTTATGACGTTGCCAACTTTAAGGATGCACCCTCTTAACCAAACATTTTTGATATTTGAATGTCACTTAACTTTAAGCAACGTTTATAAATAAACTCCTTTCTGTTAGAAACATCACTAACCTGTTTATGCGGTACAATTTTGATGGCACAGACATTATTTCCATGTTTATTCTTACTGTCAATGTTAACATTATACTTATATCTAATTAACGAGCTATGCAAGTTCCACTCGCACACATTATTTTCTTTATTACAACTGTACAGGCCGTACTTTCGGTGCCAGTCTAGCGTACTTATAGCGCTACTGGTGTTTTCATTTGATAAAACGGTTTCCACTTTCGCTTGTGCTACTGAATATATTAAAATCTTTCCGCTAGTTGTACCAAGGGCTATGCAATGTGTTTCTTCGGATAGGCTTTTCCGCTTTCCTCCTTTTTGTGGGGAACCCTGAAATATGTGGTGATTATTAATATGTCTTAAAGTATATGTACAAGTTTTATCAATACTGAAAAGTTTACAAGATTATCAGATGTATATCTCAAAAAGTCTACAAGATTTGATAGTTTCCATGTTCACAAATATTATAAAGAACGAATGGTATTTGAGTGAAGTACTTTATCAAGGTTATTCAAATTATAATGTGCCCAAATTATGTATTGAGGTTATATTTACATTTTCATCTAGAGAATTTTACTGAGGACTTAGTAGAAAGCTTTTAAGTTGAAGATTGAGCTTTTAAGAAACTGTATACAAGTTGGTAAACAAAGTACTAGGGTCCCAAACAAATATAACAGAGTTCATAGAGTATACCAAAACAATCATTTTTTAAGGAAACTCCCAGATAAATGGCGTAAATCATTTTTATCGGGAGTTAAACGAAAATTAAAGTTTACAAATGTAGAAAAAGTCGCGGGAAAAGCAATTATGTGTAATAATTTATAAAAACCACGTGTTGTACGTACCACCGACTGTGAGGCCGAAATCCATTGCAAACATGAAGGTGGTGAGGTCAAATGTAAGTCTGGTGTATACTCCTGTTTGAGTACATTAGTTTCTGTGTCCCATATCCTCAGCCTACCATCCTGGGTGATGGCAGAATAATATTTTCCATCTTCGGAAAACGCCGCCTCTGCCATGGTTCATTCCGAATCCGAACTGACAGCTAACGTTCCGTTCCGTCCGAAGGTGCTTGAATTCAGCACCACGTGATGCATTCATAGGAGCATCAGAAAATCTGTTGATGAAAAATATTTTGTAGTATTCTATTAGCTAAAAAATTGATATTTTGTATGATTTTTAAAAATGTTTAAAAAGAGTTCTTGTATGCTGAAAATTTACGACAAAATATGCATGATTTAATGATGAAATATGAAAAAGTAAATAGTTATCCCGTTGAACGTAACGTTACTTCTAAGAAACTGACAGTCATATATGTTGACAGACGGAAAAATAATGCGGGTGCGTTCACTTCACTATTCTCCATTCAGATAAAAAAAATTGTGAATAAAATTAAAAACTTTAGTAGATAAGTAAGAAAATTCTGAGGCTTAAATATTCAAACTATTATAAATTGATACAGAAAAGTATTTCATTGGCAGATGTTTTGTAATATTGCTGTATTGCAGTTTCAAAACACTTACTTGACAAAATAAGGTCACTGATCTTGCACAATGTCTTTGTGTTGCCAAATCAATAAAACAATCAATTAATAATCGCAGTGTCGTGTCGGACGTCACTAGCAGCTGTCACGTCTGACATTATTGTTGAGAATTCGGAGCCTTTCGCGATTTCATAGTTCGTTTGCGCTCGATGTTGTAGGTGGAGTTCATATTTTTTTTAGTTTTTGCGCTCTCGTTCCACTTTTCGAAAGTAATCTTTTATCATTTCAAAATTCAATGCTGTGTGGTGTGATTACCTTGATGTTGGGTTTCTAAAGTGATGTGTGAAGGCTGTACAAAAGTCGAATTGTGAATATGATGTCACTTTTATTCTGCGTGATACCTTGAAAACATGAGTGTTAGTGTTGAGGGGGACGTGTCGAGCCCCCTGTCGGACGGGCAGGACGCGACGATCTCCAAATCATCGTCGGACAGCTTGAAGATAGACGAGGACCCTTGTCAGGATGAGAAATCGGAGGCTAGTACCCCGAAACCCCATCCGATGGCCTTTACCATCGATTTCGGTGCTTCAAAGCCCGTTGACACTCGGAAGTTGGAGGAGCTAGCGAAGAAATCGCAGGCTCGCCATCAGAGGGTCCAGTCAATGTCGGCAAGTATCACCAGGCCCAGTCCAACGCTCGCACGACCTCCGATGAGCGCCAAGCTCCCCCGCAAAGCTCAAGGGTACAACTCTGAAGGCTACTTCTCTTCAGACCAGGAAGACAGCGGCCTATCCGGTTCTGTGAAGCTCCGGAACAGTCCATTAGCACAAAATGTTACGCACATAACATCTCCTATTACAAATAGACATATTAAATCCCCTGTAACTGACACTGTCCTGCCAAAACGCACGTCCAAAAGTCCTATAGTTGATAGTATAATGTCTAGGAGTGACAACTTAACGTGTCGTCAGGGCCTTAACTTGCCTTTGAAAGGTAATTCGTACATGAGAGAAGTACATAGAACACCAAGCTATGGTAACATAAATAGGCATGCCATGGCCGATATTATTGATCAAAGCCCTGAAGGACTGATGTTGACTGACATATCAAGTCCTGAATTAGATATTTTAACCCCAGATAACGGTTTGTCCACCCCAGACAATTCTAAAAGTCCATTGATACGGAAAATTAGAGCTACTTCTGAAACCCCTGATTTGTTCAAGAAGTGCATTACCCAAGAACCGTTGTATATTGAGGATGATGTTGATGGACAGTCTGATAACTCCTCAACTGGTACATACACAATAGAAGGGGATAATTACACTGCAGAACAGAAAGCTAGAATGAGTATTGATAGAACTTTTGGTACAGATACCCTCACAAAAGCTATAGAGGAAACTCTAAAGAAAAAAAGCATTGAAAGAGACCCAGAATTAGTTTTCGATTTTCCTAACACTCAAAGAGTAATAACAAAAGAGCCTAGGAGAGACGTAGGGCTCCGTAGTCCATTACTAAACCAATCATTTGAAATACCAAAAATTTCTAAAGACAAAAATGTGTTGGAAATTTCTTGCTGTTACGAATCACCCACTGAGAATGATTTGGCAGCTCAAACGTCAAAACAAATCAAATCTACTCGAAGCTACCTAGAAAAAATTAAAAACAGAGTGAGAACCATCACAGAAAAAACATTTGCAAAGTCTCCTCCCAAGCATGATGACTGTGATGTTGGTAGCTTCACATCCGTCACAACTTCAGGAGTTTTATCCTCTCGAATCCCTCCCAAAATAGAACCAGTACTACGTAGGTGTAGTTTAACAAAATCTGAGATAGACCAGACTGATTACATCCATCGGTTGTCACGAGAATCTTCCGTACCAGTTTCCTTACCAAGCAGCAAGATAGGAATAGAGGACACGAAATTTGAGAGTACTGCGTTGAAAAATGCTCAGAAAGCATTGAGGGATGAATGTGGAGTTACTTCGGACATGACTCCGGAGCAAGTAGTTGGAAAACTGTCTTATTTGAGCCTGAATAGATGTAAAGGAGATAAGACTTGGATTCAGGATTGGGCCGAGAGTGTAAAGAATTATAACACAAATACTTTGACTAAAGAGGATGTAGTGCTGGACGATAGGCCGCCGATAAGTCCAAGACCTGTGAAACGTGAGTTTTTTTTTAAATTTCTTATTTTTTTAGTGCAATACTTTCCTGTGTTCTTGTGTTTGATGAAATTCCTCCGCCTACTAAAATGTTCAAAAAAACCCTGAAACGCTGATGTAAGACTCAAAATATTAGGTGATCTGAAATTACGTGCGTCCGTTCTACACATTATTTGCAATGTAATAAATATTCCTAATTAAAACAAAAATCGGAATGTTCTTTATTTAAACTTATCGTAAAACATGACTGCTACTATCATAAAAGAAGTCATTACCAAAACTATTACAAAATAATTTTCATCTCTAAGCTTAACAGACGAATATAGTGATCGTAGTTTGGTATTTTTGACTCGCTGCCCATCTTCTGGATATAATCCCTTAGTATAGCGTGGGTCCCTTTTTGACGACGGGAACCTTGACAGAAAAGGGATAATAAAACCCTTGAAAATACAAAATGAACGGTAGGTAGGTGCTAATAGTCGGAATCTTTATTTTAAGGTTAAACTTTGTATTTTAAAATTTCCCTATCGACTCCTTGGGTCATGCTCTCGGACCTCTAGGGAGTGGTCTGCGCAAAGGCCTAGTTCAAAACAAAATTTGGGTCCAAAAGCACCTAAAACAACATTGTGTAAAGCAATCATCCAACCACTGTGTTGTCCAATGGTTTAATGACGCTTAACCACATCAATTGAGCTTACAACATGTCGCGTAGACCAATCACCAATCATTTGCAACACTATTAACCTTAGCAAATCTACCGGCGTTGTAATCAATCAAGATTGCATACAGGCAGTAAGCAGATTGGTTTTAGAAGTACCACTAGTCACTACACTTCAGTCTCCTAAGTGATGCGGAAGAATTTGGAACATGTCGTGAGGAAAGTTTTAAGTGTAGTGACTGAAAACACTTGGTCTTATAGCCATTTGTTAATGGCTATAAGACCAAGGAAGACCAAGAAACGATGGATGAATTGTGTGAAAGATATGGCTAGAAACGGGTTGAACGATGATGGCTGTTAGGGACATCTAATATGGTAGGACAAACCCTGCTACGCTGACTCCATATTAATTGGGATAGGGAGGGATAGGGACAGAAAGACGAAGAACTATCCCAGTGGACGGTAAAAGCCTCTTCACTTACTTGAAAGGAACGAGCATTGATCACACGCTTGGTCACAGCGATTTCAGACTATTTGGTCAAGGTTTGGGGTTTCCTCACAGTGTTTTCCTTCAGCGTAAAGTTCGTGTGGAGAATTACTCATACACAGTTTGAACTTTACAAAACATAGAGACATCGCTTTCATAAAGCAAGCACAACCAACTCTGAGATTAATAGCAGTCTCCAATTTCTATGCCTGATACTCAAGCTAGAGCAATGTCTTAGCCGCGACAGTAGCTTTGCGCGACGTTGCTAAAAGAGCAAATTCGTTTACTAGGAAGAGGCGAACTTAATAAAACAAAAAAGTAGGTAAAGTAAAGCGAGTGCCGAATGCACTCACTTCTATGCTATTGTTAACCCTGTTATCAGTGATGCAATTCTGTCCCGCGATAGTAGCTGATAACGTAGATGTATAAGATGTATACAAATGATTCATACTAAAGCGAAGGAAACGGAAAAACTGGCGAAATTTTGCGCGCGTAGTGCTGACGCGCGCGAATAATTAGGTACCTCTCGCGACTCGTCAAAATACCTTCGAAAAGGTGGTCAGCAATTAGTGCAGCTGTCACGTCGCTACTCTGTTGGATTGCCGATTGGATGTCTATATGAATAAGAATAAATAAATAACGGTCTAATGATGTGTGTGCTATGAGGAAATGAGGATGTACTCTCCAGTTGCATACAAAATATTTAATTAACAAACTTCTTCTCTCTTATTAGCACGAAATGTTTAAAAGCATCTGCCAGGGTAAAAGGATTAGCCTGATAACAAGGTGGTTACAGGGCTGACTATCCTAGACTCCTAGTGCCCTGTGCCCAGAAACCGCTGGTGGCTGGCTAGGTTGGAGTTTTATATTTTACTAGCTTCTGCCCGCGACTTCGTCCGCGTGGAATCGTTTTACTTTGGGCTAACGCTTACTTTAACCCGCGACTTCGTTAAAAAGACTCCCCGATTTTGAAACATTATTTGTTGGTGCCCGGCTACTATTGATTTTAGCGTGATGATATATAGCCTTATAGCCTTCCTCAATAAATGGACTATCTAACACTGAAAGAATTTTTCAAATCGGACCAGAAGTTCCTGAGATTAGCGCGTTCAAGCAAACAAACAAACAAACTCTTCAGCTTTATAATTAGTATAGATTATTTCTTTCTTATTTATATTTCAGACAACAATATCCATTTAGTTAGTTAATATTTGTCCACAATTAAAAATTAAGGAAAAATCATTACTAGCCATGAATTAAAGTTTGACATAAATGACAACGGGAAAAATGTGGTCAACATTATACTCATAATTACCTAACCATTTTATCCCTAATTTATATGTTTTTACATGTAATTATTAATTAACTATGACGCGGATTGACGCCTATGACAAAGCGGGGTAGTTTGTTGTACCACTTCTTCCCAGCTCAAACACCTACAGTCCTTTATTTTACCTCTATCAGTACAGTAAAACATATGTATATGTAGAACTAGCTTCTGCCCGCGACTTCGTCCATGTGAAATTTCTTTTGCCCCCGACACACGCATCGCATTGCCTATCTGCGCTATTACTTCGTTTTCGCTTAGCGTTCTTTCTCACTTTTTTCTTTTTGCCTAGCTCCTAAGGGTCCTAGCGTGATGTTAAATAAGCTATAGTCTTCTCAACAAGTATAAACAAATATATAACTAGTATAGATTATGATTACCTATCTTATTTATAGCAATGATAATAAAGATCAGAATAAAGGTCTCTGTGATGCAAAATCAAAGGTAAAGTAACTGTGCAAGAACTAGGAAGGGGCGTTTAGTCATATCAGTTAGTGTCTTTAGTAAATTTTTCCATTCAAAAAGCACATTCTGAAAGGGATTTTCTGTGATGAGAGTGCAAGCTAACATGTTTATTTATAATTTTATCGCTGTATATTGATCCTTTACAGCTAATTTGTAAAGATAATGTTATCTTAATGTGCTTTGTTCTGGCCGATATTAAATGAAGTTGTTGTCGTAGATAAGGAAGGACGTTTTGAATAATGCTTTAGATACAAACGTGCCTAATCATGTTTACTTTGGGTCTCTGGGATAATTGTCTACTAAAGACTGCCTTATTCCTAACCTATAGACGATCTTCTGTTTTCCTTGCGCTTGGCTGAGACACTACTAAGATGACGATTAATAAAGAAGTATGGAAGCGGACATTCACGGGCTTGTGGCTAAGTTGTGGTGGGCGTGTGGTAATAAACTAATAACAGCCGCAAGGGTCGATCCAATAGGTTAAGCTACGCTTGCCGTGGTTGGTCCGGGCATGGGTCCAACCATCTTTATCGAGACTCCTCCGTGCCTCGGAAAGCACTTTATGCCGTTGGTCCTGGCTGTCTTTCGTGGATCTTTGACAGTCGTTACGGGTCGTCAGAAGCCCAAAAGTCTAACAACCAGTCTTACCAAGGAGTATCGTATTGCCCACTTACTGGGTTGTGGAGGTTACATAGGCAGTCGCTCCATGTAAAATACTGGTATTCAGCTGCATCCGGTTAGACTGGAAGTCGACCTCAACATAGCTGGGAAAAGGATAGGCAGATGATGAAAGCGGACATGCGCTGACCTTGGGATTGGGGCAAGAAATGATGATCATGGCCGAGGATACCATGTTGATAAAAACCTATGGACAGAAGTTGTTAAATAACCTAAAGCATCAGTAATCGCAAGCGTAGCGGGTACAAAAACATTGATAAACCTATTTTGAGGAAGACCACTAAGTTAGCAACTGCCTTGTATGCTATAAATCCTACATGGTTTAAAACCACAACGTCCCATAAGTATTCACGGAAAATTAAATTGGAAACCATACACGATAGAAAGCGTAGTTTTATCAAATACCCGCCACAAAGTTTCCCTTAAAAGTCCATGTAAAATGGCTCTAAATGACAAAATTGAGCCACTTATAAATAAGCATACTAGCATAGTTTCTAGTATGCAACAATGTCCCTATTTGAGATAAACGGAGCGAGACTTAGAAAATGTTATCATGTTTGTAAACATTTTGCTCCTAACTTGGTTTGAAAGTGTGTCATGTCGGTTGTTTTGTCTGTTTATCTGATAACTGGTATATTTTTGCGATACTGGTATCCCCGCGACCTTGGTAGTGTTTGATAGTGCTTTTCGTGAAAAGGCTCGTCCGGGGAAGTACTACCACCATGTTCTTTTTACCGCTTAGCAACCGGTAGCGCCTTTGCCATTACTTTCATATTTCTATTTAACCTCTTCGGTTGTTAACTCATCAACAAACCTAAGTATTGCAGGTATCAAGTGGTAGTGATCACTTCCCATCAGATGGACAGTGAGTACTCAAATGAAAGTGCATTACTATTTATTTCTTATTAAAAAAAGGCAACGACTGTTTGCTTTCAAGTCTTTTCAAAGAACCATCAAGTTCAACAGTCGTATTTTATTTTTCCCATAACTCAACTATTCCTCCTTTCTACATATTATTACAATATCTACATTCCTAAAACTTGTAACCACTTAAAGCAGTATTGTCGTCAACAATGACTACATACCTTTCAGTTCGTTTCCCTTTCGAACGAGCTCGTGAAATATTTATGAGTATGTGAGCACCATACGGATGAATTTATGAGCGTTCTGTGAGTGACCGGGCGAACAAAAGATTTGGAGTGTGGTTGGCTTTGTTGTCTTATGGATTTCTATATCTAATCGATCGGTTACTGCAGTTTCATATTCGGTGGTATTTTCCGAAGCATCTCCATAAAAAGTTTCTTCTGTTTTTGCAAAGAAGTATAGAATAATGTAATCGATTGTTACAAACAAAAGATTCTATTTTAAAGACAAAGGGTTTCCCTAGATCCGTATATAGCGAACCATAGAGCATACTTGCTCATTATCCCGCGCTTGTCGTGAATGTCCGGTTTACTGAAATTGTATAAGTTGGTGTATTTACCGGGATATTATTGGGTCTTGTTATGTTCCCGTAAAAAGGTTACTATCATTTCTGCTGTTAAGAAGGTAGAACGTTGTTGGCCCGAAGGAAGGGAGAGAAGGTAAAAGGCTGTATAAATGAAAGGTTAGAGCAACTATTGCACAAACAGGTGTTCTTTCCATTAATTTTTTCCACCATCCATATGTCGAGGTCCAGAAAAAACGACTTAAAGTTATCTCTCAAAGTCTAAAAAGAAGAAACTCAAAGTCAGCATTTCAGATATTAAACAAAAATAATCTTCAAAACAAGTGCTGATAAGTTCAGAAATAATAGAGACAACCGCTTCGAAAAATCTGACAGCTAGTCAATCAAATAAACATGTAACGGGTATTCTGAATAAATGGGAAATGTCTAGAACGTAAACAATATAAATAGCTTGAACCATTGAACCTAGGGCGTCAGCTTTAAGGGCGTGAACTAATCAATGTCCGTTTCTGTCACAATTTAGTTCCATTGACCTTTTTAATATTATTTATGGTTGGGACAAGTTTATCTTCTTTTTGTTTGTTTATTTATAATGCATTGAATGAGAGTCCGACTTTGTATCGAACTTAAAGTCAAATTCAAAGCATTTATTTCAATTAAGTAAACCATTTACAGTCGTTACGGGTAGTCAGAACCCAAAAATCTGACTACCAATCTTAAAAGGGGTACCGTGTTATCCAGTAATTGGGTTGTGGAGGTCAGATAGGCAGTCGCTCTATGTATAATACTGGTATTCAGCTGCATCCGGCTATACTGGAAGCCGACCCCAACATAGTTGGGGGGATGATAATTTACTTGGCACTTTTGATTTGTCAAAAGAGTCGGTCAGTCCGAAAGATGAAGCTAGTTACCCATTCTAAAGCGTTGTAGGTTCCTATGGAGAAGAACGGGCAAGAAATTCCATGGCGACTCTTTTACTTGTATATTAAGATCATTTGGTTAGTATCATACAGCTATTGATTCTAGCAATGGCACATGTCAAGAATTATAATCATTTGAGTGCTGCAGAGGCTGAGCTATTTCACCTCGCAAAGGAGTTCGGAGTTGATAACCAACCTTCATTAATTGGAGAGGCACTAAAAGAAGAAGAAGTATTATTATTGTGGCCTCCTTTTCAAATCAAACTGGTGCTGAATAAAAATAAATAATTTAATATTTGCAAACCGTTTGCCATAACTTGTCCCTTGCCGTCATGTTGGCACCATTGCTTGTCAAGCTTAGTTTGAATATTAAGGGACTAGTTATAACAAGCGTACGAGGCGCGCGCCCCGGGCGCTGCGTTGCGCGCGCACAAGAATACTAGTACGCTGCGTTTCGGGCGCTTGTCATAATGCAACTAGTTTTCTTGTGCGCGCGCAACGCAGCGCCCGGGGCGCGCGCCTCGTACGCTTGTTATAACTAGTCTCTAAGGCTGCCTGTCCACTGGAGCGGAGAGGAGACGAGAGGAGCGGAGATGTGCCAAAATTAACCAATAGAATCGCACCTCTGGAGCGGAGTTTTGATTCTATTGGTTAATATTGACACATCTCCGCTCTTCTCCTCTCCTCTCCGCGCCGGTGGACAGGCAGCCTAAGAGAGTTCAAAATGACGACTGACATAACAGTGTTACCAATCGCATCACCGGACAAGTTATAATGAACGCAAAGTAACTACGCTGTCCATTTGGGAATCATAAAGAAAGTAAATAAACAACAATTACTAAAGCACTCTACTGAAAAGTAAAAACTGGAGTGTTCCCAACTAGTCAAATAAATACTTACTGACTTCAAAGGAAATAATGATATTTATGATAATCTACGCACTGACGCACATCTAACATCTGTGTTTGAAACTTTTTGATGGTAGCCTGTTTGTCTGCTATAAACTCGGAAACAGCTGGACTTGTTATAGTTTTGTTGATCGGAAATGATAGTAACCTTGGAGAGAGCGTAACCACGTTGTTGCAGCTAAAGTCTTTCGATTTACAGACTTAAGAAATTTTTTGAATCCTATTATATACATATTGACCAGGGCTCGGAAACCGGTTAATTTTCCAAACCGGTTTTGGTCATTGACCCCGAACCAGAATCGATTGCGGTTTAGGTTTCGGTTACCGGTATTTTAACCGGTTAAATGGATAAACCGGTTTTTTACAAATTGTGATTTTGTTGAGCGAAATTAACCGGTTAATTTGAGTTTCGACGGTAAAAACTAGTTCTACATAATACGCCATCTCGCTTACACCTACAATAATAAAGCTCTCGCTCTACGCCAACGAATGCGCAATTCCGCACTCACAAGCAGATTGCATTCGACCGCGTTGCTAGCTGAGTAGTTTCGTTCGAAGTGTGTGCAACATTTTATTATTTTATAAGGTGGATTTGTGGTTGACTTGCGTAAATAAATTAAACCTTATTATCAAATGAAATACTTACTGGTTATTTTATGGGCGAGGACAGAAAAATTAAAATTTGTGTTCCCCAATTTTATTGCAGTAACCTTGGCGTAAAACATATATTTTTTTTTTTTATAAAATGCTCTAGATTTCCAAAATGGTAGCTCGAATGAGAATCTTTTCTGGAAAAAAATTGTTGCTCTAATCGAAAACCATGAGATGACGTGAAAAAGCTAAGGATTTTTTAAAGTTTTTCATGTTTGACAAAAAAATACAGTATTTATTCCTTAAATTCATATTGGGATGCTGCACAGAGAGTAAGACAGTGGGGGGGGGGGTCGTTTTTTATATTTTTTCTAGCATGTATGGACGATATACTATTGCGGGTTAACGGGAACGCCCTCTGTTAGTTAACATACTGTATATTAGGTCGCACCGCTTACGAGATATTTGGTTTATGGTCATCTGGTTTGCTCATTTCGTTCTCATGGTTTTCGACTAGACGGACAATTTCTTTCCAGAAAGGATGTTCATCAGAAGTTCCATTTTGGAAATTAAGAAGGTATAAAAAAATATTGCGAAATCTCCTAACTCGAAAACGACGCGTCGTAGAACCATGCATCTCAGTGCAAGTTGCTTTTTTTCGCGCAACCGCAACAGTGACACTGCAATGGATAAAAAGACAGTGGATCGCTAGGTAACGAGCTAGCAAGGTGAGGATCTAGCACGTCAGTTTGTGGACCCGAACCTATCGTACCCATTCCGTTCAACCAACTACGCAGGTGGATACAAGAGTTCACCCACACACAAGCGGAGAACTGCTGGACTTCGACACCGTGCTGCAGGTAGTCCAGGGAAGCTAAGCCAGTCTTGGATAACAGACTATTATGCCAGCTCAGGTCAGGTCCGTTCCTGTATGGAATAATGCAGCCACTTATGGGAAGGCTCAACAATATACCAGCTTGGCGGATTTGGTGGAATGCAGAGCAAAAAGGCTCATATGCGACGAGGCGCTGGAGGCTAGGCTTCACAGCCTAGCTCATCAGCGTAATGTTACCTGCCTGTCGGTTTTCTACAGACTGTACTTCGGAGAGTTTCTGCGTTCAAAGCAAAAGTGAACAGGCATTTTCTGGGTTTGCTCGTTTTATCATAGTTCTCATCCATCGCATTTCGTCAGGCGAGATCGAGGTCAAGAGCAAACTCATATTGCATAAAAACAAAAAGATCGACCGTCCCTTACCAAGCCTTTTGGAACAAAGTTCCCTTTCGCGCGTTGCGAAAGGGGGCTAGACGGAAAAAAATTGTACCAAAAGTTGTAACGACACTTTTTTATGTATTTGAGAAAAGTTTTACAAATTAAAGTCGAAGTCGAAATCAAAGTCAAATTCGAGGTCGATGTCGAAGTCGAAGTCGAGGTCGAGGTCGAAGTCAAAGTCGAGGTCGAGCTCGAGGTCGAAGTCGAAGTCGAGTCAAAGTCGAAGGCAAAGTCGAAGGCAAAGTCGAAGTCGAAGTCAAAGTCAAAGTTGAAGGCGTCGAAGTCAAAGTCATATCATTTATATATGTCAGATGTTATTGTTTTTAATTCAGAGCCATGTAGTATAGAAAGATTTTTAGCCTTGTTAAAAATTATACTAGATGGCTCTTTATTAATATATAATATGCAGCTAAAAGAACTTCGTTCCCACCGGACCCACGACACCTCCCGACTTTTTTTTTCATTACTTCGTAATTTTTTTACATATATTTTTTGTCTCTTGTAAATAATCGAACATGGAATACATTTTAGTCTCCTCCTTTTTTCTCATGATACATGTTATTATAACACTGTCTATGCTATTATAAAACACGAATTAAGTAGCGGCCGCACGACACTCTTGTATGAAAGATGCGAACCAAATTCTCTTTGCGGCGAACTACGAAAGAAAACAAAACACAAACAAGCGCGTGAGAATGTAAAAAACGGCGGCGGCAGGCGTGCGTCTGAGTAAAACCGGTTTATTCAGGTTAGCGCGAGTTTTAAAATTCTATTCTCTGTAATAACCGGTAACCAAAATTATTTAGGTTTAGGCGAAACTGTTTTCGTAATTAACCGGTTAATCACTGAACGGTATTTTACCGGTTTTATGAACTATATTAACCGGTATTTCTTAACCGGTTCCAAGCCCTGATATTGACAAATGTCGTGGCGGGTCTAAAAATCTGAATATCTCATCAATCTCAACGATCAATCAATCAATTCAGCCTATTGCAGTCCACTGCTGGACATAGGCCTCTGCCAGGCTGTGCCACAACACGCTGTCCTCCGCATCCAGTCTGTCCCAGCTACTTTGTTAAGGTCGTCGGTCCATACAGCTGGGGGGCGTCCCACACTACGCTTGCCGATACGCAGTCTCCACTCCAGGACTCAGACTCCTGGTCTCACTGGTCTACTTAAGATATCCCCAATTTAAAGTCATCATCACCTTCCTGCCCTTGTACCATGGATGTAACTTGGGGTCAGTGCAATACTTCCATTCTCCTCTGTCAACCGTCACTCTTTCACTCTTTTTCTTTCATATCACACCTCACATAATCCATCTATCTTTTCTACTTTTAGAGTATCGCACGAGAATCTACCGGAGCCTTTGTAAATGCTTATTCAGACGAATATTTACACAGTTAGTCTGGGACAGAGAGGAGGTTGACCTCAAAACTATTGGAAAAAGGGTAAAGAAAGAACCTCGTCAAATCTCATAATCTAGCACTGGCTGAAGCTGAACATAAAATGATAAGTAATTTGATGGTTATCGGAAATGAATTAGTGCCTCCTATTATTTCATACTTTGTATTTGTAATAATAGGTAAAAGTCAGAATTCCAAATGCTTCCTTTCCTTTCCATTACGGCCTTGCAGCGACCTTTAGGTCGCTGCAAGGCCGTAATGTTATTGCACGAGTAGTTTGTACGAGAGCTATTGCACTTGCACCGCCATCTTTGGTTCTTATTTCAACTGTATCGCCGCCATTTGTAACCTGAAATACGCGGGAATGGAATGTTTTGAAATTGGAAACTGCATTTGAATGTGGCGATTCGAGTCTATGCTGTTGATTAAAGGGTGTACACTGTTATTGTAGGTTTTAGAGGAGGTTTATTATTTTGTCTCTCTGTAAACTGTAGGGTCCTTTTCAACATTGAGGGTTTTAGACACATTTTTTTCGCTACTTAAGTATCATAATTAATAATACCAAGGGTTTACTTGGAATAAATAATGTAGGTAGGATTTTAGTTTTAGGGCATATAAATAGTTACCCGTTAGTCACAAATGTGATTGAAAAGAAAAACAATAAGAACATTCTACCTAAGCTAAACACTTGTCTACAACTGTAAAGTAGAAGTCGTTTAAAACAGTTAAACAAACATTAATCGTTTTCCAGCGAACACATAAGTGTTGCCTTAAGGAAATACGTTATTAAAGTGCTTTCCAGCCCCGTTAGGCCATTACTTAATGGACTATATGATCCCTGTTACGTCTGCAAAGCTAACATTAAATGAGCCATGTTGTTATGAGCGTCTTAAAACCCTGCCATATTGCGCTCCTTGTCAAAGCCGTGAAACAGTTTCCAAAGTGCACTTTAAGCACTTTTCCTTGAATATTTTCCAATTGTGGAAAGAGCAATTGCTGCACTCACTCGCTGCGCTGCGCTGCAAATCGATTTAAGCGTTGTCTCTTTCTACGAAAGCAGCCGAGTGATACCGAATATTGAATCGAGCGAACTTTGTTTCCAATAATTATATTTTGTTGACATTATATAATGCTGGACAACACCGTTGCTCAATTTACATTGCGTTGGACAACAACAAACTGGAGTTTGATTTAATTAAACCATTTGTTTTTGGCAACATAAAAAACGTTTAACCCACATCTTCAGTATTACAATTGTTTATATCTCCCACAAAAACCGAACAAAGGAACAGTCCAAACCGTAGGCTGAATTCATAAGTTTCATAACCCACCAGAAGATATAGGACGTCTAGAACAAAAAATATGGAAACAACAAACAAATAGTTTGCATAATACAGCCCACACGGTCTTCATGGTCATTATGGTAATTTAATAGGAACTGCTACGGTCATATGTCGGTATGTTGCGGCTTGCGAAGTTAGAACTTATTATGTAGAAGATATGTAGACGTGGAGACTCGCACAGACCAGGGAAGCATGGGACAAAAAGAAGGACGGCTATATTCAGCAGTGGGTGGAAGAAGACTGCCAATGATGATGATGATAATGAAGTAGACGTACTCCTGGTTTTTGAAAGCCTAGACAATTTATCTGTCTTACAAGCAATGTGCTTGACAGGTTTTTCCATCGGCAACTTCTCAGGGAATTAGGGGGTGAGTTTCCAAAATAAACGATCATACAACTACTATTACCAACTTAAAAAATCACGAATTTCCATACAAACTTTTAACCCCTAATAAAGGGGTTTAGGGAAAGAATTTTCAAAAACTTACCTTCGTTATAGAAGAAACTTGTGCGAAATTTCATGCTTCTAGAATCTAGACCCAGCGGTTTAGGCTGTGCCTTTGTCTGTCAGTAAATGAATGAATTTAATATTTTTATAAAGTAGATTATTATGTACTTAATTATTTTTTATACACGTCATGTTTGGACGGCTTACATCCAGTTTCTAAAAACCTATACAATTTCTCTGTTCTTTTTTCATCTCCAGCTGGTAGGGTGGGTGGTTGGAATTTGGATTCACGTGGAGCTTCTTTCTTTTTCATATGGTTAGTGAATAACCTGGTGTCGAGAGTTTTTATGCCGCTAATGAGCCTCTGACTTGGCTTCACATGCCGTCGAAAAATATCTCTGAGGCATTTCCTCATGATGTTTTCCTTCATGTTTTTTGATGCAAGTGATAATTTCACAATACGCACATGAAACCGAAAAGTCTGAGGTACGTGCCTTGGGTTCGAACTCGAGACCACTGCTGACAGACTAGGCTATCACTGCTGTTTCCAAGGAGCGCTAAGGAGGATCTTTAATAACAATCCAATTTATCTGTTGTCAACATATTGTATCATTTGACAACTGTGCTACTGAAAACTGATCAAAATTTGATCACGCTTTCATAAGTAAGCCTAGTCATGTTATCGCAACAGCTTAGTGAACTTGCTCACACAAAGGGCACCGACTGTTAACGTTTCCCCTAAGTGAAGATGAATTAAGCTGTATTAAGAGTCTCGTCCACAAGCGAGAGATCAATTTCAAGTAATTAGGGCAGCTCTATGAGCACTTTATTTTCATCCCTATGTACAGAGCTATGAGATCACTTTAGCTTATCATCACAGAAATCTGAGTCTTTGCTAGATAAGCAACTCCGTGCTCTTTTGCCGTATCGTGGAAGACGTTTTGAGTTGATGACTCTTTGGCGCACCTTCGCCCCTAATTCGATATACAGATTTTTTGATCTATAGATAAAAAAAAATCATTGACATTTGTAGATGAACCGGCGGATTAAATAAAACTATGTAATAAATCATGAATAAACGGTACATTTTGAAACGAAACTCTACATGTCTGAAACTTGTTGAAGGTAGAAAACACAAATTATTTTATGACCTCAAAGGTGAAAAACATACATTAACTATGGCATAGTCCGAATTTGCAGTAAACACACTAGGAGTCACACTTTTCATGGTCGTTATGGCAATATAGCACGCTAAGGTCAAATTGTTTGTGTTAGTGGCATAATGATGCAATGGTTGTGTTTCTAGGCTAATCTAAGAGTCCAAAATTGTCCTTAGTTTTCAAAATTGGTAAGTACTCGCTCTCGAGCCCAGATAGTATTGTCTAGGGTTCAATGAAACGTAAAAGATAGAGCCTTTTGCCTTGTTAAATTATTCAGGCCCCTGTTAGTAAGCTCTTCGAATGAGTCTAGTAAATAACACTGGATATAATAAAACATTACTTCAATTAAACTGCAAAGC
The DNA here is from genome assembly GCA_948150665.1 of Conistra vaccinii. Taxonomy (NCBI): domain Eukaryota; kingdom Metazoa; phylum Arthropoda; class Insecta; order Lepidoptera; family Noctuidae; genus Conistra; species Conistra vaccinii. The sequence goes on along the minus strand of OX411341.1, from coordinate 14,524,310 downwards.
TTTTGGAGCGGCAAAAAACTATTTTAGTCGCCATTCAAGACGCCTAGCAGCTTATTAAAGCTTCGAACAAAACTCGAACATTTAATAGATTGCCAGAAGTATCCACTATCAAAGCTTTTAAGTTTTCAAAGAACGAAGTAAACGTCTTACGGAATAAACTCGGGAAGTTTCTGCCTTATAGAAGTAAGATTCAAAGCTGACCTTAATCTGCCAATAAGTTGGAAAGAGCTCCTAGCTTTTGTTAAGAGAAAAAGGGTTTTGCAGTTTAGATCTCCTTGGTAAATGCTACTTGCAAAGATTTGGGGTTGGATGGGAGAACTTTTTCTTGAAGATGATGCTCTTTTTCTGAACTCTTTCAAGAGTATATTTCATCTACACTAATATTAGAGAAAAGATTTGTATTTTTGTTTGTGTTGAATGAACTCAAAAACTATTGGACCGACTGTAAAAACTCTTTCACCTGTAGAATGCAATATTATCACATTTATCACTGAGTAACATAGGCTTTAATTTACAAAGATATCACGCTGGCGGAAGGTAGTAGAGAATATAATTATTCATAGATCATAGGCAGGATCATATTTTTGCATCATTATTTGATTCCTCAGAGTAGTGATGTCTTAATTTTTACTGACAGAGTTTAACAAAACGATATAATGATAATAATTAAGAGCTTGATTTTTTTACTGATTAGAAGAAACTTATAACGCCATTACGTTTTTCCTTTTAGCTTGGCCTATGATTATTTTGTTCAATACTCCTATCTCTTTTTTTTTCTACGGGTTTACTGTTTTGCCCAGTAACTTAGCTATGGAGGTTAGATAGGCAGTCACTCCATGTAAAATACTGGTATCCAGCTGCATCTGGTTAGACTGGAGACCGACACCAACATAGTTGGGAAATGGCTAAGCAAATTATGTTGACTCCTTCCTCCTTCCTTCCAAACTCAAAGCATTTATGTCAATTAAACCAACTACAGGTACTTTTAACCTGTCGAGGAGTCGGTCAGTCAGATCAGAAAGATAAAGCGGCCATTCCAAAGTGTAGTAGGTTCCTGTAACCATATTGAAATAAATCAAACATTTAACACTAGTGTAAAATGCTTTCGCCATTATCAGTAACAGCTATGTATTTGTTGACAGCTCGGAGCCCGCATACGGCGACGCCCACAAAGATACCGAGTCCCGTTGGCACTCTGCTATCTAGGAGAACACCGGTAAGTTTTATGTCTATTTTTGTTCATATTTAACACTGTTTTAAACTTTCACGGCTTTTAACAACAGAATTGTTACTTTTCGCCCCACGACCGTAGCCCTTTAGAAGGCATCAAAATGTAGGGAGCCCAATTGAACAATTTCTTAAAAGATTGGTGACAATTTAAGTGTAGTTCATATTGAATGGGGATATTAAAGCGTTAGGAATACACGTATAAGAATGTATATGTTTTACATGGAAGTCGCGTCGAGTACTAATTTTGACTTCACACCCAAAATCAGTAGATGGCCGAGGAAAGCGTTCCCGATTTTATGATAGTATTTTTATGAAGGTTAATGTTAGTATTTATGAAGGTTATTCCTCGGTGGTAAGTTAGTAAGGATCTTTGAAGATCATATTTAGCGTTCCATTCGCGTTTGTATTTATTACATCAATATTGTCATATATTAATTCGTTATGTGATTGTATCTGGTATAGGTTGCCCATCTGTCATGGCGGCCATAAAGTACTTAAGTACTTTATTAGCGCCACGTGCTTGTCTGGACATGATAACATTGGTCAGGGTTGGTGAACCTTTTACACGTTCTATAGTTGGGACTTGGCATGCGATCGTGATGTCAGCTGGATAGAAATAAGGCCCGAAATATTAATATACTTTCCGTACTGTTAAACTCCTAAAATGTCATTTATTTAAAGACTATTGTCTGTTCCAAAACCACCAGATGAAAGTGTAAGCATACCTGTTCAGGTATTTTTTTTACATAAACTCTCACTAAAGCAAATTAGTACCACATTCATCTGTATTTAGAAGGTTTCAACTATACAGGATGGCAGGGACATCGACGCGAAGCCGGTTACCATGGATTCAGTACATGATTCTGAACCCCCCTGCGTTGAAATTTATCGTCGGTTATTTAAAAAAAAATCTGCTGTTTCATAGAAAAGTGCAATACCTACGCGGTCAAAATGTATGGAGCAGCAGATTTTTTTGTAAATAACCGACGAAAAATTTCAACGCATGGGGGTTCAGAATCATGTACTGAATCCATGGTAACCGGCTTCGCGTCGATGTCCCTGCCACCCTGTATATCTCACCAGTTTTCCTAATAATTATTGTTTGGGATAACATTATTTAAAATTGTAATTGAAAAATCGTCGATGAAAATTGAGGTTATAAAATTAACCTCAATTGTCAGATGAAAACCATCTTTAAGGTGATTTAAAATTAGAATGTCAGTTAAGGAGTCAAACAATGGTACAATTTCTGAACCATAATGTTTACATTTTCTTCGGATACTTTTGGAACAGATCCTACGTAAATTAATTTCCAATACGAGTCCAAATTTTTGCTGACGCAATATTTTTAATGAATTTGGCACACTGTTCTAAAAAGTTTGCCATCCCTGCTGTGACCTCTTTAGAACTGAAACATTTTATGTGAAAAATTAACGGAATCCATACGTGGTAATATGTATGTTTTTGTAACAACAATGTCATTGGATTCTTTCTTACAGCACAGATTAATATTAATCTGTGCTTATAGTGCATTATTATGCGATTTGATACTGCATGTAATTCTGGGAAATTATTATTATGGTAATTAGAACCAGTTTCAAGTGACTTGACTAAGCTATCTTATTTTGATATATTGTTTTATAAATCTGAGAAAATAATTGTACCAAATTGTGCCAAATCTTAAAGGATTAAGCCTTTAAGATTTGGCAAAAGTATTTTCAGGGCTTTCATTAAGCTTGCGTCTAGCATAGATTGTCTATGCAAGTTTTGGCTTCTTGTGTCGTAACTAAGAAATAACGAAAAGATCATAAAGAGATGATGGCCAACGTCATCTTCAAATGCCAAACACAATCTGCTTCGAATTTTTTGAAATATTAATCCATGAAGTAGGGCTCAATAAACAGGGTGCGCGGAACGAATCATCCGCAGGCAGGCTCGTGGGGCTGTCCTAGATTAGCAATGTGATTAGCACATTGCAAGATTTTAGCCTATAATGTGCATGCCCACTGCTGTGACACAGGTCTCCTCTCTGTGAGGAGTGGGCCGTAATCCACCACGCGGGCCCAGTGCGGGTTGGTAGATGTCACGTTATGTCTTCGAAGTTTTTGGTTCTCAGACATGCCGGTTTCCTCACGATGTTTTCCTTCGTTTAGCATATTACCTACCAGTTTTTCTGTTAACCCTTCCTATTGTAGTTAGATAACCTCTCCCATTGTAGCTGGTTAGATTAATCAATTACTAACAACAACCTTTTAATTCTAGGTCCCAACCCCTAAGGACGTTTACCTTAGATCCCAAATGATTAGTCAAGAGTGAATCGTGGCAAGTCAAATACTACGCTATTACTGTCTTCAAATAAAATCTTGTTTGATTTCAAAGCAGTTTCATCTATTTTCGTAATCAAGGTTACGTCTGCGAGAAACATGTTTATGTTTTGATGTTTTACGTTTATATTGTTATGGCTATAATATACGTATGTGGATGATTATGAATGTGGCCTTTTCCATACGACCTTTCGAGATCTATAAACGTTACTGCGCACGTATTGTCCGTTCTGTGCGTTTGAACATGTTTTTTATGTGAATGTTTCGCCAGTGCAAACGCACTGTTAGGCTAAGCGTTATTCCTGTCACTGTCACAGAACTGTCAAACTACAAGTAGGTACAAATGCAAGATAGAGACGAAGACGCAAAGCACGGGGTAAGTAACGTTTATATAGATCCTTAGTTTTCTTCTCTAGTATAGACATGGGACTATCCAAAAATAATTCTTACCCACCCTACCCACTGCAGGGCAAGCCTCTTCACATACAGAGAAGGCACGAGAATTGATCACCAAGCTTGCTTAGGACTGCTTCGCAAATTCAGACTTTATTTACTATACAGGGTCAAACTAAATTAGCTAGCAAAACTCCGGTGATGAGTAGGTATCGATATCCCTTGGTTGATTGTTAGAGAATGCCTAAGGCATTACGTCCGCCTTTGTACCTCATTGTGTGCGAGACTTTTAAATAAAAAAATATTCATCACGTCTGCGGAGTTATGCTAGCTAATTTAATTTGACCCGGCATAGTCCAGGTTTCTCAAAAATAGCTTCTACCCTAATTAAACATTAACCTGCCAGCAAGGTAAAAGGGCTGATTGTGCAGGGTGCGGCAGACGTACTTTGGGCTACTAAGCAATATATGCCATGCAGTCTATTTCTGCCCGCATAAAATCGATCACCTGTTCATCGGCGGTCTGCGGTCTCCGGACGATAAATGATTTCTCGTTTAATGCCATTGTTGTTAAAAGGTAGAAACGTATGGTGGGAATACTGGTACCATCTATTTAAAGCAACTTCTTACTCACATTATGTCGAATTTACGAAAGAGTCGAATGTTCTATAGTGTCCATGGAGTTTCTTGTCCATTCTTCTCCACTCCATAGGAACTTACTACGCTTTGGAATGGGCAACTAGCTTCATCTTTCTGATTGACCGACCCCTTGACAGTTCAAAAGTGACGGTAATTGGTTTAATTAAAATAAATGCTTGAGTTCAGATTATCCTGACGATGTCCTGTTGGATCGCAACGAGAATGTTTGCCGCTGATTATTTTTAAAACAGCATCTGTATTCACTACAATTGACTTCAAGATAGTTCGTGATGAAGAGCACTTGGTAAAACTTCCAATAATTTTCTATTACAGAAGATTATTTGGGTCATCTATTTCTAAACATGGCGAAATTAAAATGAGATTTAGGTTAGACGGACCAAAACATTGGCTACCCAATTCAGATATCGTTTTAAATGAACTCGTTTTTGTAAAGGAGTCTATAAACTTGTTTTTATTATCATTGCTTTCCTGATTATAAACACATATTAGGTTCGTTTCTAATTGGTTTCAGACCATATTCAAGAAGCATCGTAAAGCTATATACTTAAAAATAGAGGTGGGTAACTTTATCGTCAAAAAAGTCTATAAAAGCTATAAAAACAATATAAAATCGAACTATAAATATATGAATGTGTTTATAAGTTAATCGCTTCTGCTTACACAATGCTTTTGGCGCCTTTTTCGGCATCCGCCGCGCCATGTTTAAGAGAGCTGTCAAAATTATAGTCTTCAATCAATGGTTTACGGATTATAGGCTAAGGGGACCATAAAAAATACAGATAAAGCCAATGAAGAGGTGTTATGTTCGATCAATAAATAACTATAAAATAACAGATGAGCTTACCTTGTAATGGATTACGACCGATTAAGTTTTTACTGCACAGAAATGAAGTCATTTTGTACGTTAGTTATAATGTTGCCAGTTACAAAATTGTGTGTCTGAACTTGATGAATTCTGAATTTGAAACTTTGCATACGGAATAGTGATGTGTAAACGAAAATTGGTTGGTTCATCGATTATGTAGGTATCGAATACATGATTCGCTTTGCGAAATTGGTTTCAGATAAATATTAGGCCAAGGAAAAGAAGCTAATACACTTTACTCTATTCTGAAATGTTATAATGTCCTGTGGGATTCTATCTAATATTTCACAGGCTAACTTTTGGAAAGATGAGAAGGATAGCTACTAAACAATGTTGTGTTTCAAAGTCAATACAGTTATCACTTATTCAGATTGTTTTATTGAGGGCAACATTTCCTCTTTTATTTTATAAATATCATTTCTACGATATAAAAAGGTTTTATCATTTGAACATTCATGTAAACAATAGAATATAATAGAAGCTAATCAATTACTGGTGATCATAGTATCTATAAATAATAAAAATCTTAAATTAATTCACTAACAGACAACGCACAGCCCAAAGCTGCCTGGAACTACAAGCATGAAATTTTGCAGAAGAGTTCCTTATATAGCGAAGGTGAGCACCAAGGAAGGATTTTTAAAAAGTTACCCCCTTTTGGGGTTGATGAAATAGGGGATGAAAGTTTCTATGGGCGTTCATCATATTTGCCGATGGAAAATTCCATTGGGCACAGCCCTACCTGTAAATAAAAACAAATAAGAGAATGCTGTAGCTCGTTCTAAGGGTAGTCCTTAGTAGCCTTTTCCGGTACTCATTCCCAGAAATAGAAGAGGCTGTTCTTTGCTATTGTGAATCTTTAATTTACTACAGCCTTTAGAGAGAAGACTATAAATATCTATAGCCCTTTGGAAGCTAACCATATCTATCAAAATCTGCCCATCAGTTTTGAAGTAAACCACCCAAACAAACACACATACACAGGTCTCGCTTAGTAAGTACAGATTAGACATAATTACGGTGCAAAATTAAGTGAAATCATGTGCTTTCCAGTCTGTTCCACTCTACATACTGGCTTGCTTGCATAATTAAATAATATTATCTTTTTTTTTGGCACGAAGAACAGCCTTGTTTTGGGTGGTAGGCTCAGGCGTGTATTCTTTCATTCTCAATTTGAAACTTACAAATTGAGAAAGGACTTAAACATGACAGGTGAAATGTGGGTGTACTTACTATAGGTACACTTCTGCCCAACCCTTCGGAGAATACAGGCGTGTAATCTAGTTTTGTATCAATATTCAGACCTCAGCTTCGTTCCAGAATACTGATTTGACAAAAAGATTACTCTAGCCCCATTTACACGATGCAAGTGTCTTGTCTGTGGCATCAATAAAATTGTAGCAACAAATTACTTGCATCGTCTAAACATTGTTTAGACGGTACTTACAACTTTTATGGTCGCTTCAACTAATGGTATGCCACAGCCAATTTAATCTCACGGTTTAAACTAGGCTTTATATTACTTATGGTATAGGAAATCATCCCGGGAAAAACAAATTCAACATTCATACGGTGATCAATTCAGCGTAGGAACTGACTACATTTTTTATATTCTATAACTCTGTATTAGAAGAGGCCTTTGCTCTGAAGTAGGACAGGATAAAGCTGAATTACCTGAGGAAGTAATTAATTCGTAGTTACATTTGAGTTGGGGGAACCGATCACTTAACCGATTTTTTTTTGTTCGTATTTAATTTTACCGAAAACTATTGACCGACGTCTTCTTTGCTATAGGCAGTATTTAGATCATCAAAGTATCATGTGTCATAGGACTCCTAGGTATTATTTTACCGATAACCGAACTATGTTTCGCCGATTTACAAAATAAATTTTTGCTATTGGCCGAAGAAAAAACATACACGCAATTATTTTTCGAACTTATGATAGGTAGTAACCAATGTTAGCACAGTTACTTGAAGACTGAGAAAAGCGAATCAACTCCGAGCTAAACGAAGTAAACGATTGCCGATATTATTCTGTACAAATCTTAGCGTTAAAACTTAGGTTATAGAGCTTGAAGTGAACTGTCAATAGGGTATTTTTTTTTGTATCAGGTGCATCAGCGCCTGCGGAAGATCCAAAGTGATAGCCTTTGCAGTTTGCACGACACCATCCTTGTGCCACAAAGGCTAAAAAGCCGAAACAGTCATTGTCGTACACACTAGCGAACGACCAAAAGAGAGAGTGAAGTTGTGGCGAGACAGTGCTTCCTTACCCAAACCATTCGTTCCACCTGCTGCAGATCTCCCACCTGTACATGAGTAGCTTTGGGTAAACTTGAAGTCTTTAAACAGACTCCGGACCCAGGTTGACCGAAGCAAGGAAAATCTGCTGAAGATTCATAGACGACTCCGCCTTGGAGTATAAATGTGGTGCTGTTCCACAAACGAAGCCATGAAGGCACACTTAATATCGTGTCCTGCGTGTCCTGTCAGCTGCATGTTACAGTAACTGGTGGACGCTAGTGATGGCGCCAAACACGTGGCGAAATTTTGGGCCGAGTCTATTTAGATTACAATCGACACGCAGGTGGAATGACAGCTCGCTTCACAGTTTTCATACTGAGATTTTTACAGAATAGACCATAATTATATTACGAAGTGATAGAGTGCCGCGAGTATTCTTGTGGCACTCTAGTGTCGCTGCCTCGGCCCGGCTAGGGTGCCGTGAGCGTTGCATTGTCACTGTCACTTGTTATTTAGGTTAGGTTAGAACTGTGACCACACAACGCACGAGCCGAGCGAGCGTAGCGAGCGGTGCCGCGGTAGCGGCCGGCGAAGTGCCAGGGTCCGTTTAGGCAAAAGAGAATGTAATGTTTTGGGAATGTGATGTTTTACAGCGATCTAACCTCGACAATCAAACAAAATACCAAGTGACGTGACTTAGTGACAGTGACAATGACAATCCAATGCTTGCGGCACTTTGGCCGGGCCGAGGCGGTGTTACTAGGGTGCCTGTAGTGGCACTTTATCCGATAGGGATAGAGTGCCACCGGTGGCACTCTATACACTGCCATTATATTATTAATATTTACCCCGTATCTGATTAGATTAGTCTCAAAACCAACTCCTACACATTAAGTTAATAAATAGGAGCAGTGCTAAGACGTACGTGCTGTCAAACAATCTTCACGCGTTTACGTTAACAACTGAAGTCTCACTATTATGATTGAAGACCGTAAATATTATTTCAAGCGTTCGTCGTGCAGTACCATTCATAGAAAACCTTGATGCTGAAAATATTATTATACTGTGAAGTATTACTTCAAAGTCAATTAAGCAGAGCAGTTCTAAAGGTCTTGTTATAAAATTACTCTATGGATTAGGTGAAAAATATTATAGAACAGTGGCCCCAATTTCGCGCCCAATTTGCCACTTTGTTTATAAATGGATATGTTTTTGTGGGTTCCGTAGAATGACTAACGGAACCCTATTTACTAAGCCTGCGCTGCGCGCTGTCCGTCTGTCTGTCTGTCACAGGGCCTGTATCTTTTGAACCGATTTAAGTAGACATTTGAAATCTTGACAGAGTGTCTACTACTATGGTCGCTATATTTTACAACTAGCTTTTGCCCGCGGCTTCGCCCGCGTGGATGTCGGAAAATATCCCACAGGAACGTGCTACCGGGATTCAGAGTATCCTATGTCCTACCTAACTCAGGTCATGGCCTATCCTTATACCTTCTTTCTTCTTTTTCAATTGAAAAGTTAAGTATGTTCTCAATCCAGTTTGGAAATTCGGGCAGCCGAGCCGCTTACAGCTTTGAGACGAAAACCTTTTTTTTTTTTTTTTTGAGATATCATCTAATAACTTCTCTCGCTCTGGGTGGAGCGGAAGGGCATGTCAGACTCTTACTGACTAAAACCCACCCGTGTTCCATCAGTTGCCTGTACGTCGCCTGGGGCCACGGTCTCCCCTTAGGACTTTCCCGCAACCCCGGCAGGCATCGGCCCTAGCGGACCCGTCAATTGTGCTGACATCTCTAAGAGGCGCGCGTAGAACACAACGCGCTGTCGACCCGGGCCTGGTCCTTATCGGACGGCGAGCTACCCATTGTGACAGGGCGCTAGTCCTACTCTTTTTTTCTACCCACAACGGAGAAGCTCTTGGCCTGCATCTCACCTGATGGTAAGTGATGATCAGGCCGAAGGTGGAAGCGAGCTTCACCCGGAATCTTCAACCATTAGGGGAACAGCTTATCTTATCTACTGCCGAAACACAAACATGCTGTTAACATTGTTGTTATACTCACACTATCGCCCGGTTAAAAAATAAAAAACAACTGGTTTATATGACTCTAAATGCCTTACTTAAAATACTAATTATTAATTTTCCTATTAATAATATAATTAATTTGTAATACCTACTCTAGGGCCGCCATTGAACACACAATACTTATGTACATGACGTTAGAAAGGTTAATTTATGAACTTTAATAACTTTTGACAGACTGGGAAAATTGTAATTAAATAAAGATTTAATGATAATTCAAGATAAGGACTATTAAGTATATTTCCAATACCTTAAATCTCTTTAAAATAAGACACAAAAAAATCAATATTACATGGAAATTTTAAATTCAACCCCTATTTTACCCCTTTGGGGGTTGATTTTACAAATACTCTGATACGCGTATTTCCTTATTTTTTACGAAAAGCATAAATGCAAATTTTCATATCGCTAACATAAGAAATCCCACAAATCATACAAACTTTCATCCCTTATATCACCCCCTTAAGGGTTATTTTTGAGACAAAAAGTGCCCTATGTCTTTCTCCAGGATGTCATCTACCTCCTTGCCAAATTTTAAAATCTCTTGAAAATAAGATCAAAAAATCAATTTTACATAGAAATTTTAAATTCAACCCTTATTTTACCCCTTTGGGGGTTGATTTTACAAAAACTCTGATACGCGTATTTCCTTATTTCTTTCCAAAAGCATAAATTTAAATTTTCATATCGTTAACATAAGAAATGCTGGGTTTCCCATACAAACTTTCATCCCTTATATCACCCCCTTAAGGGTTATTTTTGAGACAAAAAGTACCCTATGTCCTTCTCCAGGATGCCATCTATCTCCTTGCCAAATTTTATCGAAATCCATTCAGTGGTTTAGCCGTGAAAAGGTAACATACAGACAGACAGACAGAGTTACTTTCGAATTTATAATATTAGTATGGATGGTAGGGAAAACCCTTTGTGGTGGTTTTTTTTAACAAATAGATCAAAGTTTTTTTTACGTTTTTTCCCTAAATCCAATTCAAAGTTCTTTCTACCTGCAGAGAATTTTATAGTCTTATAATTTCCTGCGTTTGATTCTTCAATAAACAGATAGTGTAGAAAAATAAAATACCATAAACAATCTGTCAACATCAGTCCTCCTTAGTAAGCTTCTTACAGAAATAAAATACGAACAACGACAACGCAGCGACAACCGTAATTATTCTCAACCGATTACGGTTAAATTTAGTAACAAGCGGTCCCTCACTACTTATACATTTTGTTTTAAATCGTGACTAAACAAGGAAGCATTGTATTTGCGTCTTCTGAGATTAATAGTCGAGTTTCAGCTGTCGTTAGGCGAGTTTCGCGACTAGTGATGCGAATGTTACAAATTTTGTGAGTATGATACACGAATACACGATGGATATTATTGGGTTCTGAATAATCGCATTTAGCTATACCAACGTAGTAGTGGTGTCAAATTCTAAATACTGTTGTCGTTCTTTTAACAGGTGGAGAAAAAGATAGAAAAACGTTGCTTGAAATTAAGTGACGTTTAAACGTCAACAATATATTGTTAAACAGTCTATTTCTTTTCTATGTTTAATAATGGCCAGCAAAGCCGATACCTATCGACTATTCTGCCAGTGTCGAAAGTGCATTGGAAAAACGTGCGTTATACAGGCGCGTTACGTTTTTTAAACTCCAGATTGTAAAATTATTTGACAGGTTAAGTTGACATATAATAATGACTGATTTTTACGATGTTGCTTTGTAGTTAAAATTTATAGCTAAAGAAAACTAATTCTGCCTTTCCTACATCTGTATGCAACGCTTTTAACCATCAAGACAAGAAAAGATGGTGAGATATCCATTTCACTCGTCGGGAAGCATCATCGACGAAGTGAAAAGATGGGTATCTTGCATTTTAAATGCGGACATTACCCCTTATTTAACAAAATAGGCTGTAAACTGTTACACTTTTATGTAAACTAAACAATTAACATTTGAGATAATAATTAGGTATTGTCCAATAGTGTCCAGCCAGTGTCCACTACTCAGGCTAATAAAATTGAAAAAAGAAGCAGAAACAGACTTTTGTAAAAACGAATTCTGTAACAAATTAATTATTTTAAGTGAATCTAATGCGACTTCAAACTAGACATTGGAATAGCGAAATGAACTAATTATGTTGAATTCTTTCTAGTTCCTAGATACTTAACGAAGTTTGAACGCTTTGAGAGACAAACAAGGGATCTAGTGGTCCCCAAATAAAGGCACCGGCAAAACGACGCGACGCGACTGTAATAAGTAAAACAATTTCTAAGAAAATTTCACGGTTGAACAAAGTCTGCACGAGCCTTAACGAAAATCCATTGATGAAACTATCAGTCGGACGTTCAAATTATATAAATATTTCGATAACCTCTACTTATTTCAATTTACTGTTTCAACGAAACCTCATTAATATATTAATAATGTCATCAACGAATTAAAAAACCGTAACAAAAATGAAAAATGGCGTTATAAAAAAACAATTATGGTTGTAATTACATGCTACATTATCAAGCTTACTCAAAAAAAGAATTAGTTTCATAGTAACGTAATTACTGTTATTTTAATCGAGTGAACATGGAGCATCGATGGAAACAATGGCTTGGTTGGCAGCAAAACGATGCACCGTCGTCTTCACCGAGCAAAAAAATAGTTCAAGTTGTGTGGGATAGGGTTGCCAACTTATAATTTGCGAGAATATTAATCAAAATGATTTAAAACGAGTGAAACTAGCTGGGAAAAACAGTACTATATTTATAATTTTCACAATAAAAAAAACACATTATGAAGTTTCCCTCTTTCGATTTTCTGATTTATTATATCAAATAGTTTTAGTAACTTAATTACAAATATTTGAAGAGCAAAGATGTTGGAAAATGATAGTAAATATTTACGATGTTCTCGTGTTTTTATTAAAGGCACCATATTATTAACGCGACAAGAAAGCGTATGAGATTCACCAGTGCGTTGAGCAACGAATTATGCTTATCAAATTGTACTCAAAAGAGCCTTTTACGGCGAGGAACAAATCTGAGCAGACAGGCGACACAGATTTTCGCGTATGTGATGCCAATTAATCGAAGTCAATTAAAATGTAATTAAAAAAGTGTCCATATCTGGGCAAAAAATGCAAGTTCGTTTTTCCGTATAGCATAGGTATCTTAAAGTCTATACAAATCCGTGTTTCCAATTGGTGTTATTTTCAGTTAAATAAAATATCAACTTTAAGTAAGTGTAAATTAAGTTGACTTCAGAATGGCGATTGCAAAAGTAAAAAAAATGCTTCTAGTTTTAGCGCGAATTATTTTTTTGTGTGTCAAAAATAAATACATATTAATTAAATATTCCAAACATTTAAATATTATGTGAGTCATATCCAAAAAAGTTGTACCTTTTTCATTAGTAGGAGTGTCACATGAAGTTATCTCGATAATTTTTGCAAGAACAATTTTGATTTTTGGTAGAATAGTTTAACTGAACATTTAAGCTAAGCAATTCATTTATAAACACAGCTATAGCTCAATAAAATCAAGAGAAAATAAATGTTTATTGTCTAAAAATGGTGAAATTTATGAAAAAAGTCAGTGTCATTCTTCAATTGCAACTTTTATAAAGTCAGTTTTAGCACTATTAATAGCTATTATTACATTTATCTTAACGAAATATGCAAACCAAGAACTGTGAATTCATGATTCTATGCTTTTTAATTGATAAATTAAACAAATAACTATAAAAAACCGGTAAAAAAGAAATGTCCTAATTTTTCGAACCATTTACTCACACTACTTAATGACGCGGATTTTTACTGTAACAATTCATTGAGCCATGGTAGCGTTATGAATATCGATTATGGCAACACTGATGCGTTTTACAAATAAGCACGCCGTCTTGTTTTCTTGACAGTTTTAGTGTAAAACTAAAATTTGTGTGAGGTGGCTGTGCCGGGACAAAAAGTGAACCAGTTTACTGACGGTGTTTGTACTGCGAAAAAAGTGAGTTAAAAACATGTTTCACATTGTAGATTTAAGAAATCTAACATATCGTGAGATAGAACTGTATAGAAGTGATAATATTAAACAATCTGCAAAATTATAAGAAAAATTAGGTTGTGTCCCTCAATTTAGTGACACAATTTCATGACTTTCCTGACGTCAATAAATTGTAATCCTCAATTTCTTGACACAATTTCATGACTTGCCTGACATCAGTAAATTGTAACTCATTATTAGGCCGAGGTCACATAACAAGAATATTTTTACCATACAGTTTATATAGAAATATTATTTTAAATGCAGTATTGTTTTGTTTATTAAACCCTACTTCAAAACAGGAGGGAGGTGCTCAAGTCGTCTGAAATGATTGAATTTATTAAATTTTTGTGAAATAGTTATTTTATTTTGAGATTTTTAGATGCTGTTAACTGCTGCACAGCGCAAAAAATCTTAAATAGTACGCTTATATAAAGAAAACCGTTCAAAAAATGAAGAAAAAAGAAAAATCCATTTGGAAAAGGTAAAAAAGAGACCAAAAAAATAATTTAAGACTTGTCATCTATTGTATTCTGTAATGTTAAATAAAATATTATATAAAATATAACATTAACGATGATTAAGTATTTTTATTAATTATTCAGTACACACCTTTACATTTACCATTTCCTAAAATTTATTGACAAAACCATTTCCTAACCATTTCCTGACATACCATTTCCTAACATTTCTTGACATAACCATTTCCTTACCATTTCCTGAATGTACACTTTTTTTGGATATGACTCATGTATGTAACTACATCGTGAACGCAGTTTAGATTGGCCGCTAGCCACTGCCACTGCGCTTGCATCACTTGCATGTTATCAAAATTTACAAAAAAAACCGCATTAGATAGGTATATTATCAATGTTTGCTCACGTGTGAGGAAGCACCGTGTCATTCCTTATCTACCTGTAAATCTTGCATTACGTCATTGTAATTATAGCAACTCACGTGGTTCTACGAACGATACTGCGCACTGGCGTATACAAAAATTCTTTGAAGTTCTTTCAATACGTTTTTTTATTCATTGTCGTTTTTAGTCGTATAAAAGTATTTCAATTAGGAACACGGCACATTTGACATTATACAGTAAATAGGTATGTAGGTACTAAATTTTGGAGTACTGGGAGAAACCGTTTACCATTGACTACTTGAGCACCTACCACATTGAGTTCAGATACCAGATGGTATTTGTGATGATTTGTTTATCTGTCACACCAAGCATACTTGAAGAAATACTAATCTTATCTTTAAACTTCCTAGAACATACCTCAGGCGATAAAAATAACATTAGTTATAAAACATCTACTATTTTTGCAAAACAAACTATACTAAACTTATATTAGAATAGTTTCCTTGTTGCTCACAGCATCCCACTTTCCTTAAGCAGTCTTGATAGTCATGCATACTGCTTATGGCTGCTATTAATTGGTGTATTTGTTAATGCTGTAGGCATCTAACTTGCTAGTTCAAATACCTTAATACAGTGACAGACAAGCATTAATTTACCAACGCCGCGCTAGTTTCAGTTATTCCTTGAATACGTTTCTTAATTGTGACAGAAACGTAATAAAAGTAATCAGGCGTTACTTTTCAATTTTGCACATTACAGTGGTAACCCTGACAAATGTCAAACGTGACGTGACTCACCTGTCAAGCTTTCGCGCGGGAAAAATGGCGCACAAGCACAACAAAAATGGCGACGTTACGGTGGCCAGTGAATCACGAAGATTGCGGTTTGGCGATAGTTTTTTATTATTTTATTTCACCGCCGCATTCCGAGATACTTTTGATGTATTGTATTTTTACTGTTTCGTGAAAATTTAAGATTTACCGCCATTGCCTGTGTCTGTGTCTAATCGAGTTTTTGCGAGAAAGTTATATTAATAAAAATATTTTTTGTGGGGATATGGAGTAGTTATTGAGGATTAAAAAGGAAAGTTAACCTAAGCCTATAGGAAAAGCCCTGAATTGGTAGACTTCGTCCTACACACCTTAAAGCTTTGTGCAGACCAGCGCGACTTCTCGAGCGACGCGACACCGGTTATTGTTATACCGTGAAGTTGTCTTAGAAATTGTATTCTTCGTGTCGCGTCGCGCGACAAGTTGCGCTAGTCTGCAGAAGCCTTTAAACTAACGTTTTAATTCAACGTGATTAAGCCGAATGAACGCCAAAATAGTCCTGTCTGATTTGCCAGTCAATCAATGAACTCCTCGAAACAATATGCAGTCAGGTTTCATCAGTCAATTCTTTGTTGGTATGCTGACGTATCGCGAGCACGTCGACAGATTGACTAATACAACGTCTTCCTGCATTTATTCAAGTAATGGAACGCGTCATTATCTTGATCATAAACAGTTTGTCAGTTTATAAAACAAGAAAGCAGGGTTTGTGCAGAACATACAGTTACTAAACAAACTAATGTATCTGGTTAGCCTGAAATCTTCGACAGAAGATAATCGAAATGGGAGATACTAAACTGAATAATTAATTATTGTGTGTGGGAAAGGACTGGGTGGTCTATGGTATAGCGTATATCCACAAGGTAGGCTCCATACCGCCCGTTGTGGAATACTAATTGCTTTGTTTGACATTAACACAGATTCCAAGACCTATACGGAATATTCATTACCACTGCTTGCAATACTTGAATCTTGGAATCCAAAGAGTACTAATGGCATGCAGAATGATTATTTTAACAGTCGACAACCGATCAGAATGCATTATTAATAGTATATTTAGTTATGCGACAATAATCGACTAATCGCAGACGTTTTTGACTATTGCACCTCATTATTTGGGTTGAAGACTATTGAGGAAGACCAAAGTAATGATGAATGTTGTAGAATCCTGTTGTTGAATACGTATCACTCCACTGGCTGATCACCACACCAAGCCTCGTAAGCAGACACTCTCCGATTTCAAAAGTTTCCCGTCATTCATGGTGAACTGACAGTTGACATTAGTGGCAGCGAACTCACTGCTGACGTGCATGAGATAGTGTTTACATATCTATTAAATATATACATTACAGATGTATTATTAGAAGACCATATGCCTAGAAAGACGCATGAATGCGTGAATTCACCCAAAATAAATTGAGGTAAAAGGGTAGGAGCATGATGATTTGCAGAGAAAAATCAGGCCAACGAATTTCAAAGACTGCAGAAAATGTCGATAAAACAATTTCACAATCCAAGTTATGCAAAGCTTACTATCACAATGACATTTCGAAACGTTATGGAATGTGAATAAACATAATATTCCGGTTTCGAAAGTATTTAGGTGGCGGGACTATTGTTGATGATTGCGCTGCATATGAATCATGAATTCTCATAAGTTTTGCATTCCGTTATAGGAGTGTTGTGCTCTTTGTCACCTCGTATTTTATAATCATCACCATCATCAACCTATGAATGTAACTCTCACTAATGAGACACAGGCCTCCTCTCTGTAAGAGGGAGTGGGCCGTAATCCACCACGCGGATCGTCGCAGATGTCACAAGTCTTCGAAGTTTTTGTTCTAAGACATGCCGGTTTCCTCACGATATTTTCCTTCACCGTTTATTAATTTTATTATGTTATACTTATAATATTGCACTTAAAATCAAATTATATTCGCTTGCATCTAAAAAGATATGAGGAAAAGAGTATTAAGTTCACTCATTCTCTATCTATAGAAAAAGGACGATCCTCGGACCAGGCGGGTGTCTTGTCTGGTGGGCTACTTACTGGCCCAATGATTGATGTCGAGACGTTTTGTATACGGGGCGGATTTTTGAGATGGGGCAGTAAAAGCACCTTAACCGTTGTAGCTACAGGAAAATGGTCTTAGGAGACTGTCCTTAACTTTTAGACTTCTTGATTTGCATTCACAGATTTTGAAAAAAAAAATACAGTCGGCAAGAAAATGAGTAGTTTTTACAAAAACTTTTTTTGATGCCAATCGATCCTGTTTCTTATAAGGATCAAAAAACTCTACTGGACCAACTGTAAAAGTCAGAAGTCGCAAAAAAACGAAAAGGAATTTTCCTATTAGTTGCTTGCTTGCGCTATGAAATTACTTTGTGCACTAGGTTTGCTTGCGTTTAAGGATATTATTACTAAGATATTAAATATACAGATAGAGAGCAGTGAGAGCAGTGGTGGTCCAGTGGTATCGGCCCCGACTTACGAGTTGTAGGTCGTGGGTTCGAACCCAAGCAGGCGCTTTACTTTGTGTAAATAATTTCATCACCACTGCTCTCAAAACGGTGAAGGAAAACATCGTGAGGAAACTGGCATGTCTTAGAACCAAAAAAATCGAAGACATGTGACATCTACCAACCCGCACTGGGCCCGCGTGGTAGATTACAGCCCACTCCCTCTCACAGAGAGGAGGCCTGTGTCCCAGCAGTGGGAACATTAATAGGCTGATGATGATGATGATGATTAAATATACAACCTTCATGGATGACTGTCATTACGGGTAGTTAGAAGCCCAAAAGTCCGACAACCAGTCTTACCAAGGGGTATCTTGTTACCCAGTAACTGGGTTATGGAGGTCAGATAAGCAGTCGCTCCTAGTAAGATACTGGTTATTCCACTGCATTCGGTTAGACTGGAAGCCGACCCCAACTTAGATAGGAAAGGCTAGGGCAAATGATGATGATGGATAATGTAAAGAGAATGGAGAACAACGTTTTATTTGTTCTGCAAATAATAAATGACAATCACCAAAGCGACTGTCAAGTGTTCCGGTTTAAAAGATGAATACCTACCGATTTTTTTTTACCAGCAATTTCGTTAATATTAATATTCGTTCAGCTAAAGTTAAGTTACAACTAAGCTACTATTTTTATAACCACATTGAACATACCTACGCCAGACGTTTACGAAATTATATTAAAAGGAGAAAATTACATAGAACGAATATTTTTGCACGTTTAAATTACAGGCTCAAGAATCACTGAACCAATTTTGATGGAACTTTCTCTCTTCCGAAACTTTATTTGCGGTTGATACTAAAACGTTATTACTTTCGGGCGATGACAGAACAGAATTAAATTGAAATGCTGACATTTTAAATTGGTCTTGGAACTAAATCGGGTGTTAGTAATTTCATTAATGAAGTCTATAAAAAAGCGGCCAAGTGTGAGCCGGACTCGCACAGGAAGGTTACGTACCATCGATAATTAATATAACACAAATATTTAAAATAAACATTTAGTTTTTTACATAATTTATATTTAATTTTATTATTTCTTGTTATAGCGACCATAGTAGTTCACACTGTGTAAAAATTTGAAGTGTCTGCCTGTTACGGTTCAAAAGACACAGCCCTATGAGTTGACACACGTACGGACGGATGCTCAGCGGAACCTTAGTAATAGGGCTTCATTGGCAGCCTTTGAAAGAAAAAGAAAGAAAGAAAGAAAATACGTTTATTTGCTCTAAACATGACGCAAAGAAAAAACACAAAATAAAAAATTAAACAAGTTGAGGGAAAATATGCGTCACATCCACGCAAAACGGCCATCGCCCAGCATAATGCTACGACCCTATGCGGGACAGAGCCCCAGCGCTTTGGTCGCTTTGGGTACGGAACCCCTAAAAAGATTGTTTTGTATTTCCTTTTGGAGAATTGCTTCGATGTGTTAATTTTCTATATTTGGAGTATTCTGTATTTCATGTTAAACTACCATTTTACCATTTTAATCAAGTTTTGATTAGCAAATAAAAGTTTGCAAATCGGATTTCTAGATTGTCTGCGTGATTAAAAAATTGGCCAACTAGTAATAGACATTAATTTTGTAACAATAAAATAAGTTTATTTTATTTTATTGTAGTTGCTAGCTAGGAAGTCTTTTTAGTAAGTAATTAATATTAAAAACATGTCCGCGAACATCGCAACGTTGAGGAATTTAATAAAAACTGGCCAAGTCCGAGTCGGACTCGCACACAAAGGGTCCCGTACCGTATAAAGATAGAGCAAATAAAAATCCGAAAAAAAAAAACTGTTTCTCCCCGTACGCGGTGTATGGGGATCCTGTGCAAGAAACTGTTTTGTTGGCCTTTAATTATTTAATTAGATTTGTTACATTTTTATTAGATATTATTTGTTTTTATAGAGGGGCTTGTGGCTAAGTAATAACAGCCGCACGGATCAGGCTAAGCTACGCTTGCCGCGGTTCGTTCGTGGATGGGTGACCATCTTTGCATACCAAGACCCGTCGTCTCAGAAAGCACGTTAAGCCGTTGGTCCCGGCTGTCATTCGTAGATCTTCGACAGTCGTTGCGAGTCGTCAGAAGCCTGAAAGCCTGACAACCAGTCTTACCAAGGGGTATTACCCAGTAACTGGGTTGCGGAGGTCAGATAGGCAGTCGCTCCATGTTGTTAAGTAATGAATGCAACATTGTTCTATATTAATATTTTGGCAACATTAAATAATGTAAATGTCAATATGACTGTTGTGTCAAAACTCTCTCTGCTTTGTCGCGTTTAATACAGTCGTTATAATTTTTCACTCCGTTGTTTTATTAAAGTAATCCAAGTAAAGTAACCCAATCCAATCATAAATCTTCATGGTAGCAGAGCGTGGTTTACTTACCTGATAGTGATTACTCGGAATAATAGTGAAAATCCGAATATTAACCGGCGTCGAAAAAATTTTCACCGGCGTGGCGTCATACAGTTTGCCGTGACTTACATAATTATAATCGGAAGAAATGTCTACAAATTCGTTATTTAGCATTGAAAAACTCGTTGGTCGTGATAATTATGCCAATTGGAAGTTCGCAGTGAAGGCGTATCTCGAACTTGAAGATCTTTGGCAGTGCATAGAAACTCAAGATCCCGCTAAAGTTGATTCCGCCAAAGACGTAAAAGCGAAATCAAAACTGATCTTATTAGTCGATGCTATCAATTATGTTCACATTCAAGATGCGAAAACTTCGAAGGAAGTCTGGTCGAACTTAGAACGAGCATTTGATGATAACGGTTTAACACGAAAAGTAGCATTGTTGAAGGATCTGATTACAACAACGTTGGAATCCTCCAAAAGTGTCGAAGATTATGTGAACAAAATCATGACGTCTGCACACAAGCTCAGAAATATTGGTTTTACCGTAGACGACGACTGGCTTGGCACACTGATGCTTGCAGGGTTGCCGGAACTATATAAACCTATGATTATGGCGATAGAGAGCTCAGGCGCCAAAATCAGTGCGGATTTCATTAAAACTAAATTGTTACAAGAAGTTCCGAATTCAGAAACTACTGCTTTTTACTCAGCTAAGAAGAAATATTCTGAAAAACAGAATAGTGGAAAGCACAGAGGCCCAAGGTGTTTCAATTGTAATAAGTATGGTCACTTGGGTAAAAATTGTCGTGTACCGAAGAAAACACCCAATAAAAGTGAAGATAAAAGTTTTGTAGCAGCATTTTCAGCTTCTTCCGTTACAACAGAGCATGATAAATGGTATGTGGACTCAGGCGCGTCAATGCATATGACAAATCGCAGTGATTGGATGTATGATGTCAAATGTCCCCCGATTTCTACCATCACAGTGGCTAACAAGACTTCGTTACCTGTGAAAGCAATAGGAAAAGTAAATCTGATGTTACACGGTAATAATGAGAATAGAATACAAGTAAGAGATGTTTTGTACATACCTGAACTTGCTGGAAACTTATTGTCTGTCAGTGCAATGGTAAAGAATGGTTGTAAAGTTAATTTTAACGGAAATAATTGTGACATTTTTAACAGTAAAGGAGATTTTATCTGTTCAGCTAAATTAGAAAACAACTTATATTTACTTAATGTTAACAGAGAAATAAATGCCAACCTGAGTATTTCTGATATCTCAAATGATGTGGTCCTGTGGCATCGACGCATGGGACATTTAAACTTTCCTGATGTAAACAGACTACCAGAATGCACTGAGGGAGTGAGCCTGTCTTCAGAAAAGGTCAAGCTATCTGTGACCTGCACTACCTGTCTAGGGGGAAAGCAGTCGAGACTACCTTTCAACCATGTCGGTTCCAGAGCTTCAGAACAGCTAGAGGTGATACATTCCGACTTATGTGGTCCAATGGAGACTCCGTCTCTAGGAGGTATGAGATATTTTATAACTTTCATAGACGACTTCTCAAGATTAGTGCATGTATACTTCCTCAAAGACAAGCTCAGTATTTTAAATGCATTCAAAGATTTCCACAAGAAGGTAGAAAACGAATGTAATAAGAAAATTAAGGTTATACGTACCGATAACGGTTTAGAGTACTGTAACAAAAATTTTAATAATTATTTGAGTCAGTATGGCATACAACATCAAACAACGACACCATATTCACCTCAACAAAATGGTCTCGCAGAGCGAATGAACCGCTCTCTTGTAGAGAGAGCTAAG
Source organism: Conistra vaccinii (assembly GCA_948150665.1). Lineage (NCBI taxonomy): Eukaryota > Metazoa > Arthropoda > Insecta > Lepidoptera > Noctuidae > Conistra > Conistra vaccinii. Next base: position 14,502,075 of record OX411341.1, on the reverse strand, counting down.
TGCATGCTGTTGGATGCTAACTTACCAAAACCTTATTGGGCCGAGGCAACAGCTACTGCAGCATATGTTATTAACCGTTCGCCTACTACAGCTATAAACAAAAAGACCCCATATCAATTATGGTATGGTAAGGTGCCTAATTTGTCAAACATGCGTATCTTTGGTTCTGAAGTCATGGCACAAGTTCCCAAGGAGAAACGTAAGAAATGGGACCCGAAGTCACGAAAAATGATTTTTATAGGCTATTGTGATAACACCAAAGGATACCGCCTCGCTGATCCTGAAACAAACAGGATTATGAAGAGTAGAGATGTTGAATTTTTGGAGAATAAAAAAGAAAAACAATAATATATACTTACCTTGTGATGTTGACAGCTCTACCGTCGTACAGTCACCACCTGCGTCATCAGCACCTGAACCTGAAACAGAAAAACAACAATTAGAATCTTCAGACATATATGCTAGTGAAAGCTCCGATGAATATGCAACAAACTCAGACGAAGATGATGATTATGTTCCCAGTAGAAAATCAGATTCAATATATAAGAACTTACCAGAAAGTACCATCACCTTACGTCCAAGAAACAAACCTGAAGAATCTGAAAAGATTTCAAAACCTAGTTATTACTGTTCAATTAAAAATCCCAGAGATCCGGAAACTGTAAAAGAAGCATTGTCCTCAGAAAGAGCTGATAAATGGAGAAATGCCATGGATGAAGAATTTCAATCTCTGAAAAGAAATATGACTTGGACACTTACTGACTTACCTCCAGGAAAGAAACCTCTTCCTTGTAAATGGATTTTTAAGACGAAAACTGATGAAACAGGAGCTGTAAACAGATATAAAGCTAGACTTGTAGTTAAAGGCTATGCTCAGAAAAGAGGCATTGATTATGATGAAATATACTCACCAGTTGTAAGATACACTTCTGTAAGATACCTGATTGCACTGGCTGCAAAGTATGATCTTGATATTGACCAGATGGATGCTATTACAGCATTTTTGCAAGGAGATTTAGAAAATGAAATTTATATGACTCAACCTGAGTTATATGAAGAAGGAACAAAAGTATGCTTGTTACAGAAATCAATTTATGGTCTAAAGCAAGCCAGCCGGCAATGGAATGTTAAACTAGATAGTGTGTTACAGAAAATTGGCCTTACTAGATCTAAAATAGATCCATGCATCTATTACAGTGTAAAACAACAAACGATGATTTTTGTTGCTGTATGGGTAGATGATCTCATTATATTTTCTAATGATATTAATGTAAAGTCAGAAATTAAAGAAAAATTGAAAGGTGAATTTTATATGAAAGATCTTGGAGAATCAAAACAGTTTATTGGATTGAACATCATTAGAAATCGTAAGGAAGGAATTGTCATGCTTGGTCAAGAAAATTACATCAAAGAAACATTAGAGCGTTTTGGAATGTCAGAATCAAAACCTGTGAAAACACCTATAGAAGTGAATGTTAAATTTGATACCGTTGATACCGAAGGTAATGAGAATATTCCTTATCGACAGGCAGTGGGATGTTTACTATATCTGGCCCAGGCAACTAGACCAGATATTGGGTTTGCAGTAAATAAACTCAGCAGATATGTCAGCAATCCTGGACATCAACATTGGCTCGGTGTCAAAAGAATACTGAGATATCTCCAAGGAACAAAAGATTTAAAGCTATGCTTCAGTAAAGATTCCAAAGGAATAAGAGGCTACTGCGATGCAGACTGGGCCAGCTGCTCAGAGGACAGAAGGTCCTGCACTGGTTACATTTTTATTTTTCAGAATGGTGGTATTGCGTGGAACTCCTGCAAACAACCAACAGTTGCTCTGTCTACAGCCGAGGCAGAATATATGGCTATGGCGTCTGCGACACAGGAAGCGTTGTGGCTCCGTCAATTGCAACTGGAAATTGGTCTGCAAGAAGAAGGTCCCTTACCCATATATTGTGATAATCAGAGTGCAATACGTTTAGCTTCAACTGATTGTTATAAACCTAAAACGAAGCATATAGACATTAGATTTCATTTTTTAAGAGATAATTATCATAATAGAAATGTAAATTTTGTGAACTGTAAAGGTAGTGATATGGTAGCGGACATATTAACCAAGGGGACTACTTTTAACAAACATGATTATTGTATAAAGAAAATGGGATTGCATTCTAAAGGGGGTGTTAAGTAATGAATGCAACATTGTTCTATATTAATATTTTGGCAACATTAAATAATGTAAATGTCAATATGACTGTTGTGTCAAAACTCTCTCTGCTTTGTCGCGTTTAATACAGTCGTTATAATTTTTCACTCCGTTGTTTTATTAAAGTAATCCAAGTAAAGTAACCCAATCCAATCATAAATCTTCACATGTAAAATACTGGTATTCAGCTGCATCCGGTTAGAAGGGAGGCCGACCCCAACATAGTTGGGAAAACGCTAGGCAGATGACCATTTGTTTTTATAGACAGACAGTTGTTCACAGATTGTGTATTTCTATTGCCGCTAATATGTAGAAATACACAATCTGTAAAAATTTCAACTGTCTAACTATTACGGTTCGTGAGATACAGCCCGCTGACAGACAGACGGACATACGTACACGGACGGACTGCGGTTCCGTTTGGCACCCTTCGGGTACGGAACCCTAACAATACTTGAAATGAACCGTAAAAGTTGCTGTAAACGTAATTTTAAACAGAATTAATGTTTAATTCATGTATGTTCTTCAAAACATGCAGTACGTTGTCCCCTGTGTATGTTATATCATACATTTTCTTGTTACTGCATAAGTATTAACACCTTTTTAAAGACAATGTATGTCAATAGGTCAACAGCGACTGAAGAGGCTATTCGCGAGTTAGAACGTTTTTAGTTCTGGTACAGTAGATTTGTGAGAATTGACTAACATACCTGAATGGGTAATTTTGTTTATTTTTTACTTTTTTTTACAGTTAATAGACCACCCAAATTACCTAAACTTAAAACCAGCTACCAACCTAATAAAAATTAACACCGCTATAAAAAATATCTTGTAAAAATTTACGGTTTGACAATAAATCGTAAATCATAAATTTTAGTTAAATAAATAAACACTGTAGAGCTTACCGGAAATTATCCCGCGCCATGTTGACTGCGCGGGAGTCGGGGGCAACGATCTCGTCTATGACTCAAGCGCTGTATTGTCTTGGCGTTAAAAAGTAAAAATTAAAAAGTTAAGTTGACACTTGATGACTTGACTTGACAGTTGAATGCAAGGTTGAAGAGATGGAGGTTTTTTTTTATTCGTGTTTTATGTTTTTTGTAATTGTGGTGAATAATTGGATGTTGAGTAGATGCACTCAATATTGATGGACAAAATTGCATTTCATAAATTAATATTTTTATGTACCTAATCAGTATTTTTGAAAATTGTACCTATAATTTAAAAAGTGTTGCATATTTCATTTGTGTTACTATTGTGTCATGTGACAGAACACAGTTGTTACACAAAGGATATGTATGGAGTTAAAGAAATAAATTATTTGTAAAGATGTTTAGCTGATCGTACTGAACGTTTTATAAATTGAATCACACAAAAAAAATTAATTAAATTTACAAACGTAACAAATGACCTAGAGACAGGTAAAACAAGGCATAATGAATGAGTAATAAAAAGTTATTAACATAGTGATATCATTACTATATTATGTCATAGACAAGTTAATGTTTTCCTCAACTAGCATGGGAAGATGTTACTAACATCGTTCTATCTACGACTATAGTATGTTGCAAAAGTATATGACGAAGTGTAAACAAACCACTAAATGAAAATAGTAACACATTCATGTGTATTTAGAAAGTTTCAACTTTACCACACACCACTTGTTTCAGCAATTATATTATTAGTAAATTGTAATTGAAAAATCCAACGAAAATATTGAGGTTATAAAATTTAATCAAATCAAACGTTTATTTGCTAGAAATCCAATGTTTTTGTACAGGTCAGATCTTATAACCTAGGTGTCAATGTATTCTATCTGCGTGCAAATTTTTATTAAGTTTACATACTTACATTGCTTATTTTATTACTAACCAATTTTTTTTTAACCTTAATTGTCAAATGAAAAACACCTTAAAGATGATTTCAAATAAGAGTTTCGGGTTTAAGTATTCAAATAATCAACTCAAAGCACTCAATTTATAAGTGGCACTACAAATTGGCATCGACAATTACGTTTTTGAATTCTGGTGTTTACATTATTATTAGATCCTTTTGGAACATACCATACATACTTACAATTGCACTCGTAATAGTTTTAATATAAAGCTAGGCTCATGTGATGTGAAAATACAGGCTTATCTTTGACCTACTATCTGGTTCCTTTGATGTGAGAGCACTTGTACATCAGCCTTTTACTAAGCCTTTTCTTCCGAGAACTGACGAGTAAGTATACGAAATTCATCTTTCGTATCGGCACGAACTATATCCTACAATTCATGAACGAAATATTCTATTCGTCTATATTCGTCATACTGAAAACTTTTCCATATGAGAGCCATATCAAATCGTAAAATAAACAACTTTTCTTAATAGCAAATATTATGATGGTTAAAAAATGCTTTGTTGTATTTGTATGTACCTTTTATCTGTGGAAATCCAACGTGACGTGAGTACGTGACGCAACTGACGTTAGTTTGACAGCTAGAACGTCACAGTTGGCAAGATTTGTAATCTTATATCTATGGGCTAGGCTTATTTCGATAGCTTAGAAGTACTTTAAATACTAGTTCTAAAACGATACTTGAACTTGAATCTCGATTTGTATGAATTCTGTTAGCTTCGAATTGGCATTCACACTTGATAATCTATTTCGAATAAGGGCCTTGGCATCAGTATGTTATTCGGAGCAACTGACATCCGATTTTATAAGACCTCCAGAATTTGATTCATTGATACTGGTAGGTATTCCAAGGTTAGAGTCGTTACCGGTTTTAAAACTATACTTAACGGAAATTGTAGATATTATTTTAAACTGAAGTATTATGATAATTAGCTATTATTTAAATTAATTTCGGAAGTTCTCTGAATGGTTAAGTCAAGAGTTTTTTCGGACTCTGGTTACTTATCACTTAATTAGGCTAAGCATTATTCCTGGCATTTTCGCACAAGTGCAAGATGAGACGGGGGAGCATTGATGTAGAATAAAGCAATATTATGCTAAACTATCTATGTAACATTTTTTTAAGTCAAAGCACGACCTGAGTAACGTTTAGGTATAGACCTCAGTCTAAGTCAAAATTCTGAGAGAAACTGGCAGCAGTTTTAACAGTGTACGAAAATTCCTCTACAAATCTTAATCTGCCTTAGAATACGTGAAATATATCCATATAAAAACTGTGACGTATAAGATTATATACGTATATGCGTTCGTTCACTTGCGTTTTCTTTTGAAAGCATGAACGCAAGGCCGCTAAGCCTTTCAACTAGTATCGGGTGACGTCAAAGATATCTCATATGATATGAGTATGTTGGCAGCATTGTGTATGTGGACTTACGCGCGTTCTTCATTTGAAACTCGTTTGAAAAGTTTACGTCTGATGATGTCATTGATTTATAGTTTTTCTCGAAGAGGATCTACTAGGTATGGATTAAAATGTACAACTTAATTTCTGTGCGTGAAGACAGATAAACCTTCTCGAAGTTTTAGAAATAATAAATTAGAAGTAGATGTTATCTTGAAAAACGATGCCTAGCTGAACTTTGCCAGCTGTCCAGAGAGCGTCGGACGTTTTAAGAATTGCAGTATGATGTATAGTCTCTCAGGGAGACTGTTTTCTCCTCTAAGTTTCTGATAAATTGCTCCGGAATTGGCGACCGTGCCAAGTTGCAACTGATATTCCTCTGTAATTGTTTAAGGGGGATGCGCCAAGGTAGCCCGCGAAATTCAAATTTTCTAACGTTTTTTGCAATTTGCAGGTCAGTGTCAGGTTTTATCTTGATTAAAATATGATTTGCGAGCGTAACAAATATGGCTTTACAGAATTATAATCATTAGAATCAGCTATACAACTCCGTATGATAGAATAGGTAACCCCCAAATATCTTGATTTCATGAAATCATGATATTTGGGGATTACATGAACTTATAGAGTTGTGTTGATGATTTCTGTGATTATAATTCTATAAATAAACATTTGATACGGTCGCAAATCATATTTAACTCAACGTACAACCTGATAATGCCCTGCAAATTGCGAAAAACTTAAGAAAATTTGAATTTCGCGGGCTACCCTGACGCTTTCGCCTTAAAGAAATAAATCGTGCAGAGGAAAAAACTAAATCAAAGACTACCCAAGGTCCAATAACCCGCCGTAAAGTTACATAATACAAAACATTATATCTATTTCGTAACCGGTAATCAATGGATGGGATACAAAACATTAGAATTGCAAGAACACGATTTTATAGATGCCATTATCGCCCGGTTCCACGGCACGGAATGTGAGCTACACACGAACGGCGAATGCATGACGAGACTTAAACATTTAACCTTCTTAAAACATACATGGTGCTTGGAACTGTCGAGATTATTCAAGATATTTCCATTGTGCTATGGGAATTGTAGTAAAATATGTGTAAGGAGCTTACGAATAATTCTTAAAGTATAATTTCTTAAGTATGTTTGTGAGAGAAAGTTGGTATTGAGGATATTATTGATAGGTGATTAGTCTCATGTGATTAGAGTACGAGAAGATACAATGGATGGTGTCAAGGGCGTCGCCAGCCGATGGCCCACGGGAGGGCATGTTTATATATGGAGGATGGGAAAAGTATGATTTGTAGGTAGAGTCGAGAGGACAAATGAAACTTAAGCTTACACTTGTAGTGCGAGTCTTACCTCTACGACGCACTATGGGGCCAAAATCGACGCTGGTGGACATTAGATTTTTGACAAATCAGTTTCAACTCGGTAGTCCCGATAGGAACTGAGAAAAGTAATCATTTCCATTTTGAATGTATGCATTGGAAACGGACTTTTCGGGTCGTTTTTCCCAAAACTGTTCAGAACTGTAGAGTTGAAACCTAATAGGTATTATTACTGCAATGGGCCTACCACCAAGGTGAAGTCTAACCGAATGCAGCTGAATACCAGTATTTTACATGGAGCGACTGCCTATCTGACGTCTACAACCCAGTAACTAGGTAATACGATACTACTTGGTAAGATTGGTTGTCAGACTTTCGAGCTTCTGACGAGCCGGGACCAACGGCTTAGCGTGCTTTCAGAGGCACGGAGGAGTCTCGGTATGTTAAGATGGTACAGATGGTACAGAAGATGGTACTTGCCGGGGTTGGTCCGAGGATGGGTGACCAACTGGGTCACCCATCCTCGGACCAACCCCGGCAAGTGTAGCTTAACCTGATGAATCGACCCGTGTGGCTGTTATTACTTAGCCACGAGCTCCTCCACGAGGATGATGAAGATGTCCTTTATAAAGTTATACTGTTTAGGTACCTACTATCAGTCTGAATCACCTCACTGCTGGGCAAACACAAAGGTTAAAAAATTAAGTAAGCTCGAAATAATGGATGTGAGCGTTACTTTTTGAGCTTAAATCGTGTTGTGTTGATGTAACCATGTAAAAAAAAACCAAATAAAACTAACTTTTTAATAATCATAAATTACCAAAGTTGTGTTGAAAATGGGTCCTACGACGTGTCACGTGACGCCCAAATTTTAATTTAGAAACGCAATGTAGACGCTTTTATGGTCCATCTGAACTTCAATTTAAACTAACAAGCTACGTTTGGGCCTAATGCTTCAAATAATAAAGTCCATTTACTGACGAAGGATTTATTTCAGACGGCCACTTTTCAGATATCACAGAGGCTTGTGAAATAAGATTTATTAGCTGCTTTCTGTTTGATAAGTGGCTGTCTTTGTCCGATTGTGGCTTCTTTTGCCATTATTGTTTTACGAGAAAAAAAAAACAGCTTGTCTGCTGTTCTTAATTCGGTTTTCAAATGTAGAAGCAGTAGATAGGTAGGCTGTTTTTCTTTTGTTATGGCGACCGAAGTCATTGATTGTTAATTTGCTAGTTTGTCGCAATGTTAAAGATTTTTCTATTTTCCTGTTCGTTTATTTATCTTTCTAGTTTTTTACGTGAAGCATCGATAAATAAAGGATTATTTATCGGCCAATTACTTAATGTAATGTGATTATTTAAAAAAAACATACAATGAAACACAAGACAATAATAAAAAATAAGTAAAGCATTACTGCGTTTTTATTCATGATCGACATTGATATTCTTCCATCCATTGATAGTCACCCATCCACGGACCAACCACGGTAAGCGTCGATCAATCCGTGCGACTGTTACTTAGCCACGAGCCCCCATAAGCGAACCTAAGTATATTAAAGAGATTTTTTTTTTAAAGTTAATGTTCATGTAGGTTTTAATTAATCCTAACCAAAACCCAGTAATTATCCTTAACATTTTAGTACGTAAGTACATTATCACGTCCTAATGTTTAACTTAATTGACTCACTCATATTATGCTTCATTTCCTTTTCACGACCATTCTATCGTTTAATTTCAACTTTATACTTGTTCAGACTGTTAGATTATAATATGCAAACAAAAATATAGTCACCGCTCGGCTGACCTAAGCTGAATTAACAATAGTCTCAACTCCATCCAAAGCTTTTCAACTTAGTACTCTAAACACGTAGGTTTAAAGTTCAAATTTCAATGCTTAGAAAGAGGAGGTCATATGCATATTCAGGAAGAAACTAGCATACTGGGAACAAGGGATTAATATTTGAGCGGTTGGTAGCATTGGAGAGGGTTGCCAGTTTAAAAATGTGTCATTGTTACTTAAATTGAATTTTTATTTGGGGCAATTGGATTTTTGGTAGGTATATGTACGTTTAATATTTTTACATATTGAGAATTTAAAACATAATAATGAATACTACATGGGCTTCAAACGAGCTGTTATCCGCGTATCCAACCATTGTTTTCAAAGGCTTTTTTTGTTTTAAAGTCGTTTTCAGGTAGTCACAGAAATGTTATATTTGCATAGATAATAAAATATGCATTTTGTATGTGATTATCGGGTCATGTTTGTTTGAATGCACTGTTAACTTGGCCAACCAGATGCGTCTGAATCAGTCCCAGAACTAATAAACTAATAATATCTACTGGCAGTTATCTAAAACCGCTCTCTGAAGTAATAATTCTATAAGTTTTATTACTGTTGCACTATGTAAATAGCCTTGGATTACTTCCAAAGCATAGTATTGATGTTATTTTTTGGCAGCAAACCATTTTAGCAAGCCATGCCAAAAACCATGACATTTCTATGTAAAAATTAGCAAACGTAAGAGGATATGCAAAGAGGTTATGTCGGAATCTAAACCAGGCGATCGATTCTGTAAAAAAATTGGTGAAGTGCGCTAGTTCTTGAGCTGTCACTCCCTAGCATCATGAATGACAGCTCTATTCGCCTAAGATTCCATGCTGACATTTTTTCAGATTCGATCGATTGGGTATAACAACCGGTACTGGTGAAATAGGTGCCGGTAATAACCGGTATTTTCGGTTTTAACCAACAGCAGGCACATGGCAGAAGTTAGTTCCGTTGATTCGCCTTTTTCATTGTATGAATACTCGTATATGAATTTTCGATTCCAAAGCTTATTAAGTATGACAGAAGATAATTAAGCCTAAATATACCGTGATAGCAGGCAGGTAGTAGACAGGCAGTAGGAGCAGTGGTGGCCTGGGTGGTAACGGCCCCGACTTACAAGTTGTAGGTTGTGGGTTCGAACCCAAGCAGGCACTTTACTTTGTGTAAATAATTTCATCACCGCTGCTCTCAAAACGGTGAAGGAAAACATCATGAGGAAACCGGTATGTCCTAGAACTAGAACCAACCCGCACTGGGCCCGCGTGGTAGATATAGATTACAGCCCACTCCCTCTCACAGAGAGGAGGCCTGTGTCCCAGCAGTGGGAACATTAATAGGCTGATTATGATACCGTGACATTATTTTTAATTTTTTCAATTTAGACTCTTAATGCAAAGGTAGGTATCTAATTCCGAGATTATAATATTGATATTAAAATTAAGTGTGCCGCTTAAAGTCCAAACCAATCATAAGTTTTCCTTATTCGTCGTATCGATGAAATAAGCTTCAACCAGAATTCAGCCTCTTCGACAGCATTAGCGTTGTTTTCACAAATGTCTTCCATAGTGCAGGATTTTTGCACAGTGAGCAAGTTAAGATAGGTATTGTACCTTAATAATCTTATAATACAATGTTATACAGTGTATTCTTAAAAAATCTTCATTGCGAAAAAGTATTCTCCCAACATCATTGGTTCTAAAATTAAAAATGGTTTTGGCAAGTTTTTATTCATAATGAACAAGTTTTATATTAATTAGGTAAGTACCTACTATGCTAACTTACTTATTTACATAGAGGTTCTGATTTTGTGAGTCATACTTTTTCATACACGAGCACAAAAAAGGTAAGTAACTTTTAGTCAAAGCATAAAGTTATCATCAAACGTATAATTACGATGATGATCTATGATTATATGATGACTTACTCTAGAGTGCTTTATTCTAAACCAACCAGCCAAAGAGCCTTTCTTTGAGTCACTGAGTCTGTAATTAAAATACTATCAGTCTAGCGGTCTACCCATTATAAGTACTTTCAATCTACGCAGTCATACATTTTTTTTCTCATGCAGAAATTGCTTAGAAATATTTTTACCGGTACGTTAGGTCGATTCTAATGGCGGCTCGGAAGGTAGCCACCAGTGGCGAAGGGTGCCGTAATAGAAAAGGTAAGCCGGAGCCAAAAAAAAAAAAAAAAAAAAAAGATGGCTTACCAGGGGCTGCAGCCGTGCGTGAAGTCCAGTTACTTACAATTTGTGGCTAGCTTTCTGGCTCTTCAGTCTTGTACAGGCAGATGTTACTATTTACTATATGATAAGATGATACTATTTACGTGTCCAAAAAACCTTTTCATTTCCTGAATATTTTCAAGGGAACGGCTCAGTACCAAATTTAATATATGAGCGTAACATGGGACAAACATTGCCATATGGACATGCATCACGAATTTTCGCTTGTACTCCACCGTGGCTCGCCAGACATAACTGCCGCGCCGTCGTAAGATTGACCAACTAACTTATTTCTACAACGATACTGGTCAAGTATTTCTAACAACTGTTTGGATAAAACTTCAGCAGTTCGACTTTCGCTAACATCGTAAAAACCCAGGAATCGTTCTTCAATTCCAGTTTCTGATAAATATCGAAAAATTACAGTTAATTGCTCCCTATGACTGACATCTGGAGTTTCGTCAATCATTACAGACAGAAATTGAGCTTTATCTATCTCTAATCTAATGTGGTCTCGTAAAACGGATGCAATACAATGTATTAAATCATTTTGAATATCACTAGAGAGACCAGAAAACACGGGGTTCTGAACTGAAGATCATAGTTCTAAATGCGAGTTCATTACGGATCATATTTCCTCAGATATAACAAAGTTTTAATATAGTTACCGCGGTTATTGGAATTCAGACCTTCATCGTGGCCGCGAAAAGCTACTTCTTGTGTATCTAACAAAATAATGGTGTCAATAAACCGTTTCATTAAATTCCTATTTCGATTTACTTTTCTAATAGGAGCTTCATGCGAATTAGCGAAAAATAATCAAGTTGTTCTGTGATTCGTTTAACGACATCTGTCGGCGAGTAGAAATACTATTTTGAGATTTGTGAAGCTAGTTTGGCGTTTCAACACAAGATGACAGCACATCTGATTTTACTCTAAGAGTGAAATCAAATGTAATTATAATACAAAAAGTATTTTTAATTAAGGAATTTGTTTCATAATGTAGGTATTAATAAAGAATTCAGTATTAATTATGTGTTTCTTATTTTCAAACCTTGAAAAGCATGTTTCCTCACAAAGTAAATAATTCGTCAAGCAACAATCAAAACTATTTGCCGCCATCCTAATCCTACTGATAGTACTAATCATTTTTCAAATCTACTCTAATGATGTAAGTTCAACTTATTAAACTTTCTACTTACCCCAAATACCTAATTACAACGTAGTTCAATCAACGTACGTTTCTTTCACTAAACTCATAACACAAACACTATCTTAATCACTTTTCTATACCTGAAAACAAATATTACTCGTACTAGTAATGATAAACTAATGAATACAATACTACTACAATACAATACTAATAACTACTGTAAACAAATTATATGGTTGCGATTACGACAAAAACCAACACATTGTCAATCGAATGATGAAATAATGTTTTGATGTCCGAACATCGAGCCGAACGCATTACGATACTCAACGACAACAACCGAATATCAAATGCGAGAACGAGTGAGTAATAGCAATACATAGTTCTTTCTCGTTCACACGAGCGCGTTTTCGCCTACTGTCCCTATAGTAACTCGTTGCAAACCGGCTTACTCGGCTGCTAAGAAAGGGTGGTGTCACGTGACCGAGTGACGTCAAGACGGACTATATTTTCTATAGAAATTGAATTCACGATAACCCGTACGCGCCTACGAGTTATTTTAGAGCGAAATGTTTTGTTGTTGGGATATAAAGACAAAAAATTTTATGTAGGCGTTATGTAATGTTTTAATTGTATTCAAATACTTATAGTGTGATTATTCAATGACGATAGAGTGGTTGTGTTCCGAATTACCGAAGGGAAGCCGATAGGAATCGGCTTGTTAAGAGTCTACGCCCCTGGTAGCCACTCGCTGCGCAGTACCCCTGCTGACACATGAATTCGTTACTGCACAGCGACACTCCTCATTTTCCGAGCCGCCATTAAATTTGAATCGGGCTGTACTATCGTGGTATTCTTATGTTGATCAAGTCATTCATACTCATTATCCTTTTTTACAGCCCGACTTCCAATATAATATGATAATGTACCAATCCCCACGCTCCTGTACTAAGTTACCAACCCCTCTTTTCATTAGATCATAATAATCTATGATTATAAATACGCTAGCTGCGCCCCACGGTTTCACCCGCATAAGTCTCGCTCCAGAGGGAATATCTGGATAAAAGGTATCCTATGGCCTTCTCCATGTCATGGTCAACCCATGTGCCAAAATTCATCCAGATCTGTTCAGCCGTTTTAGCATGAAAGCGTAACAAACAAACAAACTCAATTTCGCATTTATAACATTAGTTAGGAACCTAAACGGATACCTAAACTCACGCCTTCTTCTCAAGGGGGTAGGCAGAAACTCCAGAACGCCACCTGCTACGATCCTTACCCTAATCCCACCACCCATACCCCTTATGATTATTACTGGTGAAATGTTGCCGACCATGTTATATACATTCATGAAAAAAATGGAGGAGCTCGTGGCTAAGTAAAATACATGCACGGGTCGATACATCAGGTTACGGGGTTGGTTCGTGGATGGGTGACCATCTTTACATACCGAGACTCATCCATGCGTCGGAGGTCCCGACTGTCATTCGTGGATCTTTGACAGTCGTTACGAGCCGTCAGAAGCCCGAATGTCTGACAACCAGTCTTACCAAGGAGTATGGTATTACCCAGTTACTGAGTTGTGGTGGTCAGATAGGCAGTCGCTCCATGTAAAATACTGGTATTCAGCTGCATCCGGTTAGACTGGAAACCGAGCCCAACATAGTGAAAAGGCTAGGCAGATCGAATGATACGTTAAAATAAAATTCCCTGTTGTTTCAAAGATTATATAGATATAAAATTAATTAAATCTAGACATTAATAAATCCTTGACTAACATGCCTACCATTGACCAAGTAACCCCAATAACCATGGTTATTGAAACAATATTTTAAAACGAGTTTGTTTTTATTTGTTACAGCTGGCAACATTCCTTAGAAATAGTGATGTGCCAATTATTTTGTTAAGTTACGGTTCGACAGTAATTTTAACCGGTTTTTTAAGCCGATTACCCTTTCTTCTTTTCTCTTGTCGGTACAAGCTATAACAGATCTACGAGAATATTAGCTAATTAAATCTGTGGAAAAAAAAGACAAGCCAGTCAGCAAGTTGGTAGCGTGGCTGCCAGGTTGCGTCCGATGAACGCTTAGTACCTATCTGAATTCGTCTCCCCTGGAGGCTCTTTTATTCCCTTTTTAGGGTTCCGTACCCGAAGGGTGACAAACGGAACCCTATTCATAAGCCTCCGCTGTCCGTCTGTCTGTCAGCGAGCTCTATCTCATGAACCGTAATAGGTAGGCAGTTAAAAATTTCACAGATTGAGCATTTCTATTGCCGCAAGAGCAACAAATAATAAAATTAAAAAATAAAGGGGGGTCGCCATACAATAAAATTAAATTTTGAAAAAAAAAATATCTGACCCTGGCATGTGGGGTATCATTTTCTAGAGCTCATCGAGTAGAGAATAAATATAATTTTTATTTGTTTTTATCTTCAAAAATGATGAATTAGGGGGCCGTAGAAGTTGTCTGTTTTAGACCATTTTTGTACGAGCTCTATCTCAACAACTAAACAAATTAGGAATTTGAAACTTGTGTGTATCATGTAACATATACTGTTTATAATCAACAAATACTAAAAACGCCGATTCATAACGTATTTTATATAATATGGGCGATTTTCTGCAACTTATAGTAATAATTTTGTATTTCATGCTAATATTATGCGATATAAATTCCACAGATAACTATATAATAGTCGGAGTAATGACATGGAATTAGTAAGTACCTACTATCATGGCAGCATATACTATTTCGATCATTTAAATTTCGATCATCCAAAAGGGTCTACAAAATAAACTTTCTTCACAAGATTTTAAAACCGGCCAGTATTTTTTGAGTTTAAGAACTTTATCGACTTTTTTCAAAGTATCCCTAGACGGTGTTGATGTGTGTACCTCGTGTTAAAACTACACTCCAATAGACAATATATTCAGTAACATTGAAATGAATGCTGGCACATACAGTGTACTATTCAGTTACCTAGCTTAAACCATTGTGGATACAATTTCATAATGAGAAAAATTATTGGTGTAAAAATATTCGGTCATGGCGGCCAATCTCAACGGAGACTGGCCTTCGGCGCGGGAGATATTATAGTGCACAAGTGTGTGCGCAGACACGAGTGCACTCTCTCTTCCCTCACTCTCATAGTCCGATGGGATGTGTAAAAATAATAAGTAAGAAATAATAGATTTCTGTATGACTATCAAAAATAACGTAAATAAATACCTGTATTGACCCGTGCGCTTGCACTGGCGCAACATCACGACAAAACATGTTGAAATCTCTAGTTCCTGTCAAACATTGTATGAAAAATTTACAGAAAATAGAGATTCCAACATGTTTTGTTGTGAATGTTTCGCCAGTGCAAACGCACAGTTATAATTAAAATTTGGCGTACTACTTACATTCTATTTTGTACAATATAGTCTGATGTAGCAAGAGAAATCCTTTTATTTATAAGTAACTAGTTTTACCCGGCCTGGCTTCGCACGGTTAGCACTAAGTACTTATCTACGGCGCATCTACCTTTCCTAATTACCTATTTCTACCTAATTACCTACCCTACCTACCTACCCTACCCTTCTTACCAGGGTAGGTAGGTACTACATATCTACCTGCTTACCTACCATATATACCTATTTATACCTACTAATACTATGTTAGTAGCAAATATATAACTTTGACTTTAGTTAATGCATGTTACTGGATAAAGTTAACTTAATATTTTTCTCTTAAAATAAATGAAATATACTCCTACACCTATATTTTAACACAACAACATTTTCTCATTAAAATTAGACAATTTCTTTACAAATCTTTGTTTTTTTATAGCGCCTCTGTTGTTACCTTTACGAAAGTATTACAAAAATTCATAGTGTTAAATCTTGTACGACATGGTATGGAACCCTTCGTGTGCGAGTCCGACTCGCACTTGACAGATTTTATTTATTATAGAATACTAGCTTCTCTGCCCGCGACTTCGTCCGCGTCGAATAGTTACTTTGGGCTAACGCTAAAAAAAACCCCGATTTTGAAACATACTTCATTGTTGCTCCGCTCCTATTGGTCTTAGCGTGATGATATATAGCCTATATCCTTATTCGATAAATGGGCTATCTAAAACTGAAAGAATTCTTCAAATCGGATCAGTAGTTTCGGAGCCTATTCGGTACAAACAAACAAACAAACAAAAAAATCTTTCCTCTTTATAATCTTAATATATATAAATCTCGTGTCACAATGTTTGTCCTCAATGGACTCCTAAACCACTTAACCGATTATAATAAAATTCGCACACCATGTGCAGTTCGATCCAACTTGAGAGATAGGATAGTTTAAATCTCAAATTATAGTCGCAATTTTAATTTATTGCAAATTAGGGCTACCCATGCGAAGCTGGGGCGCGCAGCTAGTATTAGTATAGATACTCCAATCTTCGGTCAGATACTCGTACAATATTAATAGGTATATTTGATCTGAGTCTAAGTGCTCCATGGATAATTTAAAATAGTCATCTTAGTTGAAAACTAATCAATACGCTTTGCAGGCGAGTTGGTGATCATTGTATGATGTCATTCGTGTTAATGTGTTGCCTACTTCTCATCTGCTTAATGTAAAGCTTCAGCCATCTCCACACTTGACACTTATATTATTTAGTATCATAAAATGAAAAAGCGAATTCTGCTGCTGTCTGTACTCTACATTTTTACGCCTAAACCACGAAACGGAATTTGATGTGTTTTACAAGAACGGTCAGTTATTTCCTAGAATTAATGTATTTCTTATTCCGGAAAATACAAATCTTTTTTTCATAGAAAATTTCGTGGGTAATGCTTTTATTTTACCTTTTTTTACAATAATTAATAATGATTAGAATACGATATTTTTGATAACTTGTATTATTAACCTCTTAGTTTAATAAAGACCTTTAAAAATCAAATCAATTTCGTGGACGTCGCGTCATCGCCGAGTGAGCCAAGGAAACGCTGCACTGGCGTGACTTGGATGCCTATTACGGGATATTGGCCGGAGAAGGCAACACATAAGGAACAGTGAAAAGTTATGCGGGAGACCTTTGTCCAACACAGTAGGACAAAACAGGTTGAAAAAAAAATCGTGGGCATTATGGTGAAATAATTATAATGTAACACCTAACAAGCTGGTGTGTGGAGCTGTAGTGGGCTGCCACATACGAACTACGCAGCAAAGACATGACGTCACACAATTCCTGCATCGCGCAGTTAGAGTTTACCAAGCGAACAACATAGATAAGACTATCCGAAATCAACTTACGGGCAGTTGCCCGCCAGACATAATACCCGTCTGGTTGGAGGATCCTCCCTTTTCTATGGTGGATGAGTGAACTTTACTTCCTGTTCCTCATACCCCTAAAGAGATATTAAATGTTAAAAGTTTTTTTACTAGTCGTTAGTTTGAATGACGGAAATGACTTAATGCATCGTAGCGTAGTCCTCTAAGAAATATTACACATCTTGTTAAAAAAGTTACGTACCCATTGTCTATGACTGTTTAAAAATGTGAGCATGCGCGTTACTACTGTCAATGGTCATTGTTATAATAAAATAAATATTCTATGTTGTCTAAAAGCTTTTCCTTATGACTAAGTGGTAACAGTTTTTTTAGGATTCCGTGGTAATACTCGTATAAGGAATCTTACAATTTTGTCAAGAGTTTCGAATGTTTATACATATTACAATTGGATTAGACTATAATGATGTCGAGCAGTGGATTAGCTTAGGTTAATCAGCACTCTGAGTAACACACGATCAATTAAAATCTGTTTCATTTTGACAGTTCAACAACATTCATTGCGTTATTTACGTTGCTAACAAGACATTTTTTTTTAACTTTTGAAGCAATGGATTAGCAATAACCTTCAAAATGATTCAGTGATTGATCTTGTGTTGTGTTACGCATTTAGAGTGCCTAGGTGAATCTGACTGACAGTCGAAATAAGTCGAAACTTTGGTTATTTTTTACTCTACCAAGCTTCTGTCTGATTTGTTTCGTAGCGTTTTCTGCCAAGACAGTTGAATGATGTCCCTTGAACTCTCTCCTTTGCTGGTTGGTCGAGAATAGCTTACAGGAAAGTCTAAGCAACTGACACTTTAGCAGACAATCATAGAAGATTCTGGAAAATACAGTCACAAAATATATTCTATTAATAAATACCTAATTAAAATAAAACAACTTGAAAGCACAAAGGAGTGGCTTGTTGTTGAACTTTTGATGTCATATTCACTGTTTATTAATGCAAAATAAACTTTAGCTTTACCCTCACAAGGTCGGCTTTAGAATAAGCATGTTAATAGACTAGGCGCGGCCTGGCTATGTTTACGGTTTGAAAATGGAGTTCGACGTTTGACATTTCGCATTATGTATTTTAGAACGCGCGCAGATTATTGTTTTTTTTTTCTGATAAGATTGAGATGTCATCGGCGAAATGCGGTTTTTATTCGTTCTACAGTTGTTTGAAACACTTCGCAGAAATAAATTGTCAAAACCACAATTTTATTAAAATTTATTATAATTTAATGTATTCTAAATTTCTAATCATTTCGTTACACACCCAAAAATACATATCTCACAGTAGAATTCCAAAATAAAATAAACAATTGTGACCCGAATGATACTTGAACTTGACCGCCATTTTAGAAATGATGACCTGTCATTGAGAACAACAACACTACAGCAAAAGAAAAATGAGAAAATTATCTATGTTTCCACGCGAACTTTGACACGTTACGAAATTTTAATCTTATGGTCTTATAAATACGGCTCACATTGCAAAACACACGGAAGTTACTATGTTTTTATCGCTGTTCTGTTATTTAACATAGATCAGGGACGTGGGAGTCATTTTTTGTTCCGTTTAGAAACCGCTATGTGATTGCAACATTTGCAACCTCTTTTTACAGTTTTTTTACTCACTTATAAATCTGCACGTCGATTGATCAAGTATAGTTTCACCGTTAAATAGAAGGGAAGGGAAGAATGTTATGTAGGTGTTAATAAATTAAACAGTATTTTTTAAACCGGTTATTAGATTAATAGATGTATTTATCATAATTATACATATTCATACATTTTATTAAGTACTTGTACCGTCTAGATTTTATCAGTTAAATTATATCCCGCCTACAAACGACGTATAATTCGCAAGGTGACAAAATTAGGCCAAAACAATTAAAATGTAAACGAATCAAGACGTTATTAATAAAGTGTAGAGCTAACATCGTATAAATAGGCGACTACAATAATAAATTTACCAAAATTACTACGCCTACTACAGCGGCCAACATTTAACTCGGTCAAATAGAATAATTATCCGGTTAACAGTAGATTTAACAAACATTTTCTATCTTACGAGATTTATCTGGGCATTGCCTTGCCTGCCACAATTTGACACATGAAACGTTTAAAATGACAAGTGTTCCACAGATTATACATATAACCACGGACAAGCACATGACACGCGTGTAAAAGAGCAAAGGAAAGTGGTATAAATCCTCAGCCGTCACGCCCGGCTTTACACTTCCGCAATTTCTGTAATGCTTTATCTAAATAATCATCTTTTAATGTACAATCGTCGACATAAATGTAATAATACAATTTCACTGCGACGGTGAAATGACTGGTTTTGGCCAATTAAAGCTAGAAAACGAATGCTGCATCCATTTTTGCCTATATGTTTCTAGGAAAGCATGTTGGAATTTTCAAATGACATGCACAAAAATAGTCCCAAACTACACTGTGGAAACGTGTTTTCTTTCAGAGTGTTAATGTGAGGAGATTCCTATTTATAAATAACTCTGAACTTTAAATATCTTCATTTCTTCTCCACAAGCGTATTGTACTATTTATGGCAATTTGCGAAGGTAGGAAAATCCCTACTCTGTTGACTGTGCCAATAATAAAATATTGTATATTTAAAGATAGTTCGTGTAGATGTATCAATATTATGTTAAAAACTAACAATCCGCGGAAGTCTAACATTGTTTATGTTATAACCGAAAGTTCAAGGCATCGGGGAGGTCATGTAATAATACTTGACTTTTAGTGTTAATAAAATTCCAAATTCATGCAAATCTAAACCGATAAAAAATATTGACAAAGATTACGATTCATAAACATATTTAACAACGTTTATGTATGTAAATGATGATAAAAAAAACTCCTAAAACACATTTTAAATATAATTGACCTCCTTTCGGTTAACCACTTGCAAAAAACCGTAAAATAAAATACTTTTGTCACCACTAGTACGGTTGACTCACAGTTCCCGCTAGAAGTTCGAATCGAACCGTAACGCCTATTAACAATTATACTCTAAAATAGAAATAAAAAAGCATATTAGCGTATTCTTGCTAAATCTTGCTCAAACATGGAATAATTTGGTTAGAAATGTTTACTCGATTTTTATGTATCTATTCGAGTCGACTATTTTTGTGTTGGCAGTGTAAGTCATTGTCATTATTAAAAATATGAGAGACTTTTCACTATGGTGATAAACATCGCTGAAAAGTTTTTCTGATTGCTTGCATTTTATAAAGGTGTGGGCACAACATAATATACTATTATAATTTATTTATTTTTTCTATCAGAACAGACAGCAGTGCCTGCTGGAGAGTTTGTTGCGCCACTTCTTCCCAGCTAAACTAAAGCACTGGGAAGTGGTGACGGGTGGGCGTTTTGGGGGACTGTCATGTAATTTTGACGTTCGAAAATGCTGATTTTTAGCCTAGTTTGAATAGATGAATTTGATTTTTGAAATTTTTGAATTTTGACACAAATAATACGTACATTAATTTTATCAATCTCTTAAAGGTTTTACATAATCTACTGGAAAAAGAAAATAAAGATGTTTTTGAGAATTCATTCGTAAGCTTTTTTAAAATTATTTTATGAAGAGAACGTGCATTTTTGTTATCACTATAATTTTACAGTAACGTCTACACACGTTATTATTTCTTGTTGTTTTGAGTGCAACGCGTACTTTTGTTTAATATTCAAATTATGTAACGAAACAACACGCAATCGACGCTCGACCTACAACAGTTGGTTTTTTGCTATTTATGATATCTAAGTGATTTAACTTTCAACAAGTGTTAAAATGCTAACAGCCGCATGGGTCGATCGAAGGTTAAGCTACGCTTGCCGCGGTTTATTCGTGGATGGGTGAACATCCATTACATATCGAAACCCCTCCGTGCGTCAGAAAGCACGTTAAACCGTTGGTCAGTAGTTACGGGTAGTCAGAAACCCAAAAGACTGACAACCAGTCTTACCAAGGGGTATCGTGTTACCCAGTAACTGGGTTGTGGAGGTCAGAGAGGCAGTCGCTCCATGTAAAATACTGGTATGCAACTGCGGTTAGTCTGGAAGCCGACCACAAGATAGTTGGGACAAGGCTAGGCAGTTTTAAGTGTTTTTACGTTATTTTTCTGGTCAAAACTTACGTGAAATCTTGTAAAAGCCCATAAAAGATTCAGGACAGATTAAAGAGTACCCAATTTTTGTATTTAATGATATTTTAATGGCCTCAAAGAAATTAAATCTTGTATAACAAGCTGTAGTTTTATAATAAGACTACAAAATTTCATCAGAGATTATACTCGTAGTACAGGTACTTAATGTTTGTATGTAACTAACGTTACTATTGCATAAACAAAAGAAATAAATGCAACGCAGTAGAATTGTAAGCCGTCTTCAGGAATTAATTATGGTTTGTACTGAAAACATGAAGTGGCTAATTGATGAATTTCGAAAAATCTATTAGTAATGTTCCTTGTGCTTTATTTACCTCAAACTATGAATATTTCAGCGAAGTATTAACACTATCACAACATTTTTTTTGGTTTCTGTATCATAATTTAATTTTGATTTTCAAAACGGGGTATTCCGTCATGGGGGCTCAAGCAACTTCAAGACTCATTCTGTCAAATCTGCAAGTTTTTTAACAGTGTTGCTCGGACACATCAGTGTCTCCAGTAAAAAAGGGCACAACTCAAATTCGTCACTTTTCAGGAGAGGCAAAAAACAACACTTTTAATGTTTTTTAGTATTTCGCAATTAAAATCATAACTTTTTTCGAATTTGTATTGTAGATAAAAAATTGCCCTTTCATTTAATAGTAATCACTTCCATATTCAGTCACTCCTACTATATTTTTTTTAGTTTTTCTCGAGTTGTTCCCTTGTTAACGAAGTGTTAAGGGAATAACATTATTTATACTAGTCAGGTTGGTCGTATTTAAAGTAATATTACGAGTTATTCCCTTATTTTATAAATACCTAAGGGCCTATTTCACGATGTCCGAATAGCCACTACTTACCGAATAAATTCAAAAATGGAACAGAATTTGTATGAAATTATCTACCAAGTAAGTTAATAGGAACTTAATCGTAGCTGGTGAAACAGGCCCTAAGACAAATATAGTAACGACTTATTTCCTTCTGCTATCGATCGAACAAAAAATCTATAATGAAAAAAATAGTCTAGAAAATATTTATTTATTTATTAAATCTACACTTTAAATAAAACATCTAACAGTAAAAGAGATTGTAAAAATGAAAAAGGATGAAAAGGAAGAAAAGTGCCTATAACAGGAAGTTCTCTGATAACTACAGGGCCAATGTGTTTAGCTGTTCTGGAAACAGATAAGATTGGCTCACGGAGTGACAGGACCATCGAGAAGGATTATTATAAGAGCAGAAGATGGATGTTTACTAAACGAAGAATGAAAGGTCTTGCAACACTAGAAGGGATACTTTGGAAGTTTATTCAGTTGTCAGGATAGTGTGCAAGGAGTGGGTAACTGGACAGAAGCAAGTTTTGAAGACTCTAGCTCAGATGCACGTGATGGAAATGAAATAGAAATAGATGAGATTGTAAGAGTGTTGAAAGGAATGAAAATTGGGAAGCTCAGGGAATGGCAGAGTGTCTGCTGAAATACATAAGACAGGTGACGGGGTGGGAGCAAGCCTGTTGTGACGGATCTTTAATATGTGTTGGAGAAATGGCCGTGCGCCAGATGCAAGGTGGTTTTTTTGGTGCAAGGCTGTAATCGTACCACTTTATAAGGGAAAAGACTCTCAGCAGCAGTCCAAAAACTGTCACGGCATTAGTCTTTTGAGTGTTGTCCGCAGACTCTATGCGAAGGTTTTAATAAATAGAGTGATAAGAGCGATATATGAGAAAATTTATTGGATGTGCAGGCGGGATTTAGATAGAAAATGGGCTGTATGGATCAGATCTCTATAAGGTGCATAGGCGAAAAAACATCTGACAAAGAACAATAAAGTCTAGTGTGTTTTCTTTGGCTTGGAGAAAGCCTATTACATGGTGTGGAGGGAAGAACTGTGGTCAACACTATCCGTGTACGGTGTGAACTGGCGCTTGGTACGGGCACTTTAATATTTCCACAAGGATACCAATGCTTGTGTTATGATAAATGGGGTATGCACAGACTGGTTTTGCATCTCAAGGGGTGTTAGGCAGGGCTGTCACGTCACCGTGGATGTTTAACATGCACACAGATAGTTTTTGCTAAATTTGAAAGGGGGTGAGTGCGGATTGAACATGAATGAGTTGCCTGTCAAATACTTTATCTACGCAGATGATCAAGTTCTACTTGCATCGTGAGCTGAACAGTTGCAAGACATGGTGACTGTGATGGATGAAGCATATAATTTGAAAGGGATGAATATAAATGTGAATAAGACGAAGCTTATGGTATTTGAAAGAGAAGAAGATGAATCGGTGTGTGATGTAAACGTAAATGATAAGAGTATGAAGAAAGTAAGTGTAATAATGTATTTGGAGAGTGAGTTTACAAGGAATGGAAAGATTGATGAAGATGTGGAAAGGAAAGTAAATGCGGGAAATAAAATGAATAGTAGTAGTGGTAGTAGTAGTGTATACATGCGATTGTGATCAACCAGTCGATGCCTAAAAGGGCTCGACTAGCTGTTCACAATGGGGTGCTGGAGTATTGGTGCCTACGTTTATGTATGAAGTGAATGTTGGGTGTGGCAGAAAAAGCATGAAAGTAGAATAAATGCTGTGGAAATGCGTTCCTTGCAAAGCATGTGTGGCGTGACTATGAATGATAGGCTGTAAAATGGTGTGATAAGGCAACGGTGCGGTTTAAAAGAAGATGTAGTGACACAATTTTAAAAGAGTATGCTTAGATGGTTTGGTCATGTTGAGAGGATGAATGAAAGGCGAGTAACAAAAGGTATTTACAAAGCAGATGTGAGTGGAAATACCGGGAGGGGATGCCCTAGAAGGACACATATTGAACTAATTGGTGATGTTCTTCAGAATGCTCAGGTACTCGTAACTCGTGCATGTATGACCAGATGTATGAACGTAAACGAAACAAAAGGAGAATGTAAAGCTAAGTGAGTTTATATAATATATGTATTATACATTTATTATGTTTAAATAAAATATTTCAATTGTCCTCGCTGTCCTCTTCATTGCCCGGTACAAAACTTAAGTCAGGATCGTCTTCTGCTCTTTGCGGTTCTGAACTCAGCAAATTCTTATAGAAATCGAGATATTCTGTGTATATAGATGGTAGAAGTGTTATTATATATTTGAATACTAGCTTAATGATGTTATATCACTTTTAAAAGCTTGAAAATTAATACGCGTAACACTATTTTAATTATTACAAAATAAATTAGCAAATTATAAATTAAGGAATAAAACGACTTATTTCTAAAAACAGTACACCACACGCTAATTCACCAATAGCGATAAAGTGTTTAGTGGGGATATACCGCTTGAGACTTCCTGAAGCAAACGCAACAAATGCAGTTGTTCCCTTTCAAACATGCTTACCAAATGGATTATCTACATTTATTTCTTACTATATTTAAAAAACTTTGGAACTACATGAGTTGTGTCTTTTTGTAATCAAGTTAACTGTATTTATGCCTTTTAGTTCGATTGTGTTTTGGGGTTTCTTGTAGTTATGTCTATTAAGCAGTGAAATTTACTTGATATCTATAGATGTGCCTTTAGACGCAGTCGAGTTATGCCTTTGATATATTACAAAAAAGTATGTTAGGATGCAGCTAGAGTTATGTCCTTTTGATATGTTATGTAACAGAACACGTAGATTACAATGGTGCTATAAAAACAAAAGGGCATAACTCGACTTATGCCGTTTTTGACTGGAGGCACTGACATTATTCATTGCTTCTGTCGGAATATTATAATATTCGATAGAGCTTATTTAAAGCTATTTACTGAATATTAATTTTTAGCTCACAACCATTCTACAATGCTTAAAGAAGGTATTTTTCTTACTGTCAACTAGTCTATTACAAAAAAAAATATATGGAAAGGGACTTACTAATCGGTATTGATCTCTTATATGGTGATTTCAGTCGCAAGCAATCTCATGTCGTATAACGGTGAGAGCTGACCTGAAATAAAATACATGACATTATAAATAACCCATTCCTTTTTTAATTTGCAAAATTTGAACGCTCACGAACGCGAACGTTCAAAATTCGAATATTATCCAATATGGAACATGTGCTGCCATTTACATGCAATATTAGGGTTCGGCTACACGACCTCGAGCGAGTGTGGGAGGGATGGTGAAATTAAGCTAATTTAATATTTCGGCTAATGACTTATCCAAGGTTGTTTGCGTACTTGCTTTGGTCAGTTGAAAGTTGTTACTTTTTATGAAGATAATTTAGAAATGTTGGAAAGATCTTTAAGCGAGTTTCACCCTGTGTATTTTGGAGCGAATGTTTTTTAATGAATATATGCCCAACTAAGTAATAACAGCCGCACGGGTTGAAAGATTAGATTACCTTTACCGTGCAACGGTTGTCTCAATTTTGTATTCAGTAAGACCATTTTCTATAATAGAATTGCTCATTTCTGTTTAATTTAATAATTTCTTTATTGCCACTTCAGACTTACAAACATCTGTATAGCACTGGCTCTTGTACTAGAAATTCGTGTATCACAAGAGCCAGGTTAAAAACTTTTTGAATTTGACAGAATCGACGATTTTGTTGAAATTAATATTATTTATTTATGTTACTCTAATTTGATATTCTGTTGCATTATCTATGGTCCCATCACATATGCTACTTATCGGTCTATTGTCTGTACAAGTGTATAGGTCAAGTTACTTTCGATTAGTCCAAGTCGACGCGTACTAAGTTCTCAATAAGGATATCAAAGCCAACACCCCAAAATAGCTGAACCATGAGACGGTAATTGTGACGGAAGTGTGGCTGTGTGGCCATGTCTTAAAAAAAGTTACTTGACACGAATTGACAATAACAATAATGATCCAGGTATCACGCTTAGGCGGTCACGTCACTAGCTCACGATGCAAGCGTATGAGGTATGGTGTAAGTCACGGGGGCTTAGAGGGTTGGAACTGTTAGAAGGCAATCAAAGCAGTCACTTGATTTTGCCTTGAAGGTACCTACTTTTTAGGGTTCCGTACCCGAAGGGTGACAAACGGAACCCTATTCATAAGCCTCCGCTGTCCGTCTGTCTGTCAGCGAGCTCTATCTCATGAACCGTAATAGGTAGGCAGTTGAAAATTTCACAGATTGAGCATTTCTATTGCCGCAAGAGCAACAAATAATAAAATTAAAAAAAAAAGGGGGGTCGCCATACAATAAAATTAAATTTTGAAAAAAAAATTATCTGACCCTGGCATGTGGGGTATCATTTTCTAGAGCTCATCGAGTAGAGAATAAATATAATTTTTATTTGTTTTTATCTTCAAAAATGATGAATTAGGGGGCCGTAGAAGTTGTCTGTTTTAGACCATTTTTGTACGAGTTCTATCTCAACAACTAAACAAATTAGGAATTTGAAACTTGTGTGTATCATGTACCATTTATACTGTTTATAATCAGCAAATACTAAAAACGCCGATTAATAACGTATTTTATATAATATGGGCGATTTTCTGCAACTTAAAGTAATAATTTTGTATTTCATGCTAATATTATGCGATATAAATTCCACAGATAACTATTTAATAGTCGGAGTAATGACATGGAAATAGTAAGTACCTACTATCATGGCAGCATATACTATTTCGATCATTTAAATTTCGATCATCCAAAAAGGTCTACAAAATAAACTTTCTTCACAAGATTTTAAAACCGGCCAGTATTTTTTGAGTTTAAAAACTTTATCGACTTTTTTCAAAGTATCCCTAGACGGTGTTGATGTGTGTACCTCATGTTAAAACTACACTCCAATAGACAATATATTCAGTAACATTGAAATGAATGCTGGCACATACAGTGTACTATTCAGTTACCTAGCTTAAACCGTTGTGGATACAATTTCATATTGAGAAAAATTATTGGTGTAAAAATATTCGGTCATGGCGGCCAATCTCAACGGAGACTGGCCTTCGGCGCGGGAGATATTATAGTGCACAAGTGTGTGCGCAGACACGAGTGCACTCTCTCTTCCCTCACTCTCATAGTCCGATGGGATGTGTAAAAATAATAAGTAAGAAATAATAGATTTCTGTATGACTATCAAAAATAACGTAAATAAATACCTGTATTGACCCGTGCGTTTGCACTGGCGAAACATCACGACAAAACATGTTGAAATCTCTAGTTCCTGTCAAACATTGTATGAAAAATTGACAGAAAATAGAGATTCCAACATGTTTTGTTGTGAATGTTTCGCCAGTGCAAACGCACAGTTATAATTAAAATTTGGCGTACTACTTACATTCTATTTTGTACAATATAGTCTGATGTAGCAAGAGAAATCCTTTTATTTATAAGTAACTAGCTTTACCCGGCCTGGCTTCGCACGCTTAGCACTAAGTACTTATCTACAGCGCATCTACCTTTCCTAATTACCTATTTCTACCTAATTACCTACCCTACCTACCTACCCTACCCTTCTTACCAGGGTAGGTAGGTACCTAACCTACCCTACCTACCCTACATATCTACCTGCTTACCTACATATATACCTATTTACACCTACTAATACTATGTTAGTAGCAAATAAATAACTTTGACTTTAGTTAATGCATGTTACTGGATAAAGTTAACTTAATATTTTTCTCTTAAAATAAATGAAATATACTCCTACACCTATATTTTAACACAACAACATTTTCTCATTAAAATTAGACAATTTCTTTACAAATCTTTGTTTTTTTATAGCGCCTCTGTTGTTACCTTTACGAAAGTATTACAAAAATTCATAGTGTTAAATCTTGTACGACATGGTATGGAACCCTTCGTGTGCGAGTCCGACTCGCACTTGACAGTTTTTATTATTTATAGATGATAGATTTATTATTTTAATGTCATCATCATCTTCATCAGCCTATTAATGTTCCCACTGCTGGGACACAGGCCTCCTCTCTGTGAGAGGGAGTGGGCCGTAATCTGCCACGCGGGCCCAGTGCGGGTTGGTAGATGTCTCATGTCTTCGAATTTTTGGTTCTAAGTCATGCCGGTTTCCTCACGATGTTTTCCTTCACCGTTTTGAGAGCAGTGGTGATGAAATTATTTACACAAAGTAAAGCGCCTGGTCGGGTTCGAACCCACGACCTACAACTCGTAAGTCGGGGCCGATACCACTGGGCCACCACTGCTCTCTATTTTAATGTAGTGACACAGTTATTGGGTACCTATTTCTTTTTTTTTATGAGCTTTTTTTAATATCCTAACTTATGTTACCTATAATTTACTCTCTTAATTACGGACACACACTTCCCTGTGTTTTATTATTTTAGCGCACTCGTGGGATGCATTTCTCTGACATTATGCTGAGCTGAGGTCCTTTTCAACCTTTTGGCATTATAATCATTGCTTTCTGTTTTTATAGTTTTAAGGTGTATTTTTCTGCTGTAATGCCATTAAACTCATTTTTCTTTCTTTTCTTTCAATCATCTGCAATAGAATTCTATTGCTGCTATTGCTATTGCTGCTAATACAGTGCTTAATTGCTCGGTTTTTTGTGAGAGTAAATTATGGTAAAATGGTAGCGGTTGCGTAAATAAAAATATAAAAAAAACTAGCTAGATACCTATTCCAAAAAATGTACCAGAGCAACGAAAACTTTATAAGGAATAAACTGACACAGATTTAGCAACTTTTTTTTTCTACCTACATCTATTATAATGTATAAGTTAATTTATTAAGTAAGTAAGACTCGTAATCACAAAGCCAAATTCAGTCGCTATAGACTTTGCCAAAAATAATCAGCGAATACACACAAAGTTACGCAACATTGCCATTTATGAAAATGACATGATTATTTATATTGCGCGGGAGTAGATTCACACCTGTAGTTTAAACGACGATAAAAAAAGACAATTTAGGCATCGACTACATGATTTATTTAGCCTACTAGTCGATTTACGCGTTTGACCCATAAAACTTTCGTGTATGGTACATTTTAGTAATTAGTAGGCAAATATGGCTAACACATTTTTATACAAAATGTGGGCCAGACGGACGCTCCTATTTAGCCGTCAGAAACAGATGTCTATCACCTATTTATAAATTATAAACACTAAATAACCTCTTTTGTTTGAGTAATATACAGTTTTATAAAACATTTAAGTATGCTATTGTTGTTAATTAATTGAATAGATTAATTATGCGGTCTGGTATTAACTCATCAGCATAGTTGAAACTAGCTTTTGTTATAGTGCGAGTTTTTGCTTCCGTGAATTTATTTGAATGTCTTTGTTTTAACCTGTTTACTAGCGCTTTTCTAATCAATCTGACTAAAAGTATTTTTGTGTGTTTCCTAATATAATTATTTATTTGTGTGCAATGCATTTATTTTATTAATAACAACAATAATATATGAGTAGCATGTTTCAGCTTAGGAATGGGCCCATATTTTTTATTTCACCTACAACTAATCAAATATTTTGAATCGAACCATTTTAGTCTGACAATCTTGTAATCTAGCATTACGAGTACAAAAAGAATATCTAAATAAAATAGTACATCTTTCAGTATTTCTTAACTTTTAAGATACGTTTTCTTAGTAAAACCACAAAACGCCTTCACCTATAATTTAGACCATCTCATTCTCACGGCGCAGGAGGGCGATCTAATGTTACCTGCACCTGCTGTTGACGTCATATCCCGTCATTGTCGCTACCGGCCCTTTGTCCCTTTTAAAACAATATGTTTTACCTTTTTATATGATAATATAACTACTGTTTTACGTAAACTATAGATTTGTCACGCGAATACCTAGTTTACTTGCTACCCTAACTAAAAAAAATTTGACAAAAAAAGATTTTCCCGCGTAATAAAACGTCAAAAAAACAACCGCCATTTAAACGGATACGTTGTCTATCTTGTTTGTGACCAAGGAGGTATAATTATTTTAAAATTAAACTCTCAAAAGCAGATGACATAACCTCGAAGGCCAAGTTCAAATAAGCACAAAAGAATCTTGACTTGACTTGCCATTTTTGGTCAAGAGGTGTGATTCAGATTCTGAGTCATGTTCGATGTAGCACATGACATCATGTTGTGGTCATAGCTTTATTTGTAAACTGTAAATTACAAGATAAAGATAGCAGTGATTTTCTAGATGAATCGATTGATTAATCGATTAATTTCGTCTCCAATAAATCGATGTAATTAATTGGCTGCGACCATAGATATTCCGTGGCTGCGACTCTGTTTAGTAGAGGTTATAAATAAAAGTGGAATAGTAGGTAATAAAGTTTTCCGTTTATGGTATTGATGTGATTTTATAGTAAATCGACTATATGAATAAAAATTTACTCGGGAAATAGTTGATTATAAAATAGCAGTTAATCTTGTTTGAAGCAATTATCAAAACTTTATGGCAGTATTAATTATATTGTTCGCATAATTATGTTAGTTTTCGATTTTTATCTAAGAGACGGCAGGCATTGTTGACATTGTAATTTTTTTACATTATAAGCTTTTTCCAGCCTTTTTTGGTTGGCTACCAGTCTAACCATATAAAAATGGTGTTCAAAATAATGATTGGGTTTAATATTACGGTCGTTCTAAATTACATAAATAGAAGTTTCTCTCAAGGATGCAAAAGCCGGATCAAGGTGAAGACGAATTAATTGAAACTTGACCTCAATGTCACCGAGCTGGGATTGCCTTAGCAAGACTTATTACCTTACCTAAGCCTTACTTTTCTATAGTAGCTACTCTATTATAGATTAAACCAATTAAAACCAGACCATAGTATTACCTATTAAAGTGCACAGGAAATAATTTTTTGATGCATGAGAAAATCTTAAACTAATAATAAGGAGAGAATAGATTATTTTTTTGTATGTATATATGTTTGTTTGGCTTATTGGTGACTCGCCCGAATCCGGACGAATCGACCATTTTAATATGTTACAACTTCACGCTAAACGACTGAACGGATTTGGATGAAATTTTTGCAAATGGGTAGATCATGACCTGGGTTAAGATATAGGATACTTTTACCCCGATATTCCCACTGGATCGAGACCTATGCGGGTAAAACCGCGGGATGCAGCTAGTAAATTATATAATTACCCAATAATTTAACGACTTACTCCGAAAAAAAGGTTTTGGAACATCTAGGAATATATTCTGTCTTTTTACAGGATTAAAGTCCCCCCTTTTTGCAAAACATTGCAAAGTCGATTTGACACAAGCTGTAAATTGTCATTTTAACAGACTGTCAAAGTCAGGTCCGCATGTGTAATTCTGAATTCTGGCTTATATCGACGAGAACGCTTACAACAATTTACCCTCATAACAGTCATCTTAAATTCTTAACTGTACCAGTTCTCGTTCAGAGGTTTCTTAACCTTTATAGAACAATCTAGACTTTCAGCAGTCTTGTCTGGAATTTCAGTTAGATCTAGATCAGTATGACAACGACCGCTCAGTCTAACTTTCACACAACCTTGACGGCTGTGACTAAAACTAACTTTCGGCACGTGTCATATTGACACAGATAAAACAGTCATAATGTTGCTATATATGTGACAGGTTGGAGGATTAATGGCACTAGCGACATTGTTTAGGTTAACTTTTTTTGTGTAAACTTTCGGTAGTAGGTAGATATTGTAAAATACAAGGTGGTATTGACGCGAAAACTACATATTACCATGGATTCAATACATGTATCCGATGATGACATGATTCTGAACCCTACTAGGTAGAATTTTTGTCGGTTATTAAAAATAAAACTGCTGTTCCATACATTTGACCGCGTAGGTATTGTACTTTTCTATGAAACAGCAGATATTTTTTTTAATAACCTACGAAAATATTCTACCCAAGGGGGTTCAGAATCATGTATCGAATCCATGGGAACAATTTTACGCGTCGAGGTCCCTGCCACCATATATGGCATATTGTGAATCATCGCAGTTTCTTTTGCGGCTATTAGCAGATATTACTGAAATAGTAGGTTTTCGCATATGTCTAGTAATTGCGGAATCTAACGTAGCTTTAGTAACGATACCTGCACCTCCTTTCAAGGGTGTTGACACATGATGGGTTGGTGCTGATGATGTAAACAGTTATTCTTAACTTGTGAGTTAACTGCTCACATTATGTTTATTTTTCTTGTACGTATAACAATGCGCAGGACGTGTTAAATATCGGCACTCGTGGAGGCTTCTTTCCATTCAGTTATTCTTTAACTTAAACTGACTTGAACAAGAGCTCAACGCTCATTTCTGTGTTTGAGTACAATGCGAGGTCTGCTTATACGAGATATGTGTAGCCGTGTGAAGAAATAGCACTAATCTATATTTTTCCAATCATAAAAACCTTTCAGTCTGTGTAGACTCGACTAAACACAACATTTTTTCTCCATCGTCAATATTTGTTCTCACTCTAACTTGTGTTTACTACAACCTACCTATAAAATCCGTAGTAGCTATTTCAGCAAAGTTTAACATACCATAGTCTGCATACAGAAAAGTTTGTTTATTTTCCAGCATTCTTAAGTATGACTCAATCGTCTTAACACAAAACAGACAGAAACCAAACCAGAACGATGTAAACAAAGAGAGCAACGGTTTATAATAAGTTAAAATGTATTAATCACGCTGTTTTGTGTTCGTGGTTTTAAGTCTAGGTATTCAATTTTATACTGTCTAACTTTGGACGTAGTTTATGTTATCCCAACAAAATTATATGACTCGTTAGCATAGAATATAAATATACGCAGACAAATGAAGATACATTTTGATTTTAACTAATAATGTAAAATGCTTGACATTGCGATCACCAACTCGTTTGCTTGAAAAGCTTATTATTTGCTTAATTATGTTTTCCAGCAGCAATTCTACATTGGCCCCACGTTGGGCGCCAAGAACTCTATATTGGCCCCAAGTTGGGCGCCAATATAGGGTCTTTGTTCCTGGCGCCCAACGTAAATAATTAAAGGATGTAATCCACATACGTTATGCCGTGCAAATATTGTATGAAGAACCTACGTAATAACGCGCCAGAAATCCTACAGCACTGCTTTATTGGGGGGGTCCGTTCAAGATGACAAATGTAGCATACTCGTCTAACAATATTATAACAACAACGGTAAATTCTCTTGATTTTGTAGACATTTTTATGCATAAGTAGTGGTATGTCTCATTTTTTACCATTTACGTCGAAGAAAAATGAGATGGTTTGATTTATTAATTTTCTTATGTTTCTGTCTCATTTTCTACCAGATTCGTCGTGGATTAAAGTAATGATGAAATTATATCAATTCATCATAAATTTATAGTTTGATTTAGTACCTTTTTTGTCAGTTACAAGTGGTTACACTAATTCAAATCATTAGAGGTAAAAATATACTCGTACATAGAGTTACTTAGTATAGGGTGACTGGTAATTAGTGACCGATAGTTAAACACGTGACGTTACTCATTATTATGAACAACTTTTACTATGGGACCAAACACCAAATCGCGAAAAAAAAATTTGCTATTACATACATTTTGACGAGTTTTGCGAACATAAATATAGGGAACAGCTGATTCTTTTCTCTAATAATAATAAATTATTAATGACTTATTTACTCCTTTTCTTTCTTTCCTTTATTATAGTTTGCAATAAATTACTTAGTATTTTAGTGAATGACCGTAATCGATTCGTACGTGACTTTTAGTAAGGTTTCTGTTAGTCGATTTTACGATTTTTTATGTGTCGATCATTGTGACGTTTGTTTGTCTCGAACAATGCCTGTATGTTCCAGATTCGTATAACCTCGCGATCCTTTGGTAAATGTTAAAAACTGAAATTGTAGATGATTGTAAGTAATTATTGTAGGTCTTTTTTGTCATCTTTGATTGACTTAACTCGGGTCAATTTCCAATGCAAAGAAAACCAAAGTTCTAAATCTCAATGAAATAATTGACGAAGTCTTTATGAGCTTTTTTTTCTTTTCTAATTCTAATTAAAATAAAAGGTCTAGTTAGGATACTCTAAGCCCTTGATCTTGCCTATTGGTACCTTATGTTTTTTTAAAGTTACTACATGACTCCATGAAGTCGCTTCGTTTAAACTGGAAGGCTGATAAAATTAGGTCGAATATAAGTTTATGAATAACGGAAATTCTTATTAAATTCTCCAATCTTCTGTGATCTGGCTATAGTAACTGAAGACTCGCTAATTTCAGCCTGGACTTAGTTACGTTGGCGTTAATCTGAAAATATGACTGGATACGAAGAGATTTTAAATGAAAGAAGTTCGTATTATTCTAGCTAAATTGCTTGTTTACAGTAAGGTACACATTTTTTGCAATTATTATACGAATACCTACCACTTATATTAATTTCAACTCATAATAATTTCGTTGCTGAACTGAGTCCGACTCACAGAGGACGTCTCATTTCCCGCTTCACTTTAATGCATTTGCAAAAAGATTATCTCACAATATATATATAAATATAGTTTTTAATTTCACAACACATCACATAGATCTGAACGAATGAGGTCCGTTTAGGCACGTTGCATTCCAACACGTAACTGACTTTCACTTTTAAAATGTTTTCATTTCATTCGCAAGGTGGATTATAGCTATATCTTTGCTCAATGGGTGCAAAAAATAGATTGAATTGCTCGTCGCTATTGGTAAATAGATTTATCTTTCCTTAATGTTGGCGGAAGCTGTAAGAGTAATTGAATTGTCGTTAAATTCTCTTTGACTGACGAGAGCATGTCCTACTTAATGCATTTGGGTATCAGTTTAATTAAATAGTTTATTAATGATAGTGATTAGTTTTCGGCTTAAACAACAATAATAATTTTATTGTAATGTAGCAGTACCTCTGTCCTTACGGAATCTGCCGACAATAGGAATGTTAACTGGGGAAAAAAATAAACTATTTAGTCCGTCAGTCAAAAAAATATTAGACACATATTTTTTACTTTATCTAAGTATTTATATTAATAAAAAATTGTTTGGATGAAACGCATTAAAGTTAGGGAGTGGGGTTCGCTACGTCACAAGTCAGTATAAAATCTAACGGGGAGTGACGTCATGCCACATTTTAACTGAATACGTATATTGCCGTAATCTTTCGATTACGTAAAAAAATTAAAAATACGTGTCCAATATTTTTAAATTATCTACATGATGGACAAAAAAAATATTTTTTTTTCGACAACCCTATTTAGTATGGGATGGCAATGGTGTTGTGGAGAGGGTATTGTGGCGCAGCCTATGTCCAGCAGTGGGCTGCTTCCATGCATGTATTTGTTACACTGTCTAATATTATGTAGTTGTGAAACGTAATGTTATTTCATAAGTTATAAATTAAACTGAATTGCTCTTTTACACGCGCTTCTTTCTTGGCGATGCAAAGATTAGGTAATTGTTCACAGAAGTGACAGAAGGAGAAAAACAGGAGGCATGTTTATTGTATGCCTAATAATACCGGCCTGTCTATTGTCTCACAGCAGAGAAAATATCTCTTCTCTTCGCAAACAAAGAAAAGCGAGCATTGATAATCACGACTGCTCACACTCCATGTTGACGATTATAGAGATTTTCCGAGTTTCCTCAAGAATTCCACGATATTTTCTCACACAGATTTCTTCATCAGCATTCTTTATAGACCGTCCCTCGCTTCGCCACTGCACCTCCATTCTTTCAGAACCCTGATCCCAATTTGACCTACCTCACGAAAATAACACATTAATAAGTAGGTCACGTGATTCGCGCCAAATCGTCTTTATTTTCTGCCATGCGTTACGTCACTATATCGCAGTGCAGATTTTGCAGTGAACTCTTGAAATTCAAGAGTTTATTTGTCGCAGGATTCCTTTCTTGAAAATATAAAGATATTTGTCAGTGGTTTTAGAATTTACGTATGCCTGGTTTCAGAGTGGCTTATGAACACAAACATTACTAGCTGTCAAACTTATTTTCACGTCAGGAAATGGATGGACTGAAGTAACAACTACTCAATCAAATCACTTGTCTTGAGTTTTGGGAACAGCCTGTTCTGTCAAAATCACACTGTGAGCACTGTCATTCCACCTGATGCCAGGGATTCATAGTATTGACCGCTCGCTTGAAGCTTTAGTGAGCTTCGTTTTCACGATATTTTTATAGTAGATCAATTCTACATAGGCTTTCAGATAGTGTCGTATTTCTTAGCTCGTGCTATCGTGCTGACATCAATTATGACATAGAAGTGTACATTTTGGTTGTAGCGTCAGTCTCTACATTTTTAGGCTGAATAAAGCGATAGATAAGCTATATTTTTGGTTAAAATTTCTCCATAGCCATGTGACACAAATTTGTAACAATCTAATCTCGGTTTCCTCAGTCTTTCTGTTTGTTTTAACAGATAAATAAAAACTTGGCCTGTTTAATAGAATTGCAGTGATACAAAACATATTATACCAGATAAATATATTTTTATGACAATTTCGGTATCTTATCGTTTGTTTTTGCCATAAATATAATGGTTTGTTGAAAGTAGATAAAATTGTGTAGTGACTAATGTATATGTATAGATAGATAATTATATTTATAAACCTTGACCTGTTCAAATTTTCACTAAAATGTTATCTGTTACCTCACGTGTTTAAGACTTCTACTGTCACCAGTTTCAGTGAAATCTAACGAATTTATTATCATGAAACGACTACTAATTTCCTGAAGCTAACAAGAAAGATTCTAGAATCAAAATTATTTATTAGACTGAAAATGGGCAAAGGCCACATTACTGTTGACCGAAAACGTAAAGTCCTCTCAGAGGAAATAGAAAAAAATTTATTATAAAATTGTC
The DNA here is from genome assembly GCA_948150665.1 of Conistra vaccinii. Taxonomy (NCBI): domain Eukaryota; kingdom Metazoa; phylum Arthropoda; class Insecta; order Lepidoptera; family Noctuidae; genus Conistra; species Conistra vaccinii. Next base: position 14,464,698 of record OX411341.1, on the reverse strand, counting down.
GCATCTGCAATATTTTCCAACTCTTTGCCAGCAATATCTTAACATTGCACTCAAACAATGGGTGTTTTCGCGATAATAATTCAAACGCATCCATTGTTTAGCGTCCATATCTTACTGCAGTTAAACCTGATTGTTGTCACCATCTTGACAGCGAGTTCTAAGTAATATATGCGGAAAAATGACACTTTGTTTTGTTGTAACGCTTTTTTCTTTATTATTGTTATAAAGTTTATGTTGTCATTGTGATGTTATATTATTATGCGTGCATATCATCAAAATATCTTTAACGTCATTATCATTTTGGAAAACTGAAAACGATTTTGTGTACTCTATTTACAATAGCATTAGACAGAAGTTAAAAAAGGTTCTTTTTGATGTACACTTTGTAACAAAAGTACAAAAGTACTTGTTACAGTTACGATTATCGCCAAATTTATTATAATCTATTTTTATACCAGGCGGTCACACTTCATTGTAATCAGTTTAACCATTTAAATTATGAAATTATGTGGCTTTCATTTAAATATATTATTTCATTCCAATTTAAAATAAAGTGTCAATCCTAAAAACCTAAAAGAAGCAGGAGTGAACAATACCGAGAACGTTTTTCGTTTTACTATAATTCTACCAAATCTAAAATGTCATCTAATCCCTTCATATGCGATGACAGCGGGGTATTTCTAATTTTACCGGTTTATGCCGTCCATGAAATTGACGTAAATGTTCTGTGATTGTCATGTCAAACAAATGTCATTCACTTCACTTGTAAATTGTGAATACTTGTTGGTATTGTTTGTCGAAGTTTTGTGATTTTGTTGTTATTTGTTCCCTATTTTTCCTTGGTTTTTGTTTTGTTTTCGTTATTAGTGTTGTTATTTGGTTGTTTTATACAAAACGCTACGTTTTTTTGCGCTATGGATGATCCGGGTGCGGGTCCGGGTGACTTACAATCTATATAAGTTCAAACTCTGACTAAAACCAAAGGCGAAATAAACGTGGCCATAAAGTTGACCACGACGACATAGTAATGTCTCCCAAGAAAAAGAGAATGAAGCAAACTGCACTTGCTGCTGTAGAAAAGCAAACAGTGATCAATATTTTTAAGCAGTTGGAGTCCTGGCCTGCAGGTACTCCTTGTTATAAGACTGAGATGATAATCAAGACCGCAGAAGTTGCCGGTAAGAATGATTCATAAAATTATTACTATAAAAATATTTGAAAGTAACATGCATTGTGATAAAACATATATTTTGTTATTTATAGGCGTATCTCGGGCTACTGTGTACAACATACTCAAAGAGTACAACACAGAAAGTCCCCCCCTGCAACCCTCCCACCAACGGAAGCACCTAAAACATGATGATTTTGATGACATTTAGCGGAATACTTAGGAAAATTCATTCCTTCTTCTTTAATAATGAGTTGCCCACCTGGGATAAGATATTGGAAACAGTAAACAGTGATGAGTCTCTGCCAGATTTTAAGAGTAGCAGTCTGTATATAATAATTAAAGTAACATTAAAGTTTACATAATTATCAAACGGAGTAGAAAAAGTGCACTCATAGACGGGCAGGAGATTGTCCTATGTAGACTAAAATATCTTCATGAAATAAAAAGGCAAAGAAGAAAAATATATTATTTAGATGAGACTTGGCTAAATGAAGGTACAGTACTTCTAATATTTCTTAACAGTTTTTTATGAACCAAACAGTGTATGATCTGCTGTATTCAGTAGCATTATGATTTAATTACAGTTTTATTAGAATTTAATTAAAAGTATAACATCATTTCGTTCATTTGTTTAAATTAATATTAATTTATATTGTATTTAAATTAATAACCTTTTATCATACATACAGGTCTCATGAAAAGTTTAATATGGCAAGACAGCACTATTAAGTCCTCAAAAGAAGCACATGGGTCAGGTCTTTCCACTGGTTTAAAGAACCCAATGGGAAAAGGAAGGCGGCTTATCAATGGTCATATTGGTATGTACTTGATTTATTTTTAATATAATATTTTGTTCACTGTCCTCACCATTAACATTATCATTGACTATTAATAAATAATATTATTGTATTATAAATTAAGAAATGCAAAGCGAACTAAAAGTAATAAATATTGTTGCTATATTGTTATAGTATTAAGATCTATTTCCAGCAATGAAATTATACATATACAGGGTACGGAAAAATTTTACTTTTATTTATTTTATTTCACAGGATCAACTGAAGGGTTTTTAAAGGATGCTGCATTAATATTTGACGCAAAGAAAGGTGACGGAGATTACCACTCTGAAATGGATCTGCTTTTAATTTTGAAAAGGGGTTCAAGTTAATTTTGACCAATATTGAGAGTGGCGCTGTAATTGTTATGGACAATGCGCCATACCACTCCAGGAAACTGGAGAAGCGGCCGGCTACAGTCACACGAAATGCTGATATAGGTACAGGAGTGGTTCAAAAGCATAATGGATAATGTGGTAGAAAGATTTATTATTAACGTCGGTGAAACTTTATCATCTTCATCATCTGATGATAGTGACTAAATTAGCTGATGAAGACGAAGAAGTTTCACCAACGTATTGTATGTTGTAAGTTGTTATTTGAAATAAAGTATTGTTAGTAAAATGTTCAAAAAATCATCATGTGATTTGTTGTTTCATTCATTCGTTTTGTTGCAAGTTTGTAATGTGTTGTGAAGATGTTATTATAAATAAAGCATTATTTAAAATAAAATGCCTTTTATTTCGTTTATTTTGCGTATTTAGTACTCTCTTCGATTTATGTAACAAAGTTATAACTTAACTTTAAAATAAAATGTTTTGCAGTCCTGCTTCTACGAGCCTCTTTTTTCTAATGCTATAATAAATGGAGTATAGTTAAGTATAAGATTGAGGTAAACACATAACAAAACATCACGCCTGTATCCCCAAAAGAGTTAGGAAGAAAAGGTGCACCTAAAGTAAACTTTTGATAAATACAAAAACAAAACATAGTGAAGAACATAGAGTATGCTCCAGTATATATGCACTGGTTTGTTTTCATGATCTCATCTGCCTGTGCTGAAATATTTGTGGTTTTTGTCGGTAGAGATCAGACGTAACCCTCCGACTGCGTAAGGTGGAGTCAAAGTCAAATCATTTATTTCAAATAGGCCCTTGTAAGGCACTTTTGAACGTCAAAATTTACAAAATATAGTATTGATTCTAGTCGCCCCTTCCAAAAGGTAGTTTTTGTATGAAGAAGAATGGGCAAGAAACTCCACCGAATGTTTTACAATATTTTCTATAGGTACATTAGTTATATAATGCCCTCAGGGAGGGTTTCCATGGATATTTCCACACGAAAAGAAAAAAAAAATTCCTACCACTCCTTGGGGGATGTAACAAGAAATGAGTTAGTTATGTTGAAACATACAGGTGTTTCCAAGGCATTGCTCATGTTCGGAATTTCTACCGCGTGGGTTTGTCAGGGTCACCTGCATAATACATTAATTAAACTAATGGCTTTCGAAGCGAAAGCTTGCTGTGGTATTTGGTTTGTCCCCTTAGCAATGACACTTGATAAACTGTATGTCAGTTTTACGACACGTGCTATTTATTTGCAAAATTCTCTAGAGTTTTTAAAGATCTAGGTCTAGAGAAAAACAAATGAATGTAGAGAATTTCGTTTAAAGCTTTTATGAAAGCTCGTATGTGCCTTTACAGAAATTAATCTTACGTGAACGACAAACATCCTCCGAATAAATATCTATTTAACAAACAATGGTCAATATACGGATAAAATAATATTTAAATAAGTAAAAGTATTTGTCAGATTTTATATAACGTATAGTCAATATTTTAACGCCATCTTTCTCTTGTTACAGGACCTCATCCCCGCTCAAGACACGGAATCATATCTCCAAAAAACGCAAAACGCGATCACTAACCTCCAAGCGAAGCTCCAGTCTTCAAGAACAAACAACTTCAGCGTCATTCCCTGCGCACTTACTTCTAGTCTCATCAGTGAGAAGACTGCAATCTCCCGTCTCCCTATCTCACAGCTAAGTCGCTCCAACTCCCTCAACTACCGACTCAGGAGAAAGGACCATTCCAACGACAGCAGTCCTTTAAGAAGTCCTGGCCATTACGTCATCACTGGTTCCACTAAAGTCCCGGGCACTAAAGTTCTTTTGAATTCCGCGTCAAGGTCTTTAGATACGGATAGAAGACATGATTTGAATATGAACAGTCCGTCTTCTGATAAAGGTTTGTTAAGTAACAGTTCTGATGACAAAACACTATCGAATAGGCCTCCTTATGATGTGGAGGCTATACTATCTCCTCATAGAAAGACGCACACGCGAAACCGAGCGTTTGAAAGCCAAGCCAATGACATATGTAACGCTAACCCAACAGTATGTCTGAAGACTGTCTTGAAAAACAACGCCTTGGAGTCGAAATACCCTCGTATCGAACCAACACGTTGTCAAGGAGACAAGAAAAGCCACCAGAGAGTACTGAGCGACGGACTCAAGTATAAATCGAATAACATCGGTTTCGGGTCGTCGATTAAAAGATCGAGTTCCTTCAACACTGTTAATAAGAACAATAATTATATCGATCCAAGAATAACATCGAGAAGATCGAGTGGTCATTCCGAAGAGTATAAAGATTATTCGGATGAATCGGATAATGGGTCTTATGATAAATCACAGGAATCTAGGTATAAGAGACAGATAATAAACAGAGGAAGAATCGATTCTCCAGATTTGAAATCGATAGCACCGGCCAATTCCCCAAGAAGATGTCCAAACACTCCTGAAATGCATAGAAAATTTGGGCCGGGATTGACCAGGAATTCTGTTAGAGTGACAAATAAGGAGCGCTTGATGAGTCCGAGGGTATCGGAGCAGCCAATCGTGAGAGAGGAGAGAGTTAAACCGACCAATCACCAGAGCAGGAGGTCAGCTGAACCAAGACAGACGACATTGAATAGGCTGACTAAATCTAGGTCTTCAACGCGGGAAGTCCAGCCTCAAAAGCATCTAGATAAAAGTTAGTGCTACTTCTATTGTTTGTAAGTAGGTTACGGTTCGATGACAATGATCGATTAGGCAAGATTATTACCGATTTGAAAGTAGCGTGTCGAACGCAGAGTAAGTAGGAAAACATTCAGTATAAAATTCGCAGTGGTTCTTCCTACTTCTGTATGGGTATAACAGAGTACATTACCCGACCGTCAACCAATTTTACCAAGGAGTTTGACCTCCACAACACAGTTACTGGGTTGTCAGACAGGCAGTTGCTCCATGTAAAATACTAGTGTTCAACTGAATCCGGATATGCTGAAAGCCGACCCCAACATAGTTGGGAAAACGCTACTTACTAGGCAGATAATTTCCCGGCCGTCAATGGCCCATAGTAGATCATCAGTTGTGAGTGACAAGTTGATGTACAGTACAGTCCGGCCGTCGAGAGAATGCGTTCTGGACAACTGTCAGTTTCATACTAACGAATATGTGTTTTGCGAATTTGATCCTTATTACTACTACAAGTTGTCCAACTGACAGCTGTCAGAAACGCATTCTGTCGACGGCGGTAAAGCTCGATATATCATATTATTTATTTATGCCTGGTTACTGCAATCCCTGTTCTGGGCATAATCTCCCTTGCACAGACCCTTCCCAGTTTGGCTTAAGCCCGTGTTGATGACTGACGCCATGTAGATTAATTGCTAACCCGGATGACTGAGCACTGTGCCAACCGACTGGCATTTGCCTGTAGGCACAACTGCATTAAATTGTTAGTTACCCGTTTTGTTGTCTATATGTAGTTTCGTAAGGGCGGGGTAATTGTGTAACACACATAAAATGACAATTGATCGTGATTTCTTTTATTTTGACAGTTCAACCACGTTCATTGCGTTATTTAAGTTGTTGACTAAACGAATTATTAAACCTATGAAGCAATGGATTAGATATATTCTTCAAAACTTTCGGATTGTGATTAAATCTGTGTTACACAATAAGGTTGCTAGGTTATGTATTTGGCGGTACAACAATATCATAACGTCATTTAACTAATATTGCACGTCCCTCGAGCCGGATTTTATTGGCATTTCCGACCTACTGCCTGATTTATGAACATATGCGACTCTTAATGGCAAATATATTCCTTTTTTTCGAGCATTCATTAATTATCTAGCAGGATTACACTTTGTGTTGTTCTAAACAATTAGTATCTAATTCATTAACTATTTATAGCAGTAGTAGTGAAAGGCACCTTTGAAATTCGTTTTTATCAACAATAATTGTTGTTTAGGTATTACGTTTTTGTGTCCGCCCTCCCGTTACACAAATAAATTGTCTTGCAATGTTATTTCAGAATAAAGAGTCTTAGTTACTTTCAGACTTTGTATGTCAATACGGTCTTCGTATTGCATAAATAGTCATCCATTGCGACGGTAATTCATAGGTTGTTCGCCATGTCGTCTATGCAGACGACAGGGTATCATTATGTAGTAAATAGGTTAATGCCATGGCGATTTCATTGTGAATATGTAACAGTACGTTGCATATACTCTACCTAGATATAGGATCCCTAACCAAATAATGTAGATACGTATTTTCACCAATTTTGCAATTTAAGTCCACAGGTTATTTAACATAACTGACGAAATTTGGTTGTACCTACTATAGTTACACCTGTGTCCAATCCTTCGGGGATTACAAGCTCGATGTTATGTTATGTATTGTGTAATGTTATTAAGTTTGTTAGTTTCGAAAGTCTGAATATTTTTGCAAGTGTCAGAAATATACAAACAATGAATTTCAAGAGATTTAAATTCAACATTGGCTAACATCCTCCCAAATGCCCTTTACACAATGAGGCAAAATAACAATATGACCTTTGCCCTTTAAACAATAGATAAAGGAAACGAAATCAAAAGAGGTTGCAAATGTTGCAATGCAAGTTACAAAACCTTCATTGACTAATTTCTCAAGTAAGAATACAATTGATTATAATTTCTATTTAACACACACACCGTTACTAATAGTGAATCGAGTTATCCTTGAATCGTGTCTATTAGGCTGTGGTACTTACCGATTCGTCATGCTTGCAACACGGCGGCCATCATGAATTGGAATGCAATTTGGCGCCAAATTACGCTTTGATTTTGACAGATTGTTTTCGTCTGAGTTTTGATTTGATTGGAGAGATTTGCTTCCCTTTCTTTTGATTTCTGTTATTATGGATTCAATTTATTTTCTGTTAGAAAGGTTGAAATGTTTTCATTTATTTAATTTTAAATTCTATGTAGTAAACAATTCTTTTTTTTTCGTTTAGATATTTTAAATGCAAGTTATATTACAAATATTTTGCTTTTAAGTATTAGAGAAGATTAATTTTTAATTATATTATAAGGAAGTACCAAATAATTGACCCATTTAATTTGAAAGTTAATTAAAAATAGCTCGAATAAAATCGAATGAGGATTGTAATACAACTATAAAAGTAATAGGACCATGCATTCATAGGCCACATAATAATGACCATTGCTGATTACCGGAACGAATGCACATGGTGTAATCGATTCACACCATCATATTATCGATTCTAAAGCCCATAATACTCGAATGACACACTGGTCGTTGTGGTCGTAGTCGTTGATTCGATTCGTTCTAAACTGATATTCCATTTGAAGTTTTGAATTCTTTCAAATAAAATTCTAAATTCAATATCGTTGCGCGACGGTGTCTTGTTCGTTTCCGCAAGGAGGAATTCTGATTCGATTATATGTTTTCCCTTTCTCTACTGCTGTGAGCATAAACTTTAAAGAAAGCAGCGTCTGACTTCGTTTATACCTATTCTATAATGAAAATGTTTTTTTTTTAAAGTAAATTGTTTCGTTTTATATGCCCTTGAGCTAGAGGCCTAGAACCAGGCTTGCAACTGAAAAGTGAATTATATCCTTGGGATTAAGAAAAACAGGTTTTTTTACCTTGCTCGTGGCTAAGTAATAACAGCCGCACGGGTCGATCCAACAGGTTAAGCTACGCTTGCTGGGGTTGGTCCGTGGATGCCTGACCATCTTTACATACCAAGACTTCTCCGTGCCTCGGAAAGCACGTTAACCCGTTGGTCCCGGCTGTCATTCGTGGATCTTTGACAAATTGACAGTCATTACGGGTCTTTAGAAGCCCGAAGGTCTGACAACGCAGTCTTTCTAAGGGGTATCGTATTACCCAGTTACTAGGTTGTGGGGGTCAGGTAGGCAGTCGCTCCATGTAAAATACTGGTAGGTATTCTGTTGTATCCGGTTAGACTGGAAGCCGACCCCAACATAGTTGGGAAAAGGCTAAGCAGATTGATTGATTTTAAATTGATGTCTTTTAAAATGCTTTTTGAAAAAAAGGTACCTTGTTTCCTAAGCCTTGATATTAATAGAAAGAGATTAGTTAGGCGTAATCGATAAAGAATCGGGTATAATCATACCCGATTCTTTATCGATTATGCCTAACTACATGACAGATAGGTACGCGCCAGAGAGATTTCGATTAGTATTTCACATGATAAAATTCGCAGTGTTTTTGGCACCATAATCAAAACCTGTATGTAGTTGGAATATCTCTCTTGTAATTCACGATGTTTTAAACGCCATACATAAAGTAGTATGAAAGTATACTAACAAAACAAAAAATAATTATTTATCTTTTCTCACCTCAATCAAATTCTCTATTTCCAGGTCCAAAGAAGCCAAGTCAGCACCGCTCATCATCAGCGCTAGCCACCAAAGAGATCGAGTTCTCCAACTGGAAGAAGCGAGCGTCCTACGACCCCATGAAGGCGGCTCAAGAAGATAAGAGAAGAAAGCAGATGGCTAAGAGACAGGACTTTAACAAAGATGATCTGAGCTCGCCAAGGTGAATAATGTTTTATTGATGTGTATGTGATATTCCTCTCGCTTTCCTGCAATTTGTGGGAGCAATTTCGTGAAAAGGGACGGAAGTGTGTAACAGGAAGCGGGGGAAGCGTGCGCTATTTGATTTGACAATGAGCGCGCACAGTGCTTGAGTTGGCTGTCAGATGGTACCAACCCTTTTTCCAAGAGGTTGTAAATAGGATGACGATAATGAAGGGGATGACGGTGATTGCTTTGACTGTCTATCTCGACATATTTATATCGTTGTTTTTAATATTACTTTAGTGTAAGAAAGAGATGCTACACAGCTACACAGGACGTATAGGTCCATCTCTTTATTACACTGAAGTAGTATTAAAATAATACTACTTTGGCGGTATTTGCATCGCCACATGCGAACTACGCATCAAAGACACGTCACACAAAATCTTGACGTCACATCGCATCGTGCAATTCGATTTTACCGCTATAAGACTATCCGACATCAATCGTTGGGCAGTTGCCCGCCAGACACGACACCCGTCTGGTCAGAGGATCCTATCTGTTCTAAAGAGGATGAGTGAACTTTACACCCTGTTCCTCATACCTCTAAACTACTATAAGAGGTGATGGTTGGGCCCAACCATCATCATCATCTTCCTGCCCGTCTCCCAAGTTACTTGGAGTTGGTGCAACACGTTCTGACCAACCAAGAAACAGTATTTAGAAGAAGTGAATCTCGCAAACTAAATCTCATATTAAAACATCTCTATTCCAGCCACTCTTCACCTGTCCACCGCTCCCAATCGTTCCACACCACCAACATAGCAGACCTGGAGACCCTGGACTACTCCTCAGAGGAGACAGAGGATGACCAGCTCCTGGTCACATTACCGGTAGACCCTATGATCACGTCGACACATTCAGATATTCTGGATCTTAGGCCTAAAGACTATGGCAACTTGAGGAGACAGGCCATGACCAATGATGTGGTGCTGTCCAGGGATTATGTCACAAATTTTCAGGTAAGAATTTCATACACGATACATAAACCCAGAGCTGGGCAAAATACATGCTTTGCTTTAATTAAAATACAAATTACAAAATACTGTCTCGCACTTATTTAAAATACAAATTACAAAATATTTTGAAGTCGTGTATTTGAAATATAAAATACAAAATACAGTATTTTGACTATTTTTATTTAAAATACAAAAACAAATTACAAAATACAGTCTGGTGTTAGGTTAGGTATATAAATAGAATAGAACTAATCCGGCCCAGCCTAAGGCAAAGGGAATATATTCTTACCATCATTTTTTACAAAATGGCGACCGTTTAATATTGCACAGCATTCACAGGATTCACTCCATCGCGGAATGAAAATTACAATTGACAAGTTATGTAATTGACAATTTGACGTATGTACCTGCAGTACAGACTACAGTACAGTTTAAGTGCAGTGTTGCCAACTTTAAAGATATTACATATTTAGCGGTCGCCATTTTCCTTACGAAAGCTATCGAGCGCTATTTTCTGCAGATCGCACCCATTCATAAGGTCGCTAAATGTATTTATGTTCAAATGTATTTTGGAGCCATAAGTATTTGAAATACTAACTACAAAATACCTCAGCGTCAGGTATTTGAAATACTAATTACAAATTACATTTATAAGAAGTAATTGAATTACAAATACCAATTACGTATTTGTATTTCAATTACAAGTAATTCAAATACTGCCCAACCCTGCATAAACCCACGCCTTTTTGTAGGGGTAGGCAGAAACTATAGAAGGCTACCTTATTTAAATGTGTTTTCTTTCTTTTCTTTTTCCCTACCTGTTACGGTCCTTACATATAGGTAAAAATTTATGAAAAACCTCTAAAAGTATTAGTTTCCTATCACCATGGATATAGTCGGGCTATATCCATGGTGATAGGAAACTAACACCTCCTTCAAGCCCGACCGTATCCACCGGGATACGCGCGTCACGGCGTAGCCCCATGGACACGGTGGGGCTGGACGGATATTCCGTTTGGTCTGTGGGTTGTTTCTCTCTATGGCCCTGAGGTATATTATCGTCGATTAGCAGTAAAATTGTCAAAAATTGATAGGTAACACCGAAAAATTCTAAAAAAATTCAAAAGTGGCGTGTCAGTGGGGCGTGTCAGTGTCAAACCGGGTATTTGACGTAAAAACGTGTGTTTTTGTCTTAAGTGTGTTTTTTATTATCTTGATGTCAGATAAGCAGCCACTCTGTATTAAATACCAGTGTTCAGCTGCAGGGTGGGATGATGATGGGTCCATAACTCTGAATTAAGCAGCAGAATATAAATACGGTGTTTCAAAATTAACCTTGCAAACTTTAAGAGATGCCTTAGTCCATCGAACTGAATAACTTTTACTAAGGGACCAACTTTGAAATCGCGAATAGCGAAAAAAATAAACAGCTCTCCTATACAGTTTCAACTTTCAAGTGTTAAATATATATTTCCAATCAGGCCAGTAGGTATTATTTCTTAATGCCTTAAGTTTCCTATTGGAAAGATCAAAGGATCAGCGGTTAGGGGCATAGGTTTAAGATAAGAGTATAATTACGCGGTTCACGGCGAAAGGTCATTTCCTCGTTCCTAAGATAAATAACAGACCATTTTAACCGGATAGAGATAAAACCTAGCAATATGATAAATGATATTTATGTATTTCTGTAAATAAACCGAAGTTTGTTTTGTTGCTTGTTTGTGTTTTTGTGACAATACTTTCGACTACACCCATTTTCGTCGAGCTCATACGCCATGCCGTACAAATTGTAAGTGGGCCCTCCGATTATAATCATCAATTAAACCAGATTTAAAAATATTTACATAGAAGAATAAAACATATAAAGTCGGGCGGGGCAATTTCGACTATGGGGTAATTTCAACTAATGCCAATAACTCTTATTCTACTGTATTTGTACCAAAACGCCATCTATATCCAGGTAGCTAAACAGATAATTTCCACAAAATTTCACAGATGGTGCTGCTACAAATACAGTAGAATAAGAGTTATTAGCATTAGTTGAATTACCCCATTGTCGAAATTGCCCCGCCCGACCTTACTTAAAATAATAACATAATCAAATTATATACAAAATGACATGATTACTTTGTAAAGTATAATATTATTTTAATTATTGTGAATGTGAGGACTATGTGGGTATTTAATTTTTTTTTCTCTTTAATGTTTTTTTTATTTCACTGTTAGTTTTAATGATGGTCTGGCAGTTTGAGTAGTTGATGCGGCCTACCCAAATGTCCTTTCTTTGGTATTGTTCGTCGAGTTGAGCTCCTTAAGCTCTGAGTGAGCTCCACGATTACTGACAAATGCTTGCACTGACTGGACAGGTCCACTCAAATCTGTGTGGTTCTTTCCTCAAAAGACCATTTCAGACACTAATCTACATGGTTCTCATATGGCTTGACCAAGATTATGTCTGGACTTTAAAAGAGACCGTGACCTCTGAGTTTGTTTCGGCCTTTCTTCTCAGAGTAGTCAGGTAGGAAACGCCGACCTCATCTAGCTTATTTTAAACATTTTTTTTAAATTGACGTGTAAAAGTGATTCCGATATCCTATTTACAGAATAAACAATTTCATTTCATTTCATTTCCGAGAGGGTTCCCGGCATTACGTTTGCGCTAATGCCGTTAACCACCGCGGATGGTCAACGGCATTAGGTTTAAAACTGTGTTATAAAACACTGTAAAACGAAGTGAAGTAGTATTTTCTGGGGGTCTTCTCGCTATACGTAGTTTCCAACCTTTTAAATTTTTGGTGAATATTTGTAACCGTGAACAATCTGCCTCAATCTGCCTAGCCTTTTCCCAACTACGAGAACTAAGTCTTGGATTTGAAAACCAACGCATATACTAATAATTCTTGTTAAAATATACGTCTGATTTTATTTTCACGGTTTATAATGCTGTATTCGCTAAAAAAAAACCTACATTTAAAATGAGCCCTCCGTGAGGGCTCCCGGCATCCCATATGCGACTAGGTGAACCCTCCAGGAGGGCTCCCGGCACTGAACGTGTTAAAGTCGAGACATATCTTGATCAGTCCTTAAGAGGACTGTACGGAATAATGTCTGAGTTGGTATTTTGAGGAAAGTAGTCTAAGTATCGAATATAAGTAATTAATGACAATATCGACTAACATCTTTAAACCATGCTTTACAGGTAAACCAATCAACACACGACAAGAAACGCCGCGAAGCCAGAGACGCGGACAAAAGAAAAACCTTCATCATAGATGACATAACCCCCACCAAAGAGAACATAGACTTCTTAACAAAGACAAGAGAGGACTCAGTCATAGACAAGCGAAAGACTTTTATTCTCGACAGTGATACTAATTCTACAACGAATGGTAGCAGTCCTAGGAATTCGTCGATATTTAGCCATGAGAAGAATTCGTTGACTACTGGGACTAGTGATACGGAGGGGGAGAGCGGGACGGAAAGTGCTCCAGTTGTGATGAGGCATCAGGGGGGGAAGAGGAGCGCGCCTGTGCAGGCTAAACAGAGGTTGGTTTTAACTTTTTTTTTATCAACCGTTTGGTTTATTGACCGCTTTAAGGTTCTTTGACTAATCACGGTTTCTTTGGCTAAAAGTTAAACCTGTTTTTGCTCAGCCACTTTTGCACTTAAAAGTTACCATGTGTATGTTACCTGATGCGCGTTTCGTCGTTTTTCCTTTGAGAAACATCCGTATTAAGCGTAGATATTAAACCTCAAAATCATTCCTTACCTTATTAGTAAACGCGGAGAAAAGGGCATTTACTCCGCGTAACTTCGGTTTAACCATACATTTTTAACTGGTTTTAGTTATTATTTATATCATAATTTACTTTGAGCATAATTTACTCAAAGTGCAATAAATCAATAAATAAATAAGTTAGTGTTTGAAATACCAAATTAATCGAAAAACAAATGAAAGGGTCAAGTGCATCAGTTTTAAGTATAATAATAGAAATACCAATCTTCATCTCCAAAATCTCCAATTCCAGGTACAGCGGTGACTACTCAATGTCATCGTCAACGACCTCCATAAGCCAGCGCAAGCCGACAATCCAGCCGCGTTATATGGACATCTCCAAGTACAAGAACGAACAGTCGCCAAAGAACTTCCTGCGAAGGGACCCAAGCAAGACTTACGTGGGCGTACTGAATACCGACAAGGCTGCAATCAGCAAGGGGAGTGCTCAGCATTATGAAATGGGTGAGATTTGTGAATATAAATCTTTATTGTGAGATATTTTTATGTAGCTTGTGCTGATATAACAGAATTTCTGTTTTATGGGTACGCACTACATAAGAATGGCTCTTCATCATCATCATCATATCAGCCGAAAGATGTCCACTGCTGGACATAGGCCTCCCCCAAGCACCGCCACTTGTTCGACCGATTCTGTGCTTCCCGCATCCACCGAACTCCTGCGGCCTTTACTAAGTCATCGGTCCATCTTGTGGGAGGCCTTCCGACGCTACGTCTTCCAGTACGTGGTCGCCACTCCAGAACCTTTCGGGGCCATCGGCCATCTGTTCTGCGAGCAATATGTCCTGCCCATTGCCACTTAAGTTTGGCAATTCTTCGGGCTATGTCGGTTACCTTGGTTCTCCTGCGGATCTCTTCATTTCTGATTCGATCACGTAGGGAAACTCCAAGCATAGCCCTCTCCATTGCTCTTTGGGTGACTTTTAGCCTTCTGATAAGGCCCATTGTGAGCGACCACGTTTCAGTGCTATAAGTCATCACTGGCAACACGCACTGGTCAAAGACTTTCGTCTTGAGACACTGTGGTATGTGGGACGAGAAGATATTGCGTAGCTTCCCGAACCGAGCCGATATTGCGAAATTCAGACCTGAATGAAGCGTTTGAAACGGTTAAACATAGCTTACTCGAGAAGGCATTTAAATTACACAGCATTGAGGTTATCTGCATAATAGACATAATCTAGAGTGTCTAATGGCATGTATAAAAAAAAAGAAAATCAAGAAATAAAAAGAAGCGACCATGTTGTATGTTTTGGGTTGCGACAAGGCACTATTTTTGGACCATTACTCATCTCTGTTGTTCATTATGTTCTCCATAATGTTTTACATTACTTCTCATCTTGAGTTTAAAATGTTAATTTTTAATGAAAATAATTAATTACATTGCAGAACAAAAGAAACAAGAATTAGAGAAGTGGAAACGAAGGGCTTCGTACGACCCGAGAAAGGCGGCTGCACTCGGAAAGTCGAACAAGACGCCGTCAAAGACCGCTAGGTAAGATTCCTTTGCTTATAAAATTTTGCTAATCTGTGGTAGGCTGTTTAAAATAATTACTTACGTCATTATTGGCTCAGTAGAAAAAATGGGGTAGTTTTGAATAATAAGTAGTATTTGTGAATACATAATGCTTCCAACCTACCATGATATTAACAAAATGTGTGTGTAGTCATTCATAAATAAAATGAAACGATTATAAAACAACAACATTTAATATACCTACTACTACTACTACGTTACTAAAGTACTTAACTGGTATTTGGGATAAGCTAACGTTTCAGAATATATTTGAAGTAATTTTCGTTTTATAAAAAAGGGCCTAACTTAGGAAGTACAGGAGTTTTTAACATATTTTTTTGTTTGCCGTATCTAATATAACGTTTTGTTTTTGTCAAGTATCTATCTTTTAGTTGTAAATATACTTTTTTACATTTCTTTTCTTTTAACATTTAAGTAAGGTACCTACATTAATATTAAAACATAATTTATTGTAAATTTTAGAGCGTGACAAATCTCAAAATGCATGCAATTCCGTGTAAGTGACATGATGGCCGCCATCTTGACGTGTAAGGTTAGTCAAATGTCAAAACTGACAGCTGTGGCGACCGCGGGTTTCGAATTGACAGCTGTCAAAATTATTGGCACTTGGTGTATTTTTTTGCTTCAAGAGCTTGACACGACTATGCCGCTAAAATTCTTGGTTTTTCATGTCAGAACTTTTTAAAGTTACATTTCTTTTTGTTTTATGTTTTAGTAATAAGATTTTTTATTTATAATATTTATGTATTTTGTATGAAGAATCAAGATGTCTGCTTTTCTAATGCTTGGACCACTCTGAATTGGTAAGAAAAAAGAAAAAACAAAATTCAAAGTTTCTATTGGCTGGTTAGACTATTCTATAGGAACTCTTTTGTGCAATGTGTAAATATAGTTTTTATTTACTGGCAATTCTTATAACGCTTAATAAGTGTGGTTCTGGGTTGTGTACCTTAGTACCTTTATTTCTATATTCTAAAGATTTGCCTTTTTACTTTATTGGTGTTTTTTAAGCTAAGTAACTAACCCCTTACCTTAATGTTTATCTCCAATAAACTAAAAAAAAGGAATTGTGTGTTGATAATTAATTCTTATTTTTTATGTTCGATAAAATATTACCTATAGTCAAACATTACTTTTTGAGTTTCGTAGAGATTTACTCTGTTTGCCTGTAGTGGAGTGCAATAGTATAATAATTATAAGTCACACCACGCACAACCACAAAATAGAAAAAAAAACTTGAAATAGTGTTAAAAACACAGATGAAATCTGACAAAGCAGCTTCAACACTGTTCTAACACAAAAAAAAACATCAATACCTACCATCAGATCAAAATGTAACCAGATTTTTCTTCCCTATAGCGTGCTCCGCTCACAATCCTTCCATGGCCCGGTGATGGCATATCCAGGGCTACGCCCCCTGCCCCCGGACCAGATCTGCGAGACGTATGACGCTTCTAGCGACAACGATTTTTAACGACACTGTCGACTTCGATTTGTGATATAACCGTGTTTGTATTTGAGTTAGACTAGTCTTTGTTGTGATACAAAAGTCATTAACTCGTTGAGGTAAGCCTCGTTTACTTGAGGACAGTTTCTCGACTGTGACAGAGGTGAGAATGTTCTCGAGACTCGTAGGTGTGTTGCATTCTCGCCTCGAAAGTCGAGTAAATCTCTCGTGTAAACGCGTCTTGTTACCGTCAAATAATTTTACACTAATGTCAAATGATCTCTCGTTTTTTCGACGGTTAATGGTTTTTGTATCAGTACACAAATTAAGGGTACAGCGCAGTGTGTTCATACTAATTGTTAGTGTTATATTAGAGTTTGATGTCGATACAAAATTAGGTACGTTTGTATATCATTTGTGTCGACACAGACTGTGGATAAGACCAGTTAGTAGTATGATGTGCAATGTGATGCATAATATTGCTGGGGCTCCTAAATTGTTTATAGTTACGCGGTAAAATAGTTTCGAACAAGTCCCTCTATTATTTATTTTGTTGTAAAATGTTAGGGATGTTACAATATCGTGAGTACACGTACAATTCGAGATTTTTTTCTTTTTTTTTTCTCGATATGCTTTTTTATTCCGCCAATAAGACAAGTCTTGAAATAAAAAGGCTAGAAGTACATTTTTTTAATTTTTTGTAATCGGTTGTAAATTATTATTTTCGATTAGGAATGTTTTATTAAAAAGCGATATTGTAACATCTTTGAGGAATTTCTGTATTTGGGGATCAAAAAGTAAACTCTTTACAAAAAAAAAAGCATATAATATAATACTTTAATAGTAGTAAAATATTTTGTTACTATTAAGTAATAATAAAAAAATGGAATAAAATAGTACATAACTTTGATTGTTTAATGCAAGGCGTAGTATTAGTGAATTTTTTAAGTCCAAAAGCAGTGGATGAATTACTTACTAATTTTATTAGTTTATTTACAAAAAACATTAAAAAGATAACCAGTTGTTAATTTATTTTATTAATTTAGTAATGGTAAAATAATTTATTATAAACTGTTGATTTTTGTTATAAAAATAAATAAAAATCGTCAAATTGACGCAATATTGATTTCCCGCCAAATACAGAATTGATCCTCTTTTTTCTGCAAATCTACGTGATTGATGAAACAAAAGTCATGATTTTTAATAACCTGACGATTAAAATGAAAATGTTCATTGTTTGGGAGCGATGCAATTTTTATTACTATTTTTAAGTTATTCCGCACAAATCGAAATTATTTTAGATCGCTATAAAAATGCATCGCCGTTTATTTTAATTATTATTTTTTATACTGAAGTACTTGATATCTTTTTTTGTAAAATATTTTTTTCTCGTAAAGTTAAGTTTTAATTAAGGAAACATATTAAATAATAATTAAATGTGATTTAATTAATAATGCCTACAGTATCTTTAGGATTGGCTATTATTATTTACCACTAAAAGTGTATGAGATTAGATTTTTTTCTCTATAAATGTCCGATATAAAAAATGTAGAATAAATCTTTGCAGAACTTATATCATAGTAAATATCCCTTTATATTGCTCATATCATTCATACATCGATGTATTTTAGAAATATTTAACCTTTTTTAGTTTTAGTATTTTTTTCTATAGTGCAATACCACATCACATTTTTATTACCAATATGAACAAATGTTTTCGTTTACGATATTTTTGTATTTTTTTGAGTATTAAAAATGTATTATCGGTCAGAATACTCAAGTTTAGAAGAAAGAGTTATTTTGGCGTGTTTTGTTTTTTTCACAGCACATTATTAGATAATAAATATAAGCACAGTATTTTTTGCGAATTTTTAATAGGCGCTGTGAAAAAGTACGAGAAAAATGAACTAAGAACGTTGCATTGTTGGTTTAGTTCGGTCAGGCTAAACAATCCGCACTTGATGAAGCTTTACGCAAAATATTATGTACCTACCTACCTACCTAATTACCTAACTTTATTGCTAAATAAAATAAATTATGAAAAAAAAAAACATCTCTTTACTTTAAAATATTACTTAGTATTTTGTTCGTGTTAAAATGATTTAATTTTGAGTACAGTAACGTTGTTTTTTCTTGTTTTCAATAAAATGCAAATGAAAAGTTCTTATTTTGATTTGAATTATTTAGTATTTTTTTCTGGCGTAGGTACTATTTTAAAGTAAAGAGAAGCAAATCTAAATCATAACTCAAAAAGTCTGCTGAAATGTTTTTAAATAAATTCTAAGGTGTAATTTACAATTTTACCACAGAAACAAGACTTGAATTTATTTCTGACAAATAATTCAAGATGGCGGGTTTCTGTGGTAAAGTCGTGAGTTCGATATCTCAATTTTGAGTAGTGATTTACTAATAATTAGTAGTAAGCCTGGCTTTATTTCAATTAGCGCGAAACTGTACCATAAACGCTGCAAGCGTTAATATTTGTAAAACAATTGATGTTTAGAGTTTTGTAAAAATATTATTTAACTAGGAAACAATAAAAAGAACGTTTAAAATTACTGATCTTGTTTTATTTATATTTCTTTGGTACGTGTTAGACGTAACCTATGAAGCAAGTTAGAAAAATATTTATCCGAAAAATGTAGTCGGTAAACATAACACTTTTCTGTAATACTTTATTCAAAATCGAAAGACATTTTATCAAACTATGCTGAGAATCAGCAGTTTTGGTATGTCAAAATTACATGAGACACTCGCCCAAAATACTCGCCCTTCACCAATTCCTAGTGCTTTAGCTGAGAAGAAGTGGCGCAACAAACTCCCCAGCAGCACAGCTCTCTTTACTGAATTTAGTTATCACGGCAAAGTAGATCTTTGCCAGTCTTTACGGGTAGTCAGCAGCCCGAAAGTCTGACAACCAGTCTTATCAAGGGGTATCGTATTGGCGAGTTACTGGGTTGTAGATATCAGATAGGCAGTCGCTCCATGTAACATACTGGTATTCAGCTGCTTCCGATTAGGCTGGAAGCCCATAGTTAAAGACTTATGAAGGGAAAATTTGTTTACGATTTAAAAAAAAAATTGAAGGAGGTTTCTAGATGGTAGGGGTAAAAAATTAAACAAGTTATACATTTATTATAATATTGATTTTATCTTTGAATATCAATTACACTTTTTTGTTTTATTGTTATTTTATAAACTTTACATATTCATTTCGTATTTTATATACCATATAATATATAAAGTTTCAATACTAATTATTTTAGCATTACATTACCTAATACAAGAGGGATTAGAAAACATAAATAAATACTGCATCTCGTAAAGTAAATTAAAACTCCTGTTTTAATGTTCAACAATTTCTTTTCGTTGTTTTACACCAGTACACAACACTTAATTTTAAAACTAAAACTTATGAAGAATAACATTTCAAAGTCACTCGATTTTTTTTTCAATAAAAAGGAACTCTTTACAACGCTCTTTCTCTTTTTCATCCGTAACCTACTTACTTCACAACCACATATTTTTTATTAAAAAAAGGTTTAAAAAGATTCATTACTAGTTCAAAAGTAATTTCTAAATTGAGCAAAGTTAGAAGTGACAGTAAAACGTTATTCGTCAAGAAATATTTTGTGTCTTTAGTTTAGAGTCGTTTTTACGACTACGATTGACGACTTCGTAATTCTGAATTGTTTATTTCAATTATTAACAGGATTTTATATACTAATGCTAAAGAATGACAACTAAAAGATGCTAAAAATGGCTTAACTCAAAATGACAATCCTTCGAGATATTTTTTTTTTTTTGTTTCCTTATACAATTATACATCGCAGAAAAATACAAAAAACAACATTCTGTATCTGTACATCCTTTTTACAATATTAAATATAGTTAAAACTATTATAAATATCCTTACTAAACTGGTATAATTCAAATAATTTGGAGTGTACCTACTTCCTCAAATATTTTATCGAAAAACAAACAACTGAAAATCGAATGAGAATATAATTCAGCATAGCTTTAATACAGACATTTATAGCTTAGTTTAGATCTAGGTCATAAGTGACTAAATTAATACCGGGAAGTCACAATAACTTCTTTAGTGATCCGAAAAAGAGGTTGGATGGTCACCTCATCCCTAAACTAAGCTATACAAAATCGTAGTTTACACAATGATTTCAGTATCACACAAAGAAGTCAAAATTTGGCACAAGATAATCATTTAAGTTTTTTGAAAGGTGATTCTCATAGCACGAACTAAACTGTTGCTATCCTTTCCTCACAGATAAGACAAGAAAGAGACGGCAGTATGTATTTGAAGTTTCAAAGATTGTTCAACTGACGTACTCGAGCTAGTTTGACAGCTACAATCTGTCCCCATCCTATTCTCGCTTTATCTTTTAGAAAAAGATAGAATTGTCTCGTTTAAGTTTAGTAGGTGCCCAAGAGAATCGGTACCTGAACAGAAGAAAAGATTTGATGGTTTTTTTAACGGAAAAGAAAGGAAAATTACCATGATACCCTGTAATTTCATGCCTAAAACGTAACTAAATGCACATCCAAGTAGGCAGTAACTAAAAAAAATGGCATTACTACGAGTGAACATAACAAAATCCTTATCTTAAACTATCTTACAGTAATTAAAGCATTCATGTGAATTTTTTGTTTCACATTTTTAATTTCATATATATATATATAATAAATCTATTTTTTTATATCTTCTAAGTGTATATTTATATATTATGGCAAATCTAACAACACTAAAAGAAAACTCCAGAATATCTTAGTTAACATCACATAAAGTTTTTACAAACGAAATACAGTATTACCTGTTGTACATCTACGTGAAACGTTATATATTTCGTATCTTTAAAGGGCGGATGTACATAGATACCTACATTTTTATTATTATTTACAAACATTTTAAGCGCCTACGGTGTCTATTTTATTCTAGGAATGAGAAAAGGACCTTTCGTGATTTTTTTTTCTTGTATATTAAAAAAAAACGCTTATTTTTAATTAACAAAGGTATGTAACAATGATACTGACATTGTATGTTTTGTTTCATATAATTATTATAAAAATCTACGAAAGGTCCTGAAAGTTTAACAAAAAGACAGAATCGTATAATTCGTTCCCGTGGCCTTAATTTAAGTTTTAGTTATTTTAAGAAGCAATATAATTTTCGCCTGTGCGTTTGTTTTCAAAATATGTAAAGTTTAACACATTTTTTCAGAACACATTTACTCTCAAATCTTTAAACAAATGTATCACCGGGTGTAAATTTGTTTAAAATTCTGTATAAAATTGGGTCTAATTCACAAACATTTGTACAAATGTTTGAGACTAAACGTGCGTCTGAAGTCGTTATATTTAAATTTGCCAGAAATAATTATACAAAATTGTATAAAATAAATAGCTACGAAGCCCAGTTTATTTACAAAAAGTTTTATTTAAAATTACACAACTGATTTTCCGATAAAATATCTAAGTAGAAAAACTAACTGCCTTTATTCGTTCTAGGTAATATTTTGTTCGCAAAACATTGAGCTAATTGAGCAACAATAAACTATGACTATAAGCATCGAGGAAGCCATTTTGTCAAATAAACTACTATCCGTAACGGAAATAAAAAACATTTTGTACACGTACGATAAAAATACAAAAATTTCAAAATAAATATTTATTAATAATATCTGTATCATCACAAAGTCTATTTATTTTTAAAATATTTACAACTAGTAATATGTAACATTTCACTGAGTGTCTCGGTGGCACAGTTTTAACACAACCACTGTCACTGGCGCCATCTAGCGTTTAACAGCTAATCTCGGAGTCGCCGACATATTCGCCATTACTACCCTGTTTGTTCACTATATTCCTATCATCGAACTTTTTGCTCATCTGGTTACTGCTGGAACTCGACGACGCGTTGTCACTGTCAGCGTAGGGCACGTCAGTCATCGGTCCGTTGAGCAAGCTCGCCGCAGAATTCGATTGCTTTAATTTCCCCTTTTCCTCCTTCGGCTCGGTTTCTTTCGGCAAGTCATCTATCACCGCTTTTTTAGGGTCTATTTGAATAGTTTTTGATTCTGATAACTTGTTTGGTGTTACCACGTTGATGTATGGCGGTAAAATGTTCATGTTCATAGTTGTCAAGTTGACAGATCCGCTATTTTTTTTCAACGCGTTTAGATTTTGTTCTAGTTGTGCCGCATCGAGGCAAAGGGGTTTCGGTTTGGGAGTGTATTTTACTGATTCTGTCGCCCATGCGTTTATTCGGGGTGGGTCTGGAGAAGCAATGGGCGCAGTTTTCCTTTCTGGCATCAATGTATTCTTGTGATTAGTTTTGTCTATGACATTTGTCTCTATGGCTTTTGTAAGAGCGTTTTCAGGTGGTTTGGGCGAGGTTGGGGTTATGCTTATTAGTTTCTCGACCTGTAAGGTAAATAACATTAGAATGATGTTCTTCGATCATTATATAACAATGATCCATCTCTCTAAACTATCACCTATCGTGTCATCCAAATAGGACTCCCAGCTTAAGGATTCAGGATGTCTGGAATTACTTTTGTGTCCGAACACTAGCTCCTATTAAGATATTTAAAAAACGAGTGAATACAGCGGATGCAAAGAAAACCGAAGGCGGTTGGTACTTTACAAAAATGCTAGTTCTTAGACAGTAATAGAGTGTTAACTCACGGCAGGTCCATTATCAATGCTCTGGCGCGGCGTGGCGAGGCGTGGTGGCTCGGTAAATGACGTCTCCCAAATGACTGGCTTGTCGTCACACTCCGAGGTTATCTCGTCCAGTGACGGACCCTCTACTGAGCTTAACAATCTGGAAATATTTTGTTAAGCTATGATAAATTTATGTTTGGTTATATAAGTATGATTTTTGGCAATAAAAAGAAAAGTGGTCAAGTGTGTCGCTTTTGGTTAATGAACAACTTGTGTCGTGAAAAAGGTATCGCAAAGATTTCAAAACTGAAAAATATTAACTTTGTTTTTTAAATAGTTCAAGCCAGGGTGCAGCAGCGTCACTTGCAGGTGAAAACGACCAGGCTCTATATTTTTCAGATTCAATAGAAAGAAGAAGTCCAGTCCAGGTTTACTCGTTAATCCATAGAGTATAATCTTTTTTTTGTCGTGGTTTACTTCCACTAGGTACCTTGTGGTTACATAGCATTCGCTCATTATTAAAAACTGGCGAAAATTTTTCATCCAGGTAGTTATTATATGAGAAGGGATACTATTTTAATGACTTACCTATCTGTTGAGTTAGACGGCAGAAACTTTGTTGTGGTCCTTGTCTCGGCGCCGGAGGTAGCGCAAACATCGCGTCTTGCTGCGCTTGCGCCGGTCCGGGACGCCGTTGGAATGTTGCCATATTCTTGTGATGCTATAATAAAAAAATAATTTTAATACACACTAGCTTACTTTTAATCAATCCTTGTTTAGAATCTTCTGACTTATGAATTACACGATGCAATTAAAATTAGGGACATTTTGGTTTCCATTCATGGTTGTAATTAAAAATGGGTTGGTAGACCCGAGCAAGGTTTCATTCGGTTCACATAACAGGGGGTTTCTCGTTCCTGAATTATCAGTAAAATGTTACCTGAAGAACCTTGGTCGACTATTAGACCACGTGAGAAATGGCTTAAAAGAAAATAATGGTGAATACATAGAATTAGAAGGTATAGAAGCGAAACTCTCGAATGCATTAAACATCACGCTGTTGTATCGGTTGCATGGTGTATGATATGTTTAACACAGTCAGGATTATTTCGTAGTTTTCAATACACGTAAAGTAATCAACGCTCTATCATGGGACAAAATAACAACCCTGCTATAACAAGTCTGTTTTATCTTGGGCAAGCCCATGAATAGGAAGCAGT
Organism: Conistra vaccinii; assembly: GCA_948150665.1. Classification (NCBI taxonomy): domain Eukaryota; kingdom Metazoa; phylum Arthropoda; class Insecta; order Lepidoptera; family Noctuidae; genus Conistra; species Conistra vaccinii. The sequence goes on along the minus strand of OX411341.1, from coordinate 14,440,106 downwards.
AGGTAAGTGATAATTTCGGTAACATTATTATACTCATAAATGTCTAGAGTCTCGATTCTATACAGATTTCTTATTCTATGGTAAAAATACCTTTCAGAAGAGGTGGATATTGTGAATCCTCCGTTTCTGGTTGATCCTGCACCACCGTTTGCGATTTGCTATGAGGGACCAGCGGTTCCGTTGGGCTACAACAAGTTTCTTGCATTGGCATAGGTTGTAGATAGGCTTTGGTTGTAGGTACATTTATTGTGCAATTGACAAGCTTTGTAAAATTGTGATTGGTTTGCCGAGTTGCTTGGATTAGGTATTATAAGGGACATTTCATTGGGTGTCAAAGAACAAAAAACGGAGTATACGTAATTCATTTTACTTTAAGTGCTGCTCAGCATAATGATATTTTACACATTCAATCTAGATATTATTTAATTAACATACTGGGAAACTTTTTGACATCGAAGCAACTGGCATTATATAAAAAAATCTTATGATACATCAAGAATCCTGCTGGCAATAGATTTAAGTGTAGCATATTATTTGATAGTTTATCATAATCGCTGTTTAAATTAGAAACATCGGCTGGTAAGGAAAGTTCAGCGTCTATCGCATGCTGCCACTGCTTAGTCTTTCTAAAGCAGTTTGATACTTTGTTACTGCTCGCTTTTATATCGAAATTTTCCCAAAAAAATTGAGTTTTTTATCGTCATAAACATGTTTTGTGCTGAAGTAATTTTTATATTCAGCTCTATATTCAGCCAGTGTGGGAAAACTGTCTGGTTTATTATCTTAGACAAAGTATTAATTTTCGGAAGCTTTGAGAAAACTTAGATATACATAAGTAATCTGACAGTTGTAAAGTATGTTTGTTACTATACAACATCGAACTGTGAAAGGAGGTGCCACATATAGTTAGATTTTAGAAGTAGCTCAGTAATTAGTACTTGAGGATACTGGCAGGTCTTTACCAACATTTCTGTATACAGTAAACTAATACAACATACTTGATTCGGCCTCGGCTTATCACCAAGTAGTTAGAAATTTTATTTTGTTGTCCATTTATATGTGAAGATATTTTCTAGCATATTAAACACCTTAGATGCCTTTTTTGGGCTTTTATATAATAATTTATTTCCAGAATTTGATTAAAATTTCCGTCTTGATGACAATACAAAAAGAGTTTATTTAGATGATATATTCATTTACGTTATGACTGACAACTTGCAATGATGCAATGAATATTGTTTTCCTGTTACTAGGTATGTTATTTTCAAAATACATTTATAAAGTCTATATTAACAAAATGCCATTTCATCTTTAGCTCATCTTAAGGATCGATCTTGCTCGAAATGCAGACAAAATGATTTAAAACCACTTTTTTCTATCATAAATCCTTGTCTTTCCTCTTCCTGCCAGCACCCTCAGATATGAAAAGGCGTTACCTATTGCTGGTCGGCGGGTTGTCCTGCGGCGACATCGGCACGAGGTAGTCGCACACCGGTGGTCGCTGCCAACATGCCACGCTCAGTACACACGGCCACAGGGAGATTTTGAGGTTAGAGCTTTCCGATATCTTTTGGTTTTAAGTCTTTGAATGCAATGACAGTATTGAGCAGCACTAATTGTTTTTTATTGAGCCTGTGTGTTCATTGTGTTAAATAACCCTTCGATTTTTATTTATTTTGGGGATGCGGAGATTAACTACCATTTTCAGTTTCTCTTTTACGTGATAAATTGGCAGGTTAATAGCAACCTTATTAGAGCTAGCATTTTTAAGAGTTATTTGCCCATTTATGGTACACTTTAAAATTATTAAACAAAAAATCTTGCGTCTATACGGTAGCATTCGTTTTTTGTAACTTTAACATTAACAGCGTTATGCACAAATCTTTGGATTCTAATGATTTTAAAACCTCTTTAAATCCAATGTCAGAAATTATTTCCAAAAAATAGCGGAAAAGCTTTTTTCTGTATTTAATCATTTTATTCATAAGAATAATCCCCCTGTGTTTCACTTTTAATTCTACGCGTGCATACCACTGTGTTTTGTAAAAACTTGAAACTAAAAAGAATTTACTTTGAACTTTATCGAATAAAACGTAAGATACATTTTACAAAACCCAGAGGCAGGGACAAGGTAATAAAGAAAATAGATATATAGGTAATAGATTCCCGCTATAGCTACTAGGCAAGTAAACACCCAAGTCTCTGAAATAACCGATCTTAGAGATTCTTTGAAATGTAAGCAATGATGGTGAAGAAGAAAATTAATAAATAATTAAATGAACTGAACCATGTTATGGAAAAACATGCGATTATTTTGATGATATTCTTTCACATTCCAATGAATCTCTGACTAAACTACTGGGGATCTAGTTTTCTACGCGAATTTCATTCAAGGAGAGGGTGGGTAGTTGTAGAAAATAAAAATAAAAAATGGAGGTAGTCATGCGAACTCGTAAGCACGGGCTCTTATAAGGATCGCTAACACCGAATTAGAAAATAAAATGTATAATTATATGTTTTATTAATAAAAAAAACCATTTACTTGCTTCTAGTAGCCAGAGCGAAAACATTTGGAAAAAAGAGAAAAATGTAGTACGCATTAGTATTTCTGATTTTATTAGTTATTTTTTGTTTTTATAATTAGGTGGGCTATACACTCATTTGTGAAAGGGACCTTTTACAGTTTCTGTTTATTAGAATTTTCTATTTTATTAGAGGCGTTGTTCCGTTAGAAATATTTTTTTAATGTGGTTCTAGAATCTAAAAAACGGGTATTTCACTAATATTGTTTTAATATTCAGAATGTAACAAAAACAATTCAGTAAAATAAATCGGGGTAAATCTACAAAAGTGTGTACAAGGTGTCCGTGAAACTACTGAAATTATTTCACTAATAATTTTTACTGTGACAAAATTAATATAGGTACCTATTTAAAAATAAAACGAACACATTACGGCTAACATTTAAAACTACCCACATACAAGTTTTCACATTTCTTTAATTTAGTTTTTCCATTTTTCATACAGTCTCAAAATCGTTAAGCACATTTTGCTCCACTATAAGTTACAATAAAAAAAATATATAGGTATTATCAGTTTTTTTTCATTCTTATTTTTTTTTTCGGAACAACGCCTCTTGTTCAATCAATTACTATCATAAAACCAACTCGATTACTCACCTGCGGTCCGTTGGCGTTGATTGGCATCTCTGTATGAGGCGGTAAGAGCGACCGCACTATCGGTAGCGGCGCGCTTACTATCGCAGGGTCCTGCGACAAAATGGCGGGTCCAATGAGCAAATGACACATGAAATATTAAAGGCAGTGTATAGAGTGCCACCAGTGGCACTCTATCCCTATCGGATAAAGTGCCACTACAGGCACCCTAGTAACACCGCCTCGGCCCGGCCAAAGTGCCGCAAGTATTGTATTGTCATTTTCACTGTCACTAAGTCACGTCACTTGGTATTTTGTTTGATTGTCGAGGTCAGATCGCTGTAAAACACCACATTCCCAAAACATTACATTCTCTTGTGCCTAAACGGACCCTGGCACTACGCCGGCCGCTACCGCGGCACCGCTCGCTACGCTCGCTCGGCTCGTGCGTTGTGTGGTCACAGTTCTAACCTAACCTAACCTAAATAACAAGTGACAGTGACAATGCAACGCTCGCGGCACTATAGCCGGGCCGAGGCAGCGACACTAGAGTGCCACAAGAATACTCGTGGCACTCTATACACTTCGAATATTAAATATAAAAGAGTTTTAGCGATATAAATCAACGAAAAGAAAAGACAAACGTATAAACCTACAGGCAACTACAATTTTAATGGAAAATAATAATTTCTTTGGCATTTAAGTTATCTGTAAATCTTCAAAAATTTTAAACACTTCCCGTACATTTAAAAGATCCACTGTCGTATCTATTAATTCTGCCAGGATTTGTCTCTTTCTTTAAATCCTCTTTGCTGTTTGTTCCGTAAGCTAATTATTTGTGCATTTCGAAATTCTGGTGAAAAGGTAGATGAAAATTAATAGTAAACTTATGTCTGTGACGCACATACCTGCACAAACCGTTGCATTCTCTCATACATGTGCGCGAATGATGGCCTCTCGCTCGGCGTCGGGTTCCAACACTCGCACATCAGCCTGTATATCTCTTGTGGACAACCTGTACATATGGAACAAGAGACGTATTACTAAAGATCAGAATTTTGGAGAAAATACTTGTAGAAGTCAGATTCTTTCGTCCATGCATTGAAAAACGGAAACTTGATGATATTGACAGGTCCCATAATTACCGTTCGTAGTTACAAATACTACTCGTTAACAGATACCAGTACGAGGAATTAGCACCCATAGTAATTAAGACCCACTCGCTTACGTATACCACAGAAACACTGCTTTAGGAGTAAGTAGCATACACAAGTAATGACTTTGTCTTCTCTATAGTCCACACATAATATTGTAAATATAAAACGTCCTGTCATTTATAAAACGATACATATTTTGTTTACAAAAATGTCGGTCTACTAATTACTATTATCTCATAAAACAGTATCATTTTAATCTTAATTCTGTGTGCGCGAAAGATGCACCATCCCTTTTGCGCAACGGAACCATTATGTTTACGCTGCACGGTCATCTGGACTTACCATAAGGTTTCTCCAGTCTTCCTCCCCCGGAGACCATCTCCATGACCTCTCTGTTGGCGCAGCCGGTGTATGGCATCACGCCTAACGAGAACACTTCCCAGAGCAGCACTCCGAATGACCTGTGAGTGGAAAATGTGATATGAATTTACGAGTCGAATAGCTCCGAAGCTTTCCGAGTCGAGATACTAAGTTGTGTCATCAAAATATTTATCCAATCGGTTGTCCGCCTGCAAAATGTAGATTAAAAAAGCTTCATTTAATTTACTAAGAGGTGCCTTTTTTCAGGGCCACATTTATATGTATATCATCGATTTGAAGCCCGATTGAGTTAATGTTCAAAGTAAGTTTTTATACACATCTTGTTGATTGGCTAAAATAACCCCAATCAACTCATTCTAAAAGTTGACGTGATATTTGTCAACATATTAAACAGATTCCAGATTTTGGATGAATTTCTTTTACATTACAAAATTGGTCTGAAAAATATGAATGACTAAGATCGTCGAAGCTTTTCCAAGGTTTAAGACCTAGTTTGAATGATAAATGATTTTATTTCTATAACTAGGTTTGTACAAACACTTTTACACGTCAATCATATTTTGGAGGAAAAAGCTTAAACGATCTTTTTGTTAATTTGTCTCAAGTCACTAAGTTTCTCACCAAACATCAGTTTTGATAGTAAAAACGCCATCAATATAAGCCTCGGGTGGCATCCACTTGATGGGCAGCATGGCCTTGCCGCCCTTCTTGTAGTAGTCGGAGCGGTAGATGTCGCGCGCCATGCCGAAGTCTGCGATCTTGACCACGCGGCCCGGACCGCGGGAGGTTAGGAGACAGTTTCGGGCTGCTATGTCCCTGAGGGATAGAGATGAGGTTTTAGATGGACAGTTTGTATATGAAATGAAACTATTATGTGTTGTTTTTAACCGACTTCAAGTTATATATTTCCATCTGTATGTATTTTATTTTTTATATGTATTTAGGTATTTTTAACAATATTTTGAATTATTTTTTTTTCATTTACTAGAGGAAGCTTTCGCGGTGGTGCCCATATAAATTTTATTAACTTTGCTTGGGTAGTTTCTGAGTTAGCTTCGATAATACGTATTTAATCCACTTTGAGTATCTTGTTAATTAACGTGTAGAGAAGAGTTACTGGATCATGTTCGACAATTATGTAGGATAATCTATCGAGACTTGTTTGTAATATGTTAGGTTAGGTTATAGATATAGGGATCATCTACATCTAGTCTTATTATCAAAACATAAACTTACATATCGGCACCATTTTGTAAGAAAAAGCTAGAATCAAGGTCTTTGTCGTCAATCGCTATTGTATTTTTGGAAGAAGCTTAGTGTGGTCTCCATTCCTCCTTTAAAGTCGTAGTCGTAGTAAAATTTCCGAGTACTAAACCCGATCCATGTGTCTCCAATATTATAATATGACTTATCACACCATTAAAACATCTATCGGCAGGTAGCTGCTGTTGTTGTTACAGTTGTTGGGTCAGCTACATCACAAACCGCAGTAATTTACATAAATAGGCTGGTAGTTCAAGGTATTTCCGAGCCTGGCAGTCAATAACACAATGGTCAATAAAATCTACTAAGAACAGCCTTACCTGTGTATAAACCTCTTGCTCTCCAGATATCGACATCCTTTGCACACATCGATGGAGCACAGCAATAAATCCTTCATAGTGAGTGCGCTCGCACGTTCGGGCTTCGGTCTACTCTCTCGAAGGAAGTTCTTTAGGTCTCCACCCGCTAGCAGTTCGAGGACTATGAACCTGTAGGTTAATTATGATTAGATTTGTTTACTGGTTTTTACCAGATGTATGTGGTCAGTACAGTTTGGCACACGGTGACTGCTTAGACTTGATTAGTCAAGTGATACCTGTCTGTGCAAATGATAAAAGAGAAATAATGACTCATTTGAGCTCGAAAAGGAGCAGTACGCTGATAATTCATACAAATATCTGATTGAAAGACAACAGAATATCATCTAGATAAGACAAACATGGTCTTGGTTCACTTACACATCTTACCAGTTTATACAGCAGTTGTTGTATTTATAGATACCAGAATTTTCATGTGTAGGTAAACCTGATTTTCAAATAGAATCGAAAATTCTTCAATAAATCATTAATCTTTCTTTTTTTTTTGCTGTTTCGACGGTCGTCCTTGGAGGTTGTCGGATTCTTAACAGGGCTATCCTGTCATACCTTAATTTTACTTTTAGTTTATATCAGCTTTTGTCCAATGTCTTTTTTTTCTAAATGTTATGCACACCTATAATTTGTTCATATCTAGTAGTAATACCTTTCCTAATTATTTTGTAAACCATTGTTGAATGTATACGCTGTTGGTGTTATTTATTAATAAAATAAAATGCCTTATATTATAAATTAAGGCCCTCCATTTAGGGCATATCACTTATCTTTCAACTATTTATAGTTCATCTCTCTATGTATAGATTTCCTGCTTACCAACCTATCTCCAACTACCTTAACAAACTACTTTCTTAAATTGTTACAAAGTTCTAAACACAAACCTGGGATGCCTATCAAAGCACACTCCTATAAGATGCACGATGTTAGGGTGACTGAACTTCGCCATGATAGCGGCTTCCATCAGGAAGTCGGATTCCGCCTGTCCAGTGGACAGCTCCGGTAGTGTCTTCACAGCTACCGGCATTTCTACCGTGTCGCCGGTGCGGTGCCGGTAGAGACCTTGGTAGACCTCGCCGAACGCGCCTTGGCCGAGAGCCCTGGGAATCGTATCGTAATATGCTGGGAAACTACATAGGGCTACATAGATATTATTAACACACTAGGTACACTCTTCTCGCTGAGGTTTAAAAGGAATTTCCGCACCACATAATCGATCATTTATATTCCACAGTTAATCTGTGAACAGCGTTGTGGCCTGTGGGCTACAATAATGTTCAAATTTGATATGTATTTCTTTTTCTATACTGTATATTGTAGCTGTTTATTGTTCCTTTTGAATAAAATAAAACATTTGTTTCATTGGACAAGGTTCATGACGGTTTCACCACAAAAATTGCATCAATTTGGGGCTGCCTTGAACAACTCCATTCTTTGCTGAATGAATGACATTGCAGAAGGTAGTAAATAAAGCTTCTGAGTTTTATTTCTTTTATTCCATCCCGAGACATTATCACATTCATGGAATTTTCCTTAATGAACACTCACTTGACCAGCTTCAGGCTCTCTCTCGACACTTGCGGCAAGCCCCTCACATCGATGCCCTGCGGCAGTATGCTCTCACTCCCGTAGTGAGGGTTGAAGGCCATGGTCAGGTTGTCGTTCCCTCCCGGGGCACTCCTCAGTCGTTGCAGCTGTACGTCTTGTTCGAGAAGACGCTTTTGTTGCTGTTCTGCTTCTTTCTTGCGTTGGTATGTGTTGTCTGGTGGGGGAATTGTCTTCATTAGGTTTTGGGTATTTTAAATGAACGATTTGGATTTTGAATAAACTATTTGTTATGAATGATTTAAGACTGGTTTGTGTTAGCTCTTAACTACTACAAAATAGTAAGATAGTAATGTAATATTATGAACCTGTTGATAGCATTTGTGATCTATCAATCTACCTAGCCTTTTCCCAATTATGTTGGGGTCGGCTTCCAATCTAATCGGATGTAGCTGAATACCAATATTTTACATGGAGCGACTGTCTATCTGACCTCCACAAACCAGTAACTGGGTAATACCTACGATACCCGTTGGTAATTCTGTTTGTCAGACTATCGGGCTTCTGACGACCGGTAACCACTGTCAAAGAACCACGAATAACACCCGGAACCAACAGCTTAACGTGCTTTCCGAGGCACGAAGTAGTCTCGGTATGTAAAGATCCACCACGACCCAACCACCCATCCACGGACCAACACCGGCAAGCGTAGCTTAACCGGAATCGACCCGTGCTGCTGTTATTACTCGGTTTTACGAATATTTGACAAAAATAAATAAAAAGAGATGTCAATAGTTTTTTTCCTTCGTCCTATCGATGATTCCATTTACCTGTTTTACGCGTAAGCTTCGGCCAGAATTCCACCACATCGATAGCATTATCGTTGGCCTCGCAAAGGGTTTTCATAGTGTTTTGGCACATAGAGCACGACAAGAGGTGAGGCATCGTTTGCGATGTGGTGCCACAGTCGCACTGTGGCTCATCGGAGTATACTTACATAGATACAAGCAAACGCAGAGAACAGCGAGCGCGCACACGAACACGGCAACCGATAACACTATGATCACCACCCATGGTGTTCGCGGCCATGCATCTTCCACTGAAATGTAAGATAATGCTTAAAAAAAAAACAACCGAGTTCCAAAAAAAATACTACAAAGTGAAAAATAACTTTAATTTCGCAAGTCCTTGTCTTTGGTTTAGAATTTTCGTTTTTTGCCACCGACTTCCTAAATGAAAGTCGGTTGTTTTTTGGAAAAAGTTTTGTTTTAACTTTTTAGTTGTGGTTCCTACCCCACACAAATTCAAATATACCACTACCTGCTATGTAAATAGCAATGAAAGGAAGTTATTATAATATCATCCATATAGACTAAGTGGGAAAAATATGTATTATTGAAGCAAGCCCAAAAACTACGCAAGTAAAGTTAGTAAAATTTATATGGGACCACCGCAAGTTTCCTCTTCAAACTGAAAAAAGAATTATCAAAATCGGCCCATAATTGACGAAAATATCGATGGACATATAAAAAAAAGATATGAACATAGAATTTCTTCCTTTTTGGAAGCCGGTTAAAAATTAGAAGCCATATATTCATAATCTTGATATATTAAGTAATGATCCTTTCACTGCAAATTGTATGCTGGTAGAGCAGTTTCAAAGCCTGAGATCCAAAACCCCTCCCAAGGGGTCTCCGGTCCGAGTCTCATACTTTTTCCTTCATTCATTCTTTCTTTTCTTTACTTATCATAATTAACCGACTTCCAAAAGAAGGAGGTTCTTAATTCGTCTGTATGTTTGTGCTACGCGATTTCTCCGTCAATTGTGGACCGATTTAAAAAATTGAGTATTTTTTCCCACTTAGTTTATATGGATGATATGATGATAACTTCCAATCACTGTTATTTACATAGCAGATTAGTGGTATTCGAATTTGTGTGGGGTAGGTACCACAACTAAAAAGTGCAAAATAAAAACTTTTTACAATAAAGTTCTTACAAAATGAAGTTTTTACAAAATTTCGGAAGTCGGTGGCGAAAAACCTAAGTTCAAAACCAAGTACACCGACTTCCGAAATTAAAGTTATTTTTGACTTTGTAGTGTCTTTTTTGGAAGTCGGTTGTTCTTTTTTGTAAAAAGTTTTTATTGTTATTAAATTACTATTTGACTATTATCTTAACTGATAATTATCTTGGACCTCTAAAGGGTTCGTCATTTCATTCGGCTGTATCAGAGCAGTTCTTAGATTAATGAACATACAAAATAAGGAAGTCTCGACAAACTTACGTATGCACTTGGTAGGATCATGGGCATCGGTGGTCCAAGTGGCGGGGCAGTAGCACTTCACCTCACTGCGGTACTCGTTGAGGGCAACACACCGATAGTCACAGTCACAATCCTGGAAAACAAGCAGTTATTTAATATTGTGAAAGCTTTGGCATTAACGTGGGAATCATTGTCTGTGGTCTTCCACAGGATGGTCTATTATAGTTTGACCGGAACTGCTGTAATGCGTGGCGAGGCGGGGGACTGGACGCCGTGAGCGTTGACGAATGAGCGGCCTGCACTGCTCCCCCCGTCTCGCCGCACACATACCTACGCTGCGGTACAGCGGTGTTGGTCAACCTATAGTTCTGTAATGGACAGAATTCCGCACAAACGTCGCCATACTCCAAGAACTCGGCATCAAATAGCATCTATAAGCATATAGTACAGTCTCGGATACTGAAGATTTTTGGCCATGTCTCCAGGCGGAATAATGACTCCATAGAGCGTCTAGTGGTGCAAGGCAGTGTCTCTCTTTTAAAGTCCAGACATAATCTTGTTCAGATCATGTGAAGACCATGTAGATTGGTGTCTGAAATGGTCTTTTGAGGAAATAACCACACTGATTGAGTGGACCTGTCCAGTCAGTGCACGCATTTGTCAGTAATCGTGTAGCTCAACTCAAAGTTTAAGGAGCTCAACAATTCGAAGAATACCCTTTGGTTAGATTGGGTCTCAGACCTTTGGGCTTCCGACTATCCGTTACGACCACAGATATAGATAGACATAGATAACGCAAGTATCACGATCTGTATGAAAACCAAGCGTGCCATTTTTTGACTACCTACTATGACGTCACAAGCATTATTTAGTGATGGGAAAATAAAATCCGCCGCACGCGGCAGCGTCTTTGAATCGATTTTATTATCTTTGAATCGATACTGCTCGCTCACCCAGCCAGCAGTACGCTAACTAAAAGTCTTCGCATTCTGAGGTTGTGTGCTCGTGCGCGTTCCGTCGACGTTCACACGTCGTTTTTGGATACCTTTTCCAAAATTTCAAGTAAGTTTACCATTATAAATACGTGAATATTCGATTGAAATACCTTATATTTAATTTAGTTCTAATGTTTACAAAAGCAACGAGATTCTACCCTTTTTCATCTCAATTTTGAATAAAGATCGCCTTTTTATTATACCATTTCTCTATTTATTGAGTAATCGTGTACAGTAAAGAATTATTGAGAATAGATTAATTAATCGATTTTGTGACATAGTAATGATATAGACAGAAGAATGAGATAGACAGAGGAATGAGATATACAGAGGAATGAGATAGACAGAGGAATGAGATAAACAGAGGAAAATAAAAATTTCTGATCTGCTTAGTAGGCAGTAAGGGATTTATAATTTCTTTAAATTGTTAGTATTTCCCTACTTATTCCTTGTAATTGTTGTAGATTATCTTTCAGAAACAAAAAAAAAACCAGAGAAGAAATTTTAGAAGGTAAACGAAAACCCAGTAAAATACGATATAATAAAATTAAAATGGATGCAAAATTACTTGAGCTACAACAGCAAAAAGATAAAGAAAGTTGTGATCTTCAGTACATCAATAGTCGGATATGCTGCTTTTGTTAATATTCGTTACTTTTTCCCTTCAACAAAGCATGCTTCCTCAAAATGTATTTAACAAATAGTGCTATGCTTTGTTGGGAACCAATCTTTATTTCCCGTCGCCGTCGCCTCAATCCATTTTTCTTTTAAATTGGGTTCATGTGGGAAACTAAAAAAATCACTATACGTTACGATAATTTATTAAAATTGTCTACATAATTACTACCTATAAAATACAAAATCATTCCTCTGTTTCCGAAATCGATTCTTGAGAATCGATTTGTGTTGCATACGATGAACAGCACTAATCGCTAAAATTTACAGAAAAATGATAAAAGCTCCTGTACTACGAAACCGATGCGATATACGATAGTATCACTTGCTTCGATATTCATCACTTGTTAAAACAAAACGTCGCATCAACCGCTTCAAGTAAAAGCCGCAATGTAATACGAATATTCAGTTTACGTTTGATGACCTATGTTTTTCACAAATTTGGTATTACAGAGAGTATTAGATTAAAAATAATTGATTTTAATATTAAATACGCATAATATTAATCACAAAATGACTTATCGATGGAAGGAATCGTTTCTTTTATTTTTTCTCCTCACATTTGTAAAGTTTTTACAATGTATAACTGAGCAATTAACCATTTTAAATTATTTTACTGACGTCCGTCTAGCGTGGCACAACGATGCAGACTGAGCGCGAAAGTGGCAGCTTACGATTATTGTACGTAAGCTGGGCACGCGAAGTAGTTGCTCTTGCGTTATCTATGTCTATCTATATCTGTGGTTACGACTGTCAAAGGTATTCGAATTTCAGCCAGGAGCATGGAGGGGTCTCGATATGTTATCGATCATCACCCATCTATGAACCTACTTTGGCAGACGTAGCTTAACCTTCTATTGACCCGTACGGCCCCTTTCTCATGTCGATACTCACATCATCATGTCAGCCTACTCCAAGCACCGCCACTTCGACCGATTCTGTACTTCCCGCATCCAGCGGATCCCTGCGGCCTTCACAAGGTCATCGGTCCATCTTGTGGGAGACCTACCAAAGCTATGTGTTCCGGTACGCGGTCGCCACTCCAGAATCTTTCGGCCCCATCGGCCATCTGTTCTGCGAGCAATGTGCCCATTGCCACGAGTTTGATACTCACATGTATAGCAGGAAATATAAGCAGTTCCCCGGGGCCCGTGCGCGGCGCCACGGCGGCGTCGCTGTAGTCGCGCACGGCGCGGCTGGCGGCCGCGTACGACCAGCCGCCGCCGCCGTGCGCGCCGCCGTTCTCGTTGGTGTTGCCACCTGTGTAGGATATAACATGGTTCTATACCCAACTAGCAAAATATGTGCTTAAAACTATATAAAAGACCATTTTTTTACGCTTATAAGATACTTATAACGATCTTAAGATAGTCCTATAATTTTCAATAGACGAGTTTTTTGCTAGTTCTTCATTTGAAATAAGATAAACCTTTTTTACAGTCCGTTCAACTGATTCTGATTCTTCTATATCTATACCGTAGGCATAAGGATGGCATTAAAAGCAAAAAAATGGTTACAATACTAAGTGGTTACTACAGTTGTCATTTGTCATGCCACCAACGTAAAAGAAGTCAAAATCGGTTGACTGTAGAAAAGATTTAGTTAAATGTCTAATCTTATTTCAAATGGAGTAGGCATAGCTATGGTTTTGTCTCTAGAAAATGGGATTTCCTTGGACAGCAATGCCAATATAACGACCATAATATTAGGCGTCGTCGACTGATTACGCGAAAACGTTATTTCTGTTCATAACTTAGTGGGGTGTCATAGGTTTCACGAAGAAGTGACACTGAGGTCCATATTGCCATGACGTTGTTGCTGTTATTTGGCGGCAAGCTTCACAGCAACAGTTGTCTAGTAGCATAGTTACAGCCGAACTGAAACGTTAAACCATCTGGAAATGCTTACATAGAATGGGCTTATTACTAAGTTTTCCAGGTTCATTTTTTATTTCTTGGCCTAGGCTGAAAGCCTAGGCTGCCCCAGCTTAAACGGGTTTAGGCAGGATATGTTTTTCAGCTGTGGACTTTTGGGCCAAAATTGCAGAGCTGTGGTGCCCTGAGACTATAAGGCAGTAGGTCCTCACCCAGCCAGCCCCCGCCCCCGCCGCCCCGCAGACAGCCGCCCCCGCCGCCCCCGAAGCCCCCGTGCGCCGCGCCGGCACAGGCGCCGCCGCCCGCGCCGCCCGCGTGCAGGGCCGCGCCGCGCACCAGCTCGAAGTTAGTACAGTTAGTAGGTCCTCACCCAGCCAGCCCCCGCCCCCGCCGCCCCGCAGACAGCCGCCCCCGCCGCCCCCGAAGCCCCCGTGCGCCGCGCCGGCACAGGCGCCGCCGCCCGCGCCGCCCGCGTGCAGGGCCGCGCCGCGCACCAGCTCGAAGTTAGTACAGTTAGTAGGTCCTCACCCAGCCAGCCCCCGCCCCCGCCGCCCCGCAGACAGCCGCCCCCGCCGCCCCCGAAGCCCCCGTGCGCCGCGCCGGCACAGGCGCCGCCGCCCGCGCCGCCCGCGTGCAGGGCCGCGCCGCGCACCAGCTCGAAGTTAGTACAGTTAGTAGGTCCTCACCCAGCCAGCCCCCGCCCCCGCCGCCCCGCAGACAGCCGCCCCCGCCGCCCCCGAAGCCCCCGTGCGCCGCGCCGGCACAGGCGCCGCCGCCCGCGCCGCCCGCGTGCAGGGCCGCGCCGCGCACCAGCTCGAAGTTAGTACAGTTAGTAGGTCCTCACCCAGCCAGCCCCCGCCCCCGCCGCCCCGCAGACAGCCGCCCCCGCCGCCCCCGAAGCCCCCGTGCGCCGCGCCGGCACAGGCGCCGCCGCCCGCGCCGCCCGCGTGCAGGGCCGCGCCGCGCACCAGCTCGAAGTTAGTACAGTTAGTAGGTCCTCACCCAGCCAGCCCCCGCCCCCGCCGCCCCGCAGACAGCCGCCCCCGCCGCCCCCGAAGCCCCCGTGCGCCGCGCCGGCACAGGCGCCGCCGCCCGCGCCGCCCGCGTGCAGGGCCGCGCCGCGCACCAGCTCGAAGTTAGTACAGTTAGTAGGTCCTCACCCAGCCAGCCCCCGCCCCCGCCGCCCCGCAGACAGCCGCCCCCGCCGCCCCCGAAGCCCCCGTGCGCCGCGCCGGCACAGGCGCCGCCGCCCGCGCCGCCCGCGTGCAGGGCCGCGCCGCGCACCAGCTCGAAGCCCGGCGTCGTGGGCCCCGCGCGGGCCAGCCAGCCGCCGCCGGCACCTAGGGCAAAAACACATATTTATTGTGATGTCAGAAGTAGACTTCCAAGAGTTCCAAGTCAAGTTCTTTATTTAATTATTTAAGGACTCGTTTCACGATGTCCAAAAAATAGTCACTACGTAGCCAATTATCACCGAATAAATTCATAAATGGAACAAAATTTCTATAGCACGGGTAACAATTGAAAATCAGCGCTGTGCTGTGGGTTCCCATTGCACAGCATTATGCTGAGTGGTAGCCTTCTTGTCACAGTCTTGCAATCCAGCAGCTGGCGACTATGTCTGTTTTGTGCTCGTGATTATATTTAAATACATCTATAAAATTCACGACATAAAAACAATGCAAACGAAAACATAAAAAAATTGCTGCGTGTTGACGCCACAGTCGGATAAAAATGAGGAGATCTTCCAATACTACAATTTTACACCCATGTACCAATGCGTGTGTGTCCATTACGAGGCCGAGCCTTATGCTACGTGCCAGTGTCATTTTCTACTTTAAAAAAAACAAGAGTCCATCCTTACCTGAAGTCTTGCCAGGCTGTCCATACATATACCCTGACTCCGGAGTCGCGTTGGTCAGAGGTCTCGCGTGCTGGGACCCGTCATCTCGGAAACTTCCCACGGAAATGCCTCCTCCTCCCCCCGCAACTAGTAATGGGAAGGCTTGGCCGTCTTTGTCGAGCTGGTGGAAAAGGTATGAGTTTAGAACGGTTAGAAAAGTCAACAAGAAGTCGAGGAGTTCAGGAGTCGTAGTCAAGTCTGGTTTAACATCTGTATATCCTGAAGGCAACCCCGGATCAAGGGGGAGGCAAACCGGGCCCGTACCCCGGCCCGGGCGCCAACTTCAGAGGGCGACAAATTCAAGCGTAGCAGACAGGTGCACCACCCAGCACACCGCAACTTTTGCAATAAATGAGACGCGCAACATCAACCATTCGACGTGGCGGGAATAAAAGCGAGAGTTTTCCAAGTACCTATACGTGGCGGCGACTCGACGTGGCGGGACTCGATGTCAAGGGAATAAATCCATATAATCTTTCTATTTCTCCCTTTTTAAAACAGTTTTGGCACTCCAGTAGGATTGGCGTATTATCTTCTAGTTGCTGCCAAATTTTTAATTTCGAGAAAATATGAGTTATTTCCTCGAAATCAAATTTTGGCGGGGCCACCAGACGGCAGTTTTTGCCCCGCCTCAAATAAGTTCTAGATCCGGGGCTGTCTAAAGGCTTGGGCAGATGTGTAAAGAACACCCTGCAGCGAGGCATTTTTAAGTCCGCTGTAATAAGGTCTATTGCTATAAACCGTGCATAAATTCGGAATTAGATTAGAGAGACTAAAAAGGTCTAGTAAATTCAAACACATTATTTGATTCAAAATCTGCATGTTTGTAGTGGTACTGCATCCTAGGGCGTAAGGGATGCAGGCGAAGTGTAATGCTCGACTCCGTATCAAAGTTGCGACAAACAAATGTGCGACAAACGCAAGGGCGACAGTACGATAGGTCGACCATCAGCGGTGCGACAGCACATCAGCTCGACGAACGTTAGTGCGACAGATTGTTTTCACGACAAACGATGGCACGACGAAACTTTTGATCGACGAACGTTAGTGCGACTGATTGTTTTCACGACCATTGTTGGGACGACGAAACTTTTGATCGACGAACGATAGCGCGACACAATTTTCGCTCGACAAACTAAAGCACGACAAACATTTCTATAATATTTCCACTGCTCACTGCTCACTGTCCAGTGAGCAGTGGTGGCCCAGTGGCAACGGCCCCGACTTACGAGTTATAAGGTCGTGGGTTCGAACCCAAGCAGGTGCTTTACTTTGAGTAAATAATTTCATTACCACTACTCTCAAAACGGTGAAGGAAAACATGGTGAGGAAACTGGCATGTCTTAGAACCAAAAATTCGAAGACATGTGACATTTACCAACCCGCACTGGGCCCGCGTGGTGGTTTACGACCCACTCCCTCTCACAGAGAGGAAGCCTGTGTCCCAGCAGTGGGAACATTAATAGGCTGATGATGAAGACTAAGAAAAATACTATTTGTCTTGATCATCAAGGCTTACAGGAACCTCGTTGTGGTCTACACTTACCAGGAACACATAAGTAGCCCCGCCCCCGCCGCCCCCTCCATCATTGACCTGCATGCTCCTCACTTCATGCGTCTTGCTGGTGAACACTTGGCCTGAGGAGTCGTTGGACTGACGCCGGGAACACTCGTGATTGGCATCTTGTGCTGAGAGTGTCTGTTGGTAGATTGTAAGTGGTGAGGCTAAATATGAAAACCTTTACCGTAATTAGATCCTTAGATAAGATAAGACAAGTTTTTATTTGCGTTAAACAAATATGGCTTTACAGAATTATAATCATTAGAATCAGCAATACAACTCTCTAAGTTCATGTAATCCTATTGAATTACTATTTCATGAAATCAGGACTTTTGAGGATTATGAGTTGTATTGCTGATTCTAATGATTATAATTCTGTAAAGGCATATTTATTACGGTCGCAAATCATATTTCAAGATACAACCTGAAACAGCATGCAAATTGCATAAAATAAAAGAAAATTTTAATTTCGCGAGCTACTTTGGCGCATCCCCCAAAGTTGAGACTAGACCGCGCCTACCGCTGCAGTGTCCCTCGCCCCGATGTCGCCCGGGCGCGGGCGGGGACCTCATACCGCTAAAGAGACTCATAAATCGTCTACTGCGCAAGTCAAACCACGTGGTGCGTCAAGTCTCAATTGTAATGGCGCGACCTGTAAAGTATTTTTATCTGACGAAGTGAATAAACGTATTTTCTTTGTTTCTCTCTTTTTAATTACAAATCAAGAGAGCCTGTGTATAATATGGTCTAACTATTATACATGACTTTGATAGTAAAGACAGTTCAAATGAGAGAAATTGTAGCGACCACCTCATACGAACTACGCAACAAAGACATGACGTCACGCAAATCCTGTATCGCGCAGTTAGAGTTTACCGCGCGAACGATATCCGAGATCAACTTTCGGGCAGTTGCCCGCCAGACATAACACCCGTCTGGTCTGAGGATCCTCCCTTTTCTATGGTGGATGAGTGAACTTTACACCCTGTTCCTCATACCCCAAAAAAATCATTAATAGCTAATATTGACACACAATGAAACAGCCGTGGGTGACAATCGTAAGATATCGACCAGCTTATAGTTATATATAGCACATGAAAACCCACGTCCCTCTCTACTCCTACGCTTGTCTGGCTGCTAATTAAAGAGACATTTAATAAGTCGATGGATTAAGTAGGTACAGACGCCAGCACATCAACCTACTCCAATCTGTCAAATTTTCTCAATCAACATTGAACCTTATTCTTTAGCGATAAAGTTGTAAACGTATTTTAAAAAAAATTACAGATTGTAGTATCTTGATGGACTGGCGTCTGTACATTTTGCATACACATTATGCATATACAGGGTGGCAGGGAAATCGACGCGAAGCCTGTTACCACGGATTCCGTACATGATTCTCAATCTGCTGCTCCATACATTTTGACCGCGTAGGTATTGCACTTTTCTATGAAACAGGTGATTTTTTTTTTTATAACCGACGGAAAATTTCGGTGCTGGGGGGGTTCAGAATAATGTACTGGATCCATGGTAACAGTCTTCGCGTCGATGTCTCTGCCACCCTGTATATATCTAAATTTTATAACTGCGGAAATATCTGTGTGTGCTGTTTGATTTGAAACATAAAACTGCTGATCCTAATAATTATCATACGTTAGTACTTTTCACAATTTCTACAACTGTTCTTACCTTCTTACAAGCGTTGATCCCCTGCTGCCCCACCAGGATGTAGACTCGTTCACTCTTGTGTAACTCGACGAGCGCTCTCACTGACGCGGCGTGGGACACGCCCGCCCACGCCGAGCCTAGGCCGCCACTCGCACCGGTTGCTATCAACCTGAACATACGAAAAATGTATGATCATCATCAGCCTTTAGCAATGCCGGACATAATAGGATTCAAAATAATTCCACGCCACTGAGTGTAACTGTAGTCTAGGCATAAACTGTCATATGACCTTTATCTAGAAAAACTATCGTTGTGAGACTGCCTTAGTAACGGAAATAAGTAGTAAAGTTTTTTTTTTATACCCCGCGGGGAGCATGTAGCCTTCATCTCACCTAATGGTAAGTGATGATCAGGCCGAAGATAAGCGAGCTTCATCTTCCCGGAATCCTCAACCACAGAGGAACTGGCTATTTTACCTCTAAATGCCGAAACACAACGATGCTGTTAACATTGTTGCTACCGACTTATCGGAAGCATTTTACACGGTTGATAATAAAATTCTAACTTATAGGCCGATTTTAATAAGTTAGAAGTTCATGCCTAATTTCGCGCTATCTTCTTAATATTTCACTCAATAAAATAGAGGCATATACTTGATGATTTTTTTACAGTTAACCCAATCTTTATCTTGGAGTTCTCCAGGGATCACACTTAGGACCATTGCTTATATTTTCGTTGTCTTGGGGTAACATTGTTTGTTGAGATTGACACTAAAAGGGCTTCTATTTTTTTCCTAGCAAAACCCGATATAACACCAATACCTTTGAGAATCTACGAATCAAATCGAAGCGAAGCAGAGTAGGTAGATGTCGCGGACACTTTTCGCAACAATATCCTAATTTCTGCACTGTAAATAATCGAATATAATGTAGGATTTATAAACTCACGTATACAATCCTTCAGCTGGCACCTCCCACAACTGGATGCCCTGGTAGGGAGGGCTCTGTATGACGCTGACGGAGACTGGAGTGTTGTTGTACGCAGCGTCACACATCGTCTGGTTCGGACCGAAGCGCCCGGTCGCACCGCATGTTGTGAAACGGTAGACTGGGGAATAAAATATAGGATAAAGATAAAACAATTAATAACCTTTACTTTTAATGAAAGAAGATTTTATAGTTCAGTCGCAGCGCAAATTAGCAGTCAATGTCAGCTTGCCCCTAAACTGGTAACTTCTTCATGGCAAGTATTCGATCGACAGATTTAATAGAAGCTTCGTACAGTTCCCTCAAAGTGCAGGGGGTACTGTACAAAGAACAGAACAGAATAAAAAGAAAATACGGTAATCATGACGGAAAGAAAGAACACAAATATAAAAAAGAACAAGTTGAGGGAAAATATGCGTCACATCCACGCAAAACGACCATCGCTCAGCATAATGCTGGAAGGGAGACATCGTTTGTGAACAGGTGGGGAAAAATCGCTTGTCATTTAGTTCCACAGTCGCAATGACTACTGTTTTAAGAGGGTTTACGTCGTACACACAGATCCATTAAGTGGTTACCCCCGCAAAAGATATATGTGCGTTCAAATCCGTGATAGGGCCAAGTTGGTTTTTGTATTTTGCAAACACATTTTATTATAATTAATGTATTGTTTTAGTGAATAGGTTTACCATTTACGATAAGGTATTCAACGTTTAAATAGACCGGTGGTTTTAAGACCGCTTGACGTGCATAAGATAGGAGGTTCGAATCCTGGGCAGCAATGTGCTTTTTGTCATGCATTTTTTATTTTTATATAAAGTATTTTTTCTAATTTGTTTTGGTAATATTCATAATTAATTTAAAAACGAGAAAGATAAAATACTTTAAGAATCATTCAATAATATTTATTATTGCTATTATTTATCAAAACTTTTTTAATACAAAGATTTATATTTTACAATTTGATTTGATAATTTACAGATATAATAAACATAATTTGCCATCTGACACAAACGGGTCCCTAGATAAGAGACATCCTATTACCGTATACATCAAACGTTGTAGTTATAACTTGAGGGTATGGATTAATTTTATAAATTAGTGGATACCCTCAAATTGTAACATCTATCGATTAGACAGAGAACTAAAGTTAAAGTGACTCGGACGATAGTAGATAACAATTTCATAGAAATTCACATAGGCTCGCTGGCTAGTTCGTCAAACGGCGGGCGTATGAATATGTGCGACGATGGTTCGAGTCCTAGTCGAAACAATGAACTATTTTTGAAGTAGTTTGTAGATTATTCGTAACGAATTCAATATTGTAGCAGTGTAACATTTTAAAACTTGAGGGGTTAGCACATACTGACGCTGTGTGTACGACATTTCAGACAAACTTTCTTATTTTTCGAAATGACTGAACCGATTTTAATGAAACTTCATACGCATATGCAGTATACAAAAGTCTAAAAACTTAGTTAAGAACATTTTCGAAATGTTTTATTTAAAAGCAGATAACTGGAAATCTCTGTTTCTATGGAAAATTAAAAATCGGTCTAATTTGGTTGTAACACTATTTTTCGAAAATGTTCTTAATTAAGTTTTTAGACCTTTGTGTCCTGCATATGCGTATGAAGTTTCATTAAAATCGGTTCAGTCAATAAGGACTTGAAAGTTTGTATGAAAAGCCGTACGACGTAAACCCTCTTAACCAGATTACCAGTTAGTTGCATTGCATAGCTAAAATGATACAAAGTGCTCCATGTGTATCAAACAGCAAATTGGCCTAATTATTTTGGTAATTAAAAAAGCTTAAATGCTCGATGAAAGAAATTACAACCAGTATAATCTCATAGTATACATTGTTCGGGGTTTTACTTTACTTTTATGCATAAGGGGGTTAGAAATCAATATAAAAACTCCAAAAAACAAGGAGAGGAAATTGGCACATGTCTAGGTTGTCAAAAATATAAAGCGTTAAATAAACTTACAAGGCTTCTCAGCAAACGCAGGATGCGGCGTGGTTTGCTCCTCAAACGACGGATCGTAATAATTATAGTCCCCGAGCTCCTTCGGATCCATGTTGAGACCGAAACACTCCGGAGCCATCGAGAAGTCATCTATTGCGGAGTCTGAGTAAATTCGCATGCCCATACGAGTCTTGAACTCTAGGAAGTATCTGGAAGAAAGAGGTAATATCATAACGATATGAAATACGATAATAACGGACATAATTATATAACCCGGACACGACGTGTTGCCACGCCAAGCGCCGAACGCAGAGACCCGCGCTGCGTTAACAGTTAAGCGGATAAGGTTACCAAATATACGTCGTCTATTGTATTCCACATTTATATCTGCAATTTTTAAGGACTGTCCATAATGAAGAGTATTCTACTTATCTCATGATGATGATGATGATGATGAAAGATGGATAGTGTTTGAATTAAAAGGGAGTGAATGATAACATCAGCTACAAGAGAGAATGGAACAAAAAACAATTTGCACTGTCAAGTGACAAACGCAGAAGATGTTGATGGATCTTGGTGCTTACCTTCTAGTCACATTAGGCAGGAAGATAGAAGCTCTATACCAAGGCTGGCCCATGTCCTTGGTACTGAACCAGACGGAAGTGGTGATGTTGCCACGCTTGGTCAGTTCCACCACGTTCACACTCAGAGAGCCGAAGTTACGTCCGTATTGGGTGTAGTAGAAACGTATCTGTGGATGGGAGAGCTTGGTTAGTCTAGGAGTAACATACATCATGCATACGGTCCCTGAAGGGTAGAGGTGTCTCTACAAATGGTCTGAATCTGGCCGAGATAATGTCCGGTCTTTATGAGAGACTGTGTTTTTAGACCTCTGTTCTCTCAGTAAGCACACGTTCGCAAATATATCGCGGCGGGATTTTTTCGCGCACTGGATTGTCAACTCTGGGTGTTTAGCTGAGCGTTGAGAATCCAACGCGCTGCTACGCCCTCTGGTCCCAGCGCGTTGAAAAAACAAACTGTTGGATTTTCAAGACTCGCCGCTAAGCAAACCGTTCAAAATCCGGGGACAAAAACAAATTGCCGCAGGAAAATCTCCCCCATGGGAACCTGGGCTAGACCTCTGAGTTTCTTTCGGTGTTTCTTCTCAGAGTAGTCGGATAGGAAACACCGTTATATTAAATCTTTGTGCAGACTAGACACGACAGCGCAACGCGACACCGGTTATTGTTTTACCATGAAGTTTTCTTGGAAATTGTATTGTTCGAGTCGCGTCGCGCTGGTCTGCACGAGCCTTTAAGTTCTTTGCAATAGGGGGCGAGCCTATTGCCATTATAGGAGCATACCTCCAGATGTAAAACTGCTGCTTAGAAATCCTAATGGAAAAACACTTTTTTCTTTCTTTCTTTTTTTTCTTTCTTCTCACTTTTTTCTTTTTGTCCGCGCGTCTTGAGAATCTAACCCGAAATTGATCAATCAATTTTGATCAATTTCACAATTAACTCGGGCAGTAGGAAAATTGAGAGATACAGATGTAGAAAGAGAACTATTAGTAGCAGAAATATCACAAACTCACCATGCAACAATTATAATATCTCGACGTTATATTCCCGTGGACTTTCGGCGGAGGATTAAAGATGACCGTCCTCATGACAGCAGTCGAAGCGAAGTCCGCCTTCTTCTGATTGGGTCCCGTGACGTTCATGTTCACGAAGAAGTAGTACCCCACGCACGACAGGTTCAGGTGCGCCGGGTACAGCAGCGGCACCATGACGGGCGGCCGCGCCTGCAGCTCGCCGCACGTGTGGTCGTTGTCGGGGCCCGTCTTGTCGGTGGGCGTGGGGCCGTTGTGGCGCGACCAGCGCAGGATTGGCCTGGGGGAAGGAGTCGGTCGATCATGTCGGATTTATCATTATGCTGTGGCCGCATCGTGACAAAGCAATGCCTGCCGAATTTTCCTATGTTTTTCTCACTAAAAAGTTATGGAGTGGTCAGTATTAGCTACTTTGCCGACGGGATGAATGAAAGGCAATTGCATGCAGCTGAGATGAGAATGCTAAGAGGGATGTGTGGTGTTACACCAATGGATAGAATAAGAAATAAATACATAAGAGGAAGTCTGAAAGTGGCACCGGTGACCGAAAAGTTGTGCGGAAATCGGTTGTCATGGTATGGGCATGTGATGCGGAGAAATGACGAAAATGTGGTGAAGAAAGTTTTGAGTATGAATGTCGATGGCTATAAGAGTAGGGGAAGACCAAAAAACGATGAATAGACTGTGTGAAAGATGATATGGCTAGAAAGGGAGTGACTACCCAGATGACGACTAATAGAGAAGTATGGAAAAAAGGGTCATGTTGCGCCGACCACAAATAAATTGGACAAGGGCAGGAGAATGATGACATTAGTGACTTCGCCACGTTTCATCATCATCAGCCTATTAATGGTCCCACTGCTGGGACACAGGCCTCCTCTCTGTGAGAGGGAGTGGGCCGTAATCCACCACGCGGGCCCAGTGCGGGTTGGTAGATGTCACAATCGCAACTCTTTAAATTTTTTGTTCTAATACATGCCGATTTCCTCACGATGTTTTCCTTCACCGTTTTGAGAGCAGTGGTGATGAAATTATTTACACAAAGTAAAGCGCCTGTTTGGGATCGAACCCACGACCTACAACTCGTAAGTTACCATTGGGCCACCACTGCTCTTGCCACGTTTAATAAGTAAGTACCCGAGCGATAAATGCGACGCAGCCCGAACTATCGCGACGATAAACGATAATGGTTGGTCACATCTGCGTGTATCATATCACTGTGCGAAGCTTCGTCACGATAGATGCTAATGTGGCCGCAGCATAAGGGTTATGGGGTTCAGTTTTTTCGAGACATTGCCAAGATGGCATGCATGGTGGCAATTTGGCAGCGTTTGGTGCCACGTTCGCATTGTCAGGATGTGGATAATTTTATGATGGCTTATTAGCTCCCCTCTCTCTTTAGATGACGTAGCGTGATATACAAGGTGGAGACAACAATAAATTAAACAGCATGTCTCTAATGACGTTCCCATTCTGCCAAAAATTCAATCGAATGTACCTATTTAATAGTTTAGTCAATATAGCCTCTGGTTCCGCTTATCCACCCCAAAAATCCACCCTAAGGTGGATATTCGGAAACGTATGTGCTTACACTTGGTCCCTTAGCAACAGTTGTTAGTATAGCTACTTTTTACTTACTGCGGTACATTCTCGAACCCACACGCATCTTGCTCGAAGTTGCAGTATGACCCGTACGGCATTTTGTCTGAAGAAAAATAATTTTCAATCACTGTCTTGATAACTCTTAGGCCACTAGGAATAGTCGTTAGCTATATAAGTTGAACTCTTTTTGTTCGGAAAACCTGTACAGTGCAAGATCAGTTTATACTGGATTTGTATAGCTTTATAATCATGTCGTCGTGCTTTTTGTCGTATGATGGCAGCATTGCAAACCTAGCCAGTGCGGTCCGCTTAGAGAGCAACATAGGTACACACGGCTACACATCAAGCTATCATACATTTCTCGTTTATGCAGATCTCGCATTTTAAAGGATTTCCGTACAATGCGAGGTCAGCTTATACTGGAATAGCTTGATGTGAAGCCATGTGTACATATTGTGTGGCAAAATGTAGGGGAATTTTAGCAATGCCGCCCAAATGTGTGCTATGCTATACGTATACGTACCACAGTTCCGTGTCTCGTCGCTCCCATCATCACAGTCCTTCACCAGGTCACAGACTTGCTGCAGCTTGATGCACGAATCGTTCTGTAAACAGAAACAAATAGATTATTTGTTGATAGATAAAGGTGTAAGGCACACCCACATTTCGCCAGTTATGTTTTAGTTCCAGCAGAGACATTACAGATGCCTTGCTATGCCAGAGACAAGCATATATATATAGCTGAATACCAGTATTTTACATGGAGCGACTGCCTATCTGACTTCCACAACCCAGTAACTGGGTAATACGATACTCCTTGGTAAGACTGGTTGTCAGACTTTCGGGCTTCTGACGACCCGTAACGACTGTCAAAGATCCACGAATGACAGCCGGGACCAACGGCTTAACGTGCTTTCCGAGGCACGGAGGAGTCTCGGTATGTAAAGATGGTCACCCATCCACGGACCAACCCCGGCAAGCGTAGCTTAACCTGGTGGATCGACCCGTGCGGCTGTTATTACTTAGCCACGAGCTCCTCCTGCCTGGGCTGCTACTACTGAGAAAAGTTTAAAATGCTAGTAAGCATTTTAAACTTTTCTTCTTCTTACTTCTAATAAACTCACATTCATAATCTTGCACTTCAGCTGCCCAGGCACACATTTGCCGCCATAGACGGGAGGTTCAGGCCCGCAGTCCATCATCCTTATATTGTCTATGGCGATATGAGGCAGAGTCTGCGAGAGGCTGACGTAGGTCGGTCGTGTTATCTCTATGATTATCCGAACTTCTTGCAGGACTTTACCGATCATGACTCGCCAAGGTTGCCAGCTGAAAAAGGAGGGGATAATTAGTTAAGAGCATAGAAATATAAATAACAGGAGAAGTGGCGTGGGGGCGTGTCGTGTCCGCGCGTCGTGATCACGATGCTCATGTTCTCGGCAAATGACCGTCTCCGCGAACTAGTGCGCTTTCGACCGCGATCGTGACAAAATTTAAGAATGCCGTGTTGTTCAGTGGTTTCTTGTAAAAATCGAAGCCAAACTAGAAACCTTAGAAATCATAGAACCACTTAAAATATATCAGCACAAGTATTTTACTCTATTTGTGTTGAAAATCATGAAACATAACAAATCGTAAAATATTTATTGCCTTTACTACGTTATCTTTATTTTCATATATCACAGCGACTGCACTATTTTGTTAATAGTAACGGTGGAGTTTCTTGCCCATTCTTCTCCATTCGAAAACAATCTTTTGGAAGGGGCGACCAGAATATACTTTTTTTTTTGTTTTGGCTTTCTAAAGTGCTTTACAAGGGCCTATTTGAAATAAATGATTTGACTTTGACTTTGATTTACTTGGGGCACGGTAATATTATGGGGCGCGGGCGGCCGTCGTTTAGCGGGTATCTACATACATACAAGTCATAACCCCCGTAGTAGTCACACCCGTTGATTTGCTAATTATTAATGGATTTTGGGTAATTTTAGCAGTTACCTTTTACAACTTTAGAAAAAAAAATTAACTTTTTGGTAATGTTATTGCAGTATCTATGTGCCCCTTTTGGATCGGACAGGTTTTTCTTACATATTGTATAGTAAAAAACTGGAATGACTACTAGTATGACGACATAGGGTAAGCACAAACGAGCCACCGGTAGCCCTGCGACAAGCAGTTCACAACATACTTTTACATACATTTTGTACGGATTTGTCGCACACGTGTGGCAGCCACCCGCTACAGCAGTACTCAACACCGCAGCAAGTCCGCACCGTCGGTGGCTTATTTGCGCCGAGCTTATAAGAGTAACAAGAAACAAGAAGACAAACGAAGCTGATGCCAGTTTTAACTTACACATCAAAGTTATTGCCAGTGATCTCCCCTGCGATCCATTGCACCTCAGTCGTGGTGGCCTCCGACACCAGCTTGATGCTCGCGTTTTGCATCTTGCTTTGATGGAGATTGGCTTCCAGCTGTAGGGAGAAACAAAACGCATGACACCTTGAATCTCAATTAATCAATTATTCTGAAAGTTGGCAACGTCGCAAATAGATGTCAAATATTTCGCTGTTTTGATTAATTTGGCAATATTACTGTATGGTAATATGATATGTGGCTAGCTAGCGAACTAGAATATTAATAATGAATTGTAATTAAGTATAACATTGAATTTGATGTTGTAACCGTTTTAGGTGTAAAAAGGGCATTTCGAAAGTTTCCAAATATTTATTAACATCTAAAACAAAAAATTCGTTGTTACGATATTAATTATTGACCTGACAGAACTCCCATAGTCCTCTGAACGGCGGTGACTTGATGACCATGTTCTCCATCGTAGGGTCCACAGCCAGGTACAGGAAGCGACCTGCAACAACAAATACAATCACATCAAGATAATTCAGTAACACTTTCGACTCCACCCATTTTCGTCGAGCTCGTACGCCATGCCACCATACATTATTGTAAGTGGACCCTCCGGGAGGGTTCCCGGCATTACGTTTGCGCTAAAGTTAACCATCGCGGATGGTCAACGGCATTAGGTTTAAAACCGTGTTATAAAACACTGTAAAACGAAGTGAAATAGTGTTTTCTGGGGGTCTTGTCGCTATAAGCAGTTACAACCTTTAGTGACTAAGTATTTGTAACCGAGACCAAAAAATGTGAAAATATTGAAATTCTTGTATTTTAAGACCAACGCATAGACTAATAAATCGTGTTAAAATATACATCAGATTTTGTTTTCACGGTTTATAATGCTGTAATCGCTAAGAAAAACCTACATTTAAAATGAGCCCTCCGCGAGGGCTCCCGGCATCCCATGTGCGACTAGGTAAACCCTCCAGGAGGGCTTCCGGCACTGAAAGTGTAGGTAGTACTATAAAATAAAACCAATTTAATAAAGAGCCGCTTCTCCCGACAAAACTGGCAGTTTACCTGGTACAGCGCTGCTTCACATACCTAGCTGTATTGACTTGCTGATAGCCAGCGATACATTTTGTTACTGGGTGGCTTGGCCACTATTCGAACTGTTCGATTAACTGAATTTTTAGGTACTACCTTTTCACCTACTCTATCTTCATATCTTGTAATTAACATTAGTATTGTGTTTTATCTATAGTGTAATTAGTACCTACTGTAATAAAAACCCTTGTAGTTATTTATAGTCTTGTTCATCCCAATAAAATGATATTCCTCTCGGCACTCAGTACAAGGAAGGATAGACAATGATCAGCAGCTATCTAATTACGCAACACATTTTCGTAAACGATTCCGACTAATTGTTTCATTTTGACAGGTCAACAACATTCATTGCGTCGTTTACGTTGTCGAGCTGATTTTTTTTTCGAAATTATGAAGCAATGGATAAGCAATCTGTTTCAAACCGATTGGGCACCCTATTTACGTAATGCACGATCAATTTTAAATTGAAACCAATTGAAAAAGATTGCTAGTCCATTGCTTCATAAGTTCGACAAAAAAAATGGATTCTGGTTGATCGTGCATTACGTAATTAGGGTCAGGAGTAAAGAGGATCAGGAGTTTCGCGATTATGATGTTGGTCCCATAGTGAAAGTTGTTCAGTATGATATTCTGTACCTACCAGACCTTTAAATTGGACAACACCTTCCTAATAATGCTATCTGTAAACGGCATACAATTATTAGTTTCAGGCATGGGCGTACCCAGCTTTTGGCCCAGGGAGGGGCAAATCAGAAATTCACCCCCCCCCCCCCCCCCACATGTTTTACATAGTTTAATATTGCTGCTGCGTTCGTGTATTTTTATCCGACTTAAAGATAAAGATAAAGAAATTTTATTTGCTGAAACATGTGTAGGTATACATATAGAATTATATAATAATACATGCATGCAAGATCTTAAATAAGAGTGGCTCACGACATGTTTGCCATTTCTCATGGCGTGCAAATTTTTTAGGTAGGTACAATTATTATTATTGATCAATTATTTTAAACTTTTACACTTATACATTATATATCAAACACAATTAAAAATTATATTCATTCATTACATTAAGCTGATATTTATTATTTATTTTCCCTATCCAATATTACAAATTATAATTATCACAATCACCATTTATATCACTTATTCAAATATTAAATTTACAATATAGGCAGATTTAAGTTCTCTATTATTACATGACCATAATTATTATAATGTTAGTTAGATTTATTTAATTAATAATCACCATGAGTCGTTTAAAAATTCTGATTTTTCTGCTAAACTATAATATGCTTTTTGTGCCAAAAACAATTTCATTGATAGTTTGCTCTTTCCAACTTTTGGGCAATTTGTTGTAGATAATTGGTGCCATGCAGAAAACACTTTTGCGCACAAGTGCAGTTTTTGATGTATGTAAACATAGTTTGCTATCATCGATCACTAATAAAGAACTAGATACACAATCCCAAACAAAAGTTCTCTTAAAACTGGCACCAAATTGTGTTTAAGTAATAATAGTTGAAATAAATATAAATGAATGTAAATTCAACCTTATACGAAATGCCTAAAGTTTATTTCACAAAGATATTTTTTAAAAGCAATAAATTTTTACGACCGATACTATGTCGCGTGTTTACCGTCGGAGCGTTCGAATGCTACTAAATCAAAAGCGCACCCAAATGTTCAAGTGGGTGCTCATTCGGTGAGGACATTTTTTGCCGCTGATTGTGTATCTAGTTCTTTATTAGTGATCAATGTTTGCATCATCATCACGTCTATTTCGTGGAAAGTCTGCCATACGAGGAAACAAGTGTGGATTTGTTTTTACGAACATTGTTATTTCAAATATATAAAGTGAAGGTAATGTTAATATATGATATTTAGTGAAATAATTTTTACAGCTATCGGTAGTTTTGAGATTAAACATAGATCTTACGCAGCACTTTTGTCTTTTAAAGATGATATCCCTATCGGTTGAGTTGCCCCAGAATATAACACCATATCTAATGATGGATTCAACTAAGCCATAATAGGCCGTCAATTGTGGACTGAATATACGTTCTGTTTACGTTTTTAGTTTTTATTTTTGCTTGAGTTTAGATTTCGATATTTTTTTTTGTTGGTACATTGGCGCGTGCTAGCTGTCATTATGGCATATATTTTATTGAATGTTTTGTGTTGAGTAATGTAAATTATTTGCATACTATTGTATAGAATCAAGTTTTTTTTCTAACTGAACAGACAGCTGTGCTGCTGGGGAGTTTGTTGCGCCACTTCTTCTCTCCAGCAAAAGCACTAGGAAGTGGTGAAGGGCGGGCGTTTTTGGGGGACTGTCTTATGTAATTTTGACGTTCGAAAAGTGCTGATTCTCAGCCTAGTTTGAATAAATGACTTTTGAATTTTGATTTATAATTTTCGAATTTTCAAAACTGCTTCACAATTGACGAGAATATCGTTAACCATAGTAAAAAAAACAGTCGAACATAGAACGTCCTCCTTTTTTAAAGTCGGTTATGCATAATACAACATGAAAAGCCGCGCAGCTAGGATTTTTTTTAAATTAATTCAAAATAATATATTGTAGGTAATTATTTTGTAACGGAAATCTTATCGTGACTGTAACTTAACTTTAATCGCCAACAGTACCTATAACCTACTCATACAAAATCCAGGGGGGGGCAGCTGCCCTCCCCTGCTCCCCCCCCTGGGTACGGCCATGGTTTCTGGATTCAAACTGCGCAAAATATCTACCGACGAATACGAACTCTCATCATGATCAATCAGTCTCAGTCTACTGCTGAACATTCCGTCTCTCGTATCGCATGCCTTTTAACTCAATCCTTGGTGATTCTCATCCAGCTACTGCCAGTCATTCTGCGAAGATCGTTACTCCCTCTAGCCTGAGGGCGTCCTCCGCTACGTTTGCCGATTCGGGGCCTCTTCTCAAGAACAAGTCTACCTACCATAGACATCTCAGCTCTCCATAATTCTTTACGGGATTTATTTAATAGCACTTTAAAATTGATGAAAACAGCTATAAAATTGTATATCAGCAATTAAAAATAATAATAGGTACATCTATAATTTAATATTATCACTTTATTAAACATGAACCAAACTACGAGCAACTTGGAAGTAGCGCTCGCCGCCACTGCTACGGCACCGCTCGCTACGCTCGCTCGGCTCGCGCGCGCGGTCTCAGTTCTAACCTAACTTACCTATATCATACCGTTCAAAATGACGAATCATACAATCTGCCTGCGACTAGATAATTAGACAATCCTACGACATAGTAATAAGCTAAGCATATTTATGGTGGAAACCACATTTTAACGTGTGAATTATTATTTTTAAAGTGCGTTTATTTATTTCCCATTCTTTACTCATACTGTATTTATTTGAACAATTTAATTAGCTTCATAACATATAATTTCTGTGTATTAAACGATGGAGAGTGAATATTTTATGTTCAGCACGTGGGCGGGACGGGCAATGCAAATGGTTGCGTAGGACAGAGATCGTGCAGCGAAATGCGCAGAAGGTTTACATGGGTTTATCTACGAGATTTAGCTCATTTAAATAAATTTGAATGGTAATGCCACTGTGCGTAAGAATAGACATGCTTGTTTATGTGTAGAAGGCCAGAAACGTTCACAGGTAAGCATACAATATTAGTGGGCCATAGTGTCAAAAAGTTGAAAACAGATGTGAGTGTCCGCAAAGGAGAACATTCACGGTCCATACATTTTTGGGCTAAATGTGAAAGTGCCGGCCAAACAAAAAAAAAGTTATATTCCGTTAGAACATGTTATTCTCTTCACTTTTCACTATGGGACCAAATCTGTAGAGTCATTCCCTGCGCTGTTATACGTCTTTATAAAATACTGTTTTCAGTATGTTTTAGTTAAAAGAATAACAGTAATTTAGTTATAATTACTTATAGCTTTTTATGCCTGTACACATTCAGTTATCATCTTTTATGAAACTAAGGCTCTAGGGATATTCTCTACATAACTACAGTATGAGAAATAACGGTTTTTTTTTAATAGTAGGTACTGGTCTAAGCTGATTGTAATAGGTATCGTGATATATATTTCAATCTGCTAATACTAATAGGTACTGTCGAAAAAAAACGTTATTTCTCATACTATAGTAATGTGGAGAGTAAACCTGGAGCCTTAAGTTTCACAGTAAAAGATGATAACTGTAATGTTTACTGGTTTAGAGGTATGAGGAACAGGGGTAAAGTTCACCCATCCTCTATTCGTAATGGGTCGATTACACCTAACGAGTACAGCGGCGAGTCAGTAAATTTACTTTTTTGTTTATGTAGATATATCGTTGTTTTTGATCTCAAATGAAAGGTATAGACTTAAAACCATTTTGTATGTTTAGTTTATAAGAATCGGTTCACGCAATAAAGAGATATAGTCGTTTTTATGGATTCTGGACACTGACTCGCCGCTGTACTCGTTAGGTGTAATCGACCCAAAAGGGAGGTTTCCTCCGACCAGACGGGTGCCGTGTCTGGCGGGCAACTGCCCGTAAGTTGTTTTCGGATAGTCTTATCTATGTCGTTCGTGCGGTAAATTCTAACTGCGCGATGCAGTATTTGTGTGCCGTCATGTTAGCTGCGTAGTCCGTATGTGGCGGTGTAACCGCTACACTGACATAAAAGTAAAAAATTCAGAGAATAACATGATGTAACGGAATATAACCTTTTTTTATTTGGCACGGCACTTTTATAATTTAGCCCAAAATGAATGATCTCCACAAACAAGTGAATTGGCTTCCGATGCAGTCATGTGATTGAGATTCGAAGTTAATTTTACAGAATAGCTCTTCCAAATGTATGTCAACTCACGATCACACCGCATTGCCTGCCGCTGCGGTGTACGGTCAAACGCATCAAATGTCGCGTTACTTTGATATAAATGGTGCGGAGAGAGACGGATGCGACTCAGACGAACCGTAGTAAGTACTTAGTGCTAATGTGGAAATAAACGATAATGTAATGCGTGGCATAGAGGAATTATTGCAATACTGTGGTGTAATTTTATGATGCTGTCTAGCTAATGTACGCCAACGAGAGGTTTACTGACTTGGCGTGCTGGTTATACGGTGCTCGATTTGACGGAGTTGAAAAACGTCACGCACCTTTCAATGGTATAAAATAGGTGGCGGTGCACACCTGGCAAGGCGCAGCGCGGCGCGGTTGTCACCGCCAAACAAATATCAACGTTGCGAGTCTAAAAATAAAATTGAGAATAAATAACCTGAGACACGCGCCTCTTTCCGCTTAGAAGCGCTCTCGAGCTAATTGAAGTTTATTTATTTTCAACTGCTGCAAGGTCGATATTTGTATGGCAGTGACGAATGCGCTGCGCTGCGCCTCGCCAGATGTGCGCTGGCCCTAAAATTGTCTTGACTGGATTTTGATGACAGATGGGCTATTATTCAATGAGAAAAGCAATTCCTAAAGACCGTGAAACTTATGAAAGAAATAAAATTGTAATTTCTTTTATTTCTATTATATCTAAATATAATATAAAAATGAGTCGCTGAATGTGTTGCTAAGCGCAAAACTCGAGAACGGTTGGACCGATTTCGCTAATTCTTTTTTTTAAATATTCCTTGAAGTACGAGGATGGTTCTTACGGAGAGAAAAATTCTAAAAAAAAAATAAAAAATTAAAGAATCGACTGTTAGGCGATACGAAGTTCGCCGGGTCAGCTAGTATACGGGGTGGAAACACATAGAAAAGTGCAATACCTACGCGGTCAAAATGTATGGAGCAGCTGATTTTTTTTTTAATAACCGACGTAAAATTCCAACGCAGGGGGGTTCAGAATCATGTACTGAATCCATGGTAACCGGCTTCGCGTCGATGTCCCTGCCACCCTGTATAATAAAAATCAATGCCACTTTTCGTTGTAAATTTATAACTCGAGAACGACTGGGCCGATTTGGCTGATTTTGGTCTTGAAATGTTTATCGTAGTCCAGGGAAGGTTTATAGGGTAAGCAGGGTAGGTAGGGTAGGGTAGGTAGAGTAGGTAGCCGTAGATAAATACTTAGTGCTACCCGAGCGAAGCCGGGACGGGCAGCTAGTGATCTTGTAGCGGTTACGCCGCCACATACGAACTACGCAGCAAAGACATGACGTCACACAATTCCTGCATCGCGCTGTTAGAGTTTACCGAGCGAAAAACATAGATAAGCCTATCCGAAATTAACTTACGGGCAGTTGCCCGCCAGACATAACACCCGTCTGGTCGGAGGATCCTTCCTTTTCTATGGTGGATGAGTAAACTTTACACCCTGTTCCTAATACCACTAAAATCTATAAAAACAAAAATAGATAAGATTTTTGTTTTCTTAGACAATATAAATGTTTCGGTAATAATGAAGTTGGTTAATTTTGATGGCGATCGCGCATCCTTTTCAGTGGAACTTCTGCAATTATTCTGCACAGTTTAGAAGGGACATCTGCCCGGTGGGCGGGAAAGCGATCAATTTAGATAATAAAACATAAAGTGACTGAATTTGGCCTAATTGAAACATGATCGTGTTTGACAACGAAGGAAGGGAGTTCGGTCGGAGTGGGAAGTAAAAATAAAAAGACGGTAGGTAGGTGCAAGTTGTTTCGTGTTGGCGTGTTTTTAGGGTTCCGTAGCTAAAAGGCAAAAAACGGAACCCTTATGGATTCGTCATGTCTGTCTGTCTGTCCGTTATTATGTCACAGCCACTTTTTTCCAAAACTATAAGAACTATACTGTTGAAACTTGGCAAGTAGATGCATTCTGTGAACCGCAATAATAAGATTTTCACACAATAATAGAAAAAAAAAACAATACATTTTGGGGGTTCCACATACTTAACTGAAATTCAATTTTTTTTTTATTTCCCATACGTGTGGACAGGTCTTCAAAAATTATATTGAGGTTTCTAATAGATTGTTTTTCTAAACTGAATAGTTTGCGCGAGAGACACTTCCAAAGTGGTAAAATATGTGTGTGTCCCCCTGTAACTTATAAAGGAAGAGAATGATAAAACTAAAAAAAATATTATGATGTACATTACCATGTAAACTTCCACCGAAAATTGGTTTGAACGAGATCTAGTAAGTAGTTTTTTTTTAATACGTCTTAAATCGTAAACCGCAATTTACCTTTAACGAACTACTTACAAGAACTTTTATATTATGTTACTTGCTGCTACGGAACCCTTCATGGGCGAGTCCGACTCGCACTTGGCCGCTTTTTTTTTTAAGTTTTACGTTGCATTTCACGCCGCATGTGGCAACTCGACGCTTTCCGTAAAATTATATTTGGAAATCCAATAAAAGTCCATCGACCTTTTTACGTTGTTACTTTGTTTGATTTGTTGTACCTATGCCGCCGCCATGATGCACAACAAAAACAAAGCGACATCACCGCCTCTACCGGTAGATTAGCTAACTATTTTACGATGTAATCACTAATGTTTGGCCACATCATGAAATGAAGTAGTCGTGCGTTTAACTGTTCCTATCGTCAAACGTTTAGTAAGTATTTAATGATCTGGCCAGACCACCATGATGATGTGGCCAGCGCAGCGATTTTCTATTTCATTAAATGCAGCTATTTTATGAAATGGTCGAACACTTCATGAAATTATCAATTCTAAGATCTGGCACGACAAATACACACATACCAAGAAAGAAAAATAAAGAAAGAATATATATTTATTTAGCACAGGAAAAAAGGCATACAACGCAACATAATTATAACACAAGTTAAAAAAAAACCCATACCTAGACCTACCTACCTTACCTACCTGATAGATATAAGTTCGTGGCGATACATGTGAAAAATAACGTGTACTTACAATAAAATTGCTCAGCCGCCCCCTCACTGAGAGCTAAGCTACCTATAATAAACTCAGCCAGCTATTCCCAACGGTTTAAACAAAGAGGTATACTACTGGACGCCCACATTTTGGCACGAGCATAAAGTTAATACTCGTAAATTGTATAAAGTCGGGCGGGGCAATTTCGACTATGGGGTAATTTCAACTAATGCCAATAACTCTTATTCTACTGTATTTGTACCAAAACGAGGTAGCTAAACAGATAATTTCCACAAAATTTCACAGATGGTGCTGCTACAAATACAGTAGAATAAGAGTTATTGGCATTAGTTGAAATTACCCCATAGTCGAAATTGCCCCGCCCGACCTTATATAAATTGATGGAAAACTATCCCAGTTCTTGTTTTATGCAGCTGCATAGGTATTTACAATAGCGATAAAGATAAAAATATTTTTTGCCCGTCAGGTAGATTATTAAAAAATATTGGACACGAATTTTTCTTTTTTTTACGTATCAAAAGATTACGGCGATACATTGAGTTAAAATGAAGCGTTACCCACGTTCATTTTGCGGGAAGTCCTAAGGGGAAACCGGCCACGGTTTCCCCTGGCTCAGGCAAGGTAAGGAACACGGGTGGGTTTTAGTCAGTAAGTGTCTGACACTCCCTTCCGCTCCGCCCAGAGCGGAAGAAGTCATTTGACGATTTCGGACCCAAAAAAAAAAAATCCCACGTTCATTGCGCTATTTAAGTACATAAGCTGCTGAGCAGACGAATTTTTTAAACCTATGAAGCAATGGATTGTTATCAATATCCTTCAAAACTTTCGGATTGTGGTAAAGTGTGATGCAATTAGACAAATCACTTTTTTTTTGCAATGACATCTCTTGCCTGCGAGATGCAATGTACCTTAAAAAAAGCGTTTTTAAGATTTCTACCGCAAAAGGAAACCTTTAGTTAGGTTACTTTTTTCCCGACTGTCACAGAGGTTTTTTTTTTAAGAGAAAACTTCTTTAGCGGCTTTGTGCACTTTTTTGGACTAAGTAAAAATTTTTAAACTCACGTCAGAACGTTACCGTAAGATCCGTTGCCTAGCAAAGGACAAAGTAAATATCAAAATAAATAGTCTTTGACATTACGTAAAGATTGCGAGGTAAGAAATTTTACCCATATTGATGTGTAAAAAAAGCAGTCCAGTTTCACTTCTGCCGGCACTCTCGGAGTGCCGGCGTGAGTTTTTTTTAAGTTTCGTAGATTGCTGTAAAATTAGTCTCCTTGGAGTCTCTTTACCAATTCTTTTTAGAATAAAAATTAAGTGCTGTAAATGCTTTGTTCAACTCATAGCTTAGCGTTTACCGCCCACTCTTAGAATAATGCAGTGCGTCTAATTGAAGTGGCAAGGGTTTAAAACTATTCTTAGATCGTCTCGTCGCTGCATCCAAAATAATTGCTTAGAAAATGGCGGAATCCGTGACGTCTTGTGCAGGGACGGACTTTTGTCTTGTCTACTTAAGTCTACCATAACTTACCATTGGAAATTGAATATATTAAATAAATGTTTTTTTTATTTCTGTAAGCAGATATTCTAATAACTACACTTTAACAAGATAATTTTTATTTGTTTATTAAAAGATATGGACAACGCAAAACAGATATTATGTGAAACGCTGCTACTAATTTGTAAAATCCCAAAAAAAATAAAAAATAATGTGGATTCAGTTATTTTTTGTTTTGGAAACGTATGGGGAGCCATGGGCTATCCCATAAACCCAAAAAAAATGAAAAATGTATACTTAAAAAAAATATATACAACGGAATTTAAAAAAAAGAAGAAACCAGCAGCGAAATTAAAGTTATTTCACAAGTCGGTTGTTTTTTTTTTCAATTTTTTTTATCGAATTTCGTTCAGTGGCACACACAGTAGCAATAGCAACGGCTTTCATGTTGACAGTTCAACAACATTTATTGCGTTATTTAAGTTGTTGAGCAAACAAATTTTTAAGCATTATGAAGCAATGGATTGGTGATATCCTTCAAAATCATTCAGATTGTGATTTAAAGTGTGTTACGCAATAGGGGTGCTGCTCCAAGCCCCTTCGTAGTTTCTCAATTGATCAGTAACCCAACTTCCACACGTGTCTGTACCACGGATCTCTAATAACAACGGTCACTACTAGGGTTGCCAACCCTTCTATATAATATGTATAGTATCCTACTATACAAGGTGTTAAAGTAATTGCGTGCCATAGCTTAGGGCTAGGTTCAGTATCGATAAAGGGAACTAGGAAAAATAAAAATAAAAAACAGTTTTTTTCTTTTTTTTTTAACAATTAATTTTTTTTTTAACATTTAACTTTATCGATACTGAACCTACTCCTAAGCTATGGCACGCAATTACTTTAACACCCTGTATAAGAGGCCTAAATACTATTTCTAGAGAAAAAATATAGTACCTAAACTCCATTTGAAATAAGATTAGACATTTAAACAAACCTTTTTTACAGTCCGTTCAACCGATTTTGACTTCTATTTCGTTGGTGGCATGAAAAATGGCAGCTGCATTAAACAGTTGGTTTTGTAACCACTTTTTTGCTTTTAATGCCATCCTTATGTCTACGGTATAGAAGTCAGAATCGGTTGAACGAACTGTAAAAAAGGTTTGTTTAAATGTTTAATCTTATTTCAAATGGAGTATAGGCGAAACAACATTTTCTTTTTTTATTTCAATCCAAAATGGCGAGATGATCGCAATAAGGCCAGTATTAATCTCATAAAAGCTGAATTAATGGTATTTTGTAAGAAAGTAAAAATAGAAGAGGCATTTTTTTTAAACCTGTTATTAAAGGGACATAGTAGAAAAAAATATGCATTTGAAAAATTAAAATGCTTTTGGAAGATACCTATGATATTTTTTCGCCATTTACAATACTTTTACAGGAAATGGGTTCGAAAATTGCATATTATTATTATATCATTAAAAAAAATGGCAACCCTAGTCACTACGGTCAGTCGGGCTGTCCAAATTGCAGCTTTATAGGCCATTTCCTTTTAAAACAGTCACTGACGACGTGTCTGTTATTTAGAGTGTTTATTTACGAATTTCAAGGCGTCTGCTATATATATCTACGTATACAAATCAAAACAAAGTCCCCTCGCCGCGTCTGTGTCTGAACGCGATAAACACAAAAACTACCGAATGGATTTTCATACGGTATTCACCAATGGACGGAGTGATTCATGAGGAAGATTTAGGTGTATAATTCAATACGGTTTTGTGTAAATTGGCTGCAATATGACAATGATTGTTGAAGATGTCGGAAAAAACCATGCTGACTGGGAGCTTTACTAGCGTGCACCGCGTAAACCAATAGAGTTAGGTATATGAAAACAATGTATTACAGAATTAATACATTGTTTACCTGGATTAACACATAGGGTACCTACTCTCAATCCCGGTAGTACGTTCCCGTAGAATATTTTCTGACATCCACGAGAAAAGTCGCTCTTCGTGTCTGTCACAAAACGCACTTCTTTCTAATAATTTTGATGCAGTTTTCATCATGATTTAGAGGATTTTATTCCGAAAGGTTTATAATGTGTATATAATAAATAATACATTCATGTATATCTCAGATTATATCATAGAAATCTCGTTGTTTTGACATGTCGCCATTGCACCCGTGCAAAGCAGGTACGGCACCCTAATTACGTAATGCATTTTCAATTTTAAATTGAAACCAATTGATAAAGATTGCCAGTCCATTGCTTCATGAGTTCGACAAAAAAAATTGAGCAGATTATTTTTGTCGAACTTATGAAGCAATGGACTGGCAATCTTTTTCAATTGGTTTCAATTTAAAATTGATCGTGCATTGCGTAATTGGGGGGCAGGTCGCTATAGTCACAGAGCAGAGCATTTTAGCTATAGTCTATGTACTAGTAACAAAGAGAAAAGTTTTGTATTTTTGTTTTTAATGAATAAACACATTTACTGGACCGATTTAAAAAATTATTTCACCATTATAATGCTATATTATCACATTTTAACACAGTAAGCTATAATTTAGAAACATATCACGTGGGCGAAGCCGCTGAGCTGGCGGAAACTATACTCTATTTTAAATAAGATTAGACATAATAAATAAACCTTTTCGGGGGTGACATGTTCAATTATGAACAACCCTCCATTAATAAATAAAGATTAAAAAAAAAAGAACCTTTGTTACGGTCCGTTCAACCGATTCTTATTTCTTTACCGTAGGCAGGATGGCATTAAAAGCTAAAAATTGGTTACAATAGGTACTGCAGCTGGCATTTGTCATGCCACCAACGCAACAGAAGTTGAACGAACTGTACAACAGGTTTAGTTAAAAGTCTAATCTTATTTCAAATGGAGTATATCTTAATATATATAAATCTCGTGTCACAATGTTTGTCCTCAATGGACTCCTAAACCACTTAACCGATTATAATAAAATTCGCACACCATGTGCAGTTCGATCCAACTTG
This sequence comes from Conistra vaccinii, assembly GCA_948150665.1. NCBI lineage: Eukaryota > Metazoa > Arthropoda > Insecta > Lepidoptera > Noctuidae > Conistra > Conistra vaccinii. The sequence goes on along the minus strand of OX411341.1, from coordinate 14,399,302 downwards.
AGAGATAGGATAGTTTAAATCTCAATTTATAGCCGCAATTTTAATTTATTGCTAATTAGGGCTACCCATGCGAAGCTGGGACGGGCAGCTAGTAGTTGTATATAAAAATAAAAGCACTTGTTAGACATAACAAGATTTTTTGTAAATGTTGGAATATCTTCCATTCGTTGAACCTCAACCTCGACCTTCCTTGACCTCGTTGGTCTAGTGGTCGCAAGCACAACTGCTGAGCATGTGGGATTTGATACCCAGGTAGGACAAAGTTTATTGGCTTTTGCGAAATTCCCAATTGCAGGCCGGAGTCTGGATTTATACCCTACACAGGTTGATGGTATTAGGCTCGTCCTTTATTACATGGGACTAAAACATAACTGGCGAAATGTGGGTGTAACTTACACCTTTAAATACATTTCTTAGATTTGTGCGGACATAATATTTTGTCTGGTTATCCACATGTAGGTATAGGAAAATATGTCAAAAATATAATTCTATAATTACCGCCAGACGTGTCGTCATAATGCCTTGGGAGAAATACGAAAACAGGATGAGAAAACTGTTTGTATTGGCGATACAATTTAAAGGTTAGATTGAATTTCTCTAAAATACTCACTGGCAAGAGCAGTGGTGGCCCAGTGGTAACGGCCCCGACTTACGAGTTGTAGGTCGTGGGTTCGAACCCAAGCAGGCGCTTTACTTTGTGTAAATAATTTCATCACCACTGCTCTCAAAACGGTGAAGGAAAACATCGTGAGGAAACCGGCATGTCCTAGAACCAAAAATTCGAAGACATGTGACATCTACCAACCCGCACTGGGCCCGCGTGGTAGATTACGGCCCACTCCCTCTCACAAGAGAGGAGGCCTGTGTCCCAGCAGTGGGAACATTAATAGGCTGATGATGATGATGATGACTCACTGGCAGGCTTCAAGTCAATACTTATTGTTAAATCGCATAAAATAAGGAGCAGTTTTACGTGTCAAACATACTTCCAGACAGAGGTGTACCTATAGTACACCTACATTTCGCCAGTAAGTCTCATGTAATAGGGGGTGAGCCTATTGCCATCAATAGTGCACAAATCCAGACTCCGGGCTGCTACTGAGAAATTCCAGATGGAAAACCCAACTTTTCCTGCCCCGGAAACCGAACCCGGGACCTCATGCTCAGCAATAGCACTTGCAACCCCCTAGACCAACGAGGCAGTCCTTATTATTTTTTTTAATTTAAAATGCAATTGATCGTTGTGCCATGCAGTGGGCCTTATGAATAAATGTAATAATTTTCGACTTCAAGTCCGTCCCTGTGGGCATAATTAAATGCACATAACAAAGGGACGCTAAAAATATCGCGCGCTTAGATGCAAGCGTTGGCCTGTCTACTTAGAATTAGCTGTTAATTCACTTTATGAAACGGGCTCACTGAGAACCATACTATTCATACTAAATATTACTCGTATGATCGTATCCCGTACTCGGGAGAGCAGTGGTGGCCCTGTGGTAACGGCCCCGACTTACGAGTTGTAGGTCGTGGGTTCGAACCCAAGCAGGCGCTTTACTTTGTGTAAATAATTTCATCACCACTGCTCTCAAAACGGTGAAGGAAAACATCGTCAGGAAACCGGCATGTCTTAGAACCAAACATTCGAAGACATGTGACATCCACCAACCCGCACTGGGCCCGCGTGGTAGATTACAGCCCACTCCCTCTCACAAAGAGGAGGCCTGTGTCCCAGCAGTGGGAACATTAATAGGCTGATTATGTATTACTCGTATAAATGTGTTCGTCTATTGACTATTGGAGGAGCTCGTGGCTCAGTAATAACACCCGCACGGGCCGATCCATCAGGTTAAGCTACGCTTGCCGGGGTTGGTCAGTGGATGGGTGACCATCTCTACATACCGAGACTGCTCTGTGCCTCGAAAAGCACGTTCAGCCGTTGGTCCAGGCTGTCATTTTAAAACTAAAAATAGCCAAATCGGTTTAATCGTTCTCAAACATGATGCGCTTACGTACGAAGTTACGAACAGCTTTTAATTTTTATTTAGGTATACAAGGTGGAGACGACAATACAACAAAAAATTAAACGGCGTGTCCAGTCCATAATGAATTAATGACGTTCCCATTCTGACATTCTGTATACAAAAATTCAATTGAATATATTCAATAGTTTAGTCATTATAGCTCGGCAAAATCCATAGTTGGCTCTGGCTATTCCGTTTATCCACCCTAAGGTGGATATTCTGAAATGTATGCCCGAGAATTCACCCAAGGCCTAGTTGGATAAACCGAATTTATAGACTTAGGGTGGATCCGGCACAAACTACATTATTTTAATTTGTTTGAAATTTTTTTTATTTTATTTCGAAGCGAGGATTTATTGGACAGTCCCAAAATACTCTAAAGCATTAGTAGTGTCAGTATTTTAATTGTTTGTTGTATGGTAGTCTCCACATTGTATTATTGCGTCAAACCCTTCCTCGCTCGCTTCGCACGGTTTTCACGACTTGACAAAACATCGAGATTTCTTAGTTAGACGTAACTTTAAAACTAACGTATTATACACATACAGCTTCCGGAATAAATTCTTTAAACGATGGTGAAAACATCATCAAAATCTGTTGCGTGGTTTAGAAGAACAACGCGGACATACAGACAAACGCGAAAAGCGACTTTGTTTTTTATTATGTATAGATAGATTGTGTATATATTCTAAATCCGTGCCTGTCAGTATTTAAATACACATAACAAAGAGAAGCTAAGAATATCCGACGTTTACATGTTTCGTAGTTTAGCAGTCTACCAAGCAAGACTTGGAAATCTATGTGTTGTAAGACGGTAAGCAGAGGGGTGGAGATTTTGATGGCAAAACAAGTAGGTATAATTATCACTTCGACGTTGGACAGACAGACGGATGAACACTAAAGTAATCTACTATACAGGGTGGCAGGGACATCGACGCGAAGCCGGTTACCATGGATTCAGTACATGATTCTGAACCCCCCCGCGTTGGAATTTTTCGTCGGTTATTTAAAAAAAAATCAGCTGTTTCATAGAAAAGTGCAATACCTACGCGGTCAAAATGTATGGAGCAGCAGATTTTTTTTTTAATAACCGACGAAAAATTTCAACTCAGGGGGGTTCAGAATCATGTATTGAATCCATGGTAACCGGCTTCGCGTCGATGTCCCTGCCACCCCGTATAAAGAATTTTGCTCATTAACCGCCTTCCAAAAAGGAGGAGGTTATTATGTTCGTCACGTATGTATTTGTTTTTAAATGTACCTATTTTACCGATAACTCCGTCAATTGTGGACCGATTTTGAAAATTGTTTTTTTGTTTGAAAGGGTGTGCTTCCGAGAATCCGAAGTAGTCCCATATAAATTTTATTAACTTTGCTTAGATAGTTTTTGAGTTAGCTTCGAGAATACGTATTTTTCCCACTTAGTTTATATGGATGATAGGAGGAGCTCGTGGCTAAGTAATAACAAGCCGCACTGGTCGATCCATCAGGTTAAGCTACGCTTGCCGGGGTTGGTCAGTGGATGGGTGACCATCTTTACATACCGAGACTCCTCCGTGCCTCGGAAAGCACGTTAAACCGTTGGTCCCGGCTGTCATTTGTGGATCTTTGACAGTCGTTACGAGTCGTCAGAAGCCCGAAAGTCTGACACTAGTCTTACCAAGGAGTATCGTATTACCCAGTTACTGGGTTGTGGAGGGTAGATAGGCAGTCGCTCCATGTAAAATACTGGTATTGAGCTGCATCCGGTTAGACTGGAAGCCGACCCCAAGATAGTTGGGAAAAAGGCTAGGAAGATTGAGTTTATATGAATGATATGATGATAACTTTCTGTCACTGTTATTTGCATAGCAGGTAGTGGTACTAGTGGTAGGTATTTGATTTTGTGTGGGGTAGGTACCACAACTAAAAAGTGAAAAATAAAAACGTGTCTTTCGTTTTGAATTTTCGTTTTTAACCGACTTCCAAAAAGGAGGAGGTTCTATGTTCGACTTTATGTATGTTTTTTTTTTTTTTTTTTTTTTTTTTTTTATGTATGTTCACCGATATCTCCGCCAATTGTGGACCGATTTTGAAAATTATTTTTTTGTTTGAAAGGGTAAGCTCCCGAGGTGGTCCCATATAAATTTTATTGACTTTGCTTAGATAGTTTTTGAGTTAGCTTCAATAATACATATTTTTCCCACTTAGTTTATATGGACGATATGATGATAACTTCCTGTCACTGTTATTTATTGCAGTTAGTGATATTGGATATTGTGTGGGGTAGGTACCACAACTAAAAGTGAAAAATAAAAACTTTTTACAAAAAAAATTAAAACCGACTTCCAAAAAAAAACCACTACAAAGTGAAAAATAACTTTAATTTCGGAAGTCGGTGGCAAAAAACGAAAATTAAAAAACAAAGACACCGACTTCCGAAATTAAAGTTATTTTTCACTTTGTAGTGGTTTTTTTTTGGAAGTCGGTTTTAATTTTTTTTGTAAAAAGTTTTTATTTGCCACCGACTTCCGAATTAAGCTGTTTTCAGACCAGCGCGATTTGTCGCGCGACGCGACACAGACAATACAAAACTTCACGGTATGACAATAACCGGTGTCGCGTCGCGCGACAAATCGCGCTGGTCTGAAAACAGCTTTAAAGCTATTTTTCACTTTGTAGGTAGGTACCGGTAGGTAGTGTTTTTTTTGGGAGTAGGTTGTTTTTATTTAGGTTGGGAACATTTCGGATCCATTGTTTACATTTTCATTAGACTTTTTGAAACAGATTATAAGTACCTTATTATCTCCCAGAAGGAAAATAGTTCACCATGCGTGTTGATGAATTTCGATCTTCACGTGTGTTTGTCATCGTAAATCAACGTTGAAATCTTTCGTAAAATGCAGTAGTTTTGACGGCACACATTCTTCAAACACACAGAAATATCCGTTGTTTTGTCTATATGTGGTGGACTAGCCAAAACAAGGAACATTACAACTTATTTCGGAATAAATATTGCATGCTGTTTCACTCGCATCGAGTCGCATCGCATCCTAAGAAAATTACTACAAGTACCTGGATAAGAAATATCACATAACATAACATCACGCCTCTATTCCCCGAAGGGTTAGGCAGAGGTGTACCTTATAGTACAGTAGCGGATCCAGGATTGTCGTTAGGGGGGGACTTGACCCCGCTGAGGGTAGATTTTATCAAAGTAAACACTAAAAAAGCACACAACATTTTACAAGCCTCCTCGGTTTACTTTCGCAAATTCCTCAATGACTTCGTTAGGTTGTAGACTATCAGAGATATCTCTAAAAAGTTTTGGAATATTATCTGGTTCACTTTAAGATTTGTCACAGGAGACGCTTTTGGGGGGGGGGGGGCTTGAGCCCCATCCGCATCCCCGGTGAGGCGGCCAAACCGGGCAACGTGAACTGTCAGAATGAGTGGCGCTCGGATTCAAAATTCGCCACATATACAAAAAATCATATACAAAAATACTTTAAACATAATATTTATTCATTTAGGGATAATTGATGACAATAAATTGTACATTAGGCAGTGTAATACCTTGTTAATAAGTTTAATTAGAATAATATCAAGTTCACTATAAAAGCCACGGAAGAATTCAGACACTTTTAAGGGGGGCTTGAGCCCACTAGCCCCCCCCCCTTGGATCCGCTACTGCTATAGTACACCCACATTTAGCTATTTAACAAATGTCGATGAGTGCGTTTAATCATTTCACGATGTCCGAATAGCCACTACTTTACCGAATAAATTAAAAAATGGAACAGAATTTGTATGAAATTATCTTATTTATTATAGAAATTATATGATTTTATCGTACAGCCCAGTTACTGGATTGTGGAGGTCAGATAGGTAGTCGCTCCATATAAAATACTAGTATTGAGCTGCATCCTGTTAGACTGGAAGCCGGTCCCAACATAGTAGGGAAAAGGATCGGCAGATTACCTTAAAGCCAACTCCCACGGTGCGCCATATCGCGCACGCGCACCAGCCCGCACGAGGACGCACCGCCACGCACGCGTCTGAGCTACCCACGCACGTTAGGTTTCCCACGGTGCGTCGTGCAGGCTGGTGCGCGTGCGTCCGCGATATGGCGCACGGTGGGAGTTGAGCTTTACTTTGGCAGGGCACAGAGATTTGAAGCAATTCTTGATAGGTAAACTTGGTTTACTTTCTCAAATCTACCTAGCTTTGAGAAAGGTCTACTAAGTTTACCACGCCCTTATTGTTGTTATTGTTTACTGTCGAAAAGCATGACCTTTACTATATTCCTACTCTATTATCATTATTACTATATTCTAGTGACCTTTAAACATTCTCGTAGTTGAACAAAATTTTCTTCTTGCTAGGCATATTTTTTGGGCACATGAGATCATAAAGAAATGGCAGTGTATAGAGTGCCACCATTGGCACTCTATCCCTATCGGATAAAGTGCCACTGCAGGCACCCTAGTAACACCGCCTCGGCCCGGCTCAAGTGCCGCAAGCATTGGATTGTCATTGTCACTGTCACTAAGTCACGTCACTTGGTATTTTGTTTGATTGTCGAGGTTAGATCGCTGTAAAACACCACATTCCCAAAACATTACATTCTCTTGTGCCTAAACGGACCCTGGCACTTCGCCGGCCGCTACCGCGGCACCGCTCGCTACGCTCGCTCGGCTCGTGCGTTGTGTGGTCACAGTTCTAACCTAACCTAACCTAAATAACAAGTGACAGTGACAATGCAACGCTCACGGCACCCTAGCCGGGCCGAGGCAGTGACACTAGAGTGCCACAAGAAACTCGCGGCACTCTATACACTTCGTAAAGAAATTGGCGAAATTTGTCAGGCAGGACAGAATCCATTTTTGTTCCAATTATTTCTGTTTCTAAGTTCACAAAAACATTTTTTTTAAATATCATAAAAATATCGATGCCAACCAGTAAGACAACTTCTCAATCGTAATGGCTACATTATCATAACAGAACATCACACCCTGTAATCCCTGAAAGGTTTGGCAGAAAAGGGAGGATCCTCTGACCAGACGGGTATCGTGTCTGGCGGGCAACTGCCCAACGATTGATGTAGGGAAGTTATATATATGCTGTTCGTGTGGTAAACTCTAGCACGATCAGGATTTTGTGTGACGTCAGGTCTTTGATGCGTATGCCGATGCCGCCACATACCTTTAGTCTACTCCCGCATTTCGCCAGTTATGTTTAAGTCCCATGTAATAGGGGGCGAGCCTATGGCCATCAACCAGGCACAAATTCAGACTCCGGGCTGCTACTGAGAAATCCCAGATGCCTACATAGTCCACTGAAAAGATTGCAGGCAGTTATATAAGGTCAACCGGGGATTAGCGTCTTTGAAGCAATTGCGTTTATTTGAAATAATTGAAAATCTGTTTTAAAACCGACCTCTCCTGCCATCTAGTTTTGTTTATTTTGAAAAAAATTAAAAATTATAGTTTCAATAGATGGCGTTGAAACGCATAGATTCAAAATATCGGCCATATTGAAAATCATTTGATTTTTGTGAAGTTGTGCTGCACGAGGTGAGTGATCAAAATCCTTAAAAATCCATATTTTTTCTCGGTTTTCCATTTTTATTCTGAAATGTACTTAAATAATATATTATAGTCTGTCTATAACAATAGTTATTTTTATTGAAATCGTTTTGGTTGTGGAGAAATGATGATTTAAATTTTTTAGGTTAGGTCTGAGCTTATGGGGTAAATGCATCTGCAGTTTCGGGGTTATTGCGTCTATATGACGCATTTGCCCCAAAACCAGATATGTTAAACCTTAAACTTAATGTTAACCTTTATTTCGTGTTTTTTTTATTTTTATTTAATAGTTAATTTATTTTCGTAATTACCTAAATATTTCGGAGAGTTTTGGTTAGCTTTGAATTTAAATTTATCTTTCTTCATTTTTTAACTTTTTGTGAGAACTTTAGCGATTATTTTTTGCAATAGTGAAGTTATCAATTTGTGTTGCAGGTAGAATACGATCACAATGGTTATATTGAGATACATTGATATCGATAAATATTTAGACAGAAATAGACAAAAATATTTAGAAAAAAAAATCACAAATAAAATGTTCTTAACGTCTGGATTTGACACGGGGTAAATGCGTCTAAGAGAAAATAGTCGCATTTACCCAGTTTATATGACATAGCTTCTGATGTGATGATTATTTAATATTTTTGTAATTTACTAAAAGATTCGTATAAAAAACTTTAATTGAAGGAAAATATATTCATTTCAGCCTTCAAACGTCACAGGTTTAAAACTTATTTAATGAAGACGCGTTTGCCCCAATACGGGAAAAAGCGTCTAAAATTCCAATTTAAAAAAAAATGCGTATTTACTCGTATTTACTGTGACTAATGGAACACACAATAAATTAAGGATGCACACAGATAATTTCTATATACATTTGTATTAAGGATTTCTCTAATAAATTTATAATTAGTGTGATATGAATTTTCAATAGCCTGTAAGGAATTTTTATGACGCAATTGCCCCGGTTGACCTTACCTGTAGATGTCGTCAAGATAGAAATCAACAAAAATCCCAATAACCAGGCCCAAAGTCGTCAAGGACCCAATAATATAAATTATGGACAATAGAATTATCCACAACACCTTGAAAGACAAGAAATTAACAGTTCCATTTGTAATTTTTTCCATCGACCTCATTCATTTTGCAAAATCCTCTCTCCTAATTTCAACGCACCAAATATAGGTGTTGCTGACAATGATGTATACTACCAAATTACCCATTTCCCTTTATTCCCATAAACCTTAAGCCTTAATACGCGTAGGAGTAACAATAGTGCGCCGGCAGGGATTCGAACCTGTGACCTTTTGGCAGGCAACACCCAGCAGGCTATTAATCCAATTATAAATAAACATGACTTAGCTTTGTCAAAAGATACCCCCACTTGCGTTGTGGGTGTCCTATCATTATTAGCTAATGCTATTAGGAGCTGTAGGTATGGCAGGACACTTTTTTAATTTTGATAGGCCTCCTAATACAAGGCGAGTTAGTAAAACCCTCACTTCACTACTCGCGAAGTTGCTTCGACGAAGTATTCGTCGAAGTTCACCGAAGTCCGAAATACGTGACCACTCGTACGAAGAACGACGACGACAGGACGCTTCAAGTCCTTTGATTCGGGCGCAGAAACTGACGATTGGAAGTCGCCCGAGGCGAGCGGAGGTTACACGAAGCAAACCGAAGTGCCCTTCCTTACTCTGATCTTCGTGTATCTTCGATCAACTTCGCAAGTAGTGTTGGACTCAAATAGCAACAGATAGACCGCGAAAAATGGAAAGACGGGAAGGCCTGCATGCTTTTGCATTGGGAGTTTGGGACACACAAGAGCTCGAAATAAAATGTTTTGAGGGTTCAATGTTGGGAAGGTCTAATATAAGGGCTAGCTACAGAGGCTATGGTGAATGGTGGAGACGCCCAAACGCGAGACGTGGAAAAAGTCTAAGCGGAAAAACTTGAGAGAATTTCGTGAGCGTAATTCCGTTGCTCGTGTCAATGTAGCAGATCTCGATACACGGCTTTTTGCCCTATAGCATGCATTTTGGACTTGGATATTTAGACTTGCATCGATGGAGTGGAATGACGCGAGCATTCAAGCATTTTTTCGCTTTGAGTCCTTAGCCTTTGCATACGGATGCTCATTAAATTGATAAGCTTTTGTAGCAAATAGTTTTGCTTTCGTGCTGTGTTGACGATCTCTTCTCGTCTTCTTTTATTAATCGAAATACGAGTGAGTAGGATAATAATCACTAGATCTCTCGTACTTAGGTGATTCGTATTGCGACTAGCATAAGGTTAAAATTTAAAGGTCAAATATATTAATAAAGTTGCTAGAACAGCTTTATTTGTTACCGTAATAATAGATATTATTAATATAGGTATGAGATCATGTAGATGATATCTTGTAGTGAGATGTCAACAAGTATTAGTACGGTCAGCAAAAAATGTCATAGGTACTATTGTTACTTCTAAAATTCAGGTCTTTCTGCTATGGAAATTTCGTAAACATTTTCGCTCTGTTTTATTTTGACAGTTCAACAACATTCATTGCGTAATTTACGTTGTTGAGCAGACTTTTTTTCGAACTTGTGAAGCAATGGATTAGCAATCTCTTTCAAAATGATTCAGATTGTGATTGATCGTGATGTATTACGCAGTTAGGGTGATAGAAAGTGTTATCAAATAGAATCCACAGGCTTTGATTGCCAACAAAGATCTAAAGACGATAAAACAGGAAGTGAACCTACCCAATATGACGCTGACGAAAAAGAGTATCTTCCCGTAGGTTCTGTAATCCTGACAGGATTTTTAGCTGATGTGTGCTTGGATGTATGAGGAAGATTGAAAGTGGCACTGGTAACTGAAAAGTTGTGTGGAAATAGGTTGTCAGGATATGGGCATGTGATGCCGAGGAATGAGGAAAATGTGAGGAAAGTTTTGAGTATGAATGAAGATGTCTATAAGAGTAGGGGAAGACCAAAGAAACGATGGATGGACTGTGTGAAAGATGATATGGCTAGAAAGGGGGTGACTACCGAGATGACGACTAATAGAGAAGTATGGAAGAAACAGACATGGTACGCCGACCTGAAATAAATTGGGATAAGGGCAGGAGAATAATGATGATGATGGTGCGCTTGAATATGGCTTAAAATCGAGGATGGACCTGGATGAAATTTCCATAACGTTTTGATAATTTTCAAAACACACTTGCCCAAAATAAGTTAGACTGCCGACTCCGGCCAAGACAATGAAAATACGACTACACAACATACACTGAATGTTTTTTTTTTCTGGTTAGACTGGAAGCCGACCCCAACATACCGGGTGCGGCGATTGAACTGTCCGTCTCTATCTAACTGTTTTAAAACCGAACCACTGAATCGAACGCCGCCAAAATTTCAAATGTTGGTCTTTGACATGTTCTCTATCATCATTTGAAGAGATTCTGTTGTAAAAGAAACACATTCGAATTTAGAACTCGCTGCTTTACAGCGTAGCAAACGGTTGGATCGAACGAAAGAACTGATTCGCTTGCTCGACTTTGGCGGACTTCCCAATTAGGTGTTTTGAGATGAGAAAACTTTTACGTTGAACAGTTTTTAAACAAACAAAATGACCGTGTTTGGTTGAAGGGACATGTCAGCGACCATTCAGACGAATTGCAAGTCAGTCGACGTCAAGGAGCCGACTAAATCATGGTCTGGGCGGTGGTGTCTGAAAAAGGCCGTTCTCCGCTCGTTTTACTTCCAATGGGTCGCAACCAAGTCAAAACAAACCAACAAATCTATCGAGACCAAGTCTTGCGACCAGGGCTGATACCGTGGGCACGCAACACATTCGGTTCTGAGCGTTGGACTTTTCATTAAGACTCGGCACCATCGCACAGAGCAATTGGAACGCAAAATTGATTGTAAGCAAACGTTCCAGTGCTGATCGACCGAGATATGTGGCCGTCGTCATCGCTCGACTTGAATCCGATGGACTTTTGTATTTGGGGTGTTTTACAGGCCAGGGCCTGTGCTAAAAAACACACTTCGGTGGAAGCGCTCAAAGTTACTCTTACGCGAGAATGGAATTGTTTGAGTGACGACGTCGTTCGAGCAGCCTGCGCTTCTTTCAGAAAGAGACTTCAGCTTGTAGTAAAGGCTAAAGGCGGTTTTATTCCTTCGGAATAAGTCATAATAAAACTTTGAACTTTCTATTTTCACATGGCAAAAGTGTATAAATAAATATTGAAAATTAACAGAAATAATTCATTTTCACATACGGACAGTTCAATCGCCGCACCCGGTAGTTAGGAAAAGGCTAGGCAAATGAAGAAACCATAATTATATTTAAGTATTTCATCTATCACGGTCTAATGCGCCCTCGGTGATATTGTGTATTTTCTGTTTTTTAGGGGGTATATAATTATGATCTGCACAATCTCAGCTAACGTACAACTTTAGTCGTCTTGCGGCACACTGATTACAGCTACATCCCCAAATGACACACGAAAAAACAATAAAAACACATCCTTGTGGCCATTTATAATATTAGCCCCCGATGACCAAATGGCAATAATACGTAGAACTAAATCTTAGAATTTTTTGCTGAGCTCTCTACACAAATCAAGGGTTGGATTTCGGGCTAAATACCATCTTAACTCATTTTGCGTGACTGACATTGCGCGTCTTAAACACCAAAACTTATTTCTACATGGAAAAGGTCAAATAAAAAATGACTTATGTTTGCGACCCAGTTTTCCAGCACCTAAAAGTGTACGGTCTTTCGCCACGCCTTCAAACCAGCAATTCCTAGAAACAAAAACACGCACAAAAAGGCTGTATAAACACCCACCTCCTTCATTCCCGTCTGCATCAGTCGTGGGTCCGGAGAACTTTAATCCTCTCGTGGACTGATTCATGGCCACCACGTTCGCCGGCGTCACCACCTTGAAACCAAGCCCGTGGCTCGAAACCGTGGAGTTCCACTGCCACATGCACATGTTCACAGGATTCTCTGGGCTATTCTTTTCGAAACTGCAATAAACCCCTGTTGCCTTAGAAATGAAAGGAGTCTTGTTTACCGCCTCGTACATCGGACCGTACGGCCGCAAAATCTTCATTTTATCAGTCAATGAGAACGTGTCATTGTTGGAATTAATCTTATGGTTGATTGGGTGCCCCTCGTTGTCGTTCATCATATCGTTGATCTGCGACACTTTGTCCAACGAAGACTTGTCTCCCCGACGATTCTGACGTCGGTGGTCAGTCCGATTCAGCAACGTTGTCAGTTTGTGAAAGGACCCCTTCTCCTTACCGGGACTTGCACTCCAGTACTTCTGTTGCGTCTCCGTCGCCATGGTTTTCTTTGCTTTATTCTCTTTTTCGACCTCATGGTCGCCAAGAACGATGGCTACCACGACCAGCACAGAAAGAAGCTTCCCAAACGCCATTTAGTGATCTCGTTTTGTTTTTAGATGATATGGCCGCACAGAGCGGTCGGTACAGCGGGCATTATGCGTGCTAACACTCATAACAATAGTTTAAACCAGAGTTCAGTGTGAAATCGTTCGTGATTATCTCGTTAAGCGTGTAGGTTCGGGCGAGCGAGGACGACGCGGCTTTGGAAAATCGCCAGCCGTGGTCTCGGCGCGGTCGATACACTCCTGGACAGATACATGTTGCAAAAACACTCATTGGTGCCACTACATCTAGGCTATTCACTTATATTCTAACGCACTGGGAAATTTTCCGTTTAATTTCGCACACCCTACACTGCCCCTGGAAAATCGTTTCTAATGGACGACACCGTTCGTACAAGTTAGCATCGTGATACGCCCAAACACATTAACTATTATATTTTTAACACACAGCCACACAACACAGTTTATTAATATTTCACTTCAATATATTTTAACACGTAATTTATCAATTTACAATATAGTTATTACGTTTTAAAATCCATATAACGAGGTACGTATTCGCGGTCGGACTCCCGTGCACAGCGCCACCGCGGGAGTATGCGGAACTAAACGCCCGCGGACAGAAATAATCATTACTTTTCGCGAGATGTGATCTTGGAGCGGCGTCTGTAGGGATGCTGCGCAGGTATCCCGCCCCGGACCGTTCCCGGGCTTTTCGCGCAGGATGTAGTCGCATCGCTCACCGGATATTGCATTGGCTCAATTAGGATCACTGCTCACGTAAGATATCTCCGATTGGCCATACCTACAGGTGGCCCATCGTGATAGGCCGATGCTGGAAATGCCGCGAAAATGCTCCAATCGTGAGCCGAACCGGATATTGCATGAAGAAAATTTCCTCAGAAATTTGTTTACGCGAACGGCGGGTGGTCGTCGGGTTTTTGCCGATTGCGGATATCAATTTAGTGTTTTTATCGGATCCATGGCTGTTCGTTTCCCTCGAAAAACGTCATTACGATCTATGCGGAGGGATTGATTGAAATCTCATTTGTAACAAGCGCGACCGACGCGTTCCATCTAAAAAAGTGATCGATAAGGACTTCCATTGTTTATTGTTGAATAAAAAATAATGTTCCCATGAAATAGGTAGCTAACGTTTCTATTTTGGCAATAACACGACTCAATCAGTGGCTAATTTGTTATCAAATGAAGAGTTTACAATGAGATTAGTACATTGTCAGTGACAGATTACCGCACGCAATTAAAAGTGAACATTCCGAATCACGTAACTGCAACATAATGTTGCTAACGAAATCAATAAATAAAATAAATAAGTAAATCATAAAGAGAGTTCATAGTAACATCTTTAAATAAACGCTCAATCTTTAAAGCGTACGTATTCATAATATTTAGGAAAACTATAAATAATTTGACAGATAAAAAATACGTCTGGTCTGTTCACACACAGTTTCCGAACGAACTCAACAGAAGACAATCATGCAGTACGTACCACTCCTTGCGTTGTGGATGTAGACTATTTTGGTTTCAAATACCTACATTTTTATAACTAATTAAACGCTAATTTATTTATCTAACAGAATTTGTGAGTAACTAACACCTAACAATGTGTAGTGCCCGTGAAGTGACATCGATAATCTAACAGTGGGATAGAAATCTATTGTTTATGTTATACGGTGAGTGTCCTAACAGTACCTTTGCCCTTAATTTGAAAAAGTAGAAAAGGTTATCAATGCTTTGTGTTCTGAGTATGAAATTCTCTTGCATTCTTGTATTGTTCAATAAAACAAAACATACATTGCGTTTTTATGCATTTATTCAAATTTCTATCACCAATCTAGTTCAGCATGAATCATGAATTAAAATGATTTGTTTTGTTTGTTAATCTTATCTCGCTTCATCGTAATGACGGGATTAGATCTAGCTTATAAATGACAATGATTAACACTATTGCTCGTCATTTATTTCGATTGTTTCCCAACATATTAAAGCAGGTAATCCCATAGCAATAATTTTTATTTATTCATAATTCATTCCCACTTTCCTTGTTTTGATCGTTTAAATACAGAATACCTATGTACTGCTGAATACTATGTTGTTCTTTATTTAAAAATAGTTATCTTTGCTGCTGCTGTTTAAATACCTACCATGACAATGAAATTTAAATAGGTAACACAAAAAACTATCAATTTTTTTCTCACAGCAGTCCTTGAACTAAATGTACTGTGTGAGTTCTCTAAAGTTTTTATTAAAATTCATTTGACTTGTCTGTGAAGTTAATTTGTAATGTGTAAAATGTGTTGCAATATTTATTCAACTTCAAATTTTAGCCTCTTTATTAGTAAATCTATTGTTAAATCATAAGCCAAGTGATTTCATTACTGTTGCACTGTTGTTTTTTTGGATATCCAATTATTTACAGGTAACATGCAATTTGACAGCCATTTTTTCTCAGACTTGGATCACGTTTCCAGAAACAGTCTAATTACATTTGTTCTAAGTCTATGATAGCCTACAAGCCAGTTTTTATATTTAGAACCTTTTTCTGACTGAAGTAAAGTTAATAAATACAAAATTGACAACTTGGACTCAGATTTAAAATCAGTTTTTTGTATTTACAATATAATGTAAATTAGTTGGAATGAAGTTCGAAATTCAATAATGATGGCTGTTTATACCTGGTTCTAAAGTCAAACCTTGTTTTGCATTGAGCGTATGCCTGAAAAAATCTAAATGTGTGTTATTTTTGCCATCAAGATGCTAAGAAGGTGAAGAATTAATTCAAAAGAGTTCTACTCTGTATGTTATGGTATCACCTTGATTTAACCTACAAAGGTGTGACTCAACAAAATTTTCTATAATTGCATCGTCTCCGGAGGGGCAACAAGTTACTTGGGAGAATTAATTAATTCATACATGACACACACAAGTTAATATTTGAGAAGTTTAAAAAAATAATCATATCCTATTTTATTTTATTTTAAGTACATAAACCTATCCTTATAGCTTTATGTAACCATGCACCTAGCTTCTGATGTTTCTTAAGTGCAAGGGCACTCCACGAAGAAACTCCATGGTTACTCTTTGCCTCATATCAGTCTTCAGTATAGTAAATTGCAGAATAATTTGGAGTTTTTTTCCTAAATATAATGACAATCTGTTTTGCAAATATTTTTATTAATTTTAGAACACTACATAATTATTGATTTATTAATAGCTCTGATTTCTATTTTAACATTGTTACATACATACTTACTTAAAAACATTATCAAGGTTACACTAAAATAAATAAAGTGTTGGTACACATATATTAAAAGGGGAAGAGCTCGTAATTTATTTAATGTTATTTGTCAAACAAAACAACTATAAACAAATTGTTTCACCATTCTTATCTCCAAATTATACGGAGATTTCTGACGAAGTAAAATAAATGCTGTGATTAGTAAAGAGACATTGTGATTCACTTGCTTAACCACATTCATTCAAAGCGCAAATATAATAAAACAGCTGAACAAGTCATCTGTTACTGGGAAATATCTTTAGGCTTTACTACAATACAAGTAGGAAATAGAGACCATTTAAAATGATTATTCTTTATTATTTTTAGAGAAAACAAGACAAATAAGAAATATTTGTGAATTGTGACAGATTTTTGTATTTTATAACTATAAAATATATAAGTTAAAACAATTAATAATTATTTTAAAAAATATTTTAATATTTTTATTAACCATTTTAACTTGTAAAAAATCCATATTTGTTACAGGGAGCACTGAAAGTTATCCTGGTTCATTACCTGACTGTGCCAAAGCCAAAAAAGAAGGGTTATTTTAGTAACTTCATGTTCATTTGGCCCACATTCTATAACTAAATTATATATCAATCTAAAAATTAAATACTTAAATAACGTTTAATAAATTATTCATTATGTCAAAATGTAGGACCCAGGACCCAGGTCTCGGGTTTATTTTAATTGTATTTTATAAAACATTATTACTTGCATGCAATTTAAATAAATGACATGTGGTTGTACTATAAGTACACCTCTGCCTAACCCTGACCCTGCGGAGAATACAATATCATAAATTCTACATTATGGTCTAACTAATATTTGGTAAAGTAAAATATAATTTAAAAAAATACATTTATTCAGGTACCACAACCCATAAAAGAAATCATTAAAAATTAAAAAAAGAGAGTCAGTATTATTAAAAGAACGTCCATGGAGTTTCTTGCCCATTCTTCTTCATAGAACCTACTACGCTTCAGTTTCAGTTGTACATGTAAATAATTCTGAGTTTGAATACAAGTGTGATGGTATGTTAAAACCTTTTTGTATTTATTAATATAAAATTCCTCCTTATCCGCAGATGCTCTGAAAAAATGTCAGGCGGTAACTCAAAAAACAAGGCTCGGTCGAAGAAGCAGGAAGGATGGGAAGAAGCTGGGGGAGAGTTCTATCAAGAACTGTACCCTGGAGGGGAACAGGAGCTGTTCGATAACCTGCAGAGAGCTGATGCTGCAAAGCTGGCTACGCTGCTGCCGTCGAAGCAGGCGAGGAATAGTAAGTTACCATTTTTACTTTTCGTTGTCTGGGCTCAATACCTAGGTTTTGATGGTATGGGGAACTAAAATTGCGTAATCCTGAGCAATATCTCTATCTTGGCGTAAATTGCTTGGTGTTTCGTGACGTCATATTTCAGCACAAAACGCATTTTTAGAATACATAGCCGAATTTAGTTGACCGTGTTTTAGGAATAAAACTGTCGATCAGAAAAAGACCTAACAATTGATCTTATCTTACTCTTTGCAGTTGCTAATAGGTATGGTCCGAATTCACCAAGTGCAGTTCGATAAGCAATTGGCTGAGTTTTTTCCTGTACGGTTTAGTGACTTTTAATATCTGATGCTTAGTTGGTAGAAAGGTACTTTATTCAAGCAAGTTTTGGCAACGTCACGATAACCCGGAGGGACCACGGAAGTACTCCATGACGGGGGGGCAAACTTCTTTGGTCACACCCTTCCAAAAACGATTTATAAAATTATATTTATAAACGATATATTTAATGTACAAACGCATGCCATCAACCTACTCCAATCTGCCAAATTTTCCGAATCAACATTGAACCTTATGCTTTAGCGATAAAGTTGAAAATCAATTAAAGAAATTTGTCTGTACATATTCGTTCTTTAAATTCCGTCAAAACAAAAAGCAAATCTTTTTGATAGCACATAGAAACTTTTACCAAGTAGTAAAATTGGAGGGGGCGCGGCACCCCCCGTTTGATTTTAGGGGGGGCCTTCTGCTCCCCACTTCCGCGGTCACAATTTCAATCACAATCTCAGGTTTTGAAGGAAATTTCTAATCCATTTCTACATAGGTTTGAAATATTCGGTGAAAAACCGCGAAATTCAAAAATAAATAAACTACGCCTTTCAGCTTTGCAAAAAACGTAAGAAAATTTGAATTTCGCGGGCAACGTTGAAGGACTCAAAGAGGATGCGCTAAGGTAGCACGCGAAATTCAAATTATCTTACATATTCTAATACTGATCTGCAAATTGCAAAAAACGTTAGAAAATTTGAATTTCGAAGGTAGAGTTTAACAAGTTCTCAACTTCAAATTCTCGATTCAGAAAAGTCAGGAGGCCCCGCCAAACAAATGACGTCAGATCCTTGGTTCCTGTATATTGTCGAATAACTTATCTATATCAAATCATTTAAATTGGGTCTTTTGATTCCGATAATCGACTGTTTACATCTTTTTATGACTACTTGGTTCTTGATAGCGGGTTGTCGATTAAGGGCCTACGTCTCGTTTAGTACCGTAAAACGGTCACTTTAAAAAGCTATCTTCTCCTTAACGGCTTAGTTAAATGATTTGAAAAAAATATATGCTTGCTATAGATTCATCTACAACATATCTGAAACCGGGTTTTTTCGTATGACTAATACTTTTGCCTTAAAAAAATATTTACCATGACGCTATTTTTGGCTAATATTCCTAACTACTTCTAAACGGCTTTGACGATTGGAAAAAAAATTACACTGAAAAATTGTTGATTAAAGGTACTACAAATTTGAAACTGCATTTGTAAATCAATCAATATTTGTTAAACAAAATGTCCCCATTTAGAGATAGAGGTTCAGAGGGGCTCTGCGCGGGACGCGGGCGGCAGTCGCCCGTGAGCATTGAGACGGGATGGCTGTGTCGCTCGCTGGTCCGCTCCGGCTATCGACCGAGTATGCGCATACGTATGTGTTAGTGCGAATATTTATGAGCTTATTGTATTAGTGTGCGTTTATAGACGAGCTTGCTGCAGAGAGTCCAAATCGATTGTGCGCGTAGGCGCTTTATTGTTGAGTTGTTCTTTGATGTACAATTATTAATACTTTTTTACATTGACAATTACATACAAATTAACAATTTACAATATAAACTAAAAAAATGTTAATGTAAAATATAACATAACATCACGACTGTATTCCCCGAAGGGTTAGGCAGAGGTGTACCTATATAAGGTGTTAAAAAATTTACTTTAGAAACTTTAAGAGGTGTTTTAGACCATCGAACTGAATAACTTTTACTTTGGGACATACATTGATATCGCGAAAAAAAAAATCTGTTGTTCCATAGTAAAGTTTAATACCTACTGTTCTAAACTGTATGGGACAGCTGTTTTTTTTTTCGCGATTTCAAAGTTAAAGTAAAAGTTATTCAGTTTGATGGTCTAAAGCACCTCTTAAAGTTTCTAAAGTTATTTTTTTTTAAATCACTAAAATTTGTTTAGTCCTGTCAAACGAGCATTTCCCATTCTGAAATAGACTAAGGTGACACAACTTAACTATATTTTAGTTTGACAGCACTAAGATTGCACTAAGTTATTAGTTTAGTGAAAATGGCAATTTTGCTATTCTGAATTTGACGTTTTTCACCTAAAAATTTAGATTATCCAACTAAATCAGTCTATTTTTAAACGCGATTAAAAAGGAGTGGAATAAAATTAGTTGGCATGAACACACACTTCACACACTTCAGCTGCAAAAACTGTATCTTTTTTTTTTTTTTGCTTATATCTCGAAAACGGTGCGTCCTAGCGCAAAAATAATGGAAATTTCGACCCCCTCTGCCACCCGTAAATCCATATGCCCCTCCTCATAGGTAATATTTAATCATATTTTCTATACAAAAAGTTTAAAATTCCATACAAAACACGTCAAGGCTGCCCCCCCCGCGCGCCTCTGTCTCTAAAAAAATTCACGGGGTAGAGCAAACAAGTACCACGTCGGTCGCGACGTGACTGTCAAATTCAATTTTAGATGTGTCAAAATTATTTTTTAATTTAAAGATATTTTTCCGCAGAATAGCTTTTAGATTCTCATAGCCAAAAGTAAGGAATTTTAGTCGTAGTTTAGTTAGTTTAGTTCGGTGTACAAGAGAATCGGCACCAAATATTTTCTTAAGTTACGTAGGTAAGAAGGTTAAGAAATAAATCTTGATTGGTGCCGATTCTCTTGTGCACCGAACTAAACTATCACTAAAATTATTTGCTTTTGGCTATGAGAATCTGAGATTCTGCAAAAAAATATCTCTAAATTAAAAAATAACTTTGACACATCTAAAATCGAATTTGCGTCGCGAACTTGCGACTCCACGTGGTACTTGTTTGCTCTACTCTGTGAAAGGTCCAGAGGCGCGCAGGGGGGCAGCGTCGACGTGTTTTGTATGGAATTTTTAACTTTTTGTATGGAAAATACGAAAATTTGTTACCTTTGTGTTGGGGTAAAGGGGTGTAAGGGTTTCCTAAAGGGGATCGAAATTTTCATTATTTTTGCGATAGGACGCACCGTTTTCGAGTTATAAGCAAAATAAAAAAAAAGATACAGTACTGTTTTTGCACCTGAAGTGTTGGTGTGAAGTTTATTTCATGACAACTAATTTTTATATTCCATTCCTTTTTAATCGTGTAAAAAAAAAAATAGTCAAATTTAGTTTGAATAATCAAAATTTTTAGGTGAAAATCGTCAAATTCAGAATAACAAAATTCCCTGTTTCACTAAACTACTAAGTTAATAACTCATTGCAATCTTAGTGCTGTCAAACTTCGGTGGCAGTGAGCTCTCGCGTCCGGCCCTGGTCCAGGCCATGGTGCGGAGCGAGAGGGCATGGCAAGCCGTCACCTCCTTCTGCGAAGCAGTAATGCTCGCGAAAGAGGAGGTGGAGTGCGCGAGGGAGTGGCAAAGGCCGCGCCCTACCAGCCCTAGCCGCCGCCGCCGTAGGAGACGTCCCGGGCGTCGGGAATTGACTGCGACTGGACTGGAAAGGGCTAGGCATCAACATCAATGGCGAGTATATCACTAACCTTCGGTTTGCCGACGATATAGTTATCATGGCTGAGACCATGGAGGACCTCAGTATAATGCTCGATGACCGCAGTAGAGCCTCCAAAAGAGTGGGTCTTAAAATGAACATGGACAAGACAAAGGTCATGTCAAATGCCCATGTAACACCCGCCCTCATAAAGATCGGTGACGCTACGCTCGAAGTTGTAGACGAGTATGTTTACCTAGGACAAACTGTCCAGCTAGGTAGGACCAACTTTGAGAAAAAGGTCAATCGTCGAATCCGACTCGGCTGGGAGCGTTCGGGAAACTATGCAATATCTTTTCGTCCCACATACCACAGTGTTTCAAGACGAAAGTCTTTGACCAGTGCGTGTTGCCAATGATGACTTATGGCACTGAAACGTGGTCGCTCACAATGGGTCTTATCAGAAGGCTAAAAGTCACCCAAAGAGCAATGGAGAGGGCTATGCTTGGAGTTTCCCTAAGTGATCGAATCAGAAATGAAGAGATCCGCAGGAGAACCAAGGTAACCGACATAGCCCGAACAATTGCCAAACTTAAGTGGCAATGGGCAGGACATATTGCTCGCAGAACAGATGGCCGATGGGGCCGAAAGGTTCTGGAGTGGCGACCACGTACCGGAAGACGTAGCGTTGGAAGGCCTCCCACAAGATGGACCGATGACCTAGTAAAGGCCGCAGGAATTCGCTGGATGCGGGA
This sequence comes from Conistra vaccinii, assembly GCA_948150665.1. Classification (NCBI taxonomy): domain Eukaryota; kingdom Metazoa; phylum Arthropoda; class Insecta; order Lepidoptera; family Noctuidae; genus Conistra; species Conistra vaccinii. The sequence continues at coordinate 14,377,223 of OX411341.1, read as the reverse complement.
AGCACAGAATCGGTCGAAGTGGCGGCGCTTGAGGGAGGCCTATGTCCAGCAGTGGGCGTCTTTCGGCTGATATGATGATGATAATGATGATATGCTGAGTTATAGGGGTTTATGGATTTCATAAAGGGGGACGAAATTCACATTATTTTTGCGATAGGACGCACCATTTTGCGATAAGAAAAACCTTCTCCCATCACACATAAAGGCAATGCTTGTACAGTCCCTAATATTTCCCATAATTGACTATGATGATGTGTGTTACTATGACCTGAATGCAGATCTTCTCAATAACTACACCGCCTTCTTAATAACTGCATTCTGCATGTTTCGTTTTCTCCTCTTCTGATCGTTATTTCTCCTCTACCGATCGTTATGTCTCCTGACAAAGTTTATTCTGTTTATTATGTATAATATGTATTTATTAATTATAATTTATTCTTGTATTTTTTTAGTTATTTTCGTGTTATCAATTGATTGATTGTGTATTACGTAATTAGGGTACGGGGCACGTGCCCCGGGCGACACCGTTAGGGGGCGCCAAATTCGAGCATGACAGACAAATGCACCACCCAGCGCACCGCAACTTTGCAACAAATGAGACGCGCAACAATTATAATCTTTCTCTGAGGGTGGTGCACTGAGGAAATTACTGATTAGCGTAGGTTTAGGTCGTCAAACGGTTTGAGCGGGTTGTGAGTACTTGTGAGCGGGCGCAGTTGTATTCTACCAGGAACTCGATGAGCGTTTCTGTGGTCTATTTTTTAAGTTTTGCGGTGCCGGGCGTCTTGCTTCAACGCCGACGACGCCTGTGACACGACTTACTTTAACTTTTACCACAGTTTTGGCGCCCCTGTTGGATTGGCGCATTTTCGATCGATTTTTGATTAATATGTTTATTATGCCTAAATTTTCGAGCTCGCTTCGCTCGCTCTTGCAACCTAGTAAAGTAACTCCTAAAGCAAAAATCCAACTTATCTCAGGCAGAGTGAATACGGCTAATCAAAATAAATGTCTGACACGTACTAGTATATATAAAAAAAAACGGTTTTTTTTTAAGAAAAAAAAAAACGATTCTGGGGGCAGGCGATAGGTTTTGCCCCGCCTCGAAAGATCCGTTCCGTTCTAGATCCGGGGCTGCCCCTACCAAATATCACTCAACGCGCTTAAAGAAGTTTTTCCTAAAAAAAAAAACTGAAACCTACAAAAAATTTCTACAGTCAAAGGCCGATTCTCTTGTACACCGAACTAAACTAACTACAATCACTAAAATTCCTTACTTTTGGCTATGAGAATCTTAGAGCCAGTCTGACATCAAAAATCTCTAAATGAAAAAAATATTTTGACACAATGTCTAAAATCGAATTTGACAATCGCGTGACGACTCCACGTAGTACTTGTTTGCTCTACCCCGTGAATTTTTTTAGAGCCGGAGGCGCGCAGGGGTTGGCAGCCTCGACGTGTTTTATATGGAATTTTTCACTTTTTGTATGGAAAATATGAAAAATTATTACCAACATGTTGGGATATAGGGGTTTAAGGATTTCCTAAAGGGGGTCGAAAATTTCATTATTTTTGCGATAGGACACACCATTTTCGAGATATAAGCAAAAGAAAAAAAAATACAATACTGTTTTTGGACTGAGGTCGAAGTGTTGGGGTTTTAGTTCATGCCAACTTACTTTATTCCACACGTTTTTAATCGCGTTTAAAAATAGTCAGATTTAGTTGGATACACCAAATTTTTAGGTGAAAAACGTCAAACTCAGAATAGCAAAATTGCCATTTTCACTAAACTAATAACTCAGTGCAATTTATTTTTAGTCTAGTTTAGAGGCATTTGTGACAAGAGAATCGGCACCAAAATATAACTAGCAGACCCGGTAGGCAGACGTTGTCATGCGACAACAGCGCCTCCCAACAGCGCGTCCAACTATAGCTAAGAACCATCCAAGTGACCCAAAAAGAATTGAAAAAAAAACATCTAAATCAGTCAAGCCATTTAGCATAAGAAGAATTACAAACACACGCACACCGATATTTTATTTATTGCCAGGAATGTTCTTAAAAACAAACAAAGTATTTAAAATAATATGCGGGTCAAAATATGGTAGTCGGCGTACAATTTCAGATTTGCCTACGATTCCTTCTCTTAGGACTAGGAATCTTAGGCAAAAAATGCGACATACGTGCGCATGTCTGCGCCTTTGTCTAGTCTTTGATCGTCGTTTTAGTGTAGTGCGCCACCGTTGCACGTTTTACGTATTGGAGAGTAGGGCGTTTAGCTCCGCCCACATGCACAAGGTCAGTGAGCCTACTATACACCTTAAACGGGTAAACAACCTAGCGTGATTTATTGATAATTCGACTTCTAATGACTCGATTATATTATTGTTTTAAACTAATCAGTCGCTTTGTGGGAACAAAAGACAGGCGGCAATGGCACAGGCCAATATTAAATATTAATATTGCACGACTCATAATGCGAAGCATTAGAGTGTGCTCTACGATCGAATTTTTTTTTTTGCCACATTTCTACAACTGTTTTTATTGTTACACGCCTGCTAATACACAGAACCTACTTAATTTATATACCATTGTATACGTGATTAAATGGAGATTAATACTGTACTTTTTAACAATTGATTTAATGCAGCAGAAATGGAAAAAGCATCAAAATAGTTGAAAAAAAAATCCTGTCCGTCAATTTATGAACCCTGAAAACATTGTAGCTTGCGATAAAATCAATTAATTGAGTCAATTTTTTTTTTATACATTCGTTTCGGCCATAGAAGGAACCCTATTGAAAATGGCTCTTTCATTCAAAGTAGTTTAATTATAAATTATAATGAATAAAATACTAACTAAAATATAATATCTATAACTAAATATTTCCAACCTTTGACTTGACGTCCGTAAGTAACCGCCAAGTAAATATCTTTGTACAACATACTTCATGAAAAACTTTTTACAAAAAAAGAACAACCGACTTCCAAAAAAGACACTACAAAGTCAAAAATAACTTTAATTTCGGAAGTCGGTGTATTTGGTTTTGAACTTTCGTTTTTTGCCACCGACTTCCGAAATTAAAGTTATTTTTGACTTTGTAGTGTCTTTTTTGGAAGTCGGTTGTTCTTTTTTTGTAAAAAGTTTTTATTTTGCACTTTTTAGTTGTGGTACCTACCCCATACAAATTCGAATACCACTAACCTGCTAAAATAACAGTGATTGGAAGTTATCATTATATCATCCATATAAACTAAGTGGGAAAAATACGTATTATTGAAGCTAACTCAAAAACTATCCAAGTAAAGTTAATAAAATTAATATGGTGCCACCTCGGGAGCATACCCTTTCAAACAAAAAAACAATTTTCAAAATCGGTCCATAATTGACGGAGAAATCGCGTAACAAACATACAAAAAAAAAAAAAAAAAAAACATACAGACGAATTGAGAACCTCCTCCTTTTGGAAGTCGGTTAAAAAGTGATTAATTGTTAATTTTTGTTAGAAACTATGTTTTGAATTTCTTTTTCGTTTATGAATGAAGTGTTATGAGGCGTGCACTTTTGGATTTTCCAAACTATTATTAATTTTGCTTGGGTAGTTTTTGAGTTAGCTTCAATAATACGTATTTTTCTCACATGGCTTATGTGGATGATATGATGATAAGTTCCTGTCATTGTTATTTAGGAACATAGCAGGTGGTAGGTATTCCAATTAGTGTAGGACAGATAACACAACTAAAAAGTAAAAAAAAACTTTATTTTCGGAAGTCTTTGGTTTAGATTTTCGTTTTTTGCCACCTACTTCCGAAAACAAAGTTATGTCTTTTTTGGAAGTCGGTTTTTTTTTTGTATTTTTTTTTTGTATTAAAGAAAGAAAGAAAGAAAGAAAAATATTTTATTTGGGACACGCACAGGAAATACAAACAGTAATAAAAAAAAAAACTAAAAGGAGCATCTAAAACTAACAATATATTACTAACTGGCGTTCTCCTACCGTAACAATTCCGGCGTTTTCAAGGTCTTCTGAATGATTATAATTATCATTACAAAATCAATGATTTACCGTGATTGCTTAATCTTTTTATGAAATTGTACCTACGTTAAAAATCGACAGATAGAGATAACACCGGGCCTTTTTCATAAAACGACACAACGTACTTAGGTAATAATTATGATCGATCTGCTTATAAATCGATACTTTTTCATCTCGCCTTAGAAGAGCTCGTGGCTACGAAATAAAGGCTGCACCGGTCGATCCATCAGGTTAAGCTACGCTTGCTGGGGTTGGTCCGAGGATGGGTGACCATCATTACATACCGAGACTCCTCTTGGTTCCGGCCTGTGTCATTCCTGGCTCCTTGACAGTCGTTACGGGTCGTCAGAAGCCCGAAATTCTGCCAACCAGTCTTACCAAGGGGTATTACGAGAGATGGGGTTGTGGAGGTCAGATAGACAGTGGCTCCATGTAAAGTACAGGTATTCAGCTGTATCCGGTTAGACTGGAAGCCGACCCCTACTATTAGGCAGATTTTTTGCATCTCGCTTTAAAATAGCCTACCTAAAGTATGGAAAAAGTTTTCTGACTTTTCTAGTAGGTACTCGTCACTCCTCAGTTGGTCCAATAGCGTTTTTTGATCCTTAAGTATAAGAAACAGGATCGAATGGCATAAATAAAAGTTTTTGTGAAACTGCCCATTTACTTACTGAAAGTATGTTTTTAATGTTTAAAAAAAGTCAAGGACAGTCTCCTAAGACCGTTTTCCTGCAGCTGCAACGGTTAAGGTAGCTGCCCTTACTGCCCCATCTCAAAAATCCAAACTGTATAATATAATGAGAACAATGTTAAAAAAAAACCATTCAAAATAAACCACAGCAGTTAAGAGATGACCAGTCTCAACTGACGGCGCCTGTTCACGAACATGACGCGTAGATCAGCACCATGCAGCAGATCCAGCTCAGCCATTTTGTAGGGAACCGGATGATCCAATACACGCGCCAGCATCAGTGAGCATGACATGTGAAAAGGTAATAGTTAAAACAGATAGACCGATAGAGTTACTTTCGCTTAAGTAATATATTATAATTATACTAGCTTCTGCCCGCGACTTCGTCCGCGTGGAATAAGTAGTTACTTTGGGCTAACACAAAAATAAAACCCGATTTTGAAACATTATTCCTTGGTGCTCCGCTCCGATTGGTCTTAGCGTGATGATATATAGCCTATAGCCTTCCTCGATAAATATAAGGCTATCTAACACTGAAAGAATTTTTCAAATCGGATCAGTAGTACCTGAGATTAGCGCGTTCAAGCAAACAAACAAACAAACTCTTCAGCTTTATATTATTAGTATAGATAATAAAAATTAGTCACGGCATCACGCGTGAACGGCTGGACCAATTTCGCTAATTCTTTTTTTGTTGTGTTTGTTATAGTAAGGAGAAGGTTCTTAGGATAGGTAGGTGAAGGTAGGTAGGTATGTAAGTAGGTTCCTACCGACTTACTTAGGTAGGTAGATATATAGGTAGTTAGGTAGGTATGTATGTAGGTAGGTAGGTATGTATGTAGGTAGGTAAGTGGCTACCCGTGTGAAGCCGGGGCGGGCGGCTAATTATAGTATGAATTCAAATATATGTTACCTGTTAATAGCTGATAAGGATAACTTTGTTTTCTAATTATTGTCCGTATCTGAAAATAATATAATCTCAATTATATCGGTACTCACAGTTTTATTGGTCTACTGACATCAACGGGAAACCTGCTTCAAATCCTCCTAACTTCGTCAGTATAATCCAGATATTGGTACTAAAAGGCTGTCTATTGCACATTCCCTTAATGGACAAACAATGTAAGTGACAATATTTCAATAATCGATCTTATTGCGTTCCACAATGTGTACGTGTACTTATTTGTATGTTCTACTTTTGTCACTTCGGCCGAAAGGCGTCCATTGCTGGACATAGTCTCGCCAAAAATTGCCATAACGACGTGGCCTACGCTCAACTTATATTTGGAGTGCTCCACGACTGTTGATAAGTGCCTACTATTTATTTATTAACCGTCTTCAAAAAGGAGGAGGTTCTCAATTTTTTTTTTTTTTTTTGTTACGCGTTTGCTCCGCCAATGATGAATTGATTTTGATTACTCTTTTTTTGTTTGGTAGTAGGTACATACTTCAGAGGTGGTCCCATATAAATTTTATTAACTTTAATTAGCTTCAATAATACGTATTTTTCCCACTTAGCCTATGTGGATGATGATGATAAGTTCCTGTCATTGTTATTTACTTAGCAGGTAGTGGTATTCGAATTTGTGTGGGGTAGGTATCACAATTAAAAAGTGAAAAATAAAAACTTAAAATAAAAATAAAATTACAGACTTCCAAAAAAGACACTACAAAACTAAAGGGGAATGCCAACTCTCCATAGACACTTCGGCCTCAAGTGCACACAATTCAAAGTATATGGATAGGATAATATGCGATTTAAATAATGAAACGGTCAAGGTCTTGGTTTAGAAAAAAGTTGGGGTTATTTAGATAAAACCGTTTTTTTCAATGAGGCAAAATCTTCAATTTGTGCTGCACTAAATGTTTTAATATGATTATATATTGATTCTAAAAGTAGATTCCAGGGGTTAGGTACTACTTAAATGGTAATAACAGATTCTACAATCCAGCGGTACATAGTAATTGTACTTACAAAAAAGATGTACCCGCAGTGCTGACGGGACAGCGAGCCGATTGGTCTTGTTACAGCCAGGAAAGAAACATTGATTTTGAGTGTTTGGTGCTCTTACATAATAAGGCAGCAGTATACTGTTGGATGTGTTCAAGCTTTGTCCCGCTTGCTATGCACTGTCAGCTACTTCAGATTGCACCGAAGGTAGGTTGGATGGTTCAAATTGCTCCATAGGCAGACTGGATGGTTCAGATTCCGGTTCTGTAGTTGAACATGATGCTGCTCTAAACTGCTCTAACGAGATGATGATGGCAACTGAAATAATAATAAAAATTAAAGCTCAGTGCATAAAGACAGTAAACGTGAATTACTGTGGTTTTGGTACAAATAAATACACAATCAAAAAAATATCTATCACATTTTATATTATTATTAATTAATTTCTAAAAAATCTTTCTCAAGTTTCTAGACAATCTGTACTATGTGAAATATAACTTGTGCGGACACGAAAGAAGTTGAATATTACACTATAGACTCAGAAGTATGTCAGTATCAAATCTCAGAACTACGCTTGTATTAATTCTAAACTGTTGATAACTTACCGCTCTTGGTACAATCTGACAGGCAATCATTTCGAGTTGTTCATGTGGAGAATCAGACCTGAGTGTATGTGATCTTATTCTCAAAAGCAATCTGCCGCACGCAGTTGATGCACACTTGTCCATGATCTGTACATTTTGTTGTTCGCACACTAAACTGTCACTCGACACTTGTACCTAATAAACAAGTCATAATTATTAGATATCCTAAAACAACACTAACTTTGATAGTAGGTACTCTGTCTATTTATTTAAAAATCATTTCTCAGAGGAAGACATGATACTCACCTGTTGTGTCGAATTGTTGTATAACATTTTGCTCTTTCTGCTATTTCCAAGAAATGCCTTCGTATTCTCGTGACGTTTAAACCACAATTAACACAGCGTAAATGACCTTTTGAATGAATTACTTAGGGAACGGAAGTACTCGGGCCAGCGACAATGCCGGGGTCTTCATAATTTGTGGATATCGAGTCAAAGTTCGTGCTGAGGTTATCGTTAGAAGCGGGAGCGGAATCCATGTTCAGGCCGTGGTCGTCAGGGCTCAGGGTTCAAAGAATCTTCGGAGTCCATTTAATAAGCGTATTCGATGGTTAAAATAACAAATTCGCAAGAAAATAAAGTTATGCAAACGAAAACAAAGAAAGTCGATTTGTGATTTGACATTGACATTGACTTGACAGCCGGCCGGCATAATTCAATGTTGCCACACCACACACAAAAAATTGATAGATCGATATCGATTTTTTTATCGAATCCTAATTTTAATACAAAATTATAATCGCCACTGTGACTCTTTAATCTTAACGACGTCAACTCTGATGACGTAACATTATTTGGTTAAAAAAAATGGATAAACAGTGTATTTTAGTTCAAATAATAAAACGATTAAGTACCTAATATTAAAAAATAAAATAAAGTCTTACCAGCGATTACACGACACGAAACACACACAAAACTCAAAATAATCACATTCACTTTTTCACTCACGGGTTCCCGACGTTTTTTTTGGTCGGATCAAAATAGGTATTTAATAAACGATGCTAGTTAGTGCAAATATTTATCTACCACGATGTATGTAGAAACTACTTATGGAAATAACAACACTTCCCGTCGATTTACACACAAAAATAATAAAAAATAACGAAATACGATGCCGAGCGCGCACTCGTGACTATAACGTTTTACCTGCGTGTGACGTGCGACATCAGTCAGTTTCAACATTTTTTTCCAATGTTGGCTATTGATATTTTTGGATATTGGTTTTTATGATAAAAATCGTTAAAAAAGGGTGTATTCCCGTTCGTCCCACTGCCGTCGTCCCCCTGGTGGGACGAACGGGAATTTAATAATTAAATGATTTAGTTGACGAGAATATCCGTCAGGCCATAGAGTTAAATTGCTCACCGACCAGTTTAGCCCTAATTTCATAGTAGAAATAGAGATTTAAACCGTGTGTACCTGCGTCGGCCGTATGTCCGCCTCGGGGTTTGAAGGACAAATAGTTTGCGGCAGCCTTGCGGCTGCCTCGGGAGTTTAAAGGTTAAGAAGTTATGAACGTCTTTGTAAATATGTTTTCTTTAACATATTCTATCTTTATTGTGCTGAACAGCTAAAGAATTATATGTAATTAAAATGTGTAGTAGCGTTTTTGTTATGATCCTATGCATTCATTATTATATCAACTATCAATTCGCTTGTTCATTTAGTATCAATAGTAAAAACATAACAACGTATTTGTTTGAATACATCGAATAATAAGCATTACGGATCTGATATTATAAGTAAAACATCCATGAAAACATAATCGATTATTTCGTGAACGGAATTAATAATTATTGGCAACACTGCTGATTTTATCCACAAAAGGGAATTATTTTCACGTATTTATCGTTTCGGTACTTTTTATTTGTGCAAAAATGTTCCCATCTTGTTCGGATAAATGAATATCTTGTTAGATAACTAGAAATAACGATGTTTTTTTTACATAAATGTAAATTGGTGGGCGTTCTCGGGCCATAAATGGGCATCCTTCTTTCGGAATCCGGTGTCTTTGGTTTTTTGGCGATTTTGTAAAAAGTTTTTTCGGTAAGATCAACAGCAATAAGTATAAAAAAAATTAACAGAACAAGAACATAATAAAAGTACTGGTATGTATCATGCCTATTATTAGGTATAGACAACATTAACCACAAAACAAAAACTTACGAAAGAAAACATGAAATAAAATTAGAAAACAATTTATTCAAAATAAGTGGATATTTGCATTGGCGATTTTGCAGACCAGCGCGACAATACAATTTCTAAGAAAACTTCACGGTAAGTATAACAATAACCGGTGTCGCGTCGCGCGACAAGTCGCGCTGGTCTGCACAAAGCTATATATTTATTCTAAATACTTAAAACCAACCCGCACTAGGCCCGCGTGGTGCATTACGGCCCAGGCCGATTGACCTGTATACAGCTGTCAAGCCCGCACCAAAAACATCCTTTTCCACATAAATACTCTATTTACTCTTTTGTTTCAACAAAAGAAGTTTTCAAACAACAAATAAATGATGTTGCCTCATTGACGGATACCAAATTCTAGAATTAAACACAAATGACGTACACAGTAAATACCTGACGAATTTGATAAGCTATCAATCCGTCGAACACATCCTTCTAAACAAAAAAATCTTCTTTGGGGAAAACTTTATTCAAAGTCACACTACGGTCATACAACAATTATAAATATTATTTTCCTGTAGGTACTCTTTATTAAAACTTTACTAGCGTCTGAATTTGCCGTCGCCCGCGTGTATCCATGTCGGAAAACCACAGTGCATGTTTTTTGCTACCATAGGCAAAAGTCACCTCTAAGCCATTGCTAAGCCGAGCACAAAATCACTTTTCGGAATACTATTAAGAATTTCCTAAAAAAAACAGTACTTACTACTTCCCGACCTCGAAAAGGAACTCGGAATTTGGCGCTCATGTTAGATGGGATGAGAGGCGGATCCAGGATTGTCGTTTGGAGGGGGGCTTGACCCCACTGAGGGTAGGTAGGTTTTCGCAAAGTAAACACTAAAAAAACACAACGCTATATTTTGCTTAACGCATAACAAGCCTCCTTGGATAAGATAATTAGAATAATATCAGGTTCATTTCAAGATTTCTCACGGATGATGATGTTATGTGTACATTTTTAAAAATTTCTACTTCAAGAAGGATTGTCAATTTGACGTACATGTACGATTTTGGGGGGTCATGGACCCCTAGGACCCCCCCTCGGACCGCGCCTGAACAACACCTTATGGGCCTTGATGCCTGACAATATTTTTTTTTTTTTTATAGGTGTCATGAGGGGTCATTTGGTTGCAAATGACCTCTCATACATTCTCTAAACGGATTGCCCACAAACCAATAACCCTTTATAGTCGCGACTGTCAAGCCACTTTTAGAGCTGACCGCCTAAAAACAAACGTTTTCCTTCTATGAACTAAGTATATTAACTAACAATGAATCATATTGTTCCAGCCACGACGGTGAAGCGCGCTCGTTCGCAGAATGAGCGGCGGCAGTCTACGTACGCACGGACCACGCAGAGCAGGGATATACACCTATCTATGTTGCCGGATCTGTCGGGTGAGTTCAAGTGTTTTGTTTATGTTAACTTATTTTTAGTCATAATCAGCCTATTAATGTTCCCACTGCTGGGACACAGGCCTCCTCTCTGTGAGAGGGAGTGGGCTGTAATCTACCACGGGGGCCCAGTGCGGGTTGGTAGATGTCACATGTCTTCGATTTTTTTGGTTCTAGGACATGTCGGTTTCCTCACGATGTTTTCCTTCACCGTTTTGAGAGCAGTGGTGATGAAATTATTTACACAAAGTAAAGCGCCTGCTATTTTTAGTGTCCGACCGAAACAGGAATTTCTACCGAAACCGAATCTTCGGTATAAGTCTCAGTTTCGGCCGAAACCGAAACCGCAACCGAACCCTTTTTAGACATGTTAAAAATCTATTGTTTACAGAAATTTGGCTTTTTTTCTTACAGTTTTACAGACAGTTAACACGTTAAATTAAATAAAAAACAATAATAAAATTGAATTATGTGGAAAAAGATACTTTCTTTTTTGTATTTCTGCTATAAGTATTAAACAAACAGAAATTATAAAAATTACAAAACATGTTGACTATACTTCTAGAAACAAAAAAAAACTTTAAATTGTCAATAATCAACACTACATTATAAACGTAGAGTTTCGGTGCGGCCGAAGGTTCGGCAGATTTTTTGCCGAAACCGAAACTCATGCCGAAACAGAAACTTAACCTTCGGTCGTTCACTACTTATTTTATTTTTGATGTGCGACAGCTTTCCTCCCGCTTTCCTGCAATCATGCGGACCCAAAAACGGACATGCAAAAATGCGGACAGAACATAATACATCCTAAAAATCTGTGAGAGTGATTTCGCGAATAGGGACGGAAGTGTGTAACAGGGAGCCGGGGAAGCGCGCGCTATTGATTTGACCAAAGAGCGCGCGCGGTGCTAGAGTTGGCCGTCAGAATCGACGAGGCCCCGCCCCTTTAATGTTGCTTATTACCAAGGTGAGATGTCAGATGTTACACATAATATTACGGCGAGCCGTAACCGCGGCGTCACCTAGCCGTAGCCGAGTCGACGTCTCGGAGCTGCTGATCTACTTTGGTTTCGTGCTTACGTTAGGTTGACGCCTGTTTGACGGCGACGCGAAAGACGATACGGTGATGACATCGATCACTAATAAAGAACTAGATACACAATCAGCGGCAAAATATGTCCTCACCGAATGAGCACCCACTTGAACATTTGGGAGCGCTTTTGATTTAGTAGCATTCGAACGCCCCGACGGTAAACATGCCACATAGTATCGGTCGTAAAAATTTATTGCTTTTTGAACATAGCTTTGTGAAATAAACTTTAAGCATTGCGTTTAAGGTTGAATTTACATTAATGTATATTTATTTAAAGTATTATTACTTAAACACAATTTGGTGACAGTTTTAAGAGAACTTTTGTTTGGGATTGTGTTTCTAGTTCTTTATTAGTGATCGATGGGTGATGATCCCTTTCCGAGTTAATATGTGTGCTATGAGCGTATGAACTAAACATCAATACACTGAGCACTCGCGAGCACCTGTACCTACAAATCGGGACCGGAAAACCTAATACTTATCCTCTTTTTTTTTTCTATACTTATTCTAGAATTGAATTAAGCCAGAGAATATATCTAAGCATAAATAAAACAAGTATATTTCTTGAGTTATGCGCACTCAAAGCAGACACAAAGTTGTTGCATTTTATAATATGTGAGGATAAAGTTGACAAAATACCTTAGTATTAAATTGCACCTATTACCTACAACACCATAATAATAGATGTATTTACACTAATGTGCTTGAACTTGCGTCAGACGTATTTTTACCCGACTTCGGCGAAGCAAAAAGGAGGGTTATGATTTTGACCGGTATGTATGTATGTATGTATGTATGTATGTACGTATGTATGTATGTATGTATGTATGTATGTATGTATGTATGTTCATCTGTAACCTCATTACTTCTAAACCACTGATCATAATTTGGCAAATGAGGTATCGTTAGAAGCGTCCTGATTGTCCGCTGGTTATAGGCTATATGAAATTACACTAAATTCAATATGGCGCCCTCTAGAGGACATAAAGTCACGAACGAAAAATTTTTTTTTTAAATCCTACCATTTGTGGTATCAAATGAAAGGGCTTGACGAGCACATTACAAATATGTATATATATTATATTTTTAAAGTACATTAATATGTTTAAATTGTTGAAAACATGCAAAAGTAAGACTGCTACGTACGGCGGCGCGGCTGTAAAATTAATACCTGTTATACAATTTAACCTATACAAAAAAGAATAAAGCGGCTCTGCAAATACTTTATTACGAAATTATAACCCCAAAACAAATTAAATAAAAAGCAAGTTTAAAAACTAAAACCCGACTACTGAAAAATCACGCTCTAAAAAGTATAAAACAAGAAAATATTTCGGACAGAAATCAAGACATAGCATAGGTACAAAAATGGTCAAAGTAAAGCCGTAGTCGCATGCCTGTCGGCTACAAAATTATAATGGCATGCGACTACGGCTTTACTTTGACCATTTTTGTACCTATGCTATGTCTTGATTTCTGTCCGAAATATTTTCTTGTTTTATACTTTTTAGAGCGTGATTTTTCAGTAGTCGGGTTTTAGTTTTTAAACTTGTTTTCTTGTGTATTCAGACGCATGCGTTGTACCGCGGACCGCGTGCGCATTTTATAAACGCTGTCAACAACGCATGTGTGTTGGATCGTTAAGTTCCCTTCAAAATGGTTGAGCTGAATGGTGCTGATCCATGTTCTTGAATGAGCGCCGTCAGTAGGAGCTGGTCATCTCTTAGCTGCCAGCTGCCACTACTTATTTAAATATTTTAATTGTTTTTATAGTTTTATTACGGACGCTTTTAACGTGCACGTCTTTCTACATTCTTCTCACATGTTTAATTTCAACATGAATGATGTAACCCAAGAAGCTTTAAACATTTTAAATAACAAACAATACGCAATAAGAATATTACTTGACATGACTAAGGCCTACGATAAAGTGCAATTTAAAATACTCTTGAATAAACTATACGGAATAGGTATACGCCATCTGAAGGATAGAGAGCAATTGGTAGAGATTGAACATTATAATAAAAAAAGACGTGTGGCACTCGGGGACTGCCGCGGCAAAGCTATTGCATAGCATTTTTTATCAACTTATGCAATTGTAAAATATTAACCCGAATACAAGAAATAGCAATGATGACATTGACAGGAACTGTTATTCACATTTATAGTTTTTAAAACTTGACACAACGTAATGGGAACATCAAACTAATAAAAAGGTTTTAATTTACCTATTAATAGTCAAGGATCATTCGTCTTAAGTAAATTTGAACTTTGTTGTGAAACAGTTAAACATAATTTTCAATACAACACTCTCGTATCATTCGTCTAAGTAAATTTGAACTTTGTTGTCAAGCAGTTAAACATAATTTTCAATACAAAACACTCTCCTTAGGTTCAGGTATTTTCGTTACGAAATTTCTGGATTAGGTCTCCACGCTCAAGGCCCGCGATAGAAGCTATGCAATAGCTTAAAAACAAAAGAAATACAACTCGTACGATCTAATATCAGACAAATACACGCTTCAATTCCCCAGGGAAGCGTTATAGGCGGCCTTCTATTCCTTATATACATAAATGACCTCCCCAAAACCATAGATAGGCCATGTGTACTATTCGCGGATGATATTTCGATCCTCACCTCGTGCCAAACAAATACTAATTTAAACGAAAAACTTACTAACATTCTTAATAAAACATTAAATTGGATGAGTGAGCATAATCTTGAAATTAACTTTTCCAAAACAAAATTAATAACTTTTCATCCTCGACAAAAAAGCCGAATAAATATAAACTTTACATTTAACCAACATAACTTAGAAACAGTTAACGATTTCACTCTCCTAGGTTTGACAATAGACACACATATAGACAGTTCTTCAAAAATTTCGAAATAATCTTATGCCCTACGCGAAATTAAAAAACTACCAACCTAAAAACCGCACTAGTAGTATATTACGCGTACGCCCATGCTTGGTTTAGCTATGGCATCATCCTATGGGGTAATAGCACAGACGCTCCCTCCCTATTCACCCTACAAAATAACTGATACCTACGAATAATTAGAACATAGAACAAACAGATAGTTGCAAGCCTTACTTCCAGAAACACAAAATTCTGTCCTTAATTAGTATTTATATTTTCGAATTATGTAAATTAGTCCGCAAATATCCAGATTCTTACAAAACACGGGATGACATACAAACAAAATATTCGTTGCGCCATAAAAACAGATTAAATTTGCCTCCCTCTCGCCTTAAGCTGCACTCTTCTAGTCCATAATTATGCTATGTCAATAAAAATATAAGTACCTACAATAAATTACCGGAAAACATAAAACAAGAAAACAAAACCAATATATTTTTAAATAAAGTAAAACAATTCCTAATTAAGAAAAGTTGTTACACATTAGACGAATATCTAACGGATAAATTCAATAACAAAATATGACTATACACTATATACTATACTACACACCAGCTAAGTAAAACAATCAAATTAAATGATTTGAAATAGAATTAGTTTAAATATATAACTATACTAGCTGCCCGCCCCAGCTTCGCATGGGTACTTAATTTGCAATAAAATAATATTGTGGCTATAAATTAAGATGAAGGCTATCCTATCTTTTAAGTTAGATCAAACTGCACACGGTGTGCAAATTTGATTGAAATCGGTTAAGCAGTTTAGGAGTCCATTGAGGACAAACTGTGCACGATGCCCTAAGGTCACCTCGTTCGTGGGCGCAACTAGCGCGTCGACCGCTACGGAAAATGCGGAATGTTTATAGTTAGGATTTATGTTTTGTATCATATCTCATACTGTGTTAATGTTTTTATAAGTCTAATAATAAAATAAATAAGTAAAACTATTGTTCTTATAAGAAATAAAGATATTACAATAAGAATCTAACTTGTAAAATTGTTAAGTAAATTCATAAGCTAATGTTTAAAGTTTTAACTAATGTAATATAGTAAATAGTTATTAACATAAGGTAAATAAACGAGTAAAATTGGTGTGTCTCATTCCCCTTACCTCTGCGACGTTCCCAATTGGAATAGCGAGCGCGCGCGCTCGACAGAGCGTTTTTATAGTGTTGAGGCGGGGGGCAGGGAAATAGTAATGTACCCTCACGCCACAGCTAAATGGGACGTCGCAGAGACTAGCATTATATGTCAATAGTTAGGTAATAAGAATAGCTGTAAGGACATAGTAAATAAGACACTGTAATGTAAATATTTTAATAAGAAAACAATAAATAAAGCTAGCGGGGGTGAAGAAGGGGAGTGCGGGCAGAGGGTGGCGCGCGCTTACGCGTTTGTGTATAAAAGACGGGCCGATTTGGCGGACCGTCACTTCGATCCCAGCACGCAACGAGAACACATCTAATGAGAAGAAACTCTGCCCGAGCTCCAGCATAATTCCTCCCCACCGTTTGCTCCAGTACAAGATCCAAGCTTCGAGTTTCATTTCCATCTTCATCAGAAACGGTCACTATCCCCCACATTATTGGTCCTTCGTCGTCGGATAAGAAAACCTGCGCCTGGAAGAAAAGAAGATGGTCCTTACTAGAAGCAAGGATGGAGAACAAGCGAAACGTCGTCAGGAAGAGCTCGGCGTGTCCGGGACCAGACAAGAGACTACGTCGGGAGATCTGCCTGCGCAGGGCGCGTCGAACGCCGCTGCCGAGTCATCAGGAACCAGCAGCGGAACCAGCACGTCGACCGCTACAGAAGCAAGCACCTCAACTGGAACAGAAGAAACCAGTGACACGTCTCAGAAGAAGTCGTCTCAGCGAACATTGAAGCCCGCAGACGCACGGTCACGTCGCTCCGGAACCTCCCGCAAGAGACTCCTCGCGGAGTTGGAGGCGAAAGAGCGGCTAACCGAGCTGAAATTAAAGCAGGCACAGATAGAAGCTGAAACAGAGAAGCAACGTCTACGTGTTCAACGTCTTCAAGCAGAAGCAGATACCTCAGATGAAGAAGAAGAAATAGAAGATGACCTGGCTTCAGTCCGCATCAGCACCTGGTTACAAGGCACCGGGCCGGACCCGCAGCAGTCAGGGAATAAAGAAATTCTTCAAGAAGAGGGCAAGAAGACGCAAGAAGATCACGTAGAAGCGAAGAAAAAACAAGAAGATAGTACGAAAACAAGCCAGCCATTGATCGACGTGGCTACCCTAGCCGCCGCTCTCTCTCAAGCGGTACGAAGCACGAGGGAGCCACCGAAGTATATTCAAGAGCTGCCGCCTTTCAACGGAAGCAGCGCCGACTGGCTCGGCTTCAAGACTGCGTACGAAGAAACCCTCATGTATTTCACATTAAATGAAAACATGGCACGTATACGTCGGAGCCTGCGTGGAACTGCAAAAGAAGCTGTTGGCTGCCTCCTAGTGAGCCAACCCGATCCGAGAGTCGTCATAGAAACTCTCGAAAGAAGATTCGGAAGACCAGAAGCACTGATTCACGTCGAAATAGAGAAGATCAAGTCACTCAACCGGGTCAGCGATAATCCTCGCGATTTATGCATCTTCGCTGGGCGAATCGCAAACATAGTGGGCACCATTGAAGCACTGAAGAAACCGCAATATTTACACAGCCCTGAAATGGCGCGAAATATTACTGAGAAGCTTACTCCTATATTGAAGAACAAGTGGTACGACTACGCATCAACGAAGAGAGAAGATACTCCTGAATTAAAGAAGATATCTACCTTCTTGAACGAAGAAGCAGACAAGTGTGGAGCCTACGCTTTACCAGAGGCTACCATCGATGAAGTCGGGGGCAGAGAACGAAGAAACAGAAAACAAGACCACAAGCTACCTGACTGCAAGCAGTATACCTCCCTCGACGTCAACACAAGATGGGAGATCGCAAAGAAGAACAACATCTGCTACCGCTGTCTTCGAAGCAAGCATCGACGACTTCAATGTAAAGTTCCGCCGTGTGGAAAACATGGGTGCGTCATGAGGCATCACAAGCTGCTGCATCACGACAAAGAACAGAGCAGCGCGAGTGAACCAGAGAAGAAAGAAATCGCAGCATCTTCAGTTGAAATCACGTCAGCAGCGAAGCCAGGCAGCAACCGTCGTGCATATTTGAAAATCGCGCCCGTAATCATTAAGGGGCCGTACTCCAGCATTGAAACATATGCTCTATTAGATGAAGGGAGCACCGTCACTCTACTCGACGCATCAATCGCCGAGGTCATCGGGGCGGACGGGCCTGAAAATACTATGTGGATTCAAGGAATCGGCAACGAGATGAAGCACGACAATAGCAAGATCGTCAGTCTCAGCATCAGAGGAAAATATGCAGAGGAAGAATACCAAATAGAAGCTGCACGTACTGTCGACAGACTCAGCTTCACACCGGAGACAGTATTCGCCGAACACATTGAAGATTGTGAACATCTGATCGAAATCAAAGATCAGATCAGCTATCAACACGCCTCACCTAAGCTGTTGATTGGTCAAGATAACTGGCATCTCATCGTATCAAGAAAGCTTCGCACCGGCCGTCGTAACCAGCCCGTAGCTTCCCTCACACAGCTCGGCTGGGTTCTTCATGGCTGTCACAGCTCGCTCACAGCTAAAGTAGCGTTCTGTGGCAGACTTCAACAAAGAGAAGATGAACTGGAAGAGTTGATCAAGAATCACTTCAGACTCGAGTCACTATGTATCGAGCCAAGAAGACCGAGAGAAGATCCCGAACAAAAAGCTATCCAGATCCTAGAAGAAACCAGCAGACGACTACCAGAAGGAAGATTCGAAACCGGCCTGCTGTGGAAAGAAAAAGACTGCCAGATACCGAGCAACTATAAGGAAGCTGAGCGGCGCCTGCACTCCCTAGAGAAGAGATTAGATAAAGAAGAGGACCTCAAACAAAAATATGAAGAGAGGATGGAAAATCTATTCCAGTCGGGGTATGCAGAGCCAGCGCCCACACCGGCTCCAGCAGGAAAAACATGGTACCTGCCTCACTTCCCGGTCATCAATCCAGCGAAGCCTCACAAGCCACCAAGACTTGTTCATGACGCGTCAGCCAAGACAGCCGGCATGTGTCTCAACGACATGCTGTACTCGGGACCCGACCTCCTACAATCACTACCGGGGGTCGTCATGAGGTTCCGTCAACACGCATTCGCCGTCAGCGGAGACATCAAAGAAATGTTCATGCAAGTGAAAATAAGAGAAGAAGACAGAGACGCGTTACGATTTCTATGGAGAGGCAAACGGCGGGAGGGCAGACCGGAGGAATACAGAATGACTTCTGTAATTTTCGGCGCAACTTCATCACCATGTACGGCGCTATTCATCAAAAATAAAAATGCAAGTGAGTTCGCGAGCGACTACCCCGAAGCGGCAGCAGCGATACTGAAGAATCACTACATGGACGACTACGTTCAGAGCTTCTCTACAATACAAGAAGCACGTGAAATAACGAAAGCAGTTGACTTCATTCACAAGAAGGCGGGCTTCGTTCTGAACGGGTGGACATCGAACGACGCACGAACAATAGAAGAGTTTGGTCTACCTACAGAAGATAGCTCCGCGACAGTAAGCCTAGGTGGCAAGGACACAGAAAAAACGCTGGGCTTACTATGGCACGTGAACGAAGATTGCATAGGGTTCAACACAAACTCTATGAAAATACCTAAAGAAGTTAAAGAAAACAGGCGCTCTCCATCAAAAAGAGAGGCCTTGAGCATCATCATGGCACTCTTCGACCCGCTGGGACTGATCTCACCTGTCACCACGCCGGCGAAGAGAATATTTCAAGACACCTGGCGCTACAAGACCGACTGGGATGACCCGCTGCCAGCTGAGCTGCAAGAAAAATGGCAAAAGTGGATCACGTCACTCGTCACCATCGAACAGCTGAGACTACCACGATGCTACGACTACGAGCAGAGCGTCTCCATCCAGCTGCACACCTTCGTCGACGCGAGTGAAGAAGCCTACGCCGCAGCAGTATACTGGCGAACGGTACGTCACGACGGCAGTGTGCACGTGTCATTAGCAGCTGCGAAGAGTCGAGTCACCCCCCTCAAGCCGGTATCCATGCCCAGGTTGGAGCTACAAGCAGCCCTACTGGGCGCGCGACTCGCACAGACGGTGCTGGAAGAGCACGACTACCGACCCGAGAGCAAGACCTACTGGAGTGATTCACGCACAGCACTAGTGTGGATCAGGTCAGAGCCCCGCGTCTACAAGTCCTTCGTAGCTCATCGTCTGGCGGAGATCGAAGAAACCACGAAGAAAAATGAGTGGAGGTGGCTCCCCTCCAGACACAACGTGGCCGACGACGCGACGAGAGACACGCCCGACGACTTCGACGCCACACACAGGTGGTTCCAGGGACCCTCATTCCTGAAGCTACCCGAGTCACAGTGGCCACAAGAAGAGAACGTGATAAAATACGACACGGGAGAAGAAAGAGAAAAATGTCATTCGTGTCAACAAGAAGACGGTCACAATCTCGATCACCTACCACAGATCGAGAGATTTTCAAAGTGGCTCCGATTAATAAGAGCGACAGCACGAGTCTTACAATACATAGACTTGTGTAAAGTACATAAGGACACCGTCGCAGCCACTAGAAAACGCACGAAGAAAATCGAAGAAAAAGATTCCAGTTGGCGCAACTCAAAGAAAACACTACCTAAACCAATAAAACGGGTAGTACATAACGAAATCCGCAAATACATAGAAATACCTACAGAATACCTAACAAAAGCTGAACAGCTGTGGGTACGCGCCAGTCAACAGGAGAGCTTCAAAACTGAGATAGAACGTATCAAGAGTAAGGGGACGCCTAACACTAGCGATCGCCTAAGTCATCTCAGTACCTACATCGACGCTGCAGACATCGTGCGCCTGCGAGGAAGAGTGACGGCCGCACAGGGAATACAAGAAGAAGCGTCGAACCCTCCGATATTAGACGGCAAGCATACCTACACACGTCTGTACATAGCTCATGTACATGAGAGCTTACATCACGGCGGCGTAGAAACAGTTGTGAACGAGTTACGACAGCGACTGTGGATTTCAAGAATACGCCCCGCAGTAAGAAACATTATCAAGAGTTGCTTACCCTGCCGCATCAGAAAAATGAAGCCAGCGAGCCCGCTCACAGGTGACTTACCTCCGGCGCGCCTCGCACATCACGCTCGTCCATTTACTTTCACGGGACTCGACTACTTTGGTCCCATGGAAGTGACAGTCGGACGCCACCATGAAAAGCGGTACGGAGCCCTCTTCACCTGCATGACATCGCGAGCGATTCACATAGAGATCGCACACTCACTAAGTGCTGACTCAGCTGTGTCGGCGCTACGAAGATTCATGGCCAGAAGAGGCTGCCCGAAGGAGCTGTGGAGCGACAACGCTACGTGCTTCAAAGCAGCTGATAAGGAGCTCGGCGCGGCGGCACTCGAAGCCCTGGAACACGAAGCCACCTGTCGACGCATCACCTGGAAATACATTCCTCCTGCGTCCCCATTCATGGGAGGGACGTGGGAACGTATGGTGCGGTCGGTGAAAGAATCACTGAAAATCACATTGAACGAGAGATACCCCAGCGACGAGACACTGATGACGCTGCTAACAGAGGTCGAGAACACAGTAAACTCACGACCTCTCACCCATGTCTCAGTCGACCCGCACGAGCCCGAAGCGCTGACACCGAACCACATACTCATCGGGCCCAACTCCCACGTGCCAGCTCCAGGTCACTTCGAAGAAAGCGACGTGACAGCCCGCCAGCAATGGAAACGAGCTCAAGTCCTGGCGGACATCTTCTGGAGAAGATGGGTCAAGGAGTACCTGCCCCTACTGCAACACCGGCGGGAGCCCATCAGCACAGGTGTCCAGCCGAAGGTCGGTGACCTCGTCATCATCTGCGACGGGAACCTACCACGAAACACCTGGCCACGAGGTCTCATTAGCCAGCTGCACCCAGGTGCCGACGGGGAGGTTCGAGTCGTCGACGTCACCATCAGCGGCGGCCATGTCCTGAGACGTCCTACGAAGAAGATCATCGTGTTACCAACGGAGTCGCAGCGCTAGCGTGGCGACGGCGGGAGAATGTGCACGATGCCCTAAGGTCACCTCGTTCGTGGGCGCAACTAGCGCGTCGACCGCTACGGAAAATGCGGAATGTTTATAGTTAGGATTTATGTTTTGTATCATATCTCATACTGTGTTAATGTTTTTATAAGTCTAATAATAAAATAAATAAGTAAAACTATTGTTCTTATAAGAAATAAAGATATTACAATAAGAATCTAACTTGTAAAATTGTTAAGTAAATTCATAAGCTAATGTTTAAAGTTTTAACTAATGTAATATAGTAAATAGTTATTAACATAAGGTAAATAAACGAGTAAAATTGGTGTGTCTCATTCCCCTTACCTCTGCGACGTTCCCAATTGGAATAGCGAGCGCGCGCGCTCGACAGAGCGTTTTTATAGTGCTGAGGCGGGGGGCAGGGAAATAGTAATGTACCCTCACGCCACAGCTAAATGGGACGTCGCAGAGACTAGCATTATATGTCAATAGTTAGGTAATAAGAATAGCTGTAAGGACATAGTAAATAAGACACTGTAATGTAAATATTTTAATAAGAAAACAATAAATAAAGCTAGCGGGGGTGAAGAAGGGGAGTGCGGGCAGAGGGTGGCGCGCGCTTACGCGTTTGTGTATAAAAGACGGGCCGATTTGGCGGACCGTCACTTCGATCCCAGCACGCAACGAGAACACATCTAATGAGAAGAAACTCTGCCCGAGCTCCAGCATAATTCCTCCCCACCGTTTGCTCCAGTACAAGATCCAAGCTTCGAGTTTCATTTCCATCTTCATCAGAAACGGTCACTATCCCCCACAACAAACATTGTGACACGAGATTTATAATATATATATTAAGATATTAAATATATGAAAATAATAATTATATAATTTAATACAAAAATAAATGAATAGATTAACCTACACATATTATTTACAGAGAATAAATAAATGATCGAAAACATAATATAATACCTAATTCTGTTAATAATATTTAGTAATACGCTTCCTCTACTACTTAATTATTTAAAATTTTGCTGTGCCCGATAGGGTCCATAATTGTGTCTATGTAATTATTGTTACCACCTGTATGTGTACATTATGGATTGCAATAAATTGAAATTGAACCAATATTTTGATTTAAAAGTGTGTCCGTGGAGTTTCTTGTCCGTTCTTCTCCTACGGAAATAGGAATCTACTACGCTTTGGAATAGGCAACTAGTTTCATATTTCTGACTGACCGACTCCTTGACATTTCAAAAGTGCTTGTAATTGGTTTATTTGAAATAAATGCTTTGAATTTGAGTCTAAGCGCGCAAATCCATAAAAAAGCAAAAAGCGCATATTCGTTTTCTCCATAATATTTCTTTTATTCCATTTAAATACATATTATTTACATTTTTAAATATTTCTTAAAAAACAGATATAAAAAAACATTTAAAAATATAAAAATAAATTCTCCATAATATTATTATTATAAACATTATTAGGGCTGGCGTACATCTGGCGAGGCGCAGCGGAGCGCGGTTGTCATTGCCAAACAAATATCAAAATTACCCCCCTTGAAATAAAGTCGAAAATAAATAACCTGATTCGCGCACCTTTTGCCGCTTAGATACGCTCTCGAGCTTATGGAAGTTTATTTATTCTTAACTTTATTTCAACTTCTGTAAGGTCGATATTTGTTTGGCAGTGACAACCGCGCTGCGCTGCGCCTCGCCAAATGAGCGCCGGCCCTTAGTCTCCTAGCCGAGCAGTTATAGGGCAAACAAAGGCTAATTTTGGTGGTAACCCCGTAAGACTGCCAAATATCTCTTTCCCTACTCTTTGTAATACGTCATCAATGAGGTAAAAGTCGTGACGCTTCGATGACGGCGTCTCGTGAGTTCGTGACTAGACCTGTCTCGGTGACGGCGTCCGTCATATCACTACATAGTATAAAACAAAGTCGCTTCCCGCTGTATGTCCCTATGTATGCTTAGATCTTTAAAACTACGCATTTTTTTTAAATAGATAGAGTGATTCAAGCATGCTTATTACAGATTTGTCCAATAATTACGGTAATGTTTTATCTATCTGCAAAGTTCGAACTCAAAATAAAGCTTTCAAATCGGACTTAAACCGACTAGATTTTCATACAACTGACACAAAACACCACAATTTCGCGAGTACCCAATTACCGACATAGTCACGAAAACTCATGGGAATGAACTTGATCAATTAACGTGCTTTGAACAAACGGGTCAGGGTTTTTGTGCTATCATCATTATCAGTTTAGTTTTCACAGTTATTCGTAGAACTTGGGTTGTGCTGTGCGTTTCTTTTGAAATAAATAAGGAAGTAAATCAGAGTCGAAAGTGTTTCTAGAATCGTTTAATTATCAACTTGCCTGAAGTAGAGAATAACTTTTATTTTGGACACAGTTCGTGAAATCAAAAATACAGCTAACAAAATAAAAAGTGAAAATAATGTTAGTGTGTGCCTCAGAGCTGCGCCAAAAAGGATCATTTCAGCATTAATGCCGGACAGATGCTGTCTGTCGCTGGTTTTCTAATGAACCTTTAGGGACAACTTTGTTGGGATCAGCTTTCAGTCTAACTGGATGCAGCTGAATACCAGTATTTTACATAGAGCGACTACCTATCTGACCTCTAAAACCCAGTTACTGGGTTAAATGGTTAATGTCGACACTAAAGGTGTAAAAGTGACATTAAGTCTGTTTGGTATGTTTCTGTGAATAAACAACTGAACCGATTCTAATGAGATTTCTCAGAATGGCGAAGAATATAAGCAATAAAAAATTTGCTCGTTGCGCAAGCACACCTTTGAAAGTTCGGTTCATAGCTAGGAAAAGGTATGGTAAGTGCTCTTGCAAAAAAAACAACGGGTTTCGGACCATTTAGATCTTTTATTTGAATTTCGCCGTCTACCCTGGTGAAATATATATGTGCTGTATATTTCGGCGCAAGGGTGGCCGGATTGAAGTATTGTTGAAGGGGACACGCTTTTTACAATGTCCACGTGGTCTTGAAGGTTTTCATTCGCCATTATTTAAAAGAAAATCAATATTTAACTCAAAATGTATTTAATTTAACAATTACATAATTAAAAGTATTAATTAACAATAAAACGTTTTGATAATATGATTCAGGCGTGAACCATGTCACATTTAGAGTTGTAGTCGGGGCGCTCACTCGATTCGAACTGTCCGCAATCCTTTTTTTTTTTTTTTGGCTAGGGCATCTCGCAGGTTACCACTAAGGTACTCGCTGCTTAACCGGACTTTCCTGTGGCTGCCTTAAGCTCCTAAAAGAACTCAAAGCCTCCAGCCAGGGGCATACAAACTAAGCTAATTATAAAAACTTTTTACAAAATAAAATTTAAACCGACTTCCAAAAAAAACCACTACAAAGTGAAAAATAACTTTAATTTCGGAAGTCGGTGTCTTTGTTTTTTAATTTTCGTTTTTTGCCACCGACTTCCGAAATTAAAGTTATTTTTCACTTTGTAGTGGTTTTTTTTGGAAGTCGGTTTAAATTTTATTTTGTAAAAAGTTTTTATTTTTCACTTTTTAGTTGTGGTACCTACCCCACACAATATCCAATATCACTAACTGCAATACATAACAGTGACAGGAAGTAATCATCATATCGTCCATATAAACTAAGTGGGAAAAATATGTATTATTGAAGCTAACTCAAAAACTATCTAAGCAAAGTTAATAAAATTTATATGGGACCACCTCGGGAGCTTACCCTTTCAAACAAAAAAATAATTTTCAAAATCGGTCCACAATTAGCGGAGATATCGGTGAACATACATAAAAAAAAAAAAAAAAAAAAAACACAAAGTCGAAGATAGAACCTCCTCCTTTTTGGAAGTCGGTTAAAAACTAGGCGAACGCTCGCTAAGGGCACCCCCTGTGGGGTACGAACGTCGGCTTAGGGCGTTCGCTGGGGGGAGGACAGCAAGAGGGACAGGCTGGATCAAGGATAGATCATTATTATTATCAGGGGAGTTTAAAGCTACAGGCTCAGCAAAAACGCGGGCTGGCGCATCGTTATCGAGCAAGGGTCGGGGGGGAGTATCATTTACTCGGGTGGGTCGCGGTCGCGGACCTCTACGGCGAGGTCTGAAATTGTGTCGGTGTGTTTTGTGAACTGTACTTGTGGCCCTACTGCTCTCCTGGAGGAGAGTTATGGGGTCATCTGGGTCTAAGAGGATATGTCTAGGGCGACGGGCCTTACTGACTTGATTATTTGACGGGATATAGCTAGCTGCTTTGACTATTAGGGGATTCCTATGTTTGACTGCGGAGTCAAAGTACCGCTTGGACATACGTTTAAGGAACTGATGAATTGTGGGGATTTTAAGGTCGACATGGAGGATCTCGTTCCTAACGAACCAGGGGGCTCCCGTGGCCCTACGAAGGACACGGTTCTGTAAGGCTTGCAACCTATGGATCGTACGGGGATTCGCGTGGGCAAATACGGTTCCCGCATAGGTCATGATGGGCCTAATACACGCGGTATAGATGCGCAATTTGCACTTAAGTGGCAATTTGCTGCGTGCATTCATTAAACTAAAGAGTCTACCTAGAGCGAAGGAGGCTCGTGAGCGAACCGCCTTCACGTGATCTGCGAAAGTGAGATGATGGTCCAGGATTACACCTAAGTATTTGGCTCGCTTCTCCCAAGGGATCGGCTTGCCAAACATGGTGACTGGACTAGGAAGGATGGGCCTACGGCGCGGCTTTGAAAAATAGACCGCCTGACTTTTGTCGGGATTGACCTCGATTCTCCATAACTTAAACCAGGCGCCAAGGTTATTGACGGCCTTTTGTAAGTTAAGGATCATCTGGTTGGAACTTTGCCCGCTGCAGTATATGGCCGTATCGTCTGCGAACAGAGCCAACTGACACTTTATACTCTTTAGGATGTCACTGGTGAACAGTGTGGAAATGAGGGGAGATAGTACTGAGCCCTGAGGGACTCCTGCGCGAATGAGACGGGGGGAGGATAACGCTCCTTCGATACGATAGCGAAAGGTGCGATTTGACAAAAAGTCCCGTAAGATGAGTACGAGACGATCTGGCACACCGAGCTGGTATAGCTTGTATATTAAGCCATTGTGCCAGACTTTGTCAAACGCCTTTGCTATGTCGAAGAAGTGTCCGCAATACTCGGAGCGTCGTCTTATAAAGGCCGGTCCCTTCTACAACTCGCCTGATTCATTGAGTGGGGCGATGATGTCACTAAACGCTGCGTTCCGTTTTACGTTATAATTTGCTCACTCCGACATATATCTCTGCCTAAACCCTTTGGGAATATAGTTCTGATGTTAAGGGTACGCTAACTGGTAATTTTTCCATACAAACGTAATATGGTGATTAGTGATAACTCGTCTGTTTGACAGTGTACGTGCAAAACTAAAAAATATATCAATTTGTCTTGTCATTATCTAGCCCTGTATGGAAACAGAATTGGAAAAAAATAATTGGTTTGGAAGAATTGGAAGTTATGAGCGTCGAAACTACCATATTTCAACACAAATTTTAACTCGTCTTTGGGTGTAAATAAATTACTTATGTATTAAAAAACTGGAGATAATTTATTCAAAAGTTCAATTTATTTGATTTTGAGTAAATACATCCAGTAGTAGTATCCATAATATATCTATTCGCCCAATGGTCTGTTCATGAAAGTTTTACGCGTTCTTTTTCGTTATAAATCATCTTCTATTTCCCTAAATAAATAAATAAATAAAAACTATAAGAATTACAAAAATGAATGAATAAATAATTAGACTAAATAGCATGCACATTAGTCACGCCCACCAACGACTTCGAGCTGTCGACTAGACCACACTTAAGTAAGAAAAAGATTTATATTAATATTAAAGTTGTTTGTACAATTACAGAGAATCTATCGAACGAGGAGCGAACATGGGAGGAGATCATGCAGATCAAGGCTATGCCGGTCCCCATGAACCAGAAAAGGGAGCTCAAGGCGAGATTACAGGTATGCTAGAATAAACTTTTACCTTCTATTTCACTGGACAACGGCCTACATTAAATAATAATAAAATTTCAGGGATCCGATTGCTAAACATTAACCTTTAGACCCAATTTCACCAAACACAAAAATTAGCTAACAGGTCATTAAACTCAGGTCATTAAGCTTTGATTGGCTCACTGACATGACAACAGCCAATCACAGCAGTTGACATGTGTGTTAACAGTCTGTTATATCTAACAGAGTATGGTGAAATTGAGTCTAAAAGTGCTAATTTTTGTTCCCTGTCAGCTAAATGGTTGCTCTTGGATATGTGAAAAAATTCACGGCATTAGTATATATAATGAAATTAAAAGAAAAACTATCACAGCTAAGTAGGCTCTACAAATTAACGAGTAATAAACGACAAACTTACATTTGCAGTTGAAAAAACAAGTTCTCCCATACATTCTGTATAGGAACATGTTTTTCAACTACAATGTTAAGTTTGTTCTTGGGATAAAGTCATAGTTCCATCTACGGAACCCTTCATTATGCGTGGTCCGAAACACACTTGGCCGGTTTTATATACAGGGTGGCAGGGACATGATTCTGAACCCCCCTGCGTTGAAATTTTTCGTCAGTTATTAAAAAAAAAATCTGCTGTTCCATACATTTTGACACTTTTCTATGAAACAGCAGATTTTTTTTTTAATAACCGCCGAAAAATTTCAACGCAGGGGGGTTCAGAATCGTGTACTGAATCTATGTTAGCCGGCTTCGCGTCAATGTCCCGGACACCCCGTATATTTATAAAATTAAATAAACGTCTGAATAATATTCTTGTCTTACATATCTTCCACAGAACGCCACAAAACTCCGTCTCCAAGGCTTCGAGCAACTACAATGGCGGCAACGCAAAGTGTGGCATCGCTTCCGAATACGATTCTCTGAAATAGTTGGCAAGCTAGAACTATGGCAGGCCCCCATGAGGGAGATCGAAGGCAAGTTTGGCACCGGCGTAGTCTCATACTTCCTCTTTCTAAGATGGTTGCTATTCCTAAACATAGCCATTTCGATGTTAATTATCCTGTTTATGATATTACCAAAAACTTTGCTGACCGAAGCAGAGGTTACTTGCGACGATTATTTGCAAAATTCTACAGAATGCTGCGCAAATTTTTATCTGACCAAAAATTTGTCAGATTCCAATGTTTTTCTCGACGTTATTCAAGGGACAGGTTGGATGGAACGAACTATCCTCTTCTATGGAGTATATTCCGACCAAATTTATAAATACTACGTTAAAAATTTGTTCAAAAGTGAGCTTTATTTCAATATGCCTATGGCTTATATTCTTGTGGCTATTTCTTGGGTTCTGTTATCCTTGATAGCGATAGTGAAAACTGCTGCCAAAGGTTTTAAAGAAAGGTTAGTTGAAAATGAGGGACAGTTCTATAAATATTGTAACTTAGTCTTCGGTGGATGGGATTTCTGCATCCATAATGATAAATCAGCTAAAATAAAACACAAAGCGTTATATAACGAAATAAAAGGTTATTTGGAAGAAGAGAAATATAATGAAGAAAGACAGTTAAGGACTAGAGAATCTCAAATTCTGATTTACTTCAAAAGATTATTAATAAATATTATTGTGTTCATAATTCTCATAGCTTCAGGTGTTCTCATTTATTTCACCTTTAATTATTCAACGGATAAATTGAGTCCAAATTCTGATCAGAGTGCTGAAATCGACGATAACATTAGAGACGAAAATACCAATATTAATGTAACACATCCAGAAAAATTTACTTTGAAGTTATATAAAGAAGAATTCTTTGGACAGCTAGAGACGACGCTACTAGAATTCCTGCCCTTCATATGTATAGTAGTTTTAAACTTAATAGTTCCAGAGATATTTAGTTATTTAATACAAATTGAGAGCTACACTCCTGCGCATGTTTTAATCATCACTTTGCTCAGGACTGTGTTGCTTCGTTTATCATCTTTAGCTGTTTTGCTAAGTCAAATGTATTCGTACGTAAGGGATAATGGATTCGTTTGTTCTTACGATAATGCAGACGATGAGCTGACCTCAAAGTTAGATTGCTGGGAGACTTACGTGGGCCAACAGCTATATAAATTAATCTTAACAGATTTTGCGGTACAATTCGTGACAACATTTTTCATTAACTTGCCCAGAGCGTTTTTGGCGAGGCACACAAACAGCCGCTGTTTCAAAATCATTGGCGAGCAAGACTTTTATTTACCAAAGCATGTTTTAGATATAGTTTACACGCAAACTATAATTTGGATGGGCTCATTTTTCTGTCCATTCCTTCCCATAATTGGCACTATATTTTATTTCCTCATTTTTTATATTAAAAAGTTTACATGTCTGACTAATTGTACGCCATCGCCCGTTGTGTACAAAGCCTCAAAATCTAAGTCTCTTTTCATGTCAGTGCTGCTTCTAGGTTTTATAGCCTCAATTACCCCAGTAGCCTATTCCGTGGCCGAAATATTCCCTTCAATAAACTGTGGTCCTTACCGAGGATATCATAATGTATGGGAATTTGTTGTAGAGACATTTGACGGATTCCCATTTCTGATAAGAGAATTTATATTCCGTATGGGAACTTCTACGTTCGCTGTGCCTGCATTTGCAGTGTTACTATTCTTCTTGTATTATTATTGGGCAGTGGCTGCAGCAAACAGGCATATGGTAACGGTTCTGAAGAACCAGCTGGTCTTAGAGGGTCATGATAAACAGTTTCTTCTGAATAGGTTAAGTGCGTTCATAAGGCAGCATCAGAAACGCTGTGAGAGGAGAAATAGGGCTAGTTTCGCAGACGACGACTCAATTAGACAGAGTTCTAGGTAAAATATTGTGGTTATAAATAAGATAGTTCGGTCTGATAGTTATAAATGTTTTATTTATACTATAGTTTCATTATCGTTTTAGACATTTTCAGCTCCTATTCTTTGTAAATACGATGTCAAAAATATGAAGTTTTTGAAATAAGTTAAGACATTAAAACAAACCGTTTTTACAGTCTGTTCAGCCGATTCTGACTTCTATACCGTAGGCATAAGGATGGTATTAAAAGCAAAAAGTGGTTACAATACCAACTGTTTACTGCAGCTGCCATTTGTCTTGCCACCAACGCGATAGAATTCAAAATCGGTTGAACGGACTGTAAAAAAGGTTTCGTTAAATTCTTGATCTTATTTCAAATCGAACATAGATAATTACTAATGGAAAACGATAGTTTTCGTATCCGCAAACCACTAACATGAATGTTTCTCGATAGTACGCACGACTACATATCAAGCTATACATTTCAAGTATAAGCTGATCTCGCATTGTATAGGATTTCCGTGCAAATATGTAGCCGTGTATTCAAGTATCAATAATTAATCTCAATTTTGAAATATCAGCACTCTTTCTCTATAGTTAGTAAAAATACTGTCTCGACGCAGTCCGCGTTGTCTTAACAAAAAACCAATAACATTTATCTTTAAAAAGTAAAATACTTGATTGGTTAAGGCTGCCTGTCCACTGGAGCGGAGAGGAGAAAAGAGGAGCGGAGATGTGCCAATATTAACCAATAGAATCTTGACTCAGGATCACTGATCTAAACTCAGGGGCGGAGTCAAGATTCTATTGGTTAATATTGGCACATCTCCGCTCCTCTTTTCTCCTCTCCGCTCCAGTGGACAGGCAGCCTAACGTAGGGTTGCCATCCCCAAATTTTGAAAACCAGGATTAGAAGGTAAAAAACCAGGATTAGAAGGTAAAAATACCAGGACATTTCGGATTAAAAACAGTACGCAGTATAAGAGCAGTAGTTAATAGCACCACGCAATAAAAACAACGCAGTTTCAACGAAACTCAATTTTCGCGCACTTGTGCTCTCTATCTAACCGTTAGATAGAGAGAGCTCTAGTGCGCGAAAATAGTAGTGAGAAAGAGACAACAAGCTGAGCGCACGATAAACGTAAGGTTGAAGGCGCGAAATTTAAAAAACAGGACTACCAGGATGCATTAAAAACCCCGGACGTTACTTAAAAACTATCCAGGACATTCCAAAGCAGGACATGTCCTGGGAAAACAGGACGGTTGGCAACCCTAGGTTAACGAAATGATTCTCAATTAAAAATATTTTATCGTCGAGAGTAGTAATAATCTCTTAGCTAAGGCAAAAAATTAGTTCCAGTTTTCAAACATAATTATATTTATATCGGTGCCGATAAAATATCTCTTATTTTTTTTCCTCTAAAATTGTTTTTATCGAAGCGAGCATTAACAATAGCAAACCGATAACTGAACTATAGTATGAATGAAACATAAAAGTTAATTAGCTAATAATTTTATAAGTGTAAAGTAACTTAGCATTTTTTTGAGATTGCCACTAATAATTGTTCTTCCAACTAGTATTTAACGCCATGAGTTAACTACATTGATAAAAAATATTGCACAACTTATCAACATACATAATATCAGCCTAAAATGTTCCCACTGCTGGGACACAGGCCTCCTCTGACCTCTCTTTGAGAGGGAGTGGGCTGTAATCCGCGCACCCATAAATTTGAATTTTGCGGGCTGCAACTGCGGATTCTTCTTAAGATAAATTGTGTGGCTAGCAGTTTCGTGGTACGAAACTTGTAAAATTTACTTTAAATTTTAATTGTAAAGTTTTGTGGTATGGCGCCCAGCTATCTAATTACGCAACACATTTTCGTAAACGATTCCGACTAATCTGTTTCATTTCGACAGTTCAACAACATTCATTGCGTTATTTACGTTGTTAAGCAGTTTTTTTTTTCGAACTTGTGAAGCAATGAATTAGCAATCTGTTTCAAAACGATTCAAATTCTGATTGATCGTATATTCCGTAATTAGGGTACAGCCCCCCAATTACGCAATGCATGATCAATTTTAAATTGAAACCAATTGAAAAAGATTGCCAGTCCATTGCTTCATAAGTTCGACAAAAAAAATTGAGCAGATTTTTTTACGATCGTGCATTACGTAGGTCATACACGCACGCCGGTTGCGAGTGCTACGCCCCTGACCATTCTGAAGAACATCACCAACATGTCCTAGAGGGCATTCCCCTCCCGGCGTTGCCACTCACAGAAAAGCGTCAGGCGTGATGTGGTGCAATACTGTTTTATTCAGTGTCAGTTTTAGTCATTTTGTGTGCTATGTTCTATAAAACTAAGAACCTAAGTGTATCGCTCAAATTAATTCCAAAGTTGTGAATTTCAGCGGAAAAGGATAGATCTGTATACGTACTGTTTATATTGCGATATTTTTTATTATTTTTAACAAAGTGTGACAGCTAAAATCCCTTGATAAACAGTTTTTCTATATTTTAAGTCTCTTTTACACGATGCAAGATTCTTGCCTATGGTTTACAATAAAATTGCAGCAACAAATGACTTG
Source organism: Conistra vaccinii (assembly GCA_948150665.1). Classification (NCBI taxonomy): domain Eukaryota; kingdom Metazoa; phylum Arthropoda; class Insecta; order Lepidoptera; family Noctuidae; genus Conistra; species Conistra vaccinii. The sequence continues at coordinate 14,343,712 of OX411341.1, read as the reverse complement.
CGTCGTCTAGACACTGTTTTTTAGATGATGCAATTTTTATTGATGCTTCAACTTTAGTGAAGCGTCAGGGTAGCCGGCAAATTCAAGTTTTCTTATGTTTTTTGCAATTTACAGGTTGTATGTTGATCTAAATATAATTCGCGGCCGTATCAATCTTTATGTTCATGTAATCCCATTGAATGACTATTTCATGAAATCATGACATTTGGGGCTTATGCTATCTTATGGATATTTCTGATTCTAACTCTGAAAAGCCATATTTGTTACGGTCGCGAATCATATTTTATTCAACATACAACCTGACAGCCAGTGCCATCTTTACCATAAGGGCACAGGGGGTCTGTGCCCAGGGCCCCGACCTCACGGGGGCCCCGGAAGCTCGATACAACGCTTGCTCTCAAAAAGATAATAGAAGAATTTGCAGAACAAAATTCCCGAGAGACACCATTATGGTAAATTCGAAACCAACTCAAATCTGGAGCCTTTTATTTAATAACGTACCTACCTCTCTTAAAATTTGATTTGTGCTAATTACCCATAGTCAATATAAAAACATACCTAACAGAAAAATGATTTTTCGTCATCCACTTTTTTTACTTTCCAAGGGGGCCTCAAATTGCCTTGTGTGTCCAGGGGCCCCGACTTGCCCTAAGACGGCCTTGCCTGACGCTGCACAACATACACTGCAAATTGCATAAAACTAAAGAAATTTTGACATTTGCGGGCTACCTTAGCGCATCCCCCTTAAGCGCAGGCCACACTGGGAACGAAGATAAATTCGTTTAGCTTCACTCAAGTAGCTACCGCGTGTTTGCATACTTCGGTTCACACCGCGAACTATGAACCGCCATAATATTGTGCCATAAGGGTCGGGCCACACCTGCCGAATGTTCCGCGGCGGAACGTTCGGTTGAATACGCTCCTAATGTTTTTCAAGTTACCTATGACACATCAGCCGAACGTTACGTCCATAGAAATATGACGCGACGGAGCGTTCCGCCGCGGAACGTTCGGCAGGTGTGGCCCGACCCTAAGTTTATATAGCAGTACAAGGATCTTTTGGCGCGTCGCAGTGTTCCATTGGACCAAAAAAAAATCCCTCTGCTGTTTATGGTATTTATCGATCAAGGGATGCATTTATAACGCACGAGTAAAACACCCACGTGTCCATTTCAAATAATTTAATTTTTTTTAATGATGAAGTTTAGGTGATCTTTTCATTTAAAAAAATTAAAATAAATTCTGAAAACGTAACTGTCCAAGATATTTATTTTATATAAATATAATCTGATAGAAGATCTTTGGGCGCATATTTTCCAGTTTTTATTTTATAAAAATCTCCACCGGATACCGAGTATAATTTCTTTTTTTTTTTTCAGATTTTCGTTTTTATTTTTTTTCTCCCTAAAAACGCAAAACTGCGACTTTCAGAAATATTATATAACTCGTTGCACTATCACGGTTCTTCATCATTGAAAAAAAAAAGTATTTGAAATGGACACGTGGGTGTTTTACTCGTGCATTATAAATGCATCCCTTGATCGATAAATACCATAAACAGCAGAGGGATTTTTTTTGGTCCAATGGAACACTGTGCGTCGCCAATATCGGAATTAACGCAGCCATCTTGTTTTTATGTTTTTGTCCGTCCGTCTGTCTGTCGGCAGGCTCCGTCTGTCTCATAAACCGTAATAAGTAGACAGTTGAAATTATCACAGATTGTGTATTTCTATTGCCGCTATAACAACAAAATAATGAAAATAAAATAAAATATTTTAGGGGGTTCCCATACAATAAACGTGTTTCTTTCTGCGTTTTTTGTTTTGCTAAATATTGTACGGTTCCCTTTGTGTGCTAATCCAACTCGCATTTGACCAGTTTTTCAATCAATCAATCTGCCTAGCCTTTTCCCAACTATGTATGTTGGGGTCGGCTTAACGTGTAACTGGATCCAGCTGAATACCAGTTTTTTTAATGGACCGACTGCCTATCTGACCTCTGCAACCCAGTTACTGGGTAACACGATACCCCTTGGTAAGACTCATGTCAGACTTTCGGGCTTCTGACGACCCGTAACGACTGTCAAAGAGCCACGTATGACAGCCGGGACCAACGGCTTAACGTACTTTCCGAGGCACGAAGGGGTCTCGGTATGTAAAGATGGTCACCCATGCACGGCCCAACCCCGGCAAGCGTTGCTTAACCTGATCGATCGACCCGAGCGGCTGTTATTACTTAGCCACGAGCCCCTCTTCAAGCCGATTTTTCAATTCACGAAACTATTGTACAAATATTTGCCAGCAGCGCCCCCCTGTCAATGTTATTCGAGTCCAAAAGATCCTTGAAGCAGTATAGATACAATATTCTGCCTTTCCTGTATAGATTTTATAAATGAGGATTGTTTGTAATGTTAGTTTTCTTTGCATTTCATAAAAGCACATTCCTTGAACTTCTTACTCACAATCTTGTAAAATGTTCAGACTTAAGACTAACAAAACTAATAATTACTTTGTGAAAGAGTTAATAATGATAACATGGAAAGTTTTGTAACGTTTTAGGGTTAGAAACGTATCCAAAGTTTCAAGCCCTAAAGTGTTACAAAAAATTGTTTTCCTAGAGAGCGAATTTTTAACACCGTAAAGGCATCAAACCGCTGCGTCATGAAGTTAAATCTTCTTTCGACGCGTTGAGCTCTTTTTGGGTGAAAAAAGATCACGGAACTCGCGTCATCGTCACCTAACGCTCGAACGAAAGACATCAACGCGAGAATCAAAAAGTTACTTAACGAAAGACATCAACGCGACAATCAAAAATCTATCGGCAGTCCCCAAAGACTGTTTTTATAGCAGCTGTCACTGCGGCCGTCATATGGCGGCCACCGGTCTTCTAGAAAACCAAAGCTTTACTCAAGTGTTTACGTAGCTTTATGTAGTTGAGTTGATTTTAGAGCCACCGTTTGTAATAAAAAAAGTCCTACTATTTTGATTTGCAATGAAATTAAAACTATATAATGTAGGACATAGAGTTTGTGATTCCAAAACTTGTTAATGATCTAAGATTCTGAATTGTTTAAGAAATTTCCAGCTATTGACGCTGGCTTTCTTTCTTGCTTGTTGTCACAAATGCGCCAAGATAGTATTTTGAATAATAATAACCCAATGAATTAGTTAAAAGTATTAAATATTCAGCTACAAACTAAATGCGGGTAGTTAAATATCGCAGGAGTTGGTTCATATTATCGTTTTTTCTTCCAAATATAAAAACGAAAAATCAAAAACCATGTAACACGACTTTTTTTTGTCTTCCTAATTTTCTTGTCTCTTGGAAGAGACGAATTATTATAAAATTCAAAAATGTCACAAAAATATAACAAACGAAATTATTTAGTATTTAAAACGAAAATTTTATAATTATGTACCTATATTTGAACTTTTTAGCGAAATATGACTAAAGGTAGGCGCACACTATGTATAAATATTACGATAATAATTATTCGAGGTTTTTTTACGTTATGTGCATACCTTAAATTGTGTCAAATTGAAGACTGTTTTTAAAATTGTTTATTTATTATGAATCTACGTCTTGCTCAACTGAGTCTGACTTATCGTATATTATTTAGATGATTTTTAGTCTTTTGTCACTAATGCTCATTATAACAATTTTTAAATCTATTTATTAATATTTTATTCTACTCTTAAATGAGGCTCTCTTTTGTAAATCTGTACATACATAAATAGCATTTATTAGTATAAGTATATAGATTTTTTAGTGATCTCATTATAGAATCATTGTATGATTAGTAGGTAGGCCCGTTAATCGCGAAATATAATAAACTTATAATTTCGCATTTATAAGACATTAATTGTCCCAAAAATGCGTCATTTATTCTTTTATATTTAAGTACAACTTTATATTCCTATATTAGATAATTTTATTTTTTCGTGTTTTTTTATAAACAATGCAACACATATTAATTATGTGAATAATTATCTAGTCTACCATCTTAGAAGCATTTAATAAATAAAATACAGTTTGATAACTTCTTCCTTTTTTGAAGTCGGTTAAAAAATGTTGACTATCACTGGAGTCTAAAAAACTGTATTAAAACGTAAATGTTGTAATTAAAAGAATCTATTTTATTTCTCTTAGGTTAGTTCCTTAGGCAATTATAAAATTTTATAATCATTTTGTGTAACCAAGAATATGTGTTGCTATTTAGTTGAATTTTATACTTATTTATTTAACATAAAATGGTAGATAATATTTGGTATGTAAATAAGTTGATAATATTATCAATTTATTTCTAATAAAATAAATGTATATAATTAAATCAGTGTGTGTAAATTTTGGTCTATTAATATTTATTTAAATTGTAAAGTGAAAAAAATCAAGTACACTTATTAATATTTTATCTTATTTTATATAAATTCGTCTTCCTTTTTGTGCAATGTATGTAACACAAGCGAAGTCGCGGGTTCTAGCGAATATTGTAAGATTTATTGATAAGAACTAAAAATGTTACCACAACACACTGCCATAAACATCTGAATATTTATTAAAAATAATGATTATAAACATTATTATGAAAATAAACAATTGTACACTTTTTATGTATTTTCTTTAACTACCTTCTCCTGCCATCATAATAAGTACAGGTTTACTTATGTGATTTAAGGACCTGGGGGCCTACCACCACCTCTAAAAGCAGTATTATTTTAATATTACTTTAATGTGGGAAAGAGATGAAGCTCTACAGGACGTAAAGCACCATCTCTTTCCCCCACTGAAGTAAGATTAAAATAATACTGCTTTTAGTGGTTGTGGTAGGCCCCCTGGGCGTATCGCACGCCTGAAATAATGTAGGGTAAAGGCTGGCACACATTAGGGCAGGCCACACCTCGTTTTTTTGTATGAAAATGCAATGCTCTGCGGCCCGAAGCGTGCAGCTGTAATATGAGCTTACATGCAATACAAAGTACTACTTATAGTCCATTAGAGAGTCTTCGTTGTCCGCCGGCCTAGCCCCTCGACTAATCAGGTCGCAACAAATTAGAATGCTAAATTCACAGTGAGTGACTATTGACGGCAGATCCTCGTACGAAGCGCTTGTCTTTTGCGACCCGATTGGTCAAAGAGGCGGACAACGATGACTCACTATTTTCTTAACGCGAATGAACTATATTATCTTTTTCAATGCATCAATTTGCAATTTTTTCCTATATACATTTTAAATGTAATGAAATGAAAATGAAAAGGATTGAAAAAAAAAAGTAAGTTTTAAATAAAACACAAACTACATAACATAACTTTTATTATCAATATTATCTTGCCGTACACAAAATACAAAACTAAATTATTCTATTTCGATATATTTTTGCTTTTATCTATGTCTAAATATATATATATTACTATAGTCTATACTTTATGCGGTTCATAAACAATACAACGGTACAAGCACCTTTTGGCGGGTGGTCAAAATCGGAACATAATGACATGACGCCATCTTGTTTTTTTAATACAATTACTGGCTCAATTTAAAAAAGTTTACATAAGACGGGCCCCTGTCAATGTGATTCAGGCGCCAAAAGATTCTGCTTGTAATAGCTAAGTATATAAATACAACATGTAAAAAAACCCTGTTCGATCCGTGAGGCTGTGGTTTAGGAAAAAAGACAAAAAATTATCGCCACATTTTTTTTCAATGGGGAAATTTACCGGGTTGTTAAATGGGGCGCGGCCGGCCGTCATTTAGCGGGTGTCTACAAATCATAACTGACTCCTATTGACAATTTGCTAATTTTTAATCAATTTGGGATATTGGTATTGGTACCTACTAAAAATGTGAATTTTAAATACTTAGCAATATCTTTTTATCTATATTTATGGTAGGTAATGTTATTGCAAATGACCCAAGAGCTATATTGACCCGACACTATACCGAAGACATTCCGGACGTCAGCTTTTACGAAATAAGGATGGCTGAAGGAGCTTAAAAACAACAAGGCGCCGGGTGATGACGGAATTACGGCCGAACTAACAAAGGGCAATAGCGAGGGCTATGCTTGGCGTTTTGCTACTAATCTGAAATGAAGAGCTCCCTTGGAGAACCAAGATAACCGACGTAGCCCGAAGAATTGCCAAACTTAAGTGGCAGTGGGTTGGGCACATTGCTCGCAGAACAGATGACTATGGGGCCGAAAGGTTCTGGAGTGGCGACCGCGTACGGGAAGACCCGTTGGAAGGCCTCAAGGTGGATCGATGACCTTATGAACGCCGCAGGAATCCGCTGGATGGGGGAAGCACAGAATCGGTCGAAGTGGCGGTGCTTGGGGGAGGCCTATGTCCAGCAGTGGACGTCTTTCGGCTGAAATGATGATGATGATGAATGCTACTGCAGTATCTATGTGCCCCTTGCGGATCGACACAGTTTTTTTTTACATCTAAGTATATTTATACATTTTATATCAAAACAAGCCGAACCCTTCAAATGCCCGCGTCGTATTTTACGACATGTTTTTCTCGACGCATAAACGTCAAAGCAAATAATCATAAATTATTTTCTATGGGTGAAATATTTTGTTTCATATACATATATTACAGTCTGAGAGTACCTATTTCCTGTTTTTCTCGTGGCTATCGTAAAGTAATCTTGATAGGTATAGTTATATAATTCTTCTGTCATGAGGAAAAACATCTAAAACTTCTAATCAGCATATTAGGTATTTAATTTGTCTAAAATCATTCGTTGTCTTCTGTTAGATCCAATTGATATGACGGTATAAAAATACAATAATACATGTTCAGAGCCTGTATAAATAAATAATCTAGGTAATTAAAACCACAGAGTAGTACAGATGGACCACTCCGCAATAGTAGATTGTTTGCCAAGGGAGTAAACAACTGTATTTAAGGCGAGAGTGTTTCTTTGAATCCAAAGCGGAGCGAAGGATTCTAGAGTAGAATCCCGAGCGTAGCGCGGGATTCTAAAGTAGAATCCTGAGCGCAGCGCGGGATTCAAAGTACATCACTCGAGCTTAAAATAGTGTTGCTCCCGAGGTGAACACTCTACTTTTATCACCCTCTATAAGAAAACCAACGTGTGCGGTCCGACCGCCATCAGGAACTAATTTCCTACTCACGTATGATTTTAAACACAAAATAAAAAAAATATAATCGCAGCCGCCATGTTGGATTTACATTTTGACCTCACTATCGGATTTAGCACCCTCGAAAACTATGAAAACGATACCCATGACGAAAAATTTGAAAATTTTCGCATCCGCCATCTTAAATTTTAATTTTGATCAAATTCACACTTTCTCTCTCTCTTGCCAGCCTGTTACTTATTCATACAATGTTTGTGATCGATCTCTTTGGTGAATAGAACTTTTACCTACATTATTCACATTCCAAATTCAAATCACTTTTAGTCCCTAGGGATTAAAAGCTATTTTTGTCCCTGTTTACCGGGATTAAACTACGTCTTTTTGAATACATGTGATAAAAAATCATTTAAATAAAAAGCGACTCTTGCTACGACACAATAAAGTGCAATTCAGGTCGCACAGCGTTAATCACCTACAGTTACATTCACCTAGAAGTTGTCTCTCTTTCTATCGCGTGACTCTTATATCTTCTGACTACGTTACACTCACTGAATTGGCCCGACGAGACGGGCCCGCGGCGTACTTGTAGCTTCATACCTAAACTGCGGAGTGTCCCATCTATATTCATGTGTGTTACAACAGGAGTTTTTTTTTTTAAATAAAATTCAATACATAATGAAACCGCATTCATATATTAATATTATAAATGCGAAAGTAACTACAGCTGTTCGTCTGTTACCTTTTTATTCAAGATAATTGTACTAAAACGAAGTCACGGGCAACTGCTAATATAAAATCAGCGTGGTCTCACAAAAATGCCTGCCAGGATCTTGGGGGTAAAATTCCTCATTTGTCAATATTAGAGCTTCTTTTCGTGTGATTAGTGAATAACCGGGTGTCAGGGTTTTATAGCCGCTCACGGACCATTGACTTGGCTTCACATATCATCGAGAAATATCTCTCAGGCAAAAACATTGACAGGGAAATCCCTGTCAATGTTTTCCTTCACCGTTTTTTAAACAAGTGATAATTATACAATACGCACATGAATCCGAAAAGTCAGAGGTGCGTGCCTTGGGTTCGAACTCGAGACCTGTGACTTGAGTCTGACGATCACACCACTACGCTATCACTGCTAATTAGAGCTGGCCAAAGGATTGCCCCATACATTACCTTTTATTTAAATTAATCATATCAATATATTTATACATTAATGGACATCATCATGGGTCAATTATCTAATGGGGTGTGTCGCTCAGTAAAGTTTTCAATCAGGAGCACCTTGCTATTATATCTATACCCTGTGTTAATATATTATTATTATTTGCTTACTATAAAACTACTACATAAATAGAAGTCTAAATATATTGTACTGTGAATGTATTCACAATTTGTATACCTGTAACAAAGAAATTAATAATATCATGGTAAGTTATCAATTCGTTACATTTTAACAAGTTTAGTCGGAGTTTAGAATTATTCGTTCCACCCTGCTGACGCATGTCTCCTTTCGAACTGTTATTTTTTATTCAAATTATTGTTAAAATACAGTAGACGACGAATATTTAGTGATCTAATCATAAAGAACCTTTCACCTCTCAACGAGGCATCCTCAGGATGACGATTGACTTGTTGCGAACCCGGACGCGACGTGTTGCCACGACAAGCGCCGAACGCAAAGTGAACGGAAGTGAGTGGATTACGTTACTAAATATACATCGTTATTGTATTTTATAATGGATTTCCGCAAAGTCACGACTGAGTCAATTAACTATCTCAAATTATTGTTGGAGAAACAACAGACTTCCAAAAAAAACACTACAAAAAAAACTGTAATAGGTACAGATCCAAAGACACCGACTTCCGAAATTAGTTATTTTTAAATTTGTAGTGATAATAGAGAAAACGATTTTTTCTAGTTATGAGACCTAGCTAGATCGATGTTGCGCCCCCGTAAACCCCTATATTGCAACTTTCATCGAAATTGTTAGAGCCGTTTTCGAGAACGTGATTACAAATACATATACAAGGTGGAGACGACAATACAACAAAAAATTAAACGGTGTGTCCATAATGATGTTCCCATTCTGTATACGAAAATTCAATTGAATATATTCAATAGTTTAGTCAATAAAGCTCGGCAAAATCCATAGTCGGTTTGGGCTATTTCTTTTATCCACCCCAAAAATCCACCCTAAGGTGGATATTCTGAAATGTATGCCCGAGAATTCACCCAAGGCCTAGTTGGATAAACGGAATTTATAGGCTTAGGGTGGATCCGGCTTACAATACATTTAATTTGTTTGAAAAACTCCTTTTTTTTTTCGAAGCTAGGATTTTTTTACAGTTCTAAAATACTCTTAAGCATTAGTAGTGCCAGTATTTTAATTTTTTGTTGTATGGTAGTCTCCACATTGTATAAGCTCCCATTAAAATAGATGGACGAACTTTTAGTAATCTTTCAGATCACCAAAATAAGGACTATGGTATTTTTTTGTTAAGAAAAACACATTAGATACTTCCAAGAAAAATAAATCAGCTAACGAAAATATTTAGTGGTATGAGGAACAGGGTGTAAAGTTCACTCATCCACCATAGAAAAGGGAGGATCCTCCAACCAGACGGGTTGTTATGTCTGGCGGGCAACTGCCCATATGTTGATTTCGGATAGTCTTATCTATGTTTTTCGCTCGGTAAACTCTAACTGCGCGATGCAGGAATTGAGTGACGTCATGTCTTCGTTGCGTAGTTCGTATGTGGCGGTGTAACCGCTACAAATACACTAAAAATGTTGGTTACCCAATGCCATTTATTATTTTTGGTCAAAATAAAATCACTTTTTTTTTTGCTGGGATATTTTTGGTTAGACGTACTGAACGCTGTGTTAAAATTTGTCCATCTATTTTAATGGGGCCTTGTATATACAAATATTGCTCATTTAATAGTAGATTTAGGTATATTTTATTCAATATTTACCACGTTCAGTTGATGGTAGCGGAATGCTCAAAGTCTCCCTTGTCGAGATGTCGTTTTGGCGCCTTCGACGGCTCGTAGAACAACATGGACACGCGTTCCGGACTAGTCTTGTTACGTTGCATGTCTGGAAGAAAAGGCTGTTTAATTATGACTGGAGAATCTTTTTACAGTCGACAAATATCAAAATCTATGGAATGGTGAACACGTGGGGTCCCTACTCAGTTAGATTAGGCCCAGCAGTGGCCCATTAGTTCAGCCAGTACCTATGTGTCTTGGCAAATGACCCGAAATCGATAATTTTACACTTTTTGGAAAAAAAAAACCACTTTTGACTAGGTTGCTGTATCTTCACAACCTTTAGACCTATACTCCTTTTGAAATAAGATTAAACATTTAAGGGGCTGCGCAGACGACAGTTTTTGTGCGATCGAGTCTGTCGCGCACGCGTTACTGCATAGTAAATTCATATCATTGCTTAGGAGTAACGCGTGCGCCACAGACTCGATCGCACAAAAAGTGTGTCGTCTGCGCAGCCCCTAAGCTACACAAAAATATTCAACAAACCTAAAAACGCGTTCTTAAGGTATTTAAAAAAAAAGTGCCTGAATTTTGCAGATTTTCGAGCACACGGGTTTCAGAGTTGCAAACTTGGGTATAAACTACTCTCAGGGCCACTCAGGGGTCCTAACAACATCCCCCGGGCGTCGGGAATTGGTAGCCGATTTCCGGCCACCGTAGGCGCGGGCCTGCAGACGGAGAGCAACGGGCAGCTCGCCGTCCGATAAGGACCAGGCCCGGGTCGACGGCGCGTCGTGTTCCACGCGCGCCTCAAAGAGATGTCAGCAAAACTGACGGGGTCCGCTAGGACCGATGCCTGCCGGGGTTGCGGGTAGTCCCAAGGGGAAACCGTGGCCCCTGGCAAGGGAAGGAACACGGGTGGGTTTTAGTCAGTAAGAGTCTGACACGCCCTTCCGCTCCGCCCAGAGCGGAAGAAGTCATTTGATGATTTCCCACCCAAAAAAAAGGGGTCCTAACAACATATACTTAAAAGAATCGTAGTTACATGCGCGTTTGCGATGTTTGCTGTTATTATTAACTGGGCTAGTTGGTCTAGAGCGATGGATCGTAAGACGGAGTTTACTTACATCTCAAACTAAGACGTCGTTTGTGTTGTCCGCTCAACTCGAGCTGCCTCCTTACCAACTGCGAGGCGGACGCGGGGCGAGGGCTCAGCGGCAGAGTGGCCGGGTGCAGGGTCACCTCTGAATACGCTGTCTTGTTGGAGTAGTCTGCAAAAGAAAACCTCGTTAATGTCTGCAAATTCTAGCGGAAAAAATTGCCGAGAAGTGCAACACACTGGAAAGCTATGAGAGAGGAAATGCTTAGAGGTAAGTTTATTTATTTATTTTTATTTATTAAAACTTTATGCACAAGTAAAAAAAATACTGTACAAAGGCGGACTTAATGCCTGGGGCATTTTCTACCAGTCAACCTTAGGGTGATGCAGAGACAAAACATGGCAGGTGCAATATAAGGGATAGATAAATTGAAAATCAATACATACTAATACATAGATACATACATACATACATACATATAAACCGAATAAACTTTGTCAGGAGAAATAACGATAGGTAGAGGAGAAAACAAATCCAGCAAATCAGCGCTGCAAAGATTCTGCCAACTTTTTACGAATATGTTCACGTGCCTTCACTTTGAATGATAACCGACTGGTTGCCATCCTAATGTTCAGAGGGAGCGTATTCCAAAGAAATACCGCCTGGACAAAGAACGAAGAGTGAATAAAACCGGAGCGGTGAGAAGGACATCGTAGAAGACGATTGTTGGTAGACCGTAGATTTTTACTATGGGCAGAGCATAGGTATTGAACATGGGAAGTCAGGTAAGAAGGAGAAGTGGGTTTGTCAAGTATTGAAAACAACATAAGTAAGTTATAATAATTTTCTAATTCTATTTCGTTTTATCGAGTGGATTTACAAAATTTTACCTCAATTAGCATATATCTCCATTTTTTTAATTGACAGCAGATTTTCTGACCAGATACTTAAAGTTTTCTGAAACCGCATATGAAAATTCGACTCGTAATATTTGCCCGGTTATTCGTGTCATTCAGCACCGGAAGCTTTATGGCCTAAGGTAAACCTTACCATCATTAGCGCTTCTTTCTACCCACCCCCAAGAAAAATATGCATAAGTTTAAGGTTAAGACTAAGCGGAAGAACCCACCTCTCTCATTCAGCACAATCTCGCGACTCATCTGCGACATCTCAGCGTTATTGACCTGCACCTTGTGCTTCTTCTCCGAGCCGTCCCAAGAACAGTTGCGGTCGCCAATGATGACCGTCACATCGCGAACGGGTTTTAAATCTTCGTCTTGGAATGATGCGTTCTTGCTTTGTGGTTCCACCTGGTTATGCGAGAAAAAGTAGCTAGGTACAGATAATGGAACAAAAACATTATATTAATCCAGGGGCCATAAAGCTCGTTCGGTGGAAGTAATACCACCATTCCTAATTCTTCCGCCAAGCAGCGTTGCTATGTTCCGGTTTGAAGGGTATATGTGCCTGTGTAAAACAACAGGTATCAACATGAGATTTTTCTTTGGGTCACCGCAGTCTAAGGACATCTGCGATGCCTCTGGTATTGCAGATGTCCAGGCGTCCCAAGTCTGGATTCCAAGAATGGATTCCATCACTCAATTCTAAGTCTACCAAAACTCAAATTCGCCTTGAAGTGATAAAAACAGTCACAATTTTTTGTTTTGCCTACAACGCGGATGCTCTTGGCCTGCATCTCATCTGATGGTAAGTGATGATCAGGCCGAAGGTGGAAGTGAGCTTCACCCGGAATCCTGAACCACAGAGGAACTGGCTATCTTATCTCTAACTGCCGAAACACAACAATGCTGATAACATTGTTGTTATGGCTTAGACAAGATGGTGGTAGCTAGCCAGGCGGACTTAGAAGAAGCCCTACCACCAACCAAACCGAGCAGAAAATGTTGCTCCCACTGGGAATTGAACCCACCTCTGGGTCTGAGACAGGTGGTTTAACCACTAGAGCACAGACGCGGTTAGGAGGAGGTTTCTTTGAAGAATTATACGTATATGTTCTCGAAGACCCCATAGTGCAAATAACTCGACTATATCCTAACTTGAACAGCAGTGACTACTTACCATTTCATGAAAGTGACATTTTAAGGAAAATCGAAAGACTTAGATGCGTTACCATCAGGTAAGCCACTTGCTTGTTTTTGACACTAAATACCTTTAGTAAAAAAACTGAAACAGGCCTTACCTTGATCTTCCTCTTCACAGTAGGACTCGACTGCGGTCTATTCTTAAAATCAATATGCTGGTTCTTGTCACTCTTATTTCTAACAATTGGCGACAATTTTCTGTATTCACTCCTTGGCTCCAACTCTATCCTAACAGTCTCAACCGTCGAGTTACTGGCCCTACCGAATAGAGGAGACAATTTCGGCTTCACTACGCTTGTCTCATCCGATTCGTCGACACTCTCGATTGTAATAGTCGAATCGATACTATTAGGGTTGCGCTTAATCGGTTTAACAATAATCATTCCTTTTTGGACTTCCTCTTCATCGAGTTTAGACGATTTTTCTAAATCGTAATTCGGATTTTCGAAGCCCGTTTGTGTGGCTATACCGTCGCTCTCAGCTGTGAAAGTCTGCGAGTTAGTATTCGACGCTTTGTTGAGCATTCGTTTACGTCTTTCGAGGTCTGCGTGTATGTCTGTTTGGACGCGTAAGTTGATGTCCCCGTAGCGTCGAAAGATGTAGTTTAAGAGCCATTGGTAGCCTTTACGAAGGCCGGGGTCGAGTTTTGCGTTTTTGGATTTTGGGTATTCTCCGCCGTAAGCGCTATAAGATTCGACTAGGGTTGGGCATCGGTACCTGTGAAATAATATTACAAAGAGATTTAGCAATAGGATGCTGATGGAAATGTATCCGGTAAAATTTAATTTAAAGACATGTGGTTATTTAAGTGCATCTAAAGACGGTTTTTGTTTTATCCACAACGGGTAAGCTCTTGGCCTGCATCTCACATCTCATCTTATGGGAAGTGATGATCAGGCCGAAGAAGGAAGCGACCTTCACGCGGAATCCCCAACCACAGAGGAACTGGCTATCTTATCTCTAACTGCCGAAACACAACAATGCTGCGAAACGCAACATTGATATTATGGCGACAGACTTAGATAAGATGGTGGTAACTAGCCAGGCGGACTTAGAACAAGCCCTACCACCAACCAAACCGATCAGAACATTTTGCTCCCACTGGGAATCGAACCCGGGACCTCTGGGTCTGAGACAGGTGGCTTAACCACTAGACCACAGAGGCGGTTAAAGGTTTTCATTTATACAGGGAAGGTAAGTTTTGTCTTTTGCCGACAATTTTTTTATTTTACTACCTTCTGAAGTGCACATGTCTGCATGCTGCTCGTATCAAGCTTAAATGTCCCAAAAGTGCCAAAGGAAATCTTGGTGCCGTGGGCAATCGCCTACAGCACTAAGGACAAAATGTACTCAATTCAACATTGTTGTGTCTTCTTCAAATTATCTTTAAAATACTCGATGACATCTCTAAATACTTCCGACTTTGCCACGATCACTTCTTCCACTTAGATCTACCTCTAACCCTATTATGTCCTTATCCAATAATGCTAGTAATAACATCAAAATAGTACTTAGCCATTATTAGTTTACTTACTTGTTAACCAAAGGCTCTATGTTCAGTTTATCGACCACATCAATGTCATCTAAGGCTCCATGCTTGTCCTGTTTGTTTGCTAGCACCAGCACAGGTTTGCCTGTTGAAGTGAAACCTGCTAGCTTTAGTGAAACCAGATCACTTTAGGCATAAGATCACTGGTGAACATGGACCGAGGCAGAAAGCCGCGCGTGCAAAAACTGAACAGAATAGATTTTGCTCTTGCCTAGTTAATTGATACAGGCGTGACATTCCGGAAATCCAATATAAAATACCACAGACGTAGATATATTTAGTAACATATTCCGCTTAACTGTTCCTAAAGAGTCATAAAAACCCCTGCAAGAAATCGACACGTGTTTCGGCAGATTGACGCTCGGCGTGGCAACACGCCGTATTCGGGTTCGCGTCAAGTCAATCGTCATCCCGAAGATTCCTCATTGAGAGGTGAAACACGCGACTGACTCTTTAGGAATAGTTAAGCGGAATAGGTTACTAAATAATTATATCTATCTACGTCTAAAGTATTTTTTCTTGCCTTGGTAACAATATTAGGGGAATACCCAAATACTCCGAAATATTTTATTATTTTTTCAAAAGTCCGAATTTCATAATCCCTAAGAATTAGAATGTCTATTATTAAAAATCACGAAATTCATTTTACCGAAAGTCGTAAATACGATTTCTTTGGTTTCCGATTTTCATGCGTTCGAAGAATCAAATACTCAATGGGTTCTCGGTACGAAAAACGACATTCCGATTTTCACTTCGAATAAACTACTAAAATTAGGATTCTGATTCTGATTCTATTAGTATAATATTTAGTTACGCATTATAAATTCAAAATCTATGAGTTTTTAATTTAAAAACGTCTACTTTGGTCCCCTCTATTGTTGGTGAATCATTTGGGTTAGGTTAGGTTAGATCAGTGACCATTAACGCGCGAAGGCGAGCGACCGCAGGGAGCGTGCCGCGGCAGCGGCCGCCGAGTGCCAGATTCCCTCTATTTTTGGTGAATCATTTGGGTTAGGTTAGGTTAGATCAGTGACCATTAACGCGCGAAGGCGAGCGACCGCAGGGAGCATGCCGCGGCAGCGGCCGCCGAATGCCAGATTCCCTCTATTTTTGGTGAATCATTTGGGTTAGGTTAGATTAGATTAGTGACCATTAACGCGCGAAGGCGAGCGACCGCAGGGAGCGTGCCGCGGCAGCGTCCGCCGAGCGCCAGATCCCCTCTATTGTTGGTGAATCATTTGGGTTAGGTTAGGTTAGATTAGTGACCCTAACGCGCGAAGGCGAGCGACCGCAGGGAGCGTGCCGCGGCTGCGGCCGCCGAGTGCCAGATCCCATCTATTATTGGTGGATCATTTGGGTTAGGTTAGATTAAATCAGGGACCAATAACGCGCGAAGGCGAGCGACCGTAGGGAGCGTGCCGCGGCAGCGGTCGCCGAGCGCCGGATCCCCTCTATTGTTGGTGAATCATTTGGGTTAGATTAGGTTAGATTAGTGACCCTAACGCGCGAAGGCGAGCGACCGCAGGGAGCATGCCGCGGCAGCGGCCGCCGAATGCCAGATTCCCTCTATTTTTGGTGAATCATTTGGGTTAGGTTAGATTAGATTAGTGACCATTAACGCGCGAAGGCGAGCGACCGCAGGGAGCGTGCCGCGGCAGCGTCCGCCGAGCGCCAGATCCCCTCTATTGTTGGTGAATCATTTGGGTTAGGTTAGGTTAGATTAGTGACCCTAACGCGCGAAGGCGAGCGACCGCAGGGAGCGTGCCGCGGCAGCGGCCGCCGAGTGCCAGATCCCATCTATTATTGGTGGATCATTTGGGTTAGGTTAGGTTAAATCAGGGACCAATAACGCGCGAAGGCGAGCGACCGTAGGGAGCGTGCCGCGGCAGCGGTCGCCGAGCGCCAGATCCTCTTTATTGATGGTTAATCATATGGGTTAGGTTAGAACTGTGACCAGTGTGTTTTGTTGTCTTGCTTTTCAGTTTTACAAGGCCTTTTTATTTTGGAATTCTAATTAATCCGTACTTTAATAATCGGAATTCGTATTTTTGATGTTTCGAATTATCATTAATTCGGACTTTTTGTTATTCGATCTATTGAAACTCGGTATTTTGAGAATAGTAATTTATAAACGTTAGGAATATTGAAATTTTGGAATTATAAAAATAGGATTACTGATAAATCGGAGTTGTTATATTAGGTATTTTGAATCATTCGGAATTCGTATTTGTGACTTTCGGAATAAAGTTTTTCGTATTTATGTAGTGTACCCAACAATATTAGCCAGTCAGTGCGTTGCGTTACGTTGCGTCGTCGCAGCGTCAACGCTGCGTCGTTTTCCATATATTTTAAATGACATGCTATTTTAAGCGTGGCGTTGTCGCACGCGACGTTTCAACGGATCGGCGGACGAGAGACGAAGCGGGGGGAGACTGATGTGCTGCGCCATTGTGGAGGGAGACTGACTGAGGTGCGTGCGTCGACCTCTTGCGTTGCGACGTCGTGCGTCGTCGCAACGCAAGTGTGGCATACAATGCGTTGATCTATTGCGACAACGCAACGCAACGCACTAATGTGGCATCGCCCTAAGCGCTTACGCCTTACAAAAGTGCAACATTCCGCTAGTGTTTTATTTAGTAGGTATTGTCATTAACAAAACTAGTGCGTGTTGCACACTTGTACTGTAAGCGATCTCCCTGGATGCCCTACCTGTAATTGCGTAACACAGGAGACATGAATGAAGCAATGGATTAGCAATATTCTTCAAAATCATTCAGATTGTGATTGGTAGTGTGTTAGGCAATTAGTAGAAACATAACCATGAAACCTGTATTCCCCGAAGGGTTAGGCAGAAGTGTACTTATAGTAAGTACACCCGTTACTAAATGAGTAGAAATATTCAAATAAATTATATTAAGTATCTAGGTCATCATCAGGTATCAGGGTCCCTAAACTCTTAATAAGAGAGGTGTAATAAGTTTAAGGGTCCCTAATTAGGTTGTGCTCCCCTGATTCAGTGTAGTGTAATACCCGTTTTACTCCTAGTACGGTGTTTACTTTACTCCGTACCTGCTTAACTACATTCAAAAAAGTTTACTGACACTTTATCGGCTACCAACAGAATCTTATCGCGTTAACTAACGAAATAATTACTCATAAATGAGTGACGCATTTTCTTAGTCACGAAAGGCTAAGGCCAAGGCCACTCAACTAAATGATTTGTTTTTTGTGGTAATTTGTTTCAAATATGTTGTGACACGAAAGAAACGACATTAGCTTTATTAATCGAAGGTTTAAAGTATGTCGAACTCCTTGTGAACGAGTTATTTTATGAATTAATAGGAACCTGCCCCAGCTTCGCATGGGTCTACATCAGTCGGCATGTGTTTTTCCGACATCTTCAACAATCTTCGTCATATTTCAGCAAAGTTACACAAACTCTGAATGAATCATACACCTTAACCTTCCTCATGAATCTCTCCGTCCATTGGTGAAAACTGTATGAAAATCGGTTCGGTAGTTTTTGAGTTAACCGCGTTTAGATAGACAGACAGACGCGGCGGAAGACTTTGTGATTCTCACAGAACTGACATCTTTTTTTAATTTTTATTTTTTATTGCTGATGGGCCTGCTCTTGACCTCAATCTCGCCTGATGAAAAGCGATGGATGAGGTCTATGATGGAGCGAGCGTGCGTGCCCAGAAGATGTCTGTTCACTCTTACTTTGAAGTCAGACGGGGTATATGTGGAAGGGAACACAGAAACTGGCAGAGAGTTCCACACTTTGGCTGTGCTCATTATAAATGTGGAGGAGAAGCGCTGAGTACGACTGGACGGGATATCAACCAAGTGCGGAATGGTACCCACAGTGTTGCCACACGCCAGATCGAGAAATCTGGATAGAACGGTCGAAAAATCTGTACAAAATCTGTATGAACACAAAACGCTAAAATCTGTATAAAATCTGTAAAACTGTAATAAAATCTGTACAAAATCTGTTCAAGAAAACAATATTTATTATTTTTTGTACATATTTTTATTCATTTTAACAATAATTTTTTTATCAACTTGGAGTTTATAACAGGGTTCATCACTAAGACAGGAACAACGATTTACACAGAACACAGGGAAAAAAATGTAGAAGGCAATAAATAAACACTAAATTATTATACACTAAAAAGAGATACATTTTCAATCATTTCATCATAGATTATGTGAGGAAGCCAAAATTACGAAAATCTGTATAAAAGTTATGCTAAATCTGTAATCTGTATTGGTGATGAAAAATCTGTATAGATACAGATAAATCTGTATATATGGCAACACTGGGTACCCAGTACCCAGGCGTACTGCAGCCTGGTAGTCCGGTAATAAAAGGGCGGCAACTAGGCTTGCAATGAAATTAATTCCATCCAGTACCTACTTACTTAACTATTATGCAAGATTTGGTATCTACCGAATGTTTTGAAAATCACCAGTTGCCGCTCCCAGATACCCAGATAGGTGACTCAAGTTGTAAATTCATAAAAATCAGGATGTAAAAACAAGGTAACAAGAAAATCGTGAGGCATAGGATAATGACGTTCGAACTTCAAACCTACTACACCTTGGGACCTTCATCTTTCTGACTGATGAGTCGGTCAGTCAGAAAGATGAAAATGACAATTCAAAATTGCCTGTAATTGGTTTCATTGTAATAAATGCTTTGAATTTGAAGTAAACGTATTTCGTTTACCTATTCAAGGGGTAAATAAAGTAGTGTTATCGACTTCATACAGTGATTCATAGAACAAAGTAGTCATCAAATAAATAAATCAAAGGGTGGTAGACACACACCGATTAATGGCTGTCCGTTAATAACACGTACTACCCTACCACGTCATGTTTGGCCGTCTTGTGTATTAAGAGGGTTTACTACGTCGTACGGCATTTCAAACAAACTTTCAAGCCCTGTTTTTCGAAATGACTGAACCGATTTTAATGAAACTTCATACGCATATGCAGGATACAAAGGTCTAAATTTTCGAAAAACCACTCAAGGTCACTGGCATATTATATCTGCGTCTTAAGAGCAAATTAAATGGAGTGGCTACTAATTCTAGTGCCTGTTCAGGTCTAGTGTTGAGGGGAGTGGCCTCTGAGTCTGGACCCCGGATTGTGGTTGCTGAAGAGACAGAGTTGTTGCGGATTACTGACTTTGGAGCAGTGGACTGCGATCAACTGAATTGATTGTTTGCTGCTTCACTAATCAGCCTATAATGTTCCCACTGCTGGGACACAGGCCTCCTCTCGGTGAGAGGGAGTGAGCCGTAATCTACCACGTGCACGCGTGCCCAGTGAGGGTTGGTAGATGTCACATGTCTTCGACTTTTTGGTTCTATTCTAGGACATGCCGGTTTCTTCACCGTTTTGAGAGCAGTGATGATGAATTAATTTAGATACATAAAGCAAAGCGCCTGTCTGGGTCCGAACCTACGACCTACAACTCGTAAGTCGTCCGCTAGATACCACTGGTCCCTCAGTTGTTGTTTGCTACTTGGCGGCTTGTAAATAAGAACGGTGAGTCCCTTCAAAAGAAGCTCTGCTCATACTCCTGATGATGATTGCAGCCATGACAGTATAAGTAGGTATGCACATGGAATAAGTGGTACTTTAGTAAGTAAGTACCGTGTATTTACGATATTAAGGCTGCGGCGACCCTAGAATTTTCCATACAAACGTAATACCTAAATCATTTGCAATTTGAGCATATTTCCATCATATTATGTTAATATTCGGATTTAGACAGTATTTATCTAGGCTTTTACATCTTTTTTTTCCAAAAAAACTTACCTAAAATAAAGTTTAAGCGAATTGAAATTCGCACAATTTTTAGAGCTAAATGACATGTTTTCGTACTGTTTTTTCTGTATTATAAACAACAATATTTGGAATATTGTTTCGGCAGAAGCATAGCTTATATTATCAAGTTACAAAGTATAGAAAAAATTATGAAAGAATATTAGGTTTTCATTCATCATTTTTGGTATTACGGAACACATCCAAATTTATCATAAATTGCGATAGCTAGTAACAACGCTAACAACACACAACACACATAACACACAACAGACACAGACAACAACAACAACACAAAAACACAACAGAACAGAGATAACAATATTCCAAACGCATTTTGGAATATTGTGTTCGCCGGACCCTTAACCACGGCAACCGACACGGTTCAATAGCACGATAAATAGTTCTACCTACCCGCCATTTTCACTGTAACTGATAAGAATTTTTTATTAAAAATGCAGAGTGGTTTTATCCTCATTATTAGCATTATACACTAATTGGTAAGTACCTACCTACCTATATTATAATTTGTTATTCTATAATTAGGTAGATATGTATATCGATCGATGATCTGCCTTTATTATCCCAATTTAATGGCGGCGCAGCATGTCTTACTTACTGATGTCTTCATCTCCAATACTGCCTTATTAAATTAATTGTTAATTTAACCTATAAAAATGTTATCGAGGGAAGGACGAGATTTTCCGCACGCAATAATATCAATGCAAGTCGTAAAATTTTACTGAATGCAACGGAAATTGCTTACAACGTAATAAAATTGGGAAAGCATGGCACTTTTTCTCAAGAGTACCAACTAGAATTCTAGATAGAATGAAAACTATTGAGCTCCTCAATAATGTGCTGAAGAAAGAGTCCTAAAGGATTTAACCACCAAGGAGAAATCTCAGAAACTGGTTGTTCCCATTAGAGAGTAGAGACTTCACAATAGTCTGGGATCATTCCTGATTCTTTAGGCACGCCCACCGACTTGGCGACAGGCGAAGGAAGGTCGAGAGAATGCACTGGATGTGGGCAGCACCAAACCGGTCATTTTGGTGAGGCGATCCTTATGGCAGACCTCGGCCAACAGCTTGGTCATTTCATCGGTTGTGATGATGATAATACCTGCGTAGTTTAGGCGCCATCTCCAAATAACGGCCGCGTGCCATCAAATTCAATAGAAACTATGAATCAATCTCAGACCAAATAAAAAACCAAGACATAGCGCTGCGACCAATAAAGTGAAGCATGCCAAAACTACACCTCCGCTCTGTGCATACACGATGACACGCACACATTTACAATCAAACTCCACATTAACACATCACTAAGTGCACACATGTTTACGAAACCGGCCTCACGCCGCGTCACTGTTAATGCTCTGTCTTGGTTTTTTATTTAGTCTGAGAAATAAATCTCCACATGTCGATATCATCGCGGCGATAATTTGAAAGCATAGCGTGACTATCGCCGCGATTCTGTCGTCCGAAGAACTCAAAGGACGTAACATAGTCATAGGTTATTAAACTATGACTTAGAAATACTAAGAACTGACTTGACCTAGAACTAGAACTGGAGGTGCGTGTACACTAATGTCGGTAGGTACTTATTTACATTTTATGGCGATCTTTTGATATGCGCGAAAATACTGTAGCATTACCAACCTGCTTAAAAAAGTGGGTAGGTAACACTAACGATGGCAAACCTTGGGTTAGGTAGGTCAGATTAGAATGGCATATTAGCACGTTTTCATTAGGGAAAAGCTGTTGTGAAAACCCTCCCTCCGACACAAATTCTTTTTTTCATTCAATTGTATGTAGGTAAATATTTGCGTGATTGATACCTACACATTGATGCGCAAATTGAATGTCTACCAAATTTGACAATATTACTTTTACTACAATAAAAATTGATGGCAATCTGGAGTGTAAACGTGTAGGTAGTTGATAGTTCCCCTCAAAATTATTAGTTCCGAAAGAACAATATTTTTTAGCATTCACATTTTGTTGAAAAATTCGCTCGTTCGAAATCACTTTTTCCGAGCGAAATTATTACGAAATCTATTTGATTCAGCCTCTAGTTACCATGACGATAGTTGCAAAATATTAATAAAAATCATACCTGATATTTTGTCGTGCGATAAGACCTCTTCAAGAACAGCTTTGCATTCGTCCAAGCGTGAAAAATCACTCGAATCGATGACAAATATCACTCCATGCACTTCGCTATAATACTGGGACCATATTTGACGAAAATGGGGGCCTCCGCCTAAATCATATATCGTCACAGGTGTATCTTTATGCACTAAATTCACTGCTTTAAAACCCACAGTCGGCAAAACCTTGTCATCCTTTTCGCCGGCCAAATTGTTCACAGTTTTTGTTTTTCCCGCGTTATCCAATCCTATTAGTATCAATACGATCTGACGACGCTGGTTTCGACGCCGAAAAATACTTCCCAGACAATTGCCCATAATAAGCACGAATTATACAACTAGATTAACGATAAAAAGTCACTATTCATATCACAAATACGTGTTTCAAATTTGAATTTGTCACCCGTAGCCATTTGTAAACAAAAAAGTTTTGTTGACACAACGGTTACCAATAGCGATCGAGTTCGATGTGGCCAGTGTTATGCATTGGTTTGTTCTCTTTGCCCTTTTTTTATTACAAAATTGTTTTCTTTTCTATTGTTTTATTATTTATTTATAAAAAAAATATTTTAAAATAATTTGATGAAAATTACAACCGTTGTGATTTTAATTCTCCAATTTGCATAGATTTAGACGTTTTGCAATATTTTTTTACTTTTTTGTGATATCTTTAATGACCACGACTAACGAGAGCGCCGTCCTGTATAAACTAATAAATTATTAATGTGCTAGCACGCTTGTCTACCCCAAGGCGACAGCTGTATTTGAACAATTCCACATAAATAACGATTGTAAAAATAAAGGTCACATCTGTTCTGTTATAATTACGATGTCCTTGCAATTTGTATGCTTTTCAGGGTAAGCAGACTGTGGGGTGTGTCATTGCCTTATTGCTCATAATCACAACACATTACCATTCTAATAAACATTATCAGAAGTACTAACTTGTTAGCATGTGGCGCTCATATTTACATAAAATAGACTTTTGTCCTATAATGGCTGAAACTATATACAAAATATGTTGGTACTGTACATGATGCAGTTATTAAAAAATGCTTCGAACGAAAAGTATCATACTTTTCAAGATTCAAAACAACAGAAATGCAGATAACCTTCCCGCTTTTGTCTATGAAATTAAGCTTGTTAGCGAACCTTAATCGTAAATAAAACATGCAAATAAAAATACATAATTGAACATTTATTTTGAGAAAAATAATATTCACCATAAATACAGGTACAATTTCGAGATAACATTATTTACAAAGCTCAATACGTTTTATAAATAAATACATTAAAATGCGCGCCAATTAAAATCAACGGCCATCTTGATTTGTGTTGCCAGTGGGGAAAAACTAATTTATCTGAATTTAACGAGAATTGTGTCCCCATTTTTGATTGAGAAGTAGGCGAGGTCTTTCATTACGTTATCGAGCCATATTTCCGCTCCTTGCATTTGATCGTCGAGTAAATATAAAGTTGGTGGGCCAGTGTGAACAATCCTTGGGAACAATCTTTGTGCGAGTGTGACCAGCTTTTGCACAGACATGGAAGATGGGAATTTCTTCTTGAATTGTTTGCCGCTTTCGTCTTTCAGTATAATTTCTAGGAGTTGTGATGTGAGCGTCATGTTTTTCGGTTTGTTTTCGAGCAAGCTGTCTTCTGGGATGCCGTATTCTGAAATTGAGAAACGAAATAGCTTTAACTGGGGGTGAAAACTTTTATGGAATAGTGTTTTCGTCAAACACAGTACACAACATCAATGCTCAACTAACTTAACTATATTATATTTATTTAAAAAATGAATGCTGCAGTATTTGGGTGTATCAATGACGGTGTGCTACTTACTGTCAACGAGCTCCGCAAACCGACAGTGTTCCATGTTGAAGGCTCGCTGTGCCAACGGGTCCTTCTGTGCTAGTTTCCATTCCGCCCCGTATCGTTTCATGTAGTCGTATTCAGCGCCGCGACGCAGTTCCCGAGTTATTGTGGAGCCGTTTATTTCCTGAAAATTGGAATCTAATTAAATTGGAATTCTTTTATAATTGAACTAGCTTTTGCCCGCAGCGTCCCCCGCGTGGAGGTCGGAAATTATTCCAAGGAAACGTACTACCAGGATACAAACTATCCTATGTACTAATTTGGCACATGGATGAATTGGGTTATGCACTTTTTTTGGGATGGGTAAAAAATGTTTAACTCGCGTCAGGACACCGCGTAAGGACACGTGACCTGATCGAAAATTCGTAAGACGGAGGGAGAGTAGAAGTTGTTGACAGCGCACTCTGTTCAATTTTTTTGGAATTGTTTTAATGGAGCTACAGCTTTTGTTCTTGTACTGACAGCAAGCCACATAAATTCCTGATATTTTCGTTAGATGGCGTTACTTAGTTTTCACTTCCATGCCATTCCGGCAGGTTTTTTTTTCTGATTGAACATTTAAAAGAGCCTTCATGAGCAACTCTGCTGTAAAATTCAGCAGAGCTGCTCATGAAGGCTCTTTTAAGTGGTGCGTTTATCCACATCTTTTTGCGACATTCAGAATAAACCCTCTTAAATGTCCAAGCTCTCAAATACTCTAAATGTTGCTTTACCTGTAGTGTCTCAATTTTAGCAATAACGAGTTGTGATCCAGTATCGTAGTCTTCAGTTTCTTGTATGGGGTTCTTCAGGAAGTACAGTTTCTTCAGCCCATTCAGTTTGTTCAGTTCGCTTAGAGATCGCCACTGTAATGTAAAATCGAGGTTTAAGTATATTTTATACGAATGTTTATAGATTTTTTGGTAAGATGGATATAGCCTGACTGGTAATTAGTGACCGATACTTAAACACGTGACTTTACTCATTATGAACAACTTTTACTAGGGGACCAAACCTGAAAACGCGAAAAAAAATCAGCTGTTCCCTATATTTATGTTCTCAAAATTCGAGAAAATTTTCACATAAACAGTGCGTACTTACATTGTGTTGTGCTGGAACAGCTGAACTTATGGAATAAAAAAAACCTATAGTGTTAAAGCTTCATTCAGTTTTATAGCACTAACCAACACAAAGTCTACAATTTTGGAGATCTAATAGCAATAGAGGGGTTTTCTTTTCAATTAACTGTATTTTCTTAAAAAAGTCATTCTACAAAAACAAGTAAATTAATTTTCCAAGGAAAAAACCAAAATAATCATTTATCAAACAAGCAATACTGAATATCCAAAATGTTGCCATACTCACGTTATTAATCATATTCCTATTCAAAAACAGAACTTCCAACTGTTCGAATATATCCACCTTTTCATCTGGGATGTCATTAAACCTTATTTCAGAAAACTGACAGTCATTCAAACTTAGAACCTTTAAGTTTTTCAAACTGCCAAGGTTCATAATTTCAGACCATCGATCTAAGGGGTTGCCATCCAATTTTAAAACCGTTAAAGTTCTCAAAGTGACAGATGGAGGTGTTATTATTTTAATTCGGTTGTATGCAGCGATCATTTCGTTCAGTTTTGGCCATAAGTGCGATAGGGCGACAATGTCCGCCCATTCGTAGTCGCATACTGAAATGTTTAGTTTCTCAAGGTTGGAGAAATTGATGGACAGTTGGGCCAACGTTTCTTCTGGCATGTCGATGGCCATGCGGTTTTTGCTGTGGAAGGAGAAAGGTATAATTTTGAGATATTTTTGATACTCATTCCTTTATTTTGAACGCATGTGGTTCACAATGATTGGAGTATTGGTCAATTTAACAAGTATCTTAGTGTAGATATTTGAAAAGACAATACTTGTCATATTCAGGTTTAAAATTATAGCAGGCGCTGTCTCTTAGACTTGCGAGATACATCTATTCTATACTCAATTTGAAATTAGATTAGACATTTAAACAAACCTTTTTTACAGTGCGTTCAACCGATTGTGACTTCTATACCGAAGGCATAAGGATGGCATTAAAAGCAAAAACGGGTTACAATACCAACTGTTTACTGCAGCTGCCATTTGTCATGCCACCAATGCAATAAAAGTCAAATTCGGTTAAACGGACAGTAAAAAGGTTTATTTAAATGCCTAATCTTATTTCAAATGCAGTTTAGTATTTACCAATTTTCCAAAAATTATGATACAATCTAGCATCTCCAGAGTCTTTCTTTAAGTGGCCTAAAGATTAACAATGACAAATTCTGGTATTCAGACGATGATGGAACTATGGAAGGTTCTAGAATAAATTGTTTCTATATAATATGACGATTCATCACCAAGGAACCCTTTTTAGCATTTACAGACTGAAGGTCATCGCCCATTATAATAGCACCGCTCCAGCACAGTAACGCCCCGGCATCGCCTCGAAATATCTAGTCGTCAACGCGCCGTAAGCAAGGTGACCGCTAGTTGCCAACGCGCCGTAAGCAAGGCGCGCGATGGCTAGTCGCCAACGCGCCAACAGCAAGGCGACCGCTCGCTGACGGCACGCCACCGGTGAGGTGAAAGCTTATTGTTCATTCACAAGCGAGGCGTCACCGCGAGGCCGGCGAGGCGTCACCGCGCGGTCGGTGAGGAGCCGGCGAGCGGCCTCCTCGCTTGAAGCGTGCTGTCGGCGCGCCGTGTTACGGCTCGCGAGCCGCTCACTGTCGGCGAACCGTCCACTATTTTGTATAGCCATCGTAAAATAGACTTTAATGCCCTTTAATTATGACTTAAAATCCTAAATCCTAACTTGATTGACAAGATATTTTCCGTGTTGGAGCAGTGCTGCTATAATGAGCGATGACCTTTAGGGAAAGCTGACAAAAAGTCCAGGGAAGGGTCTCGCATAATTGATACTGTAAAAGACTACAGAAAGTCTTAACAGCATTGCTTACTTTATTATCAAGATTCAACCCTGGGATGTAGACTGAGAAAAAAAAAGTCCGTCAGTCAGATAATGAAACAATATTACACACGTATTTTTTGCTTTTTCATATTAATAAAAAATGGTTTAGATAAAACTCATTAAAGTTGGGGAGTGGGGGCACATTTTAACTCAGTGTATTGCCGTAATCTTTTATTACGTAAAAAAAGAAAAAATACGCGTCCAATTAGAACACGTCAATATATTCGACCGGCATCTCAATGCTATACACCTCCTTTAACACTTTCGACACCACCCATTTTCATAGAACTCGCCATACTTATTGGAAGTCTACGACTTTTATTATTCGTAGTTGGAAGTGAAACCTCCGGGAGGGTTGCCGGCATTACATTTTTTTAATATATTCAGATTTTATTTTCAAGGTTGATAATCTGTATTCGCTAAGAAATACCTACATTTAAAATGCGCGAGGGCTCCCGGCATCCCATATCCAAGTAGGTGAACCCTTCAGGAGGGCTCCCGACAATGAATGTCTACATTTAAAATGAGCCCTCCGCGAGGGCTCCCGACATCCCATATCCAAGTAGGTGAACCCTCCAGGAGGGCTCCCGACACTGAATGTCTACATTTAAAATGAGCCCTCCGCGAGGGCTCCCGACATCCCATATCCAAGTAGGTGAACCCTCCAGGAGGGCTCCAGACACTGAACGTGTTAATCTTTTATTAAATGTCTATTTTCACTTTTCTCGTAGTCATGGTATAAAGTATAGTATGCAACTCTTGAATAAAACGGATTTATATCGAGGGCCATGAATCACTCGCGTCGCTCAGGATTCTAACACTTGAATCACTCCCTCCGGTCGTGATTCAGTCGTTAGATTCCTTCACTTGATCGTGATTCATCTATGGCCCTCGCTTTAAATCCGTCCTTTATTCATTAGTTGCATAATATACTATTAATAATCTACAGGACGAACAAAAAAAATTATAGTCAACATTTATATTCTGAGTTTCCTCATGATGTTTTTCCTTCACCTATGTCAGTAATGTAAGTCTGAAATCGCCAACCCGTCTTGAGCAAGCGTGGCGATCAATGCTCGTGCCTTCTCTGTATGGGAAGAGGCCTTTGCGCTACAGTGGGACAGTAATAATAGGCTAGTATTATTTATTCCTATCCTATTCTGGTGATCCTAAATGAGACGAGGGAACTTTCTATCCAATACATACTTGACATCCAGTTCCTTAAGATCAGGCAGCTGCGCAGACAGCTGGATCACCTCGCGCCAGTTGCAGAACAAATTGCGCGACACATCCAGACTACGGACGGCGGGGCACAGGGACGCTACGTCTCCTGGCTTGGCTATGTTCTGGTCGTGGACGCAAACTTCTAGCAGGCGGTCGAATTTTCTGGAAAGAGGTTTAATGTAGATTAGATTTCAAGGATACACAAGATGTAGATGACTAATGAGGAGGAGAGAGCGGGCTGAAGGATTCACAAGGTGGCTAATGAGGAGAGACCTCCCCTGTTTTTTTTGGCAGGTCTTTGCTTCATTATTGGTAAGGTTACAGTAGGTTACTTTACATCATCAATTTTCTATGCTACATATTGTGACGTGCATCTTGCTGCATACTACAAAATTCAACATTGCATGCAACCTATGCAGCATATTTCAAGTACCAACCCCTGATATAAAGAAAATTACCATTTTATTTGGACAATGACGAAAGGCCGCTTAGAAATGACGTGTCACAAATAGTATAGCGTGTTTTTCGAAGGTTTTATTGAGCGAAAACTGCAGATTCCATATACATGCATACTCTGGTTGATAAAATTTGCCAAACAGGTACTCGCGTTAGGACATTGGATATCTGTTATCCCGGTAGAACGTTCCCGTGAGGTAATTTCCGACCATAACACGGGCGAAGCCGCGGGCAAAAGCTAGTATATTATTTTTATCTCACGAATCGAGGCGCGCTTTACTTGTGGTAACCAAGTGTTCAAACATGCTGTGAATGTGTGCGTGAAGACGAGTAGCGACAGCACATAACACACACACGCACACTTCCGACTTCACCATTGACTCAGACGCTGCCGAGAGCTCCTGGGCTTATACACACATTCACGGAGTGTTTGTACATTTGGTAACCACAAGTAAAGCGCGCCTCGATTCGTGAGATAAAAGTACTGTAATGCATAAATTCTGTTATTCTTCTTCTTTACATGTGGTTAGTGACTATAATAATAATAAATAATCTTTTATTTCTCCATAAGTGCATTAACAATATTCTGATCGAAAACTGGCTTGATTTAGTGCTCCAGAGTGAAAAACCCTGACTTCTAAACTAGGTTTATGTACCTGTATCTTAGAAGCCAGTGTCCCTTCAAAATGATGTGGATTTAAAAAATAGGACACATTATACACAAAAAATCCATTAGGGCAAGTCCAAGAGAAACAAAAAACATAAAAAATAAACAGAATACAAGAAAAATCCAAAAAAAATAATTAAAAAATGTGTGTATGTCTCAAGTGCAGTGGCGTATTTACCCTAGGGCCAAACGGACCATGGCCCGGGGCGGTAGGCTGCGAGGGGCGGAGCAGCCTAACCTGTCCGAGTCAGCCGAGTCAGGGTGCCCCAAGTCTCAAGCTCGCTTCGGTCGTTCTTGCATCCAAAGTTTTCCTAGTGACAGTAGTAACATTGCCTTTTGTACATACACAAAATGTTTTATTGCGCTAACACGGAACACTCAACCAAAACACCAAATGACAATGCAATGTTTTTTTTTTTTTGGGTGGGATATTATGGAATAACTTCTGCTCTGGGCGGCGCAGGACGGCCTGTCAGATTCTTACTGACTAATACCCACCCGTGTTCCTTCAGTTGCCTATGTGTTGCCAGGGGCCACGGTATCCGTTTCGGACTTTCCCGCGACACTGGCCGGCATCGGCCCTAGCGGACCCCGTTACTTGTGCTGACATTTCTTTAAGGCGCGCGTTGAACAAAACGCGACGTCGAGCCGGGCCTGTCCCTTATCGGCAGCGAGCATTGCTCATCGTCCGCAAGCCCGCGCTTACGGTGGCCGGAAATCGGCTATGGATTCCCGACGCCCAGCGGCGACTACGGGCATGAGGGCGCCTAATTTTCTTCTCCCTTGACTCCCATGTCCTCTCGCTCTGTACCATGGCCTGGACCAGGGCCAGACGCGAGAGGTCACCGTTACCAATCGTCTCCACGAGGACACGGCGGTGCTCCGCCCTAGCCGAGCAGGCCTCCACCGTGTCCTCCGGGCGATCCACTCAATGGTGACACCTGGGCGTTTCTTCTTCCGCCTTATGTGGAACAGGAACCTCCCAGCCCGCTCCAGTCTGGGAGCCAAACGTCGTAAATGCACCACGAAGTTACACCGGTTGTTGAGGACGAGTCCCAAGTACTTCATCGTCAACTCAACGCCGATGTGAACCCCTCCTACCGTTATTTGGGAACCCGACGGTGGCGTGTTCCAAGGACCATGAAAACACATGGCCAAGGAAATGTGCAGGGCTACCTCGAGTCCCAATTGCCGGATCCTATCGACGATTGTCGCTACCCCGCGTGACGCTAGTTCGGGCTCCGCCTGGTGCGACCTTCCCTGCGCCAGGACCAACGTGTCGTCAGCGTAGCAAACCACGCTGATGCCGCTAGCAGGTCGGCGCGCAGCACCCAGACGTATCCGACATCCCACAGATGCGGCCCCAAAACCGATCCCTGTGGGACATACATGTGGCGCAAGACATCTCTCGCCGGTTCCATTCTCTCTCGTGACTGGGGTAGATGACGGCCCTGTCCGTCAAATAGGCCTCGACCACACGACAGAGGTAGGTCGGCATCTGGTGATACCGGAGTGCCTCCCTGATGGAACTCCAGGGCAGGGTATTGAAGGTATTGGCGATGTCTGGAGACACTGCCAAGACGACCAAACCTCGTGCCACAGCATTCCCTGTCTGCCGCGGCGTCCACCGTAGACCTCCCTCTGCGGAAACCAAACTGGCTCTCCGCCAAATCCGGCCCCTCCCGCACTAGCCGCCTGACGAGACGGTCTGCAATGACTCTTTCAAAGAGCTTGCCCACCTCGTACAATGCAAAGTTACGGCACTATAAACGGGTCTAGGTAGCGTCACTGCTGTGGCACTTTATCCGATAGTGAGGAATGTTACTAGAATGTAGCTAGCTAGTACTTCCTAACAAATATGAAACGTATTTACAGAATTAAAATCCTTAGTAAGCAAGGCGACGGCTAGTCGTCAACACGCCGTAAGCAAGGCGACCGCTAGCCGCCGGCACGCCACTGGCGAAGTAACAGTTTATTGTTTATTCACAAGCAAGGCGTCACCGTGCGGCCGGCGAGGTGCCACCGCGCTTACGGCGAGGCGCCGGCGAGCGGGCTCCTCACTGGCCGCGCTGTCGGCCCGACGGGTGACGGCTCGCGGGCCGCTCGCTGCCGGCGAGCCGTCCACTATTTTGTTTAGCCATCGTAAAATAGACTTTAACCCATTTGACTTAAAGTTCTAACTTGATTGACAAGTTATTTGCCGTGTCGGAGGCGTGCTGCTATAACGAGCGATGACCTTTATAGTTATATTTGTTCTCAAATGTCATGATTTCATGAAAAAGTCTTTCAATGGACACACACTGGGGTTTTATATTATAATATTAAAACTTTTTGCTTTTTTTCGTTAATTTATGGGGCGGCAAACCTTACAGGCCCAGGGCGCTGAATCTTAATTAAAATACGCCACTGCTCAAGTGTGTTTGTCTGGAGTTATGAGTGAGTGGATGTTTGAAGGGCTCCGTATCAAAATGTCCTAATAGCAAATAGGTCTATTAGCAAAACGACCCATAATCAAAACGACACTTTAGCAAAATGTCCTATTAGCAAATGGTCCTATTAGCAGAACGTCCTACTTGTAAAGTACAGTAACATTGAAAAATCACTATCGGTTTTTACCCGACTGAGGCGAAGCCAAAAAACAGGGTTAGGTGTTTGACCTTGGGCACGCCACAATTGCGGCGATAAGTCCGGGGCCTTTAAGGAGTGGCTAGAGAGGCGCCACGGCGTCCTCTCCTTCCGCCTGACGCAGGTCCTCAGCGGACACGGTTGTTTCGGGAGGTTCCTGTTTTGCATAAGGCGGGAGGAAATTGCCGGGCGCCACCACCGCTGTGTGGATCGCCCGCAGGATACGGTGGAGCATACGGTGGAGGCTTGGGCGGAGCACCACCGTGTGTTCGTGGAGGCGATCGGCGGCGGTGACCTCTCGCGTCCGGCCCTGGTACGGAGCGAGAGGGCATGGCAAGCCGTCACCTCCTTCTGCGAAGCAGTAATGATCGCGAAGGTGGAGGGGGAGAGACAAATTTTGCACCCTCACGTCCCTAGCTGCCACCGTAGGAGATGCCCTGGGCGTCGGGAATAGCGAGCCGATTTCCGGCCACCGTAGGCGCGGGCTTGCGGACGGAGAGCAATGGGTAGCTCGCCGTCCGATAAGGACCAGGCCTATGTCGACGGAGCGTCGTGTCCTACGCGCGCCTCATAGAGATGTCAGCACAATTGACGGGGTCCGCTAGGACCGATGCCTGCCGGGGTTGCGGGAATTCCTAAGGGGAGACCGTGGCCCCTGGCAACGAACAGGCAAGGGAAGGTACACGGGTGGGTTTTAGTTAGTTAGAGTCTGACACGCCCTTCCGCTCCGTCCAGAACGGGAAAAGTCATTTGATGACTTCCCATACAAAAAAAAGGTGTTTGACCTGTATGTATGTAATGAAATGATAAATCAAAAATCCTAACCAAAAAGTGTAAAATAAAAAACCTTTTTTTTGTTTTTTTTTAATTGATGAAGAGTCTCCGACTGGAGGCGTAGCGTGGTATAACTGTACTATTTTCCGTTCTTTTGTTTTTAGAACCATTTGCTCATAGGACGATTTGCTAAAAGGACATTTTGCTTAAGTGTCGTTTTGATAATAGGACTATTTGCTATTAGGACGTTTTGATACGGAGCCGTTTGAAGGTGTGTGAATGTAAGTGAAAGAGTGAGTGTGACTGTGAGTGAAGTATGAGTGAGTGAGCGAGCAAATGCGCGAGTATATCAATCATAATTGACTAACCTGGTGTCAGAGTTTTAAAGTCGCCCATGGGCTTCTGACTAGACTTCACATGCCGTCGAGAAATATCTCTCAGGCATGCCGGTTTCCTAACGATGTTTTCCTTCACCGTTTTTGAGGCAAGTGATAATTATACGATACGCACATGAATCCGAAAAGTCAGAGGTGCGTGCCTTGGGTTCGAACTCGAGACCTGTGAATTGGCAGGTCGATGGTCACACCACAAGGCTATCACTACTGCACTACTCCTAATACTCTTCGTTTATTTTCGGGGTTTTTTTTTCGCGTATTGATTTTCCGACGTTCCACTTAGCGCCGAGAGTTGAATATCCAACAGTGTATTTTCTTGACGCGCTGGGATACGCGCTGAAAGCACGCTGTTGGATTCTCAACGCTCGCTCAATACCGAGAGTTTAAAATCCAGTGTACGAAAAAAAAACACCACAGTAAAAATCGTCCGTGCGAACGACGGCTTATTGAGAAGTAAATTATAATGATAAAGGCAGTTATAGGCTGACCAGAAAAAAATCATCGAGTGCAACATAATATGAGATATGAAGTTATTGATACTTGTTATATGAACCTACTACCCACTTCCTATGCTAGCTACCTTGTTTATTAACACGCAAAGATGATCATATTTCAAACGCGTTTTCTTACGCCAATTCAATACTAAAGTTATGAAAAAAATGGGTTTTACACTTACAGGATGCTGGTGATAAAGTAGGTTTAATGTATATTGGATCAATACAATACGAATAAAAGATGGAATGTAAAGCTCAACTCCCACCGTGCGCCATATCGCGGACGCACGCGCACCAGCCCGCACGACGCACCGTGGGAAACCTAACGTGCGTGGTAGCGCAAGACGCGTGCGTGGCGGTGCGTCCTCGTGCGGGCTGGTGCGCGTGCGCGATGTGGCGCACGGTGGGAGTCGAGCTTTACAGCAACTGCTGATTCACGCAGCAGTTTGTTGACGTGCACATTGAGATTAGCTGCATTGCAGTATAAACATTGATTATTAAAATATAGTGTGTCTGACAAGTATTCTTGATAAATGCAACACAGAAGTAGACCAGCTGAATAGGGATGTTGTTGACTGGGGAAAAAATAACTATTTAGTCCGGCAGTCCGATAATAAAAAAATATAAGACACGTATTTTTTGCTTTATAGATAAACCGCATTAAAGTTGGGGAGCGGGGGCTCGCTACGTCACAAGTCAGTATAAAATCTACCGGGTAGTGACGGCAAGCCACATTTTAACTCAATGTATTACCGTAATCTTTTGATTACGTAAAAAAAGAAAAAATATGTGTCTAATATTTTTTAAACCACACAAACGAAAAAAAAAATTTTTGTCAGCGTCCCTAAGGTACACACAGCACAGAGACGCATTGGTGGCGGCTGCTAGATGCGGCATTAACAACACTTTCTATACAAACCAAGTGTCTGTTTACTCGCACTGAGTCTATGACACCAATGAACCTTAGAGACTGACAGCTTTGAAGGCTGTCCGTGACAGAATTTCTCAACACATTTTAGACATCTCAAATTTTATTAATACTGTCACCTATGTCATCTGTAGACGCTGCCGGCACAGCGATTCTGTGCTTGGGTAGACAGCATATATTAATAAAAAGATCTGTCAGTCATGACTCATTAAATTACGTATGATTCACCACCATTATAATAAAAACAAACAATTCCACTCACTGTTTCTGATGAATTTTCTCAAAGCCAACCATTTCAATGAACGGTGCACCCATCTCTCGTTTCCACTCATTGATAACCGTTCTGCGGTGAGCAGCCACAGTCTCATCCTGGAATAGATAAATAGTTACGGATAAAAATAAGGAACTTACGTAACGTCTACGTCTATGGTCCTTCTTGTTACTTCATCGTATTGAGTCATTTGAATGAACTGGAAAGAAGGGAATGATGTTTCTGAGCGACAGAAAATGAAAACGTTACAAGAAAATTCTGGACAAATAGGCCGAGCACAGCCTGTAGTATGCTATGGCAATAATTGGGACATAAATTTTGTTCAGTGTTTATGGTTTTTTGATAACTGACTATTCCTCACAAATGTTTTATTGCTAACATAACTAACACTTCGAGTAATGTGAGTTTTAATCTGCTAAAAGCAGAAACTTATTCACAGAAAGGGGCTCAGCTATAACTTTTATTATTGTTCATAAACTTAAGCAATAAAGTACATTTATTGATTAACTCAAGAATTTAAATTTTATGTACAACATTATTTTGTGGAGTTAGTGCAGCATTAAATGAACATTCTAATAAGACCAATAAGCAATCTAGACAAAAAAACAGCCTTGACATGCAGAGACAGATTCAAAACAAGCATACTACCCACGCAAACACTTATTCAGCCAAGTCTTTATGTAGGTGGAATGACCTAATGCGTGTACACTTTCAATGAAGATTAAAAAAATATTTTAAAAAGTTTGTTTTTGTTTTCACAGTTGCTCTTACTCACCTCACGATCTCCGTAGTATTTCCTGATCGCTTCAGCACAAGTTTTAAACGGAGCAATTTTATTGGGACGAATAAAAGAACCTGCCCCAGGTTTGCATGTCTTGAAATACTGTACGTCGTCCACAGAACCGTCGTGCTTACCCCTCACTGGGTCATCCCACTCGACGCCGAGCCAAACACCTTTATACCCGTGCACATCGCCGATATACTTCACCGTACCAAAATCATCATTACTCTTTACACGACTACCGATATGCACTTGAATTTCGCTTTCATCGGTACCATTGCGGCTATCCATGGTACCGTTGCAAAATTTTGGTATTAAGTTAACAGGCATTGCGCCCACCATTATTTTTTTGTTTTCGAAAAAGGAACTGTTTATCAAAAGAAAAACAGGCTGATTTTTTCCCCGAAAACTGTTGTCACTTTACTTGTCAAACTACGTCGCTACTAGGTAAGGCAAAAGAATTATAACCGTTTATAATTTCCTTTTTTAGTCGACTTTAATAGTCGATTAAAAAATACGTAAGTGTTTGAAGATGCAATCTAGAAACTGATTTTGAATATTTTCTTTCTACTTCGAAAAATATACGAAAAAGTTAAAATGTACATATACGATAAATCATTAGCAAGTCTAGTAAAATTTTGTGCACCCAAAATATTATCTTGCAAATTGCTAAGTTATTTTTTTTAATTACAAACACTCTTATTCCAAGTCAGGTCTATGGGGTACATAGTAGAAACCTATCGAACGCTGCCCGACACACAGGGCACATTGCGAAGTTGCAATGAGTTCAGGTAAGTTAGTTTTTTTTTTTAATAGTTTTACTCGGTCGTAAACGGCTGAGCATGAGGTTCTGGGTTGGATTCCCCGGTCGGGCAAAGTGTTATTATTAGTTTTTCTATCTGAATTTTTTTTGTAGCAGGTCCGGAGTCTGAAATTGTGCCTGTATAATAAGCTCACCCTCTATTACATGAGATTTATACCTAACTGGCGAAATGTGACTGCACCTCTACCTAGCCCTTTGGGGATTACAGGCCCATGTTGTCCCGTGAAAATAATTTAGTTTTAGTAAATTTATGTAATGTCATAGATTAGTAAGTTATGTTACATCACTAGGCGCATAAAATGTTGCCGGCTTCATAAACAAAATTAAGATTTCTTTGTTTACTTTTGACAACGCCTGCCTGCCATTTGTAAAATAAAACAAGTAGAACTTAAAAATAGTCGGAATCTAAATCCAGTACCATAAATTCCCTAAAATTTACTATTTTTAGTTTGTTTGTTTTACTGAACCAATAACTTATTGAACCAGTGCTGCCAGGAAAAATTTAGCACTACTTAGTTCATTCTAGTGCTAGTCAAAAGATGGCAGGACCAGTATCGTTTCGAAATAAAATTCTAAATGGTGATTGGTGGGTGCACGGGAATAGGTTATAACCCGCCCAAGTATGGTAGAAATACCGAATAAGGACGAGAAATGTAAATTCGCGTTCCGATTCGCGTACTGAAGTTCAAAGCTGTAAGTTTTTCGAACAGTGAACATACGCTTATCATTCGACGTGGAAGCTTTTGACGGAATTGACGGAAGCTAAGTAAGATCTCGTAATGTGAATCGGACAGCAATAAACTAGGATTCGCGACCGCCCGGTTCAATGTTCCATTTATTTTCATTCGTTGTCTCGGCGCGGCGCTAGCGTCATCTCGCTCACAGCTTTCCGAAATCGGGAATCGGGACGTAAAAAGTGTTTTTTGACAAAAATGGCTACCGAAAGTGTCCCAGACGTGTACACCAGTCGATAATACGGAAATGCTCGTTTGTGTTTGTGGAAATATGCAGTTTATAAGTGAACAATTGTTTCGTGCTGTGCAGTAGTGCATACGGATTTGTCACGACAAAGGATAAGAGCGTCAAAATGAGGTATGTACAATATAACGAGTTCATCGCTCCTCGGAGCTTTCGTTAGCAAAACAAATAAATAATTACAAAGATGATCATGCATGCGTCGATCTATTTACGTCCATGTAGTATTTACTGCACCGGCGGTCTTCCTTTTCATCGGCAGACTGTTTTTTTCATAGATATTACAACGTAAACATAGCACGGGCGTGCGGTCGTTACGGTTCATCGATTACTTGATTACGATCGTAATTACATACGTTTATGAATGACATCGTAATTAGAGGCTGTAAAAAAGTGTGCCTTGATCATTCCTGCATGCATTAATTGTAAAAGATACACGCGTTTCGGAGACATTTATCGATTTTTCCTCGCGTTGCGTTCCCCCACACGATGTGTTTCATATTATTTTCTGAGAAAGTGATGTAAATAGGAATTTAGCAGTGACCTTGCGAGGGTTCAGAGGTAATTTGTTAAATTGGGGCATGGTTTGTCCAATAGGGATGTCCCTTAGCACCATATGCGTAATGTTTCGCCGAAGTGGGGTGTATGGGACCCCCAGGAAGGGTATCTCGTTAAAACGAATACATATGACTAATAATAAACACCCCACCCCTATTTCTGCGTAAAAATAAATTCCTTACTTGTTATTGCATTGCAATGTATAGTTGATTACTTAAAATTCTGACTTATCACTTTGTTTAATCTCAGATAGTGTAATAATTATATTTCTGTAAGATAAGCCAGGTAAATGAACCTGTGATAATTTTGTTTACATAATTGAGTCATAAACTCTAGATAGTAGAAATTCAGATATCATTTTTATTCATAAAATATTTTGTCATTGAGTATTTCCTGTGTGATGTCACTACCTATGTAAACAAGTTGGTTAATTCTGTATTCAAATTAATTTAGAAACTAATCAGTCAATTTAAATGAGATTACTTATAATCATTAAGTATTTCCTTGTAGGTAAGTATGGGTAATTAATTCATATTATTGAGATTAGAGACAAAATTACCCAAATAAGGTAAATTGTAGGCTTATGGTATTCATGAATGAATTTGTATCTTGTGTTTAATTAGCTCATGTACATAGCGCTTACAAAATAAGGAAGTGTTGTTATTGGTATAATGTTTACCATAAAGATCTAAAATTCTAGAATCTAGAATGATAGAAGAAGAAGGTTGTATAGGATAGGCAGTCACTCCATGTAAAATACTAGTATTTAGCTCTGTGACACTGGAAACTGACCACAACATAGTTGAGAAAGGGCAGTTGATAATGAGAAGAAGGTTGGACATATCCAGCTTTTTGGTAATGTGGTCATCATTAGATTCTGTTTCCTGCATACCATGATAACCATTGAAACGGGTTTTGTCTATGGAAGAATAGACAAAATGACAGATTGTGATTGTTTATCTGCCATTTTGTCTATTCTTCGGTCAACAAAACACGTTTCTATTGTAGTCATGCTAAGCGTGCAGGAGAGTTTTAAACTTTCTTGTTTATTATTCCTCTTTGGTTGGTTCTATTCTATAATATAGCTAGAAATGGGGTGGATACTGAGATGACGGCTGCTAGAGATAAATGGAAGAAGACATTGCTGCAGCAAACAATAAAATAAAATTGGATAAGGGCAGGAAGATGATGGTTGGTCCTGTGCCAATGTGACCCCATAATCTCATCCTAACAGGATGTTTAAGGGCAATATCACTACCTAACATTGTCATTAAAAAAACATGTAATCCGTGTGGGAGGTGATATTTTTGTATGAATAATTTTTATCTGGACATACATGTTTCATTTATTTATTTAAACTTTTCGCACTCAAAAAAGGTACAAAGGCGGACTTAATGCCTTAGGCATTCTTTACCAGTTAACTAAGGGTAGAGGGTGGTGTCTCATTCCTGGTCAAATCAAATCTGCTGCCCAGCTGAACACAAGCTGATGTAATTATTATTGTAATGTATATCATATTTTTTTTTAGTTTTATCATTTTCTTATTTTAGAAGTTGCAGGTGACACACATTTTACCACTTTGGAAGTGTCTCTCGCGCAAACTATTCAGTTAAAAAAATGATATTAGAAACCTCAATATCATTTTTGAAGACCTATCCATAGATACCCCACAAGTATGGGTTTGATAAAAAAAAAAAAAAATTATAGGTAAGGATATTAGCCCATCGTCATCAGGAAGCCCAAGCTGCCGATGTTCAGGGCTCTAGAGAGAGGAACCTCCTCACTATGCGTGCCTTGCCCAGAAAGCAGTAGCTTTCTGAATCAAGCCCTTGACCCAGCCGTGCAATGAAAGCCTCCTGAGGTGTTGTTCGAGTCTCCGGTATTACGCCATTAACCGTAACGATTATCGATACAATGATTGCAGAGTCCAATTATTATTATTAAAAGTCTGCGATGTCCCAATGCGGGGCAAAACCCTCTCTACTCTTTTATCCAATTCTCTATTTAAAGTAGGGATACATCGATACGCCTTTTTGCCGATACGATACCGATACTCTTATAACAATATCGCCGATGCCGATATATCGGCAAACTTAGAGTATCGCCGATATATCGGTATCGGTATCGGATGCATCCCTAATTTAAAGCTGCTAAGGACCAGTTCTTGTTGAAGGAGTCCAACTGATGCAATGTTTCACCAATAATATAGATTCATGTAAGATTACACAAGAGATTAAGTTATTTTAATTTTTTATTTAACTTTAATCCTCTCTCTTACCTGTACGCTATGCACGCATGGCTCAATAGAAACGGGTTTTGTCGACGAAAGAATAGACTAAATGACAGATAAACAATCACAATCTGACATGTCTATTCTTCCGTCGACAAAACCTGTAGAAAACCCGTTTTCTATGGTCCTCATGCATGCTTAGCGTGCCAATGCGTGGCCAGTTGCTACTGTCCATCAAAATAATAAAACCTCTTTCAGACCATAATGCATTCATTACCTTCCATATTAAATAAATAAATATTCAGCCTTGATATTTTTTTAAAATTAATAAACTAATGGAAACTGTTCAAAATATTCCTAACAATTTTTATGAATGACGCAGAGGATACTAGGAATTGGGAATTTACTATGTTAAAAGTTATTACTTAGTCATCAGTGTGTTTATGATTAGTCTTACTATATTTGAAGTTTTTACCTTGAATTGCATCTACGTAATTAATAATTATGCCAGTCAGTATGTCAGTCTTTTCCTTTAAAACAGTTTGTGAATGACCTACTTTACTTATAAATCAGTTACAATTCATACTAGGTATGTTTTTGTGTAATTCTTAGAATGAGCTGGCAACCTGTCATAGAGGGAAAAAAATGTTCTTAAGTTTTTATTTAACTGCAACTGTCTAAGGCTCTTTTTACACGGCACGGTTTCTTTACGGTACGGCGTATAAACCGCACCGTAGAAAAACGTTTCCGTCAACAAGTTGCGTAGTGATTTATTAAATATAAATCCCCCTACACGTTGGGCGAGCCCGTAGACCGAGCGCGCTCGGCCAACGATACTGGGCCTTTTTGCGCGTATTTGCCCCGTTGGTCGAGCAACGTGTACTGGGGGTTAACTCTGACGACCGTGCCTACACAAGGCGTATAAACCGAGCCGTAGAAAAAACGCGTCCGTCAACAAGTTGCATAGTGATTTATTAAACATAAATCCCCCTACACGTTGGGCGAGCCTGTAGACCGAGCGCGCTCGGCCAACGATACTGGGCTTTTTTGCGTGTATTTGCCACTGACGACCGTGCCTACACAGTACACACGGCGAATAGTTTTACCGTAGTTTTTCACGGTCGAAAAAACGTGTATACGAATGGTCTAATGCGATTCACATTGGAAAAAAAGAACTTCAATTCACCCCCTATTGGCCCCTATTTAAACCCTGTAAGGGATGAATATTCTAAAACCCTTCTTTGGTGTTACAAAAAGCTTTGTTATAAGTAAAAAGAATTTTTGTGCAAAATCTCATGCTTCTTGCTTGACCCAACGCGAGCTGTTTAAGCTGTACATTATCTGTCTGTGAGTGAATTTAATAAGTAATTACTTAGATCCTAGTTTTTACTACATAATGTCAAATAAGGCACGTAAGAGGAGCTCGTCGCTAAGTAATACCTGCCGCACGGCTCGATCCATCCGGTTAAGTTACGCTTGCCGATGTTGGTATGTGGATGGGTGACCATCTTAACATACCGAGACTCCTCCGTGCCACGGAAAACACGTCGTTAAGCCGTTGGTTCCGGCTGTCATTCGTGGATCTTTGACAGTCGTTACGTACGAGTCGTCAGAAGCCCGAAAGTCTGAGACCAGTCTTACCAAGGGGTATCGTATTACCCAGTTAGTGGGTTGTGGGGGTCAGATAGGCAGACGCTCCACGTAAAATACTGGTATTTGGCTGCATCCGGTTAGACTGGAAGCCGACACCAATATAGTTGGGAAAAGGCTAGACAGATATACATATTAGGAGAATAAATTCACCCTAAAATGTCAAAAAAAATCTATTTCTACAATGATAACTGCTGATGATTTCTACATTTTTACTGTTTCATAGAATTTTCTGTAATGAAACAATCCTTTGCTACCAAATTGCTGATACCTAAAAAACTGGCCACTCAGACCCAAGAGACACACTTTAGTAATTGCAAAATAATTCAGTATTTGGCCGCTCCTACACACCTGTCAACTGGCCATCCTATATTAATGAACTGGTTTGTTCAAGGCAGTTTACAGTTACGAGAACGAAATATTCAGCTGTGTGACATTTTGATAGTCTGTTGCAACAGTTTTTGGCTTGACTATTGATACACCTGGTTTTTTTTTTAAAGCATTAAATTCACTCTGGCTTTAGCCCTGGTTATTAAGTTTAGTAAACGTTAAAGCTTAGTTTCCTTGCAAATATTTCTAGTAATATTGTTCTGACATGAGAAAAAATTGTAATAATTCGGGCCATGATTCTGGGTGATGAAACTGTCCTACCAAAAAACTATAAATTAATCATAAATCATAACATAAATCCTCTCCCCCACAGCAGTGTTTTGATCGCGCGATAATAACGCAAGCGTCTTGGCGATATCTGTTTTCAGTACATTTTGTATTAGGACGGCCACGAAGTTACACACTGCTGCGATAATAACGCCGCAATAAGTTTAGGTCGCGTGTCTCCGTCCTGCGATATTCCGATATGTGTTCTTAGAACATTTTGTATTAGGACGCATGCGATCTTACCCACGTTTGCGTTATTATCGCGCGATAATAACGCGCCGGTGAGGGTGAGGCATTACCCTCTGACTTATCACACTGATTGCATTATAATAAACTAGTTTCTTGGAATAAGGATTTAAAATTTAGTAATATTTGAAGTTGAATGCAAAATGAGTTTGTGATGACTCACAATTTTTTTCGTGCACCTAAAATTATTTTTTCCTTTTCATCTTGTACAGACTCCAGCACATCAAGTTACTACAATCTGTCATTTATTAGATTTTCAACTTTATCCCAAAATTTGACAGATTGCAGTAGGTTGATGTGCTGGCGTCTGTACCTACTACCTACCTAGTGGCTTTATAAGAGAAATACTTTAGTACTTCGTCATGTTACATTAACGTTACTAACGTATTCAAAGTCAAGGTTACATGCAGGGATTGAGTCACTTTCCTTTGTGTTAAGTCTATGTAAGTAATGTTTAATTACCTATCATAGCAGTACCTACCTGTGTTAAAATATGTATAATCTACATATAATGTCCGTGAGACAAGTATGTCGTTACAGTTAAACCAGAAAAGTTATGCGCTTCGGTAATCTTCCTGTTATCAAATCAGCACGAACGTCGCGCCACAGAGTAACCCACTACAGAGGAACTGCAGCGCTTTGAATAGTAGTGGAAGTCTGTATGAAGTGTTCTTTATGTCGGGTGACCTACTCCGATAGTCCGATTGCGCTCGTTATCTGTCAGTCAAAAGTTTTTTGGAAATGCATAGAGTTTTTAATGTATTATTTTCTAACCATGGTACTTACGCTGAACAAAATATGCAAGTACTAAATACTTCCGAGGTTGTAGCAGCACCGTATAAATATATAGATCTCATCATCGCGCGTTCGTATTTGCCGAAGACACAGATGAATACAGAAGGGACAATCCGCAGTTTAGGTATGAAACTAGAAGTACGCGGCAGGTCCGCCTTGCTGGGCCAATTCAGTGAGTGTAACGTAGTCAGAAAACCTAAGAGTCACGCGATAGAAAGAGAGGCAACTTCTAGGTGGATATAACTGTAGGTGATTAGCGCTGTACGACCTGAATTGCACTTTATTGTGTCGTAGCAAGAATCGCTTTTTCTATTAATAATTTTGCGGAGTGTGCCATCTAGTAATCTATGCCGAAACGCATAACTTTCCTGGCAGGTCTGTACTATTATATTATTATACTTCTACTTAACAGCCTAGCATTTTGAGGGTATTATATTCGATCGCCATTTTGAATAGGACGCCGGATCAGCCCCATTGTTTTTAATTTGTTTAAAAGCTCGCGTTATCCGGTAAACAGTAGGTCAACCCTACCCACTCGGTCATAACCCGCTGGTGTCGTAAATCGCAACACACACAATATTATGCTATGAGGAAGAGCAACGTTCTCCCATATTTATGACTATACCCCTATAATTTGTCAATGGGGCCCATGCTCAGCACTGTCATAGTTATGGTTTG
This sequence comes from Conistra vaccinii, assembly GCA_948150665.1. Lineage (NCBI taxonomy): Eukaryota > Metazoa > Arthropoda > Insecta > Lepidoptera > Noctuidae > Conistra > Conistra vaccinii. The sequence continues at coordinate 14,298,789 of OX411341.1, read as the reverse complement.
ATATGGACGCTTTGGGATAGCGATAGAAAAGAAAAGAAATAAAATGTAAGAATTGGGACTCGCAAAGAAGACTCATGAAGATATCCAATACGCAATACTCAATATTGTTATAGCATGCCACATATAGGTATTCTTAGGTGGTAAACTTATAATTACGTCATATGGACCCTGTCGGGCACAGCAAAATAAGTGAGTTAGGTTCATAAACTAAACACTCGACTCGCGACTCTTTTTTGCCAGAAACTACACACTTTCTCAAGTGTCTGTTTCTGGAAAGCACTTGGCTTTCCAGAAACAGACACTTGAGAGATCAGCACTTATTTCAACCATTGAAAAGAATTGTTTATAAAAAAAAAAAAGGGATTTTGTCCTCTTCGTCTTTCGTATCGGAACGAACTACAAAAACATTGAAAAAAAAATAGGTCAGTCAGCAAGGTGATATCTGCTGGGAACTTGTAGTATAGCCTACTAGTTGCGCGCCGCGGTTTCACCTGAATAAGTCTTGATCCTAGGGGAATATCGGGAAAAAAAATATCCTATGTCTTAGCCTAGGTCATTGTCTACCCATGTGCCAAATTTCATCCAAATCCGTTCAGCCGTTTTAGCGTGAAACCGTAACAAACAAATTCACTTTTCGTATTTATGATATTATTATAGTTAGAAAGCTCACATTGCACCAGCTAGTTACCTAAGGCTAACAAGGAGCTTAAAAACTTACCAAATACTAGAATAATTACCCTTTTTACATCAGCATTATGTCATAAACGCGAACCATGTTATCACCTGCATCAAAAACTTGATGATAATGGCCAACATCCTAAAACGACACCAATGACACTACTTCCTCCCAAACGGAGGGGACAATTAGTACCAATTAATGTTATTTTACATAATTTTAGGGCTGACAACGTTCGCCAGTAGAAAATAACATCACAAAACATTACGCCTCTATTCCCCGAAAGGTTGGGCAGAGGTGGACGTGTAGTACTGCCACATTTCGCCAGTTATGTTTAACTCCCATGTAATAGGGTCGAGCCTAATGCCAATAACCGGGCACAAATCCAGACACCTGGCTGCTACTAATAAATTCCAGATAGAAAAATCCAATCTTTTCATGTGGTTAGTGACTAACCTAGTGTCAGAGTTTTAAAGCCGCCCATGGGCATCTGACTATCCGGCATGTCTGAGAGATATTTGCCGACGACATGTCAAGCCAACATGCCGTAACAAGCAACAAGGGCCTAAAAAGTCAGGTGGGCCGCTCTGCAGGTTCAACTTAGTCAGGTGGGGGCAGTCCAATGAGCTACAGTGCCACTGAGCCATATCACAGACAATGCCTCACCTCTTGTCGTGCTTGCTGTGCAATAAGAACTGCACTCTATGGAAGACCTTTGCGAGGCCTACGATAACGCTGTCAAAGTGACCGATTTCTGGACCCTATCTGAATGATATTGAAGGATATTGCTAATAGAATAGAATAGAATTTCTTTATTTCGGACACAGATATCCATATAGTGTTAGTAACATACAAAAATTTACTTATTGCCTAGTGTTAGTAAAAATCAGCCTCCGCACAAACTGCTGTACAATCGGAGAGCCGAAGCTCTCGGCTACAGTTTTCAGGATGCTGTTCCGACTGCCCCTCACTCTCCTCAGTAGCGACGCAGTTAATACATTGCTTCATATGTTCGAAAAATTTGTCTGCTTCACAACGTAAATCACGCAATGAATGTAGTTGAACTGTCAAAATTAAATCCATTGCTACTGTAGTGACTAAATGCGTTCTGCGTTAGCTCGCAGGTCGAAGCTTATTTAAGATAAATGGAATAGATGATAGATGAAGAAGAAAATAACAATCAACAAAGGGCAATTGAAGGCCTTAGTCATTTCGTAATACGTGACCTCAGATTTTTTCTTATTCCCTTCAAGCAAAGGGCCTCTATTAAATCAAATCGTTTACAAATCAAATCAAACAATACAATTAAAATAAATTACTTTTTAATCGATTTTTAAATCGATGATATTTTATTCATACCGATGCCGATGCAATACTTTTGAAGTACCTAGAGTATAAAGAACAGAAGGGCCAATTTTATTGACCGTTACTCAAATATGCCAAGGTGAGATGTGCGATCGTTTTCTATAGAACTTTATTACTTAAGTGAGTCAGCTGACTACCACAGAACAGCGTTGCCAGATTTTTTTTTCGCCATGTCGGGATTCTGAAACTTTTTGAGTGAAAAAAGCGGGATTCTTTCGTCGAAAGCAGGACGTAGTAAAAACGCGTATATAGGTAATCAGAAGTTTTTTAAATATTTATCTTTTTATTTGAGTTCTAATTTACGTTTACGTGACAATAGATAGCAAAAGTAGCCATAGAAAATGTATTTTATTAAAAATATGATATTTTAAATCACCCTATCGTTAGGTAGAATTGAGTCTTCTTAGTCTTACGCGCCGGGTGGGTGGCCAGTCCACACTTGTTCGTGCCACCCGGCCGCGCTTCCTCAGCATACTGCACCCACGCTCGAGTTATTCCCGAAAAACGGGATTGAGCCTGTCCCGCGCGGGACATTAAAAGTTGATAAAAAAATCGGGACGTCCCGCCAAAATCGGGACGTCTGGCAACGCTGCCACAGAACAGGAAAACAGTAGAAGTTCAAGAAAAAAATTAATTGCTCACTTAAGTACAACGCAAGAGCAGTGACAGCATAGTGGTGTGACTGTCAGACTGCCAAGTCGTAGGTCTCTAGTACGAACCCAAGAGAACCTCTGACTTTTTGAATTCATATGCGTATTGTATAATTATAATTATCACTTGCTTTAAAAACGGTGAAGGAAAACATCGTGAGGAAACCGGCATGCCTGAGTGTATTTCTCGACGGCATGTGAAGTCTAGTCAGAGACCCATGGGCGGCTTTAAAACTCTGACACCAAGTTAGTCACTAACCATACGAAAAGAAGATTGTACAACTAATTGTAGCACTCCTACACTAATACCAATGCAAAATCAATAAGTACACTATTGATTTTGCGTTGGTATCAATGTAGAAGTGTTTCCGTGCCTTTGAAAGCAGGTTAAGCCGTTGGTCCCGGTGGTCATTTGTAGATCTTTGGCAGTGGTTACGGGTAGTCAGAAGCCCGAAAGTAACAACCAGTCTTACCAAGGGGTAGCGTATTACTCAGTAACTGGATTGTGGAAGTCAGATAGGCAGTCGCTCCTTGTAAAATACTAGGTTTCTTCTGGGCAAGCGTGTACCATCTTCGACCGCATATATACCGCTTACCATCAGGTGAGATGATGACCAGTCCGTCAGCCTGTTGAATTTAAATTTATTGACAAGCAAAAAGGCGATTAATCTATGCATTCTCTACAATAAGCATATTTTTGATTATATTGTTTTTGTGAGCCATACAATTATAATTATAGGTTTTAGTCTACATGAATGAAATCGTAGAAATGTGATCTCATCTAAATGTTATAATAATATTCCAACTTTCAACACAATAATATAACAAATATAGTGAAAGTAAAACAAAGCCATGTTGTTTTTTATTGTTCTTCAAACAAAAATGTTGTATTAACAAAAAAAAATAATTATGTTCTATTCCAAGCCAAATTTTTTTACGGGCTAGCTAATCCTTGTAGACAAGTTTCTGAACAAATGCCAAAATGGAGAGATCAATCAGAACTGAAAATTTGGGCCACATCATTCTAAAAGAATGCTTGTACACACGAAACCGTCAGACTGCTCAGTTTCAACGACTGGCTACCAGGTAATACCTGGCAACAAGTAATTACTCCGCAGCCAAAGCTCGTGAAGACAGGCTTATCAATATAATTATTCATGTTCTCCAGACAGACTATAACTGTGCTATAACAAGAAATCTCTATTGCCCAAGTCTTCCTTCCTTCATTTCCTTTTAATACTTAGATTCTATTAACGATCTTTCGTTCGACAAAAACCCACGAACTCTTCGATTTTAGAGCATAATTCTCTTTAAAAGCTTTCTGAAAAGCAGCAGAGTACTCATTAAGACGGCGGCGACCCTTGAATTGTCCATACAAACGTAATACCTAAATCATTTGCAATTTGAGCATATTTCCATCATATTATGTTAATATTTGGATTTAGACAGTATTTATCTAGGCTTGTACATCTTTTTTTTTTCCAAAATCTTACCTAAAATGAAGTTTAAGCGAATTGAATTTCGCACATTTTTACAGCTAAATGACATGTTTTCATACTGTTTTTTCGGTATTATAAACAATAATATTTGGAATATTGTTTAGTCAGGAGCATAGCTTATATTATCAAGTTACAAAGTATAGAAAAAATTATGAAAGAATATTAAGTTTTCATTCATAATTTTTGGTATTACGAAACACCACAAATTTATCATAAGTTCCGATAGCTCGTAACAACGCTAACAACACACAACACACATAACACACAACAGACACAGACAACAACAACAACACCACAACACAACAGAACAGAGATAACAATATTCCAAACGCATTTTCCTCCATCTCGACTTGCAGTTGCGAGCCGTGTTCGCCGGACCCTTAATGAAAAAACTTGCCACTCTTTAGTGCATTCGCAAGCGTGACTCAAAGAAAAAGTTTGCGTTTTAAAACTTAGTCTATGGTTAATTTCTACGGAAATGTTGACCAGCTTTTGATCTGTTTATTGAGTTGTTTGACTGGGTCTGGAAAAGGTCAAGAAGACTTCGCAATATTTATTTAATTCGAATAGTTTTTACATCAATAGTACCTACCTAATCTTGGTCCTCAATAAATTGTAGTAGCAGCAGCTTGTTACCGCTAAACTACCTTACTTTTGCCGATTCACGGTCTCCAGAGAGCCTAGTGCTAGTTTCATTTAACCTTCTCGATCAAACGCATCGAGCGCGTTTGGCGTTCCGATTGGCCCTTCACCGGTGAAGGCCGGCCGGCTGCCAATCGGAGCGCCAAACGCGGTCGATGCGTTTGATCGAGACGGTAAAATGAAACTCACACTAAGCTCTCAGTTCTCCACTCAAGAACACGTCGACACCAATCGGAGGCCGGGATTGGTTCTACGAATCTACGGCAAATATGGCCAGTTTATTGACGATTTCAACCTGCTTAATCTGTGAACACATCAATGCATTTCGCTCTGACTACGAGTTTAGCTACCATCAAAAATATAACACATACTCCTTTCACAATTTAGCAATACATTACTGCATTTTCAAATCGATGATCTTGCAATACACACGTGCAACGCAATGCACAGCAAACTGGTTCTCGGTACAGATTGCATACTCTTTGTAACAGTACTTGCTTCTTGCATAATGTGATAACATAAAAACTTACCGATTGTTCTTGAGTGATGTAAGTAATCACTTTTACTTTCTGTTCTTGGCTGTCAGCAGTTTACAGGTTTTGCATACAGTGTGTATACATAAAGTGCATCGGAGAGTTTTACCTCCAAATACTCAAATGACACTTAACTTTAAGACGGTCTTAAAACTATTTCTGTTGCTACAATACACATTAAAATGACAGGGACAGTATGAGACTTAACGACGACTTAAAAATGGCGACGCATTTGAGTATTTGCCCTTTAGTTTCAAGTTCGGATAGCAGGATTTTAAAGAAGTTACTCCTATATTCTGTATTGTTAAGTAGTTGCTTGGTATGACAACTAGCTGAACCTACTTAATACCTGCTTACTCATATTGATTTGCCATTAACATGAAAAAACTCAATGAATTTCAAGGAGATATCTTATCATAAAAATGTATTTCAAGTACCTTACCTAATTATTTAAATATGTTCTCTATGTGGTTATTGTTCTACCAGTACTGGGTCCCTCTAATGAGTCATAATTTACCATAATATGTTGAGATAGGTCTACAATCAAACCAGATACTGGTACAACAGCTAAATATCAAACTATCTCATTACAGCCAGTCGGTATTCGCCTCCCCCATCTGACCAAAGAATTCGTGGAAGGGTGGAACCAATTATATTTACAGGCTATTAACAAAAATATGGATCGGTTTGGTGCTGTTTCCTGTTTTCTTTTTTTTAACCTGTGTAAAGATCTCCCCCATACTTTTCCACTTTTCCTTATGTTGTGCGTGCCTTCTCCGACCAATCGGTCAAGAACGAGTCCAAATCATCACGCCAGCGATTTTTGGTCTGCTCCGGTGACGACACCTGTTATCAGGCACCCACTGTGTGACGATCCTGACTCATCTGTTTTGATGTACCTATTCTATAGATGTGATGTGACCCGCTCAGTCCCATTTCAGCCTGTCTTGGAGTGTTGCGAAATTGGTCGAATATATCTACATAATTATTATAATTTATAGTCGCTTTCGTGTCTAACAGCATTGTTCTGCTTAACTACGTAAAAGATTTTGATGCGGTTTTCACCATCATGTAAAGAATTTAGCACATAAATCTCGATTTTTTTACATGTCGCCTTTGTACCCGTGTTAAGCAGGGATGGGTCGCTGTAGTACATTACATGTTATTATGTGAGAATAGCTTATGCTGTGGTAAAAATATTCGCAAGACAAATAATCAGATGGCAGCACAGCAGACTCTCCAGGGTGTAGCACTGTCGCCTCTCGTCGAGGCTATTTTAATGCAGACTGAGGTGGACTGATGAATATGCATCCCTTTTTCCAGACCACATTTTAATTATTTTTACCAACTAAACACATACACAGCCAAAACACAGCATTAACCCAAAGTCTTTGTCCTAATATAGATCTCGCATGTATCTAAATTACAGGAAAGCACGACATTATCAATTAGCGTACTAGAACATTAAACATAATATAAACCGCTCAACGCGCCTCAAAAAGGTTATTAACATCAAATAATAATAAAACAATTAAAAATATACAGTATGTTAACTAACAGAGGGCGTGATTCGTAAATGTAACACTCTGTACACGTTCACTTGTCTTTCAACTTGAAAAGACAAGTGCGACAAGTACGCGTGTACAGAGTGTTTCTTTTACGTATGAAATTAATATTTTTCGTGAATATTTTATGACAAAAAAATAAAAAAAGTTTTTTTTTTTTTTCGATTTTAATATTTTTTCTAGCATGTATGGACGCTATACTATTGCGGGTTAACGGGAACGCCCTCTGTTAGTTAACATACTGTATATTTAAAGAATCATAATGTTGAATACGATGTTACGTTATAACTATAACTTACAAAAGACACAATTTACCACCGGAAACATCAAGATAGCAACTGTGAACTGTCCGTCGACAAAACCCATTTCTATTCTGGTCCAGGTATTTCGGACCAATGCTTGTGACTTTTGTCCAGCATATCACGCCGTCTTCTCCGCCTTCCTCAATCTAAATATACATTGTTTATCAATCAATAAACAAGTTCTACAATCAATACAACATGTTTATCACTGACCCATGCATTGACCGACCTTGCTATACCCAGCTGTCGATTATCACATTGCCCTTTGCACCAGTGTAGGAATGCGCCTGATCATACTTTGAGGTATAAACTAGTACATCCGCAGTTGGATACTCGGTTCATTGTGCGGAGTACAGGCGCGGAGAAATGGGTTTTGTTAGTTATGATCGCCCCAGTTTTATAAGGGAAACTGCTGTTGTGTATCTGGCCATGTTGTGGATGTTTTTGCATTGTAAATCGGGGTTTTGTGCACCGGAAATGTTTATTTCATAACTTTTTGACTACTTTTGCATGGTTTGTCATGACTTGAGACTAGATTTATGTAGGCCCTTTCTGCAGTCAAGTTTTTCGCGATATCGCGAGACGCTTTTGGCTAGCTGGAGGCGCAATAGGCCCCAAGAGCAGGTATAGTTTAAATATGTATTTCTGGGGGTTCCTTAATATGTCTTGAAGCTGCTGATGTTAAGGAGCAGGATCAGAGGATGTCCTCAAGAATTGTTAAGTTCCAAGTAAAATTTTAACACCACGTCAAGAAGTCTGGCAACTTTTTTAAATTACTCTCTGTTAAAAAGGGTTTGGAATAAAGCACTTCAAATGTTAGTTCCTATCAGGAGACCATAACAATTGGCTTTTACATTCTATTGTGATAAAAGTAAATTCTCCAACATAAACGAATTGAAACGAAACGCAGTTGAATACACCAGTGCACATCATTCAGATCTAGCCTAGTTTAATATTATATGTTGTACAGCACGAGTTGTTACGTAACAAGTAACTATACGGCTTGTTAATTGTTTAGAAATTGTTAAGGTGATGCTTGCAAGTAGAATGAATGGAGTGCATGAAATTGGGGCTTTATTTTGAATTTGATTGGATTAGTTGTGTTTTCTGGAGTGAGGAGTATGTGTGTTGGCTATTTGTTTAACGGCCGGTTGCCACCTGACGCCAATACAGTAGCTCACCTGATAAGCTCGGGAGCCGCCGTTGGACCGAAGTCTCCTCCGCCGCCATCCCTACTGCCCCACCCTGCATAGTGGCGCAGCTCCAGTGTAACCTGTGATCTCGATATGCAAGACCTCAAGAATATAAAATATATAAAAATAAATAGAATATAAAAAGAGACCTCAAGAAAGCCCGATTGCCAGAATTGACAACCCAAGACAGACTAACTTGGCGCAGGAAAGTGAGGAGACCCGACCCCAAATAACGGGACCAGGGACGGAAGAAGAGTTGTGTTTTCTGGAGTCCGCAAATCTGAAAACCAGTCTTACCAAAGAGTATCCGAGTATGATCCAGTAATTCGTTTGTGGAGGTTGTAGGCAGTCGCTCCATGTAAAATACTGGTATTCAGCAACATCCGATTTGATTGGTGGCCATAATTGGGAAAAAGGCTAGACAGAGAGTTATTTTCTGTAAAGGAGGTAAAACTGCCTCGTTAGTCTAAAAGTAGCAAGCGCTACTACTGAGTGTGGTGTGATGTCACGTACATCAGCACGTCACGTACAGCACGTAGTATAATATGCTAAGGTAGATAGTATGTGAATACGTGATTGTAGATTATCGACATAACATCACGTCGTAACTATGTATATAATGTTACCAATTAAAGGTGGAAGAGTACTCGACTCTTGGAGTAGTAACTAACATGTAGTTTACTTTGACCCCTCCATCCCCTCGCATCGCATGGCGACCCTGCCAGTCGGCTGGACGGCGTTATAGTTGTCCGACCAGGAGCTAGTCACGGTTCGTGGTTCGCGGTTTGATTGTCTTCATTGAGTATCACGTCAGTCGCGTCGCGTCACAGGCCATGGGGAGCACGACGTCCAAGGAAGAGGTGATTATTGCCCAGGCGTCTACGAGTGGTGCAAATACCGCAACGGCTACGCAGGAGCAGCTGGCGGTTATCAAGACCGTGTTGCTGTTTGTGGCTGTGTGTATGGCAGTTGTCATCATAGGTTTGGCGGTTCGCATGTATCGGAGATGTCACCACAACTGGATTGAAGAAAAGATGAGACAGCGGGAAGTCCAGAAGGCTGTACAGATGGCTTGACCAGGAGCCGTCGGAGGAACGAAGTGAGTGTTTCTTATGTAAATGTGAATAAGTGTGTGTCGGTGCTTGCGGTCATCGTTAAATTTGGAGACATTGATTTAAATGGAAGTGGAGTTAACGTCGCTATTTGTACAACTTAAGTTATTAAGGGAATCTATTGTCAAGTTAGGCCCTAGTAGGCGAGAAGGCAGAAATTTTGATAGTAAGATCAGTGAGGTGAAAGCGCTCTATCGTAAATTTAAGTGTATAGTTTCAGAATCTAGTAAGTTCTCGGAAGAACTGGCTCAGTTGATATGTAAGATAGAAGCGTTATACGTAGACACTGTTAAGTTTGAGAGCGGAACCGGGACGGAACAAAACATGGCGGCGGAAAGGTTTTCTTTGAGAACGGCGGTTGGCCTACTTCCGAAGATGAGTGGCGATGAGCAAGTAACGCAAGACTTGATTGATGCCATAGGATTATATAGTTCTATGTTAGTGGAAGCAGATAATGCTCTTTTAATTAAATTTGTTTTGACAACACGACTTACCCAGGGTGCTAGGATTCGGTTGTCCTCTACTTACGCAACGGTAGATTGTCTGTTAGCTGATATGAAGAAGCATTTGTTAACAGTAGAGTCAGACGTAGCTGTGCAAGTGAAGCTTGCTCGCGCTAGGCAGAATGATAGGTCGGTCGCGGATTTTGGGGCTGAGATAGAGAAGTTAATGGTTAATTTGACTATTTCTCAAGCCGGGGAAAGTTCGGAAGCATATGAGATTTTGCGGCCGTTGAACGAAAAGTACGCGATCAGGAAGTTTGCTGACGGGCTTCGCAATCAGCGGTTAAGTACGATCATTACGGCGCGGAATTTGACTTGTTTGAAGGATGCAATCAGGGTAGCAGAAGACGAAGGTTGTGCATCGTCGGCACAGGTCATGGCGTATCAGCGTTGGCCCGCGAGGGGTGGTTTTGGTAATAGAGGTCGCGGAAATGGTTATAGGCGGTCTACAGTAGGAAATGGATACGCGCAACATAAAACAGCTGTTGAGCGTACGCGCAAAAATGCCACCGCATGGCATAATCGTGGAATGCGCGGTCGTAGCAATAATGCTCATCGTGGTCATTCGACTCAGCAAGGTCGGAAGCGTGTAGCGTATTTCGAGCATGCGCGTAGTGATGCTGACTCAGGCGGAACGTCAATGTCACGACGTAATGAAGCGACTGACCACCAGTTGCAGTTTTTTCGAGACTAAGCGTATTTTAGCTTGCGATAGTATTAATTGGGTTAATTTTCTAGTGAATAATATAAATGCGGAATGGTTAGTAGATACGGGCGCGTCGATATCGGCTGTAAAAAGTGGTTTCTTGTTGAACAATGCTTTGTGCTGTAAGGTAATTAAGGAAGAATTAGTGGTTAATGGTGTAGGAGGTAGTTTGAGGGCTATAGGTTATGTATATTTAACGTTGGAGTATGGACGGTGTTCTTTCACGCATAAGTTTTATATATTTGATGATTTGCCATGTAAGTCGGTTGGTATATTAGGTCAGGATTTCTTGCAGAAGTATGGTGGTATTATAGATTTTTCGGCGAATAGGTTTTCTCTTAGGGATCGTGGACGACGGGTGGTTTCGATGCCACTTAAGTCCTATGATTACTTGTTGACTATTCCACCGCGTTGTGAGGTGGTTAGGTATTACCCCGTTAACAGAGCGGAGGATTGTGTAGTAGTTAGGCAAGAATTGCGGAAAGGCGTTTTCTTGGCTAGTGTGTTAGTAAGGCCTAAAAGCGGGATGGTACCCGTTAGGATTTTAAATACGAACTCCGAGGAAGTTGTGTGTAGTATGTCCGGTGTGGAAGTTTGTCCGTTGAGTGATTTTGATTGTTGTAATTTCGTGAAGCCAGGGACGGACGTTGAGCGTGTAGAAGAGGTACTTTCTTTACTTAAACTCGACTATTTGAACGCCGAGGAGCGGTTGTCGGTTGAGCAAGTGTGTGCAAAGTTTTCGGATGTTTTTCATCTCCCGGGTGATAAATTAGCTGTCACTAACGTATATGAGCAGTCTATACGCTTGAAAGAGAGTGCTACTCCGGTGTACAAGAGGCAGTATAGGATACCTTATGCACAGAAGAAGGAGGTTGATAGGCAAGTGCAGGAGATGCTGGAGAGTAATATCATTGAAGAGGCGGTTAGTGAGTGGTCTAGTCCTGTTTTGGTGGTACCCAAAAAGACGGATCGTAGTGGGGAGAAGAAGTGGCGAGTGGTTATAGATTATAGGCAGTTGAATGAAAAGATACAGGATGATAAGTTTCCATTGCCGAATATAACTGAGATTTTGGATTCGATGTCAGGCGCAGTTTACTTTAGTCACTGTGATTTATCACAATCTTATTATCAGTGTGCTTTGGAGGAGAGCAGTAGGAAGTACACTGCTTTCACAACAGACAAGGGGCAGTATCAAATGTGTAGGTTGCCAATGGGTTTGAAGATAAGTCCGAGTTCGTTTAGTAGGTTAATGACTGTGGCCATGTCTGGATTGAATTACGATAGGTGTCTGATTTATTTGGATGATCTCATTATTTTTGGACGGAATTTAGATGAACATAATCGGAACCTAATATCAGTATTTTTACGCTTGAGGGAAGTAAATCTAAAGTTGAATCCGTCTAAATGTGAATTTTTGAAGAAGCAAGTGCTTTATTTGGGGCATGTAATATCGGCCGAAGGTATTTCACCAGATCCAGAGAAGGTAGAAGTTATTAGAGGTTATCCGCGTCCATCGACGGTTGATGAGGTAAAGCGATTTGTAGCGTTTGCGAATTATTATAGGAAATTCATACCACAGTTTGCTGATATAGTGGTACCTATGAATAAGCTGTGTAAGAGAGGTGTTGTATTTAGTTGGTCCGATGAGTGCGAGAAGTCGTTTTTGTTGCTTAAGGAAGCGTTAATGAGTCCACCGGTGTTGGATTATCCTGATTTTTCTGATAGCAATACTTTTATATTGCAAACCGATAGTTCTGGATATGCTATAGGGAGTGTGTTGTGTAATGGGAACGGAAAACCCATCGCATATGCTAGTAGGTCGTTAGGGAAGAGTGAGTTAAATTATCCGATAATAGAGAAGGAGTTGTTGGCAATAGTTTGGTCAGTAAAGTATTTTAGACCGTATTTGTACGGACGGAGGTTCGTTGTAAAGACGGATCACCGGCCATTACTGTATTTGTTTAACATGACAGATCCATCTAGTAGGTTGACTAAGTTTCGTTTGTGTTTAGAGGAGTATGATTTTGAGGTTGAATATATTAAGGGCAAAGAGAATGTACTAGCGGATGCACTTTCTAGAATAGTGATAACGAGTGAGGATTTGAAATTGATACGGGAAAAGACGATATCCGTAATGACGAGGGCGCAGTACAAGCAGTTGGGAAAGCCAAATGTTTGTGATAGGGACTCCGTGGTATCTGGGACTGATCACCCTAGGATCGTGGAAGTACTTAAGAAGCAAGGAAATGACATTGAGATTTGTTTAGATGATTGGGAGAAAATGTTACGTAATAATAATAATAATAACAACAATAATAATAATGGTTGTAGGAAGATATTTTCAAAGTCGCGCAATTTAGTGTATATGCCAGAAAACTCGAGTATTTATGTAAACTATGAATCTTTATCGGGAATTTCGCGAGACGAGTTATCGAAAGACATAGTCAGTTTTTGTATTGAAGAAGGCATTAAAGAAGTAATTATTATGAAGAATCGTCATAACGTTGATTTTATTACAAGAATGGCAAAATATTTAAAGGAAAATAGAAGTTCGATTTGTGGGGATTTTAAATTATGTGTAGTGAAGGATTTACGGAGAATAGAAGGGAAAGATGAGAAGAAGGTTATTTTGAATGATTTCCATATTTTACCCACGAGTGGTCATGCAGGAATACGTAGGATGGTGAATAATATAAAGAAGTATTATTATTGGCCTTCTATAGAGAAAGACGTAGTGGAGTACGTTGGTAAATGTGATAAGTGTTGTAAGCAAAAGTATTCTAGGAATACTAGGGAACCCATGACGATTACGACTACGGCGTCAACATCGTTTGAGAAGATTTATTTAGACATAGTAGGACCTCTTGATAGAGACGAAAGAGGCAATGTTTACATATTAACTCTTCAATGTGAACTTACGAAGTTTGTAGAGGCTTATCCGTTAAAGAATAAATCCGCAAATGAGGTAGCAAAAGCTTTGGCAGAGAATTTTGTTTTGAGATATGGAATACCGAAGACAATAGCTACGGATAGGGGTAGTGAATTCGTTTCGAAAGTAATGATAGAGCTATGTGATATCATGAACATCAATAAAGTCATGTCGACGTCATATCATCATGAGAGTATAGGTTCTTTGGAGAATGTACATAAAACATTAGGTGCATATTTGAGGATACAGACGGATAATAACCCATCATCATGGAGTTCTTGGATTCAATTTTGGTGTTTTTCTTACAATACGACAGTTAATACTGTTACCAAATATACACCTTATGAGCTAGTGTTTGGGAGAAAATGCAGATTACCAAGTAGTCTACAAGGAGAAAGTGTTGAACCATTGTATAATTTTGATGATTATCCTTTAGAATTTAAGTACAGATTGCAAAGGGCACAAAATGATGCAAGAGAGAATTTAATAGCGAGTAAATTAGCTAGGAAACATTGTTATGATAAGAATCTTAATTCTGTAACCTATAAGGAAGGTGATTTAGTTTTGATTAAGAATGAAACTGGCAATAAATTGGAATGTATTTATAATGGACCTTTTGAAGTTGTAAAAGACGAGTCACCAAATGTTGTGATTAAGTATAAAAATAAAATAGATATAGTACATAAGAATAGAACAAAATTGTATTGTAAGAGTTAGAGTAATAGTTTGTAATGTGGAAAAAAAAAAACCTTGTAAAAATTTTTTTTTTTTTTTAATTTAAGGGGGTGATGTGGTGTGATGTCACGTACATCAGCACGTCACGTACAGCACGTAGTATAATATGCTAAGGTAGATAGTATGTGAATACGTGATTGTAGATTATCGACATAACATCACGTCGTAACTATGTATATAATGTTACCAATTAAAGGTGGAAGAGTACTCGACTCTTGGAGTAGTAACTAACATGTAGTTTACTTTGACCCCTCCATCCCCTCGCATCGCATGAGGTCCTGGGTTCGATTCCCGGGTCGGGCAAAATGTTGTTGGGTTTTTCTATCTGGAATTTCTCAGTAACAGCTCGGAGTCTGCATTTGTGCCCGGTTGATGGCAATAGGCTCGCCCCCTATTACATGGGTCTTAAAACATAACTGGCGAAATGTGGGTGGGCTATAGGTACACGTCTGCCTAACCTTTCGGGGAAACAAGGCGTGATGTTATGTTATTTGAGGTAAAATGTTTTTGCCAAAACTGGTGTCGAGTACATGAGAATTTGGCGAGGTTACTAGAAAGACATAAGTTTTTGCAAAAATACGAATAATCAAAGATCGAGAAAAAATTATCAGCTGC
This sequence comes from Conistra vaccinii, assembly GCA_948150665.1. Lineage (NCBI taxonomy): Eukaryota > Metazoa > Arthropoda > Insecta > Lepidoptera > Noctuidae > Conistra > Conistra vaccinii. Next base: position 14,283,764 of record OX411341.1, on the reverse strand, counting down.
TTCTTCATCTGGTATTGAAGCTTTGTAAGGAACAGCAGATAATTTCTTCTCGATAACGATGTTGGTCCCATAGAGTAAGTTGTTTAGTTTTATGGTCTGTACCACACCCTTTAACTTGACCACACCTTTATAATACACCCTGTAGATCACGGTGCTCCTCTGCATTTTCTAAACACTCCAGTATGTTATGTATCGTGTTTCGAAAATCGAGAGTAAATCAGGATAGTCAAAACTAGATGCAGCTTTTACATGAAACGACCACCTTCTCCATGTGACCTTACAACATGGTGACTTACATAATCAGCCTATAATGTTCCCATTGCTGGAACACAGGCCTCCTCTCTCTGAGATGGAGTGGGCCGTAATCCACCACGCGGGCGCGGTTGGTAGATGTCACATGTCTTTGAATTTTTGGTTCTAGGACATGCCGATTTCCTCACGATGTTTTCCTTCACCATTTTGAGAGCAGTGGTGATGAAATAATTGACATCATGGTGACTTGCATTACTGAAATTTCTAAGTTAGATCCGACTGATAATGTATATTTTATACGCATTGATTGCCACCTGACCTTCACAGTCGGAAACTTAGTCTGAAAAATACCCTGAAGTTAAACCGGATAAACTAGAAAGCCGCTTTTACTACTAAAACAGTAAAGGTTGTAAAGGATACAGACATTCTACATTTTACTCCAGAGTTGGCTAGGCGCCAAGCCGTGCAATTTATAGGGTTCTTCACTTGCTTTAATTAAAGCAGAATTAATGATCAGATTGTTTACGCAACTGATCTTTAAATAATGGACACAAATGGGTATTCTGTCGAAAAATTTACTTACAAGCCCTAGTTTTGTGTCCACGTCCTTATCGGACGGCGAGCTACCCATTGCTCACCGTCCGCAAGCCCGCGACTACGGTGGCCGGGAATCGGGCTGGGTTTCCCGACGAGCATGAGGTCTTGGGTTCGATTCCCAGATCGGGCTAAATGACACATCTTCGTAAGTTTTCTATTACTGAATGCACGCACTTAGAACTTTTCAAGATTAAAAACTTATCTATCAACTAGTTTCTTATCTCTTTACCCAAATCCTAACACCATATTTCTTTTCGGAACTCTCCAATACCTTAGCGAAAACTTTAAAGCTCACGAACTTTCTTTTCTTACAAAGTAACGTAAGCTAGACTCCAAATATGTGCGACATCTCCTTACGACGAAAAAATCTTTAGCTCCATTAAGGGATGAAGTCGTTGAAAAGCATTTAGGTTGCCTTTCCACATGTGAGTAGAGCTGTGCTAAGCTGCGTAGCGATGGATGTGTATGATATCAACTGATAGCATTGTTTGATCGCACTAGTGAAAAAAGGTTCAACCAAGCTAAGTTTTTTTACATACGTGTAAAGCACATATTCTTAGCACATCATTTGTGAATGTGAGAATGCTGTAGGCTTAGTGGACTCTAGATTTGTTGACCATTTTCTATTTTGTCAAGTACCTGGGACTTGTTGAAAGACCTACACTGTCCTTCCAAGTACAATAATACCTCAATGCTATTAACACTGTTTTTTGAAAATATTGTAAAAGCCAATTATTCTTAAAAGAGTAACCGTCGAGTTTCTGGCCGACTCATCTTCATTGGAACCGTAATAAATGCCCATGCAGGTTTATGTGAAATACATATTTTTTTTAATTGTTTTTTTTTTTAATTTTTCATCCTACCCGCTCCGCTACGCCACTTTGCTCTTAGCTTAATCATAAAATAATTCGTATGAATATTACTCGAAACGATGTGTATGGACTGTGTGAAAGATGATATAGCTAGAAAGGGAGTGACTAGACCGAGATGAACACTAATAGAGAAGAAAAATACATGTTGCCATGTTGCGGCACCAACAAATAAATTGGGATAACGTCTCGAGAATTGTCTTGAGTTGTGCAGTTGAAAATGAGAGTCAGCTGGTCTGGTAATACTTAGTCAAAATTCAAAAGTCATTTTTACAAACTAGGCTGCGATTCAGTACTTCTCGAACGTCAAAAGTACAATAAGACAGTCCCCTAAAAAGGCCCGCCCTTCACCACTTCCTAGTGCTTTAGCTGGGAAGAAGAAGTGGCGCAACAAACTCCCCAGCAGCACAGCTGACTGTTCAGTTATAAAAACTTGATTCTATACAATAGTATGCAAAATAATTTACATTATGCAACACAAAACATTAAATTAAATTACTTGCTATAATGTCAGCTAGCCTTGAGCTAGCACACGCCAATTGTCGCCAATACACCAACAAAACATCGAAATTAATACTCAAGCGAAACTAAATACTAGTGTTAGAGCTGAGGACGTTTTCATAGCTTAGCTTCACCGCTTAGCTTCCTGGCATATCTCTGCAATGGTAGAAAGGCAGCCTTATACAATATACGTCCAAGCATTGCGATTAATCGCTCCGTCAGTTATTTCCGTCGAGCCGAAGCTTTCGATTGCGATTTTGTCCGTTTTATTATAACATCGATGCGTCAGAGTCGCTCAGTCATTATTTTGCATTCCTGCGGAGTGCGCAAGTGGTGGTGGTTATAAATCTGTGGCATGTTCATTATAGGCTTCATCAGGACATTTTTTTGTTCTTGATTTGTTACATCTATTTGGTTAAAAACGATTTCTTCCTTGGTCTTTCAGTTGATTTAAGATAAGGTCTTCTCTTTAACATACACGCCATGATAAGTGATTTGATTGGTTGACCTGAAATTGGAGACAATAGAATTGACAACGGAATTGGCCCAACACAGCACCTAACATAAAATTTGACAGTTTTCAATGCATCACAGACTTGATTAGGCTTTAACAAACAAGGACTAAGTACAGTTTCAGTTTTTTTATACACAACCAATAACCCAGTACAAAAATACCGTCACCAACCTTCGTTTAACCAATAAATTGATTGCACCAAGAATGTGCCTAATTCAGTCGGAACAATCGATGCTATACCAAGCACATTTCCTGCCTCATACTAATATGTGTATGCACGTACCTATTGTTATCGATATTATAGCTGTATGGGTGCTTGTCCAAAAATAAACTTATTAATTGTATTGTCTCATTACGATGCGGAAGTATTCAAATTGAGTTTTTGTCGTGGGTGCATTTCGTGTTGGAGATTGAATGATTTTACATTTATCTTCTTTACAGAGAATATCAGCTGCTTTTTTGTTTACTGAACAAAGTTCAAGAATTAGCATAACATCACGCTTGTATACCCCAAAGGGTAAGGCAGAGGTGCTTCTATAAGGTGTTTTTACCCGACTGCCCCAGGAGGGTAATGTTTTTCGAGAGTATGTATGTATGTATGTCTGTCTATTTCTTTGGCACGCTCTGTAGCCTAAACGGCTTGATGGATTTTAACATATGAGATGTCGTTAGATTCGTATTAATCGTAGAAGTGACATAGGCTATATAATATTTATGTATTGCATCTGCAAATACAAAAAAAAAGGGAGGGGAAGGTTTTTCTAAAAATAAATTACAACAATATTGGTATCAAATAAAAGCTTGTAATGAGTGAATTCCAAATTAAGATATATTAATAAAACTAAAAAAAAAAAAATAAAGAAAATTATTCAAAAAACAAAAAACCCGACTGCAAAAACACTTAACTGAAAAGAGAAAAACAAGCATTATAATCTATAGAATTTTGGTATCGCAGGCGGGGACAATAATAATTTAACAATACGAGTAATAACCGGAAATATGGTGTAACTTTTGTTTATATGCTTGTTTTTCTCTTTTCAGGTAAGTGTTTTTGCAGTCGGGTTTTTTGTTTTTTGAATAATTTTCTTTATTTTTATATCCCATAACTAGGATATGAATGAGACCGTATCAAAGAATCAACTATTAAAAAAACACCTTGTGTGGTATGTTTGTTACGCGATTTCTCCGTCAATTATGGACCGATTTTGAAAATTGTTTTTTTGTTTGAAAGGGTATGCTCCCGAGGTGGTCCCATATAAATTATATTACTTTTACTTGGATAGTTTTTGAGTTAGCTTCAATAATACGTATTTTTCCCACTTAGTTTATATAGATGATATAATCATAACTTCCAATCACTGTTATTTACATAGCAGGTTAGTGGTATTCGAATTTGTATGGGGTAGGTACCACAACTAAAAAGTACAAAATAAAAACTTTTTACAAAAAAAAGAACAACCGACTTCCAAAAAAGACACTACAAAGTCAAAAATAACTTTAATTTCGGAAGTCGGTGGCAAAAAACGAAAGTGCAAAACCAAATACACCGACTTCCGAAATTAAAGTTATTTTTGACTTTGTAGTGTCTTTTTTGGAAGTCGGTTGTTCCTTTTTTTGTAAAAAAAAAAAAAAAAAAACATACAGACGAATTGAGAACCTCCTCCTTTTGGAAGTCGGTTAAAAAACACCTTGTGTAGTACACCACTACACCCGTATTTCACCATTTATGTGTTGTTGTTGGGCATGGATTCTGAAAGTGGGCAACGTTGCAAATATATGTCAAATATTTCGCTGTTTTGATTAATTTTGGAATATGTTTATAAATATGAAATATGGCTAACTAGTGAACTAAAATATTTTTATTTAATTTTTTATAACTTAGTTTATTTCCATTAATCGGCACAGGAGAGCATACTTCAAAGACAAACATCGGAGACTGATTTGATTATGAAATGCAATCGCAACACTAAATAAAAAAAAATAAAAAAAAAACGAGTAGCGGAACATGACGCGCCAGTTAAATTGAGCTACTGCGGTTTCGCTGCTACAGTTTCGCGGTGGAGGTGTGCTACTGGCGTCAGATATGATTCAACTTTGAAACGTCCTTAAATAGCAGCTCATCCATCCTCAAACTATCGCAAACGCTTACCTTTTCAATCCTTGCTTTACTTTTAAACACGAGAACACCAACATAAATCACTCTAACAAAAGAATTCCCACCATTTTGTAAGACATGAAAGAAAGCTTTGACATCAAGGGTCAGTATACAAATAAGTCAAAAAACATTACCCTCTTTCTTTCGCCGCGGTCGGGCAAGAGGCGTCATCAAGACATTGTGTTGAAATGAGTAATGACCTGGTCTGAAGTAAGTACCTAACTATCCCGCGAGGTATTTTTAGATACAGATAGATAATAAAAAAGTGATTGGAGGCGAAGTGTTGGTTGTTCAGTGCTTTACTTCGGTCAAAGAGGTTTTTTTGTCGTCTGAATTTAGTACAGTGGTTTGGAAATTAGACTTGAACGTTTATTCTGAAAGTAGGCAACGTCGCAAATAGAATATCAAATTTTTCGCTGTTTTGATTAATTTGGCAATATTACTGTATGGAAATATGAAATGTGGCTAACTAGCGAACTAGAATATTAATAATGAATTGCAATTAAAACACAGAATTTGATGTTGTAATTGCAATTAAAACACTGAATTTGATGTTATAACCGTTTAAGGTGTACAAAACGAATAAATGGAAAATGGTGCTGCGCAGCGAGTGGCTAACTTCCGAGCCGCCATTAAGTTTGAGTTCGATTCAAACTTAATGGCGGCTATATACTGAAATGTTTTCTGTCCATCTAATTCTGAAAAAAGCGGATTCGGGAAAAGTTCTGATGAAACAGTTCAACAATTCATTATTATCAAACGTAACGTAACGTAATGTTGAGAAATTAATTATTCCTCTTCCCCGAAAATCACAGACTACTTGATCTTTGTAAACTGAATAATTTATATTTTCTATAGGATTCCAGTCTTTTTAAGAGCCCAGCAAACTTTACGCAAAAGCGAGGTAAATAGGACAGGATATCCGGTCTTTTCTTCAAAGGAAGCTCTGAAAATTATGAATTTCCTGCAAAATTATTCGAAATGCTTTGATAAACTTCTATTCTTAGGCAATATCTTGAAGAAAACCAGTCCAAAACTATATTCCTGGGAATGCGTATTTTGTTTTCAAATAAGTTCTTCAGCTTCTCTGTCATTATGCTGATCTGAGGCCCTTTTGGCATTGTCTATATCTATAAGCCTTATTTTCAGTTTTTCATAGTTTTAAGGTTCTGGAGTGGCGACCGCGTACCGGAAGACGTAGCGTTGAAAGGCCTCCCACAAGATGGACCGATGACCTTGTAAAGGCCGCAGGAATCCGCTGGATGCGGGAAGCACAGAATCGGTCGAAGTGGCGGTGCTTGGGGGAGGCCTTATGTCCAGCAGTTGACGTCTTTCGGCTGATATGATGATAGTTTTAAGGTATTTTTTATCCGACTGCAAAGAAAGGGTTGTTTTTTTTTTGTTGTAATACCAATAAACGCATTATTTCGTTGTTCCATTTGGTATTCTGTTACTTCAATTATATGTATTAAAAGAAAATAGTAACCTCGAACTGATGCTGCAGCATCACCTGTTCAAAGTCAAAGTCAAATAATTTATTTCAATTAGGCACATAAAAGGCACTTTTGAACGACAAAGATTTACAAAAAAAAAACTACCTTTTGGAAAGGGCGGTAGAATCAATTCTATTTATTGAATTGATTCTACCGCCCTTTCCAAAAGGTAGTTTTCGTATGGAGAAGAATGGGCAAGAAACTCCACCATTACTCTTTTTAAAATGGTTTTACAATATTTTGTATACATTAATTATATAATTATTTGTGAAGACGATGCACCTAGAACAAAATTACTATACCAAAATTGGTAAAAAGAATGAAAAATGAAGCAATGACAGATAAACTTATTATGTGATAGATAGGTACATGGTGTTCACAATCATATTGACTTTGTACCTGGAATTTGCAGGATACCTAACTCCCTTACCAACTTACAGCACGGTTATCATGTTTGGGCTCATTGGAAAGGTCTCAATGAATAGGTTATAGATGGATGATGAACAGGATCTGGTGATGGAGTAGGAAAGAGAAATGAGGAAATGTTTGTGTCGGGGTTTTTATAATTTTTTATATAATAATGCAATAACTACATTATATAATCTGAATCTCGGAAACGGCTCCAACGATTTCGATGAAAGTTGCAATTTAGGGGTTTATGGGGGTGAAAAATCGATCTAGCTAGGTCACATATCTGGAAAAAATCGTTTTCTTTATTTTCACAGCCTCGGAAATCTGATAAAACGTTGGTGTACCTGGACGATATGTTTATATTTTCATCGGTTGACCAGATATTTCTCATTTATTGGCACAAATAATTCCTAACCACTTCCTCATAGCTGCATCAAAACTGTAAAATATAATATCACTTCCTGAACTAACGTGAAGAAATTCCTCCCAAGATTGAGTGGGAACGTACCGTAGTCCATAATCGTTACCATCGGTCATACATCATGACCATCCGTCATGGTGTTCTGTTGTCTCTGATGGCCATGTAAATGGGGCTCGGACATGTAATGTTCGTTTATTGTATGGCGTTTTGATGGCTTTGTGCTTCGTTATAGTGGTGACTTTCACTGGATTACCGGTTGGTGGAATTTGGGATAATGAATGTTGTTGTCAGTACTTATTTTTTTTGGATATCCAATTCCGATGAAAAAAGAAATGTTGCTGAGGAGTTTGTTGCGCCACTTCTTCCTAGCTAAAGCACTAGGAAGTGGTGAAGGGTGGGCGTTTTGTGGGACTGTCTTGTGTAATTTTCTGGCTCACACACACCTCTGACTTTTCGGATTCATGTGCGTATTGAGTAATTATCCCTTGCTTCAAAAACGGTGACGGAAAACATCGTGAGGAAACTGGCATGCCTGAGAGATATTTCTCGACGGCATGTGGAGCCATGTGTGGTGTTACACGAATGGATAGAGTAAGAAATGAGTACATAAGAGGAAGTCTGAAAGTGGCACCGGTGACCGAAAAGTTGTGCGGAAATCGGTTGTCATGGTATGGGCATGTGATGCGGAGGAATGAGGAAAATGTCGTGAAGAAAGTTTTGAGTATGAATGTCGATGGCTATAAGAGTAGGGGAAGACCAAAGAAACGATGGATGGACTGTGTGAAAGATGATATGGCTAGGAAGGGGGTGACTACTGAGATGACGACTAATAGAGAAGTATGGAAAAAAGGGACATGTTGCGCCGACCCCAAATTAAATTGGGATAAGGGCAGGAGAATGATGTGGAGCCAAGTCAGAGGCCCATGGGCGGCGTTAAAAATCTGACACCAGGTTAGTCACTAACCACACGAGATGAAGAACCACTTAAACCTGAAGAATGCATTTGGAGTAGTTATGAAAATGGTCAAGCTTCGTGCAGACTAGCGCGACGCGACACCGGTTATTGTTATACCGTGAAGTTTTCTTAGAAATTATACAGGGTGTCAGGGACATCGACGCGAAGCCTGTTACCATGGATTCAGTACATGATTCTGAACCCCCATGCGTGGAAATTTTTCGTCGTTTATTTTAAAAAAAAACAGCAGTTCCATACATATTGATCGCGTAGGTATTGCACTTTTCTATGAAACTGTTGTTTTTTTTTAAATAACCGACGAAAAATTTCAACGCAGGGGGGCTCAGGGGTACTGAATCCATGGTAACAGGCTTCGCGTCGATGTCCCTGACACCCTGTATTGTTCGTGTCGCGTCGCACTGGTCTGCACGAGCCTTCATAAAACTCGAAAACTACATGAAAGTTCTCATTGATTCGGCAGATACACAAAATAATGACGAAGCTAATAGCGTGGCTCGTCGTGCTAACATCACGGTTGGCCAATTTTTTAGCTGCCACCGTTCAATGCTCGACTCGAGGCAATTAAGTGTGGGCCTTGTCATAGGCGGTAGCGGAGGAATGTAGGTTATGGGGGTGAAACCTTCTTTAAAACGGTTTTTTTTTTTTTCATAATAGGTTCAATCAATCAATCAGCCGATTAATGTTCCCACTGCTGGGACACAGGCCTCCTCTCTGTGAGAGGGAGTGGGCCGTAATCTACCACGCGGGCCCAGTGCGGGTTGGTAGACGTCACATGTCTTCGAATTTTTCTAAGACATGCCGGTTTCCTCACGATGTTTTCCTTCACCGTTTTGAGAGCAGTGGTGATAATAGGTTATTATTTTATAAAAAATAAGTTTTTATTTAAAAAAAAACAGGCAATACTACATAAAATAAAATAAAAATAAAATGTCAAATGCAATTAAAATAAGCGAATGAGTAATACAAATTATAAGGGTCACAAAATATAAATTAATTAAAAAAATTATTAATTAATTATTAGATTAATTAATCTTTTCTTAATTGATGTAATGACGAGCACTGAAACATTAAATCACAAACACTTACCGTGTTTTCTTTATATAACTAAGTTTTCGATAACTATACATACACGTTTTTTTTTTTTGTATGGGTCGTGTTTTATATTGCCATAGTTGTAGAAGTAGTAGTCCAGCATAAACTTCTTTAGACCACGGTTTTTCGTTCGATCGCATGTAATGCGTCCATTAAGATGAAATGTCCCACAATAATGATATAGCTGTGCTGAACGTTAAGAGTCGTGGCAGTCGTATTTACATAATATGCATTTCTTCGCATCATTATCATGACGCTCTTTGGTTTTATGACCGTGACAGCCACGAATGTTTGTCCATGTTATTGTAATACTTTCCAAAAAAAAAACGCAACTTTTGACATTTTTCCAATGCTGGGCAAAATTACAAGCCGACCGTATCATGATATTATTAGCCTTCTTGTCTTGCAAGTCCTCTGTTGCTTTTGTCTATTCGTAGGATCCCTCAGAAAACCTGACCACTAAAAACCTGGAACCTGGAAACCTGTCTATTTTGTAGTGTATTATACAATAAAGTATATAAATAGTAATAAATAAAACCTCAAAATAAATTAAAACATCCAGAAATCGCTTCCGCTCATAATATATACCACATTTTTACAGTTAAGGCCCCTGACCACGTATGATTTAATAGACTCATCCGTCCGGACGTTGTTGTGCCACAATTCACCGGTGCTACCCGACCGAATTTGGTAAACATGCGCGTGCGCAGCTTAAACGTAATCGAGGAGTTTTTAAATAAGCCGGGTTATACATTCTCTCGATATAATGAGCTATTGTGTTTTATGATAATTTAATTGGTTTTAAATTGGTTACGACGATTCATGGATATGTTTTCTTTGGGTTTGTGTGATCAGATCATGATTGAGATAAGAGATTTTCTCGAAATTAACCAATATAATTTCATTGTTTTCTAGATTTACAGTAATTACGCAATATTATCTTTGGTCCGTGGAACATCAACCAATGAACAACATTATCAAACTTATAATTATTGGTTGAATGAGGCTGTTGGCTACTTTTGTATGTGTATTTTATGTCTTTTATTGTGCGTTTTGTTTGCAGAATAAACAATTTTTCTTCCTTCTTTTTTTCTATTTAGAAAAATATTTAATTAAAGTATTTCATTTTGGCCGTGGTGTGGTGCTGTTCCACAGACGATGGGACACTCAAGCGAGCCGTCCACCGCCAGCTAAACTAAGTTAGTTTAGGTTTAGTTTAGCTGGCGGCAACAATATCGCCACTTCCGAAAAACGCATGAAAGACCTGACGTCATACAAAATCCTGGCATCACACAAATCCTGAATCGCACAATTAGAGTATACCGCGCGAACGACATTATATAAGACTATCCGACATCAATCGTTGGGCAGTTGCCCGCCAGACACAACACCCGTCTGGTCGGAGGATCCTACATTTTCTAAAGAGGATGAGTGAAGTTTACACCCTGTTCCTCATACCTCTAAATTGATGACCCCGAGTTCGAACGTCAACGCAGCCTTCGTGAAACTACTTCAGCGTGACGTCATCATCATCGTCCCGTAAGCTTTCGTGAGGCGAGTGACTCAGCCAGCCAGCACCCACGGCTTCAACGGGTAACCAGACCACCAGCATGCAGCGAACGCGAATTCCTGATCATCACCCTCAGCTAGCTAGCGGTGGACGGTTCGCTTTAATATCGTGTCTGCTTGTCCTGTTGTCGACACGTTACAGGAACCGATGGACTATACCGATGGCGCCAAACTTGTAGCCGAATTCTGTGCCGAATCCATTTAGATTGCCATCGACACGTTAAAAAGAAGCTTTTTACCGTTTACTAGATGCTTATCTCCTCTTCTCATTGGTGTGTCATTAAGACCCAATACAGAACTGACAAGTGAACGCTGCTGGCAATTATATTGATGGAAGCTTTAGGGGAGATAAAGGACAGAATACTACAGAAGACGCACTCTGTATTTTATTTAAGTATGAAGCTATAAATATGCGGGCGGGCTCGTCTTGTCGGGCCAATTTAGTGAGCGTAACGTAGTCAGAAGATATAAGAGTTACGCGATAGAGAGGCATCTTCTTAAGTCAATATAACTGTAGGTAATTAGGGCCATTTGTCTACAAGTCACGTGAGGCTCAAAAAAAATCAGGAAATATCACAGGAGGTGTAGTGAGGTATCACGTGTATTTATTTTTTCGTTTAACGCGCATTTTTAAACCGAAAAGCGCCCCTCCAAATAAAATATTTCATTTTTCATTTCATTCTTTCTTTTTGAAGATAAAATAGTTTGGAAAATCCAAAAGTGCACGCCTCATACTTATCACTCATTCATAAACGAAAAAGAAATTCAAAACATAGTTTAAAAATGAACAATTTATCACTTTTCATGAAGTCGTAATGTCAACGACTGACAAAGATATTTACGTTGGCAGTTGCTAGGCAACGGCACCGGATCAAGGTTGAAAATATTTAGATATTCATATTATATTTTAGTTAGTATTTTATTAATTATAATTAAACTACTATGAATAAAAGAGCCATTTTCAATAGGGTTCCTTCTACGGCTGAAACGAATGTATAAAAAAAAAATTGACTCAATTAATTGATTTTATCGCAAGCTACAATGTTTTCAGGGATCATAAATTGACGGACAGGAAATTTTTTTCAACTATTTTGATGCTTTTTCCATTTCTGCTGCATTAAATCAATTGTTAAAAAATACAATATTAATCTCCATTTAATCATCTATACAATGGTATATAAATTAAGTAGGTTCTGTGTACTAGCAGGAGTGAAACAATAAAACCAGTTGCAGAAATGGGGCAAAAAATATTTTTCGATCGTAGAGCACACTCTAATGCGAAGCATTACGAGTCGTGCAATATTCTGTAATTTTTTAAGATACTTTTTAATGGACGACTCAGCGCTGTTCGACTTAAATTGCACTTTATTAAGTCGTAGCAAGAGTCTTATTTAAATGATTTTGCAGAGTGAAACGTTTGTGTTAATCTGTGGTTATAAGTCAATCCCTAGAGGGTGTCATTTCTTTGCTGGGCCACTTAACAACATTTAAATTCCCTAAAACTTCATGTTATATTGGCTTCGAAATGATTGCCAAATAACCCAATAACCAACTAAAAATTACTGTTACAAAATTAAGCCCACTTATTCCTCATCAGCACCTGTTTCTGGAACCCGATACGTCGCCATATTGGGGTGAAATGGCGTGTAAAAGTGAAGACCGCCATGTGCTATGGTTTTGTTTACAATGCCTGATGCCATGTGGTTTTGTTAACACGCGAAAAGTTGAGCCAATTCATGGGTTTAAGGGTACACTAGTCGACGAATCGAACTCGTTGGTAGGCGTGACTAATATGCATGCTAATTAGTTTAATTATTTTTTTACTTAGTTGATTGATTGATTGATTGGATGTATTTACTCAAAATACTTAAAATTATCTGAACTATTGAATAAATTATCAATCCCTGTACGGTTTCTATATTTCGTTATTTTTATTTACACGCAAAGACGAGTTAAAATTAGTGTTGAAATATGGAAGTTTCGACGCTCATAATTTCCAAACCAATATTTTTTTTCCAATTCTGCTTCCCTAAAGGGCTAGATAATGACATGACAAATAGTTTGGAACGTACACCGTCAAACAGACGAGTGATCACCATACTATGTTTGTATGGAATAATGACCGACTAGCGTACCCTTAAGTTAAAAAAGTTTTGAAACGAAACCAATAGATCCATTTGTTAATACTTTCCGGGACCGCCGTACTTTCCGGGTGCCGAGATCCATTATAAACTTTATTGTTATGACGTCTATGGGCGTTTAGTGTTCCGGAGAGTGGTAATAATCCACTCATATTTTATACGCCGTTCCCGAGGACAGTCCGTGAATGGGTGAGCATCATCCTTTATACAGTATGTTAACTAACAGAAGGCGTTCCCGTTAACCCGCAATAGTACAGTGTCCATACATGCTAGAAAAAATATTAACATTGAAAAAAAAAAAAAAATTTTTTTTTTAATTAAAATTTTCTCAATTTTTCTAAAATTGATAAGTAAATGTAACACTCTGTACACGCGCACTTGTCTTTCAACGTAGAAAGACAAGTGCGCGTATAAAGAGTGTTTGTTTTACGTATGAAATTAATATTTTTTGTGAATATTTTATGATAAAAAAATAAAAAAAGTTTTTTTTTTCGATTTTAATATTTTTTCTAGCATGTGTATGGACGCTATACTATTGCAGGTTAACGGGAACGCCCTCTGTTAGTTAACATACTGTATGTATACCAAGACTGAAGACTCCTCCGTGCCTCGGAAAGCACGTTAACGTGTTGCGGTTGTAAGACTTTCGGGCTTCTGACCTGTAAGGACTGTTAAAGGTCCACGAATGACAGCCAGGACCAATGGTTTAACGGTCGTGCTCACCGAGGCACAGAAGAGTCTCGGTATGTAAAGATTGAAAGATTGTCACCCATCCACGGACCAACCCCGGCAAGCATAGCTTAACTTTATGAATCGACCCGCGTGGCTGTTATTACTTACTCACGAGATCCTCAAAAAAACAAATTATCTTGTATTTGTGGATATTAAAACTTTTCAGCATGTTAGCAGTACCACTTTGCAGTTTTGCACTCTCGAGGAAATCGAATTCGACACGATTTCGCACTAAACTTATAATTGCGAATTTTCGATAATAAAACAGTATTTCTCGGTGGTGCCTTTGCCTTTTGATCTCAAATTGTTAGAAGATTATTGTAATTCCTGGTAAAAGATTGGTCGACCATTTTCCTAGTCGTTAAAAGCGACTACGAAGTTTAAGCCAAGTCCTCTTCGCCCTCGTGCAGACTGATGCGACGCTATACACCGGTAATTGTTCTACCGTGAAGTTTTCTTAGAAATTGTTTTGTTGTCGCGCCAGTCTGCACGAGGCTTTCTGCGATCGAATAGAAAACAATTATTATTATGATACTACTATCACAGTAAAATTTAAACGAATAGACTTTGTCACAGGTGGCGTTCTGGTTACTGCCTAGCCCCGTCCCTCATGAGAAGAAGGCGTGAGTTTATGAATGAGAATAGACTTCACTTTTTGCTTTAATATTTGGAAGCTCCAGGTGGCCGAACATTTTGTCCGGATATTATTATGATTTTTGACGCGTATTTGTGGAGCAGTTCCGGACTCTTGCCTCCGTTGTTTACGGAAGTTTTGAGTCGTTCATAAATTATTATTTACATGTAACTTCCACGTTTGTCTGTTGATATAAAACATGCATGTGTATCAGACTATCACGTGCTTGTTATTTTGTTATAGATAGAAGACGATTTTTCTTACTACAAAACAATATAGTAACTAGAAATAACCCTTTCTTTTGGCTTTGCCGTAGTCGGGTAATAACGAACGAAGAACGAACATTTTAACTTAAACTGGGCCCATAACCTAAAATTAAACAACGCGTGCAATGACAATAGAAGGACTGAATATATTCAAATATAGAAAAGTCAAATGTAGTACACATTCATACCAATAGATGGTGACACAACAACGACCAAAGAAAAAGGGTGTGTTGTGTACGTTTGCTTTAGCTAGTAGACTAGTTTACTAATCATCATCAGCCTATTAATGTTCCCACTGCTGGGACACAGGCCTCCTCTCGGTGAGAGGTAGTTTACTAAAGCAATAGGCAAAAGCAATTAACAATTAATTAAGGTTTATTAACATTTTGCCTTAAGGAAACTTGCAAAACTATATTTTCTCAAATATTGTTGTAAAGGGCTATTAATATTTTCACCTCTAACCCGCTCTCTTGTGGCCGTCATAGATATCCCTGTTAATTATCTCATCCTGTATGGTACTACAAGTTGCGAACTCAGGCTACAAAAAAATGTCCAGGTGTACATATTCTCAAGAATGACGACAGAAGCGCTAGTAAATCCCCCAAACCATTCATGCCTTCGTTCCCCGAGCGCTTATCAATGGACGTTCTAAAAATAACTTCCTACTGAAACTTTTCGCCTTCAGTCGCAGGGTAGACTGCTTTCCATTCCACGGATTTTGACGTTAATAATGTGTTGCCTGCGAGAATTAAGTTTATCTGTAGGTGGCTTTGACGTCATAGTAGTTCTGTGAAAAAGTTTGACGTGATGACAAGGGATCTTTGATTGATCTTATGAGTAATGGAATCGGCAACTAGCTTCAACTTCCTGACCAGACTAACTGACCGAATCTTTGACAATTCAAAAGTGCCTGTCATATTGGTTTAATTGAAATAAACCGCCTCTGTGGTCTAGTGGTTAAACCACCTTTCTTAGACCCAGAGGTCCTGGGTTCGAAACCCAGTGGGAGCAAAATTTTCTGGTCGGTTTGGTTGGTGGTAGGGCTTGTTCTAAGTCCGCCTGGCTAGCTACCACCATCTTATCTAAGTCTGTCGCCATAACGACAATTTTAACAGCATTGTTGTGTTTCGGCAGTTAGAGCCTTCGGCAGTCGGAGCCCTATTACTAAGCCTCCGCTATCCGTCTGTCACAGTGCAACTAGCCATCTTACCTCTAACTGCCGAAGCACAAAAATGCTGTTAACATTGTTGCTGTGGCGACAGATTTAATTTTAATCAGGTGTAGCTAACGCGTAACGCTTCACCAATGTAACTGAACGCATTTTTTCTAAAACGCGTTCAAGAGCTGTCACTGTCAAAAGTTTAGTGCTGAACGCGTTCAATTTCATTGGTGAAATCCGCACTAAGTAATAGAAGGTAGTCGTTATTATGAGCAGAGGAGGTTACTAACTTTCCTCCTTTCCATGTAATGACCCTCTTTTAACTTAAGATCCCAACTAACTTCAATCTCAAGTAGAAGTAGCAACAAAATGCAATTCCATAAAATTGAAATTCTTTAAATGCCGCGTCTCCGCAAATAAAGCAGTTTGCACACCGAGCAATTTTGCGACCACATTGCATTCGCAAAATCGAGATCTTGCTTTCAAGAAGGAGTTCAATGAAACTTTTCTGACAATGGGCTGAAAGGAGTCTTTACAATAATAGAAAGTATTCATGTTGGTTTTCGTCTTGAAGATTTTGAAAGATCCTTTTGATGATGTTTTTTTTATTGTTTTGAATGACGTCGTACTGCGCTCGTTCGTAATTAGTTTTATACACTTGATCATCCACTCTTATCATTGCACTTATTGCAAAATTATGTAAAATCTCTGTAAAATATTCTCACAAATAAATAGACTATTACTATTAAAAAGTTCACGCGGGTGGTATTTCTTGGCAGCCATGCCGAAAAGAAAAAAGCCGTGAATCTTCGCTAAGATGCCATATCATTTATTTCTTTAAGTATGTGTTATTTTTTGTATGTTAGCACCTTGTTCTAATAATTGGTTATCATTTCATTGTGCTTTTGTGTGCTGTGCTGTCTTTTGTGTGCACTGAATAAATGGTTTATCTATCTACGAGTATTCAACATCGCTCACCGTGAAGATTTATTACTACTAAAGGTAGTGCGGTCTTTTAAGATGTTGACGTCATACTGTTGTACATAGTAAGGGAATAGTGCTTGTTAATTTTACGCTTGTCTAACCAATTGCCAATTCTTCTTTCACTTTTGGAGATCCTTCTTTTCTGTTGTTTCGTCCTGTCGCTCCGTGTGCAGCCATCCTAAGGACGCGCCGTATCTGGGGCATCGCCCGGGTCGCTCCAATTCTCCGCCGATGCAGCGTTTAATTTCCGCCCCGTGCGTTGGATGTATAATGTATAATGCAACGTTTAGTTCATATCGGAGTTGAGAGATTGAAGTGTTTTCGTTGTTATTGTTTATTTGAGAAGGATATTGAGGTGAACGTTTTATAGGTGAGCCTTTAGTTAAACACAAAACTGCTGGCTGCTTCTAATCAATCAAATCCTATTAAAAATAACTATTAACAGTTTAACTGATGTGCAAAGAATCTCCTAGATCATTATCTAGCTAGAAGATCCTGCTGACAGTATCCATACAGCTAGCTAAAAATAAATCTGTCTAGCCTTTTCCCAACTATGTTTGGGGTAGAGCGACTGCGTATCTGACCTCCACACACCAGTTACTGGGTAACATGATACCCCTTGGTAAGACTGGTTGTCAGACTTCTAATTACCCGTAACGACTGTCAAAAATCTACGAATTACAACCGAAACCAACGGCTTTACCTACGTGCTTTCTGACGCACGGAGTGGTTTCGATAATTATATAAAGGATGGTCACCCATCCACAGTCTGACCGCGGCAAGCGTAACTTAACCCGCACGCTGTTATCATTTAGCCACGAGGCCCACCATCCTGCTAGCTAAAGAATACAAATGCAAGTGGATAAGAATAATTATAACCAAATATGTGATTATTAATCTACTGTAGTCCGCGCGCGACTGCTAGTCACCGCCTGAGGTATATGAGCGGTGAGACGGGGGAGGTAAACAAAGGTCAAGCTAACTTAATTTGCCAATTTTGTCAAGGGCGCCTCCTGCGTCTCACCGCTCACATGCCTCAGGCGGTGACTAGCCGTCGCGCGCGAACTATAGGTACACATCCTACAGTTCTTAATTTCAGAATAAACCATAACAGCTATCATAATTCCCGCCAAAAAAGAAGATATTTACACCTTAAATCCGCGCCGCACACGAGTGGTGCTTCACAGGCAGTCCTCAAGACCCACAAAGCATTCCCCAGCGGTAATTGGGAACGTTGCCCGAAGCGCTAGTGAATTTTTTATAGGCAAGAACTATTGTTGCGCCACTGTTGCCTTGTGTGGTGGCGGCTAGGCCTGCCTTATATTTGACGGAGAGCGTACGTACGTCTTGGTCTATTTTGTGGGAGACCTTCCAACGCTACGTCTTCCAGTACTCGGTCGCCACTCCAGAACCTTTCGGCTCCATCGGCCATCTGTTCTGCGAGCAATGTGCCCTGCCCGTTGCCACTTAAGTTTGGCAATTCTTCTGGTCCATTCCATTTGTAATATCTGCCCTGCACGCTCCACTTCATCATCATCATCAGCCTATTAATGTTCCCACTGCTGGGACACAGGCCTCCTCTCTGTGAGACGGAGTGGGCCGTAATCTACCACGCGGGCCCAGTAAGGGTTAAGATGTCACATGTCTTCGAATTTTTTGGTTCTAAGACATGCTGGTTTCCTCATGATGTTTTCCTTCACCGTTTTGAGAGCAGTGGTGATGAAATAATTTACACAAAGTAAAGCGCCTGCCTGGGTTCGAACCCACGACCTACAAGTCGTAAGTCGGGGCCGTTACCACTGGGCCACCACTGCTCCACTCAAACTATCTATATGACCTGCCCTAAGCTTAACATTGTAACTATAGCGAAGCGCCTCAAGACTCCACGAAGTATTCTTCAACATGAATTCGAAACGTTGCAACGTTGCTTCGCGCTCGGAAAGCTGATGAATTCTTTATAACCTTCGTCTATTGTTGCTCTTCAGTCGCTCAATTACCGGAAAAGACTGCTGTAGTCTGCTTAAATATTTCTGAAGGATCTAGAGCATACTAACACGTAACCAAGGAATTTTCCAACAAGAACTGTTGCTGGCTTTTCTAAATGATGATATCTCCAGGATAGTTACTTGTGTTGTCTACGACCTTGATAACTTACTTACACTTTATAAAAAAGAAGACATTACACAAAAACTAAGTTTCGCTATTCATTTGGACAGATTCCAAATCGGACCTAAACCCCCTTACTAATAAACGTTGTATATCGCCTGTATAGTTACGCAACGCTTTGTCTTCTTCTTTCGAATGTCAAATTACTGACTACTGAAAGAGAGAAATCGGTGTGTAACTATCGTAACTATACAGGTGTTACATAACGTTTATTAGTAAGGGGGTAAGATTCCAGCCAGTAATTGGAACATTGCCTAGAGTGAGTGAATTTTTTATAGCAACATGTAGTTGCGCGGTTGCGCTACAGTCGCGCCACTTGCTAAGCGTTCTGGCTCCGTTTCAAAATGCTTGAAATAAGTGGAGTTGTGTGTAGTAGATAGTGAACCAAATTGGGGATGCTGAATTTTAGGAGATTTCAAGTGGTAATGTTGTGATTTCGAGATTTTATTGCAGTGATTTCTGAGTCGATTTTATTCATAAGTATATTGGCGAAACGACAATTGTCAACTTAGACTCTGTTCTAAAGTCACTTCAGTTGGAATTCGTTTTGTAATAAGACGGTTAGAGTCTGCGTGTGCATCTTTTTCCTTGAAGTCTGAACTCTTTGATTACATTACATTTTGCTAAAACAGGCGGGTTCTGAAATTACAACTGGCTAAAAAACAATTCAAAATATTCTTTATTGTAAAAACAAAATAGTACCTTTTCTACTGAACCAAGCCCTTGAACTTTAAACCAAGATCAAGAAAACCGCAAAACAATCTAGAACTTGACAAGATTAACCCGATCTAAAGTAGCTTATTACTGGCCGAGAAATGAATACCGCAGCCATCTTGGTTTACCTCTGATGTTTGCCCCTGAAGTAGTAGCGAAGCCGCGGTCTGAATCGCGGTCAGTCTTGTGGCTTGTTTGAAGTTTTCGTCTAGTGCGTGGGGCTGTAATGGGTTGAAAATATTATGCTAAAATTAAATATGTCCGTCCACTTATGTAAAAAACGTAAGAAAATTTTGATTTCCCGGGCTACCTTAGCTGAGCGTATCTCCATCTACATTATTATATGCCTTGAGTGGTTAGCTTGCGTGTTCTGTGCTGAGCTCACGCAACGTGTCTTACGTCCAGCCAGTTATAGGACTCGGCCATCAAAGAGTGCTGTCGCAAATTAGACATTATTACATATTTGATAGGTTTTGCGTGATTCTCAGTTTTTTATCCGTGTTAGACATATTTTTACAAATTAATTTCACTGTGTAATATAAACATTATCAAAAATATTCCTATAAGTATTAAGTTATCAAGAAAATGCTCTAGTTTAACATACTTAACATATATTTTTCCAAATCATTATCACTACTCGTTTAGACGTGATCTTCAGTATAAAATCATTAAAAGTCTGTTATCGTCGCCTTAAGTCAGAAAAATTGATTCAATAAATATTCTGCACAGTAATTATCATCATGGACTCAAAAAAAAAAAATTAATAATTAATTTGCCACTAGCTTCTTCCCACAACTCCGCTCGCGTGAAATTTCGGCACCCTCGATCCACCGCATCGCATCGCATCGCCCGCCCGCGCTATTACTTCGTTTTCGCTTAGCGTTATTTCTGACTATTTTTCTTTTTGCTCGACTCCTAAGGGTCGTAGCGCCATGTTACATAGCCATTACACAAGAATTAAGCTATCCAATGCAAAAGTTATTTTTCAAATGTGACTGGTAGTTTCGGAGATTACCCCCTACATACGTACATACATACAAACAAATAAACGAATTTTACCTCATAAATTATTAAGTAAGTATAGATAATTATGTCAGCTAGCACTACGCCAATTTAACAAATAAACAATTTGTTCTCTTTCTTATCTTTCAAATCAAATAATAATTATTTACTAAATATTTTATTCTGTTTCAGGTAATAATCTTCTTACATCATCATGATCGTGAATTCGTGAGTACTTATCTATACATAAATATTATAAAACAAGTCGCTTTTCGCGTTTGTCTGTATGTCCGCGTTGTTCTTCTAAACCACGCAACAGATTTTGGTGAGGTTTTCACCATTGCTTAAAGAATTTATTCCGGAAGCGTTATGAGTATGTATGTTAATATTAAAATTACGTTTACCTAAGAAATCTCGATGTTTTGTCAAGTCGTAAAAACCATGCCATGCAGGAGCGGGGCGCTACTTTGTGTAAAATACAGGGTGGCATCCATCGAGGCAAAAACTGATACCTACCATGGATTCATTAAGAACTTGATTCTGAACTGAATGATTGGAACGAAATAACGTTGAAATAATTCGTCGGTTATAAAAAAAAAAGACGTGTGGCACTCGGTGACTGCCGCGGTAAAGCTATTGCATAGCTGTTTTTATCAACTTATGCAATTATAATACAACCAATGCCACCTAGAGGCGAGTTGCTGAACTAAAGAGACAGGGGTGTTAGGTTATATTCGTTACGAAATTTCTGGATTCGGTCTCCACGCTCAAGGCCCGCGATAGAAGCTATGCAATAGCTTAAAAAAAAAATCTGCTGTTTCATAGAAAAGTGCAATGTTGACCTACGTGGTCAAAATGTATGGAACAGCATATTTAAAAAAAAGGGACCGCTTAAAACTTGTGAATACCTATATTTTATGCATTTGTTTGAACAGGAAGCACGTCCCTTTTTCGCTAGGGAAACCCTAGGCAGTTAATTAAAAAAATAACTATAACAAAACCCTAATCTTCACGCTTATGGCCACAAATTGAGCATCCCATTATTATGTAATAGTATGTGCACATACCGCATCCAGCATTATCAAGTCGTTGACCTAAATACCTGGTTTGCAGTCACACGAAAAACAACCTTATTCTAACAGTCATACGAGCTACAGGAATTTCAAGGAAAGCATCTGTTTTTTTCTCTCAGATTTTTTACGGAACACGCTAAAATCAACCTTATATCAATTCTGGTAAGGGTAAAAACAATTTTAAATTAGTTTTTACGTAATGAATTAATCCAATTTTTGCTTGGGATAGGTTTTAAAGTTAGTGAGAAGACATTTCTATTTCACTTCAGTTAATAGGTTAATAGTACTTAACACTGATTACTGTTCCTGATTAGTAGTTACTGCGTATTTAGTAGCAAGTACGTTGTTTACTAAAGACTTAAACTAGCAGGTTTTTAAGTAAGTACTTGGAAAATTCATTGAGGAAATCTAATTGCTGAGAATATTTTTTACCCGACTACGGCGAAGCAAAAAGGAGGGTTATGATTTTGACCGGTATGTATGTTTATGTATGTATGTTCATCTATTCCCTCATAACTTCTAAACTACTTATCATAATTTGACAAATGAGGTTATGAGGTATCGTTGGAAGCGTCTTGATCGTCCGCTGGAGGCCAAGTCTACTAATTTACAAACGTCACAATTGTCTCTCGATGGTCCACCACAGAGACCATTGTGACGTTTGTAAATTAGTAGACTTGGCGCCCTGGTTATAGACTATGTAACGTCACATTAAATATGACGCCCTCTAGAGAGGATATAAAGTCATGAAATAAACAAAAAAAATATGATGCTATGTTGAGTATCACGTGAAAATAAATAGCACTTATGTCGTGACGTGATAATAAATAATTAGAACATAAAAAAATGTAACCCCAAAATTATTTAAATAAAAATAAAAGGTAAGTATTAACATCACATCACAATACAAACAAAATATCACTTACAAATAAAAAATCTGGATTGCAATTAATATTGCTGAACTGCAAAAATGAAAGCTTTTATGATAAGCAATACCTAATTCATGATTTACGCAAGTAGACTAGAGTCGAGAAATATTTAACACTTCTTTACTTCATATAAATATTAATTAGAAACTACAACATACTGCCATAACACTACCATCCAAAGAATGTATTTTACAGAATAAGCTCCATAGTAAAGTTAAGCAATTTGTACTGAATACTTTATTGTATCTAATCCAATGAACACAGCCTTTTGCAGACCACAGCTGGATATATTATGCCTCATAAAAAACTAAAAAAATAAAACCCGGTGTTCCGCTATCAATTCTGACGCACCTGCTTTTCTTGCAAGTCCATCTGGCGACTCCAATGCAATCTTACCTGGCTTCTAATTGAAAGCCAGTGAACGTGCCCATCTGTTACCAATTACCCATCTGCCAACATTATTTTGTGAATTCCATTGTTCTTTAGCAGTGTCTTGAGTAACTTATTTTATCCTCATTTGTGCTACCAGTAGCGCCATCTAGCGGTGAGCGGCGTAAAGTTGAAAGTTTTTTTTATATTCTTATTTTGCGTTTATTTTTAGAATAGCTAATGTAAATTGGGAAATGATTTTTATTTTTTATTTTACATCCGTAATTAAAATAATTAATTGATAAAAATATCGATATTTTTGTCTCTTTCATACCGGTAGTTGTTCCTTCTTTTCTCTTTCACCAAGTTGCGTTATCCAGCTGATTTTTACCGTAGTTTACGGTACTTATGTCAGATTAGCAACCACCTGGCTTTAATTAGTCATCTGCTTTATAATCTAGTCTGAATCTTAGTAGGAATGCGGACACTTGGCGGCATAGCAAGTGGCAAGGACTATCGTGATTATTCGTTACAAGACGCATAGGTAGGGAATTCACTTGGGCTGGAAAGGCAATTGGCGTAGAAGATGTTTAAGTAAGTACACAGTGCATCAAAGCCGTCAGTGAGTGCGTCTGCAAACATTGCCGAGGCACTGCAGAAGCGTGGCAATCGCAACAATACCCTGAATGAGTTATTGAATTGGATACGCAGAGCAAATACATTCTCCCAAGCAATAAATGTGTTACTAAGATGACTAACACACCTGCTTACAACATCTCAAGACAGTTTCTTACATTACAAACGCTACCGTTCACGTAACATCGATGAACAATGCAGTAGTATGGACCAGTACTGGTAAATATTGACGTAGCGTGGTTCAA
Source organism: Conistra vaccinii (assembly GCA_948150665.1). Lineage (NCBI taxonomy): Eukaryota > Metazoa > Arthropoda > Insecta > Lepidoptera > Noctuidae > Conistra > Conistra vaccinii. The sequence continues at coordinate 14,259,864 of OX411341.1, read as the reverse complement.
ACTATTCGTTATAGTTACTTGTAGTTGTAAATTATTTGTTGTGTAATTCTTGAAGAGCAAGTACCTTAGCCTGAAGGTTGAATTGGGGAAGGTAACGAATAACTTACTGCTTCTTCTTCCTCTCTCATTCTCTCATCTGCACGCGTAGCATGAGTCATGACAACCATAATAGCCTGCGCAGACGACGGATTTTTGTCCGTGGACAAAAATCCGCGCTAAAATAGATCGTTTACAAGTTTACAACACTATCTTTTGTACGTGGTACTTTTAATCCCTCGTTTGCGTTACTTGATACAGTTGTAAGCGATCTATTTTAGACAAAAATCTGTCGTCTGCGCAGGCTATATAAACGGGTTTTCTACGGGTTTTGTCTATGGAAGAATAGACAAAATGACAGATTGTGATTGTTTATCTGTCACTTTGTCTATTCTTCCGTCGACAAAGCTCGTTTCTATTGTTGTCATGCTAAGCGTGCAGCACGAAGTCTATGAGAATAGGTAGCTCATGACGTAAGCGGTAGGCCAGTCTGTAAAGTGGTAGAAAAGGCTTCCAAGGGTGTATTTATTCCAGCGTCATGCTGATCGGAAGCCTTCTTTTTACATTACGCTCAGTCACAACTAGCAGCTGCCGGCTATTTCTGTTCTGTGCTCGTGATTGTAGATCTGTTTTGATTTTTTCACGGGAGCGCCCCATGAGGGGGTAGGTTTCTATTGTGGCCATGTGAGCAGATACGAGTAGTGGAGTAGTGGTGGCCCAGTGGTAACGGCCGCGACTTACGAGTTGTAGGTCGTAGGTTCGAACCCAGACAGACGCTTTACTTTGTGTAAATTATTTCATCACCACTGCTCTCAAAACGGTGAAGGAAAACATCGTGAGGAAACCGGCATGTCTTAGAACCAAAAAATTCGAAGACATGTGACATCTACCAACCCGCACTGGGCCCGTGTGGTGGATTACGGCCCACTCCCTCTCACCGAGAGGAGGCCTGTGTCCCAGCAGTGGGAACATTAAAAAGGCTGAATAAGTAAGTAAGAGCAGATACGCTGCTCCAACCAGGGATTCGAACGCAGGACTAGGACCTCATGCACATCAGTACCGCTTGCCACCACTAGCTCAACGAGGCAGGCACATCGCTTATCCCCTTTACTAAACTTCATATCACAAAATTAAAGGATACAACGCATAAATTAGACGTTGAACAAACACCAGTAGACTACAATATACATTCCCCTGTCACTAACATCCTTCCATCGCAGATTCATCTTAATAAAACTAGATGTCACGTCGTGTAAACATGCGTGGCAAAGATTAGGTTGATGTAGAAGAGACGAGTAGATGTATTAGCATTGTGCCTACTTTGGATGTACTACCTAGTTGCTAAGTTTGTAGTGCAAGTAATAATGAACTTTTTATTTCGTAATGGTGAAATGAATGTGGTCTCCATAAGTGTGGAAAGCTTTGACCAGCAATGGGATAATACAGGTTTATAAACGGTTTTTTTTTAAATTGTGTAACTGTGTGTGACAATATTTTGCACACACTAACACAACGATATCGTTTTCATTTTGCGTAATTAAGCGTTCTTTTCTTTTACAATTTTCTAGAATTTTGTTGGAAGAATGTTAACATAATTATATCTTAGCCGATCATAAATTTAATAAAAAATAACGTTGTTTTCTTCTCCTACGCTTGGCGCGTCACTGTTTTTCCTCTCACAATTTAATTTTGTCAATAACTTTTAACTCTTTTTTTTTATAATCTATCCGTGGAATGGTATTATTTCTACTTTCATCTACTTACTAACTTTTGTCGAGCGGCACTTAAAACTGAAACACATTTCATAACTTTTTTTACGATTTTCATAAAACTACGTACGTCTCAGTCGTTTTCATTTGCATGCATCCCATTTACCGCTTTCCATACCGGAACACGAAAATTGGATTCGAAACTGCATTAAACTCTCGCTGCGCAAACTAATATTCGTGGCAGTTATAAAAACTTTTTTCCGGCATTTTATTTGGATAGATATCCAGCGGTAATCCCACGGGCGAGTGGTGTACCACGTGCTAACAGTTTTAAAAGGCTCACACTTGCAGCTTGGGTAGTGTTCCCGTTGTTTTAAAACTGTCCGTTCGAAAGGTTTTTGCTAGAATTTTTTTGAATTTATTTGTAGTTGCGCTTTTATGGTGTGGAAAGAATAATGGACGGTTTATTTGTCTTTTTACAATGGATACTGGGACACGCGTTTACTAAAGCTTTCGGGTATTGTGGGCTGTGGAATGTTTTCTTACAAATGCGTGACTAAACGTAGTCCTACAACGAATGGCTGATGCGTCATGTTTTGTGTTTTTAAATCATCATCTGCCTAGCCCTTTTTCCAAGTATATTGGAGTCGGCTTCCAGTCCAACAGGATGAAAAGATGAATTTAAATAAGACCAAAAATCAAGTAATTTACAGAACTAATTACTTTCATCAACTTTTCAACCTCAAAGACATCGTCATCATCGTCCACAGCCTGACTTTACACACTGCCGAGCTTAGGCTTGTCTGGTGCCAATCTCCACGTTCCTGTACTAGCCTCATCTGCCCGCCATGGTACCATGTCGTCTATCATCATCCCCAAAACATAGACGTAAAATATTGATACTTTGCCTCACAGACGCTGCATATGAATCTCTTACAATCTTTCTACCATTTCTCTCTTCTGCACACTAACTTCATCTACACACGAGCTTACAAACATTACATCGCCGAGGTATAAACAAATCACTGTCTATCCCTTTCTTCCACGATATCTCGGTCCTTTTCCCCCGCGATGTTTACAATTTTCCCGCTCACGGCTCCAGTCGCGCGGTAGACGCGTGCGCAGATACGCGTATCGATCGTTCGGAAATCGATTTTTTTTATTCCATTGAGTGCAATCTGTGTGTAGTGTTCCGACAAGGATCCATTGTTTTTGCAACGGCTATAGAATGCATTCCATAGTGTGATGTATTTCTAATTACGTTTTTTTTTATTGATGAGTTCTTTGACAAGTGATAAGTGAACGTTTTGTGCTCGTCTTTCAGTTATTGGTAACGGAGTTTTCTTTGTGTAAAAATTACTTTTTATAAAATAACTTAAAAGCTCAGTTTTCAAGACGTTAATTATGTTTAAGACGTTTAGTTCTTAAACACAGCAATTGTTGAAAAATACTTGATTGTTTCGCCATTGAAACTTTTACCCGTTTCATAAAAGTTTTCAGGTTTTTCTTTAAGTTAAGTCATTAAACCTAGTCTCGAGTTCTTCGAAAACTTTTCACAGAATACTTCACCTAATTAATTTAGTTTCCTTCTGGAATTTCTCAGTAATAGCTTCAGACCAATAAAAAAGTATTATTGGTCTGAGGTAATAGCCAGGAGTCTTGATTTGTGCCCGGTTGATGGCAATATAGGCTCGCCCCATATTACATGGGACTTAGACATAACTGGCGAAATGTGGGTGTACTATAGGTGCACCTCTGCCCAACCCTTCGGGGAAACATCTTTATTGCTTGAACGCGTTATGACAATTTTTTTATAAACAATTTCTTTGTTCCTCTCATTCAGAGCACCTGCCATCTTATCTCTTCACCACCCTTGGTTGACTGGTAGAGAATGCCTGAGGCATTAAGTCCGCCTTTGTACCTTTTTTGTGTGCGAAAAGTTTAAATAAATAACTAAAATGAAGTTAGGAACTGCTTAATTATCTTTGTACATCAACGACATTGAATTTCATGTTGACAACCTAACAATTCTATTAAATTGGGTTTCGCATTTTTCTCACTATTCATTCAGATTTCAATTTAATAACTTTTGCGGTACCTATATTAATATTGTCGATTTGTTTTCCCATATAGCCATTGTTACCGATTTATTTATAACTTCCCGTTCAAATGGCAATTTGTGGTTTTAAAATATCTATTATAAATTTATAATGGCGCTATAAATGGCTATTTTTGTAAGATTATTCATTATTTTAATTATAAACAACAACGGATGTTTCGCATCAAATACCTATTAAACTTGTGTACGGCTGTACGCTCTACACCCTCGGTATTTTTTTTTGCTTATTACGTTCTTGAAAATCTTCTAAGTGTGAAGTGATTTTCTAAGAAAAAAATACTATTATCCGACCGTCGAAAGATTGCGTTCCTGACACCTTTCATTTATTATATAGATTTTGCGTGATTCTCAGTTTTTTGGCTCGTGTAGACCAGCGCGACGCAACTCGAACAATACAATTTCTAAGAAAACTTCACGGGTATAACAATAACCGGTGTCGCGTCGCGCTAGTCTGCACGCAGCTTTAGACATAACTTACAAATTAAATCACTATGTAATATGAACATAATCTAAAATATTCATATATTAAGTTATTAAGAAAACCCTCTAATTTAACATATATTTTTTCCAAATCACTAACACTGCTCGTTTAGACGTGATTTTCAGTATAAAATCATTAAAAGTCGATTATCGTCGCCTTAAATAAATAACAATAAAGACTGCGTCAGACAGAACAGATGTTTTTAATTTTACAAAGCTATTTAATAACTAACAAATTAATGCTAGATTGTCAGGCCGACAACACGCAGACTATTGTGATATTTATTACAATTTGTGGTTAGTGTCGATAACCGCGACACAGTGTTATCCGTTGTAAAAAAACATATACATACGTGCAATTTCCTGTACTGATGTGTTTGACTCTGGCTTCTGTCTGTTCGTAATATTATGTAGTTTGTACCATAGAAAGAATACTACGTATGGAAGGGAATCTGGGCGTTTCTTACGCCCCATAAATCAGAAGAGCGCATTTTGACCACTGGAGCGGAGAAGAGAGGAGAGGGGCGGAGCTGTGCCGATGAATCTAAACTCTGGAGCGGAGTTTAGATTCATACTCCAGTGGACATGCAGCCTACGTTAAGCCAGTTAACAAGACCCGGTACAATCCTGGACTAGTTCATCATACGCGCGGTAACTGTATTTTAATACCTAGATTTTCACATCCTAATTGTTCAAGGAGTAATTGAAATAACTGAAATCTTCAAAAGGGGTACTTGTACTCGTCATTATGAACAACTTTTACAATGTAACCAACACTGGTTTAAAGGTATGAGGAACAGGGTGTAAAGTTCACTCATCCTCTGTAGAGGGAGGATCCGCCGACGGGTGTCGTGTCTGGCGGGCAACTGCCCAACGATTTATTTCGGGGAAGCTATATGTATATGCTGATCGCGCGGTAAACTCTGTTAGCGCGATGCAGGATTTTGTGTGACGTCAGGTTTTTAATATATTCGCATGTCACGATGTACATAGATGCCGCCATACTAATATCGCCAAAAAATCAGCGGCTTCTATCTCATGAACCGTAATAGGTAAACAGTAAAAATTATCTCAGATTGTGTATTTCTCGCTATTTAAAGGGGGTCCAGATACAAGAAACCAAAAGTTTTATCGGAGTTTTATGCTCGATCTTAAAGCGGGGTTTCCCGGAAAAACGTCGTTTTGTATTGCTTTTTATTCGTAGATAACACGGATTAAAATTTTGAAAAAAAAACATATATAACATATTTCACACGTTGATCTAGATATTTCGGCCGTGCGATACACGATTAGGTACTTGCACTTTACTGCATCCAATTAAATCGCAAAGACACGTCGTTGCGGGGGCTGGGGTAAGCGTTCAATGCCTACTGCGCTCGGGCTATGCCCGCCTTAATACGGTACGGAACCCTTCGTACGAGTCCAACTCTTACTTGGCCGGTTTTTAATTAGTAGAGTGTACGCATTTTCATTTCTTTACGTGAAAATTTTAACCGCATTTCGCAGCGGGAGAGATAATATACGCGTATTTTATTTAACATTATTTTTATTACGCACGTAAATTATTTCACTACACCACAATGTTTTACCGTATTACTGGTTTTAACATTAAAATAAACTCCACTTTTCTGTAGCACCATTTAGTAGTAATAAAATTCTTGCGATATTTCGATAAAAACGGTTTTTTTTGCGAAACAGTTACGTACTGTATTTGTTGTGGGCACATCGATCGGTGTGTGGTTAGGGTTACATTATCACGCTGAATATATACGGGAAGTTGTGGTTAATCTTTAAATGTAAGTACATTGATCAAATGAGATTTTTTTTTTAACATACAATTTTTTTGTACTTTCATATTTTGTTAGTACATTTATCTTAAAACTATGTTAGTCATCGTGCGATCAATTAAAGCATTATGTATAATTAATTTTTAAATAATACTGCTTGGAATCATGATGGAGGCAATGATACGCTATTAAATTATAGTTGTATCATTGCATTAAGAAGAATTAAAAAAAAAAGACGTGTGGCACTCGGGGACTGCCCCGGCGAAGCTATTGCATAGCATTTTTTATCAACTTACGCAATTGTAAAATATTAACCCGAATACAAGAAATAGCAATGATGACATTGACAGGAACTGTTATTCATATTTATAGTTTTTAAAAGGTTTTAATTTAACTATTAATAGTCAAGGATCATTCGTCTAAGTAAATTTGAACTTTGTTGTCAAACAGTTAAACATAATTTTCAATACAACACTCTCGTATCATTCGTTTAAGTAAATTTGAACTTTGTTGTCAAGCAATTAAACATAATTTTCAATACAACACTCTCGTGTCATTCGTTTAAGTAAATTTGAACTTTGTTGTCAAGCAGTTAAACATAATTTTCAATACAAAACACTCTTTTCTTAGGTAGTATTTTCGTTACGAAATTTCTGGATTAGGTCTCCACGCTCAAGGCCCGCGATAGAAGCTATGCAATAGCTTAAAAATGCAGTAAGTAGCAAAATAACAGTACCTCTATATATATACCTCTGACTCTTCAGATTCATGTGCGTCATTGTGCGTATTGTATAATCTTACTTGCTTCAAAAACGTTGAAGGAAAACATAATGAGGAAACCGTCAGAAAATGCCTGAGAGATATTTCTCGACGGCATGTGATTCATGTGAAGCCAAGTCAGAGAGGCCCATGGCGGCATAAAAAAATCCGACACCATGTTAGTCACTAACCAGAAGAAAAAAAAAAGTTTTAATTAAAAAGGTAAGGGAATTATTATTTCATAAAGAATTTATTTTCATAATGAAGACTACACACTACATTATAATGATCTAATCAAACATTGAATAAAACCTTTTAGTATAAAAAAATATGCGCAAGACTTTCAAATTGTATGTTCACCGAAACGAATTGACAAGTAACGATAATCCTTTCACCTTTAAACAATAGATCGTGCTATCCAAGTGAAAGTCACGTCAATTTTAGTAATTGAAGGAAGAACATTACCATTTCGCTTAACGAGTTCGGTCCGTGGATATTTGTAGATCTTTGACAGTCGTTATAGTCAAAAGTCCTAGTCTGAAAACCAGTCTTACTAAGGCATATCGTATTAAGCGCCATCCTTCTTGCTGTACGTTCCACTAAAGGCCACGCACGGTGCACGACGCAAAACGACGCAGAATATTCTTCACGTACGTCACGTAATAATAATAATTGACGTACGTCAAGTCTATTCATTGTCGTTTTTCGTTGTGCATCGTGCATGGCCTTGGCGGAAAGTACAGCAAGATGGATGGTGAATAAAGCGGCTTACTCAGTAACTGGGTTGTGAAGGTCAGATAGGCAGTCGCTCCATGTAAAATACTGGTGTTTAGATTGGAAGCTGACCCCAACATAGTTGATAAAAGGCTAGGCAGATGATGAAAGAAGAACATTGTCTACCATTAAGATAGCGAACCATGTTGATTTATTTATGGGCAATGAATGAGTAAGACTATTTGTTTATTAAATAAATAAATTAAAACGGACAAACATACAGTCTTTCCAATCTGTATGAGTAACAGTATTTTTACATTGAAATAGGTACTTCATTCACCAGCACGCGTAGATGACCAAAATAGAAACGGGATGTCGACGGAAGAATAGACAAAGTGACAGTTATATAATCACAATCTGTCATTTTGTCTATTCTTCCGTAGACAACACGTTTCTATGGTTGTCATGCTACGCGTGCAGGTCCTGATTTACCTAACGTTCATGTTAATTAGTACCATTACAAAGACCTATTATTCTCCAACTAACAATAGCGTGTTTAACTTATAATAAACAGCTGCTAAGGACACCATAATACTGTCATAGGAATGTAGGACAGGTTTAGAATGTCATTAATAAGGTATGTCAGTAAAAAGGGTAGTACATCTGCCTCGTGTTCGTATAAATAACTAGCTTCGTTCGTGGACTTACAAAACGATAAATTATTTTATTTCCGAAAGTAGGTTTGTACTAAATATGAGGAGCTCGTGGGTAAGTAATAACAGCCCCGTCAAGACGCCTGTTGAGTAAATCATCATCATCATCATCATTTCAACCCAAAAGAAGTCTACTGCTGGACATAGGCCTCCCCCAAGCACCGCCACTTTGACCGGTTCTGTGCTTCTCGCATCCAACGGATTCATGCGGCCTTTACATCACACAGAGTAAATCACAATATCATAATTAACAACATTTATCAGTCTGAATAGTGGACACCAAAATCTGGCCAAATTATACCATATCTAAGCATGCCTCGTATCTTAAACGTAAACCTGAACTTGCATAACGATATCTAGGAAGGAAGATATAAAATATATAAATACTTTTATAGGAACTCAAGAAAAAGGCAAATACGTTACACCAGCGAGCCACGACGAAGTTATTACGATATCCATTAACATTCTACGCATACTTCATACAAGGATAGAGGAATGCTATAACGACTTAGGGATCTGCTAACCTCTAGACTTCATAATAGCATGAATTCAAGGTTATACCATAACGGGAGTTCCTTGTAAAAAATCAGAACATAGTTAATTGAGGAAGAAAATTCTGCATCCTGACAATCTGCTGATTCTGAATCTGATATTGTTAATCCATTGCGTCATATGTTCGAAACATTTGTCTGCGCATAAATAACGCATTGAATGTTTTGGAACGGTCAAATTGAAAACCATTGCTTACTGTAAGTGTGTTACGGCATTACCCCGCAGATCAATCATGGCAGAAAAAAATGGCATGTGTTTGCGAATATTTTGTATGCAAATTCGTGCATTTCGCACATTCGTGCAATTCGTGCATTCGTGCACAGTAACAAACTAGTTCTATCAAAACTTGTAACATGCTGTCCTTTGACAAAAATTACTTCCTCTATTCACAAAAAAAAAGCATCCTGAAAAGGACCAATTACTGTGCAGTTTTATATTGAGCAGTCAGATAGCTCTGGGCTCATGAAAGAGGGGAGCAAAAAGGTTGGGAGAGCTTGGAAAAGCCTATTTATGGAAACTGTCGGAAAATGTCGCGAATGCTAATTAGAGCTCTTGCTGAGCTCTGAATAAGTGTGTTTTTTGTAAAGTTTGCGAGTTTTTTTGGATTATTTTGAGTTGTGTGTAGTTTCACTATAGATTTTATCAAAGTCTCGCAATAATTACAAGATATAGGAGGACTGTGGTGTTGACTTTGGTTTAGTCAGTTTCTTAATGCTTTTTTTATACCTACTTAAGGCTGATTTTTCCAATGTCATATCAATTTTATCCGTGGAATAAAATTGACGGTTTTTTAATGGAACTGGCAAATAAATAAACAATGACAATGACATTTTAGAAAGATAATAGAATCTACAGCACGCGTAGCCTGACAATCATAGAAACGGGTTTTCTACGGATTTTGTCGACGGAAGAATAGAGAAAATGACAGATCGTGATTGTTCATCTGTCATTTTGTCAATTCTTCCGTCGAAAAATTCCGTTTCTATTGTGATCATGCTAGGCGTGCTACTTTAATTGTGATTGAAACAGTAAATGGTGTTGCCTCGCTATCATCTGAGTTTATCTAATTTGTCTCCGTGCGTGTCGTAATTCAAGCTCTAGATTTAAACTTAGCAACCCCCAAAGTAGAAACTTGACAGCCATTTGTAATAATTAACTTCGTCAAAAGACACCCAAGTAATTGCGGTACGTTATACTGTGGTTATCTTTTTGATTACAGTTCTTCAATTACAGTGTCTTTTAAGAGTCTTGTCTTCGACAAATGAACGAAAAACCCAAATTCAATAACTTTAACAGAAAATTAAAAGAATATCTTACACAAAATTGCTTTTACTTGGTCGCAGAATACTTAGAATAAAATAATTAGTAAATATGATAGATAAATGCTTATAATAAAATATAAAACAAATGAATAAAGTATAAATACCTATAATAAAAGATAAAATAATTAAATACAACAGCTAATACAAATGAATGAAGTATAATAATTAATACAAATTAATAAAATAAAATAAATACTTATTAATAAAATATAATAATTAATATACATAAATAAAATTATTTAATAACCTCATGATATTAATTGAAATAACTACATCAACGTAATAGTAGTAATATTATCGATAGTAATTTTATTATATTTGTACAAACTTGCACTGGATGCTTGTTTTGTCCAATTTATTATACTTAATATTATGTTGCCGTGCCCTAACCGGGTTTCATGTTGGAACTTACTTATTACTTGTAACAACTAAATGTACACATGAATGCAATAAAGAGTTTGAGTTTGTTTTCTAACTGCCTCATTGGCCTAATGCCTAATTGGTCGCAAGCGCTACTGTTGGGTCCTGGGTTCGATTACCGGGACGAGCAAAGTGTTATTGGATTTTTCTTTCTGAAATTTCTCAGTAGCAGCCCGGAGTCTGGATTTGTGCCTGGTTGATGGCTATAGGCTCGCCCCCTATTACATGGGACTTAAACATAACTGGCGAAATGTGGGTGTACTATAGGTGCATCTCTGCCTAATCCTTCGTGGACTACAGGTGTGCTGTTATGTATAATGTTTGATTATTTTTGTTCCACAAAGCAATTTAGGTACGAAAGTAAACCGCGAGTACTCTGACCGCATTCAGAATGTCTCACAAAACTAATTAGTACGTGTTTTAAAACTTTACAGTATGACTCGTAATCTGCGGTGAATGCAGTTGCGAATAAACAAATCGATTTCTGTGTAAATTGAATCGATTGTACGTTTCAGAATGTAGGTCAAACATTTCAACTTTTGTTTGACTCTTTGTTGATATTGGTTCGATTGTATTGCCACTTTCTGGCTCGAATTGTTTCCATTTGGCACCATACTATATCTATAGGTACAGCTGGCCATTTCATGAGTAGCGGTTACATCACCAAATCCTGCATCACGCAATTAGGGTTTACAGCACGATCGACATATTTTCGAAATGTCTTATTTAAAAACAGATAACTGGAAATCTCTCGTTTCTATGGGAAATTTAAAATCGATCCAATTTGTAACACAATTTTTCGAAAATGTTCTTATCTAACTTTTTAGGCCTTTGTATCCTGCTTATGCGTAATGAAATTTCATTAAAATCGGTTCAGTCATTTCGAAAAACAAGGGCTTGAAAGTTTGCATGAAATGCCGTACGACTCGCGACGTAAACGCTCTTAATCGTTTTGCAATACCGTACGATTGCATAATAATCGCATACATAATTTGTAATTCTCTGCTCACTCATGGGCGAGTCATGGGCTTGCATGTTGAGGTACGTTCAGTGTAAATAAATTAAATTACCTATCAATCGTAACATGTTAGTTTATTAATGATAGATAGTGGGCTGACACGCGATTGACAGCACAAAATAGAAGGGAAGAAGGTTCAATTTGCACAAACACGTAGAACGGAACCAAAAATATCGATAACAAGCTGGTCCGATACACTTCATGTATAATTTTGATGGTTTTCGATGATGGGTCAGGTGGAAAATGGTTCCATTGGGATTAAACTTTAATATTTTCTTCCATACATAATACAACAGTACCAGTACCCTAATTACGTAATATAATACACGATCAATCAGAATTTGAATAGTTTTGAAACAGATTGCTAATCCATTGCTAGTTAGAATAAAAAATCTGCTCAACAACGTAAATAACGCAATGAATATTGTTGAACTGTGAAAATGAAACAGATTAGTCGGAATTGTTTACGAAAATGTGTTGCGTAATTAGATAGCTGGTCGACCGAACTCTGCTCGGGTGAAAATAGATAAAGATATCGTCCAGCACGCGTAGCATGAGCACCGCTTTGTCGACGGAAGAGTAGACAAAAATGACGTTCCGTGTAGACAGTACGACGGCAGCAAAGTAGATAGAGGGAACTGCACTTTTTACGAAATTCACTCTTTAAAATAATTCGACTCAGAATTCTTTGTTTCGTCATAGGATGTTTTTACTGTTTGATTGTCAATTTTTACTGATATTAAGTCACGTTAAACACAACTACGTACCTACAGCTTATTTTTTTCAGTGTGTCGAAGTACCGTGTTTTGGAACAAATAACATTACAGTAATATTGGCCTTAACCATTTCCTTGGTAATATTAACTAAATTATGTAAAATAGGAGAAGATAGCTTTCTTCTTCTATTAGTTATCACAGTTTTGCATTTAAAACGCTCTTCTGTAAAATCATGATTTTGCAGATAACCCTGTATACTTTGTGACCGTCGAGTAGAATATTTCACTACCATAGACAACTGTCAGTCGTCAGAGTGATTTTGACAATTTGGTATAGAAAACTTTCTTCTGAAATAGTCTACATATAAAATGACCTAGACAAAGATAGTTAGAAACGAAAGACAAAGTGACAGATTGAAGAAAGATTTCTACGGTGCGATGTCAAAAATGAAGAAAGGAAATGTCACTTTGTATAGAAAGAGCTGTGTCTACTGTCTACTGTTCGTAGACATAGAAAGCGCCATGCTACGCGTGCAGGTATGCAAACGTTGTATCACATTCCCGTGGCTGTGAAAATAGATATGAGACTGTGACAAACTTAGGAATTGCCCCTACATAAACTACTACTTCTTTTGCTTTAGACTCCTTTACCCGTCACTGGTATCAAGGTGCAGTGCTTCATAAAATGTGGTAACCTGATGAGGGAGTGTATCATGGTTTGGTTCATCTTGGCTTATATTTCCATTAATTTTAACGACAGCTATGGAATGCAAGCAAGAAGATGGCCAATTTTTTACCAGCGCAGCGAGCATGGCCTACTGTGAGATAGCTTAAGTCGCACATTTTATCACAATTTAGGCGATAAAATAGTTTTGTCACAAATGCTAGCACGGCGGCGTGAGATAATCTTTTGACTTGTGACATAACTTCTTGACGTTTATTTGGGACTCAATATGTCTTATTTGTGAAAATGAACCTTCTGCATTCTATCTGTTTGTTGTCTTTACGGTCTATTAGTAACGATTGTGATGTACTCAATTTTATTGTTTGTATCATAAATATGGAATTTATTGAGCTTAGATAAACGTTTAGTTCGAATTGATTTGTAGTGATATAATTATGTGCATCATGAATGTTATAATTATTCATGGCTTTGATTACTAGAGCTTTTCTTGCTTCCGCTTTAGTCTGGTAATTGTCGAAATATTTGCTATCTATGATTCTTTTTCTTCCGCTCTTGATGCAGTTTGATTATCACTACCACTATTAGTCTTTATTGTTTATCTTATAAACAGAAGCCATTCATTTGAAGACTTTTGTTAAATCTTCAAAATCGCAAGCAGCATCAGATTCCTCTTTATACACCTAACTGAAGGCCAACTTCGTAGTTCTTATTCTTATATTGGATGTATATGATATCTTGTTGATCTTTCTGTCGTTGTGTATCAAGAACCAATACTCGCCGTTTTATGACGTCTCTCCCATCAGCTCTTTTTCCAGTTAATAATACAATCCTAATATGTTATTCTAACCAGATGACCACACTCATATTATGTTGTCAATCAGCCATGTTGTGTCATGAACGCGTGTCTCGTCCCATTTTGGACAATTTGTGTCAATTGTCTCCAGCGTACAGCGTGCAATCAATTCGCAAATTGATACCAGCTTTGTTTTGTTGATTGCACCGACTAAAACATCTGGGTTTATAATATTACGCACGTGAATTTTAGAGTTGGCGATAACCAGTAACGATGCTTTCAATAAATCCGGTAACAGTGAAGGAAAACATCACGAGGAAACCGGCATGCTTGTACATATCCTAGATCCAAACATTCAAAAACATGTGTGACATCCTCAACCCGCTCTGGGCCCAATCCCTCTCACAGAGGGATAACATGAGTCCAGTGAGGACACTATATCGACGGGTTCCGGACTAATTGTATTAAGCGACACTCTGAGCGATATAGACTTTTATACATATTTGGAATCAGCGAATTTTTCTGCGTCATTTGAGCTGGGTTTGGTGACGATCGGAACACTTTTTTGTCGCTTAATACAACCGCATTTTTGGGCCCATTTTGGACTGCAATGTATGAAGCGACACAAAATAATGACAAATTTAGGAACTGTGTACTTAAGCTAACTACCAAATACCAGGCAGTCGTTTAAACTTTTTTTCCTGGAGCAACAATTTACAGGCAACGTACGTTAAAGCATTTAGCCTGGCTTTATAAATATATAGAAATGTGGCTTCATACAATTAGCCTCTTTGTTAAATTCTTATCCAGTGTCGTTTAATACAATTAGCTTTACCTTATAAATATACAAGAATGTCGTTTAATACATTTAGCCTCTTTGTTAAATTCATACCCAGTGTCGATCCATACATTTAGCTCTGTCCATGAAATGTTAGATGTTGTCACTTCAACCATTTAGCTTGCTGTAGATAATGATTTATGTCGGTCGCATGAACTATTTAGGATTTCAACAGTAAACATTTAAAGATTATGGTTAAACCTATTTTTTTTATTCAATATTTGATTTGCAGTGTCGTTTCAGTTATAACAAAAGTATAGTTCTAGTACTTCAAACAGTTTATCTTAAACGGACTAACTAACTACGACTAACTTTTGATTGTATGTATACACATACAATCAAAATTTTATATCGTCCGCGTAGCTGATTTATTAATACAAAGCCCATCAATGTGACACCCGACATTTGTGTTGCTGAGTTCAACGATCAGCTGATTTATGTACAAATTAAAGAGGCGAGGTGAGGTTATTCCCCCCTGCCTCACCCCGCAGTTTATTCGGTACTCCTCAGATAGTACCCCCGACCACTTTACATGGTTAGTCTGGTTTTGATACCAGTACCTGAGCAGAGATGTTACTGCACTGTCTACATCAGTTTCCCGGTACAGCTTATCCCATAGAATGTCATAAGACACCAGGTCAAATGTCTTCGATAAATCGAGGAAGCAAGCATTGACCGGTGTCTTCCTATCTGCATAGTACTGGACGGTCCGCTTGAGACACAAAATGGCAGTTTCTGTCGATAGACCGGGCCTAAAGCCAAATTGTGCGTCCTGCAATTTTATGGGACTGGCCATATGTGTATCAAACAGACAGTCCAGCACCTTAGCTGTAATAGTAGCCAGGGAAATTGGCCTATAATTCGACAGATCTGCCACATTCCCCGTTTTATCCTTCACTATTGGGACAACTATGGTTTTCATAAGATCATTCGGTAGGTAGGAGTGTTTTAAGCACAACGAATTAAACATTATTATGTCACCCGATACACACAGCCGCCTTATTAGGCGGTTGTGTGTATCGGGTGACATAATAGCTTTGCAAGAAACTTGGTTGATGCCTCATGACTTGGCATTTCTTGGCAGTATACATGACGATTTTGCTTTTACCGGGACCTCTGCGGTAGATACATCGGTTGGTGTACTTCGAGGGAGACCTTACGGAGGAGTAGCACTGCTGTGGAGGAAAAGTTTATTTTCACCGGTGTCTGTTGTACCTTGCAATAGTGTTCGTCTTACAGCTATAACAGTGCAATTGTGTGAACAAGAAATACTAGTATTTTCGGTTTATATGCCTACTGACTGTAATGATAACTTAATTGAATTTACGGACTGCTTAAGTGAAATGAATGCAATTACCTATAGAAGATAGGAATATCCAATCTGTGTTTATGTTAGGAGACTACAATGCGCATAGTAATGAATTGTTATAAAATTATTGTTGTAAATTTTAGTAATAATGGGTTATGATAAATTTTTAATAAAAATTTCTTTGTTCCTCTCAAACAGAGCACCTGCCATCAAATCTCTTCACCACCCTTGGTTTTCTGGTAGAGAATGCCTAAGGCATTAAGTCCGCCTTTGTACCTTTTTGAGTGTGAAAAGTTTAAATAAATAAATAAATAAATTGTTTAGCCATGAGTTGTTAAAATTTTGTAATGAACAATATTGGACTTGCGCGGATATTGAACTCCTACCGCTAGATTCATTTACTTTTGTGAGTGAAGCGCACGGGTGCAAACGGTGGCTCGACCATTACGTCGTGACACTCGTGACTGAAGCCGCGCGTCGCACAATATTGCATGATAGTTTTTGGTCTGATCATTTGCCTTTACAAATGGACTGTGATTTAAAAATAATTGAACCTAATATTGTACTGTACTACCGAATGCGAGTGTAAACAATGTTTTATGGGGGGAAAAGGACTTAAACCAAATAAAATTGTATGAAGAGTTATGTCACTTCGCTTTGCGTAAAATAGATTTTCCCCCGGAATTATGTAGCTGTGCGGAATCAACCTGTGGGGACCTAAATCACAGATCTATTTTAGATGATATATACAGGAACATAATTAGTATATTGACAATGTCTGCTAAACGAAGTTGTATATTTAAGAAAAATAAGTACAAACCTTTGACAGGGTGGATAAACATGTTAAATCCGCTCACAGCGAGGCTCGGCTCGCGTTTTAAATGTGGTGTTTATGTGGGAATCCGATTTCAGGGAAAGTCTTTGATAAAATGCGGGAAACTCGAAAAGTTTTTAAATCTAAAATAAAATGGTGTCGTAATAATCAAATGCAAATCAAGATGGACATAATAGCCGAACATCATAAGAAAAAGGATTTCAGCAAATTTTGGAAAAATACTAATAATATGAACCCCAAGCAGGGCCTCCCTGTGAGCGTGGCAGGTAATTGCAACCCCTTGTCTATAGCGAACATGTTCATGAATCACTACCAAGTCGATCCGCCACGGAACCTAAGTTCTTCTGTGTCACCGTGTGTGTCCAGCGCTGAGAGGACTTCCCCATTACTGTTCTCTGGCAGAGAAGTTGCAAATGTCATCAAAAACATGGTAAGGGGTAAGTCTCCGGGACATGATCACCTCAGCGTTGAACACCTACGGTATGCGGGTGTTCACTTGCCGAGGGTGTTGGCTATGTTTAATTCGTTGTGTTTAAAACACTCCTACCTACCGAATGATCTTATGAAAACCATAGTTGTCCCGATAGTGAAGAATAAAACGGGGAATGTGGCAGATCTGTCGAATTATAGGCCACTTTCCCTGGCTACTATTACAGCTAAGGTGCTGGACTGTCTGTTTGATACACATATGGCCAGTCCCATAAAATTGCATGACGCACAATTTGGCTTTAGGCCCGGTCTATCGACAGAAACTGCCATTTTGTGTCTCAAGCGGACCGTCCAGTACTATGCAGATAGGAAGACACCGGTCAATGCTTGCTTCCTCGATTTATCGAAGACATTTGACCTGGTGTCTTATGACATTCTATGGGATAAGCTGTACCGGGAAACTGATGTAGACAGTGCAGTAACATCTTTGCTCAGGTACTGGTATCAAAACCAGACTAACCATGTAAAGTGGTCGGGGGTACTATCTGAGGAGTACCGATTGAAATGCGGGGTGAGGCAGGGGGGAATAACCTCACCTCGCCTCTTTAATTTGTACATAAATCAGCTGATCGTTGAACTCAGCAACACAAATGTCGGGTGTCACATTGATGGGCTTTGTATTAATAATATCAGCTACGCGGACGATATGATGTTGCTGAGTCCTTCGATCAGTGCTCTCAGGTGCCTTCTGCGAATTTGTGAGAGTTATGTGGTGGCTCAAGGACTCAGGTATAATGCTGAAAAGAGCGAGTTACTTGTGTTTTTAAAAGCACCTGGCAAGATAGGTAGGTACACCCTATGTATGTACCTTTTAATTTATCAATGTTCAAACTTCATTATTCAAGTATGATTACAAACAATTTATTTAAAAAAAAATCAGTCGCATAAACTAATTAGCCTTAGATTAATAAGTTTAAGATATGGTATTTAAATCAATTAGCTTAGGTTTGAAATATGACCAACTCTTTGATTAAAGCACTTAGCTTACAGCCATTATTTGCATGCCTAGGCGGTTAAGTCATTTAGCTTGGAACAAGAAATAATAAACCTAGGCGGTTAAGTCATTTAGCTTGGAACAAGAAATAATAAACCTAGGCGGTTTAGTCATTTAGCCTGGAATAAGAAACAATAATCATAGGGGGTTAAGTCATTTAGCCTGGAACGAAAAAAAGTAAAATATGGGTCATTTTGTATTAAGCGACATTTATCTTCGTTAAAAATAGGAATATTAGAAGAAGAAAAAAATCTGATTATGGGGAATATGTTATAAAAACAATAATATCCTTCTTTTTTAAAAAATAATGCGATTTGCTAAAGTTATTATTTTTTTTCTAAAAATCGAAACTTTAAACTGCTCTGGTGTAAAGTTTCAAAAATGTCGGTTAATACAAATAGCCCGGAACCCGTCGATATGCTGATTATGTACGTAGGTGAAATAAGTCTTCCTTTGATAGATCGTGGGGTACACAGTTAGAGGGTCATATTTTGCGTGAAGTTCATGATTTTGCAAGTTTGCCCTCAGCTTGCGTCAGCAAGAGCTATCAACTTATGTCAATGCTCTGTTGACTATAGTTTAGATCACAGAACAGAAGATCGACTCGTCTTAAATTCGCAGATCATTTTTGTATTACATCTTTCTCAGTTCTTTATTCTCATCCTTATGTCTTTACGTCAATTTGTGTCGTCGTAGCATCTCTTATTCCATAGATCTCTATTAGCAGTCATCTCATTATTCACTTCCACTTTGTCCATATCATCTTTCACATTCCATTCATCCAAATTCCGGTCAACATCATTTGTTTTTCAATCAAAAGCTAACGAATAACCCGGACGTATCGGTATCTTAAGTCTTACAGCCGTGGGTACCGGCAGAACAATGCGCACAACGGTACTAACCACAATTAAAGGTTCCCACGAAACGTCTTCAGTAATTACGTGCTACGCCGCATTAGTGGTCTGGTTGTTTTTTGAGTTTGTTATAAAATACTGGTATACTGAGTTATGAATGCAGCTTAGGTTACGAAATAGGTATTTTTAACGAAGACACCTAAATGCTCAAGATTTATCATCATTAGTATAAGTTAGGGTTGCCAACCGTTCTGTTTTCCCAGGGCATGTCCTGCTTTTTGGGATGTCCTGGGTTGTCCCGGATACTGGGTTTTTTTAAAGCATCCTGGTAAATTTCTGTTTTTTAATGTCGCGCCTTCAGCCTTACGTTTATCGGTCGGCCCCGCGCCCTGCGTTTGCAGGTCATAGAAAACTCTTTTCTATGACATTCAAAATTTCAAACGCGGGACGCGGGGTATTTTAAAAATAAAGATGTAATGTGCACTCTGCTTGTTGTCTTTTTCTCACAACTATTTGCACACTAGAGCTCACTGTAGCTAACCTAGCTGTCAGTAACTAGCTTGCTATTTAATTTAATTAAATAATATATTGTTTTAGAAGAAACGTTCATTAAAAATTATTTAAATAAAGTAAATACATAATACATTGAGTTTCATTGAACTTGTTTTCTTTGCGTTTTGCTATTAACTACTACTCTTATACTGCGTCCTGTTTTTAATCCGAAATTACCTGGTGTTTTCACCTTCTAATCCTGGTTTTCAAATTAGGGGATGGCAACCCTAGTATAAGTAGTATTGTGTTGCCCAATAGCTGGGTTGTGAAGGTCAGATATACAGTCGCTCCATGAAAAATACAGGTATTCAGCTGTATCTGGTTCTAGACTGAAAGCCTGACCCCAACTTCGTTGAGAAAAGTCTAGGCAGAGTAGAGTAGGAACTCATACAGGAAATGCCCAAAAAAAATCATTATCATCATCTTGCATGCAAACTTACTGCAACGAATGTGTCAAATATGGCAGCTTGAATGAATGAAACGAGAAATTGGGTTTGATTGCACTTGACAGAAGAATTTACGGTAACAGGGTGCTTTGTTGCTTATCCTGTTGACGTTATTCTGTGGTTCGTTTTTAGAACACTCGATTGTGAATGTAATTACCTATTGTTTGGTGGAAATGTTTTTAAATTCATGAACGCTTAGAAACCCTTTCGAAAGAAGTTCCTTGTTGATCCGGCTAATGTCGTCGTAACTCTATCAGCACGCTTAGCAAGACCACAAATAGAAACGGGTTTAGTCGACGGAAGAATAGATAAAGTGACAGATAAACAATCATAATCTCTCATTTTGTCTATTCTTCCGTCGACAAAACCCGTATCTATGGTTGTCATGCTACACGTGCTGATACGATGATGATTCTTGTCTCTTCCTCATTCTATACAATCTTTCTCTCCATAAAATCCACAAATCATCCCCATTACCTATTTAAATGTAAACCCAGCAATAACAATAAACAGAATTATCAAATTTCTAAACAGAAGACAAACAGTTCTGTCCTCAATGCCGTGACCGAAGTCCGGACTTGCGGTCAACCGTCAAGTGAGACTCGAAATCGATCCGTTAGTGTATGTCTTTGATAAAGACCTAGATAATGCACCTTGGGAACTAGGGACTGAACACTTGAATCAA
Source organism: Conistra vaccinii (assembly GCA_948150665.1). NCBI lineage: Eukaryota > Metazoa > Arthropoda > Insecta > Lepidoptera > Noctuidae > Conistra > Conistra vaccinii. The sequence continues at coordinate 14,239,040 of OX411341.1, read as the reverse complement.
AGTTCCCAACTTTGACTTTAGCAAAGGATAGGGGTCTTTCGGCTCGGCACATTTGAATCGGCAGTATTTGTTGAATAACAAAGCCGACCCGAAACAATTACTACACGTATTCGGCTTTCATTCGGCTCGTGCCGATCGGAAAACTTTTTATCGACATTATATTAAAGCCGTTTATTTCCGGTATATCATTAGTTAACAAAAAGTATTTGGCCGAAATGTCCCGCAGGTCTGTGTGCCTTTTGGCATAGGCGTCCTCCAACTGTCTCCATTATGCTCTATCCTCTGCAACACTGGTCCAGTATGGACCCAGGATACACGGATATCGTCTTCCCATCTAGCTTAATCACAAGTCGAGCTAGGCTGTACGGCTTTTTGCAGAACATATTTCATTTTGCCACTTGAGTTCGAAGGATGACTTTTCAATGCTTCCTTAGTAGATATGCTACTTTCAGCATCGTCGATTTTGTGATTTAACCAATGCTGCATCGCGTTTCAGCGACTCTGTGTTCGATCTCGACAGCTAACCGATGGTCAGCAACTTCAAGTGAGTTATCATTCCTCCTGATTCCTGATGCTAAAAAGTAGCCGGTAGGAGCACTAGGTACAGTTATTTCATGACACCCTCGTTCTGCAACCGATACGTAACACAATTTTGACAGAACGTAAATTGATCTTGCGGTTATTTGTAGTCGAGTACGTAGACGAATTTTTCGAACATGAAACAATTGCTTTTGATGGTCAAAAGACAAACGATTATTGTGATAACCGGTCTGTTACGCAACTAGGGTATTGACTTCACTTGCGACTGGTAATTTAGATTGTACTTATCGGTCATCAGAACAAAGATAATCAGAATTGTGTTATACTGATATGCTTATAACTATAAGACACTGTAGTATTTTCTCACAAAAAGTGCATAACGCGCCTAAATAAGTTTTCACTTCAATAAAAAAGTCATTCATTCTATTATTGAATATCTAATAAATATTATTGGCCATAAGGATTCCCTTTTAGATACTCCTTCACAGTGTAATACCACAGTATAAAACCTACAGTAGGACGACGCCTTTGATCTCGTTGTAAATACCTACAACGTGTAGGCATTGTCGCGACAGCTAGCAGTTCGGGAACGCGCTTCCCGAACTGCTAGCTTGCGCTTCCCCCGTCTCGCCCCGCACGATTGCTCTGTGACTCTGTCTAGACGTCTTCGTCGGGCGACTATGATGTTTAGACTGTAGTAATAAAGTTTATCAGTTAGAAATTGCTTTAACTTCCGCTTAAATATGTGTGGTCTGCCTCTGCCACCTGATTTTGCGTTTCTTCTTCTTTTTAAATAAACTTAGATACTGATCTGTTTGTCTTGTTTGACTTTGATATAGAGCTAGCCACTACCTTGGGAGTTAAGTAACTTTGTAAGTTAGGCGACTTAGCTAGCTTGAAAAGTTTCCAAACAACTTAGATTGACATCTGCAAGGATTAACTTCTAAGTTTCAGTACCTATGTGTTTATTTTTAACTGCCAGTGAAGTCTAAGCCTTATAAGATGTTACACAAAGGTGAAAGGCCTTTTTGAAACCACTCCAGCTTTTCGCAATTAAATATTATTAGCTGTTCCATATGTTCCTTAAATACCCGATTTCAGATTTTGAAATCGTTTTCATAAATCGATTTCAGGAGAGGTTCCGCCGCCTCCGTCGGGGTCGCTATATCGATCCTCTCTAGTAAGTAATATAATTCGGTTGTAAGTGCATCGATCAAAACTATCCAAACGTAAACAAATACTTACAAACCAAACCCTTGCCAACCTTGACTTGACCTTGCCCTTTGCCTTGCTTGCTTGCCTTGCTTTGCTTGCTTGTTCTAATCGAGTTTATTATCTTTTTTTTATGCACGAGGTTCTGTGACAACAAAACTTATTTTTCTTTCTTTTCTTTTTATCTTTCTTTCTTTCTAACCTCAAATCTACTATTGCCGTGGTTTTGTGAAATCCGGGTTGTCTAGTTCGGATTATCGATACGATTCAATTTCTGCCTGAAATCGGATTTTAGATTCTTTTTGATGTATCTGACGCATGTCTATTGAATAGGCGTTGATGAGTCTATAGAACGTTTGATAGCATTTTCTCCTAATCTTCTGTGTTTTTTTTTTTTGTTTTCTCCTCTCATACTATACGCCTCATTCTTCTTTCACATTAGTTAGATCTATACTTATTTTAATATTATTACACGTTCTTATAATAATACCCGCTTGTAACTGCCCCACTGCAGGGCAAAGGCGTCTCATACAGAAAGGGCACGAACATTGATCACCACGCTTGCTCAAGACGGGTTGGCGATTTCAGACTTATCACAAGTCCAGGCTTCCTCATGAGGTTTTCTTTCACCGCTGTAGTAATGTCTAAGATCTACTTAGAAAGTACGTTCTTGTATTCCCAATATGTCTTTGCAGACAGAACTTGGCTTCAGATATTGAACTTAATGTACTGAATGTACTCCGTTGTGTATTTGTTTGTTGCTTTATGCTGGCTTGGCAACAACGCCGCCGCCATAAATTACAAAGAAATACAAGATGTTTGTTGTAACTTGTACTTTATGCTGTGCTTTGCTTCCACCTGGTAGGAATTACTTACGGTGTTTGTTTACCTTAATGTACAGGAGTAGTTATATGGCTAATACTCGAAGGTATTTTCTACTAGCTTTACCCGGCCCTGTTTCGCACGGGTAGCATACCTACCAACCTACCTACCTACCTACACTAACCTATCTATTATACAAACCTTGTCCTGAGAATAATGAACACAATAAAAAAAGAATTATCCAATTTGGTGCAGTCGTTCGGAAGTCATCCGCTTATATACATTTCGGAGATTTGTTTGAGATCGAAGCAGGTGGCGTTCGGTAGTTTCTGCCTACCCACTTTAGGCGCGAGTGTATGTGTGTACGTGTGAAAAATACGATTAAATTCTGACTCGAATACTATTTAGTTCTAAGTTCTGTCCTTACCTAGCGTTAGTCCTAGTTTTTCAAAGAATTTACGCGTGCTTTAAAGGGCAATGAATCCATTAGCTTAGCAGGTGGAAATAGTTTATTTCTCCATGGTTAAAAGCACCACGTTTCCTGTCACTATCTATAGTTAAGATAAACTGGTTGTTTTTACATACAAAAGACACGCGAAGCTCGCAAAAGGCACAGCTTTGAAAAGTAAATGTTACATCAATATGTAAATATAGATCTTCAATATGTCAATAATAAAGGCTAACATTCGAATATCCAAAACGGATGTCTGGCGCTAAACTGCACCCACGCGCCATTTTATTTGTTTAATGTGGGTAGTTTGAATTTTGAACGTGAGGTTTAAACAGAAAGTTACTTTAGGTCAGTCGTGCGTTGGCGTTTAACGCACCCATACGTCTTTATATGGTTGAGAGTAGATTGTATTTATGGATGAAGATAATCATTTTAATGGACATTTATTGAGAAGATTTTCGAAAATGGAGCGTTGTTATTTCTGTTACAACCTTTTCTGAGGTTTTTGGTGATGTTTCGAAAGATTTATTTCGTTGCGAGTTCCTTCACCGGTGTATTTCGACAACCGTATACCAATTCATCACCTGAGAAATCGTTTTTTTTAGTAAGTTAACAGTTTCGCAACAACAGCGATACATTTTAAAATCAACCTAACCATACAAATCACGGTAACCGTTTTAAATAATTGCCTTATTGTTCTTGCCAGCGTATAGGTCTACGATACATCGCGGTATGACCAAACATGTCTGTCACAAACTCTTATTAGGTACAGTTTCCAAGTATTCCATCTCCTATAAAGCAATTCTTAATCCTATATTCACTATTAAGGGGGATGCGCCAAGGTAGCCCACGAAATTCAAATTTTCTTAGGTTTTTTGCAATTTGCAGGTCAGCGTCAGGTTGTATCTTGATTAAAATATGATTTGCGTGCATAACCAATATGGGTTTACAGAATTATAATCATTACAATCAGCAATACAACTCCTTAGGTTAGCATAATCCCCAAATGTCGTGATTTCATGGAATAGTCATTCAAAGGGATTACATTAACTTTAGAGTTGTATTGATGATTTCTATGATTATAATTTTATAAATAAACATTTGATACGGTCGCAAATCATATTATATCAACATACAACCTGATACTGACGAGCAAATTGCAAAAAACGTAAGAAAATTTGAATTTCGCGGGCTACCCTGACGCTTTCACCTTAAACGAGTAATATTTGTATACATTTATAATCATGTTCTCGAAAACGGCTCTAACAATTTCGATAAAAGTTGCAATATAGAAGTTTACTGGGACGAAAAATGGATCTAGCTAGGTCTCATATATGGGAAAATTCGTTTGCTCCATATTTTTACCCGGTCGCCCAAAGCTTAGAACAAGATGGCGACCTTAGAATAATGATATGATAGCATGGAACAAATTAAATCCCATAAATGCTGTACTAAGGCTGTACTAAACGTGCCGCTAATGCGTTGCGTATTCAATACAACAACGCTTTCAGGATGCTGTTGCGACTGCCACGTTATTGCAGTGCTTCGGCAATGTTTGCTCAAGCCAGAGTAGATAGCTTCTCAGCTGTAGTGCGGAAAAAGAATGCGTCTCTTCTCACAAGGTTGCGGGACAGTAGAAACAGCCTCCTGAAGGTTATTGCTGATGGGCCTGATGAAAGCCCCATAATGAGGCATCGTATCAATACCACCCTATCTGTAGTAGAATTTAAGTACTAACATAGCAAATAAGTTAAATTGTTTACTATCATCTTTTGGATCTCGTTGTCTGTAGGATAAATAAATAAAAAAATAAAAAAAAGGCGTGTTAAATGAAATATTTCACATCTTAACAAAAACATAAGTTTTTTACGAAGCATCTAAAGAATTTGATCGTTCTCAGTAAACTGTCCTTGTACAAAACGTGATAGCACGCGTGTCTTATTGGGAACACACCGTGACCGGGACACGGGATGAGAAAAAAAAGTTGCTTGTGTGGTGCAATGCTTGAGATGAAAGCGTGACAATCTAATTTGATAGAGAATCGTGATTTTGATGTAGATACACAGATAATAAACTGCTAGATTTTCTTTTTCGTATGGTTAGTGAACAACCTGGTGTCAGAGGCTTTATAGCCGCCCATAGACCTCTGACTTGGCTTCACTTGCGGTCGAGAAAAATCTCTCAGGCGTGCCGGTTTCCTCACGATGTTTTTCTTCACCGTTTTTAAAGCAAGTGATAATTATACAATACGCACATGAATCTGAAAAGTCAGAGGTGCGTGCCTTGGCTTCGAACTCGGGACCTATGACTTGGCAGTAGTCCGTCGGTCACACCACTAGACTATAATCGTTAGGTAAAAAAAAAACGGTCGAGTTAAGTTTTGGAAGATTAAAATTTTGAAGCTAGCGAAAATGATAACAATAAATAAAGTTACGTCAAAGATAAATCAAGATAGACAGCTTGCAAATCGATCAATCATAAACATTCAAATGCTTGCACTGACTGGACAGGTCCACTGAAATCTGTATGGTTCTTTCCTCAAAAGACCATTTCAGACACTGGTCTACATGGTCCTCATATGGCCTGACCAAGATTATGTCTGGACTTTAAAAGAGACTGTGACCTCTGAGTTTGTTTCGGCCTTTCTTCTCAGAGTAGTCAGATAGGAAATGCCGAACTCATGTAGCTAATTTATAACATAAATTTTAATATGACGTGTAAAAGTGATTCCAATATCCTATTTACAGAATAAACAATTTCATTTCATTTCATTGATTCTGGTGCTACCAACTATTTAAACGAAAATTAGAGGATTGCTCTTACATCTGTAACAATTTTTAAGCTTAGCATGAACACAATTAAAATAGACGGAAGAATAGACAGGACAGAATAGAAATGACAGATTCACAATCTGTCATTTTGTCTATTCTTCCGTCGACAAAACCCGTAGAAAACCCATTTCTATGGTTGTCATCACAGAACAGATAAAACCTCTTTTATCTGTTCTGTGGCGGTCATGCTACACTGAATAAAAGTTACACTTAAGAAATGAAAGGAAACATAAAATCGGTGTGAGCGACCTCCCCTGTCAATATCGCAGCGATTTCAACACCATGTATTTTTATATTCATTACCAACGGAATAATAAACATACAGCTGATCACATTAACGTCATTTCGAAATCTTCATGACAATAACATTGTTCCAAGGTGACAGCTATTGAACCAATTGTTACAAATGTCTTAACTGATTGATTTGACTGTCTGTCACATGCTATATTTATAGTCAAAGGACATATATATTATGGATGCGTGAATACTAGATTTTGGTGTCTATTTGAATAATAATACCAGCTTATTATTGTTCAACTGCAGGGCAAACCTCTTCTAGGATGGCACGAGCATTGATGACCACGCTTGCTCAAGACAGGTTGGCGATTTCAGACTTATACAACTATGAATTCTTAAGCCTTATTTACAATCGCATTCAAACCTTTTCCTGCCTTATCGGACAAGGCATCGGACTTCTGCTTATTTGAGAATTCATTTCAAATTCGGTGGAAGAGTGTCCAGTGTCCGGAGTCGAGCTCTACAAGGTCGTACGGGGTGGTGTGCGACCTTTCCTATTAACTACTATAAGTCCAGTTTTCCTCACGATTTTTTCCTTTACTATTGTCAGTAGTGTGTCTATTTGAATACAATCAGTTTAATTGTTAATACTGCCTCGGACTATGAGCCAAGTTCTTCTTTTTGCAATTAGGTTAACACTTGCATGGCCTGTGGTTAGGTTGCATGGTATACTTTTGACAGTTGCTAGCAGTAGTCAAGCACAAGCATCGTCTGGCAAGCTCGTTCATCATGGATCTCATCTATCGCTTTCCATGATGCGAGATCGGGGTCAAGAGAAGGCCCAACCTGTAATAAAAAAAAAATGTCTTTTTTATATTGTCTCTGTTAAAATCGTTTTGGTGCAGAAATAATTTTGTAATAACTAGCAGTGTTCTTTCGATTTCGTTTTTCTTTGCTTCGATTTTCGTTCTTTCAAATTCTTGTCGTATATAGCTGTGTTAATATCCAATGATTTACTTGAGAATAGTTTTAGACAATAAACTGTTTATTGTCTAGCTACCTACTTACACCCACACTATCTTCACCTACGGATACAATGTCGTCATTCTCTTTGGTCCAAGCACGAGCTCTCAGCTATAAACTTACTCTTCTCGAGCAACGTGGGCTATGTCGCCCTTCAAATGGAGTATCTTTCCATATTATAGCTTCATTCTCATATCCTTAACTATCTTTATGCAGTAGAATACCTTTCAATTAAAATCCTGTTTCTACTGTTTCAAAAACTGTACCACTGCAAAATTCGCTAACTGTTTGCATGTTTTAGTTTACCTTCACTCGGGAAAACTTCTAAAGTCAATATTTTAAAACTTGCACCAACTACTAGTTCCGCTCCAATGCACCAGATAGAACACACTTCTGTTACGCTACAGATGGCGCAAGAAACAACCGAGCAGTTTACCATCAGCTTCACCCTTAATACCAAGAAATACAGGCTATATTGAAACAACCCATTTCCTAAGCCTAACTTTGTCGATGTCTTAGTAATAACCACAGCATTTGCATTTAGCTTCACTCTTAACACATAACTTTAAAGCCTATATTCGTTTACCACATCTTCAGTTCTAAGTTTGTCGGTGTCATCCATTGTTAATCCAGGAAGGTGGTTTTCCGAACTCCTTTGTGAATTAGTTTCCAGTGCTCGGGAAGCCTTTGTTTGGTTCGATTAAGTTGGGCAAAAAGCTACTGCTATTGAACTTTCGTTCCGTATCGAAGGGACTGATAACTTGGAATGTTTATGCTCTGATTGCGGTAGAATTAGAGAAAAAAAAAACCTGACACGAGGACGTTTTCCTTGTTCTAGGACTTGATTACTTCTTGCTTTTTATAAAAGTAATAGGAACAAGATTCAGTATTGACTTCCAAAAATTATATCCGATTGCCAAATGGCTTGAACTATCGGTTATTCACATATGTGTGAGCATATCTGTTTTGTGCTAGGACTATATAAGGAATGTTGTAGTGCGAAACAAAAAGAACCAAACTTGATCAAGTATTAATGGTTTTAAAAGTTCCTGCTATCTGATTCAGGATATGTGTCTGACCATTCACCTTCCTAATTTCATTTATTATGCCCATTATATCTACTGCGAATCAATTATTACTATTTCTAATCCTTAAAAAACAGTAGCCCTTGTATTATCTGAATCATGGAAATTAACACGTCATTACATCGTTAATCTTGTTGGATTTGTATTCGATGACGTAGTTTCACCCCGTCTTTATGAAATGCGTCATAACAGTTTCCTATAGTTGACATATCGGAAAAGGCAATTAGGACATACTTGATGACTCACTGATGTCATTGCCAATATTCTTGCTATCAATATGTATTTTCACGCTAATTCTTTGGTATAAGAGATTTATTTACTGTTGATTCATCCACCTACAGGATATTCAAATTTTAGCCCACTACTGATAAACTGTTTTTAAGACTAATTAAAATTGTCTGGCAAGAGATCATTGACTTTGATGACACCACCAGTTGATTAATCTTTTCTAAAAATGCTTTCTTAAAGTAAGTACTCCAAGTAATACTAGTACTTCAAGTAAGTACTCCAAGTAATACTAGTACTTCAAGTAAGTAGTGTGTGCTTGTCGCAATAAATACTTTTTCTTTCTTTCTTTCTTTCTTTACTCTGTACTGGCAGTAATTGTAGTATGTTTGATAATATCACTGTCTTCGGAGATGCTGTTGCGACGGGTATGAATCGATTGTCATGGCACTTCTTGGGAAGATCCTATGTCCTGTATTAAACGGTTTTGGTCTACAATAAAGTATATTCTATGATTCTATATATCTATCTAATACTGGTATCAGTTGATTTTCAGATCATGATAAGCCCTTGCCCGATACGATTTCACATCGGCAAAACTGACGATCTTCCTTACAAACTTTTATCCCCTATTTAACTCCCTTCTTTAGTGCTCACCTTCGTTATTTATAGAACTGAGCAAAATACCAAGCTTCTAGACACTGCGGTTTTGGCTGTGCGTTGTCTATCAGTGAGTGAGTTAGTTTATCATCTTCTTTTTTTTTTTAAAGAAGCGGTGGTTAGTTACCCTGGGGCCATATTGTTGCGTTATCGCGAACTTTACTTCGCGCGCACTCTGTTGCTCAGAGAGCGGTGTGCGAGGGAGAGTGCACGAAGTAAAGTTCTTGTGAGTGAATCTTCTTCTTTTCGTGAGTGTTCAATGAGTGAATCTTCTTTTCGTGTGGTTAGTGACTAACCTGGTGTTAGAGTTTTAAAGCCGCCCATGGACCTCTGACTAGACTTCACATGCCGTCGAGAAATATTCTCTCAGGCATGCCGGTTTCCTCACGATATTGTCCTTTACCGTTTTTAAGCAAGTGATTGTTATACATTACGCACATGAATGCGAAAAGTCAGAGGTGCGAGCCTTAGGTTCGAAGTTGAGACCTATGACACCAACCGACCGTAAGTGGAGTGAGTGAGTGAATGAATGAAATAATAAATGAATCTAAGAATATTATTAAGTAGAATATTGGTTAACTTTCGTTGTACGTTCTTGTCAAAATCAACAGAATTATTGCATTTCTCTCCTATTTCAACGCTATTATCTGATCGTCTCAACGCATGTAAACCGCTTATCGATACTTCGATCGGTATGATGACCAATAATTCATGTACATCTCGTAATCGAAAGTGGTCGCAGCTCATTAAGTCTCACTTTCATACGCGTGCTCTATTTAACACTAATTAGTGATTATGATTTAATAATTGTTTACGACTGTCAGTTTAATGACAAGGTTTCGTGCTCCAGTTATTTGCGAATATGCAGTCAGTAGCCTACTAATGGCGAGACAAGGCCTGGCCTGGTGCATACTCAGCCTATTACGTTCTTCTGGGACACACGGCCTCCTCCCTCTCTCGGTAAGACGTAGGGACTTAGGCGGTGTCAAACGCCAGATTGTAATCAAAGGAAACCCACACAGGTTCAAGACATAATTGCGGTAAAACTCCTTGACCATCACCATATCCACTTAAACAACACCTTCCTGTCTCTAATAACCAGATCTCGCAAAAACTGACCAAGTTTTAGACGACATGACAGGAAGTAGATCAGTTTTTATCTCCTCATAATACCTCGATGTGGCAGTAATAGCGTCACAATTATACGCCGGATGTGCGTACACGCAGGAAGACGGCAATCTCGCTGCTCGCCCCCATTGGATGACAATTAGTCGTGCACTGACATGGTGACATTAGGGCCGTTAGCGAGAGATTTTGCTGATTTGTGAGTATGTTGCATCTACTTGCAGTTTTGGGTTAAATAACTCGACCTAAACTAATAGTTTGCAATGGAATTTGTCCAATTTTGTGCGACAGATTTGATAAAATCTTATCTAAGACTCTCTCTCTCTGTTCATGGCTATGTATCCCACATGGTGATCAGCCTTCCTGGTCTTTCTCTTCCAATTCGCTCCATTCTCGATATCGTTATCAATTTTTTTTATATATAAGTAATACTAATTACAATCTATTGCTTGTTATTAGAGTTGATTATATCTTCCACCCTTAATACTTGGATTGTGTGAAGAGATATTTTAAGAGCTATCTTTTTCTCTGTGATTGTTGAAATTCAGAAAGCTCAAATTGAAATTATTTCCTGCTTTAAAAGTGGGGAAAAGACGACCAACGTTAAAACAAAATGTCACTTTACTTTTGGAACCGGCACTTCTTATTCCAATTGATATCAAAGAATCTCTGCTACTGCTACATTTTGCTGCTACCCATCACTGAACTATTACTGGTATTAAAGTCTAGCCAATTTGAAGCCCAACCAACACCAACTTCTTCCAAGAACTCTCTAACAATGATTGACTGATCTGTGAAGATAAGTCCACTCAAACAAAACTGACATTCCTCTCCTGCGTTGGTGTATAAAAGCAGGAAGCTGACAATCCTCTGGTCCCATTGACCGGCAATTAAAGAACGTTGACGTGTAATGAGCTTGCAAGTCACACGGTTCAAGGGGCGTTGTGCTAAGGATGTGCCTAATGAGCTCAAACAGTTTGGAGTACTATATAGGCTAGCAGAAATTGAAAGAGCATAATTAAGGTGGTTTGGTGTGATGAATTCTTTTACTTGCTTGTATAGACTGTTATTTTTGAGCATTTTGGAGCACAAAATCTGGTGAGCCAATACGTTTGTGCTTATCAAGAGTGGTGTCAATAGTATTGCCCTGTTTGGGTAATTAAGAACAGTTCCACATCAACTAATATTATAAATGCGAAAGTGAGTTTGTTGGTTTCGCTTTCACGCTAAAACGGCTGAACGGATTTGGATGAAATTTGGCACATGGATAGACCATGACCTGGATTAGGATATAGGATACTTTTTATCCCGATATTTATATATATCCCGACATATGTGGGGGAAGCCGCGGGCGCAGCTAGTAGGATATTCTACGCGAACGAAATCGCGAGTAGAAGGTAGTCTCCTATAAATTAATCGAGGTTATTTTAAATTAAACATATTGCTTGCTATCCAACAAAGCTTGCCACCTATAACGGAAGACAATTGAATACCTCACTTGTTTACCACTTAAACAATAGCGAGGCGTCAGGTTCACTGACGTCAGAAGCCATTACTGGAATCTGTCGACGTCTCCAACTTGTGGGAAGACGAAGTTGGATGCTGTACTTTGAACTTCTCTTAATGAGGAACTCTTGGAATTTACGCAAATTATGTAGTTCAGTCCACCATACCTAGAGTTACCATATCTCAGGATTTGTCCTGAGATTTCAGGATTTTTGGACTCTTCTCAGGATTGCGGCTGGATTTTGCAAATCTCATGAAATCTTAGATTTTTTTAATTTTCAATATAATATCTCTATATAAAAACGTTAAACAAACTAAAAATAATCTTCCTTTGGTAATAATTGCACAATTAAAATCAATACTTATTTATCCAAGTAGGTATTAATCAGTTTTATCAGAAGATACATTTTATAGATACGTTTTTTCTTTAATTATGGATAAGCAACGATGTGCAACGCGTGAGCGAGATCCGCAGTGTATATAAACGATAATTAAATTGTTATGTACGTTTGAGCGAAAATTCTCAAACTGTAAAAATCTCAGGATTTTTCAATGGAAATCAGGCCTTTTCTCCGGTCTTTTGATTTTTCCATCTGGTAACCCTAACCAAAATGCTGCACTCAGCATTTTAGGTATGAAGCTACAAGTAGGTACGCGGTGGGGTCGACTTGTCGAATTCAGTGGGCGTAACGTAGTCAGAAGGGTTAGGCAGCGTGCACTTTGGACACGAATTTGTATCGTACCGTCCAAATAGGTAGTGTTCCAGTGATATCGCATTGAACGCACGAAAAATAGGTAGTGTTCCAGTGATATCGCATTGAACGCACGAAAAATTGGTAGTGTTCCGGTGATATCGCGTTGAACGCACGAAAAACAGGTAGTGTTCCGGTGATATCGCATTGAACGCACGAAAAATACCTAGTGTTCCGGTGATATCGCATTGAACGCACGAAAAATCCCAAACTGAACCTTATTACTAACCCTCCGCTGTCCGTCCGTCTGTCTGTCACCGGGCTGAATCTCATGAACAGTAACAGGTAGATAGATTGAAATTTTCACCGATTGTATATTTCAATAAAAATAAAATAAAGTTAAAAATTAACATAGGAGAAACGTGTATTTTTTCGTTGTTTTTTGCTAAATATTGCCCGGTTACAAGGAACCCTTCGTACCGCTTTTACCTCTCACTGCAATAACAAAGTAATTTTTTATTTGATAATTGAACAAAATCTTAGTTAAATGGTACACAAATATTCATTCAAGATTTTGATGAATGTATTTTTTGCCCTAAATTGTTAACAACTTTTAAGGTAACAGGTGCGTTTGAAGATACGCCTAAAAGATAGAAATCGTGTTTAAAACTTATACTTTACGACTTTGCGTAGGAGTTTGTTGAGCCCCTTCCTCTTTGCAGATTAAACACTAAAGCGGTGAAGCGTGATCGGTTTTGGAGCTGTCTTTTGTAGCTATGACGTTCAGACACGAGTGTAAACTTTAAGGCTGCCTGTCCACTGGAGCGGAGAGGAGAGGAGCGGAGCGGAGATGTGCCAATATTAACCAATAGAATCTAAACTCCGCACCAGAGGTGCGATTCTATTGGTTAATATTGGCACATCTCCACTCCGCTCCTCTCCTCTCCGCTTCAGTGGACAGGCAGCCTTAGGGGGATGCGCCAAGGTTGCCCGCGAAATTCAAAAATTTTCTTAGGTTTTTTGCAATATGCGGGTCAGTGTAAATATGATTTGTGACCGTATTAAATGTTTATTTATAGAATAATAATCATCATTAGAACTCTCTAAGCTCATGTCTCTTATTGAACGACTATTTCATGAAATCATGACATTTGAGGATTATGCTAACTTAAGGAGTTGTATTGCTGATTCTAATAATAATAAATCTGTAAAGCCATATTTGTTATATTGTCGCAAATCATGACACTGACTTGCAAATTGCAAAAAACGTCAGAAAATTTTAATTTCGCGGGCAACCTTGGCGCATCTCCCTTAAGAACGCGGCGACGATTGAATTGTCCATACAAACGTAATACCTAAATCATTTCCAATTCGAGCATATTTCCACCAAATAAATTTGATATTCGGATTGAGACAATAATTATCTAGGCTTCCAATTCTTTTTTTTTTCAAAAACCTACCTCTACATGAAGTTTAAGCGAATTGCATTTCGTACATTTTTACAGCGTAAATGACTTGTTTTCATATTGTTTTTTCTTTATTATAAACAACAATATTTGTAATATTGTTGCATCACAAGCATAGCTTATATTATCAAGTTACAAATTATAGAAAAAAAATTGGAAAAACATTAAGTTTTCATTCATCATTTTTGGTATTACGGAACACATCCAATTTTCTCATAATTTCAGATAGCTAGTAGTGCTATCGCGTCAAGCAATAATTGTCAATGTGTGTGTGCTCCCTGTAGGTGTTTATCGCTCCGACAGGCACAAGGCACACTAACGCAACGTGGAGTTCGTTCATAGTATTTTTTGTCAACTTTAGACGATTAGGTACTTTACAGTGTGCTGTACCTGTACGCGCGTACTTATTTGTTTGCTAAATTGTATTGTATGTAATATTTCTGACACTCCTCTTGACTTGACCTATTTTTAACCGACTTCAAAAAAAGGAGGAGGTTCTCAGTTCGTCCGATTTTTTTTTTAATGTTTGTTCCCGGAATACTCGAAGACGGCTGGACCGATTTAGAAAATTATTTTTTTGTCAGAAAGGGTATACTTCACAGGTGGTCCCATTGTCATCAAGTCAGGATTGAATGATGAAATCCTGGAGAAGTCGAGGGAACTCTTGAAATATTACAGGCGCACCTATAGCGATTTAGGTATTTTTTATAGTTACTCTTGAATTTGATCTCGGAAAGCACCATTTAGTGAAGTGGAAGTGATGATGAAGACTACAGATGGCCACCGGAACTTATCAATAATACGTATTTCACGGGTTGCGATTAGAGAAGATTACTTTAATATGGTTGCCAAGCAATTTATGCCCGTCACAATACATAGGGTGAAGTGGAGCTAATGGTGAAGTATCAGGAGAACTCCTCAACAATGAACGTCCCTGCATCGGGAAAAGCAATATTTTGTAAAAGGTGATGAGCAGTTGACATTAGGCTATTGTATCTTAGATAAATTCCTCTCTGTGAGAGGGAGTGGGCCGTAATCCACCACGCGGGCCCAGTGCGGGTTGGTAGATGTCACATGTCTTCGAATTTTTGGTTCTAAGACATGCCGGTTTCCTCACGATGTTTTCTTTCACCGTTTTGAGAGCAGTGGTGATGAAATTATTTACACAAAGTAAAGCGCCTGCTTGGGTTCGAACCCACGACCTACAACTCGTAAGTCGGGGCCGTTACCACTGGGCCACCACTGCTCAGGATAGGTAGGTCGAACGAAAAAAAATATCTGCTGTTCCATACATTTTGACCGCGTAGGTATTGCACTTTTGATCCAGTTGTTTTTTTTTTTACATAACCGACGAAAAATTTCTACGCTGCGGGGTTCAGAATCATGTACTGAATCCATGGTAACCGGCTTCGCGTCGATGTCCCTGCCACCCTGTATATATAAAAATGAATCCCTATTTCTTTGGTCACGGCATCACGCGTGAACGGCTGGACCAATTTCGCTAATTCTTTTTTTGTTGTGTTTGCTATAGTAAGGAGATGGTTCTTAGTAGGTAGGTAAAGGTAGGGTAGGTAGGTAGGTATGTATGTATGTTAGTAAAGTGGGTATGTAGGTAGGGTAAGTAGGTATGTATGTATGTAGGTAAGTAGATAGGGTAGGTAGGTATGTAGGTAGGTAGTTAGGGTAGGTAGGTGCGCCATAGAGAGTGCTACCCGTGCGAAGCCGGGGCGGACAGCTAGTCTATCTTATACATATATGTATATATATAAAAATGAATCCCTATTTCTTTGGTCTCAGTATCACGCGTGAACGGCTGGACCAATTTCGCTAATTCTTTTTTTGTTGTGTTTGTTATAGTAAGGAGATGGTTCTTAGGATAGGTTGGTGAAGGTAGGGTAGGTAGGTAGGTAGGTATGCAAGTAGGTAGGTATGTATCTTGGTAAAGTGGGTATGTAGGTAAGGTAGGTAGGTATGTATGTATGTAGGTAAGTAGGTAGGTAGGTAGGTAAGTAGGAAGGTAGGTAGGATAGGTAGGTAGGTAGGTAGGTATGTATGTATGTAGGTAGGTGTAGTTAGGGTAGGTAGGCGAACCGTAGATGAGTGCATACCCGTGCGAAGCCAGGGCGGGCAGCTAGTTACTAATATTATTCGATAGGTACCTACTTATGTGTCTAAAGAGCCTCGGCTATGGCCTCAGCGAGTATTTTGTAGTTTGTAAGTTACACAATTGACATAAAGTTCATTATGCTTTGACCTAATTTCGTGCCAAAAACTCGCTTCCATTCCATTCTGCGCCAATGTAATATGAGCCGTAGCGTGGTGAGTATTGGCCGAGACGGTATAAGCTAGTTGCTCTCCGTACGCGACGAAGCCATAGCCACCACCAAGTTGTAGTATTGTAAGTACCTACCTATCATAACGCGGTTGTACGAAGTTTTGTCATGTCACTGTTCCTTTTCTTTACTTATGTGACCGAGCGGGCGTAATTATTGTCTCAAGGACACTATTGAGAACACTGCTCGCTCTAAATTGAGTTCGCAATGTATTTGCCAAACATGTAAACAAACACGAGTTTTCCACTTAGACAAATATGAACTTTATGGTAGTGTAAATAAAGTTGATTTTAGACTGACTAGTAATGTTGAAAAAGCCATAAAAAAAATATGAAGTTGTAGCGCAAACTGAACCTTATGTGTAGTCCATTACAGTTATTTTTCCAAAAACTCGTGTTTGTTTAGATGTTTGGCAAATGAACTGCGAACGCAGATTTTTATTTGTCGGTGCAGCAGCGGTGCGACATCAGTATGTTCGGATGATGAAAATATACCGCCACCACGTGTCGCTTGCACTTACGCACAAATGTCGGTAAAAAATTATGCAGAGCTGCTTGTGCCGTCGCAAAATAATGTCGAGTTCGCCCAGGTTCGCACCGCACGGGCTGTTATTTTCCGCGGGATTTTTTTTTCACACACTGGATTTTCAACGCGTGTTTTTTCAACGCGCTAGGACGAGAGTGTCCCAGCGCGTTGGATTCTCAACGCTCGGCTCAACACGGAGAGTTTAAAATCCAGTGCGAGACCACCAATAAGAAGTGGAGACCACTCTAAAGGAAATAAATAAACACAAACAGACTTAAAATAAATAATGACAATAATAATAGATACTTATCCCAATAATTTATATTTACGTGACGTACGCGCGTATGACTACTCTAGCTAGCGTCGTCAGTCGGTCCGCCGATTTACCCACAAGTCCATGCTCGATAACTAAGTATAGGTACCTACACTTCGCGTCAAATAACTTTGCCGCTCTGAAGTTAGGTTGCGCATGCGTACCTACTGGCATGCGCGCAGTCATAATTATAGAGTCTACTTCAGAGCGGTAAAGTTATTTGACGCGAACTGTTGGTACCTACCTACCTTATTTGTATGACGTATCTACTAGATAGGTTTTCTCTACAAGGCCTTCTATCTTGAGATTAGTCGAGATATCCTAAAATATTGAGACATCGGCATGGTAAAGAAATTTCCTAAAAACGCATTACTAGTCTGTACATTCACTAGCGATTCCCCAAATTAGTCAACAAAAATAAAGCAAATAATGAACATACCTAATTATTACTCATAATAAATATTTATGCTGTCGACTCGCTATGAATGAATGGCAGTACCTACATCTAGTATTATCCGCTCACACACACTGCGAAGCGCGCCCGTAATCTGTGGCCCCGCCTTCTTTTGACGAACAGAGATAGCGATATTCCAAACGCATTTTGCTCACGTCTCGAGTTTGCATTTCGTGCCGTAGTACGTCGGCCTCTTAAGTACAGTAATGAATTATGTGTTTTGCGAATTTGATCCTTATTACTACTAGAAATTGTCCAACTGACAGCTGTCAGGAACGCGTTCTCTCGACGGTAGAACTGTAATCTAGTCGATTTTCGACTTGACCTGACTTTTGAACTGATAAGCTGCAACCTCCAAGTCCCAAGGTCCAATCTCCAGTAAATAAATTTAAAAAAAAAACAATCGCAATATATTGTAATCTGTAACTTTTGCGCCTCTGCGCTTATCTCTCGTTGCCACATCGACTTCCGCCATTGATGCTCCGAATGGGCTGTTGCGATAACAATACATTTACTTACAACATTATTATGTTTTATTGCAGTAGTCACACTAGTTACTTTGTCTATACTATATTATAATATACAAGGTGCCATTAAAATACTCGTAGATGGACAAACTTTAAACACAGCGTCCAGTAGGTACCTATGTCTAACCAAACATATCCAAGCAAAAAAAAAACAATGATTAAAGTAATTTTGTTTTGACCTAAAATAATATAGCATTGGGTACCCAACATTTTTAGTGTATTTTCGTTAGCAGATTTTTTTTCTTTTAAAGTATCTAATACGTTTTTCTTTTTTTTTACCATTGTTCTTATTTTGGTGGTCTGAATGATTTCTAAAAGTTTGTCCATCTACAAAGAAATTGAAATTCGCGAAAAGCCTCTACCTAAATAAAAGGAATAAATAGAAAAAAATATTACAGCACACTACGTATACAATTTTCGAAATCTAGCTTGAATTTAATGTAGGTATTATGTATTTTAATGAGACTTAAATAAAAAAAAAAAGACGTGTGGCACTCGGGGACTGCCGCGGCAAAGCTATTGCATAGCATTTTTTATCAACTTATGCAATTGTAAAATATTAACCCGAATACAAGAAATAGCAATGGTGACATTGACAGGAACTGTTATTCACATTTATAGCTTTGACACAACGTAAAACTTGACACAACGTAATGGGAACATCAAACTAATAAAAAGGTTTTAATTTAACTATTAATAGTCAAGGATCATTCGTCTTAGTAAATTTAAACTTTATTGTCAAACAGTTAAACATAATTTTCAATACAACACTCTCGTATCATTCGTCTAAGTAAATTTGAACTTTGTTGTCAAACAGTTAAACATAATTTTCAATACAACACTCTCGATAGATCATTCGTCTAAGTAAATTTGAACTTTGTTGTCAAGCAGTTAAACATAATTTTCAATACTTGAACACTCTCCTTAGGTTTAGGTATTTTCGTTACGGAATTTCTGGATTAGGTCTCCACGCTCAAGGCCCGCGATAGAAGCTATGCATTAGCTTAATAAAATAAAAAAATTATAAAATATTTACATATTTTATAATTTCTTTTTTATTTTAATGTAATTGATATGTTTAAAATAAAATAAAGGAAATATTATAAACAGCTAAAATTTGTTTGTAAGTTTGTATGTCCGGTACCACAGCATGAACTTCTCTGAACTCATATTTCACAACTTCTGATTGATTCTCTTTCTGTCATACGCAGCTGAATAACATCAGTATTTTATTACACACTAGCTTCTGCCCGCGACTTCGTACGCCTTAACATAACCTTGCTCAAGAATTGGGCTATCCAATGCAATTAGAATTTTTCAAATCCGGCTCGTAGTTCCGGAGATTACCCCCTACGTACAAACTTACAAAAAAACAAACTACATACAAACAAACAAATTTTACCTCTTTATAATATGAATTACTAGCTTCTGCCCGCGACTTCGTACGTGAGCCCATAACCTTGTTCAAGAATTGGGCTCTCCAATGCAAAAAGATTTTTTCAAATCCGTCTGGTAGTTCCGGAGATTACCCCCTACATACAAAACTTACAAACAAACTACGTACAGGCTAACAAATACCTCTTTATAATAAATTATGAATTACTAGCTTCTGCCCGCGACTTCGTACGCGAGCCCATAACCTTGCTCAAGAATTGGGCTATCCAATGCAAAAAGATTTTTGAAAATCCGTTTGGTAGTTCCGGAGATTACCCCACATACAAACTTACAAATAAACAAACTACTCACAAACTTCTTACAAACAAACATACCTCTTTAACCTTCAGCTGTCATTAACGAGACACAATAGAATTTTAATTGTTATGCCCACCTGATGTCCACTTGAACAGTCAAGCGGTATTTCTATAGATTTCCTTCTTTGTCCTTTTATGCCCCTTTCACGCTCCTAAAAATATTTCACTTTTATCTTCGTAACCTAGGAATGTCAAACATAATATTTGAACAATCTACTACTTACCAACTAACCGGGTAAACGGCGGCCTACTTGCGCTATCTTCAGTAAACAAATAATTCTTTATCTACCTTATTTGTTTACACTAATTGCTTGACTACTTGTAATGTTTTCTGTAATATCCTCATGAAGATTCTTTAGATAATTTGTTAGTTCATTAACCTTGTTTGTTTACGGACGAAACTGATATGGAGAAAAATATTTATGGTGAGTATTGCAGTCAAAATTATTGCTGTATTGTTTCTAGTTTATACAAGCCATGTGCCCGAGCAGTAAGAGGCCCTCGAGAAAACCCAATTTTTAATATTAATTGCTAAATATATTGGTTACATCGAAGGGTTTATAAAAGTATTAGGTACCAAATAGAATCGCAATGGAGGCCAACCCAATTTGAGAGTTTAGACAAAAGTGATACCTATTTAGTGACGATTTATGGGAAATTTAAAAAAATACATAAAATTTGGGTTTTCTTGAGTCACATGAATGTTTGCCTAGGTTTTATATGGTGGTTAATTGTTGCCAATGGGTCACTCAATCACGCCCTAGAAGGAATACGTCAAATTACAAGTCACCTTGTATACATAAGGCGTAAAAAAATTAATTATTTCATTTCCATATGTTATAAGTTATTTTATTAGGTCGTAAAAACAATGCGAAGAGCGGGTCACTAGATACCCACACATAAGGTTCAGTTAGCGTTACAACTTCATATTTTTTTATGAATTTTTCAACATTACTAGTCTGTCTAAAATCAACTTTATTTGCACTAGAATAAAGTTGATCTTTGTCTAAGTGGAAAACTCGTGTTTGCATACATATTTGGCAAATACATTGCGAACGCAGATTAATAATTTACTAACTTAGTTAGAAGTACTATTTACTAACAATGTATGGGATGTTTTATTCTGAAAATAAAATGAAGAATAATAAAAATAATCTTCAATTTTTATATTATTAATACTTCACTATTTTATATATTTTTAAATGTTTTGGTTTTATATTTTTTTAATAAAAATATTTAAAAATGTAAGAAATATAAATGTTAAAAAAAGAAATAAAGGAAATAAAATTCTTCAATCACAAAACCGTTTCCCGCGTGGTGATTATGGCAATACTCCAAAGCCTTTACATAGTACTGATATCCATGTTATTATGGTAACTCACTATAATTTATGTAGGTAACTCCATAAGCAATAATAACCCTTTGTTATATCAGTAATAATAACAAGCATATAAGGGAAATAACGCCGACATACTTACATAATTATTTCATGACATTACTTTATGTAGTTTGTAGGATAGACAAGTTTTTACCTGATACACATAAAGGTAGGTATTGAAATAAATAATTATTTATTTATTTTATTATTTATGTACACACAGTAATTAATATTATTTATTTTGTAATTTCTCAGTAGCAGCTAGGGTTGCCAACTCTACTATCATAATATAGTATCCTACTTTATGAGAGGCCTAAATATTATATTTCTAAAGAAAAAAATGTAGTACCTAGGCGAAACTACAATATTTTTATTTCAATACAAAATACCGAGATGATCCCAATAGGGCCAGGATTAATCTCATAAAACTTAATTAATTGTATTTTGGAACCATATTTTAGAGTGTAAAAAAAATACTTAGTTAATAATTTAAAAAAAAATGCCTAGCAGCATATTTAGCAAAAAATACAAACAAAAACTTTAATTTAATTTACTTACTGTAATTTATTTAAGTAATAAAAAAAATTGCCTAGCAGCATAGTAGCAAAAAATATGCATTTTAAAGAATCAAAATCATTTTTTTTTAATATTTTATTCGCCCGCTCTGACAAGCCAGGGCCGACCGTCTCCTTGTTCCTCCAATCAATCAATCTGCCTAGCCTTTTCCCAACTATGTTGGGGTCGGCTTCCAGTCTAACCGGATGCAGCTGAATTCCGTATTTTACATGGAGCGACTGCCTATCAGACCTCCACAACCCAGTACCTGGGTAATACGATACCCCTTGGTAAGACTGGTTGTCAGACTTTCGGGCTTCTGACGACCCGTAACGACTGTCAAAGATCCACAAATGACAGCCGGGACCAAAGGCACGGAGGTATGTTCACAGACCAACCCTGGCAAGCGTAGCTTAACCTGTTTGATCGAACCGTGCGGCTGTTATTACCTACTTAGCCACGAGCTCCTGCTTTTTCCTCTATTCTAATTATAAATTAAATCTCTGTCTCGCATTCATGCCATCTACTTGGACTGAGGTTTCATTCTAAGGCTGAGGCTACAGTAGGCCGCGACGCGACCTGCGACACATGAGCGATTAAAACAAATAAATTAATGCTCACGAATATGGCTACACCGTGCATCAAATATTACTAGCGATCTTTGATTTCTTTATGCGATAGGAACAATATTACATCACGGCATCGGCTACATCAAGATATCAGCGTAATTGAAGCGAATTTGTTAGTATATTTCTCACTTGTACGACTAGTTCAATAGTGCTATTAGATATGCGTGTGGCTACATTATAATGCGTAATGCGCAATTATGCGTATATTAAACCGCGATGAATGATTTGATCGCACTCATTCCATGTGTACTGTAGCCACGTCATCGCCGAATATACGTCTGATTTTCGCTTATAATGTAGCCATACCATGTTTATCTCGTTTCGCTCTTCCAGTCGCATCGCAAATCGCTGCCTACTGTCGCTTCAGCCTAAACCCTATGGAGTAAAGCCTCTATAGTACTTATAGGCCTAGACCTAGCACTTCTGTTTAACCGTTTGGGGAATACAGGCGTACTGTTATGTTAGGTTTATTGTTAATCTATCTATGAATGAGTTCCCTTATCCTTCTAAAAGATATGACGTATTGAAATAACATGAATAAAATGACGTGTCCAGATTTTGTCGAGTATTTTTGTATCGCTATGAATCACTTCCTTTTCATAAGGATATTGCGATTATACTACTATTAATAGTAGGCTAAACTTGTATATTTTAATTGGGGACAAAATAAAAATGATTATTAAATTATCACCATCTCGAAAGTATACCCTTATAAACAAAAAAATAATTTTGCAAATCCATTTATGTATGACGGAGTAAAAAAATATAAACAACCGAATTGATAGTTTAAAGGAAGTCGGTTAAAAACTAATCTGTATTATCATCGCTGAGACGACTCCATTTATCTTCTCGAGAGGAATTCTCAAAAATAGGTGGAATTGACAGCCGAATCTAGTAAATTGTGCCTGGTTGTACAAGACCGAGTCCTTACTTCTTAATTCTGCTGGAATTTTTGACATGGAAGACACCTATTTAATTTAATTTAGCAGCCTTGCCATATCACAGATAACTCCAGAAATTATAGACAAAATGACAAAAATAAAGCCTCTTGCAGACTGGCGCGACACGACACTGGTAATTGTTCTACCGTGAAGTTTAGAAAACTGCACGGTAAAAAGAAATTGTTTTATTAGAGTTGGTTGGTGCCGTCGCGTTGCGCCAGTCTGCATGAGAGTTAATACAAAAATCATCTTGTAAACATACTAGGCACAGTACAATGCCCTCTAATAATTAATAGTTGCAATGCTAAGCTCTCGTCACGAGCTTGTCACAAATGAAACGTCTCAATAAAGACCAATTATCTCAGAGATTGAGTGCGCAACAAATCTTTGCCAATTAGGAGCACGATACAATTTGATAAAATTGTTGCTGGTGTAAAAAAAGGCGCACACTTTACGATTTTGCGATTATTAACCTTGATTTACACAAAGAACAATATATAATGTTCTGTTTCCTCTCTGTGAGAAGGACTGGGCCATAATCCACCACGCGGGCTCAATGCGGGTTGGTGGATGTCACGTCTTCAAATTTTTGGTCCTAGGACATGCCGGTTTCCTCGCGATGTTTTCCTTCACCGTTTTGAGAGCAGTGGTGATGAAATTAAATACACAACATAAAGTGCCAGCCTGGGTTCGAAACTTCGAACTCACGACTTACAACTCGGTAAGTCGTGGCTGATACCACTGGGCCACCACTGCTCTTTGATTTATGATTTATTACACGGTGAAATTTAATTACCTGTGGCATGTGGCATACCATAAGATACCAAAGAAACGATGGATGGACAGTCTGAAAGATGATATGGCTAGAAAGGGGGTGTCTACCGAGATGACGACTAATAGAGAAGTATGGACCCCAAATAAATTGGGATATATGGGCAAGAGAATTATAATGACCATTTATTATGAACCAACAATTAAAAGTTTTATAGTCTAAAACTGTGATTAGACGATGCAAGACATTTGTCGCTTCACAGGCAAGAAAATTGCAACGTGTACACACGGCTACACATCAAGCTATACTTACATTTCCAGTTTAAGCTGACCTCGCATTGTAAGGAAATCGTTTACAATCCGAGATCACCATAAACTGGAAATGTATAGCTTGATGTGTAGCCGTGCGTACATGTGGCTTTAGTTGCGAAACTTTGCTTTATGGCGTAAAAAACGAACACATGCTAAAATGTAAATATTGTTGAAATTCCTCAAAAGACAATATAGTTATCAATTAAACTGGAAAATAAATTGCTTGGTAAGGCTGTGGATGGCCATTATCATTTGTCAAAAACAATTTACTAGGCAGCAACACTTAATGGAAGTCTAAAACAAATGCTAATCAGAGGTTAACGGGTTGAATCATGTTTATGATATAACTATTAAAGATGTTATGCATGTAATAATAATGACCCTAACTAATGCCATAAAAGTGAAAGCAATATCTATTACTAAGACGAGTTTCAATCATTTCGTAAACTTTGCATAGAGAAAGCCGAAATTATATTCAATTGCTTGTAATTCCTTTAAATCTGCGTCAATATTATAATATGTCGAGGTTATGTTAGGTTTGGTTCCCTCTAAAAGTTGGCAACGTCGCAAATAGCTGTAAAATATTTACCTGTTTTGATTAATTTGCCAATATTACTGTATGGAAATATGAAATAACTAGTGAACTAGAATATTAATAATGAACACTGATTAATAATGAATACATTTGATTTTTCAAGAGATTAAGTGAATAGCCTTTCAGAAAACATTTCATACAAACAGGTATTGTTCTTTTCGTTGTTATATTTTTATCTGTTGCATTTAACAGTTGAGTTTACGATTTGTACAATGTGCGCCGTATCTTATTTCGCAGTAAAATGATGTCATTAGAGCACGCATTGTTCCGTTACTAGTATAAATTATACTAAACTATTAATATTAATAGTAATCTGTAAACATGGCTTCCTTCAGTTTATTTATACAATGTGGAGACTACAATACAACAAATAATGAAAATACTGGCACTACTAATGCATGAGAGTATTTTGGAACTGTCAAATAAATCCTAGCATCGAAAAAAAAATGGTTTTTAAACAAATTTAATAGTAGTGTATGTATCCACCATAGGTCTATAAATTCCGTTTATCCAACAAGGCCTAGGATGGATTCTCGGACATATGTTTCCGAATATCCACCGTGGCGTGGATAAACGGAATAACCCTAGCCGACTATGGATTTTGCCGATCTTCTACTCGCTATATTGTTGAATATATTCGATTGAATTTTTGTATGCAGAATGGGAACGTCATTAGAGACACGCCGTTTAATTTATTGTTGTAGTGTCGTCTCCACCTTGTATATGCCTATGTTCTCCAGTCTCCATAGCTTTTTCAACTGTATATGGTGCATGAGTACTCATTGATATAGACATAAACGTATAAAATTACTACTTTCCCACCCTGGTGTTACACTGCACTAGTTTGACAATAACCCACAACCTAAATAAAATCATCTCGTCTGTAAACCATTCAATTATCAACCCTATATCACAGGAATAAGCTTTAAGAAAACTGCAAATGCATCCTAACAAAACATTTGATCGATCAATGTCCCTTCGATTGATTACTAAGATTTTTAAGCTCTTATTTTCTAAGTTGTAAGGTTGTAAATAGCATTGCTTATCTGTTTACTTATCTGCCCACTATCGGATGTCAGTTGGAGATAACGGATGAGGTTCACTGTTCGTGTCACTCACTTCGATAACTGTGTCGCGTACGCGTATTCGCGCGCCGTCGCCCGTCGCGTGCGCACGTATTCGGTATCGATGGTTATTTATTTCCAAATTCGAAAATTAGTCACTTGTAATTTGTAGAATTGTGTGTTGCGTACTTAAAATTTGGTAACGTGTTATATTTTGTGTAACTGAATTGGTTATTTGCTATGTTTGTGTTAAAAAAAATCATGTGACGATTGAAAACTGAGCTTTGAAATAAAATAGTGATAAAAACAAAGAACTCATCAATAAAAACGTTCCTTCTCTGTGGCAGTGACTATTCAACTGTGATAAACCAAAAACTAAACATTCCAAAATGCGTCGACAGAAAATGAATATAAACCCAGATATAGGAGACTTAGAGGAGATGCTAGCTCACGTTCAAAGCCAGCTAGAACACGAAATAGACCTGGAAAAAGAATCCAAGATGCCTTCATTAACGAACATACAGGAGTCTCCGAAAATGGTGAAGAGAACTTCCTCTTTTAGCAGGACAGACTCTTACGATTATCGTCGAACTGCTCCAAGACCTCCACCCGCCCGAACTGACTCGGGCAGTCGCTCGCTAAACGGTAACTTTGGGGAATACAGAAATGGTAGCAGTGAGGAGTATAAATCAGAAGAACAACAATACTCGCAACCAGAAATAAACGGCAAATTCAAAGGTTCTCAAACCAGCCTCAAGTCTGATGAGGGATCACAAAGTTCTTTACAGTCTTTTCGTTCAGAACCCATTTCGAGGCTGTCAGTAATGAGTTTGCAAGAGAAGAGGGGTTCATATGCTTCTTTGAATGGCAGGCATTCCAAGACTGCGACCCTGCCGAGGGGGTATGGATCTACGAAGGAGAAGAACTGGGAAGAATATTGGGCTTTGTAAGTATTTTGATTTTTATTACATTAACCCCAGTTTCTGAAAAGCATATAAATATATGCTATAATATGTGTTATATTTCATGTTGATTGTTGTTATTCAATCAATCGCTATAGTTAAAGATTTGACCGTAGACGAGTGATCTATTGACCACGATTTTAGAAACTGGGGTAAACTCTCCTTTTCGGTGCCTCAACTATCATCTATCATGTATGGTATTTGTCGAGCCATGAAAGCAGAACGAAACGCACTTTCGTATATTATGTTAAAATGTTTAGGATAAGAAGTATAATGAAGTAGCCTTCACGTAACCTATAGTTACAAAGTGTTTAGGTTCATAATTATCAGCAAATAGTAGTCTACTGCATCATATATAGCCTCAAGTAGATGATGAACTTCTTATTATTATTACACGTGCAAACGACAAGACTAACGTAGTCTTTGCTTACAAATGGCGGTCGTTGATGTAACAAAACACTGTCGTTTGTATGCCCAAGCGCAGCCTCATTGAAACGTAATATCATCTGACTGCCAGTCTGATAAGATGATTTAGATCGATAAGGGATTATCTGTTGCTCTCGTTAGATAACCTTTATCTTGAAACTTGACATTTTATGAACGCTTTGTGAATATAATTTTAAAGTTTTTGTGTAAGAGAAATGGAAGGCATTTGAGATCTTTCATATTCCAAACTTCACTACCTTATAATAAGAAGCCCTTTCCATTCTGAACACCTTTGCGTTCTGGTATTTTGCCGTAGTTTACAGAATGTCTCTTAGTTCAGTGTGCCTTTTGGCAAAGGCCTCCTCTAACAACTTCCACTGAGTCCTATCTCTCGCAACTCTTCTCCAATTTGGACCCGCTGTGCGCCAGTTCGTCTTCCCATCTCTCATATTGTCTTCTCCTGTTCCTTTTGCTATCTCTGGGCTACCATTCAGTCACAACTTTTCTCCGCTTGTCTTGAATGCCTCTTAACAAGTGGTCTGTCCATCTCCACTTTTGTTGGTCTATTTTGGTAAGAACATCTGTAACTTTTGTTTTTTCTCTTATCAGGTTATTTCGTATCCTATTATGTATTTTTAATACCAGTCATACTCCTATCCATTGATAACTACCTTATTGCTGGGTAAACGTCTATCCCATAGACCTCCTCGACACTTTCTCCTTTACCTTTTTAGGCCAATCCATCATTAATAAATACAGATTTTCTCGCAGATAATTTTCACTGCAGATATTTTTCTGAAATTCTACCTAAGGCTACCCCTGATTTCGCGTCTAAGAAGCCTAAACGTTAAACTTGATATCGGGGCTACCAGATTCTCTTTCCCAACACAAGCATCGTCACTGAAGGAGGCCCTTTTCACAGACGATGCAATCATATTAGGTACCTAAGTTACAATAATCATTTTCAATATCTCCATTTGTAACCACAATGCCTCATCTTCTAAATCTACGTCCAAATTATAGTCTCTTTCTAATGCATCTATAAAACCGATTAGAATTGTAACATTCACGAACTGCCGACAATATTATAGGTCTTCTGACCCATATATTATGGGCTTTAATGTGCATTCACTTCACAGTAATTATACTTTCGCTTTCTGCTTAGTATTCATCAAATGTTACCGATTTCTATAGAGAGGCATACAGCTTTTGAAATAATGCTATTATAGTATTGTCCATCCCTATTTTTACTGTTATAATAAGCCGTTTCTAGTTTTTTTTTGTATCTTTTTGTCTTCCTTGTGATCATTTTTACTCCGGGTAGAGAAAAAAGGATTCTTTCTTACAACTAAACTTTTTCTTTGGCAGGGCGATTGACCTTATCGCTGGCTGGTTTTGTCTGTGATTGTTTTTTTATGGTTCGGAGAATTTAGGGTAATTAGTAGTTTTTATAGTTTAATTGTTTTGTTAAGCTTACTGTAACTTCAACTTATTTTTTTTTATCTGTAACTAAGACCTTACCCAAAATAGGAAAGAAAACGTAATATTATTGAGTAAAGTGTAGGTTAGGTTAGTGCCTATTCATTTGAAATTATTTTATAATATCAATATCCCTGTGTTGTATTGTACCTACCTCGATGATACACTTACCTATACCCGTATTTTACCTATTCTATCAATCATGTGGTATTTTATCAAACCTTTTGACGTCATTTGTAAAAATACGTATATTCTCAGGTTTGTCATTGCAGACCACATTAATTTTATTATGAACTAAATTACGAAATACCAAGTCTAGCCAAATAAAACTCATACTTTAGTATGTTGGACACATGTTGCCCGACACGTATCTGGTTCTTTTCGACGGCAAACCGATCAATATTTTAGTGCAGTTGCAGTTGCTGTGCGCTTTTGTTTTTTTTTACACCTTTTTTGTCAGCATTTGGCATATCTCAAACAGCACATCTAGTATAAGCCATGTATTCGTCTTACCTTGTGATATCATTTCCTTTATTCCAAATAATAATATTTTCATCACCGTTCAACCGTTGTATCTATTTTTCGCCATCGATTTTCGCAACTTGTATCTGCGATCAGCAGCTGTGCGCTTTTATTTTCTCAACTACTTTTCCATCGACATTTATTATCCCGTCTACATGACAACTGGACTTGGTATTTCCCGGCTAATCTGCCCCCCTCATTTAACCTTCAGCTTCCGTGGGAAGATGGGCAGGTGTACCTTAAGGTCACTAACGACACGTGCGAATGAAACAGGTTCAGGAAAGGGCTGTGTCGTCTGTAGTGAAACAATGAGCAGTTTTATTATTTTATTCGGGACAAAATGAGGAATGAAACTTTACTGTTTTACTTGAATGTACTTATTTTTAAGGGCTCGTGTCAAGATGAACTTTGTTTTCTGTAGTAATCTGTACTTGTCTCTCTTCTTATATCTTTAACTATCAAACTTGCATCTAATTGTTGGTGCGTTTGTGAACCAAAAACAATTTTGACTCCATAGTCTTTGATTGGTGAACATCGATTAAAGAGTGACTAGTACAATAATTCAAAATCTTTATCAGTTTTCATCTTGTTATTGATGGGAGACGTAGCGTTGGAAGGCGTCCCACATGGGCGCAGAAATACGCTGGATGCGTGAAGCACAGAACCGGTCGAAGTGCGGTGCTTGTGGAGGCCTATGTCCAGCAGTGGACGTCTCTCAACTGAAATGTTGATGATGATACGATAAAAAGTCATGTTTTTCCAAAATCAGTATTCCAGAATGATGTAACTCCACCTACTACAAGTTTCCAATAATTTGAATACAAACAGTTGCTCAGCATCTATTTAGAAAATATTGTTGCCATTAACGTTATGCAAGATCCTTAATAAAGAGGATACAGTCGTTTAGAACACGATCTAGGCAAGGATGCAAGGAGGAAATCATGAAAAAAGGCACTCACGAAAACATGAAGGTGTGCACGTATTAGGTGTGTGTTGTTTTTTCCTGATACAATTACCTGGTATACTCATTACCATCATACCATGTCATTGAAGACGAATAAGGTCCACTTGCGCGTTCATGGGTTAGCTACATAGCTCGCAGCTAACTCAGCTATCTAATTACCCAACATATTTTCGTAAACGATTTCGACTAATCTGTTTCATTTTGATAGTTCAACAATATTAATTGCGTTTTTTACGTTGTTGAGCAGATTTCTTTTTCGAACTTATGAAGCAATTGATAAGCAATCTGTTTCAAATTCTGATTGATCGTGTATTACGTAATTAGGGTACTGGGTTCATCCATAGAGAATTATTGGGTTAATCCTCCTGAGTTAACTGTTAATTCCGAGTTAGCTGTTAACACGCAAGTGTTCGATTGTTTTTGAAGGTTCCATGCATTATTTAGGCCCGCTTACAACACAAATGCGTTTAACCCTAAATATTTTGAAAACATCAGTCTGTCCCAGTCATCTTCAAATAATTGACAGAATCAGGACGGTGTTTTAAATACGTTTAACTCTAAAAGCATTAAGTGATTTTTTGTACAAGCTATGCCAAAATTACATTACGAAATAAGTAACATGAAATTACATAAAATTATGTATATATATATATAATTTCTTGAAATTACATGAAATTATATAACGAAACAGTCGCCTAAGGCGACTGTTTCGTTGGTGGCAGTCCCGTAGCTCATGCGGGCGAGCGATTGCAGCTACCGCCAGGTGGTGCAACCCATTCTACTGAATAAGTATTGTATGAAATTAATATTAAAGCCAAAGAATGTAGGGCGAATTTTTTGTCACTAATCGTTGTAATTTTGGCTTTAATGTTCATTTCATTTTCATACAATACTTATTCAGTAGAATGGCTTGCTTTTGTCCTAAACTCAACTGGTGAATCCTTTAAAGTTGAATGGAAAAATATCGGTTTAAGGTTTGGCTACTTTCATCTTAATTTATTGGCAAATTGGCAATCATATATGGGTGATAGATAGCTGTTTTATAATGATCTCTATTCTCAACGTTTCACAAATTACTACGCAGTACGCAGGTACTGCACCGGTCTTCCTAAGTACTTTTTGACTTGTTCACTCTCATAAAATGATGGCGGTCCAATCGCCTTCGTCTTCCTATTATAAAATACATCAATCTTGAAAATACTCTCGATACTAATGTCTTTACTCCTACAGTATCTAAAGTCTAAAGGTAACTAAATTGTGTCACTATAAAAGTAACTTTTCAGTGTATTTTCTTCACCCGTGCAGATATCTTTGTTGTTCCGGCACGGTGGCCTCGAGTCAACGCCATCTGTCATTTGATTTATGAACTGTTAACAGAGTAGGGGTTGCATCGTGTATTCGAACGTTGCATCCGCCTCCCCTTAACATAGTTCCGAACCACCCGAACTGAAGTTACACGGAGCATAGAGATGCTGATTTATTACGGTGTTGCAAGGCTGTGGCGAAATCGAGAACTAACATGAAATGTACTAGATTTGACTGTTTTTGACATCTTGCTTTACCAGCAGCGTTCATGTTTATTTAGTTCCGTGTTATGCTGTACTGTGTCTGCTGTTTCGCAGGATTGTTGTGCCTTGATAGTTAGTCTTTCTAGGGTTTATCAGATGGCGTTGTTATTGCTTTGTGCTTCTTAGTTTTTATATGAGGTTCATGATCAGATGGCGTTAATACCAGAAATTGTAAAAAAAAAATTGTTTTAGTAGGAAGTTTTGTCGTGATAGTTAGTTTTCTAGGGTTGATCGCTTTGTGCTAGATAGTTGACTTGGGGTGAACCAGATGGCGTAGATTTCTGAAATTTCTTACTTTTCGTTCTGACTATAAAGCTTCAAATATCTACTAGTTCGTGTGGTTTTACAATAAAACAAAAAAGAATCGGGTAGTCTTTGGGGATTGCCGATAGACGTGAAAACTAAGTAACTTTTTGATTCTCGCGTTGATGTCTTTCGTTAAGTAACTTTTTGATTCTCGCGTTGATGTCTTTCGTTAAGTAACTTTTTGATTCTCGCTTTGATGTCTTTCGTTCGAGCGTTAGGTGACGATGTCGCGAGTTCCATGATTTTAAAAAGTGGTCAAAGCGCCTCAAGAAGTTTTCACTTCAAATAATCGTATCCATTCCGTTCCGCAGCAATATAACTTGAGCCTACCAGTAAATACATATTTATTTGCCAGAGTAAAACAGTTTCACTAAAATTAAACGAAAGTTTGTTGTAGTTATTTTCCTAAGCATACAAATTAACCTCATTCATTAACACTGATCCCAGTTTAATAGCTCATTAGGGACTGAGAGTCGACCCATGAATAATTAATGGTTTGTTCAGTTAACAGGTGCTTTGTTAAGCACGTGCTTTATGACTTGTAGCTTTAGTGCGGATTTCACTAATGGAATGGAACGCGTTCAGCACATCTAAACGCGTTCAAGAGCTGTCAGTGTACAATAGTGAAATAACAATTTTGACACTGACAGCTCTTGAGCGCGTTTTAGAAATGCTGATCGCGTTCAGTTTCATTGGCGAAATCAGCCTATAATGTTTCCATTGCTGGGATACAGGCCTCCTCTTGGTGATAGAGACTGGGCCGTAATCCACCACATGGGCCCAGTGCGGCAGTGTCACATATCTTCGATTTATTTTGGTTCTCATCACGATGGTTTCGTGGTTTCGTCGCGATGTTTTCCTTCAGAAGTAGAATAAACATGTCTGTCTTATAATAATAATTACAGACACTTAAGTGTTACTTGTAACTTAATGATAGCTACATATTAGTAACCACACTAATTATACAATACTACATAATTTTAATAATCCAAATAAATATGGGTGTCATTAACAATACGAACATCAGTTCAATAGCTTACTAGGGTATCAGCAGTAAACTATGAATAATGTATGAGCTGCAGGCGGCGAGCTATCAAACAAATATTTACCACGTGCTTGGACTTCCTGTCTCCTGTGGTTAGTGGAACTTTACCAATAAGGTGTTATAATACCGAAATATGTATTTTAATTCTTGTGCATTTACAAGGATTATTATCATTCTCATCCCAATTTGTTTGGGGTTGGAATATTTCGTTGTCTTCCATACTTCTCTATTAGTCGTCATCTCGGTATTCAAACCCTTTCTAGCCATATCAGCTTTTTACAGTCCATCCATCGTTTCTTTGGTCTTCCTCTACACTTATGGCGGATGGCCATAAGTGTAGAGGAAGACATTCATACTTAAAACTTTCCTCACGACATTTTCTGCATTCCTTCGCATTACATCCCATACCTTGATAACCGATTGCCACACAAGTATGCATTTAAAGTATATCAACATAAATAATATGGTAATAATCTGGAGATATGGTGTTAGTGTTATTATTGCTAGTTGGTACTCTGAAAACCATCATCGATGAATCTTAGGCTTAGACAAGAAGAAGAAGGTTCTTAACAGATTTAGCGTAGCGAGAAGACCATCCAAATCTATGGGGACGCGAAATCCTTAGTGAACTTAGGTCTATGAATAATTTATGAGCTGCAGGCGGCGCTATCAAACATTTACCTACCACGTGCTTGGGGATCCCCAGTCTCCTGCGGGTTGTTGGAACGTTGCCAACGAAGGTTTTTGACTACTATTCTGAATGCTCAAGAATTTGAGTTCGGAAGCGCCAGGGTTTTTCTAGATGGCGAAACGAAAGAAAAAATCTTGAAAAATGATTATGGTTACGGTATCATTTGATCTTTGAACTTTTCCGTAATGAATTTTCAAAAACCACTAGAGTATCTTCTTGAAGGAAGATAACGAAAGGACCATCTCTTAACGTAAAAGATCTTTTAAGACGGAAATGTTTATGCTCATTCTCAAGATCATTGTTACAATGAATGGACATTTTAGAAAGCTCATCTTCTCAATCTTCAAGAAATCTTGACCTAGAAATAATATTTAATAGTTTTTTTTTCTTTAAGTGACTGAAAAATATTATTTCGACAATTGCACAAGTTAGAGCCTATTTCTATTAGACGGGGATGCTATGATTTCCTCGACTCGAAGTTTGAGATTTCTTAGGGATTTAGCTTTCTGAAATGTCCATCCAAAACCAATGGGGATGCGAACAGTCGTAGCGAACCTGCTTTGAATAATATATGCCTTGCAGTGCCGTGTTTTCAAACAATTACCACGTGCTTGGGACTTTCAAGTCTCCTGTGGTTTCATGGAATGTTGCCAACTCTTGAGAATGAGCTAAGCTTTTCCTTCTTTAAAGATGTTTTACGTTAAGAATTGGTCCTTTCCTTCTCTTCTTCTCTCATACTTTAGTGGTTTTTGAAAATGCATTCCGGAAAATTCAAATATCTTTTAAAAAGAACTTAAGATTGGAGAGGTGTGTTAGGATGAAAAAGGTTGGGTTTTTTTTTGAACAATGCCAGTATTTTCGATCAGCGACTGCAGTTGCAGAAAAGATTCGAGTAAAGAATTTAAAGAAAGCTACAGGTGGATAAGGAATTCAGACGTCGCTTCGCAAAGTTGTAACTTTCTATGTTATAATCAAATCATGCAGTTCTTATGTTCTCTAAATCATAGTTGCAAGCCTTTCGGTGTTATTTATCAACCCACCAACCCAAATTGAAATCCAAGTTTACACAAAGAAAATGGCGCACCATGAATCTCAATAATAAACAAGCAAACTGAATATTGATCACCGCTGTAATAATTAGCCTCGCCGCTGCATCGGGGCCGGGCGGATACTTCGAGATTTGAAACTAGCCCTTAGTACGCATGTTCGGGCCCAGCCATCCGGGCTAGGAGCCTGGCTTGTTACTATAAATAAATCAAAACGCAATACCTGGGTCCCTTTCCCCTTGCATTAAATCAATCATACGATGCATGCGCGCTACGTCTATCTAGTTGAGCCTCCACCGGGATGCAAGCCCTATCAACAGTGTCGCGGATGCTGTTCGTGATAAACGGTTGTGCCTTATTTATTCTAAAATTTCGGAATTACAGTACAAACTCTCACCTGTGATAATTTATACCATGTAAGTGATTTCTGAATGATTGTGTTGTGATCCTGTTGCCGCGTTTTTTGTTTTTAAACGGTTGTATTTTTAAGTGGAGGACTTATTGAGTGATTATTTTTAGACCGTACATCGTATTTTTTTGTACTTTAATTTTTCGATTTTACTTCTAATCTACCGGTTTGCCCTTCGTTGGGAACGTGGATCATGACACAATGGCTTTTTAATTGTTTCTGTATCGGCATTCAACCGGTTAATTGCAGTTTTGGAGGAAATAATCATCTGAACTTCGGTAAATATTTCCATATTTTTTCATTCAATTTTTATATTTACAATTATTTTTTTATTAGCTTTTTTTAAAATAAATTGTACCTTTATGTCATCAAACAGTAAGTTGGGTGAAACCAGATGTTTTGTGTATCAAAATCTGCCTTTCTAATTTAGAGACAATGATTAAATACTGTGTTCGTTAAACAATTTTTTGCACAACCTCCATTGTTTTGTTTTCTGCCCACCCACACATGGCTAGCATCTTTCACTGGTACTTATGTAGCGAACCTGTTGCTGTCAACAGCGTCGGCGTCAAGCTAAAACTTAGTAGACAAAACATTGGAGGTTGACGCCAAGATTTAGTTTAAAAAAATCACATCGGAATCTTTTTCTAAAACTGCAGTTTTTTTTTCAGACGAATTTAAATAATTCGAGAAAAATCGCGCAAAACTTATTAGAATATATAATAAACAGTATAAAATGGCGAAGTCGCGGTCGGCCTTGTTTCAAGATGTCGAAAACTAAGTAGGGGGAATTCGCAATGGCGTTGTGTTGGCAAGCGGTAAGTAGGCGCGAAATGAGTCCGTCGGCGCATTGGATTTTCAAACTGGGTTCTGTCAGATAGCTGTTGTTAATGCGAATCCCGAATTTGACGATGGAGCGTAGGTTTCTTTGTTAGGTAATGCAACTAATCAGCAACTTTGGAATTGTTTCTTGAACAGTGCTTCATTTCAAGGGATTTGGTTGGTTCCCAATTTTGTATAGTCTATCTTGATGACATGTTAATGTAAGATGTTATGGTGGGTAGTTCATACTGATTTTCTTCGTTACTAATATGCTTGTGAAAAGTGTTAGTTTTTGTAGAAATGCAGTGATAAGATATTTTTTGTTTGGGTAAAAAACTGTTATTACGCTGTGAATTTTGGTAAATCATAGTTCTTTGTTCTATAAAATCTGAAGCGGTTTATGCATTGATCTCAATTCCGGGAACTGGAAAGTCGGTGGCACAAAATGGCCGCCATGACCTGCTACATCCAGCAGCTCTTCTACGCATGTGCTTATAAATCTGGGCTCAATCGAACCCGCCTTGCAAACTCTAAACACTTTAGCTTGGACAATGCCCGCGAGCGGACAGTTTTTTTTTTAACTATACCTTTGTGTGAATTATTTGTGATTATATTATAACGTGTGTCGAACTACGTTCAATATCGCAAAGAACTAAGACTTATATGTTGAATTATATTATTTCGTGGGACAATATATTTATTTTAGTAATTATTTATATTGAGTGCAGTGTTCAGTGAAGTGATCATTTTTACATGTAGCTGTACAGCTGTACTGGTTGTTTTTGTGATGAAAATTAGTACAGTTTAATGTTGACTTAATAATAATTTTTTTTTAACTCTTTTCTTATATAACACAACCCGGGCGGGGAAGTGAGGAAGGGCGAGGGGGTGTATTTCAAAATGGTGGATATGACCTGCAAACTTGAAAAATGGCGGGCACCTGCATTGCGCATGACCAAGATTGCCCGGGGCTCGATCCAATTAGGGGTATTGGTAATGCAGGGAGGGCGGTATTCGGATGTCATATAAAGTAGTGAGTGCGCGTTGATCGATATTTTTCATAACAATATCTTGTGATCGTAGCCGATCAGTGATTGTTAAGCCAATTAAATTGTGTTTGTGCTATAGATTCAATTGTGATATAAGAAATAATAACTTTATTCAAGTGTTAATGCCAAGCATGATATGTTAATTTAATGTTTGTTTTTTGTATGCGAAATTCAGCTGCTGCAATAAAAATGCGACTCCATTCAGTCTGTGCCAATGCAAGGAGAAATAGAATTGCGGAGCGAAATTTGAAGCAATCCAAAATGAGTGTCGCTTGGGTGAAACACGTTAAAATAAAGGCGATTCGTCGAGGCCGTATGCGACGATTCAAAACTGCGAAGAAAGACAAAGGTCAATTCAACGCGCTTGTGAAACGTTTGGGGCAGCTACAAATAAAATCCGCGATTCGAACGCAACCTAAGGCAGTTTTAGATGGGGGCAGACATCTAAGTGGAAAACAAATCTGCAATATTTCGCACGAGCATTTCAAAATGGCAGCCGCGAGTGCAGGACAACAAGAAAACGAAGCTTCTAGCGAACTGCAATTGAAAGCTCATTCGTATACCTCGCGGAAAATTAAAATGACTGATGTCAGGTGGGGTAGGCGCAGGCAATACCGCGTGGTGGCTGCAGTGGCCTAAACATAAGTTTCGTGAAATTGAATATTATTTTATAAATGGTAGTTAAGTGTTGTGATCGTGAATATTAAATAAGAAACAGACAATGTGCTTACCTTTTTCGTTGCATTACTTGTACATTTGTAAAAAGAAGAACAATATTATAATTCATAGTGATAATGAACATGACTTTTATGTAGTTATTATATTTTGGTTCGTGGGAAAAAACCTATAATCTTCCTCTAGACGTGTAGGTATGTGGCGGTTAGTAAATATTTTTATTCCTTAGTAATACTTTGCAGAATTTTCGAGACTCAATAATGTTGGGCGCCAATAAGGCTAATTTAAAACGATGAATGCAAATTCTATGTAACCACCATTTTAAATTGCGTCTGCAACCCTAATTTAAAACAAAACTTCCATATCAAAAGCAATATTTTATTTTTTCGGTCGAATTTAAAAAACGCGAAATAACTTTGGGTCAAACACACGTTTAGAATTTCGGTAATTCATGTGAACGACGCGTCACTTGATAATTTACTTCAAATCACTTCAATTTTATCACATAATTTATTAATCGGCTCCTGCATCGCGAATCGCGAGTACCACCTTGTTTAGATTTCCGAGAAATGGTAACGATGGAAACAAGACTGTACTGCTCTGAAATAGGAGGAAATGCGCGCGCATCCGAACGTAAAATTTCTTTGTTAACTTCCGAAGCAGGTTCAAAATGGCGGCCGCGTGCTTCTAAATAACACCCGTCACCAATAGACTTATCGCAACTGAAGTGTTTGTACGGGTTACATATGGGATGCCTGTTTTGAACCCCTTTTTCTAAGTTATTAAAGTACTTGAGAGGAGCATCTAACTAATGCAGATATTGTACGACTACGTACCCACTTGAGCTATTTCAAAATGGCGGCCGTGCACTGTTGCGGTATTGCCATGGCTAGCTACGTGGCTCAGGTGCGCGCGCAGCGAAATCGCGCTGTTCTTTGTTCGATGTAGGGTGTCGAGCGTTTCGGCCGGTGTGACTGCCATTCTGGTCCAGATTGTCGGCGTAACTGGTAGTCGTTTAAGAAAGTAACCTGAAAAAAAAAAAAAAAAAACATGTAATGCCCAATATTGTGAAAGAAGCCTTTTAATATTTTTTTTTGAATATGTGGTATTTGTAGAACCACTAAATCCGTTAAGTGTGATGATCAGCCATGTTTAAAAGAATAACTGGATTTATTTTAGAGTCTTTATTTTTTATTAAATTGTTTAAAACCATAATTGTTTAAGTTAAATACTTAAACAATTATGATTGCAAACAAAAAAAAAACAATATGAAAGAAAAAAGTTTTCATTATTGCGAAAATCGTACGTGACTGCGAAAATGTTGTCGCACTATTATTAACGATACAATAATACCAGAATAGCATATGACCAATATTTATTAAACTATAAAGACAAAATGATGATTTTAAATATATTTATTATATTTTATTTGATATTGTTGTTGGATGTTTTTAAAGGACATTGTTCGGCGTCCATACATCGATCGCCTAAGAACCAACAGAGACGTGAATGTACTTTCTGTGTTCTATATAATGCATATATTCTATTGAAAACAAATTAAAATGACGGACACTACTGAGAATTGTTGAAAAATCTAAAACACTTTCGGATTTTGGGGTTATAATTAGGACAATAGAAACATATTAACTTAGCGTATATTAGTGAAAATACATTGGATTATATCTTCAAACGTTTCATTACATAATAGGTAGGTGCATTTATCTATTAGTTGGTCAGAACCATTATTTCTTTAAACTAATTTATTTATAGTTATGAGTAATGACCAATATAAAAATGCACTGAGACAAAATGACACTGTCATTACTATTACATGTCAAAGTATCATCTGTCAATTCATCGACTGTCAGTGTTGTTATTGCTTGTTTCACACAGCGCTTTCAATCGCTTTATTCCGTTTGTAACTAAAAACCTTATTCACAGATCAAGCGCTGAGAGAGCGTATTCAAAACGTCAAATTGAAACAAAAAATAATGGCGCTGGGGAATAAGACCGATGTGAATTACTTTTTAAAATGTTTTCGAAATTATGAAGTGTCCGTTCTATGGTAATTATTGTAATGTAAATTATAAAAAAAACTAGTAATTATAGTAAAGGTTTCCTACGTGTTGATTCATAGGCCATTTTTTACAATGTCCTTTCTAAACAAACTTTTATTTATTGTTTTTATTAGATTAGAATTTATTGTTTTAAGAATATCAATATAAACACATGCCTTTTGCAGTAGTAAATTAATTTACAGTTTAGTCGAGACTTGAGCGAGACTGTGTCGTAGTCGTATGTCAGATTTCAATCGGTTACTGCGACTGGTATTATCGGCAAGTTTTGAAACCAAACCGAAGTTACCTACTTACGTACGACAAGTTTGCAAATAATGATATTATTTTTAGTACGCTTTTGAATAGCGAAGAGTTGACTTGAATTTAGAAAAAAAGAGTTTTCTTATGTATTTTGTCATTGGTATTTTAATTGCATATGTTGCACCTCATATTGATATTTCATAGTAAACAATGTTTATTAAATGTTTATTGTGGGTTCAAACCCAAGCAGGCGCTTTACTTTGTGTAAATAATTTCATCACCACTGCTCTCAAAACGGTGAAGGAAAACATCGTGAGGAAACCGGCATGTATTAGAACCAAAAATTCGAAGACATGTGACATCTACCAACCCGCACTGGGCCCGCGTGGTAGATTACGGCCCACTCCCTCTCACAAAGAGGAGGCCTGTGTCCCAGCAGTGGGAACATTAATAGGCTGATGATGGATGGAATGTTTATTAAAATAAAATTAAAAATTAAAAAACTGTCTTGAAAGTTAGTTCGGTCACCAAAATAATAAAAATGCAGTCCCCTTGATTTATATCAGAAAAATAGCTAGAGAGGGTGCGAGAGTTGAGCTGTTTACAAACTCGAAAGATCTATTTCTAGTTTTTAAACAGGGCAACTAATCAAAAAGTTGTTTTAAGAATTAGAAAATTTCAAGTACATAAAAAAAAACATGAACAAATAAACGCCATCTACATTACAGTACAAAGCAAATTCTCCATTATTGACACAGCCCTACTAAGGACCAATTTCACCAAAGTAACTGAACGCGACCAGCACCAGCACATCTAAACCGCGTTTAAGAGCTGTCATTATTATTATGAAACTAGCGACCCGCCCCGGCTTCGCATGGGTAGTAGAGCATATACCTATGCCTAAATTTTTTTCTGTCGTAGTGTGGCATCAGCCTGTTGCGTGGAGCATGTGCGTGAGATTAAAATGTAATTAATGTTTATCCTACTTGGAGTATTTTGAATCATCATATTTCAGCCAATTTAAATAAAACCTTATAAACACCACTCCTTATACACCTAATCTTTCGTCATGAATCACTCCGTCCTTTTGGTGAAAACCGTATGAAAATCAAACTCAAACTCAAACTCAATCAACAACAAAGTTTAGATTAGCTGATCGCGTTCAGTTTCATTGGTAAAATTCGCCCTAAATCCCACAAAGGCTTATCGAACCACTAACTCCGAATAACCAGAAGCATTAATTTCTCTAAAAGCCCTTTCAGAGTTTATCCTGTGTCCTTTTGGTCCTATTGTCTGATGTTTCACCTATTTTATCGTGATTGGGCGTTCAGTAATTAATAGAGGTGCCAGACAGATGGGGGATGCTGGGGTTGCATAACCATATTATGCCTGGATATTTATGTCAAAATATTGAACCGTCTGTGATAAAGTGGATAGATGTATCTTTTGGAAACGATGGAACGGAAATCGATTTGTTTTGGATGGAGTGCTGCCTGCGTTTTGATTTGGTTGTAAAATGTAAGGGGCGTTTTGAGGGACTGTCTTATGTAATTTTGATTGACTTTTGTTTTTGATCTATTATGAGAGCGTGTCTTTAGCGTTGACTTAAATTTTTGTTTTATTGAAATGTCTTGTATTTAATAATACGATCATTTTGGTCTGTTGGTTTTGGGAAAGATATAAAAGTTAATAGAGCGTCCGTGGAGTTTCTTCTCCCGTTCTTCTCCATAGGTACCCACTATGCGTTGGAATGGGCAACTAGCTTTATATTTGTAACTGGACCGACTCCTTGGCTATTCTGTAAATGGTTTAATCGAAAATAATGTTTTGAGTTCTTGTTTGTTGACACATATTTTTCTTAAGGTGTATAGTAGGCTCACTGACCTTGTGCATGTGGGCGGAGCTAAACGCCCTACTCTCCAATACGTAAAACGTGCAACGGTGGCGCACTACACTAAAACGACGATCAAAGACTAGACAAAGGCGCAGACATGCGCACGTATGTCGCATTTTTTGCCTAAGATTCCTAGTCCTAAGAGAAGGAATCGTATTATCGTAGGCAAATCTGAAATTGTACGCCGACTACCATATTTTGACCCGCATATTATTTTAAATACTTTGTTTGTTTTTTAAGAACATTCCTGGCAATAAATAAAATATCGGTGTGCGTGTGTTTGTAATTCTTCTTATGCTAAATGGCTTGACTGATTTAGATGTTTTTTTTTTCAATTCTTTTTGTGTCACTTGGATGGTTCTTAGCTATAGTTGGACGCGCTGTTGGGAGGCGCTGTTGTCGCATGACAACGTCTGCTTACCGGGTCTGCTAGTTATATTTTGGTGCCGATTCTCTTGTCACAAATGCCTCTAAACTAGACTAATAATAGATTGCACTGAGTTATTAGTTTAGTGAAAATGGCAATTTTGCTATTCTGAGTTTGACGTTTTTCACCTAAAAATTTGGTGTATCCAACTAAATCTGACTA
This sequence comes from Conistra vaccinii, assembly GCA_948150665.1. Classification (NCBI taxonomy): domain Eukaryota; kingdom Metazoa; phylum Arthropoda; class Insecta; order Lepidoptera; family Noctuidae; genus Conistra; species Conistra vaccinii. Next base: position 14,196,252 of record OX411341.1, on the reverse strand, counting down.
TTTTTAAACGCGATTAAAAACGTGTGGAATAAAGTAAGTTGGCATGAACAAAAACCCCAACACTTCGACCTCAGTCCAAAAACAGTATTGTATTATTTTTTCTTTTGCTTATATCTCGAAAATGGTGTGTCCTATCGCAAAAATAATGAAATTTTCGACCCCCTTTAGGAAACCCTTAAACCCCTATATCCCAACATGTTGGTAATAATTTTTCATATTTTCCATACAAAAAGTGAAAAATTCCATATAAAACACGTCGAGGCTGCCAACCCCTGCGCGCCTCCGGCTCTAAAAAAAATTCACGGGGTAGAGCAAACAAGTACTACGTGGAGTCGTCACGCGATTGTCAAATTCGATTTTAGATGTGTCAAAATATTTTTTTCATTTAGAGATTTTTTTTGTCAGAATGGCTTTAAGATTCTCATAGCCAAAAGTAAGGAATTTTAGTGATTGTAGTTAGTTTAGTTCGGTGTACAAGAGAATCGGCCTTTGACTGTAGAAATTTTTTGTAGGTATCATAGTTTTTTTTTTTAGGAAAAACTTCTTTAAGCGCGTTGAGTGATATTTGGTAGGGGCAGCCCCGGATCTAGAACGGAACGGATCTTTCGAGGCGGGGCAAAACCTATCGCCTGACCCCGAATCGTTTTTTTTTTTCTTAAAAAAAACCGTTTTTTTTTTAATATACTAGTACGTGTCAGATATTTATTTTGATTAGCCTTATTCACTCTGCCTGAGATAAGTTGGATTTTTGCTTTAGGAGTTACTTTACTAGGTTGCAAGAGCGAGCGAAGCGAGCTCGAAAATTTAGGCATAATAAACATATTAATCAAAAATCGATCGAAAATGCGCCAATCCAACAGGGGCGCCAAAACTGTGGTAAAAGTTAAAGTAAGTCGTGTCACAGGCGTCGTCGGCGTTGAAGCAAGACGCCCGGCACCGCAAAACTTAAAAAATAGACCACAGAAACGCTCATCGAGTTCCTGGTAGAATACAACTGCGCCCGCTCACAAGTACTCACAACCCGCTCAGACCGTTTGACGACCTAAACCTACGCTAATCAGTAATTTCCTCAGTGCACCACCCTCAGAGAAAGATTATAATTGTTGCGCGTCTCATTTGTTGCAAAGTTGCGGTGCGCTGGGTGGTGCACTTGTCTGTCATGCTCGAATTTGGCGCCCCCTAACGGTGTCGCCCGGGACACGTGCCCCGTACCCTAATTACGTAATACACAATCAATCAATTGATAACACGAAAATAACTAAAAAAATACAAGAATAAATTATAATTAATAAATACATATTATACATAATAAACAGAATAAACTTTGTCAGGAGACATAACGATCGGTAGAGGAGAAATAACGATCAGAAGAGGAGAAAACGAAACATGCAGAATGCAGTTATTAAGAAGGCGGTCTAGTTATTGAGAAGATCTGCATTCAGGTCATAGTAACACACATCATCATAGTCAATTATGGGAAATATTAGGGACTGTACAAGCATTGCCTTTATGTGTGATGGGAGAAAGTTTTTCTTATCGCAAAATGGTGCGTCCTGTCGCAAAAATAATGTGAATTTCGTCCCCCTTTATGAAATCCATAAACCCCTATAACTCAGCATATCATCATTATCATCATCATATCAGCCGAAAGACGCCCACTGCTGGACATAGGCCTCCCTCAAGCACCGCCACCTCGACCGATTCTGTGCTTCCCGCATCCAGCGAATTCCTGCGGCCTTTACTAGGTCATCGGTCCATCTTGTGGGAGGCCTTCCAACGCTACGTCTTCCGGTACGTGGTCGCCACTCCAGAACCTTTCGGCCCCATCGGCCATCTGTTCTGCGAGCAATATGTCCTGCCCATTGCCACTTAAGTTTGGCAATTGTTCGGGCTATGTCGGTTACCTTGGTTCTCCTGCGGATCTCTTCATTTCTGATTCGATCACGTAGGGAAACTCCAAGCATAGCCCTCTCCATTGCTCTTTGGGTGACTTTTAGCCTTCTGATAAGACCCATTGTGAGCGACCACGTTTCAGTGCCATAAGTCATCATTGGCAACACGCACTGGTCAAAGACTTTCGTCTTGAAACACTGTGGTATGTGGGACGAGAAGATATTGCATAGTTTCCCGAACGCTCCCAGCCGAGTCGGATTCGACGATTGACCTCTTTCTCGAAGTTTGACCTACCTAGCTGGACAGTTTGTCCTAGGTAAACATACTCGTCTACAACTTCGAGCGTAGCGTCACCGATCTTTATGAGGGCGGGTGTTACATGGGCATTTGACATGACCTTTGTCTTGTCCATGTTAATTTTAAGACCCACTCTTTTGGAGGCTCTACTGCGGTCATCGAGCATTATACTGAGGTCCTCCATGGTCTCAGCCATCATAACTATATCGTCGGCAAACCGAAGGTTAGTGATATACTCGCCATTGATGTTGATGCCTAGCCCTTTCCAGTCCAGTCGCAGTCAATTCCCGACGCCCGGGACGTCTCCTACGGCGGCGGCGGCTAGGGCTGGTAGGGCGCGGCCTTTGCCACTCCCTCGCGCACTCCGCCTCCTCTTTCGCGAGCATTACTGCTTCGCAGAAGGAGGTGACGGCTTGCCATGCCCTCTCGCTCCGCACCATGGCCTGGACCAGGGCCGGACGCGAGAGGTCACTGCCACCGAAGTTTGACAGCACTAAGATTGCAATGAGTTATTAACTTAGTAGTTTAGTGAAACAGGGAATTTTGTTATTCTGAATTTGACGATTTTAACCTAAAAATTTTGATTATTCAAACTAAATTTGACTATTTTTTTTTTACGCGATTAAAAAGGAATGGAATATAAAAATTAGTTGTCATGAACTAAACTTCACACCAACACTTCAGGTGCAAAAACAGTACTGTATCTTTTTTTTATTTTGCTTATAACTCGAAAACGGTGCGTCCTATCGCAAAAATAATGAAAATTTCGACCCCCTTTAGGAAACCCTTAAACCCCTTTACCCCAACACAAAGGTAACAAATTTTCGTATTTTCCATACAAAAAGTTAAAAATTCCATACAAAACACGTCGACGCTGCCCCCCTGCGCGCCTCTGGACCTAAAAAAATTCACAGAGTAGAGCAAACAAGTACCACGTGGAGTCGCGAGTTCGCGACGCAAATTCGATTTTAGATGTGTCAAAGTTATTTTTTAATTTAGAGATATTTTTTTGCAGAATCTCAGATTCTCATAGCCAAAAGCAAGTAATTTTAGTGATAGTTTAGTTCGGTGCACAAGAGAATCGGCACCAATCAAGATTTATTTCTTAACCTTCTTACCTACGTAACTTAAGAAAATATTTGGTGCCGATTCTCTTGTACACCGAACTAAACTAACTAAACTACGACTAAAATTCCTTACTTTTGGCTATGAGAATCTAAAAGCTATTCTGCGGAAAAATATCTCTAAATTAAAAAATAATTTTGACACATCTAAAATTGAATTTGACAGTCACGTCGCGACCGACGTGGTACTTGTTTGCTCTACCCCGTGAATTTTTTTAGAGACAGGCGCGCGGGGGGGGCAGCCTTGACGTGTTTTGTATGGAATTTTAAACTTTTTGTATAGAAAATATGATTAAATATTACCTATGAGTAGGGGCATATGGGTTTACGGGTGGCAGAGGGGGTCGAAATTTCCATTATTTTTGCGCTAGGACGCACCGTTTTCGAGATATAAGCTAAATAAAAAAAAAGATAGTTTTTGCAGCTGAAGTGTGTGAAGTGTGTGTTCATGCCAACTAATTTTATTCCACTCCTTTTTAATCGCGTTTAAAAATAGACTGATTTAGTTGGATAATCTAAATTTTTAGGTGAAAAACGTCAAATTCAGAATAGCAAAACTGCCATTTTCACTAAACTAATAACTCAGTGCAATCTTAGTGCTGTCAAACTAAAATATAGTTAAGTTGTGTCACCTTAGTCTATTTCAGAATGGGAAATGCTCGTTTGACAGGACTAAACGAATTTTAGTGATTTAAAAAAAATTAACTTTAGAAACTTTAAGAGGTGCTTTAGACCATCAAACTGAATAACTTTTACTTTAACTTTGAAATCGCGAAAAAAAAAAACAGCTGTCCCATACAGTTTAGACCAGTAGGTATTAAACTTTACTATGGAACAACAGATTTTTTTTTTCGCGATATCAATGTATGTCCCAAAGTAAAAGTTATTCAGTTCGATGGTCTAAAACACCTCTTAAAGTTTCTAAAGTAAATTTTTTAACACCTTATATAGGTACACCTCTGCCTAACCCTTCGGGGAATACAGTCGTGATGTTATGTTATATTTTACATTTACATTTTTTTAGTTTATATTGTAAATTGTTAATTTGTATGTAATTGTCAATGTAAAAAAGTATTAATAATTGTACATCAAAGAACAACTCAACAATAAAGCGCCTACGCGCACAATCGATTTGGACTCTCTGCAGCAAGCTCGTCTATAAACGCACACTAATACAATAAGTTCATAAATATTCGCACTAACACATACGTATGCGCATACTCGGTCGATAGCCGGAGCGGACCAGCGAGCGACACAGCCATCCCGTCTCAATGCTCACGGGCGACTGCCGCCCGCGTCCCGCGCAGAGCCCCTCTGAACCTCTATCTCTAAATGGGGACATTTTGTTTAACAAATATTGATTGATTTACAAATGCAGTTTCAAATTTGTAGTACCTTTAATCAACAATTTTTCAGTGTAATTTTTTTTCCAATCGTCAAAGCCGTTTTGAAGTAGTTAGGAATATTAGCCAAAAATAGCGTTATGGTAAATATTTTTTTAAGGCAAAAGTATTAGTCATACGAAAAAACCCGGTTTCAGATATGTTGTAGATGAATCTATAGCAAACATATATTTTTTTCAAATCATTTAACTAAGCCGTTAAGGAGAAGATAGCTTTTTAAAGTGACCGTTTTACGGTACTAAACGAGACGTAGGCCCTTAAAGATGACTGTTGTTTCTGAATATGTTATTTGGTTGTTGCTTTTGTGGTTAATCGATCAAGAAAGTGCAAGTGGGCCTTCCACTTGCACGTTCATGGGTGAGCTAAATTACTCCTGAGTTAACAGCTAACTCAGGATTAATTCAAAGATAATTATTGGATTAACCCTGAGTTAGCTGTTAACTCCCGAGTTAGCTGTTAACGTGCAAGTGGGTTTAAGGTAATATGAGATTTGAAGACAAAATGTAGTTCTACCATAATAATGTATCATGCTTTCAGAACCCTGGGGCTGTTATCAACTTGTAACTTAATTAGGTAGTTACAAAATAATTTATACGCCTTGCCACATGTGGGCCTTTATCGGTCTCTCACAGCCATTACATAAATAACACAAGCATAATACTTTAAAATACCAATTTGAATGCAAGCGCATTATTTAGGTTAAGTACCTCCTACTTACGCCCGGTGTTAGAAAAAGACGTTTTATTTTACCGATGTGACCTTCTGTGGCAATCAGCCGGCCCACACGTCCGTTCTCGGCAAAATCTCTTACGTAACTGACTTGAGTAGTTACTAGTTTTGGTAAAGATCGTGATAGCCTTTCTTTAATTTATGGTCGGCTTCCAGTGTTACCCAAAAGTGGTTCAGTGTTCAAAAATTGGTTGCTTGGGCGAATGCAGAAATTGGGTGTGTAAAGTAATGTGTAGTGTTCTTGAAACTTAAATAATATTCATTAGGTTTTATTAATATTTCTTCATATTTAAATTTTCAATAAAACGACAATAAAAATAATCATTACGTTAGTTATTGAAAGCTGAATGCCTCTTGTGCTTTCAGTGCCTTCTTTATTATAAATTGACTAGCTTTTTTCAAGAATTGGGCTATCCAATGCAAAAAGTATGGTTCAAATCCGACTGGTCGTTTCGGAGATTACCCCCTACATACAAACTTACAAACAAACAAATATTAGTATAGATCATACTGACATTTTATTGCTTTTACCTACGAAACTCACATAGTTCAGTCTGACTCTGTTTGTTTTGTAACTTGGCAGCTGAACAAAAATAAAAACATTACACTCCTTTTGGGCTCTGTTACAGTCGGGTAAAAACAAAAAGAGGATGCAGTCATCATTTAGGAAAACAACCAATGATTCATTTAAAACTGTAATGCCATTATACATATAGGTCCATAATTATCCGAGCACAGATAAGAGTGTTTATTTATACCTAGCAGGATAATTTCAATGCTATCCTGCGGTTATAGCCTTCTGTATTTCAGTAGAGGAATTGTAACCTTATACTTAATTATATAAGGTTGTATATGGCCTTGATTGATTTGACGCCTCTGTTTTGTTAATTACTCTACGCAGAAATTGCATTTTTTTCGCAGTTCTATTTAATTCACGAAAATAAAGCCAGTATTCCCCGAAGGGCAGAAACACTTCGCCAATTATGTTAAAGTCCCATGTAACCATCTATGGGGCAGTCTTTTGTCACATTTGATTAGCGACAGAACAAAAACCGATAAATAAAATTTTTGTTTTTTGTGGAAAAATTTAAAAATATGGCCAAGTTCATGGTTTTCTAATTTAGAGTTAAACCTAATCTATCAATTTATTGGTGTTAGCGTCACTATTTGGAAACCTAAATTCTGCATTCGTGACCGTGGTACCTGTTGAGTTATAAAGAAAAAGAAAATGGATATATCGGTTATTGACCAAACCAAATGGATAAATCGGTTTTTGATAAAACACTGTGCGAAAAAACCTCAAACTTAACCTAAAAAAACCAAAAAACATGTTAGGGATTTATCGGTATCTGCTATCTAATTATGCAACATATTTTCGTAAACGATTCCGACCAATTTGTTTCATTTTGACAGTTCAACAATATTCATTGCGTTATTTTTTTAATTTATTTATTCATAATCTGTATTAACAATAACTTACGTATAGTCTGCCAAACTGCATAACAGTTTGTCGGCAGTTGTTCTCGTCTAACAATGATTACATTTTTTTTTAAATAATGTGCAAAAAAAACTTAACTACGAACTAACTTATTTACGTTGTTGAGCAGATTTTTATTCTAACTAATGAAGCAATGGATTAGCAATGTGTTTCAAAACGATTCAAATTGTGATTGATCGTGTGTGCGTAATTAGGGTATTGTTCTGATCGCCATCATTGTTTAGTACGATTGATGTAATTATCGGTTTATGTTCAGATCCGGGTAGTTTGCGGACGAATTTAGAGCGGATTTACCAATTTTCGATCAGGTTACATTAACCATAGAGCAAGATAATATCTTGCCTAACATTTTATTGGCATCATAAAAAAAAAGTCTAAATGTGTTTTATCGGTTTTTATTCTGACGCTCCTCATTTGTGACTCTCTAAACTGCAATAATATCTCCTTCAAAACACCGCGTACAAGCATTTTATAAAATTATGTAGTTTAATAATACAGATTCTTGCCCTTTGTGTAGGCGTATGAAAATTCGTAGGACTTGCGTGGGTAGCAACGTTTTATGTAACTACGGACTTTTACGTAATACCTATCTGACGGATTGCGACGTTTCAAGAACAGCCTTCGAGTTTCCCACTCACAAGGAGATTTAAGATAAAGAGATGTTTTCGTGTGGAAATATTAATGACTAATTAACGTTGAAAGACTGGGTTTAATTAGTTAGTATTTATACGAATTTATGGATGTGTGAAACGACTGTTGGGTTCTTTATTTAAGTACCTAATTATAATTTAGGGCCCTTTTGAAACAAAGGTAGAAAGTATCATTTTCCTTTGAGTGTCCTTTGTTACCTTTGTGACTGTTTTGGAATTTTCGCACATTGAAACATATTTGGTGGTCGTCTTCAGCACATATGGCGCCCAGCACCATAGCACTAACAAAAATTCAACTATGCTATGCTATGCCTACGATATTATTATTACCTCGTTTATTTTTAGTTTGGCAAAGAAAATGTCCATTCCGACTCTTGGGTGAAAAAATGTCCTGTGGTCTTCATCTCTGTTTGAGTTTTACCATAGAGAATCCTAAGCGACAACAGAGTCCTTATCTGCAACCATGCGTCAACGTTGTACTATCCTTCCTGATATTTCAAAATTTACAGGACGTACATTAATAGGGATTATGACTGGGGGACAAAAAAAAACTGTTCAGTCCGTCAGTCAGATAATAAAAAGATATTAGACACGTATTTTTTGCTTTCTCATATAAATAAAAAATAGTTGAGATAAAACGCATTAAAGTTGGGGAGTAGGGGCTCGCTACGTCACAAGTCAGTATAAAATCTACCGGGGAGTGACGTCATGCCACATTTTAACTCAATGTATTGCCGTAATCTTTTGATTATGTAAAAAAAGAAAAAATACGTGTCAATATTTTGTGTATAATTTTTTTTTTGTCATCATCTCTATCCTGCAAGTATTTTTCCTTTATTAACCATATTCATTCTTTCCACAGTGAGCAATCAATAAGCAGCGCCAGGGCTTCCGTGATGGTCTACGACGACGGGCTGAAACGCTGGGTGCCCTCGGGCTCCAGTTCCGGGCTGTCGAAGGTCCACATTTACCACCACACGCAACACAATACCTTCCGAGTAGTCGGAAGGAAGTTGAATGATCATGAGGTTAGTGGACGAACTTTAAAGTTTAAATTCTATTTTTCAGTTTTATGACATGCAATATCTGGTCAACCGAGGTCTGCTTGCGGTGACAATATAAACGTATCGTCCAGGTACACCAACGTTTTATCAAATTTCCGAGGCTGTGAAAATAAAGAATAGTATATTATGCAACTAATGAATAAAGGACGGATTTAAAGCGAGGGCCATAGATGAATCACGATCAAGTGAAGAATTCTAACGACTGAATCACGACCGTAGGGAGTGATTCATGATGATTGAGTTGTTAGAATCCTGAGCGACAAGTGTTAGAATCCTGAGCGACGCGAGTGATTCATGGCCCTCGATATAAATCCGTGTTATTCAAGAGTTGCATACTATACTTTATACCATGACTACGAGAAAAAGAAAGATTTAAGCGAAAATAGACATTTAATAAAAGGTTAACACGTTCAGTGTCGGGAGCCCTCCTGGAGGGCTCATTTTAAATGTAGACATTCAGTGTTGGGAGCCCTCCTGGAGGGTTCACCTACTTGGATATGGGATGTCGGGAGCCCTCGCGGAGGGCTCATTTTAAATGTAGACATGCAGTGTCGGGAGCCCTCCTTGAGGGTTCACCTACTTCGATATGGGATGTCGGGAGCCCTCGCGGAGGGCTCACTTTAAATGTAGACATTCAGTGTCGGGAGCCCTCCTGGAGGGTTCACCTACTTGGATATGGGATGTCGGGAGCCCTCGCGGAGGGCTCATTTTAAATGTAGACATTCAGTGACGGGAGCCTTCCTGGAGGGTTCACCTACTTGGATATGGGATGTCGGGAGCCCTCGCGGAGGGCTCATTTTAAATGTAGACGTTCAGTGTCGGGAGCCCTCCTGGACGGTTCACCTATGGATATGGAATGCCGGGAGCCCTCGTGAAGGCTCATTTTAAATGTAGACGTTCAGTGTCGGGAGCCCTCCTGGAGGGTTCATCTACTTGGGTATGGGATGCCGGGAGCCCTCGCGGACGTTGGAAGTGAAACCTCCCGGAGGTTTCACTTCCAACTACGAATAATAAAAGTCATAGACTTTTATGGCGGAATGATGAGTTATGAGTTCTATGAAAATGGGTGGAGTCGAAAGTATTATGGAGGTTGTATAGCATTGAGATAGAGGTCGAATACATTGGTGTGTTCTAAATTCAAACACCAAAACAGTGATTAAAAGAGCTTTTTATTCACTGTTTTCAGTGAATAAAATAAGCTTTTTAGAGGGGGAATGGTATAAAACGATTTTTCACCCCCGTAAACGCCTAAATTGCAACTTTTATCGAAATTGTTGGAGCCGTTTCCGAGATTCAGATTATGTATAATATACAAGAATTGCTCGTTTAAAGGTATTAGATAGAATCTATTACTTGGACTCCTGCAGCAAATACTTATAAGTTAGTTTCTACTAAGACGATGTTCGGAGTGTAGCTGGTACATCTGGGTCACTGGGTGAGACTAGGCGAGGGCCGAGTTATACCGTGGTTGATGATGATAAGAGCCGTTTACTACAAAAGGAGCAGTTTTGTCAGTAGCAGCTTACTATTCGGAGAGGCCTGTCACCTGGGACTGAGAGGTACTAAAATGACAAGAGCTGTCGACTGCTGAATGAAAAATGTATAGGGCCATTTTAGTTAAACATGTCAATCTGCCTAGCCTTTTCCCAACTACATATTATGTTCGGGTCGGCTTTCAGTCGGCAGTATTTATTTAAAAATAGAGCCGACCCGATTCAAGAATTACTAATATTCGGCGAACTACTTCCTTTGGCATCGCTGAATCACGTTCGGGTCGACTCGTCACGATTCGAGCTAAGCAGAGCGTCGTTATCCTGAACATCAATCTTTAGTCTTCAGTCTTCCTAGCCTTTTCTCAACTATCTTGGGGTCGGCTTCCAGTCTAACCGGATGCAGCTGAATACCAGTATTTTACATGGAGCGAATGTTTATCTGACCTCCACAACCCAGTAACTAGGTTATACGATACCCCTTGGTAAGACTGGTTGTCAGACTACCGGGGTTCTGACGACCCGTAACAACGTCAAAGCGATCTACAAACGACAGCCGGGAACAACGGTTTAACGTGCTTTCCGAGGCACGGAGGAATCTAGGTAAGTATGTAAAGATGGTCACCTATCCACGGATCAACCCCGACAAGCGTAGCTTAACCTGATGGATCAACCTGTGCGGCTCTTATTACTTAGCCACGAGCTCCTCCTTTAGTTAGATATCTACTCTTAAATGCATACATACATACATAATCACCCTATTAATGTTCCCACTGCTGGGACATAGGCTTCCTCTCTGTGAGAGGGAGTGGGCTGTAATCTACCACGCGGGCCCAGTGCGGGTTGGTAGATGTCACATGTCTTAGAATTTTTGGTTCTAAGACATGCCGGTTTCCTCACGATGTTTACCTTCATCCTAAGTCGGGGCCGTTACCACTGGGCTACCACTGCTTTCCTCTTAAATGCATAGTTATGTTTAAATACTGTCTTCTATCTATTTGTGCATAAGAACAAAAGATTGTGCACAAGATTATTCAAAACATACTTCTTCTATAGGTGGTGATAAACTGTGGAATCGTCCGAGGCCTCAAGTACAACCAGGCCACCGCCACATTCCATCAATGGAGGGATGCGAGACACGTCTACGGCCTCAACTTCTCATGCAGAGAAGATGCCGACAGTTTCGCCAGGGCTATGATGCATACCCTAGAGGTAAGTGTCCTTGGGAACTTGTTTATGTTAGGTAAATGATCTGGCCGCCTACCTGTTGGGGGTCCCCACTGTCTGTGGATATCATGGCAGGTAGATGCCATCCGAGAGACAAGGGTGAAATATTTTATGTGCCTGTTTTACAACAGCAACGCTTCTTAGCGGCAGAAATTGGAAGCTAGTTTTAGAGTCTGACTACGCGGGGTAATTGTGTAACACACACGCGATCACTTTATTTCCAATGTAGATATCGTGTATAATTTTGAACGAGGTTTTAGGGCTGATTTCAGCAATGAAACTGAACGCGATTTGCATTTTTAAAACGCGTTCAAGAGCTGTCAGTGTCAAAATTGTTAGAGAATATTGTACACTGACAGCTCTTGAACGCGTTTACTATATGCTCAACGCATTAAATTTCATTGGTGAAATCCGCACTTAGTGTTTCTGAGTATGTAATTGGAAAATAAAGTTTGTCCTTCTTCATCTTGAAGATAGTCACTTCAACGTTATCTTCTGTTCTTGTGGAGTTAACACACCGATGTCTTCTTCTGTGGCACTTTTATTACCATGTTCATCTCTATCTAGATCCTCGCCAATAAGCCCGCCGGCAACTCAGCGCCCCCTCCGCCGCAGCCTCCCAACCCCCCGGTCCCCTACAACGGACACAACAACGCGCACACCTACGACGAAGATATGGGGTACAGGTAATATGTCATAAGCCTCATCGAAGTCACCTGCAATATTATGATCCGTTCTCGAATTGTTCGGAATATCTATAATTCTTTCTAACCCGCTGATTTAAGGCGAAAGCGTCAGAGTAGCCCGCGACATTCAAATTTTCTTACGTTTTTTGCAATTTGCAGGCCAGTATCAGGTCGTATGTAGATCTAAATATGATTCGCGGCCGTATCAAATATTTATTTATAGAATTACTAGGTCACCCGGTTTTTTTTTTTGGGATGTTAAATCAACAAATAACTTCTCCCACTCTGGGCGGAGCGCAAGGGCGTGTCAGACTCTCACTTGCCTGTACGTTGCCAGGGGCCACGGTCTCCCCTTAGGACTTCCCGCAACCCCAGATTACTAGCTCATCACCCGTCAGACGTTGTCCTGTCAAATTTTCTATTTCGACTTTTCGGCTTTTTTGTTTTACCTCATTTTAATTTTTCCTAAACCACCCCAGAACTCAGGCAAACAAAACAACAACAAAAAAAAAACAAATCGCTCGATCCATTTTCGAGTTTTTACGAGACCAATGCACGGCAATTGATTTTTATAAATACAATTATGTATAATCATAGAAATCATCAATACAACTGTATGTCTTCATGTGTCCCATTGAATGACTGTTTCATGAAATCATGACAATTGGGGATTATGCTATCATAAGGAGTTTTATTCCTGATTCGAATGATTATAATTCTGAAAAGCCATATTTTTTACGGACGCGAATAATATTTTAATCAACATGCAACCTGACAATAATAACCTTCAAATTGCATAAAACAAAAGAAATTTTGAATTTCGCGGGATACCTGGGCGCATCCCCCTTAAACTTACTTTTAACAAAATCTGAAAGTCGAATAAAACACTTTTTAAACACTTCTGATATCGATTTTCTTTTTAATAATCATCAAAAAAATCACTTTTTAATCTTCGGCAATGCAGTAACACTGTCTTTCCGAAGCTTGTTTTTGCAGTGACTTCCAACGCTATCATTACCATTTATCCGCTCACCTACCATAGTCCGATCGCGAAGCAGAAATAATTTCGTATTACCCCTCATTACCTGTCTTTATCGCTCGCACTCCAATGTATTGCTGTCGCGCTCACACATTAGAAGGACCGCCCTTATCGCGAGCGCGACGGCAATACTTTTGAGCGCGAGTGATAGAGATAAGTAATGAGATTGTACGAAATTCTTTCTGCTTCGCGACCGGCCTTTATCAGTATTATTATCTTGCATCTTTTCTTTTCATCACTATTAAATAGACCATGTCATCTTTATTCACCGCTAAAGTCCTACTATGGCCACGAGGCCACAAAAAATGCGCCGTCCTTAAAACCCCACCGTGGCCCTGTGGCCACAACAGGTTCACGCGGTTTATATCACTATTTTTATTGCTAAATAATGACTAATACAGTCTGTGGGCTGTTTCTCTCTATGGCCTGACGGATATTATCGTCAATTAGAAGTAAAATTACCAAAAAATTACAGGTAGCACCGAAAAATTCTGAAAAATGACAAAAGTGACGGTATGTCCGTGGCATCACAGCGGGCCCTATCAGAATACCAGCGCTGCGGTATTTATTTTTTAAATATCGCAGCACATGCTGAGATAGTGGCCTTTTTGGCCTCGCACAGGTCGTTAATAGTTTTGTAATATTTCTTTATTTTTGGTTATACGAACTATTTTTATTGTTAGTTTTATATGCTTTAGTTTTTTATTACTGTTTGTATTTCCTGTGCGTGTCCCAAATAAAATATTTTTCTTTCTTTCTTTCTTTCTAATGCGCGCGTCAGTGTCAAACCGTGGGGCTTGAAGGCTAGGGTGTATTATCATCCGACTGTCAGCGGTTCAAATTCTCCATATCGTTTCATCAAGGCTCATCGTACTTGGGTGCATTCTAAAGCTTGGCAACATCGTTAATAGCTGTCAAATACTTCGCTTTTTTGATTAATTTATTAATGTTAGGTATAATTTCATCATCAATATTTGAGTGATATTTCATTATTTACGTTAGTAATTTATTGATAAATATTTCACAGCTATTAGCTACGCTGCCAACTTTCAGAATGCACTCTCTTAATATTTAGATAAACTTTAAATTTCTACGCCAAGACCAGCTGGGCTAACACCAAGTTATCTGAACAGAACAATGACCCGGGAAGACGCGGCGATATTTCAACAGCCCCAATACCACGCGCCCCACAACCAGCAACACCCACAGTACCACGCGGCGCCAAGCCAGTACCATGCGCCACATCATCATCACCAGGTAAGATTTCATCAATACAACCTCTTATAGTCCTCAGGGATACGACGAGAGCTTCTTTCCAGGTGTCTTGAAAGATAACATCGTGTAAAGATGTATTGAAGACTATTTGTAGTTGTAGGGGCAAAAAGTATGCTGAGATGGTTTGGTCATGTTGAGGGGATGAATGAAAGGCGGCTAACATAATGTATTTGCAAGGCAGATGTGACTGGAAACGTAGAGAGGGGACGCCCTAGGAGGACATATTAGGAGGACATGTACACCTTATTGGTGATGTGATGTTCTTCAGAAAGGACAGGTGCGTAGTACTGGCAACTGGCGTGCGAGTATGACCAGATGTATGAACGTAAACGAGGCAAAAGGAGTATGTAAGGATCGTAGCAGGTGGCGTTCTGTAGTTTCTGCCTACCCCCATGGGAAGAAGGCGTGAGTTTATGTTTTATGTATGTTGTAGGGGCAGTACTAAGGCGTTTTAGAACTAACTTCCTCGTTGGTCTCGTCGCAAACACGACTGCTGAGCGTGTGGTCCTAGGTTCGATTCCCGGGTCTGGCAAAGTATTATTGGGTTTTTCCATTAGGAATTTCTTAGTAACAGCCCGGAGTTTGGAAGTTGGCGGTGTGATACCCCCGTGCCTCGGAAAGCACGTTAAGCCGTTGATCCTGCGCCTGATCTCTCTCCAGTCGTGTCAGATTGCCGTCCCATCGGACTATGCAAGTGAGGGAAGAGAGAGTGCACCTGTGCCTGCGCACACACTTGTGCACTATAATATCTCCCGCGCCAAAGGCTAGCCTCCGTGAAGATTGGCTGGCGTGACCGAAATACGGTCTGGAGGACTATAAGACTAGGACTAAGGCCTTTGCACAGCTTTTAATAAATATAGAAGGAATACCGTCGCTACCCGCGCCGTTATTTTCATCTAATCCAATTAATTCATGGTATAATTCATCTACAGACAGTGGGATCATTACAATGCTTATTATGCTGTAGTCTACCGCTGAACATCAAAATATACTACTGTTAGTTGTTCCGAATCTGGGTGTTTGTAATATGCGAATAAGCCATCATGACGGTTGGCAGAGGGACTGATTCTGGTTATAGTATTTCCAGCCTATAGAATAATCTGTATTCCTTAGGTCATCTTCTACGCAAGAGCGTAACTTTTACCTTTGTTAAGTTTGTGCACAGTATTAAATCTTAAAAATGATTTGTGTGTGTTGTTTACTTATTTGTGTAACCATTTCCTAATAATATCTTGTGTGCATTCATTTAGAATCATTCTCGTGAAGTTATTCTCTTTGAGTCATTCACATGTACTCATTTACTTGAAATCACACAACAATTGACTCATTCACAAGCAGACATTCAATTAAAACCATTCTCTTTAACTCATAGTCACACGGGTCACACCCAATCTCTTTAACTCATTCACTTACAACAATTGACTTATTCACATGCACTCATTCGATTACAACAATTGACTCATTCTGATACACTCATTCACTTCAAAACATTCTTTAAAACTCATTCACTTGCAACCTTTTCAACTCATCTTCTGCACATTCACTTGCCTTGCCCCTTTCCACTTCAACTCATTCACTTTACCCATTCTCCTCCACTCATTTCTCGTACCCTTTGCTCTTTCTATCATGCCATTGATTACTCTTTCTGCAACATGACGGTAACATTGCAGCAGCAGCCGCAACAGCCGACCCCTCCCGCGCCTCCCCCGCACGGCGTCCACCACACACTGCCGCATCAGCCCAGCCAACCCACGCCTGGACATCATCGCACTAATAGGTAAGGATTTACCTATATTAAGACTTTGTTTAGGTGGAAGATACATTTTGATGCAGTGAGAAGAGCAACCAATAATCAAAAACAGTCTGTTGCTGTACATATGTCGTTTCTAGGCTTCTAACTAAAAATATTAAGCTGAAACCAAAGGGCTCTGAAAGCTGAAATCGAAGCAAATTTTTGTTAGCTTAGTAAAAGCTAAGATAAACCTGCCAGTACTACTTCGGTCATTGGCGTTATTGTTTGATTAACCTAAAGCCGCTGGTCCACCGCGACGCACGCTGTGCACGGGCAGGCGCATTTTAGCTGCGTGGGCACAGATTAATACAGATGGGACACTCCGCAGTTTAGGTATGAAGCTAAAAGTACGCAGCGGGCCCGTCTCGCTGGGCCAATTCAGTGAGTGCAACGTTATCTGAAGATCTAACAGTCACGCGATAGAGGGAACTTCTAGGTGAATATAACTGTAGGTGACTAGCGCTGTGCGACCTGAATAGCACTGTATTGTGTCGTAGCAAGAGTCACTTTTTATTTAAATGATTTTGTGGAGTGTTCTATCTGTATTAATCTGAGGCGTGGGTTCGTTTGTTTGACAACGTGGGTGTACGTTTCCACTGCAGCACACTATACACAAATATTAACCCAGGACTATGTCACCACGTCCCACCTCCTGCAGTGAAGCTACGCCAGACGCACGCTACCGTGTACCGCGTGCATAGCGTTGACAGCGTTGAGCTGCGTGGCCACTTTATTCGAGCAAGCCACGCGTGTAGCAATGATGTCATTCATCTTGTATTCGTGCGTAGCGTGTTCGTAGGTTGCGGTGGACAACATACATTTTCTTCCAAAACGAAGCTAGACACACGTGCGTAGCCTCTCCTTACGCAGCGGTGGGGTCCGCCTTAACGCATACCATTTTTCAACACAGGTCTTTCTTACCCCAAGTTTACTTCGTCATGTAGATTCGGAACCTTTCGAAACATTCAAAATTTTTCCAGTCCCCTTTGTAGGATTCGCGATCTCAACAACCATTCTTTCCATTAGTACAGTTGTCTTAACTGTTCTTGTACTGTGTAGCGCACCGATGCCCCCGAACATGTCGCTATCGGCGGCCGCGCCGGGTGCGCCCGCGCCGCCCCCCGTACCGCCGCATCAAAACCTGCCGCCACCTGCTAACGTAAGTACTTATCATACCACTTGTATCATAATCATTGGACCTAGGATGACTCATAATTTGAGGATATAAGCTGTCAGCAGTTACAGTCGCCGGCACGTAACTTGGCAAGGTTTAGGCGCATTGAGAGTAAGTTTACGTACAGTCAGTGCAACAAAAAAAAATTACACTTTCCCCACGTGGTTATTCCCATATTTTAGTTTTGAGCCTGTCTGTTAAGAAAAACAAGCGAAAACGAATTCTGCGCATCTGCGATTCTTGCCAAGTTACGTGCCGCCGTGCCGGCGACTGTACTAGGCTGGAAGCTGCTGGTATTTAAATTGTTACTTTTATTTTCTGCCCTCAACATTTACTGAGTATATCATAGAGTTACAACGTAAGTAGATCATTTTTGAAGGAGGAAATCAAACGTTTTGGTTTATTTCTCCTAGTTCCAAAGTCAGAAAAATTGTTTCAATTCATGATTTTGTCATTTGACTCCGGATTATTAAAATGATATTTAGTTAAAAATTACTTAGTGCGGATTTCACCAATGAAATTGAACGCGTTCAGCACATCTAAACGCGTTCAAGAGCTGTCAGTGTACAATATTTCATAACAATTTTGACACTGACAGCTCCTGAACGCGTTTTAGAAATGCTGATCGTGTTCAGTTTCATTGAAGAAATCAGTGCAAAGACGTATATAGGTTTGACAACAGAAGCACAATATTTGTATCTAGTATCTACCTACTTAGATGTAGGTATATTGTTTATACCAAATGTTTTAAGACGAGCACTAATCCTGGAGACAAACTGTCACGCAGTTTGTCAGGTTTATAAAAAGTATACAAGTGTTTGGTCCAAAATAAATGATTTATTTATTTTTAATAGTTGTTCACTTATTTTTTCTTCTTCAGGGTCCATTAGCGCCTCCAACGCCGCCGGCAGCGCCACAACCTCCACCAATGGTTAGTTTTAATTTCACTCGACTATGAACTGGCCCTTTTATTTCTAGAATGTTCGGCACATAGTCAGACCTTACCTTAAAACCAGCGGGAAGGGAGAAGACGGTTCATAAATCTAAATATTTTTTAAATTAAATTTAAAGCTGAAGAGTTTGTTTGTTTGTTTGAACGCGCTAATCTCAGGAACTTCTGGTTCGATTTGAAAAATTCTTTCAGTGTTAGATAGACCATTTATCGAGGAAGGCTATCACGCTAAGACCATAGGACCCTAGGAGCCGATTAAAATGATGCTAAGTGAAAACGAAGTAGTAGCGTGGGTAGGCGATGGGATGCGACGCGATGTGTCGGGGGCCGCAATTTCACGCGAACGAAGTCGCGGACTGAAGCTAGTATTTAATAAATTTATTCTGACCCGAAGCTTTCAAGTATAAAATATCATGTGCGTTCGTTTAAAAATAAATTTCGTATTCTGGTCTATTATATGTTAGCTTTAAGCAGTCCTATATATTACTTAAGTTATTAAATCTAAGTTTGGAATGTATCTGAGAGCGAATGGCAGTTCATCAGCATCTAGAAAACTAAGTTTTCAACCCCCTGTCAATGTCAAACCAGTTATAAAACCATTGACAGTTATAAAATTACAAAATGGGCGGAGCTTGACCTAGGTATTTGACTGAACGGATATTGTCAAACTCCCAGCAGACACAAGCGGTGGTGCCGCAGACGGTTTCTGTATCTGGGCCGCCCCCTCCGCCCCCGCCGCCGACGGGCGCGCCCCCGGCCGCCCCGGTGTACCTGGGCGCCAGCCCCGCGGCCCCCGCGGCCCCGGCCCCGGCGGCGGCGCCGGCGCCCGTGACGTCCCCGCCGCCGCCGCCGCCGCCGCCGGCGCCCGCGCCGCCGCAGGACGTGTCGGGGCTGGCCGCGCAGCTGCAGCAGGCGAGGCTGAAGAGACAAGCTAAGGTAGGTTTCTTGACAATCTTGAATGAATTTTTATGAAGGGGTTAGATTGTTTCAGCGAATAATATGTTTACTGTCTTTCATTTTAAATAAAACGTTAGTTCTTACAAATATTGAAACTTTGTCTAATAGGTAACAATTGAAAGGTCTTAAATAAATATATTTTTTAATAAATTAGTTATGAAATTGCCTCTATTTTCCCAAAATCAAGTAGCCAGCTAACATTTGCTCAAGACTATGTATAAAAAAAAAACATGTTTTTGGATAATAGTGTTCTGCCATCGTTCTCTTCGACCGTCCAGGAGGTCTACTTTCTACACACATAATCCGTAGTTTCGGGCGCAGTTACGGGCGTTTTAAACACCGTACCATTTACGGACACAAGATTAGTTTGGAGCCCGAATTAATGACAACACGATTTGACAATTGTCCCCAATTTCGATGAGTTTTTGCCCCTCCCAAAAAATTTTTGTCACTTGTTTCGACGGATCAACTACTTTCGGACGGCCCCGTGTCTTAGTTGACGGACTTAAAAATTAAAAAGTCATTTATTCAAACTAGCCTGTGAATTAGCACTTTTCGAACGTCAAAATTACATAAGACAGTCCCCCAAAATAGTCCTCCTTGGAAAAAGACCCCCAGGTCCAAAATTTTTGACAGTCTTATACATTCCCTTCCAATCTCCTCTTCAGCAAGCCACAAACGGGCAAGCAAGCGGTCAAACAAGCGCCGAGGCGGCTTCGCCCCCGGGCGGGGCGGAGCACTCGGGCTCGTCGTCGTCGTCGGGCGGCTCGGGCGGCGCGCGGCCCGGCGCCACGCTGTCCTGTATGATGAACGAGATGGCGCGGACCTTGGCCAGGCGTCGGGCGCATCTGGACCGAGCTGAGGTGCCGAAGGTTTAACTCATTTTTTTACTAGAACCCGAGCAAAAGAGGTGATGAATGAAAGGCGACTAACAAATCTACAAGGCGGATGTGAATGGAAACGCCGTCGGGTGTTGTGGTGAAATTTAGGAGAGGCGTTTATCCTGCACCGAGAGAATCAAATGTGCAATAAATATCACCAATTTCATCTTTCTCCACTGTGATCTTTAATCTTACAAAAGCAGCAACCCAATTGCATTAAAAAAAAACAACGGGTTGCACTCCGGGAGTGCCGGCAGAAGTAAAAACTTAAACATTAACGTTGTGCGTTTTTGAATAAACACTTTTCATGAAGTATGTTTTGACTGCTTTTTTTACCTATCAATATGGGTAAAATTCCTTACCTCGCAATCTTTACGTAATGTCAAAGACTATTTATTTTGATATTTACTTTGTCGGTTGCTAGGCAACGGATCTTATGGTCACGTCCTGATGCGAGTTAAAAATTTTTTACCCATCCCAAAAAAAGTGCGCAACGCCGCTAAAGAAGTTTTCACTTCAAAAAAAGCTATATTGTTTCATAATTAATTAATAATTATGTTTGAAAAATTCGTAAGCTCGACAACGCAAATAACGCAAGGAATGTTTTTGTGTTCTATGGGCTAATTGCGTAACACAATTACACACAAATGTAATGTGTCACGCAATTAGCCCATAGAATATAACTCTTTTTTTTAACATTATTAATACCTTGTAAAAATAAACCGCCAATTTTTTTTTTGCCATGTCTGCCGAATTGAAAACTTAAAACAAATATTAGCGCCATCTATATTTTATAGCCGTATAGCCCACCACTATGTCTAATCCATAAGTTTACTTCCTACCAAAAAATCGATCAACGCGCCTACAGAAGTTTTGAGTAAAAATTTTTTTTCCTAATAATTTTTTTTTTCGTTCTTCAGGAGTCATCAACGGACAACTCAGTGAACAACACTCCCATGAAGACGTGGGAGCGCTCCGCGACGTTGCCGCACCGCCTGCCTGCCGCATGTAATGGCAACGCTTGTGAGTCGCAGCGCTTTTATGATTTGCTGGTAGACACTATAGACATTATGTATGAGGAATTGTAGCTATAGCCAGGGATTTCAAGAACGAGAAAAATATGGTTATTATTAAATATTATTAAAATAGTTTGGAAAATCCAAAAGTGCACGCCTCATACTTATCACTCATTCATAAACGAAAAAGAAATTCAAAACATAGTTTAAAAATGAACAATTTGTCACTTTTCATGAAGTCGTACTGACAAAGATATTTACTTGCCGGTTGCTAGGCAACTTCAAGTCAAAGGTTGGAAATATTTAGTTAAAGATATTATATTTTAGTTAGTATTTTATTAATTATAATTAAACTACTATGAATAAAAGAGCCATTTTCAATAGGGTTCCTTCTACGGCTGAAACGAATGTATAAAAAAAAAATTGACTCAATTAATTGATTTTATCGCAAGCTACAATGTTTTCAGGGTTCATAAATTGACGGACAGGAAATTTTTTCAACTATTTTTATGCTTTTTCCATTTCTGCTGCATTAAATCAATTGTTAAAAAGTACAGTATTAATCTCCATTTAATCATCTATACAATTGTATATAAATTAAGTAGGTTCTGTGTACTAGCAGGAGTGTAACAATAAAAACAGTTACAGAAATGGGGCAAAAAATTTTTTCGATCGTTGAGCACACTCTAATGCTTCGCATTACGAGTCGTGCAATAAATAATGATACTATAGTTTAACCGAGCCCGCACTTCGGCACCTTAGGAATGCGCGGTGAGGCGGGGGCTTTGACGAATGAGCGGCGGGATGCCGTGAGCGTTGACGAACGAGCGGCGGGACGCCGTAATCGTTGACGAATGAGGGGCGGGATGCCGTGAGCGTTGACGAATGAGGAGCGGGACGCCGTGAGGGTTGACGAATGAGCAGCAGGACGCCGTGAAGGTTGGCGAATGAGCGGCAGGACGCTGTCAGTGTTGACGAATGAAAGGCGGCACGCCGTGTGCGTTGACGAATGAGGAGCGGGACGCTGTGAGGGTTGACGAATGAGCGGCGGGATGCCGTCAGCGTTGACGACTGAGGAGCGGGACGCCGTGAGCGTTGACGAATGAGCGGCGGGACGCCGTCAGCGTTAACGAATCAGTGGACGGGCACGTGATATAACGTCTCGATGATTGGCTGTCGATATTTGAGATTCGATAACATTTGACCATAGATGAAAACAGATGAGACACTACGCAGTTTAGGTATAAAGCTACAAGTACGCCGCGGGCCCGTCTTGCTGGGCCAATTCAGTGAGTGTAACGTAGTCAGAAGATCTAGGATTCACGCAATAGAAAGAGAAGCAACTTCTAGGTGAATATAATTATAGGTGATTAGCGCTGGGCAACTTGAAATGCACTTTATTGTATCTTAGTAAGAGTCGCTTTTTATTTAAATGATTTTGCGGAGTGTCCCATCTGTATTAATTTGTGATTTGACTAAAACAGTAAAATGTAATATTTCGGTCCATTTGTGTACGTTCAGTATTGATAGTTGTCCTTGGCTATACTCAATATTATTTACGAAATTTTCTATGACCTTTATTTTCTAGCAGTTTTAAAAGCTAAACTAGCTACCGCAGATAGCTTACACGTACAACATACAGCCTTATGTCCATTAAAATAAATGCTATAATCCATTACAGCCAACTCCGAGTCGAACGCACAGCAACAGCCACAATCACCGCGCTCTGTTCGCAAAAGATTTGGCTCTGCCAGCGAGGAGACTATACTTAAGGTGAGAGGAATTTATTATAAGCAGCTATATTTTTAGGTTAAGCATACTAATATTGGTGGCCCAGTGGTAACGGCCCGACTTACGAGCAGCCGCTTTACTTTGTGTAAATAGTTTCAGCACCACTACTCTCAAAACGGTGAAGGCAAACATCGTAAGGAAACCGGCACACGGTAGGCCGATATGAAACCATAGAGGAACTATGAATAAAAATAAAAAAAAAATTGGTCTATTTAAAAATAACAAATACGGAAATGAAATCTACTACATTACAATATAGGTAATATTGTTCTATCACTTTACGTTTTACCCATTATTTTCAATGCTATGAATATTTGAAGAATTTTTTGTATGAACAAAAACATATATTCATGATTACCTCGTAATTCTCAAATTTTCTCAAAAAATGGATTGCAGATTTAAACAGAACAAATTATTAACCTATTTTTGCATCTTATCTGGAACTACGATATTGGAGCTATTTAAATTTGTTTTTAAAACCGGCATGTCCTAGGACCTAAAATTCGAAGATATGTGACATCTAACTGGTGAGACTGTTACTGGTGTTTCCACGATAAAAGTGCCTGCCAGCCAACTGCACAGAGAGCCGTGTTGACTTACATTAACATGGCTCTCTGTGCAGATGGCTACATCGTCAGCGTATATAAAAGTCCATGCTGCCGAATTCTGTGCCAACTCAGTGAGTGAATCCAAAACGCAGCAAAACAGGGAGGGACTCAGTAAAGAGCCTTGATGTACGCCTTCTGTGACTGCCATTGGTGTTGTCTCACCCACTACCGTCCGAACCATTGCTCTCGCACCCCTATACATGTCAGCAACGATGTTGATATACTGTTTGCGGACATTTTTCTTACGCAGGCTCCACCTCATCGTGTCAATTGGGACCCTATCAAATGCCTTTTCCATATCCAAGAATGCGACATACAATGGTCGGTTTTTGGCGTTTCAGCAATCGTATTCCAACGGGCTGCGAAATAGTGAACTAAATTGAAACAAAATGATGTACGGAATGAGTCAAAATACAATGTCGCCCATGCGCATGTGACCGCCCGTAATTTTCTGAATATTCATGAAAAAATATCGAAAATAAACTTCAAAAGGGGGGGTCTATCTATAACATGTTTCACTAGTTTTTTAAAAATAAATACACAATTTTTTACCGAAAAAATGACTTCGATTCCATTTTTTCTTTCTTAGTCGATAATTTTTTGTAAAAATATTAATTAACCTGTTAAAATAACTCATAAGCTTTTGGAAATAATAAACAGAATCCAAATCGACCCATAAACTTCGGAGATGTGTCAAAAAACAGAAAGCAAATCTTTAAAAAATAAAAAATTGAATAACATGAAAAATGTTATAGATAGACCCCCCCTTTTGAAGTTTATTTTCGATATTTTTTCATGAATATTCAGAAAATTACGGGCGGTCACATGCGCATGGGCGACATTGTATACTGGACACTGACCCTACCTAATTTACAGGCTGATTTGAAGAGTCTAAAAAGAATAAAACTGATGTTTACGTAGTGTATTCCCGTGTTCCAGCAAGTGAACGGCGGCAACGACGGCGGCTGCGTGTCGGCCGCGGAGTGGGACGCCTTCAAGCAGGACATGATGCGCGAGATGAGGCAGCAGCTCACACAGATCAAGAAGGAGATACTAGACGGTACGCGCTACTTATACTTTACTGTGGAAAGTTATTGGGAGATCCAGAAATCAGTAGCACATACACTACAGCCGATCTTTCTGTAAACTTCTCACCGTGAGACTTTATTTATTATTTTATTTATTAACCTTAAAAAAAAAACATGCGTGCCGGTCTTTGGGGACTGCCGATAGAAGTGAAAACTAAGTAAATTGTGAATTGTATCGCACCGAACGCTTCCCATAATAGCTCATGGGAAGCGTTCGGTGTCGATGACGCGAGTTCCATGATTTTTGTTCAACCAAAAATGGCTCAACGCGTCTAAAGAAGTCTTCACTTCAAAAACCAGGTTATCAATGCGATACGTATGTCAATCTGCCTTTTCCCAGCCGTGGTCGGTTGTCAGACTTTCGAGCTTCTAACGTCCCGTAACTACTATCAAAGATCTACAAATGACAGCCGGGACCAACGGCTTAACGTGCTTTCCGAGGCACGATGGGGTCTCGGTATATGATGGATGGTCACCCATCCACTGACCGACCTCGGTAAGCGGTCGGTTTCATTAAACAGAAGTAATACAATTTTTTTTAACACGTTCAGTGCCTGGAGCCCTTCTGGAGGGTTCACCTAGTCGCATTTGGGATCCCGGGAGCCCACGCGGAGGGTTCATTTTAAATGTAGTTTTTTCTTAGCGAATACAGCAAAATAAACCGTGAAAATAAAATCTGATGTATATTTTAACAAGATTTATTAGTATATGCCTTGGTTTTAAAATCCAAGCATTTTAATGTTTTTTCAATTTTTCGTTCATGGTTGGTTCATGGTTTTTGGTTCATGGTTGGTGGTTCATGGTGGTTATTCACAAAAAAATTAAAAGGTTAGATACTACCTGAAAACACTCTTTTACTTCGTTTTACAGTGCTTTATAACACGGTTTTAAACCAAATGCCGTTGCGATGGTTAACTTTATCGCAAACGTAATACCGGCGACCCTCCCGGAGGGTTCACTTCCAATATGTATGGCGGCATGGCGTATGAGTTCTATGAAAAGTGGGTGAAGTCAAAAGTGCTAAACCAATGAATAATATGAATTTTGTATCATTTCAGCAATGAAAGCGGAGTTCGCACGCAGGTAAGGCCGCGTGGCGCGCCGAGTGAAGCTAGTCCCCGACGCCGAATGAACACATATTTTATTATATGCAACTACTTCTATGTTTATCGCAGAAAATTGTTTTTGTTTACATTACGTTTTGAAAATTTGTATGAGAAGTTTTGCCGTAAATGGACTCAATTTTTTTTCTAAGAATAATATTGATTTGATGATAAACGGTCTCGCTGTAGTGTGAGGTATTCTTTTTGTAGTGGTCTATTCAGAGTTACTTGCGTGACTGGCAGTAGCCATTTTGTACGACTGGTCGAAGCACTGACTAAAACATTTAATTTAAAAAATAAAAAAAATAATGCATTCATTAAAATGAATTATCAATATATTGCTGTCGGAGTACTTACTATTCGAAATAATAATGTAGATATGGCAAAATTCCTAAAATAGCAAAAAAAAAGAAACACTTTTTAATCAGTACTACCGATTTATAATGTAAGAATAGTTTTTTTTTTTGCCAACGCGCAACGGCCTGTTTTCGACAGTTCTTTCATACAAACATGCTCTCGTGAAGTTTATTATTGACATTTTATATGAATATATGGTACTTATAGCGATTTACTTCTCTGTTTTCTGTAACAACTATTTATGAGGAATATTTTTTAAATAAAATATATGTTCATAAATTAAGGCGCGGATTTTTGTGATCAAAATGACGTATTACGTAATTTAGGGTTGCCCGCCAAGGGTCTGTGTGGACATGTTAAAAAACAACGATAAAACATGGCAGCACAATATTCATTGTTGCCAGTTCAAAATCGGTCTATAACGTCACTATTAAAACGTGATTGGATATCGATTAAAAATGTTGTAAAGAAACAATCGAGTTGGAATCGATTCGCAATGAACGCACGAATATCGAAAGCATAAAAGCAGTTGTGTTTTTTAATTTTATACTTAAATAAAATATTTATTCGGATACGTATTATGTACGTAGTGATAAGGTATAACATGTATTAAAGTAACTGTTTCGAGTTTTATTTTAAGGATAGAAAATAAAAATAAAACCGTAAATTAAAATTATTGTACAATATAAAAAATCAAAGTACAGAACTTGTACATTTTGTTATCAACACGGCCATGTTACATTTTTATTAAACTTTTAATTAAGTCATTTTAAATATTCTAACCTCGAAAAGTAAAACTCAAAACAGTTTTAAACAGTTTTTAAATAAAATATAAAAATATATAATTGTAATATCCAGTTAGCGTCGAGTTATATTAGTATTATTCTATATTTATTGTCTTATAAGCGTATATGACTACGCCACGTTAGATTAGGTGACATATATACATACTATGCTATGGGTAAACTATTATAATAAATGTAACTTAACTGATAGGTAATGAGCAGTCAAGAATCGACGAATAATCGTTTACATATAATCGACTAATTTATTTTTTATCGATAAGTACATCACTAGAGTAATAAAAAAAAATCGAGGATTTTTTTGTGTATCTATGATTTATACGATATTTAATTATGAAATATTCTTCTTTGCAACTTTTAACTGTTGTTCAAAGGAATTTATTTAACTATCATAATTAAAGTAACAGATTATAAGGTTTTCGTGGCTTAGAAATTACAATATGTAAAAAAAACCCTGTCCGGTCCGAAAGGGGTTCATAGGTACTGAAATAACATTACCAAAAACTAATAAAAAAAACATATAATAATTAAAAAAAAAAAAAAACCTATTTAAAATTCACGTTTTTAGTACCAAAATTTTCAAAAGGGGTCATAAGTTATGACTTATAGACACCCACTAAACTACGGCTGCCCGCGCCACTTGTAATAACCCATTAAAATTCCCCATAGAAAACGCGATTTGTTTTTTTTCCTTTGTCCTGAAAAATACCACATAATTTTTTAGGGGTATGAGGAACAGGGTGTAAAGTTCACATCCTCCTTAGAAAAGGGAGGATCCTCCGACCAGGCGGGTGTTATGTCTGGCGGGCAACTGCACGTATGTTGATTTCGGATAGTCTTATCTATGTTGTTCGCGTGGTAAACTCTAACTGCGCGATTCAGGATTTATGTGACGTCATGTCTTTGCTGCGTAGTTCGTATGTGGCGGTGTAACCGCTATAAATTGACTCACTATGATTCGGATCGGACATGATTTTTGTTACAAGTTGTATATAGCATGTCCTTACATAATAAAATAATATTGGCATTAACTAGTCCCATAATTACTGTGGCTATCCAATAATTAACTGACACATAACAATGTCACTTTAACATACAACTCAGCAGATAGAAAAGATTCTCAATAGTGATGCTAGAAAAAAAAAACAACGGGTTGCACTCCGGGAGAAGTGAAAACTTGAACATTAACGTTGTGCATTTTTGAATATTTTGGAATGGTTAGGGAATAATTTCGCAGGAATTGCTTTATTTATCAGTTTAAAAGTACTATAATTTATGTGGTTAAATACAATATTCATTAGTAGTAGTAGTATATTTATTTATTTTCAAAAACAGTCTTAACAAAAATAAACAATTTATTTAAACACTTTTCATGAAGTATGTTTTGACTGCTTTTTTTTACCCATCAATATGGGTAAAATTTCTTACCTCGCAATCTTTACGTAATGTCAAAGACTATTTATTTTGATATTAAAATTTACTTTGTCGGTTGCTAGGCAACCGGTTCTTACGGTCACGTCCTGACGCGAGTTTAAAATTTTATACCCATCCCAAAAAAAGTGTACAACGCCGTTAAAGAAGTTTTCACTTGAAAAATTTCTTAAAGTTGCCTCTGGAATGCAGCCAAGAAATCGGTCAAAACGATTATGCAGAATTATTGCGAATCTCTTAATCCTGAGCCTTATCAACTGTTCATTACCTTAACTAATCCCGGTTATAATATTTCACTAGATAAAACCAGGGCACCCTTAACACTATCCATTAGAACGTCTTCCATAAAACATAAGTTTTTAAATCCCTCTGATTTTCATATTTTTGTAGTGGCAACATTTTCATATTTTTTGTAGTGGCAACTTTAGCTTCCATTTTTCATTCATCAAGTCTTTTTCTTGAAGTCTGCTACGAGTTTTACCAGATTCTACTAAATGTTATTTTATTTACATTCGACCTTATAAAACTGTGTTAGTTATGTCTTTGACAATACAAAATTACTCTAAATGAAATAATGCTATGACTTCTGACCATTTCCAAAGATATATGACTATTTGTCATACTTTTTTCACAGCCTTTAAATAATATCAGACATTCCTTTGGTCAGACTCCGACTTTCGTAATATATTCTTGGTCAGACAATATGTCAGAAGTTCAGACTATTCTGTCCGTTACTGTTAGATCAAATTGCTTGGTGCCTAAATGCTTCCATTTTTGCTATTTTATACATGGCTATCTCTATCCAACTTTTGCTAAGACATTCCTAATGACAATATTATAAAATAATCGTGATTTTTTTACAACTTTGATGTTGTATGAGGTTGTCAGTGCAAAAGAGGAAGGTTAAATGCATTTTGAATTATACAACCGACCTTAGTCATAAAAACTTTTAACCGGTAAAGGACTTAAGGCTTACCGTCAAGCCCCACTGTCGCCAAATGGCGACGGCGACTCTCGCGGCTTAGATCTCTGTTTTTACTGATAAATAAGGGCTAATATAGTCTGCGGACAGTTTCACTCTATGGCCTGACGGATTCTCGTCAAATAAATCATTTAAAACTAAAAATATCGAACCGACATCGTGTGGCGACGCGCGGTTAAGACTGACAACTACCCAATTTACTTACGCCTTCAAACAATAATAAAGAGGTTTAATTTAAATTACCTTCCAAAACAGGTGAATTTCTCGTCAAAAATAGAAAATAAAACTGCTTTAGAAGACAGAAATAATCTCAAAAATAAAAATCTTCGTTGTCCAAAAAGCATCTGTATATTTTTCCCTCTTTAGCACTGACAGCTTCATACTAGCTTCATTATTTTTAAGCTACGACTGAACTATTGCCATTCCTTTCTTAAAAGACAGAATCTTTCGCACGCAATCTCTTCTACAAAAATTTGCAAGAGCAATTTCGACAAAAACTTATTCTACAAACATTTTTCGAAGAAAATCAAATACAGATTCGAATACAGAGACACAGTAAAAGGATTTGCGCTTCATTTACACAATGCTAGTTTCTTGCCTGTGGCATGCAACAAAATTTACAACAACAAATGACTTGCGTCGTCTAAACACTGTTTATACTGTGCCATTTTTGTTGTTGCTTCAACTTATTGCATTCAATAAGCAATTAAACTGCATCGTGGATATCAGTCTTTATGCTTGAAGGCACATACGGAATAAGAACACCATGCGACAATATTTTAACACGAAACTTGACATGAATAGCTGTCAATGATTGACAGCTATTCATGTTCAATTTTCGTGTTGCGAGGGATTGACAGTCAATCCCTCGCTCCAAATACTTGGCCCCAAAGTTGGTGCAGTCGAAAATATTTCCCTGATTTCAGACTAGGGTTTAACTGTTTGGCCAAATGTTTGGAGTCAGTTTTTGCAAAAGGGATCACGCTATTCATTTCAGCCGTAAGACGTTCACTGCTGGATATAGGCCCCCATTAAGCACCGCCACTTCGACCGGTTCTGTGCTTCCCGCTTCCAGCGCGTTACATCATTGATTCCAATGCGCTTGCCGTAAGGGTTGTGTTGCGAGTTTCCTATTGATCAACCCAAAAACGAAAAAAAAAAAACGGTTATAAACGTTTCATTAACCGAGAACGATTTAAATTTCGTTCCTGAAAAAACGTTTTTTTATAGTTCCGTTCGAACGTAACCAAAACAAACCGTTTCGAAATATATACCGTTATCCGAGCCCTGGTTACATGGGCATTTGACAAGCCCCATGTGTCCAAGCCACCATAAAAAGTAGTAGTAGAGTCCATGTGAAAGGACTCGCCCGGGGAAGTACTACCACCATGCCTATTTCAACCGCCAAGCAGCATTGCTGTGTCCCGGTTCGAAGGGTGTGGGTGCCGGTGTCATTACAGGCACATAAGACATACCAACCATGTCTCTCAGGATGTTACCGCTCAGCAATCAGCCAATGCAATCAGCAATGTTCCCACTGCTGGGACACAGGCCTCCTCTCGGTGAGAGGGAGTGGGTCGTAATCCACCACGCGGAGCCCAGTGCGGGTTGGGTAACGCTCACTCGACCGAAATCCATCGATGTTAATGGAAGATCAGTTGTTGTGCTCAGATCGACTGACCTTTCGACTACGTCGCTCGAGTGGTACAGTTGTTCTACCTCAAGGAGACCGGTTGGTCTTATTTCTGTGCATCAAGCCGGCACGGCTAGTACCGAGGGCTCCCGAATTGCTCACATAGAAACAAGGTGCACGTACAACAGACACAGAAATATATCCAACCCGCCTTCGTGAGATAAAACATCTGGTAACATCCTAAGGTTGGCAACGCGTCGACAAATCCCTCTGTTGCAGCTGATTTCCAGTAGTTGTAACCATTTCTGGCGGATGTCAAGTTGCCAACCTTTAAACCACGGGAATACTGTGATAATAACATAATTATAATATCATCTTTGGTGTCGAACTTTTCATCAATCGTTCCAGCCTGTCACAGTCAAGAACATAAGTCATTATAGAACCAAAATATTTGCAGGTCCTTCTAGCATTGCAGCATCATCTCGTCCTATCAACACCCTGTCCTCCGCTGAATTGTAACACAACATCTCATATAGGGCTTTTTGTGATAGCTCCACATCATCTGATCATAGGTCGTTTTAGAACCAAAAGTTCTGTAGGTCCATCTAGAATTGCAGCATCAATCAATCAATCAACTCTGACTATCGCAATCCACTGCTGAAAATAGGCTTCCCCCAGGCTACGCCACAACACCCTGTTCTCCTCTGAATTTCAGCTTAACATCTTAATATAGGTCTTTTTGGGATAGCTCCACATAATTATGTCGTTTTAGAACCAAAATATCTTTAGGTCCTTCTAGAATCCCAACATAACATCTCAATATAGGTATTTTTGGAATAGCTCCATTTCATCTGCACATACATAAGTCCATTTGGAACCAAAACATATTTAAGTCCTTCTAGAATTGCAACATAACATCTCAATATAGGTCTTTTTGTAATAGCTCCACATTATCCGCACATATTAAAACAACTAATGTATCATAGTAGGTTTAAGCTACAATATAAGTCATTTGGTACTTTTCTTCGGCACTATTTTAATTTATTGTTTAATGCAAGTTACGCTTACATTAGGTTAGGTTCACCATATTACATCAAAATTCGACACCATAACTCTCCAGTTGTATATAAAGTAGAACTTTGTCTATAGCAGTTATAGTCGATCCAAATATCGAAATACTGGCCCCAATTACACCAGCGTTGGTTCAAAAGTTGGTACGGTCGACTCAAATAATTTTCGTCGATATCAGACTAGAACCAACTGTTTGGCCCACATAGTTGGGGCCACTGTATGCAGCTAAAATCCTCAACAGTTTCTCATTATCGCCATCAACAGCCTTCACTAGGAGTTAAGGTGTACAGTGTACCTACAGAAATATAAAAATGGTGCTGTTTCAAAACTGGAAGGCTCTTTAGAGGAATTTCTGCTTGACATTCTATTGGAAACTTCGCCTACCTATCACCACATGATCTGATCTAGCTCGCTAATCATTGATCTGAGACCATCCATCTCTCCACAGCGTAAGCCTTAGCCCCCCCCCCTCAAAGCTTACCACAAAACTTAAGGCTTCGAAGGCATCATTTCCTAAGTTTCAAGGTCTTCTCATCATCTGGCTTATAAACTGCCCGATCTTCAAAGCTTCGACATAAATAAAATTGCTAAATTGTTCCATCAGGCTTGCCTTCCAACCAGCAACAATTGGGCAACGAAGCAGCAAATTCCGAAGTCCAGTCTTCCTAAAGAACAATTTTGGAATGTCCATCATCCCCCCTATCCGTGGGAGGACGGAATAGAATACAATTCCCCCCGTCACCGGGAAAGCGAATCGTAAGAGGCGATGAACCCGGCCAAGAGTTGGTAGGGGCTTGAACGACGTGCTTTGTCCAAAACACAGCGATCCTGCCCCAACTGGGTCAGTACCACCCTCTTACATCAGTCTGTGGAAGTCAATTCCCTGAAAGTAAGAGAACAGACAGACCTCGATTACGTGTACATGGAAACTGAACAGAAACTGCAATGTTTTGTTCGGAAATATTGCCTGTTAGTGTGGTGGCAGTGGTGCCATTTTCGAAAGAAGTAGGTGCGTTTTTGGACCTAACACGGTACCAACTTTGGACGAGATTGGTGCCAAATGGTAGTGCTTAAGGGCAATCATTGTAGACTTCTTGTTCAGAATCCCGCGTATGTCATCGAGGCTCGTGTTTGTTGCCAGCTACGTTTTTTAAGTTCATCCGGTTTTTAGGATATGCTTGTATCTGTTCCGATTGTATTGCGCATCAGCAGTTCTCTGTCAACTTCGGTCAAATCTATGTCGTTTGGTAGACGGTAGATTAATTCTTTTAGCTAAAAGATCGATCCTGATGTTTTAGCTGTAGTCCCGGTAGGCTTTCTGCTGATAGACATCCATATGTTATGTATGCCGCTTAGCAGGTTGCATGTGCAATCTTGTGAGGTTCCGCCTTCGAGGCGATGGGATGACCTGACCCTCAACCCAGCACGGACCTTAATAGACGTGGGATACTGGTTACTTTTGCAGCATTAGCCTAAGTCATCTCATCTGTAAATGATATACCATTGCCTGATCACCAGTAGTGCGTATCAATGGCGACGATGTCGAGTTTACACTTTTCTGGGTATGGCCGCGTTGATATTTAGAACACGCTCAGTAGGCTCTGCGCGTGGCTTACATCCGAGGTGAATGTCCAGAGTTTATAACAGTCCTCCAGTTCTGCTCGTGGAATCTAGGGAAGTGTAAGAAATTTTGGACATTTTCAACTCGAGAAGTCTTAGCTGTGTCTCTGTAGTACGAATTAAGCTGTATTTGATTTTCTTCGCCTTTTATTTGGACATTATACTATCATATATTTTACCAATAATTGAGTTTCCTAAATTATGTTTGAGCCATTTCGTGTCATGTTCACGGTGGTGTGAAGAGGACTCAAACGGAAAAATATGGTAAAAGTTTGAATTCCAATCAGAACCTCCGCCTCTGACTTGGATTCTTACGTTGACCTTTTTTTTACCTTTTAACAGTTTATTTTCAATACTGTAGGTATAATTTTAACTGGGTGCTCCTTCTTCAATTATTTTGACAATTTTTATAACGTGCTATAGAGGGATTCAAAAGTCTTGACTCGATATTATCAAAAGCAAGTCCTCGACGCATACCATTACCATTAATTTCCGTACGTGCATTTATTTTAATGTTGGCAACATTGTGGATTATTGATATTCTCTCACTAGGACACTGTTCCCGTGTCTCTGAACTGTGTTGCTGTCCATAAAACCTAGAATATTGATCATCTAATCACTTGCCACAGTGCACCTGATAACAGTGTACCAATGTCATTCTTCTTAAACTGCCTATACGCTTAAGTGCGCCTTAATATCTTCGAATGCTTTCAATAATGATTTGATACACTGTAGCAGCTACGCTGTGGTAAGTGCGTGTGGCTTTTATTTTATTGCACGGTAAAAATACGCCACAGAAACGCAACGACATTAAAATATGGGATTGTTTAGATATGAATGACGGATTTATCATTTCACCTTTAAACAATTCCATATTATTCCATCAGTCGTGAATGAAACTTTTCCTTGCCGTGCATAATAAAAAGGCGTCCAATGTCGTTTTGCGAGCTTTGATTATTTACCACAGAACCATTTGAATTGCCAATTAGCTATATTCCGTTCATGTCAATATCGGCCAATCACGCTTAGAACTTGAGAATTTATCAAAGAACAATGTCTTTGTGGAATTATCTAAGCAGTAATAAAGTGGAATCTTGATTGGCAAATATTTTCGTATACGGCAGTATGGCTAAAGTTTTCAAAATGGCGCCGTGTGAAAATGTTAAGTTCGTGAAACGGCAATAGTGCTGCCAACATGTAAGCCCTAGATCTATCCCGATTATTTGACGTAAATTTTCTACTTTCCTATAAGATCATTTGATTTAATGACTTTGTTAAGTGTAAATACAAAAAATTAAAACGTTGAATTTTTAATTTTTTGACAGATTAAAAAGTTAGTTTAAGGATTTTTTGTCAAACGACTACTGTGAATGCGAAGTAAAAATTCTACATATTATATACGATTCGCTTAGTAAAATTTACAGTTTTGAGAAGCGAAATCCTCAAACACAGTAGCGCCATTGATAGAAAAATTTGACATGACAGCGGGAAACGGGAGAGGTGTACTTAAAGTACGCTTACATTTCGTGAAAGCGGGAAAATTACGTCAAAACAATTTTAACTTTTTATTTATTCAAATGTCACTCGCCCAAGACCGACCACAATCGGCCTATTTGTATAAAACTAATAACATGACTACACTACATAATCTTATTATACTGACGGACAGTTTTTGAATGTTTTACGTAGGTGTAAAATCCTCTTTTGGGATTTCTTAATCATTAGGACAGTTCGCTTTTGCGTACGCCGCAGTCGCCTACAGTGGAACCTGAGAAATGTATAAAGAACCCCTTTTATGTAATAAAAATACTGTCCTTTTTAACACATAATGTAAAAAGTCTCTTCACACAATGACTAGTAAAAGTATAACATGTCCCTATACATTGAATTTGAGTTTTAGAACTGGTGCTCAAATCATGTATTTATTCCATTTTTAGTTATCGACTGACTACGCATTTACTATAGAAAAATATTTTTATTTAGATTTCTTTATCGCCCAAAATATAATGATACCCTAAAAACACGTACATTAAAAAAATTGTAGTGATATATTATTGTAATAAGTAAGGCTAAGTATTAAAATGTTAAAAATAAACTAACCAAATTTTAGTTGGGTTACTAATTTTATTATTATTGGTCTCAGTTATGTCAAAGATAGAAATGAATGTATGCCATGTAGAAAAGAATTCTGAAATGTTGAATAGCGGATTGACTCCATTATAATTTAGATATTATATAGGAGTGTCTGTGGTTATTTGAAATATATAAACAGTTCTGTAAGAACTGCCGATTTTTTAGTCGATTTTCTAATTCACGCATTAGTTTGGAAGGTTTTTGTGGCTTAGGTTAGTACCAATTGTCAAACCTTGTAGTAAAATGTGTATACAAATGAAATATTATCTGAGATTTTCGGAGATTAGAACGAATATAATATAGAGAGATGACTAAGCCATAAATTTACTTCGCTAGGAAACTAAAATATAATTATAAAACAATAGTGTTGAGCACTAACCGTTAGAAAATCGACTATTTAGAGAATTATCCAGTATTTTTGTTTATAATAAACTTAAATTCATATTTTTGTTAGTAATTTTTTGTGGTGCATTAATAATGTAAGATGAATTTAACTGTATTGTGTGAAAAATATAAATACTTAGAGAATGCAACATATCAGAGTCACATTGTTATTAATATTGCCATATAATAAAAGTAAGTCTCGAATTTGTGGATTTGACTTATGCCCAAGTTCTCCTTACCTTTTTTGTATAAATCTTTTTTATTTTATTTATCAATTATAAAATAAAAATGAATTTCAAGCCAACATTTAGTCAAGAATGAAATAAGAATCACTGAATGACTGAATAGATTTACTTTCACTAATATAATGCGAAAGAGAAGAAAAGACATGATTAGATAAAGGCCTAGGCAATGTAGTTTGATAATAAAAATACATAATAATATAAGGGAAAAAAATTAACTATTTTTTTTTCTTTTGCGTTTTCTAAGATATATTTTTCACACTTTACAGAATGTATATTGAAAGGAAGTTCTGTGTAATTTATTGTGAGACATAATCTCTCATACATCATAAATATTGTCGCTAGTAGTAGGTTACCATGTGTTGTAATGTATCTATGTTCAAGTCACATCATGTAAATAGATTTTTTTGGTAACGAATTATATTTTTTTGTGATCGTATCATTTTCTTTTTATTTTGATCCTTTTTTTTTCTATTCTTAGTCGATTTTTAATCGAATATATTAATCGATATATTATAACAGGAGTATAATAGGCCTGATGATATTTTTAAGTATTTTTTATCGGCACAAGCTCATCATACGGTGCTGTGTTAAGAAATGGTAGTTCTATGTTTTAATCATCAATGTATGCGTATGTTTTGTTACTCCTGAACCCGCGTCCTGTTTAAAAATCGAATACGCGATCGCCGAATACATATGTCACTTTTTGTTCCAAAAACTAGATAACGCCCTCTGTCAGCACGACCGGTTCAGTTTCACCGAAAAATAAGTGACATTTGGGTGCGACGTTCCCGTATTTGCGCGAAGATATCTTCTAAGTAGGATGTGGCCTGACACTGCCAATACATAAATAAAAAACTGCTACGTATACAGCACTGAATTTATCCCTAATTTCGCTGATATTTTATCCCAAAAAACGACTCTTTTTATTTTGCCAAGATTTTTATTAGCTAACATATGAGTGTTGCTCTTTTTGAAACATTTTTTTTTAACAGTACCTTTATAAAACTTAGTGAATTTAATCGTAAGTACCTAAGCGTCGATTGTTTGGTCTGTGGCATATAAAAGGTATTATAATAAGTAAAGTAAGAGGTATGAAACGATGGTGAGCGCGGGAGATAGCTTGTTGTACATGTACATAAACGCTGGCGTCAATAAACGGATAAATCAATTATTATGAGCGTTTTATTGTTCGTTTTGAGTTTATGTTGATTTTTAAATTAATTTGAACCTAATTATTTTTAAACTAGCTGCTTACCCCGCGTCCTGCGATGCGATCGTCGCGTGCATTATACCAAACCTACACGTGCAGCTGGTGGGTGAAATACACGCAGTACGCGTTCAGAATAATAATGGATTTAGGATGTAGATGGGGCTTCCGCGCTTCTGCAGCGCTTCACAGATGTTCGCGGAGGCCCTTGTTGACGGAGAAAGCGGGCGGCCTCAATAATGGGTAGGCTGCGCGAAAGCCCCAATAGCATCTTAAAAACATTGGCCGACAAGGTTTACAGCCCCTTTATTAGGCGCTGGATGCGGAGGCACGTGTCATCATGTGTTGAGTCACGGAGGTACGTATTAATTGTAGTCAGGTTACTGTTTATAAGTAAGTTTTAGTAACATAATATGTTACTAAAACTGTTCTAAGTCTTTATTAATAATAATATATGGATTGTATGTGACTTTATGTATGATCCGTAATAAATGAAATAATAATTATTACATTCTTTTTCGGTGAACCGGAGCTCGTGGTCGCGCCGATAGAGGGCGCTTTCCGGGATTTCGAACAAAAAGTGACAGTACCGTGACCATCGCATATTTCGCTTTTATTAGGAATTTGCCTTACATAATCTATCTTCTAAATATAAAAATGAATCCCTATTTCCTTGGTCACGGCATCACGCGTGAACGGCTGGACCAATTTCGCTAATTCTTTTATTGTTGTGTTTGTTATAGTAAGGAGATGGTTCTTAGGATAGGTAGGTGAAGGTAGGTAGGTAGGTAGGTTGGTAAGTAGGTAGGGTACACACATACCTACCTACCCTAGGTAGGTATGTATGTAGGTAGGTATGTATGTAGGTAGGTAAGTAGTTAGGGTAGGTAGGTGCGCGGTAGATAAGTGCTTACCCGTGCCGAAGCCGGGGCGGGCAGCTAGTATTTAATAGAATCAGTAATACGTGCCCTATACCTACCTATGTCAATTCTCTTTTCACGTATCTGCCTAAAAGCATATGAAAATAATACAATACATATAACCATTTTATTTATTTTTTGTCTTTCTGTCTGTTTGTTCCGGCTCACCTCCGAAACGGCTGGACCGACTTTCAGATAGCTGATGTTCTAAGGAGTAACTTAGGTTACTTAACCTCCACACTGCGCTATAGTTAGCTTAAGCTTTGAGCAGCGATTCACACACAAGCAGTCCAGTCTGCTCGCGATACACTGCAGTAAAATGCTGACCCGCACCCGGCACACCAGGGAAGCGCATCTTTTCGTATCGTAGCGTAGAAGCAATCGACATGACATTCAGCAAGTTAACATCCTTAATGCGCTACAGAAGCGGAACTGCCATCTATACCCGTTATGCTTAGACTAACAATAATTCGTTGATTAAAATAATTTTATTGCCCTTTGCGTTATTCGTTATTAAATGGCATAGCAATGATTTGACTCTAGCTAATCATTACAGCCCAACATAGGTTTATGAAACCGCGAAAATGTATATCATTGTATTCGGAGTTTTTATTATAAAGGTAAGCCTTATAAAATTATATTTAAGCCAGTGTCCATAGACACTGTATACTGAATACTGTTATCCAGTTGCATCAAGTGGTTGCATAGACTGGCAGCCGACCCCAACAGTAGTAGTTGGGAAAAGGCTAGGCAGATTGATTGTCGAAAGACACTGTTAGGCACCGGTGTGGCGAGCATAATAGATTTGGATCCAGGTGCCTGGAAACTCTCAGAGCTGTCAATCTGCGTGGTTAAGCAACCCTTGCTAGGATGGGTTATTATTCCTTTCGTGCCTAGACTGCTGTTTTCTTTAGATAAGGGAAATATTGGTCGTTAATTAAGGCTTGACCTTGCGGAAACCCATTATACAAAAATACAATAACAGTAGATATTATTATATTTAGTAACCTAACTATTCCTAAAGAGTAAAAAAAAAAACGAAAGGGTTGCATTCCGGGAGAGCCAGAAGTGAAAACTTGAACATTAACGTTGTGCATTTTTGAATATTTTGGAATGGTTAGGGAATAATTTCGCATGAATTGCTTTAGTTATCAGTATAAAAGGTGGTTAAATACAATATTCATTAGTAGTAGTAGTAGTAGTAGTAGTATATTTATTTATTTTCAAAATATAGTCTAACAAAAATAAACAATTTATTTAAACACTTTTCATGAAGTATGTTTCGACTGCTTTTTTTTACCAATCAATATGGGTAACATTTCTTACCTCGCAATCTTTACGTAATGTCAAAGACTATTTATTTTGATATTTACTTTGTCGGTTGCTAGGCAATGGATCTTACGGTCACGTCCTGACGCGAGTTTAACATTTTTTACCCATCCCAAAAAAAGTGCACAACGCTGCTAAAGAAGTTTTCACTTCAAAAAACCTTGTAAGAAATTAATTTTAAAAGACGTCAATTTACGTTATGTTTTGTCATAGTTTTGTTACTTCTCAATTAGTGTCAATAAATCTTTCTTATTTTCAGTTGCAAACATCAGTTTCAGAACCACAATTTCCACCTCATATCGATTTTCATAAAGTTGGTGAGGCAATATTTAATAATGAAAAGTTCAATATTCTTAAGCCTACCACTCACCGTATCACGGATCATTTCAAGGATTTTATGTTAAGGACGGAAAGCAGTTACCATCCCGCAAAAAGGATTTTCATCGATAACAATGGATTCCGACATGATTGGTCTGGTTTCGGTGAAAAAATCAAAAGTTTAAGAAAGACTGATCTGAAACATGTGAGCGGAAGTTTCGAAGACGCTTCTAAAAATACTCCTCAATCCGACATAGGTTCGACCGGTGGTAATGATAACACCTCTGCTACTGTCGAAGATGCCAATATTAGTGATAGAAACGGCAAAGAAAATAAAAACAATCACCGAGAAGTAGAAAATAATGCCTCAGATAATAACTACACTATTCGAAATGTAACTGAAGAAAATACTGAAACTTCTGAGAGTAAAGAAACGACAACAACTATTAATTTATTTCCAGCAATACAGCAAAACAATTCAAACACCGAAAACACTATTGGAAAAGGGCTACGTAAAGGCAAGACCAACAGTACAACAAAAGCAAAACCACCTCCAAAGAATGCCAACAGTACAACAAAAGCACCTCCAAAGAAAACAAACGGTACGCGAGAAAGAACTGTTGCTTTAACCACTTTCTTCTGTCCTTATTTAGGGACTATAAGAATGTCAGCGTTTATTGATTGAATTTATTTTTCTATGTTGATAAAGATTTTATCACGAAAACTTTCTTTTGAACCTCCGCATGGCCCAGTTGACCTATACTTCTGCTAATTGCTACGGTCGTTTTTAGATAAAAGTGTACCTATTCAAACTACTTTTTATTGAGATGAAGATGTACGGTGCAGGCTGATTATGTAGGTATATAGGTACTAGCTAGAGAACTACGCAATATTAACAAATAATATTATCACAAGGAAACAAAAAGTACGGGTTATATTGCCACTATTTCTTTTTTTGACTGTGGAATCATCAAATGACTTCTTCCGCTCTGAGTGGAGCGGAAGGGCGTGTCAGACTCTTACTGACTAAAGCCCACCCGTGTTCCTTCCCTTTGCCTGTGCTAGGGGCCACGGTTTCCCCTTAGGAGTTCCCGCAACCCCAGCAGTTATATTGCCACTTGGGATAGTCAATTTTGGAGAGTTCGAGCATTTGCCAGGATTTGCCACACTCTGTAGTTTCCTTTTGAATGCCAGAGCATAAACGCAAGCGCGTGCTTTGTACGCCAAGGACACAAATATGTGACAAAAATGCTCACATATTTGTGTCGCTGCCATAGGTTGGACACGGGTCGACTTTGCCTAAATTAACCCATAATTTGTTTAAAATATATGATTGATGATGATCAGCTTTGGGATAATCGGCTTAAAGAAAATATAAACGAAAATGTTTGAAAACCATTCAATTTTATTAAGTATCTGCTGGATCTGGTGTCCTTGCGGCTTCCTTTTTGTCATGAGGATCATCATTCATAAATCTTCTGTTAAACCGTCTCGTCATATATGGATCATATTCCTCACCTACTTTATACTTTTCAAAGGTCCTAAGAAAAGTGCTCATTGCAGTTTGGAATGCTCTTCTATAGCTGGTTACTGGCATTTTCTCTCTCAACATAACTACAGGTTCGAATGGAATTATTAGTCCTGCTGCAGCGGCAAGTATAGGCATTAAAGGAGCTGGTAGGTAGTAAGAAAACAATTCCATAACTCCATTTACAACGCATGTTCCAATATTTCTTATTACTTCGTTGACTTTGGGTGTCTTAACAACTTTGATAATAGGTTCTGAAATGGAATTGTATACTTTTACTGAGAAACTGACTTCGGGTATTGCTAATTTAGTATCTTTTTCTACATGTGCAATCTCAAGTGCTGTGTCTCCGATAGTTTTAACAGCTGGTTCTGCAATGGATACTGGTTTTGTTGGCTGATGTTCTTGTTGAGTGGGTTTCCCTGGCAATACAGTGGACTCTGGTATTTCAGTTACTAGGTCAGTTGTCTTGAACTGGTCGTTTATTTCTGGCTGTTGAGGCTAACGTAAACAAGAAGTAAGAATTATTATTTTCTTAATATGTTAAGATATTTATTGCTAAACAATCATGAAATTAATTAAATGTTTATTGACATTTATTTCAGTAGGTCTTAGATACCATTAACTTAAGCTGTTGATGAAAGATGATTCAGGCGAAGGTCTACCCATCAATTGAATTATCTGCCAATCAAGATGAAATTATAGTGAATTTGTGTGGGATTCTAGAATAATCACTATTACAATATACCTATTTCACAAATCCTACACAGAATATTAGCCAAACAGAATAGCAGATGATAGGATTATAGATGCATGTCGTATGCATTAATACGAAATCCTATTCCAACATGTAGTCAATATGTTAATCGCTTGAATCTACTGGGTATCACGGTCTAATTGGCATCCAATACTGGAAATTCGCTTCAGATTAATCGGCATATCTATCAGGTTCTCCTAGATGAGAAGCAGGATTTCATTTTGTTCGAAGGATCATTCTCGAATATCAGAATTTGATACTATAAAGGTCTTGTAAGTCCAAGATATTTTGATGACGATGATAAAATTATTTACGAAAATGCTCATGAATCTAACGTTTCTAATATAACGTCTATTGTTTATAATTATAATAAACTCACTGCTGCTAATGATGAAAACAAGAATAAAACAAGAATGGTAGTATGAAATACTGCCATTTTATAAACTGCAGTTTTTTGACACTCATATAAGGTACCTATAAAAATATTTCATTGGTTGAATTCTAGAAACAAATAACTATAAACAAAGGAAGTTATAAATCTTTATTTTTATTGTAATTTTTATATCGACTTTGATATCGACGAAGTCAATCATACTGTGGTATTGATTGAATATCCTTTAAATAAAGCTAAGAATTTGAACTGAAATTATATTTTTTGACCTGAAAATATAGTATAATTCTCTAAATCTGACAATTCAAGAAATTGAATAAAGATTTTGTCGTAGTTGACAACAAAATTAATAAATACTTATTTGAAAAGCTAAAGAATTATAGGATAATATTTTTATAATTCTTAACCATCTTCTTTAGACCATTCAGTCTTGATTGAAACGAAACAAAGGACAAGCTTGATAAAAAAGTCTTGAAATTGATTTTCTTAGAAAAAGCAATAAAATCGAGCTATAAAATCGTACGTGGTATTTTAATTAAAGGCAAGTCAACATCCGTGAAGAGCGCATACGCCACGCTGCTCAACGATCCAACATGGAGCCGATGTATTTATTTATAACTTGTGTTCTATTAATAGTATCTGTGGATTCTGCACCGCAGGTAATTTTAGTTTTTAATTGATTATTGTCTTCGTTGGTCTAAAGGACATCATTCAAGTGTCGAACATTTTGTACCCAAAAACTAAAGTGCCGGCCAGAAAAAAGAAACATGGTTTTCTTATGGAAAATAACACCCTCAACATTTTTTACTATTACAATGAGAGTATACAATTAACCCTTCCGCTGCTAGTTTGAAAAAGAAAATATTAAAAATCTTATTTTGAGCATTACAATAATGTTTAAAACGAGAAACAACCTTCATCATCATCATTTCATCTTCATCATCATAATTTCAGCTGGAAGATTTCCACTGCCCCCAAACCTCGCCACTTCGACTGGTTCTGTGATTCTCGCAGCCAGCGGATTCCTGCGGTCTTCACTAAATCATTGGCTTGGTGAAGACCGTAAAAACCTCCACCTTGAACCTCCACGCTTCGTCTTCCGGTACGTGGTTGCCACTCCAGAACGTTTCGGCCCCATGTCCATCGGCTATCTTTTCTGCCGGCAATGTGGGCTGCCCACTGCCATATAAGTTTAGCAATTCTTCGGATAATGTCGGTTGCCTTGGTTCTCCTACCGATCTCTTCATTTCTAATTCGATCACGTCGTCAAGAAATCTCCAAGTATAGCCCTCTTCATTGCCCTTTGGGCGACTTTCAGCGTTCTAACGAAGCCCGTTGTAAGTGACCACGTTTC
This sequence comes from Conistra vaccinii, assembly GCA_948150665.1. Lineage (NCBI taxonomy): Eukaryota > Metazoa > Arthropoda > Insecta > Lepidoptera > Noctuidae > Conistra > Conistra vaccinii. Next base: position 14,152,052 of record OX411341.1, on the reverse strand, counting down.
AGTTCCATAGGTCATCACTGGCAACATGTGAGAAGAGAATATATAGAGTAGCTTCCCGAAAACTGCCCAGCCAAGGATTCGGATTCCACGATTGACCTCGAAATTGGACCTACCTAACTGGCCAGTTTGTCCTAGGTTAACGTAGTCGTCCATAACTTCGATTGTAAAGTCTCCTATCTTCATGAGGGCCATTTGACATGAACTTAGTTTTATCTACGTTCGTTTTAAGACTTTCTCTTTCGGAAGCTCTACTGAGGTCATCGAGCATTGTACTGGTCTTTCGATATAGTAGTCATGGCTGAGACTAGACTAGACTGACTCTCAGCCATGACTACTATATCGTCGGCAAACCGAAGGTAAGTGACGTAGTTGCCTTTGAAGTTGATTGCTACGCCTTTCCTGTCCAGAACCTTGAAAACCTCCAATGTAGCGGTGAACAGTTTGGGAGAGATAACGTCTCTCTGTCTCACCTCATCTCGCTGCAGAAGGATAATTTTCGAGGTCTGGTCCTGGAGTTGGAACGACATAGTAGTAGTGTTTTCATATGGACACTGCAGCACCTTGGTTTACCGAAAGTGCACCTGGCACCGTTGGAGACACTATAGTACAGCCTAAGTCTCGATCGAATCGAAGGCTTTCTTGTAGTCCACAAACGCTATGCAGAGAGGCAGGTCATACTCTTCAATCTTCTGTATAGCCTGCCGCAGAGTATGTATGTGGTCTAAGGTCCTAAAGCCTTTACAGAATCTGGCTTATTCGGGAGGCTGGAAGTCGTCAAACCTGCGCGCGAGACAGTTCGCAATGACTCTTGAAAACAGCTTGTAGACATGGTTCAGAAATGCGATGGGCCTATAATTCTTAAGCAGGGCATTGTTGCCCTTTTCAAAGAAGAGTATTACCACACCTCTGCCCGCCTGTGTCTGCCTGTAGCGTTTTACCCTTGAGTCTGCCTGCTATTGTAAAAGAAAAACATTTCCCTCAATCTTTTTCTCGTATTTTTTTTAATGCTTATCATACCTTACTTAACCTTACTATACGTAACGCTCAATCCTCATGTCTATTTCTGCAATGGGCAATAAATGCTTGCGTCTTTAAACGAATGTCCAAAATATTGTTGGCAAAAACATAATTTTTGGTACCTACTTTCAAACTCAAATAGCAGCCAGGGGGTTAATTGTAGACTTTCGTTGTAATATAAAAAAAATGTTCAGGACATTATTTTCCATAAGAAAAAAGCATTTTTTTTTTCTGGCCGGCACTTTAATTTTTGGATACGTAATGAATGATGTCCTTTGGAGGAGCTCGTGGCTAAATAATAACAAGCCGCACGGGTCGATCCATCAGGTTAAGCTACGCTTGCCGGGGTTGGTCAGTGGATGGGTGACCATCTTCACATACCGAGACTCCTCCGTGCCTCGGAAAGCACGTTAAGCCGTTGGTCCAGGCTGTCATTCGTGGATCTTTGACAGTCGTTACGAGTCGTCAAAAGCCCCGAAAGTCAGACACCAGTCTTACCAAAGGGTATCGTATTACCCAGTTACTGGGTTGTGGAGGTCAGATAGGCAGTCGCTCCATGTAAAACACTGGTATTCAGCTACATCAGGTTAGACTGGAAGCCGACCCCAAGATAGTTGGGAAAAGGCTAGGAAGATTGATTGTCTTCGATGGTCTGGTGGTCGCAAGCGCTGCTGCTGAGGATGAGGTCCTTGGTTCGATTCCCAGGCCGGGCATAGTGTTATTGGGTTTTTCCATCTGGAGTTTCTCAGTAGCAGCCTGGAGTGTGCCGGGTAAGCCGGGTTGATGGCAAAATGGATCCCCCCTATTACCTAGGACTTATATGACTGGCGAAGTAACTTCTGTTGTGTTATAATTATGTTTATCTGTCTGTCTGTTTGTTTGTGTGACAGGGAAAATAGTCCTTTGCCACAGATTCGTACAGATGGTTCAGTCCGCAAAATCATTTAAATAAAAAGAGACTCTTGCTACGACACAATAAAGTGCAATTCAGATCGCATAGCGTTAATTACCTACAGTTAAATTCACCTAGAAGTTGTCATTCTTTCTATCGCGTAACTCTTATATCTGTGACTGCGTTACGCTCACTGAGGTGGCCCGACAAGACGGATGTGGATGCGAATACACGTAACACCCCTACTTCATATCTAAGGCGATTAACACGCGGCACCGCCCACCGCTGCGGTAGGTGGTGAAGCGGATCATGTCATGCCTAGGTCTCTAAGAAATCCGTTGATGCCAAACACACGTACATAGGCCGACCGCGCGGTCGAGCGGTGCTTCCGTCGCCAGCGCCCCTCCGCGCTGCCGTCCGCGCGGAGGGGTGGCACCTCACACTAGGGGCGCCGCATAAGCTGTCTGACCCGCGCGGATCATTGTAGTTGTCCTGGTCAAAACCGCGTTAAATCCATCCGTGCGAACAGGCGCGTAAACCGCTTTACCACGCGGGGCACCGCTACGAAATCCGCTGAAAGGGCCAAGCCACACGAACGAGCCGGAGCGGTGTCGCTGCGGCGTCCCACATTCAAAAATATATGGCATGGCACACGGCGCCGCACGGCGCCGTCCGGTGCGCCATACTATATGACCTGCGGTGTGGCTTGCTTGGCCCTTACACACCGCCCTCCGCGGCGGTGCGCGGTGTCGTCTGTTAATCGCCTAAAATGCGGAGTGCGCCTTCTGCACTGTTCTGTGCCTTTACATTCTTCTTTTAACTTCACGCCCAAAATATATTGGTAGGTACTTGAACATAAGTATCACCACACTAGCTCCACCCCGCGGTTTCACCCGTATAAATCTTGATCCCGTGGGAATATCGGGATAAAATTATCCTATGTCCTAATTGAGGTCATGGTCTACCCATGTGCCAAATTGCATCCAATTCTGTTTAGCTGTTTTGAAAGTGAAAGCGTAATAAACAAACAGAGTCACTTTCGCTAGAATTATTGGAGAGTTTCTACGTAGATGGTCCTTGATTATATAAATTGAGGGTTCAAGTTAAAAATTTTGTTTGCTAATTGACTGGCGCTCGACCGATCTAAGTTGTATAGCCCAATTACTCCAATCAGGATTCCAATTTGTTAATTGATTGATTAGTTATCGTCGTTAAAATGGAGCTGAACGGGAGCTACTGACACTGGTTGGTGGTCAACCTACAAAGCTTAATAACAGCTGTGATATAAATATACAGACAATTGAAGTTGGTAATCTACTTGCTTAACAATGAATTTCCCAAATGTTTACAAGATTTCATGTTCTAAAAATGTGTGACAGTTATGAGCAAGCAAATCGTTCTTAGTGAGAGAGCAGTGGTGGCCCAGGGGTAACGGCCCTGACTAACAAGCAGGTAGGTCGTGGGTTCAACCCCAGCCGGGCGCTTTACTTTGTGTAAATAATTTCATCACCGCTGCTCTCAAAACGGTGAAGAAAAACATCGCGAGGAAACCGGCATGTCCTAGAACCAACAATTCGAAGACATGTGACATCTACCAACCCGCACTGGGCCCGCGTGGTAGATTACTGCCCACTCCCTCACCCAGAGGAGGCCTGTGTCCCAGCTGTGGGAACATTAATAGGCTAATTATGTAAATAGTTCCTAGCGCTAGTGAGAGTAGTGGTGGCCCAGTGGTAACGGCTCTGACTAACAAGCAAGTAGGTCGTGGATTCGACCCCGGCCTGGCGCTTTACTTTGAGTAAATAATTTCATCATCACTGCTCTCAAAACGGTGAAGGAAAACATTGCGAGGAAACCTCCTAGAACCAACAATTAGAAGACGTGACATCTACCAACCCGCACTGGGCCCGCGTGGTGGATTACAGCCCTCCTTTCACAGAGAGGAGGCCTGTGTCCCAGCAGTGGGAAACATCAAAGCGGATCCGAAGCAATAATTACACTTTTTCGTCTTATACCGATCGGCAAACTTCATTCGGCATCTATTCCCTCGCTTTATCGTGTTCGGGTCGGTTCGGCACAATTTGCGTTACGCCAAGCGGCTTTTTCCTGAACATTTTTATCTATTTTTGTATACATATTCGAATGTTGCGTTTCTCAGGTACCATACGACTACGTGCCGTACGGTCGAGAGGCTCGTCGCAACGCCGGCCACCCTCTCGACGTCAACTTGAACTACGAGCGCCTATTCCCGGCCAGACGCAAGTTCATCGACTCGCCCGCAGTGCACGTTGAGCCTGACTTCGAATCTTTTAAAAAGTGAATCATTTTGAAGAACATGCGACCGCACGTCGCTCGGTGGTAACCGAGGTGGCCTAGCGTAGTACGGAACGCCAATAGAATAAGAGGCAGCTTATACAGCGTGTAACAAAAACCCTAAACGATCCGTGAGGGTGTTGTTAAAAATCATACTAAAAGTCTATTTATGGGGTAGGTAATTTTCTGAAAAAAAAAAATATATTCGACGCCTTTTTTTTCAATGTTGAATTTTACAGGGTTATTGTTACATGGGACGCGGGGGCCGTCGGTCGTTTAGCGGGTTGCTACAAGTCATAACTTATGACCTCTGTAGAAAATTTAAATTCGCTAATTTGTAATGAAATTGGGGTAATTTTGGTACTAAAAACGTGAATTTTAAATAGAAATACTTAACTTTTTTTATTTTACAAAAAAAAGATCTTTTTGTTTCTTTTTTTGAATTTTTTTTTGTTACCTTTGCGCTCTTTCGGATCGGACAGGGTTTTTGTTACATGCTGAATGCTGGTTTTGTTACTAATGACGTGCGGCTGACTGTATCGAAATTATAAGTTTTAAAATTAAATTAAATTCATTTTATTTCAGAACCAGTCCATATACAGTCATGTGAAATGAAAAATATTAGGAATTAATTAATTAATTGATTACAATATAAACATTACAAGTCTTCAACAAAGACATTATAAATTACAATTTTACAATAACAAAAAGATTAAAATACACATAATTATGTTTCATCTTAGTTTAAATTTAAGTTTGGATCCGGCCTGGTCCAGTACCGCAATAAAGGGCAATCCAGGTCCAGATGCATCCTCCGAGCGAACAGCTGAAGGTAGCTGTTGGAACTGCCTCGTATGCGGCGCGGCGATGTAAAAAATAATAAATACCTACATAATTTAGGTTGTGGTGATGGTTGGTTTTTCGTTATTTGATATTCCACTTTTGAATTACCTTCAGTATTGCGTGCGAGGAGAAGGCCCAAATCCTTCTCCTCCTCTTTTGAGAGCAGTGGTCACAGCCGCGACTTACTAGTTGTAGGTCGTGGGTTCGATCCCAAGCAGGCCTTTCTTTGTGTAAAATTTTATTCATCACCACTGCTCTCGAAACGGTGAAGGAAAATATTGTGAGGAAGTCGGCATGTCCTAGAAACAAAAAGTTCAAAGACATACAACATCCGCCAAAAAATTTAATAATCACATTACACACTGTTACTAACCATTCCAAAATATAATCACTGTCCATTCCAAGGTTGCCTGGAAGAGATCGCAGTAAGCGATAAAGCCGCCCATTGAATATTTTTTTGTGTATTGAGTCAATTTCAACAACTCGATTTTTTACCTAATTTCCATGGACATTTTCATTTTCAGGTTTTGTAAAAAACTGTAATAATAAAGCGCAATATATCCACATTTTATATACATTTTCTAAAAGGGGATTATATAATTATATTACTTAGAGAGTTATTTAGGCCACCGAAATTGGCGAGCCACAGAAATTTTATTATTCCCACCGAAATTGTATTGGTGACACAGACCTTTAAATCTGTGAATTGTTGATAGATTTAAACTGGGATCTGATTGTAATGCAAGTGGAACGACCGTTGCATTATCCACGATTTCAATAGACAATTCTTAGAAACCAATTTTTTTTTCCGTGAATGCATTTTATAGGATTGTAAAGTTTTAGACAGTTTTCATCAGTGCTTGACAGTGATCGCATTGCAAGAGCTTTGGATGTTTTTGCCCAAACGATCTGATGGATTTTCATAGACCCTGGGAAACATTTTAGGACTTTTGGCAAAAGCCAATCCCTTTCATTCACTTCATAGTCGTTAACAATCTTTATTTTCACACCTGTGACGGTTTATTGAAAACCTTCCACTAATAAAGCGTTAAATATCGATGAATATTGATGTCTTTGCCAAAGGCAACCAGACGATCTGCAGATCTCTTAAGAACACCGCCTACACCGTCAGGTGCTGCTTTTCCATGCCCACATTCGCAATAAGCATCAAGCGACAAATCTGGGAAGTATAGTTGAAGCTGCGATATAATACAGGTTTTTTTTTTTTGTTTCTGTATTGTCCTGACGGAGAATCGGATATGAGGTGGAGAACCGATCTAAGAGGTGCAGCTTCAATATCTTGCAAAATTGGTATTAAATGTATTAAATTCCTACGCAACTCCTCAGCTTTGACCAGCTTTAAATTTTTTCTCTTCTTTTTTGTTCTGCAATCCTCTTCTTTTTTAACCTTTCTTGACTATCTTTTGTCTTTTTTGGATTCGTAAAATAAAGAAGATATATAAAATACTGTTGAGTCTATTTAAACTCTCACATATTTTGATTATGAAAGCAGGCATGAGCAAAATAATGGGATATAACAGACTGCAATGGATTGGATAATGCTATCTCTGTGTAATCTATAACTAGGTATGTTATTATGAGTTCTGTCAAAGTAATTTCGGCATAACAAATTCAAAAACCTTCATTAACATTAATACAATAATTGATAGGCACAGTTTCTGTGGAGTCGTGTAATTTCCGTGGACACTCAGATACCACGGAAACCACAGAAATTGGCCCACAGAAATTGGAAACGTGGCTATTTTGATTAAATTACAAGAAACTATCAATGCTATGACTATTGTTTTCTATAATCTTAAATGTGTACCAAAGGCTACTTAGCATGCTTAAAAGTGATACCTTTGTTTCTTGAAAAAATCCTTTTAAAACCTGATCACCGAATTTGCAAAATTTCGTTCCGAGTAAACTGAAATCACGTACTTGCATTTTTGATGGGAAGACGTGGTGATATGGCGCACTATCGTTCTCAGTGCATGTAAGCGCACGACTTTTTCTTGCCGGGCAGGGATTTATTGTTCGTTTAAACTTATTGGTGGAAGCTCAGGACGGCGAAACAAAATGACCACAGAAATTAGTAATTTCGCTCGGACCAAACTACCGTTGACATGTACTCAATAACTATCAGTCTAAACATTCAAAAATATTTAGCTTCTTGTAGGTCAATTATTACTTAACGCACTCAAAATACTTTTTCCTACATATGTTGGACATTATCTTCCTGAGAGGTAAATGCTGTGTACGAAAGTGATTGTGGACAAGACACAGAAATTGATAATAGTCTTATAAATATAATTTAAGTGGCTTCATTTAGATTAACGTCTCTTTAATACCGAGAAAAAAAATCGTTGCATTATCTGTAAAGCAGCACTGCGTTTTCAGCCTAGACGCGTAAATTTTTCGCCTGAGAAATTCAGTCTATTACTTTTTCTTCTTGTAATGTATTATCTGGTGTACAATAAAGTATTTATAAATAAATAAATTACCTTATACTGCGCGACTGCTGAGCGTGGGGTCCTGGGTTAGATTCCCAGGTCGGGCAAAGTGTTATTGGGTTTTTCAATTAGGAATTTCTTAGTAACAGCCTGGAGTTTGGAAGTTGGCGGTGTGATACCCCCGTGCCGCACAAAAGCACGTTAAGCTGTTGGTCCTGCGCCTGATCTTTCTTCGGTCGTGTCGGATTGCCGCCCCATCGGACTATGAGAGTTGTAATGTAACGCTTAGCTCCTCGGAGCTAAACGTTGATACAATTAAAATAAAGAGAGGTTAAAGGTTAAGAGTTAGAGTCTAGAGTATAGTTAGGTTATAAGAGGTAAAAGGTAAAAAGGTTAAGAGGCCGGCTTCACACGACGTGGGATGCTCAGGATAGGCGGGACCAGGACCGAGCTGAGGTGCAGGTAGGCTGACGGACAGGAAGGCAGGCTGGCAGGGAGTACAGAGGAGCCGCCGCACACGCCGCACGCTGAGTAGGAGGTTCCTTCACCCTGTTGAACGGAGAGGTAGGTGTGAGAGGTAGCTAGGAGGCGGAGGTACTTTCGTGGTACCTCACGCTAACAGGAGGGACGCGTCGGCGTCACTCGTGACGTCGTGCTGTGAGGGCTAAGATCACGACTCCTGACGTCACGTCACTCGACGTCGGTGCCCTCTCTTATTCGAGCAGTATGTGTGACGTTTGAGGCGTGGCGTCTTGCGCCACGCGGCCAGATGGCTGGTGTAGGGCCCTCTATAGGGCTAGGTGAGAAAGTCGGTTGAATGATAAGCCGGGTAGACACTGAACACCAAAAGTTTATTGATTGAAATTACACAATAGTTTAGGTTATACACAGTATTATGTTAATTACACTGAATTAATCAGGCTAGGATTTAAATAGTAAAATTAGATTCAAGGTGAAAAGTAGCACATCACACGGCTAGAGCCAAACTTCAACTCCGTTAAGAAAAGAACCCGTTTTAATCGTTCTGTGTCATATTTTAAAACATTTCAAACATCTATCAAGTTAATTCTTAATTGAATGATGGCCAGAACGGATAAAAACGGTTTACAGAGCGATAGTCTATAAACGTCCTTATTGCGAACAATACAGTGTATTCACCTGCTTTATAATAGGTTTAGCAGAATATAAAGTGTCTATACCACATTATGTATAAGGTTGAGAAAAGTAAATAAGACAGATGACAGCTTTCAATCAATATAAAATACGAAGTGTATAGAGTGCCGCGAGTTTCTTGTGGCACTCTAGTGTCACTGCCTCGGCCCGGCTAGGGTGCCGTGAGCGTTGCATTGTCACTGTCACTTGTTATTTAGGTTAGGTTAGGTTAGAACTGTGACCACACAACGCACGAGCCGAGCGAGCGTAGCGAGCGGTGCCGCGGTAGCGGCCGGCGAAGTGCCAGGGTCCGTTTAGGCACAAGAGAATGTAATGTTTTGGGAATGTGGTGTTTTACAGCGATCTAACCTCGACAATCAAACAAAATACCAAGTGACGTGACTTAGTGACAGTGACAATGACAATCCAATGCTTGCGGCACTTGAGCCGGGCCGAGGCGGTGTTACTAGGGTGCCTGTAGTGGCACTTTATCCGATAGGGATAGAGTGCCAATGGCGGCACTCTATACACTGCCTATAAAATATTCTGTCATCTTTACAACAGGGAATTAATAAAGGCAGTGTATAGAGTGCCACCATTGGCACTCTATGCCTATCGGATAAAGTGCCACTACAGGCACCCTAGTAGTGATGGATTAATTAGCATTCGCATTCATTGTTAGCATGCGAATGCTTATTTAGCATTTAGCAAATTAAATGTAGTTGTGAAATTCTGTGAAGTGCGAAGTGAATTTATCGCTTCGTACTTTTTTAAACTATCATATTTCAGAGCGTCGAGCGTCGTCGTGCGCTCGCTCTCCTTCGCACCCATGGGAAGTCGGGAATACTAAATCTATCGGTTTCACGTGACCGTGACCTCGTTTGCGTGTGTTTATTAGCAGGTGTTGCGAACTTGCGAAGAATGGGTTAAGCAATTGTTATCTTATTATCTTTGATTTGCGCGTACTTAGAGTTGTATATTGAATGAATGCTTGTGTTTGTTTAATTAATTAAATTATTAGCATTAGCAGAGCAGAGTGGTGCGAAGAATGATGTTTAACAATTATTATCTTATTGTCTTTGATTTGATCGTACTTAGGGTCGTGTATTGTCTGAATGAATGCGTGATTGTTTATGTTTAATAAATCAGTGCTCTAAAATCTTTCTTACGGAACATTAATCACCAATTTAAAAACCCATGTATAACATAAACACATTGGTCATTCATTACAATAGCTTTTTAGCTGAATGTGAACCGACTCGGTCCCGTTCGGTACAGGTGCGTCAGGTGCAGAATGCTGATGCACTTTCACAACCAGTTCAACCGGAATCTGTGCCGTCTACATCTGCGCACCAGAAGAACTATTTGGGGAATCCCGATAGGAAATCAATGTTACCAGAACCGGGATGTACTAGCACAAATAAAACGTTATCGGCGAGTAAACTAAACGCACGCTAGGCTAGGAGACGACGGCGACCGAAGCGCGGTCGCCTTAATTCGCATAGTAACAAAATTCACATACTTCATTATTATTATCAATTATCGCAATATTAGCAATTAGCATATATGAGAGGAGGAGGTCAGGGAAACCACCTTTGTATGAGAAAGAGTTTATTATCGTATTCACAAATAATATAAAAATAGGTTTTGGGGACGAAAGAGCCCTAAAATAAACTTCGTGCGACAATGGCGGCACGAGGCAGGCGCGCGGCACCGAGAGATACGCGTGTACGCACAATGCGTCTGGGCAGCGGACTGAGGCGCGTCGCGGGGCGCCTTCCTCGTAACGCCAGGCGAGGGAAAGAGATGACACTACTCATTATATCGCGTCGGCACGCGACCGCGGGACGCTCGCACTGGACGCAGTTGTGGTGTCTGGGTTGCTACATACTCCCCCTCCAGTCCCGGAGAACGCCCTCGCTCCTGGACTGGTACACTAACAGCAGCATTAGCTGGACGTCCGCGATTTCGCTTTGGAATAACGGGTTTTGGTAAGGAGTTGTTGCTACCTCGGTAACGTGTAAGGTCTTCAGAATGATATTTCCCTAAATCTACATTTGGTTGTTCTGTACTCGCGATGGTGTAAGTTGTTGGACTTACCTTTTTAGTGATCTGGTAAGGGCCATCTCGGCGAGGGTAGAACTTACAAGTGAGGTCTTTTGACCCTTTGCTTAATAAGTGAGACTTAAGCATGACTAAATCACCTACCTCGAAGGCGTCAGATGGTCGGCGTGAAACGTCGGCGTACTGCTTAGTCTTGTCCTGCTGGATCTCGACGCGTTCCCGAACAGCTGACAGCGAATGTAGGAAGTTTTCGAGGTAAGGGGTCACTTGTGGGACAAAGTTTTCTTTGACCCTGATGGCACGAAGGTCGTGAACTACCTCTGTGGGTGACCGCATCTCTCTGCCAAAGGTTAAATAAGCCGGTGACTTGCCTGTTGTGCGACATTTTGCGCTATTCAGGGCAAAGCGGATCACTGGCAACTTCTTCGGCCATGAGGTGTGGTCGTCTGCCACGAGATGTGCCAGCATAGCTTTAAGGTCGCGGTTTTTTCGCTCTGCAGGATTAGCTTGTGGATGATACAGCGGGACAAAATTTTGTTTGATGTCTAGGACTGACATACATTGTCGCATCACTGCGGAAACGAACTGGACACCGTTGTCCGAAATAATCCTGCGAGGCAGACCGAACCGCATGAAATATTCCTCGATGAGGACATGAGCGCAGGCTTCTGCTGTTGCTTCTTTTAGAGCAAACAGTTCCGTCCATCGGGTAGCAGTGTCTTCAATGAGAAAGACCCACCGCTCCCCCTGGTCTCCCTCCGGAAGTGGGCCGAACAGGTCCATGGCCAACACCTCGTTCCGCTGGCTCATGACCGGTGTCTGGAGTAGGCCTGGGGGTTTGGCGTTGTTGGCCTTATATCTCTGGCAGTGGACGCAGGCTAAGACATAATCGGTGATTATTCTCCGCATCCCTGTAAAATAATACAGCTGTGCTACCTTCTGGTAGGTTCTATCGATACCTGGGTGGCCAGCTGTTTGAGAGTCATGTAACTCATTCAAAATAGATGCTACTTGACCGGCAGGTATAACTAACTGAGGGGATTCACTCTCAGAGTCTGGATTGAATCGGTACAGGACTCCTTGATCCATGAGGTAACCCCTTTCTAACCATCTTTTAGATGCAACATCATCAGGTCCTTCTAGCTCCTTAACAATCTTTTCCACTTCAGGGTCCGAAGTCTGTTCCAGGCGAAGCTGACTAGGTGTCTTTGCAGGAAGATCGCAGATGACTGTACAAATACCGCAAGTGTCACTTGTGTCACTGGAACAAATCGGTCTACTTAGCGTGTCCGCTACGACATTCGCCTTCCCTGGGGTATACTCGAATTTGATGTCAAAAGATTGGAGCTTCAAAGCCCAACGGACTAATCTACCTGCTGGTGATTTAAGTGATAGCAACCAGCGTAGAGGCTGATGATCACTACCAATTATGACTGGTTGACCGTCTAGGTAAGGCCGAAAACGCCCCACCGCCCACACTACAGCGAGTGCTTCACGCTCCGTGGTGGAGTAGTTGCGTTCAGCTGCGTTGAGGAGTCGGCTGGCATATTCAATGGGCCTTTCCTGATTGCCGTCGCCCTGCAATAAAACTCCGCCCAAGGCGTAGTTACTTGCGTCAGTACGCAGAATGAAGGGACGACTGAAATCGGCTTGCACCAGTATTGGAGCTGTGGTCAGTAGACTCTTCAGCTCATTAAATGCTTGGGTCTGTTCTGAGCCCCAAGACCATACTTGACTTTTCCTTGTCAAGCACGTCAATGGTTCGGCAACTTTTGAGAAGTTGGGTATGAATTTTCTGAACCATGAACAAGTTTGTAAAAAGGTTCTCAGGTGCTTAAGGTTTCCTGGTTCCTTCATCTTGAGTACAGCACTCACCTTCCCTGGGTCGGTGGAAACACCTTTTTGTGTAATAACGTGACCTAGATATTTAACGCTTTCCCGAGCAAAAGCGCACTTCTCCCTATTCACATGGAGGTTAAATTCGGCCAGACGTTTGAAAACTGCCTCGAGGTCTTGCAGGTGCTGTTGGTATCCCTGAGATATTACCAACAGATCGTCTAAATAAGCTAATAAGGTTACATCTTGTAAAGCAGAGCAGGATCGTAGACGATCGATGAGACGCTGAAAGGTAGCTGGCGCGTTGCGGAGACCGAACGGCATTCTTTTAAAGCGGTAAGTACCTAAAGGACAGACAAAAGCTGTTTTGTCTCTATCAGCTTCCCTTACCCTAACCTGCCAATATGAAGATCGAAGGTCTAGCGTACTCATGTAGCAGTCTCGTTTTGTGCTCTGAAGTAGCTCGTCGATGCGTGGCATCGGATACGCATCAGCTTTGGTGACTGCATTCAAACGCCTGTAGTCGACGCAGAAGCGGATACCACCGTTGGACTTCGGCACCATCAATGCCGGTGAACACCAAGCCGATTCACACTCTTCTATTATGTCATCCTGTAACATCTTACCTATTTCAGCTTTCATCAGCTCTTTCTTTGAAGGGTTTAGGCGGTAAGGAGGAACAGCAATTGGAGAATGCTCACCTGTATCAATACGGTGTTCCGCATACGGTGTTGGACCTCCCCCTGCTCTAAAGACGCGTGCGTGTCTGGTGAGGACGTCAGCGAGCGCTTGACGCTCAGCTGGTTTAAGGTGAGTACCTTCATCATCCCTAAGTACATCTGTAGAGGAGCAGGACACGTCACGCGAGGTAGGTTCGACGCACAGGTTATATTTTACCGTATCATGTTTACTAAAATACCAAAATTGTTTGCAAAAATCAATAACTACTCCCGCGGCGGTTATAAAGTCGATACCTAATAACGTCTCGTTATTTGTCGAGTCGGGAAAAATTAAGAATGGAATCGTAATAACTGCCGTTTCTAAGCACACATCTAACGTGGTGGTAAGTACATCCATCGTACGGATTACACCGTCGGCAAGCTTAACTTCGCGTGTCGAAGAGCTGAGGGGATGACCTTGACGTAGAAGGAGAGTATATAGCGTATGACCTGCAATGCAATGTTTGGCGGCCGTATCAATCAACGCGGTGCCGGAAAAACCCAAAATTTTTATATTAAAAATTGGTCGTAACTCGCGACCAATAGAGGGTCCCGAACGGTCGTTACACAAACATATTTCGGTTAAACATAAATGGGCATTATCCTTTTGATCATTAAAATCACTACATAAAGTATCTTTATGACATGGATGGACATTGTCCTTTTGATTTTTTAAATCGCTATAAAAAACATTATTATGACAAACATGGACATTGTCCTTTTGATTTTCTAAATTACTACACAAAATATCATAATTACGTGGATGGGCATCACCCTTTGTAATAGCAAAATTGGGCGCCACATATGAGAGGAGGAGGTCAGGGAAACCACCTTTGTATGAGAAAGAGTTTATTATCGTATTCACAAATAATATAAAAATAGGTTTTGGGGACGAAAGAGCCCTAAAATAAACTTCGTGCGACAATGGCGGCACGAGGCAGGCGCGCGGCACCGAGAGATACGCGTGTACGCACAATGCGTCTGGGCAGCGGACTGAGGCGCGTCGCGGGGCGCCTTCCTCGTAACGCCAGGCGAGGGAAAGAGATGACACTACTCATTATATCGCGTCGGCACGCGACCGCGGGACGCTCGCACTGGACGCAGTTGTGGTGTCTGGGTTGCTACACATAGCAATAGCAATTAATATGCTAAGACTCAAGAATTCACATGCTAATGAAATTAATGCGAAATCGCATTAATTGCCATTACTACACCCTAGTAACACCGCCTCGGCCCGGCTCAAGTGCCGCAAGCATTATATTGTCATTGTCACTGTCACTAAGTCACGTCACTTGGTATTTTGTTTGATTGTCAAGGTTAGATCGCTGTAAAACACCACATTCCCAAAACATTACATTCTCTTGTGCTCCGGCACTTCGCCGGCCGCTGCCGCGGCACCGCTCGCTACGCTCGCTCGGCTCGTGCGTTGTGTGGTCACAGTTCTAACCTAACCTAACCTAAATAACAAGTGACAGTGACAATGCAACACTCACGGCACCCTAGCCGGGCCGAGGCAGTGACACTAGAGTGCCACAAGAAACTCGCGGCACTCTATACACTTCGATTAATAAATAGTATTTAAAATAGAATTTAGATGCTAAAACAATCAAAGAATATAAAAGTATGCTATTACAGGTATAGTGTGATTAAGAATAAATACAAGGAAGTTTACATGAATGATGATGGATTTCAAATGTAAGGTCTCGAAAGGTGAATTGTTTAATAATAGTAGCTTGAAAAACATAAAAGTAGATCAAAAATTGTGGTTCTGCACAGCAGATGCCACATTAGTTAATGTGGCATCGTGTGATGTGCTACTTTTCACCTTGAATCTAATTTTACTATTTAAATCCTAGCCTGATTAATTCAGTGTAACTAACATAATACTGTGTATAACCTAAACTATTGTGTAATTTCAATCAATAAACTTTTGGTGTTCAGTGTCTACCCGGCTTATCATTCAACCGACTTTCTCACCTAGCCCTATAGAGGGCCCTACACCAGCCATCTGGCCGCGTGGCGCAAGACGCCACGCCTCAAACGTCACACATACTGCTCGATTAAGAGAGAGCACCGACGTCGAGTGACGTGACGTTAGGAGTCGTGATCTTAGCCCTCACAGCACGACGTCACGAGTGACGCCGAAGCGTCCCTCCTGTTAGCGTGAGGTACCACGAAAGTACCTCCGCCTCCTAGCTACCTCTCACACCTACCTCTCCGTTCAACAGGGTGAAGGAACCTCCTACTCAGCGTGCGGCGTGTGCGGCGGCTCCTCTGTACTCCCTGCCTGCCTGCCTTCCTGTCCGTCAGCCTACCTGCACCTCAGCTCGGTCCTGGTCCCGCCTATCCTGTGCATCCCACGTCGTGTGAAGCCGGCCTCTTAACCTTTTTACCTTTTACCTCTTATAACCTAACTATACTCTAGACTCTAACTCTTAACCTTTAACCTTTCTTTATTTTAATTGTATCAACGTTTAGCTCCGAGGAGCTAAGCGTTACATTACAGAGTGAGGGAAAAGAGAGTGCACCTGTGTCTGCGCACACACTTGTGCACTATAATATCTCTTGCGCCGAAGGCTAGTCTCCGTTGAGATTGGTCGCCAGGGCCGGAATGCGGTCTGGAGGACTATTATTATGCTATTAGATATAATTATTATGTATAGGTACACCAATCCAATTAAGTAAGTATAGAGCAGTGGTGGCCCAGAGGCAACGGCCGCGACTTACGAGTTGTAGGTTGTAGGTTCGGACTCTGACAGGTGCTTTACTTTGTGTAAATTCTTCCATCACCTCTGCTCTCAAAATGGTGAAGGGAAACATCGTAAGGAAACCGGCATGTCCTAGAACCAAAAACTCGAAGCCAAATGACTACCAACCCGCACTGGGCCCGCGTAGTGGATTACGGCCAACTCCCTCTCACAGAGAGGAGGCTTTTGTCCCAGAAGTGGGAACATTATAGGCTGACTGGGGTCTCAATGTGTTATAAATGGTAATCCATCTACGAACCAGCGGCGAGCGCCATGAGCCCCTTTTCTATATGTCTATGGGCCTGCCTGGCATCACAAGAATCTAGCTGAAATACTAATTATCTACAATGTAGAACTCTGTACCAATCCTTAAAACAATGCTCTGCATTTCATAGCAAAATTAATTAACTGCATTCAGATATGAAAACAACGTAGAAGCTAACAATGCTTACCTACATAACCATCTATAGATCCCACCGCCGCGCCGAGGAGAAAGCGACTCGCTCAAGAAACATAGATACAAAAGATTGTAGGTCCCATGTAAGTAAAAAAAAAGTCAACTAAAAGAATTGTTTTGGTCCAAATTTGATTTATTTTCTACGCTTTTCCTCTCTATGGAAGCAGTCACACCTCTTGGACAAAATTGACAAAATCATCCGCAGCACCCTAACATCCATTTTAAATGTGGCCTTGGACGACCAAGCGTGGCTGCAAGCCACACTACCCATCCGTCTTGGTGGCCTCGGCGTCCGCAAAATTACCAGCATTAGCTTACCCGTGTTCCTGTCCTCTGTCCACAGCACTGAAAAGTTGACCGGGAAAATTTTAGCCCCCTGCCTGGTTGACTATGAAGTGCTTGACAGATGCGGAGAACGCCTGGAAAGCGGCTTGCCCGAATACAGATCGGCCCGTGAATCCATCCTCCCAGAGGCAGTGGGACGAGCCACTCTGCAGGTTGGTACGGAACAATCTTATTAATACGTCCACCAATACTGCTGAGCGTGCCCGCCTGCTGGCTGTGGGTGCTACCGTCACCCAACATAGGCACTATGCTGGGTGACACTACCTTTCGGCTCGCTACCTGTCTGCGTCTGGGCGCTCCTTGCGTGGCTCCGCATCGCTGCCAATGCGGTGAAGGTGTCGACTGTCTCGGACACCATGGTCTATCCTGCAGTAAGAGCGCAGGCCGGATAGCACGGCACGCCAGCATTTATGACATCATCCGTCGTGCTCTTGTCACCACCGGGGTGCTCTGAGAGACTCACGCAGAGTCACACTTGATACATACGCATGCCAGCGAGTTAGCGAGTAATCGATTGTCGTCGTGCAGTCGCTGCTCGTTGCTCGCCAACTTTTTTTTAGTTAATAGCCCTACTCCGGCGCAGCTGGTGTCAATGGGTACAAAAAAATAACTCCACGGAATATACAAATGAGAAAATGAAACAACAAGAAATAGACGAGCGAACTTATACTTTAATAATATACAAATAAAAAAACAGATTCAGAAGCGTTCCACACTTTTGATCAAAAATACACATTTTTATAAATAAAAATAAACTATTTATAATACAGAGACTAATTTCAATAACAAGTTAGCACTAGTGGGTTACACAGCAATTAAATGACCACTTTATTAATATAAGTTTCTGTCAAATAAGAAAAAAATAAATGCGTTTAAAATTTTTCAAAAACCAATAAAATAAATATTTACACATTTCAGAATCTCGAACGTAAGGTTAATTTTTGTGGCATAAAGTTAATTCTGTGGTCTAAAAATCCAGTTTTAAAGGAACATATTGACAAATGAGTGGTTTTAGGTGTTTTGCAGGTCCTCGGTCCCAGGTTCTTTACTGGTGATAACTGGCTAGAGTGGCGAGTAGGTCTTGTACATTGACATGGGAGGGTACAGGTGACGCTAACTCAGCATATCTGCTGGTATAGTCCGCTGGACCAGAACGGGAGTCGTCTTCGTCAGCCTGTGGAAGAAGGTCTTGTTATAGTGTCAGATTACCAATTGATTTGAACTGGGCACATGAAGGGCCATAGCTTTATCAAACGTTCAGAACCGCCTCTGTCCAGTATTTTTCATAGCATGTGTGTCGATGGCAAAAATAACACGCAAAACAATATTTAGTTTTTTACCAACCCCTCTGGGTGCCATTGGGACTGTACCGGTTTGTGTTAAATTTGTTTGGGCCAAAATTCAGCTACGCGAATACTGCTCGCGGACGCTGTCATTAGGTCCTCACGTGTGCAGGGTACAGGAAAATAATGCGGTGCAAGATGGGAGGTGAGCCATTGTCTGTAGAGAGACTGTGGTCTAGTGGTAAAACCACTTGTCTCAGACCCAGCGGTCCCGGGTCAGCTTTCCAGCGGCGAAAAAAAAATCTGCTCGGTTTGGTCATTGGTAGGGTTTGTTCTAAGTCCGCCTGGCTAGCTACCACCATTTTATCTAAATCTGTCTCCATAACAACAATGTTAACTGCATTGTTGTGTTTCGGCAGTTAGAGGTAAGACAGCCAGTTCCTCTGTGGTTGAGGATTCCAGGTGAAGCTGGCTTCCACCTTCGGTCTGATCATCTCTTACCATCAAGTGAGATGAAGGCCAAGAGCTTCCACGTTGTGACACAGAAACAAGTGCACACTAATATAGGATACATCGAATAAAAAAAAATGCAATATCTCGCTTCGCCGGTTACAGGACATTGAGACAAGAAAAACGTGGCCTGAGATGGATTGACTATGTGATGGAGTGATTATAGACTTTAAGACCACCGTGATGTACAGACGCCAGCACATCAAGTTAATAATATTAACTTGATGTGCTGGCGTCTGTACATCACAGTCAAATTTCTTTAATATATTTTCAACTTTATCGCTAAAGTATAAGGTTCAATGTAGATTGGGAAAATTTGACAGATTGGAGAAGGTTGATGTGCTGGCGTCTGTACAATGATTCACATCACCATATACTTATGCTGTTACTATGTATACCAATCTAATTTAGTATGTATAGAGCAGTGGTGGCCCAGTGGTCACGACCGTGACTTACGAGTTGAGGACGTAGGTTCGGACTCTGACAGGCGCTTTACTTTGTGTAAATAATTTCATCACCACTACTCTCAAAACGATGAAGGAAAACATCGTGAGGAAACGGGCATGTCCTAGAACCAAAAATTCGAAGCCATGTGACATCTATCAACCCGTACTGGGCCCGCGTGGTAGATTACGGCCCACTCCCTCTCACTGAGAGGAGGCCAGTGTCCCAGCAGTGGGAACATTATAGGCTGATTATGCTGTTTGGATACAAATCACAGGATTACGAAGACCAGGCGGCGTTCAATTTGTGTAACACCTACTGTAATCAGTTGCTTCTTCTTCACTGGAATTCAATCGCAACAATGTTGTCTTCTACTATTTGAAGTATGTTCATAGTATGCTCATAATTCAATATATTTCTCAGTAAGAGAGGATCTCGATTGTCTCTATTATTTGACTAGATTCCCAGCAGAACAAGTCAAGGACGCAGGCACAGATTAGGACAGATACTTCACTTCTATAGAGCACGCTATATTTATCTACAAAAATATTAAAGGCGTTTGCTGGATTTTTGATACCCCGGGGAAACGCGAGCCACGACCTCGAATGAGTGAGCGAGACCTTTAGTTTTTTTATTTTGGATGGGAAATCATCAAATAACTTCTCCCGTTCTGGGCGGACCGGGAGGGCGTGTCAGACTCTTACTGACTAAAACCCACCCGTGTTCCTTCAGTTGCCTGTACGTTGCCAGGGGCCACGGTAAACCTTTAGGATTTTCCCGCAACCCCAGCAGGCATCGGCTCTAGCGGACCCCGTCAGTTGTGCTGACATCTTTAGTGAGGGAGGCTTGACGCAGGTATATAAAATTAGAAGGTTATCTTACCATAGCAGCTGACAGCAAGCCAAGCATCAGACACAGGAACGCGAGCCACTTCATCGTGCAACTAAACCTCGTTCACTTGCCACGACGTCCGCATCCCACTTTTATACCATTCAGAACTGTGTTACAATTTAATTATGACTTAATATCCAAGGGAAGCGGATCGATTTAATATGGGATTTTGTTTGTTGATTATTATTTATGGTTGATGTTTTTATTTTGCCTACAATGTGTGGCTTATTTACTTCAAGCAGGTAGTTAATACTACTTTCTTAATACTTTATACTGCCCCGTTGTTATCGTAGTCACAAGCGCGACTGCTAAGGCTTGGGGTTCTGGGTTCGATTCCCGGGTCGGGCAAAGTGTTATTGAGTTTTTCCATTAGGAATTTTTTAGTAACAGCCCGGAGTATGGAAGTTGGCGGTGTGATACCCTCGTGCCTCAGAAACCACGTTTAGCTGTTGGTCCTACGCCTAATCTCTCTCCGGTCGTGTCGGATTGCCGTCGCATCGGACTATGAGAGTGAGAGAGAGTGCACCTGTGTCTGCGCACACATTTTGAATATCTAAGGCTAGTCTCCGTTGAGATTGGCCGCCGTGACCGAAATCGGTCTGGAGGACTATATACTTGGAGGATAGAATCAGAAATGAAGTTATCCGGAAGAACACCGGAGCTTGCAGAGTAAGCAAGCTGAAATGGCAGTGGGCTGGCCATCTTTGTTGAAGGACCGATGGCCGGTGAAGCAGACGAGTCCTGGAGTTGACTTCGCGTATTGGCAAGCGTAGTGTGGGACGCTCCCTAGCTAGATGGACCGTTGACCTTAAGAAGGTGGCTGGGACAGACTGGATGCGGAAGGCGGAGGACAAGGTGTTGTGACACAGCCTGGGGGGCCTGGGTTCAGCAGTGGACTGCGATTGGCTGAGTTGATTGCGGTACTTTTTGGAGCTAGTTGATTGTATAACATCAGTGCCTAGCGTATTGGATCCTTAAGTCGGGCAAAAGTATAAATGGGTGTTTCCAATTCGGATTTGTCAGTAGCAGCCTGGAGTATGGATCCAATCCATGACTAGCTAAACTAGTAATTAGACTTTAAGACCACTGTCATGTACAATAATCCACATCACCTTATACTGGTGCTATTACTATGTATACCAATCCAATTTAGTATGTATAGAGCAGTGATGGCCCAGTCGTAACGGCCGTGACTTACGATTAGTAAGTCGTAGGTTCGGACCCTGACAGGCGTTTTACTTTGTGTAAATAATTTCATCACCACTGCTCTCGAAACGGTGAAGGAAAACATCGTGAGGAAACCGGCATGTCCTAGAACCAAATATTCGAAGACGTGTGACATCTGCCAACCCGCACTGGGCCCGAATGGTGGATTACGGCCCACTCCCTCTCACAGAGAGGAGGCCTGTGTCCCAGCAGTGGGAACATTATAGGCTGATTATGCTGTATGTATACAAATCACAGGGTTACAAAAACCAGGCGGCGTTCAATTTGTGTAACATCTACTGTAATCAGTTGCTTCTTCACCCGCATCTAAATAGTTACACTGGAATTCAACCGCAACAATGCTGTTGCGGTTGAATTCCAGTGACAGCAGTGTCTTGTACTGTATGAAGTATGTTCATAGGATGCTCATAATTCAATAGATTTCTCAGTAAGAGAGGATCTCGAATGACTCTATTATTTGACTAGATTCCTTGCAGAACGGATTAAGGATGCAGGTATATAAAAGTAGAAGGTTATCTTACCATAGCAACTTATGGCAATAGGCACTGCTCAATCTCATACTAAATTCACCTATCGGCAAAATATGGGTAGGTATGTATTTTATTATAGGTATACCTTTTTTTTTTTGGCTGGGAAATCATCAAATCACTTCCTTCGCTCTGGGCGGAGCGGAAGGGCGTGTCAGACTCTTACTTACTAAAACCCACCCATGTTCCTTCTCTTGCCTTGCCAGGGGCCACGGTTTCCCTTTGGGACTACCCGCAACCCCGGTAGGCATCGGCCCTAGCGGACCCCGTCAGTTTTGCTGACATCTCTTTGAGGCGCGCGTGGAACACGACGCGCCGTCGACCCGGGCCTGGTCCTTATCGGACGGCGAGCTGCCCGTTGCTCTCCGTCCGCAGGCCCGCGCCTACGGTGGCCGGAAATCGGCTACCTATTCCCGACGCCCGGGGCGTCTCCTACGGCGGCGGCGGCTAGGGCTGCTAGGGCGTGGCCTTTGCCTCTCCCTCGCACGCTCCGCCTACTCCTTCGCGAGCATTTTCGCAGGAGGTGACGGCTTGCCATGCCCTCTCGCTCCGCACCATGGCCTGGACCAGGGCCGGACGCGAGAGGTCACTGCCGCCGATCGCCTCCACGAGATTATAGGTTTAGCTAGAAGGTACATCGTGTAGTAGGTACGTTATACATATTTTTAATTTGGGCGGGACGACCGTATCTAATAAGAACCTTTTTAATTTCCTTATATATGCATAATAATAAATAAAATACTCCGATTTTCACGGATTTATTACGGTTTTAATTAAAAGTGAGTCACAGAGTCGTGAAACATTTTAAATCCATCTTTCTGAGATGTAAAATAAACAGAGTTGCCGTGTGATTCATTAGGAAAATATCATTTCTTTGAAAGACCTTCCAAAACATCACGCCTGTTTATCAAAAGGGTTAAGCAGAGGTGACCCACACCCACATTTGGCCAGTTATGTTTAAGTCGCATGTAATAGGGGGCGAGCCTATTGCCATCACCCAGGCACAAATCCGGGCTCCGGGCTTATACTGAAAAATTTCTGATGGGAAAACCTAATGACACGTTGCCTGGCCAGGGAATCGAACCCAGTACCTCATGGTCAGCAGAAGCACCTTCCAATAATACCGATAAAAATGAATTCAATAATATGAATACTTTTTACCCGACTACGGCGAAGCAAAAAGAACGGTTATGATTTTGACCGGTATGTGCGTATAGTATGTATGTTCACCTATTAACCCATAACTTCAAAACTTCTCATCATAATTTGACAAATAAGGTATGTTTGGTAGCGTCTAGATCGTCCGCTGGGGTGAGTATGTGACGTTACATTAAATTGAATATGGCGGACTCTAGAGGACAAAAAAGCCATGAACTAAAAAAAAATTGATGCCGTGAAGGGGTACCAAATGAAAGGGCTTAATTAGCACATTTCAAATATATATATTACCCCCAAAATAATTTAAATATGTAACAATAAAAGTTATGAAAACTAAAACCCTACTACGACAAAACGGACAACTAATAAAAAAGTAATAAAAGGTATGCTGAAACAAAATATCTCAAACAGACAAATAAAAAATACGGAGTCACACGTGCTCGGGCACAAATACGGAGTCACACGTGCTCGGGCACAAATACGGAGTCACACGTGCTCGGGCACAAATCGAAGAGATTACGTGTGTCTCCGGGTTTTTAATTTGTCTGTGATTTATTGTTGCCTTTTTTGTCGTAGCTGGGTTTAATAATATAGTAGATAGTCACCACAGCTTTCAAATTACAATATTCCATCCTTTTCTAAATAATTATTACAGTAGATACTTGAAATCCGTTCACCACATACTCATACAACTACCTACACGAAAGTTCAAACTCATAACCCTTTTATTAGTTTCTGCGTAGTTGGTTGAAAAGCAATACAGCCTCGAGTTAGTTCTGCGGTTTGGAATGTCAAACGAAGAACCGATATCTGTCGAAATGTTTCAGGAATTCAGTAGCTTCTATGAAATGAAATTGTTGGAATATGGATTATTTGAAATTGTAGATATTATGAACTCCAGGAATCTTGTTTTGAAATAGTTATACGTATTATTAAATATCTATCGATGTTGTTGACTCTATCTTATAAGTACTTCATACCAAAAATTTAAATCGCAAATGATTACCCCTTCTTTTTTTTTCTTTTCAGTGGGAAATCATCAAATAACTTCTCCCTCTCTGGGCGGAGCGGTAGGGCGTGGACTCTTACCCACCCGTGTTCTTTCAGTTGCCTGTACGTTGCCAGGGGCCACGGTCACCCTTAAGACTTTAACGCAAGCCCGGCAGGCATCAGTCCTAGCGAACCCCGTCAATTTTGCTGACATCTCTTGTAGGCGCGCGTGGAACACAACGCGCCGTCGACCCGGGCCTGGTCCTTATCGGACGGCGAGCTACCCATTGCTCTCCGTCCACAAGCCCGCGCCTACTGTGGCCGGAAATCGGCTACCGATTCCCGACGCCCAGGGCGTCTCCTGCGGCGGCTAGGGGCGTGAGGGCGCGAATTTTGCCTCTCCCTCCTTCTTCGCGAGCATTAATTACTGCGTCGCAGAAGAAGGCGTCACCTTCTTCTTGCTTGCCATGCCCTCTCGCTCCGTACCATGGCCTGAACCAGGGCCGGACGCAAGAGGTCACCGTCGCCGATCGCCTCCACGAGGACATGGTGGTGCTCCACCCAAGCCGGGCAGACCTCCACCGTATGCTACACCGTGTCCTCAAATGATTACCCCTGAAATGCCTATCTCAAATAATGTTTGCCTGGATAAGTGTTAACCTAAATCACCTTATCTCTAACTAACTCCAATCACTAGATGTTATAGTACATTACTGTCGCGGCCCGCAACTGGGGCATTGACGGACGATCGTGAAATTGTGGGACGAGGTGAAGCCGAGGCACACATACTTACGTGACTCTACTAATGCCAGGTTTGTATAGTAGGTACTTTTCTGAAATAATGCGCGGAGATTCAAATTGAGTAAATTAATTATAAATTCCAGAATCAACGACGAACAACGACAATTTTTCACGCGCCAATATGTGCATTCGTTTCTTCTTTACTAACTCTATTTGTTAAGCCAGTTCGAAATTTAAATAAAATCTTTGTTAAGTTACCTCCTTGATTGCCATGTGTTGAAGTAAAAAGTTCGTTCCATTTTTAAATAACACGACTGATATGAGTTTTCATAGTAATTTATTTGGCCGCTAAACACGACAGATTGCCGGCTGCCCGCTCGCATGTATTCGACCAGTACAGCAATTTCGATTTATCTCATAGAAGGTTGTCAAAATAATGTTTTTACCTCAAAATTAGAATTCAGTATCTGAAGGAATAATATCTACCCATCTATATAGGTCACATTGCACGCAGCTAGTGGGTCTTTCCACTGAATATTTCATGATGACTCCTTCACGATCGATCGATAGCACTTACTGCAATAAATGTTTCTTTTATTACGGTGAGAAAGGCCGCATTTTGTAAAGATAATAACATGAGAATCGATACACCTTGTGAGAAAGAACACGTAATGTACTTTACGATGAATATTCTTAAATTATCATGTTGTTATTGTAATGAAAAATATTCATCGTTTTTTTTTAATGGATACCTATTTTCGCGTATTTAAGGCATTGGCCTTCAATACGCGAAAATATAGCTACTAGCACATCTCCCTGAACAAGCTATCGAGCTTGTTCAGGGGGATGTGCTAAGGTAGCCCTCGAAATGAATTTTTTCTTGCGTTTTTTGCAATTTGCAGGTCAGTGTCAGGTTGTATGTTGATTAAAATATGATTCGCGACCGTAACAAGTATGGCTTTACAGAATTATAATCATTAGAATCAGCAATACAAATTGGCTTAAGTAAGTCACGATTTCATGAAATAGTCATTCAATACTGTAAAATATTTATGAACTTAGAGAGTTGTATTGATGATTTTAAATTACCTATTTATTTTTATTTTACAGAAAGCTTACAGAGTAATAACACAATTAAAAATCTGTGATAGGTAGTAAAATTATGTAATGTGTAATTATGTAATGTATTAATAATTGGTAGTATAATGATTATAATTGTATAAATAAATATTTGATACGGCCGAGAATCATATTTAGATCAACATACAACCTGATACTGAACTGCAAATTGTAAAAAAATTTAGTTTTCTTAAAAATTTTTTCTTGTATTCTGTTTATTTTTTTTATGTTTTTTTTTGTTTCTCTTGGACTTGCCTTCTCTTCTCTTCTTGGATTATTGTGTATAATGTGTGTCCTATTTTTTTAACCTACTTCCAAAAAGGAGGAGGTTCTATGTTCGACTTTATGTATGTTTTTTTTTTTTTTATGTATGTTCACCGATATCTCCGCCAATTGTGGACCGATTTTGAAAATTATTTTTTTGTTTAAAAGGGTAAGCTCCCGAGGTGGTCCCATATAAATTTTATTAACTTTGCTTATATAGTTTTTGAGTTAGCTTCAATAATACATATTTTTCCCACTAAGTTTATATGGACGATATGATGATTAACTTCCTGTCACTGTTATTTATTGCAGTTAGTGGTATTGGATATTGTGTGGGGTAGGTACCACAACTAAAAAGTGAAAAATAAAAACTTTTTACAAAAAAAAATAAACCGACTTCCAACAAAAACCACTACAAAGTGAAAAATAACTTTAATTTCGGAAGTCGGTGGCAAAAAACGAAAATTAAAAAACAAAGACACCGACTTCCGAAATTAAAGTTATTTTTCACTTTGTAGTGGTTTTTTTTGGAAGTCGGTTTAATTTTTATTTTTTTAATATATCCAGATCACTTTGAAGGGACACTGGTTTCTAAGATACAGGTACATAAACCTAGTTTAGAAGTCAGGATTTTTCACTCTGGAGCACTAAATCAAGCCAAATTTAGATCAAAATAATGTAAATGCATTTATGGAGAAATTAAAGAAAAGGAAAGAAAGAATTTCGCGGGTTACCCTGGCGCTTTCGCCTTAAATAAACAATACGAATATTTTAAAATTAAGATTTTTTTTTAAATCAGAACGAATGCCGCCATCTTGTTTATACAATACCATTTCTGTGACAATTCCACAAATGACATCATAACAGTATTTTAGTTTAAAGTTAGTCGAAAAATTTTTAAATACAGCATGTAAGATCGTTGAACGTCTTCCGCAGATCCTTGAAAGATATGAAAAGATCTCACCAGATTAGCTGGGTCCTGCAGCAGTTATTCCCTTTTCCTTACTGGACCACTCGCCGAGATCAGGAACGTTTAGTCCACCCACTTTTGTACTGCTTTAATGTATTATTTGGCGACATACAGTCGCAACAACAGAAAAAACAAAAAAAATATAAACACTGTGTTTTCAATGCCCGGCTTCTAGATTAAACAACATTGTGGTGTGCACATTTCACTAAACGTAAAGTAAAAAACTTTGGCGGGAGCGTTCGTGCTCTTCAAATCCGACGACCAAAAATCGGATTCAGTTGAGGTAAAATGAAACAAAATAAATTCCAAACATAATAAGTATTTATCTACCAATTTATTCAGGCGACAGTATAAACCTCAATTAAATACAGTATAATTTCGACCACCGCTCCGATAGCGAGGGCAACACAAGTTGCGATTCGACTGTACATCTTCAGAGTCTGTGGTACAATCGCGACAGGCGCCGGCAGTGGTGGCGACACGTCGGCTATGACTTCTACGTCACGCCTCTGCCGGCCGAGAGGGAACACTGCGCGCCATGGAGCATCCTGGAATAACTGGTTGTTTAAAGATGGAATTTGATGATTTTTTTGTGTGGTCATCGACCACAGTTAGAATAGTCACTACAAATATCAGTAAAAAAGAAAATTATTCAAAAAACAAAAAACCCGACTGCAAAAAAACACATACATAACTGAAAAGAGAAAAACAAGCATTATAATCTATAGAATTTTGGTATCGCAGGCGGGGACTAACAAAAGTTAGGTATACCATATTTCCGGTTATTATTGTTATATTATTATTGTCCCCGCCTGCGATACCAAAATTCTATAGATTATAATGCTTGTTTTTCTCTTTTCAGTTATGTATGTGTTTTTTTGCAGTCGGGTTTTTTGTTTTTTGAATAATTTTCTTTATTTCAAGTTTTTTAGTTTTATCTATATATCTTAATTTGGAATTGACTAGTTACCAGCTTTTATTTGATACCAATATTGTTGAAATTTATTTAAAAAAAAACGTTCCCCTCCCTTTTTTTGTACTTGCAAATGCAATACATAAATATTATATAGCCTATGTCACTTCTACGATTAAGATGAATCTAACGACACCTCCTATGTTAAAATCCATCAAGCCGTTTAGGCTACAGAGCGTGCCAAAGAAATAGACATACATACATACATACATACATACATACATACATACTCTCGAAAAACATTACCCTCCTTCTGGGGCTGTCGGGTAAAAAAAAAACATTGTGCACGTAAACTTCACAGAGGTGATTAAAACGTCAAAGGAAACAAAAAAAAAAATTTACTCATTCTTCAAGTAACAACGCTACCAGTGGTCATCGAACCCCAAACAAAATACTTCATATCATTTTTATTTTTATTTAATCGTGTTCAGGTATGCCGTACCAGCGCCTGCGTCTGCGGAAATCAATCAGCTTAGCCTATCGCAGTCGACTCCTGGACCTAAGCCTCTCCCAAACTGCGCTACAACACCCTGTCCTCCGCCTTCCACATCCAGTCTGTCACTTGCTTAAGGTTGTCGGTCCATCTAACTGGGGGGCGTCCCACTCTACCAGGACTCGTCTGCTCCACCAGCCATCGCTCCTTCGACAAATATGGTCAGCCCACTGCCACTTCAGTTTGCTTACTCTGCAACCTATGCCGCCGGTAATTCCAGTTCTTTTCCAGATAATTTAATTTCTGATTTTATCCTTCAAAGAAACTCCGAGCATAGCCCGACTGTCAGTGTCCACGTTTCGTCACCGTATGTCATAACGGGCAGGACGCACTGCGGAGATCGCATGCTGTATTTGGCTGGACAAATTGGCTGGGCGGGGCACATTGCTCGTAGAACAGATAGCCGATGGGGTGAAAGATTCTGGAGTGGCGACCGCGTACCGGAAGACGAAGCGTTGGAAGGCCTCCCACAAGATGGACCGCTGACCTTGTGAAGGCCTCAGGAATCCGCTAGATGCGGGAAGCACAGAATCGGTCGAAGTGGCGGTGCTTGGGGGAGGCCTATGTCCAGCAGTGGACGTCTTTTGGCTGAAATGATGATGATGATGATAAGTATAGGATAGGTATTAATGACAGGCGATACAAATGTTCTATTGTGTTAGTGTGATCCTGTAATTCAGTCCTGAAAGTTGTCTGTAAGTTTCAAGCAGGCGTTACACCAACGTATTGTGACGTATACCTACTTTATACGCGTCTATGAAGCTAAGTTATCATAGACAACATCCTAATTGTGTAACACACGATCAATCACAATCTAAATTATTTTGAAGGATATAAGAGCTCAATTGTCCGAAAGACTGATGCAGCTCGATAACATTAAAATTTTATTGTGTCTCATTAGTGACAGTCAAGCGGATAATAAAAGTTAAAGTATAAGTTAAATAAAGGCTAATAATAATCCATTGCTTCATAACTTCGAAAAATTTGTTTGCTCAACAACGTAAATAACGCAATGAATGTTGTTGAATTGTCAAAATTAAACCCATTGTTACTCCGCAGGAGGCATAAGAGTTAAGTGCTCTGTGTTTCTACGCAGTACCAGCGAAATTAAGGAAAGGTGCTATGAATAATCAACGAGTACCTTGTCAAAAACGATGGCTGGATTCAGTTCTTGAGGCATCAGCGCTGACTGGAGATCCGCGTCACTCAGTATTTTATTCTAGAAGCATTCAAATAATTACACGAAGTTAATAATTAGGAAAAACAGGTTACCGAGGAGAGTTGTCTGGCTTGTGATTGGAGAGGTTTTTATCCAGCTGTAGACTGTTACAGGAATAGTGATAATGACTAATACGATGGTTTTACCACATAATTCTACTGAAGGTTGGCTCCCTTTGAATTTATCGTGTAGCGTCGCGCGATAGTTCAGCGCTGGAAAAGAACTAAAACAAACAAACAAACATTGTTATGCTGATGTGTGTGACAGCTACGTCGTACACTTGCGTCACGTCATTGTGCTGTCTTTGTGTTTTTCTAGTGTCTGCGCATTGAGCGACCAACAGCTGGATGCTACTTTTTTCGACGAGTTCACAGCTGTGTATGTAGACATATTTATATCTTTGTTGGGTCCATACAACGAGCAACTGCCCCGTTGGTCTCGTGGTTGCAAGCGCGACTGCTAAGCGTGGTCCTGGGTTCGATTCCCGGGTCGGGCAAAGCGTTATTGAGTTTTTCCATTAGGAATTTCTTAGTAACAGCCCGGAGTTTAGAAGTTGGCGGTGTGATACCCCCGTGCCTCGGAAAGTACGTTAAGCCGTTGGTCCTGCGCCTGATCTCTCTTCGGTCGTGTCGGATTGCCGTCCCATCGGACTATGAGAGTGAGGGAAGAGAGAGTGCACCTGTGTCTGCGCACACACTTGTGCAGTATAATATCTCCCGCGCCGAAGGCTAATCTCCTTTGAGAATGGCCGCCATGGCCGAATTATGGTCTGGAGGACTAAGTACCTAACTGCTATACAACGAGTGAAGACAGGCGCACGCGCACGTAGACACGCTTCACGATTCGAGTGATGCGACTTGCGATAACGTAGCTCCTTTCATTTGATCGGACTATCGTGGTCCGACAATGTAAAGGAAGCTATGCTAATTTCTAAAGCTAATTTCAGCAGGTGGTGATGGCAACTTTGTACCAAAGTTGATGGAGGCAGATTGTCCGCCTGCTATCACAAAATTGCGTTTTGACAGTTCGAGCGCCCGATGCATCGCATAAGTAGCAATTTGGCAGTTGTAATTATGCTTATTATGAGTTATATTATAATAAAGTTTTTGTTTTTTTAATTTTAATTTCCTATGAACCAACGTTTATAAATACCCGTATAAATTTTACGTAAAAATTTATGAATGTAGAAAGGAGAAATTTACAGTTAATTCTGAGCGTTTTTATGACTTTTAATTGGATTTTTTTTAGATATCCCATAATTATTTCAAAATTCTGAGGCCGCTATGAACTACAACACTTTTTAAAAGATCTTATTTTAATTTTTTTATTTCATTTGCTATGTACAATAGTTCTAACCACGAGCTCAAAAAAGTCGCGCATTTTTTGAAAAACTTGCTTCGGAATTATGGCTTTATATAAACAATTAAGAAAAAATTGCAAAAAGCGAGGCCGCTATGTACTATACTAATAACTATTCTCCACAGCTCAATAAGTCTTTCAGTTACTCAGATCAAGAACGCCAAAGTTGCCCATTTAACGCAAAAATCACCGTCGAAATCAGTCGAAATGTAATAGGGCTCTTAAAGGGATCCAGTGACCACGATCTTGGAAATGAAGATGCATTGTGCAAACGATAGTCGCGGGCTCGAACTCACTGGTGGGCGTAGCCAAAAAGCACACTCTATCACCTGGCATCGTGTCCGACAGAGATCTGTGATGAACTACTAGATGCTAGTCTACACGCAGAACGTCCAGTTCGCACGCACACAAACACCATTCCGAACTATTTTAGTAAAAAGAGCGCGTAAACAATTACGAAATGTCTTTTGGAGAATTAAGTTTCATGAAAAAACCACCGCATAAATCAATAACAAATAAATATCGAACTCTCGGTGGAGGTGTGTCGGTGGTGACTTTGTTTTGGAGATTTTACACTTCTTTTATTACTTATTTACGCCCAAACTTGCGTTAAAATTAACAAGAAAAACGAATCTTTGTTGGCTCATAACTTTTTAATGGCTTTTTATTTTACTGTTCTGTTTCCGCACAGACAACATTTATAATGAGACAAAACGATATCATGTATGTACAAAGTCAATCAGTGGAGTAAAACCCTCCGAAATTGCATGGAAAAAACTTTTTACAAAAAAAAGAACAACCGACTTCCGAAAAAGACACTACAAAGTCAAAAATAACTTTAATTTCGGAAGTCGGTGTATTTGGTTTTGAACTTTCGTTTTTTGCCACCGACTTCCGAAATTAAAGTTATTTTTGACTTTGTAGTGTCTTTTTCGGAAGTCGGTTGTTCTTTTTTTTGTAAAAAGTTTTTATTTTGCACTTTTTAGTTGTGGTACCTACCCCATACAAATTCGAATACCACTAACCTGCTATGTAAATAACAGTGATTGGAAGTTATCATTATATCATCCATATATACTAAGTAGGAAAAATACGTATTATTGAAGCTAACTCAAAAACTATCCAAGTAAAGTTAATAAAATTTATATGGGACCACCTCGGGAGCATACCCTTTCAAACAAAAAAACAATTTTCAAAATCGGTCCACAATTGACGGAGTAATCGCGTAACAAACATACAAAAAAAAAAAAAAAAAACATACAGACGAATTGAGAACCTCCTCCTTTTGGAAGTCGGTTAAAAATAACAACTAGTTCCATCTTAATAATAATCTCCTATTTACTGACACATTCGTTAACACATTCAGTGCCGGGAGCCCTCCTGGAGGGTTCACCTAGTCGCATATGGGATGCCGGGAGCCCTCGCGGAGGGCTCATTTTAAATGTAGGTTTTTCTTAGCGAATTCAGCATTATAAACCGTGAAAATACAATCAGATGTATATTTTAACAAGATTTATTAGCATATGCGTTGGTTTTGAAATCAAAGAAAAACGGCATTAGGTTTAAAACCGTGTTATAAAACACTGTAAAACGAAGTGAAATAGTGTTTTCTGGGGGTCTTGTCGCTATACGACAAGTAGTTTCTAACCTTTTAATTTTTTTGTGATTATTGTAACTGCGAACAAAAAATCTAATTTTGTTGATTTTTTTGTTCGCGGTTGACCATCCGCGATGGTCAACTTTAGCGCAAACTTAATGCCGAGAACCCTCCCGGAGGGTTCACTTGTAATATGTATGGCGGCATGGCGTATGAGCTCGACGAAAATGAGTGGAGTCCAAAGTGTTATAAAAACAACTACAGTAAGTAATTTTCCCCTTTTATTAATATTCGTGCTCATTTTTCAAAACTAAAAGGGTATATTTATCATGTTTGTGACAGTATAATGTTGTGTGATGGATTGAATCGGCCTTCGAAGGAACTAATGCAGCCATTATGGTCGACGGGTGTATCGATTAGCTTATAAATTATTTAGCAGCTGTGTTATATTTGCATCGCTTTGTAGTCCAGTTTTGCTGTATTAAATTAATGTTAGCTTTGCCACACAACGTGGCAGTGCCAACAGTATTTTGCACACGTTACCAGTCGACAGCGATGCGGACCATTCTTTCGACGCAATATTGCGTCGAAAGAAATCACCGTCGAAATCAGTCGAAATGTAATATGTTTATGGTTGGTTATGAGCTCTATTACATTTCGACTGATTTCGACGGTGATTTTTGCGTTAAATGGGCAACTTTGGCGTTCTTATTCTGAGTAACCGAAAGACTTTGACAACTATAACTTATTGAGTGATGGACAACAGCTATTAGTATAGTCCATAGCGGCCTCGCTTTATGCAATTTTTTCTTAATTATTTATATAAAGCCAAAATTCCGAAGCAAATTTTTCAAAAAATTCGCGACGGCACTATTTTCGAACTGTCAAAACGCAATTTTGTGATAGACCGCTTAAGTTCAGATTTTTTTTTTCTGTTTATAAATGGTTAATTAAGTATGAGTAGTTTACACAATCATCATCATTCTCCTGCTTTTATCCCAATTTACACATTTAATACTATCTATGCTCTACAGAAAAGGGCTGTTCGAGCCATTTACAACATAGGTCCGAGAGATTCTCTTCGAGAAAAATTATTAAAGAATTGTGCATTCTGACTGTAGCTTCACAAATTCACAATATATATTTGAAAACCTTGTACAGAAAAATATATCAAAAGAAAATGTCCGATATTCATAGTTTAAATACCAGAAAAAAACACAACCTTGCTGTACATCGCACTCGTCTCCACAGAGTAGGCAACTCGTTCATGGGTGAATGTAACGCTTTTACAACAAACTACCCATTGACATTCTAAACTTACCCATTAAACGATTTATAAGCTGCAATAAAACCAAACTGTGTAAAAAAGGGTACTATCAATTGTCACTCTGGTGCTGCTGTTTGCCGATGACATCGTTCTTGTCGGTGAGGATGAACCTGAGATCCAGAGCAGATTGGAGAAAATTAAATGGCATCAGAACCAAAACTGTCTCTCTAGTTCTGGAGCCATAGCGCTTGATGGCACCCTTCTCCCAGTCTGCTCCGACTTCGGTATCTCGGTTCACTCATGCAAAGCGATGGCGAAGTAGATCGGGCACAGAATTAACACTGGATGGATGAAATGGCAGCAGGTCACAGGAACAATCTGTGACTCCCGCATTCCCTCGATGCTGGATTTCGCGTCAACATCAGTGTGATGCATAGTTCGTGTATGGTGATGTAGATACCACGACAACCCTCATGTCATGTTCTATTTCTATAATATATTCAGCGATCGATAGGTAAGTAATTGTACCGAGTCAGTTCGCGTTTGTAAGTTGCTGCATTGAATATTATAGAAACGCATGAACATGTGCAAAACTCCGCCATTATTCTAATACCTCCTGGTATTAGAATAATGGCGGTTATGCTACCTGAGGGCCTAGACAAAGTAACATTCGATTAGCGACAACGCTAGTAGAAAAGTCAAAAATGTATGGGATTGACAAAAGCTATCGAAACGTCACGTGATCATAGCTCAACGAATAGAAATTAGCTAGACAATATTTAACATCATTCCATTCATACAGCCTCGAACGATAACTTGCTAACGAAAGACCAGAGACAATATGTAATTTTTATCGAAGAAACCAATGGATCAGACGATAGCGAAACGTAGTGTAGGTATGTCGTTGAAGCGATAGCGATTGTCGAAATAGAATCGCTCCGAAGCGAATGTCATTTGTCTAGGCCCTCTGGATAGATTAATATGGTCTATTGATCGCTCAGTTTGTCGTTATTAAGGATATGGTTATTAATATGACAGTGTCAATATGAAATGAAATGAAATGAAATGAAATGAAATGAAATTGTTTATTCTGTAAATAGGATATTGGAATCACTTTTACACGTCATATTAAAATGTATGTTAAAAATTAGCTAGATGAGTTCGGCGTTTCCTATCTGACTACTCTGAGAAGAAAGGCCGAAACAAACTCAGAGGTCACAGTCTCTTTTAAAGTCCAGACATAATCTTGGTCAGGCCATATGAGGACCATGTAGACTAATGTCTGAAATGGTCTTTTGAGGAAAGAACCATACAGCTTTGAGTGGACCTGTCCAGTCAGTGCAAGCATTTGTCAGTAATCGCGGAGCTCAACTCTGAACTTAAGGAGCTCAACTCGACGAACAGTACCAAAGAAAGGACATTTGGGTAGGCCGCATAAACTACTCAAACTGCCAGACCATCATTAAATTAAAACTAACTGAGAAAGAAAAGAAAATAGAGAAGAGAAAAAAAAAAAAAATATCCACATAGTCCTCACATTCACAATAATTAAAATAATATAATACTTTACAAAGTAATCATGTCATTTTGTATGTAATATTCAACAATGTCAATGTTTATATAAAACTGGTATAATTTGATGATTTTACTGAATAATTATAATGTCAATTTTCAAGGTTTTATTACAAGGTTTAGCAGAGCGAGCAGCTCAATCCCATGCTTTTTTATCTTCTAAATAATCGGAAATTCTATAATACCCTTTTTTACAAAGTTTGGTTTTAATGAAGTTTTTAAATCGTTTAATGGGTAAGTTTCGAATGTCAATGGGAAGTTTGTTGTAAAAGCGTATACATTGACCCATGAACGAGTTGCTTACTCTGTGGAGACGAGTGTGATGTACAGCAAGGTTGTGTTTATTCCTGGTATTTAAACTATGAATATCGGACATTTTCTTAAAATTTGATATATTTTTCTGTACATACAATAGGTTTTCTAATATATATATTGAGAAGCTACAGTCAGAATGCCTATTTCTTTGAATTTTTCTCGAAGGGAATCTCTCGGACCTAGGTTGTAAATGGCTCGAACAGCCCTTTTCTGTAGAACAAAGATAGTATTAATGTCCGAACAGGTTCCCCAGAGAAGAATCCCATATGACATAAGACTATGAAAATAACTAAAATAAACAATTCTGGCTGTATCTACGTCCGTTATCTGTCTAATTTTTTTAACAGCATAGGCGGCCGAACTTAGCCTTCCTGACAATTTTTCTATGTGTGGGCCCCATTGCAATTTACCGTCAATAGTGATTCCAAGAAAAACTGTCGACTCAACAGGGTTCAGTTCTATTCCATTAACTTGAACCTTGGTAGTTAGCTGCCTGACATTTGGCGTTGAAAATTTAATGAGTTTAGTCTTTTTTTCATTCAGGAGAAGATTATTTACATTAAACCAATGCACCACTTTAGAGAGTGCATCGTTAACTTGCTCAAAGTTGACTAACTGACGTTTGATTTTAAAAATAAGGGAAGTGTCATCTGCAAATAATACGATCTTGTGATTATCCCTTATATGGTAAGGTAAGTCGTTTATATAAATCAAAAATAAGAAAGGACCTAGAATTGAACCCTGCGGAACGCCCATGGTGACCGCGGATCCTGAAGATCTCTTGCCATTAACATCGACCCTTTGAATTCTATTGTTCAGATAAGAAGTCAAAAGGTCGAGAGCCTTGTCCCTCATACCATAGTGGTACAGTTTCCTGATGAGTGTATCATGATGTACGCAATCGAAAGCCTTGGACAAGTCGCAGAAAATGCCAAGAGCATCTTGCGATTCCTCCCAGGCCTCGAATATGCTCTTCAGTAACTCCACGCCCGCGTCTGTAGTTGAACGACCCTTTGTAAAACCAAACTGTTTCAGATGTAGTAAATTAAGTGCATTGAAATGTCCTAACATTTGTTTCAAAATTAATTTTTCAAAGATCTTACTCAAAGTAGGTAATATCGAAATAGGCCGAAAATTTGTGGGATCAGTTGTGCTGCCAGATTTGAACAGTGGAATCACTTTGCTAAGTTTCATCAGATCAGGAAATACACCAGATGCAATACAAGAGTTAAAAACAATTGCTAAAAAGGGTGAAATAACATCAATTATTGAAGACATGGTATGTACTGATAATCCCCAAAGGTCAGCAGTTTTTTTCACATCAAGATCCTTAAAAGATTCTATAATGTCTTTAGCAGTAGCAATTTTGAATTCAAAAAGTTTTTCACATTCTGGTACACATTCTTTTAGTATTGAGTAAGCAGAAGTGGAGGATGACGATGACAGAGTTTTGGTTGTTAAAATGGGAATATTAGTGAAGAAATTTTCAAACTCAGTTGCCACCTCTACGTCTGCCTTAATATCTACATCATTAATTTTTAGATGGAAGTCACGATTCCGTACTGTCGTTCTTCCCGTTTCTGAATTAATAATATTCCAAGTTGTTTTAATTTTATTTCCAGAAGATATTATTTTATTTTTAATGTGAATGGCTTTTGCTGAGGAACAGGCTCTTTTAAAAGTTTTAGAATATTTCTTAACATATTCTTTAAAAGTTTCATCATGGTTGTATGTTTTTTCATGATACAATTCAAATAACCTTTGCCTACTTTTGTAAATACCTGGTGTTGCCCAATCACTAAATATAACGCGATCACAAACAGGCAATGTTTTTGGGGTGAAAACCTTCCTAAACTCACAATTGATGAGGTTAAATAATAAAGTATAAGCTTTATCCGGGTCGTCGTGATAAGGCAAACCTGGTAGTTTTTCCATTAAATTATTTTTAAATTGTCCTAATCGACTTTTATTTACAGGAACAAAACTCACAAGTTTTCTTTGAGCTCTGACTGCTTTCTGAGGGAAAGTGACTAACTGGCCACAGTGATCAGAGTCCAACTCATTTATAATTAAATGGCTAGAAGGTTTTAACTTTGTAAAAATATTGTCAATACAGGTAGCACTAGTGGCAGTTATTCTAGTCGGCTCGAAGAAAATATTGTACAAATTATATGATTTTAATAAAGTTATGAATTTATTTACTACAGCAGATTTTTCCAGTATATTAATGTTGAAATCTCCACAGACAACAACTGTTTTATTACTGTTACAAGTCTTTAATAATACTTCTTCCATATATTTCTCAAAAATATCATATGAAGCACATGGGGGCCTGTACACACTCAATACAATGAACTGCTCAAGCTCAATGCAAGCTATTTCAATTACTCGCTCAACCGAGAGGCTCACAATATCTTTACGTTCTTTAAATTTCATATTTTTACGAACAATTATTAGAGAGCCACCACGTATCATATTAACTCTGCTGAATGAGCTGGCTACCTCGTGGTTGTTAAAGCTGAACATGAACTGATGGACTTTTAACCAATGTTCAGTTACACATAGGATATCAATATAGCTACAGTTCATGAACAGCTCCAATTCTAATTCCTTACCGATCACACCCTGTATATTTTGATGAACAATTTTTAGAATATTATTATTATATTTATTTAGGTTACTGCAATTTGATGGGTGTGATATTAAACCAGTATTTAAATTTTCTTCATTTATTAAGCAAGAGGGTTCCTCTATTGTCCTAGTTTCTAATTTAAATGACAATCAATGTCAATAGTTGTTGCCAAATTATTGGCAGAATTATTTAAAATGTCATTGCATTGCTCAAAAGAAGCAAGTTGTTTAGCCAAGTTTTTGGCTGAAATACAAAAAAAATATGATAGCGACACAGCTATCTGTCTTTTGTAATAGTTGGCAAGATAGTACATAACAATATTATGTCTATCTTTTGTCAAATACAAATTGTTTCCAATATAATTGTTGGTATCAACTAAATGAAATAAATTATTATTAAATGTCAAGTTATGCAATGTCATATTAATTGTAAATCTTAAGTTATTTTCTTCCTGTGGCAAACTGTTACTGTAAGGGAATGTAAACAACACAATTTTTCTTAAACTAAGATTAGACAATGTTCTATAGTATTGGAGCAATTCTCCTTTGTTCACATTTCCCCTGTTACCCATAAAAATTAATAATATAGTGTCCTTGTTAAAGTTACATTTAATAATTTCTTTCATAATATCAAATAAAGAACAACCAGGCATACAGTAATTTATTATGGATTGTCCCGGATATTCATCTGTCAACAAATGGCCTAAGTCCTTTCCAATCTCATCGCAAAATAGTACTATATCATTTGTTACAATCTGCTTACATTGTTTATTGGAACCAATAATAGTAGGAAACGACAAATCCACACAGGGCTGCGGTAAGGTGGTATTGCATGTTGTCAATGAATGGTCCGGGGTAAGTACATTAGATGTTGTTTGACACTACTCACAGTTGTTTGTTTGTGAGTTTACCAGCTCATTCATTGCCAACACGTATTCCCTCATTAGATCTTCAGAGGTATTATATTTGTTAGTCATTGAACTAAGTTTCTCCTGTAAATGGTCAAGTTCAGATTGCAAGTACTCTGTGTCAATGTTGTATCTCCTAGTACTTTGCTCCAAATTAAAAGAATACAAATCTAATTGTTTAAGTAAATTCAGTCTTTCTCTATTTAATTTCACATTTTTAATAAAGAACTTTTGTCTTTTAACCATCTTTTGTGTTTTAGTAATGTATTTATTAATTTTTATGTATTTTTTAAGTTTGTTTTTACTGGTGACTACCCTCAATGAATGATGTGACTTTGAATCATCACCTGTTAAGTCTATTGTGTATGAGGGGTTTATAGCAGAAAGCATTGATGGGGCAATAGGCATCAACTCATTGAACAGACTTTGATTCAGCGAGGCGGTGATGTTAAGATTTGTGGTCTGAAGTTCTGTTATTTGACTTTGAGCCTCATGTAGCCGCTGTTGTAGTAAATGGTTGTGACTAAGAGCTTGTTCATACTCTACGCTACATTGGCTGAACCCGTCCACAACAAGCTGAAGTCTATCCCGTTCTTCTATGGCATCAGTGTATTGAGTATATATCTGAGCCATTTCAGTTTTTAACTTCCTATTCCTTTCATGGGCACCCAAGAGAACCCTTTCATTGTCATCTATTTCCTTATTCAGTTGGTCACAGGACTCCCTTGACGCCTTTAATTCGCTCAAAGCCTGATTGAGTTTGGACTCTTCGAGGCGAGCACGGGCGCTGCGAGTCATAATCATGATTATAAGGTTAAGGAAGCGACAAGAAATTGAAAGAGAGAAGGTAGTTGTGGCAGTAGTTTAATTAAGAGATAAAAAAATTAAGAGTTTAATAAAAGGAAAAATGAGATTAGATGTACAAAGGAGTTCTGTCACCAAACCAAACAGAGGTTATGTTTACGTTTAAAGGTCATTGGCATCAAAGTAGCCGTATTAAAAGTGAACAATATAATGCTGGTGAAATTTTAGTACGTAAACAAACGAATATCAAGTAAAATGTAAAGAATTGTACCTGTTATCGAGATGACAATGCAAAATTCCCTTGTGCCGGCAACTGTCACCGATTCACATTGAAATATTTACACTTATTTTGCACTTAGTATGTGAATCTAATACAAAATACACATTATTATCCTATTTACTTGATGAGTAATTGGAAATAGGCTTTAAAAACAAAGAAATTTAATATTTAAAAGATTAAAATTACAAGAACCAATTTAAATCAGCTGTTAGCTGTAGTGTTGCCACAGGAAACTATGACAGTGTCAATATGACAGTGTCAATATGACAGTGTCAATATGACAGTGTCAATATGACAGTGTCAATATGACAGTGTCAATATGACAGTGTCAATATGACAGTGTCAATATGACAGTGTCAATATGACAGTGTCAATATGACAGTGTCAATATGACAGTGTCAATATGACAGTGTCAATATGACAGTGTCAATATGACAGTGTCAATATGACAGTATGTAAATACAATGTTATCCACATTGTATTTACATACTACAATACAACAATAAATGAAAAACCCGCAATACTAATGTGTAAGAGTATTTTGGAAGTAATCAAATAACGTAATTAGAAAAATGAGTTTTGCAAACAAATTAAATAGTAGTGTATGCTGATCCACCCTAAACCTATAAATTCCGTTTATCCAACTAGGCCTAGGTTGGATTCTTGGATATACATTTCCGAGTATCCACCTCAGGGTGGATTTTTGTGGTGGATAAAAGGAATAACCCGAGCCGACTACGGATTTTACCGATCTTCTACTAGCTATATTGACTAAACTATTGAATTATTCGATTGAATTTATGTATGCAGAATGGGAACGTCATTAGAGACGCCGTTTAATTTATGTTGTTGTCGGTTCTATCCATGGGCGTACCCAGGGGGGGGGGGCAGGGGAGGGCAGCTGCCCCCCCTGGATTTTGTATGCGTAAGTACTGTTGTCGATAAAAGTTATGATACAGTCACGTTAAGAACTTAAGACTTACTTTACAATTGCAATATTATGCATTAATTTGAGAAAAACCGCGCTGCGCGGCCTTGCATGTTGCTATCATGCATTTCGACTTAAAAAGGGAGGAGGAGGAAAAAGTAAAAAAAAAAAAAAAAGTAAAAAGGGATATTCGCCCATTTTTGAAGTGAAAATTTCTTTAGCGGCGTTGTGCACTTTTTGGGATGGGTAAAAAATTTTAAACTCGCGTCAGAACGTGCCGTAAGATCCGTTGCCTAGCAACCGACAAAGTAAATATCAAAATAAATAGTCTTTGACATTACGTAAAGATTGCGTAAGAAATTTTACCTATATTGATGGATAAAAAAAACGAAGTGTATAGAGTGCCGTGAGTTTCTTGTGGCACTCTAGTGTCACTGCCTCGGCCCGGCTAGGGTGCCGTGAGCGTTGCATTGTCACTGTCACTTG
The DNA here is from genome assembly GCA_948150665.1 of Conistra vaccinii. NCBI lineage: Eukaryota > Metazoa > Arthropoda > Insecta > Lepidoptera > Noctuidae > Conistra > Conistra vaccinii. The sequence continues at coordinate 14,110,258 of OX411341.1, read as the reverse complement.
TTATTTAGGTTAGGTTAGGTTAGAACTGTGACCACACAACGCACGAGCCGAGCGAGCGTAGCGAGCGGTGCCGCGGTAGCGGCCGGCGAAGTGCCAGAATGTAATGTTTTGGGAATGTGGTGTTTTACAGCGATCTAACCTCGACAATCAAACAAAATACCAAGTGACGTGACTTAGTGACAGTGACAATGACAATCCAATGCTTGCGGCACTTGAGCCGGGCCGAGGCGGTGTTACTAGGGTGCCTGTAGTGGCACTTTATCCGATAGGGATAGAGTGCCAATGGTGGCACTCTATACACTGCCTAAAAAAAAAGCAGTCAAAACATACTTCATGAAAAGTGTTTAAATAAATTGTTTATTTTTGTTAGACTATATTTTGAAAATAAATAAATATACTACTACTACTACTAATGAATATTGTAAATAACCACATAAATTGTAGTACTTTTATACTGATAAATAAAGCAATTCGTGCGAAATTATTCCCTAACCATTCCAAAATATTCAAAAATGCACAACGTTAATGTTCAAGTTTTCACTTCTGCCAGCACTCCCGGAGTGCAACCCGTTGTTTTTTTTTTGTTTACAATGTAAGTAAATCGAAATTTTCGTCAATTGTGGACCAATTTAAAAAAATCTTTTTTCATTTGAAAAAAAAAATTTCAATTTCAGTCCACAATTGACGAAAATATCGATGAACGTACTAAGATAATTTTTTTTAATATTCAGACGAACATAGAACCTCTTTTTTAAAATTCGTTTAAAAATACGCGAACGCAGCATTTAAAAAACTAAGTAAAACATGTACGGGGGAAATTTCTGATTTGCCCCCCCCTGGGTCAAAAGTTGTGTACGCCCATGAGTTCTACCTCGTATAAACCTTTTGTAAAAAAAGCAAGAGCGAGTCGCACACGAAGGGTATCGTGCCCCCGTACAAACTGTGAAAATTCAACTGTTTACCTATTACAATTCATGAGATACAGCCCGCTGACAGACAGACGGACAGCGGAGGCTTTTGTAATAGGTTCCTTTGGTAACGGGTTCCATTCCCTTCTGTTACGGAACCTTTAAATAAGTCGAGTATTTTTTTTACAATAAAAAAATCTTGGGATGCAATTTCCTGTAGTTTTCATTCTCGTCTATCTTTAGCTATACTTAAAATCCTGATCGTTAATCCAATGCGCCAGTGGTTTTATTTCATTAAAGCTATAAATATCCTCGTTCCCACCTCTCTAAACACGGCCTCACTATAATTTATAATCCTATGCCCACTGATTTCCCGAGGGCACTTTAAATTGACCGGGACTCGAGTACCTAACAACGCCTCTATATATCCCTTACGCATTTATCATCGTTGGCCATGTTTGTATTTTTTTAAGCTATTGCATAGCTTTTATCGCGGGCCTTGACCGTGGAGACCGAATCCAGAAATTCCGTAACGAAAATACCTAACGCCTAACGAGAGTGTTGTATTGAAAATAATGTTTAACTGTTTGACAACAAAGTTCAAATTTACTTAGACGAATGATCTAACGAGAGTGTTGTATTGAAAATTATGTTTTACTGTTTGACAACAAAGTTCAAATTTACTTAGACGAATGATCCTTGACTATTAATAGTTAAATTAAAACCTTTTTATTAGTTTGATGTTCCTATTACGTTGTGTCAAGTTTTAAAAACTATAAATGTGAATAACAGTTCCTGTCAATGACACCATTGTATTTCTTGTATTCGGGTTAATATTTTACAATTGCATAAGTTGATAAAAAATGCTATGCAATAGCTTTACCGCGGCAGTCCCCGAGTGCCACACGTCTTTTTTTCTATAGATTTGTGTTTGACCTTTTATACACAAGAAAAAACCAAAACCGAAGAAGCGCGAGTCGGAATCTAAATTCTGAAAGTAGGCAACACCTCGCGAATAGATGATTTCGCAATTTTTATTAATTTGGCAATATTACTGTATGAAAATATGAAATGTGGCTAACTTGCGAACTAGACTGAAACTGTCGATCGAGCCTTTAGAAACCGATAACAATAAAAATTCTATTGTGTCTCGTTAGTGACAGTTAATCATATATTTATAATGGATTGCAATTATTAATTAGCCTGTATTGTCCCACTGCAGGGCAAAGGCCTCTCTCTCTCTCTTCCACACAATTCTGTCTGTTGCTAGTATTGCCCAGTCCTTTCGGTAAGAGTCAAGCTCGTCCCGCCATCTTCGTCTCGGCCTGCCACGATGTCGTCGAGCGTTTAGTGGGTCCCAATCGGTGGTTCTCTTAGCCCATTTTTCATCTGACATGCCTGAGACAATTATAACACTGAATTTCATGTAACCGTTTTAGGTGTAAAAAAGGCATTTAGAAAGTTTCCAAATACTTTTTTTTACTTCTAAAACAAAAATATGTTATGTTACGATATTAATTATTGCATTTCATAATCAATATTTTAGTTCACTAGTTAGCCACATTTCTTAATTCCATACAGTAACATTGCCAAATTAATGAAATCAGATTAATATTTGACAGCTTTGTCGTTGCCCAATTTCTGTATAACTCTCCTAGTTATAATTGCTGCTACTGGGCGTTTTGGGGGACTGCCTTATGTATTTTTTTAAGTGCTGAATCTCAGCCTTGTTTGAATAAATGACTTTTGAATTTGAATTTGCAATTTCTCTCTAGTAGCCGTAAATACTTTAAAAATCAGAGTCGTGCTATCGACGAGAGCTAAGGCACTGATATGGTTAATTAGGGAAACCTACCTAATACTACAGTATTATAAAGTAACAGTACACATATCCAATAAATGCTATGCTAGATCGGCCTGTGGCGCCATCTACATCGCCACATGCAAACTATGCAGCACACTGGCGTCACGCAAAATCCTGCATCGCGCAAGCATAGTTTGATGGCGCGATTAGCATACTTATATAAAACGTCGCGACATCAATATCGGGCAGTTGCCCACCAGGCTACACCCGTCTGGTCTGAGGTTACCCCCTTTTATATGAAGGATGAGTGAACTTTACACCCTGTTCCTCATATATCATTACCGCAAACAGTTCCGGCTTACGATCACCGAGCAAGCAACATCCGGTTTCGACTAACTGGAACTGGTCAGAGGATCCTCCCGTTTCTATGGAGAATGGTTCCTCATACATAGGCTAATATTCTTTGTTTTCATTCAAATCACAACATTATTCCATTCCGTATCTGGGGAAGGGCGTTGTTAGCTGCGCTACAGTTTATACTTTTGCAGCTATCATCGTTTTATTTGTTGTCTCTTGTGTCTTGTGTTATTGTTCCAAAATAAACTTTTTATATTTTCTTTGGTAAGTAAAAGCATTCTTACTAATCTTACTATCCATTTAAATAGTCAAATTAACATACAACACATTTTATTTGGTTTCTACATTGCAATTGCCTACAATGATAGTAGTTACACCAAGCGCTAGTTAGCTTTCCCCGCAAACTTTTATAAAACAAAAATATACTAAACCCGAGTTTCTTACAGACAGATAGACATCGCAATTTAGTTTAACGGTAAACATGATGGTAGGTAAAGTCACGAACATAATAAGGCCATCTTGACAACAGATATAATACAATGTGGAGACTACCATACAACAAAAAATTAAAATACTGGCACTACTAATGCTTAAGAGTATTTTGGAACTGTCAAATAAATCCTAGCTTTGAAATAAGAAAATGAGTTTTTCAAACAAATTAAATGTAATGTATCCATATCCCATATCCATATCCTAAGCCACCCTAGATCCACCCTAAGCCTATAAATTCCGTTTATCCAACTAGGCCTTGGGTGAATTCTCGGGCATACATTTCAGGATATCCACGTTAGGGTGGATTTTTGGGGTGGATAAACGAAATAGCCCGAGCCGACTATGGATTTTGCCGAGCTATAATGACTAAACTATTGAATATATTCAATTGAATTTTTGTATACAGAATGGGAACGTCATTACGGACACGCCATTTAATTTTTTGTTGTATGTCGTCTCCACCTTGTATATATGTGAACATCTGTGGAAGGCATTATACTAGTGGCAAGACAAATAAGTGACATCGAAAGAACACCAATACTTTCTGACGAGGCAAGCAACGCTAAAATATAAGATGCTGCATCAGCGTCAAAAAGAAGTGTCACCTCTTAGAATGCAATAATATCGGCCATGTCTCGCGTTAAAAATATCTGTCAACTCAGTTCATTTCAGAAGAATGTGATACCTCGTTTTGATCAAAAATATCTGACATTACTTTGGCCGCATAAATATCTGACAGTAATGTTTGTTAGCTGCTACTTGTATATGACAGATAACCAATATATTTGTTGTCTTCATAGGAACCTAAATTAATGAATCATGAAATCAGACATTATTGTTGAACTGTCCATAGTAATATTTATGTTCGTGACCGTACCTACTGTTGCATAAAAAAATAAGTTTACTAAAGTAAAATGGTCGCGTTGCAGAGACAACGAAATAATGCAATTACCAACTAGTTTTTATTTCTGTTTTTTTGCAAAAGTTTTTAACTGTCATTGTAGATATGCTTAACCAATCTGCCTGCACTTTTGTGGGGACGGCTTCCTGTTTAAACGGATGCAACTGAATACCAGTATTTTACCCCCTTGGTGGTCAGACTTTTGTACTTCTGACTATGAATGGTAGCCGGGACCAACGGCTTAGCATAGGTACGTTCCGAGGCACGGAGGGGTCTCGATATGTGATGGATGGTCACCCATCCACGAAATGACCCCGCCAACCTTCGATCGACCCGTGCAGCTGTTATCATTTAACCACGACCCCTCAAAAATATTTTAGCTGCGGTTGTATTTTTCCAAATTTTTATTAACAGTCAAAAGACAAAAGTCTTCGAAATCAAGGCACAATCGGAAATTCTGCAACTATATCTGGAATACACCTACGATGTTTTTTAAGAAACACAATTTTGTCCTTAGAATAGATAAACTCTCTTCTTCAAATCTAGGTACAATCAGAAATTCTGCAACTATATCGGTAATAGACTTACGATGTTTTTTAAGAAACACAATTTTGTCTTTAGATAAACTCTCTTCTTCAATGTCCTTGGCAGCCTAATGTCCGTTTTCACTCATTTTATAAGCGATACCTAAATGAATGTTCAAATAAAAGTGAGTGTTGAATTTTCAACTGAGTGTTAAAAATCCAACAGCGTGCTTTTTTTGAAAACGGGTACTTATTAGAATTTTATATTTAGGTAAGTTAATTAATATAAAGAAATGACTTACACCAAAACTGTGTCCACAGACGTCATTTAAAATTGCAAAAAGAAGGAAAATAGATAATAACTTAAACATTGCTCTTTAGTAAAATCTCAGTTACTAGTCATGCCTAAAGAAATTGAGTTATAAAAAAAAACAGGAAACAGGATAAAATAAATTATATTTGTTGCTACATGCATTTTTATGTTCAACATAAAATTTGAGAACGATTTTCTACAAATCGAATAAAAATATGGCGTTTGCTGTTGTGTTATTTTTAATTATTTCTTCTGTTTTTGCACACATCGATGTGGATGACCAGGTAAGAGAATTAAAGAATTTTTCCATCATAAAAAAATCAACCTGTATGTATATGTATACAGCGTGTATTTGAAAGGTGTGGTCATATTATTATTAAAAAAGGGTTAGACCATCAAACTGAACAACTTACTCAATGGGACCAACATAATAACTGCGAAAAAAAAATCAGCATTCCCATACATTTGGTTCGACTTTTCGAGCCAATTTTTTTTTATTTCAATCTTCAATCAGAACAACAAACAGCTACAACTACTTAAACAAGAAATTCATTAAAAATATTACAGACAATATTGCAGCCCACAACGCTGTTCACAGATTAGCTACATGATACTAAGGCTGCCTGTCCACTGGAGCGGAGGAGAAAAGAGGAGCGGAGATGTGCCAATATTAACCAATAGAATCTTGACTCCGTCCCTGAGTTTAGATCAGTGATCCTGAGTCAAGATTCTATTGGTTTATATTGGCACATCTCCGCTCCTCTTTTCTCCTCTCCGCTCCAGTGGACAGGCAGCCTTACAGTCAAAATAATCGCTAAAGTTACAAATACATTTTTGTTTATTGTTTCTTAACTAACGTGTTTAATTTATTTAGTATAAATCTATATAAATCTTAAAAAAAACGAATGTATGGGAAACCTGATAATTATTTTTGTTGAAATACTGACTATTCAGTCGACTTCACCGAAACGTTATCATCGAAAACGAACGTCGTCATTTTGGTTTTGAAACAACAAGGTCTATTTGTCTCTGAACTTTCAACTTTATTGAAGTTTGAATTTTCTGGGAATTTTTGTCAAAATTGGTAAAGCTATGAGGTCGATTATCCCAAATTCCACGTTAGAAAAACGGTCACTACAATCGTTATGAACATCATTAACTCAGCCTGTCGCTGTCCACTGCTGTCCTCCGCCTTCCGCATCCAGTCTGTCCCAGCCACCTTCTAAGGTCGACGGTCCATCTAGTTGGGGTGTGTCCCACACTACGCTTACGCCGATACGCGTTCTCCACTCCAGGACTCGTCTGCTCCACCGGCCATCGGTCCTTCGACAAACATGGCCAGCCCACTGCCACTTCAGCTTGCTTATTCTCAAGCTATGTCGGTCATTCCAGTTCTTTTCCGTATAACTTCATTTCTGATTTTATCCTTTAAAGAAACTTCAAGCTTAACCCGCTCCATCGCGAGCTGAGCGACCTAGAACTGCAACAAGTCGACTGAACAGCCCGACTGTCAGTCGATTGTCTGACTGTAGTTATGAACATGCTGTTTAATTAATAATTATATTTTTTCTGCTCATCCTTTTTGGTAGAATCATACGAGTAATTATCTTGTAACGTAGTTTTTATCTATATCTGTTAGCAGAATCCGTTGCCTTTGAAAGACAAGACATCATCTTAAAAGTGTCTTTCATCCTAACTTGCAGATATATATAAATTGATTCTAGTCGCCCCTTCCAAAAGGTAGTTTTCGTATGGAGAAGAATGGGCAAGAAACTTAACGTTTACTATGTACGTTAACGTCTACGTTACTCTTTTAAAACGTTTTCAAAATATTTTGTATACAATATAAGTGAAGATGATGCACCTGGAATAAATAACATTACCACGATAAGTAAAAATAATGAAAAATTAAGCAATGACAGATAAATTAATTATGTGATAGATACATGATGCGCACATATTTACAAACATTGTAAAATTATGCGATATTCCTAACATTTTAACAAGTAATACTAATAAGTCAGTGTGTGATTTCAAGTTTTCACATAATGTTAAATCAAGTTTATAAAAAATTATAAATTATACAATTAAATTAGCAACCAGTTTCATTTTGTCTATGTATAATTAGGTAGGGCCTAATAACACATAAATATCTCCAAGGTCAAAAATATCAATTTATGTTCATAAACAACAAAAAGCATATTAGGTTACATTACTAGAATAAAAAGAAAACATAAAGTAAGAAATGACAAGGTATGTACAGTTAAACAAACAATTTTTTTTCAGCGCTTTTTCCAGCCCCGGATGAAAAGAGGGGCGTCTGGTGCACTGCACATAGTCACGAATCATGCGCAGCCGATACATGCTGACGTCAAGTCTGAAACAGCCAATGATAACAACGAGAAGGCCGTCAGTGAACAGGTTAATGATTTTAAGTATCAATTTGAAAGAATATAGTGATTACGACAGAAGAATAGGAAGGATGAAACATGGAAATCCTGTCCATGAGAGAGACTAAGTCTAGAATGTTAATGATGATGTTATAACAGTGTCAGCAGAGAAAATAGTCTTCAGAAGCTCAGTTTCAAACTCAAACTCAAATCATTTATCTAGGTATTACTTTAGAGTGCTTATCCTAAAAGTTGGCAACATCGCAAATAGCTGTCAAATATTTACCTGTTTTGATTAATTTGGCAATATTAATGTATGGAAATATGTAATGTGGCTAACTAGTGAACTAAAATATTGATTATGAAATGCAATAACTAATATCGTAACACCGAATAATTAGTTTTAGATGTATAAAAAGTAAATATTTGGAAACTTTCCAAATGTCTTTTTACACCTAAAACGGTTACAACATCAAATTCAGTGTTGTAATTGCAATTCATTATTGCAATATATCTCGGAGTTCAGTGTGCCTCTTGACAAAGGCCTCCTCTAACGATTGCCATTGCTTTCTGTCTTTTTTAACTCTTCTCCAGTTTGGACCAGCTGTGAGACTAAATTCCCATCTTTTCCGTTTTTTTTTTTTTTTTTTTTTTTTCCGCAGGAGTGGAAAATCCTCTTAGGACGCCCCAAACTGCCTCGCTCAGTACGAGCCAGCCTGGGCAGTGTCGGATTCACCTCTGGTGCCTACCGCCTAAAAACCACTCCTGCATCTAGGTCTTATTACTGATTTTAAATTCAGTACTTCTTACTTTGGTAACAAATGATCTTTGAGCCTGGGCCTACTTTGTGCAAGAGAACTAGGTTAGTGCTCGTATAAAACTCCAACCCAGCCCCGCCGCTTAAGCGGGCCCAGATTTTTCTGAGCTTTAGGATGTTAGTATGGTTAGTATGTATATATATGACGGCGTCAGCGATGGCTGAGCGATAGACCCGTCATCATGAGGATTCGGTGGTATAGGGTCCATTTTATAAGCGTTTGTAAAATAATAACACCACGTGTAATTATAACCTCACTTTTTAATCACAAACGCAATACACAATTCAAATAGCACTTTATCACTACACACAGTATAACTAGGTACTTAATTACGCTAGGCAAACCGACAGTTTCATATTAGACAAGTGCCTCGACCTGTGTCTCAAAGTGAACTGCCAACTTTTCGCTCCGCACTTTCCAACACGACTCTGTCCACGTACCGTCATTCAAAAAAAATAACAAATGACGTTACGGCGTTTGCCCTACTACTACAGTAATCAATTGAGTGACTTTTATTAAAATGATATCGTTATCCACGACACGGCCAGCCTGACATGTTACACGTCCTCGTGTATTCCAGTATCTGTAACAAAATAACCAACTTAAAAGCGTCCGCGCACACTCGGCCAACCTGACCGTGCCGTTACATTACATCAACTACAAGTACGTTTTTATAACCAAATAAACTTCTAAATAGTCTAAGCTAAACACAAAAGGTTCCTCTAAGTCTCATAATTATCGAATCTCAATTCATCACATCATCAACGCAATAGATCACATACATCAATAGCCCGGCTGCCCCAGCAGCTAGTGACAATTCACTATTGTCACCCATATCGTCATCACCTCATGTGATACGACCAACACTTCATCTAGAGTCCCAGACTCCCAGGTCAATACATGACCACACAATAGTCTCTTCCGAGACCCGGGTCCTCGCCACACCACTAGCTGCCCATCGCTCCCTGAATAACTACCAATAGTCACAGTTACGACTACAGACTAGTGCGTGCAGTGCGACCTAGCTATCGTATGTGTTCTATTTGCTGGTGGAGGCACCCTCCTCACCATCTTCTACATCAGGCAAATCTAACTCAACTGGTACATCACTTAGAGGAATCCTTCGTACGCGATCATGGGCGTACTTGTATGTTCGATTTCCAGTCAAAGACTTCAATAGGTAACGATCACCATCAAGCAACTCTACAATTTTTAATGGTCCCTTGTATTTTGGGTCCAACTTAGTTTGATTTCTTTCTTCATTTTGAATTAAAACCAAATCACCAACATCAAATTTAACTAATTTAGCTTTACTCTTATCAAATCTAGATTTTTCATAATTAGCACTCTTTTCCATATTCGTTACCGCTTGCTCTCTTGTCTTATTAATATCAACCTCGCATTCTGAATCGTCTAAAGTTAAAAGATTTAATGGTCTAGCTACACGTCCTATCAAAAGCTCAAGTGGGCTCGCCCCTGTTACGCGATGGACAGAGGAGTTTAAGGCTAGTTGAACGTCTCCTAGCGCTTCTTGCCAAGACCTATCAGACGTTTCTACGGCCGTAAGCATACTTTTCAAAGTACTCATTGTCCTTTCAACTTGGCCATTTGCACGACTTGAACCCGTAGCGATTAAATGTAGAGAAACACCATGAGACTCACAAAAATCTTTAAATTCTTTACTCGCGAAGCATCTACCCTGGTCTGCAATAATTCGAGCAGGAGCTCCAAACAGAGACACACTAGATTTAATAGCTTTAATTGCGTTGGTTGAATCTATTCTGAGAGTATGGTACATAAGAACAAATTTAGTGAACGCATCAATCAAAACTATTACGTACTCCTTGGAATCATTTTTGCCGCTAAGTTTTCCGGTTATGTCGACATGCACAGTATGCCACGGGACACTAATCTTGGGGATTGGATGAAGTTCGGCTTGGACACGACCCGAATGTGACTTTGACAGCTTGCAAGTTATACATCCATCGACAAACTTACGGACGTACCTAGCCATGTGCTCGAACCAATAATGCTCGTATACTCTTTCAAGGGTCTTCTCCCACCCAAGGTGCATAAGAGATTCGTGCACATGGTTAATCACTGACCAGCGAAAGGCTCGGGGGACTATTGGGAGACAACGAGTACGATTCTTTCTTTGCACCCTGCGATGTAGGACACCTAAGCGCATTTCGTAGGTGTTAGCAATATCAGACGGTAATTGACTATTTTTGAGTTTAGTTACAATGGACTGAATCTCTGGATCACGCAACTGTTCTGCCAAAAGCCAATTTTCTGATAAGGTAGCGAGATCAACACGCTTTTGTTCAACTTTTGAGACACTTACGGTATCTGAAGATGGTAAAGTATTTCGGGAAAAGAAATCAACATGAGCCATACGACGTCCCTCACGATAATTGATTTGAAAATCGAAAGCTTGCAAAAAGGCCCACCATCGATGTACACGAGGAGTAATGTCAACTTTGTTACGTGAAGCCTTTAACGAATTACAATCAGTAATAACTACAAAATGCCTACCCTGCAAATAATGCCTAAAGTGCTTCACCGCATTTACCACAGCTAGAGTTTCCAACTCATAAGAGTGGTATTTAGACTCAGCTTTCGCGGTTCGCTTACTAAAGTACTCAACTACTAAAAGCTCACTGTCCACCTTCTGGAATAAAATAGCGCCATAACCAATTGCACTAGCGTCGCTATGTAATTCAGTTGGAAGTTCAGGATTAAAAATAGTCAACACCGGTTTAGTCGTCAAAGCCGAAATCATCTGCTGTCTTATTTGCTCATGCTCTGGTTTCCACGTGAATTCCTTAGCGGTAGTCAGCAAAAATAAAGGGGTCATAATTTGAGAAAAGTTTTTAATAAACTTCCGAAAATACGAGGCAAGACCAATAAATTGTCGGAGCTGATGAACGCTCTCGGGTGGAGGTAATTTCGTCAAAGCTTCCGTCTTTCTGGGGTCAGGTCTAAGCTCACCAGCAGTAATATCATAGCCTAAAAATTCGACATGACGCTTCAGGAAGGTACACTTAGAAACGTTTAAAGAAAATCCGGCTTTAGTTAGGGCTTCTAACACTTCACGCAGCCTAAAGAGACCCTGCTCCTCAGAACCTGATGGTATCAAAATATCATCCAAGTACAGTACCACATACGAAAAGGGCAAATCACCTAAAGCATTAGATACCGCTCTTTGAAATACACTAGGCGCGTTCCGTAGTCCAAAAGGCATGGCGAGGTACTCGAACTGCCCGTCGGGAGTGATGAAGGCTGTACGTTCAATACTATCAGGATCTCGGATTGGAATTTGATTAAAACCGCTAGCACAGTCCAAACACGTGTAAAAGTTCGCACCAGATAACCTAGCCACTTGATCTGCTATAAGAGGTAACGGGAACCTATCAGGTACAGTATTAGAGTTCAACTCGCGATAATCTACCACCATACGATCAGAACCGTCACGCTTCTTTACAAGTAAGATTGGACTTGCAAATGGAGACTGACTAGGGCGAATGATATTAGCATCCATCAATTCCCTAACCTTAGAACGTACCACCTGCCTCTCGTCTGGACTAAGTCTGTAAGGTCTACGATATACAGTGCGGTTCGGATCTTGAAGTCTGATTTTTAGTTCACCAGTTGTGACACGAGTGCGGGGTAAACTATCAATAAAAGCGTGAGAAAATTCTTTAAGCAAAGTTAAAAGAGAGTCTTTGTTTAGAATATCTGTATCTACATCATTAAGATTATACACAGGTATAGGCTCATAACTACAAGCTGCAATAGACTTTTGTTTCGAAATTATCAAAGACGAATCAGACATGTTGATTGTACAACCCTGTTTTAAAATTTCACGCCCAATCATTACATCATATTTTAAACAATCGTCAGGTAAAACGTGAAATAAAATTGACAAATTATTATCATTAATAAGCACGTCGCAAAGAATTTGTTCAGTACACACTAGGTTAGCGAAACCTATGCCTTGTATACGAATAATTGCGTGTGTACGTTCACCATTAAAACTACTGCTAACAGATTGTTTAACAAGAGAGCATTCGGCACCGAAATCAAAATAAAAATAGTACGACTCACCAGATAGTTCAAATTGACCATAAACACCTGCCACCTGGCAGCTATCGACGCGCCGCACGGTGCCGGTACTGGTTCCGCTGCTATAGGCCACATGACCTGCAGACGATGGGCCACCAGCGCCCTGGTTGTCACGATGACACTTGGATGCAATATGACCGCTTTCACCGCAACGGTAACATATCACTTGTTTACTGGTTCCAGGCGCAGCCGTCGACACCGATTGTCCCTTATTGTTGTTAGCGATAGACACCGGTTTTATAAACTTTGAGCGGCAATCAACCGCTTTATGTCCTGGTTTACCGCAATTATGACACTTGAACACAGAGTTTTGCATTTTAAAACGTTTCACATCCGGTCCATCTGCTCGTCCAGTAGATCCGTTGCTACGGTCAAACTTCCGCTTCAAACTAGCACTAGCCTTCACTTCTTGCAGCAATTTATTACGGGTCTTAATTTCACTCGTAAATGCCAGACGATAAAGCCTCGAATCAAATTGAGCAATGTGAGCGAGTACATAAGAAGAGGCAATTTCTTCATGGCTCAGATTCTTCCATTTAGTCAACAGCGACGTCATTATTCGACTCGCGTATGCTGCCAGACATTCACCTTCCTTTGGTTTGCCGTTATTCAGATTAATATGCGCCGCCGCGAGCGTCTCCGACGAATCATAGCGTGCAAGAAACAACTCACGAAAATGATGCCACGTCATACCCACGTGTGAGATTTGCGACAGCCATGACGAGGCGCCACCCTTGAGTGCCTTACTGAGAGCTATGATGAGCGATGCTCCCTCCAGTGGGCGTTCATCCATGCAGATGTCAACTGTAGCGCACCAAGCACGTGGATCAGAATCCGGTTGCTCTGGATTAATCTCCGGCAGAGCTATCTTGGACGACGAGGCTGGGGTTTTAATAGCCTCGATCAACTGCATCATATTCCTCTGCTGAAGGTCAAACATAGTACGCCAGTGAGATTCAGATCCCACTTCTGATGACGGCGTCAGCGATGGCTGAGCGATAGACCCGTCATCATGAGGATTCGGTGGTATAGGGTCCATTTTATAAGCGTTTGTAAAATAATAACACCACGTGTAATTATAACCTCACTTTTTAATCACAAACGCAATACACAATTCAAATAGCACTTTATCACTACACACAGTATAACTAGGTACTTAATTACGCTAGGCAAACCGACAGTTTCATATTAGACAAGTGCCTCGACCTGTGTCTCAAAGTGAACTGCCAACTTTTCGCTCCGCACTTTCCAACACGACTCTGTCCACGTACCGTCATTAAAAAAAAATAACAAATGACGTTACGGCGTTTGCCCTACTACTACAGTAATCAATTGAGTGACTTTTATTAAAATGATATCGTTATCCACGACATATATATATTATATAATTATATATAATTTTTTTTTTTTTTTTTTTTTTTTTCCATCTTTTCCGTTGTCGACCTCTATTACTTTTGCCAACTCTAGGGTACCATTCTGTCAAAATTTTACTCTATTTATCCTGGGGGCTCACATGTGACTCGCCCATCTCCATTTCATTTGGTCTATCTTAGTGAGGATGTCTGTCACTCTTCTCCTGGCTCTTATACATGCGTTCCTTTCTCTGTCCAGTTTCTTAATACCCAGCATGCTATGCTCCTCTCCATAGCTCTCTGGCAGTAGTCCAACATATTCTGTGGTGTTTGGAGAGAGCCCAGGTTTCGCATCCGTACGTAACGCAAGGGAGAATGTAGGTGTTAAAGACTTTGCACTTAGTTTTATTACTAAGATCTGTTGCTTTCATAATCTCTGTCATTCTTCTTCTGATTTCTTTGGCTTTCCGGTCTCTTTTACTCGTTCCTTTTGTTAGCATAGCATAATCAAATCAGACTATAATGTTCCCACTGCTGGGACGCAGGCCTACTCTCGGTGAGAGGGAGTGGGCCGTAATCCACCACCCGGGCCCAGTGCGGGTGGGTAGATGCACATATCTGCGAATTTTGGGTTCTAGAAAATGTCTGTTTCCTTACGATGTTTTCATTCTGTAGACTTGCTGTTGTAAACTGATTAAAATAATGATTAAGTTTGTACCTAATTAAAATATCCTAATGTTATTTTTTTCTGAACATAACATTGAGTAGGTAAACTGAAATAACATAATGGAAAGTCAAATTATAGAAGCAACAAGAATAATGTACCCAGGATTTTGTAATATCTTTATTTAAAAGAGTGTCCTTGGAATTTCTTGGCCGTTCTTCTCCATAGAGTTCTACGTTTTAGAATCTACGTTTTGAAATGGGCAACCAGCTTCAACTTTCTGACTAACTGACCGACTATTTGACAATTCAAAAGTGCCTGTAAATGGTTTAATTGAAATAAATGCTTTGAGTTTGAGTTCAAACAAAGTACAGTATGACACAACTTAGATGTAGCATCGGCAAAATTGGTAAAACCGATCACCATCCGAACTGAGTGCGCCTTCAAAATCATCAATCTTTATTACTGCTTCCGGTGAAAATGATCTTTCGAAAACGCTATAACTTGTAAAGTCTTATAGCGAAATACATTCGTGAAATTGAAATGAATGAATGAAAATGTTCAAATCTATGCTACATCTAAGTTGTGTCGTACTGTACCTATGTTGATGCTGCGATAAGTATAGGAGGGTAGTATAGCATTTGATAATTTCCAGCAATGCCGCATAGGTAGTGGCCCAGCACACATTGAACCTGGCGTAGGATTTAAGGTAATCAGTACACCAGTATTACCAGTATTACCTGTTCCACCGCCGGCGATTAACTAGAAGCGAGTAGCGCTAGCAACTAAGAACGAGTTGACGAGCAACGAGCAGTGAGTGCGCAATGGTGACGAGTGGTATGCGTATCTATGTACAGTTCGCGTCAAATAACTTTGCCGCTCTGAAGTAGACTACAAATGACTGCGCAGTAGTCAATCTGCTTTATAAAACAGTAGTGCGCATGCCAGCGCGCATGCGCAACCTAACTTCAGAGCGGCAAAGTTATTTGACGCGAACTGTAAGCGTGAGTCTCTCAGCAAGTGTTCCGCCCGCCAAGTGGGCGTCGCTGAGCGAGGACTCTCTTTGATAGCTCTTGTCACTGCGACAAACGCGTACTCGCTGGCGGCATTGTGAACCGTCAGAGATAAATGTATCTCTTTTACTCACACAGGACCTACAATCTTTTGTCCGTTCCTTGAGCGAGCAATCGTTGATAGGTAGTCGCTTCCTCGTCGGAGGTGGGACAGGTGCCTTAGGTAATTATTCATATTTAGCTCAAGCTGTTTGGTCTCAAATCGCCTAGAATTTACTTAAATATATATATATATATAAAACGACCCCAAAATGTATGGCAAAAGGCTAAGTAGATGATGCTGATGGTTTTCTATAAAGCGTTCTATAATTTCAGGTAACGCCACCCGAAGATGCAGTAAGAACGTCAGAGCAGAAATCTTTGAGAAGATTCTTCGCACCGCCGTCAACCCTGGCATTAATCAGAAGCATCAGCAGGGTTCTCACACTCGTAATTTTGTTCATATCAGCGGTGTTGGAGTTCTACCCGACCCTCCAACATTTGATAAATATTATTATAAATTTTGTGAATGCTCAATAAAGATTGGAATTGATAATGTTGTTTTCTTCCCCTATTATTTGGTTTTTGTATCGTTCAAGTGCTTCTAGACCCTCTTGTAAAACGCCTGTCTGGGTTCGAACCTGCGACTTACAACTCGTAAGTCGCGGCCGTTACCACTGGGCCACCACTGCTCATCAGGAGATTAAAAACTTCTAATATAAATAGAATCAATCTCAAAACACAGTCACATGTCATGTAAAATAATTATAATTCTAGCCACCATGATGAATCGATTAATGATGTTTTTGGAAATTAGTACAAACATAAGATTACAATGTTGACCGTCATTGTTCGTCATTAGCTGCGATGGAACGATCCCCTGTGTAATATTTTTAATAACTTTATTTAAAAAAATATGAAAATCATGAAGATAGTGGTTACAGTGTGTTTGATTCTAATGACAACGTGTTTTGCTGCGGAGAATGCTACTGTAAGTCAAGTTTTTAATATTATTGTAGTAAATATTTGTAAATAAGAATTTTACAATCATTGTTATTGAGTCATTCATCTATTTGATCATAATTTCGATTGATTATAAATACTGTTCTTCTCTAATAAGGTTCTATTAAAATAGATGGACAAACTTTTAGAAATCATTCAGACTGCTAAAATAAGGACAAAGGTAACAAAAATAATAAGAGAGATACTTACAAGAAAAATAAATCGGCTAACGAAAATAAATTAAAAATGTTGGTTACCCAATGCCATTTATTATTTTAGGTCAATATATTTTAATTATTGTTTTTTTGCTTGGATATTATATCTTTCGTTAGACGTACTGAACGCTGCTGTGTTCAAATTTGCCCATCTATTTTAAAGGCATTTTGTATATTATTATGAATAATAATGTTCCTGAAGAAGAAAATACTTATGTAATAATTACGATCTTCTTATTTATATTAAACATGTTTAGCAAAGCGTGTCAAATAAAAAAAATATTTTATCAAATCTTGATACACGTGACATGATTTAATATAAATACTGTAATGGAGATTTGATTGTATAAATTAAATTAAATGTTCACGCTTTAATTTTTATATGTGGCGTTCAAATATAAACATACAAGTATGACCTCGTCATTGATTAAATCTTATTTTTTATAAAGACATTATTTTAGCTATAGATATAATTATCCAAAAATATCATTATAGACAGCGTATTCCCACAAACATTGCAACACGAATTATATCTGCATTATTATTTAAAATATAAAACTCTCGTATTCAATGATAAATAATATTATACTTAATAATACATATTACAACTTGATTTAATTCTGAAATGTTATTGAAATCTCACAAATTAAATACTTTGACATATTCGTAATCATTTGTTTATTGTGTTTTTCAGACGGAATTAGAACAACAACTAAAAGTCCAGAAACGTGAGAAACAGTATCTAATAGAAGATGATCCTAACGAAAATGAAGGACCGGAGCAAAAACGAGATGAAAGACAAAGTATTCCAGTTAAAAATAATCATAATCTAGATCCCAAGGGAAACTCAAGAATAATAAATATACGCCTTAAGCCAACTCCTAATATTCTGGCAGCGCCCAAGCAAGCCTTAAAACCTGGAGTTTTGCAAAAACCAGTTAATTATCGAATAGACACAACACCACAAAGAATACCAACAAAAATACCAGTTATTCTTAAAACTGCAAAGGTCATACCTAGTCCAGCACATGTTTTACGATTAAAAATGTTAGAAAATCAAATTAACGAGTCCAAATCGAATTTGAATAAAGAAAATATTTTGTGTCCCAATACTGTTGCTCCGCCAACTTTGTTAAAAGACAGTTTACCATATTTTACTATTGAAGATAAAACAACTCGTAGAACAGAAAGTAGGTCAAGTCCAAATAATATTATTGATGAAACACCAAATCTCGTTAGTAATGCAACTCTAAATACAGATGGTGAAGAAAGTTTGGGCAATGATGGGAAAAAATCTCTGAATAAAGATAGTAATGATTCGTTAAACGAAGGTAAAGATGACCAAATCACTTCTAATTCAGATAGAAAAGCAACTCGCCGTAAAAATAAAGCGAATTCTGACAATTCTGAAACTGCGCAAAAACCAGTTCATTTCTTTGTAGATGAACCTGAACCGTTACCACCATCAACTAGAAGACAGCAAACGTCTGAAAACACGGCTTCTCAAAGTAAAGAAGTTACACCTAATAAAATAAAAGAAATGCCAATTGTAAAAAAGGGGAATAACAAACCTAAAAAAGACGAACCTGGAAAAAAAGACAATGAAAATGATGATGAGGCTAATGACCCAGATGTAATACGGATATCAAATGGAACACACCTAATAAGTATAAAAAAGATTCGAAATGACAGGCATAAAATTGAACGTTTAGTTTCACGTGATGGAGAAGAAAATACTGTTCCAACTGAAGAGAGAATTGTAAATCAAGAACCACCAAAGCCAAAACTAGAGAAGCCAGTAGATGAACCAGAAAAACATTATTTTAGTGTTACAGATAAAAGTAATACAGGCATAGAACAAAAGATGGGTTTAACTGGGCTCGCGTTTAGAGATAGTAAAAGTAAGGAGGAAAAAGGTTAGTAAAGTTGCATACAGAATGAATATATATTTTTTATGGCCTTGTGTGGTGAACATGTTTAAGGTCTCTCTGATGGTAAATGGTTAACGTTACTCATGCACATTTACCAAGACAGGTAGAAGCATTGTAGGTGTATTCTCATCCAAGATACAAAGCTTAAGGCTGCCTGTACACCGGAGCGGAGAGGAGAGGAGAGGAGCGGAGATGTGTCAATATTTACCAATAGAATCAAAACTCCGCTCCAGAGGTGCGATTCTATTGGTTAATTTTCGCACATCTCCACTCCTCTCCTCTCCGCTCCAGTGGACAGGCAGCCCTAATGTGTCATGTGCCTGCACCTAATTACACCGGTACTCACACCCTTCAAACTGGAACAGAGCGGTGGTAGATAGGAATGGTGGTAGTAACTGTCCGGGTTGTGGAGATCAGATAAGCAGTCGCTCAATGTCAAGGTCCTGGTTTTCAGCTGCAGTTGTAGAATAGTTTAAGGGGAGGAGCTCGTGACTAAGTAATAACAAGCCGCACGGGTCGATCCATCAGGTTAATTTAACTGTAGATGAGTTACCTCGATCGATTGTTAACCATCATGCTAAGATAGAGAGTAGAAGACCAGGTAAAGAAGAGGTGATAGGCCTCCACAGTCTTTGCGTGGCTACACCACTAGTTTATGCATCTCATCATGAATCGATAGGCAAGATAAGTTCGAGTAGAGTCGCGGAAGGTCGGGAGGAACATGAGCACGCAGAATAAGCCCGATAAACAAACGTATTCAGCTGCATCAAGTTAGACAGGAAGCTCCCTAACATAGTTGGGAAAAGGCTAGGCAGACGCCCGCGCCAACTACTTGAGGAAACGTTCTTACTACTACTGGAAATGAAACTAGTCTTGGTTATTCGCGATTTTTCTCATTCTTGTCCCCGTTTCAGGCGGCTGTTGGTGTCAGTGCTTACGCTCGGCCTTCCTGTGATGACGATTATATGTAGCAAAATATTCAATAAGACTAGTTTCATTTCGGTAAGTTCTTTTTTGATGACTATTTTTCAGCGTATTTGGGTTTTAATGTAGATCTCAGATATAGAAATAATGATAAAACAATACAAAGTTAGGGACTTAAAATAGAATAACTTAATTTAATAAATGTGTAAAACATTTATTTTGTAGCTTATTACCTACTTGTGCAGTTCTTCCACTCTATGTTTCAGACCAAAACGACTGCATTACAACAACAAAGAATAAATGTGATGAATTTGAAGAAAAGTCGCCAATTGCACCTCTAGTAACTCTACAACCTGCCAACCCACCGACATTTAACGAAGGAATACGAGAATCTTGGAATTACCTTCAAAATCCATATTACAATCCTTATTACCAAAATATCTATGACCAATTTAGAAGAAACTATGGTCTAGCACAAGGCACTCCAAAAATTTATGGGCAAGAAAGTATAGACCCAAGGGATTATGGAGTACAGATCAATCCATATATTTATAGCCAACCAAATACTGACCCAAATGCAGCTGTAATCACCCTGCCATACTATCCAAATGGGAAACCGGCAACAGATACTGATTCTACTCTATACCCCTATTATCCTAATGCTTATGAAAACCGACCACAAATTGATAGCACCCCTTGTCCAGGTCGTACAGATATTCGTCCAGAAACATCGTTGGACAAGATGTGGAGAGATTGGAAAGACATTGAGATAATGAATAGGATAATTGAACCTAATGATACTGAGGCACCATTAGATATTGACATAAGAAGGAGTTTTGATGATAAAACCTGTGGAAATCAAGGTGATTTGATCGGTAAGGTGGCCAACCCATATGCAACATCATCTTTACCTATTAATGTCAATGGAGCTTTAGTATATCCATATGTGAATCCAGGGTATCGATATATGCGCTGATTGGGAATAGTTTGGTAAATATCTTAATTTATATTAGTTTGAATTATATTTTTAATGTTTGTCTAGCTGTGTAGTTTTTATTTTATTGACCACTAGCTTTAAAATTTCATGTTTTATCATAAAATAATGTCCTATGACATTCGGCAACACTGAAGCTTCCCAGTAGTGAAAGAGTTTTCGGAATCAGATCAGTAGTTCCGGAGACTACCCCCTACATACAAACTCACAAATACCTCTTTGTAATATTAGTATATATTGATTTATAGGCGACTGAGAGGGGTTCATGCCTAAATAATAACAGCCGCACGAGTCGATCTTCAAAGTTAAGCAACGCATGCCGGTCGGTCCGTGGATGGGTTACCATCCATTACATACCGAGACCCCTCCGTGCCTCGGAAAGCACGTTAAGCCGTTAGTCCTGGCTGTCATTTGTACATCTTTGACAGTCATTACGAGTAGTCAGAGGCCCGAAAGTTTGACAACCAGTCTTACCAGGGGTATCGTGTTACCCAGTAACTGGACTGTGGAGGTCTGATAGGTAGCCGCTCCATGTACTGGTATTCAGCTGCATCTGGTTAGAATGGAAGCCGACCCCAATGTAGTTGGGAAAAGGCGAGGCAGAAGATTGATTATATAGGCGACTAGAGTTATCTTTCTTTCAATGAAGAAAAATTGTTCTAAGCAATATTTTACTAAACGAAATCTAATAAAGATTTGCAGATGAAATCTAGATGAACCAAGCTTGTAGAACAGCTAGGACTAAGCAACATGCGTCTGCGACGGACTCAACTACTGGGTGCGGCGGACAATTTCCAAATATTCTTTTCAATGCTTCGCACACGTGGCGTCGACTTGCAGAATCGCAACTACAAGCTAGGAGAGTCGTACGCTCT
Source organism: Conistra vaccinii (assembly GCA_948150665.1). Classification (NCBI taxonomy): domain Eukaryota; kingdom Metazoa; phylum Arthropoda; class Insecta; order Lepidoptera; family Noctuidae; genus Conistra; species Conistra vaccinii. The sequence goes on along the minus strand of OX411341.1, from coordinate 14,088,617 downwards.
CGCTACTTTTCGCAGCTACTAGATGCACGGTGCACGCTCACACACGACGACAGTCGTATGCGACAGGTCAGTATCAGTCTTTTGACCTCCTACACGACATCTGTCGTAACGACTAGTCGTAGACGCACACGATAGCTCTGCATCTTTTTGCAGCGAGTAGACGCAGCGACAAGACTCACCATTGGTGCTGGTACTTACTTCTGAAGCCCTCAGTACACGTTGGGCGCGCCCGTCGCTCTGCTCTTTGCGTGATTTGCTTGTATTTTTCAAGGGCTTTTGACCGCGCTTTTTCAAGGGGCTTTAGGTTACTTTAGTATACTTTTAAGACTAAGTTGATGTGTGTTATAATTTAAACTAATTAATAGTATGGATTTCTAAACACAAGATAGTTTTTACAAAACGGAAAAATGTCACACTATTAGATGACAAGCCTCCTAATTCCACATCTCATGGAACTCTTCTTCTTCTTCTCTTCTCTTATTTTTTGTTATTTGTATTTTGTGTTTCTCGAACTGTGTCTAAATAAATTTTATTCTCTCTTTCTTTCTAATCTTAGACATACTTAGAGAATGAACTAATCGTTCCGGTTGGGCAGTGAATACAGACCAAAAAATACGAGAGAGATAAAGCGAATTTGCGGCCAGTGGTTGTCTCTGGACTCTCTGTAGTAGTTCTGCAGGTAAAGGCCGCACAGTCCCTTTGTCTCTTTTTAGATAGTGGTCACTTTTGCGAGGCTAAAGGTCATCGCCCATTATAACAGCACCGCTCCAGCACGGTAGCGCCCCGGCACCGCCTCGAAAAATCTAGTCGTCAACGCGCCATATGCCAGGCGATTGCTAGTCGTCAACGCGCCATATGCAAGGCGACGGCTAGTCGCCAACGCGCCGTCAGCAAGGCGATCGCTCGCTGCCGGCACGCCACCGGCGAGGTAACAGTTTATTGTTTATTCACAAGCAAGGCGTCACCGTGCGGCCGGCGAGGTCTCACCGCGCTTACGGCGAGGCGTCACCCCGCGGACGGTGAGGCGCCGGCGAGCGGGCTCCTCGCTTGAAGCGCGCTGTCGGCCCGACGGGTGACGGCTCGCGGGCCGCTCGCTGCCGGCGAGCCGTCCACTATTTTGTTTAGCCATCGTAAAATAGACTTTAATGCATTTGACTTAAAGTCCTAACTTGATTGACAAGTTATTTGCCGTGTCGGAGCCGTGCTGCTATAATGAGCGATGACCTTAACGCTCAGTCTAATCCTCTTTGTCTGTTATGACAAGTGGAAGTAAGACGGCAAATCGTAATTATCGGGTGCAAAAAAAAAAACAAGACGAAGAAAGCTTGGCTAATTAGCCAAGTTTTGACGTGTGACTTGCAGAGCGTGTATACCTACCTATTTTTACTTATAATAATGTTACAATGGCGTTAAAATATTTCATCGAATTTCGAATAATAACAGTTTTCATTAGCCTAGCATGAAATACTAATGAAATTTTCGCTCGTAAAACAATGCCTTTTCATATTCAAACGAAAGCTTTACCAATTCGTAGCTATAATTAAAAATTTACTCATAGCTTTCAATTATTGAATGGAAATCATTCACGCAGTTTTCAGCTTTATGTGTTTTAACTTTAGCGTGATAATCGTTCGAGGTTTTGAATTCAATTAGCAGAATCACCAGAATATTACGCAAACATTGATAAGGGTGGAATTCCATCGTTTGATTAATGATGTTATCCTATACTATTAAATGAGCAATATTTGTATATGTATACTAGTATATATATATGTATACAGTATGTTAACTAATAGAGGGCGTTCCCGTTAAACCGCAATAGAAAAATATTAACACCGAAAAAAAAAACTTTATTTCATTTTTCAATTATAAAATATTCACAAAAACTATTAAATTCAAATAACATGTAGCGAAATGTGGTTGAACTATAGGTACACCTCTGCCTAACCCTTCGGGGAATACGGCCGTGGTGTTATGTTGTTATGTAAATTATAATACTGACATTAGTATCAATCGATCAATCCATACTTACACTGAGACTCCTTGCCTGTAATTGCCGTAAGATCGCCTGTGTCTACCGTGTCCTGTTACCTGCACGTTGCAGGAGCTGATGGATACTACGGAAGGTGCCAAACTTGTCGCTGGATCGTGTGGCTGACACTGGCATGGCCACCATCAGGGATTTTAATTTTGATAACACAAAAAATTAGTCGATAATTTGTCGAAATTTGTCGCCAAATATCAGAATTTGTCGGTCACTGGTTCAAAAGTTAAAAGGGTTTCTAGGTGGCCAAGCTGGAGAGAGTCTCCCCAGCATGGCCCCATGAAGTTAGGGCACCTAGCGAAGATCTGTTTTCTCCCAAATTTAGTCGATAATTTGTCGAAATTTGTCGCCAAATTTCAGAATCTGTCGGTCACGGGTTCAGAAATTATAAGCGTTTCAAGGTGGCCGAGCTGGGGAGAATCTCCCCAGCTTGGCCCCGTTAAGTTAGGGCACCTAGCGAAGATCTGTTTTCTCCCAAATTTAGTCGATAATTTGTCGAAATTTGTCGCCAATTCACAGATTTTGTCGGTGTGTAATTAAAAAGATATTAAAGAAATCAATTTCTCCATACATTGGTACAAGCAAGTACAAAATACTTTATATAGTTTTTAGATAGTATCTATGATGTTATATGGTAGAATGTTTGTTTCGTCGAATCTGTTTCGAAGATAAGAGAAGAAAAATAGTAATACTTAGTTACGCAATGAGCTGATTGCACGCTACGCACGTCCTCCCGGGAGCCTGTGTCGTGAGTTTACTGCCTGCTTGCACGTCTTCCACACATTGACGGCTGCGCATTTTTTTATTTTTTTTAATGCTGGCTGTATAGAATGTGCGTGTTTTCAACGTTTCATATTTTAAAATGTTTGCAAAAGGTACGATCATTTTAACGTATTAAGTAGGTAAATCATATATTGTTATTTTGGCAACAGAAATTTTAATATTCTAACGTTATAATTTCGTAAAACAGTTGCATGCGACTGTACATCTTGACACCAAATTTCATCTTGAGACCAAGAGCAAGGTTTAATGTTTTCAAAGAAGTTTAAGCCAATCTAACCTACTCATTTAAAACAGAAAAACATATATTAAATTGAGAATTTATCTCTATCTGATATTTCTAAGGACTTTAGACCAATAAAAGTAGAAGTATGTTACACAAATTAATATAAATATTTTTTCGTGGCAATTTTTCGTAAACTTTTCGATCTAGCCCTTGGACTATACCTTAAAAATGGAATTCATTATATCTTCTAAACTAAGACCCGACAAAATCTGTGAATTGGCGACAAATTTCGACAAATTATCGACTAAATTTGGGAGAAAACAGATCTTCGCTAGGTGCCCTAACTTAACGGGGCCAAGCTGGGGAGATTCTCCCCAGCTCGGCCACCTTGAAACGCTTATAATTTCTGAACCCGTGACCGACAGATTCTGAAATTTGGCGACAAATTTCGACAAATTATCGACTAAATTTGGGAGAAAACAGATCTTCGCTAGGTGCCCTAACTTCATGGGGCCATGCTGGGGAGACTCTCTCCAGCTTGGCCACCTAGAAACCCTTATAACTTTTGAACCAGTGACCGACAAATTCTGATATTTGGCGACAAATTTCGACAAATTATCGACTAATTTTTTGTGTTATCAAAATTAAAATCCCTGATGGTGGCCATGCCAGTGTCAGCCACACCGCTGGATCCTGAGCTGACTCTAAGTATTTAGATTGCCATCGAAACGCTAAAGGTGTATCTAAACATTGAGTTTATTCGACTTATTTTAATTTTTAAATAGCTTTTTGTTTTATCTTTTTATTACGGACGCCTTTAACGTGCAAGTCTTTTAACATTGTTCTCACATGTATAATTTCAACATGAATGATGTAAATTATTTTATTTAAAAGAGTGTCCGTGGAGATTCTTTCCCGTTCTTCTCCATTTACTACTCTTTGGAATGGGCAACTAGCTTCATATTTCTGACTGACCGACTCCTTGACAATTCAAAAGTGCCTGTATACGGTTTAATTGAAATAAATTCTTTGAGTTTGAGTTTGAGCGGAAATCGTGCGCGGCTGCCGCGCGTGAACGCTTCTGTCTACCTGCCGCGCACAAACGTTTTTAGGAAACATTCGTCACTAATTGTGTATGGACGTATGAAAGGCTAGGTAGATTGATATTGCCAACTGAAGTGTGCGGCGTGTCTCGGACGTGCCGCGCAGTACTGCCGCGCAAATATGCGTCGGTTTGGTCCTAAATAGAGCGCGGCAGAAATGAGTCCTGAAACGCCGCGTGTTGCTGCACTTTGAACACAATTTTAGAAGAAGAATGCCATGATAAGCCAAAACATTTTCATAATCACCATGCTTGTTAGATGACCAGATGCCATTCAAGTTTTTTCCAAACTATATTGAGGTTGGCTTCCAGTCTAACCGGATGTAGCTGAATACCAGTGCGAATGCCTCCCAATACAATTCATTCACAACAGAATCAAGTAAAAAGTCTTGAGGTAACCTCTACACCAAAATTATGAAGGAGATACATATACCAAAGGCCCACCCATTAACCCCACCCTACCCATGGATGCTACCCATTAACTGGCTTGTGGAGGTCAGATAGGCAGTCGCTCCATGTAAAATACTGGTTACAGCTGCATCAGGTTAGACTGGAAGCCGACCCCAACATAGTTCGGCTTTTCCTAAGTATTCACAGCTGAAAATATGTATGTGTAACTACACAGTAGGTATCTGAAATTATAAACTTTTAGAGCTGATTTTACCAAAGTCAGATATTTTTACGTAAAATAAAATTGTGGCGATTTTTTACAGTTTTTCCGTACAAAAACTGTCAAAAATTCAAAATATATTCACTGCATTACAGTTTGGTCGGAGTCGCTCTAAGAATGTTGTGATAAAGCTAATGTTATATAAGTTTACAATTATAAACGAAAAGCTCACCTTTTTTATAACCTAGCTACTTTTATTACGAAAAGGCGATAAATAAAACGAACGTGTAATATAGGCGAATATTAAATATTTTATTTAATATAAACCCTAAATATACCAGCAATTTACAGGAAAATCCAGCGAAATTGTGTAATAATAAACAAACACATAATATATGATATCTTTATAAACGAAAAAATCAATTGAAAATTATTGTGGCTTTAACACAATAAATTATTTAAATTAAATATTTAAAAACAAGCTTTTTGGTTTGCTACTAAAACTATTAAATCTTAAAACTACATTAATCTAAATTAAAGTATTAATTTCTCAACAAACATTGAAAGAAGATGGAATGTTATTTCATTAATGAAAATAATAAAAAGATGCCCATATTTTACTTAAATAGGTACACGAAGTAGTGTGATCAAAATTTATAATAGAAAAAACGGGATAAATATCTATTATGTTATAAATAGTTCAATTCACTCCTTTCAGTATTTTCTACTCTTTGGTATTCATGAGACACGTCAATCCTATGCCAAATACATTGTAAGGAAAAATATTAAATGTATAATTTTTGCAAAAAAGATAATTACATTAAAAAGAAATAAATATTTTTGTCACGCAAACCGTTTGACATAAATTATGCTGTTGCTTAATTTTTTGAGAGGACTGTTTTACAAAACGAAATGGTATATCAATTTACATAAATTTTACAGCACTGAAACGTTTTATTTTTTTGCAAAAAACAACCTAACCCTTTGAATATTAACAACAATAATACGCGACATAAATTGACAACTACACAGTAGAGAATTGACATACTCTACACGATTACTCACTTTACTTTACTAGTAAACATTTCAAATGTTACTGACTTTGCAAGCACGAAAGCAGTAATTTAAAAATCATAAATATTCCTTGTAATTAATTCTTCATAAACAACAGATTAAAAAGCAAACGTTGTACATCACTATCAGGCTAGAGATGTACCATTTCTGACTAAACATTTACCATAGATATTCGTACATATACACACGAAGGAACAGTAATAATTGATAACACATTATTAGATGACACAAACTGATAGATGGACGATCAAACCATCTATCCGTAAACAATGTGTTATCAATCTTTTACGATTCAATGCACGCATTTAGTCGATAATATACATAATATATAACAATTTACACCCATATTATTTTAATATGTTTCCTCAAAATTCAGCCCATTAAACTCCAAGTTAGATCTTCAAATACCTTGAATTTAACAGTTGGTTTTTTACCAAAAGTTGACAGTTGATAGTCGACGACATATTTTACTAATTGTTTTTATGTGGGCTAATTTTTTTTGAAGAAACTACTTTTAAAAGCATTTTAGTGGAAGAGAAATCAATAGTGGAGAAGTCCAATACATTTTATTTTAAGCATAGTTAAATAGGGAATTTTATTTATAATTATCGTGTTTGCAAAGTCAGAGACGGTCCTGCCCTGTGTAGACCTCATGGTCACCTTATTTGACGTCCTTGCGCACTTTGTGGCCACGGAAAGAGGCCTGGATCTTAGTCGCAGCCTTGTTGAGATTAGGATCGGCGAGGTCAATCTTTTCGATGTCTTCCTGTAATGCGAAAAAGGAGTGAGATCAGTAAGATTCTTATTGTTTTTTTTTTAAATCACCTATATTGCGTAACACACTCAAAATCCAGGCGCTTTAGTTGGATATAGGGCTTGAAATAACGGTATTTTTGGGAATCGGTACCATGGGCCTTGGTGTGATACCGGTATCAAAGTAATACCTGTACCTATAATATTGGTATTTCTAATCAGTGTCGGTACTGTACCGGTACCAAACGAATATTTCCCTAAGTGAGAAAACAGATAGTAAGTAACAATAATAGTTAAAATAGGCATTAGAAATAACTATCAAGGTTCCCAACCGTACGAGGTTCCTCGTACAAATATGAGATTTGTGGTACGTGCCGGGTACCATAACTAGCTACCTACTGAAACCGAAATGGATAGAACCGCTATGTATCGATACAGAATTTGTACTTTTGATATCGGTTCCAAGTCCTGGTTGGATATTACATTATCATTAGGTGATGAAAGCGGTTGAATATTGGAGTGTGATGATTAGTTAGGTATTCCAAAATATCCATTGCGTTGATGATGTCAGGGAGATGAATGTTTCCATGTTAAATGAAGAAATCATATTTTGTTGTAATTTTAAAATGAAACCGATAGTGATTAGGCGAAATCAAGGCATACTCCGTATGACACTGTGGGTCATGATTTGAGTATTACACTATAGTATTTTTATCTCACGAAATGACGCGCGCCATTCTTGTACAAACCAATGTAAGCGCAGGAGCTTTCGGTACCGTCCGAGACAATGGCGAACTAGAAAGTGTGTGTCTGTGTGTGTATGTGTTATGTGCTGACGCTACTCATCTTCACGCACACATGCACAGCGTGTTCGTACACTTTGTTATCACAAGTAAAACGCACGTCGGTTCGTGGGATAAATAAAAAATACTATAATTTAATATAGAAAACATAACCTAAAAAAGACGTAGATATATTTAGTAACCTATTCCTAAAGAGTTATAAAAAACCCTGTAAGAAATCGACACGTGTTTCACCTCTCACCGAGACATCCTCAGGATGACGATTGACTTGTCACGAACCCGAACACGGCATGTTGCCACACCGTGCGCTGGACGCAGAGAATAGGTTACTAAATATATCTACGTCTATTGTATTTTATAACAGATTTTCGCAAGGTCACGCCTGAATTAATTAACTAAATCATGACGCAAAATACCTACTTCTGAAACAAGACCGCTTAGTCTTGAAGTTATGCGGTCTTGTTTCAGAAGTAGGTATTTAAGGTCTAAAATAACGGAATGGGCAAAGATTATGTCATTAGTGAAAGTTTTGTGTAACTTTGGAGAAACCTATGTCACCTTATGACTAGAAAATGTCCAGCTAATGGCGATAGGCTTGATTGATTGCTTGCTCTAAGTCTTTCAGATTATTCTTTAAGGCGTTAGAATTCAAAGTGGTCTTGTGTTTATTGTGAAATGAGAACGCTGTTGGCTTAGTGGACTGTAGATTTGTGGACCGTTTTCTATTTTGTTAAGTACCTGGTACTTGTTGAAAGACCTACACTGTCCTCAAATACTGTTATTGGAAAATATTGCAAAAGTGATTTATTTTTAAAAGAGTAACCGTGGAGTTTCTTGACGGCTCTTCTCCATAGGAAGCGATCAATTGGAACCGTGCACCTAGCTTCTGACGTTTCATAATTGCCCATAAAAAAACACACACATAAAAAAACATAATTACTGAATAGCAGTAATTATGTTTTTGAGACTGAAATTCTATAGTGCCCGACTGGTCTGAGTTAGTCCCCACCCATTTAATTGTAATAGTGTTTCCGACTTTTACCAAGACTGTCGAAAAGTAGTTCTCTTATGTACCTCTGTCTACTCTTTCGAAGTATATTACGTTTTTTTTGCTAGAATTTACCCCGGCACGGTTCGACTCAGTCTTAGGCCCGTTTTACAGAACCTCACTCAAAACTATTTAAAACGTGTTTAAAGCCTTTTGATTGATTGAAAAACTCTATTTGAAACCTTTTTTTGTTGGTCTGAGATTTGAAATAAGATTAGACATTTAACTAAACCTTTTTTACAGTCATATCAACCGATTTTGACTTCTATTGCGTTGGTGGGATGACAAATGGCAGCTGCAGTAAACAGTTGGTATTGTAATCACTTTTTGCTTTTAATGCCATCCTTACGCCTACGTTATAGAAGTGAGAATCTGTTGAACGGATTGTAAAAAAGGTTTGTTATGTCTAATCTTATTTGAAATAGAGTATAGTTTTAAGTAATGCTTATCTAGTAGGGTTCTGTAATACGGGCCTTACAGGTTATTATAGTAAAGGTTGACTTAGGTACTCATGCTATGGGGATATGGTGCGCAGAAATGAGGAAAATGTCGTGAAGAAAATTTTGAGAATGTAAGACTAACAAGAACTAAAAGACTAAGAAGTAAATTAGTTTGAAAGACTAACGAAACGATGGATGGGCTGTGTGAAAGATGATATTTATGGAGGGTATTTCAGAAAAAGACATGTTGCGCCAACACCAAATAAATTAGGATAGCGGCAAGAAAATTATGGGTAAAGGTAGACAAACCTTATCCTGCTGCTCCTGATCCTTCACAGCCTGGTCGGCCTGGTCGGCTTGCTCCTTCTCCTTGCGAGCCTGGTGTCCTCTGAAGGACGCCTGGATCTTGGTTGCGGCGCTGCATAGCTCTGTGGCCAAAGAAAAATTACTTATTAGAACTGTATAATTATGGATATTAATATGTTTATTTTTCTTTATTGCATTTTTATACCTATTTTTTACACAAAACATTTAAAATATAAAAATAGTGGCCCGGAATTTGGAGTGGCTTCGGCGTCAGGAATACGGTCCAAGCTGACGGTGGTCAGGGCTCTAGAGAGAGGAACCTCCTCACTATGCGTGCCGAGTCTAGGAGTACTGCTTTCAGAATCAAGCCCTTGACCCAGTGGCGCAATGAAAGCCTCCTGAGGTGTTGGTCGAGGCTCTCCGCTATTAGGCCATTAACCGTTACGATTATCGGTACAATGATTGCAGAGTCTACGTTCCACATGTCGACAACCTCATGTGCTAAGTCAAGATACTTGATTTTTTTATCTTTCGCAGTTTTCACGAGATTCTCGTCATAGGGACTTATTTATTATACATAAAACAAAAGGTATTTTAATAAAACACTTATACTGGCGTGTATGACCAGATGTATTAACGTAAACGAGGAAAAAGGAGTATGTAAGGATCGTATCAAGTGGCGTTCTGTAGTTTCTGCCACAGGTTTCTGCCTAACGCCACGGGAAGAAGGCGTGAGTTTATGTATGTACTTATACTAAAAGATCAATAATGAATATTATCTTTAAAATGGTGAAGGTTTCAGAAAAATACGCTTGATAGATTTTGCGTGATTCTCAGTTTTTTATTCGCGTTAGACATAACTTGACTAATTAATTTCACTATGTAATATAAACATAATCTAAAATATTCCTATATTAAGTTATTAAAAATATGTTCTAATTTAACATATATTTTTTCCAAATCATTAACACTACACGTTTAGACTTGATCTTCAGTATAAAATCATTAAAAGTCTGTTATCATCGCCTTAATTGAGTTTCTTCATAATCGAAGAAACATACAAAATATTCGATAGTCTGGGAGTTTCATTGGACAGCCAGCCTTTCATTCCATTTCGTTCAAATTAACCAGCAGTCAAACTATCAGATTCACTTCCAAAAATATCAAACATTTCGGCTTGAAGCGAACTCTCGCGGAATTTCATCAGAGCTCGCTAATCTGCGCCGACAGCGGATATATTGCGGCAACAGGGCTGCCAGGAGATACTAGTGATAGATACCTTGATTAGTTGATTTATTCCTTGCTTTATTACTTGGTTGTAAAGCTGTGTTTCCATTTAGTAAGTAAGTAAGTATACCTAAGTAAGTATTTTTGTATTTTTTTTTGTATTTCTGCATTGCGGCTTAGATGCAGGTGTAGGCAACGCAAAATGGGTTAAATTTGCTCGAACTTGTTTAATAAGAGGTATCGATAAAACACTGCATTAAGGCTTTTGAAGACCAGCGCGACTTGTCGCGCGACGCGACACCGACAATACAATTTCTAAGAACATGTGGTAGGTTAAGGCGATGAAAGTAAAACGACTAGTTGTAGTCACTAAATGGTACTGATTTATTTCTAGAAAAACTTAGCTTATATAGCTATCACATTCTTACAAATATAAAAAACGTTTGCGGGCAACTTAAAAATATAACATTTAAATAGACCAATCGCTGCACAGCACGTATTGGTCTATAGTTCTCGAAAACCCACGACGGGGGCGCCACCATCGCAGTGGCGATAGACGAGCGCTAGGGCTCCGCGGTCGGCCGCTCGGCCGGCGCGCGTGGCGCACATACTTGGGTATATTGATGCTGCTACAGTGCTCCCCTTCAAGCGAAGCGTACAGGTCGCCGGACAGTTCGTCCGGATAAGGTCTTCTGTACGGGAACGTCAGGAGCCAGTGTTGATGCGGCGTCGTCGTTAACTATGTACGCAGGCTTCAGCCGATCTATCGACACTGCACTTTGCCGATTTGGTAGCTGCAGAGTAAACACTTTATTTTCACGTTTCAACACTGTGTAGGGCCCGTCGTACGTTGGTTGCAGTGGTTTGCGTACGGCGTCTACTCTGATGAAAACTGCGTTGCATTTATCTAGGTCAGAATGCACGAATATGGCACGGTTGTTGCTGTGCGGCTGGATGAGTGATGGCTTGAGACTGTCGATGGTTCTGCGTATTTTATCGACGTATTCTGAGTTCATTACTTCACTGCGTGGGGTTGTTAAAAAAAAATCACCTGGGAGTCGTAGGTTACATCCATAGGTGAGCTGCGCAGCGGTAACTCCGGTATCGGTGCGACAAGCAACGCGTAGACCAAGCAGTGCGGTCGGTAGCTCGTCGATCCATGTGCTTCCCTTTGTAAGGCGTGCGGTGAGCGCGGCCTTGAGTGATCTGTGCCAGCGTTCAATAATACCGTTGCTCTGTGGATGGTATGGCGTTGTACGTATACGGTTTATTCCCAGTAGGTTGGTTAAAGCATTGAACAGCTGACTCTCGAATTGCCGTCCTTGGTCACTGGTCAGAGTCTCTGGACATCCAAATCTCGCGATCCACGTCTCGTATGTAGTCTTCGCGATGGTTTCTGCAGTGATGTCTGATATAGGCGTTGCTTCTGGCCAACGAGTCTTGCGGTCGATAATGGTTAGTAAATAACGATGACCGGTTGATGACGTAGGGAGCGGGCCGACGATATCAATATGTATGTGTTTGAAACGCTCGGTGGGTGCAAATGTTGATAACTTACTACTTGTATGCCGGTGCACCTTCGCTCGCTGACAAGCTACACATGACTTGGTCCACTTGCCGATATCTACATTCATACTTGGCCAGAAGTATTTATCTTTCATAAGTCTGCGCGTTGTTCTAACACCAGGATGACTTATTCCATGCAGCGCGTTGAAAGCAGCTAATCGGAAATCCTTGGGTAAATACGGTCGTACGTTGTTAGTCGACGTTTCGCAGTATATTTTGTCATTGGTATCTGGCAAAGTAATTTGCTTGAATTGAATATTACTTTGATTCTTCAATGTGGGTAATTCTACATCTTTATTTTGCGCTTCTCTCAGACTTGAATAATTTATGGTTGTTGGGCAGGTAATTGTCTCGATGCGTGATAGTGTATCAGCCACAACGTTGTCCTTTCCACTGATGTGTCGAATATCAGTCGTAAACTCACTGATAAATAGCAACTGTCGAGTTCTTCGTTGTGTTTCACTGTCCGATGATAGTTTTGACAAAGCGTAGGTAAGCGGCTTGTGGTCAGTGAACACAATCAATTCTCGTCCCTCGTGCATTTTCCTAAAATGCTTCACTGCCATGTACATTGCAAGTAGTTCCCGGTCATAGGTACTGTACTTTAATTGTGTATCCGAAAGTTTCTTTGAAAAATAACCGAGTGGTTGCCACATGTTATTTACGTGCTGTTGGAGTACCGCGCCGACACAACTGTTCGATGCGTCGCACATTATTGAGAGTGGGGCGGTATGGCAGGGATGTGCGAGCAGTGCGGCGTCGCGTAAATTGTTTTTGCAACTCTCGAATGCAAGTGATGATTCGTCCGTCCACTGAATTATCGTTTTATCGCGTTTCTTACAGTTATGTAGGTAGGAATTGAGCGGCGCTTGTATACTGGCGGCGTTTGGAATATTGTCGCGATAGTAATTAAGCATTCCAAGAAAACTACGTAACCCTTCTACCGTCTTGGGTTTGGGATAGTCATTGATGACCTTGACCTTCTCCTCTGGTGGTCTGATACCTTCGCTTGATACTGTGTATCCTAAAAACTTTACTGTTGGCTGGCCAAAAACGCATTTTGCTGGGTTAATTGTTATTCCGTTATCTTCCAATCGCTTGAGTACAGTGCGCAGATGTTCTCGGTGTTCACTGTCGTTTGTGGACACTACCAATAGGTCGTCGACAAAAGGGAATACAAAATCCAATCCTCGCAGGGTATCGTGGATAAAGCGTTGGAATGTCTGTCCCGCGTTTTTGAGGCCTGGACACATTCTCGGAAATTCGAGCAGGCCAAACGGGGTGATGATAGCAGTTTTCTCGATATCTTGTTCTCGGACAACGATCTGTTGGTATGCGCGATTCAAATCGATTGTTGAAAATACTTTCTTTCCAGCCAGGTGGTAGGTGAAATCTTTGATTCGAGGTATCGGGTAGCGGTCTGGTTTAGTCACTGTATTCAATCGTCGGTAATCGCCACAGACGCGTAGATCGCCGTTTTTCTTGGATACCACGTGTAGTGGGCTTGACCACGGGCTTTTGCTTGGTCTGCATAGGCCTTGGTTGATCATGTCTTCGAACTCGTGTCTGACTTTAGCGTACCGGTGCGGTGGGATTGGTCGCGCTCGACAATGTATCGGCGGTCCAGTTGTTTCGATGTAATGTTCGACGTTGTTCTGCGGGCTCAATTTCATTGACGTCACTCGAGTTGTGCCTGGGAAATCTGCGAGTACATCGTGGTACGATTGCTGTAGGTCGACACTACGTACTGTAGGTTGGTTTGATACTCGTGCCGGTGCCGCGACAGACAGTTTGGTTGTCATGTCTATTAGCCTTCGATTTCGTAAATCGACGTTGAGCTGGTGATGATTAAGGAAATCTGCTCCGATAATAGGTTTGCTGACGTCGGCGACTATAAACTTCCATCTGTATGGCCTGCGTAGATTGAAGTTTAGCTCCAATGTTTTTTCTCCGTAGGTGGGTATGACGGTATTGTTAGCGGCATAGAGGGTGAATGGTAATTTCTTCGAGCGTTGGCCTTTTGTTCGTGGTATAACAGATATGTTCGCACCTGTGTCTACCAGGAATGTGAGCCTTGATGTCTTGTCATATATGAATAGGCGGTATGATTCATTGTAAACGCCAGAGTCCGCCGCATCTAGCGCTTGTGCTAGTTTTCCGTGTTTTTTTATGTTCTCTGCTTTCAAAAGAACATGGTTGACGACAACATCTCGCATCTCTGCCAAATTTCGTGTGGTAATAGCAGTACGGCGATGGTGTGCCTGAGCGTGAGCGAGATGGCGTATATGCACCAGAGCGTGCGCGTGAGCGAGATCGATGCGATGAATGTCCACGACCGCGGTATCGACAGCGACACGTATGTTGCTGAGACGACTTGAGTGAAGCTACTTCTAGTGATAATTTTTTTATTTCTTCAACTAGAAATTGCGCATCACTTTTTGGCTGGCTTTGGGCTGGTTGTTGCTCACATGATACAGCTGTGACTTCCTGGGCTTGTTCTGTCATCTTGTCGGCTAATAGTGATAATTCATCTAGGCTAGTTTCCTTGGTGACGACGAGAACGGATCGTACCTGGGCTGGGAGATGATTCATCCACATGAGTCGCAACGTGGAATCTGGAACTTTGTCTCGTGCTAGGTTTCGCATGCGTCGCAGCAGCTGTGAGGGTTTCTGGTCACCGAGCTCCATGTCAGATAACAGCTTTTGAAATTGCCGGTTTTCTGACTCCTCGTAGACTGATATCAAGCGTTCCTTCAACAAGTCGTACTGGCGTGCTGTAGGTGGGTCGTATAGCAGGTCACAAATCTGTTCTACATCTTGCTTTTCCAGTCGAGCGATTACCATCTGCGCCAGCTCTCGCTGCCCCTTCTTCAAGTCATGTGTGGCGGCTTCGAAGCTGACGAACCATAGGCGGGCTCGGTCGCGCCAGAATGCCGGAATCCGCAACGATAGCGAAATACCGGCTACTTCTGGGATTTGCAGAGCTGTTGGTTCACTGCGACTGGCCTCGGATTCCGGCATGATGTGCGATGGTTGCGATTATTTGTTCGCGGGGTCACCACTGTGGTAGGTTAAGGCGATGAAAGTAAAACGACTAGTAGTAGTCACTAAATGGTACTGATTTATTTCTAGAAAAACTTAGCTTATATAGCTATCACATTCTTACAAATATAAAAAACGTTTGCGGGCAACTTAAAAATATAACATTTAAATAGACCAATCGCTGCACAGCACGTATTGGTCTATAGTTCTCGAAAACCCACGACGGGGGCGCCACCATCGCAGTGGCGATAGACGAGCGCTAGGGCTCCGCGGTCGGCCGCTCGGCCGGCGCGCGTGGCGCACATACTTGGGTATATTGATGCTGCTACAAACACTTAACAATAACCGGTGTCGCGTTGCGCGACAAGTCGCGTCGGTCTGCAAAAAGCTTTAAATGTTCTGCTTGCAAACTACACATTTGATAATACTGCGCCAAATAGAGAAGATTACAATTTTTTTTGACCATCAGCAAGGTTAACAGAAAAAAAAAACGACACTTATTTTTTCTTATTTTAGGTAAGTAATTAAAAGATTACGGCGCGTGGCATAACGTCAAGCCTTGCTAGATATACCGAATTTTGACTTAGCGAGCCCACTCCCCAACTTTAAAGCGTTCTATTTATGTATTTTTTTATTAATATGTCAAAGTCAAAGTAAAATGACTTTGACTTTGATTAATAAGATAAAGAAAAAAATGTGACTGACGGACTAAATAGAATTTCTTTCTTTTTAACTGGGCATCATTACTATTCAGTACAGTCAAAACTAAAACGTATTCTCTTATACTTGTGGACACTGGTGATAATGGGACTCATGTTTGCTTTTACTGGCTTGTTTTAAACAATGTAATAAAGTCGCAGTCGAAAAGCATATCTTGCCAGGAAATAAGAAACACAGCCAAGACATTAAGCTGGAGACAGACATAACATGAACGGAAATCTTGAACGGGAATCTCGAAAACAATTCTTGAACTGTGGAGTGTGTGCAGATTTCCGTTGCGAGACCAAAATCAAAATGTATTAATATGATTACTTCGAATATTTTGTTTCATACAGCCAGTTACAGAAACAAACTTTAACTTTTAAAGCTGTCATTAAATGCTAATCTTCCATTAACTTGTTGCAGAAAGCAATACATTAGACTCGATTTTACTGGTTCTGTGATGAAATTAATTAAATCATTAGCGTTAATGATCCATTACTTAATATGGCAATTTTATATATTATAATATTACTATTAATGTGCCCACTGCTGGGACATTGGCCTCCTCTCTGTGAGAGGGCCGTAATCTACCACGCAGTCCCAGTGCGGGTTGGTAGATGTCACATGTGTTCGAATTTTTGATTCTAAGACATGCCATGAGGAAACCCCTCACGATGTTTTCCTTCACCGTTTTGAGAGCAGTGGTGATGAAATTATTTACCCAAAGTAAAGCGCCTGCTTGGGTTCGAACCCACGACCTACAACTCGTAAGTCGGGGCCGTTACCACTGGGCCACCACTGCTCTTCACCACTGGGCCATCACTGCTCTTCAACGCGTGTGTTCAACGCTTTACATAAAACGGATGAGACTGTTTACAAAATTGAGTATGAGTATTCAATTTTCCACCCATTCCTTTGTTACTGCAGGCATTTGTTCTGTAGGAAACTTGGCACGAAACGCATGCACGTATTGCACGTCGCACGATGTTTTACTACCAACTTGGCAGGTTGTATATGGCTGAATGTAGGTTTCTTGATTGCCAGGATTTTCGTTCCAAGTAATGAATTGTGTCTTTAAGATTGCAGATATTTTTTTCCTGGCATGAATACTTAAATGAAATTCTTCGGGAAAATTTAATCTAGTCTAAACTTACGACAGGTTTTTGCAAACCTGTCCAATTTGTTATGTTTTCAAATCTAATATGAACTTTGGATAAGACAGAGGGCCTAGAAAAAGTGGCATTCTATCGCCGATAGAAAGGCAAAAATGTATTGGATTGACATAAAGCTACTGAGATGATTGCCACTTGTCCCTTTGGTTGCAAAAATGTGATCTACCAATACTTACTTACTTGGGAAGAAACTGGACCCAGCACGATACAGGGAATCCTAGTGCGGGGCCCAAAGAATTTGTAAAAATCTAGTGCTTAAGGCCTCCTATGTATATTACTAACTTTTATTGGAACGAAGTTGTTTTTAAAGCGCTTTGCGGCAGGCGTTCACAAGCACAAGTGTGTGGTAACTTTATGAGAGCTTCTAAAAACTTATACTAGATGGCTCTGTATTAAAAACGCGTCTGTGGGTGGGGAAAACAGTATATGCGAGTTAAAAGAAACTTAAAAAAAAAATCAGTTTCAAGATCTCATGTTTCAAGTGTCAAAAGTTTTTTTGTTATTATTATTTAATTTCTCTCTAACATTTTAATTTATTTCATTGTGCCTGTTACATAATACATAATATACATCGAAAGGAACTACGTTCCAACCAGAGTCCCAAGAAATAACCTGACTTAAAAAAAAAAAAAAATGTACTGTGCTTTTCTGAACCGAATAAAGTTTTTCACGACTGTTAACACGATTTGACAGTTGATCTACAAGAAAATGAAAGTAAACTTTAACCAGAGGATAGTCGGCAAGTTATATGAATCACACGTCACAATTTTCTCACACAGATGCGATATTTCCTTTCACCATTTGTGGAACTGGAAATAAATTGGATACACGTATGGCATACATATTGGTTCTCATCTTCTAACTGGGGCAATTGAATGGCATGATGTGGCAATATTCTGCACGTGTCAAAACTTCATGCTATGTCATCGTCGGTGTTCGCCAGTCGATCGATTTTGGTCGGTTTTTGAGGTATGAATAACCTGTGCCTATGAAAGTGTAGGTATTTCTGAGCCTGTCGATACAACAATGAACAATGACGCCCATGGGTGTGTGACCGCCCGTATTTTTCTGAATACTCATGTTTTTTTTTCGAAAAAAAAAAAAATACTGTATAGTCCGTCAGTCAGACAATAATAAATATTAGACACGTATTTTATGATTTATCGTATTAATAAAAAATGGTTTAGATAAAATGCATAAAAGTTGGGGAGTAGGCCTGCTCGTTGCGTCGCAAGTCGGTATAAAATCTACCGGGGAGTGACGTCATGCTACATTTTAACTCAATGTTTTGCTATAATCTTGTGATTACGGAAAAAAAAAATTCGTGTCCAATATTTTTTAATAATCTATCTGACGGACAAAAGAATGTTTTGTCCCTCTCTCCCCTATTAACTTTATAAGGGGGTCTATCTTTAATATTTTTCATGTTATTCAATTTTAATTTTTTTATTTTGCGTTTGTGACTACTTCTATTCTATTTATTTCTATCCAGGGTCAAAAAAAATACTAGGTTCCATTTAATTTGTTTTAAGTAGGGTATTAGTTTTACATATTGTATATTGTTAAAATGGATAGTCTTCTTTCTATGAAACATGGACCCCATTTTGGGTAAACTCCTCCTCCAGCTTTTTCCTCAAATCCCTGTCCTTGCCTGTATTTGTCCATTCGTTTCCTGATACCTGAATGATGTCATCAGCCCAGCGTCTTATAGGTCTACCAGCATTCCTCTTTCCCTTTAAGTTTTAGGGAAGTTTCAATATAGCCCTGATTTATGTCGCCTGTCAACCCTAACTCTCGAATACCGTCGTTATCGAACGTAGGGCTGTGCCCAGCCTCCCGGCCTGTTGTTTATTCATAGATATCAACATGGGCACCCGTTTGACCCGTCCCGTCGTCGGCGACACGAGCTGTGAGCGACGGCGACGAGCGATTATTCGCTAGTAATATGCGTCTCAGATCAAATAAAACTCCAAGACAGAGCGCTGTCAGTAGTGACGTGAGGCCGGTTTAGTAAACATGTGTGCACTTAGTGAGGTGTAGTTTGATTGTAAATGGTTGTAAATGTGTGCGTGTATGCATAGAGCGGACTGAGCGGAGGTGTAGTTTTGGTATGCTTCACTGTATTGTTCGCAGCGCTATGTCTTGGTTTTTGAAGTGAAAACTTCTTTAGGCGAGTTAAGCACTTTTTTAGGTGCACAAACATCATGGAACCCGCGTCATCGTCACCAAAGGCGCGTTGAGCACTTTTTTGTTGACAGCGCACTCTATTTTAGTTTATTTTAATAAAGCTACAGCTTTCGTTTTTGTACTGACAGCAAGCCACATAAATTCCTGACATTTTCGTTAGATGGCGTTACTTAGTTTTCACTTCTATCGGCAATCCCCAAAGACTGCCCCGCATGTTTTTATTTTGTCTGAGGTATGCGTCTACCAAGCGTAAGGGATCTCGCGCAGTCGACAGCCGCTACCACCACTGCGACCACCTGGTCGCAGTGGTGGTAGCGGCGACCAAGTGCGCGATTCTTACTATAATTTACCTAAACTATAGTAAGAATCGCGCACTTGGTCGCAACGGCCAACTATAGCCGCTATAACTATATCATACAATACCTCTAAGACGGCCACAACTGGCCGGAGTTGTGGCCGTCTAGTGCGTAAGATTTCTAAGTCTCTCATCGAATAATCTGCCCGCCAAGCGAGCGTCACTGAGCGAATTCTCTCTTTGATAGCTCATGTTGCTGCGACAAAAGGATACTCGCTGGTGGTGTCATGTTCGTGAACGGGCGCTGTCAGTTGGGACTAGTCATCTCTTAGCTGCCACGGCTTATTTAAATTTTAATTAATCTTTTTATTACGGACGCTTTTAACGTGCACGTCTTTCTACATTGTTCTCACATGTATAATTTCAACATGAATGATGTAAGATGTAACCAATATTTTGTAACAATTTAAAAGAGTGTCCGTGGAGTTTCTTGCCCGTTCTTGTCCATAGGTACCTTTGGAATGGGCAACTAGCTTCATATTTCTGACTGACCGACTCCTTGGCAAGTGTCTGTATATAGTTTAATTGAGATAAATGCTTTGAGTTTGATTTTGACAATCTTTTGTAGGTTTCTTGAGTGAGATAATCTTTGATAGCTAGTCGCTTCGTCGCCGATGAGACAGCTGTCTACCGGCCACCGAGACTTATCGTCTCGTCGACTGTTATTTGTGTAAATACTGCCTCTAGATTAGTCCGTGTTACAAATAGAGAATTGTATTGCTTGTAGAGATAAGGGTTGATTTGTAACAGGCTTGGGGCTAAATCGTTGTTACCGTGACTGTTTGAAAACGTTGTGGAAATGTCTTCGTGGTTTCTTGGAAAGTGAGTTTTGGAATCGCCTGTCACGCATATGTCTATTTGTGATAGTGGCTATAGATACACGGAATACCCCGTTGTTATTTATTTATTACTAGTTTCCACCAGCGGCTTCGCCCTCGTGATAAATGTATAAATGATAGATTACTATATTATGCATGTATTATACATATAAACCTTCCTCTTGAATCACTCTATCTTTAAAAAAATCTGTAGCGTAGTTTTAAAGATCTAAGCATACATAGGGACAGACAGCTGGAAGCGACTTTGTTTTATAATATGTAGTGAAGAAAATGTGATAGTCCTCTTTTATCTCAAAACGGTGAAGGAAAACATCGTCAGGAAACCGGCATGTCCTAGAACAAAAAATTCGAATACATGTGACATCTACCAACCCGCACTGGGCCCGCGTGGTAGATTACAGCCCATTCTCTCTAATAGAGAGGAGGCCTGTGTCCCAGCAGTGGGAACATTAATAGGCTGATTATGCTTTTTAGGTAATATGTTGTCGAGTGCCATGTTGGTCTAATCGTCGCAAGCGCTACAGCTGATCATGAGGTCCTAGGTTCGATTCCCGGGTCGGGCAAAGTGTTATTGGGTTTTTCCATCTGGAATTTCTCAGTAGCAGCCCGGAGTCTGGATTTGTCCCCGGTTGATGGCAATAGGCTCGCCCCCTATTACATGGGACTTAAACATAACTGGTGAAATGTGTGGTGGTGGGTGTACGTACCTATGGGTGCACCTCTGCCTAATCCTTCGGGGAAACAAGACCTGATGTTATGTAATAAATTATAGGTAACAATAAATTAAGTAACTTTGTCATTTTTTGGTTTTATTGTTTTAGTTTATGGAACTCTTCAAAATCCGACACAACAGCTCATATTTCTATATTTGTAACCACATTATAAAAACCACAGCGTTTTATAAACAAAACACTGACAACACTTACCCCGCAAATCGAAACAAAACACAGTCGCAAGCTGACACTTTTCCAACCCTCTCTGTTATTTGAAAAAATCTGCAATTCTCGCTCTATTTATTTCTCTAGTTCTCCCCCGCAGGCGTAGGTCACAGAATAGAGAAAATCAGAAAGCCAACTCCAACAATGAGTCAAAACAGGTACACGCACATGTGTACGTGCGGCGATCTCAAACAAATGTCCAGTGGCGGATCCAAGATTCTCGTTTGGGGGGACTTGACTGACCTCCATCACCACTGCTCTCAAAACAGCGAAGGAAAATATCGTGAGGTAACCAACAAGTCCTGAAACCAAAAATTCGAAGATGTGACATCCACCAACCCGCACTGGGCCCGCGTGGTGGATTACGGCCCACACCCTCTCACAGGTTAGGTTGATTATAGACGGAGCTGGCCTTCTGAACCTATCCATTTTGTGCTTGGGTTAACGTAGTTTGGTTCTATTTTGTGTACACAGTAAAACGGAAACCTGGTTTAATTTTGTGAGCCCGTGGTAGCGGTTTGCAGTTAGTTAGAGCTATTTAAGTGTTTTATCAACATTTTTAAGATAGGAGGGAGAAAGAGAGACACATATTATACTATATCTCTCTGTACTGAATAACTTTGGAGTTAAGCTAGGATTTTTTTATTAGATTTAAGGAATCAGTGTTCACTCAGTCTTGAAAACAAACTCCTCATTTACAAATGCATACAAAACCTGTATGGACATACGGCATAGAGCTCTGGGGGTCGGCCAGCCACTCAAATATAGAAATACTGCAACGTTTCCAAAACAAAGCACTAAAGACGATAAGCTGCGCACCTTGGTTCACAAAGAACAGTGAAGTACATGAATACCTACAAATCCCATTAATTAAGGAAGAGGTAGAAAGATCGTGCATGACCTACAAAAAAAGACTCGAGCGACACAAAAACCAACTCGCTGTTACCCTATTAGACCATAAAAACTCCATATTCCGCCTAAAAAGGAAAAGAATATCCTCAATTTAAGTAGTACTTAAAATTGAAATTGTATGTAGGAGACATGTCACAGGATGCGTCAAATTCTAATTGCCAACAACATCAATGTTATCAGATCTGATTGCAGATGGAAAAAAAAAGATTTAAGGAAATGACAGCTTGCCTATTTTCCTTTTCTGAGAACCGTAAGCAGGAATACAGTCTTTGTTTATGACCTTCAGCATATTCAAGTAAGTAGTTTTAGTACCCAAGTCACGGTTCATACATTGTAAGTTATAGTAGAACCTTCATAAGTGGCAAATAAAGTTATTTTGGTTATTAAACTTATAAAAGGAACTAGTACCGTAGTATTTGAACGTAGAAAATTTCATACTACACTCGAGAGCAATGAATACGGGTCACTTAAAGAATGTTAAAAATCTCGGAAACTAAAAATGATAGGTTAATGCAATAAATTGTATTTAATAGACAATGTAATACTCCTTAAATGAAAGTAAAAAAAATATGAGTCACCATACATTTTATTAACACAAAATTACATAAAGAAAAAAACTGCTGATCTCTCCTTAAAACAAAAATAGGAAACATGAAATTTTTGAACTTTATTACGATTTTCTTGAATTTTAATACTTCGTATTGCCTCCTCGTGCTTCCATTACTGCGTTTACGCGGTTTGGCATGCTGTACACCAAGTTCCTTATACGATTTTGGGGAATATTCTCCCATTCCTCTGTGAGAGCAATTTTGAGCTCACGAAGCGTGATTGGGGGAGGGTTTCGTTGTTTTACGCATCTGCCTAGCTCGTCCCAAGCATGCTCGATCGGGTTGATATCCGGGCTGCGCGCTGGCCACTCCATACGAGTAATGTTCATCTCTTGAAGGTAGTCATTCACAATCCTACCTGTATGAGGTCGGGCATTGTCATGCATAAATATAGCATCCTCACCTAAATTGACCATAAATGGACCAACGTGATCATTGAGGATTTCTTCCACATATCTTACGCTAGTTAAAGAGCCGTTTTCTATGATCACCAGCTCTGTGCGACTTTCAGAAGAAATTCCGGCCCACACAAGTACAGACCCACCACCGTAGGCTACTTTTTCTTCGATGCATGCTTGCTTGAATCTTTCCCCTGGTCTTCGATACACTCTGTGTCTTCCATCGTGCTTGTAGAGCATAAATTTTGATTCGTCGGAGAACATAACTTTTGACCAATCTTCAATACTCCAATTTACGTGGCTCTGGGCATATCTTAGTCTTGAAATACGATGCCCACGCTCCAGTTTAGGGCCGTTTGCAGGTCTAAGGGGTTTTAAGTTAGATTCAGCAAGCCGACGTCTTACTGTCCATGCACTTGGGTTACTTCCTCCGAGGCGTCGAAACTGATTTGTGAGTTCAGTTCCTGTGAGAAAGCGATTTCGAAGCATGGTGTTCACCAAGTATCGGTCTTCTCGTGCTGTGGTACACCTGGTTCTGCCCGTTCCTGGTCTGCGTAGGTTAGAACCAGTTTCTTCGTAACGTCGGAGAACTCTTTGTACTGTTGACAGCGACACACCGACAGTCCTGGCTGTATCGCGCTGACTCCGGCCGGTTTCCAGCATTGTAAGTATTCTGGTGCATTCTTCAGGCGTAAGCGACATAATTTCAGCTTGAATAATGAATATAGAGCACTATCAACATGGTTTATGTACCCACATAAATGACAGATTACAAACAAAAGCAAAACCAAATGCTGTAATTTCGTAGTTCCATCTTCGAAAGTGGCCCTTTTTCAAATTTGATTTTTTTATGATATAACTTTACAATAACTAAGAAGTTTTAATACCTTCATTTAAGGAGTATTACATTGTCTATTAAATACAATTTATTGCATTAACCTAGCATTTTTAGTTTCCGAGATTTTTAGGATTCTTTAAGTGACCCGGATTCATTGCTCTCGAGTGTATTTATAATACTCGAATACGAAACCAAAACTAAATGCTTGCTCTAATTAGGTACTTAAGTGCTTTTTCATGCTAATTAGTACATAAAACTTATAAATAATGAACATAAAACAATTCCACAAAAATCCTAGGTAAGAATGTGAAAATTTGTTTGCATGTTTATTACTCAATCACGTAAAAACGGCTGGACGGTTTTCGATAAAATTTGACACACAGGTAAACCATTATCTGGGTGATTACTTAAGATATTTTTAACCCGATAGTATGTTCTTGTGAGATAATTTCCGACCTAAACGCGGGAGAAGGCTCGGGCCGAAGCTAGTAAAATATAATTCGGTCAACTACTTTCGAAACTCAGTAAGCTTAATATATTACCCTTGTTTTGGGCGTTTATTGCTTCATCAATAAACTTGGGGTAAGGGGGATAGGGAAGGGTAAGGGGTGTTCGTTGGGGCAAACGGGACAGGACAATTAAAATAGCCCGCCATGAACAGAACATGAATTGATTCGAGTCAATAAAATGAAATCGTAAAATATCATCAGACATTTTATCTGCCTTTGTTTGGAGAATGGGTTGATTTTAATCTTTGTTTTTATTGAGAGAATGTTTACAAATGTCGGGTTACAAATGTGGGTGTACTATAGGTACACCTCTGCCTAACCCTTCGGGGAATACAGGCGTGATGTTATGTTATGATTTACAGTACACCCACATTTACAGTACACCCACATTTACAGTACACCCACATTTACAGTACACCCACATTTACAGTACACCCACATTTACAGTACACCCACATTTACAGTACACCCACATTTACAGTACACCCACATTTACAGTACACCCACATTTACAGTACACCCATATTTCGCCAGTTATGTTTAAGTCCCATGTAATAGGGAACGAGCCTATTGCCAGCAACCGGGCACAAATCCAGAATCCGTACCCTAATTACGTAATACACAATCTATTCGTTTTGAAACAGATTACTAATCCATTACTTCATAAGTTCGAAATTTAATTCTACTCTGCAACGTAATTATCGCATTGAATGTTGTTGAACTGTCAAAATGAAACAAATGATCGCTATCGCATTGCTTCTGCAAGGTAGGTTATTAGCCCTGCCGGGCTGCTACTGCATGAGAACTTCTGGATGAAAAAACCCAACAACACTGCCTGACCTGGGAATCGAACTAAGGTTCTGTGCTCAGCAGTAGTGCTTGCGACCAGTAAAGTCACAAGGCAGTCTCAAATAAAATAGAGTAAATACAAAACAAAAACATTTCGAATTTATCAATTTAAGCGGGGCCACTTCCGGCATTATTAATATCAATACCAGAATACGACTCGATCAGACTAGTGGAAGATGCACATATCCATTCATCAACTAGAAAAGAGCTGATAATCTTTAAACGGCTGATTTCTTGAATCATAGCTAAGAATACTCTCGATCAAGTCAACTTAAAAAAAAAAAAAACTAAATTGGTTCAGCTGTTTGGGAGCGATTCAACAGGCAACACACAGATAGATAGATAGGTAAATACACACGATAATACTTATAACATCCCTCTGTTTTCTCCAGCGACTAAAAATGCCACAAACTGGTGGCTACGTATAAAACCAATATTTATTCCTACCCTGTTTCAAAAATAAACAGAAAAGGGAAGATAAATCGGCAACAATTTATACAATTATATGTAAATGGATATTTACATAAAAACCGCGGCCGCAATACTTCTGAACACCTGTTTTTGCGGGATTTTTATTTATTTGTTTTACTAATTTGCGATAGGGAAACACAAGCAAGGGTACCTTGATGTTATCAATTAAGGCTTCGCCAAATAGAACGTGTACGTAGCGCACGTGACGTCGCGATATAGCGCAGAATTTTGTTTCACTATGACGTACGTTTACTGTCAAAAACAGAGCCCCGGCAGAGCGCTAGCAATGTCGCGATACTGGCGCTGCGTGCTGTACTGTACTTAGCGCTCTAACGTGCGCTCAGTACGCGTTCTATTTGGCGAAGCCCTTATACTTACGGTCGGTTTCTGAATGGATATAATCACGGCAAAAAATTTACAAGAATTATTTATTTTGGCTTTGTCGAATTTAATATCAAATCTACTATAAGAGAATGATCATGTGGCCTCCTATAATTAAAAGCGCGTACTAGTATTTGTCCCTGTTCTTGTAAACTTGCATGAAATTATCTATGCTCTGTTTCCAAGATGAAACACGTTCATTATTTGCGCTGTTAGAGTGCAAATCCAACAAAATTGCGATCCAAATGACGATCCAAAATGCGATAATTGCAATTATTAAAAATAACAAAAAAAATAAAAAAATATTTCGAGTGACATAGACTCATATTAGAATATGCACATTTACAAATAAAATTACAACAAAAATAAAATACAATTAAAATTAAATTAAATTCAAATAAGTACATAGTTACATTAAAAAAAAAAACGACCACCCGTCATTGGGCATTGTTGTAGCAGGCATACTGCTACAACAATGCTCAATGTAGGGGCAATCCAGTCGCTGAACAGTCATTGCATTTTTCTACCTCACTAACATGTCACTTGTGGAAAACCAGCTAAGTAATATTTCGACTTCTTACACAAAACACCTTCTCTTTTTTGCGTGTGGTTAATGACTTGCCTGGTGTCAGAGTTTTAAAGCTCCCATTGGCCACTGACTTGGCTTCACAAACCGTCGAGAATTATCTCTCAGGCATGCCGGTTTCCTTACGATATTTTCACATCGAAACACCGAGACTATAACTATAGTTTGAGGCCATTTATTGTAATAGCTGAAGCTAGCTTATCAGATCTATGGTTCTAAAACTAAACGGCCGAGGTCACTATTAAAAATCTATTTCAAAACCTACGCTAAGGTACCGACTGGTACTTGCTTGTTGTTAAATTTCAAGCTCATCCATCAATAATATTCTCCATAAATTGTACATAAGGTCTGGTAAATTACTTGAGCGTACAAGTATTATAAATGTGTCAGAATTTGATGAATGAATCTCTGAAAATTAGGCTGAAGTACGTAATAATAATCTATCATCATAATCTGCCTAGCCTTTCTCCAACTATTTTGGGGTCGGCTTCCAGTCTATCAGCATGCAGTTGAATACCAGTATTTTACATGGAGCGACTGCCTATCTGACCTCCACAACCCAGTAACTTAGTAATACGGTACCCCTTGGTAAGACTGGTTGTCAGACTTTCCGGTTACTGACGACCTGTAACGACTGTCAAAGATCGACGAATGACAGCCGGGACCAACAGCTTAACGTGATTTCCGAGGTATGGAGGAGTCTCTCTTTGTAAAGACGGTCAATAATAATCTATCTTCTATATAAATAAATATTAATATTAGCGTGTGCTAACTAACTTAAAGCAAATAATTTAATTTAATGTGTTGTGTTGCGTAATGTAAATTATTTTGCATAAGTACTATTGTAAGAAAACACACAAACACACAACATGACATGAAAATGTATTTGCACGCCATATCATGGATATGCTGTAACCAAAATGACTGTAATATCTATTGTACGAGATTCTAGCAAATAAATATTTTTGATTCGATTTGATTTGTATAGAATCAAGTTTTTCTAACTGAACAGACGGCTGTGCTGCTGGGGAGTTTGTTGCGCCACTTCTTCTTCCCAGCTAAAGCACTATGAAGTGATGAAGGGCGGGCGTTTTTGGGGGACTGTCTTAAGTAATTTTGACTTTCGAAAAGTGCTGATTCTCAGCCTAGTTGGTAAGCGCGTCACTTGAGAACGGCTGGACTGAATTGGCAAATATTTCTTTTAAAATGTTCGTTATAGTTCGAATCAGGATTTTACAGAAAGAAAAATTGGAAAAGTTCTCGGAAAATCTTCAAATTCGGGAAAAGCTGAACGTCCTTTTTGTATAAATGATTGAAATATGGACAGGACAGCGTCTGTCGCAATAATAACACCAGCCTATTAGTGTCCCACTGTAGGGTAAGCCTCTTCTCATACGGAGAAGGCACGAGCATTGATCACCACGCTTGCTCAAGATGGGTTGACGATTTCAGACTTATATTAACCCTGTGAGCAGTGGTGGCCCAGAGGTTCCGAGTTTTAGGTCGCAGTTTCGAACCCAGGCAAGCGTCTTACTTTGTGTAAATAATTTCATCACCACTGCTCTTAAAACTGTGAAGGAAAACATTGTGAGGAAACCGGCATGTCTTAGAACCAAAAGTTCGAAGACATGTGACATCTACCAACCTGCACTGGGCCCGCGTGGTAGATTCACTCAGCCCACTCACTCTCACAGAGAGGAAGCCTGTGTGGCTGTGTCCCAGCAGTGGGAACATTAATGGGCTGATGATGATGATTATGATTAACTCTGTCAGGTGTCTCACGATATTTTTCCTTCATCGATGTCAGTAATATCCAAGATGTACTCAGAAAGTACATAAGAATTGTTCAGTTTTTCATTTCAGTAAGTTTCAATCTTTGATTGAAGATCCGAATAATGTACCCGGAAACGAGGAGAAGTTCACATAAAAGCATCTTCGGCGAATAGGGTAAATAATGTGACAACTCTGTAGAACTGTTTCTATTGAAAACGTCAAGAATAACAGCAATACAACAAAACGTTAACAAAATAGCCGTATATAATGCTATCGATCGATTCTGTATCGACAAAGTATACATTTTTACTGCCAGCCCTTTGTTCCCACGCCACGAAAGTAACATAATAGGAGGCTCGAAATGTCTCGTTGTACACCGTCAATACAAAGTAAATATGAAGGTACCTACAGAAAGCTTTCATAGCATAATCAGCCTTAAATGTTTCTCCACAGGCTACAAAACT
This sequence comes from Conistra vaccinii, assembly GCA_948150665.1. NCBI lineage: Eukaryota > Metazoa > Arthropoda > Insecta > Lepidoptera > Noctuidae > Conistra > Conistra vaccinii. Next base: position 14,059,614 of record OX411341.1, on the reverse strand, counting down.
GTGAGAGGGAGTGGGCCGTAATCCACCACGTGGGCCCAGTGCGTGTTGGTAGATGTCACATGTCTTTGAATTTTGGTTCTAAGACAAGCCGATTTCCTCACAATATTTTTCTTCACCGTTCAGGCCGCCTTCAAACAACGAGTGAGAAACAAAAGTCTGTTATAAAATAAGTTATTTAAATACCCATAGGAACATTGCTGTCATTTTCAGCGGTCTTAGCTCATTGAGGCTTAGTCCGCGCGCGACTGCTAGTCATCGCTTGAGGTACATGAGCGGTGAAAGCCTCCCCCGTGTCACCGCTCACATACATCAGTACTCTTAACTTTTTATTTTTTTCATAGGTAGTGATGAAAAATAGTGTGTATCACTCGGGGACAAAATATTTTGTTCTCAGGTGGCGTATATTGAATTCGTCGCTACGCTCAGGATTCTACTTTAGAATCCTTCGCTTTACTCTAAATTCAAAATAACGCCTTGGAAGAACAAAACATTACTTTGTCCCCTTGTAACACAAATAACTATTAAAGCAGTTGCAAGTTAACTGCCTATATACTAATTAGCTTGTTCGGATCGACATACGAAGATCACAAAGAAATGCCCGTCGCCAGTACGCTTGTACTCGCTGAACGTGAAGCGTATGTGCGTGCGTGTCGCTCGTTTTACGGAGTGGACCTTCTGTAGCTATTTATTCCGTGGCACCAATCAATTAAGTCCTCTGAAAATGATAGCAATTTTCGAGACGGTATTTTAAGAGGGTGCATCCTAAAAGTTGGCAACGTCGTAAATATCTGTCAAATAGTTACCTGTTTTGATTAATTTGGAAATAATACTGTATGGAAATAAGAAATGTGGCTAACTAACTAACTAGAATATTAATAATGAATTGCAATTATAACATTGAATTTGATGTTGTACCCGTTTCACGTGAAAAAAAAGCATTTGGAAAGTTTCCAAATACTTCTTTTTACATCTAAACTAACTATTCGGTGTTACGATATTAATTGTTGCATTTCTTAATCAATATTCTAGTTCGCTAGTTAGCCACATTTTTTATTTCCATACAGAAATATTCTCAAATTAATCAAAACAGCGAAATATTTGACATCTATTTGCGACGTTGCCAACTTTCGGAATAAACCCTCTTAAGAATAAATTTTTCTAATAGAATTTTTGTTTTTTCAGCTGATAGGCTTTTGTTTTTGTTTTGATGGACTTGGAATGTAAATATTTTGTAATTGTTTTTTGAGTAAGCTGATTGAAAAATTATTTTGTGGAATTGAATATATTTTAAGGGTTAAGCTTTGTGTAGACCAGCGCGACATCGGTTATTGTTATACCGTGAAGTTTTCTTAGAAATTGTATTGTTCGTGTCGTGTCGCGCGACAAGTCGTGCTGGTCTGCAAAAGCCTTAAAGTTAGGTAGATCAGTTGGGAGTGACTCTGGGTAGATACTATGCTGATGTACAGATAGATAATGATTTTAATGAAATTATCTTTAATCATTATTGACAAAGGCAGGGTTGATTTTTATAGCAGTGGGTGGAAGAAGAAATCTGCAATTGCGATAGATATTAAATTTTTTTGAATGGTGTTCTTTAATACCTTCCTAGTTAAGTAACTAGGTAAGATAGGTAAGTACCCATGTGTGGTATAGAATAAGCTTTATTCTCTTACAAAAGGATGGTGGGCAAAAATCTATGGGCAGCACACCCACGTCCGCCACAGTTAAAACCATTGTAGTTTTGAAGACATTTCTTCTCCCTTTACTCAGGCCAAAGCGCATCAAAATCTGTCCCGGGGTTATTCAGTTCCGACAATGTTAGGTTAGGTTAGATAAAATACACCCAGCTCCGCCACAGTTAAAACCACTGTAGTTTTGTAGACATTACTTCTCCCTTTACTCAAGTCAAGGGCGCATCAAAATCTGTCCCGCGGTTCTTCAGTTCCGACAATGTTTATCGAATAGTTAAAAAACTACTCAAGATAATTATGCTAAGAAGTTATCTAGCAGAGTTCTCATTTTTCTTAATAAAAATATGGTATAGTAGTCGCAGCGCTAACGCTGAACTGTTTCTGTTGGTTCTGGGTTCGATACCTGGGTCGGGCAGTGTTATTGGTGTTTGCCATCAGGAATTTCTCAGTATCAACTTGGAGGCTAGGCATGTGCCCGGTTGATGGCAATAGGCTCGCCCCCTATTACATGGGACTTAAACATAACTGGCGAAATGTGGGTGAACTATAGGTACACCTCTGCTTAGCCCTTCGGGGAATACAGGTGTGATGTTATGTTTATCACTATTTGAAATAATAAAATATCGCTCTATTGAAATAATTCACTGAATATATCTGTTAACTTTCAGAATGCACCTAATAACAACTAATTATTAGCACTAATTGGACAAGCCACAAAACTGTGTGGTTCTTACCTCAAAAGACCATTTCAGACACTAATCTACATGGTCCTCATATGGCCTGACCAAGATTATGTCTGGACTTTAAAAGAGACTGCGACCTCTGAGTTTGTTTCGGCCTTTCTTCTCAGAGTAGTCAGATAGGAAACACTGAACTCATGTAGTTTTAGAACATCATTTAATTATGACGTATAAAGTATTTTTTTGAACCAATTTACAGAAATAAATATAATTTACTAGCTGCCCGCCCCGGCTTCGCACGGGTGGCACTAAGTACTTATCTACTCAACGTTTAAACCTTCCCTGGACTACGACAAACATTTCAAAACCAAAATCAGCAAAATTGGTCCAGCCGTTCTCGAGTTTTAGCCAGACTAACGAACAGCAAATGATTTTTATATATAGGAAGAAGATTTGCTCTCATCGGTCAAGCAAACTCCAGGAGTCGATTGTCAAATTTCGCGTGTCGGTCAACCGCGTTCTGACGCCTGTTTTTTCGCGCCGTAAATAACGACATATATTGCCTGTGGAAACTATACCGATCTTATTCTAACTTATACAGAGTGTAGAGGAAAAAACAGGAAAGGTATAGAACATCACATGCTAAACATCGACTAAATGTTTCGCGCCGGAATGATTTATTCTTTTAGTCTGTGGGGAAGTGTCTGCAAAATGGCTGACGTCTCTTGTTTACATTTTGTTTTTGTGATTTCGATATTGTTTTTTGAGGCAACAAGCCTTTGTCTGGTGTTTTTCCATCAGTAAATAACATCCTACGACTGAATGTATATTCAGATTTGAATAAATTGCATCGTAATAAAAACTGTGATCCAAAGTTTAAGCGGACGTTATTTCGCCGTTCACTTGTAAATATGGTGTTGTGAAATTCGTTAAAAAACATGTAATTTTATCAGTTGAGACTGTGTGTGCACGTGTCCACGACAAAACAATAGATAAGCTACGATACAAGTGGGTTTTTTTGTTACGAGTTCTCCGAAACAAAAAAGATAAGAGCCCTTTGTTATCGAGGTGTCGGGTTACGGCGCGGTGACGTCATGATTGGTAAGCATTTGTTTTATTTTTAGTTTAAAAGTAATGTATGCAGAGGTGTGGGGTTTTATTTAATTTATTAATGTACAATAGTGTATCAATTAAAAAAAATTATAATTATTGCAATTTTCGTTTTCACTTTTTTTCAAAAAAAATCTTTTTGACGCTAATGGGGAAAAAACCCCCTTCTCGCGACTTTACATTAAAATTAACAATATATTACGAAAAAAAACATTTAGCTATCCATTTCTATTGTGTTAGCTTTTTTAATACTGATTCCAACGGTGTAAGTGGTATAATCAGCTCCCATACAAAACTTTAGAGATATCGTAGTTTTAATCTCAAGTGGTCATGCTTCTGGGTGGTCCCCTGAGGGGCTAACAGATGCGCTTTGACAGACCCGCATGATGGCGCTGACCAGGGCTTGCCCGTGAAGGGGTTAGATAAATTTACTCCTCAACAATTAAATTGTGAAACCAATTTTCAGCAATGTAAATTAATTCGGTGCCCATAAATTATAATAATATAATATATCAGTTTCATTTCCCCTGGTAGGTTAATCATAGCTACATGTAGGTAATGACTAATGCCAAACCATATTTGGCACGAGTACAAAAATGAAATGTAATATTCGGTGCCGAAACCGCATAGCGTGTTAAATTACGTACTACATTATGTATATTGAGTTTTTTAATATTCTTTGCAGAAACTTTTATACGTATTCAAATTCAAAAGTATTTTTTTTTTTTTTTTTCTCTACGACTGGCAAGCTCTTGGCCTGCATCTCACCTGGTGGTAAGCGGTGATCAGGCCGAAGGTGGAAGCGAGCTTCACCCGGAATCCTCAACCACAGAGGAACTGGCTATCTTATCTCTAACTGCCGAAACACAACAATGAACATTGTTGTTATGGCGACAGACTTAGATAAGACGGTGGTAACTAGCCAGGCGGACTTGGAACAAGCCCTACCACCAACCAAACCGAGCAGAACATTTTGCTCCCACTGGGAATCGAACCCGGGACCTCTGGGTCTGAGACAGGTGGTTTAACCACTAGACCACAGAGGCAGTAAATTATTATTTATTCAAACTAGTCTGAGAATCAGCTCTTTTCGAACGTCAAAAATTACATAAGACAGTCCCCCGGAACTCCCGCCCTTCACCACTTCCTAGTGCTTTAGCTGGGAAGAAGATGTGGCGCAACAAACTCCCCAGCATATTTGACCAGGCTAAGGCCCACCCACGTCTGCAAAGCTTTAGATGATGATGAGAAAGTTTCATGGATAGTATGCAGATTTGATTTCGTTATTAAAATGGTAAGTTATTTTTGTTTTGAACAATCAATCAAACTGCCTTGCCTTTGCCCAACTATGTATAGGTCAGCTTCCAGTCTTACCGATGTATTTTACAGGGAGCGATTTCCTATCTGATTTCCACAACTGAGTTACTGGGTAATATGATACCCCTTGGTAAGTATGGTTGTCAGACTTTCGGACTTCTGACTATCCGTAATGACTGTCTAAGATCTACAAATGACAGCCGGCTAGCTCATCTAGCTTATTTTTTTTAATATGACGTGTAAAAGTAATTCCAGTATTCATTTAAAGAATAAACAATTCCATTTCATTTCATTTCTTTATTCCTGTCGCCATGCACCAAGGTGAAAAGCCAAGCTAGTAGGGTTTCACCATGTCAAAATTGCTTAAATTATATTCATACTTAAACTCACACCTTCTTCCCATGGGGGTAGGCAGAAATTACAGATCGTCACCTGCTACGATCATTACATACTTCTTTTGTTTCGTTTACGTTCATACATCTGGTCATACACCCACGCCGTTTGCGAGTATTACGCACCTGTCCTTTCTGAAGATCAATTGTTTCAATTATTCCTCATATTATATTTTTCAATCAATCAACCTTTCACTGCAGCCTAAAAATTCAAGAAAAGATACAAAAAATCTTCGCAAAGAAAGCCACCAGCCGGTGTTATGATTTTTTAATCCGAAAACTCGAGTACATAGAGTCTTCAACAGATTAAATGAAAATTTAATAAAGCACACAATTCGGCGTGCCCGGGCCTGCCCCTGCCCAAGTTGGGGGTTGCCCGGGCAACCTTTGATGCCGTTTTATTAGTTTAGTTTGTGCCTTTTTTTGTAAAGCCATTTTTAGATTACCAAGTTTTTTTGAATAAGGTGAATGGAAGTTGGGAATATTGAATAGAAATAGTCACCATTGAGGTTTTTTTTGAGTTTTGTCAAACTTTGTCAAGATGTGGTTCAATAATTTTTCAAAATGAGACTCATTTGTCCTCTATTTTTCAATCTTGTAGATTGGCCACAGGCTAAGGAGGTCTATTTGATGGAGAATGAAAGATCCACGGGTTTGCAAACCTGCAGCACCGATAGAATTTAGCGTGCGTGACTTTAGAAATATTTACATTTATATTGTGTAAACACATACATTGTATCTTGTGTAAGAACACATTGACAAATTGTATCTTGTATAAGAATACATAAATAAATTGTATCTTGTGTAAGAACACATAGATAAATTGTATCTTGTGTAAGAACATATAGATTTATTGGTCCTACGAGGTGACAAAATCGCGACATGTTTATAACAGGTCTTCAAACCACAAAATACGGTTTAGTTTTCTCAATTATTCAAGTAGCACAGTCACCGACGAAAGTCGATTAACAATTCAGTTTTCTTAATTTTAATTTATGATCTAAATATTTAATTAAAATCGGAACAGAAGTAAAATTAAAAGAATATTAAATCTTGGCTATTTTAAGAAATGCTGAAATATAATCTATCCAATAAAGTGTCAATTTAGACGATGCGTAAAAGTAGCAGTTATTCGACTTTTGTCGCTACCGTATCAATATTTCTTTGACTTTCTACGTCTCATAGTCGAAAACACCCTGTAAATGAGAAGTTAGACAATATGTTAGTGACACGTGTATCTAAAACATATCTACATGTTGAAAGTTATAAGCATCACATGTCATATACAAATACCAATCAAAAGTTCAAACTCATCAATCAATCCTACATATGACTCGAGTAACAGACGGCCTCACAATCCAATGTGTATTTGAAAGCTGTCCATGCGTTAAATATTAAAACTTTGTTCTTTGTTTAATGGGAATTGTATCCCATGGGTTTTAATGGAAAAAGCAAGTTAGAATCAATTTCACGACTGAAATTCTTGGGCCGTAGTCTGAACAGATTAAATTCTAATCTGATATTCAAATGTCATTCTGAATCGAGTTTAAATCACTGATCATTGCTCTAAAATTGGTAGATTTAGATTGAGATAAATGGATGAAGGTAAATTACTCTGATTGTCAAGATTTCCGAGTTCTATCTTTTAGGAAATAAGTTATAAATTATGTAAATGTTTTTTTTTTAGATAATTTGTCTTTTTCACCTTAATTTCCATATAACTACCTATACTTCATAGGCTTAGGTAGTTAAATAAATTATAAAGGTAAACAAAACAAACCACGTGACAGCTGTCAAGTAACCGATTAAATGTTATACCTGTCACTTCAGTTGTCATGCTATGTCGCAGTTGTACTCTTCAATTTAGCAACGTTATAATTCGTTGACGTTTAGAGTTTGGGTTCTTTACAATAGACAGATTACAAAATATTATTATTAATTTTGTAAAAATTCAAAACAGTTATACGAATAGCAGTTTAACACTTTGAAAGCTGATCACGAAAATTTTTCTGTATTTACAGGAAAACGCTTTTTTGTTTAGTAATTATCTAGATAAAATACCTACTTGGGTAGGTACTCGTACGTATATCAATCTAGCAAGTCTCGAATTATTTTTACTAACCTGTAGCAGACTGCCTGTAGTATCACAGTATAAATATAGACAGTATAGCAACTAGGCCTGTTTGTGGAAATATTGGATCCATACCTATAAAATTTTCGTTTTTTTGCTACTGGCTATTGTGAAGATCTTTATCTGTAATTCTATTTAGAATTTCAAATTCAAATTAATTTTATAATGTAGATGAAATGATTTTTTTTTTCAAAATTTGTTGTTCATTTGTTGTACGTTGAAACTTGCAGCCTTCAACGTAAGTGATACTGATTCATTTACGTCAAATTGGAAAGATAAAAAAACTCAGAAAAAATGGTTTGATTTTTTCTATGCAAAACGGCAATTTCATAGCTAAGGACCTAATAGTAACCTACACTCCATTTCTAAAAGGATCGCGGTGACTGTTCGTCTCGACACTTTACCCGCAACTGACAGCACAGCGACACTCGCTCGTCGATAAGCGTGTCTGTTTACGTGTGCCGTTTTGAAAGTTTACTACGTAATTTCTGTACTGTCCATATTTATACTATGGTAGTATGAAACGCCTCAATTATCCTCCTCGTTTATTAGCCCCACTGCCGATAAGCTTCGCTACTTGATTACTTGCCGACTCATGACAAATAGAGTGTGGATCTTCCCACTTTGTTTTCCTTCCAATGATAAATGATGCACGAAGGAATAGGAGAAAAGAACCAATGTAGAAATGGAGGAGTCTCACTTAGTCGGTTTTGCACTCAATTATGATTGGGATACAGTCGAAAATTGAATAACTCTCTGCCTGCAAAGAAATTATAATTTTTTTATTCCTTTCGTGAAAAATTTATTGAACGTCGTAGTGGCCTGGAGTTCTACGATTCTTTTTTTGAAACCAATGCAACTTTTTTTGAACAATTAGGCTCTTTGTACACGGGATGGTTTCTATACGGTACGGCGTATAAACCGTTTATGGCCCTTGGTTCGACCGCGTAGTTCTACTAGTAGGACCAAGGGTATTTTTCTTTTCGGTGGTTCTATCAATCGGACTATGGGCAAATCAAGTTCTATCAATAGTACTAAGGGCAATTTTGTGTACCCGTGGTTCTATTAATCAATAATCATTGTGCGCCGCTTTACTCGATCCACCACCACTATATCACGCTGATTGGCAACAATAGTCCTGTCAGTGATGATGGATCGGTCTCTGTACAATGTGATATTTCCATTTTCGAGAACTGGGTCTGGCACATACCTGTAGTATGGCGCTTCCGATTCTAAAAGGATGTATTTCAGAGCAAGTTACTGATGAATAATCCTGGCTACAAGATTGTGTCTATGCAAGAACTCTTCGTTAGCTAGACGAGACCGCCCGGAGATAATGGCTGGCGAAACTCCACGCACCTTCACACCGCACCCTCGCGTTGCCCAGCCAGACGGCCGATTAACCCTCTATATAGTATTACACTATGGTAGTACCGTGGACCATAGTTGATGGTACCATGGGCAAAAATATTTATCTTAGTTCTACTCAATGAGTAGATCTAGTGCCAATACAATGTGATAATTTTATAAAGATGGTCCGATTGATAGAACCACCGAAAAGAAAAATACCCTTGGTCCTACTAGTAGAACTACGCGGTCGAACCACGGGCAATAAACGGTATAAACTGCGCCGTAGAAAAAACGTGGCTGTCAATAAGCTTCCCTAATGGTCCATATCAACACTGACGACCGTGCCTACACACGGCGAATAAAACGTGTGTGTACAGACGCCAGCACATCAAGTTCATCATCATCATCAGCCTATTAATGTTCCCACTGCTGGGACACAGGCCTCCTCTCTGTGAGAGGGAGTGGGCCGTAATATACCACGCGGGCCCAGTGCGGGTTGGTAGATGTCACATGTCTTCGAATTTTTGGTTCTAAAACATGCCGGTTTCCTCACGATGTTTTCCTTCACCGTTTTGAGAGCAGTGGTGATGAAATTATTATCAAGTTACAACATCAAGTTACAATCTGTAATTTTTTTTAAATAAAAACTCAAATTTATCGCTAAAGATTGGAGTAGGTTGATGTCCTGGTCTGTACAAAGGGCCCAAGTTATTATACACCTACATACTTTCAGAATGATGACATTGTTATCAGATTTTCAATGAAGAACAGAACAGACAGCTGTGCTGCTGGGGAGTTTGCTGCGCCACTTCTTGTTTCCAGCTGGAGCACTAGGAAGTGGTGAAAGGTGGGCGTTTTCAAGACTGAGTCATGTAGGTATTATTATATTTGATTTTCAGCCTAGTTTGAATAAATGAATTATTATGATTTTGAGGAAAATGGCCAACCTACAGCAAGCAAGCGTGGTGTTTTCTCAATGTTTTTTTCTATAAGTATAAGAAAATATTTACCCTCGAAAATATGCTGCAATGTCAGAGCATTTATTCTGAAAGTGGGCACCGTCGCAAATAGATGTCTAATATTTCCGTACCTATTGATTAATTTAGCAATATTACTGTATGAAAATAAGAAATGTGACTAACTAGCGAACTAGAATATTGATTATGAAATGCAATCATTAATATCTTAACACCGAATATTTAGTCTTACATTAAAAAAAAGTATTTGGAAACTTTCCAAACGATTTTTTTACACCTAAAACGGTTACAAAATGAAATGCAGTGTTATAATTGCAATTCATTATTAATATTCTAGTTCGCTAGTTAGCCACATTTTTTATTTCCATACAGAAATATTGCCAAATTAATCAAAACAGGTAAATATTTGACAGCTATTTGCGACGTTGCCAACTTTTAGGAACGACGCTCTCACCTATATTTCCAAATTAATCAAAGAGTAGCTCCTCGGTACCTCCACGCAAACCTTCCTACCCGCTTTCAAAGCCTTAAGCTAATTCTGTTACCAGAATCGAATCGCTCGGCCGAGTCGTACCGATGCGATCTTATCGATTAGATAGCTAACCGAGTAACCGCTGCCTCCACAGATTCGATGGCGCGGAAGCTAATTGAATCGATTAAATTATACTCGATGTTACATCAGATGGTTTTTTTGTGGCGTTCCCATCGGTTTTATTAAGTGGAGTCTTTGGGAGTTTTATTTGGATATTGGAATTTGGAATGGGTTTTAAATGAGTGTTTACGGTTTTTATACAATATTTATTTACCCAATGCTATTCTTTGGAAACTTGATTGAACTATGAATAAAATGTAGGCGGGTATTCGATTTTTGGAGGAAGTTGAAAAACCGAGAATAAATTGAAAATTTTGAGGTTTCGGTAAACTTAAGTAGTTTTCTCTAGAAACGTCATTTTAAGCTTTTTTTTAATGTAAAGACTCGCCGTATGTCCTATTTTGTCTATTTGCATTTTTAACCCTAACCTAGATTGAAATATCTTTCGCCAGCTGAGCTTGGACTTAGGACACAGTATAAATATGAATAGTACAGAAACTACGTAGTAAACGTTCGAAACGGGACACTAACACAGATGCGCTCAACGACGAGACCCTAAGCGATTGTGGCGGTGATGTCAGTTGCGGGTGAAATGTCGAAACGAGTTATCGCCGCGATGTTTTAAAAAATGGAGAAAAGGAATTTATTTCAACAAATAAACCTAGTTTCCATACTGTCCATATTTATACTGTGGTTAAGATTGATAACCTACTTCTAATAAATTAATTACAAATTATTATATTGTTCTCCACGTATTTGAACATAATTACCTATTCTTGAACATCAAAGTGGAGGAGCTCGTGGCTGTAATAACAGTCGCATGGGTCGATCCATCAGGTTAAGCTACGCTTGCCGGGGTTGGTCAGCGGATGGGTGACCATCTTTACATACCGGAACTCCTCCGTGCCTCGGAAAGCATGTTAAGCCGTTGGTCCCGCCTGTCATTCGTAGATCTTTGACAGTCGTTACAAGTCGTCAGAAGCCCGAAAGTCTGACACCAGTCTTACCAAGGGGTATCATATTACCCAGTTACTGGGTTGTGGAGGTCAGATAGGCAGTCGCTCCGTGTAAAATACTGGTATTCAGCTGCATTCGGTTAGACTTGAAGCTGACTCCAACACAGTTGGGAAAAGGCTAGGCAGATCGATCGACCTATTCTTGAACATACTATTTTGTGTCTTGTTTTCAGCCTGCTTGAAACAACGAAGCCATAAAATAAGAGTACATCAGCACAAAACCATTGTACCTCCAAGAACCCATTTGTCCCAACATACAAGGGTATTCAGTGTGGCAAACCAATTTATTGCGACTGTTATTAGATGCATCAACTTTGGCCGAGTGCCAGACAACTCTATATGTTTTTATTTTAACTGAAATAGTGGTATACTAAACTATGATAGTTGAGTAGGAATTCCGTGAGCTAACCACTTTAATTTAAGTTGTGTGAGTGTACAGCACTGTTTTACTAACAAAAAAGGCTTAAAAATACAACAGACGATGTGTATTTAGTAACCTACTATTTGCCTACTATGCTTAACTGTTCCTGTTCCGGTCACGTACGACGAAAATACACGTTTTAACGTCAAAATCCCGCGGTTTGACACTGACACGCCCCATTACGTCACTTTTGACATTTTTCAGAATTTTTCGGTGTTACCTATAATTTTTTGACAATTTTACTTCTAATCGACGATAATACATCAGGCCATAGAGAGAAACAACCCACAGACCAAACGGAATATCCGTCCAGCCCCACCGTGTCCATCAGGCTACGCCCTGACGCGCGTATAGAGTCATAAAGAACCCTGTAAGAAATTGACATTAAAATTTGGCACATGGGGAGATAATGACCTGGGTAGACATATGATACTTTTTACCCCGATATTCCCACAGGATTGAGATTTATGCGGTTGAAACCGTAGGGTGCAGCTAGTATACTATAAAATATCGCTACAATATTCGCCAAACTACAACAACATGCCCCTTAAAACAATCAGGAAATATGTTAAACATCAAAGATTACCATTAAAATTCATCATGTACACTTCACTTTGATCTCTGCTTACCCTCAAGAACACACGCACGAGTTTATACAGCCGTTAACGAGGTCGTAACTAAAATACGGCGGTTGCCGAAACGGGAGCACCCTGTATACAAAGCGGAAAGTTCTCAACTTTAGCAAATAATGGAGGTGGCTCAGAATCTTGTAGACCGGAACGGTTTAATTGTTTGTGATTTAATTATTTATTTTAAGGAATTAGAATTAGAGGATTTATGGATCCCTGAACAAGGATTTTATGTTAATTAAGGGTCATTATTATTCTGCTTGGGGGGATGCGCTAATAATAATAAATAATAAACCCCACCGCCGTATCTCTACGTTGACGTCGTGGTGGGGCTTGCGCGCTCCAAACTCTAGGTCTGTGCCAGTAGAGTTTACTTTGCCGGAACAGGTCTAGGATGAGGAGCCAGACCAAGAGAGATACAGAAAACCGCAGGGCAGCATGTGGCGAGCTGTTGGGCAGTAGCGATCCCACGGACCCTATCTCCCGGGAGAAATCTTGTTCCTCATCTCTGGCTTGCCTTTATTGGCCGGCTGGAGTGAACACTGACGAGGAACAGAGCTCCCACCTCATTCTTGCCTTAATTGGCCGGCTTGAGTGGAGATTCGCAAGAGCAAGCGTGCTCGGAGCAAGGAAGTATTCCAGTAAGATGCTGGTAGGGATCTTGACCGTACTTCCGGGATTGTCCTGATAGCCGTGGAATACCACTCCACTCCTCATAAGCGCCTCAGGACATGTTGCCTCCTTGTCACTACGACACTTTGTGCTAGCGACCGTTTTCGGGGGCCCATTATTGAGTGTGCAAGTCACCCCCTGCCATTTTATCTGTGTACATTATAAAACATTGATCAGGCAGGGGCCATAGACCTTCCATAGTTCTAGGTAACCAATCCACTATAGCTACCCAAACCCAAATTTCAAAGAAATAAATAATAATAATTCCTTTATTATCAGGCATCAAAGGCCCTTAGATACACAAAATATTCGTACCTAATAATAAACTAATACATCATAAATTTATTAAAAACATTAACTAAGTAGTATTAATCTGTGGTAGTATGTTGAGTCGGCGACGTATTGCGCTGAGTCGGGGTGTCATGTAGCTAAGGTAGCCCGCGAAATTCAAAATTTCTCTCATTTTATGCAATTTGCAAACCAATGACAGGTTGTATGTTGATAAAAATATGATTCGCGGTCGTGACAAATATGGATTTACAGAATTATAATCATTAGAATCAGCAACACAACTCCTTAAGTTAGCATAATCCTCAAATGTCATGATTTCATGAAATAGTCATTCAATAAGATTACATGAAATTAGAGAGTTGTATTAACTACTTTTAAGATTATAATCCACCACGCGGGCCCAGTGCGGGTTGGTAGATGTCACATGTCTTCGAATTTTTGGTTCTAAGACATGCCAGTTTCCTCACGATATTTTCCTTCACCGATTTGAGAGCAGTGGTGATGAAAATTAAATTAAAAACCAACACAAAGTAAATTGTCTGCCTGGGTTCGAACTCACAACCTACAAATTCGTAAGTCAGTGCCTGGGCCTGGCATACCCGTGATAGGAAAGTAGATAAAAAAAGAGATAGATATACGCCGTGTGTAAGTGTAGAAGAGAAAACAAAATAAAACCAAAAACAATTCTAATATTTCGACGAGAAACCAAGCCCATAAGTTCTACAAGTCAAATATCTAGTGTGTTAAAGTAGATAAAAAGAGACATAGATATACGCCGTGTGTAAGTGTAGAAGAGAAAACAAAATAAAACCAAAAACAATTCTAATATTTCGACGAGAAACCAAGCCCATAAGTTCTACAAGTCAAATATCTAGTGTGTTAATATAAAAGCAACTTTTACAATGATGATAGATCGTTTTCATCTCTCATAGGTTCGTTCATATTAACGTTCAAAAGGTTACGCTCACTCTATCAATCTTATTTCTAGCTAGTTTGTGAATCTTTGAGCCTTTTCCGAAGGTTTGTGGCGTAAAGAGTTTTATAAGAAGTTTACTAAAGCCAAAGGGTGCTATTGAGTTTGATGAATCAATGTGGTTAAAGTAAAAAGTAAAATACTTGATAAATTGAAGATGGCGACGAATCTTGACGTAATATATTGTCCCTTTTGTTTTATGTGATACACTATTAAACCTTCAAGTGTTATTAACGAGACATAATAGATTTTTAATTGTTATGGCCTCCTGAAGGCCAGTGTAACGGTTGAGCGGAATATATGTGAATAACTATAAGTAATTTATTATAAATGTGAAATTGAGTTAGTTAATTTGTTACGCTTTCACGCTAAAACGGCTGCACAGATTTTGATGAAATTTGGCACTTGACTATAACCTGGAGAATGACATAGAATACTTCTTATCCCGATATTCCCACAGGATCGAGACTTATGCCGGTAAAACCGCGGTGCGCAGCTATTATAATATTCTAACTGATGTTATAAATAAATGTGCAAACGAGTTTCTGAGTGACCACTGAGATGACGGCTAAATAGAGATGCATAGACCAAAACCACATGCGCCGTGGACTCATAGAAAAAAAAACAACGGTTTGCACTCCGGGAGTGCCGGCAGAAGTGAAAACTTGAACATTAACGTTGTGCATTTTCAAATATTTTGGAATGGTTAGGGAATAATTTCGCACGAATTGCTTTATTTATCAGTATAAGGTCCAATTTCACCAATGGCGTCGTTATCTAAGAATAACTATACCAGGGTTAAAATTATTCGCTGATTTTACTCTCAGAATAATTCATACTACGTTTCACCAACTTGTAAAGACAAAAAGTTACTCCTAGTATAACTATTCTTTGATGAGTGTTTTTTTGTTATCTGTGGCACGTTGAAAGTGAAGTGATGAACGAATGAATGTGAATGCAGACAAATTAAATAGGCTTGTCATTTTCACAGTACAGTACAGCCTAACAGGACCTTTTTAATTTAGTCGTCACGTCACTTTGAACTTGTGTCAATGTGTCTGTACAATGCGTGGTGTTATTTCGTTCAGATTGCTTTTGTTGTGTTTATATTATTTCGTATATTTCCACAATATTTAATATAAGTACAGTAGCTATCTTGTATCAACCTCTCAGACACAAATTCCAATTGATGTTCAATTTTTAATAATAAATTGTATGCTGCTGCTTTAGATAAACGAAATCTTATCATGAAATCATTTTCGTCGTAGTTGTAAAAATGCTCATTTCTTTCTTTAAACCAGCTTGGCCGTCTCAAAATAACATAGTAGTAATCTTCAGCCTCACTCTCGCTTTCACTGTCCCTTACCATTCTTCTCAAACGCATTTCTATTAATATTTTCTCCGAATTGAAATTCAATCTGCAATAACAATGGACGCTCATTGTACACAGTGCGCTCACGGCTCTCAGCTGACATAAAAATTTGACGCCATTTTGATTTTATCTGAAGAATAAGCCCGATACACCTTCGAAATTGGTGGTATAAGAGTTACTCTCGTATAACTCTGTTATTCTCAGGATAAGTAGTTGGTGAAATGAAAACATGGTTATCTGAGAGTAAGTAATAGCTTTATCCTTGGAATAAAACTTATTCTACTTTGGTGAAATCGGACCTAAAAGTGCTATAATTTACGTGGTTCAATACATTATTCATTATTAGTACTGTAGTAGTAGTACATTTATTTATTTTCAAAATACGAGTATTATATAGTCTAACAAAAATAAACAATTTATTTAAACACTTTTCATGAAGTATGTTTTGACTGCTTTTTTTTACCCGTCAAAATGGGTAAAATTTCTTAACTCGCAATCTTTACGTAATTTCAAAGACAGAGACAAAGACATTTTGATATTTACTTTGTCGGTTGCTAGGCAACGGATCTTGCCGTCACGTCCTGACGGGATTTTAAAATTTTTAACCCTTCCCAAAAAAATTACTAGCAGTACGATGATGAGGAAAGCCAGGTCATGATTTTGACCTTAAGTTGCACCCCGTACATTCTCTGAGGAACTACATAATTTTATATCTTCAAAATATTATGCAACAATATTCCTGCGTACGCTAGAGGTAGACCCTTCCCAAAACAACAAAGACCACTATCTAAACATTACTTATAATACAGAACCCTACCACAGAAATCCTAAACAATCAGTCTGGGGTTTATCACAAGGGGCTATTAATATTATAAGACAATTATTTATTTAATAAGGCAAGACAAGGAACCACCGAAGATATCAAATTGTGTAGATAGCTTATTGAAGATTATAATATTTTAAACGCTCTTTACGTTGTAGCAAATTACAAAGCGTACTGAATGTTTCAATAGAATTTTAATCGATTTCAGTCGTGAGCTCAACTGTTGAGTTTGAAGTGCTAGGTTTGAGATCCGAGTCGGGCTGTATTGTTGGGCTTTTAATTAGTAAAACATCTGGTCAACCGAGGTCTGCTCGGGGTGAAAATAAAAATATATCGTCCAGGTACACCAACGTTTTATCAGATTTCCGAGGCTGTGAAAATAAAGAAAATGATTTTTCCCAGATATGTGACCTAGCTAGATCGATTTCTCACCCCCGACACCCCTAAATTCCAACTTTCATCGAAATCGTTGGAGCCGTTTCTCGAGATTCAGATTATATAGGGTGACTGGTAATTAGTAACCGAAACTTAAACACGTGACTTTACTCATCATTATGAACAGCTTTTATTATGGGGCCCAACTTTAAATCGCGAAAAAAAAATCAACTGTTCCCTACATTTATGTTCGCAAAATTCGTCGAAGTGTATGGAACAGCTGATTTTTTTTTCGCGATTTCAGGTTGGGCCACAGTAAAAGTTGTTCATAATGATGAGTAAAGTCACGTTTTTAAGTATCGGTCACTAATTACCAGTCACCCTATATAAACGTATACAAGAATTGCTCGTTTAAAGGTATTATTTAGATAATTAATCAATAGCAACTTGAAGTCTGGATATGTGTTCAGTTCGCGCCCTAAAATGTAGGTGACCTCAGCCTAGTCCTTTTTGGGGATGTATGTGTAATGTTATGTTAGTTGATTGTCTGGTGACAGACAACGTACAGTAAGCCGCGCGTCAGTAGTAACAGAACCAGTATGAGCTGGCCTCGCATTCTATTGTATTTCCGTTCTTCGCTAGGCCAGCACAAGCTTAAAAAGCTGCCACCCACGTGCGGTCGACTGTATGTAACCTAAATTACTGAAGAGAGAAACATAAAAAATGATAGTAGATAATTATATTTTCAAGATACCTACTCTAAGTGCTCATATAGAGGCAACTTAGAGCATTTCTAAACCGCGTTCAAGAGCTGTCAGTGTCAAAATTCTTATGGAATATTGTACACTGACAGCTCTTGAACGCGTTTAGATATGCTGAACGCGTTCAATTTTATAGGTGAAATCTGCACTCAGATTAGGTTTTTAACTTACCTCCTGAGTGATTCTCTAGCAAGGATAAATTAAACGCGAGCGAAGCATAGCGTTTTTAGGGGTAAACGGATAGCGTCACTGATAAAAGCTAGTTAAAATATAACTGTCTTTTCTTGAAGATAAAAACTTTCAAACAGATTTAAACGACGAGAGAACTTACTAAAATGTTTAATTCTTGAGTCTCTTCCACTGATTAATTTATATTGGAGAGTTAGCAGAGTCTTTATTTACTCAAGGTATTATTATAAGCCCGAACTAATAAACCCTAAATCCGAAATAGTTCGCTTTTAGGTTAAGGAATAAGTACTCTAAATATAGAAGTTTACTTAGTATACCACATCTACCTCAAAACATATTATAAATAAACATTTATCAACTATTGTTTATAATATAACTCGTGAGGAGCTCGTGGCTAAGTAGAGGAGCTCGTGGCTAAGTAATATCAAGCCAGGTTAAGCTACGCTTGCCGGGGTTGGTCAGTGGATGGGTGACCATCTTTACATACCGAGACTCCTCCGTGCCTCGGAAAGCATTTGTGGATCTTTGACTGTCGTTACGAGTCGTCAGAAGCCCGAAAGTCTGACACCAGTCTTACCAAGAGGTATCGTATTACCCAGTTACTGGGTTGTGGAGGTCAGATAGGCTCCATGTAAAATACTGGTATTCAGCTGCATCCGGTTAGACTGGAAGCCGACCCCAAGATAGTTGGGAAAAAGGCTAGGAAGAAGATTTATTTATAATATAACTATTAAACGAGCAATATTTGTATATATATATATATTTGTAATCACGTTCTCGAAAGCGGATCTAACCATTTCGATAAAAGTTGCTATAATGGGATTTTACGGGGGCGGACTGTGACAAGAAGGCTTCAACTCAGCATGATGCTGTGCTATGGGGGACCAACAGCATAGCGCTGATTTTCAGTGCTCACCCAAAGAAGACGTACGGAAACCAAGTCGGTTTAATGAATAATACATATATAGGTGATAAAATAAAATAAATAGTACTTATAATATAGTGCTATTATACAACCAATTATATGAATAAATACGATTAAATAACATAAAAACATGTACCCACCTAAAACCTCCACCTAACAATTTATGGATCTCTTAGTTGTCCGAATTAAAACGATTTTATTTATTTTATTATTAAAACACAATTATCATTAAGTATAGCTACAAGAATATTCAGTGTTTCATATTATAAATAAATTTCGATGTTTTGTGAAGTCATAATACTGTTGGAAGCAGGGGCAGGTCGCTAGTTATATGATAACAGACCTTCAAAGCTTTGATATTCAGAACCACAACATTCCGCTTTTATCAAAGAATCTGACCTAATTTCTCTATGCGCAGTAATCTCATTCAAGTTTCTATGGCAATATTCAGATTGAAAATCATTGCGGCAACAGCTGCTTCCTTTTGCATATAAAAAATGAAAATGGGTCATGAGAAAAGTAAGTTTTTATACCTTTGGTATGACTTGATGATTGGGAAGGCTTATGGCTAAGTAATAACTGCCGCACTGGTCGATCGATCAGGTTAAGCTACGCTTGCCGCGGTTGGTCCGTGGATGGGTAACCATCTTTACATACCAAGACCCCTCCGTGCCTCGGAAAGCACGTTAAGAGTGTTTATTCTGAAAGTTGGCAACGTCGCAAATAAATGTCAAATATTCCGCTGTTTTGATTAATTTGATAATATTTCTGTATGGAAATAAAAAATGTGGCTAACTAGCGAACTAGAATATTGATTATGAAATGCAATAATTAATATCGTAACACCGAATAGTTAGTTTTAGATGTAAAAAAAGTATTTGGAAACTTTCCAAGTGCCTTTTTTCAGCTAAAACGGGTACAACATCAAATTCAATGTTATAATTGCAATTCATTATTAATTATCTAGTCAATTGGTTAGCCACATTTCTTATTTCTATACAGTATTATTTCCAAATTAATCGAAACAGGTAAATATTTGACAGCTATTTACGACGTTGCCAACTTTTAGGATGCACCCTCTTAAACTGTCGGTCCCAGCTGTTATTTGTAGATCTTTGACAGTCATTACGAGTAGAAGCTCAAAAGTCTGACAACCAGTCTTACCAAGGGATAGCGTGTTACAGTACGACACAACTTAGATGTAGCATAGATTTGAAAATTTTCTTTCATTCATTTCAATTTTACAAATGTATTTGGCTATAAGACTACAAGTTATAATATTGCGTTTTCGAAAGATCATTTTCACCTAAAGCAGTAATAGTGATTGGTGATTTAGAAGGCGCACTCAGTTCGGATGGTGATCGGTTTTACGAATTTTGCCGACGCTACATCTAAGTTGTGTCGTACTGTACCTAGTAACTAGGTTGTGAAGGTCAGATAGGTAGTCGCTCTATGTGAAATACTGGTCATTCAGCTGCATCCGGTTAGACTGGAAGCCGACCCCAACATAGTTGGGAAAAGGCTAGGTAGATGATGATACCTTTGGTATGAAATTATCGACGTTGAAGTGGCATTTTGTGAAGTTTATTTCGCACATCATTCAAGTCATCATGATTGGGGTGCCCTTATTTCATGGCAGCAATCCGTCAAGGAGGCTCACCGCCTCTCCGGAGACCGTGCGGTATCCCTGGACCAGCCGGATGGCCATGACCCTTTGGGACGCGTTCAACCGGCGGGCTGGCCGCCGCCCCAAGGAAACATGAGGATAAACTTGTGGTATTTTCGTTTTCTAGAAGGTTCTCATACTATTAGAGCAGTTGTGGCCCAGTGATTACGGCCGCGACTTACGAGTTGTAGGTCGTAGGTTCTAACCCTGACAGGAGCTTTAATTTGTGTAAATTATTTCATCACCACTGCTCGCAAAACGGTGAAGGAAAACATCGTGAGGAAACCGGCATGTCTTAGAACCGAAAATTCGAAGACATGTGACGTTTACCAACCCGCACTGGGCCCGCGTGGTAGATTACGGCCCACTCCCTCTCACAGAGAGGAGGCCTGTGTCCCAGCAGTGGGAACATTAATAGGCTGATGATGATGATGACACAATTTACCCTGCAGCTTTAACGCCTAGTGTGTAAACTGCTTTACGTATTGCAAATGACACAGCATTAGTTTCAATAATTTGTCACCCTTTCTGCTCCATTAACTTTCCACGATTTTTCTCTGAAATGGCTAAGGTATTCCGTTTAGTGATGTCCGAGAACCAAAAATTCGAAGACATTTGACATCTACCAATCCGCACTGGGTCCGCGTGGTACCAGCCCACTCCCCCTCGAAGAGACGAGGCCTGTGTTCCAGCAGTGGAAACATAATAGGCTGATTATGCAAAGTTAATATTCCCTACGAAACTGTAAATATGTTTCCAAATAAGGCCGTATGTCTTTAAAACTTCTTTTGATAACCACTAAAATTCCCAAATCAACAATTTGACCTCAACAACCATTTCTAAAGAATACCCGAAACAAATGAGCTATACCATACGAAGGTCATACAGTAAAATTTATTTCCATACGATATAAATCTAAATTGCTCTTATGATTTATTCGCGTGCTATTACGAAATCGTTGTTTCGTCAAAATGTTTGAGCTCGTAAAATATACTGCATGAAAGGTGTGGTCTGTAAGTCTGTGGACCATCAAACTGAACAACTTTCTCCATTGGACTAACGTCAGAAAAAGATATCAACTGTTCTATACAAAACTGCAATACATTCTCGACCCAAATGTATAGGATGGCCGATATTTAATAAGTTAGGCGTGACTTTGCGGAAATCTATACTTATCCATACTAATATTATAAATTCGAAAGTAACTCTGTCTGTCTGTCTGTCTGTCTGTCTGTCTGTCTGTCTGTATGTTACCTTTTCACGGCTAAACCACTGAACGGATTTCGATGAAATTTGGCAAGGAGATAGATGGCATCCTAGAGAAGGACATAGGGTACTTTTTGTCTCAAAAATAACCCCCAAGGGGGTGATATAAGGGATGAAAGTTTGTATGGGAAACTCAATATTTCTAAGTTGGGGATATGGAAATTCAAATTTATGCTTTTGGTAAGAAATAAAGAATTACGCTTTTCAGCGTTTTTGTAAAATCATCCCCCAAAGGGGTAAAATAGGGGTTGATTTTAAAATTCACATGTATTATTGATTATTTTTGTTGTCTCTTATTTTTAAGAGATTTAAGGTGTGGTTCCAGTGAGTCGGAACTGTCTGCGGTGATTGTGGCGATTGTGGTGATTGTGGTTCCAGTGAGTCGGAACCGAGTGCCGCACAGTTCACAGTGAGTTGGAACTGTCTGCAGTGATTGCGGCGATTGTGGTGATTGTGTTGATTGTGGTGATTGCGGTGATTGAGCTGATTGAGGTGATTGCGGTGATTGAGCTGATTGTGGTGATTGAGGTGATTGTGGTGATTTCGGTGTTTTCGGTGATTGAGGTGATTGCGGTGATTTCGGTGATATCGGTGATTATTTTTGTTGTCTCTTATTTTTAAGAGATTTAAGGTGTGGTTCCAGTGAGTCGGAACCGGGTGCGGCACAGTTCACGGTGAGTCGGAACTGTCTGCGGTGATTGTGGCGATTGTGGTGATTGTGGTTCCAGTAAGTCGGAACCGGGTGCCGCACAGTTCACAGTGAGTTGGAACTGTCTGCGGTGATTGCGGCGATTTTGGTGATTGTGGTGATTGCGGTGATTGAGCTGATTGAGGTGATTGCGGTGATTGCGGTGATTGCGGTGATTGAGGTGATTTCGGTGATTGCGGTGATTTCGGTGTTTTCGGTGATTGAGGTGATTGCGATGATTTCGGTGATTATTTTTGTTGTCTCTTATTTTTAAGAGATTTAAGGTGTGGTTCCAGTGAGTCGGAACCGGGTGCGGCACAGTTCACGGTGAGTCGGAACTGTCTGCGGTGATTGTGGCGATTGTGGTGATTGTGCTACCAGTGAGTCGGAACCGGGTGCCGCACAGTTCACAGTGAGTTGGAACTGTCTGCGGTGATTGAGGTGATTGCGGTGATTGCGGTGATTGCGGTGATTGAGGTGATTTCGGTGATTCCCCAGTGAGTCGGGGTGATGAGTCTAAGGGTGTTGACCAGGAATGCGCGTTCGCTGCATGCTGGTGGTCAGGATACCCGCTGAGCCGTGGGTGCTGGCTGGCTGTGTAACTCGCCTCACGAAAGCTTGCGGGATTGATGATGATGACGTCACGCTGAAGTAGTTGCACGAAGGCTGCGTTGACGTTCAGTCTCAGGGTCACCAATTTAGTGGTATGAGGAACAGGGTGTAAAGTTCACTCATCCACCATAGAAAAGGGAGGATCCTCCGACAAGACGGGTGTTATGTCGGGCGGGCAACTGCTCATAACTTGATTTCGGATAGTCTTATCTATGTCGTTCGCGTGGTAAATTCTAACTGCGCGATGCAGGATTTGTGTGACATCATGTCTTTCATGCGTAGTTCGTATGTGGCGGTGTAACCGCTACAAACATTACCTCCTTACTAATAAACGTTGTATAGCGTCTGTATAGTTAAACATATAGTATAGTTACAAAGCTTTGTCTTCTTCTTTCGAATGTCAAATTACTGACGACTGAAAGAGATCATTTTTTCATTTTGAGGTACGCAACCCTAAAATGTGCCTGTTACTTTTTCATGCCGTAAGGGCTGAACGGATTTAGTTGAAAGGCGTATGGTCTTTTAACTAAATCCGTATAGGCCATGATCTGGGTTAGGATAGAGGATAATCTGAATCCCGGTAGTACGGTCCTGTGGGATATTTTCCGACCTTTACGCGGGCGAAGCCGCGGGTAAAAGCTAGTAATATTATAAAGCTGAAGAGTTTGTTTGTTTGTTTGCTTGAACGCGCTAATCTCAGGAACTACTGGTCCGATTTAAAAAATTCTTTCAGCAAAATAATGATCAAGTACTGCGTGCGCATTTATGATGTGCAATGAGGGTGAAAGGCGGTGACCCCAGTAATAAGTATTGTTTTAGTTTAGTTATTTTTGTTAATTTCCTTATCTAAATAGATAGATTATTTGATTTTGTAGTATTTAATTTTCTTTAGGGTATTGTTTTTGATTTTGTAGTATTTTAGGGTAATTCAGTCGCGGGTTAAAGTTAGCGTTAGCCTTAAGTAACTATTCCACGCGGACGAAGTCGCGGGCAGAAGCTAGAAACATTATAAAACTCCGCGTTCGGCGCTTGTCGTGGCAACATGTCGTGTCCGGGTTCGCAACAAGTCAATCGTTCTCCTGAGGATGTCTCTTAACTATACTGGGTCCACGGATAGTAACTTCCTTGTCATTTTTGTTTGAAGTGAAAACTTCTTTAACAACGGCGTTGTGCACTTTTTTTGGAATGGGTAAAAAATGTTAAACTCGCGGACACAAGACACGTGACCTGATCGAAAATTCGTAAGACAGCGCACTCTGTTTTATTATTTTGGATATTTTTTAATAGAGCTACAGATTTCGTTCTTGTACTGACAGCAAGCCACATAAATTCCTGACATTTTAGTTAGATGGCGTTACTTAGTTTTTTTTTTTGTTTTAATGGAGCTACAGCTTTCGTTCTTGTACTGACAGCAAGCCACATAAATTCCTGACATTTTAGTTAGATGGCGTTACTTAGTTTTTTTTTTTAATTGTTTCAATGGAGCTACAGCTTTCGTTCTTGTACTGATAGCAAGCCACATAAATTCCTGACATTTTCAGTTTTCACTTCCATCGGCAGTCTCCAAAGACTGGCCTTTCTTTTTTTTTTCTGTTTTTAATGTGTGTTATGAGGTGTGCAGTTTTGGATTTTCCTAATTTTCTAATAAATTCTCTGTATAGGTTTTGCCCACACCCGCGTTGAGCGCCGAAAGTATCCCTCGAAAACGTACTACCAGGATAAAAAGTATCTCATATTCTAACACAGATAATGGTCTGCCAAGCCGAATCAAAATTCGTCCAGCTGTTAAAGCGTGAACAGGTAACAAACTGACATACAGTTTTACTTTCGCATATCATATTTTAAGTATGCATTATTTTAACCGTCGAGGATAATGGCTTAGCAATTTTATAGGGAATCTATGTATGGTCGAATATATGGGACTCATTTGCATGAATTTTCAACACGCTCTTTCGCTATATACTATATGGATGCACATCAAAAATTTACGAGATAGAAAGTGGCTTATCATAAAAAATCCCGTGTCCATAAAAAATCTCTTGTATCCCCCTGTCCTATCGCAGGTATGCTGGAAGAGATTTCTTTAGAAATAAGCATCACCTTATATTTTTCTGTTCTTTTCTTCTTTTCTGTTTTAAATGTGTGTACATAAATGGTTAAATAAATAAATAAAAAAATAAAATCAGGTAACCTACAATATACCAAACTTACTTTCGAATTTTCGAAGTTAGGCAGAGATCATCCACATTTCGCAGTTATGTTTAAAGTCAAGTTTAATCCCATGTAATAGGGGGCGAGCCTATTGCCATCAACCGGGCACAAGTCCAGACTCCGGGCTGCTATTGAGAAATTCCAGATGAAAAATCCCAATAACTCTTTTAGCGTTGGCGTCCATCAGACCAACGAGGCAGTTCTGGAAAATAATGAAATCCCACCAAAATCAGTCTGCCTAGCCTTTTCCCAACGATCTTTCGGCTCGGATCGCCGGCGGATTGTCGGCTTTCAGTTTAACCAGATCCAGCTGAATACCAGTATTTTACATGGAGCGACTGCCTATCTAACCTCCACAACCGAATTACTGGGTAACACGATACTGGGAAGACTGGTTGTCGAACTTTCGGGCTTCTGACGACCCGTAACGACTGTCAAAGATCCACGAATGACAGCCGGGACCAACGGCTTAATGTGCTTTTCGAGGCACGGAGAAGTCTCGGTATGTAAAGATGGTCACGCATCCACAGACCAACCCCGGCAAGCGTAGCTGGCTGGCCGGCTGGTATTACTTAGCCACGAGCTCCTCCACGAACCTCGCAACACATACATACTTCCCGAAAAAATAAACACAAGGCAACGTGCCGCAGAACCGTGAACTTTTTATTCAATAGTAAGTTTCCTTGATTGAGCCCGAAGCCCAAGTTTTCCAATTACCTCCTAATTTAAGTTAGGGTTGGTCGGGGCTGTTCGTGTAATGGTCTCCACCACGCAACCTACCCCACTTTACATGAATTATAGGACTCTAACGGGTTTTTGCTCGTTTGAGGCTTTTTGGTCATAAGTTATTTCCATATACTAATGGCCTGTTTCGCCACCTCCATTTAAGTTATAGTTAATTTATCGGGAAAATAATAAATGGTTAAATTTTCGTGTTAAGAGCGTTTATCGTGAAAGTGGGCAACGTCGCAAATAGATGTCAAATATTTCGCTGTCTTGATTACATACATACGTAATCAGCCTATTAATGTTCGCACTGCTGGGACTGGGACACAGGCCTCCTCTCTGTGAGAGGGAGTGGGCTGTAATCTACCACGCGGGCCCAGTGCGGGTAGGTAAATGTCACATGTCTTCGAATTTTTGGTTCTAAGACATGCTGGTTTCCTCACAATGTTTTCCTTCACCGTTTTGAGAGCAGTGGTGATGAAATTATTTACACAAAGTAAAGTGCCTGCTTGGGTTCGAACCCACGACCTACAACTCGTAAGTCGGGGCCGTTACCACTGCTCTCCTGTCTTGTTACTGTATGGAAATATGAAATGTCGGTCCTTCGATAAACATGGCCAGCCCATGCACTGCGATATCAGCTTACTGACTCTGCTATGTCGGTAACACTGGGTCTTTTCCGGATAACTTCATTTCTGATCTTATTCTTCAAGAAACTCCGAGCATAGCCCGCTCCATAGCACGCTGAGTGACCTTGACTTTGTGGACCAGCCCGACTGTCAGTATCCACGTTTCGGCACCGTATGTCATCACGGGCAGGATGCCCTGGTTGAAGGCCTTAGTCTTCAAACATTGCGGGATTGGCAACGAGAAGACTTGACGAAGTTTTCCAAATGCTGCCCAACCTAACTGGGTCCTTCCTAGAACACAACACACTACACACACACAGACACACACACAACAACACTTGGTAGCAACACGTCGTCGTGTCCGGGTTCGCAACAAGTCAATCGTCATCCTGAGGATGCCTCGTTGAGAGGTGAAACACGTGGCGATTTCTTACAGGGTTCTTTATGACTCATTAGGAACAGTTAAGTGGATTAGGTTACTAAATATACGTCGTCTATTGTATTTCCTTCCTGGATGTTAGTAATATTCGAGATAAACTCTGAAACTACATAATGAATTGAAAAAGTCACATTAGTGGTTGCCCGTATTTAAACTCACAACCTCGTGCATGAGAGGCGAGGCCTTAAAACTGCTGGACCATCGCGACAAGTTTTGAAAATGAAACTAATAAACTGAAAACTTTCCTCGTGTAATAAAGCCTAATTATAACAAAGTATGCTCAACATTTTTACTTCATTAGCTACTAGAACTGAAACTCAACGTAATATTAACGGTCCCTGAAATATTACACGATTCTTCGGTAGAACTTCAGGCGGAAATATTTGCTGAAACTTTATTCCGGAGCATATTTTTCGTGATATAATTGGCACAGTGAAATACGAAGAGTCGTTCTTGCTGTCAATTTTTCTCCTGAAAATAGAATTGGCCTTTTCTTGGATGTAGAAAAGAGACAAAAATATCTAAAGGCAGGTGACAATTTCACAAGTAAGTTTTATAGTTTTGTGTTTTTTTTAAACAGCACTTGTCGTGAAAACATGTCAATTTAAAATTAAAATAAAAGTGTCGCATTATGACGTATACTTATGGCGATGATAACCGACTTTTAATGATTTTATTTTGAAGATCACGTCTAAAGGAGTAGTGTTAATGATTTGAAAAAAATATATGTTAAATAAAAGCATTTTCTTAATAACTTAATATTGGAATATTTTAGATTATATTTTTAATACATAGTAAAATTAATTTGTAAAGTTATGTCTAACGCGGACAAAAAACTGATAATCACGCAAAATCTATCAAGCGTATTTCTCTGAAACCTTCACCATTTTAAAGATAATTTAACTACTGATCTTTTAGTATACGTGTTTGATTAAAATACCTTTTGTTGTATGTATAATAAATGAATAATGCGTCTAATTTGGGACAGCGCTAACCTAACCTAACCACTCAAGGTTACTGGGTACTGGCATATATCTGCGTCTTAAACCAGCTTCAGCCAGCGACTTGATCCGCGTGAAATTTCTTGGTTTAACATAAAATGTATATAGAAAGAAAGAAAGAAAGAAAAATAGGTTTATTGGTCACAGAAACACGTGCTTATAAAGAGACAATATTCAACAAAATAAAGAACATAAATAGTTGGCAGCTGCACGCTATGACTGTGACAAGAAGGCTTCCACTCAGCATAATGCTGTGCTATGGGGGACCCACAGCACAGCGCTGATTTTCAGTGGTCACCCGAAAAAGACCAGAGTATATCGTTTAGTTGTGCCCCGTTACTTCGTTTTTATGCAACCGCAGTATCATCAGAGCCAAATGTCAAATAAATAAGACACGCATAAAATATGTCTTTCCTTCCATGCTATTAATAATAAGACCTTCTTGCGATCTAGAATAAGAAAGGACTCGCTTATAATTCGAAGCACGTTGTCGAAGTCAATAAATGTCTGGCGAACAATCGATCTTGTGGTGCGAACGTAATTTGTAAGTCGTTTGGTTTGGTCGCTCGTGTAAGGTTTGTAATATCAATGTGGGTCGGGTGGCGGATGTTACCTGACCTAAATAATATCTTGGTGGGAGAAACCAGAGAAAAATGTTAACAAAATATTATACAAAAGTCAATGAAAACACTGGCAATACTAATGTATGTGTCGCAGGCATATTGTATGATTCGTCATTTTACAAATGGCGCCGTCCGTTTCCAAACGCTTGCGGTTTTGCAAAATGCCTAAAGCAAATTGGCAACGCGTTCAATTGTTATAATTTCGACATTGATTGCTATTGTAGGGTGACCACCACAAAACACGGCTTGGACAAATCAGATATTATTTGAGCAATAAGGTACCTATGAAGACTTAAGTAAAAGTAAAAATTTTGAGGTATGAGGAACAGGGTGTAAAGTTCACTCATCCTCATTAGAAAAGGGAGGATCCTTCGGCCAGACGGGTGTTGTGTCTAGCGGGCAACTGCCCGAAAGATGATGTCGGATATTCTTATTGTATAATTATGTCGTTCGCGCGGTAATCTCTATGCATTAGGTCAAATATCTAGGGCATGTTCTCACTGACGATCTTAAGGATAATGGTGATATTGAAAGGGAACGTAGGGCATTGGTGGTCCGAGGTAACATGTTGGCCCGAAGATTCTCTCGGTGTAGCAAGCTAGTAAAAGTAATACTTTTTAAGGCTATTGCCAGTGCTTTTACAAGGGGAATCTTTGGGTCAATTATACCAAAAGAACGCTGGATGACCTACGCGTACAATATAATAATATTTTTAGGAAGCTGT
Organism: Conistra vaccinii; assembly: GCA_948150665.1. Classification (NCBI taxonomy): domain Eukaryota; kingdom Metazoa; phylum Arthropoda; class Insecta; order Lepidoptera; family Noctuidae; genus Conistra; species Conistra vaccinii. Next base: position 14,030,342 of record OX411341.1, on the reverse strand, counting down.
TGGGATTGCCACGATGGTGCAGCGCGTCTACTATGTTTGCGCAAAACTAAACTTCTCCGATTATTAAAAGTTTTGTGAGAAGGACAATCACTAAACATTAATTTGCAATGTCCAAAATACTGTTTATACAGTCTTCTTATCTATTGTATTTTAACTACTAATACTAGTAATAAGTTACATTATTATTGTTTATTAAAGTGGGTGATAGAATTGCGAACTTAGTATGCGGTTTTTAAGATCGCCAACTTACTCGGCTCGCCGTCGGTGACACACGTGAAGTTTGGTCACACTGTATCGCGATATTGGCGAATTTTCTGAACCAAACTAAACATACATTACACAAATGTCACAACAAAATGGTGGTTCGCGACTCGCGGCGATGATTGACGTACGAAACTACTAGGGCTAAGAGCAAAATTTCAAACCTGTTGGATTGCCGACGAACTTACTTGGCGGTTTTAAAGTGCGCGTACTTAGTATGACACACGGAAGAGTAAGGTCGCCGAGCTATAAGACCGCGTAATTGCTCGCACGTCTATCACCCCATTTAGACGCTAGATCATTGTTGTCCGAAAATAAAGAATAATATAATAATAATAATTAGTTTTGCCAGTGGAGCTCGTAGCTAAGTAATACAAGCCGCACGGGTCGATCCATCAAGTTAAGCTACGCTTGCCGGGGTTGGTCAGTGGATGGGTGATCATAAACCATTTTTCTTTCTTCCTTATTTTATCATCTTCACATACGAAGACTCCTCCGTGCCTCGGAAAGCACGTTAAGCCGTTGGTCCCGGCTGTCATTCGTGGATCTTTGACAGTTGGTTCGAGTCGTCATAAGCCCGAAAGTCTGACACCAGTCTTACCAAGGGGTATCGTATTACCCAGTTACTGGGTTGTGGAGGTCAGATAGGCAGTCGCCCCATGTAAAATACTGGTATTCAGCTGCATCCGGTTAGACTGGAAGCCGACCCCAAGATAGTTGGGAAAAAGGCTAGGAAGATTGATTGATTGCCAGTGTTTTCATTTAGGTATTTTATATTACGTGACGATTTCTGCCAGTTTACTCCTACCGCAAGCCACGTTAAAGAAGAAAAAAGAACCTACTGATTGATTCCCTCCCCAAACTAAAGCTCATATACCCAAAACCAGTAATTGTTAAACTTTATTGTTCTTTTACGAGTTTTCCTTCGTTGGAATAAAACGTTACTGCTTGCTATTGATTGGTTTCGTTTAACGCAAGACTTTTATTTCTGCGATGTTTGGGCCTTGGTCTGTTCGTGCCATGGTTTAGGAGTAATCTCGAGGATAAATGGAATGACAGATTTGTTTATGTTAGATTAGTCTTTAGTATAATTTTATTTAGGGATAATGTTATTTGGAGAGGCTCGTGGCTAAGTCGCTCGGTTCGATCGATCAGGTTAAGCTACGCTTGCTGCGGTTGGTTCGTGGATGGGTGACCATCATCACATATCGAGAAGGCCAACCAGACTAACGTGCATTCCGAAAGTGGGCAACGTCGCAAACAGATGTCAAATATTTCGCTATTTTGAATAATTTGGTAATATTACTGTATGGAAATAAAGAAAGAAAGAAAATGCGTTTATTGGCATTACAATAAAACAAAACACCTTATAACTAAAAAATAACAAAAACAGAAAACAATTATTATAATGCCAAAAGGGCCTCAGCTCAGCATAATGTCAGATGGCTGCACAAAGTGTGCCACCTGACGCTGATTTTCAGCTGCAACCCACGAGTGCCATACGCTTGAATCTGAAAGACAGGGAAGTGAGTGTCCGATCTAATGAATTACATAATAAATTAAATGTAGTCTTATGTAGTAAAAGATCATCAGACAAAATCAAATAAAATGTTGTGACAGACGTGTGTGTGTGGTGTGTCGTAAAAGAGAAACAAAAATAAATAAATAAATACCCACTATAAATAAATAAATACCCACTATCTGTGTCATAAAAACGAGGCAAAATAGCATGACTGCATTGTTCTTGTAAGCTATGAAACGGAACGGATTTTGATGCGAAATATGAAATGCAATAATTAATATCGTACACCGAATATTTAGTTTTAGATGTAAAAAAGTATTTGGAAACTTTCCGAATGTCATTTTTACACAAAACGATTACAACATTAAATTCAGTGTTAGAATTGCAATTCATTATTTTGTAGTTCACGAGTTACCCACATTTTGCCAACTTTTAGAATATTTTTCGTATGGTTAGTGACTAACCTGGTGTCAGAGTTTTAAAGCCGCCCATATGCCTCTGACTTGGCTTCACATGCTGTCGAGAAATAAATCTAAGGCATACGTTTCCTTACGATGATTACTTTAAGAATGAACGCTCTTTCCTAGCTTTCCGTGCCTAACCTCTTCCCAACTATGTTCACCGGATGCAGCTGAACACCAGTACTTTACAAGGAGCGACTGCCTATCTGACCTCCACAACCCAGTTACTGGATTACGCGATACCCCTTGGAAAGATTGATTATCAGACTTTTAGACTTCAAACTACCCGTAACGACTGTCAAAAATCTACTAATGACAGCCGGGACCAACGGCTTAACGTGCTTTCCGAGGCACGGAGGGTCTCGGTATGTAATGAAGGGTCGACAGACCGACCTCGGCAGCGTAGTTTAAAGGAAATAAGCACACATATCAACTCGGAAAGGGATCGTCACCGTATCAACTCGAGCCGTTCGGTATTATTTGTATGAAACTCCCTACTGCAACGCCTACTAATCGGAATCGTAACGTAATCGCCTCGCCTCGGGACAAGCTCACGAACCGCGGCGATACGGTGACGAGCCCTTTCCGAGTTGATAATATGTGTGCTATGAGCAGTGGTGGCCCAGTGGTACCGGCCCCGACTTACGAGTTGTAGGTCGTGGTCGAACCCAAGCAGGCGCTTTACTATGTGTAAATCATTTCATCACCACTGCTCTCAAAACGGTGCGGTGAAGGAAAACATCGTGAGGAAACCGGCATGTCTTAGAACCAAAAAATTCGAAGACATGTGACATCTACCAACCCGCACTGGGCCCGCGTGGTAGATTACAGTCCACTCCTTCTGACAGAGAGGATGCCTGTGTCCCAGCAGTGGGAACCTTGACCTTCAATCAACCCGTATGGCTGTTATTATTTATCCGTGAGCCCCTTCTTTAAACTTTTGCCGTAAATCAAACATTTAATAAAGGACCATGGGCAACTTTGTATGGAGTCTGGTACCAACGCTCAACAGTGATGAGACTCATCCCATATGAAAGCTTTTGGGGTATTGTTTAATTCATTCTATGGCAGCTAAGTCGAAATCGAGCGCGAACATGGTGTTTTTTAACATTCAAAAAAAGTTAGGTTAGGTTAGGATAGGGATGAAACTCATGCCATATGAAAGCTTTTGGGGTATCATTTAATTTATACTGTGGCAGCTAAGTCGAAATCGAGCGCGAACATGGTGATTTTGAACATTCAAAAAAAGTTAGGTTAGGTTAGGTTAGAGATAAAACTCATGCCATGTGTAAGCTTTTGGGGTATCATTTAATTTATACTATGGCAGCTAAGTCGAAATCGAGCGCGAACATAGTGATTTTGAACATTTAAAAAAATTTGGTTAGGTTAGGGATGAAACTCATGACATGTGAAAGCTTTTGGGGTATCATTTAATTTATACTATGGCAGCTATGTCGAAATCGAGCGCGAACATGGTGTTTTTGAACATACAAAAAAAGTTAGGTTAGGTTAGGTTAGGGATAAAACTCATGCCATGTGAAAGCTTTTGGGGTATTGTTTAATTCATTCTGTGGCAGCTAAGTCGAAATCGAGCGCGAACATGGTGTTTTTGAACATTCAAAAAAAGTTAGGTTAGGTTAGGATAGGGATGAAACTTATGCCATATGAAAGCTTTTGGGGTATCATTTAATTTATACTATGGCAGCTAAGTCGAAATCGAGCGCGAACATGGTGATTTTGAACATTCAAAAAAGTTAGGTTAGGTTAGGTTAGAGATAAAACTCATGCCATGTGTAATTTTTGGGGTATCATTTAATTTATACTATGGCAGCTATAGTTGTCCTCCGCCCACCCGTGGATGTCCTCCGCCCTCTCATGCATGCGCTCCGCCCTCTCATCCCACCTAACCTAACCTAACCTTTTTTTAATGTTCAAAAACACTTAGCTGCCATAGTATACCTAAATTAAATGATACCCCAAAAGCTTTCACATTGCATGGTTTCATCCCTAACCTAACCTAACTTTTTTTGAATGCTCAAAATCACCATGTTCGCGCTCGATTTCGACTTAGCTGTCATAGTATGAATGAAATAATACCCCAAAAGTATTCACTTGGCATAAGTATCATCACTGTTGAAAGTCGCGTCCAAAATGACGCATGGGTATTGAATGCATTGGAGATGTCCAACGACACCGCCGACATTACCCTGCCCCGGGACTCCGCTTCCTCCGCACGGCACGGTGAACCTAACCTAACCTAACCAAAAAGGGTACCTTGCTACCTTACCTACATACATACCTACCTACCCTATCTATCTACATACCTACCTACCCTATCTACCTACATACCCTAACCTAAGTTTTTTTTTTTTCCGGGTTGGAAAATCCTTATTGAAGTCCCCCGCCCTGATTCCCCGCCCGTCAGAATCCTACTGACTAAAAACCACCCCATTGTTCCCTTTCCACACTTAGACCGAGAATCATGAGATCAACCTAACCTAACCTATCCTAACCAAACATAACCTAACCTTTTTTAATGTTAAAAAACACCATGTTCGCGCTCGATTTCGACTTAGCTGCCATAGAATGAATTAAATAATACCCCAAAAGCTTTCACATGGCATGAGTTTCATCACTGTTGAGCGTTGGTACCAAAATGACGCATGGTCCTTTATACTTTGTAATCGTTTTTAATTATTCAAAAGAAATGTACAATATAGCCAATCTGAAATCATTAATTTTGTTCATAAAGGAAGCTATCATAAATCATAGCTGCTTCAAAATGAGTCCCACCTTAATTGCTTTAATTTTTAGCTCGGGCGGCACTGGCGATTCTTTATCGTACACAGGATTTTAAACGCTGTGCTAACCACCGAGAGCTGAAAATCCAGCAGTGTATTTTTCTGTCGCCTTGGAATGCACTCTGTTGGATTCTCAATGCTCGGATAACCACCGAGAGTTGAAAATACAGTGCGCGAAAAAAAATCGCCAATGCGTACCTGGATTTATTCTTCATGGAAAGTTTGAAACTTTGGCACTTGCGTATTTCTCAAACGTCTGGTTTCTAATGAGTTTAGTATTTAGTTCAATTTGCCAATAGTTTTAAGCCCGTTTTGACATTAAGTCAGCCTAATAGTCAATTTTAGTTATTTAAGTTATTTGATTGCACGACTTTTTGATTAAAATGCTGGTTGTTTCAGAATATTGTATCGTTTTGAAAATAGGTTTGTTTTGTAATAATGAGCTTCGTTATATTTCGCAGCATTTTTAAACTGTTCTAATTATGTACTAATTAGGTAATTAAATCACATATTATTATTTGTTAATTTTGACATTTCTCGGGATCCTTTGGAAGGCGTACGAGGGGCCGAAGCCAACTCGCAGAGGCCCGTTACACGTTTTAATGAAATGAGGCACCAACCGGCGATTATCCCTGTATGCAATATGCAAGTGCACCCAAGGACAACCCTCGGTTGGTGCAGGACTATTGCAGGATATGGAAACAAATGTAATGGATTATGGGTTTGGGTCGCTGAAGTGAACTAGTTATCTAGGACTATGAAAAGACCTTCCGAAATTAAAATTATTTTTCTCTTCGTAGTGTTTTTTTTTTGTAAAAAGTTTTTATTCTGATTATAATTCTGGTCGCAAATCATATTTAGATCAACATACAACCTGATACTGACCTGTGAATTTCAGAAAACGTAAGAAAATTTGAAGCCCGCGGAACCCTGTGCGCTTTCGCCTTAATTTATAAACATATTCAAAATACCTAGCTTCAAATAATTTCCTTCTAGTTTTAGTCCTGCCTGCATTAACGCCAGCCAGTTAGCCAACTTTCCTAACCTAGTAAATTAGTATTTATGCATATAAAAGCTATAAATCCGGAACTGTCGTAAACTCTAACTACCTAATGCGATACTTGGACTCGAGCCACGATTGTGACGAAACTAAAGTTTAAAACGCACTGGGCGGCTAAACTGCGGCGTTTTATCTGTCGATTTTACTTTGTACTAGCTTTCACCCGCGGCTTCGGACGCGTGGAGTTCGGAAATCATCCCATGGGAACTTACGGATAAAATCGGGATAAAAAGTATCCTATGTGTTAATCCAGGTTATAAACTATCAGTGTACCAAATTTTATCCAAATCCGTTCAGCCGTTTTTGCGTGATTGAGTAACTAACATCCAAACACACATACAAACTTTCACATTTATAATATTATTATCTATATGTAAAAAGTTGAAAGGTAGTTAATTGACTCAGGCGTAATTGACTCACACGTGTTTCACCTCACTGAAGCATTTACCCTGCAGAGAAGAGAGAGAGTCTCTGTGTTCGGCGCTCGGCGTGGCAACACGTCATGTTCGGGTTGGCAACAAGTCAATCGTCATCCTGAGGACGCCTCGTTGAGAGGTGAAACACGTGTCGATTTCTTACAGGGCTCTTTATGACTCTTTAAGAACAGTTAAGCGGATTAGGTTACTAAATATACGTCGTCTATTGTTTTTTTTTAATTAAAGGTGTTGCGACCAAATTGTGATTATAAGTGTTTACGCAATTTACCCCGCCTAGTGCGTAAACTGCTTAAGGTATTGCAAATGACACAGCATTAGTTTCAATAATTTATCACCCTTTCTGCTCCATTAAGTTTCCACGATTTTTCTCTGAAATGGCTAAGGTATTCCGTTTATTTCCATAGATTTTTGAGATTATAATGTAAACTCTGAAAACTACTAATATTATAAGGTAGTGCGTACTTTGGACACGAATTTGTATCGTACGTAAACGTATGATCGTAGTCGTACGAATTGAGTGCAAACACACTGAAACGCACACACTGAATCAGTTTTTCTCCGTCAAATAGGCAGTGTTCCGGTGATATCGCATTGTAGATGCTCATCTGTCCGAAAGACTGATGCAGCTCGATAACAGTTAAAATTTTATTGCGCCTCATGAGTGACAGTCAAGCGGGCGTACGAAATATACCAACAAGTTTGGATTGTTTTGGTCGTCGGAACTATACGTACGTACGACTATCAGAGCCTGAAGAGGTAATACCAGTTATCTAAATGTAAATAAGTTTTAAAACAAGCATAAAAATGTTGTTTGACTTTATTTCCAGTAAGTTAAAAATGGTTTTTTTTTGGTTTTTACCTTTTTTTGGGTTAAAAACTTTACTAATGTATAATAAACTATAATTACAAAGAAAGTTGATGAAATTTTCCATAAAACGTTTTATATTTCAAAACTCTGAATTCAGCAATTTGAAAAGTGTGGTAAGTACTAAGTTTTGAAGGCCAGTGTAGATTAAATAGTATGGATTGTTGTCTTTGGGTTACTAAAAGGAAAAACCAGAGACGGAAGTTTAAAACTGTTAAATCAGTTTACAGTTTTAAACACTGCAGGTATTTTCTGAGATGCTGTCGGAAACTTTACGGAAGTTTTAGTTAAACGATCTCTTTTATTTTGTTTTACCGCAGTAGGTAATTAATAACCCATCTGCAGAATGACTGCGGTAACTGCAACTTAACCTTGCTGATAGTTGCTTGTAAGTATCGTACATCTACAACGCCCAAAAGACCTGACGTCACACAAATCCTGCATCGCGCAAGCAGAGTTTCAAAGTGAAAGTCAATTTTTTTTTCGACTAGGCACATAACTTGCTGAAGTTTGCACCTGTAGGGCGGGCAATAAGGATACTCAACAGCGTCTCACTTCAAGTGGATATTTTTACGTGCTCGTGGTTCCCACCTGTAAAAACAAATGTATGTGGTAATAGTAAATAAATAAATAAATAAATAAATAAATAAAAGGCACTTTTGAACGTCGAAATTTTACAAAAAAATAGAATTGGTTCTAGTCGCCCCTTCCAAAAGGTAGTGTCGGATAGAGAAGTATGGGCAAGAAACACCATCGTTACTCTTTTAAAATGTTTTACAATATTTTGTGTACATTGATTATATTTATATAAGTTTACCTCGCGATCAACATATTATATAACTTCCCGACATCAATCGTCGGGCAGTTGTCCACCAGACACGACACCCGTCTGGTCGGAGCATGGTATAAGAAAACAAGGTAAGGTATGGCACCGAGGCATTCCGGGAATGACACTTACCTACGTCACTATCCAGTAGCCACTTTATTGCAACAAAACACGAATTAAGGAAAGATTTTAAGTCACCATTCTGTAAAAAATACATAGCATTTAATCGTTTCGTTTGTTTAATTAAACGAAACAAATCAATTTAAACATATTATCTTACCAACGTAATTGTTAATTAAAACCTCATTGTTTTATCGGATTCGTACAGGTAATAGAGGTGGTTGCGAGTTATTATTACTCAATACTGGTAACACAGATGTGATGACGTAGGTAAGTGTCACCCACATGACCACTGTGTCTCGGAATGCCGTACCTTATTTTCTTATACCATAGGTCGGAGGATGTCTATAAAGGATGAGTGAACTTTACACCCTGTTCCTCATACCTCTCTTTTTAAAAAGCATTGATCGAAAGCAATGCCTTCATTTGCTTCATTCATATTATTTTGTAAGGAATATTGCCATCACAAAGCAAGATTCATGATACTTCCAAAGTAAACGAAAGATACCAATATTCTATCTACCTTAAAATTTATAAAAATATCAAATCAAATTCGCTTCAATCTTATTTCTTATTAAAAAATACTTCCCCGAACGACCAATTGAGTAAAAAGTATGAAAACTGATTTTCTTCTCGCACATACAGAGTGTATTTATTTTGAGCTCCGGGTATACAGGGTGCGGTTATAAATCACTATTGTTTAATAGCGAGCCTATCTCTGAGTTATGAGCTGTCGATGCTATGTCCTGCCTATTGGGAGTTGTGGTTACCAAGATTTGAGATTTTATAGGATTTTGATTAAATATTAAAATTGAAAAGTGTGCTCGGTGGGTGGTGCAAGCTCGTGGTTAAATAATGACAGCATGGGTCGATCGAAGGTTAAGCTGCGCTTGCCAAGGTCGGTCCGTGGATGGGTGACCATTCATTACATATCGAGACTCGCCCGTGCCTCGGAAAGCACGTTAAGCCGTTGGTCCCGGCTGTCTTAGTAGGTCTTTGACAGATGTTACGGGTAGTTAGAAGCCCGAAAGTAGGATATCCAGTCTTGCCATGGGGTATCGTATTACCCAGTAACTGGGTTGTGGCGGTCAGATAGGCGGTCGCTCCTTGTAAAATACTGGTATTTTGCTCCATCCGGATAGACTGGAAGCCGACCCCAAAACCAACAGTTGGGAAAAGACTAGGCAGATGATGATGACTTAAATTGAAAAAAGTCCTAGTAGATACTTTAGTAGTATGAGGAACAGGGTGTAAAGTTCATTCATCCGCCATAGAAAAGGGAGGATCCTCCGACCAGGGGGCCAAGTCTACTAATTTACAAACGTCACAATGATCTCTCAATTGTTAGGTTTTGACAGATATGCCATACAAAATCTGTCAAAAACTCACCATCGAGAGACCCTGACGGGTGGTATGTCTGGCGGGCAAGCCCGTAAGTTAATTTCGGATAGTCTTACTATGTAGTTCGCGCGGTAAACACTAACTGCGCGATGCAGGATTTGTGTGACGTCAGGATTTTGTGTGACGTCAGGTCTATGAGGCGTAGTTTGCATGTGGCGATCTAGATGGCGTCATATGGGTGTATTTTAGGGGTATGAGGAACAGGGTGTAAAGTTCACTCATCCACCATAGAAAAGGGAGGATCCTCCAACCAGACAGGTTGTTATGTCTGGCGGGCAACTGCCCATATGTTGATTTCGGATAGTCTTATCTATGTTATTCGCTCAGTAAACTCTAACTGCGAGATGTAGGAATTGTGTGACGTCATGTCTTTTTGTTTCGTAGTTTTTGTATGTGGCGGTCTAACCGCTACATCACTCCCCTCCGGAGACCGGAGGTCGATAGTGGGCTGAGTCTTGGATCTTGCGATGCTTCACAGTGCCAGCTGTGGTTCCAGTGAGTCGGAACCGGGTGCCGCTCAGTTCACAGTGGGTCGGAACTGTCTGCAGTGATTGCGGCGATGGTGATTGTGGTTCCAGTGAGTCGGAACCGGGTGCCGCACAGTTCACGGTGGGTCGGAACTGTTTGCGGTGATTGCGGCGATTGTGGTGATTGCGGTGATTGAGGTGATTGCGGTGATTGAGGTGATTGCGGTGATTCCCCAGTGAGTCGGGGTGATGAGGCTGAGGGTGATGTCCAGGAATGCGCGTTCGCTGCATGCTGGTGGTCAGGATACCCGTTGAAGCCGTGGGTGCTGGCTGGCTGTGTGACTCGCCTCACGAAAGCTTGCGGGAGTGATGATGATGACGTCACGCTGAAGTAGTTGCACGAAGGCTGCGTTGACGTTCATTCTCGGGGTCACCAATTTAGGGGTATGAGGAACAGGGTGTAAAGTTCACTCATCCACCATAGAAAAGGGAGGATCCTCCAACCAGACAGGTTGTTATGTCTGGCGGGCAACTGCCCATATTATGTTGATTTCGGATAGTCTTATCTATGTTATTCGCTCAGTAAACTCTAACTGCGAGATGTAGGAATTGTGTGACGTCATGTCTTTTTGTTTCGTAGTTTTTGTATGTGGCGGTCTAACCGCTACATCACTCCCCTCCGGAGACCGGAGGTCGATAGTGGGCCGAGTCTTGGAACTTGCGATGCTTCACAGTGCCAGCTGTGGTTCCAGTGAGTCGGAACCGGGTGCCGCTCAGTTCACAGTGGGTCGGAACTGTCTGCAGTGATTGCGGCGATGGTGATTGTGGTTCCAGTGAGTCGGAACCGGGTGCCGCACAGTTCACGGTGGGTCGGAACTGTTTGCGGTGATTGCGGCGATTGTGGTGATTGCGGTGATTGAGGTGATTGCGGTGATTGAGGTGATTGCGGTGATTGAGGTGATTGCGGTGATTCCCCAGTGAGTCGGGGTGATGTGGCTGAGGGTGATGACCAGGAATGCGCGTTCGCTGCATGCTGGTGGTCAGGATACCCGTTGAAGCCGTAGGTGCTGGCTGGCTGTGTGACTCGCCTCACGAAAGCTTGCGGGAGTGATGATGATGACGTCACGCTGAAGTTGTTGCACGAAGGCTGCGTTGACGTTCATACTCGGGGTCACCAATTTAGAGGTATGAGAAACAGGGTGTAAAGTTCACTCATCCTCATTTGAAAAGGGAGGATCCTCCAACCAGACGGTTGTTATGTCTGGCGGGCAACTGCCCATATGTTGATTTCGAATAGTCTTATCTATGTTATTCGCTCAGTAAACTCTAACTGCGAGATGTAGGAATTGTGTGACGTCATGTCTTTTTGTTTCGTAGTTTTTGTATGTGGCGGTCTAACCGCTACAGTATTATAGGTACCATTCTCCCTAACCCGTCGACGATTACAAGCGTGAAGTGATGTTATTTTTCGTCCACTCTGACCCGCATTCCTCATGGTCACCCTACTTGAATAGGACAGTTCTGTTATGATATTCTGCTCACACAGTTTTTCGGTAAGTAATGAATTTATGGTCGAAATACCCAACAATGTGCAGGAAATCACTATTAACTGTTATTAGTCCATGTAAATGTATCACCCTCTGGTGTTCTGTTGTGGAAAATTATGTTTTTTACGCTATATTGGGCAAACGAGTAGTAGCAAGAGAGTGCTCTGTTTATTTTTAGAATGATTAAAACGTCCCATAGTGCAAAAAATTCTAGAACTAACTACGCTGATCTTTCTCTAATTATTATTATCTTCTCACTTGTTTATGTAAAAAAGCGGAAACGGTTGTAAAGATCGTCTAATTCAAAACTGCACGCCTCTCCACTGCTTGTTGCATAATTATGTCGTGGTTCGATCGTAGAAATGGCCATACTTATCGTGATCTGTTTGGGCCATTTCACGATACGCCACCATTTTTTTTTTTTTACCTTATACGGGGAAGCTCTTGGCCTGCATCTCACCTGATGGTAAGTGATGATCAGGCCGAAGGTGGAAGCGAACTTCACCCGGAATCCTCAACCACAGAGGAACTGGCTATCTTATCTTTAACTGCCGAAACATAACAATGCTGTTAACATTGTTGTTATGGCGACAGACTTAGATAAGATGGTGGTGGCTAGCCAGGCGGACTTAGAAAAAGCCCTACCACCAACCAAACCGAGCAGAAAATTTTGCTCCCACTGGGAATCGAACCCGGGACCTCTGGGTCTGAGACCGGTGGCTTAACCACTAGACCACAGAGGCGGTTTTTGTTTTTTTCATGATTAAGCCTGAAAAGCTACATAGTTAACGATCCCGTCAAAATCGAGAGGTCGGCGTGGTGGATTACGGCCCACTCCCTCTCAAAAAAAGGAGGGCTGTGTCCCAGAAGTGGAAACATTATTGGCTGATTATGCCATAAGGCCTGTACAACGAGCTGCTGAGGTCTTTAAAAAAATTAAAGCACTTACAACACTGTGAGAAACTATGCTCACAGACATGTGGCTCTGGAGGTAAGTTAAGAATACAAAAACTTGACAGTTAAATCAAAACTATCGATCTCGCTATAAAGTTTCACTGTAGCGTAAAAAACGTAAAGTTTTTTTCTTCATATCATAATATTAATCGTTATAAAAACAGATCATAGTGAGCCGACTCAATCGGAATATTGATAAAAATAGTATCAAATCAGATCAGAATAATGGAATCAGTTAGATAAACCAGCACACAAAACGACACACACACAACAGAAAAAAAAACAAAAACAGACATAATACTGTCTATCTATCTATAAAATCAGTTCTTAAAACCATAGGGCTACAAGTCTTGTAGCTATACTGAGGTTTCCCTAATCACTTGCACTTGACTCGGTGGAACGCAGAACTAAAAGGCTTATAGGCGACGAAACGTTGGTGGCTCGGCTTCACAGCCTGGCTCATCGGCGTAATGTTGCTTGCCTGTCGGTCTTCTACAGACTGTACTTCGGAGAGTGCGCGCAGGAGCTCCACGATCTGATCCCACCATCACCCTTTTATTACCGGACTACCTGGCGTACTGCAGTGTACTATCCGCACTTGGTTGATATCTCGTCCAGACGTACTCAGCGCTTCTGCTCCACATTTATAATCCGCACAGCCAAAGCGTGGAACTCTCTGCCAGCGTCAGTGTTCCCTGCCACATATAACCCGTCTGCCTTCAAAGCAAGAGTGAACAGGCATCTTCTGGGCACGCTCGCTCCATCATAGACCTCATCCATCGTTTTCCATCAAGCGAGATCGAGGTCAAGAGCAGGCCCATTCAGTAATAAAAATTAAATACCTCTTGCGGTCAAAATGCATATAGCGTATCTCCCTCATGGCCTGTACATACGAGCTGCCGACGTCTTAAGCCATGCACACCCGACAACATAACGGAAGCTTGTCTGTGGTTTGTCGACGATCGCTTTTAGCGAATTCCCGCCGGATATTCCGGGAGAAACGCCTTTGGGTGTGTTGCATTTTGTATTGAGCTGAAAATTGCTGAGGAATTCTGTGCTGCATGGCTGCATGAATGGAATATAATCTGATGGTTTTTGTCATGTTGGTTAGCTATGATCTGTGACCTGTTTATGGCATTTTTAAAGGAACTGGAATTTCTCAGTAGCAGCCCGGAGTCTGGATTTGAGCCCGGATGATAGCAACAGGCTCATCCTATATTACATGGGACTTAAACATAACTGAGGAAATTTGGGCGTACTCTTCTATAGGTACACCACTGCCTAACCCTTCGGGGAAACAGCCATGATGGTTTGTTTATACAATTTAGACAGTCGTAATAATGCTACTTCCCGTTGCTCTAAGAAAAGGCTCTCAAACGCCATCTACATATTTGATCGTTTCTTTTAGAACAGTAATTTCAAAACTGAAATAGCTCTTTGCCTAAACGGGCGTTCCAGATTGGCCCCACTGAACATAAACAGCATTAAAATAGAGCATGTCCCCTGAGACTGTTTTTTTTCAGATACACAGTAAACGTCGCTTCTAGCAAGATCTAAAACACTGCATGATAGTTATTTAAAAACTAAAGCTAACTTAAAACTCCAAGGCAATGAATTCATTGACCCCAGTATCCTGCTATCATCCTAATCCATTTGGCAATAGCATGATGTACTCATATATAATAAAGAAAGAAGAAACAAAAATATTTTATTTGGGACACGCACAGGAAATAAAAACAGTAATAATAAAAATAAAAATAAAACAAAAAGGAGCATTTAAAAACTAAAAAAATAATAACGACCTGTGTGAGGTCAAAAAGGCCCCTATCTCAGCATAATGCAGCGATATTTAAAAAAAATATAAATACCGCAGCGCTTGTATTCTGCTAGGGCTCAATGTGATGTCACACCTATGTATGACGGTATTCAGTGTATGACGTTCCCTAAGCAGGGTCTCCTCTCTATCAGAGGGAGTGGGCTATATATAACCCACCACGCGGGCCCAGTGTGGGTTGGTGGATGTCATATGTCCCTTCGAATTGTTAGTTCTAGGACATGCACGAACACTCAAGATGTTTTTATAGAAGTCGTGATGTACATTCACAAAGTAAAGTGACCCACGACGCGGACGTACGATACGAAAGTCGTGGCCGATATTACTGGGCCACTTCTGCTAATGCACGACCCATTGGCACATAATTTAATTTCAACTACAATCCAACACTAATTACTATCAAACTATACTCAATTTGAAATAAGATTAGTCTTTTAACAAAACCTTTTTTACAGTTCGTTCAACCGATTTTGACGTCTTTTGTGTTGGTAGCATGACAAATAGCAGCTGCAGTAAACATTTGGTATTTCAACCACTCTTTTGCTTATGCCATCCTAATAAAATTAATAAAAGTTGTCTCATACATTCTACTACTTTGCGTAAATGTAAAAGAAAAGTTTTAAGTTGGCTTCAAACGCAGAATTACGAGGACACTGAAAATTTACAAAAAATATAGGTACCAAACCGTGTACATGAAAACCGCGGACACTCTTCTTTACACGCAACTTCACACTAGCATACACAAACATACACACAAACACACACACAAACACACACACACACGCGCACACACACAGGCACGGGCGTCTACTTCTAAAGTATAATTAATTAGTTTAAAAAAATATGTACTTACTCCTAAACCGTAGCATGTCACATATCGAATTTATTTCATTAGAGAATGCTGGTACCCATATACAAATATTTGCATGATGACGATACTCTTGTTTATGTAAGTTGTATTGTTGTAAAACATTACTTTTAATTTTTAATTTGGTATTTGTATTTTGTGGTTAACGAACTGTGTGTCCAAATAAACGTTATTCTCTTATTCATAATGCATACGGTATAGAAGTCAGAATCGGTTGAACGAACCGTAAAAAAGGGTTTTTAAAATGTCTAATCTTATTTCAAATGGAGTCTATTTCCATTAATCCCTTTAAAACAATTACCTATGTATCTATCTACAATTAACAACACAATGCATTAATCAGATACCATAGACACGTAAATACATCACGGATGCATCAGCTTGATTACGTTAACTGTAGTTAACCCTTATTGTGTTACGTTAAAAGCCTTTCAGGGGTAAATATGGATGTATACAGCGCTTTAGGGTTACGTAAGTTTACGGCAATTACCTTTTATGGGGGGTCGAAGTGTTATTGGCAAAAAAGTTGTTACGAATTGTTTTTATTGCAAATTGAAGTACGGGTTTTTCATTAATTTAACAGGCTGAATGTTTATCTAGTAAAATAAAGGATAACAGTTTGGCTTTCTACTGTGTCAGTATTAAAGTTATTTTTATGTAGCTTAGTATCAGAAAAGTGTGACTTATTTTTAAGAATGCTGGTTAACCTATAATATGGATGTTGCCAAAAAAAAGTCAACTAGATTATAAAAAAATACAATAGACGATGTATATTTAGTAACTTAATCCGCTTAACTGTATGTGTGTGTGTGTGTGTGTGTGTGATTGTATTTTTATATGGATTTCCGCAAAGTCACGCCTGACTCAATTAACTATACTAGATTATAAAAAAATATTGAACACGTAGTTTTCTTTTTTTTACGTAATCAAAACATTACGTCAATACATTGAGTTAAAATGTGGCATGACGTCACTCCCCGGTAGATTTATTTTTATACTGATTTGTGATGTAGCGAGCCCCTACTGCCCAACTTTAATGCGTTTTAGCTAAATCATTTGTTATTAATATAATAAAGCAAAAAAAAAACGTGTAGTAAAACGTGAGTAGTCAGAAGCCCAAAAGTCTGACATCAAATCTTACCAAGGGGTATCGTGTTACCCGGTAACTGGGTTGTGGAGGTCAGAGAGGCAGTCGCTCTTTGTAAAATACTGGTATTCAGCTAGTTAGACTGGAAGCCGCCCCAAGATAGTTGGGAAAAGACTAGGCAGGTGACGAAAACCTGACATAATATTAGAAGTGCTAGTACTAACAAATTGTCGCTGATCTCAATTTCCTTTATAAATGTAGTAGTATAAATTTTATTAATATCTAAGTATTCGAAGTCTTCTTCCAAACCTAAAAATATAATATCTTTACCTAACTAAAACTATTAACAAACTAAAATATGTCGTCGAGAAATTCCTCTGCATCGCTGTCGACTGGTAATGTACCCAAGAGACTGGCGGCATTGACACGTTGAATGGCAATGCTTAGCCTCTGGCCAAGGTAAAAGCCAGCCCTTGGGTCACGGGAAGTGCCAACAAGTCGTTTGGAGATTTCACTGAACAGACCATGAGCACTCCTCGGCCCTAGGTTCAACCCTAAACGGCTCGAAAATATACTTTAAGAGTGTTTCGCATTTTGAGGTTTTCTGAAGCCGCAGCGGCAGTCCCAACACATGTAGTAGTTAGATATAAGATTACCAATAATGTAAAGTAGCCAGCAGCGCAAATTACACATGAACTCACCGAGCATAGGCAAAATTTGAATTGGTAAAAATTTTATTGAGAGCAGTTTTGGCCCAGTGGTTACGGCCCCGACTTACGTCGTGGGTTCGAACCCAAGCAGGCGCTTTACTTTGCAAGTGTAGGTAAATAATTTCATCACCACTGCTCTCAAAACGGTGAAGGAAAACATCGTGAGGAAACCGGCATGTCTTAGAAGCAAAAATTCGAAGACATGTGACATCTACCAACCTGCACTGGGCCCGCGTGGTAGATTACAGCACACTCCCTCTCACAGAGAGGTGGTCTGTGTTCCAGCAGTGACATTAATAGGCTGATTATGAGGTAAAAAATACTGGTAGATGCAAAAACCTTATGTAGGGCACAAACTAAACCCCATCAGAATAATTAAATAACTCCCACAAAATAAATACTCAGTATTCCAAGGTCGTTCTGCTATCTAACATTCAAGGTGATCATTAAGGGGTGTGGCTGTACTGAGCAATGACCCTGACACGCCTGACCTTGGGTAGAGGGTCGAAACCGGAACCTTTTTGGGCCAAATCGATACCGCTTCCTTTTTTAAATGTAAAAAAGGTTCTATACAGCCTTTGTTTTTGGAACGCTCTGTGTTTGTGTTTTTGCAAAGAATTATTTATTTGAGTATTTTTAGGTGGTAATGGTATTCGAGTATTTTTGTTTGGAAATGGTTTGTTTACTGTTTTCTGATTCTGATTCGTTAGGTAAAAAGTGTATAATATAAATTGCTTTTGTTTTTCCTAGTGTACCTGTAATGCTAGCCTATTATTGTTCCACTGCAGGACACTCTTCTCATACAGAGAAGGCACGAGCATTGATCACCACGCTTGCTCACGACGGGTTGGCGATTTAAGACTTATTTTGACGCAATGCTGTGGCTATTATAATATTAATTTAATGCATGAAAGGCGACTAACACAAGGCAGATGTAAGTGGAAAAGCCGGAAGGGGACGCCCTAGAAGGATACATAGTGACCTTATTGGTGATGTTCTTCAGAAAGGTCAGGTGCGTATAGGGTTACCAGATGAAAAAATCAAAAATCCGGAGAAAAGGCCTGATTTCCATTCCAGAATTTTCGCTCAAACGTACTTAGCAATTTAAAAAAGTCGTAATATTATCGTTTATAAACACTGCGGATCTCGTTGCAAAAAAACAAATTAAAGAAAAAACCTATACTTAAAAATGTATCTTCACATATTATGTATGATAAAACTGATTAATACCTACTTGGATTAATAAGTATTGATTTTAATTGTGCAATTATTACCAAAGGAAGATTATTTTTAGATTGTTTCCCTTTTTTTTTAAAGAAACCTTAAAATAATGTAAGCTGTATTTTATTGAAAATTCAAAAAATCCTGAGATTTCATGAGATTTGCAAAATCCAGCCGCAATCCTGTGAAGAGTCCAAAAATCTTGAAATCTCAGGACAAATGCTAAGATATGGTAACCCTAGGTGCGTATTACTTGCAACCGGCGTGCGTGTACGACCAGATGTATGAACGTCGTTTCTGCAAACCCCATGAGAAGGTGTATGTATGTATGTAACTACGTAGCCCGATTTTCTTCATTGGAAAATGTCTATATTTTTTTGCCTTAATAAAGTATGAAAAGGAATCATCCCACACACATTAAAGCTCACAATAAAATGCTTTTAGCCATACAAAGGTTCTAAAAGAGCGGCGCACCAAGGTCATTAATTTGTTTAACATCAAAAGGTCCCAACAAAGAGGATAAAGTGTACGTCATTCAGAAGCTAATTAATCTTCCATACAAAATTTTATTAAAACTTCTGCGGCTATAGAAAACAGGAGTTTTCATAGTTTTGTAAAGGTTACCTTGGCGACACGGCGTAATGGTATTTATTATAACTAGGTACTTATTTGATGTTTATAGAATACTTGCATGGCTCCGCGGTTTTACCTGCATAAGTCTCAATCCCGTGGGAATATCGAGATAAAAGAATTCTATGTCCTAATTCAGGTGATGGTCTACCCATGTGCCAAATTTCATTCAAATCGGTTCAGCCGTTTTTGCGTGAAAGCGTAGCAATCAAACTCATTTTCGCATTTAGAATATTTTATAAATATTATACTATAGGAGCAGGCTGCGACTTACGAGTTATACAATGTGTTTTTTTTGATATCCCATAACTCTAGGATATGAATGAGACCATATCAAAGAATCAAATGACGTATTTTTTTTTGTTTTTGAAAAAAAATAATTTTTTTTTATAATTAAAAACAAAAAAAAAAATTTATGAATTGTCGAATTAATTGAATAATTAATTCGATGATTCACGATTATTTAACAAGATAACACGTTGTATAGGTCGTGGGTCCAAACCCAGGCAAGCGCTTTACTTTGTGTAAATTATTTCATCACTACTGCTTTTAAAACAGTGAAGAAAAACATCATGAGGGAACTGTCCTAAAAGTAAAACAAAAAAATCTAACACCTGTGATATCCTCCATCCTGAGTTGAGCTCCACGATTACTACCAATGCTTGCACTGACAAGACAGGTCAACTCAAATCTGTGTTGTTCTTTCTTCAAAATACCATTTCAGATACTAATCTACATGGTCCTCTATGGCCTGACCAAGATTATGTCTGAACTTTAAAAGAGACTGTGACCTCTGAGTTTGTTTCGGCCTTTCTTCTCGGAGTAGTCAGAGCGGAACCGCCGACCTCATCTAGCTTATTAATTATATTTTTTAATATGTCGTGTAAAAGAGATTTCCACAGAATAAAAAAAATCATTTCAGTTTATTCAATTTAATTCCACCAGGCCGCACTGAGCCTGGGTGTTGGTTACACTTTCCGTCTTCTTCTCACGGAGAGGAGGCCTGTGTCCCAGCAGTGGGAACATTATAAAGGCTGATTATAAATTATGCTTATGTGTTTAAAATATCCTGTCTATTTACATTAGTACGTTGTTAAGGCAAAACATGACTGTGAATTGTGATATATTTAATGTAAAATCTTACATGCCATGTGGTATGTATTTGTATACTCATGTTTTGGACAAATAAATGATCTTATCATATGTAATCTAATGTAATATTGCGTAATAATAGTTGATAGCCACACTTTCAAATTAGTTCGAAGATCTGTAAACATAGGTAAAATAAATAAATCTTGGAAGTCAAGGTATTTAGGTATACATTACTAGAAGAAGAAGCAATCAATACCTACGTTCAGAAGAACAATTGTTGAACGAAATAAATTTCAAAGAAAACTATTCATTGTACTGATTTTCCAATAAAAATTGTTCTGTCGTTAGCTCAAGTTACAAAGCAATGATTCGCCGAAAAACTTTTTTAATGAAACTCAATTTGTTAAGTGATCTGAAATCTGATCGCTAGTATTGTCATTTTCAGTATTCTATAAACGGTTAATCAAATAAAATAGTTTTACATTATATTATGTAGAAAGTAATTTCGGAGTAAGCATTTTTACCCGACTACGTGGACCTTAAAAGGAGGGTACTTATTGAGCCTATATCTCCTCTCTGTGAGAAGGAGTGGGCCGTAATCCACCATGCGGGCCCAGTGTGGGTTGGTAGATGTCACATTGTCTTCGATTTTTTTGTTCTAGTACATGCCGGTTTCCTCACGATGTTTTCCTTCATCGTTTTTGAGAGCAGTGGTGATGAAATTATTTACGCCTGCCTTGGTTCGAGCACACGACCTACAACTCGTAAGTCGGGGCGGTTACTCCTGGGCCACCACTGCTAAAGGAAGGTAATGTTTCTAAATTAGGTACTTATACATCTAGTTTCAGTGAGCGAAAAGCCAAAAATCCTGTATCTCCAACTGTGTGATTAATGGTCTTCGATTACAGGTGGAGAAAAAGATCTGTGATAGCTAAGCTGACCATACATTCTCGCTAAGGTGATTACTTGTTCGAGGTATATTATCTTTACTCTTTTTACAGATAAAAAAAAATCAAATAGATTTAGAGCATTTTTGTGAACATTTATGAAAGTAGTCTGTCTTTAAATTTTTTTTGTATGTTTTTAAATACATTTCATTATTTATTTATTTGTTAAACATAACAAAACTCCAGAGAGATTTCAGATGGAAATACCCAACGACACTTTGCCAGACTCGGGTATCGAACCAGGACATTATGCTCAGCAGTAGCGCTTGCAACCACTAGACCAGCGAGGATTTATTTAATACTTTATGGTAAACCACATAGTGCATAATTATGACTAGGAGTAATAAGGGGGGCACTTGCCACTTTCTCGTGCTGTAATTTTCATACAAGATGATTTCACTATGAGAAATTAAAGAGCTTTCAGAGCGTTGAGCCTTTTCATTATGCGATTGTACATTAGCTTTTCCTAATAAAAAATACAGCTTTTATAGAACAGCCCTTACGAAAAACGAAAAGCGCACATACAATTATTTTACGGTAAGTACTTCTTCCTTAATCAGGATTCCCCTTAAAAATTTACCGGCCTAATATAGAGTAAAATAAGAACTTTCGTGGTCCGCACATGTAGCCTTAAGTAAGATTAATGACCTTTGTGCCACAGGGCTATTGTAAAAGGCCATTTGGCTTCATTGTAAGCCAAAATTGGGTGGTTTGAAAAAAAAGACTTTGCGGGGGGGGCCTGCCACCAAATGTAGTGTCTGACCCTTCTTAGGCCGCTTGCCCATTGGTCGGTATTTTACTGCTTATGTTTCCTCACTGGTCGGTAAGCACTCTGTACCGAATCGGTACTGCACACAGATATAGATATACCTAGATAGCGCAAGAGCATCTACTTCGCGTGCCCAAACGTGGCTCAGTGTGTCTCATTTTATATAATATAGTATATGGTCTGCGCCTGTCCGCCGCGCTAGTCGGACATAAATAATAAAATAGAAAATGCCTGTATTCGTAATACTTTATAGCTTTTTACTAGGAACGGTTGATGTGACGTTGAGTGTTAACAGGTTATGACAATCGAAATAAATCGGTCAAGTGCGAGTCGGACTCGCACACGAAGGGTTCCATACCATGTCGTACAAGATTTAACACTATGCATTTTTGTAATACTTTCGTAAAGGTAACAACAGAGGCGCTTTAAAAAAACATGAAAATTTGTAAAGAAATTGTCTAATTTTAATGAAAAAATGTTTTGTATTAAATTATAGGTGTAGAAGTTTATTTCATTTATTTTAGTAACATGCATTAGCTAAAGTCAAAGCTATTTATTTGCTACTAACATAGTATTAGTAGGTATAAATAGGTATATGTGGTAGGTAAGCAGGTAGATATGTAGGGTAGGTAGGTTAGGTTAGGTAGCAGTTAGGGTACCTAAGGTAGGTTCTACCTAATTACCTACCTACCTAAGGTAGGGTAGGGTAGGGTAGGTTAGGAAATAGGTAATTAGGAAAGGTAGGTGCGCCGTAGAGTAAGTAAGTACTTAGTGCTAACCGTGCGAAGCCGGGCCGGGTAAAGCTAGTTACTTATAAATAAAAGGATTTCTCTTGCTACATCAGACTATATTGTACAAAATAGAATGTAAGTAGTACGCCAAATTTTAATTACAACATTCCGTCAATACAGGTATATATTTACGTTATTTTTGATAGTCATAATTCAAATTCAAATTCAAATTCAAAAGTCATTTATTCAAACTAGGCTGAGAATCAGCACTTTTCCAACGTCAAAATTACATAAGCCAGTCCCCCAAAAACGCCCGCCCTTCACCACTTCCTAGTACTTTTGCTGAAAAGAAGAAGTGGCGCAACAAACTCCCCAGCAGCGCAGCTGTCTGTTAGAAAAAAAACTTGATTCTATACAATAGTATGCAAATATTTTACATTACTCAACACAAAACATTAAATAAAATATATTTGCCATAATGACAGCTAGCACACGCCAATGTGCCAACAAAAAAAAATATCGAAATCTAAACTCAAGCGAAAATAAAAATTATTTTTACACATCCCATCGGACTATGAGAGTAAGGGAAGAGAGAGTGCACTCGTGTCTGCGCACACACTTGTGAATAAGTTTTCTCAATATGAAATTGTATCCACAACGGTTTAAGGTAACTGAATAGTACCCTGTATGTACCACCATTCATTTCAATGTTACTGAATATTATTGTCTATTGGAGTGTAGTTTTAAAATGAGGTACACATATAACACATATCAACACCGTCTAGGGATACTTTGAAAAAAGTCGATAAAGTTCTTAAACTCAAAAAATACTGGCCGGTTTTAAAATCTTTTGAAGAGAGCTTATTTTGTAGACCTTTTTGGATGATCGAAATTTAAATGATCGAAATAGTATATGCTGCCATGATATTAGGTACTTACTAATTCCATGTCATTACTCCGACTAGTAAATAGTTATCTGTGGAATTTATATCGCATAATATTAGCATGAAATACAAAATATTATTTTTAAGTTGCAGTAAATCGCCCATATTATATAAAATACATTATTAATCGGCGTTTTTAGTATTTGTTGATTATAAACAGTATATGATACATGATACACACAAGTTTCAAATTCCTAATTTGTTTAGTTGTTGAGATAGAGCTCGTACAAAAATGGTCTAAAACAGACAACTTCTACGGCCCCCTAATTCATCATTTTTGAAGATAAAAACAAATAATAATTATATTTATTTTCTACTTGATGAGCTCTAGACAACGATACCCCACATGCCAGGGTCAGATTTTTTTTTTTTCAAAATTTAATTTTATTGTATGGCGACCCCCCTTTAATTTTTAATTTTATTATTTGTTGCTCTTGCGGCAATAGAAATGCTCAATCTGTGAAATTTTCAACTGCCTACCTATTACGGTTCATGAGATAGAGCTCGCTGACAGACAGACGGACAGCGGAGGCTTATGAATAGGGTTCCGTTTGTCACCCTTCGGCTACGGAACCCTAAAAAGTGATACTATCGTATATCGCTTCAGTTTCATAGTATAGGCGCTTTGATCATTTTTCAAAAATGCCACGCATGGTTTTCATACAGATCGTGATACTTGCCTTATCTAGGTATTATTATATATCTATATCTGTGTACTGCACTGCTTTCATCTAGAATTCCAAATTCAAATTAATTCAATTAGTACGAGAGAGCATGACCAACATTTTTGTCTTATCGTTTTACGAACAAAATCGTTTATAAACGATAGATTTGGTTATTCTTAAATTCAAAAATCCTATTTTTTCAGAAATTTTCCGCGTCACATCTTCTGACTTGACCTTAACTTAAAAGAAGTAAACGAAACGACATTTCTCGGTATCATGATTGATAAACACTGCAACTGGAAGGCCCACGTCAATAAAGTATGCAATAAAATAAACAAATTCGTATACGTTCTATACGAACTCTCAAAAACATCAGCGCTAAAAACCGTATTATCTGCATACTATGGGTACGTTGATTCTGTGTTAAGATATGGTCTTATCACCTGGGGTTACTCAACAGAAAGTCAGCGAGTGTTCATCGCACAAAAAAAATGCATCCGCGCCATAGCAGGAATACGCCCATGGGAATCTTGCAAACCCTTTTTCAAAAAGTTCAAGATACTAACCCTTCCGAGTCTTTATATCTTTGAATGCGCTAAGTTTGTTAAAATGCACCCGGAGTTATTTAAAAAAGCTCATGAAATATTTCCAAAAAGTAATAGGCACAGAAATAGAATAGTTTTGCCCATAATTCCTAGGACAGCATTATATAGTAAGAATAGCTATGCAATGTGTGGTCGTATATTTAATGCTATACCTGACAGTATTAAAATCTTACCAGCGAATAAATTTACAAGGTGTCTTAAAGTATGGTTAAGGGAAAATAATTTCTACTCAGTAAGTGACTTATTTAATAAGAGATTGAAAAATTAAATGATAATTTTAATCATTTACCCTCTGACATTAATAGCATTAATAGTACCTATGCTGAATTTTTCTAATAATATAATAACATTGCTGCTCAATTTTAAATTTAATGGAAGATGACTATAATATAGTAGGTAATTTATAAACCCAAATGTTTGCATGTCACATTATTATGACTAAGTGTTATGGATCTGTATTTATATTTATGTTAAGACCTAAATTGTACCAATACTTATGGCAAATAAATTGATTTGATTTGATTTGATTTGACCTGACCGCATTTTTAAATATGTCGATAATTCTTTTTTATCATGTTTAAAAATAATAGATTTTACATACCGAAAACACCGTTTTCAGAAACCAGTAGCTTCTAGTACGTACCCAAGAGACCATTTGAGAAAATTAAATTTGAGGCAAACAATAAAACCCATAGCAATCCATCTGAAAATCTTGTTTTCTGGTGAACATTGGTCAGTTGATTCGAATACGTCATTTTTGGAAATGTGCTCAGGCCACGTTTGACACGCAAAGTGACGCAACGGAAATATCTGAAAACAAACTTTTTAGTAATAAAATTACGAAATCTTTGTATATTTTTATTATCAGACACATTGTGATGAAACCGTCTGCCAATTTTTTTTGACATAGCAGAAATAGGCTCCCATAAAACTGTAACGTTTCTGACCGGTACCTACTGCCCACCGAGTCTGGTTCAGAATCATCAAAACGTAAAGATTTTTTTACAATTATTCCCGTAAAACGATGTGACATGGTTTTGGTCATGGGCTCTCGTACTATATAATTCACTTGTTTTTGGATTTTCCCCAGTTTTGTGAATGAATTCCCTAAAAAATCTTCAAATTTCCTTGGTTTAGGGAGCATGATTATAAATAATAAGGTAATGGCACAATTAAAATGGTAAATTAAAATTTGATGAATTGCATTCATTATGAGTTTGGGTTGAGGGAATAAATCGGTGGTTGAATAAATCGAATCCTTTAATAAATCGGTGGTGCCATAGAGTCAAGTAATATATTGGGTGATGCCTACTATAAACAATAAGGTTACCAACTTAAATTCATATTAACCCCTAAATTCCCCAAATCCCTGTCAAAATAAAATACCCTAAACCAAACTTAATATTGGTATTTTTTCCCTAAATCAGGGAGAAATCCCTAAAAGTGGAAACACTGCGCGGTAAGCTTCCAGTACCGATGCAGTAAAATGCGTGACGTCACGCAGTACCGAAACGATATCGCCCCGCACACTTACCGACCAGTGGGCAAGCGGCCTTAGTGTCTGACCAGACATTATCGTCCAGGGAGAAACGAGTTTAGAAAACTGAATTGTCATTATCATTTTTAAAGTGAAATCTTCTTTAGCGGCGTAGTGCACTTTTTTTGGGATGGGTAAAAAATGTTAAACTCGCGTCAGGACACTGATCAAAAATTCGTAAAACGGAGGGAGAGTAGAATGTGTTAGTAACCTAACAAAAAGTAGTAGGATTTCATGAATTCAAGATAGTATTTCAATCATTAGACGTTGTGCACAACATCTGAGCAATAACCTAACAAAAAGTACTAGGCTTGCATGAATTCACGATAGTATTCAATCATTATGTTATGCTACTAATAGGATTTGGATGAGGCAGACAGATAGTTTATTACCTGGATTAACATAATAATATAGGATACTGTTTTCACTTCCATCGGCAGTCCCCAAAATTGCCCCTCATGTTTTTGTTAAACAAATGTTAGACACACACAGTGGCCTTATTGGTGATGTTCTTCAGAAAAATCAGTTGCCGTATTATGACGTTTTAGCGCCATCATGATTCCAGTGCAATAGAGCAAGAGAGGAGGTCGTGGCTAAGTAATAACAGCCGCACGGTTCTATCCATCAGGTTAACCTACGCTTGCCGCGGTTGGTCTGTGGATGGGTGACCATCTTAACATACCGAGACTCCTCATCGGAAAGCACGTTAAGCCGTTGGTCCCAGCTGTCATTCGTGGATCTTTGACAGTCGTTATAGGTCGTCAGAAGCCGGAAAGTCTGACAACCAGTCTTATCAAGGGGTATTGTATTACCCAGTTACTGGGTTGTGGATGTCAGATAGGCAGTCGCTCCATGTAAAATACGGTATTCAGCTGTATCCGATTAGACTGGAAGCCGACCCCAACATAGTTGGGAAAAGGTTTGGCAGATTGATGATTGCAGTGCAAGTGAGAGATGGACATGATCGCTTCCACCATCACTTTTTCGGTCTGGAATCATAATGGTATTTATACTTCATAATATGGCCCCAGGTGCTATTAACTTCAACCAATTTATTCTCTATTATACCTAAAATATGGTGCAGCATTGTAATTCATAATTATTAAGGTCAATTACTGTGCTAGGTAAAAAGTACAAAAATGAAAGTGCTTTCCGCATAACATTTTTCCTCAGGTAGTTCTAAAGGCACGTGCTCAAAGCATGTTTTGTTCATTTTTTACTAAGTAATGTTGTATGAAAATACATGAATGTGTATGTTCTGTATTTTGCTGAGTTTTTCTTAAGTACTGTTGTTCAAAACTTTATACATTTTTCTGAGGTAAAAAAAGTGCTTGAAGTAAGAGAATGATAGCACATGTGGGAATTCTGTTGTTTTGTATCTCACTATTTTCTTCCGGGAAATATGTTTTATGAACTTATTCTTTTCCTGTTTAGCGATAAAAATGTAATATTATAATTCAAACTTTTTTATTTTTATTTCAGAGCCACTGCTCTCTCTCAATACGGTGAAGAAAAACATCGTTAGGAAACCGGCATGTTCAAAACATGTGACATCTACCAACCCGTGTTGGGCCCGCGTGGTGGATTACGGCCCATTCCCTCTCACAGAGAGGAAGCCTGTGTCATACTTAGGCGTCGTATCAAATACCTATACATATTTTTTGCCGAAAAAAAAAAACTCTCATGAAAGAAACCATTGAACATAGTTTGCCGGCTAATGATACAGAATTCACCTCCAAATCTTCTTCACCATTACGTAAACTACTTATAATGAACTAATTTAAATTAATGAAATAAATAAACGCAGAAATACACCAAAACAAACTAGACCAGCTTCTTTCACGTTCATCCCAGAACTTCAAGTTATTCTGTGCACATAGCCCGCGGTCTGTAGTTATTCTGTAACCTAATTTGTGAGCCACGACCCACATACTGCAGTGTGTAATGATGCATAGCATACGATTTTATATCTTAACTAAGAAGCTGCATTATACCTCGTCATAATGGAAATTATATTTCGGTAATGGAGCTTGTAAAATACCTAGATAAATACAGATTAGTTTTTCATTTTTTTTTTCATATATTTACATACTGTGTTCACCTAGAATCACACATAATTCTGTGGAAAATAATACAGTTTACCCGATTTATTAAGTCATACAAGAGGACGTCGTCATTACGTCATTCGAGAAATAACTGCTGAAAATCAGCGCTGCTGACGATAGCTTCATCCGAAGCAGTGACCTGTTCTTGCACAGATGCGACGCTCAGCTCAATTTTAATTGTTATTTGTTACACAAGTATTATAGTTAACTCTGCAATCGGCATTTTGTTTTTGTTTTGTTTGTTTGTTGTCATTTGCCAATTTAGCAACAATATTTACGTAATATTGTCTTTGGTCCCTGGCGTTGACATCAAGCAATGAACTTTCTGTCTTTTGTATTGTAATGTGCGTTTTGTTTGGTGCAGAATAAATATTTTTTCTTTCTTTCTAGATAGCAAATATTGCAATTACTCCTACTTCTGTCACTCAAGGTACTTGAGTCATTTTAGCACAACTGATGAAGACTATAAAATATTCCAACCCCCATATTCCTAATTGTTTCTAGAAAAACATTGAAAAAAGGTGGCCCACCGTTACAAAAGATATAAAGGTGAATTTATGGTTTTGTCACGATGAGCGTTCAGTCAGTTCGGTCACCTGGTAACAAAATGAATAGCTTTCATTGACCCCCAAGCATAGCACATAATGTTCCAAGACCTTTTGTTTTGTTTCAAAGAAGAATTTATTTTGTTTTTTAAGAAGATTTTGTTTTAAATTTTTAGGGTTCCGTAACTCAAAAGGAAAAAAAAACGGAACCCTTATGGGATCACTTCGTTGTCCGTCCGGCAGTCTGTCCATACCCATTTGCTCACGAACGCGATAAAAAATACGGCCATTAACTTTAATACTCGCAAATAAATTAAAACCTACAGGGTACTTCCCGTTGACCTAGAATCATGAAATTTGGCAGGACCCAAGGACTCACAGCGCAAGTAAAGGAAAAAGTCCGAAAATTGATAATTTGTAGTTTAAAAAAAACTTACCTTTGCATTGACCGTCACGTATATCGATTTAAGGGAGAACGTGTTTCTCAACTACTAAGTAAAGTTTGTCTTTGGGATAAATTCATCTCAACTACAGAACCCTTCATTGTGAGTGGTCCGTCACGCACTTGGCCGGTTTTTAATTTTTATATGTTATTTTTTTAATTTTTATTTTACATAATAGTTTTTAATTTGTGGAAGCTTGTAATTGGCAATTTTTTAAGCGCTATTGTACATGACTTACCATATTAGACTGTAAGCATTCTGAAGAAAAAAAAATAGAGATACTTGACCTTGACACATATTTGTGAAAACATTTTGATATTAGTTTCAAAAAACCTGTTAAAATCGCATCATGTTCATGTGTGATGGATATTTCGAATATAACAACTTTCCACATCTTTTCAAAAGCAATCTTCAACTATGTTGCGCACAAAGTACAAAGTCTTTGATCATTTTTTAAATTGCTAGTTCGCGTGACTCCCCCTTCTCCCTCCCCCGCCTTCCGGAAATCGAAACATTAAGTTCAAATGTATGTTACTAATTGTAGTTTAAATTCTTTCTTTGTTGGAACAAGATTGTATTTGTTTTATTCGAGTTTTTATAGAACGAATGAACATGAAATAAAGGGATTTTTAAACTACATGGTAAACCCTGTAATTATGTATTGGAAAGTTTTTTTCGGGGTTCGAATAAAGTTCAGTTCTCTAATTATGTGCCACGATTGACCTGAAATCAATTCTATACCTACTATTTTTGTGCTTATCAAACACTGAAACTACTTTATTGAAAGTAATCGACTTAGAAAGTCTTGAAGAGATCTTTTTACATACAGTAGAATCCGTTTATTATGACATCGAAAAGAATTGACAAACACGTCATAATAAGCGGTCGTCATACAAAGCGTGTGAAAAAAAAATCATTTTTCGAAGCCTCTTTAGTTTCAAAACATTTGAATTGAACGCTTGCTTAATGCGGTTCTTGTTTTTAAAAATCATTGAGATTGTCGAATGACCCACGAAAAATTCCTTTGCGAGAGATGAGTTTGATTCTCCGTTTTCTAATCTCCATATACACCACCATATCCACCTCCATATGCACCTTTCTCCTCAATCGTAAATGCTTTACGGCGTTTAGATGACATTTTTTTCACAGTACATACAATGAAAACAATGCGTGACCTTTAAGTGTCAATTACTCACTGAGATTCAAAATAAAAACGATGCCGAACGTCGTCGGGGATCAACGAACATTACCGAAGGTGTAAAGGATCATTATATCCGTCGGTCATTATATCCGGACATAATTTATTAAAAATAGGTCATAATAAGCGACATGACACTGTAAGGGAAGTCATTATACCTATCCGACTTTTTTATAAAGAATTTTATAGGAAAACCAAATTTCGTAGATACGTCATAATAATCGGTTGGTCAATATAGGCGGAGTCATAATAAACGGATTCTACTGTATTTATATAGTTTTGGTGGGGTCACATTCCAAAATCGCACTCTAAAATCCATGACGTACTAAAACATAACATATATCAACACGCTTGTCCTCCCCGAAGGGTTATAGCCAACTCCCACGGTGCACCAGCCCGCACGAGGACGCACCGCCACGCACGCGTTCAACGCGCGTCTGCGCTACCACGCACGCTAGGTTTCCCACGGTGCGTCGTGCGCGTGCGTCCGCGATATGGCGCACCGTGGGAGGGCGGCTTTAGGCAGAGGTGTACCTATAGTACACCCACATTTCGCCAGATATGTGTAAGTCCCAAGTAATAGAGGGTGAGCGTATTGCCATCAACCAAGCACAAATCCAGGAACCAGGAATTCCAGAGGAAAATCCAATAACACTTTGCCCGACCCGGGAATCGAACCAAAAATCTCATTCTCAGCAATAGCGTTTGCGACTACTGTACCAACGACGCAGTTAAATTCAGGTAACAAAACCTTTACCAATAATCATATAAATAAAATTATTACCTACTAAAACCTTATACCCTACAAAATATCAACCCATGAACTTGATGACATATCCAGTAAAACAATAAAATTCGACGACAGACCCCATTTACATTGAAAGCAACACAATTCAATAAGTCCGCCTCTGAACAAAATTCGGAACTCAGAGAGTACGACATGACTTAAAGGTTACATCGATGTATACTTGAGGAACGAAAAGATTTAAACGTTGTTTAAACGCTTATTTTTTTTCCGCTAAGCAGGCACATGATTCTTTATAAAACTGACATTATTTTGTATTTAATTCATAGTGTGATTCTAGAAAAAAATGGTGCAACTTAGTTGACTTAAAAGATAAAACCTATATCTACCTAATTGAACAACGAAGTCTAGTCCTAGCATAACATAACCGACTTGTTTTAACCGAAAACTGTACACCCACATTTCGCCAGTTATGTTAAAGTCCTACGTAATAGGGGACGAGCCTATTACCATCATCTGGGCACAAATCCCGACTCCGGGCTGTTACTGAGAAATTCTAGATAGGAAAACCCAATAACACTTTGTCCGACCCGGAAATCAAATCCGAGACCTCATGCTCAGGAGTAGCGTTTGCGACCATTGAACCAACGAGGCGGTTACTAGCAATGCTTACTTATTCTACAGGCGAGTTATGAAATATTCTTGCCGGAGTTTGTTTTCATTTCACTCACATTGAAAATCGACGTTTTTGCCGTATTTTACCGATGGAACTTCTAAGTTGTGTCGTGTTCTGCAATGCGGTATATTTTGTGAGATGCATGCGCGGTTTACGATCTTCTGCTTTGAATGTTATGAGTTCTTGCGTTTTACTGCTGTTTGAATATATAAGACAAGCTTGTATGAATAAAAGGAATGTAAAAAAACTTGAGAGAAATAGTTTCAGCAGAGTTTTTGAAGACTTTTTTTATTAAAATATTAACTTTTCTTAATTTAAAAGAAAATATCCTCAAAATCACCATTACACAGATCATTGAAGCTTCTTAGGCAAACTTCACGCCATTTTGCGTGAAGGTCCGCGATTTTGAGAAATTAGCCGATATTATGAGCTTAAGATGGATCCGCAGTGTTAGCCTGCGAAATTCCAATATCCTTAGGTTTTTTGCAATTTTAGGGTCAGTATCAGATTGTATCTTGATCAAACTACGATTCGCGACCATAACAAATATGTATTTACAGAAATAAAAATCATTAAAATCATTAACACATTTCTCTAAGTTCAATTTTTTCCATACTTAATAATTTTTCCGTGAGATTTCTGATGGTACAAGATAACCTGCAAATTGCAAAAATCTTTAAAAAAAAGAAATTCTAATATAGGTACATACCTACATTTATTATTATTATTGGAGCGATCCCTAGCAACAAATAAAACGCTTGACAGAAGGAAATAAACAGACCCAAGCACCCAAATTAAATCCATCGAATGGTTTCATCGCCCAGAGGCGTTTCATTTGACCCCAATAACGGCTCATTGGTTAATTAAGAAACGGATTGGATCAATCAAAAATCGAGCCTTAAGACAGAAGTTTGTTTACATACTAATTGAGGACCTGTTTAAGAAGTTAGATAAAAAAAATATGCGGGGCAGTCTTTGGAGACTGCCGATGGAAGTGAAAACTAACTGACGCTATCTAATGAATATGTCAGGAATTTATGTGGCTTGCTGTTAGTATAAGAACGAAAGCTGTAACTACAAAAAAACAATTCCAAAAAAATAAAACAGAGTGCGCTGTCAACAAACTCTACTCTATCCGTCTTACGAATTTTCGAACAGATCACGTGTCCTGACGCCTGACGCCTGACGCGAGTTTAATATTTTTTACACATTCCAAAAATTACTCAACGAAAAATCCTTAAAGTATTGTTAAACTCTCTTTGGTTGCAAAAATACTGAGCAGATTATTACAGACTACAAGCTTCCTAGCTCGTAGCTTACAAATACTAATTAAACTGCAAACCAGCACCCTAATTACGTAACGCAAACTCAATTTTCAATTGAAACCAATTGAAAAAGATTGCCAGTCCATTGCTTCATAAGTTCGACAAAAAAAATTGAGCAGATTCTTTTTGTCGAACTTATGAAGCAATGGACTGGCAATCTTTTTCAATTGGTTTCAATTTAAAATTGATCGTGCATTGCGTAATTGGGGGGCAGTATTCATCGACCTAAAAAATTCATACCATTTCTCTGAATAGGTCTTTAACCCAGACTAATCAGAAAGCAATTAATATGACACTCCTCGTATGTAACTATGTAGGCAAGGCAATTAAATTTTGACATTTTCACTACTCTGTGAACTCCATACAAAGAGTGCTACTGGTGCTAGATCGTTTGACACCTAAGCTCAATGACATTGACAGGGGCACAGCTGATAATAAACATTTTTGAAATTGTTTCGAAAAAAAAAAACCCAGCCAAGTACGTGTCGGAACACGCACAATGAAGGGTTTCGTAGGTAGGATGAATTTATCCCAAAAACACACATAACATTATAGTTGAATAATAAATGTTCTCCCATACATCGATATACGTCACGGTCAATTTTCTAGCTGCAAATGTAATTTTGTAATCGTAAAACAATAATTTTGTATGTGATAAAACTACAATTTTCTGACTTTTTACTTTACTTGTGGTACGAGACCTTGCTTCTTCCCTTTCATGATTCTAGGTCAACGTAAGTACCCTACAGGTTTTGATTTATATGTCGCTTATATGGCATAATTTTTTAATGCGTTGAATTAGCAGCTTGATTTTTTCTACAGCTCCAATTGAGGGACCGTAGACCTACGTATTTGATATTAATTTCAAGTTGATACCAAAAGGGTCTTGACAGTCTGAAATACAGACAGACGGCCGGACAACGAAGTGATCCTATAGGCACAGATAATATACTATAGGTAAGGGTCCGGTTTTTTCCTTTTAAACGGAACCCTAAAAACAGGGTGGTAGCATTAGTTCCGATTTTTGCCACATGCCAAAATACCCTTGTACAACTATAGTTACTTTTAATGCCTAATTTGTTTTAACAATTTATAGTGGTTGTTTGTAGTTTCCACTCTACAAACAATACAAAATGTTAGTTAAAATAAAATGTGTTTGAAACAGTCTTTTTTAATACAATTTAATACAATTTATTCAAAAATAAAAATTGGTAAAATACAGTATAAATCTTAGAAATAATGTAGGTAATACAAAAGTATGATGCCTGTACTAGGATAAACCTGTATCACAGGCGGCAAAAGTTCTTACGATTACTATGTGGACAACTGATTTCATGAACAATATTTAGCATAAGTTTTAAGAATAGTGACATAATTAGTTAATTTAGTATGTTATAATCTACTTAAATACTAATAATTAAAGTAAATGATTTCTATATTAAGGGAAAATACATAGTTGTTAGCACTTAGTTACACGATTATGATTATGGTAGCAATGTTATTATATAACTAGATTGAAACAAATACTGCATAAATCACTTTCAAGGCTACGTTAGATTTTTGAAGCGGTCGGCTAATGTGCTTAGACAGCGACAAATCGAAGGTAAGTAGGACAGTGCAGTGACCAGGTATATTGTTGAGTCAGCAACAAGCGGTATGACGCACTAGGTGCCCTCATAATCGATGGAATTTATATATCGGTATTCTGATATTTTCCTAGCAGGGCATTCAGCGTCTCCCGTTTTGTGATCATTGGGCTTTTTAAAGCGTAAGCAAGTTGCACATTTCGGAATTTCGGCTTTCTTCGTGCATTCTGACATCGAATGGCCTGCGTCACCACAGTGACCACACGTAGTCACGGTCTCTCGGCAAGTTTTTGCTGCATGGCCATATTGTTGGCATTTATAACACCTTGTTACCAATGTAAAGTCCCTGACAGGACAGGACGTCCAGTTAATAAAAAGTCTTGATTGAGCAATTAGGGCTTTACGTATATCAGCTGAAACTTCAACAACGTAGTTACAGGTCGTAGCATCTCTCTTCCCCGATTTGTGGCTTAATTTTATCAAGGTCAAAAAGGACTCCAAGGACAGTGCTGGTAACTTGTCGGCTACGTTTTGTTCAAAAATGCACCTGAACACCTCATTTTCAGCCAAGGAATTCGGCACTCCTACAACCACGATCCGAGGTTTGCGCTTGCTGGGCTCGTCGGCGGTAAGTCCAGATGTAGAGAGCTGGACTGCGTTCTTCAGTTTATCAGCGTCAAGTTTCGTCTCGGTACTGATAATTACGCCTCCATTTTTGGTTTTCCGGACACCACGGACGTGCAGCTTTATTTGGTCGGGACGTATGATTTTTTGCACAAGTTCTTTCGTTTCGTCACTTGATTTAAATTTATCATTGGGATAAATGGCAACAGAGCTTAGATTGTTGGGTCGAACGAAATCATTCGATCCCTTTTTCACCATATCGGCAAAAGAAGCACTTCCCGTAGAGCCAGACTCCTTTATCGTCTGCTTGAGGTCCAAAACATGTTCCATCAGGTCGCGCTTTTCTCGAAGGGCATCAACCATGTCATACGCGAGGATGGCTTTATGCTTGAGCGACTGATAAAGGACTGCCATTTGTGAGGTGCCAGAACCTACTTTACGGCATAGCGTAGAAATTTTCATTTTTTGCTCCGAGTTCAGTTTTCCATCGGCAGCAATAGAGCAAATTTCATTTAAGTGCTGTTCGATTGCTGACATCCATTTTTGAAGCTCGGGCGTCGAAACAATATCAGCCGTGGCCGACTCGAGTACTGGATTTTGCGTCGTCGTCTTCGAAGGTGAGGCGTAGGGTTGCACTGGGCCCCTTTTTTTTTTTTTTTTTTTTTTTGGGTGGGAAATCATCCAATGACTTCTCCCGCTCTGGGCGGAGCGGAAGGGCGTGTCAGACTTTTACTGACTAAAACCCACCCGTGTTCCTTCCCTTACCTAGACCAGGGCCACGGTTTCCCCTTAGGACTTATCCGCAACCCCGGTGGTAGGCATCGGCCCTGACGGACCTCTTCAGCTTCGCTGACAACTCTTTGAGGCGCGCGTGGAACACTACGCGCCGTCGACCCGGGCTTGGTCCTGATCGGACGGAGAGCTACCCATCACTCTCCGTCCGCAAGCCCGCGCCTACGGTGGCCGGAAATCGGCGATCGATTCCCGACGCCCGGGGCGTCTACTACCGCGGCGGCTAGGGGCTCGAGGGAGCGACCTTAGTCTCTGCCTCTCGCGCCCCGCCTCCTCCTTTACGAGCATTACTGCTTCGCAGAAGGAGGTGACAGCCTGCCATGCCCTCTCACTCCGCACCATGGCCTGGACCAGGGCCGGACGTGAGAGGTCACTGCCGCCGATCGCCTGCACGAGGACACGGCGGTGCTCCACCCAAGCCGGGCAGACCTCCACCGTATGCTCCACCGTGTCCTCCGGGCGATCCACGCAGTGGTGACACCCGGGCGTTTCCTCCTGCCTGATCTGAAACAGGAACCTCCCGAAACTACCGTGTCCGGTGAGGACCTGCGTCAGGCGGTAGGTGAGGGCGCCGTGGCGCCTCTCTAGCCACTCCTCAAAGAGGGGACTTATCGCCGCAATTGTGGCGTGCCCAGATCTGGGTTGCGACAATCGCACTCTCCAAGCCACCATGAGATCCTGCCGGAGCTCCGTCCGCTGTGCCGTGACTTGTCGCGGCAGCGGAGTTACACCCCGGCGCTTCATCTCCTCGCGCCACTCCCAGATGTGGGCGAGGACTTTCGCCTCCAGATCCCATGGCGGCGTTCCGGCAAGGAGGCTCGCTGCCTCGCCGGAGATCGTGCGGTATCCCCGCACTATCCGGGTGGCCATGACCCTTTGGGCCGCGTGCAACCGGCGGGTTGGCTGCAGCCTCAAGGTTGGCGCCCACACCGGCGCCCCGTAAAGGGCCATGGACCGCACGACCCCCGCGTAGAGCCTCCGGCAGGAGGCGTTTGGACCCCTTAGATTGGGCAGAAGCCGCTTCAAAGCAGCCCCGGCCCGCTCCAGTTTGGGAGCCAAACGTCGGAAATGCTCCACGAAGTTCCATCGACTGTCGAGGACGAGTCCCAGGTACCTCATCGTCACCTCGACGTCGATGTGAACCCCTCCTACCGTTATTTCGGAACCCGACGGTGGCGCGTTCCGAGGGCCATGAAAGCACATGACCTCGGACTTGTGCAGCGCCACCTCGAGTCCCAACTGCCGGATCCTGTCGACGATTGTCGCAACCCCGCGTGTCGCCAATTCGGCCGCCGCCTCGTGCGACCTCCCCTGCGCCAGGACCAGCGTGTCGTCAGCGTAGCACACTACGCTGACGCCGCTAGGGAGGTCGGCGCGCAGCACCCAGTCGTAACCGATGTCCCACAGATATGGCCCCAGGACCGATCCCTGTGGGACACCGCACGACATCTCTCGCCGGTTCCATTCCCCCTGGTGACCGGGGTAGATGACGGCCCTGTCCGTCAGATAGGCCTCGACCAAACGACAGAGGTAGGTCGGCATCCGGTGATACCGGAGTGCCTCCCTGATGCAACTCCAGGGCAGGGTGTTGAAGGCGTTGGCGATGTCTAGAGACACCGCCAAGACGACCCCACCCCGGGCCACAGCATCCCCCGTCGTGAGGGCCCGCACGCGCATGATGGCGTCCACCGTAGAGCGCCCTTGGCGGAAGCCAAACTGGCCATCCGCCAAATCCGGCCCCACCCGCACCAGCTGCCCGACGAGGCGGTTTGCAATTACTCTTTCAAAGAGCTTGCCCACCTCGTCGAGCAGCACGATGGGCCGGTAAGCGGACGGAGAGTCCGCAGGGCGCCCCGGCTTCTTGATGAGGACCAGTTTCCCGGTCTTCCAACGAAGTGGGAACTGGCCCCTCTCCATGCATGCGCTAAGGAGCCCCCTTAGTCGAGGCCCGAGAGCCTCCATGGCCAGGACCCAGGCTTTCCCAGGTAAGCCGTCGGGTCCTGGGGCGGTATTCTTGGCACTCAGCCTACGTACCGCCACTCTCATTTCTGCCTCGGTCACCTCTGGGGCATCGTCGTCGTCGTCGGCGGTGTGGTCCGCATCGGGCACCGCAGCAGGCGGAGCCATAGGCGGGGCGGGATGTTCCCCTCTCGAGGGGAACAGAGCGCTCACCACGTCCTCAACAAGCTCGGGTCGGAGACTCTGTGTCAGCGGGGGAGCCCATGGGCGGAGTTTCTCCCGCACCATCTTATATGGGCGTCCCCACGGGTCCCCGTCCAGAGTCCCCAGAAACTCCTCGCGAGCCAGTCCCCTGGCCCGCAGGATCCCTGCTTGGAGGACGTTCTTCGCCTCTCTGTACCTCTCGTACAGCTCCGCCTGAATGGCCTCCGTATCCGGAGGGCGGATACGGAGCCTGCGGTGCCTGGCGTACCGGCGTCGCGCCGCAACGCACGCTTTGCGCAGAGTCGTCAGCTCTGGCGACCACCAGTACACCTGGCGCCTAGCACGTCCGGGCTGGACCCGGGGCATTGCCACGTCGCAAATTGCGGACATGGCCTCCCGGAACCACTCTGCCTCATCGTTGATGTCGGCAGGCCTGTCCGGTGATGACACCCAGGCCTGCACGATCGAGGCTTCCAGGAGGAGCTCCCGGTCCAGCTGCTTCAGCGCCCATCGCGGACCACTCCGGGCCTGTCGGACCGGCGCGCTCGAGGTCTGGGCGGAGACGTCAAACCGGATGTACCGGTGGTCGGAATACGTCTCCACCCCCTCCATGACGCGCCAGTCGACGACACGTGGCGACAGAGCAGGGCTGGCGAACGAGATGTCCACCACTGATTCGCCCTGCATCCGCACACACGTGGGGACAGAACCCCGGTTTAGGACGACCAGGCCTGTCTCCAGTGCCCAGTCCTCCACCATCCTGCCTCGTCTGTCCGTAAGCCGGGAACCCCAAGCCACATTCTTGGCATTGAAGTCCCCGAGAACGAGCACAGGGAGGGA
Source organism: Conistra vaccinii (assembly GCA_948150665.1). Lineage (NCBI taxonomy): Eukaryota > Metazoa > Arthropoda > Insecta > Lepidoptera > Noctuidae > Conistra > Conistra vaccinii. Next base: position 13,990,938 of record OX411341.1, on the reverse strand, counting down.
ACCGTATCCGACGACGACGTCTCTCAACTCCGCAAGGGAGTTGTGGAACTCGGCGAGAGTTCGGTTCGGGGAGAAGTATACCCCTACGACGACAATCTCCCCGAACCGTGCTGCCACGCAACCCCGTCCTCTCTTGACAGCCTCGAGGGACGGAGTACCGGCGGCGGCCGACGAAATTATGGTCACTGAGCCGTTCAGGTCCTCCACCCGGTCATCCCTGGGCGGGACAAAGTACGGCTCAGCGACCACGGCGATGTTAATCGACCACTGCGCCATGCTCTGGAACAATAGGTCCTGAGCTGCGGCGCAGTGGTTGATGTTCGCCTGGAGGAGGCGTAATGGAGCCGTTATTGACAGTCCATTTCAGCCCCCTCCCGAGCCCCCTGTGAGGGCCCTGCCGCGGCGACAACGGCGGCGGCGACGACGGTGGAAGCGGCAGCGGCGGCGCCAGTAGTGGCGGTGGCTGCGGCGGTGACGGCGGTGGCGGCGGTGGCGGAGGGCTTGCCCCTGCCTCCGGCTTTGGCGGGTTTGGCGCAGGCCTTGCCCCCAATCCGGTGGTCGGCCGGCTTGCCAGCAGCCGCACATACGACGCAGTGCGGCGCGGCAGTGCACGAGCCAGCCTCGTGTCCGGACTGACCACAGCGGTAGCAGTTACCGCTGCGGTCCACCTCCGAGTCGCACTTCACTCCCACGTGGTGACCCACGTGGCAGCGGAAGCACCTCAGAGGTCTGGGTTCCAGCAGTTTGACCTGCGCGGATACCCAGCCCACCAAAAGCCTTTGGCCCTCCTCAGCAACCTTTTTGGCCGCCGACACGGGGCAGCTCACCGTCACGGTTCGCATACCCCTGGAGCCAGGACGGATGGTGCCCGCCTTAACCTGCTCGGCAGAGCACCCCCCCGTCCTAGCGACAGCGGCCACCACCTGTCCCTCCGTCACCGAGTCGTCCAGGCCCGAGATGCGCATGTCAGCACACATGGTGGGCCTGGACACTCTGGCCTCGTCCGGACTTATGGACTCCCTTATTTTATCGGCCAGAGCGTCAGCGGCCGGGCCACTGGCCGCGCCGGGGACCTCCAGCATTCGCGCCCCAGTCGCGGTGACCTTAAATTTGAGGCCATTTTTGGCCCCGAACGCTTCCAGGTTCCCTTCCAGAACCTGTCCCACCTTGGCGAGCACGGTTTGGTAGGACGCGCCCTTCTTCTCCGCCTCCGGCTGTAGTGTGATCACTACAGCTGCGGACTTCGGGGCGCGGAGCCTAGCCGCGACGCCTCGCTCCTTGCGCCGCTGCCGCCTCGCCTTCCTTTTGGCCGCCCTTTTGGCCTTACCCGCGTTCCGCCTTTCCCCGGCGACTTGCCATTCGGCGTCGGCCGGAGAATGCACTGGGCCCCTTGGATTAAAGGGGCTGTTATCCATTTTGTTTTCACAAGTTCACTATTTTGTGTCCATTGTTTACCAAACTGCACACTAAGCAAAATTTTACAGATGCATTACGACAGTAATGCGCTAAATGAGGTCACTATTATTAAATAAATTATTGATTAAATATTGCTAACGAACACGTCTGTGCGCTGCAAGTGCGAGAATCAATCAAGTCTATTTGTTGATTGCGTTCAGTCAATTCAATTAAAATTGAATGTGTAATTAATTTTTGAGTAAATATTAGCTTATTCAATGGAATTCAGTTTTTGAAGTTGATTTTGGTAAACTTATGGATTTGCATCATTCATCATCTAATATCAGTTTTAGATTTTCACTTCTCTCGGCAGTCCCCAAGACCGACTATTTTTTTGTTTGTTTAAAATTGGTAATTTAAAAGTGTGTGATAGAGAGAAAAATCTAAATAAATCGACAAAAAATACGTGCTATACAAACAAGAGAGCATATTTCTTTAAAGTGCCTGAACCAAAAATTGCATTTTTATTTGAAGTGCTTTCACCAACTCGCTTCAACTTAATTTACTTTTTCGCTATATTTTTGTCACTTTCATTTTAGCGACAAAGCTCCAAGATTTAATATTATGCATTAAACTTTAAAATTAACCACAAAAATGACCGTTCAAACCTCTCTAGAATGGATAAAAAATTAAAAATCCCTCTCGGACTTGTTTCTTAATTACTTTTTTATCACATCTATTCAAAAAGACGTAGTTTAATCCTCGTAAACAGGGACCAAAATAGCGTTTTAATCCCTAGGGACTAAAAGTGATTTGAATTTGGAATGTGGAAATTGTTAGTAAAAGTTCTATTCACCAAAGAGATCGATCACGAACATTGTATGAATAAGTAACAGGCTGGCAAGAGAGAAAGTGTGAATTTGATCAAAATTAAAATCCAAGATGGCGGATTTTTTTTATTTTTTTTTTCATCGTTTTCGACTGTGGTAAAGCCGATAGTGAGGTCAAAATTTAAATCCAAGATGGCGGATGCGAAAATTTTCAAATTTTTCGTCATGGGTATCGTTTTCGTAGTTTTTGACGGTGGTAAAGCCGATAGTGAGGTCAATATGTAAATCCAAGATGGCGGACGCGAAAGTTTTCAAATGTTTAGTCATGGGTATTGTTTTTATAGTTTTCGATGGTGATAAAGCCGCTAGTAAGGTCAAAATTTTAATCCAAGATGGCGGATGCGAAAATTTTAAAATTTTTCGACATGGGTATCGTTTTCGTAGTTTTTGACGGTGGTAAAGCCGATATTGAGGTCAAAATTTAAATCCAACATGGCGACTGCGATGTTTTTTTATTTTCATAATTTTTTTATTTTGTGTAAATCAGTGAGTAGGAAATTCGTTCCTGATGGGGGTCGGACCGGACACGTTTGTTTTCTCATAGAGGGTGATAAAAAGTAGAGTGTTCACCTTGGGAGCAACACTATTTTAAGCTCGAGTGATGTACTTTGAATCCCTCGCTGCGCTCAGGATTCTACTTTAGAATCCCTCGCTACGCTCGGGATTCTACTCTAGAATCCTTCGCTCCGCTTTGGATTCAAAGAAACACTCTCACCTTAAAAATAGTTGTTTGCTCCCTTAGTAAACAATCTACTATTTTTTGTTTAGGTTTGGCTCGTGGCTAAGTAATAACAGCCGCACAAGTTGATCGATCAGGTTAAGCTACGCTTGCCGCGGTCGGTCCGTGGATGGGTGATCATCTTTACATACTGAGACCTCGTACCTCGGAAACCATGATATAGAGTTGGTCTCGGCTGTCATGGGTTGACCTTTGCCTGAAAGTCTGACAACCAGTCTTACCAAGGGGTAATTATCATCCAGGGTTGTGTAGGTCAAATAGGCAGTCGCTCTATGTAGAATACTGGTATTCAGCTGCATCCAGTTAGACTGGAAGCCGACCCCAGCATAGTTGGGAAAAGGCTGGGCAGATGATGTTTTTTTTTTTTTTAATATTTGGAAGATTGTTTTTAATTTAGTTTGTGATCTTCCTGAGCGAGTTCCAGTAAATACTTTTCTTTACTTCATGCTCAAAATTGGAAAAATTTCAACCACAAAATCATTAAGGTACCATTTATTTTTTTAAATATCGCAGCATTATGCTCAGATACGTCTTTTTGGCCTCGCACAGGTCATTATATTTTGTGCATTTCTTAAATACGCCGTTTTGTTTTTTTAATTTGTTATGTGTTACAATAATTACTGTTTGTAATTCCTGTGCGTGTCCCATATAAAATATTTTTCTTTCTTTCTTTCTTTATTCCGTAGCCGACCGCAGTCGGCAGCAGCAGACGACGTGTCGTCGCGACACTACTGCTTTCTATGTATTTCTATGAAACCGACGTGTCGCTAGCTACGGAAGGTATTTCTTCATACCTTGAGGCTGAGGCTACATTAGGCCGCGACGCGACCTGCGACACATGAGCGATTAAAACAAATAAATGAATAGGTACTCACGAATATGGCTACATCGTACATCAAATATTACTAGCGATCTTTGATTGCTTTATGCGATAGGAACAATATTACTGTAATCACGGCATCGGCTACATCAACATATCAGCGAAATTGAAGCGAATTTATTAGTAAATTTCTCACTTGCACGGCTAGTTCAATAACGCTTTTAATTATGCGTATAGAAAACCGCGATGAATGATTTGATCGCATTCATTGCATGTGTCACCACGTCATCGCCGAATATAGATTTCGCTTATAATGTAGCCATACCATGTTTATCTCGTTTCGCTCTTTCAGTCGCATCGCAAATCGCTGCGTACTGTGGCCTCAGCCTTAAGCCGCCCTTTACTCCAAGCCTTTCCGATACAGTTCCTAAATGCGTACTCGAAATATCTAGACAATACGTCAAGATAAGAACACGAGCAAACGTCAGACCATTAGCGAAGTACTTAAGTACCTACTAGTGAATTACTTAAGTACGGGGAAGCCATTACCTCACTTGGAAAACAAAGGAGTTCGTTTGTTTTGAACGTAAGTTGAATTGTTACAAGTTGGAATATTTATAGTGATAATGAAGATTTATCGTTGTTATGTTTTGAATTTATAGATACAAATTCTACAAATTTTAGAATGTCCTATTCAAAATCAAATGTTATTTATTTAAATTAGGCTGAGAATCAGCACTTTTTAGGCTGCGTGTCCATTGAAGCGGAGCGAGGCAGCGGAGCGGAGTGATGCGGCGGAGTGATGCGGCGGAGTGGAGCGGAGTTGCAGACAGTGTCTGTCCATTGATGCGGAGCGAGTCAGCGGAGCGGAGTTATGGACTGTGCGGAGCGAGGCAGCGGAGCGGTGTTGCGGACTGTGCGGAGCAAGGCCCAGTTGCCAGCTGCAATACCTCGCGGCCGGTTTATCCTCTTCCCCGCTCCGCTTACCCGGTCCGCTTCCCCGCTCCGCTTCCCCGCTCCGATTCCTCGCTTCGCTTCCCCGCTCCGTTTCCCGGTGTTGTATGAATTTTTAAACTAGTTCGCAAATCCCTGTCCACTGAAGCGGAGCGGTGATTTTATGCAATTCCATTGGTTAATATTGGCACAGGTCCGCTCCGCTCCTCTCCTCTCCGCTCCAGTGGACAAGCAGCCTTAAACTCCAAAATTACATAAGACAGTCCCCCAAAACGCCCACCCTTCACCACTTCCTAGTGGTTTAGTTGGGAAGAAAAAGTGGCGCCACAAGCTCCCTAGTAGCACAGCTGTTTGTTAAGTTGCAAGACACTGATTTTGCAATTACAAATAATTTTATATTTCAACGCAAAGTCCTATTCTTATGCAGAGAAGCAAAGCAACCTTAGATGAACAACGTCTGCATTGTCGAAATAAAACATTGTCGTATTTATACGGTTTGTCGAAATTCAATTTGGTAGTCGAATACCTACGCTTGGTCTCAGCAGTTTTGCGATTTTAGACCTGATAAATACCTAAAGTATATCTTTATTTTTATTTTTTTCAATGCAAGTCTGTAGTGTCTTTACTAAAACTTTGAAAGTACTTTAAACTCATGACGTTTACGAATTAAAATATTGTGCTTATAAAGCAGGATCCGTTTCTCGGAGTCAAAAAACGTCCTATTTGACGAATTACACATTATGTCTTTATCTGCAAAATGTTACACGCATTTCACCTCCGTATTAAACAAATCTTCAAAGTGAATACACGTTCCGCGACACGGTACATCCTGTATAAATTCAACAAAATGGCCGCCAGTCAACGTGACGGATGAGAACATCATGTATAATTCCTTGCCTCCTTCTTGCGTTAATCCATTTGGAGAATTCGCGGTGAATTTGTCTCCCTCACTCGCGTTGTGTTGGAAAGGGATGGCGTGTGATGGAAGGCTTGCTTTCTGTCACGGTGACATCTTTGTTGAAGTTTGTTTTCAACTTATGTGTTACGTTATGTAGTACGTTAGAGTTTTGGGGGTGACTTAACAGAAACTTTACGGATACCCACCATATACCGGGTGTAAAAAGACCGATCACGAAACCGTTATGTACGTATTTTGTACATTAAACTCAAAATAATCAGTGTATATTGTTCTCACTGCTGGAAGGAGCTCGTGGCTAAGTAATAACATCTGCACGGGTCGATCCATCAGGTTAAGCTCTGCTTGCCGCGGTAGGTCCGTGGATGCGTGACCATTTATACATACTGAGACTAAGTCCTATCGCTCGCTTCAATTGGATTTTATGTGGGTTCGGTTATTGAAGACAGCAAAACTTACTGAAGTACAGAAATTCCTTGGAATGATTTACTTTATCTCGATTATTGACAAATGCTTGCACTGACTGGACAGGTCCACTCAAATCTGTGTGGTTCTTTCCTCAAAAGACCATTTCAGACACTTATCTACATGGTTCTCATATGGCTTGACCAAGATTATGTCTGGACTTTAAAAGAGACTGCGACCTCTGAGTTTGCTTCGGCCTTTCTTCTCAGAGTAGGTACTCAGTTAGGAAACGCCGACCTCATCTAGCTTATTTAAATTTTTTTATATTTTATTTTGTCGTGTAAAAGTGATTCTAATATCCTATTTACAGAATAAACAATTTCATTTCATTTTATTCTATTTTTTAGTGGAACGCGTTTTTTTCCCTGTTTGGGAACTAAACTTATGGACTGATGAACGAAACTGTTTATGAGAGATTTTTGTTCCTGTCTGTGAGAGGAACTAGGCCGAAATCCACCACGCGAGCCCAGTGCGGGTTGGTAGATGTCACATGTCTTCGAATTTTTTGTTTCTACAACCATTTCGGTTTCCTTAGGATGTTTTCCTTCACCGTTTTGAGAACAGTGGTGATGAAATAATTTACACAAAGTAAATCGCCTGTGTGGGTTCGAACGGTAGATCACGGTCGTTACCACTGGGCCACCACTGCTCTCAAACTAAGTTACTTTGTGCAAAAATAATTGCTGGGAAAAGATCTTTTATTTTTGGTATGAAAATGCGCTGTTTACTGTTGTGTGCAATGTAATTAACGCACGCAAAACATTGTGCTTATGGGTGAATGCAATGGTACAGACATCGGAGAGCATTTAAAATAAAGTTATTACATTTAAAAACTTATTTTCGTTAAAAAACGGCAACACAAGTTTGAACTTTGATCATTAATATCTCCGTAACCAGAAGGTTGCCAGCAAAAAAATATCATAGTAACGGGAAGAATAATCACTGACTCACAGCTTCGTAATTTTTTTTTTACACCCGTTGTATTTTATTTTGCTGTACTTTCTTTAAATAAGAACATCATTGTATGTATTAAAGGGTAAGTAAAAAAGGACCAAAAACGGGTTGAGTAGGGTTAAAAACGGGGTCGATACCCAGTTTTCGGATCACGCAACGGTTACACCCAGAAAGTCGTTGGCTCGTTCCCTAAAAAGGATTGAAAAGTTGGAGCACATTTTCAAACTTTCTTTTTTTAATTATTTAGTCATTTCCACCGATCAAAACCAAGCTTTTAGGGTAACTCCATTTACAGTTGGAGAACTTTTCACAAACAAGCACTCGAAAAACAAGGGAATATTTTTTTATTCCTGAGTACAAAAATAAGCCCCCCCCTCTTGGTCCCTTTGTCACCATGGGGATTATAATGACCATCGATATCTGCCGCTTATCTTTATGGTAAATCCAGTAAATCAAAAATATCTACAGTTACAACTTACCCATAGATTATATGATTAATTACAGATCGACCTCAGACCGACTATAACTTGTCTCTTGCCGTCATGTTAGCACCATTGTTACTCTGAGCACCATTGCCTGTCAAGCTTAGTATTAATACAAAGAATTCAAAATGGCGACTGACAGGACAATGCTACCAGTTGCGTTACGGCTTACGGGACCTGTTATAATGACTGCACTGTAATCCTAGGTGGCCTGCATGATCCATTTTGCTTACCAATGAGAGACAGCAATTACCTGTAACAAACAACAAATAAACATTTAAAAAAAATCTTCCTTTGAGTGCTGTGATCGATTCTTTTATGTGTAGTCACGGGAGTTTCTCAGCATCATCATCTGCCTAGGGATGCATGAAGTGCTAAAAAGTATCGTTGAATATCGTACCGATATTTGAAATAAAATATCAATATCGATATCGATATTTCTAAAAAAAAGACGTCAGACGATATTACGACATAGCGGAAAAATTTTCAAAAAAAAAATTACTTTATAAAGCTCAATTCGTGTTTTTTTTTAACAGACTTCCAAAAGGAGGAGGTTCTCAATTCGTCTGTATGTTTTTTTTTTTTTTGTATGTTTGTTACGCGATTTCTCCGTCAATTGTGGATCGATTTTGAAAATTGTGTTTTTCTTTGAAAGGGTATGCTCCCGAGGACCACCTCGGTGGTGGTGGTAATTTTATTAACTTTACTTGGATAGTTTTTGAGTTAGCTTCAATAATACGTATTTTTCCCAATTAGTTTATATGGATGATATAATAATAACTTCCAATCACTGTTATTTACAGAGCAGGCTGGTGGTATTCGAATTTGTATGGGGTAGATACCACAACAAAAAGTGCAAAATAAAAACTTTTTACAGAAAAAGAACAACCGACTTCCAAAAAAGACACTACAAAGTCAAAAATAACTTTAATTTCGGAAGTCGGGGGCAAAAACGAAAGTTCAAAACCAAATACACCGACTTCCGAAATTAAAGTTATTTTTGACTTTGTAGTGTCTTTTTTTATTCATATAAATACCAAACTAGGAAAAAAAAAAGTCTACTTTTTACAGATCTGAAAACCGTTTCAGCGGTTTTAGTCTGTGGCAACAGCGATACCTACTTGATATTTTATATAGATGTTTCGAAATAATAAATATAGCCCAAAAATATCGAACAATAAATATCGATTTATCGATTCGTAATTTTTTCTACAAGTCTACATCTGCCTAGACTTTACTGACTATACGGGGTCGGCCTTCAGTATAACTAGATGCAGCTGAATACCAGTATTTTATACGGAGCGCCCGCCTATCTGACCTCTACAACCCAGGTACTGGGCAACACTCAACCGTTATATAGGTACAGTAGGCAAACTTGTTCGGGTCGGCAAACTGAGTTCAGTTGAGTTCATGAAATATTGCCGATTCGAACGGCAATATTTGTTGAACTCAGCTGAACTCAGTTTGTTGGGATCTGGCTAAATAATAACAGCTGCATGGGTCGACCGTAGGTTAAGCTACGCTTGTCGCGGTCTGTTCGTGGATGGGTGACCATCCATTACATACCGAGACTCCTCCGTGCCTCGGAAATGACGTTAAGCAGTTGGTCCCGACTGTCATTTGTAGATCTTAGACAGTCAAAGTCAAAGTCAAATCATTTATTTCAAATAGGCCCTTGAAGGCACTTTTGAACGTCAAAATTTTACAAAATAAAGTAATGATTCTACCGCCCCTTCCAAAAGGTAGTTTTCGTATGGAGAAGAATGGGCAAGAAACTCCACCGTTACTCTTTTAAAATGTTTTACAATATTTTGTATAGGTACATTATTTATACAATTATATGTGAATACGATGCACCTAGAATAAAATTACTGTATAAAGTAAAAAGAATTTAAAGTGGAGCAAACGACAGATAAATTACTTATGTGGTAGATACATGGTGTTCACATATTCACAAACATTGTAAAAATAGACGAATCTACTAAAAAATTACAATTAATAAGACAGTGTGTGAGGAAGTAATCACAGGATGTACTCGTAAAATCAATGTCATATAATAAAAAATAAATATAATTAAGTAAGCAACCAGTTTGATTTTATCTAGACTCTAAATTGTCCTATGGAGCAGGACCAGCATGTTTCCAAGCATTCTTATCTTGGATATAATCCTCTAATCTGTAATATGCTTGTTTACAAAGTGTACTTTTTACATGAGTTTCAAATTTTCTTTCATTTAATTGTAATATATCACAAGGTATTTTGTTGTAACATTTAACACAGTACCCCATAAAAGATGTATGTACTTTAGATAATCTGAAAAATGGTTGATCTAGTTTATCTTTATTTCTAGTATTAAAATTATGTCTATCACTTATTTTATTAAAAAGATGTTGATTTTTCCTTACATACATAATATTTTCATAAATGAATTGGCAAGGAACGGTCATAATATTAATCCTTTTAAATAGTTCCCTGAGAGATTCGCGACGACGGAGATCATAAATGGCTCTGACAGCTCTCTTTTGCAAAATAAAGATAGATTCAATGTCAGCAGCCCGACCCCACAGTAAAATGCCATACGACATAATGCTGTGGAAGTAGCTAAAATAGACCAAACGCGCGGTTTCTACATCTGTTAACTGTCTGATCTTTCTAACAGCATAAGCGGCCGAGCTTAGCCGCCCCGCAAGAGATGTTATATGAGGTCCCCATTGTAATTTCTCGTCTAGCGTGATTCCCAGGAAAACCGTTTGATTAATAAATTCCAGTTTTTCTCCATTCAATATGATGTCACATTCGCTACTTCTAACATTAGGTAATTTAAATCTAATGCATTTGGTTTTATTTTTATTCAGTACCAAATTATTTACCGTGAACCAATCTTGGACCTGAAGAATAGAGCTATTCACGTCGTCAAGATTTTGCGACCGTCGGTTGATTTTAAAGATCAATGATGTGTCATCTGCAAATAACACCATCTTCGGTTGATTTTGAAGTAATTGGGGTAAATCATTAATATAAACTAAAAAGAGGAATGGACCCAATATCGAACCTTGAGGAACGCCCATTGCCATTTCAGACCCTAATGAGTTTATGCCGTTTACTTGAACTTTAACCTTTCTATCTTTCAGGTAAGATTTTAGTAAATCAAGAGCTGTGTTCCTAATCCCATAATGCTCCAGTTTCAGCAGAAGTGTTTCATGGTCTACGCAATCGAACGCCTTCGAGAGGTCGCAAAAGATTCCAATGGCATCTTGTGCTTCTTCCCAAGCGTTAAAAATGTTCTTTATTAGGGTGACACCGGCGTCAGTGGTGCAACGCCCTTTGGTGAAACCGTATTGGTGTTCGTGAAAGATGGAATTTTTATTAAAGTGACGTAACATTTGATTGAGCATCAACTTTTCAAACACCTTACTGAGAACAGGCAGGATTGACACAGGCCTATAATTGTTGGGTTCTTTACTATCACCGGATTTGAACAATGGAACTACTTTACTGTGTTTCATGAGATCCGGAAAGACTCCTTGGTCCACACTGTTGTTAAATATGAAAGCTAAATAGGGCGCAATGGTTTCGATAATAGATCTACAGACTTTTACAGACATTCCCCATAGATCTTCTGTTGGTTTAATTTTAAGATCTTTAAAAGCTTTCGTAACAGCCTGGGGGTTTGTATGCTGAAACTTAAACTCTAAAGGGCACGACTTTACATTCTTTCTAAGTAAGGCAGCAGAAAGCGCGGGTGAGGAATTTAAAGCTTCAGTCGTTTTCAGGGGAATATTAGCAAAAAAGTTTTCAAATTCTTGAGCTATTTCTACATCCGAGTTTATGGGGCCATGTGCAGTCTCTAAGTTAAATTTAGTATTACGCTGTTTTTTCCTACCTGTTTCATTATTTATTATTTGCCAGGTAGTTTTTATTTTATCATCAGCTGATTTTATTTTATTACTAATGTAAAGAGCTTTAGCTAATTTGCACACCATTTTAAAAGTTTTAGAATATTTTGCAACATACTGATGAAAGCTTGTATTATTCATATGCTGCTTTAAGCCATAAAGTTCAAAAAGTTTTTCCCTGCTTTTACGAATACCTGGAGTCGCCCAATCACTAAATAAAAACTTTGTGTAAATAGTTTTAGTGTGTATTGGAAAAGTGTCAATAAATTGTTTGTTTAATAGTGAAAAGAACTCGGCGTAGAACTCATTAGGGTCACATATATTATTAAAACTCTGAACACATAATTTACTTGCCAAAGAATTATTTAATTTCTCTAAATTTTTACATGTAATTGGCCTAAACTTTATTTGAATTTTTTGTAAAGGCATGTAGGAGCAAAATGTTATTGTTTGTCCACTGTGATCAGATGGCAACTTATTTACAATTTGTTTATGTAAATAATCACAATTACAAAAAATATTATCTATACAAGTGGCAGAAGAAGCTGTCACTCGAGTAGGTTCAATAAAAACATTTGACAAATCAAATGACCTAAAAAGACTTAATAATCTGATAGTGTTCGAGTTATTTTCTAATAAATTAATATAGTCGTTACGGATAGTCCGAAGCTAAAAGTCTGACAACCGGTCTTACCAAGGGGAATCGTGTTACCCAGTTACTTGGTTACGCTACATGTAAAATGGCCGGTATTTAGCGACATCGGTTTAGACTGAAAGCCGATCCCAACGTAATTGGGAAAAGCCTAGGCAGATTGAATATGCTGACCACGAAAGACGGTCAGAAGCAAAAGGGCTGTTGAGATAAAAATAAAAATTGTGTCTGGTAGATATTATTAATAAAAGTACTATCATTTATGTGGATCATTACAATATTCATTAATAGTAGTATATTTATTTATTAAAGTATTGGTCACTTTTTTTTTATTCTTTTACGTAATCCAAAGATTACGCCAATACATTGAGTTCAAATATGGTATGACGTCACTACCCGGTAAATTTTATACTGACTTGTGACGTAGCGAGCCCCCACTCCCCATTTTTAAAGCGTTTTATCTAATCCATTTCTTATTATGTGTGTCAATTTTGTTTTATCTGACTGTTGGACTAAATAGATTTTATTTTATCCCCAGTCAAAATTCCTATTACATATCGGATTTAATTTGGCTCGTATCGATCGGCAAACTCCGTTCGACATCTACCCTTGCTAAAACATGGTAGGTTTGGCTCGGCACAATTCGAGCTAAGCCAAGCGGCTTTTTCCCGAACACTATCAGTAGATTTTACGATCAATAGCCCAAACGGCAAAAAAAGTCTTCGTTTGATTGTGAAATAGTACAGTTGTGTGGATTAAAAGTATTAGCAAGAAAATAGTGTTTTCTTCTCGGGGGAGGCTGGATCGCTTCAACGCGAATGTATACGTACATCCGTGGTGGGGCGACCCGGACTGCCAGGCACTTCTTCTCATGCAACCGAGCGGGTGGGCAGGTTGCGGATAGCCCAACTCCGGCTGCGGGACCGACCACTAGCGGTCACACTGACTGTTAGTGGGCGATGCCGCACTCGGAGCATCTTCATCTAATGAGATCCCGGACAAGAGAAGTTCCCGAAAGCCAAATCCCAGGCGTAGGGTAACCTATACACCCCTTCCTATGAATCCATCACCTAACCAAACTACCCCACCCTCCCCGTATCCTGACATATCCCGTCGATCCTAAATCCCTAGGCCAACTCCCAGGCCTAGGGTGTCCCCCAAATAACCCACACCCTGTATCCACCAAATGCCTTCCCTCCTATCCTTTTACTCCCATCGGTCCCAGAGGAAGGGTAACCTCGATTCCAAAAAAGCCCACCCCCACAACCATGAACATGCAGGAAGATAATAAATCTACCCAGGTGGGTCCCGGCCAAGCCGGGGAATCCCACACCGCTCCGGCGGTTAGCCCCCATCGTAATATGGGGGGGGCATCCAACTGCAGTATGGATTCTTTGATGCCGCGCTTCTTAGCACGGCCGGCAGCTGATTCAGCGCCCACTACCCAGGTAGCGACTTACGCGCCCACAAACCCGACCTCGGCAGCGACTCACGCGCCGATACCCACTTCACGGAGTATGCTTCCCACGAACCTCTGGCAACAGAGTGTTGTGCGGAGCAGCACGACTTACCCAGACAATGACCAAGACGAGCACAGACAGACCGATACGGGGAAGGATGTCGTACCTGGCAGCTCTGCCACTCTCCCGGTTGAAGTTGAAGTACGCCCGCTGGAACAGCGCGGAAAAATCTCAGGCCGGGAGAAGAGGGAAGTAGGCGACCGAGAGCGTTCGCACCGCGAAGGCAACTGCCAACGCGAAGCGCGATCGGACGCCGAAGAGATGGTACGCGACCGGTCACGAGTACGCGCAGGGGCAACCCAGCGCGCAAAGTTACCGGACGCGGAGCCACGCGACCAGCCGCCAGTACGCGAAGGGGCAACCCAGCGCGGAAAGCGGCCGGACGCGGAACCTAGCGGGCGGGGGCAGGTACACGAAGGGGCAACCCAGAGCGTAGCGCCTCCACTCGCGGCAGAGTCTTCCGGGGCCGCCAGCCGACCCCAACACACCGACAGTACCCACGACCGACCTCGACCTAGACGCACAAGGGGCAAGCGTTCTGGAGCCTCACGCCGGGCGTCGCTGGCAACGACCATCCTGCCAAGCACCTCTGAGCCGCAGCCTGGACCGAGCGGTACAGGGCCGGCGAAGAGGGTGCGCCCTGACGACACGGCTTCACCGAGTACGCTTCAGGGGGACGCCAAGCGTGTGAGGGTCCACTCCGCTCAGGGGGGACAGAGAACCTACGCGCGGGCCACGAAGGATATTCCTGCGCGGCTAGCCGTAGCAATCTGCTTCCCTCACCCTGGCAGGGAGCTGTCTAGGGTAGAGGCTGAGCACATAAAGACCGACCTCGAGGACCTACTGATGGACACGGACTCGTCGTTACCACTCCCGGCCTTCCGCGGATACCCACGGGTAGCGGAAGGCACAGTGCAGATGTGGTGCGAAGACGACAACGCCCTGACCTGGCTGACCGAGAATGTGCCCAAGATTAAACTCCCAGACACCGACCAGACTCTGACAGTCGTTAAACAGACCGACGTGCCCACCCGTGTCCGAGCTTCGCTCTTCGTCCCTCGTTATAGAGGCGACGTGGCCAAGCTCCAGAATGTTCTGTCCCGGCAGAACACTTGGTATGACGTAACGAGGTGGTCACTGTACAGGGCAACTACCGTCGGTGGCGACCATTTTGGGACTTACCTGACCCTAGGGCTGCCACCGGAGGAAGCTGAAAAGGTCCTGGGACGGGAGCGGCGGATATCGTACCTGCTAGGGTCGATATACGTACGTTTCTGGCCCACGACCCGGCCCTCTGACACCCAGACCGACTGCACAGACGGGAAGGAAATACCACCGACGACGACACAGACGACTGACACGGACATTGCCCAACTGGAGGAGGACATGGCGCGAGCGGCAATGGCCGACGACATTGACACCATACCGCCCGCATCACCCGGCTGGAGCGAGCAACTTCTTGCCTCTTCGCCGGGCGACCGACACGACGACCATTACAGAGGGGAGGAGACGGAGAATCTCTCTGATGGATCCATCTCCAACTAACTCCACTCACCCACCATCACCGCCCCTTTACATCATCCAAACCAACCTCCAACATAGCCAGACTGCTACGGCTAGCTTACGCAGGGCACTGGAGGTGAAGCCCCGAACTATCGCACTGATCCAAGAGCCGTGGATCAGGAACAACAGAATATGTGGCCTCGGTAACATCGGAGGTAAGATAATTCTCAACACCCAGACACCAGACAAACCAAGAACCTGTGTCTACATACCCAAAGAAATCCCTATCACACCACTCACCCAATTTTGTTCCAGAGACCTGACAGCCGTCAGGCTCCAGACTGAGGGTAGCGTTCCAGATATTGTACTGGCTTCGGTATACATGCCTGGCGAGGGCGCAGACTGCCCGCCAAAAGAGATGGCCGACCTGGTACAGCACTGCGAGCGCGCCAACCTGGACCTGATTATCTGCACCGACTCGAACGCCCATCACCCGCTCTGGGGCAGCGACGCACCGAACTCCAGAGGAGAGGTACTATCCACCTATTTATTCTCCACTAACCTTAACATCATTAACCGCGGCTCGGAACCCACTTGGGTCACGGTCCGAGGACAAACGATAATAGACCTAACACTTGCTACAGAAAATGCGACAAATCTTATTACAAACTGGCACGTATCGGACGAGCCCTCTTGCTCAGACCACAGAAGGATCCGCTTTACACTAATTACCAATACTAGAAAACCCGAACCGAGGCGAAACCCGAGACGCACCTATGTCCCCGGGTACAAACGCCTTCTGGCCTCCCTATTAACCAGACACCTAACACAAGTAAATATAAAAGACCAGGCACAACTAGAATACACCGTGACAAAACTATCCGAATACCTAACTGAAGCATACCACGCATGCTGCAAACTAAGAGCGCCACGAACCAAGAACGAAAGGAACCCTTGGTGGAATGCTGAACTTGGTAAACTCAGAGATGCGCTGCGTAAGCAATTTAACAGAGCTAAAAACACTAGACTCCCTGACGACTGGGAGGCGTACAAAGAGACCCAATATACATACAAAAAGCAGATCAGAACCGCCAGGAGGACAGCATGGCGTAAATTCTGCGAATCCATCGAGACAAACAATGAAGCCGCAAGGGTAAGGAAGATCCTATCAACCGACCAGGACCGAACTCTTGGCGCGCTAAAGAAACCCGATAACTCATACACATTAACTGACCATGAAACCAGTAAGGTCCTTCTCGAAACTCACTTCCCAGACTGTAGAGTCTTAGAGGACAGAACCTGGGATGCTGTACCAGAATGGACCCCAACGGATCAAGACTGGTCTAGAGCCCGCACCATAGTAACAGAAGACCGAGTAAGGTGGGCTATCAACACCTTTCAGCCATACAAGTCGGCAGGGCTGGATGGCATCTTCCCAGCCCTACTGCAGTGGGGGGTAGATTATCTAACACCATGGCTGGTGGAGATCTACCGATCCTGCATAGCACTTAGACACATACCTCTCGCATGGCGCGAGGTGAAAGTCATCTTCATACCCAAACCCGGCAAGACCGATTATACGCAACCAAAGGCCTATAGGCCCATCAGCCTTACATCTTTCCTTCTGAAAACCCTCGAGAGACTCTGTGATAGGCACATCCGAGACGGACCTCTCCGGGCAAAACCACTTCACAAACAACAGCATGCGTACTCCACAGGCAAGTCAACAGAATCAGCGCTGCACAGCGTGGTTTCTAAGATTGAATGCGCAGTGGACCACAAATGCTCAGCACTGGCCGTCTTCATTGACATTGAGGGCGCCTTTGACAAAACTACGTTCAGTAGCATAAACACGGCCCTAGACAGACACAACATAGACTCGACCCTGAGTGGCTGGATCACCAACATGCTCAAACTTAGAGCTGTACGAGTTACAGTCAATGAAACTACAAGGGCCATCGTTGCTAAGGGCTGCCCGCAAGGGGGCGTCCTCTCACCGCTTCTATGGAACCTAGTAGTGGACAGCCTCATCAAAACACTAAATGATAAAGGTTATTTCACTGTAGGCTACGCCGATGACATAACCATAATAATAAACGGGACCCACGAAAACACCCTATGCAACCTCATGCGTCAAGCCCTGAAAATAGTAGAGGAATGGTGCAACAACCACCAGCTTTCAGTGAACCCCACAAAAACCGAATTGATTCTCTTCACAAAAAAGAGAAAACTGACGACGCTACAACTACCACGATTCTTTGGAACAACCCTAAGCCTCTCAACTGAAACCAAATACCTGGGCGTCTTTTTGGATAAACAATTGAACTGGGCTAAACACACGAACTATATCACCACAAAAGCCAGCATATCCCTGTGGCAGTGCAAGCGACTGCTTGGCAGGAACTGGGGGATTAGCCCCAAGGTCACCCACTGGTTATACACCACAGTTATCCGACCAATCATTACATACGGCTCACTGGTCTGGTGGCCCAGGACAGACCTGAGTACAGCTCAAAGAGAACTCGAGAAACTGCAGCGATTCGCTTGTGTGGCAATCACTAGCAGTATGAGAACTGCACCCACTGCCGCCCTACAGGCAATGCTGGGACTGCCGCCTCTGCACCTCATCGTGCGGGAGGAGGCGAGCCTGGCTGCCTTTAGGCTCCACTTATCAGGAACCCTAAGCAAAGACTCCAGAGTTAAGCACACACGCATAAGGGAAGAAGCGATCAAACGACGACCAATGATGGCATCACCCTGTGATAAAGCCCCGAAAACGCACCACTTTCAAAGGCACTACAACATAATACTCACGGAAGAACAGTGTGACTACTCAGGCCCGAAAGAGATGAGAGTATACACCGATGGATCGAAGACCAACTCCGGCACAGGAGCAGGAGTCTTCTCACACGACTTCAACATAAATATATCCAGCCCGCTGGGAATGTTCAACACCGTCTATCAGGCAGAGTGTGTGGGCATCATACAAGCGGTCCACGCCCTAAAAGCCAGGAGAGTTGCGGACACGCATATACGTATACTCTCCGATAGTGCCTCAGTTCTCCAATCCCTACAGAAAAAATGTATTACCTCAACGCTAACACTAGAATGTCACAATGAACTAGAACAATTAACGGTATCTAGCCGCAACACGGTGACACTACAATGGATAAAAGGACACAGTGGATCGCTAGGCAACGACGCAGCTGACGAACTGGCTAGACGAGGATCCAGCACGGCAGTCTGTGGACCCGAACCTATCGTTCCCATCCCCTTCAACCAAATACGCAGGTGGCTACAGGAGCTCACCCACACACAAGCGGAGACCTGGTGGAATTCGACACCAGGCTGCAGGCAGTCCAAGGAAGCTATGCCATTCTTGGATAGCAAGCTGACCAGGCGTTTATTACACCTGGACAGAAATGGCCTGCGCCTGGTGACGGGGACCATCACAGGACACTGCTCGCTAAACAAACATTTCCACACGATAGGCATAACGGACAGTCCTCTGTGCAGGGCTTGCATGGAGGCCGAGGAGACCGTCGCGCACGTGCTCTTTGAATGCACAGGCGTCACCCAGATTAGAACAGAAACCCTCGGGTCACCCAGATCTTACACTGATGTTCTAAACAAACCAGGAGCTTTAATTAACTTCTGGAGGGAGGTGGGCTGGATGGAATAACCCCCCCAAACGGCCGCCATGGCCCACGTACAATGGTCCATTTGACGGACTAAGTGCGGAAACCAAACCCTATAACATAGAACATATAGTGTTTTCTTTATAAACACAGCCATAGACACAGCTTTTTTTCTTGCCAGAAGTTATTTTGGCATCGTTATTTTTTATACAATGATAGATTGTTTGACACCTGCATCGTTTATCAATCTATTGATCGTATGTTACGGGAGTTTCATTATTTGATAAGATTTTTCTTATGGGAATATCTGCTACCTCTGCAGAAAGGAAATTAAATTTTAGAAAATGCTTTTTCGGCTTTGACTGTAAGGTAAGGGGAAATCGTGGCACAGGCAAGGGAAGAAACACGGGTGGGTGTTAGTCAGTAAGAGTCTGACACGCCCTTCCGCTCCGCCCAGAGCGGGAGAAGTTATTTGATGATATACCAACCAAAAAAAAAAAAATTAAAAAGGCTGTTGCTAAGAAGTTTATGAGTGATGTAATTAATTACTAACTTATAATTTTTTTAAGATTTTAAAACAATTGACCTACCAAAAAACAAACAAAGCTACGCTGATTACTACGCTTATTACTACGCTTATTACTACGCTTATTACTACGCTTATTACTACGTTTATTACTACGCTTATTACTACGCTTATTACATGTATTGTGTGAAAAAATATTGTTTCTATTATCATTATAAAATCATATTAAGAGCGTTTATCCTAAAGGTTAGCAACGTCGCAAATAGATGTCAAATATTTACCTGTTTTAATTAATTTGGCAATATTACTACTGTGCGGAAATAAAGAATGTGGCTAACTAGCGAACTAGAATACTAATAATGAATTGTAATTTTAATATAACACTGAATTTGATGTTGTAACCGTTTCAGGTGTCAAAAAGTCATTTGGAAAGTTTCCAAATACTTATTTACATCTAAAACGAAATATTCGGTGTTAAGATATTAATTATTGTTTAGAGGTAGGTGTAAAGTTCACTCATCCTCATTAGAAAAGGGAGGATCCTCCGGCCAGACGGGTGTTGTTTCTGGCGGGGAACTGCCCGTAAGTTGATTTCGGATATTCTTATCTATGTTTTTCGCTCGGTAAACTCTAACTGCGCGATGCAGGAATTGTGTGACATCATGTCATTGCTGCGTAGTTCGTATGTGGCGGTGTAACCGCTACAATTGCGTTAATTCGCTAGTTTGCCTCATTTCTTATTTCCATACAGTAATATTGCCAAATTAATCAACACATGGAAATATTTGACATCTATTTGCGACTTTCAGAATAAACCCTCTTAATATCTACCCATTTTATAAAATCCAATTTATTGTGGACTTATCATTCTACAACGCTATTTTTTTAAATTACAAACCTCATTGGGGTCATTGTACTCATCATTATGAACAACTTTTACTATGGGACTAAAGATTAAATCGCGAAAAAAAAATCTGATGTCCATACATTTATGTTCGCGTATCTCGTCAAAATGTATGGAACAGCTGATTTTTTTTCGCGATTTCAGCTTTGGTCTCTTATTAAAAGTTGTTCATAATGATGAGTATAATGACCCCTTAAGAGGTTTGTAATGAATAAAAAATAACGTTGATGTATCAGTGTGTACCGGCTAAATTATAACAGCAGCACAGGTTTTATTCGTAAACTTTAACCAACAAAAATATGAAAGCAACATAATATTAATATGTAGGTATGGTAAAACAAGTCTGTATGAAACATAAATAAATTATGTAAAAGTTATGTCGGGTAATCTGCTGGTAATATTTTTCAACGATATAAGGTACGAGAAATTCGTATAGCACAGATACAAAAAATGAGAAAACTTTCACAATAAAGTTTATGAATGATCATGACGTTCATTGGCCGTAGATTTAGAACCTATTGCCAGGTAATGCTAATATTTTCTATTCAAGAAAAACTGAATTTTCTAACTAATGGAGGTAGGTAGCAGTGGTGGCCCAGTGGTAACGGCCCCGACTTACTAGTTGTAGGTCGTGGGTTCAAACCCAAGCAGGCGCTTTACTTTGTGTAAATAATTTCATCACCACTGCTCTCAAAACGGTGAAGGAAAACATCGTGAGGAAACTGGCATTTCTTAGAACCAAAAAATTTGAAGACATGTGACGTCTACCAACCCGCACTGGGCCCGCGTGGTAGATTACGGCCCACCCCCTCTCACAGAGAGGAGGCCTGTGTCCCAGCAGTGGGAACATTAATAGGCTGGTGATGATGATGATGATGCAGGTAGGTAGCAGTTACATTTTCTTATTGTCTTGGTGATTGTAAGTTGCTGAATTATTTTACTCAGTATATGACAAAATTTCATAGTAGTAAAGTTAAGCATTTTCAAATAGTCCATATAAAGCATAATCAGCTTATAATGTTCCCACTGCTGGGACACAGGCCTCCCCTCTTCGAGAGGGAGTGGGCCGTAATCCACCACGCGGGCCTAGTGCGGGTTGGTGTCTTCAAATTGCTGGTTCTAGGAAATGCCGGTTTCCTAACGATGTTTTCCTTCACCGTTTTTGAGACCAGTGGTGATGAAATAATTATTCACAAAGTAAAGTGCTTGCTTTCGTTCGAACCCACGACCTACAAATCGTAAGTTGCAGCTGTTACCACTGGTCTACCTTGCTCTCATCCCATATTTAGCAGTCGAAAGTAAATAATTATAGTTTGGGGGACTTTAATACCTACTATGCCACGTTATGAAGACTACGTTTTACGATGTTAGCAGGCGCACGAGTCGTAACTTTGACCAATAACGACCGATAAAATATAGGAACCCAGCCTTACAAAAGCTAAATTTTTCACCTACTAAATCAAAAGTACCGCCTCGTTAGTCTGGTGGTTGCAACCGCTACTGTTGAGCATGAAGTCCTGGGTTCGATTCCCGGATCGGGCAGTGTTATTGATAGTTAATTGACTCAGGCGTGACTTTGCGTTCGGCTCTTGTCGTGGCAACATATCGTGCCCGGGTTCACAACAAGTCAATCGTCATCCTGAGGATGCCTCGTTGAGAGGTGAAACACGTGTCGATTTCTTACAGGTTTTTTTTATGACTCTTTAAGAAGAGTGGATTAGGTTAGTTAGGGTAGGTATTTTTTTAAGTGTTATTCAGTTTTTCGGTCTGAAATTCCTCAGTAGCTGCCCGGAGTCTGGATTTGTGCCCGGTTGAAGGCAATAGGATCTCCCCCTGTTAGATGGGACTTAAACATTACTGGTGAAATGTGGGTGTACTGTAGGTACACCTCTGTCTAACCCTCTGGGGAACACAGGCGACATGGTATGTTTGTAAATCAAAAGTGGGCTCAAATAACAAAAAATCAATCTTCCTAGCCTTTTTTCCCAACTATCTTGGGGTCGGCTTCCAGTCTAACCGGATGCAGCTGAATACCAGTATTTTACATGGAGCGACTGCCTATCAGACCTCCACAACCCAGTAACTGGGTAATACGCTACCCCTTGGTAAGCCTGGTGTCAGACTATCGGGCTTCTGACGACTCGTAACGACTGTCAAAGATCCACAAATGACACCCGGGACCAATGGCTTAACGTGCTTTCCGAGGCACGGAGGAGTCTCAGTATGTAAAGATGGTCACCCATCCACTGACCAACCGCGACAAGCGTAGCTTAACCTGATGGATCGACCAGTGCGGCTTGTTATTACTTAGCCACGAGCTGGGCTCAAATAACAATTTTATTTATTTCAGGCATCAGTTTTTTTTACCGTAAAAAGAAACTGTTTTCAGCATCTACATATTTGCATACACTACCCGCATCAGCTTTGAACGTAACAAGGACATTGACCAACTTTGTTTTTTATAGCGTGTCCGATGAAAGATAGCAAGAGTTGTGTTTTTACACGTTTTTGCTTTCATTATGTATGTGAATACAAGTTTCAGTGATAAAAACCTGTTACATTTTAAAGTGATATGTTGTTGGGCTTGTTGGAGAACATAGTTTTATTATGATGATATTTAGTCCAAATAATTCCAAGAGGTCAGATAGGCTGTCGCTCCATGTAAAATACTGGTATTCAGCTGCATCTAGTTAGACTGGAAGCCGACCCCAACATAGTTGGGAAAAGGCTAGGCAGATAATGAATGTTTGCAGGGACCCAGGCCTCCTCTCGGTGAGAGAGAGTTTGCCGTAATCCACGTGGACCCAGTGCAGGTTGATAGTAAAGATGATCACCCATACACGGACCAACCGCGGCAAGCGTAGCTTAACCTGAACGATCGACCCGGGCGGCTGTTATTACTTAGCAAGCAGATTATATACACAGCGTTTTTTGACACCTTAATGTCAAATACTGGTGAAAAAAACACTACAAAGTGAAAAATAACGTTAATTTCGGAAATCGGTGTCTCTGGTTTTGAATTTTCGTTTTTGCCACCGACTTCCGAAATTAAAATTATTTTTCACTTTGTAGTGTTTTTTTTTTTGGAAGTCGGTTTTTATTTTTTTTTGTAATAAGTTTCTATTTATCACTTTTTAGTTGTGGTACCTACCCCACACAAATTCGAATACCATTAGTACCACTACCGCTCTGAAAATAATAATTATCTAATAATAATGACAGAAACTTATCATCATATCATCCATATAAACTAAATGGGAAAAATATGTATTATTGAGGCTAACTCCAAAACTATCCAAGCAAAGTTAATAAAATTTATATGGGACCACCTCGGAAGCGTACCCTTTCTAACAAAAACATATATTTTTAAAATCGGTCCACGAATGACGGAGAAATCGGTGAACATACATAAAAAAAAGACGTACATAAAGTCCTCCTCCTTTTTGGAAGTCGGTTAAAAAACAGATTTTCTGGATGGCCGTTATTAAATGCCGGAACCGCTCTTCTAGGAAACCGGAACTTAACCCTATCGAAGATTATTTCAAAACTACACCAATCCAATTTCCCTCCCCTTTTTCAATAAAACATAACCTCACCAAACCACACACAAATTGACTTCATCGGATCAAATCACACGAGGATACAAAAAGACTTTATTTCTATAAAAGGTCCCTTTTTGCAGTAGAGATCGATCGGCTCATAGATTCTAAGGGCTGGGGTCACCATCCATCACTGCCTGAGCGGGACCGTCCTATTTTAAAGTATTACTGGCTGACCCGACGATTTGTAAAAAATGGGACGGTTTGGTATTTTGAATGCGCTATTTGTTTTTGTGTTCGTTTAAAGATCCAAACTATAAATTGGTGTTGGTGTGTTGTACCTTTAAATTGGAATAGTTAAAAAAAAAAAAAAACTTAAACTTAAACAGAAATAGAAGGAAGCATTCGCACTGCGTGTTTGTGAATATAAACCCAAGGCTGGGTGCCTTGGTTTTCTATTCACAAAGCTGGGTTCCTCTGACTTTTCGGATAAATATGCGTATTGTTTAATTAACACTTGCTTCAAAAACGGTGAAGGAAAACATCGTGAGGTAAAACGGCATGCCTGACAGATATTTTTCGACGGCCTGTGAAGCCAATTCAGAGGTCCATGGGTGGCTTTAAAACTATGACACCAGGTTAGTCAATAACCACACAAAAACAAGAAGAAGAATAGAGTCACATTATTTTAATTTTGCACAGCAAAATGCACGATAACATTTTATACCGTTAACATAAATAATCAAAGTTGTTCGCCAAATAAACTAAATTTTACTAACAGCCTTTCCCTAAAATATGATAAAAATTCTATCGAAAATGAAACTACCCGTAATCCAGACTATAATAAATTCTCAGTCTATCTGATGTTACGTCTAAAAGGTCCTTGGCCTGAAATCTTTACCTAGATCTAGATAAACGAAGCGAATGCGTGAGTAGTTGTCATGAAAATGTCTGTGATGTCACAAATGAATACAAATGGTTCAGTCCCCAAATCATTCAAATAAAAAGCGACTCTTGCTACGACATAATAAAGTGCAATTCAGGTCGCACTGTGCTAATTACCTACAGCTGTTATATTCACTTAGAAGTTGCCTCTCTTTCTATCGCATAACTCTTATAACTTCTTACTACGTTACGCTCACCGAAAAGGGATGTTGACAATTTTTTTTTGTTTGCCATCTTTATTATTATAAAATATTGGACATGTATTTTTCTTTTTTTACGTAATCAAAAGATTACGGCAATACATTGAGTTAAAATGTGGCATGACGTCACTCCCCGGCAGATTTTGTACTGACTTTTGACGTAGCGAACCCCCAGTCCCCAACTTTAATGCGTTTTATCTGTACAATTTTTTATTAATATGATTAAGCAAAAAAAAAACGTGTCTAATATTTTTTTAACTGACTGATTGACTTTATAGTTTTTTTTTTCTCCAGTTAACATCTCTATTGGCCAGACAAGACGAGCCTACTCGTTACTTCATACCTAAAATGTGGAGTGCACCTTCTGTATTATTATTTTGTGGTGATGTCATGTTGAAGGTGTGTTCCGGAAAGTTAGTAAAAGAATAACTTTAATTTTATATGTATGTATGTGTATGTATTATATATATATAACATAAATTTACTGATTTTGTATTTTTGAAGTGAAAACTTCCTTAGGCGCACTTTCTTTCTGAACAGTGAACGAAACTAGGTTCCGTAAAGTGAATGCCGAATCGCGTATACTCGGTTCCAGTCTTAACTTTTAACTTATAACGTGTGGTCATAATGCACACACCTCGTTTTTATGGAATGTTTTAATTTTAAACAAGCTAGTGTGCGGGCCCAGATTTGTTTTTCTAAAATAAAAGTAGCCAAATTACTCCTTATAATATCAGCTATCTGCCAGTTAAAGTTTCGTTAAAATCGGTCCAGCCGTTTTGGAGATTTGCCGGAACAAACAGACAGATAAACAAAAATATAAAAAAATATGTTTTTTTGTTATAAAAACCGTATATAGTTTAATATGCATTTAGAAAAAAGCTGTCATTTTGACATTACAAACAGACACTTAAATATTAAATGTCAGAATCAAAATAACAGCTTTTAACTAAATGCTTACGAAAGTACATACGGTTCTTATGAAAAAATATTATAATTGTTATCTCCTCTTAAACAGAGCACCTGCCATCTTATCTCTTCACCACCCTTGGTTGACTGGTAGAGAATGCCTAGGGCATTAAGTCCTCCTTTGTACCTTATTATCTGGGAGTAGTTTAAATAAATAAAGACGATTTTAGTAAAAGCTTCTAGATATATGAAAATTAAACATTTTTGGGTTATATATGGATATAAACGATTTTCCCTCTTGTTATCTTTGACCCACTTCTACTTAATTTACTCAGAGTGTCCGGTAAGGTTAAAACTTCCGATAGGAAGTACACGCCCTAGCTACAAGGTTAACTCTTTTTAACCGACTTCAAAACGGAGGAGGTTCTCAATTCTACTGTATGTTTTTTTGAAGTGACAACTTCTTTAGCGGCGGTGTGCACTTTTTTTGGGATGGGTAAAAAATGTTAAGGTCGCGTCAGGACGTGACCGTAAGACCTACACAAATTTATTACATTAGACATTACAATAAATTGCGAGGTAAGAAATTTTACCCATATTGAGGGGTAAAAAAAAGCAGTCAAAACATACTTCATGAAAAGTGTTTCAATAAATAATTTATTTTTGTTAGACTGTATTTTGAAAATAAATAAATATACTACTACTACTAATGAATATTGTATTTAACCACATAAATTATAGTACTTTTATACTTATAAATAAAGCAATTCGTGCGAAATTATTCCCTAACCATTCCAAAATATTCAAAAATGCACACCGTTAATGTTCAAGTTTTCACTTCTGCTGGCACTCCCGGAGTGCAACCCGTTGTTTTTTTTTTTGTATGTTTGTTACGCGATTACTCCGCCAATTTATGAATTGATTTAAATATTTTTTTTGGTACATCTCCCATATACATTTTATTAACTTTGCTTGGTTAGTTTTTGAGTTAGCTTCAATAATACGTATTTTTCTCTCATAGCGTATGTGGATGATATGATGATAAGTTCCTGTCACTGTTATTTACATAGCAGGTAGTGGTATTCGAATTTGTGTGGGGTAGGTGCCATAACTATAAAGTGAAAAATAAAAACGTTTTGCAAAAAAAAAAAAAGTATTTCCATAAAGTACACTAGAAAGTCATAAATCACTTTAGTTTCGGAAGTCGGTGGCAAAAAACGAAATTTCAAAAACAAATACACCGAATTCCGAAATTAAAGTTATTTTTGACTTTGTTGTATTCTTTTTGGAAGTCAGTTGTTTTTTTTAATGGTACCTAGTAGGTCATCCCAACTACATATTTTGAGGTTGGCTTTCAGTCGAACCGGATGCAGCTGAATAGCAGTATTTTACATGGAGCGACTGTCTATCTGACCTCCACAACCCAGTTACTGAGTAATACGATACCCTTGTCAGATTTTCGGACTTCAATCCTTAAAAAATTCAACCATTCTTTAATATTCAACCCATTCTATACGAAACCAACGTAGGTACTTTTTTATCTGCAATACGGCAATTTCAGTGCCAAGCTGTCAGTCTTCAAGCCAGCGAGCTATTACCTACTGAATTAATATCGCCTTTACTGAACATTAAAGAATATACCCTGACCTTTGAGTTAGGGTGGAGACATCTATCGAAGGTTTTAACCGTATACCGTAAACTTAGAGTCATTATAACACTGGAGAAGCCATATGCGCAATATTCCGAACAATAAAATCTGTCAATTTCGGCGGGGGACGCGGTAGCTTCTACGAAAAAAATTATTGCTGCTCGCCCGGGCAACAAGCTATTGTTTTTTTTCGTAGAAGCTAGAGAAGACTAAGAGGAGTCCGTATCATAATTTCGCGTGTCAATTGCATGTAAATTTTGCTGATTTCGCGTATATTTTCGTAATGTAAAAGAAAAGTATTTTGATCTTTATGAACATAAAAACGAGATGTAGCGAGCCTCGGTGAAAAAAAAAATACAAGTATGGCTCACCCGCTTTCGTGAGATAAAACAACTGTACTCCATTTAAAATATTGGTATTTAGCTGCATCCGGTAAGACTGGAAGCCGACCCCAGAGTAGTTGGGACAAGGCTAAGCAGAAGATAAATTATGGCAGGTGGTTTAATCATATTAAAGCTCCGGAAATTACAGAGTAAAAAAATTATGAGTGGTTTGTAGGATTCTGTTCGAGATTTAATTGGATTCTAAATGCGCTCCGCCACATGTAATTAAAAAGATATTTTCCAATATTTCACCTATACTATAAATTCAAGGAATAGTCTATTTCAACATAAGTAAAGATTTTGCTAGTCATGATCTAGTATTTTTGCTGAACTGAGCCCATTTAGCGCGTGAGGCACAGATTTCTGCTTTTTGTTTTTTTTTTGTTGCAGAATGTGTTGTAGGTACTTATGTGTTAAATTAATGAATTTTCTTTATTTATCACAAAAACAATTAACAACTCAAAAAAAATATATGACCATTTCAATCAAGCAACATGGCAACGTTGCCAGCCTTTTGGGAACTTTTCCCATTAACAGCGATGCGGACAAATTATTGAGCTCAATGAGCTGTTTCCTTTTTTTTTGTTGATATACTTGTACAGTACTTAAATACACCGTGAAATTTTAGTCATCTTACAAAAGCAGCTCACTTCATGTATCCAATGACTACTAAACATTCATAAAAATAAAAAAAGAATTGGAACAATTTTTTGATTGCTCGTAGAAGTATTTTATGTCGGGTACATTGATTGGCCTTTTGTAAGACGACTAAAATGTCACGGTGTATATCAATCTGCCTAGCCTTTTCCCAACTATGTTGAGGATGGCATCCAGTCTAACCGGTACCCTAATTACGTAATACACAATCAATTCGTTTTGAAACAGATTACTAATCCATTGCGTGATAAGTTCGAAATTTAATTCTGCTCTGCAACGTAATTATCGCATTGAATGTTGTTGAACTGTCAAAATGAAACAAATGATCGCTATCGCATTGCTTCTGCAAGATAGGTAATAGCCCTGCGGATGCAGCTGAGTAGGTACCAGCGACTGTCTATCTGATCTCCACAACCCATTTACTGAGTAACACGATACCCCTTGGTAAGACTGGTTGTCTGTCTTTCGGGCATCTGACGACCCGTAACGGTGTATTTATACCTATATTTTTTAAATGAATGTTTAGGAGTAATTGGATACATGAAGTGTGAAAAATGTCACGGTGTATATATTAACTGCTAGATTGTTTATTTTATTAAAATAAATTAAATTATAAAACCATTTCGAATCAAAAGATAATTTTATCCCACTCAAAACTTGGTTATCTCACAAAGATCCCTGTTACCCCGACACACCCCCAGACGGATTCCCTTCCAATTACCAAGACAATTTACAATGGGGGCCGTGCCATTTGTACGCTGCCCAATTTTCCCAAGGATTCAATGTACGTGCTAGAGTTATTTGATAAAAAGTTATGAACTGTATGAACATTTTTCTTGAGGCATTTTTTATCAGTTTATATTTGCCAGCACTTGGCAAAAGTCCATTATTACTATCCAAAGAACTAACAGTGGTCTTAATAATTACAAGCATTAGCAAGACCAATTCGTGTATCCTTGACAGTCCTTGCGAGTCTTTCTACATTGTTCTCACATGTATAATTTCAACATGAATGATGTAATCAATATTTTGTAAGATTTTATTTTATTTAAAAGAGTGTCCGTGGTGTTTCTTGCCCGTTCTTCTCCATAGGGACCGACTACGCTTTCGAATGGGCAACTAGCTTCAAATTTCTAACTGACCGACTCCTTAACAATTCAAAAGTGCCTGTAAATGGTTTAATTGAAATAAATTCTTTGAGTTTGAGTTTGAGGCGTCATGAAAAGCCTGAAAGTCTGACAACCACTCTTACCAAGGGGCATCGTGTTACCCAGTCACTGGGTTGTGGAGGTCAGATAGGCAGTCGCTACATGTAAAATACTGGTATTCCCAAAATATGCAGATTGAGTCCAATCACTGATTAGCAGCCAAACAAAAGATGTACCTACGAATCTTTTTTATTTTTTATTCGAATTTTGGTTTTATGGCAGTTCTTTCACAAAGCCTATTCGTCGATTAAGTACAGCTATAAAAATTATATCAACGTTTATTAGGGTCGTTAAAAAAGCCGAGTTGGGCTTGGCGCCGGAATTGAGAGATTAATTTTTCATTCGAATTTAAAATTTATTGTCGTTTTGCATTTTTTAGGACCACCAGCGGAACTGCGGCATGAAAGGTTTTGCACCGATGAAGCCTTATTTTATAGGAACAAATGTAAGAGCCTGCAACAATAAGGGTTTCGCGTTTAATAGGTTAAGGATGGGCATTTTAAGAGCTGTCTATTTTAAGTATTTTAATTAATGAAATGCACCGAACCTAGCGTGGTGTAACCAGACTCGATAAATCGAAAGAACCCCAAGATTTGCACTAGCTCCTGGAACCTCATGTTGCATGGGGCTACAGAGGTCATTGCATATCAAGGAGTAGACCGGGTGGCACGGTAATGGTAAGGAAAAACGTGCCCTTAGGACATGGGAAGGATTTGCGAGCCATACCGGATATGCATCCTTGAGTAGGCGATAAAAAGCGATATATCTGAGTTTTATTTAGGTAGATAAAACATAACGGTGAAGGAAAAACAGCATGAGGAAACCGGCATGTCCTAGAACCAAACATTCGAAGACAGGACATCTACCAACCCGCACTGGGCTCGCGTAGTAGATAACAGCCCACTCCGTCTCGAAGAGAGGAGACCTGAGTGCCAGCAGTGGGTGGCTGGACCGGTGCAATTCAATTTTAGTATTAAACTAGATATCAGTAATATTTTAAAGTGGAAGTATTTAGTTTATAGGGAAGAATTTATAGGTTACAAACTAGGCAAAATCTAAGTGCAATATTTTGCAGGCCAGAAAATCATCTGCCTATCCTTTTCCCAACTATCACGGGGTCGCCCTCCAGTCTAACCGGATGCAGCTGAATACCTTTGCTTGCCTATCTGACTTCCACAACCCAGTTACTGGGTATACGATACCCGTTGGTAAGACTAGTGGTCAGAGTTTTGGGCTTCTGACGACTCGAAACGACTGTCAAAGATCCACGCAATGACAGCCGGGGTCAACGGCTTAACGTGATTTCCGAGTTTCCAAAGCACGGAGACCCTCGGTATGTAAAAATGGTCACCCATCCACGAACCAACCGCGGCAAGCGTAGTTTAACCTGATCGATCGAGCCGTGCGCCAGTTATGAGCCGTTTTGACAGGCCAGAAAATGCTGATAAAACTTAGAATTTGGTCATGAATACACAAGAAAAGCAGAAGCACAAATTATTATCAAAAATCTAACTTAAAAACGCGCTTCAGTCTATAAAGTAAGTAACCAGCTTAGAAATAACAACTTTACATACAGTATTTCTGCAGTACTTTTAACCTAAATCTTGTCTTAACTTCACGATACGCTACATTTAACACCGAGTAAATTCCAGTAAACGGTTGCCGCGCTGAAAGCACACATGGTGCTCAAGAGAGACGTATACAAATTAGAACATCCTACTTTAGTTGAATGGAAGGGGAGTTGCGTCACGTATCGTATTCGATGGAGAAATATTTGAATGTGTTGAACCTTTTTACATAACACTTCTGATAACCTGTATTCCCAGAAAGGTTAGGTTAGGTAGGGTAGGCTCAGTTATGTTTAAGATGCAGATGGTTATAGTGCGCGCGGAACATCATCTCGCTATTGCAATCTCATGTGCGTTTTGTCTAAACTAGCCGGTACTTTCAACGCGTGTTGCCGTCGTGAAGTGAAAGTTCCGGCTAGTTTACACAAAACGCACATGAGATTGCAATAGCGAGATGATTTGTGATGAGATGAGCGGCCAAGTCGTTCCGCGCGCAGTATAGCTTGCGTGTTCTGTACTGAGCTCACGCAACGCGTCGTACCTCCAACCAGTAATAGGACTCGCCCATCTAGAAACGCTGTTCCAAATTAGACGCATAATTAATTTATACATAAAACAAAAAGTATTTTAATACAACTCGTATACTAAAAGATCAATAATTCAATTAACTTTAAAATAGAGAATGTTTCAGAAAAATAAATTTAGCGTGATTCTCAGTTTTTTATGCTCGTTGGACATAACTTTACAAATTAATTTCACTATGTGATATAAATATAATCTAAAATATGCCTGTAATAAGTTATTAAGAAAATGCTCTAATTTAATATATGTTTTTTCCAAATCATTAATACTACTCGTTTAGACGTGATCTTCAGTATAAAATCATTAACAGTTGGTTATCGTCACCTTAAGTCCCGTGATGTAAAAGGGGGAGGGACATCAGCCAGGCACAATTCCAGACTCCGGGCTGCTGAGAAATTCCTAATAGAAAACTCAATAACACTTTACCAGAACTGGGAATCGCCCTAGGACTTTATGCTCCGCAGTAGCGCTTGCGAGGAGCTCGTGGCTAAGTAATAACAAGCCGCACGGGTCGATCCATCAGGTTAAGCTACGCTTGCCGGGGTTGGTCAGTGGATGGGTGACCATCTTTACATACCGAGAGTCCTCCGTGCCTCGGAAAGCACGTTAAGCCGTTGGTCCCGGCTGTCATTTGTGGATCTTTGGCAGTCGTTATACGAGTCGTCAGAAGCCCGAAAGTCTGACACCAGTCTTACCAAGGGGTATCGTATTACCCAGTTACTGGGTTGTGGAGGTCAGATAGGCAGTCGCTCCATGTAAAATACTGGTATTCAGCTGCATCCGGTTAGACTGGAAGCCGACCCCAAGATAGTTGGGAAAAAGGCTAGTATGATAGTAGCGCTTGCGAACAGTAGACTTGACTAGACGTTCGTTAGCAGCGTTGTGCACTTTTTTTGGGATGTTTAAAAAATGTTAAAAGTCGCGTTAGAATTCGTGACTGTACCAAGTAAATATCAAAATAAATACGTCTTTGACATTACGTAAAGATTGCGAGGTAAGAAATTTTACCCATTTAAAAAAAAACAGTCAAAACATACTTCATGAAAAGTGTTTAAATAATTTGTTTATTTTTGTTAGACTGAATTTTGAAAATTATTATATATACTACTACTACTAATGAATATTGTATTTTATCACATAAATTATAGTACTTTTATACTGATAAATAAAGCAATTCGTGCGAAATTATTCCCTAACCATTCCAAAATATTAAAAAATGCACAACGTTAATGTTCAAGTTTTCACTTTTGCCAGTACTCCCGGAGTGCAACCCGTTATTTTTTTTACATATTTTTTTGAAGAACGCATCTTTTTATTATTTATACAATAACTTTATTGGCCTTTATTGTGATAATTGGCGTTCCAATTAATTGTTTCGTCTGTTTGTGGAACAGCGTGTATAATGTCTTTTGTATTTTTTGTTTACACAGGGACAAAAACGTTTTTGGTTTGTTTATTTTTTAAAGCGTAAGTAATTGGGGCTTTTTGTACTGTTCGTTTTCGGAGGGCAAAAATAACTTCGTTATTTATTATTTTTATTAGAAGAGTATGTATGGTCTGTCCCAAAATTATGTGATGAAAATATAAACAAATGGATTCAAAAATGTACCTGTGGTACCAATTTGTTGTGCAACTTCCAAATAGAGTGCTTCGATTTGATTTTAATAAACAGTTTTTATAAATTTTAAGTCAGCTAAGTGCGTGTTTCACCAATGAAATTGAACGCGTTCAGCACATCTAAACGCGTGCAGTTTCATTGGTGAAATCAGCCCTTTATGGTTTTTCTCATTTGACAATTGAGGACAATTTTATAACCATAATTTTCTTCTATGATTTTTCAATTAGAATTGAATATTGTTATTACTCGTACAATTAATTTTTGGTGGGAGAGATATAAAGTTGAAACCTTCTAAATACAGATGAATGTATAAGTAATTCAACCCGAACTTGATTTAATTTTGTTAACACTTTCATCACATACTTTTGGAACAGATCATACATACACAATATAAGTCAGAGGGTGTGTTCCGAATAACCTATTTCATTCGAATACCGTATAGATCAAAATAGAGTGCCACTTTACAGGTGGCGAACTGGACACAAATTGAGATATCTTTTGTGACATATTATACGTAATATTTCAATTTCATTTTATTTATTAAGGTCGTGCAGTTACTTTATATTTACAAAATTGGTTTCTGTATAACGGCACGGCACGCAAATTAGTACAAAGGAAAATGAAGTGTGATTATTTATTAAAACGATAACAGAAATACACAGAAATTATCGTTGCCATCATTTCTAGCCACAGATTTAATGATTGGAAACAAAGGCAATAGTACAATATACCTAACTAATAATCCTGTAGATTGGCTATATGTCGCAGTCATGGACGTGTTTTTATCGCGGCTATATTTTTTTTTTCACATATTGGATTTTCATGACAGTAGATTTTTCGACAGTAGATTATTATTATTCTTGCCTAACTGTTGATCTATTTTTGATTTATTTTTACTTCAATGGTCCTAGTTTATCATATCTAATTATGTGACTTCGAGTTACAGCTTTATTAGCTATATGTAAGCGGGCACGCCCCTTATGCCTGGAGGCTTTATAATTCGGGTATTAAGTTCTGTTTACGTTTTTTTTTTTAGTTTTTATTTTTGCTTGAGTTTAGATTTCGATATTTTTTTTTTTTTTTTTTTGTTGGTACATTGGCGCGTGCTAGCTGACATTATGGCATATATTTTATTAAATGTTTTGTGTTGAGTAATGTAAATTATTTGCATACTATTGTATAGAATCAAGTTTTTTTTCTAACTGAACAGACAGCTGTGCTGCTGGGGAGTTTGTTGCGCCACTTCTTCTCTCCAGCAAAAGCACTAGGAAGTGGTGAAGGGCGGGCGTTTTTGGGGGACTGTCTTATGTAATTTTGACGTTCGAAAAGTGCTGATTCTCAGCCTAATTTGAATAAATGACTTTTGAATTTTGAATTTCATGTATAGATTTCTTGAATATTCAATAGTGTGTTTTCTTGACGCTCTGGGATTAGCGCTCAATACCAAGAGTTGAAAATCCAGTGTACGAAAAAATCACCCTTATGGGTAGATTAAAAATATAAATAAAAAAAAAAAAATATAAAATTAATAATGGGAATTAATTTATATCGAAGTGTATAGAGGAGCTCGTGGCTAAGTAATAACAAGCCGCACGGGTCGATCCATCAGGTTAAGCTACGCTTGCCGGGGTTGGTCAGTGGATGGGTGACCATCTTTACATACCGAGACTCCTCCGTGCCTCGGAAAGCACGTTAAGCCGTTGGTCCCGGCTGTCATTTGTGGATCTTTGACAGTCGTTACGAGTCGTCAGAAGCCCGAAAGTCTGACACCAGTCTTACCAA
The DNA here is from genome assembly GCA_948150665.1 of Conistra vaccinii. NCBI lineage: Eukaryota > Metazoa > Arthropoda > Insecta > Lepidoptera > Noctuidae > Conistra > Conistra vaccinii. The sequence goes on along the minus strand of OX411341.1, from coordinate 13,955,645 downwards.
GGGGTACCGTATTACCCAGTTACTGGGTTGTGGAGGTCAGATAGGCAGTCGCTCCATGTAAAATACTGGTATTCAGCTGCATCCGGTTAGACTGGAAGCCGACCCCAAGATAGTTGGGAAAAAGGCTAGGAAGAAGAAGATAGAGGACCGTTAGGGGCACTCTATCCGCCGCGGATAAAGTGCCTTTAATGCGGCATACTAGGAGCGCTGCCTCGGCCCGGTGAGAGTGCCGTAAGCATTGTATTGTCAATGTCATTTGTTATTTTGTTTGATTGTTGAGGTTAGTCCACGTTTGCTATAAACTTCAATAACGTTCAAATTAATAATGTTCAAAAATTCGAAATTTTGTTATTGTACTTATTTACCTTTACTTCCTTACCTTAGAGCAGTGGTGGCCCAGTGGTATCGGCCCTGACTTACGAGTTGTGGGTCGTGGGTTCGAACCCAAGCAGGCGCTTTACTTTGTGTAAATAATTTCATCAACACTGCTCTCAAAAACGGTGAAGGAAAACATCGTGAGGAAACCGGCATGTCTTAGAACAAAAATTCGAAGACATGTGACATCTACCAACCCGCACAGGGCCCGCGTGGTGGATTACGGCCCACTCCCTCTCACCGAGAGGAGGCCTGTGTCCCAGCAGTGGGAACATTAATAGGCTGATGATGATGATGACCTTTACTTCTAAAAAACTATTCTGTCATAATATCGAGTACTATAATAATTGAATGTCCTAATTTTGAATGAAATAAAGTCCTAAGTATTGTTTTACATAATGTGTATTAGTCCGAATGTTCATTTATAATTAAATTGTTAGTCCTATAACATTTGCTAAAAATTAGGTTTTAGTGACTGAAACGAATCGCTGTAAATCCAACTCCACGCAGTCTTGTTTGCCCTACCCCTAGAGTGTAATTTAGAATCACGTAGGCGCGGAGGGGCGAGGCAGCCCGCGAGTTGACGAGCAGGTGGGTGTAAGCCGGCCAGCAAGACGAAGCTTTAAACCATCTGCGACGATAAGCTCGCAAGGGACCGCCGGAACCCCGCAGCGCCGGAGCCGTGACAGAAACCATGCCTGCTGCATGTTGCATCCTCGCTTGCATGCTGCATGCTTGCTTACATGCTATAATAATTATGTTGCATGCTTTGCTTACATCCTACATGTTGCATGCATGGTGTGGTTTTAAACATGTGTTTTGTGGTGGTTCCCTGTCGTACTGTCCCTTTCAGAGACACTGTGATTATTTTACGTTTTTTTAAATAATACCTCATTTTTATAACCTTATTTTTTTAAACATTCAGTTCACGTCACTAGTATGTCGCAAACTGACGGCACTTAATACACTGCTGAGATAGAGTGACGTAAACGGCACTTAATAAACTGCGGAGACAGGGTGCCCCTAAGGGCGCTTGTACAGTGTACAAGCGCCCTTACGTACAATGTACACGGTAAGAAAATTTACCGTGTCTGCGGCAGACAAGACAAATTCTTCGTGTACACGACAAGAATTTTGTCTGTTCTACACACGAAAACCAACAACGTTCGCCGCGTCGTGTCTTGCGCAGACAAGATTTTTTTCGTGCACCGCTGCGAGCAGTGTACACAGTTATTTTCTAGTTACGACACGAATTCTTGCGTAGGCCCGGCGTATTTTCTTACCGTGTACAAGCGCCCTAAGGGTCCTCTATACACTGCCTTAATAATTTTACAATTGTCTAGTTTTGTAATACGCCCAACAATATTGACTCATGTTTAGTTTTTTTAATATCCTCATGTAAGTGAATTATTGTAGTCTTATGAGAATCCTTATGAAATATTGTATAACTATACAAATTATTTTATAAACTTTTTCTTTTCTCCGAAAAATTATTTCCCCAAAGAGTTCTCCAGAGTCGACAGGTACATTACTACCGAGTTATATAGAACACTTTCAGGTAAAATTGGCGAAAAATTCAGTTAAAATGGTTCACAGCGCCGAATTATGGCGGCGATAAAGCGATTATGATCCCCCACGTGCTGTTAAAGTTCAGGATTACCGTCATTTTGTGTGGAAAGTTACACAGCTACCCACACAGGGCAGTAAAGGTAACATTACTGGCGATAAAGATGTTATTTTTGGTCTGGACTTATCAGAAATATATTTTATTTTTAAATTGTGGTGGACTTTGTCTCGGTTTTTGCGACCTACTCGTAATACTGCTGGCAGGCAAGTAAATGACTGTTGCAGCTGATTTCCTAATATTATAAAGTATTATGTCCATTACAACAACACTATACTAAATTATACTGACGGTTTAATGGTCACCGTTTTGGTTGTTATTATTTTTAAGGTTCCGTACCTCAAAAGTGAAACACGGAACCCAGGTCAGGATCTACAGAATCGTATCGAACAGCACTGGGCCCGCGTGCCCACTCCCTCTCAAAGAAAAGAGTCCTGTGTCCCAGCAGTGGGAACATTATATTCTGATTAGTGGTGGTGGATTTGATCTCAATGCAATGAATAGTACCTCATTTTATTATTCACTGTCTATCTTTCATGGTCCTCTGATATGCCTGTTTTGATATTGAAGGGTGGGTAGCCTTTTAATTTTCTAAAACTACACTCTTGGCGATGTGCTCTCACTGTTGAGGATCGAGTCTCTAGTCGACAATCATACTATTTCGTCCAATATTATGATGTTATGCAAACTATTCTAGTTATCTACCTGCTCCGCCTGAATAACAAGAATATTCCTTTGAACGCTGTTTTTTCACAAAGACCATTTAAAACGGACTTAATTCCAAAAGAAACGTTTTTAGCATGCTAATTTTATGCTCCAGCTCAGGCAGAGAATTCCAATTAATATTCTATTCAATTGCGTACTAGGTATATACATTATTTAATTTAACTAAACTCGGCTTAGAGTGGATCGTGGCTAAATTATAGCAGCCTTTTTTTTATGTATTGGAAATCATCAAATGACTTCTTCCGCTCTGGGCGGAGCGGGAGGGCGTGTCAGACTCTTAATGACTAAAACCCACCCGTGTTCCCTCAGTTGCCTGTACGTAGCCAGGGGCCACGGTAACCCTTTAGGACTTTCCCGCAACCCCTGCAGGCATCGGCCCTAGCGCGGACCCCGTGAGTTGTGCTGACATGTCTTTGAGACGCGAGTGGAACACAACGCGCCATCGACCCGGGCCTGTTCCTTATCGGACGGCGAGCTACCCATTGCTCACCGACCGCAAGCCCGCGCCGTCGACCCGGACCTGGTCCGTAGCGGACGGCGAGCTTACCATTGCTCACCGTCCGCAAGCCTGCGCCTACGGTGGCCGGGAATCGGCCTGGGATTCCCGACGCCCAAGGCATCTCCTGTGGCGACTAGGAGCGTGAGGGCGCGAAATTTGCCTCTCTTTCACGCGTTCCCCCTAAATGATAACAGTCTTACGGGTAGATTGTAGGTTAGGTTACGCTTGCCGCGGTCGGTCCATGGATGGGTAACCATCCATTACATATCGGAATCCGGAAAGCACGTTAAGCCGTTTGTCCCGGCTGTCATTCGTAGATCTTTGACAGTCATTACAGGTAGGTATCAGAGGCCCGAAAGTCTGACAACCAGTCTTGCCACGGGGTATCGTGGTACCCAGTAACTGGGTTGTGGAGGTCAGATAGGCAGACGCTCCATGTAAAATACTGGTATTCAGCTGCATCCGGTTAGATTTGAAGCCGACCCCAACATAACTGGGAAAATGCTAGGCAGATTGATTGAGATTATTTAAAACTAAACTCGTTTCCAAAATACCTGGATTCTGTAGCGTCAGTAAAAAATGTGAGTCATTAGGTGACCGCGCGTTTTAGCACAGGGAGGCCATTTGGACAAAATGGCGGATTCATTTAAGAATACTTACAATACCTTTTAGAGGTAATGGCTTCCAACATGTAGATAAAGTTGAATAATGTTCAGTAATGTTCAGCACAATACCTTGTTTGGCATTCTTGTGTTTATTATTTACAAATTTTATTTTTTATTAGTTTCGTATATTTAATGAAATGAAAATAATGAATTTTATTTATTTGTGATATGTATATTGGGACTTGGTACCTAGTTAAAATATCTTATTTTGTCCAATTTTACCAGATTTTTGTTAAAAAAAAATTATTCACAATTCTTGTCTAGTTTTATGTAATTTATTCTCATTTTTTGACATTAAGTTTTATGTAATTTAATCTCATTTTCTTTTATATAAATGTAATTACTAATATATGATAACTTGTATGTGTGGTGTAAACTGTTAGTATAAGTTGGTATTTAATAAATAAATAAATATACAGGGTGGCAGGGACATCGACGCGAAGCCGGTTACCATGGATTCAGTACATGATTCTGAACCTCCCTGCGTTGAAATTTTTTGTCGGTTATTAAAAAAAGGAAGTTTTTTTTTTTCAGTTTTTCTGTTTGTCTAGACTCTAGATGTTCCGGATTGGCGCAAAAATGACAGAACGGATTTGCATGAAATTTGGTACACAGATAGTTTATAACCTGGACATAGGTTACTTTTAATCCCGGAAGGACGTTCCCGTGGGATATTTTTTGACATCCACGCGGGCTAATTTGCGGGCAAAAGCTAGTTAATAAAATAAATTTTAGACTTCCTAAACTGTCTTGTACTTAAACGTACCAAAGATTGTTCTTACCTGATAAAACTTGTCAGTCGTAGGTTTCCGAGGAAAGTTAGTTCAAAGATTTACCTGTAACAAAAAAAAAAAGGTAAATACCTCACACTTTATATTTAAAATCTTGAAGGTAAACGTAATATAAGAAACTAGAACCTATTTTCACTTTGTAAACGTAAGAAAGTTCATAGTTTTCGCAACAACAAAAAAACATACCTAGTTTATTTATTTCCAACTAAGTATACTATATTCTGTGTAACACAATATAAAATGACGGCTTCTTACCCCCAAGGGTTAGGCATAGGTGCAGAAACATGCATCCTATATTATTAATGAAAGAATTATTATTTGCCTAAACTGGATTAATTGACCGATTGAAAAAGTAGTAAGTACTTAAAAAAAACGCGTGATCGTCTTCGGTTAGGTATAAGTATTCTATACTAATATTATGAAGATGTAAAAAGTGTGAGTTTGTATGTAGGGGTTGATCTTCGGAACTACTGATCTGATTTCGAAAAAAGAAGCCACAGTATTGCCGAGTGACTTATGATATATTTTATGTTAAAAAAAAACTTTTTACAAAAAATATACACCTGACCAGTTAATAAAATTTATATGGGACCACCTCGAGAGCATACCTTTTCAGACAAAAAAGAATTTTCAAAATCCGCCCACAATTGACGGAGAAATAGGTGGAAATACACAAAAAAAAAACATACATACGTTACGAACATAGAACCTCCTTCTTTTTGGAAGTCGGTTAAAAATACAATAGGCGACGTATAGTTCGTTATCTAATCCGCATAACTAAGCGAATTAGAATTTAGTTAACCGGATTAGGTTACTAAATATACGTCGTCGTCATGCCTAAATTATTTAACTACATTTTATGTTGGATCAAAAAATTCCACGCGGTCGAAGTCGCGGGAAGAAACTTGTTTAATAATATGAAAAAACCCTTAGAAAAATATGGTACCACTCTATATTATCCCTATACAAAAATACGAACTTCATAACGTAACCCTTTATTCTCGAAAAAAAGGAAAAAAAATACCGCACATTTTTGTACAAGAATGAAACAACGCCTTTTGTGCTGACGGTGCTTGTTTAACAATCCGTGTCGACTGACGGAAAACTAATGATCTGCCGCGGATTCGCTTGTTTCATTTATTTGTTGAAGTATGCAGCTATTCGCGCCACACCTGCTGAACTTTCCGAGGCGGAAGGTTCGGTTGAATACGCTGCTAATGTTTTTCAAGTTACCTATGACACATCAGCCGAACGTTACGTCCATAGAAATGCAAGCGTCACATGACGCGACGGAACTTTCCGCGCCGAACGTTCCGCAGGTGTGCCGCTACACTTAGAGACGCTGTGGGCAAAATCGGCTAACAGGCATCTTCATCATCGTCATCATAATGTAAAAGATATTTAGTGGTTTATTTATAAACGTTTTTTAAGTAATGATTGGCGACAGTTTAAATATACATTTTTGAAGTTTAAACATCTCATAACAAAGTTTCTAAATAAAGGGATGAAAGACAAATGAAGTGAGAACTAGGAAAACTATGATTATGGAACAAATACTAGTCCCCTTACTAATAAACGTTGTATAGCGTCTGTATAGTTAAACAACGCTTTGTCTTCTTCTTTCAAATGTCAAATTACTGACGACTGAAAGAGAGAAATCTGTGTGTACTACTAACTATACAGGCGATATCGACGATGAAGTGACATGAACTCCTAACTGACATTTTAGCGATTTTATTTTTTTTACGTAGATAGACTTTAAATAATCGTTTACGTGAGCTGGCAAAAACAGATAACTGATTATCTTATTTTTTAACGAACTACTGATAACTGACAATAACTATTAAGCAAATGTGCGTTACATTTGCTGGCAGTATCACCTAACTAACGTTATTTAGGTGTTATTGTTATAACACCTAAATAACGTTAGCGTAATTATTTCTGTCAAGACCTCCTATCTTCACTTCTGCTACACATTACGTCTTTATTCTCGCGCTGCTGCTATTATTTTGTAAACATTGAATTATGATAAAGTTCATTACATTTCTATAAAAATCACGCCTTTTATTTAAAATATCTTAGCATTTCCTTACTAGAAAGATCTTCTATCTTGGCTATTAATACGTATATTTTTAAGCCTAGGTTGCCAACATCACCTATCTACGCCTAAATCGAAAAGTTGATTGGATATCTACAAGTCTCACACATCCCCCGATACACGCTTAATAATGTATAACCATTATTAGTTTTATTCATACCTAGTGTTTAAAAAAAATGAAACGGTTTTTTCGTTTCCTGTAAAATTATGTTTTGGTAGATAGAGGTTCATGTCACTTCATCGTCGATCGATATACAACGTTTATTAGTAGGTAAGGGGCTAATGTTTGAACAGACTGGAAAAAGTGAAAGAAAGAAACTAAATACTTTTATTTGCGGTAAACATGACGCAAAGATAGAAAAACATGAGGGGCAGTGTTTGGAGACTGCCGATGGAAGTGAAAACTAAGTAACGCCATCTAACGAAAATGTCAGGTTTATGTGGCTTGCTGTCAGTACAAGAACGAAAGCTGTAGCTCCATTAAAAGAATTAAAAAAAAACAGAGTGCGCTGTCAACAAATTCAATTTTTTCTCCGTCTTACGAATTTTCGATCAGGTCACGAGTCCTGACGCCTGACGCGAGTTTAAATTTTTTTATTTTTTATCACAACGCTGCTAAAGAAGTTTTCACTTTAATAAACACGAAAATAACAATTTGGGGGAAAATATGTGTCATATTCACGCAAAACGGCCATCGCTCAGCATAATGCTGCGACCCTATGCGAGACAGAGCCACAGCGCTGGTTGAAGTGAAGCCCTGAAGGCGTTTGTTCACTGCACCCGTCACCGGGACGTCACCGAGATACGAGATTATAAGAACCTAATGTGACGTCCCAGTGACCGCGATCAGATCATCTGCCTAGCCTTTTCCCAACTATGTTGGGGTCGGATTCCAGTCTAACCGGATGCAGCTGAATACCAGTATTTTACATGTATGTATTATACATAATTATGAACCTTCTTCTTAAATCACTCTATCTCTCTGAATGAATGAATGAATGAATTGCCCCGATCCCAGCGTGGTTTAACCAGACTCGATAAATCGAATGAACCCCAAGATTTGCACTAGCCTATGAAGTCTCATGTTGCATGGGACTTCAAAAGCCATTGCATATCAAAGAGTAGACCGGGTGGCGCGGTAATGGTAGGGATTAGATATGTGCCCTGGGATAAGGAGGGAGATGCGAGCCTACCGGATATGCATCCTAGAGTAAGCCTAGGAATAGTGGAGAGACAGTTCTTCTTAAATCAGTCTATCTCTCAAAAAAAAAATCGCATCAAAATCCGTTGCGTAGTTTTAAAGACTGATCTAAGCATACATAGAGACAGACAAACAGCGGGAAGCGACTTTGTTTTATTTTATAGTATGTAGTGATGCACTATTAGGTGTCAAAGGAGTGCTTTGGCACTCGTACTAGGATTACCCTGTATCACGAATGCCTTCTTCCGGACCAACTAGGATAGTTCTTTATTCTTATAATTAAATTTTGAATAAATAACAAACATACATGTATATCAAATAAAAATATTCTACTACAGCTACAAATAAAATTCAATCGTATTAGGGACTGTTCCCAAATAGTATTTTCAAGTAATTTCTTTACTTTTACAGCATTGCGCTAGTATGTACGGCCTTCCATCAGTATAATGACTACTCAATGAAATGAACATGTTTCGAAGGCACATAGTTGTTTATGGGCGCCTGGTACATGGTGGAGCAGATGTATGTTTATTGATGGCTAGCTTCTGCCCGCGACTTCGTTCGCATCAAAAGAGAAGGCTCAAAAATACCCCACTTCTGCCAGCAAAGAAAAGTATCTAAAAATACATAGCTAAAATAGAGTAAGAAAAGGTGGTTAATAAAACTGAATTAACATTGAAATTTTGAGTATTTTGGCTTTACGATGTTTATCAAACAATCTGTAATGAACTGGTATTTCGTTACAACCTACACATTGTTTAAAAATGGATTCTATTTCCGTCCTAAATTATGTATTTTAAATCTACATGTTTTGACGAAACCCCTTTACATTTTTCTCCGTAAAAGTTTTATTATTAATTCATTCTGTATGTTTTCTCGTAAAATTAATAATTCATTATGTATTAAAATCTCAATTACTTCAAATCCGATATTTTACACGACAGCGGAAGAGAATCACGCTAATCCTCTTCTAATACTTTGCTTACTTCCTTCCTTTTCAGAGTAACTAGGTATATACAGCTGAATTAATTCCGAAATCCTACAAAATTTGAAAAATTTGAATGTTTGGATATTTAGATGTTTGGATGTTTGTTACTCAATCACTTAAAAACGGCTGAAGGGATTTGTATGAAACTTTACACAAACACCTATGTTTGTACGGAAGCGTACTACCGGGATAACAAGTATAATATCCTAATACTTGTTATCCCGGTAGTGTGCTTCCGTGGGATAATTTCCAACCTCGACGCGGGAATCACTTCCATGTTGTTAGAAACAATGTGTACTTATAAATCTAGTGTTAGTAGCATTTATTCTAAGCTGCGTGAGACACGCCGATCCCGGGGAATGCCTACTTGACTGCGTGCAGTCGTATCCACCGCTCCAAGATCGGAGACTCCCACCTATTAGCCAACCATAACGCCATATGAATGGTATTGGGGCTGTCTCGAACACGGCGTAGCAGCGATGAGCATCTCTTGCGCGTGATGGTCGAAAAACTATCAACGTACGCATCGGCAAACATGCCGCACGCGCTACAAAAATGCGGCAGCCCCATCAACACCCGGAACGTGTTCTTATATTGTGTTTGCAGGCCACAGGCTGCACGTGTAAAAGGATTGGCAGTAGACTTTGAAAAGCGTCACCTCCGTACAACGTGCAAACCTGCGAGCCAACATCCCACATCGAACAGCCAGCTACCTGCGCTCCCGCTCTGTATCAACAATATCTTTCAGAACGTCTGAAACCCAGTGACCCAGATATTTAAATATATTAAATAAAATTTGCTACTCTTTTTTGAGGTCTGCCACAAAGCATAACTGATGGAATTGTACTGTAGCATTTACTGCTTTCTTTAAATATCATGAATTCGCTCTTTGGTGCATTATTTGAGCCCATGGGTCTCGACGAACGATTCACACACGTTAATCAGTTTCATTAATGTATGAAACTTTGAACACAGGTAGTATATAACATGGATTAAAACATATGATACATTTTATCCCTCCCTCCTCCCTCCCGTGGAATAATTTCTGCCCTCCACGCGGGCTAAGCCGCGGGTAAAAGTTAGTACATAATAAATGTTTCCCAACAGCCCTTCGAATTGTAGGTCGATAACATGCAAACATATAAATAGGACAAATCTCCTTCAGCGGTGCTTAATCTGAATCTCGTGACGAAAAAAATAAGATTATATTTTTTTGTAGAGAGAATATAAAACTGGTCAAGTGCCGTAGTAATGTGATCACGGGTTCCGAATGCGTAAACCAGTTATAGAAAGAAAGAAAGAAAGAAAAATATTTTATTTGGGACACTCACAGGAAATACAACAGTAATAAAAAACTAAAGCATATAAAACTAACAATAAAAATAGTTCGTATAACCAAAAATAAAGAAATATTAAAAAACTACGACCTGTGCGAGGCCAAAAAGGCCACTATCTCAGCATGTGCTGCGATATTTAAAAAATAAATACCGCAGCGCTGGTATTCTGATAGGGCCCGCTGTGATGCCACGGACATACCCACGGACACATAAATCCCACTAGGGGATTACAAAATAAATAAATAAACAACAATTATTAATAAATACAAATAAATAAACAAATTTAAAAACCGTAAACTAACTAGCTATCGGCTCACGCACGACGCCGGCGCTCCTACATCACTTATCCTAGACTAATTTGTCTATGTCATAGCGCATGACAAGTGAAGAGACGCAGGCGCACTGTATGATGCTATTATAGTCTGTGGTATAGAATACATATTATTTTATACATCTGTGCATTCGGCTGTCAATGTTTGTGTATTATTAAAATAAAATAGGAAAAAGAAGTTAAAAGTATTGTTATGAATACAAATACACTACTCTGTACCGTATTGATACAAATAACAATGAGTGAATAATATACGCCATCTTACGAGGGAAGCAATAACTACGGCTTATCTAATGTGTTCTTGCTTTTCCACATTCGTTTAAGTCCCTATGCATGGCTGCTGCTAGTTAAGCGAAGTTATTTATTACTACTAACACAAAAAACACACAAAAAAACATAAACAAAATATTAACAACAACAATAATATTAATTAACATACACCAGCCGGGGGTTGTCCTTGGGTGCACTTGCAAAGTGCATACAGGGATAATCGTCGGTTGGTGCCTCATTTCATTACAAACGTCTAACGGGCCTCTGCGAGTTGGCTTCGGCCCCTCGTACGCCTTCCAAAGGTTCTCGGGACCCCAGGGTCCCGAGAATAGTCAAAAATTAATTAACATAAACATTATTGAACTGTGTCCAAATAAACTTGATTCTTTCTTTCTTTGTTTTTTCTTTTTACTAGCTGCGCCCCGCGGTTTCACCCGCATAAGTGTCGATCCCGTGGAAATATTGGGGAAAAAGTTATCCTTAATCCTAATCCAGGGCATGGTCTACCCATGTGCCTTTCATCCAAATCTGTTTAGCCGTTTTAGCGTGAAAACGTAACAAACAAATAAACTCGCTTTCGCATTTATTTTAGGATTATTGGAGAAAGATTTTTAGGTTTTTAAGGTTTTATAAAATTGCATGGCAAAATGTGGACCTATAGCAAAAAAAAACCGGAAGTAATGTTTTCCGCCGCGTCGCAAGAATAGTAATTTAAAAAAAAAAGCGTGACGCTTGCAGATAGTACCTATCCTCAGACTGGAACCGCTCTACTTGTCAATGGACTGGGGTATACTACTAGTCTAACCAGTAAGATTTACTATCCCACCAACAGCCGCATTACATACAGACAAGGCACTAAAGTCGATTTGGTAAACTTTGATGCTTTGCGTAGTTCCCAGCACACTTCAGCCAGCGTCGTCACGTCTATAAGGTTTCGTTCAAACCTCAACGGGACCCTAAAAATGGCGACAGAATTTCATTTCAGTTTTTACAACTGTAACTTTCGTCGTGGGTGCGATTCGTTGCTTTATTTTCAAACAAGAGTGTTTGCTAAGTAAATGTCAAAAGAAGACCTACTTTTCCGCTGTTGGAATTTATTTATTTTTTAGTTTTCTTTTGTTTAAGTGCTATTCTTTTCTCCTCGAGTCTTGATTTGAATCACAGCTGTGGTGTTTTATTTTTTGAAAAATAAGTTAGAAAGATTATGCAATGAATGACACTTGGGATGCAGCGATATAAATTGCTGTAGGAATAAAATAAAAACTAATATAATATGACCTGTTCTTTTTAGTGTTGAGATTCTGTAAACTTTTTGTTTTTTTTATTGCAAAATGGGCTTCCTCTTCAAATTTATACATTCTGCTGAGAATCAGCACTTTTAGAAAGTGGTGAAGGGCGGGCGTTTTTGGGGGACTGTCCTATGTAATTTTGACGTTCGAAAAGTGCTGATTCTCAGCCTAGTTTGAATAAATGACTTTTGAATTTTGAATTTTTCAAAATTACATAAGACAGTCGTCCAAAAACGCCCGCCCTTCACCACTTCCTAGTACTTTAGCTGGGAAGAAGAATTGGCGCAACAAACTCCCCATCAGCACAGCTGTCTGTTCAGTTAGAAAAACTTGATTCTATACAATAGTATAAATATATGCTAAATAGGAGGAGCTCATGGCTAAGTAATTTAACAGCCGCACGGGTCGATCCAACGGGTTAAGCTACGCTTGCCGGGGTTGGTCAGACTCCTCCGTGCCTCGAAAGGCACGTTAAGCCGTTAGTCCCGCATTCGTGTATCTTGGACAGTCGTTACGAGTCGTCAGAAGCCCGAAAGCCTGACACCAGTCTTACCAAGGGGTATTACCCAGTTACTGGTTTGTGGAGGCAGTCGTTCTATGTAAAATACTGGTATTCATCTGCATTCGGTTAGACTGGAAGCCGACCCCAACACAGTTGGGAAAAGGCTAGGCAGATTGATGTGTACAAATGTTGGTGCCAATCTAAGTTGGTCTAGAACGTTATTTGAATTTAGCATTTGGTTATGTAACCACTTAGCTCCAGGTGGCCTGTCAGCTTGTTTCCATCCGATAAAAAGGATGCTGAAAAACTCTGACATAATTTATACCTGTACAAACTTAGGAACGAACTTCGAAGGCGTGTGATAAAAATGGCGAATATAGCAGAATTTTTGAGGAGTGAAGTTTATTAAGTAGAGTGCCTATTTTTGGATTCTTTTTACCGCGTGGTTCTAAATGGACGACTTCTGAACAGGGCTCGGAAACCGGTTATTCTTCCAAACCGGTTTTGGTCGTTGTCCTCGAACCAAGTATGATTGCGGTTTAGGTTTCAGTCAACAGTATTTTAACCGGTTAATTGGTTAACCGTTTTTTACAAATTCCGATTCTTTTGAGCGAAATTAACTGGTTAATTTGAGTTTCGATGGTATAAACGAGTTCTACCTACTACGCCATCTCTCTTACACCTACAAGAACAAAGATCTTGCTCTACGCCAACGACTACGAAAATTAATGTGACGAACGACGGCCGCGGGCGTGCATCTCAATAAAACCGGTTTATTTAGGTTAGCGCGAGTTTTAAAATTCTATTCTCTGTAATAATCGGTAACCAAAACTATTTAGGTTTAGTCGAAACCGTTTTGAAAATTATCCGGTTAACCGAGGATTGGTATTATAACGTTTTATGAACAATTTTAACAGGTACTTCAAAACCGGTTTCAAGACCTGCTTCTGAAATTATTTGACGTTATAAAAGTGGGACTCGGTAAAGTCCTTGAATATTTCCATACACAATAATGCTAGCCTGCCTCATTTGTCAAGTGATCGCAAGCGCTGCAGCTAAGCATGAGGTCCTGACTTCAATTCTCAGGTCGCGCAAAGTGATAATTGGGTTTCATCTGGAATTTCTCAGTAGCAGCCCGGAGTCTGGACTTGAGCACGGCAGATGGCAATAGGTTCGTGTCCCCTGTTTTATGGGACTTAAACATAACTGGCGAAATGTGGGTGTACTATAGGTACACCTCTGCCGAACCCTTCGGCGAATACTGGCGTGATGTTATGTTATGTTAGTACAATAATGCCGGCCATATTGCCTGCACCCTGAATTACTCTTCCTCATATCTGCCAAATTAGTGGCCAAATGGTTAATATCCTGTAGGCCCACTCAACCAAATAAGGAAAACCAAGTTACATTCATATTTTTACGTCATATTAACAAAATGGAGCATGGCAGCGTTGGCCAATTAATTGCTCTTATTTATTTGTAATAAGGTTTGGGCAAATATGTATGTGTGTGACCCAGAGGATAAAGTGGCCCTTCGCAAGCATGAAGATGCGGTTTCGAAACTGGACCAGTATTAATGTGAATTCAAATGTAAAGTACATTTGAATTTATTTTTGAAGTCACATCAAAATTTATTTTGAATGGTGAATTAAAATCATGCCTTCTCTGTATGAGAAGACGGTTAAGTCCTGCAGTAGGACCATAGTAAAAGCTTAATCAGCCTATATTTTTCCCACTGCTGATATACACATCTCTCTGTGAGGCAGAGTGGGCCATAATCCACCACGCGGACCCAGTACGGGTTGACAGGTGTCACAATATGTCTTCGAATTTTTGGTTCTAGGTTATACCGGTTTCCTCAGTGGGACAATTAAGCTGGTATTAGTATGTGAGTGTATTGTGTGTGTGTGTCCAAGCTTGTGGGTATTTGCTTGTATATGTTCACAGATGCATAATATACAGTGCGGCGAAGCGGTGTTAGCCAATAATTGTTCATTCACTGCGTTAAGCTGCAGATTAGCTAGAATTGTGTAATTAATTGATAGTTAATAATAGAAATTAATTAACAATACAATGCAGTGTATGCAGTGTAAAGACCAATGGTAACGGCCGCGACTTACGAGTTGTAGGTCGTAGGTTCGAACACCGACAATCGTTTTACTTTGTGTAAATAATTTCATCACCACTGCTCTCAAAACGGTGAAGGAAAACATTGTGAGGAAACCCGCATGTTCTAGATCCAAAAATTCGAAGACATGTGACATCTACCAACCCGCACTGGGCCCGCGTGGTGGATAAAAGGCCCACTCCCTCTCACAGAGAGGAGGCTCGTATCCCAGCAGTGGGAATATTATAGGCTGATTGATTATGTTATGTTAACAATACAATTGTATTGTATTATAGTGCATGCAAACCTGCTTAATATGAATTAAGCAGGTTGGATTTTTGTTGTTTTTATTTAAGTGAGTTTTATGCTGTTTTACATCGTTTTTACACCATATTGACCTGGATGTCTAGGTATTTATTTTTGACTCTTTTTAGTTTTTAATTAATGTTGGTACAAATATTATATGAATAGCAAGGAGGTAGCCGAGCTGAGTACAAGATAAACATTAAGTTTTGCCACTCGTTTAATGTAATTTGAATAATGTATATTCAAATTCAAATTTTAAAATCAATTTCTAACCGTAAGCGGAAGCTAACCGACATAATTAGAAGAATTGACAAACTTAAATGACAATGGGCAGGGCACATTGCTCGCAGAACAGATGGCCGATGAGGCCGAAAGGTTCTGGAGTGGCGACCACGTACCGGAAGACGTAGCGTTGGAAGGCCTCCCACAAGGTGGACCGATGATCTTGTGAAGCCCATGGGAATCCGCTGGATGCGGGAAGCACAGAACCGGTCGAAGTGGCTGTGCTTGGGGGAGGCCTATGTTCAGCATTAGACGTCTTTCGGTTAAAATGATGATGATGATTCTAACCATGAGATACAATATTTTCCCCAGAATCTATCGACGAATTCCCGGAACTTTATCGCAACTGAATCGATTTGAACCAAATTACATTTCCACACGATTACCATTGAATCGATTCTCAAATGCACTGTTCCACACGCGAAGATTTTGCCTTCAAAATTGATGATGTTCCAGAGGCGATTTGGTTTTAAATCGGTTTTGAGTATTGACAAACATTGGTACCTATCTATACAACGGTCTATTTCTGGATACCCATAACCTACCAAACTTTATTGATTACTAGCTTCCGCCAGCAGCTTTGCTCGCGTGATATCTTTATTGTAAATTATAGCCTTCTAACTACGCCCCACGGCATTACCCACATAAGTCTAGCTCCCTTGGGAATATCGGAATAAAAGGTATCCTATATCCTTTTACAGGTCAAGTTCTACCCGTGTGCCAAATTTCATCCAAATCCGTTCAGCCGTTTTAGTGTGAAAGCGTAACAAACAAACAAACTCACTTTCGCATTTATAACTAGCTTTTGCCCGCGGCTTCACCCGCGTGGATGTCGGCCTTTTTTTTTTGGTTGAGATATCATCAAATAACTTAGCCTGCATCTCATCTGATAGTAAGTAATAATCAGGCTGAAGGTGGAAGCTAGCTTCACCCGGATTCCTCAACCATAGAGGAATTGGCTATCTTATCTCGAACTGCCGAAACACAACAATGCTGTTAACATTGTTGTTATGTTACAATACATTATTATTAGTTAAGATGTTAATCAGTGATAAGATAATGTACCTTTCTGCTGGTAAAAGAATTTTAGAAATCGGTCCAGTTGTTTTTGAGTTTATTATTTACAAACAAAAATATAAATCTTATTTATTTTTAATATTAGTGTAGATAGTGTAGATTCATATTTTATCAAAGACAAAATTATATATTTTCTGGGAAGAGCGCTGAAATAAGTACAGTTGTTTAACTAGTTCAGAGACAGAACGGAGTAGTCAGTAACAATGTCTGATTAGAATAATAATAAAAACTAATTTTATTATCAGCGGAAATAACCAAGTAGGTACCATCACGGTCAAGCATATCTGACCACTTTGAAAACCAAATCAAGACCACATCTGTTTACCGCGCCTTTTTTTGTAGGTAAACGTTAATATAATAGCGCCCGAGCGCTGCTAGCAGGAACAGTCCATATGGAGTTCAGATATGCGTGTCGGCGATAGTACATGTAGTTTTATACATAAATAAAAAGTCTTCATAGCTGAGTATAGTTAAGAGTCACTGGCAAAAAATATTTAAAAAATGAAGGCCGTACTTATAAAACGTTAAAATTCAAGTGGCAATCTCATCTCGGCGGCAATCAACGCCAAAAACTTTTTTTTCAGATCGAAACTGAGATTAGAATGCAAACGTTCTTAAATTAAAAAAACCCGCCAAAAGCTTGTCGGACCACGCGCAATGTAGGATTCGACAAACTTAACATTGTAGTTAAAAACATGTTCTCCCATTCATACCAACTGCAAATGTAAGTTTGTACGCATAATATTGAAACTTTTTTTATATAATTTTTCAATTTGCCTCCGGAAAGTGACCTCCATTTTCAAAATTAATTTATTTTCGTTTGGGTCACAGAAAGTCTTATGTGTACTAAACAACTAAATCGGTCCATTAGATTCGGAGCAAATTGGCCGTGACAGACAGACACAGGAGTGATCCTATAAGGGTGAGTTTGAGTTTGATTCTATAAGGGTTCCGTTTTTCCTTTTGAGGTACGGAACCCTAATAGAGGAATTATCCTCTAGAATCCACTGAGCCAATGACTACCTTCAGTATTATCTCTCTTCTCTTAATCCATCCAAAGGTTATCTTTAAAAGATTGCCTATGTCCAATTTTTACATTTATATTGTAAGTTTTATGGTGTAGTACATACTAAAGACTGTGGCGGCATTTACATTACCATATGCGAACTACGCATCACACAAAATTCTGACGTCACACAAAATCGTGCATCGCGCAATCATAGTTTACCGCGCGAACAGCATATAGAACTTCCCCGACATCAATCGATGGGCAGTTGCCCGCCAGACACGACAACCGTCTGGTCGGAGGATTTTCCCTTTTTTTTAGAGGATAAGTGAACTTTACACCCTGTTCCTCATACCTCTAAATTGGTGACTCCGACGTGATTATAATACCTCTTAAAAGACTATTCTTTTCTATTCTATCATCAAAACTCGGACCTATCATTCAAAATCATTCCTTAGCAGTACCAAATCCCATGAAAACCGAACAAACAAAATAACGAGCAGGGAAGTTGAAATGTAGCCAACATAATAATACAAACTACTGGCAATATTCTCCCCTTTATCTGGCATGGCGACACGTTGTCTGGCGAAAGTTTGATGTTTTTGCTACAGCCGTACTTTCTAGTAGTTTAAGATTGCTAGTTAGTTTTTGAGGTCAGTCGGTTTTGAATTTATTGGGTTGTTTAATGTAGGGTTTTTAGGGGTTGTGATTTATGCTTATTATGACCTACGAGGTCGGGTTTATTAGAACCTGTTATAAAGCTATAGCGGTACAAGGTTATATTGGCGCATGATCAAAATCGGAACGAAAACCGCCATCTTGTTTTTTGAATACATTTCAACTGGTACCTAATACACAAAACAATTGCACAATGTAAAAGCGAAAGCGTCAGGGTACCCCGCAACATCACTTGCGTTTTTTTGGAATTTGCAGTTCAGTATCAGGTTGTATATTATGATTCGCGGCCTTTCTATTATGCTATTGCATGACTATTTCATGAAATCATTACATTTGAGGCCAATTCTAATTAAAGAGTTGTATTCCTGATTCTAATGATTTTAACTCTGTAAAATTATATTTGGTACGGCCGCGAATCATATTTTAATCAACACACAACTTGACACTGATATCATTTTTTTTTTTTTTTTTGGTTGGGAAATCATCAAATGACTTCTCCCGCTCTGGGCGGAGCGGAAGGGCGTGTCAGACTCTTACTGACTAAAACCCACCCGTGTTCCTTCCCTTGCCTTGCCAGGGGCCACGGTTTCCCCATAGGACTAGCCGCAACCCCGGTAGGCATCGGCCCTAGCGGACCCCGTTAGTTGTGCTGACATCTTTTTGAGACATACGTTGAACAACGCGCCGTTGACCCAGGCCTGGTCCTTATCGAACGGCGAGCTACCTATTGCTCTCCGTCCGCAAGCCCGCGCCTACGGTGGCCGGAAATCGGCTCGCGCTTCCCGCCGCACTCGTTGAGACGCACGCATGGTACATTCGCATACCAGCGACTAGCGAGTAATCGCTCGTCGCTCGTTTTTAGTTGCAAGCTCTACTCGCTTCTCGTTAATCGCCAGCGGTAGACCAGATGCCAAAAACAAATATCAAGTAACTAAAACTCGTGTCGTCTGTGCAAACTCTAAGCCAGTCACTCAGTGTCTGTTATCATGACTGTTTGCAACTCGATATATCCCGGCTCCCTTTTATCCCGCATACTGACAACTGACTGAAATGTAACACAAAATGGAGGAGGAATATATTCTGATGTTTACTGAACATAAATGGAATTAGTTTTATGGCTTTGCGTTTTATATTCAACTAGCGAGCTGCCCCTGCTTCGCAGGGTTACGACTGGATAAAACATCAAGATTTCATAATTATCTATAAGTTTAATATTAATGTATTATACACTTCTTCTTTTGTTTTTATTTTTTTAAATTAATTAGTTCACCTAAATAAATAATTGTTTGCCTTACTTGGGAAGAGACTGGACCCCACGACACAGGGAATCCTAGTGTGGGGTCCAGTAGGTACCTAAGGCTCCTATGTGATCTGATACTCGTTTTTTTTTTATATTGTACTGTGTTTTTCTAAACTGAATAAAGCTTTTTTACTTTTACTTTTTACATATAAACCTTCCGGAATACATTCTCTAAATTATGTTAAAAACTTCATCAAAATCTGTTGCGTATTTTACATGAACAACGCGGACATACAGACAAACGCGAAAAGCAACTTTGTTTTATAATGGATTTAGTCACGCCTTAGTCAATTAACTATCTTATAAATAAATAAATAAAAATCTTTATTGCAAATCACATGATCCATAAAATAAAATAAATAACACATAATATATAGGTATAGATTTATTATTTAGATCTGGTCTCTTTGGCGTAATATCAACTAGCCTTTTCGCAACCATATTGGGGTTAGCTTCCAGTCTAACCGAACGCAGCTGAATACCATTATTTTACAAGCGACTGCAGATTTGACCTCCACAACCCACAAGACATCTGACAAGTTAATGGGTAACACGATACTTAGTAAGACTGGTTGTCAGATTTTCGAGCTTCTGACGATCCATAACGACTGTCACAGATCCACAAATGACAGCCGGGACTAATGGCATAAGACGGCGGTGACCCTTGAATTGTCCATACAAACGTAATATCTAAATCATTTGTAATTTGAGCATACTTCTATCATATTATATTAATATTCGGATTTAGACAGTATTTATCTAGGCTTGTACATCTTTTTTTTTCCAAAATCTTACCTAAAATGAAGTTTAAGCAAATTGAATTTCGCACATTTTTACAGCTAAATAACATGTTTTCATACTGTTTTTCTGTATTATAAACAACAATATTTGGAATATTGTTTCGGCAGGAGCATAGCTTATATTATCAAGTTACAAAGTATAGAAAAAATTATGAAAGAGTTTTCATTCGTAATTTTTGGTATTACGGAACACATCCAAATTTATCATAAATTCCGATAGCTCGTAACAACGCTAACAACACACAACACACATAACACACAACAGACAGAGACAACAACAATAACAGAACAGAGATAACAATATTCCAAACGCATTTTCCTCCCATCTCGACTTGCAGTTGCGAGCCGTGTTCGCCGGACCCTTAATGTGCTTTCCGATGCATGCAGGGGTCTCGGTATGTAAAGATGGTCTATCCACGGACCAATCTAATCGATCGACCCGTGCGGCAGTTATTAAGTACTTATCCGCGAGCCCGGCGTAATAATATAATTTAATCATGATTTTGCTCTACTGGGGGAGATCTATTTATTATGTTTGACAGCATTATTACAGCTAATAACTTGTTAAAGTTATAATTGATTGATCACTCGTTGCATTTTACAGTGCTTGCTGACGTCACAGTTTTTAATGATTAGAATACTTATGGTATCGAATAGCAAAAAATATGGGAGGTTTCATGGGACACCCGATTATACCCATCTAGTATGGTCTTAACTTTCAACATTCTAAAGTCATTTATTCAAACTAGGCTGAGAATCAGCAGTTTTCGAACGTCAAAATTACATAAGACAGTCTCTCAAAACGCCCGCCCTTCACCACTTCCGAGTGCTTTAGCTGGGAAGAAGAAGTGGCGCATCAAACTCCCCAGACTCTCTTTCAAGTGTCAAAACTATTTGTTATTGTTTTTTATACCAGAGAACCATCAAGTATAAGTTTTTAGCTTGCTGAAAACCATACATAACGCTAGTTTTATTAAAACATCTATGCTTTAAACTGACTTTCGGGCATAAACGTTTTTGTTACGTGACTATTTCTATTTCTACCACAAGACCCGTTAAAGAACTTCGTTTCAAAAAAGAAATTATTGAACAATATATTGACCTTATTCAATAAGTATTTAGTTATGTTTACCACATGAGGTATCACAACATGAATTTTTTCAAATGAGTTTTACCAACCTTTGTTTACACTGAATACAAAAATATAATATATTTAAAAAAATTAAATTACAGTGCATCAATTACTAGCTTCATCTTGTTGACTGATCGACTCCTTGAAAAAAGTGCCTGTAAATAAATGTGCCGGTTTAATTGAAAAAAATACTTTGAGTTTTTTTTTGTTGTGTAGGTACATAAATGAATACAAGAATATTGATAATTACTACTATGCCCTTGCCCGCGGCAAGGTGCAATAAATAAAACGTTTTGCTTACTATAATTTTTGAAGTATTTCGTTTCTTCGACGTTGAATAATTTTAACTACGGACACACCATGAATTTCCCATACGCTGACTAGCAAAACAGCTTGTTATGCAAAGTAGTACCTTATCTTAATCGTGATAGAGTTGTAAATAACTCGTGTTTTACTATACTGCGAACACTCACGAGACTGTATGCAAATTTTAATTTTGAACTGAGGTTTATTTACTTGTACACATGAACGTAATATTAAGGACTTTTGATAATATCTTAGTGGAAGTTTTAATTGAGAACTATTTATTTATTTTTAGCCTGTGTTGTCCCACTGCAGGGCAAAGGCCTCCCTTTCTTCTTTCCACTCCTCTCTGTTTTGAGCCAGTGTGGACCAGTCCTGTCTGTAGGCGTCAAGCTCGTCTCGCCATCTTCTTCTGGGTCTGCCTCGATGTCGACGGACGTTTTCTGGGACCCACATGGTGGTAGATTTGGCCCATGATTCATTTGACATGCGGCAGACGTGTCCGGCCCAGTCCCACTTAAGCTTGATCGCCTTTTGGGTGACGTCGGCGAATTGTGTTTTGGAGCGTAACACTGTGTTTCTAACACGGTCCGTTAATCTGACTCCAAGAATGCTGCGCTCCATTGCTCGCTGGCAAACCTCAAGCTTGGACCTCTGCTGAGCCGTCAAAGACCAGGTTTGAGCGCCGTATGTGAGGATAGGGAGAATGCACATGTCCATTAATTTACGTTTATGGCAAATTGGTAGGTCTCCTTTTGAGAACTAATAACTAATATAATATAATAGACTGACAACGTAATTATTAACCTGTGTTATTAGCATTTTAGGAAAACCCTAAGCTTCCTTTCATCCTGAGTCCAGAGGGTTTTTCAGCCAGCATAGCATAATTAGCATTTAATGTTCCCACTGCTGGGACACAGGTCTCCTCTCTGTGAGAGGGAGTGGGCCGTAATCCACCACGCGGGCCCAGTGCGTGTTGGTAGATGTCACTTGTCTTTGAATTTTTGGTTTTAGGACATGGCGGTTTCCTCACATTTTCTTTCTCAGCACTGGTGATGAAATAATTTACACAAAGTAAAGCACCTGTCAATAAAGGAGAAAGCCATTTTTGGGCCCAACCGTTCCATGAATCAGATAAGTACCAAAAAAATCTTCTATTTTTCTTAATTAATCCATTTTAATTTTAGCCTCATTAGCAATGGCCAAGTGTAGAAAATAAGTTGATTTCTATTTTATTGTTTTAAACAACCTTTGTAAACCGTTACAACACCTATTTCACGTCATTAACTTCACAAACGCTGGCATTATATCAATAGAGCGTACCCTAAGAATATGATCGAGTTCGTAGAAAGCGATACTGTTACAAATAATTAAATAATACTACATTGTTTTGATATAATTGTTTTTAGGTATTAAAATCAATGTAAAATAAAAAAATCTGGAATCTAATTGATTTTTAATGTAACCACCATTAAGAAATCATTAAAAGAAGTAAATAATCGATAAAATTAATTGCACCACGGATTGCACTAGTAAACGGCAAATGTCAATGTCAACGTCTGTCAATTGTCATGATTGTACTGTCATGTCATGTTATTGTTGTCATTCGCCACGCTAATGATTTTCCTTATTTCTCGGGATTTATTATTTCTGACTTCTGCTCGAATACTGGCCTCCGAAATTGATTGCCATAGACTGCCCTCGCTTGAACATTGGGCACCGTATCCTGCCACTCCTGCTGACCTTTGCTGGAAAACTGGATCTGTATAATGCTCTTTTGACTGGATGACTGGATACAACCACATCAAGAGCCAGTGCATTATTTCCGGAATAGCAACGGACCGCTGCATTACAATGCGAAGGCGAAAACTGAAAGATGAAATGATTCTTTCAATTGTACAGGAATGGGTCGCGCATCAAACGGTTAGTATCCGATATATCGATATCGCAACATTTTTGTACTTACTATGAAATTATTTCATGTAATCAAACTAAATAGTGTTATCGCTTATTGTTCAATTGTCTGTTGATAGATGTATTTTATAAAATGATACCAGCGCATACAACAAATTCATATTCAATCTAGACATGTGATATCTCCAATCTGGACTGAACCTGCATTGTTAAATTACAGATTATTCCCTCTCTCAGAGAGGAGGCCTGTGTCCCTGCAGTGGGAATGTAATAAAGCCGGTACCCAAATGTGCCAATCAAATGTTTATTGCTAAATGCTAGTGCTAGACCTAATGACACATGATTGTTTGCTTCAGGTACTTAAATGAAAATGACTATCTGCCAAGCTTGCTGAAATCATACCAATGCTGTATCTCTTGATGGAAATGGACTAGAACAGACTGAACAGACACCGATAAATAGAACTGTGTAGAGAGGTGAACGGTGACCTGTAGGTCACCGTTCACCTCTCTACACAGTTCACGTCTGATGTTGAGAGGAAGAATAAAATCCAGCCTAATACATATCCTATTACTAATGTATATCTACCACAATGTATATCCTATTACTAATAGGATATATTTTGTTTATACGATTATATTAGTCGACACTTCGACAGCTCTCTAAGTGGGAGGGATGCTATAGTCCAATATAATTGCACCTGTATCGTTGGCAAAAGAACGGTTGGTTGCTGTGCCCACACCATGAGCATAATTATGGTATTTTAGTTGGGCTTAGTTGGCACGACACCAGGGACCTACCCTGGTGGAGTGTACGACTACATGCCGACAGACACTACGCCGACATGTCGTGCCAACTAAGCCTCTCTCTCCAACCAACTAAGACTCAATTGCCTCCTGCACAGTTTCTGGATACTGTATTATATAATGATAGTCCTAATGAAGAAGGTGATTAATAAAACGATTCATCACAATATGTGTGTTTTACTTTAATATATTATTGCAATCTCAGATTACTGTAATCTGTTATTGCATCAAATCCCCTAGTAGATCATACAATATTAGCAAATGCAAGCCAGTAGTGTTCTAAGTGGGCCTTGTCTAATAAATATAGTTTTCAGCTGAGGTTTTCAGTAAGATCAAACAGATAAATCACCCGCTAAGCGCTTTTTATGTGGGTACCTACCAGGAGGTTTTAACCGCATCGTGATAGGCTGCAGGTGCTGCAGCACAGCGCATGTGGTTTCCCAATTAACGTAGGAAACAAACAAAGCCTCAAAAATATAATTTTTTACTTGAATACCTCAAATAATAAAAATAACCTAAAATGTAAACATTGTCTGATTTTACCAATTCGGCCATTGCTGGGAGACGTGAAAATTGGCGACGTGAATCCTTCCTAAATGTTCTAATTTATGGCCAAATTCCAGCCCTGGAACGCTGGGCCCAAGTTTCTATGGAGTTTGGTTTTCTCCTTTATTTTTTATTTATTTTATAAAGCGCCTGTCTAGGTTCGAAGTTCGAACCCACAACCTGTATCTCGTATGCCGCGGCTGTTACCACTAGGCCACCACAGCTCAGCATATTCAGTACGAAAACTTGATAGTTGGTACGTTATGAGAGAACGCTGAAAATTAATTACTTTTTTTTTTTTATAGTAGCTCTGCGGCAGATTTAAAAAAGGACAAAAAATTACGTGATATTCAGCTTCGTTGATTTTCATCTGATCGTACGTGGTCTGATGCGTAATGACTTAAATAAGCAAATCTGACGAAGAAATAGTGTGGGCCTCCACTAAATCTACGACTACGAAAAATTGTGCTTTTAGGTCAGCAGCCAAAAAGTAGTTATTTAATATTTTATTTGGATGACCTGAGTTTTTTTTTAAGTGATAACTTCTATAAGCGCATTGAGCACTTTTTGGGATGTGTAAAAAATTTTAAACTCGCGTCAGGCGTCAGGTGTCAGGACACGTGACCTTGTCGAAAATGAGTAGAATTTGTTGACAGCGCACTCTGTTTTATTTTTTTGGAATTGTTTTAATGGAGCTACATCTTTCGTTCTTGTACTGACAGCAAGCCACATGATTCCTGACAATTTCGTTAGATGGCGTTACTTAGTTTTCACTTCCATCAGCAGTCTCCAAAGACTGCCCTTTCCTTTTTTTGTAATAAATACAAGAGAAAAATAACTTTCAGATAAGTACCAATATCTTAACCTAAGTAAAAAAATACGTACCACTACCAGCCTAAGCCATACAAAAATGTCAAACTAAATACATTTGTTCTCAGTTCTTCTCCTATTTATTTAGACCTCTACCAACAGACCCATCTGGACGAAAAACGAAAAAAAAAACAAAATAGACTCTAAACCCCTAGACGGACAGCAAAGTCAACAAAAATGGGGTAATTTAGCTTAGGAGAAGTACTTTACGTTAGTGTTCTAACAATTTTGTTAAGCACCTTCAGCTGTCATTAACGAGACACAATAGAATTTTAATTGTTATATGCCCACCTGATGTCCATTGTAACAGTCAAGCGGACTGCTGGGGTGGGGTCGGTGTATCGAGACTTTGCCTTTGACATTGTTTTTCTTTTACGAGTGGATAAAATAGCTTATATGGGACAGTGTGGAATAGTCTATTGTGGATATCAAGCGAAAAACAATTCTATTTACTTTGTATAATAAGATTCTTATTCGCTTGATATCAAATAGTCCAATAGTGAAAAATCGAACTGCAAGAGTGGTCTGGATTTTGAACCCAATTCTTTGCCAAATATTGATCAAAATGTTTAGGACTTCTATTTATTTGTTAATTATGTACCCACATTTAAAACTTTATAAATAGATATTCGAAAAAGACTTGTACGGTACGACACAACTTAGATGTAGCATCGGCAAAATTCGTAAAACCGATCACCATCCGAACTGAGTGCGCCTTCAAAATCACCAATCTTTATTACTGCTGTAGGTGAAAATGTTCTTTCGAAAACGCAATAATTTGTAAAATCTTATAGCCAAATACATTCAGAAATGAATGAATGAAAATTTACCAAATCTATGCTACATCTAAGTTGTGTCGTACTGTACCACGTTGTCACGCGTCGCAAATCAATCTGCCTAGCCTTTTCCGAATTATATTGGGGTCGGCTTCCAGTCTACCCGGATGTAGCAAAATAACCCAGTATTTTACATGGAGTGACGGACTATCTGACCTACACAAGCCAGTAATACGATACCCCTTGGTAAGACTGGTTGTCAGACTTTCTTCTGACGACCCGTAACGACTGTCAAAGATCCACGAATGACAGCCGGGACCAACAGCTTAACGTGCTTTCCGAGGCACGGAGGAGTCTCGGTTTGTAAAGATGGTCACCCATCCACTGACCAACCCCGGCATGCGTAGCTTAACCTAATAGATCGACCCGTGTGGCTGTTATTACTTAGCCACGAGCTCCTTATCGTCACGCGTCGCAAATGTAGCGTGATAATTGGCTTAGTTTACCTTACCACACTGCTTTTAATTTATTTGACTAATAAGCACACAAGGTGATATTAGGTCCATCGATACCTACGAATGCACCTAAGACCTTTGGCGCGTAGCTAATCGGTTACACGCTACGAAAGCGTAGCTGGTGAAGCAAATTATTCGTAGCAACGATATTGACTCACCTACGCTACGGTTACGTAGCAATATATTGTCATTCCGTCAGCTACGCCGTAGCAATATCACCGTGTCTACTACGCCGTAGCAATATCATCGTGGCAGCTACGCCGTAGCAAAGACGCATGTACAGAACTGTTATGTTTATCAGATTTTTAGGTTAGAATCTTAGCTTTGCCTTTTTATTACGGTCGCTTTTAATGTGCACGTCTTTCTACATCGTTCTCACATGTTTAATTTCAATATAAATGATGTTACCAATATATTGATTAAAACAGTGTCAGTAGAGTTTTTTGCCTGCTTTTCTCCATATAAAACTATTACGCTTTGGAATGGGCAAATAGCTTCATTTTTCTGACTGAATGCCTGTTGACAAGGGATGATGAGCAAAACTTTTTTAACCGTCAGGTAGATGATTTGAAAATATTGAACACATATTTTTTCTTTTTTACGTTATCAAATATTACGGCGATACATTGAGTGAAACGCCTTGGTAGATTCTAAATTGAGTTGTGACAAAGCGAGCCCCCACTGTGACATAGCGAGCACACAACTTTAAAGCGTTTTTAAGTAAGTAATTTTTTATCAATATGATAACGCAAAAAATAAGTGTCTTATAATTTTTTATTTTCTGACCGTCAAACTAAATTGAGTTTCTTTTTTTGTTACCCAGCCATCATCTCTATTCAACAATTCTTGTAATTGGTGTAATTCAAATAAATTATTTAAGTTTGAGTTGAGTTTAGAGTTAAACTAGCTTTACTACAAAGAAAAAGAAAAAAACAACGGGTTGCACTGAAGTGAAAACTTGAACATTAACGTTGTGCATCTTTGAATATTTTGGAATGGTTAGGGAATACTCGTAATTTCGCACGAAATGCTTTATTGATCAGTATAAAAGTACTAACATTTATGTGGTTAAATACAATATTCATTAGTAGTAGTAGTAGTAGTATATTTATTTATTTTCAAAACATAGTCTGACAAAAATAAACAATTTATTACCCATCAATATGGGTAAAATTTCTTACCTCGCAATCTTTACGTAATATCAAAGATTATTTATTTTGATATTTACTTTGCGTGGCATGAGGGCCTTCTGTATAAAATTAAAAAGTCACTACCACACTCGTTCTTCCCCATATTGAAGTCATACCTTGAGAAACGATGTTTTGAAGTCAAACATAAAAACGAACTGTCGGAGCTATATGAAATAAAATCAGGTGTGCCACAAGGTAGCATACTAGGGCCAGTACTGTACATTATCTTCACTGCTGACTTGCCTACTACCGGAAAAACTACAGTTGCAACGTACGCAGATGACACAGCCTTACTTGCAACACACACAAATCCCGCTACTGCATCTAGATATCTACAGCTCCATATAAACAAACTCGAGGAATGGCTAAAAGTTTGGAGAATCAGAGCAAACCAAAGCAAGTCCACGCATGTAACCTTTACGCTCAGAAGAGATACCTGTCCACCAGTGGTTCTGAACAGTGAAGAGATTCCTCAAAATGACAACGCCAAATACCTGGGTATGCACCTGGACAGAAGGTTAACATGGCGAAAACACATATGGACTAAGAGAAAGCAGCTCGACGCAACGCTAAGAAACATGTATTGGTTAATAGGACAGCAATCGCAAATGAGCACACAAAGCAAGCTAACGGTCTACAAAGCAATTCTCAAACCGATCTGGACTTATGGTATCCAGCTTTGGGGTACGGCCAGCCAAAGTAATATTGAGATATTGGAAAGGTTTCAGACGAAGTTACTTCGGGTTATCTTTAACATACCTCAATATATTAGCAACAAAATAATATATCAAGACTTGAAAATACCCACAGTCAAACAAGACATAACCCAATACAGCGGCAAATACCAGAAGAGACTCTCAAAACATCAAAATGAACTTGCTCTAAAACTAAGTGGTGATGGTGGCCTGCAATTTAAGAGATTGAGGAGATATAGCGTCCCAACTCTCCTGGACAGATTCAGCTGATTGGATTGAGAAACTTAACTGCGAAGTTATCACCAAGCTCCAAAACCTTAAAAAAAAAAAAACCAGAGATATCGGACAAAGAAGTAGCTTATTGTTATTGACGACAGATTGCTACGAGGCAGAAAGAACAGAAAAAAAAAAAAAAAAAAAAAAAATTACTTTGTCGGTTGCTAGGCAACGGATCTTCCTCATCCCAAAAAAGTGCGCAACGCCAGAAAAGAAGATTTCACTTTAAAAAAAACTACGAGCACTATTGTTACTGTTAATGCAAAAAACCATTTCTTTTTATCCTCAAAACGGCTTACGCAATAGGATTAGAAAACACAAAAGATATCGATATGAAGCCGTTTATATCAACTACATAAGCCGATAAGCACTTCCAGAAACAATCTAGCTTTCTCACATAATAATAAATATTAAGGCTGCCTGTCCACTGGAGCGGAGAGGAGAGGAGCGGAGATGTGTCAATATTAACCAATAGAATCAAAACTCCGCTACAGAAGTACGATTCTATTGGTTAATATTTTCACATCTCCGCTCCTCTCCTCTCCTCTCCGCTCCAGTGGACAGGCAGCCTAAGAGTCGCTTCTATAATATTTTTTTTTATTTTTTATTCTTGTGATATAAATACTAATGTGTATGTGTTATATTCTCTGCCAGGATTTCGTTGCCAAGGCAATAATACGTATATTATTTTCTATGAGGCGATATATTTTTGTTTATTTCGTTGTATTATCGCCCTTATGAAAGCAATAGCTTCTGAAGGCGGCTTCGCCCTCGTGGGGGGTGAAAATGATGCCAGGGGAACGTACTAAGGTCCTCACCGGACACGGTTGTTTCGGGAGGTACCTGTTTCGCATAAGGCGGGAGGAAACGCCCGGGTGTCACCATTGTGTGGATCGTCCGGAGGACACGGTGGAGCATACGGTGGAGGTTTGCCCGGCTTGGGTGGACCACCGCCGTGTCCTCGTGGAGGCGATCGGCGGCAGTGACCTCTCGCGTCCGGCCCTGGTCCAGGCCATGGTGCGGAGCGAGAGGGCATGGCAAGCCGTCACCTCCTTCTGCGAAGCAGTAATGCTCGCGAAGGAGGAGGCGGAGCGCGCGAGGAAGTGGCAGAGGCCGCGCCCTACCAGCCCTAGCCGCCGCCGCCGTAGGAGACTTCCCGGGCGTCGGGAATTGATAGCCGATTTCCGGCCACCGTAGGCGCGGGCCTGCGGACGGAGAGCAGAGGGCAGCTCGCCGTCCGATAAGGACCAGGCCCGGGTCGACGGCGCGTCGTGTTCCACGCGCGCCTCAAAGAGATGTCAGCAAAACTGACGGGGTCCGTTAGGGCCGATGCCTGCCGGGGTTGCGGGTAGTCCCAAGGGGAAACCGTGGCCCCTGGCATGGCAAGGGAAGGAACACGGGTGGGTTTTAGTCAGTAAAAGTCTGACACGCCCTTCCGCTCCGCCCAGAGCGGGAGAAGTCATTGGATGATTTCCCACCCAAAAAAAAAAAAAAAAATGGGGAACGTACTACCGGGATAAAAAGTACCCTATGTACCTAACCCAGGCTATGATCTACTTGTGTGCCAAAATCAAAATCTGTTATAGCGTGAAAAGGTAGCAGTGCAAGAGCAGTGGTAACCCAGTGGTAATGGCCCCGACTTACGAGTTGTAGGTCATGGGTTCGAACCCAGGCAGGCGCTTTACTTTGTGTAAATAATTTCATTACGACTGCTCTCAAAACGGTGAAGGACAACATCGTGAGGAAACCGGCATGGCTTAGAACAAAAAATTCGAAGACATGTGACATCTACGGCCCACTCCCTCTTACAGAGAGGAGGCCTGTGTCCCAGCAGTGGGAACATTAATAGGCTGATTATGTATGTATGTATGTATGTAACAGTCGGACAAAGTAAATTTCGTAAATATTATTAATTAATAATATTATTATCAATATTAAAATTGACACATTTCCATGACAGGTGCTAAATAAAAAACAAAAGTCATTTATTTAAACTAGCCTGAGAATCAGCACTTTTCGAACGTCAAAATTACGAACGACAGTCCCCCAAAAATGCCCGCCTTTTACCACTTCCTAGTGCTTTACCTGCGAAGAAGAAGTGGCGCAACAAACTCCCCAGCAGAGCAGTGCTGCTGTTTAGTTTTATGAATCACTGAAACTATGAAAAAACTTGTAAAATTGCTGAATTGTCACCTGTCACCTGTCGGATTTATTAATAGGCTCTAGGAAGTACTAGGTTTTTAAACGTACTTTATCAGCAAACAAAATTTAAAAAACAACAAAATAAACAAACCGAACTAATGAAAACTAAACTAATATAAACTTATAACGATATTAGCATCCAATTTCCGCCATATTGTTCCCATAGCGGAAATTAGCGGAATCTGCATATCGAATAGTTAGCAACTCGATAACGAACCGGTATCATAGAATAAGAAATTCAAACAGAAGCGACCACACACATAATATAGTAATAGAACCAATGACTGTCGGGATAGACGTGCTCTTGAGCGGAGATTGTCACGCTGCAAAATGACATCTTAGGCGACATCTAGCGGTAACACCTTGAAGCTCCAGAGTGTATCAATAATGCAGATATATGGCGTTGTGGTTGGTTTAATAATTAAATTTATGTTGCTCGAGCTTTCCACATTTATTGACATACTTATGTTAATCAACAACATTTTATAGTCATGCAGGGTTTGATAAACAATAAATAAATAAATCATAGATTAGCAAAAGTGGACAGTCACTGACGATTCTGTTTAGTCTGTGGTTAGATACTTCTCGAAGCTTCCAAAACAATAGCGTTCTTTGATACGGCGTCTGCAACGACATCGTTGATCCTCGGATCCTGGTGAAGCTACGCGATGATGGTGATAGAACAGGTAGGTTATTGGACGGGCACCGGTTCAGTGATGATCGTCTGATGTGTCCGATCAATAATCTAATTGGAATATATGTGTCGTTGTTTCAGTTGTAGCTGAACCTGTCTGGCTTTTTAGGCTAGCCTGAAACTGATACGAACGTGTGGAGACGTGATGCCCTGGTGCTATTCCGTGGTCTCGTGAATTTGCCGAGTCCCGACTACTGTTGGGCCGTGTGACAGTTTGACCACGAGCGGTTGGCGGTTAAGAGGTTTGACCCAACGAGCTAGAGGCCGGCAGTGTGGCCATCCTTATATTGGAAGTCCTTACCTACCCGGTATCTCGTGCAGGAAAGTCTCGCTGCATCCAGGTACGATTCTGCATCATCGTCTTTTACGGTGGACCCGTAGGCCACGCGTTCGTCAGAGTTTTCTCTGTGGTTCCATGCCAAGGGTCTTCATTCCACAAACTGAGTCTAGAGGTTAATTCACAAACTGAGAGGGAGTTATAGGCTGAAGTCATACTACTACCTAACATTTAATTGTAGTAGAACCTTAGAGAGAGAATGTGCATGTGACCATTTTGATAGGGTCTCTTCAGAATATTAGTTTATAAGACCAGTTGTTGTAAAGACAATGTGTTTGGTTGTGTCTCTGGGTGCTTTGCCCCAAGTGTTATATTTCTTATAGGAGCACAACCATATAGGTCATTACATACGATTGAGCTAAAGATTATTAAACGTTCATCTCACGGATCCTAACAAGCGACCTTGAGTTCTTATAATTATAGTCTCATGTTTGTACCTCCTCTGACACGCATTGTTACGGAGACAGAGCGTGTCGGGGCAGTTGCCATTTTAATTAAGGTTGGGAAGGTTATTATAGTTTAGTGGCTTGCCACAATTGTGTGTACCTTGTTGATAATACAATAAACTTTGTAATGTGTAAAAAGGTAATTGTTTAATTGTTTCTTTCCAAATACCTGATAAATTAACTTAAGAATGGCACCCCCCTTTTCGCCGGGTTACAAGATCGCGCTTAGACAAGGAACCAAAAGTATTGTTCTCATATCAAAAATTTTCGCGGATCCGTCGGGAATACTCGCCAACCGAAAGTTTCGGTGCAAGTATAATCGGCGCCGCCTGCGCTCTTCCTGTAGAGCTTCTTCGAGTAGTTCGAGCATTTAAAAAGCAGCCATAGTCTTGAATATTTCCCTAACTTAATTTTCATCGACAGCACGATAACTATTTTGATGTCGTATCAACTGACATATCACCCCGTCAAAACAAGTATCAAATAAAAAATTTCGCACGGGCTAAAGCTCATCGGGAGTAGGGACAACTGTCAAATCGTGTCTTCATTCATTCTTAGTTTGGGCTTCAAACTTATCTTATATTGGTAGGTAATACGGACAAGGAAATGCCCGTAAACAAGATCGAAACTACGGATTTTGTGCTTAAGGAGTAGACCTCCAGAGCTGAGTGGCGGCGGCATGCTAAATCTACATCGGAGCCGTGCAAAAACACGAAGGAAACTGTTTAATCCTTAAAAGATTCGCTTCAAGTGTTCGCTCCTGCTGTCAACTAAAGAACGAAGATATTGAGGCTGTAACAGCCACCCGCGGACAGATTTTGATACGGTGAGTCGGATTTGACGGTTTACCTGACCATGTTGTGGTAGTCGAGACTCCCCAAAACTGGCATTTTAATCCGGGAACGAGATATTCCCTTCTAGACATTCTTATTCTGTGCCATAACAGAAATATTCGTAATCTACTTATAGAATAGTTAGCAACTCGATAACGAACCGCGAGGGATCGCTTTCTCGTTTGTTATTTGTTTGAGTAGCGAGAGAGTATTACGAAAACTCGAAATTTAGATTTGATATAGCTACAGGTTTCGGTATCGGTTTCTACGGAGGTATTTCTGACACAATTTCCTTTTGAAGGTCTCTTTCATCGATGTAATATTGAAGAGCTGTTCTCATCGATATAAATAAATTAAAGTCGTTTTTTGACGAAGTGAACCACATAAGAAAGAAAAGAAAGAAAGAGTAAAGTTTATTTGGACGCAGTTCGTGAAACAAAAAATACAAATAAAAAAAGTGAAGATAATGCTCACATCAAAATCTGTTGCGTAGTAGAAGAACAACGGGGTCACAGACGCAAGAAAAGCGACTTTCTTGTTATGTCCCCGTATGATGATGATAAAAAACACAAACATGAAACTGGAAAAATATTTTACCGAGTGTTGCTAGTTTTAAATAATAAATTACTTATGCCAAGCAGTCAGGCAACGTCAGTTAATTTAATTAATTTATACATGAGGAGAAAAGAGATATAATTTTATTTATTCTCAGCATTAAATATTAACGGAGCTTATATTTTTCGGTTTTTACGACTTGATAAAACGGCGAGATTTCTAAAGTGTGATAGACATGCGTACTTAAAGACCGCGCTTGCCAACTTACTCGGCTCGCCGTCGGTGACACACGTGAAGCTTTCTCACACTGTATCGCGATGTTTTCGAATTTTCTGAACCAAACTAAACGTACATTACACAAATGCCAAATTGCTGGCTCGCGACTCGCGGCGATGACAGACGTACGAAACTACGAACCAAGGCGCGCTACGAGCAAAATTTCAAACCTGTTGGATCGCCGACGAACTTACTCGGCGGTTTTAAAGTGCGCGTACTTAGTGTGACACACGGGCGAGTAAGGTCGCCGAGCCACTGCGTACTTGATCGTATGTCTATCACCACTTTAAGTTATAATAATTATGTAAATGTTATGTGTATGTTATTGTAAATTTAGTATATTAACACACAAGAAAAGAGAGGTTAATGGGTGATGTCGGGCAGCGGATGATGATGACTCAGAACAGAGACAAATTAATAAAAACAGTTAAAACAAAAAATAGTATTAATTTACTAGGCTTTCATTAATTTATTCTCTAAAAGAAAACAAAAGAATACTCCTACATTGTACGGAAACAATAGGCAATCAATCAAACAACTACTAAGATCAAGATGAAAATAACTTTCGGGCAAACTTTTTCTTATGATTAGTAGACATGGCAAGCTGTAGGTACGTCGTAAGCGACTAAGAGGGACATTACATTAATTTAACTTGATAATAAATCAGTTGATTAGAAAAAAAGGTAGATAAAAAGATAACAAATTTTGGAGCAAAATAAAAAGAAAATCCGAACAAAAAATGACTTGTAATTTGACTTATTCCTTCCAGGACATGAAAATATGATCCATTAGCAAGAATTAGCATCCCATAAAGCCTAGGCAAAGATTCATTGGATACGAGAAAACCCAAACTTTATGTAAAAAGGTGCAAGTTGAAAATTTCCTAGTATTTGTTACTAAATATAATTTTTCTTAAAACTCTTAAACTTAATGGCTTTCATAGGTATTCCATTGGGTACCTAATACTTTAGCAAACCTTTTGATCAACAATTCGGCGCTATTTTGGCGAACCATTTCTTTAAACATCCAGTTAAAGGAAAATAATTATTATTAAACATTTTCAAAAATCATCTACGTACATGAACTTTGACACCAGTTATCTCAAAAACTTACTAGGGCATTATACAAATTACGGGATCCATTCGTTAGATACTTTCGCTTTATCAATGTACCTAAAAATATCTTTTATTAGTAGTCTTATTAATATTTTACTTTTCAACTGATCTGATTATAAACAATTACGTTTTTTTGCGATTCAGTAATGTTCTTTATGATTAATGGATTAAAGTCCCCGTCAGTAGAAGCTATAAATTTTATAAACAATAAACTTCTACTAAGTTATGTAGCGACAATTCAATCAAAAGCTAATATCCCAAATTCAATCAATTAACGATATAAAGCACTGTCGTCTAATGTTTTGTGATACAGGAACGCGTCTGAGTTCCAGTACCTCAAAACATTAGACGACAGCGATTTATTATATCGCTGAAATATAACCCGACCAAGTAATATTACTCGTTAGTTTCGTATTACACGTATGTTACTTTGAGTTGATTGAATTTGGGATTATTTATTTTGCTACGTAATTTAGTAGAAGTTCTTTGTTTACAAAATTTATAGCTGCTCCTGTGGGGAACTTTAGATGCCTTGTCATATAAAAAGCTGAAAATGTTAAATGAGCTTCAAATATCGATCCCCCAAACATAGACCATCTCTTTTCATCACCATGATTATCAAAATACGACCAACCCGCAAAACACACTATACATTGCGCTGTCATAACACAATGATCCAATTACCGTCCCAACATTCGCGACAATGGTGTGCTAGCTCAAAATGCCACCGTTCATTATACACTCTCGTTAGCAGGGCAGAATTGAAGGGGAAGCCGGAGTGGCTATTCTACAATGTAATAATGAGCTCATGTGAATGCCTCTCCGTGTATTTCGAACAGTATTTAGGAGCTTCTGACCGCAAAATGGTGCATTAGGCGACGAGAATTGTCAGAGGAACTTGCGCCTTAAATCTAATGGTTTCGTTGAATTGGTTTTGTTGACCACGGCTATTTGTGGATGTGACGAATTTTAGATGCATTTCAGGATTAATGTAGACCTACTCTCTATATTATTAATATGGAGTCATCATCATTATCACGGAGTAAAAACTAGACCACTAAATCAGCTGTGTGCTGTGGGTCCCCTATAGCACAGCATCAAGATAAATGGAAGCCCTCTTGTCACAATCATGACGTGCAGTTGCCGACTATTTCTGTTCTGTGCTCGTACTTTTTTTTCTTCTTTAGGTATTCGAGTTATTTTATCTTTTAAAAATAAACAGATTTTTCTTTATTTTCTTTACTTAAATATTGTAATTGAATGTCATTTGAGAAGACATTTGTAAGTAATGATTCAAATGGGTCACAGTTTCGAGCCAAATTTTTTGCCAACCAATTTATCCATTTTAAAGCCTTGTTTTTTCGTTATCGCTCACAATATCACAACTACCTGAATCCACAAAGGCAAAACCACATCCAAACGATACTTATACTTCGTATACACCAAAGAAAATTAAACAGAAACGTATGAAAAATTCAATATCCTGAAAATAACGAAATACTTTCCAGCCGAAACGAGAACACGGATATCCAATATGGATGGATAAAACCACTGAAATAATTATATCTGTTAACATTCTACATTATCAATTTTCACGATCTCACGGCCCGGTTGAATTTAAAATGCCAGTCGAAATGGCCAGTGGAGTGTTTATGCGTACGTATGGAATTCATGTTGTGTGTGTGGTATGTGTGTGTGGTGTTTTGGTTTTGAATATTTGAGTGTGTTAATACAAGGTAGGTAGTAACTTAATTAAATCAGACAAGCAGTCTTAAACAATCGAGGCTAATCGAGGAGCTCGTCGCTAAGTAATAATAGTCGCATGGAATGATCCATCAGGTTAAGCTATTCTTGCCGGGGTTGGTCCGTGGATGGGTGAACATCTTTACATACCGAGTCTCTTTCGTGGCTCGGAAAGCACGTTAAGCCGTTGGTCCCGGCTGCCAATCGTAGATCTTTGTCAGTCATTACGAGTCGTCAGAAGCCCGTAAGTCTGACAACAGTCTTATCAAGGGGTATCGTATGGGTAGTTACTGGGTTGTGGACGTCAGATAGGCAGTCGCTCCATGTAAATACTGGTATTTAGCTGCATTTGGTTAGACTGGAAGCCGACCCCAACATAGTTGGGAAAAGGCTAGGTAGATGATGATGAAGCAGTCTTAAACAATGAGTACAGAATGACTTCCACGTAAACAAAATACTCATACGAAATAACAAATCCAATCAAATTAGATTTTCCTAGAGAAGAAGAATAAAAGAACTTGTAACAAAACTACTACAGCGAATAGATATCCAATATACAAAGTTTTTCTCAAGTATTTCTTAGGTTAGACCCAAGTGTCGTAATTTCGGTAGCTCATTGTAATCCGCTCACCCCACTTCTATGGATCAACTACTTATACATATATAGGGTGAGTTTGTGAACTAGGATTCATACTGGCAGCTATAACAGTTGACGGTAGGAAGATTTGATATTGCTTTTTTTTCCAACCGTATATAAACTGTATTTAGGCATTACGTTTTTTCCCCTTAGAACATGTGTGTATTTTGCAAGGACGAAAAATGTAACGTCCTGTTTATACAGTTTAACCCTTCAAGTGATTTACGGGCAAACATAATTATGTCCGCTATTAAAACAGTCCGGCAGGGCTATTACCTATCTTGCAGAAGCAATGCGATAGCGATCATTTGTTTCATTTTGACAGTTCAACAACATTCATTGCGATAATTACGTTGCAGAGCAGAATTTATTTTCGAACTTATGAAGCAATGGATTAGTAATCTGTTTCAAAACGAATTGATTGTGTATTACGTAATTAGGGTACCGGTGTCCAAAATTAAATACGATCGCTAGATAAGGGGGCGCGTCTGCGTCACGGGTCAAAAGTATACGTGTACACAGAATTTGGAAATATATCAAACATTTTATAAATTACTAGCTTCTAACCTATAACCGCGAGCCTAGAACCGTCCTCAAGAATTAAGCTTCGTGTAGACAAGCGCCACGAGACGGCGCGACGCGACACCGGCTATTGTTATCCGTGAAGTTTTCTTAGAAATTCTATTGTTCGTGTCGCGTCGAGCGACAAGTCGCGCTGGTCTGCACAAGCCTTTAGGCTATTCAATGCAAAAATAATTTCTTAAATCCGACTGGTAGTTCCGGAGATTACCCGCTACATACAAACTTACAAATAAACAAATCAAAAAATCTCTTTATAGTATTACTAGCTTCCGCCAGCGGCTTCGCCCGCGTGATAAATTTATAAATTATAGCTTACTATATTATGCATGTAATATACATAATAAACGTTCGTCTGGAATCACTCTATCGATTAAAAAAAACCGCATCTAAATCCGTTGCGTAGTTTTAAAGATCTAAGCATACATAGGGACAGACAGCGGGAAGCGACTTTGTTTTATAATATGTAGTGATTAGTCAATCAATCTTCCTAGCCTTTTCCCAACTATCTTGGGGTCGGCTTCCAGTCTAACCGGATGCAGCTGAATACCAGTATTTTACATGGAGCGACTGCCTATCTGACCTCCACAACCCAGTAACTGGGTAATACGATACCTCTTGGTAAAGACTGGTGTCAGACTTTCGGGCTTCTAACGACTCGTAACGACTGTCAAAGATCCACAAATGACAGCCGGGACCAACGGCTTAATGTGCTTTCCGAGGCACGGAGGAGTCTCGGTATGTAAAGATGGTCACCCATCCACTGACCAACCCCGGCAAGCGTAGCTTAACCTGATGGATCGACCCGTGCGGCTTGTTATTACTTAGCCACGAGCTCCTCCTAAGTAGTGATTAGTATAATAGAGATTTACAAATTGTGATTTTAATTTGTCATCAAGACTTTTTCTTGCAACGTTTGGCAAAGCTGCCATATTATTAATAAAATCTGTCAAGTGCGAGTCGGACTCGCACACGAAGGGTTCCATACCATGTCGTACAAGATTTAACACTATGAATTTTTGTAATACTTTCGTAAAGGTAACAACAGAGGCGCTATAAAAAAACAAAGATTTGTAAAGAAATTGTCTAATTTTAATGAGAAAATGTTGTTGTGTTAAAATATAGGTGTAGGAGTATATTTCATTTATTTTAAGAGAAAAATATTAAGTTAACTTTATCCAGTAACATGCATTAACTAAAGTCAAAGTTATTTATTTGCTACTAACATAGTATTGGTAGGTATAAATAGGTATATATGGTAGGTAAGCAGGTAGATATGTAGGGTAGGTAGGGTAGGTTAGGTACCTACCTACCCTGGTAAGAAGGGTAGGGTAGGTAATTAGGTAGAAATAGGTAATTAGGAAAGGTAGATGCGCCGTAGATAAGTAGTGCTAACCGTGCGAAGCCAGGCCGGGTAAAGCTAGTTACTTATAAATAAAAGGATTTCTCTTGCTACATCAGACTATATTGTACAAAATAGAATGTAAGTAGTACGCCAAATTTTAATTATAACTGTGCGTTTGCACTGGCGAAACATTCACAACAAAACATGTTGGAATCTCTATTTTCTGTCAATTTTTCATACAATGTTTGACAGGAACTAGAGATTTCAACATGTTTTGTCGTGATGTTTCGCCAGTGCAAACGCACGGGTCAATACAGGTATTTATTTATGTTATTTTTGATAGTCATACAGAAATCTATTATTTCTTACTTATTATTTTTACACATCCCATCGGACTATGAGAGTGAGGGAAGAGAGAGTGCACTCGTGTCTGCGCACACACTTGTGCACTATAATATCTCCCGCGCCGAAGGCCAGTCTCCGTTGAGATTGGCCGCCATGACCGAATATTTTTACACCAATAATTTTTCTCAATATGAAATTGTATCCACAACGGTTTAAGCTAGGTAACTGAATAGTACACTGTATGTGCCAGCATTCATTTCAATGTTACTGAATATATTGTCTATTGGAGTGTAGTTTTGACACGAGGTACACACATCAACACCGTCTAGGGATACTTTGAAAAAAGTCGATAAAGTTCTTAAACTCAAAAAATACTGGCCGGTTTTAAAATCTTGTGAAGAAAGTTTATTTTGTAGACCTTTTTGGATGATCGAAATTTAAATGATCGAAATAGTATATGCTGCCATGATAGTAGGTACTTACTAATTCCATGTCATTACTCCGACTATTAAATAGTTATCTGTGGAATTTATATCGCATAATATTAGCATGAAATACAAAATTATTACTTTAAGTTGCAGAAAATCGCCCATATTATATAAAATACGTTATGAATCGGCGTTTTTAGTATTTGTTGATTATAAACAGTATATGTTACATGATACACACAAGTTTCAAATTCCTAATTTGTTTAGTTGTTGAGATAGAGCTCGTACAAAAATGGTCTAAAACAGACAACTTCTACGGCCCCCTAATTCATCATTTTTGAAGATAAAAACAAATAAAAAATATATTTATTCTCTACTCGATGAGCTCTAGAAAATGATATCCCACATGCCAGGGTCAGATAATTTTTTTTTCAAAAATTAATTTTATTGTATGGCGACCCCCCTTTATTTTTTAATTTTATTATTTGTTGCTCTTACGGCAATAGAAATGCTCAATCTGTGAAATTTTCAACTGCCTACCTATTACGGTTCATGAGATAGAGCTCGCTGACAGACAGACGGACAGCGGAGGCTTATGAATAGGGTTCCGTTTGTCACCCTTCGGGTACGGAACCCTAAAAACCACACCCTGTATATTAATAGTCTTATTGTGAACCTATCCTTTGTTTGCGAGACTCAGCGGTTAAGGGTTAAGGAGGTAAATATTTAGAATATTTCGCTACGTAATCTCTTTAGAAGTTGGAGATAGTTCCGAAGTGGTAGTGAAAGTCTTTTCGTGGTCAAAGTGAGGGTTAATACTGTTTTATTTTTGCTGAGCTGATTGGCATTGAATTTAGTTGAATATTATATAATTTTCAACTAAATTCAATGCCAATGCATTGAATTTAGTTGAAAATTATATAATATTAACCTTTATTTCTGACAACTGTTGAGACTTTAGCCTGCATGGCGTTTCCATGCAAACTCCGAGAGTATTTTATAAATTGATAGGATTGATAACATTATGCGATAAACACTATTTTCAAATTGAGAGGAATATAAAATAATAGAGACGGTATCATGATGTAAAAAAACGTAAAAATACTAGAAATAATTACGAAATTAAAATAAATAAGTATTTTATTTATTCAAACTGGTACTACTATGCTGTCTTAAAGTATGTCCAGCGTTTAACCTAAAACCCTGTTTAATATCATAATCAGCTTATTAATGTTCCCACTGCTGGGACACAGGCTTCCTCTTTGTGAGAGGGAGTGGGCTGTAATCCACCACGCGGGCCCAGTGCGGGTTGGTAGATGTAACATGTCTTCGAATTTGGTTTAGGTCATGCCGGCTTCCTCACGATGTTTTCCTTTACCGTTTTGAGATATATATAATATCAATCAATCTGCCTAGCCTTTTCGCAACTATTTTGGGTTCAGCAGCTAAATACCAGTATTTTACATGGAGCGACTGCCTATCTGACAACCCAGTAACTGGGTAATACGATACCCCTTGTAAAGACTATTGTCAGACTTTCGAGCTTCTGACGACTCGTAACGACTGTCAAAGATCCACGAATGACAGCCAGGACCAACGGCTTAACGTGCTTTCCGAAGCATGGAGGAATCTCGGTATGTTAAGATGGTCACAAATTCATGGACCAACCCCGGCAAGCGTAGCTTAACCTGATGGATCGACCCGTGCGGCTGTTATTACTTAGCCACGAGCTCCTCTGAGATATAATAGCACATTCTAAAAATTAATCTCAGTTCACATAGCTCTCTCACGATCTAGTTGGTACACGCAAATCATTAGAGCATTTAATAGAGAAGCAATGGGTCATAGCTTAACACTCGATTACATTTCACTCCTCTAGGGAAATAGCTTGAAGCAATTAACAAGACATACGTTGATTGGTATTCTGATTAGTTAGAGATGTTTTGTAATGTACACTTTGTAGGATGTTAACCGTTTTGAATGTACTCGTACACTCATATCCTAAAATAGATCCTTTAGCTAAACGGCAATGTAAAATAGTGGCCACCAAATGGCTCCTAAGCCTTGATTATTATCAATACGGAACAAATATTGGATATTTTAAAAAAGAATTAACATACCGAAAGCACATCTACACACACCCTAAATATACACTACACACACCACTCACATTCACGTACTATACCTACACTACATTACATAAATTCACTCCCTCTCATATAAAGAAGAGGCTCTGTGTCCCAGCATTGGGAACATTATAGGCTGATTATGCGTGTAAACGGCAAAACACTTGGTTTCTATGGAAACTGTTCACAATCCCACCTCTAGCGATAGCCGAGGGATCTCAGTACTCTGTGATCATAAATTCAAAATTCAAATTAATTTATTTCACATAAACCTACATGGGCAATTATGAAACGTCAGAAGCTACGCACGATCATGACAATACAAGCTGTTCTTCGTAAACATTATCCTTCATAGAAAACGGAAGAAATGACGTTTTTCGAAATCTTAGGCTGGTTTTCCTCTCACGCTGACCGTCGTCGGCGCTGATAAGACAATGTTTATAAAGTTTAGAATTCTTATGAAATTACGCCAACCGCTCAGCGCTGACGTCTGAAGTTCATACATTTGTAGTGTCAGCGCCGACGGTCAGCGAGACTCTAAAACCAGCATCAGTGTATGTTAGTGCGCAACAGTCTCGAGTGCGCCACAATTATGCACGGATGTGGAAGGTTTATCTACTGGCTATAGGTAATTATTTCAAGGTGCTGCCAAGAAATAATACTGTTACTTTATTATACTGTGCTATAGCCTAAAACAAACTCAAACACAACACCGTTGGAAGAAGACAAAATTAGTTTTTAGAATATTTAATACCTACAAAGTTTTCAAAAATTTCGTCGAGCGTCGCAAACTTGGTATTTTGTATGGTTCTCAAAGGGATTTTGCTGTACGAAAATAGCGTATTTTTAGTCTAAAAGCGGCCAAGAAAATTGTTAGTTACTTGAGGGTATTTCGAAGTCTCGTTGGTGATTTGTCACTAGTGTTTCTTGAGCAATCTTTCTCTTTGTTTTCTGGGCCTCTTGCCAAGACTTTCGAGGAACTGAGAATGAGACTTATGAGTCGTGATTGTTTGTTCAGAGAGGATTATGCCAAGAAAATGGGCAGAGTTCGCTGGTGTTCTTTAAGTGTTAAATGATTTTCATCTCATTGAGAAAATGTGGAGAGCGGTTCTCTTAAGAGCATACAGAAAGTGGGCAACGTCGGAAATAGCTGTCAAATATTTCGTTGTTTTGATCAATTTGCCAATATTACTGTATGGAATACGAAATATACTTTATGAAAGTCGGAATAAACTTCGAAAAACTATCACTCAAACTCAATGAATTTATTTCAAATAAACCATTTACAGGCACTTTTAAATTGTCAACTCAAACATTTTGAAGGGAGCTAAATGATCCAACACACGCGCCACCATTAGCGGGGCTAGCACAGGGCGTACCCAAGACGTGTGTGACAAGACATGATAAATTTTATCATGTCTTA
Organism: Conistra vaccinii; assembly: GCA_948150665.1. Lineage (NCBI taxonomy): Eukaryota > Metazoa > Arthropoda > Insecta > Lepidoptera > Noctuidae > Conistra > Conistra vaccinii. The sequence continues at coordinate 13,911,286 of OX411341.1, read as the reverse complement.
CAATTTGTCTTAAATGCTAGCACGGGTCTTACAATCTTCAGCAGCTCCAACAGTATTTGCCAGAGCCCCGCCGTTACCAATTAGTAACAGTGGGTTTTTAGCAAAATGAAAAGCTTAATCAATTAGTCGTGGCTGTGGAGCAGGACCAGCATTGAGCCAAGCTTTTTATCAGCGATATAATCCCCAACTTATAATATGCCTGCCTGCATAGTGTGCGTTTTACAGCGAGCACTGAGTCGAAGGTTAATTCTTGAACTAAAGTAAGAACTCGTTTACAAAAGACGGTTTGTGCCAAACCTATGACCCGGTACAGTAAAGTATAACCACCATTTTTAAACGATTTCTTAACATCACGTCGGCCCTTTGCCAAGATGTCGGCCCTGCTGTAAAGAACTACCCATGCGCTCATTATGAGCAAACACATAAGTTGTTTTGTCTCTTTTCGTCGTGCGTGACAAGGTTTATGATTTTGGCAAGAAAGAGCTGCCAAGTTCTTGCTTAGTAAGCTGAATTATAATTTTATTACAAGAATTGTGCCCGATGGAATTTAGTATCGGCAAAAATTATGAAATTCCAAACACACTTTCAACCCATATTAATCTTTTGGGGAAGAATTTTCAAATATTTCTTAGTGAGGAACAAAAACACTAAGGAAGGATTTTTGAAAATTCATCCGGCTTCGTTGTACCTTCGTTATAAAAGTAACTCTTCTACAAAATTTAATGCTTCTAGACTCAAAGGTTTAGGTTTTGCGTTGTCTATCAGGGAATGAATGAACTTAAGATTTTATTATGTAGATTAGCTTCCGTCAGCCGCTTTACCCGTTTATAATCTATAGCCTTCTGCTACACACGTTGTCTACATTTACTTTCATCTACTTTCCTTCGCAGGTATGTTGGAAGAGATTTATTTAGAAATAAGCATTGCCTTTGTACCTATTTTTCTGTTCCTTTCTTTTTGTCGGTTTATTTTTATTTAACCATTAATGCACAGCACACGCATAAATGGTTATATAAAAATAAACCGAACATTTCTCTAATAAAAGTCCAAACTATTATCAATAAAAAATACAACATCATTACTAATAAACCAAGTTTCCCCAAAGACATTATTTCCTATTCAATGTTTCAGAAGGTTCTTAGCCACTATTTTAACGACAGACTCGCGACCTGCTACTGAATAAAATATCGCACAGTCGGTTCTCGGCAGTTAATGCCACAACTTTTCGGGTACATTTCGACCTCGTTGGAAGTTTTAATAATAACTGGGTAACATTGTTTTTGATGCTGGTTTCATTGATTTTTGGGTTTCGTACCTCAAAAATAATGAATATGAGTTTTTGTTGTAGGATATTCTGTGATTTGTTTATTGAATTTGATATTAATTAATCTAAAATACCTTACTGAATTTGTAAATACTTAATTGAATAATTTATTATGATTCTGAATTTAATTTTAAAATTAATTTACCTACCTACTGTAACTATTATGTATGCCACTGGCAAAACAGAGAGCCAACAGAATTTTTACTGAAGACCAAATGTATGTACCTACCTGCGTTTAACAAATAAATAATCATTCATTCATTCATCCATTCACTCAATGTTTTGTCAATTCGTAAAAATCATGAGAAGCAGGGGTAGGTCGGTAGTAAAAAATAAACGAGAAATACTAAGCTGGCCAATTGTATTGCTGAAAAGATTACGATTAATCAAGAGCATAATACAATCCTAACTGAAATATAAAGTAAGGACCTACTCTCATTAGTAAAACCATGATTTACCTAATTAGTACCTACAATACAAGAGTCTTCACATCAAACTGAGATACAGTCATTATGAGAAGCCTTAAGCCGTGCCAATCTCGCTAACACTGGTAACAGTTTAATTCCAGCATGTCTGTGCTAAGACTTAGGGTATGGTCACATAAGAATAGTCAGCACGCTAGTGTGTAATAATTATAATTTGAAAATGTATTCGAAAAAAGAAAATAGGGCATCAAAGTAAGTTATGTCAAGGATGATAATCGTTATAAAATAAACAGCCCCATAATTTATTTATTAAATTGATACACAGAAAGAAAGAAATCAAAAGTATTTACTTGGGAACACGCACAACGTGCGCATGCATATTATTTTGTTTTGTTGGAGTTCAAAACTAGCCGGAAATTTATCCAAAACATGGATAATTAGCCTATAATCAGAGTATAATGTTCCCACTGCTGGGACACAGGAGGCCTGTGTCCTCTCTTTAAGAAGGAGTGGGCTGTAAATCTTTTATCTACCACGCGGGCCTAGTCCGAGTAGGTAAATGTCACATGACATGTCTTCGAATTTTTGGTTCTAGGATATACCGGTTTCCTCACGATGTTTTCCTTCACCGTTTTTAGAGCGATGGTGATGAAATTATTTACACAAAGTAATGCGCCTGCTTGGGTTCGAACCCACGACCTACAACTCGTAAGTCGGAGCCGTTACCACTAGGGAATGCAATCTCGTCTCGCTGAGATCCCGATCTCGCGAGATCCCGGCCATATTTTACGAGATTGTATCTCGTCAAATTTCGTACGAGATCTCGCGAGATAACGAGATCGACAAATGCAGCGTGACGACGTGTATTTCATAGCGCGGCTGCGCGCGAACTGAATCCTGGCCGGCCGTGCGTACATAACTGCCTCTCAACTGTGGTTCCCACAAGTGTTGAGGCAGAACGAGCTTTTTCAGCAGCAGGGTATTTGGCATGCAAAATCAGAAGTCGTCTGTCAGATGATACTCTCGACATGATGTGTTTTTTGAGAAGCCATTTTCAGACAAACTAACTTGCCTTTCCGTACCTTGATAACTTCATCTGACTTCTACTTTAAACTTCTTTATTTAAGAACTTGTGAAGTTAAGTTTTTGTTTTGTTGTATTTATTTACCATAAGTAATGTTCCTATTACTCTTAATTATTGAAACTAAAGTAATAATTTACAAAAGACTAAATATAGATAATTATTGTTTTGTTACCAATATTGTAAGAATTTGAACTGATTAGCTACAGTAGGTATAATAATTATAGACATAAACAAGTGTTATGTTAGAGACAAAACAATAAGTACTCTGTTGATTTTTAAAATAAAACTTACTTTATTTTTATAACTAAGCAACGCAGTTTCTATTTAATTACATATCATGTCAATTACTAGTTCTTAAAACAAGCATTTGCATATGTTTTAATTGCGATTCTCCCAATCTCGCGAGATCCCGTAATTTGCGAGATCTCGCGAGACTGGGTTTTGAGTCTCGCGAGATCTCGCTAGGCGGAAATTTCGTACGAGATTGCATTCCCTAGTTACCACGCAGTCACCACTGCTGTCAAAACATGAATGTGAGCAAAACCGTTCGTTATCGTAAGCATCAACATACGAACTGGAAATTGTGTTTACAATGTAGGTAGCTAGTAGTGGCTTACTCCCCCAATGCGGACTTTACCTTAATCCTGTTAACTCGGTACAGTATTGTGTGTATCGTGGATATTACTGTGTATTTATGATTATGTTTCTCGTAAGCCTACTGCCTAGCTCCGATTGAACGTGTAGGGATTCAGCTAATAGGAATTTACTTCTGTATAGACAATATTATTGATATGAATCAATCGACTTGGTCTATTTAATTTCTGGATATCGGAATCTCACGAATTGTATCATTATACCCTGTTAACATTTAAGTTTTTTTAAGTCTTAATTATTGAGTTACACAAGGTCATATTAAGTTAGCTAGCAAAACCCCGCAGACGTGGTGAGTATCAATATTCTAATGATGATAAAACATAAAAGAATACACATTTGAACTCTTAATTTCAAATAACTTTAGCGGCATGAGGAACAGGGTGTAAACTCAAACTCCAACGTCCTGTCTAAAAAAGAGAGGATCCTTCGACCAGACGGGTGTCGTGCCTAGCTAGCCTAACGATTGATGTCGGAAAGTTATATAATATAATGATCGCGTGGTAAACTCTGTTTGCGCAATGCAGGATTTAGTGTAAGGTCAGGTATTTTGATGCTTAGTTCGCCATAACTATAGGTGACTACGGAGTCAAAGGTAGTGTAGTTAATTGAATCGATATCATCACTTCTGCGAAGTTTCGCTAGCTAAATTGATTTGACCCTGTATATTTAATTAAAATCGGGACAGAAGTAAAATTAAAAGAATATTATTATTTATAATTCTCGAATAATCCTAACTTAATATTATAAATGCAAAAGTGAGTTTGTATGTTTGTTTCGCTTTAACGCAAACACGGCTGAACGGATTTGTATGAAATTTGTCACATGGGTAGACCATGACCTACGTTACGACATTAGATACTTTTTAACCCGATATTACAACAGGATCGAGACGTATGCGGGTGAAACCGCGGGGCGCAGCTAATTTTGTATTTTAGATGATAGTTGCGAAAAAAAAGCACTGCTAATAGACCTTTGTGGTTGACCGTACCGTAGGTATAAAAAAAAACAACGGGTTGCACTCTGGGAGTGCCGGCAGAAGTGAAAACTTGAACATTAACGTTGTGCATTTTTGAATATTTTGGATATTATAATTTCGCACGCATTGCTTTATTTATCAGTATAAAAGTACTATAATTTATGTGGTTAAATACAATATTCATTAGTAGTAGTAGTAGTATATTTATTTATTTTCAAAATATAGTTTAACGAAAATAAACAATTTATTTAAACACTTATCATGAAGTATATTTTGACTGCTTTTTTTTACCCATCAATATGGGTAAAATATCTTACCTCGCAATATTTACGTAATGTCAAATACTATTTATTTGATATTTACTTTATCGGTTGCTAGGCAATGGATCTTACGGTCACGTCCTGACGCGAGTTTAACATTTTTTACCCATCCAAAAAAGTGCATAACGCCGCTAAAAAGTTTTCACATCAAAACAGACATATTCAAATTCAAATATTTATTGGAACAAAAACATTTTCACAAATTTTGGTGTTTGTTAACATTGTATGGGATAATTCATCATCACCTGTCTAGCCTTTTCCCAAGGGGTCAGTTTTAAGTCTATCCGGATGCAGCTGAATACCAGTATTTTACATGGAGCGACAACTTATCTGACTTCCACAACTCAGTTACTGAGTAACACGAAACCCCTTGGTAAGACTGGTTGTCAGAGTTTCGGGCTTCTGACGACTAACGACTGTCAAAGGTACGAATTACAGCCGGGACATGCTGCACGAGGCACGGAGGGTCTAGGTATGTAAAGATGGCCAGCCATCCACGTACCAACCGCAGCAAGCGTAGCTTAATCTATTATAATTATGACCTAAAATACGAAAAATACACGAGGCAATGTCTAAAACTAAAGTAATCGTTTGAAATCTCCATTTTATTTACGTAGTTTTTCACTCCACGCCACATTTTTTACTATTCCGTAAGTGTTTTCAGATAAAGACAGATTTCGTTTAACTTTAACTTAAAATGAAGAGTTTCCTAGTCTCTACATTTAAATTTAAATTAAGATTTAATTCGTTCTTTCAAGAGAGAAATCTTTTCTAGATTCGATTTTAAAATTGGTGGAAATGGAGGAAGGTTTTTGGCATGAAGCCAAAATGGTTGAGAGCAATAAAGAAAGCTTACATTGTAAATTACATAGTAAGCTAACGTCTTATTTCTGACAATTTAAAGTAAAGAATAGATAAAACATTACAAGTCGTTTTTTTTAGCGGCGTTGCGCGTTGTGCACTTTTTTGGGATGGGTAAAAAATTTTAAACGCGGGTCAGGACGTGACCGTAAGATCTGTTGCCTAGCAACCGACAAAGTAAATATCAAAATAAATAGTCTTTGACATAACGTAAAGATTGCAAGGTAAGAAATTTTACGCATATTGATGGGCAAAAAAAAGCAGTCAAAACATACTTCACTCATCCTCGTTAGAAAAGGGAGGATCCTCCGACCAGACGGTTGTGTTGTCTGGCGGGCAACTGCCCGAAATTTGATGTAGGCTAGTATTATATAGCTGTCGTTCGCGCGGTAAACTCTAATAGCGCGATGCAGGATTGTGTGACGTCATGTGTTTGGTGCGTAGTAACCGCTAAATAACCATTAGTCGTGTGGAAGCCTGCCTATAAATCCTAGAATGAAAAATTCAAAGACATGTGAAATTATCAAACCCGCACTGGGTCCGCGTGTGGGGAGCGACCGACTCCCTCTCACAGAGAGGAGGCATGTATCTCAGCAGAGGGAACGTTATAGACTGATTATGCAACTCAATTAATATTTCATCTATTAACACACCCATTTACACAGAGGTATCCTCAATACCTTTCCTTACTAATAAATTATGCTTCAAACCCTTACAAATTAACCCATTTGTGTTACTGTTTGATAAACCTCAAGGTAATTCACGGTAAGCGAGAATCTAGGGATTTTCAAACTGTTACCCTTGTGACCTTGTCCCTATACATTTACAAACCTGAATAGATATTGATGCCGATTCGAAATTTTGAAACCGGAATCTTATCAATAAAATTCAAAAGTCATTTACTCAAACTAGGCTACGAATCAATTATTGATTCGTTCAAAATTTCGAATCGGCATCAATATCTATTCAGGTTTGTAAATGTATAGGGACAAGGTCACAAGGGTAACAGTTTGAAAATCCCTAGATTCTCGCTTACCGTGAATTACCTTGAGGTTTATCAAACAGTAACACAAATGGGTTAATTTGTAAGGGTTTTGAAGCATAATTTATTCGAACGTCAAAATTACTTGAGACAGTCCCCCAAAACGCTTTATTCGTATATAATATCTAGATATACCACACTAGCTTTTGCTAGGGATTTCGTCCGAGTGAAAGTTCTTGTTCCCCTAGCCACCCCGTCGCATCGCATTGCCTGCCTGCGCTATTTCTTCGTTTTCGCTTAGCGTTCTTTCCACCTCTTTTATTTTTGCTCAGCTCCTAAGGGCCGTAACGTGATGAAGAAATTGTGCCATAAAATGCAAAAAGATTTGTTCAAATCCAACGAGTAGTTCCAGAGGTTTTTGCGTTTTCTAACAAACGAACTATAAAACAAACTTTTCAGCTTTATTAAACGAGTTAGATTTTGGCCATATACGACTCATCATCATTTCACCCGAAAGACGTCCACTCCTGGACATAGACCTCCCCCAAGCACCGCCACTTCGACCGGTTCTGTGCAACCGCATCCAGCGGATTCCTGCGACGTTCACAAGGTCATCGATCCACCTTGTGGGAGGCCTTCTAACGCTACGTCTTCCGTCGCCACTCTAGAACCTTTCATCTGTTCTACGAGCAATGATCCCGGCCCATTGTCACTTAAGTTTGGCAATTCTTCTGGATATGTCGGCTACCTATACGACTATTTGTGTAAAATATTTTCATCATTATCATAGGTAGCCTTGTTCCCCCCACTGCTGAGTATAGACCTCCTGTCTTTGTGCCATGCTGCCCTGGTCTGTGCGAGTCTCATCCAGGTCTTCCCCGCGATCTTCTGTAGGTCGTCTAGAAAATCATCAGAACGAGTCAGACTCTTACTGACTAAAACCCACCCGTGATCCTACAGTTGCCTGTACGTTGCCAGGGGCCACAGTAACCCTTTATTACTTTCCTGCAACCCCGGCCGGGAGCCTTCCCGTCAGTTGAGCTGACACCTCTTTGAGCTGCGCGTGGAACACAACGCGCCGTTGACCTGGGCCTGGTCCTTATCGGACGGCGAGCTACCCATTGCTCTCCGTACGCAACCCCGCTTCTACGGTGGCCGGAAACCGGCTCGCGATTCCTGACGCCCAGGGCGTATCCTGCGGGTAGGTCGTCTACCTGGCTTTTGGTTTGCTAACGCTCCTTTCTACCGTTTCTCAGCAAACATTCCTTTAAGACTCTGCTCCACCTGCCATCAACATGTCTAGCTAAGTGTCCTGCCCATCTCCATTTCAGAGACGCTACCCGTAGTCCTAAGTCTTGAAACTTAGGCCTACATTTTAAGCCTTAATACCTTAAGTAATTGTATATTATTATACCATTAGTATTAAGATACCTTAATAATGAAGGTATCTAAATTCTAATATATCTCTAGAATCTTAAAAGCGTTTATTCTGAAAGTGGGCACGTCGCAAATAGATGTCAAATATTTCTCTGCTTTGATTATTATTATAACAAAATGAAAAAGGAAACAAAAAACAAGAGACTTTACTGGTTGAACCCTACTACTCCGTCCCCCACCACTCCGCAACAACGTTCGCCGCGTCGTCTCCGTCGTGTCTTGCGCAGACAAGATTTTTTTTCGTGCACCGCTGCGAGCAGTGTACACAGTTATTTTTAACCGACTTCCAAAAAGGAGGAGGTTCTATGTTCGACTTTATGTATGTTTTTTTTTTTTTTTTTTTTATGTATCTTCACCGATATCTCCGCCAATTGTGGACCGAATTTGAAAATTATTTTTTTGTTTGAAAGGGTAAGCTCCCGAGGTAGTCCCATATAAATTTTATTGACTTTGCTTAGATAGTTTTTGAGTTAGCTTCAATAATACATATTTTTCCCACTTAGTTTATATGGACGATATGATGATAACTTCCTGTCACTGTTATTTATTGCAGTTAGTGGTAGTGGGTATTGTGTGGGGTAGGTACCACAACTAAAAAGTGAAAAATAAAAACTTTTTACAAAAAAAATTAAAACCGACTTCCAAAAAAAACCACTACAAAGTGAAAAATAACTTTAATTTCGGAAGTCGGTGGCAAAAAACGAAAATTAAAAAACAAAGACACCGACTTCCGAAATTAAAGTTATTTTTCACTTTGTAGTGGTTTTTTTTGGAAGTCGGTTTAAATTTTTTTTGTAAAAAGTTTTTTCTAGTTACGACACGAATTCTTGCGTAGGCCCGGCGTATTTTCTAGTTACGACACGAATTCTTGCGTAGGCCCGGCGTATTTTCTAGTTACGACACGAATTCTTGCGTAGGCCCGGCGTATTTTCTTACCGTGTACAAGCGCCCTCTGTCTCCTTGGTCTAGGGGTAACAAGCGCTGTTGCTGAACATGAGGTTTGTTGGATTACCAGGTCGAGCCAAGTGTTGTTGGATGTTTCCAGGAATTTCTCAGTAGCACCCCAGAGTCTGGATTTGTACCCGGTTGATAGCAATAGGCTCGCCCACTATTACATGGGACTTAAGAGACAGATACATGCCAGTGACCTTGAGTGGTTAGCTTGCGTGTTCTATACTGAGCTCACGCAACGCGTCGCACATCCAGCCAATAATAGAACTCGCGTATCAAGGAGCGCTGTCACCAATTTGACGCATTATTAATTTATTATACAAAAAACAGAAGGTATTTTAATAAAACTCGTATACTAAAAGATTAATATTTTAATTATCCTTAAAATGGTGAAGGTTTCAGAAAAATACGCTTGACAGCTTTTGCGTAATTCTTAGTTTTTTATCCGCGTTAGACATAACTTTACAAATTAATTTCACTATGTAATGTAAACATAATCTAAAATATTCGTATATTAATTTATTAAGAAAATGCTCTAATTTAACATATATTTTTCCAAGTCATTAACACTACTCGTTTAGACGTAATTCCCGGTATAAAATCATTAAAAGTAGCTTGTCGTCGCCTTAAATATAACTGGTGACATGTAGTGACAGGTGTACCTGCCTAACCCTTTTGAAAAACAATGCGTGATTTTGTTGTTGTAAGTTCCTCAAAACATTATCATTCTACAAAATAATAAACCCTAAATCTCTTCACAACGAAACACCAGTTATTTCCCGAGTCCCAAAATTAGAATAAAATATACAAATCTTCTTTGAAAATAGGTAAACATTTCGCTAATAAGTGTCGGATCCCGACTCAAGCAGGATTTATTTCAGCAGATGTTTCTCTAAATATTGTAAATGAATTTAGTGAAGTTTCAGCTGAAATTGAAAGATAATTTTGACAAAAATTATATTTTGTAGCGAAGGTAAATTGATATTTTGAGAAGAATTAATTGTGATGCTGTTATTTCATGAGGGGTAGGTAACTGCGACAGGCCTGCTTCCCTAGTCTAGTGGTCGCCAGTGTTACTGCTGACCATGAACTCTTGGGTTCGATTCCCGGGTCGGGCAAAGTTAGATTATTGGGTTTTACTATCTGGGATTTTTTCAGTAGCAGCCCGGAATCTGGATTTGTGCCCGTTTGATGGCAAAATATATAAAAAAACTGGCATGTAACTAACTCGGATATGAGCTTGCATTTCTTTTGCGGGGGTACCTATGTGTAGATGGCGTAGTGCACCTTCTGAGAGTATTATTCTACGAGCAGTCCGCCCCGGCTTCGCACGGGTAGCACTAAGAAATACTTATATACGGCGCACCTATCTACCCTACCCTACCTACACCTACATTACTACCTACATACCTACGCCTAACTAGCTGACCCGACAGACGACTTTTGTTTGTATTGGAAAAAGAAAAGTGGGGTTTTTACGTTTTTCCGGCCAATTTTTCCATTAAAAGAACATTCCTCGTAGTACACGGAAAATTGAAAAAAGAAAAAAAAATACTAATTTGGCCCATCCGTTCTTGAGTTTTGCGCTTAGCAACGAACGCATTTAGCTATTCATTTTTATTTATATAGATTATTAAATGTACTTACATTTTTGCCACAGCATGAGCTATTCTCATAAAACACGTTTCCCTAGATGAATTTTTGAATAAAAAGTGTAATGATTAACTTTTTGAATTAATGTCAAAACTTATAGAATGTCACACCTCTTTTCATTATTTCTGCAATAACTCGTATCTCACGTCCACCGTTGAACGTGCCTACTTATCATTGTATTATAACTGTCACCAGGAGACCAAGTTGTGACCTAAATCATAACAACTTACTTTTATCCTGGAAAGCGACCAACTTCGTCTACGTGGGTTTCACTAGGTGAATAATGAATGTAATATTTAGTGAGGGTAAAGGCCCGTTTACACGGAGAAGGTTTCTTGACAGTCCCGTAAATTATACCTACCTACTCGTCTGCCGATTATAATCACAATTCGAACGCGTAAAAAAATCTTGCATACACGACACCTAGATAGTAAAAAGACGCGTCACCGGTTATTGTTATACCGTGAAGTTTTGTATTGTTCGTGTCGCGTCGCGCGACATATTGCGCTGGTCTGAAAACAGCTTAAAGCAAAAATTAAAGCAATACAAACACAAAAAAAAATCAAGCTGGGGGAAAATATGTGTCACATCTACGCAATGCTGCCATCGTTCAGCATAATGCTGTGATACTATAGGAGCGAGCCACAGTGCTAGTTTTCAGCGACAGCCTAACATACCTGCATATGATTTTTCAGCTTGTGTGAACACGAACTCTTCATGTATTTTTATGTCTACCTACTGTCATGAGAGTCTCGTACAAAATAATGACTTTTTTGTCGATTTGACGATTAAATTTTGCCACTCCAGGTAATCAGCGGTTTGATTTTGAGACCAGGCGACGCCATTGTCATTTACCGACAAACGAATAACATAAGTACAGTTGAAGTAAATGGGTCAACGTTTTTTTTTTATATTTTGATTTTCGAACCAAGAAACTATCCCTGTGTAAATGAGCCTTAACCATAAATAAGGAGAAGTTATATTTGGAAGGAGCCCTGTGATTTTAGCTAAGAATAGGACCGATCTGTCAGTCCGTGGGAGGTGGGTGACAGGCGGTAGACGGATTGGTTATGGCAGTATAATCACGGACTGTTTAGGTAATATTACAGGTTTGTTATTGTTAGGAAATATCAATCTTAATGGGTATTATTATTTATGTATTCTTTACTATTTAGGGACTTGTCACACTGGATGCGTAAAATCAATCAAAATATAGCATAAATGTTCGAGTTGACCAGAACGTAGGACGTAGAACGTATACAGTGTGACAAGTCCCTTATTCTGTTATCCATGTGCAGTATTTTCAAGAACCAGAGCCAGGCATCTGGGACATGCTAAACTCTTACTTCTTTTTTCGGAATAATTCATGAGTTTTAAAAGCTGCCTTTTTAAAACTGTGTGCAAAAACTTAAACTGAGATGCCCGATAAGAATTACGTTACGTAAACCACTAGAAGCAACTTTAACTAAATCTTCTTGAGAACATTGATGAGATGAATTATTTTTTATCAAAACCAAAATGTAATATTATCATTTATTACAGATCTTTAGCGAATAAACAAAAAACAACGAGCGTCAACGAGGACGATGACGGATCAAACTAACGACAGTAGATACTACTATGGCAATGTAATGTCATTTCTCGTTGACGTCCCTTTAACGCTGCGGTGGACAAACACTGTTAAGCCTTGACCTTTTTTTATTATACATTCGATTTTCCTACCAGAAAAACGAAGTCCTTTGGAGCCTCCGAACTCCAAATCACCTACTTTTCTAAACATTTAGGATACTTATTTGCATATTTTATTTTCTTCGTGCAAAGTAAGAAGTTTTCGCTTTATAAGCGTCGTGGAGACACTTCGAGCGATACATTTCCAGTATAAACTGACCTCTACGGAAAACCTATTTTTTTTTGGTTTTCTGCACTGTGAGCATGACCACAATAGAAACGGGTTTTGTCGACGGAAGAATAGACAAACAATCTCAATCTATAATTTTGTCTATTCTTCCGTCGACAAAACCCGTAGAAAACCCATTTCTACAATAAACTATATTTAAATAAATAAGTAAGCCAATACAGCGTGTATTAAAAAGATGGCATCTTATTTAAGGGTATGTGACCATCAAACTGTACAGTTTTCTCCACGGAACCAACATCGCTGTCACGAAAAAATTACAATCACTGTCCCATACAAAACCATGTTTGGGACGGGTAATTATTTCACGATCTTTTTCTTTTCGTGTGGTTAGTGACTAACCTGGTGTCAGACGTTTAAAGCAACCCATAGGCCTCTGATTTGGCTTCAGATGCCGTCGAGAACGACAACACGGTTTCTTCACGATGTTTTCCTTCACCGTTTTTGAAGCAAGTGATAATTATACAATACGCACATGAATCTGAAAAGTCAAAGGTGCGTGTCTTGGGTTCGAACTCGAAACCTATGACCGGTCACACCAGTAGGCTATCATTCCTCTCGCGATAATGATGTTAATCAGAGAGACTAGAATCTTTTTTTTATTTTTATAAAATAAATTGAAATAAATTATTTGACTTTGTCTTTGACTTTGAATCCCATGAAGAAAATTGTTCAGTTTGACCACACCCTTAAACATGACCATACTTTGAAACATGCTGTATTACAAGGTCAGCTTATACTGGAACTGTATAGCTAGATGTGTCGTTGCGTATTTCCCTTCTTGGCACTGCCGACGTATTAATATTTAAGTTCGAGACCAAACTGCTCAATTCTCAATATACCCGGCTATTCTATTATGTATAAATGATGCTATATTTACAATTTATTGACTTTACTTTAGGGATACTGGAATATATTCTGCTAAAGTTTTATGTGAGAATTGATATTTTGGCACGGAAAGATGCGACAGTCTTTTGTTTTGGCAAACATTTTAATCTCTCCCTCACGTCCTTACTTTTCTCTGTATATATTGACGCAACCAAGTGTCGCGTTATTATTCAAAAGTTTTATGACACAGTATATGTACGAGAGTTTGTGCTCAGATAACAAATATTGTAAAATAATAACAGCAGTACTCTCTCAAATATTTGCCCTTTCAGAAAATACTTAGACTGTACAGGATGAAAAAAAACAGATTTCTCATGCCCCCATGTATGTTCCACGATTTTTGATAGTTTTCGAGTTACCATAATTTTTGTTAATTTCTAGAAAATATTAAGGGAACCGCTTTAAATAATTCTATCTTTTTTTTACACGGCTTTTTCACAAATTTATTTTTAAAATTTTTGTTTATATTAATAATATGATATTATTATACATGATGGACCAAAAATACACGTCATAAAAAAAATATAGTATCCTCATGTCTAGGGGTATTCGAAAATACCCCATGTATGTTCCCCGATTTTTTGTAGTTTTCGAGTTATTATTTTAATGTGTGTTTGTGTGTGTGTGTTTTTTGATTATGTAATGTATTTTAATTTAATTTTGTTTACCATGTTATTTCAGATACAATTTATTGTTCATGAATAATCAAACAAATCCCTAGTTCCTATAATAATCTTACTACCCGCTACAAGACTGTCACTTTCTAACGTTATCTACGCCAATACCATAGTATAGTTTTTATGGATTGTAATCTTAGAAACATTTGATAGACTTATTATCACTTTACGATGTCAAGCAATATTCTATTGCCAATAAAGATGATATTTTCGACTATATAATTAACTTACTAAATAAGGCACAGGTAATAGAAATGAAACTGTAATGGCTTCAGGAATACAGGCAAATTATACCATTTAGTTTCAAATGGACTATTAAGACTAAGGCCGTAAGCTCAGCTATTACATTGTAAATTAAATTTTATTACCGCTACTTAGTGTTGCGTCTTTCCTAGTTTGTATTGTTAAAGATAATTGGCGTTAAGATTGTAATTTTATCTTAATTAGACTTCATTTTTATGATTTGAGTCTTTGCTTATAGTATTTTTATTTCACAAAGCAACGCGCGCTTTACTTGTGGTTACCAAGTGTACAAACACCCTGTGAATATGTGTCTAAGCACAGGAGCTCTCGGTATCGTCCGAGACAATGGCGAAGTCGGAAGTGAGTGTGTGTGTGCGTGTGTGTTTTATGTGCTGAAGCTACTCGTCTTCACGCACACATTCACAGCGTGTTCGTACACTTGGTTACCACAAGTAAGGAGCGCGTCGATTCGTGTTTTAAAAATACTATATCTACTCATTACGTTGAGTGACAATGTAACTTACAAACTCTGTACTGTATCCACTAAGACACAAATCAATAGACCTACGTATATTCGACCATATAACTGGTTTGCCACTTTTGACAAAATCTCCCAGTAACTTTAATCTTCACTTAGGTCGAAATTAAACTATGCAACTGCCACATTGGTCTTAAACCAAAAATATACCTTAAAAGTTTATGATGTCATTCAACTTTAGGGTGATAAAGCAATAGAGGAAGTTTATAGCTAGCCGTCACGTACGTCATTACAACGGGATTTTGAAAGCTAGACGGTTTCGTAACATTACGTATAACCTAAAAAGGAGAAATTGATTGGAGCTACGTCGAGCTTCCTGAAGGAAGGAGTTCTTAAATTACCTATTCAACTTAAAGATAATTTTTGTACCAGTAGGTACGACAAAAACAAACATTAATTATTCTACAAATTCAGAAATCTATTAAGTTCGGACACTAATTACTTCCCTAATAACAAATTTGAAAAAAAGTATATGCAAAAAACAGAGATACCTATTTTTTCCCTTCGTCCAAGTAAGTCCTCTAATTAAACCTCACAAGGGAAGTAAAAGTAAAATTCCGGAGTAATAATTCCGAACTTTTACAAAAATATAAAACAATTTATTATGCCTTGGGGCGGAACGCTAATCTCTGAATCCAAGAGGAAAATTTTACACATTCCAATGTAACTTTCATATGCAGAGTGGAGAGTTTTATCTGGACTTGCGTGAATAACTTGTATCCGAGTGAAATGAAATGAAATGAAATGAAATTGTTTATTCTGTAAATAGGATATTGGAATCACTTTTACACGTCATATTAAAATGTATGTTAAAAATTAGCTAGATGAGTGGTTCCCTATCCATTTGCATAAAATTTTAAGACCTAATATAACTTAGCATAATTTTGTTTGGCATAATTATATTTTCGCATAATGTAGTTACGCATAACAGCTTACGCATAATTTTTTTAAGCATAATTTCTCTAACCATAATAATGATTAAGCATAATATTCTAAAGCATAAAGAAGGATGCCCATTGATGGCCCGAGAACGCCCACCAATTTACGTTTATGTAAAAAAAACATCGTTATTTCTAGTTATCTAACAAGATATTCATTTATCCGAACAAGATGGGAACATTTTTGCACAAATAAAAAGTACCGAAACGATAAATACGTGAAAATAATTCCCTTTTGTGGATAAAATCAGCAGTGCTGCCAATAATTATTAATTCCGTTCACGAAATAATCGATTATGTTTTCATGGATGTTTTACTTATAATATCAGATCCGTAATGCTTATTATTCGATGTATTCAAACAAATACGTTGTTATGTTTTTACTATTGATACTAAATGAACAAGCGAATTGATAGTTGATATAATAATGAATGCATAGGATCATAACAAAAACGCTACTACACATTTTAATTACATATAATTCTTTAGCTGTTCAGCACAATAAAGATAGAATATGTTAAAGAAAACATATTTACAAAGACGTTCATAACTTCTTAACCTTTAAACTCCCGAGGCAGCCGCAAGGCTGCCGCAAACTATTTGTCCTTCAAACCCCGAGGCGGACATACGGCCGACGCAGGTACACACGGTTTAAATCTCTATTTCTACTATGAAATTAGGGCTAAACTGGTCGGTGAGCAATTTAACTCTATGGCCTGACGGATATTCTCGTCAACTAAATCATTTAATTATTAAATTCCCGTTCGTCCCACCAGGGGGACGACGGCAGTGGGACGAACGGGAATACACCCTTTTTAACGATTTTTATCATAAAAACCAATATCCAAAAATATCAATAGCCAACATTGGAAAAAAATTTTGAAACTGACTGATGTCGCACGTCACACGCAGGTAAAACGTTATAGTCACGAGTGCGCGCTCGGCATCGTATTTCGTTATTTTTTATTATTTTTGTGTGTAAATCGACGGGAAGTGTTGTTATTTCCATAAGTAGTTTCTACATACATCGTGGTAGATAAATATTTGCACTAACTAGCATCGTTTATTAAATACCTATTTTGATCCGACCAAAAAAAACGTCGGGAACCCGTGAGTGAAAAAGTGAATGTGATTATTTTGAGTTTTGTGTGTGTTTCGTGTCGTGTAATCGCTGGTAAGACTTTATTTTATTTTTTAATATTAGGTACTTAATCGTTTTATTATTTGAACTAAAATACACTGTTTATCCATTTTTTTTTACCAAATAATGTTACGTCATCAGAGTTGACGTCGTTAAGTTTAAAGAGTCACAGTGGCGATTATAATTTTGTATTAAAATTAGGATTCGATAAAAAAATCGATATCGATCTATCAATTTTTTGTGTGTGGTGTGGCAACATTGAATTATGCCGGCCGGCTGTCAAGTCAATGTCAATGTCAAATCACAAATCGACTTTCTTTGTTTTCGTTTGCATAATTATTTTCTTGCGAATTTGTTATTTTAACCATCGAATACGCTTATTAAATGGACTCCGAAGATTCTTTGAACCCTGAGCCCTGACGACCACGGCCTGAACATGGATTCCGCTCCCGCTTCTAACGATAACCTCAGCACGAACTTTGACTCGATATCCACAAATTATGAAGACCCCGGCATTGTCGCTGGCCCGAGTACTTCCGTTCCCTAAGTAATTCATTCAAAAGGTCATTTACGCTGTGTTAATTGTGGTTTAAAACGTCACGAGAATACGAAGGCATTTCTTGGAAATAGCAGAAAGAGCAAAATGTTATACAACAATTCGACACAACAGGTCAGTATCATGTCTTCCTCTGAGAAATGATGTTTAAATAAATAGACAGAGTACCTACTATCAAAGTTAGTGTTGTTTTAGGATATCTAATAATTATGACTTGTTTATTAGGTACAAGTGTCGAGTGACAGTTTAGTGTGCGAACAACAAAATGTACAGATCATGGACAAGTGTGCATCAGCTGCGTGCGGCAGATTGCTTTTGAGAATAAGATCACATACACTCAGGTCTGATTCTCCACATGAACAACTCGAAATGATTGCCTGTCAGATTGTACCAAGAGCGGTAAGTTATCAACTGTTTAGAATTAATACAAGCGTAGTTCTGAGATTTGATACTGACATACTTCTGAGTCTATAGTGTAATATTCAACTTCTTTCGTGTCCGCACAAGTTATATTTCACATAGTACAGATTGTCTAGAAACTTGAGAAAGATTTTTTAGAAATTAATTAATAATAATATAAAATGTGATAGATATTTTTTTGATTGTGTATTTATTTGTACCAAAACCACAGTAATTCACGTTTACTGTCTTTATGCACTGAGCTTTAATTTTTATTATTATTTCAGTTGCCATCATCATCTCGTTAGAGCAGTTTAGAGCAGCATCATGTTCAACTACAGAACCGGAATCTGAACCATCCAGTCTGCCTATGGAGCAATTTGAACCATCCAACCTACCTTCGGTGCAATCTGAAGTAGCTGACAGTGCATAGCAAGCGGGACAAAGCTTGAACACATCCAACAGTATACTGCTGCCTTATTATGTAAGTGCACCAAACACTCAAAATCAATGTTTCTTTCCTGGCTGTAACAAGACCAATCGGCTCGCTGTCCCGTCAGCACTGCGGGTACATCTTTTTTGTAAGTACAATAATTACTATGTACCGCCGGATTGTAGAATCTGTTATTACCATTTAAGTAGTACCTAACCCCTGGAATCTACTTTTAGAATCAATATATAATCATATTAAAACATTTAGTGCAGCACAAATTGAAGATTTTGCCTCATTGAAAAAAACGATTTTATCTAAATAACCCCAACTTTTTTCTAAACCAAGACCTTGACCGTTTCATTATTTAAATCGCATATTATCCTATCCATATACTTTGAATTGTGTGCACTTGAGGCCGAAGTGTCTATGGAGAGTTGGCATTCCCCTTTATTAAGCATAAAGTTCTAAAGCATAACTTTTTTAAGCATAATATTTTGAGGTAGCGCTCGCCGGGGTGTGTAATGTTTGGCATATCAACGAAATTTCTAAAGTAACGCATCGTTCTTGAGAAAAGCAAATTATATTGTAACCTAACCTCAAAAAATTAAAGTTGCTTCTGCATCGTCTCCGGCGCTGCGGGAAGTGCAACCCCTTCGCCCTTACGTAACAAAGGATAGGCACACATGCTCACCTCCGCAGCTTCGGCTTGCTGGTCGCCTCCGGCGACCAGCCTCAGCCGCTACGGCTCGCACGGGTGCCTATGCTTTGTTACAGCGGGCGGGGGTTGCTCTCCCTCCGCGCCTCCGGTTTTTATATACACTCTAGGGGTAGGACCCAAAAGACTACGTAAAGTCGGGGTGCCCCGACTCGGTTTTGGAACAGATTCAACCTATTAACTACAAGCCGGTGTATAGTTCGAGGTAGCGCTCGCCGGCCGCTGCCGCGGCACCGCTCGCTTCGCTCGCTCGGCTCGCGCGCAGTTGGTCACAGTTCTAACCTAACCTAACCTAACCTAATCCTAATCTAAACAAATAAGATATGCCTAAATCTAACCTAACCTAACCTAATCTTAATCTAAACAAATAAGATATGCCTAAATATTATTATGCTAATAGTCATTAGGCCTACTAACGTTATGCGAATCAAATTTATGCCAAAACAAATTAGTCTTTAAGATGATTATGCCAACATAAAATGTATGCCTAAAAAAATTATGCCGAAGTATTATTATGCCAAAAGAAATTGTGCCAAAATCGTTATGCCGAAGTATATTAGGACAAAGAACATTATGCGAAAAGAAGGGATCCCAGATGAGTATTTACATGTGAGATATATACTGTAGAATTCGTGGTTTAAAGCAATTTTGAGTCTTACATTTTATTTAGTTTTATTCCAATATCTCAGTTGCAGCTCGGAGTCTGGATTTGTGCCCGGTTGATGGCAATAGGCTCGCCCCTTATTACATGGTACTTAAACCTAACTGACGAAATGTGGGTGTACTAAGGTCATTAATCATTGATACGATACTGAAAAGGAATTAATTGCATATACCTATTCAAAAAGCTGCTATAAATACATTGTTTATTATCAAAGGTATGATTAGGTACCAAAACCTAAGTCCCGTTTACACGATGCAAGTTTCTTGGTTGTGGCATACAATAAAATCTAAACAGTATTTTTTTTTTGTTTCAATCTTACAATGTGAAATGCATGTTTTATTATATTTTTTTTTACAGTGTTTAGAATATTATAAGTATTTTTTTGTTGACTTTATAGGATTTTATTATGGACAGTATTTTCAATTTTATGTGATTAGATTTTAAATAAACGAGTATATTATTTACTTCAGGGCTTACATAGTATTAAAAGTACTAACACCTTTAATAATTGAATAAATATATACCTACCCCCATGGGAAGAGGGCGTTAGTTTATGTACAGACGCCAGCACATCAAGTTACCACAATCTGTCAAATTTATTTAATGGATTTTCGACTTTATCGCTAAATAATAAGGTTCAATGTTGATTGGGAAAATTTGACAGATTGGAGTAGGTTGATGTGCTGGCGTCTGTACTTATGTGTATGTGTACATAATATACAGTATGTTAACTAACAGAGGGCGTTCCCGTTAACCCGCAATAGTATAGCGTCCATACATGCTACAAAAAATATTAACATCGAAAAAAAAAAGTTTTTTTAATTTTCTTTTAATAAAATTTTCTAAATTTTTTTTAAATTGCTATGTAAATGTAACACACTGTACACGCGCACTTGTCTTTCAACGTGGAAAGACAAGTGCGACTAGTGCGCGTATACAGAGTGTTTGTTTTACCTAAGAAATTAATATTTTTTGTGAATATTTTATGATAAAAAATTTAAAAAAGTTTTTAATTTTTCGATTTTAATATTTTTTCTACCATGTATGGACACTATTCTATTGCGGGTTAACGGAAACGCCCTCTGTTAGTTAACATACTGTATATTATAAATGGTGCATTGATTATTTCGACCTGAATGATTTACCTTGTTGTTACACCTCATAATCTCAGCAATGATAATTAATTAAGATTGTAAAGGAAGACCACTAACTTAACACAATGAAAGGAACCGTCATCAATCATGGTTAGACGATGTTCGCCGGGGTTTGTTAACTCGCGTTCTGTTTCTAAGTATTATTATTACAATCAGACTTAATTAATCAAATGCATTAGGCATTCTATTAGAATATGCCTGGAGGCTTTATAATTCGGGTATTAAGTTCTGTTTACGTTTTTAGTTTTTTAGTTTTTATTTTCGCTTGAGTTTAGATTTCGATATTTTTTTTGTTGGTATATTGGCGTGTGCTAGCTGTCATTATGGCAAATATATTTTATTTAATGCTTTTTTGTTGAGTTATGTAAATTATTTGCATACTATTGTATAGAATCAAGTTTTTTTTTTCTAACTGAACAGACAGCTGTGCTGCTGGGGAGTTTGTTGTGCCACTTCTTCTTCCCAGCTAAAGCACTAGGAAGTGGTGAAGGGCGGGCGTTTTTGGGAGACTGTCTTATGTAATTTTGACGTTCGAAAAGTGCTGATTCTCAGCCTAGTTTGAATAAATGACTTTTGAATTTGAATTTGAATATTCTTAGCAAAAATGAAAAATACCACTTCTGTATTGAGTCAGAAACTTGAATAAATTATTAAAAAAACTAATTATATTATAGATAGGTATTTAAAAATATTACATTTGTTTAATATATATTTAAATATTTCAAAAATAGTAGATTATTCTTATGTGATTATGTTACCGTGCGATGGCTAAGTCATTCTACTTATAGAAATATTCAAAACTCATGTTATAGAGCGATGAGTCCAACTGGAAACTACACTAAAGTTAGCAATCTAAAAAAAAGTGGAATAAAAAAAGTCTACCTGGAGGTACTTAGGTGTCCACTTAACTTTGCTCATCATCATTCTCCTGTCCTTATCCCAATTTATTTGTGGTCGACCTGACATGTCTTTTTTCTGCCATACTTCTTTAGTCGTCATCTCGCCAGTCACCCTCTTTCTAGCCATATCATTTTTCACTCAATCCATTCACCGTTACTGTGATCCACTTAAAATTATATATCTCAAAACAGTTTCGAAATTAACTCAGCTCATAACAAAACTTGATATTCTTTCAACTGTATAAAATAATTAATTCTCAACGAAAAATAAGTCCTTTAAATCGACTCACTTTGATTTTATCAGAGCGACTCAAACGTAGGATTTATAAGATCGTTACTGTCACCTCGTTCCTGATGTGACAGAAAAGCTAGCTAGCACGTAAATCTATTTTATGTTTAAGCTACGCAGCTTAAACATAAAATAGATTTACGTGACGAAAATAATTATAATGACGTATTTTCCACTATCCATTCTCTTATATTCTGTATGCCTCTTTAGTTACAAATAGGTACACTTTAGACCAGTGGTGGCCCAGTGGTAACGGCCGTGACTTACGAGTTGAAGGTCGTAAGTTCGAACCCAGACAGGCGCTTTACGTTGTGTAAATTAATTCATCACCACTGCTCTCAAAAACGGCGAAGGAAAATATTGTGAGGAAACCGGCATGTACTAGAACCAAAAATTCTGAGACAAGTGATATCTACCAACCCGCACTGGGCCCGCGTGGTAGATTACGGCCCACTCCCTCTCACCGAGAGGAGGCCTCTGTCCCAGCAGTGGGATCATTTAAAGGCTGATTAAGATATGACGAGAAGAATTTCATTTGCGTTATACACCTTGCTTTGTGTTTCAAAGCTTGGATTTCCTAAGAAAGGGTGTCTTCGTGTGACGCTGCAAAAGGACGGCACACTTAGAGTACGTTTTTTGACACTCTAATGTCAAAAGGCATTAATATTATGGCACATTTACGCATCCGAAAAAAAACTGGACCTTTCTGGAAACCACAAATAAATGGTCGAAAATCGTCAGTGAAGTTTCTATCCAGACTGTTTTACTTCACAAATCTTAGCCTATATCACGCATTGTATTCAAATGAGCCTTCCAAAGAAACTCTGACATAGGTATGACCTTTTGCCAACATCCTAAAGATCTATTGAAGTTCACCAGACAATTTAATCAATCAATTCTGTTGATGACAAAGGAGGAGGCTTTGAGGACGGACTAAGCCAGAATACTAAGATGCCTCTCGCATAAGTTAGTATATTGATTAGGTCAATCACTGGATTTGAAGTTCTTGGCTTACATAGTCGACCCCGACCCGGTCTAATCAGCCTTTTTCTGCTTCAATATGAAACTTCTGATTATGATTAAGGGATCGAGTAATCAGATTGAACTACTAGAGTAGCTGATCGAAAAACTAAAGTTTTTGTATAAGTCGCGAATCTACTTCTTGTCTGATAGCCACAGTCGAAGTCACAGGTCTCGAATTCGAACCTAAGGTACGGACCTCTGACTTTGCGGATTCATGTGCGTATTGGATAATTAGCATTTGCTTGAAAAACGGTGAAGGAAAACATCGTGAGGAAACCGGAATGTACGAGAGATATTTCTCGTGAAGCCAAGTCAGGCATAAAAACTTTGACACCAGGATAGTCATTAATCGCACGAAACAGAAAGAACGATCCTACACATGCAGTAAGCCGCAACGAAACAAGTATAATCTGGCCTCGCGTTCTATTGA
The DNA here is from genome assembly GCA_948150665.1 of Conistra vaccinii. NCBI lineage: Eukaryota > Metazoa > Arthropoda > Insecta > Lepidoptera > Noctuidae > Conistra > Conistra vaccinii. The sequence goes on along the minus strand of OX411341.1, from coordinate 13,887,717 downwards.
AACGTCGTTCTACGCTAGGCCAGCTCAAGGTTAAAGTTCCCACCGACGTCAGGTCAGCTGTATTTCTTTGAAGTGAAAACTTTTTTAGACGCGTTGAGAATTTTTTGGATGAACAAAAATCGTGGAACTCGCGTCATCGACACCTAATGTTCGAACGAAAGACATTGACGCGAAAGTTACTTAACGAAAGACATCAACGCGAGAATCAAAAGGTTACTAAGTTTTTACTACTATCGGCAGTCCCAATTTTTTTTTTTTTGTATTTCTATATTTGATAAATCTTAGTTACGGATCACAATGAAAAAAGAAATGTGCATGTTCTGTGATAGATCTTAAGATTCTTCTTCATTAGTAACTGGAACAATATGATTTTCTTCTGTCTAAATCGTGGTAAAAATATTAGTTTGTCGGCAAGTTGGTACTCGTATAGCGGGGCCGATCGCCAATTTTGGGTGAACAAAAATCATGAAACTCGCGTCAACGACACCTAACGCTTTCTATGAGCTATATGTATCGAACGAAAGACATCAACGCGAGAACCAAAAAGTTGCTTAGGTTTCACTTCTATCGGCAGTCCCCAAAGACTGCCCGATTTTTTAATTTTCAGATTCAACTCGTTTAGAAATTCATAAAACATCACGACCTTAGAAGAGCTTTGTAACTTTAAAGATGTTCTGGAAAATGGACTGACCTTTATCATCAGCCCTGAACTCCGCCTCCAGCTCAGCCTTGGTCGGCGGCAGCTCCGGCTGCGGCTGCTGTTGCTGGGGCTGCTGCTTGGGCTGCTGCTGTTGCTGCTTGCTGGTCTTCATGCTCATTGACTTCCTCGTCCTGTGTCCACGGAACGCTGCCTGGATCTTTGTCGCCGCCTGTTCTTCTGACTTGGGCTCTGTGTTCTTTGTTTTCTCTTCTGGAAAAGAAAGAGAGGGTGTTAAAAGAGTTTTTTTATTTTTATTATGTTACTGGTTTCGTTGGTACATTGGTCATAAGCGCTACTGTTAACGGTCCTGAGTTCGAATCCCGGGTCGGGCAAAGTGTTATTGGGTTTTACCATTTGAAATTTCTCAGTAGCAGCCCGGAATTTGTTCCCGATTGATGGCAATATACTCCCGCCCATGGAACTCTGACTTGGCTTCACATACCACCGAGAAATATCTCTCAGGTTTTGAGAGCAGTGGTGAAATTAATTACACAAAGTAAAGCGCCCGTCTGCGTTCGAACGTACGACCTACAACTCGTAAGTCGCGGCCGTTACCACTGGGCCACCACTGCTTCCAGAACCCAATCATAGCGAAGTATAATCAATAAATGATAATAACTTTTCCTTATTTATTGCCAAAAAAATTGCCGTTTACAGTCCTCCACTAAAACAAACACAAAAATTGCTATGCAATTTGGAATCTTATGAAGAATGCGTTAAAGCACAAAAAATGTGCCAGTATTTCATTTGTCATGAAGTTTTTTAAGTAGTTTTATCTGCTATGGGTTCGATGCCGAACAACACTTTTGTTGAGTAAAACTTTTTTGAATAGTTGACTATTTTTTCGATAAAATTCAGAAAGTAGGTCAAGTATGGAAGTGGAATATTTCTTCTTTGATATACGAATTTATTGTTTTGTAGTAAAAGTAGGGCAGAAATACTCGATTGATATCTAAATTACACCGGCACCGCAGCACCTCACAACTTTTTTTTTTTTTTTTTTTTCAGAATTCGTGGTTGCTAAAACGGCCCGCGTGTTTCGGATGGCAATTTTTTTTTACTATTTAAATAGGGTATAAACTTCAAAGCTACCGCATTTTCATCCGGTTGCCTCTCCAAAAATTTTGATGTTTTGCCCCCCCCCCCTATATCTCCGCCCCCGCCCATTTGGGGTCCATTCGGATGGTACGGGGGGGTTCGGTATCACTTCAAGACCCAGATTACCACTCGCCATCCGGTTGCCTCTCCGATAAAATTTTACGTGCCATTGCTTTAAGTATGATAAATTGTTCATTTTTAAAGTATGTTTTGAATTTCTTTTTCGTTTTATGAAGTATGAGGCGTGCACTTTTGGATTTTCCAAACTATATTTTTTTATTTTTGACCTGATAAAGTTATGTTATAAATATAACAGAATACCAGCGAATCGGGTTTTTTTTTGTTTATTTTAATTCATATTCTTTATGTCATGCGAATGCGTTATCCAAATATTAAAAAAATATTTGGTTTAGGTGTTAAGGGGAGGCGTAAAAATTGATTCGCTGTTACAATATTTAATGAATACATATCCCCTTACTAATAAACGTTGTATATCGCCTGTATAGTTACACACCGATTTCTCTCTTTCAGTCGTCAGTAATTTGACATTCGAAAGAAGAAGACAAAGCGTTGTGTAACTATACAGGCGATATACAACGTTTATTTGTATAAATAACATAACTTTATTAAGTCGAATAAAAAAAAAACATTTAGGAGAAATGTCACAAAATGACAGTTTATATCACTAGGTTTCGTATTTCCACATCGCTTTTAGTTCTTACCCACATAGTGCAGCATTGCGCTGCCGTTCAAGCCTCTTTCGTAGTTGTAAAAGTTTCATAAACTATTATTTCTTTTAAAAATTTCGAATTGAGCACATTTTCAAATTTTGAATTCTATATCGTTCAAAGTAAAACAATTTTTTCTGACTTGCGTCATTCTATTGTGAGCCGCTCTGGACAAAACGTCATGATATAAAATAATTTTTCTCTGCTTCAAGTGTCGTGTTTTCAGTTTAAGACGCGGATGTAAAAAGATCACGATAGTATCTTTGTGCTAGCTGGTCGCAGTTTTGATGAAGCATATCGTGTTCATTGTGGTGTCTAGTCCTCAAGTTATACCTATAGTTCGTGCCAGCCAAGCGAGAGTCTAGAACCACTATTTTTTGGTGAAGTATTTACTGTACAAACATATAACGAGGCCGCGAGGCCTTTCCCGGGACCCCCGTCCGTCGCGTGGACAGGATCCTGGCGTTCTCTAGTCCCAGCCTGCGTCAACACAGACCCACGTCTTCTAGCCACGTCGGGTTTCTCCGCCGACCAAGGCGAGATCGTTCCGGGCAGCAGCAGGACGGCGCCCCGTGCTCAGGACTTCAGGACTCATTGGCTTATATTCTTCATCGGATTAGTCTTTACTTTATTTTCGAATCTTAAGCTAGGCAATCCATCGACCGCGCTGAACTCAGATTTATTGCCGGTTTAATTGCTCTGTTCTACCTCGCGTCTCCGGGATTAAATTAGTAAAGGCCTATACATATTTAACCCGCGTGCGATCGTATACTTAACCCTCAACCGCATAATTCTCCGTTCGGTAAATAAAAAAAAACAACCATAGTTATAAGCGGCTCGCAATCGTACTTAAATTTATTTATCACCTTTTATACATAACTGTTTCTAATTTTTTTACTTTAAAAATTATAATACAAATCATATTTAAAATCTCCTGTTATTTTTTTCTTTGTATTTAGTTATCCTATGCTAGAGTGGGTTCGATTCTCACCAAGCATTCTTTTTAACAAGTGGCAGAAGCGGATTTCTAATGCTACAATAGGTAGATATAGATATAGAGATAAAACAATATATGGCGTACAAAATCCAAACCAAAGACAAACAAAATAGCTTACCATTCCCAAAATCCAGACTAAACCAATAATTCAGAAAATTAAACACGTAAGCGCCTAACCTTACACTGCCCTACATTTTGAAACACAAAGAGCTGCAAAATAAATTAAAAGAGACGTAATGTTACCCACAAAAAGGTCTAGACACAGACTAGTCTCACGAAATCCTAATTTTTCACAGAGATAAAGGAATTTTTCAACGGCTCACGTTAACACGTGAATTATTCAAAAATGTGAGGACACAGACACTTAGCGAGAGTAAAAGAGGTTATTTTATTTTAGGGGTTGTGCAGACTGGTGGTCGCGCGGAAATTACACGCCGTAAATTACAGCGACTTTTGTCCAAAGTAATGTTGCCTTTTTTTGTCTTGTAACCTACACTCTACCTCTTTCGGTAGAAAAGTGAACGAAATTTAAAATTCTGCATTTAAATTCTACAATATTGATTTTTGGGCTTAGTTTTAAGTTAATTAGTGGACTAGATGGTGTATTCCCGTTCGTCCCACTGCCGTCTTCCCACTGGTGGGACGAACGGGAATTGAATAAATAATATTAAAGGAGATTGCCTAGGTTTGGACCAAGTGCTGCCTAGGAATGTGAGTTGGTCTAGTGGTACTGTAGCATGCACATGAACTATAAAAAAATTCAAAAAAAAAAATTGGTTCCAGGAAAAATAAATAAATCCAGTTTTTGTGATAATTACTAATCTTGCATTAAACAAAAACGTTTTTGATATATTTTTTCTCAAAAATGTATTTATAAATACCCCCCTATACTCCTTTATGGACCCAGCAACCGCGCCACCCCCCCCCCCCCTTGCCTTTAGCGAGCGTTCGCCTAATTTTAATTTAGACTAGTTTATGCCCCTGGATGGAGAATTTTAGTGTAGGCAGCCACAGGAAAGTTCGGTTAACCAGCCAAAACCTTAGTGGTCAGCTGCGAGATGCCAGAATTAAAAAAAAAACCGACTACTTTTTGCTGTCTTACGTCACTTGTGATCCATTTTGGTGATCCATAGCCTTCTTCATTGCTCTTTGGGTGACTTTTAGCCTTCTGATAAGGCCTATTGTGAGCGACCACGTTTGAGTGCCATAAGTCATCACTGGCAACACGCACTGGTCAAAGACTTTCGTCTTGAGACACTGTGGTATGTGGGACGAGAAGATATTGCGTAGCTTCCCGAACGCTGCCCAGCCAAGTCGGATTCGACGATTGACCTCTTTCTCGAAGTTGGACCTACCTAGCTGGACAGTTTGTCCTAGGTAAACATACTCGTCTACAACTTCGAGCGTAGCGTTTCCGATCTTTATGAAAGTGGGTGTTATATGGGCATTTGACATGACCTTTGTCTTTTCCATGTTCATTTTAAGACCTACTCTTTTGGAAGCTCTACTGAGGTCATCAAGCATTATACTGAGGTCCTCCATGGCCTCAGCCATGATAACTATGTCGTCGGCAAACCGAAGGTTAGTGATATACTCGCCATTAATGTTGATGCCTAGCCCTTTCCAGTCCAGAACCTTTAAGACATCCTCCAGTGCAGCGGTGAATAATTTCGGAGAGATAACGTTACCTTGTATCACACCTCGCTGCAGAAGGATAGGTTTCGAGGTCTGGTCGTAGAGTCAGACTGACATACTCACACACCTTTTTAAAGAAGAGTACTACCACACCTCTGTTCCATGCGTGTAGCGTTTTACCCCGAGTATGACGGAATCAAACAGCTTCTCGAGGGCCTTAAGAACGGGTTTCCCACCGGCCTTTAGGAGTTCCGCCGTAATTCCGTCATCACCCGGCGCCTTGTTGTTTTTAAGCTGCTTTAGAGCCATCCTAATCTCGTACAAGCTGACGTCTGGGATATCTGCGGTATGTCGGGATAGTGTCGGGTTAATCTAGCTCTTGGGTCGTTTGCCACATTCGTAACGGGGTTACTGGTTGACGTGTATAACTGTCCATAGAACCTCTCAAAAGTTCAAGTTTGGCGGATACGATCCTGCCATCATCGGTCTTCCAGTTTTGCAAGCTGGCTCCGCCTAATATCGCATCCTTAATGCGGTCTACACTAAAGCGGTGAAGGTCGCTTTTCAAGGACTTAGAGATCCGTCTATTGAGCTGCCGGTACTTGACCGCATCGTCTAAAGATTGGAGGATCATCTCGCGCCTCTCCTTCATGAGCTGAATAGTAGGATCAGAGAGCTTCTTGTTTCTATTTGTACGACGGGTCTTAAAGATCTTGGACCCGACCGTATGGACAGTTTCCACGAACCCATCGTTAAAATCGTCCACGGAGCTCCCTAGGCACTAGAAACGATTCTGAAGTTCGAGCTGAAAGCTCTCGGGGTTTTGGACTTGGATTGGTGCTGGACGGAGCGTAGACTTCATCAGTCAAGATCATTCCAGCTTGATAATTAAGTTCAATGTGCCTCTTACCATGCGGTGATCGCATCCGGTTTTCACCACGTTGATCACAGAGACATCATTGAATACTTGCTTCTTCGTCGACATAATGAAGTCAATCTCATTTTTTGTTGCCCCATCAGGGCTCTGCCAGGTCCACATTCTGTGCTCACGTTTTTTGAAGAAGGAGTTCATCATAAAGAGGCCTTCCTTCTCCATAAAACTGGCCAGTAGGTTACCCCGGTGGTTCCGACGTCCAACTCCAACTACAACATCAAAATACAATTACTACAATTATAATTGAATGCATAATAACTGTTTAATAGTTGATTTTGTACATTTGTTGCTACTAAGTAAATTTTTTCCAATAAAAATATTCAAAACAAGAGACTGTTTTTCTTTGGACTCCTGGGATAGATTTTTATGCGCTTTGAAATACAGGTTAGTGATGGTCTGAGGAACAAAATGCACTATGTGAGTATTCTAGGCAGCACTTGGTCCAACTTCCATACAAAATTAGGCAATGTCCTTTATTCATTTTATAATTTAATTTGAATCATTTAATCATTTTATTTTGAATTCCCATTCGTCCCACTATTCATAAAATTTTAATGACAATAATTATCTGAATTATCAGCATCGATTTGAGCTTTTAAAAAAGAAAAAAGCGTTTACACTTTCAGACGATTCAATTATACAAAAAAAAATATAAAAGGAAATGTTTCTCTAATTGTAAAGATAAAAAAAACACAAGCGAGCCTTACAGTATTTGCATATGATGTGGAATATGTTAGATGTTCGACATCATAATATGCAGATGACAGTACCAATCTCTCTGAAAATGGGTTGGTACCATCATCTGACGGCCAACTCAAGAACCGCGCACGCTCATTGGTCACACTTCCGTACCTTGTCACAAAATCACTCCCACAGATGTGCGAATGCAGGAAAGCGACAGGAAAAATGTTACACATTAAAAAATCAAGAGAAGAATTTATAAACATTACGCTGACGTTGTATTTAAATCGCAACAATAAGCGTCTAAAAACCGCATGTCAACGGGTTGAAAGAGTCCTTAGTCCTTTGTTTTTATAATGCTAAAGCGCCTGTCCCACCACCGACGAAGAAGCGGCTATCAAAGATTTTTACGCTCAAGCAACTTACAAAATATTGTAGATCCCACGTAAGTAAAAGGGATACATTGTATTTATAGTTGATCGGTGATTGCTCACACGGACAGCGAGAACTCATTTGTTGCAGCGACAAGAGCTATCGAAGAGAGTACTCGCTCAGCGACGCTTGCTTGACGGGTAGAACACTCGCTGATAGTCTCATGCTAGGTACACAAGGCTACACATCAAGCTATACATTTCCAATTTATGCTGATTGTACGGAAATTCTATACAAAGCGAGATCAGCATAAACTGGAAATGTATAGCTTGATGTGTAGCCGTGTGTACATATGTGTAGGAATGGAACTAATGCTAAAGTGTAAGTGAGACAGATGACGTATAGCAATGACGTATGTTTGGTCATCCCAAACATACGTCATTGGTATACGTGGAAGATATTTAAAAAGGTAGAATGACAGTGGCTTTTTTAATGACGGTAAAAGAGGATTTTTTGACTAAGATGTATTGTTATAAGAATAAACCAGTTTGAGGTATTTTTTTTACTTTTCCTCTGACCTCAGTTCTTTATTATGCATACCAGCAAGTGATCGCTCGTCGCCGCCGTACACTCGCTACGCGTTGCCAACTCTGCTCGGTGGGGCAGGTGCCTAAGCTCTGTAATGCTTGTGGGGGATAAAAACCGGGCCACGTTTTATAGTAGGGGCACTAAAATGTAACCTTTATAATGTTGTTAAATGCTACAGTTTGTCCTTCGTCATGTGACATTTTAGACGCACATAAAAGTGTTTTTGTGTTTGATTGTGTTTTGAATGCGAAAATGGGATCTTTATTTCTAATGTTAATACCCTTGGAACCATTCATAAGTAGATAATGTCTTTTAGGATTAAAACTTTTTGGAATGAAGTTTGCGCTAGTAGTTGACTAGTTGAAATCGTCACGTAATGAAAAAGCGTTATGCCCGATAAAGTCAGTTTCAAGTGTCAATTTTGTTTGTTGAAGTGAAAACTTCTTTAGGCGCATTGAGTACTTTTTGAGTGAACAAAAATCATGGAACTCACGTCATCGTCACCGAAGGCGCGTTGAGCACTTTTTTGTTGACAGCGCACTCTGTTTTTAAGCTATTGCATAGCTTCTATCGCGGGCCTTGAGCGTGGAGACCTAATCCAGAAATTCCGTAACGAAAATACCTAAACCTAAGGAGAGTGTTTTGTATTGAAAATTATGTTTAACTGCTTGACAACAAAGTTCAAATTTACTTAGACGAATGATCTATCGAGAGTGTTTTATTGAAAATTATGTTTAACTGTTTGACAACAAAGTTCAAATTTACTTAGACGAATGATCCTTGACTATTAATAGTTAAATTAAAACCTTTTTATTAGTTTGATGTTCCCATTACGTTGTGTCAAGTTTTAAAAACTATAAATGTGAATAACAGTTCCTGTCAATGTCACCATTGCTATTTCTTGTATTCGGGTTAATATTTTACAATTGCATAAGTTGATAAAAAATGTTATGCAATAGCTTTACCGCGGCAGTCCCCGAGTGCCACCCTTTTTTTTTGTATTTTTTTTTATGGAGCTACAGCTTTCGTTCTTGTCATCGAGTTACATAAATTCCTGACATTTTCGTTAGATGCCCCAGTTTTTTTTGTACAGGTTCATCTAGTATAAGTTTTTCTAAAAACTTTATACTAGATGGTTCCGTATTAACCCGAAAGGAACTTCGTTCCGACCGGGTGTCCCGCGACATCTGCCGACTTCTTTATGTATGACTTTCTGTCAATTGCTATTCAAATTCAAATGTCATTTATTCAAACTAGGCTGAGAAACAGCACTTTTCGAACGTCAAAATTACTTAAGACAGTCCCCCAAAAACGCCCGCCCTTCACCACTTCCTAGTGCTTTTGCTGGGAAGAAGAAGTGGCTCAACAAACTAACCAGCAAATATATGTTTAAAAAAGTAACTTGTAGAGATTTAAAATTTGCTAGAAATTTATATAAAAATATATATCACAATAAATACTGCAAAGATTTTGACAGAAACAGGTTACATATAACGACTTTCCCGGAGGAACCATTTCTCGAAAATGTCTACCACAAACTCAGAACTTTCCAGCTTTTTATCGTAATTTAAGCAATTAGAACACAATAACTCCAAAATAAAAGGTACATTTGGGCACATACATGCTTCCTAATGTGATTTTTATTCTGATAATGATAACCTTGTCGCTTCAAGTTCTTCTATTGCGATTCTGAACGGGCTCTAACATTGATTTACGTTTGTTTTCTAAACTTATACACTAGGAACCAACCGAAATGAAATTTTATACTGTTCCTCTTCGTGTTTTAATGGCGTCATTTTCATAGAGTTACATAACATCACTCCTGTAATTCCCGACGGGTAACTCAGAGGTGTACCTATAATACCTCTCAAAACGGTGAAGGAAAACATCGTGAGGAAACCGACATGTCCTAGAACCAAAAATTCGAAAACAAGAGACATCTACCAACCCACACTGGGCCCGCGTGGTGGATTACGGCCCACTCCCTCTCACCGAGAAGGGGCTTGCGTCCCAGCAGTGGGAACATTATAGTCTGATTATGTCTACCTATGGTAAACCCACATTTTGCCAGTTATTAAATGATATAAAATTGTTTATTCTGTAAATAGGATATCGGAATCACTTTTACACGTCATATAAAAATAAGCTAAATGGATTCTACTTTTCCTATCTGAACGTCCCTGATAATAACTGAAGTAAAAAACTCAGTTATGTTTAAGTCCCATGTAATAAGGGGCGAGCGTATTGCCATCAACCGAGCTACTGAGAAATTCCTGGTGGAAAAATCGATAATAGTTTGCCCGACCCGGGAATCGAGGCAAGGACCTTTTGCTTAGCAGTAGTGCTTTGCGACCGTAGCGGTCCAACGCGGCAGAGAGAGTAACCTGCTTAAGAATATGGGTTACGTTTGGTTACAGCTTCCGTAACCCAAAAGAAAGAGTAACTGTGAATGCTTGGCTAAAGACCCTTACTTATGAAGAAACTGAGGCACTTCTAAACCCGGCTATTTAAAATAATAATAATAAATAAAAAACATTACCTTACACACGGAATAAATAAAATAATATTTAAATTTAATATAACATAATTTGTACAACTTTCTACACGGACATAAATATGCTTTTGGTTTCTCTTACTTTCTTGTTCGCTCACACACACACTACTCATTTATACCTGAAGTCGGAATCTGAGATAATTGAACACGACAGGGTTCAATTAACAAATCAACTTACAATGCTGATATAGCCAGTTGTAAGTAAGTGGGGATGTAATGTAAATTATCTGAGATTGCGAATTCAAGTACCTGATTAATTATTTTTTAATTATCTAGTTCTAGTTTTGTTACTTTACCTACTTTGTTAAAATTATGTTATTAACAGGCTTTGTATGATACACATAGATATGGAAGAGGGAGGTCTTCTGGTACAGGTATCTCCATACTTAAAAGAAGGCCTCTACAACTTATTTGTTAAAACCTGTTAATTATGAAATAAATAAACTTTAAACTTTAAACTGTCTACTCATAAAGTTTCTTCCACTTAAAACACCCGCAAATTAAAACATTTATCGTTATGGAATAAGTAACTAACCGGATGCAGGTGAATACCAGTATTTTACATGGAGCGACTGCCTATCAGACTTCCACAACTCAGTAACTGAGTAATACGTTGGGCTTCTGACGACCCGTAACTACTGTCAAAGTACTACGAATGACAGCCGGAACCAACGGCTTAACATGCTTTCCGAGGCACGGAGGAGTCTCAGTATGTAAAGATGGTCACCAATCCACGGACCAACCCCGGCAAGCATAGCTTAACCTGATAGATTGCCGATAAACTGACCTGCAGTTTGGCAGAATATTTGTGATATACCCACCTGTGTAACTTTTGTGAAATAAAGAACTAAAAAAAAGAAGATCGAATCGTGCTGTTGTTATTACTTAGCCACTTATCCATTCCGTCACGTAAGAAGATAATTTTTCAGAAAAGGCGTGAATGCTAGCGTGACTGTTGACACCCCTGTCAACTGTCAGAATGGATGTCGAAAACGTGTTGCGCCGACCCCAAATAACATGGACACAAGGGCAGAAACATGCAAAAACTTATTGTGAACCCCAAGACAGATAACAAAAACACAAAAAGAATAATAGAGTACCTAGACACATTCATCCATCCGTCTTAAACAAACAAAAAAGTCCTTCTACCCCAACATTATCTAAGTCTTTGCACGTATCAAATAATTCTACAAAAAGTTAGATGAAGCTAGACTATTGTATCGAGGTCGTAGGGTGCCTGACTTGTGTGAAATTATTTATGAACTAGGAAGGTACACGAGCAACGTCACGGTAAAAGCTACTACATAAATAGCCTGGCCTATGTAAAGGAAATGTAAAGCCGAAAAGTTTGCCCGCCATTTGCATTCCTCTTTGATGTTTTCGTAACGAACTGTGTGATCGAAGTGAACGTAACACAATGGAAATTTTGTGGACAAGGTTTCAGCTGTGTTCAGTTATTGCTTGTTTATTCATTATTTTACATTGATTGAAATAAGCTTTGCTACAATTGTACAGAGTGTAAAAAAAACCGCCCATTCTTGTCATCATAATCTGACCCCAACATAAAGGGAAAAGGCAGGCAGATCCCTTTTCCCTTTATGTTGGGGTCAGCTTCAAGTTTTACCGGATGCAGCGGGATACCACTATTTTACATGGAGTGTCTGCCTATCTAACCTCCACAACCCAGTTATTGGGGTGACGATGATTTAGATATCTATTAAATTACAATCTGCTCAATAAAAACTTAAATTCAAACCTGGACATGTTTCAAGACTCCTTGGGTGGTATTCGGAAAAAAATACTTGACAATTATCATTTAGCTTCATAATTTATCCTATTGTAGAATTATGTATTTGAATCTGTATTACGTGTGTTATGTTGTGTTCATTCCCTTAATAAATTTGTATTAAGTCGTATTTTATTTGTTGAAGCTTTGTTTAAACTTTTAAATTTTACTCTTAGAATATAAGCAACTTCTCTGCAATGTTTTTATTCCTCAAATGTTATGTAGGTATACCTATAATTGGTGTATACATTAGTAGTAATACCTTATATAAAAAAATATCAATTGTTGAATGTATATGATGTTGGTGTTCTTTTAATAAATTAATTAAAAATAAGTATATTTATATTTGTATAAAAGTCGGTACTTATTGAGAAATATAATTATAGTGGTTTATTAATGGGTAAGCCTTCCTCGCGCCACGCCAGTAAGTTAAATTCCTGTAATGTTACAAACATATTATAAAACACTGTCGCTTTTCGCGTATGTCTGTATGTCCGCGTTGTTCTCCTAAAATACGCAACGGATTTCGATGAGGTTTTCAACATATTTCAGAGAATATATTCCAGAAGATTTATGTGTATAATACCTACTCGATAATTTTTCAAGTCGTAAAAATCTTGCGAAGCACGTCGGGGGCGCTAGTGTTTCAATAAACCCAATTACATATATTTTTTTCGAATGCAATACTTTATTTCACTTCCCCCTTGATTACAGTATTTCAAACATACATTCAGGAAATAGCTCAGAAAATCTTCATTATTTTTCAATCAGTCATTTATATCAAACGCCTACATTAGTTTTTGAATACAAAATAATAATATATGGTAGTCAGAATGGTATATTTGTAAAAGAAATACCTAGTTCTTTCCAAGTTTTTGATAATAATTGCCGTAGACCGAGCCAATACCTACAGGTTCTATTAAATATTTTGTGTGTGGTTCCGTAGGTATCTGAAGATTAAAGACAAGATTGTTCTAGATTTTTCGGTAAATCTTTGTGCTTTAGAAAGGGACAATCACACAGATAGGAGTGACAGAGACGACGCTCTACACAGACATACTTTTTGTAGGAAAGAACGAAAAGTAAGGAAGATTTGTAAAAAAAAATCCTGTTGCTGTCCGTGACATCACAGCGGGCCCTATCAGACTACCAGCCCGGCGACACTTATTTTTAAATGTCGCAACACGCAAGCTAAGCACAATGTGCCTGAAACTAAGACCCTTTTTGCCATATGCTTATGTTACACGCTTATAGAAGCTAAAAACGTATACTAGATGGCTCTGTATAAAAAAAACAAAAACTTTTGACACTTGAAACTTGAGACCTTGAAACTGACTTTTTCGGGCTTAATGCTCTTTCGTTACGTCACGTGACGATTTCTACACGTCAACTACTACTGCAAGCCGCGTTAAAGAACTTCGTTTAAAAAACAATAATAACTAATTACAGTTGACAGATTCGTGAGTTGTTAGCAGTTAATTTATTCTAACTGTTTCATTTTATTACCTTGGCACACGTGATGTATGAGTCGGTAAATTTTTTACTGAGCCACGGATTATTAATCTGTCACCAGTTATTTATTATGGCTAGATTGATTTAAAATTAAAAGTGGATGTCGTAATTTCTTATCAATTAAAAAGAAAATTAAATGACTTTCAGCCAAAGTTTAAATAATTAGATTTGGCCTTACCATTTAATCGTGCAAAAAAGTGCCCATACTGAGTTAAACGTACTAATACAATAATAATGGCGTTTTCATGACAATAAAGTCAAATCACTACGACATCTTCATGTGTGTCAATCAAATCACTTCAGAGTTGTCAAAATGGAAACGGCTACCACCTTTTGACGCGATCGGTATGGCGAATCCAACGATTTAAATCTTTGTTTTTAGCTAGATAATGTGTTTCTGGAGATAATGTGTTTAGGAGCAGTGGTGGCCCAGTGGTAATGGCCCCGACTTACGAGTTGTAGGTCGTGGGTTCGAACCCAGGCAGGCGCTTTACTTTGTGTAAATAATTTCACCACCACTGCTCTCAAAACGGTGAAGGAAAACATCGTGAGGAAACCGGCATGTCTTAGAACCAAAAAATTCGAAGACATGTGACATCTACCAACCCGCACTGGGCCCGCGTGGTGGATTACGGCCCACTCCCTCTCACCGAGAGGAGGCCTGTGTCCCAGCAGTGGGAACATTAATAGGCTGATGATGATGATGATGAATGTGTTTCTGAAGTGAAAACTTTATTAGGCGCACTTTGCGGTCATTCTGAACAGTGAACGAAATGAACCGTCTCGGCTTGGTGACGCTGAATCAGGTAGACTCGACTCACGTTGGATGGTGACGTTGAATCGCGTACTCGGTATAGACGTTCTATCGTGTGGTCATAATGCCCCATTCACCCTCTTTTTTATGATTGTTTCTAAATTATTGGAAACCCAAAATTCACCAACAAGCCGAGTTTAAAAACGACTAATAAAATATTGCTCAGTCAAAATACAAGTCTAAGATTTAAACAAGACTGGATTTTATGAAAACTGGAATCTCGTATTTATTGTCCCGACAAGGAAATACATTTTCGACACTTTAAAATAAACTCAACCACTAAGTGCTTTACAAACAATAATACCACACAAAGAACTTCAATCTAAACAGAACACGCTTGTCTAACCTCACAAATAAACCTAAAATCGGCCACGGAATCCTAAATCCGGCCGTCTGTTATTATGTTCTAGTAAATAGACGGTTCCTAATGAGTGTTTCTCACGCAACCCTTGATTGTTTTACCTTTTATTTGTATTTCTATTCATATTCTGTAGGTAGGTAACTCTATTACTAGGCTACCCTTTTCAAAACACCGCACCCTAAATTCAATGACCCGGAGGTGATGAAGATCATCAACCTTATAGCGTAACACACTTTCAGTCCCAAGTTGAGAAGGAAATTTCTAATCTATTGTTGCATAGGTTTGAAAACTGTCTGCTCAACAACGAGAGCAGTGGTGGCGCAGTGGTATCGGCCGCGACTTACGAGTTGTAGGTCGTAGGTACAAACCCTAACAGGCGCTTAAAGGCTTTTGCAGACCGTGGCGACACGAACAATACAATTTCTAAGAAAACTTCACGGTATAACAATAACCGTTGTTGCGTCGCGCGACAAATCGCGCTGGTCTGCAGAAAGCTTAACATTTGTGTAAATTATTTCATCACCACTGCTCTCAAAACGGCTAAAACCAAACATTCAAAGAGATGTGACATCTATCAACACGCACCGGGGCCGCGTGGTGGATTAATTTTATTTTGATTTCACTTATTCTTATTCTTTATTAATCACCATAATTATAAAAGTACGAGAGCGAATTTCGAACTTTTGTAAAAATAACACAATGACAATCATAATGAAAAATGAAATGTATGTAATTTATTAATTTGGTTTTGTTTTGTTTTGCAGTTGAAGGATTTACGAGCCGATTACTAGCGTACTTTATTTATTTCTGGGGAGCGAAGTAAAACGCGTGCGGTTTGTTCCACCATTTTATTTTGACAGAGTGAGACAGATACAAAATTAGAGCGATACAGCTAATAATATAAACGCTTAAAGTGATATTTCGCACTCTTCATTGCGGCCTCCCACAGCGCACCAAATACCGGTGAGTATGCAGAGAATGAACTTGAATGTTATTTCTTTTGATGCGTAAAACCCAAGTTGCATGTTTGAAACTTTTACTCTTATTCCAACCTCTGTACAACATGTTTGCAATAAACTGATTTGATTGATTGATTGATTGTCCTCATTATTTTGTCCACTAAACACACACAACGACTAATTATACCACCTATTTTATTTTACTTCTATTCATAGAAACCAAAGAAACCAAGAATAATTCATTCTTACATAATATAACGTTTATCATTCCTACGATGGTAATGAGAATTTTTGTCGGTAATAATCATGTAAGTAATATATTATTAGATGCCAAACAAATTGCTCGAACATAATCTCGATGTACCTAATAAAGTTTTGTGTCCGAAGCTGTACGCATATATGTGGTTCTAATTATAGCAATTATATTAATTGCCAAGAATTAGGGATGTATATTTTTGGTATAGATGCGTCAGTGTGCTGTGAGCTCTCTAAAAATTAGGTATTTTGATGAATCACTCTAATTAGCCTTTTTCCCAACTATGTTGGGCTCGGCTTCCAGTCTAACCGGATGCAGCTGAATACCAGTATTTTACTTGCAACGACTGCCTGTCTGACTTCCAGAACCCAGGTACTGGGTAACACGACACCCCTTGGCTTACTAAGGGGTATCGTGTGCCAAAAGACTGACAGCCAGTCTTAACTTGTTGTCAGTCTTTTGGGCTTCTGCCTGACTACCTATTCTAGAGTGACGACCGCGTACCGGAAGACGTAGCGTTGAAAATCCTCCACAAGGTGGACTGATAACCTGGTGAAGGCCGTTGGAATCCGCTGGATGCCAGAAACACAGAACCAGTTGAAGTGGCGGTGCTTGAGGCTTAAATCCAGCAGTGGACGTCTTTCAGCTGAAATATGATAAGGGCCTACCGATGCCCACTGGCGGTAAGGTACAGCAAAGGGGATCCTTCGGCATCACTACATGGAAGCGATGACGGTAACGATGCCGCGGCACATTATCATTGGAATTTCAATTTAATTGTCATACTTTTAAGTTATATTTCTTTTCGTCGCATAAAAATCCCTTGACGTGCCGTGCCGCCAGTAAGCGTTTTCCCGAAACGAAAATAATATTTTGTAAACCCGCTGAAGTGTAAATTCGACATTTCGTATTCCGTTTCACGTATCATTTTACTGCTATACATACATAATAAAGGTTATATAGCACAGACGTAGGTTGTATATGAATATTTATAAAATGGTTTTGTGAAATATTTAAAATATTCGTCATTTTATAGGACCGGCGGCAAAAGGTCACTGGTTTTAAAAGGACTGGGAGACATAATAGAAAAATAATTGGAAATATTTATTGTCCAAGTAATACAGAAAGCAGGTTCACATGCTACCAGCAAGTTGAGATGATTTGAGTAGCTTAAAATATTACCTACAGCTAGGTTACAACAAATTATTCGAAGTGTATAGAGTGCCGCGAGTATTCTTGTGGCACTCTAGTGTCGCTGCCTCGGCCCGGCTAGGGTGCCGTGAGCATTGCATTGTCACTGTCACTTGTTATTTAGGTTAGGTTAGGTTAGAACTGTGACCACACAACGCATGAGCCGAGCGAGCGTAGCGAGCGGTGCCGCGGTAGCGGCCGGCGAAGTGCCAGGGTCAGTTTAGGCACAAGAGAATGTAATGTTTTGGGAATGTGGTGTTTTACAGCGATCTAACCTCGACAATCAAACAAAATACCAAGTGACGTGACTTAGTGACAGTGACAATGACAATCCAATGCTTGCGGCTCTTTGGCCGGGCCGAGGCGGTGTTACTAGGGTGCCTGTAGTGGCACTTTATCCGATAGGGATAGAGTGCCACTGGTGGCACTCTATACACTGCCTAAATTATTTGCCAGTGAGTGCTAATAATTACATAACTTGTAATAAAATATCAACTCTAGAGCGTATGTCAAATGTGTGGTCTTTAAGGATGTGGTGCAGACCATCAAACTGAACAATTTTCTCTATGGGACCAACACTGCAATCACAAAAAAAAACATTGGGCAGTCTTTGGGGACTGCCGATAGAAGTGCAAACTAAGTAACTTTTTGACTCTCGCGATGTCTTTCGTTCGATGCATATTAATAGTTCCGGTGATTCTCGCGTTGATGTCTTTCGTTCGATTCATATAACCTTCAGTGACGATGACGCGAGTTCCATGATTTTTGTACACCCAAAAAATGCTCAACACGCAGTAGAAGTTTTCACTTCAATAAATCATCTGTCCCATACATACATTTATGTTTTATATGGAACAGTTTATATTTTTTTTAGGTAGAACCCAATACACGTTTGCCTGACCTGGGAATCGGACCCATAAAACCTCATACCCAACAGTATCCTTCTGCGAAGCAGTAATGCTCGTGAAGGAGGAGGCGGGGCGCGAGAGGCAGAGACAAAGGTCGCTCCCTCAAGTCCCTAGCCGCCGCCGTAGGAGACGCCCCGGGCGTCGGGAATCGATAGCCGATTTCCGGCCACCGTAGGCGCGGGCTTGCGGACGGAGAGTAAGGGGTAGCTCGCCGTCCGATAAGGACCAAGCCCGGGTCGATGGCGCGTCGTGTTCCACGCGCGCCTCAAAGAGTTGTCAGCGAAACTGAAGGGGTCCGCTAGGGCCGATACCTACCACCGGGGTTGCGGATAGTCCTAAGGGGAAACCGTGGCCCCTGGCTAGGCAAGGGAAGGAACACGGGTGGGTTTTAGTCAGTAAGAGTCTGGCACGCGCTTCCGCTCCGCCCAGAGCGGGAGAAGTCATTCGATGATTTCCCACACAAAAAAAATAAAAATACTCAACAGTGGCGCTTGCGAACAATAGACGATCGAAGCAGTCAATACGGAAAACGATTTAATATTTTCCGAAAAAAAATGCAAAGATCTTTTCCGTTCTGTTTATATTCTTAATGCTGTTTATTTTGAGATAAAATGGCAACTTCAAACATTTGTCTACTTCGTTAGATTACTGGCGTATTGAATTTCAGGGGTATGGAATTACAGTAGGAGAGGGGCCCGTGGCTAAGTAATAACAGCGTCACGGGTCGATCGATCTCTCAGCCTATTAATGTTCCCACTGCTGGGACACAGGCCTCCTCTCTGTGGGAGGGAGTGGGCCGTAATCCACCACGCCGGCCCAGTGCGGGATGGTAGATGTCAGATGTCTTCGAATTTTTGGTTCTAAGACATGCCGGTTTCCTCACGATGCTTTCCTTCACCGTTTTAAGAGCAGTGGTGATGAATTTGTTTACACAAAGTAAAGCACCGGGTTCCAACCCACGAACTACAACTCGTAAGTCGGGGCTGTTACCACGATTGACCTAGTTAAGTTATTCTTGGGGATGAGATTTTTACATACCGAGACCCCTCCGTGCCTCGGAAAGCACGTTAAGGTATCACATTCTATACCCAACCGCAGGTGGCAATTGCTGGCGACGTGTCGCGGCGTCATATCGAGGGGACACGTCGCGCCGTCATGTCGCTGCAGTCATAATTCCAAACCCGACCGCAGGCGGCAGCAGCCCGTGTTCCAGTCCAGATAGAAGATAGAAAAACGTGTTATCGCTCGAGCGTTGGTGGCACTACTGGTCTGCGGTCGGGCTACACGCGTCGCCTGTCTCTCACCCGTAGCTGCCAACGACGTGTCGCTAGCTACGGAAGATATTTCATAGAACTGCATAGAAACCGGTCGTGTCGCCTGCCGTTGTCTTCTGCGGTCGAGTACGGAATGGTACCTTTAAGCCGTTAGTCCGTGGATGGGTGACCATCTTTACATATCGAGACTCCTCCGTGCCTCAGAAAGCACGTTATGTCGTTGGTCCTGGCTGTTATTATTGGATCTTTGACAGCCGTACTGTGTCGTCAGAAACTCAAAGGTCTGACAACCAGTTTTACCAAGGGTTATCGTATTATCCAGTAACTGGGTTGTGGAGGTCAGGTAGACAGTCGCTATATGTAAAATACTGGTATTCAGCTGCATCCGGTTAGACTGGAAGTCGACCCCATAGTTGAGAAAAGCTAGGAAGATTTTGTCAAAACCTTTCAAGGAACATAATGCTGTACACAATGTAGGTACAAGAATATGCTAAACAAAGTGAGTCCTCAAAAGACACGATATTGTATTGGCAAGCATCCAATTATTTTCTCAGTGAAGTACACTTGTTACAAGATGTAAGATAAAAAAGGGTAGGAATACATAAACATAAAATATACTACATAATTTCATACAAGAAGCGTAATTTTTTGTATCGAACCTTGACATCAATATAATATCGGTATTCGATCTGGGAGAGGAGTCGATGACCTTACGAGGCTGAATTTCCGCCAATGTACCGAAAATCTAAAATATTATTTAATCAGGCAGCATAATGTACGGTCGACTTACAAAATAAATGGTAGTGGTGGTGGTGGTATGACTTAATAAATGGTATTATTATTATTATTTACTAGCTGCCCGCCCCGGCTTCGCACGGGTAAGCAATTATCTGCGGCGTACCTACCTGCCCTAACTACCTACCTACCTACATACATACCTACCTACCCTACCTACCCTAATCTACCTACTTACCTACCTACCATACCTTCACCTACCTATCCTAAGAACCATCTCCTTACTATAACAAACACAACAAAAAAAGAATTAGCGAATTTGGTCCAGCCGTTGACGCGTGATGCCGTGACCAAGGAAATAGGGATTATTTTTTATAGATATAGATAGATAGATATATAGATTATTAAAATCCATAACTACACATAGTATCTTGACATATTATACGACAGAAATGGCGTGAATATCAGGTTGGCGGGTGTAATTTTCAGAAATGGTCGAAATATATCAAAAGATTTAGTACCTAATTAGTACCTAATTGTACCACTAGTGAAATAATTTGTACCTCGTGGGATCGCAAGTTATTGCAATAGTTTTATACACCCGCCATTCTGATATCAGAATGGCGGGTGTATTTTTGTGTAGCCGAGATTACTGAGAAGTTAGATATAAAACATACATAGATATTTAGTACCTAATTGGTACCTCTCTAAACATACCTCAAGTCAAAGAAATCTCATCGGAATTCGGCAGAAATTGAAAAATTCATATTTTTATACAGAGTGTAATTTTTTTACAGATATATTGCTTGTTTGACACAAAGAGTCCGAGAGCCCACGACCAAAACCATGTCGCATCGTTTTACGGCCTATACCGTAAAAAATCGTTAGTTTAGACGGTTCTGAGCCCGACTGGATGGAGGTCCATTTTTGCTATGACTAAAAATAGGCATACGGTTTTATCACAATATGTCTGATACTAAAAATGTAATTGGTTTCGTCATTTTATTATGAAAAATTAATTTCAAACATTTTGCGGGTCATATGTTGCCAGAGCGCATTTTCAAAACTGTCTAAATAAAAATTTCTACCTGTCTCTTTAGCAACCTGATTCAATTTTTTTTTAAATTAATCTTTTGTATGGTTACCAAAAACCTGTTTTCAGACATTTTAAATGTTACATATAATCACGCCTTTAAGAAGGGTCTATAAGTTTAAGTATTTAGGTCATATATTAACCCCCAATCTCAAAGACGATGACGACATTGAACGGGAGCGGAGAGCGTTGTCGGTTAGAGCGAACATGCTGGCTCGCAGGTTTGCACGATGCTCTCTTCCAGTTAAAATCACGCTCTTTCGAGCTACTGTACCACTTTTTACACGTAAAGCCTGTGGGCTAGATATACGCAAAGATCGTATAGCGCTCTCCACGTTCAATATAACAATGCGTTTAGGATACTGGTGGGGCTGCCCCGTTTCTGTAGTGCATCAGGGATGTTCGCAGATGCGCATGTAGATTGCTTTTACGCAACAATGCGTAAGAGGTGCGCTTCCCTGGTGCGCAGGGTGTGGGGCAGCTCCAACAGTGTCTTAAGCATGGTTGCGAGTCGCCTGGACTGTGCATACGTGGGTCACTGTTGTGCCGTCTCTCATGGGATGTCGCAACGGTGACCTACCGTTATTTCTTTTTATTT
The DNA here is from genome assembly GCA_948150665.1 of Conistra vaccinii. NCBI lineage: Eukaryota > Metazoa > Arthropoda > Insecta > Lepidoptera > Noctuidae > Conistra > Conistra vaccinii. The sequence goes on along the minus strand of OX411341.1, from coordinate 13,865,943 downwards.
GTTGTTTGTGCTTGTATTGTTTTCCTTGTTTTTGTTTAGTGTCTGTGCTGACTAACATAGTCGTAAGTTTTACTAACAATATTTTTTGAGTCTTGGTTACTCGAATAAAAAGAAATTCTATTCTATTCTATAATTCCAAAAAGGAAAAGAACGTTTTGCTTGTTACGCTCCTATCTGTTACGACCTTTGATCAACAATTTGTTGATCGAAGCTTACGACAACGATGATGTGTCCGACAATGATTAAAACGATGTTTTTTATTCAATAAACTGCATTTTTCAAACATTATTTCAGTTTCCTTTTGTCCAATTTATTTAAAAACTTCAATATCAATTCGATGGTTTCGGGTTAGCTCTATGATTATCGTACGTAAATACTCCGCAATACGATTTTTTCATCATTTCTGATTATGGAAAAGTTGTCTGATTAGTAGTATGATACACAAAATTGGCCTGATATAATTTTTTTCTACATTTGGGCAACTTTTTTTTTCATGCCCAAGAGTTTTCAGACAGACAGACATCCTATGTTACCCACTGGAAAAAAAAATCAACACGTTAAAAATGGATGGTAACACATAAGTTGCTCACACTTCTGAAAAATGATTTATTCGCATCAACTGACCAATGTTCACTATTGAAAACAAGATTTTCAGACTGTTGGCTATGGCTTTATGCGTAATTTTTTATTTCCTCGAATGGCCTCCTTGGTACGTGTGATGCTACTGGTCTGAAAATTAAGGTTTTTGGTATCTAAAACCTATCGTTCAACTACATTCCGAAAATCAGGCAAATTACTATGATACAGTTCGGATTTTTTTTTCACATTATTGAAAAAGCGGGCAGGTCAGGCGAGACGTGGAGAAGTTCTCAAAAAGGGGTTTTTGATTCAGAATAAGCAAAAGATTTTATACGGTTTTGGTCGTAAAGCGATGAGGTAAAAATTTTGGTCATGAGCTCTCGTACCAGTTGAGGAAATCGGGGATTCTTGACTATAGGGATACTTAGCATCAGGTGGAATGACAGCTCACTTCACCTACATGAACAAAATAATTATTGTTTTCATTTCTATGCCACTTGCAGTTCTACAATATGGTTCTAAAAGTGAAATAACAACCAGATTATAAGTTCAGTTTGCATAGGAAATGGTTCTATGTGAAGCTGTAAGCTGCAAATTTTCAAGGTTCTAATTATTGATTTAATAATAGCTTTACATAATTATCGTGTACTTGACTGAATATATCAAACAATTCAAGAGTCTTATTATTATTTGCAAACAAAATAACGCACGGACACAAATACAAAAAAAATGTTTTTTATCTCATCTATTCAGAAAGAGCTAGTTTATTCTTCGTAAACAGGTATAGTTCGATTCAAATTTAATGGCGGCTCGGAAGTTAGTTGCTCTTGCTCATTGCGTAGTACCCCACCCCTCACCCCCGCTGATCCATGAATTAGTTACTGCGCAGCGACTCGTTCATGTTCCGACCCGCCATTAAGTTTGAATCGGGCTGTACTAACCAAGGCGGGTCAACCAAACTACCATTCAAGGTGGGTCAAAAAATCGCCCTTATTACGTACGGGCGGGCGGTCTAAAGGAATAATGCAGATAGGCCTCGGACGCATCTCATATTGAAACACTGACGCCGATCGGCGTTTTCCGTAAATGAAAATGATTTCTAGCATATTGTGACAGCTGCGTAGGTACTCAGTGGCCAAGTTGCATTTTGTGTATAATTATATTTATTTTGTTATTAACAGTGAAATTTTATTTAAAAAATTTGGGGGTTTTCTATTTACCATAAATATGGCTAGAAATAGTATTATACCTAAGTGAATTTGAAGATAAACATTATTTCATATAAGTACTTAAATAAGAATATAGGAAAAGAAGAGACTCAGGTCGGCTATCTGCAAACAGATGTCAAAATTATGGCCAATTCGCTTATAATGAATGTAAACTAATATTTAAGATACCTACTAAGACCTTTGATTGCCATTCATGATTTAGTGTGTAACGTGATCAAGAGGCAGATTTTTTTTAATGAAAATTCATCTGTATATCAATATACCTACATACCTTTTTCAAATAAATTTTAACGTCATGTGTTTTCAGGCAACTAAATGACATCCCGGCCAGCCGATGGAATGAGACCTGCTGCGGTCTATTCTGTATAAAACTCACCGTGAAATGAGCTGTCATTCCCCCTGATGCTAAGTATCCCTATAGTCAAGTATCCCCGGTTTCCTCTGTTGTGTTTCTTGTGTCAAACAAGCAACATACTGTATAAAAAAAACCATTTTTCAATTTCTGCCGAATTCCGATGAGATTTCTTTGACTTGAGGTATGTTTAGAGAGGTACCAATTAGGTACTAAATATCCATGTATGTTTTATATCTAACTTCTCAGTAATCTCGGCTACACAAAAATACACCCGCCATTCTGATATCAGAATGGCGGGTGTATAAAACTATTGCAATAACTTGCGATCCCACGAGGTACAAATTATTTCACTAGTGGTACAATTAGGTACTAATTAGGTACTAAATCTTTCGATATATTTCGACCATTTCTGAAAATTACACCCGCCAACCTGATATTCACGAAATGGCGAGGTCGATTGCCTCGTTGGTCTAGTGGTTGCAAGCGTTACTGAGCATGAGGTCCCGATTCACGGGTCGGGCAAAGTGTTAGTTGCGATTTCCCCCTGGAAACAAATCTAGACTCCGGGCTGCTACTTAGCAAAAGTAGCATCCCGGAGTCTGGATTTGTGCCTGTTTGATGGCAATAGGCTCGCCCCCTATTACATGGGACTTAAGGAGGATGCGCCAAGGTATCCCGCGAAATTCAAATTTTCTTACGTTTTTTGCAATTTGCAGGTCAGTATCAGGTTGTATGTTGATCTAAATTATGATTCGCGACCGTAACAAATATGGCTTTACAGAATTATAATAATTAAAATGAGTTAGCAAAAGTGTCAAATGTCATGATTTCATGAAATAGTCATTCAATACAATTACTTGAACTTAGAGAATTGTATTGATGACTTTTATGATTATAATTCTATAAATAAACATTTGATACGACCGCGAATCATATTTAGATCAACATACAACCTGATACTGACCTGCAAATTGCAAAAAACGTAAGAAAATTTGAATATCGCGGGCTACCTTGGCGCATCCCCCTTAACATAACTGGCGAAATGTGGGTGTATTGTAAGTACACCTCTGCCTAACCCTTCGGGGAATATAGGCGTGCTGTTATGTTATGTTAAATGGCGTAGTCAAAAATATGATGTTCTGCATCAATTGACAAGTAACTAGGTTATTGTGACAAACTTTAAGGCAGCTGACTCACCGCCAAAAATGAGCGAGAAGCGAGTAGAGCTAGCAACTAGAAACGAGTTGTCGCGCAACTAGCAGCGAGTGTGTAGTTCGGATAATTAAGACGCAGATATATGCCAGTGACTTTCGGTGGTTAGCTTGCGTTTTCTGTACTGAGCTCACGCAACGCGTCGTACGTCCAGCGATAGGACTCGTCGAACAAGGCGCCCTGTCATTATTAATTATTAATTTATTATACATACAACCAAAAGTATTTTAATAAAACACGTATACTAAAAGACTAATAGTCTTTAAAATGGTGAAGGTTTCAGAAAAATACGCTTGATAGAATTTGCGTGATTCTCAGTTTTTTATCCGCGTTACACATAACTTTACAAATTAATTTCACTATGTAATGTAAATATTCATATAATAAATTATTAAAAAAATACTCTAATTTAACAGATATTTTTTCCAAATCATTAACACTACTCGTTTAGACATGAGCTTCAGTATAAAACCATTAAAAGTCCGTTTACGTCGCCTTAAGTAATTAAATTCACTCGTCTCAAAATCACCGACCAATCACACCGCGCCTAGAAAAACTGCGGTCTCAACAAACAGTATTTATTGCTTAATGGCAAGTGTCGGGAGTGTCTATCGGCGTGTGAGCCCTCACGTAGAGCTGACAAAGCTAGCGGACACTCAAGTAGAGCGCTCTCAGCGGTGTCGAGTGGCTTGTAACGAAGTAAAGGGAGCTAAGATAGACTACATGTGAGTAGTCTAGATTTTTTGGATGACTTTAATGCACTGTGTACATGAAGCCTTTAAGGCTTTTCACAACTTTGTTGGGGTCAAATTCCAGTCTAACCGGATGCAGCTGAATACCAGTATTTTACATGGAGCGACCGCCTATCTGACCTCCACAACCGAATTACTGGGTAATACGATACCCCTTTTTAAGACTGGATGTCAGAGTTTCGGGCTTCTGACTAACTCGTATTATTTATTATTATAGCTTTATTTATCCATACACTTAAGCTTACATATTATTCATGCACAACAAATATAATATTATTGTATGGCATCTGTATGTAGGGTAAAAAGCCTCCTCCATCTTTTTCCATTTATGTTTGTCTCGGGCTGTGTTCATCCAGTTTTTCCCAGCTGTTATAACGATATCGTCGACCCATCGTTTCTTTTGCCGTCCTCTTTGCCTTTTTCCAGTGGGACCAAACCACTTTGTTGTTTGTAATGTCCATCTGTTATCCTGGTACCTAGCTATGTGGCCTGCCCACTTCCATTTCTGTGTCATGGCTTGTTTCAGTGCATCCGTGAGTTTTGTTTTGTTGCGTATGTCAACATTTCGTATTTTATCTATTCTTCTTAGTTTCAGGATACTTCTTTCCATGGCGTGCTGGCACGAGAGGATTTTGTTCTTAGTCCAAGTACAAGTGAAAGTCCAAGTCTGACTTGCGTATGTTTAGGAGGGCAAGATACATGAATCCATTATTATATTTTTTTAACTTCAGACTGTAATTTCCTTTGAGTATTTCTTTCTGTGCCCAATACTTTTTCCATGTTGTGTTGATTCTTCTGTCTAACTAACTCGTAACGACAGTCAAAGATCTATAAATGATAGTCATGATGATTTTGCGTTTGTCATTTTTTTTTTGACGATAACAAAACGTTTCTAACAGTTAGGTTTGTGTAAGTAAATATAATACTTCAATAAATATTCATATTTCACTTTTTTGCCAGGGTTAAACTGGGTAACATTGGGAGGATTGAACGTGGGTGTGACAGGAGGGGCGGTTTGTATCAAACGATTTGCAATATTTTCTAAGTGTTACAGATACTTTCATTTTTTTTTTGTTTGTTTTGTGACAAAACTTTGACGTGTTTTGATATTTAATTTTTTAATTTTCTCTAGTTCTTTATTATATTCCTATTTTAATTGTAAAATGAGTCGAAAAGATATTGCCAAAAAACTGTTTTTGGGCGCGATTTTTCCAATATGGCAGCGCGATTCAAAGTGAAAATTCAAAAAGCGAACGTCGAAATCAATAAAAGCATGTATTTTCAAAAGTCCCGGGGTAGCCCCCTTATTGAGTACCAAAATGACTGCAGACCAGATGCTCTCAATCGACTTGGAAGTATATTCTAAGTCGATTGAGAGCGTCTGGTCTGAACTAAGTGCAAAGGACCACTGATAGAAATCCGACGACTAACACGACGAAACACGAAGTTTGTCGAGGGACATTAGGAAAATAGTGGTACTGTACAGTACGACACAACTTAGATGTAGCATCGGCAAAATTCGTAAAACCGATCACCATCCGAACTGAGTGCGCCCTCAAAATCACCAATCTTTATTACTACTTCAGGTGAAAATGATCTTTCGAAAACGCAATAACTTGTAAAGTCTCATAGCCAAATACATTCGTAAAATTGAAATGAATGAAAGAAAATTTTCAAATCTATGCTACATCTAAGTTGTGTCGTACTGTACTATGATCTCAATCCCTAAATCACCTTTGGCATTGGGATTATTTGCTCTAGGTCATACGGTAAATATAAGACTGGTTAATTTATGCTGCAATATAACGTGGCAATGCCGCCAGTCTCTTGGGTACAACCAGCCGACAGCATTGCAGATGAACTTTTCGACGCTATATTTTATTTAGTTTGTGAATAGTTTTAGTTAAGTTAGGCTATAATTTTGTTATTTTTATTTATTAATTAGGTACAAGTTGTAATTTAAGTAATATTATTTTAATACTAAATAAAAATATTAAAATCATCATGATCAATTTTTAAGTGATTTAGGCGCGTTGAGCACTTTTTGGGATGGGTAAAAAATGTTAAACTCGCGTCATGCGTCACGTGATCTGATCGAAAATTCGTGAGACGGAGGGAGAGTAGAATTGACAGCGCAATCTATTTTATTTTTTGGAACTGTTTTAATAGAGCTACAGCTTTCGTTCTCATACTGACAGCAAGCCACATAAATTCCTGACATTTTCGTTAGATGGCGTTACTTAGTTTTCACTTCCATCGGCAGTCTCCAAAGGAGGTACCGAAAATTTTTTTTTTCATCATTTTTCTCCTGTCCTTAATCCAATCCAATCTATATATCTGTATATATCTGTCCAATCTATTTGGGGTCAGCGTAACATGTCGTTTCCTTCCATATAAAGAAAAAAAAATATAAAGGCAGTTACTTTTCACCGAACCTATACATTTTTACAGGACCGACCTGTTTACAAAGAAACTCAATGACGTACCTTCATAAATTATGCATTACCTGCTGAATTTGCAAACGAACCTAACTAACTTTTCCCCCACGAAATTCGAGTTAACTGTTTATAAATTCAATTCCCATCTTCGTAAAGGCAGCATTTAGTGTCAACCGTCCAGAAAATGGCCCTATTACGTCAAACTATCCAGAAAACGTCGGAATTACTGGGAATTACCGGGCGTTTCGCCCACAGGCATTCGATATGTCTAACCACAAGTATGCTGCGTTTTTTTGAACTCATATTGTTTGCTTGTGGATAACTTGTTTTTTTTAAATGGGAAATTGATTATAGGTTATTTTGTAACACATATACATAACATCACGCCTTTTACCCCCGAAGGGTTTGGCAGAAGTGTACCTAAGTACATCCACATTTCGCCAGCTATGTTCAAGTTCCATGTTACAGGAGGCGAGCTTACTGCCAACAACAGGGCTGACAAATCCAGACTCCAGGCTGCTACTGAGAAATTCCTGAGGGAAAAAGTCCAATAACACTTTGCTCGACCTGGAAATGGAAATCAGGATCTCATGCTTGCGACCACTAGACCAGTTGGCAGTCAAAAGTGTACTAATCACCATAATGTCATAATCAGCCTATTAATGTTCCCACTGCTATGACACAGGCCTCCTCTCTGTGAGAGGGAGTGGGCTGTAATCTACCACGCGGGCCCAGTGCGAGTTGGTAGATGTCACATGTCTTCGAATTTTTGGTTCTAAGACTTGCCGGTTTCTTCACGATGTTTTCCTTCACCGTTTTGACAGCAGTGGTGATGAAATTATTTACACAAAGTAAAGCGCCTGCTTGGGTTTGAACCCACGACCTTACAAATCGTAAGTCGGGGCTGTTACCACTGCTCCGAGTGTACTAATACTTACTTGTAAATGCAGGAATTAAACAAGATTCAATTGTCAGTAAGACAAGTGGGTGCTTATTCAATTAAATCAGTCGTCATATAATAATATATCACGTAGTTTGTCGGCAAGAAAGACGAGCCGAAGATGAGTTTGAAGACGTCGATTGCAATAAATCACACTACGCTTGCCAATACGCGCTCTCCACTCCAGACTTGTCTGCTCCACCGGCCATCGGTCCTTCGACAAACATGACCAGCCCACTGCCACTTCAGCTTGCTTTCTCTACAAGCTATATCTCCAGTAACTCCAGTTCCTTTCAGGATAACTTCATTTATGATTTTATCCTTCAAAGATAGAGCATTGACCGCTCCATAGCGCGTTGAGCAACCGTAACAACTATAATAACGCAAAATTGTTCACGAAATTGCGACATTAGGTCCGTCAGGCTACTGGCTATAAAATGGGCACAAGCCACAAGCATGCGCAACGTTAGCCCACCCTTAGAAGCTTAGACAGACCGCAGGTATGCGCCGCACATTGTTGCCTTGCCGTATAGTTCTACTAGGTTGTTTTGCAAAACAAAATTAAAGGATGTGACCTCAAACTCTTTGTACCTACGTGAAACAGTCGAGCATCTAAATAGACTTTTAGAAATATAGTGTTGCTTATACTTTTCATTTTGTTTTGGGACTGTGTTAAAGAGGGAGTGCGTGACGACGCATAGTGCGTCTGGCGCACCCTGGACAGTGCGCATTACCACCAACCCCGCAAATCTTTTTTTATAGACATTAATAAAATAAAATAGTTTGGAAAATCCAAAAGTGCACGCCTCATACTTATCACTCATTCATAAACGAAAAAGAAATTCAAAACATAGTTTAAAAATGAACAATTTATCACTTTTCATGAAGTCGTAATGTCAACGACTGACAAAGATATTTACTTGGCGGTTGCTAGGCAACTTACTCAAAGGTTGGAAATATTTAGTTAAAGATATTATATTTTAGTTAGTATTTTATTAATTATAATTAAACTACTTTGAATAAAAGAGCCATTTTCAATAGGGTTCCTTCTACGGCTGAAACGAATGTACAAAAAAAAAATTGACTCAATTAATTGATTTTATCGCAAGCTACAATGTTTTCAGGGTTCATAAATTGACGGACAGGATTTTTTTTTCAACTATTTTTATGCTTTTTCCATTTCTGCTGCATTAAATCAATTGTTAAAAAGTACAGTATTAATCTCCATTTAATCATCTATACAATGGTATATAAATTAAGTAGGTTCTGTGTACTAGCAGGAGTATAACAATAAAAACAGTTACAGAAATGGGGCAAAATTTTTTTTTCGATCGTAGAGCACACTCCAAAGCTTCGCATTACGAGTCGTGCAAAAGTCTTTTATTTCCAGTAAATTTACATTTCTTACAATCTATGTATGTGGGTATTAGTTATGGTTTTTGTTTATTCTATGTTATTTATCTATTTCTTAAGAACTATCTGCACATATGTTTTTTTTTCTAATTTAATTAATCTACCGGAACCCCAGAATGGGTAAAGGCCTCCTCCAGTGATGCCCATTTGACTCTGTCTTGTGCTACTTGTCCCCAGTTTGGACCAGCTATTGTTTTAATATCATCTTCCCATCTTGTAATAGGTCTCCCTCTTGTTCTTTTGCCTAGTGGGCCGTTCCAGAATGTTACTCTTTTGGTCCATCTAAGATCATTTAGCCGCGAAACATGTTCTGCCCACTTCCATAAAAAACATTATAGCCTATAAAATGTCGTGGTGGCCCAGTGGTTAAGGGCTCGCCACGCCTCGCCTCAAGCAAGAGGTTGTGGGTTAAAATCCGGGCAATGACCAATGTGACTTTTTCAATTAATATGTACTTTCTGGGTTTATCTTGGAAGTTACTGACATCGGTGAAGGAAAAACTTCGTGAGGAAACCTGACTTAGAGTTAATATAAGTCTGAAATCGCCAACTCGTCTTGAGCAAGCGTGGTGAACGTGGTGATCAATGCTCGTGAATTCCCCGTTCCTCGTGAAGGCCCTGCAGTGGGGCAATAATAACCTGGTATTATTATTATTATAGCATAATAATGTTACTCAGTAATAATACAGGATGGAAGGGTAAACACCGTTGTCACTCAAACTATGGGTAGTTGGCTTAAATATACACATAAAAAACCGAGTAAAAAAAAAATTACGATATTTTCTTTAACAAATATTAAAAAGGTTATTGTCCGACACCGTCCGCAAATTCATGGATATGCGCCCGCCCGAGTGACGTAATCGATCGCCGCCCGTCCTACCTACCTACACAACACATGAATAACAATACAACCTTTTCCTGGCTTAAGACAGGCAAAAATACCTACCTTAGGAATTGCGTGACGATTCTAAATGTACATCTTTAAAAAAAAAAGTTGTGATTTTCCATTGAATTTATGTTCTATAAACGAAACCAAACCACTGGTTTGAAGGATAACGGTGTTTACCCTAACACCCTGTATAGCATTCATTTGGTGAAAGAATTTCTAAAATCGGTCCAGTAGATTTTGAGGTTATTCATTACAAACAAAAATACAAATTTTTCTTTATAATATTAGTGTAGATGAGCTTCTGGCTAAGTAGCGTGCCCTCCTTTTGCTAAGCAGTAGTGCTCGCGAAGGAGGAGGCGGAGCCCGTGAGGAAGAGGCATTTTCGCGCCCTCACTCCCCTACCGCCGCATGAGACGCCCTGGGTGTCGGGAATCCATTGCCGATTTCCGGCTACCGTAGGCGCGAGCTTGCGGACGGAGAGCAATGGGCAGCTCGCCGTCCGATAAGAACCAGGCCCGGGTCACGTTGTGTTCCACGCGCGCCTCAAAAAGATGTCAGCACATTTGACGAGATCCGCTAGGGCCAATGCCTGCCGGGGTTGCAGGAAAGTTCAAAAGGGATACCGAGGTCCTCGGACCTCGGTATCCCTTTTGAACTTTCTTTCTTTCTTTTCGGCTTTTGAACTTCAGTTGCCTGTACATTGCCAAGGGCCTCGGCCCTTGGCAATGTACAGGCAACTGAAGGAGCACGGGTGGGTTTTAGTCAGTAAGAGTATGACACGCCCTCCCGCTCCGCCCAGAGCGGGAGAAGTTATTTCATAATTTCAAACCAAGAAAAAGAAAAAAAAGGTTTACTAACATCTCCATATTTTTTTAATCAATACTTCTTTTATGAATCCACTAATTGTAATATCATAGAACAGATCACACTGTGCATCTAAATTTCCTACGCCATTGTTTCTGTCCCCGTTCGTTAGTTTCACGCTAATATACACAAATATGTCGTGTTATGTACTGAAGCGGAGTTTAGTCATATACAGTTTATGTATACATAGCTCGCTTGTGTACATGTATTCTTATGTCTTATGTAATATTATGTATATCGTGCTCCTAAACTGGATATTGTTTTGTCCTAGTTATGGATATTGGATAGATATGATGTGAGATAGCGAGGAATTGGTGGTTATTAATTTGCAGGATGCTGAGTTTTTGTGTTAGTTTAATTTGAAATGTTGAACTACTTAGTATTGCTTGTAAACGATTTTGTTTTTAATTCAGCTACCCATAAAAATTACATTAGGTACACTGAAAAATTAATGTTGAAAATGTCAAATCAATAAAAAACAGCCGGAAGTCGGTGCCAAAACAGAATTGAAATATCAAATTAACCATTGTTTTCTGAAATAGGTTCACACATAATTATTTTATTATTTTGGAGTATTGCAGGGTTCATCCGCTAGTTTAAACTGACTGAGTCGTTGAGCTCCTTAATATCTGAGTTGAGCTCCACGATTACTGACAAATGCTTGTACTGACTGGACAGGTCCACTCAAATCTGTATGGTTTTTTCCTCAAAACACCATTTTAGACACAAATCTACATGTACATCTTTAATGGAAACTGTGACCCCTGAGTTTAGTTCGATAGGAAATGTCGACACTGTCTAGCTTTTTTTTTTATATGACGCGTGACGTGTAAAAGTGATTCCAATAACTTATTTACAGAATTAAAAAAACATACGTACTCTATCCCACACAAATTCGAATACCACTACCTGCTATGTAAATAACAGTGACAGGAACTTATCATCATATCATCCACATAGGCTATAGTGGGAAAAATACGTATTATTGAAGCTAACTCAAATACTACCTAAGCAAATTTAATAAAATTTATACGGGCCACCTCTGAAATAAAACCTATCAAACAAAAAAAGAATTATCAAAATAAAATCATAATTGGCGGAGTAATAAAAATAAAAAAACTTATAGGCGAAGTCGAGTTGAAGTCGGTTAAAAAAGATGCAATATTATTTTATATGGCAATCGAAACTTTGAGTTTTCATAGAGAGAGCTCTAAGTTTCGATTGGCTATAGGGCAGTTGACCGGAATACCAATCGTAGAGTAGGTACGTGTTTACTTCAACAAACCAAGCACTGTATTCCAATTAGAAACCGTTTGTCCAGAGTGCTAATAAGAACAAATGCTTGTCGCCGTAAGTACGGCTGGAGATAATTAGAGTCGCCAATGGTAATGTCGCTGGCTGTACCTAATGTGCCATTTCTCTGCAATGATGTGTATTTTCTTGTACCTGAAGTGGGAGTGTAAGGTCGTGAACGTTCGATCACCTTGCTGCGACCTAAAGCCGCGATTCCATTAGGCAAGTTACTTGTATGCAAGTTAAAAATTGCATGCAAGTTGCATAAAACTTGAACAAACCTGCATACAAGCTACAACTTGTACGAGGTAGTTTGAACTTGTACGTTTTTAATTCAAGTAACGTGCAAATTGAACGTTAGTTGCACATTAACAAGTCTAGAACCAAAAATTCGAACCAAAACTAACTCAATTGTTGAACATCTCCACTTGTATGCAAGTAAAACCTGTATGCAATTTGCTTACTCTCAAAAACATGTTTCCAATGCAAGCAACTTGTACGCAAATGTGACGTCATACTTGTATGCAAGACTTGCCCAATGGAATCGCGGCTTTAGTCAGAACTTGCCCACGCGCCTCTCTGCTGTGCATGATTTTATTGACACCTTGATCGCCTATTGTTTACGTGTATCATCGTTGAACTGTTATCTTGTGCTGTGACTATTGTGTGTGACTATTGTAATTGTGACAATTTTCCTTCGGACTGTTTTCTGTGTTGTGTGTGTGTGATACTACTCAATACAACTGTGAGTCCCCAAGCAGATTGACTTTTCTTTATTACTCTGCCTATTACACACCCTATAATAAATTAATAACTATATACCTATTTTGAAACATCGCTCATCAACCTCAGCAGTTTACAATTTTGATTAATTTATGCGATGGACAGAAGTGTCTTTTTATTGAGTTTTCCAGTTCACAAAATGAAAAAGAAATAATTGTCGTTTCTTAACTTAAACCTGACTTAACAAAACGATGCAATTCATGCAATATTTTCTGGCTAGCCATTTCCCAACTATGTTGGGTTCGGCTTCCAGTCTAACCAGATGCAGCTGAATACCAGTATTTTACATGGAGCGACTGCCTATCTGACCGCCACAACCCAATATCTGGGTAATACGATACCCCCTGGTACGACTGGTGTCAGACTTTCGGGCTTCTGACGACTCGTAACGACTGTCAAGGATCCACGAATGACAGCCGGGACCAACGGCTTATCGTGCTTTCCGAGGCACGGAGGTCTCGGTATGTAAAGATGGTCACCCATCCACTGACCAATGCGGCTTGTTATTACTTAGCCACGAGCTCCTTCCTATTACACACCCTATAATAAATTAATAAATATATACCTATTTTGAAACATCGGCTCATCAACTTCAGCAGTTTACAATTTTGATTAATTTATGCGATGGACAGAAGTGTCTTTTTATTGAGATTTCCAGTTGACAAAATGAATAGGAAATAATAGTCGTTTCTTAATTTTAGCCTGACTTAACAAAAAGATGCAATTCATGCAATATTTTCTGACTAGCCTTTTCCCAACTATGTTGGGGTCGGCTTCCAGTCTAACCAGATGCAGCTGAATACCAGTATTTTATATGGAGCGAAAGCCTTTTTGACCTACACAACACAGTAACTGGGTAATACGATACCCCTTGGTAAGACTGGTGTAAGACTTTCAGGCTTCTGACGACTCGTAACAACTGTCAAATATCCACAAAAGACAGCCGGGACCAACGGCTTAACGTGCTTTCCGAGGCACGGAGGAGTCTCGGTATGTAAAGATGGTCACCCATCCACTGACCAACCCCGGCAAGCGTAGCTTAACCTGATGGATCGACCCGTGCAGCTGTTATTACTTAGCCACGAGCTCCTCATCACAAATTAATTAAGTTTGTTAATAACATCAACATCTCAAAAGCTAAAGTTGAAAACTGGTATAATACATATAACATACATAATCAGCCTATTAATGTTCCCACTGCTGGGACACTGGCCTCCTCTCTGTGAGAGGGAGTGGGCTGTAATCCACCACGCGGGCCCAGTGCGGGTTGGTAGATGTCACATGTCTTCGAATTTTTGGTTCTAAGACATGCTGGTTTCCTCACGATGTTTTCCTTCACCGTTTTGAGAGCAGTGGTGATGAAATTATTTACACAAAGTAAAGCGCCTGCTTGGGTTCGAACTCACGACCTACAACTCGTAAGTCCCCGGCCGTTACCACTGGGCCACCACTGCTCTCAAAGCTGAAAACTGGTATAATAACTACATCATAATAAACTAGTCTCTTTCGTCTAATTTACTAATACCTTCTCCGCCAGCTACAATAATGTCCTTCAAAGAGCTACACTATCTCAAAGGCTTTAGAATCTTGAGATAGAGTGCCTCAGGCAAGTCAATGACTTCGGGCGATAGAAAGTTCTCTGAGAAACTGTAGTTACACTGCGGAGCATTGAAAGATTAATGCTGTTACCAGGCTTTTAACGAGCTTATGCTGGGTCCATATACTTTATAATATTTATGTGTGATGTCATAGAGAAAATATAGAATGTAACTACTGGGAATATACAGGGTTATTTTAAATTGTTTTGATTTCGGTTAGTCTTATCTATGTTTTTCGCTCGGTAATCTGGAATTAGGAATTATGTGACGTCATGTCTTTGCTGCGTAGTTCTTATATGTCGCGGTATAACCGCTACAAGCTAAACCCCACAGACGCGATGGGTATCGCACTATCGCTATCGATATCTAAACGCGATATAATAATAAAAATATAATGGTTTTTTTGGGAGGTCAAAGACCACTGTTAGTCTGGTTACTTACTCTATGTCTGTAATTTTTATTGTGTACATAATAAAGAGTATTCTATCTAGCTATCTATATATCTTAGAGTATGAGTTGAGAAAAACTATTTTCTTACATTTTATTGTGTTTAGGTATCTATACCAATCACGCCTGTGAAGTTTACACAGAAAAAAAGCTGAGAGGTATCAAGGGACACCCGGATGGAACGAAGTTATGGAATGAACCCCACAAAGGCATGCCACTATTTAGTACCTGTGGTCGCTCACAGATGGCGTTATAATAAAAAAAATGAACCTCACAAAGGCATGCCACTAATTAGTACTTGTGGTCGCTCACAGATGGCGTTATAATAAAAAATAAAAAGTGTCGTTACAACTTTTGGTCCCAATTTTTTCCATCTAGCCCGCTTTCGCAACGCGCGAAAGGGAACTTCGTTCCAAAAGAAACAGTATTTTTAAACTGATATGTGCTGCAATAATTGAGGTCGATTACCCCACAAACAAACAAGGTCTCTTTCGCATTTATAATATTAATAATTATATGTATAAGTTAGGATATATTTTGTATCGTGGTTGCTTTCGCAGACACAAATCTGACATAAACAAACACTAAGGGCCTTATCATACTAGCGGATTGCGAGCGGAACGGGTGCGCAACAGACACGCGGCGCAATGCGACAGTGAGACAGTGTGAGTGTGGTGTCAGTGTGTCAGTGTGTCGCGACGCATTCGCTGCGCGCCCGCTCCGCTCGCAAACCGCTAGCGTGATAAGAGCCTAATACCTGATCAGCTGTCTGTAGGTCACAAAACGGCCTTAGGCAGACAACCATGTATCACAGACATTGTAGGTCTTCATTAGCACGATAGTCTGCTAAGCTCAGTATCTAACCTTTTAATTTTGAACAACATTTAGCTCTTTTATAGGAGCTCGTGACATCATAACAGCCGCAAGTGTAGATCGAAGGTTAAGCTACGCTTGTCGCAGTCAGTTCCCGGATGGGTGACAATCCATTATATAATATTACTCCTCCGTGCCTCGGAAAGCACGTTAAGCCGTTAGTCCCGGCTGTCATTCGTAAATCTTTGACAGTCGTTACGGGTCGTCAGAAGCCCAAAAGTTTGAGTACCAGTCTTACCAAGGAGTATCGTGTTACCCAGTAATTTGGTTGTGGAGGATAGATAGGCAGTCGCTCCGTGTATAATACTGGTATTCAACTGCATCCGGTTAGTCTGGAAGCCGACCCTAATATGTTGGGAAAAGGTTGACCGCGAAACCCCTTGGTAAGACTGGTTGACAGACTTTCGGGCTTCTGACAACCAGTAACGACCGTCAAAGATCCACGAATGACAGCCGGGACCAACGGCATATCATGCTTCCGAGGCACGGAGGGATCTCGATGTGTAAAGATGGTCAGCCGTTCACGGACCAACCCCGGCAAGCGTAGCTTAACCTGATGGATCGACCCGTGTGACTTCTATGACTTAGCCACGAGCTCCTCTTTCCTGTTTCTAGTGTAAAATAAATTATATATAAATAAATAAGCCTATAGAGCGTGTATTAGAAAGTTGGTATCTTATTTAAGGGTGTGTGACCATAAATTTGTACAACTTTCTGCACAGAACCAAGATCGCTATCGCCATGCGGCTCTTTTATTTCTTAGCCAAGAGCTCCTCCTCCTCCTCAGAAAAGAAACAACTCAAACAAGGAAAACAAACCTAAATGAACTGCAAATGAATGTTTACATAAATGATAGCATCATCAAATATCAAGGTTGCCCATACATTATGAAGCAATTACGTTAAGGCACCAGTTCCACCGCCGCCGACGAGGAAGCGATTAGCTATCGACTATTTTCGTTCAAGAAACGTACCGTAAAGAGAGTTCTCGCCGGCAGTGTAAAGAGTCAGCAATCAACTATTAATATTAATAGTTGTCTTTTTTTCTCAAACATGCTAGGAAATTCGAACATTATTTTGACAACCTTCTTTGAGATAAATCGAAATTGCTGTACTGGTCAAAAACAAACGAGCGCCCGGCCGGCAATGTTACTATGAAAAATCTATATCTGTCGTGTTTAGCGGCCAAATAAATTACTATGAAAATTCATATCTGTCGTGTTAATTATTAAAAATGGAACTAACTTTTTACTTAACACAATATGGCAACCAAGGAGGTAACTTATCTAAGATTTTTTATTTTTATTTCGAACTGTAAGCCAGTTCGAAATAAAAATAAAAAATCTTAGATAAGTTACCTCCTTGGTTGCAAATAGAGCTGTTTGAAGTAAAGAAGAAACAAATTACCATGTTGGCGCGTGAAAAATTTTCTTTGTTCGTCATTAATTCTGGAATTTATAATTAATTTACTTATTTTGAATTTCCGTGCATTGTTTGAGAAAAGTACTATACAAGCCTTGGCCGCAACCAGGCATTAATGGACTCAGGTATGTGTGCCTCCGTCCGCATTTTCATGATCGTCCATCAATGCCCTAATTGCTGGCCAAGACTGTAATGTACTATTACTGACACGGGACTGTAAGGTTTTATGCGATAAGCAACCTAATATTGTAAATAGTCGAGCAAGCAAGTTAAAACGAATTGGCGAGTGACGAGCGATTAGCTAGTATGCGTATGTACCAAGCGAGTCTGAGCGAGTGTCCCAACAAGCGAGCGAGTACTCTATTTGATAACTCTTGCCGCTGCGACAAACGAGTAGATACTCGCCAGTGGTATGAACAGTCAGAGTTCATCTTTTAATAAATGTATGTCTTTTACTGACACGGGACCTCTTTTGTACTTTTTTAAGCGAACCAATGGTCCCTTCCTCGTTGGGCGGTGGGACGGGAGCCTTAGGCACAAGAAATGAAGTTCATTCCATGTATTATTCAGCCTAATTGCAACTTGCTTCAGGTTCCAATCAGCTCGTAATTATGTTTACAAACTAAAACATACAAAGGGCGGTATTCAGACTAGAGCGCCGATCATTATTGAAAAGTAATTTTTGTTCATTATTAGGTGTAAACATTTAATTGTATATGTTTTATTTTCTCTTTTATTTCTGTAGCTACTAAAAGATTTTTTAAGCGTTTTGTAACTAACACTATGAGGTTTTATTCGCTTATTAGCAAGTCACCAGATTCGCAACTCACCAGATTCGCAACTCACCAGATTCTCAACTAACCAGATTCGCAACTCACCAGTTCCACTTTTATTTCTGTTCCTACTAAGTTAAAAGATTTTTTAAGCTTTTTTAACTAACTCTATGGGCCTTGGTACTTAGTGAGAAAATATTTTTAATTTTTGTTATTGGAACGGGGAAGCAATAATGTTGATAGGTGGTTACTGTTAATGATAAAAATAAATCAACAGAATGGCATTTATACTGTCTACGGCACTTCCAGACAAATTAAGTTTCACGGAAAAATTGATTAGGTCAACGTTTATGGTGGATAATATAATACAAATTAAACCATTTTTGGATTTTTTTGAAGTGTCCGGACACTGAGAAAAAGCCCTGTGCTAGTTTGATGTTTATTCCCAGGGAATCGTAACAGGATTACCAACTTTACTGAATGCCCTTTATTTCCTGTATACGTCTCATGAGTATGACTACTGATACAGCTTATGCTAGCCACACACGTAACGATTTGCTTGCGCAAATTTAGGTTTGCGCAAGCAAATCTTTACGTGTGTGGGTGAAATTTGCGCAAACTTCTTTGAAAAAATGTCAAGTTAGATTTCCGCAAGCCTAAGTTTGCGCAAGCAAATCGTTACGTGTGTGGCTGGCATTAGACTAGAGCAGTGGTTCCTAATCTTTTCAATATGGTTGTGAGCTATTAGGAAAACTGATTTTACCCCGATCTTGAAATGTTATCAATGCAAACAATACAAGCTAATACAAATACCTTTATTAATTGCGCATTAGTCATACAATTTTAACGTATTTAATTAATATAATTTTCTTTTAAACAATGAATTAAGTAAAAATTGTTGGTGTGATGGTTGGTATTGTTTTGCATTCACGAGTTTTTGATGTTAGGTTTACTTTCGATTAAAGCGCATCTTAAGTCATGTTCCACATTGAGACAATTTCTGGCGCTTGTTTGCAGTTTAACCAAAGAAAAACCACTCTCACATCAGATCTGAGAGTGGTTTTTGGTAAAAAAAATGCTTATACCCTTTGCCACCACATAGGTGGCAAAGGGTATTTATAAGCATTTTTAAAGTTCTGTTATAACAGGATATTCGGCACCAGCTTTTCGCCAACATATATGTTGAGATCATCATTTTGAAAATCTACTCTTTGTAGTATTATTTTATTAGATTTAGTTTTAATTATTAGGTTCTTTGTTACCCCCACAGAATGGCTGATTGACCCCCGCGGGGTAATTACCCCCAGGTTCCGAACCCAGGCCCTAGAGTCACAGGTCACGGAGACACGCCTCGGCGACCGCCAATAGACACGGTACCACAGATTAGGACAGATAATTCACTTCTATAGATACCTAACGCTATAATTACCTACGAAAATATAACAAGCGTTTCATGCGCACTAAAATGTATCTTACGCGGACGCCCGCGAGTACCGACTGGATTTTTTGTACGCCCGGCGAACGCGATTCGTAGGTACGTATATTTTAGTACGCGAATCCATAAGTTTACCCCCTACCAAAAATTCCTCAGTGCACCTAAATAAGTTTTTACTTCAAAAGCAGCTTCGTACTACAGAGCTACCATTTACCGGGTAATATGTCTTTCATTGACTTGAATGTGCCCTGGCGGCTGAGAGTATGTCATGCTCACTCAGATGTCTCGCTGATGGTGGCGTGTGTGTTGGATCATTTAGCTCCCTTCAAAATGGTTGAGCTGAATGTGAGCTGAATGGTGGTAATACATGCGTCATGTTCGTGAACGGGCGCCGTCAGTTGGGACTGGTCATCTCGTGCCGTGGCTTATTTTAATTTATTTTAATCCTTGAATGGTTTTATTTTTAATTTTTTTATCTTTTTATTACGGACGCTTTTAACGTGCGCATCTTTTTTACATTGTTCTCACATGTATAATTTAAACATGAATTATGTAACCACTATTTTGTAACAATTATTATTATTATTACTACTACGCTTTGGAATGGGCAACTAGCTTCATATTTCTGACTGACTGACTCCTTGACAATTCAAAAGTGCCTGTATATGGTTTAATTGAAATAAATGCTTTGAGTTTGAGTTTGAGCTACCTTGCGCACAGTTGCGCCACTAAATTAAATGGCGTCTCAGTTGCTGTCGACGACGGCGATTTCGTGCGCTATGAACCTATAGTCACCATTCACGGAGACAATGTGGAGCCTATTATTATAATTTACTTCCGTGTACAATACGTCATCACTCAGTCTAACAGCATGTATTCATTGTATACATTTTCTTTCTATCTCACCTGATGTTACTTGATTATACATCTGTTTGTGGACAAAACCGACGTAAAATACTAAAGAGTCATAAAAACCCCTGTAGGAAATCGAGACGTATTTCACATCAAAACGAGGCATCCTCAGGATGACGATTGACTTGTCGCGAACCTGAACAAGACGTGTTGCCACGCCGAGCGCTGGTCGCAGAGACCAGCGCTCGGTGGTGTCGATTTCTTACAAGGTTTTTTATGACCTTTTAGGAATATTTAGGCAGATTAGGTTACTAAATACATCTACGTCTATTGTATTTTAAAATGGATTCCCGAAAAATCACGCCTGAGTCAATTAACTATCAAAACAGACGTGTTTTGTCCACACAATATCTTCTATCTACTTAGCCTTTTCCCAACTATGCTGGGGTCGGCTTCCAGTCTAACCGGATGCAGCTGAATACCTAGACTGACGATCTAATCTCCACAACCCAGTTACTGGGTAACACACAGGATAGCCCTTGGTAAGACTGGTTGTCAGACTTTTGGACTTCTGATTACTTTGTCACTGACTGTCAAAGATCTATGAATGACAGCCGCGACCTTCGGCTTAACGTGTTTGCCGAGGCACGGAGGAGTCTCAGTATGTAATGGGTGATCACCCATCCAGGAACCGACCGCGGCAAGGGTAGCTTAACCATCGATCGATCCGTGTGGCTGTAAATATTTTGCCATGAGCCCCTCCTTTGTGTGAACACCTACATGTATATAATTTATTTACTTCTGCCCGACACAATATAATTGCTACTAATGTGCTCACTCAAGCCGTAGTAATGTACGCTGTGTACCGGATAAGCTGACCTGTAGTCTGTTTAAAATGTTAATGCCTCTGATTACCTACAATGTCAGTAGTTTTTGTGGATTTAGTGAAACATTAATTTAATCCTGTTTTCATTGGAGGATGGCAGACGCGTATAGTACACAAAAAATTGGACTATTGAATGTTCTGTTATACAAAAAATAATAATTATTATAATAATTTCTGATGTGAAACATCTGACACCACATCTTGATATTAAGCAAAATTAAGGCAAAAGCGTCAAATTCACCCGCGAAAATCAGTAGGTATACAATACCTTCATAGGGTATACTATTGCGTCGATTCATCTACCACGTTCGTTGTGCACTCAGTCTAATTGAGTCTGAATTAGGAATGAGTTACAAGAACGGCTACGGTAAAGCAAATTGCTCGTAACAAAACAGCTGCGCAGCTATTGAATTAATTATATCCTTTATTACGCAATTCTTTAGAAATCGTAATTTACCTCAGCGTTTCACAGCCTTCACTATAATATTCAATAATGTATACCTTTTGTCGGAGATGATCCTACATAATATATTATAACAAAGTCCCCCGCTACGTCTGTCTGTCTGAACGCGATAAATTCAAAAACTACCGAACGGATTTTCATACGATTTTCACCAATGAACGGAGTGATTCATAAGGAAGGTTTAGGTGTATAATTTATTAAAGTTTTGTGTAAAAAGGCTGAAACATGAAGTTGATTGATGAAGATGTCGGAAAAAAATATGCCAACTGGGAGCTTTACTGGCATGCGCCGCGTAAACCAATATGAAAACAATGTATCGCGGAACTAATTTATTGTTTACCTGGATAAACACATACATGGGGTACTTTTAATCCAGGTAGTACGTTCCCGTGGGATATTTTCCGACATCCGCGCGGGCGAAGCCGCAGGCAAAAGCTAGTTAATAATAAATATGGATAACAATATACACTTACATATTTATTTGCAAAAAATATAGGTGCAAAAGTCCGCTGGGCTCATTGTCCAGGGTGACCCGATTAAGTTTTCACTATCATCCGTATTTTTTTAAACCTCAATTTGAACCCTATTTAACTCAGACGGTCGCAAAATCCCACCCAATCTTGTTTCTAAAAAAATAAAACAGAAGATTAAGTATCTAAAAATAGCCCCAATATTAAGAAAATCGTTCGTAATGGTTCGTCCATAATCGGAATTACGTGTCGGCTAGTAATTTCCTGAGGATGCCGCTAAAAGGCCCGGACATTGAAATGTGATGCGGCATTAACAATAGCGTGGCTGATATCACGGATCTCCATTGCCGTCCCAATAAGTTTGAGGAGCCTTTGTGCAAAACATACAGATCTAATGTTTTAATTACACCATTATAACTAACAGTTGTTTCTATGAATCCTATTGGCTAAATAGTTTAGCCATCATAAAACTTGATGTTCAGATTACATTTACTCAAGAACAAGTTGCTGAACAATTCATCATATTATACACTTTTACTGATGCAGGATAAGGCTGAACCCTGTATCTATCTCCCACTTTAGTAAAAAACTTTGTACAGTACGACACAACTTAGATGTAGCATAGATTTGAAAATTTTCATTCATTCATTTCAATTTCACGACATGTGAATGTGGCTATAAAACTTTACAAGTTATTGCGTTTTCGAAAGATAATTTTCACCTAAAGCAGTAATAAAGATTGGTGATTTTGAAGGCGCACTCAGTTTGGATGGTGATCGGTTTTACGAATTTTGCCGATGCTACATCTAAGTTGTGTCGTACTGTACCTTAACAGTTAATGGTATATTTAAGGAAATCAATTATGAATGTTTTCTGATCGTGTTGGAATAATAATCCTGTAGTATTTATAAGCAATATTTTTAGTTCAAACGATTTCGGTAAAAGTTGCAATAAAGGGGTTTACGGAGACGAACAATCAGTCTAACTAGGTCTTATGTATGGGAAATTTCGTTTTCTCCGTATTGTCACCCGAGCAGAGCTCAGTCGCCCAAAGCTTAGAACAAGATACCTTAGAATAATGACATGGCAGCATGGAATTAGTTTTTAACTACATTTATTCAGTATATCTACAAATTTAACTACTATCATGGCAGTATGGAATTAGTAAGTACTTATGTACTATCATCAATCAATCAATCAGCCTATTAATGTTCCCACTGCTGGGACACAGGCCTCCTCTCTGTGAGAGGGAGTGGGCACGTACTATCATGGCCACATGGAATTTGTATTAAATATCCTATACTATTAAATGAGCATGTTTAATACGAATATTATTTGTTGTGAAGATCTTGGGATGTCCAAAGTAACTTCACAAAAATGCATGTTTCTTTCGGTTTATAATCTTTTTTTTTCTACGTTGGTATTTTATTGACAATGACCGTTTGTCTACCGTCACCGTCAACGAAAACGAGATGATGGCGGCAAAATAGTGATACATACATGAACTATGACCGTAACGTCACGTTTGGTTTTTATTCGAAATAATCTCGTTTCTCGTTGACGTCCCGTTGATAGTGGACGTGTAATGGCTACTACACACAGTGCCGTCGGGCGCGCCCGGTACTGCCGCACAAAGTAACGCAAAGGAAATGAAGGCGCAAAAGCCGGAGGCACGTGCCGCGCGGCATAAGCCGGCGGCCATGTCGTCGGCATGTGTGTAGTAGCCATAAGACACTCAGTAAGTATCTAAACTTAATAATAAACCATACATACAGTTATAATCGTGGTTGGACACCGATCAGAAGTCTTAATTACCTGTAAAAGAAGACAAAATACTTAGTAACACAACTTCTCAAGATACTTACAAAAATTAAACATATCAAAGACCTTGAAGTTTTAATCTAGGTCGTCAGCTAAGAACCTAACCTATAATTGAATCAGTCTTAAAAAACATCTTCAACTTTTATAAACAATTTGGCTCCTCCACCACATTTAAAAAAGTCGTCAATTTTAATCACATCCACGATAGTTGGAACCAATCTCACCCTTCAAAAGCGAGCGTAATCATAACGCGCGCAAATCTACATAATGGCAAACATTTCGAGCTAAAAATAAAAATATTCCGGACGGTATCAGATGGTTTCTGCGCGAAGTTGCAAGAGTCAATTATAAGAAATGGGTCACCAGGCAACGGATAAGCTAGCACCACAGAGCGACCGAAAAGACACGCACACACAGACAAGCTACACGTACAGCGAGAGCAAGTGCACTTGCGAACGGCATTTGTTTGAGACTCGCACATCGCCTCGTTTTTTTATAGTCAAATTTCTAATTATTTAGACTATAAAAAAACATGGTATTGAGCTATCGCTCTGAGCGATCCTTCTGCTAAACCTTTTATTAAAATCATGAAACTTGACATTATAATTATTCAGTAAAATAATTATTCATTGACATTGTTAAATATTACATACAAAATGACATGATTACTTTGTTAAGTACTAGATTATTTTAATTATTGTGAACGTGAGGACTATGTGGATATATTTTTTTCTATTTTCCTTTCTTTCGTTATTTTTTTCTTTCTCAGTTAGTTTTAATGATGGTCTGGCAGTTTCAGTAGTTTATGCGGCCTACCCAAATGGCCTTTCTTTGATATTGTTCGTCGAGTTGAGCTCCTTAAGTTCCGAGTTGAGCTCCACGATTACTGACAAATGCTTGCATTGATTGGACAGGTCCACTCAAATCTGTGTGGTTCTTTCCTCAAAAGACCATTTCAGACACTAATCTACATGGTCCTCTTAGAGCCTGACCAAGATTATGTCTGGAGTTTAAAAGAGACTGTGACCTCTGAGTTTGTTTCGGCCTTTCTTCTCAGAGTAGTCAGATAGGAAACGCCGAACTAATCTAGCAATTTTTTTACATATTGCACGACTCGTAATGCGAAGCATTAGAGTGTGCTCTACGATCGAAAAAAAATGTTTGCCCCATTTCTGCAACTGTTTATTGTTACACTCCTGCTAGTACACAGAACCTCCTTAATTTATATACCATTGTATAGATGATTAAATGGAGATTAATACTGTACTTTTTAACAATAATTGATTTAATGCAGCAGAAATGGAAAAAGCATCAAAATAGTTGAAAAAAAATTCCTGTCCGTCAATTTATGAACCCTGAAAACATTGTAGCTTGTGATAAAATCAATTAATTGAGTCAATTTTTTTTATATACATTCATTTCAGCCATAGAAGGAACCCTATTGAAAATGGCTCTTTTATTCAAAGTAGTTTAATTATAATTAATAAAATACTAACTAAAATATAATATCTATAACTAAATATTTCCAGCCTTTGAATTGACGTCCGTAAGTTGCCTAGCAACTGCCAAGTAAATAGTCTTTGACATTACGTAAGGATTGCGAGATTAAAAATTTACCCATATTGATGGGTAAAAACGCAGTCAAAACATACTTCATGAAAAGTGATAAATTGTTTATTTTTGTTAGCAACTATGTTTTGAATTTGTTTTTCGTTTATGAATGAGTGTTATGAGGCGTGCACTTTTGGATTTTCCAAACTATTTGTTAATATGACGTGTAAAAGTGATTCCAATATTCTATTTACAGAATAAACAATTTAATTTAATTTCATTTCATTTCAGATCGCCGTGCGTACGCCTCTATGTGTGCGTGCCAGTTTATGGTCCTTATATAAAGCCGGCCTTTTGTATCTATCTATTTTGTGCTTGCAACCTGTGGCCCGTTCAGTTCACGTTATTTTTTATAGAACGGGTTTCCTTAGCGTTTATTTTTTCTTGGGGTAATCAGTGCTTTCTGCGCGGTGATCAAAACACTTTTTGCATTTATAGAAATGGTTTTTTTAATGGTTTGTTATTATGCTCGAGCTCGCATGAAAGAAAACGCTCGTAACAAATGACCAACTATCTATGTTTTATTACTACCATTATTATGCTAAGGCTTTAACACACATTTGTACACCAACAACACATTCATATTATTGCACTGCAGCGCCAGGTTTATATTTTAATTGCATCGATTTATGTTTGGTCTCTGTCACACCAGCGGGGCTTGCACAGGGCATACCCAAGACGTTTGTGACAAGACATGATACATTTTATCATGTCTTACAATTTGTCTTAAATGCTAGCACGGGTCAACCATGTGATAAAATCTGAGGCGCGACATGCCTTTCTTGTTGCTAACTTCATAGTGTGAAACAGTAAATTTAAAAAATTAAAATGTCTATGATCAGTGAATATGCGACCAAATAAAATAATACATTTTTTCAACACAGTTGCTCGTAAAGTGGCTCTTATTTAACCGCTTTTAGGTTCATAATGCAGTGTATTATAGACACGTGCTTTTTTCTTTACATAATCGCACTAGTGCGGTAATGTGCGCCATAGATAACTATTTACTAGTCGGAGTAATGACATGGCAGTCTGGCAGTATGGAATTAGTAAGTACTATCAAGGCACGACATGTCTTTCTTATTGCGACTTAATATAGTGTGACAAAGTAAACAGGTTTTTGGAACGAAGTTCTTTAACGCGGCTTCATTCTTGCGTTTGTCTTTTTCTAATTCGATAGAGAGAGAAAGAGAAAGTGGGAATTTCGTCAAAATGGAAATCTAAGATGGCGGCTGCGAAAATTTTCTCATTTTTCGTCATGGGTATCGTTTTCGTAGTTTTCAATGGTTCTAAAGCCGATAGTGAGGTCAAAATGGAAATCCAAGATGGCGACTCCGAAATTTTTCTCATTTTTCGTCATGGGTGTCGTTTTCGTAGGTTTCGATGGTTCTAAAGCCGATAGTGAGGTCAAAATGGAAATCCAAGATGGCGGCTGCAAAATTTTTCTCATTTTCGTCATGGGTGTCGTTTTCGTAGTTTTCTATGGTTCTAAAGCCGATAGTGATGTCAAAATGTAAATCCAAGATGGCGGCTGTAATTTTTTTTTCATTTCTCGTCATGGGTGTCGTTTTCGTAGTTTTCGATGGTTCTAAAGCCGATAGTGGGGTCAAATGTAAATCCAAGATGGCGGCTGCAAATTTTTTTCTCATTTTTCGTCATGGGTGAGAAAAATGCGAAATAAGAAATTTTTACAGCCGCCATCTTGGATTTACATTTTGACCTCACTGTTGCCTTTAGAACCATCAAAAACTACGAAAACGAAACCCATGATGAAACATGACAAAACTTTCGCAGCTGCCATCTTAGATTTTGATTTTGACCTCACTATCAGCTTTAGAACCATCGGAAACTACGAAAACGAGACCAATGACGAAAATTTTCACAGCCGCCATCTTGGATTAACATTTTGACCTCATTATCGGTTTTAGCGTGATCGAAAATTACGAAAACGCCACCCATGACGAATAATGAGAAAATCTTCACAATCGCCATACTGTATTTTCCATTTGACCAAATTCGCACTTTCTCTCTCACTCTCTCTCGATAGAGAATAATTAGTAATAATTAGCAGCGAAATCTAATTTTTTCAAGTTTCAAATTTTGTCTCCTGTAGGCTGTTCAGCGGTTTTGTCAGTGCCTTGCGCGCGCATCGCCACCCGAAAAAAAATCCAGCGCGCCATGTTTCATAAATATTTGTTATCGTATATGTTGTGTGGTTACTGCAGGTTACATATTAAGAAAAATACGAACCGACGTAGAAACGTTTTTACAGGAAGTGGATAGTCAGTACCTGGCAACAAAGGTCAGTTGAACTTTATAAATCTAAATGTATCATTTCTCTAAAGTTACGTTATTGTAGCATAAGTTCTTACAACAAGACGGTTTCTTTCCTCGCAAATGTGTTGAAAAACGTCGTATGAAACGCGTGCGCATTGTTCATTACCCACTCGGCTAAATTATCGCGCTCGCCTTTGGCTCGCGCGAATAATACCGCCTCATGGGTAATGACCAATACAGCACACTCGTATCATAATGTACTATTATAGTGCAGGTTCATACAGTTTTACAACTTTTTAATTTTGTTGTGAAATAATTCACTTTTGACGTACGGACGACAGTCACAACTGTTTTATCCCCCAAATTATGATAAAATGTGTGACTCAAGCTATCTCACAGTACGCCATGCTCGCTGCGCAGATGGTAGTGATAAACGATGGTGCATGTCTATGTTTTCCAATAAACTTATACCTATCATAGTTTATTGGAAAACATAAACGTAGATTTACTGTCGTATCCTCCTTGTATAGAGCTACTATACTTTGTATAGAGTTACTATAATATTTACATATTTATATTGAAACGTTGTTAACCAAAAATCAACATAACATTTAAAGTACTAACACAGAAACATTCCCAGAATAAAAGGGACAGTCAGTGGTCAAACAAAGTAGGTAGGGACCGACATTTTTATCTTCGAGAGGTCTCGTTAGTCGCACTCGAGTTGAGTATCGGTACTCTCGACCATTACCCACCGGCTGAGTGAACGATTGTGGTACATTATCTACAGGGTTGAAGAGGGGTTTAATACGAGATTGTTCTTGATAGCGTTTCTTCTGTTAATCCTCCGTCAAACGCAGCGAGAACTCACTGTGTTGTTTTTTTGAAGTGATAACTTCTTTCTTCTTTTTGGATGAACAAAAATCATGGAACTCGCGTCATCGTCACCGAAGGCGTGTTGAACACTTTTTTGTTGACAGCGCACTCTGTTTTATTTGTTTGGTTTTGTTTTAATGGAGCTACAGCTTTCGTTCTTATACTGACAGCAAGCCACATAAATTCCTGCTTATTCGTTAAATGGCGTTACTTAGTTTTCACTTCTATCGGCAGTCCCCGAAAGATGCCCCGCATGTTTTTATTTTTCATTAGCGTAGGGTTCAACAATACCTACACTAATCTTATTACAATCTAGTCTTATAAATAGACTAATAAGTAATTTAATTATAACATAAACAATTAAATTGTCTTTACTAAGAATGTGTCCAATAGCACTTTTCTTATTGTCTCTATTAAGGCGAATACACTTCGTTCTTGTACTTGTTTGGCACATTTGTACTTTACACTATTCACTAAACATTCGTTCGGAATGGTTTGAGTGACAGACTAATCGCTGCGACTAGATTCATTCGCTGTGAGTAGAATTGAGCATGTTCAATTTTACTTGCGGCGAATTTGACTTGCCGCGAGCATTCGCTGTGTGTGACAGGATACTCGCTGCGAGTGGCCATTCCGCTCAGCACCGATCTGTCTAAAATCGCGTGTAGAAATCGGTGTGTGTGATAGCGAATTCAATCAGTGAATATTCGCTGCGTGTGATCGACGCGATGCTTTATTGAGTGGGAGGTAAATGCTAGTTGTATATTTGAAGTGAAATTTCTTTAGCTGCGTTGTGCACTTTTTTTGGTATGGGTAAAAAATGTTAAACTCGCGTCAGGACATGACCGTAAGATCCGTTGCCAAGCAACCGACAAAGTAAATATCAAAATAAATAGTCTTTTAGTCGTAAAGGTTGCGAAGTAAGAAATTTTACAAATAGCAGTCAAAACATACTTCATGAAAAGTTCAAGTTTTCACTTCTGCCGGCACTCCTGGAGTGCAACCCGTATTTTTTTTTTAACTAGTAAAGAGTACCCATTGTCCACGACGCAACCAATTCCAGACTAGTTAATAAGTTAGAAATCGTCAATGCCCTGCAGTGGGGGTTATAATATATACAGGGTCAAATGAAATTAGCTAGCGAAACTAGACCGACGCGAGCGGTTTCAAAATCTAAAGTTAATAAAAATAAAATTAGTGTATTTTTGTTTGGGATAATCGACCTTAAAAATATCGTCCGTCACCGCGTCGGTTGGAATAAAAAATGTAAGTAATGTAAAATAATGTAAAAAAAAATGTGTAAAAATTACAGATGTATCGATATCAACACAAGATAAAAAATAGTTTACTCTACTCATACTTCAAGTAACCAGACTCTCTACGGTCGTGGACCCCAATAGAAAATCATCAAATAATTTTTTTGTTTGTTTTATCGTGTGGTAACGATACACATAGAGCAGTGGTGGCCCAGTGGCCGGCCCCGACTTACGAGTTGTAGGTCGTGGGTTCGAACCCAACAGGCGCTTTACTTTGTGTAAATAATTTCATCACCACTGCTCTCAAAACGGTGAAGGAAAACATCGTGAGGAAACCGGCATGTCTTAGAACCAAAAATTCGAAGATATGTGTCATCTACCAACCCGCTCTGGGCCCGCTTGGTAGATTACGGCCCACTCCCTCTCACAGAGAGGAGGCCTGTGTCCCAGCAGTGGTAACATTAGTAGGCTGATTATGTATGTATGTGTAACGATACACATCACGTCTACCGTTCCCGTTTCGCTAACTAATTTAATTTGACCCTGTAAAACCGTTGTTAAAACTAAAGTAAATTGTAATAATGCTATCTCACGTCTTTTATAATATCGGTAGGCGGAATTGGTTTCCAATAACAGTCTTCAAACTTCCTACAAAGTTCTGAAGTGGGTTAACTGAAGCTTATAGTTGTGAACTTGTAAGCACTTGATCTAGCTTGTTATAAGCTTAGCTTACTTGGAATATTGCAACTTCTAAATAAGCCATTCAAGCTATTTTGTGAAGGCTTAATCGGGGATACCATAACTTCATAAATCTATACTATATAACCTATAATGTAGTAAATTATCAAATCAATAGCCTAGCCTTTTCCGAACTATGTTGGAGTCAGCTTTCAGTCTAACCAAATGCAGCTGAATACCAGTATTTTACATGGCGCGACTACTTGTCTGACCTCCACAACCCAGTAACTGGGTAGAACGATACCCCTTGATAAGACTGGTGTCAGACTTTCGGGCTTCTGACGACTCGTAACGACTATCAAAGATGCACGAATGACAGCCGGGACCAACGGCTTAACGTGCTTTCTGAGGCACGGAGGAGTCTCGGTATGTAAATATGGTCACTGACCAACCCCGGCAAGCGTAGCTTAACCTGTTGGATCGACCCGTGCGGCTGTTATTACCTAGCCACGAGCTCCTGAGACCTCGAACTGAGATCATCTTATCTAACTGAAAAATAGGGCAATCTTATTCCAAGGCCGTACGTACATTTTACATAACATTAGACGCGAAGGATATCAGCCGTTTGACGTGTGATCTGAATAATTCATTGTTAGGTAACAAATGTCGGGAAATGATAAGAATACGTTCCGTTGTACGCGGAATTCTGAATAGTTAGTTTGAGCTAATTTTAATATGAACTTCAGTAAACTAATTGCTTCAAAAACGGTGACAACAGTGTAACATTTTTTTATAGTCTAACATTTTTCTGTCTGAACTAAATAAGATGTTCATGGATGTTAAGATGGAACTAGTCACGGGCTTGAACTCACTGGTGGGCATGGCCAAAAACCACGCTGTCTCACCTGGCAACGTGTCCGACAGAGATAGTATCAGTGATGAGCAGTTAGAAGCTGGTCTACATGGACAACGTATAGTTCATACGCACAGAAACACCGTTTCAACCTATTTTAGTAAAACAAGCGCAATACGAAAAGTCCTTCGGAAAATCGAGTTTTATGAAAAAACCACTGCATAAATCAATTACAAATAAAGTTTATTGAAATATTCGATAATTGAGCTGTGTCGGTGCGGATTTTGTTTTGGAGTTTTCACACTTCTTTTATTACTGATTTACGCCCAAAGTTGCGTTAAAATTAGCAAGAAAAACGAATCTTTGTTGGCTCCTAAGTTTTTAATGGCGTATTATTTTACTATTCTGTTTCCGTACACACCAAATTAACATTGAGACAAAACGATGTCATGTTTAACTTTGGATGTACAATGTCAAACAATGGAAAAAAAATCAACTAGTGCCACCTTAAGTTAACAAATTAAACCGTCGAATGCATAGTTTAAGAAACCAATCATTTCCTAACAAAACTTGCTTCTCTATAACACAAAATTGTAATGTATGTAGTAATAAGTTATTTGTAGGTATATCGTTTATTATAAGTATTGAAGGTAGTTCCGTTGTTCCAACATTTTAAGCCAGTCATTATACTTGTGCCAGTACGTTGCTAAGTGTTTTATTCCCGTATCCAGAGTGCTCCCAATTCCAACCCAAGGACTGTTCAGTGGCGACGAGGATAATCAGAACTGTGTGTAAACTAACTACTAGTGTTAGTGGCGTGTTATTGGTGTTTTTGCTAAAATAAAAATGTCACTGGGTAGGATTGCGGAGTTCGACCTAAACAAGGACGATTGGAGGTTATACGTCGAACGATTGGAGCAGTACTTTTTGGTCAGTAAAATACCGGATGAGTTACAAGTGCCGACGTTAATAACTGTTATGGGTGCAGCTAGCTATGAGTTGTTGGTGAATTTATGTACTCCGGCGAAACCGAAGACAAAAACGTTTGAACAGATTACGTCTATTATGGAAAAACACCTTCAACCGAAACCGAGTGAGTTGGCAGAACGTTATAAATTTCGTAATCGCAAACAACTCACCAGTGAAAACATATCAGACTATGTAGCTATTTTGAAGAAAATGTCAAAAACTTGTGAGTTCGGTGCGTGGCTCGAAGAAAGCTTAAGAGACCAGCTGGTTTGCGGGATTAAAAGCGAGACCATTAGACAAAGACTGTTTGCAGAGACCAAATTAGATTTCATGAAGGCATATAATCTGGCCGTAAGCATGGAGGCGGCAGAGAAAGACGCAGCAGCGGTAGTGGAAGGGTCTGTTAATGCAACAAGTGAGGCGAAGAGGTCGGTGGATTGTCAGCTGATGATGAATACGCGGCGGGGCGGCGCCAGCGGATCGAATAGTGGTCGCGCGGCTCGCCGCTTGCCGGTAGGCGAGTACAAGCAACGCAGTTGGCCGCAGGCAGGCCGGGCGGCACCGGCGGCGGCGGCGCCGGCGCCTGCGTCCGTTTCGATGGAGCGGGATCGGCAACAGCGAGAGTGTCGAGCGTGTGGCGGGCCGCATGAGGTGGCCGCTTGCAAGTTCGGGCGCTATGTATGCCGGGTGTGCAACCAGCCGGGTCATTTGCGACGTATGTGTCCGCGACTGGCGCATCATTATACCGTCGAGGCCGAGTGCGAGGAGGACAAAGTGAACAGCGAAGATAGTGACGAGGTAATAACAATTGAACTAAATGAATTGACAGTAACGCAGTGTAAACCAATTTTTGTATCATTAGAAGTTCAGGGAAAAATAATGAAGTTTGAGTGCGATACAGGTAGTGCTGTCTCATGTATAAATGAACACACATACGATGAGTTATTTCGTAACTTAACCATTCTAAAAAGTAATATTGTTCTGAGGTATTATACGGGGGAAACCACTAAACCACTGGGAGTTATTAAACCTCTGGTCAAATATAAAGACAGATGTATGCAGTTAGACTTGTACGTGATAAAAAATGGTAAAACATTGTTACTCGGTAGACAATGGATGGCATCGTTAGCAATACAATTGCCGGTATTGGATTATGATACTTATGTAAATAGCAATAATATTTGTGATGGATCAAATTTTGATATAAACATATTCAGTTCCAGATACTCTAAAGTGTTCGCGGACGGTTTGGGGCGATTCACTGGTGGTAAGGTTGGCATTCACTTACGGCCAGGCGCACGGCCTGTGTTTATGCGCGCGCGTCCGCTTGCGTATGCTCTGCGCGAGCCGGTGGAGCGCACGCTGGACCAGCTGGTGCGGGACGGCATTCTCACTCCGGTCGAGCGTTCCGACTGGGCGACGCCCATAGTGCCCGTCGTAAAGAAGGACGGAAGCATAAGGATATGCGCCGATTATAAGATCACATTGAATAAGGTAATAGAAGTCGACCGTTATCCACTACCTAGGGTTGAAGATTTACTAGTGCGGTTAAACGGCGGTGAGCGTTACAGTAAGTTGGACCTTTCCCAAGCTTATGCTCAATTTGAGCTAAATGATTCACGGAAGTACACGGTTATTAACACGCACAAGGGATTGTTCCGATATAATAGATTAGTGTATGGTCTTGCGTCTAGCCCGGCTATATTCCAAAGACGTTTGGAACAGATGTTTGCAGATTTACCGCAGGTAGGCGTATTCCTTGATGACTTCATCATAACTGGGCGCTCAGTGTCCGAACACATGACTAATTTATGCAAAGTTTTTGACCGATTAGAACAGTATGGTTTGCGAGTGAGGAGGGATAAGTGTTCATTCTTTGCTAAATCTGTTGTTTACTTGGGGCATGTTATCAGTAAAGATGGTGTACATACTTGTTCGGATAAGGTCAAGGCGATTGTAAACACGCCGGCACCGTCGAACATATCGGAACTGAGGGCGTTTATAGGTATGGTTATGTATTACGCTAAGTTTATAAAAAATGTCAGTACAATTTTAGCCCCAATGTACCATTTATTGAGATCAGGAGTAAAATATGATTGGAGTGAGGAGTGTAAGAATGCGTTTGGGAAAGTTAAATCGTTGTTAGCAAGTAGTGGGGTACTAACACACTACTCGGTCGAGTTACCACTCGTACTGACTACAGACGCAAGCAGCGTGGGGGTCGGCGCCGTGCTGTCCCATATCACGCCCAGCGGCGAGCGACCGATAGCTTATGCCTCGCGGTCACTTAGTGAAGCTGAGCGATCATATTCTCAGATTGATCGAGAAGCGCTGGCGATAGTTTTCGGAGTCAGGAAGTATCATCAGTATTTGTACGGTCGAAAGTTTGTGCTGAGAACCGACCACAAGCCATTGACTTATATTTTAGGGAATAAAGTAGGAATACCAATTATGGCTGCTTCTCGGTTGCAGAGATGGGCAGTACTGTTGTCAGCATATAACTATAGTATAGAATACGTCGGATCAAAAAAAATTTGCGCAGACGCATTGTCACGTCTGCCTGATAAGACAAACTTACATACAGATAGGAAAGACTGTACGTATGTACAATTTGTAGAAGAATTTTTACCCATCACGCATAATGATGTTAAGGAAGCGATGCAAAAAGATATTGAGTTATGCAGGATAATGTCATACGTACAGTCTGGCTGGTCAGACGAGTGTTCAGCTATGGCGGAAATACAACCATATTTCTGTAGACGTCGCGAATTATATTCGGAATTCGGGTGCCTTATGTGGGGGTATAGAATGATAATACCATCGAAATTAAGAAATCTTATTTTAAAACAGCTTCACAGTGGTCATATGGGTATCGTAAAAATGAAAGGGCTAGCCCGAAGTTATGTCTGGTGGCCCAATATAGATGCGGATATAGAAGCAATGTGTAAGCAGTGTGAGACGTGCGCCGCGGAGGCCGACGCGCCACCGCGGGCGCCGCCGCAGCCGTGGCTCTATACCGCGCAACCGTGGACTAGGTTGCATATAGATTTCCTAGGGCCATATCAGGGTACAAATTTTTTTGTGTTGGTGGATTCAAGTTCCAAGTGGATAGAAATTTTCGAAATGAAATACACAAATGCTTCAAGCGTCATTAAGGTTTTAAGAGCTACATTTGCTAGATTCGGTCTGCCCGAGGAGTTAGTATCAGATCAAGGGCCTCCGTTCACAAGTGAAGAGTTTGGTTTATTTCTCAAGAAAAATGGTATACGCCAAAGCTTCTCACCTGCCTACCACCCGGCATCGAATGGCGCGGCAGAAAACGCGGTTAAACTTTGTAAGCGGGCCATTAAAAAGGCGTATAGGGACGGTATTGATGTGGATACAGCTTTACAAACATTCCTGTTAGCTTACCGTAATTCAGTGCACAGCACTACAGGCGAGACACCCGCGTCAATGCTACAGAGGCGCTCACTGCGTTCTCGGCTCGACTTGTTACGGGGGCAACGGTCATTAGAGAATAGGGTGCGGGAGTTACAGGGTCGCCAGGCAGAGTGCGAGGGACTGAAGCCACGAACTTTGTGTGAGGGTGATATGGTTTGGGCGAGACAGTACGGTGCGTCAGACAAGTGGGTGAAAGGAACCGTGAGAGAGGTAGAAGGTACTCGTAGGTATGTGGTAGATAGCGGTGATGGTCGACTTCTCAAAAGACACATTGATCAAATCAGGCGCCGTTCTCGGCTGTCAGATGTTCCTTGTCAAGGAAATGACGAAAACAAAGAACCAGATGACCGAAGTGAGACTGTTGTGCCGTCACAAGCTGATGGATTGGTAGAGGCATCGGAGTCGAGACATTTGGTTAAAGATCGGCTAGGTATTACAAAAGAGGAGGGTACTGCAGGCAAAGGTAGTAGTGATCCACAAGTTAATATTGTGCCTCCGATACCTCCGCCCCTTGAGCCACCTAGTTGTGATGCGGTCCCGACGGTGACGCCACCAGTGACGCGCTCCCAACGGATACGCAGACCGGTCGTCCGATTTGAAATAGATTAATTTATATAATTATGTAGGTACTTAACTGTTTAGTCCAGTATGCATAAATATGTATGTATATGGCGATAACTTCAGTTTAAAAATATTATGTATTATTGTAAGAATAAGAAGGGAGGTGTAATGTATGTAGTAATAAGTTATTTGTAGGTATATCGTTTATTATAAGTATTGAAGGTAGTTCCGTTGTTCCAACATTTTAAGCCAGTCATTATACTTGTGCCAGTACGTTGCTAAGTGTTTTATTCCCGTATCCAGAGTGCTCCCAATTCCAACCCAAGGACTGTTCAACACTAACTATAGTAACAACAACAACAACCTTAACTATAGTAATAAATCAACTGCGACAAACTACACGTCAAATGCACAATAAGTTCAGAACAATGGCGGCGCGTAGCGGATCTGCTACGGCGTAGCGATCGTAGCAACGTAGCGGTCTCATTGTTGAGGATCGGATCGGTATCATATTGCGATGGGTCTACGAATTGAAATGGCGTAGTCATTTAATAATGAAACTGTAATGTACTATTATTATCGTTTTATAAAGACTTGCTACATTGAGTTTGAAATTAATTTAATTCATTAATATACGTCGAGGAGGAATGAAAGGTGACTAACAAAAGGTATTTATAAGGCAGATGTTAGTGAAACGCCGGGAGAGGACGTCCTAGAAGGAACTTACCGTGATGTTCTTCAGAAAGGTCAGATGCGTAGTTCAAAAGGAGGATGTAAGGATCGTAGCAGTTGGTGTTCTATAGTTTCTGCCTACCGCCCATGGAAAGAATGCATGTATTAATATTCGTTGCTAGCAAAGTGTTAAAATATTGATGTAAAGTTTTTATGCTGAATTTGAGATAGGTTTTTTTAATATCTGCCCGTCCTTGAGAAGAATAATGCTTCTTAACAGCGCTTATCCTGAAAGTTGGCAACGTCGCAAATAGCTATTAAAAATTTTAAATTATAAATATTTACCTATTTTGATTAATTTGGCAATATTACTCTATGGAAATATTAAATGTGGCTAATTAACTTATTAAAATATTGATTATGAAATGCGATAATTAATATCGTATCACCGAATATTTAGTTTTAGATTTAAAAAACCTGAAATCGCAAAAAAAATCTGCTGTTCCCTACATTTATGTTCGCAAAGCTCTTCAAAATGTATGGAACAGCTGACTTTTTTTCGCGATTTCTGTGTTGGTCCCATAGTAAAAGTTGTTCATAATGATGACTAAAGTTACATGTTTAAATATCGGTCACTAATTACCAGTCACGCTTTATACATTCAATTCTGTCTCCCACAAAATTACCGTCACTCCATGTAATAGAAATTGAGACACATTAACTTGTTACCAGCAATGTTCGCAGATCGTTTCCAAGCGAATGTCTTGAATTATTCATTCTGAAGGCTCGTTTACACGAGGATTTATAGAGGTATGACAAACAGGGTGTAAAGTTCACTCATCCTCTATAGAAAAGGTAGGATCCTCCGAACAGACGGGTGTTGTCTCTGGTTGGCTACTGCCCGACGATTGACGTCGGGAAGTTATATATATAAAACTGGCGCAGTAAACTCTGTTTTCGCGATTCAGGATTTTTGTGTGACGTCAGGTCTGTGATGAGTAGTTCGCAAGTGGCGATGCAGATTGATTCTCGTCTTGAAAAGCCGAATGTCAAAAGGTTAAAAAGAATTTGCACGTGTTGATATTCGCGTGCCGAAAAGTCAAAATAAAAACATTATTTTCTATTAGACCATGGGCAGTTTTGAAAGGTTAAAATCGCATCGCCTTTTAAATTGAAAGTATCTGTGTTCCCAAAATATCTTTATCAAGTTTTTTGTTATCACTGTTTGAGAAAATTGCCTAGCAAATAATCTCATAATTATGACATAATCGTAATCTTAAGCTAGTTTTC
This sequence comes from Conistra vaccinii, assembly GCA_948150665.1. Taxonomy (NCBI): domain Eukaryota; kingdom Metazoa; phylum Arthropoda; class Insecta; order Lepidoptera; family Noctuidae; genus Conistra; species Conistra vaccinii. Next base: position 13,827,674 of record OX411341.1, on the reverse strand, counting down.
TTTCTCGCTTGAGTGCGACATTCGCTCATGACACTGCATTGAAATTCTCATCTCTCAACGGGCGAGAAACTTTCTTCATGTAAACGAGCTTCTTATGAACGTATACGGCAGCTTCGAAGGTAAGAGGAATTCTGAGTGGTATGTTCACGATATAGACGAACTAAGTACATAACTAACAGGGCTTAGAATTCCTTTGTAGGGACTAATTGCGGGAAGGAATAATCTAACAGAGTGTTTAACTGTGATATTATGAGTTTTGTGGTGAAGTTAATAGTTTTGTAAGTGTCTCGTTTTGGTTTTCGTCGATTGTTTTCCCGTTTCCATAATGTGAGATACCTTATTTTTTTAATGCCTGAAGTTTTTGCTTCAAAAAGGCCTATAATTTGACCGGCAGCCGTACTTTTAAACCATCAAATAGCACTGCTTGGCTCGGAAATATATATTTTAGTGTTTTACTTTTCAGACGAAATCTTGCAGAAAGTTGTCTCCCATTTATTTATGTACCACAAAAAACATAATCGAGAAAACAAAATGGTTTAATTTTTTTCAAATAAACCATTTACACAGCTTTTAAATTGTCAAGGAGTCGGTCAGTCAGAAATATGAAGCTAGTTGCCCATACCAAAACGTAGTAGGTACCTATGGAGAAGAACGGGCAAGAAACTCCACGGACACTCTTATAAATAAATAAAAAAACCGTCAAGAGCAAGTCGGACTCGCGCACAAAGGGTTTTGTAAGAAGCTTCATTTGTATAGGTACCTAAATAGTTCCGTGCTGTCTTCTTGAGAAAATCGGTGGTGATACAAGGACAAGAGAGTGATCTTATAAGGGTCCCTTTTTTACCTTTTGAGTTACGGAACCCTATAAACACTACACAACTGCGTAAGGATAGGTAAGCATACATAGTGCTAAAGTAAATCTTCCCTTCTGTCGACATTTACGACTTACACCAGATAATAACGACATAAATAACTTCGGAAGTGAAGCGTGACTTTTTTGTTCAAGAGGATATTATTATCCAACGACCTCATACTACTACTCAGCCACAGTATTTTCCGCTTGGTTAAGTTGATGATAGTTTTTATTTATTTTCATGAGATAAATTAAAATATCCTTCTAAGAAAGTACTTTTATTTACGCTTTAAAACATGATGCAAAAAAAGAACAAGTTGGGGGAAAATATGCGTCACGGCATGCAAAACGGCTATCGCTCAGCATAATGCTGCGACCCTATGCGAAATAGCCCAAGCGGCGGTTTTCAGCGACAGCTAGCCTTGACGTGATAACGTCGACCGGTGCAGCATACAATGAGATATAAACAAAAAATAATATTTAATAAATACTTACACAATACTTAATGCTGTTAAAAATGCCAACATTCCGTTTCGTCGGCAACGACTCATGCGCCGATACCTGAATGTGAACGGTAGAAAAGGCAATGGTGAAGTGGAGCTAACTACATGGAACAGTTAACGTATTTTTTTTTAAGTATTCAAAAGATTACGGCAATAGATTGAGTTTAAATGTGGCATGACGTCACTCCCCGGTAGATTTTATACTGATTTGTGACGTAGCGAGCCCCTACTCCCTAACTTTAATGCGTTTTAACAAAACCATTTTTTATTAATATGATAAATCAAAAACTACGTGTCTAATATTTTTGTATTATCTAACTGGCGGACTAAATAGTTTTTTTTTCCCGAGTCAACATAACTATTCGCAAATAATAATGTAAACACCGCTGCCCATCCTTTAAAAATATTTCCTTAAGGCTGCCTGTCTACCGGAGCGGAGAGGAGCGGAGATGTGTCAATATTAACCAATAGAATCAAAACTCCGCTCCAGAGGTGCGATTCTATTGGTTAATGTTGGCACATCTCCGCTCCTGTCCTCTCCTCTCCGCTCCAGTGGACAGGTAGCCTAAAAATGCCTTTTAGGACACTGTTAACAATGAGTGGCCAATTCTTTATATACCTAAATATAATGTCCTGTATTCTGATATACCCTCTCACCACAAATCCAGTGGCATTATACAAGGACTGCTCCTGACATTCAGACAATGTCAAGCCGTCAGCCAAATCTGAATTATTCATTTGTATATTATGGTCGTACTCGTACATAAGCATTCTTGAGATCTTCGGGTCTCATATTATTCGAAATATTTTGCGAAGAAAAAATGTTTCAGTTTCAGTATAAGTGGATAGGTAGTTGAGTTCAAGGGATATTTATAGACGCCTGTCGTCTTGATAAGGATCAAAATTGTATGTTTTTTATACAGCCTCCTTAGTGTGGCTAACTAACAGCCGCACGGGTCTATCTGTGGATAAACTACGCTTGCTGGGGATGGGTCCATCTTTACATAACGAGACTCCTACGTACCTCGGAAAGCACGTTAAGCCGTTGGTCCCGGCTGTCATTCGTGGATCTTTGACAGTCGTTACGGGTCGTCAGAAGCCCGAAAGTGTAACAACCACTGTTACCAAGGGGTATATTACCCAGTTACTGGGTTGTGGAAGTCAGATAGGCAGTCGCTATATGTAAAATACTGGTATTCAGCTGCATCCGGTTAGACTGGAAGCCGGCCCCGACATAGTTGGTTAAAAGGCTAGGCAGATTGATTGATACTGAGGTCGCAAACCTCGGTCAAGGTGTTTTTGGAAATAACCATTATGGGTTTTATGTTTATAAGAAAGCCCTCATAAACTCAACAAATAACATCATGCCTGTTCCCGGAAGGGTTTGGCAGAAGTGTACCTATAGTACACCCACATTTCGCCAGTTATGTTTAAGTCCCATGTAATAGGGGGCGAGCCTATTGCCATCAACCGGGCACAAATCCAGACTCCGGGCTGCTACTGAGAAATTCCAGATGGAAAAGCCCAACATCACTTTGCCCGACCCGGGAATCAAACCCAGGACCTCATGCTCAACAGTAGAGTCGACTACTAGACCAAGGACACAGTTCTCATTGCTCAAGTCTATTGTTTTTGCGTTTTAGCAAGTCAATGATGAATGATAGAGAAAGCCCTAATATCTCTTCGTAGGAACTTCTTGAAAGGCCTACACTGTCATCATGGGATGCATCGTTTAAAATAGGTCATTTTTATTAATTTATTTATCTTTTATATAGATTCTTTTCTATTTTGTGAATGTGAGAACGCTGTAGGTTTAGAGGACTGTAGACTTGTTGACCATCTTCTATATTGTTAAGTATTTGGTACTTGTTGAAAGGCCTACACTGTCCTCGCATCGCATACCTATTAACACTGTTATTTGAAAATATTGTAAAAGCCAATTATTTTTAAAAGAGTAACCGTGGATTTTCTTGCCGGCTCTTCTCCATAGGAAATGAAAGTCCCATTGGAACCGTGCGTTTCATAAATGCCCATGTAGGTTTGTGTGAAACAAAATATTTTTATTTAGGTAGATTTTTACTGCTGGAGAGTACGCCACTTCTGCTTTCCAGCTCCAGCAATAATATTTTATTTACATTTATGAACCCGATCAAAAAATTATGTATCTTTTTCATGTTAGTGAAAAACGTGGAGGATCATGATGGACGTCGATTGAGGACGTTAACGAGCTTTTCGAAATGAAGAATGTCAACAAAATTAGATAGGTCAATGACCTCTAATTCCGTGTTCAAACTCATCAACTATAAATCTGTTAATAGCAATAGGTGCTCACCTTATTACACGGGACTTACAAAAGCTATACACAGTAAGTATACACTCTACCTACCTCTTCAAGGAATACTAGCGCTATATTACTATCCATGTTTATGTTATCATCAAAGTTATCGGAAAACAGAGTAAACCTCTACCGCTTTCAACATGGTGACTACATTACCCATCGTAACTGGTTGAAACTACGCCTCGTAAGTGGGTTTCCAATAATGAAGCGAAGCAGAGTAAGCTGTTTCTAGTAGATTGGTTCCTAGAAACTAGCTTAAAGATAAGCTTCGGAGAGAGCATAGTTTTGGATTGAATTACTTGAGCAACTGTTTTTTTTTTTGCATTCTGATTTGATTCGTTTTAGGTTCTCCTACGAGTGGCTAAAGTTGAATGCTCGTCTGACGAGTTTTAGGCAATTAGCCCTGCTTATTCCTTGCTGTTGGGAATCGAACCCAGCACAACACCTTGCATGCGATCTGCATGCGCAAGCATCGGAATGGCTAAAGTGCGGCGTGGCGGCGACACGGCTTGGTCCGATAACCAGTCATTTCCACGGACTCCACCGCGACGGACGATATACTTCTCTTGTTAACTGTTTATCTGAGAAAGTTATAATTTGTAATATGCACGGCATTAAACTATTGCCTAAAATAGAGTTCACTCATTTATTGGTCATGGTTCTAACACCTGCTGACTGCCCTTTATTCATACCTTGAGCTTCTGTGCCGATATGAGAGAGGTGAAAAAGTTCAAATAAAAGACCGATAGCCCATATAATATATTTAGCCTACAATGTTCCCACTGCTGGGACACAGGCCTCCTCTCTGTGAGAGGGAGTGGGCCGTAATTCACCACGCGGGCCCAGCTTGGACTTTGGACGGTTGATAGAAGTCTCATGTCTTATAGGTTTTTGGTTCTAGGACATGCCGGTTTCCTCACGATGTTTTCCTTCACCATTTTGAGAGCAGTTATGAGAGAAGTGAAAAAATTCGAATAATAAATCGATATTACATCATTCAAAGACTCTTACGTTCTTTATTCAGGTCACTATAACAATAAAAAAATCAATGCCATATTTGAAAATAATATTGTCTTTCAAACATAAAACTAATTACTACCAACATAAAAAGTAACATTCGATACCCAGTCCCATATCAAGGCTGACCCAGAAAGCAAAAAAAAAACAGCTTTAGTTTAAAGATAAAATATGAAACAGTACCCGTTCGTTAGCATTCACGATGGCGTAGCATGTCCACTCAGTGTTTTACACCCTGGACACGTACGAAACGAAATAATAATAAAATAACTGAAGTTTAAGTGCAAGCCTTTGGACAACGTGACCCGAGCGATGCCATGCGATGCTTCGAAAGAAAATCAAATTATTATTCTTTTGGAAAATTTAACGTAAAATATTTATTAACAAGTGCTGAACGCAGAGACTGCGTTCGGCGTTAGACGTGGCAGCACGTCGTGTCCGGTTTCGCAAGAAGTCAATCGTCGTCATGAGGACGCCTCGTTGAGAAGTGAAACACGTGTCTATTTCTTACAGGGTTCTTTATGACTCTTTAATTAAGAACAGCTAAGCGGATCAGCTTACCAAATATACGTCGTCTATTGAATTTTATAATTCCGCAAAGTCACGCCTGAGTCAATTACTATCTTGAATTCAACGTTAACGAAGCAAAAGTGAAACGATAAGTGTAAGGAACGTAGTACTGAATCCATGGTAGCAGATTTTGCGTCGATGTCCCTGCCACTCTGTATACGTAGAATAAAATTGACACTGGACAGTTTTTGTATGATAAAGCGGACAAAAATTCAAAATTGTTTTTTTTTTCGTGATTTCAGGTTATGATACCATATTAAAAGTTGTTCATATTGGTGAGTACCTACACTGAGGAGCTCGTGGCTACGTAATAACAAGCCGCACGGGTCGATCCATCAGGTTAAGCTACGCTTGCCGGGGTTGGTCAGTGGATGGGTGACCATCTTTACATACCGAGACTCCTCCGTGCCTCGGAAAGCACGTTAAGCCGTTGGTCCCGGCTGTCATTCGTGGATCTTTGACAGTCGTTACGAGTCGTCAGAAGCCCGAAAGTCTGACACCAGTCTTACCAAGGGGTATCGTATTACCCAGTTACTAGGTTGTGGAGGTCAGATAGGCAGTCGCTCCATGTAAAATACTGGTATTCAGCTGCATCCGGTTAGACTGGAAGCCGACCCCAAAATAATTGGGAAAAGGCTAGGAAGATTGATTGATTGGGGAGTACCTACACTGCCCCTTAAGCGGTTGTTAGTTTTTTACCAATAATCCAGTATAAATCCATAGACTTCTGTAGGTACTAGTGTGATTATCTGACACCACATTGACTCGGTTAGTTGAACGTGTTTTAAATGCAGTACAAGTATTTCGTGCTTAATTTTTTGTTTTTAGTGTTACTGCAGATTTACGTGCATGGAATAACTGTTTTAAAACGTGTTTCCAATTTGGAAATGGAATTTAAATCTAGGTTAGGTGTTCGTGTTTTAAGCTTATTGCAGAATGAAGTAAGTTTTGTTAGAATAAATTGATGTACCTACATATTAACATAGTTACAAAATGCTACAATATTTTATAAATGGGATAATTAACGAACGGCTTTCCAGTTAACCTGCAATAGAACACTATTGCAGGTTAACTGGAAAGCCCTTCGTCCATACATGCAAAAAATATTTAAATTAATAATAAAATATTCACTAAAAATATTAAATTGATACGTTAAACAAACACTCTGTACACTTGCACTTGTCGCATTTGTCTTTCCACGTTGAAAGACAAGTGTACAGAGTGTTTCTTTTACGTATCAATTGAATATTTTTTGTGAATGTTTTACTATTAAAAAACAAAAAAAAAAGTATTTTTTTTCTTTTATAAACGCTATAATATTGCGGGTTAGCAGGAATACCCTCCGTTAGTTAACATACTGTATACTTATTTCAATTAATTTCATACTGATTTTTTGCTTAAAGAAAGTCGAAAAAATAATTTTGAAGATCCACCAAAAATAATAACAAACAGGAAAAAGTATATCGCCGCTAAATGCCAAGTTGAGTGACGTCGTAACTCTGACCTCAGGGCGAAGGAAAATATTGGTACCACGCGTCTGTAGTAAAAACAACCTTATGTCTATGTGGCCTTTACTATAATACCTACGGCTATAATGTATTTATAGTACGGCTATAAATAGTACTCGAACTTGGTTTCTTATTTATGTAGGTTGACTGAAATTAGATTTAGTTTGAATAGCGAATGTTGTTATCTAATCTTGGTGAGTTGGAGCCTTATTTTCATGAGCTTACATACATACAGCTTTAATTCCAATAATAACCCACCTTCTGGTTAAAGAGAAATAAAAAGGGCATAATAAAGAGTTTTCTATTCTATTGTAAGGCCTTACTCAGAAATGAGATAGGAAATACCTATTTAAATAATAATAAAAATAGAACCCAAGGCACGCACCTCTAACTTTTCGGACTCATGTGCGTATTGTATAATTATCACTTGCTTCAAAAACGGTGAAGGAAAACATCGTGAGGAAACCGGCATGCCTGAGAGACATTTCTCGACGGCATCTCAAGCCAAGTCAGAGGCCCATGGGCAGCTTTAAAAACTCTGACACCTGGTTAGTCACTCATCATCATCATCATCAGCCTATTAATGTTCCCACTGCTGGGACACAGGCCTCCTCTCTGTGAGAGGGAGTGGGCCGTAATCTACCACGCGGGCCCAGTGCGGGTTGGTAGATGTCACATGTCTTCGAATTTTTTGGTTCTAAGACATGCCAGTTTCCTCACGATGTTTTCCTTCACCGTTTTGAGAGCAGTGGTGATGAAATTATTTACAAAAAGTAAAGCGCCTGCCTGGGTTCGAACCCACGACCTACAACTCGTAAGTCGGGGGCGTTACCACTGGGCCACCACTGCTCTTTTCGTGAAAAGAAGAAGTTCAAAACGTTATTCATCAACTTCACGTCAAAACAAACGTTGGTAAATGGAAAATACATACAGTACACCTAGTTTCCATATGAATGGCGTGTTACACTGAAAGTTACTGAATTATGTACACGGTAATACATACAAGCATAACCACAACAAAACAAAGTTACTCAGAGAACTGTCTGATAACAAAATAGTTGTAGAAGTTAAACTTTGTTCAACTCTCTGCTTGGTTACTTTGTCAGACCATAAGTTAAACGAGTGAATATTTTGATATTAACGTAACGTATGTAATTATGACAGTAATAAGAAAGGTAGTTAAAACTCGGTTGTTTTCGAGTCCGGGTTCGCAACAAGTCAATCGTCATCCTGAGGATGCCTGGTTGAGAGGTGAAACACGTGTCGATTTCTTACATGGTTCTTTAAGAACATAGGTTACTAAATATACGTCGTCTATTGTATTTTAAAGATATGGTATGTATAGGTATGTTATTTGCCAAATGTTCACCTGAGTTATTATAAATGTTACTAAATCTTACATAATACATAACCTCACGCCTTCTTCCCATGGGGGTAGGCAGAAACTACTCAACGCCGCCTGCTACGCTCCTTACATACTCTTTTTGCCTCGTTTACGTTCATGCCATGATACATCTGGTCATACACGCACACCGGATGCGAGTTCTACGCACCTGTCCTTTTTCATGAACATCACCAATAAGTTCACTAGGTTTATCCATCTATATATATTATTTATGTTTTTTCGTGACTTTTCTAGTATAAACTGACTCTTGAATTATTATAGAAAACTTAAATCTTAACAACAATACACCTTCTGTCAAGATATAGTATGATAGGCAGGCTGGCGATCTTATTTTCACCAATTTATGCCATTTTTACTAGTGACAATACACGTTTTTCTGCTGATGAATCTAGTTAATAAAAATCTACATATAATTCATTCACTCACTGACAGACAACGCACAGCCTTGTCCACTGAAGCATGGCACAGCAGTTCCTTATACAGGGTAAAATATATAATAATAAATTAGTTAGCGAAACCCCGCATAAGTATCGAGTATCAATATCTAAACATAGCAAAACAAAAAAAAAGATTTTTTATGGGGTCCGCGACCACTTGTATTGTATTTTTTTGTTGGTGCAAGTTCGTCATACTTCAGCTAAAAGTTTCAGGTAAAAATTTAAAGTAACAGATGTGCAGTTAAATCCTTCTTCCAAAAACTAAAAAATGCAACTAAAGCATTGCAAGCACCTGTCTAGTGTACCTAATTTATGGCGAGCAAAATGCAGAACTAACTTGTGTGAAATGTAACGTATCTTCCTTCGGGAATTCCGCTTTTCCGGGAATTTCCCGCTCATTATTCACATAAATTGTACTTATTTCCTACCCTGTATATTCTAACGTTCCTCCCGAAAGTCCTTGACCGACTTCCGAGACCAAAAAGGAGGTTAGGTCAAGCATTTCATACCAAAAATGCTACCACCAACATTTCATCAACATGACATGTTGACGAAATATCATCCTTAATGAACAATACATATAAAGTTGACATTCTGTTGTCCGTTTTTATCGTACTACCGCAGCATATACAATGGAAACATGCTCGTATGTACATAGGGAAATGAAGTAACTTATTGGCAAGGGAAAATCTTACTTAAACGCCGGGTGTTAAAGTTGAAAATTGTGTGGGATTTGTTGTAATTGGTGAATACACTTTGTTGTTGTTTGATACCCCGTAATAATGTATGATGGCTCCCGTTTAGAATGTAATTAGCTGCAAAATGCATAGTAATGTTGATTCTTATCAATAAATAGCCTCATAAATTGCATGTTTTTGTATACCATAATTGTTAGCTATTCCATAACAGAATACCTTGTAGAATAATTGCTTGCGACGCTTGTTTAAGGCTAACATTTCCTAAGACTGCGGTGGTTGTCACATAGCGTCCGCAATTTACCGTCGAATGACGTCACTGAAACATTATTTATGAAAGTTTGTGTGTATTCCTAGGTAGCGTTTTTTGACACTGAAGTCAAACCCCGGTGCCATCATTAAGACGCAGATATATGCAAGTGACCTTAGTGATTAGTTTGCGTGTTCTGTACTGAGCTCACGCAATTCGTCATACGTCCAGTAATAGGACTCGCCAATCAAGGAGCGCTATCCCAAATTAGACGCATTATTAATTTATTATACATAGAACAAAAGGTATTTTAATAAAACACGTATACTAAAAGATCAGTAATTAAATTATCTGTAAAATGGTGAAGGTTTCAGAAAAATACGCTTGATGAATTTTGCCTGATTTTCAGTTTTTTATCCGTGTTATGGCTCCTGTACACAGAGCCGGCGGCATGGCCGCCGGCTTTTACCGCGCGGCACGTGCCTCCGGCTTTTGTGCCTTCATTTTCTTTGCGTATCTTTCTGCGGCTTTGTGCGGCATGGCCGGCGGGCAAGCCGCCGGCACTGTGTGTAGCAGCCATTAGACATAGCTTTACAAATTAATTTCACTATGTAATATAAACATTATCTTAAATATTCCTATATTAGGTCATAAAAAAATGCTCTTATTTAACAATTTTTTTTCCAAATCAATAACACTACTCGTTACGTAATCTTCAGTATAAAATCATTAAAAAACGGTTATCGTCGCCTTAATAATATTACAATGAAAAAGTTTGTATGTTTAGTTGTTTAGATGTTTGTTACTGAATCACGCAAAAACGGCTGATCGGATTTGGATGAAATTCCGCTCACATATAGTTTATAACACAAAGAATACTTTCTCTTCAGGTAGTACGTTCCCGTGGGATAATTTTCGACCTCCAAGTCGCGGTCAAAAGCCAGTATACTATAAACTATCCACTCAAGTTTACTTCGAACTTCAAATCGGTTATTTGAGAGAAGTTCTAAGTTCCACATTTGAAGTTCAAACAATTCGAAAGCGAACTTGCTCGGATTAACTCGTAAAACATGGCGGTCTTACACCTCAACACCATTCGAATTTCGAACGAGAATAAAGCTCGTGCTCATCAGAACATGATATCCTATTTGATGGTCGCCACTTGAGTGATACATCGCTATTGGTTGTATCCTTGGACTTTTTAACCTATATCAGTTACAAGGAACCCGCCCGGGCTTCGTACGGGAAGCTGACATTATATATGCAAAATGTTTTTGATGTGAAACCTTCTTTAGCGACGATGTGCATTTTTTTTTGGGATGGGTAGGTATTAAATGTTAAACTCGCGTCAGGACGTAACTGTAATATCCGTTGCCTAGCAAGCCACAAAGTAAATATCAAAAAACTTTTTACAAAAAAAGAACAACCGACTTCCAAAAAAGACACTACAAAGTCAAAAATAACTTTAATTTCGGAAGTCGGTGCATTTGGTTTTGAACTTTCGTTTTTTGCCACCGACTTCCGAAATTAAAGTTATTTTTGACTTTGTAGTGTCTTTTTTGGAAGTCGGTTGTTCTTTTTTTGTAAAAAGTTTTTATTTTGCACTTTTTAGTTGTGGTACCTATTCCATACAAATTCGAATACCACTAACCTGCTATGTAAATAACAGTGATTGGAAGTATCATTATATCATCCATATAAACTAAGTGGGAAAAATACGTATTATTGAAGCTAACTCAAAAACTATCCAAGTAAAGTTAATAAAATTTATATGGGACCACCTCGGGATACCCTTTCAAACAAAAAAACAATTTTCAAAATCGGCCCACAATTGTCCGTAACAAACATACAAAAAACAAAAAAAAAAAAAAAAAAACATATAGACGAATTGAGAACCTCCTCCTTTTGGAAGTCGGTTAAAAATAAATAGTCTTTGACATTACGTAATGATTGCGAGGTAAGAAATTTTACCCATGTTGATGGGTAAAAAAAAGCAGCCAAAACATACTTCATGAAAAGTGTTAATTCAAAAATGCACAAAGTTAATATTCAAGTTTTCAATTCTGCCGGCACTCCCGGAGTGCAACCCGTTGTTTTTTTTTCTGTCAATGTCTTTTCGGTATGCTGTGTTGAGCATGTTAGGGTAGATTAAATTGTAACTGATGTTCATCCGACTTGGAGTATTAATATGTATTTTATTTCCAATTCTGTAAATATTTAAAAAAGTAAAAAAATTGATATTTCATATCACGTGCTAACCTGTAATTGGCTCTATGTTTCTTATACAATCCATTTGTTTGTTATAGTTTGGTTCACGTATTAATAAAAAAAAAAAATAACTGTATTGTTTTACGCATCGCACGGCAAGCTCCAAGTCGACATTATTTTTTCCAAATGTTCAACAATCATCGCTATATTTCAGCCGATTTATACAAAACTTTACTGAATTATACATTTAAACCTTCCTCATGAATCGCTCCATCCATTGGTGAAAACCGTATGCAAATGCTTTCGGTAGTTTTTCAGTTCAGACAGACAGACAAACGTGTCGGGGCGGTCTTTGTTTTATAATATGTAGTGCATGGAACTCCCAATGAGCACTTCAATAAACAGTCAAAGTTGATAAGCAATGTCTGGCTGAGAAATTGGTATTCGAAGTTTATTTTTCAAGTGAAAACTTATTTAGCGGCGTTGTGCACTTTTTTTGGGATGGGTAAAAAATTTTAAACTCGCGTCAGAACGTGCCGTAAGATCCGTTGCCTGGCAACCGATACCGTAAATATCAAATTAAATAGTCTTTCACAATACGTAAAGATTGCGAGGTAAGAAATTTAACCCATATTGATGGGTAAAAAAAAAGCAATCAAAACATACTTCATGAAAAGTGTGTAAATAAATTGTTTATTTTTGTTAGACTATATTTTGAAAATAAATAAATATACTACTACTACTACTACTACTACTAATGAATATTGTAATTAACCATACATTATAGTACTTTTATACTGACAAATAAACAATTCGTGCGAAATTATTCCCTATCCATTCCAAAAAACTCAAAAATGCACAACGTTAATGTTCAAGTTTTCACTTCTGCCGGCACACCTGGAGTGCAACCCGTTGTATTTTATTACCAGACATGGGACACAAGGATGACACGACGCCATCCAGTCTGCATCATTCTATCGTCTTGACGTCATCCTCTGCCCGAATTTTACAAATATGTTGAGCAGGGTAAGGAGAAGGGTTATTCTCTATCGGGAACCATACGCAACAAAACACCGCATTTCGGCTTCACGGTAGCTTGGTTAAAAGGTTACTTTTCTTCGAAAAAGGTAACTGTATTGTGATTCGGTCTTCTTTGTAATATTAAATAGCAATTTTCAAGTGTACACCCTTTGTAGGCTTACACAAATATGTATACTACATATATTTATACAACCTTATTTTTTGTTTATGGGAGCAACGATGAAATCGCAAAAAAAAATATCTGCTGTTCCATACATTTTTATGTTCGCATATCCATAGATTTTGTCCATAGATGGGTGACTATCTTAACATACCGAAACTTCCGCCTCGGAAAATACGTTAAGCCGTTGGTCCTGGTTGTCATTCATTCGTGGATCTTTAACAGTCTTTACAGGTCGTCAGAAGCCTGAATATCTGACATTAACCAGTCTTATCAAAGCGTATCGTATTACCCAGTTACTGGGTTGTGGAGGTCAGATAGGCAGTCGCTCCATATAAAATACTGGTATGCTGCATCCGGTTAGACTGGAAGCCGACCCCAACATAGTTGGGAATAGACTAGGCTTGATTGAATGAAGTAGCTCTATGATCGATCTGAAAATATCGCTCAAATTTTCATTACTCCGCCAACTCGGTGCTGTATTAGCTAAGTTCAAATTAGCTGAGCTAAGCGATGCTAAACGTTTTCGAAACTATTCATAACGTAACTGCTTTCAAACGAGTTCAGTTTCATAGCTTTAGTTTTACTGAAGAACATTCTGAACATAATTTGTTATAACAATGTCGATTTGCATTTGTTTTGATAGTGCTTTGTTTTAATAATGGAGGGTTTTTGCAATAGATATTGTATTATGGATGGATATTGGAACGAAGTTCCCTTTCGCGCGTTGCGAAAGGGAACTTCGTTCGGAAAAAATTGGGACCAAAGGTTGTAACGACACTTTTTATTTTTTATTATAACGCCATCTGTGAGCGACCACAGGTACTAATTAGTGGCATGCCTTTGTGAGGTTCATTCCATAAATTCGTTCCATCCGGGTGTCCCTTGACACCTCTCAGCTTTTTTTTGCTTTAGATTAAGTTCTTTACTTAAAATTTTATCAAGTTTTTTTAATGGATATTGTGGCTATCCAGTCCAGTCAACGTATATCATTATGTAAATTTTTAAGACGAAGGAAGTTCTCTAGAGTGGTTTGCGGTCTATCATTCAAAACAAAATCGTCAAAAAACACATATATACAACATGTGAATACTAAAAGGAGTTTGTTAAAACAATAAATTCTTGATGTGCCTTTCTATAGCCGGGCACTAAATCAAAATCAGAAAGCAAAGAAGAATCATCGCAAATTACATAAGACAGAACCCGAAAACGCATCCTTTACCATTTCCTTGTGTAAGAACTTTGAAGAAGAATATAAACAAAGTCTCCATTATTAGATACGATAATAATACAAATGTCTTTGGCCTGTAGCCCTGACATCAAGCAATAGACATTAAACGATTTGAATATTGAATACGAGGCATTTGGCTAATTTGTAAAGGAGTACTAAATGTATTTTTTTTGTAATGTGCGTTGAGTTTGTGCAGAATAAACCATTGAATTTCTTTTTTCTTTTTTTTTTACTTACGACAATCCTAATACCCAAGTAAAATGACTATGAAACGATAATAATTATTTTGAAAGCTACTTTAAAGGCACAAAAAAGCTTTTTCCACACAAAAATCGTGATAAAAATTTACGAGGTCATTCTGACCGTTTAACCTGAAGATCCTAAATAATTTAAAAATGCAATATATCATAAATATTATACCAAATTCCATCGTGTACCTAAGGGTGTGCACACACTTCGCGATTTCGCGGTTCATTCATTTGCACAACGATAATTACAGTGGCTGAAAACCGCGCCGTGACTTGAGCTAAATATGAGCAGGCACATGTGGCCCAAAAGACTTGCCGCTTGATTTTTCTGTATGATTAATGAAAGGGATAAAAGACTGCATTTCTTCATTAATTTAAAACAATTCAGTGGTGAACGCCGTGAGCTTTACCATGCTATTTTTTTTTTTAAATAAGCAAGACTTTTCTTGGCTAGAAAGGAATTGTTGTCGCGCTACTCAACCGTGTCAATTTCACAATTCCGTTAAATTCGCTCCGTGTGAGTTCGCCCCCTAAGGGTTCCCTAAAAGAGGGGGTAGGGGGGTGTCAGGTGGGCTTATGACGTCACAGATAAACCCCTGTTTAATGCGTCCGCCATTGTAAGGTAGGTTGGTATTTTCAATGAATTGTTTCGCTGTTCCATGTTCGCTGCTTTTGGGGGATTTTTTTCAGAATTCATTCGCTTTTGTGCTTCAGTCAAAAATATCTATTGTTATGGTTTTTCATTTGTTTTGTTTTGGTGTTGTGTTCCGCGTCGTATGTGCAAAGTTTGGGGTTGGTTAATTGAGTGTGAATTCCGTTTTTGAATTAGGTTTCGTGTATATTCGGCTTGTGGAGCGTGAATTCCATTTTTGAACTTAGTTTTGTTTATGGCTTGTTGTATAGTATACCTATGAATCTACGTAATATAGCTTTTCCCAACTATGTTTGGGTCGGCTTCCAGTCTAACCGGATGTAGCAGAATACCAGTATTTTACGTGAAGCGACTGCCTATCTGACCTCCACCACCTAGTTAATAGGTATCACGATACTCCTTGGAAAGACTGGTTGTCAAACTGGTTGTCAAAAAGTCTGACAGTTGTTATGGGTAGATATAACAAATATCTACGAATGACAACCGGGACAAATGGCCTATCGTGCTTTGTGAGACAAGGAGAGGTCTCGATATGTATGCATGGTCACCCATCCACGAAACGACCGCGGAAAGTGTAGCTTAACCTTCGATATACTTGTGTGGCTGTTATTATTTAGCCAGGAAGCCCTTTCTTGTTTTATATGATAGATAAAATTAAAATACAGTCCTTCTAAAGTTATTTTACCTCTGATTTTGACGTCACACTGATCTTTATAATTATTGCAATAAGGTTGCTGTTAGGTTGAAGCTGTCAGAAGTAGAATCATTGAAAGGACTGTAAATGTTCGTATGACGTAATATTGAGAAATAATATCTGTTAACTAAGTATACATACAAAACACGAATATTTATTTGTATGGCTTTTTAATAACGAGACTGCTTAATGCACGTGATTCTCAATCCTAACTAATCCTATACTATTAAACGATCAATAAAAAAAAAACTATCTACCCAGCCTTTTCCCAACTATCTTGGGGACGGCTTCCAGTCTAACCGGATGCAGCTGAATACCAGTATTTTACATGGAGCGACTACCTATCTGACCTCCACAACCCAGTAACTGGGTAATACGATACCCCTTGGTAAGACTGGTGTCAAACTTTCGGGCTTCTGACGACTCGTAACGAATGTCAAAGATCCATTAATGACAGCCGGGACCAAAGGCTTAACGTGCTTTCCGAGGTACGGAGGAGTTTTGGTATGTGAAGATGGTCACCCATCCACTGACCAACCCCGGCAAGCGTAGCTTAACCTGATGGATCGACCCGGGTGGCTTGTTATTACTTAGCCACGAGCTCCTCATACGCAACGAGCAATATTTTTGTATATTTGCTATCACGTTCTCGAAAACGGCTCTAAGGATTTAAATTAAAGTTTCAATAGTTGGTTTACGGGGGCGAAAATCGATCTAGCTAGGGCTCATATTATATCTGGAAAAATTCGTTTTCTCTATTTTCATCGCCTCTGGAATGTGATACAAAGTTGGTATCATCATCATCATCGTATCAGTCGAAAGACGTCCACTGCATACATAGGCACCGCCACTTCGACCGATTTGAAGGTCGTCGAATGGCAGGGAATCTCGCAAATTTCTCCCGCTTGGGGGCGCTGTTGTAGATGTAGACCTGTCAAATATTTTTCGTGGAACCACAGACTACAATTGTGGAACTATGAACTATTTCGAGTATTTCGTGAGGAAAAATATTTGACAGGTCTACATCTACAACAGCGCCCCCAAGCGGGAGAAATTTGCTAGATTCCCTGCCATTAGATAAAGTATCGTCCAGATCAAAGTTGGTATACCTGGACGATATTTTATTTCGACCCGAGCAGAGCTGAGTCGACCACGTACTAATTTTATAAATGTGAAAGTGAGTTTGTTACGCTTTCACGCTAAAACGGCTGAACGGATTTCGATAAAATTTGGCACATGGGTCGACCATGACCTGGTTTAAGACATAGGCTACTTTTCATCCTGGATCGCAGACGAACTCGCGTGTAACAGCTAGTATTATAATTATGTATGTAGCTCAGATATTACAATAATGACTACTTGTGAAGCCGTAAGCCAGGGACTATAATGTTACACGTAGTTAGAAAGAAAGAAAGAAAGAAAAGAAAGAAAGAAAAGAAAGAAAGAAAAGAAAGAAAGAAAAGAAAGAAAGAAAAGAAAAAGAAAGAAAGAAAGAAAAGAAAGAAAGAAAGAAAAGAAAGAAAAGAAAGAAAAGAAAGAAAAGAAAGAAAAGAAAGAAAAGAAAGAAAAGAAAGAAAAGAAAGAAAAGAAAGAAAAGAAAGAAAAGAAAGAAAAGAAATACATTTATTTAGCACAGACTTAAAGACACACAGCACAACATAATTATAATAAATAAAAATAAAAAAAACAGGAATGTGTGCCTCACGGCTGCACCAAATAGGCCCAGTAGGCTAATAGGCTATAGTTCTGATAACCATAATTTGTACCGTTCCAACAGGATCGTAACTAAATTAATTCCTTGGCTATAACGATACTAAAACGGAACGAAAGCTTAAACTGTTTGAAATTCATTTCGTTTTCAATTTCAAGTCACTACCGTAAACTAAACATTAGCCTATTTTCAAACTCCCACTCACGAAGCTTACTATTTTGGTTACAAAGTTCAAGACTGCAGCCCAAAATAGACCCTAATAAAACATACAACAACGTAAATAATTGCTTTCATTTCGTAAGAAAGCGGTTCCCTCAATTATAATGGCCGCCAAGAAAATCTGTTATTTTCACCAGTATTTGTACATTAAGTTGTCAAACACGCTGTGTATTAAGACAGCCGTGATTGTGTGACCGTTCACCGCATTCTTAGAAAACCAAAGCCTTAAGACCGCGGCGACCCTTGAATTGTCCATACAAACGTAATACCTAAATCATTTGCAATTTGAGCATATTTCCATCATATTATGTTAATATTCGCATTTAGACAGTATTTATCTAGGCTTGTACATCTTTTTTTTTCCTAAAAACTAAAATGAAGTTTAAGCGAATTGAATTTCGCACATTTACAGCTAAATGACATGTTTTCATACTGTTTTTTCTGTATTATAAACAACAATATTTGGAATATTGTTTCAGCAGAAGCATAGCTTATATTATCAAGTTACAAAGTATAGAAAAAATTATGAAAGAATATTAAGTTTTCATTCATCATTTTTGGTATTACGGAATACATCCAAATTTATCATAAATTCCGATAGCTAGTAACAACGGTAACAAAACACAACACACATACACACAACAGACACAGACACCAACAACAACACAATAGAACAGAGATAACAATATTCCAAACGCATTTTCTTCCCATCTCGACTTGCAGTTGCGAGCCGTGTTCGCCGGACCCTTAAGCAAGACACGTAAAAAATCCGTGTAAGAATATACACACAACCCATTTCCGCACGACCGCATACACGCTAAGAAAAACGTGTCAAAAATACACACACAAGAGAATTTCCGCTCCATCGCACACATAAAAAAAAACTTGCGTCAAAATCCGAAAATAGACTTCCAATACACTTTGTGGGTTTTACTAAGAAACTGATACTCTTATGTAATAATAAATATGGATATACGGAACATTACTGACACACCTTTGATGTGTAGCATTTTAAGGCTTCCTCACATAGGTGCTACTAGTCGCGCGATATTTTACGTAGTTACCAGTTTTAGGGAAAATATACTTAGGAAATTTACTATGTCAGTCGGTTGATGATATGGCTAGAAAGGGAGTAACAACCGAGATGACGACTAATAGACAAATATGGAAGAAAAATTGTCTTGTGAAGAAATTGTTTTTGATGATCGAAATGTGAATTATGATAATTCAGTTTTTTTAACTATTTAATAAGTGTTATTTACGAATAAAACAAGTTCACGCTTGTATAAATTTCACTCCTCATAAAATTCCCATACCGTAAGAACATCGATTCTTTGGGGGTAAACTCCAAAAGACATGACATGTTGTGCTGCCAAATAAATTGTGATATGGGCAGGAGAACATTGATGACTTGGGAATTTCGGTGATAGTCAGTACCTACTCATGAGTATTAATTATGAACACTTTTTACTATTATGCCAACTCTGAAATATACATAACATCGCGCCTGTAATTCCCGATGGAGTAGGCAGGCTCCCACATTTCGCTAGTTATATTTCCAAGTCCTATGTAATAGGGGGCGAGCCTATTGCCATCAACCAGGCACCAAACCAGACATCGGGCTGCTACTACGGAATCCCTGACGGAAAAACCCAATATCACGTTACCCGACCTGGGAATCGAATCCAGGACCTCATGCTCAGCAGTAGCGCCTGCGTCCAAAAGACCAACGAGGATGTCAAGTCTTAAATATATATTTTACATATTTCAACGTGATACGTCGCGCGACTGTTCGCGACGGTGTGAAATGCCTTAAGTCGTGGCAAAGAGCGATAAAATGTTGAAATACTAAACATAGTAAGGATAAATATTTGGTAGTAGTTCAAAGTAATGTTCTTAGGTTTTATGTGATTTGAGAGAGGAAATTGAAGCTCATAAATTTTTTATTATATACTCGTATTTCTGCAGTGTAAGGCCCTTTGTGCATGGCACGGTTTCTTTACGGTACTGCGTAGAAACCGCTCCGTAGGAAAATGTATCTTTCGACAAGCTTTCATAGTGATCCATACAACACTGACGATCGTGCCTATACACGACGTAGAAACCGCGCCGTAGAAAAAACGTGAATGTTTACAAGCTTCCATAGTGATCCATACAAGTCTGACGACAGTGCCTACACAGTACACACGGCGTATAAACCGCGCCGTAGATAAAAAGTATCCGTCAACAATCTTTAATAGTCATCCATACGACACGGACGACTGTGCCTACACACGGCAATTAAATCGGCGTCTCGTTTTTCACGGCAAGAAAACCGTGTGTTTACAAAGGGCTGTGTTATTAAAAAAAAATAAAAAAAACTATGAAATTGGAAACTACGTTTTTGAGCACATTTTGTAACAAAAACATTGAATGTGATCCCGAATAACGGTGTGAAGAATTGTTCGGCCGTTGGTCCCGGCTGTCATTCGTGGATCTTTGACAGTCGTTACGGGTCGTCAGAAGCCCGAAAGTCTGACCACCAGTCTTACCAAGGGGAATCGTATTACCCAGTTACTGGGTTGTGGAGGTCAGATAGGCAGTCGCTCTATGTAAAATATTTGGGAAAAGGCTAGGCTGATACTCTAATATAATTATTGCGTCTCTTTTTGTAAATCTGTAATTCCTATTTTAGGATCCTAAATAGCCAACTGTTAAAAATGGCCAGAAAGTTAAAAAGAGGCTCAATTAGTTAAAAAAATGTCCATAAGTTAAGTTAGTTTAGGCTGTAAGTTTTTTTTTTGTTTTTAATTGAAGTAATTTATTTTCATTAAAAAGTACAATAGTTTATATACAGACTTAAAATAATAGTAATAATATGTACAAGTATATAACAAAGGAGGGGGGGAACAAGCTGTAAGTTGGTTTAAGTTTTTTGAGGATCATTTAAATATTTGTTATTTCAGGCCAGTATTTTAGAATGGCAAACATTTTTAAATACCTGGCCTTAAATAACGAGCACATTTCCCTTTGAAAAAGGACAATGAACTTGCTTTTACTAAAGCACTGCATTTATTTAAGGCAAAGTATTTTGTACACAATTATAATAATGTATTGTTAACACGCGATATTTGAAAATGTTGCTGAATCAGCAAACTTTGCACAACCATTGTTGTAAATAGAACCTTATTTTTATCAAAATTAGAGTTTGTTTTCGCTTGTAGTGAAAATTCCAATACAATAGACTAAGGAAGTTCATTTCAGCACACCGTGTATGCTATAAATAGAACTTTATGTACCGGTTTATTAGAGTTTATATTCGGTTGCAATGTTAAAACTAAAACAGAATACGCAGTCCATTTCAGCACACCGTGTTTTTCTATAAATAGAACCTTATCAAAAGATGTATTAGAGCTTATTTTCGCTTGCAAAGTAAAAGCTAAAACAGAATACGACAGGGTGTTACTCTTTGCAATTTGGTGCAAAAATCCGTATGGAATCAATAGTTTACACACGTTTCCTATAGTGCCGTCCATTTCAAAGAGCTATCGCTGAAATTGAGCGTTCAGAATTGCTAGCGATTGTAACAACAACGGTTTTGTAGTTCAGAAGTAGTTATTTTTACCGCACAGTATTGCTGGTTTGAAAGGTGGAAGGAGAAAAAAGGTAAAATAAATGGCGGTGAAATTATGCCATATTGAGGCTATACTTATTAACCTTTATTGTATAATTATAGTCTGTACCCACAAACAAAACGTGAAAACGGTTTATTGGAGCATAGTTTTCAGTATAAGGCTGCCTATCCACTGGAGCGGAGAGGAGAGGAGCGGAGCGGAGATGTGCCATTATTATCCAATCAAATCTAAACTCAGTGGCGGAGTCAAGATTCTATTGGTTAATATTGGCACATCTCCGCTCCTCTTTTCTCCTCTCCGCTCCAATGGACAGGCAGCCTAAGACTGCTGTTAACTTTTATAAATAACTAGCTGCCCGCCCCGGCTTCGCACGGGTAAGCACTTATCTACGGCGCACCTACCTACCCTAACTACCTACCTACATACATACCTACCTACTTACCTACTCCTACCTACCTACCTACCCCCTACCTACTTACTTACCCTATCTACTTACCTATAATATATACATACATACCTACCTACCTACCTGCCTACCCTACCTTCACCTACCTATTCTAAGAACCATCTCCATACTATACGAAACACAACAAAAAAAACCGTTCACGCGTGATGCCGTGACCAAGGAAATAGGGATTCATTTTTAACCCCCGACGGAAAACGAAGGGGTCTGTGTGTCTGTGTATCTGTGTATCTGTCTGTGGCATTGTAGCTCCCAAACGGTTGAACCGATTTAGATTTTTTTTATTTTGTTTGAAAGGTGGCTTGATCGGGAGTGTTCTTAGCTATGATTCAAAAAAATCTAGTCAGCCGTTTGAAGAATATCAGGTCTTTTCTAATTGATGAATGTATTTGAGCATCTTCCACAGGTCTGATTGAGTCTAAATTTGGTAATTTGTTACTTCAATGGTATTAGAATAACATAGTAACCTTGAACTGATGCTGCAGCATTACCTGGTATTTGTAGGATACCCAACTCCTCACCAACTTACAGCAGTGGTATTATGTTTGGGCTCATTGGAATGGTCTCAATGGTTATAGATCTAAATAATTATTTATCAGGGTCTGATAATGGAGAAGCAAAAAAAAACAGGGTAAATTAGTAACTAACTTTACTGTGGGAAAAATACGTATAGCGATATAAGCGAGGAACGTGTCGATCGTAGCGTATGTACTAGTAATACGTATATAAAGTTTAAAAAGCAGGAAATAAAAGTTAAATTTAAAATTTAAAAAACCCCCGACACAAACAAAATCCTTTAAAAAGTTATAAAAATAAAAGCCCTGGCCCTTTAAGTTTAATATAATTTGTAGATAATATTTTGACATCGCGTCGGGGGACGGCGAATGAAAAATTGAAAATATATTTACTACAATAGCATGCCGTCCCATGTTATATTATAGACAAGCTTTATAACATATACCCTATGTTAATCAAAGATAATATAGCATTCTACTGGTGAATGAGTTTTTTAAATCGGGCTAATAGTTTTTGAGTTTATTTATTTGGTGGACGTAACTAATATGCATGCTAATTAGTCTAATTATTGTTTATTTTTTTATTATTAATTTATATATTTTTATAGACATATTTATTAATTCCTCGCGATGTTTTCTTTCACCGTTTTGAGAGCAATGGTGATGAAATTATTTACACAAAGTAAAGCGCCTGCGTGGGTTCGAACCCACAACCTACAACTCGTCGGGGCCGTTACCAAAGGAGGAAACCGGCATGTTCTAGAACCAAAAATTCGAAGACATGTGACATCTACCAACCCGCATTGGGCCCGCGTGGTGGATTACGGCCCACTCCCTCTCACAGAGAGGAGGCCTGTGTCCCAGCAGTGGGAACATTAATAGGCTGATTATGTATATATGTTATTTATTAATTTATTTAAAAGGAAAGGTTCTGGAGTGGCGACCACGTACCGGACGACGTAGCGTTGGAAGGCCTCCCACAAGATGGACCGATGACCTAGTAAAGGCCCCGGCCGCAGGAATTCGCTGGATGCGGGAAGCACAGAATCGGTCGAGGTGGCGGTGCTTGGGGGAGGCCTATGTCCAGCAGTGGACGTCTTTCGGCTGATATGATGATGATGATTAATTTATTTAGTGAAATTGACAGTGATTTATAACGAAAACGAGCGCGTAAAATTTCATGAACAGACCTTTGGGTGTACCTTAAGATGTTATGAAAAAACTACAGAATGTATTTACTCCAAATAAAATGATTGAATACGCTTATAATTACTTAAGTTATTTGTTTACGCCCAAACACGAGTTAAAATTTGTGTTGAAATATAAAAGTTTCGACGCTCATAACTTTTAAACCAATATTTTTTTCCAATTCTGATTCCATAAAGGGCTAGATAATGACAAGACAAATTGATATAATTTTTAGTTTTGAACGTACACCGTCAGACAGAGGAGTAATCACCATACTACGTTTGTATGGAAGAATGACTGACTAGCGTACCCTTAAGACTTCTTTGACTCGGTGAGAATCGCCAAACTCTGCGCGAGTTTACATACGGCAGTAATTTTTGCACATTTTAGTGATATTTTTTTTTTACTATTATCCATGGTTTGTCCTCAATCAGATTTTTTCACTGACTGGTGAAACTCTTGAGCTAGCCAGACGTTTTTTTTTTGTGGCTACATTTTTTTTTTTTTTATAAACACGATTTCCTGGTACCAACCCTAATATCCATTATCGACTAAACAAAACAACTTTGATGTTAGTAGGTTTTCTTTGAGGATAACTTAAATAAAAGCACTCAATCCTTCCAACAAATGTTTCACTTTTTAAAGCCCCCTGTCCCACCTGTCACCGCCCGTACAGTACCCTTTTTGTCTCTTTACGAGAAAGTACCACAAAACCCTCACATACAAAGGAATGGATAACGTCATTACGTCCTACTGGATAGATTAATTATGTAAACAAAAGACGGAGTTCCTTCGAAGTGGAGTGCCAGGGTGTGTCCTTGGAGACAGCGGAGATTGATGGAGCAGTGTTGGGGGAGATGAATTAGGTGAATGATTGAATGTTGTGCAAGAGGATCAGGTAGTATCCATAATTATGTAATCATAATATGTCACGTATGATTATGAACAACATTCGTTTGTAATCTATCTAGCGAGAATATACACTATCGAAAAATTGTAAACTGCAATAAACCGTTACAATTCAACGCATTCATTTTAGATAGTTGGTAATCTCCATGGCAAACCGACAAATTGTGAATTGTTATCAAACTAAAATACAATAGACGACGTACGAACAAAAAAACTGTTGATCCCTACATTAAAATTTATGTTCGCATATCTCGTCAAAATGTAGGGAACAGCTGATTTTTTTTCACGATTTCGGCGTTTGTCCCATAGTGAAAGTTATTCATAATGATGAGTACAATGACCCCTTAAGAGGTTTAGTATAAACAAAAAGTTACGTATAATATTAAAAATTTACGTTGTACGCAAAATACACGCTTTGACGTGGAGTTGCGGATACCAGCCCGTATTACCTATTAACTAAGATGTATGTAGGTACCGTGATACCTTAAATTCGGGTGTAAAGCGGCTTCCTGCCGTTAAATTGTGAATGACCTAGCAAATTCCGCACCCCCTTAGGTAAGGAACGCATGGACTTTAAGTCGGGTACGTATTCTCTACCCAAGGATTCGATGAAAATATTTAAATAGAATGGAATGCTGCTATTTATTGTGTATTTATATTATGTGGAAATTTTGTTTTTTTCTGCTCGGTTTGGATGGTGGTAGGGCTTGTTCTAAGTCCACCTGGCTAGTTACCACCATCTTATCTAAGTCTGTCGCCATAACAACAATGTTAACAGCATTGTTGTGTTTCGGCAGTTAGAGATAAGATAGCCAGTTCCTCTGTGGTTGAGGATTCCGGGTGAAGCTCGCTTCCACCTTCGGCCTGATCATCACTTACCATCAGGTGAGATGCAGGCCGAGCTTACCCACTGAGGATAAAATAAATAAGAAAAATATTCTTTGCACATACTATTTCTGTAATCTTACTTTTTGCCAGTTTTAGGTCTCTTTTATTAAATAAAGTTGACACACAGGGTTTTTTACTAGCAAACAAGAAATACAGAACTTTGCAAACCTAGAATTTTCTTGTATTTTATCCTAACTAAAATTTGTCATCGAAAAATTCATCCGCATATTTGTCGACTGTGCCGAAGAGACTGGCGACAATGTCACGTTATATGGCCCCTGGCCAAGGTAAAAGCCAGCCCTTAGGACACACCAAGTGTCAATCAGCCGTTTGGAGATTTCATTGCACAGACCATGAGCTCTCAGACATCACATCCCAAGGGTTTCATCCTTTATTTATCCTTCTTTGAAATCTAAACCTCGCTCAACAACTAAACCGAATAAAACATTTTATTATTTCACTACACTGAATTTCACAGCTCACAAATTGTAGCCGCTTGGCTACATTTTAAACAGACTACATAAGTACGTAAGCTTCCCTTGTCATCTAAACGCGTATTTCGTGGCCCCAATCGACTTGACAAGTGAGATTAGTCAAATGTCACTTTGGCTAATTAAAATAGTTTGAGCGCGAGGTTATATTATAAAACCAGGCTGGGGATGCACAATAGGGCTTTGTAAGATGTAGTCGAGGCAAGTTTGGTTGGTGATTAATATCACCAGTTTTAGGTGTAATTACAGGTTATAACGTTCCCACTGCTGGGACATAGACCTCCTCTTTGTGAGAGGGAGCGGTCCACAATGCCCCACGCGGGCCCAGTGCGGGTTGGTGGATGTCACATGTCTTCGAATTTTTGGTTCTAGGACATGCCGGTTTCCTCATGATGTTTTCCTTCACCTTTTGAGAGCAGTGATGATATAAATTTTATAGGACAAAATGAAGTGCCTGGATCCACGACCGAAAATTCGTAAGTAACTATTATAGGTTGTAATAGTCTGTAATTTAGAAGAAAGTTAGCTAACTGTGTCGTGTAAGGTTTGTATTTCATTTTAGCCTGTAAACGTAGTTTGCTTAACATGGTTATAGAAAGAGAAAATATTGCTTCGTTTTTTAGTGAAACTTGCACTGACAACGAATCCTGCTAAATTCCACTGATTCGGGCGTATGATACTGCCAACCCCTCTCCATTCGAAGTTTGTTTTTTTATTTGACATGCATACACATGCGAGTAGAGCAAACTGAAATGGTATGGACTGGCCATGGTTTTTAAAGAACCGAAGGCTGGTGGAGCAGACGATTCCCGGAGTGGAGACCGCGTATCGGCAAGCGTAGTGTGGGACGCCCCGCAGCTAGATAAACAGACGACCTTAAGAAGGAGGCTGGGACAGACTGGATACCGAAGGCGGAGGACAGGGTGTTGTGATGCAGCCTGGGAGAGGCCTTTGTCCAGCCGAGGACTGCGATAGGCTGAGTTGATTGATTGACGTACATGCGATGTAGCAAGACTCACAGCTAACTAAACAGCCATGAAATAGTAAAACGATTCAGGCGTGAATGCGATAATCTATTATGAAATACAATAGATGATGTATATTTAGTAACCCAATCCGCTTATTTGTTCTTAAAGAGTCATAAAGAACCCTGTAAAAAATCGACACGTGTTTCACCTCTCAACGAGGCATCCTCAAGATGACGATTGACTTTTTGCTAATCCGAACACGACGTGTTGCCACATCAAGCGCCGTACGCAGAGTGAGCTACACCGCCGGACAACCCCACTTATATAGGATTACTGCTCGGTCTACCTCAGCTAGGATCCTCGGCTGGCCAAGAAATTATAATTTTGGCGTCAATCAAAAAAGAGAACGCTGTCTATCCTTTTAACGTAATTCCTTTATATCATGGATTTCCTACAAATACCGTTCAAAAACAGGTTAACTATTTCAGCAATTTTAATCAACACCACCCCTGCCCCTGGTATTCCAATAAAGTGTTAATAAAATTGACTATACAGCCTACACCGGTGTTAGTCTACTGACCCGATTAACGATTACATGGTCGAATTGTTATGGCACAGCAATCTGCTCGCGTTTACTATCTATTAATAGTTATTCGTTTATTTGTAGTTCTTTTGTCTAAGTCAGCAGTGATAGTGGTCTGACCGTCAGACTGCCAAGCATCTGGCATCAAAAACGGTGAAGGAAATCATCGTCAGGAAATCGGCGTGCCTGAGAGATATTTCTCGACGGCATGTGAATCCAACTCAGAGGCCCATGAAAACTCTGATACCATTTTAGTCAGTAATCACAATGAAAAAGAAGAAAGAAAGATCTAAGACAGCACTTTGCCAGCGACTTCGTCTTAGTAATATATCCTATGGCAGTCGATAATCCAATAATTTTCGGAATCGGTTATGTAGTTCAAAAGATTACACCATAAATAAAAACTCACAAACTTTACCTTTTTACAACATAAGTATAGACTTAGCAAGAAGAAGAAAAGAAGAAGATGAAGTGGAAGTCTTTAAACAGTCTCCGTATCCAGGTTGGCCGAAGCAAGGAAAATCTGTTCAGGTGGAGATTCATAGGCGACTCCGCCTTGGAGTATAAATGTGGTGCTATTCCACAAACGATGGGACACTTAATGTCATGTCCTACGTGTCAGCTGCACGTTACAGGAACTGATCGACTCTAGTCATGGCGCCAAACACGTGGCCGAATTCTGGACCGACTCTATTTAGATTGCGATCGACACGCTAAGCAGAAGATAGACTTAGCACTCTGCAAGCGACTTTGTCCACCCCATGAATTCCTATCCCATTTGATTAAAAAATTTCCGACCTTTCCGAACCTTAAAGCAAAATTTCAGCTTCCTAGATCCCAGGGTTTATGTGTATTGAGTTAAATCTGTATAAAGGACCAGAATTCTTCTAAAATTGTTATTCCTCCATTATCAAAACTTTTTGTTTCATTATCTATCACGTTTTCAATACGGTATTTATTTTTGTCTTACGAAGGCAATAATCCTTACATAACCTTTACAAAATTAAATTCCATTGAACGTAATCCACATTAATATTCCTTTTTATCCCTTCATCATAACTCCATGTGTAAGAGAGAGCACAAACGATATGAAATTATATCTCACCCTTTCTACACAAATCCATAAAATGCAAATGAGCTTCCCGTTATAAGTAATTAAATTCACACCAGTTAATATCCAGCCCCTAAGCGTTGCTTTGTTTCGTATCAATCAAGCCTAAAACAAGCAAAATTAACCTTAGTCACCTTCCAAAGGAAAATTAATGGCCGTCAATAAAGTTTCAATCTTTTGGCGGGAAACTACGCGTCCATTACCGGCGCCATTTTGTGCCGCAGATAATTTAGTAAAATGGCGGATGACTGGCGTGTTTCGTTCGGATACACAGATTTATTGGGGCATTTAGTTGAAAACATTTTGCCTTTGTACGTAATTACTTCGCTTTTCTTGGAAGGGGAGGTGTTTTTCGCAGAATTATGGTAGTTTTCTAAAAGAATTTGCGACAGTAGAATATTACTTCAAAAATGGAGAAAAACGTATGCAATGCCCAAGGAGCCATTTTCATTAAAAATACAGCTTGTTTAAAAGAGTGATAGTCGTTTTAAAACTGCCCAACTTCAAGGGCGTAATAATAATTCCTTTTAGTTTTTAATTTTAACTGAGTAAAAGCTTTTCAAGAAGTTAAAATATTGAATAAAATAAAACTTGGACGAAGCAATATTTAAAGTTTGTTCGTTCTCATGAAATTTTATAAGCTTTGTAAAAAAAAAACTTAGTTTCGTTAAGAAACTATGTAATAAAGTGACTCACAGAATTGCCTTTCAATGGGCACAAAAATCTATAAACATTCCATTTAGAGTTGAAGAAGTAATAGGGATGTAGACAGGGGAAAAAAAGAAATAATTTATTCCGTCAGTCAGATAATAAAAAAATATTAGACACGTATTTTTTGCTTTATCATAGCAATAAAAAATGATTTAGATAAAACGCATTAAATTTAGGGAGGGGTACGTCACAAGTCGGTATAAAATCTACTGGAGAGTGACGTCATGCTACGTTTTAACCCAATGTATTGCCGTAATATTTCGATTACGTAAAAAAAGAAAAAATACGTGTCTAATATATTTTAATAATCTATCTGACAGAAAAAAAAATTACTCAACATCCCTAATATACTGCGATTTTTGAGTTTTGAAGGCAGTGCTTTCACTAAAAGTTCATAGAATGAAAGTCATTCGATAGAATCAAATGAGTACCTACCAAAGGCTCAGTTTTCTTGCACTGATTTCTCATGAAAAAGGTCCTTCTCATGACGGTATACCAATACCAACCGTTCATGGTTGGTATTGGTATACCGTGATGAGAAGGAGGCGGAGGAGGGGAGGGGGGTTCCTCAGGTAGTTCCTCATTCCTCGAAATTGGTCACCAATTTAGAGGCATGAGGAACAGGGTGTAAAGTTGAAAACCCAAAAGCGGCAACATGGTTTTACGATTTTTGTAATCTCGTAGGTACACAATGACAACGTCGTACGTAATCTGACATTTCTTTTGACCACCACTGACACGCCATTATGAATTGATTAGATTACAAACTTTTGGCACAATGGTAATGGCTTTGTCTTGATAAGATTTCATAATGGCCAATCATTGAAAATGGCAGCCTTGGCCCCTTGATTGTTTGCCATTCAATTTCATAAAATAATCTGTATGATGGTAGCTAAAACAATCTTCTATTATGTTTTACTCGGCCTTTTACTGAACCTATTAGGTACATAACAACCGGCCGAGTGGGTGCGCACAATGTAGGGTTCCGTAGTTGGAATGAATTTATCTCCGGTCATGTACGACGAAAATACACGTTTTTTACGTCAAAATCCCGGGGTTTGACACTCCCCATTACGTCACTTTTGACATTTTTCAGAATTTTACGGTGTTACCTATAATTTTTTGACAATTTTACTTCTAATCCACCTCAAGCCATAGAAAGAAACAACCCACAGACCAAACGGAATATCTGTCCAGCCCCACCGTGTCCATCGGGCTACGCCGTGACGCGCGTATCCCGATGGGTACGGTCGGGCTTGAATCCCACAACAAAGATTGCAGTTGAAAAACATGTTCTACCATATTTTCCAACTGCAAATGTAAGTTTGTACGTACAATATTGAAAGATTTACCATGTTATTTTAAGACGATAGACTTCTTATAGGTTTTACTGTAACCTATAAGTATATTCTGTATTTTTGTCAAAATTTTAGGCTCAAACAGAGATAAGGGAACGATGGTCAATTTACGTCTAATTTCTTAAATAACTTTATAACTAATTATTCTAAAATTATTAAAAAAAAAATTTGAGACTCACACAGTAAGTTATTTCGTATAATATAATGTCACACAGGGTACGGGTTTTTTTTTTTTTTTTTCTTATTTTCGTCCCAAAAGTGACCCCCTATAATCCAAATTCATTAATTTACGGTCACAAAAATTCATGTGTACCAAACAACTTAATCGGTCCATTAAATTCGGAGCAAATTGGCTGTGACAGACAGACACACGAGTAATTCTATAAGGGTTATGTTTTCTAATTCGGACGTACAGAACTCTAAAAACCCCCCAGTAATAACTTAGCTAATAATGGCGACGAGGTAACATCACACATTTTCGGCTACACCTTTTGAACGCGTACAAGGCTGCGTGTGTAAAGCCATGCTACTTATATAAGTCCCGAGACGGGAGGTAAGTGGTTATACGGTCTACCAATTCTTTAGTCATTGTCGTATTTTAAAAGGATTTTGGGAAATCTGGGGGTTTTGTCGCAAGGTACGCCGGTCGGACGAAATTGTTAGGTATTTTTATAATAATGGTACGAAATTAGGTTAGGAGGAGTGCCAGTTACGTATTTTATAATTTATTTATTTTATTATTAACTAGCTGCCCGCCCCGGCTTCGCACGGGTAACACACCCGTGCAGCACCCGGCAGCGGGACACGACGTGCTGCCATGACAAGCACCGAACGCAAAGTGCTTTAGCATCTATCAATGCATCATAAAACACTTCGAGAGCACTTTGCGTTCGGCGCTTGTCGTGGCAACACGTCGTGTCCGGGTTCGCAACAAGCCAATCGTCATCCTGAGGATGCCTCGTTGAGAGGTGAAACACGTGTCGATTTTTTACACGGTTCTTTATGACTCTTTAAGAACAGTTAAGCGGATTAGGTTACTAAATATACATCGTCTATTGTATTTTATAACGGATTTCCGCAAAGTCACGCCTGAGTCAAATTAACAAGAATAATTCCTCAAAAAGGTAGTTACAAACGAAAAACCTTGCCCTACCTAAATTTATTTATTTATTTATTAAAACATTTTGCACAAGTAAAAAAAAATACTGTGCAAAGGCGGATTCAATGCCTGAGGCATTTTCTACCAGTCAACCAGTGAGGCGGAGACAAAACATGACTAAATCGTTTTAGTTTTAACATAGTATGTGATGCATTGAGTGATACTAAAGTACTTTGACCTTAGGCATTTGGCCGCCCGGTTAGCCTTGTTGACGGGCTATTCACTTCACTGTAGCATTTTTTTTATACAGTAAAGTCACTATGTATAAATAAAATCTGTCAAGTGCGAGTCGGACTCGCACACGAAGGGTTCCATACCATGTCGTACAAGATTTAACACTATGAATTTTTGTAATACTTTCGTAAAGGTGACAACAGAGGCGCTATAAAAAAACAAAGATTTGTAAAGAAATTGTCTAATTTTAATGAGAAAATGTTGTTGTGTATAAAATATAGGTGTAGGAGTATATTTCATTTATTTTAAGAGAAAAATATTTAGTTAACTTTATCCAGTAACATGCATTAACTAAAGTCAAAGTTATTTATTTGCTACAACATAGTATTAGTAGGTATAAATAGGTATATATGGTAGGTAAGCAGGTAGATATGTAGGGTAGGTAGGGTAGGTAGGTAGGGTAGGTAATTAGGTAGAAATAGGTAATTAGGAAAGGTAGATGCGCCGTAGATAAGTACTTAGTGCTAACCGTGCGAAGCCAGGCCGGGTAAAGCTAGTTACTTATAAATAAAAGGATTTCTCTTGCTACATCAGACTATATTGTACAAAATAGAATGTAAGTAGTACGCCAAATTTTAATTATAACTGTGCGTTTGCACTGGCGAAACATTCACAACAAAACATGTTGGAATCTCTATTTTCTGTCAATTTTTCATACAATGTTTGACAGGAACTAGAGATTTCAACATGTCTTGTCGTGATGTTTCGCCAGTGCAAACGCACGGGTCAATACAGGTATTTATTTACGTTATTTTTGATAGTCATACAGAAATCTATTATTTCTTACTTATTATTTTTACACATCCCATCGGACTATGAGAGTGAGGGAAGAGAGAGTGCACTCGTGTCTGCGCACACACTTGTGCACTATAATATCATCCGCGCCGAAGGCCAGTCTCTGTTGAGATTGGCCGCCATGACCGAATATTTTTACACCAATAGTTTTTCTCAATATGAAATTGTATCCACAACGGTTTAAGCTAGGTAACTGAATAGTACACTGTATGTGCCAGCATTCATTTCAATGTTACTGAATATATTGTCTATTGGAGTGTAGTTTTAACATGAGGTACACACATCAATACCGTCTAGGGATACTTTGAAAAAAGTCGATAAAGTTCTTAACTCAAAAAATACTGGCCGTTTTTAAAATCTTGTGAAGAAAGTTTATTTTGTAGACCTTTTTGGATGATCGAAATTTAAATGATCAAAATAGTATATGCTGTCATGATAGTAGGTACTTACTAATTCCATGTCATTACTCCGACTATTAAATAGTTATCTGTGGAATTTATATCGCATAATAATAGCATGAAATACAAAATTATTACTTTAAGTTGCAGAAAATCGCCCATATTATATAAAATACGTTAGGAATCGGCGTTTTTAGTATTTGTTGATTATAAACAGTATATGTTACATGATACACACAAGTTTCAAATTCCTAATTTGTTTAGTTGTTGAGATAGAGCTCATACAAAAATGGTCTAAAACAGACAACTTCTACGGCCCCCTAATTCATCATTTTTGTAGATAAAA
This sequence comes from Conistra vaccinii, assembly GCA_948150665.1. NCBI lineage: Eukaryota > Metazoa > Arthropoda > Insecta > Lepidoptera > Noctuidae > Conistra > Conistra vaccinii. Next base: position 13,794,203 of record OX411341.1, on the reverse strand, counting down.
ACAAATAAAAATTATATTTATTCTCTACTCGATGAGTTCTAGAAAATGATACCCCACATGCCAGGGTCAGATAATTTTTTTTTCAAAATTAAATTTTTTTGTATGGCGACCCCCCTTTATTTTTTAATTTTATTATTTGTTGCTCTTGCGGCAATAGAAATGCACAATCTGTGAAATTTTCAACTGCCTACCTATTACGGTTCATGAGATAGAGCTCGCTGACAGACAGACGGACAGCGGAGGCTTATGAATAGGGTTCCGTTTGTCACCCTTCGGGTACGGAACCCTAAAAAGTTACTAAGAAGTCAGCCAAAGAAAGACGAATATAATATCTTTAAATAGATAAGTGTTTTTTTTTTCTTTATTTATTCACAAAGTTTGATCACATTGTGAACATGTCAAATTTTCCTCATAGAAAACTTTTGTAACATGAAAAACTTAACATCTACTCTTAGTCTCTAAATTAACTAATTTATATAAAACTAGCTTTGACCCCGTTTGAAAATCGGGATAAAATGTATCCCATGTCCTTCTCCAAATCATGGCCTACCTATGTGCCAAATTTCATCCAAATCCGTTCGGCCGTTTTAGCGTGAAACGTTACAAACAAACAAACTTAGTACCTAAGGATAGTTTGAATTCTAGCTTTGGATAAGTGAATCTTTTACTAAACCCTATAACATTCACTTAGTAATTCTATTTTATATCAATGTTAGCTCTCAACGTCTATTTTAGAGAATGAACACGGCCTCCTAATCCCGGTTGTCTATAAAACAAGGTAAATCGGCCATTCGCGGACATTGCGTCATGGGGATGTGCTTTTTACGATATTAACTCGTTTGAACGAGCAGTCTTATCGATACTGGGACATCGATGTTTATTAGGCGATTTCATTATTGATAGGCAGATTGGAGTTAAAAGGATTTGATGAGTATAGGTTTGTGTAAATATATGTGTTGACAGAAGCTGCTGACTGCCCCAATTTACTCGCCCGAAACGAGTGAATCACAATTTAAATTTTTTTTTTTTTTTCTTGTGGCGATTCGCACGAAGATAACTTATTTGTTGGTGAATCGACAACTCCAGAAATTGATGCACCTACAAATAAATTAACTTCGTGCAAATCGCCTTTTTTATTGGTGATTGCACCAATTACCCCTAAAAATTATACTAGATGACTATATAATTACAAATAATAACAAAAACTTTTTACACTTGTAACTTGAATGAAACCTAGAAACTGACTTTTTCAGGCATTACACTTTTTAAGATAGTTAAACAAGTCAATCGTCATCCTGAGGATGCCTCGTTGAGAGGTGAAACACGTGTCGATTTCTTACAGGGTTCTTTATAACTCTTTAAAAACAGTTAAGCGGATTAGGTTACTAAATATACGTCGTCTATTGTATTTTATAACTCTTTTTCCTTACGTGACAATTTCTACCAGTCAACTCCTACCGCAAGTCACGTTAAAGAACTTCATTCCAAAAACAGCTCACATTTTGAAAGGCATAACTGAGAATCCTACTTTGATCCTGAAATGATGCCTTTCAGTAGCAGCCTTTTGAGCTAGGATATTATTTTTAATTAATTAGGTAAGCTTTGCCATCAAAGGCAAATCGTTTTATAAAGAGGCAAGTAATTACCGTGGCTTAATGCACTAGGTTATATCTCAAACAGTTTTTAATCTGTGCAGTAAAGTTGGCATTTTGCAGTGTTGTCTTTGTTGTGCTGAACGCTGTGTTTGTAAAGAAGAATCGAATTACCAGAGAGGGTTTTTACAAGTGCAAATTATGCAAGGACAAAAGCAGGGTAAATAGTGCCTGCCGGGGTTGCGGGAAAGTCCTATGGGGAGACCGTGGCCCCTGGCAACGTACAGGCAAGTGATGGAACACGGTTGGGTTTTACTCAGTAAGAGTCTGACATGCTCTTCCGCTCCACCCAGAGCGGGAGAACATATTTGATGATTTCTCACCCAAAAAAAAAAAGGATTTATAGTTTGGATGTTCAATTTTTTAAGTGAAAACTTCTTTAGCGGCGTTGTGCACTTTTTTTGGGATGGGTAAAAAATGTTGAACTCGCGTCAGGAGACGTGACCGTAAGATCCGTTGCCAGGCAACCGACAAAGTAAATATCAAAATAAATAGTCTTTGACATTACGTAAAGATTGCGAGGTAACAAATTTTACCCATATTGATGGGTAAAAAAAAGCAGTCAAACAAAACATACTTTATTAAATAATTCATGAAAAGTGTTTATTTTTGTTAGACAATATTTTGAAAATAAATAAATATACTACTACTACTAATGAATATTGTATTTAACCACATAAATTATAGTACTTTTATACTGATGAATAAAGCAATTCGTGCGAAATTATTCCCTAACCATTCCAAAATATTCAAAAATGCACAACGTTAATGTTCAAGTTTTCAGTTCTGCCGGCACTCCCGGAGTGCAACCCGTAGTTTTTTTATTTTAAATTAACAGTTCATTTTAGATGAGCGTATTTAAGGTAATTAGGTATGTAACATGAAGGTATCACATCGACTTTGTTCATAATTAATCAAAGTCACTGCACACAGTTGACAGCCTCGTTAGTCTAGCGGTCGTAAGGGCTACTGTTGAGTATGAGGTCCTGAGTTCGATTCCCGGGTCGGGCAAAGAGTTATTGGAACTTTCCATCAGGAATTTCTCAGTATCAGCTCGGAGTCTGGATTTGTGAAGTCACAACTAACGATTATCCTAACTATCTAACTAGTACTAACTATCTATTCTAGTATTTACAATAATATTTAAAATATGAAAGTGAGTTTTTTTGTTTGTTACGGTTTCACGCTCAAATGGCTGAACGGATTTGGATGAAATTTGACCCACAGGTAGACCATGAATTGGAATAGGACATAGGATTTTAATTTTAAGAAATCGATGGATAATTTCCGACCTAAACGCGGGCGAGGTGGCGCGAGTGTTAGGAGCCTACCTTCAATTAGAAGGTCAGTGACTCGCTGACCCAACTACATGGATGATTTTAAGGACGACATTTAGCGTTACAGCGTCCATAAACACGTAATATTGTTAAAAAAACTGATGCAGGCAAGTACCAAATACTGCTAAAAATAAAATAAGAAAAGAACAAAATAAACCTAATTGTAGAAAGAAAGAAAGAAAAAAAAAAAGAAAGAAAAAAAAGAAAGAAAGAAAAGAAAGAAAGAAAAGAAAGAAAATAAAGAAAAGAAAGAAAAGAAAGAAAAGAAAGAAAAGAAAGAAAAGAAAGAAAAGAAAGAAAATACGTTTATTTGCAGTACACACGCGGCGGTTTGCGGTGCGGTTTGTAGACTTTCATTGTAATATTTAAAAATGTTTAAAATGTTATTTTAGAAAGCAGTTTTTATTTTTGGCTTGGCTCTTTACTATTATTATTATGTCGTTTATTTAGTTTATTACATATAAAATACTTTTTTTTTTCAGGCAATTCTATTCAATAGATTTACACATTTTACACTCATACACATACATACATTCATGATGTGTTTACAGATATAAATGTAGAAATGAAATTTTACATAGGGGGTCCACAATGGGCGGTTGTTTTTAGTGGTTAGATTTACCAATAATATGTTCACTAGATTCTATACGTTCATTAAAATGCTTGGTCTAGCTTCTTTTAAAATCCGCACACATTCAAGAATACCCACTTAAACTATAATATTTCACAATAAGTTATTACGGTCCCCGCTAACGATGTCCCACCAGTCAAGTCTAATTATGCGAGGCGGTAATGTATACCAAACACATGACTAATTAAATTTTGAACGTATTTTACAAGGCTTCTGTTGGTATAATAATTAGGTAGCGGCTTGGGATAATCGGACGTAGGCGATAGCGAACTGTGACGAAGCGAGTTGGACGAGGACATTGCTCATCCCCCACGTCACAATACAACTGTGCGTGGGGCGTCCGTGTTAAACACATGCAAACACTCGCGAGTGTCCTGAGTGGCGACCGAGCGGGCGGCGGACGGAGCGTGCTTGTTTGCGGTGAGCGGGGCGTCCAGCGTGGCGTCGCGTGCAAGTTCAAACCAGTGTGTTTTCAGGGGTGACGGAAGCGTGCGCGCCATTTCATTCGAAGATATTGTTATAGAACTAAGCGTGCACTAAGGCCACTGAGCGAACGCTCTTTCGCCGCTTGCACGCAACGCTAAACGCTCCGCTGGACGCTTTTTCACTCAGGCCGTACACTTAGATCTATTAGCGTGTGGCAAAAATTAGAACTAAACCCCCGTCTTGTTTTTCAATATAGGTTCTAGCTAATGTCACAAATGTTTAGCAATACTGTCTTCTTGGCAAGGTTATGCGATATTCAAAAGATCTTGTAGTAATGTAGGTAAATAGTAATTCAATTCCGGACCGTGGTACGGATTTGACATTATAAAACAAAGTACCTATTACAGACCGTTGTAACTTGTCCCTGGCCCTCATGTTGGCACTATTGCTTGTCAAGCTTAATTTCAATACTAATAGAGTTCAAAATGGCTACTGACAGAACAGTGCTACCAATCACGTCACGGGTCAAGTTATAATGAACGCGTACAGTGCGTTCATTATAACTTGACCTAGTTTTTATTTCTTAGAAAAGGTTACTCATGTGCTAGGTAGGACTATTACAGCATTAACTCCCTCATAAACATGATATTTTTCATTTTTAGGGTTCCGTACCTGAAGTACTAATCCTCTGCTGTCCGTCCGTGTGTCTGTCTGTCAGCGGGCTGTACCTTAAGAAACTTAAGGCGAAAGCGTCATGATTTCATGAAATAGTCATTCAATAAGATTACTTGAACTTCTTCTCTCTTCTTCTTCTCTTCTTCGTCGTTCCCTCAATGCTGAGGATCGCGACCACATACGACGCGTCTCTAAGCTATGCGGTCTTCTGCAGTGTGGACCGCTTGGTAAATGCTGCCTCCAACAGCCTTCTTGATCGTGTCTGACCATCTCACCGGTGCTCTGCCTTGAGCGCGTTTTCCTTCCACCCGGCCTAGTACCATAAGCCTCTCCAGACCATGTTTAGGTTGAACTTATAGAGTTGTATTGATGATTTCTATGATGATAATTTTATAAATAAACATTTAAGGAGGAGCTCGTGGCTAAGTAATAACAAGCCGCACGGGTCGATCCATCAGGTTAAGCTACACTTGCCGGGGTTGGTCAGTGGATGGGTGACCATCTTTACATACCGAGACTCCTCCGTGCCTCGGAAAGCACGTTAAGCCGTTGGTCCCGGCTGTCATTTGTGGATCTTTGACAGTCGTTACGAGTCGTCAGAAGCCCGAAAGTCTGACACCAGTCTTACCAAGGGGTATCGTATTACCCAGTTACTGGGTTGTGGAGGTCAGATAGGCAGTCGCTCCATGTAAAATACTGGTATTCAGCTGCATCCGGTTAGACTGGAAGCCGACCCCAAGTTAGTTGGGAAAAAGGCTAGGAAGATTGAAACATTTAAAACGGAAACAAATCATATTTAGATCAACATACAACCTGATACTGACCTGCAAGTTATAAAAAACTTAAGAAAATTTAAATTTCGCGGGCTATTTTAGCGCATTCCACTTAATAGGTGGACAGTTAAGATTGTGTATTCCGATTGCTGCCAACAAAATAATTATAACAAAATAAAATAAACTACAAGAAACGTGTTTTATCGGCGATTATTGCCAAATATGTGTACGGAACGCTTTGTGTGCGAGTACCTACGACTCATAAGTGGCCGGTTTTAAATTACAATATTTTTTTCAATGGAATGCCTATATATTCAAGTGAAAAAAAAAAATAAAAAAATCTTCCTTCTCACTTGCTTGCTTGCTAGAACAGCTACGTTATTAAGACCACTGTTATCACTTGCTGCGTCTATACCCCAAGTTACGCTAAACGCGAGACTATGGTCACATCCGCTACCGCCGTCGCTCATCGCAACGCCTATGTCTCTAAACGCAGCCTTAGTGTTAGTTTATGTAACCAAGTTCTACGTCCGCATTTACAAGTTCTAATCGGCATTAACATGTCAGCTGGCGGACTTTAAACTTTGTAAATCTTAAATCCGTCAGTTACTGCATGATTATTAAGTAAAGATTAGTTTAGGTATGCTGATGGGTCAACAGAAACGAAAATATTTTTAAATTCCATATTGTGACCGCTACAATAATGATAAATAATAATGTGAAGAGCAGTGGTGGCCCAGTGGAAACGGCCCGGATATACGAGTTGTAGGTCGTGGGTTCGAACCCAAGCAGGCGCTTTACTTTGTGTAAATAATTATATCACCACTGCTTTCAAAACGGTGAAGAAAAACTTCGTGAGGAAACCGGCATGTCTTAGATCCAAAAATTCGAAGACATGTGACATCTACCAACCCGCACTGGGCCTGCGAGGGAGATTACAGCCCACTTCCTCTCACAGAGTGGAGGCCTGTGTCCCAGCAGTGGGAAGATTAATAGGCTGATTATGATGAAAAATTTCATAAATCTCGATCCCGTAAAAATAACGCGATGAAAAGTATCTTATATGTTAATCCAGGTTATAAACTATATGTGCGTCAAATTTCATCCAAATTTGTTCAGTAGTTATTGCGTGAAAGAGTGACAAACATCCATCCATCGACACAAACTTTCACGTTTTATTAGTAGGATTAATAGCCCGTACTGTTCTACAGTTGATCAAAGGCTTCCCTCGAATCCTTCCATAGGTTACAATTCAGCGCAACTTCTTCTTAAAACAGGAAAACCTTTTCCCCAAAAATAATCGAAATTACTATCCGTACAGCTAAATATTTAAATTATTTTCCACTATCCGTACAGCTAAATATTTAAATTATTTTCCACTATCCGTACAGCTAAATATTTTCCATTATCCGTACAACTAAATATTTTCCATTATCCGTACAGCTAAATATTTTAATTATTTTGCAAACTCCTGCACTACTAGTTTCATAATAATCTAAATGATAGAACAAAACGGTACCGATACCGTTGAAGCTCAATTTTAAATAGAACTACCCACAAAGCTTTAAAAATATAATATTTAATCCCACACAGCTTACACTTACATAGAGTCGCTCTACAAAGAGCCAAGATTAAATTTTACTCTACATTGGGTAGAGTTTGCAAAGGAACTCTATGTGAGAGAGGTTAGTATTAAGCACGGAACTTGGTCGTAGAGTTTGTAAATAATTACGTAGATGGCGCTATCTTTGCATCTTTGCAATTATACAGTTTGTAGAGTCACTTTGTTGGGTTACAGTTTTTTTTGTGTTTGTAAACTTCGTGTGTTGGTTGTATAGTTAATGAAAGTTTTTTAAAACTCATTTTCTTTCATCGGTGTAAGACACGGTTGGAGGAGGAGCTCGTGGCTAAGTACTAACAGCCGCACTGGTGCAATCCATCAGGTTAAGCTACGCTTGTCAAGGTTAGTCCGTGGATGGGTGATCTTTACAATCCGAGACTCCTCCGTGCCTCGGAAAGCACGTTAAGCCGTTCCGGCTGTCATTCGTAGATCTTTGACAGTCATTACGGGTCGTCAGAAGCCCGAAAGTCTGACAACCAGTCTTACCAACGGGTATCGTGCTGTTCCCTACATTTATGTTCGCATATCTCGTCAAAATGTAGGGAACAGCTGATTGTTTTTCGCATTTCTGCTTTGGTCCCATAGTGACAGTTGTTCATAATGATGAGTACATTGAACCCATAACAGGTTTAGTATAAACAAAAAATAAAGTTGTATATTTAAAAAAAGTACTTGTCGCTGTCGTCGTTGAGTTATCTGGACACCATAAAGTATATGCTGTTATCAAACTGACAGATAACTTATCATTGTCAACAACTATCGCTTAATCGACACTTCAGAATATAAGTGTCATATTCACATACAATAAATATGAATGTGATTAAAGTTCTGTTATTTGTTAGCATAAATAATGCCAAGAATTATGCACAGTTCTTGGTTGTAAATAATGTCATAACGAGAAAGAGAGCAGTGGTTGCCCATTGCCCAGTGGTAACGGCCGCGACTTACAAGTTGTAGGTTGTATGTTCTAACCCATACAGGCGGTTTACTTTGTGTAAACTATTTCATCACCACTGCTCTCAAAACGGTGAAGGGAAACATCGTGAGGAAACCGGCATGTCCTAGAACCAAAAATTCGATGACATGTGACATCTATGGCCGATGGGGCCGAAAGATTCTGGAGTGGCGACCGCGTACCGGAAGACGTAGCGTTGGAAGAGCTCCTACAAGATGGACCGATGACCTTGTAAAGGCCGCAGGAATCCGCTGGATGCGGGAAGTACAGAATCGGTCAAAGTGGCGGCGGTGGTCGGGGAGGCCTATGTCCAGCAGTGGACGTCTTTTGGCTGAAATAATGATGATGTGACATCTACCAACCCGTACTGGGCCCGCGCGGTAGTTTACAGTCCACTCCCTCTAGAAGAGAGGAGTCCTGTGTCCCAGCAGTGGGGACATAGGCTGATTATGGTATGAGAAAGAGACATACAGGATTATAACTTTTTCTGAAACCTCATGTGTTGTTACTGAAACCTTACTAACGACCAAAACCATACAAGTAATTATGTCCCCTCCATAATATTAATAATTAATATGTCGGAAATAAGTTACTGAATTGACTAATTGGGATGCCAGCGCAGCATCGCTCGACAGAGTCTACAACATAACGCTCGGACAGGCCGGAGCTAAGCAGAGTTCATCGGTGGCGGTCAAGCATGAACACGTTTAGAAACTGTCGTGCATTCCATGTAGTTAATTGTGTCGTGTACAGTCACGAGCACCAATATGTATTCACTTAGCAAAATTCAAAAGCGATTTTCTCATGGAATATTGACTGCAACTTTGTTATAAGGCCTATTTCATATTTATATGGGTTCCAAAATACAATATTCGTAACATCATAAAATATTAATCAACACAGTAGGAGCAAATCACTTTTAAAAGTTGCTAAGTGTATACATATTGGTGCTCGTGACTGTACTTATAGTGTGTGAATTGCTAGTGTGATTAATTTGATAGTAAAATATAATTAGATCTGAACTGCAAACGGTTTTTCTATAGCGCATAACCATCACTACCAACAGTACGCCCACATTAGTTAAAATATGCCTGATAATAACTAGAGCAGGCGGAGCCACGGAAAGCTAGTAGAAGATCATTTTACGATACTACATAAAGTACATTTGTATGTCGGTAAATGCAAATTCCGCCTACAAAATCAATACAGTCACAGTCGAACGTTTTGTCGATCGTCAGCATGTTACCACGAGTCACGAAATCGAACATTCCGAGTCGCTGGGTCGCGTTGAAGCTTGCCGACAGTGTATACAAAGTACTATTGTTAAATGGAACGGAGATTTATGTACTATTTGTTTTTATCCAAAGATGTAGATCGTAGATTCACCCCACCGCGTTTATGTCGCGTTTCTGTTTCTTTTTGACACCTCTGAAACACACAATTTCGTAGACACGAGACATGATTGTCATCAAAACCCCATTAGTGCTGTGTCAGCTCACTCTTCGCAGTATGGACACTTTTTCGCGCGACTTATTATGAGTTTTAACCGCCTCTGTGGTCTAGTGGTTAAGCCACCTGTCTCAGACCCAGAGGTCCCGGGTTCGATTCCCAGTGGGAGCAAAATATTCTGCTCGGTTTGGTTGGTGGTAGGGCTTGTTCTGTCGCCATAACAACAATGTTAACAGCATTGTTGTGTTTCGGCAGTTAGAGATAAGATAGCCAGTTCCTCTGTGGTTGAGGATTCCGGGTGAAGTTCGCTTCCACCTTCGGCCTGATCATCACTTACCATCAGGTGAGATGCAGGCCAAGAGCTTCACCGTTGTGGGTAAGAAAAAAAAAACGGTGTAAATCTTCGTGTTTATCCGATTTTCTAGATTATAAAACTTTTGTCTAGAATTTTTAGGCATGCACCGTACATTCCTAGCAAGAGAGATAATGAAGTTCGAAAACACTGACATAATTTTTTGATTTGGTAATCGAATTATTGTTTATTGGGGCCAACATTACCAGAGTTCGCACAAAAAAGAGAGGTAAGGAAGGAAAAACGGGAGTTCTTTTCCCAGCAGTGAGACGCAACATAAGCAAACAAAAAAACGAATCGTTCTGTATTTTGGCCGAAATTGAAACAGGTATCCATCTGAATCTAAACGATTTTAGTGCTATTTTTCTGCCTGAACGAAATTTAAATTTCAGGAACATTGGCGTCCGTAAATATTCCCCGGAGTTCAATTTAGTTGAACTGAAAGACACAGTATTTGAAAACCCGCTTCGTCGACGTTAAAATGGGAATTCTCCGAGATATTTTCATGAACGAAAATTTAAATAAGTACTTAGTTATTTATATTTTTAATCAAAACACACTTAAAAGTAACTAGGTAAGGTACCTTAGTGTGATAAGATTGTGATTGGTTAGTGTGTTAATATTGTAATAAACTTTTAAATATGTATTTTCATTATTGCATCTGAATGTATTATTTTACTTTGGCAACAACGCTTCAAAATAACGATCGGCAAAAGTAATTTTAAATTGTAAAATGAAGTGCAAAGCCAGTCATTGTTTGATTGCGACGTAGAAAAAAAAAGTAAGAATTATACGTACAGACGCCAGCACATCAACCTACTCTAATCTGTCAAATTTTCCCAATCAACATTAAACCTTATTTTATAGCGATAAAGTTGAAAATCTATAAATTTGACAGATTGCAGTAACTTGATGTGCTGGCGTCTGTACAAAGTGTTGTTATATATTATCTGCCTATCCGGCCAAAATTGATTATGTATTGTTGTAACTCAGCCCGTTTTGCCAAACTTATCCTAAAATAGGACTAAACTATTTAAAGATTTAACCATTCTATTTCAAAACCCGCTGTCCTCATAATCCTTTAGGCCTTTTGTAACTCCCACACAGACTTTGAAACCTATTTATAGGTTTAAAGCCTTCGGAATATAAGTTAGGTAATAACATGATATTATGAAGTTATATTTCATGCGTGTATCTTGAACAATATATGTACCGTTGTCAGAGCAGAGAGTATTTGTTTAGACTTGAAGTTTTATAAGACCAAAAATATTGTCTGTAAAGTTTGAGCAATATTTTACTTTTAGTTTCTGGTATCATTTTGTGAACATGATACCGCTGACCCACATTTTAAAATACAAATATCGGTTATTGGATTTTATCCATCTGGAAATTCGCAGTAGCAGTCCGGTTTGTGTCCGGTTGATGGCAACCTCGCCACTCGTATAATACGTACACTAATTGATCAGAAAAGTGCCCAAAAGTGATAATAATATTGCATTTAACTCTAAGGGCTGAATTCACAAATGAAACTGAACGAGATCAGCATTTCTAAAACGCTGTCAGTGTCAAAATTGTTAAGGAACATTATACACTGACAGCTCTTGAACGCGTTTAGCTGGCATAACATCTAAACGCGTTCAATTGCATTGGTAAAATCCGCTCTAAATCGGAGAAACTACTGTGGTGTGTACACCTACAGCGCCACATGCGAGGCTAGGTAATAGTACTGGTATTACCAGAAAGGACATAGTGGATGGTGTGGACACCTTATTAAAGTTAAATATAGGTAAGCTTATGTTGTGTGCTTTACCTTACTCTGATACTCTATCAGATTTTGACAATAATTATATTTATAAATTGAATAGTACTATTCACAAGCTGACATGTTGTCATAGTGACAAATTAATGTATTTTGACACTAATAAGTTTATTAGTGGTTTTAAGTTAACTCTGAGAACTTTATCTCTGTCTTATGAATGTAGACGTATGATTGCTATGTTGATAGCATATAATATTAATGAGGTTATAGCTAATATAACAAATTGTAGTATTAGTGACGAGTCTGTGTTGTCTAGTTATACTAACAACATAGTAATTAATTATGAATTATCATGTTGTACGAAGGAGGATCCACCTATAACACCAACATCTTTGGAGGCCACTACCAGTCAGATAGGGTATTCTCTTCCTACTGGAACCCACATGGGCATTCTAGACTCTTCAGTTGTAGTTGTGGATGTCACTCCGGATACCTCTTTAAACTAGGTAGTAAGACAACAGAAGTTACCCCTTCAAACAACCAATTATTAATACTGAATAGTAAAAAGGTAGCTTCTGGCAATATTACACATAATAATAATAATAAAAAACCAAAGGGAGTGCAACATACTATAAAATTATTCCATCAGAATATCCAAGGTTGCTCCTCTAAATTACTGGAAATAGAATTGTTTTTAGAAAATACCAAGTTTGATGTCATTTGTTTAACAGAACATTGGTTAAAAGACCATCAAGTAATATCAATTAATTATGAAAATTATTGTGTAGTTAGCCATTTCAGCCGAAAACGTATGATACATGGCGGGTCATTAATATTAGTAAAAAATTCTATTCATTGTAAAGAACGAAAAGACATCATCGGACTGTCTGTTGAACACACCATTGAATTGTCCTGTGTTGAGCTTGATAAGCATGTTATAGTATGCGTATACAGACCTCCCAGTTACCAGAATCTATCTATGTTTGATTCTATAATGGAAGATGTGCTAAAGAAACTCAGTGCTAGTAATAAATCAATAATCATATGTGGTGATTTTAATATTAATTTATTAGAAAATAACTCGAACACTATCAGATTATTAAGTCTTTTTAGGTCATTTGATTTGTCAAATGTTTTTATTGAACCTACTCGAGTGACAGCTTCTTCTGCCACTTGTATAGATAATATTTTTTGTAATTGTGATTATTTACATAAACAAATTGTAAATAAGTTGCCATCTGATCACAGTGGACAAACAATAACATTTTGCTCCTACATGCCTTTACAAAAAATTCAAATAAAGTTTAGGCCAATTACATGTAAAAATTTAGAGAAATTAAATAATTCTTTGGCAAGTAAATTATGTGTTCAGAGTTTTAATAATATATGTGACCCTAATGAGTTCTACGCCGAGTTCTTTTCACTATTAAACAAACAATTTATTGACACTTTTCCAATACACACTAAAACTATTTACACAAAGTTTTTATTTAGTGATTGGGCGACTCCAGGTATTCGTAAAAGCAGGGAAAAACTTTTTGAACTTTATGGCTTAAAGCAGCATATGAATAATACAAGCTTTCATCAGTATGTTGCAAAATATTCTAAAACTTTTAAAATGGTGTGCAAATTAGCTAAAGCTCTTTACATTAGTAATAAAATAAAATCAGCTGATGATAAAATAAAAACTACCTGGCAAATAATAAATAATGAAACAGGTAGGAAAAAACAGCGTAATACTAAATTTAACTTAGAGACTGCACATGGCCCCATAAACTCGGATGTAGAAATAGCTCAAGAATTTGAAAACTTTTTTGCTAATATTCCCATTAAAACGACTGAAGCTTTAAATTCCTCACCCGCGCTTTCTGCTGCCTTACTTAGAAAGAATGTAAAGTCGTGCCCTTTAGAGTTTAAGTTTCAGCATACAAACCCCCAGGCTGTTACGAAAGCTTTTAAAGATCTTAAAATTAAACCAACAGAAGATCTATGGGGAATGTCTGTAAAAGTCTGTAGATCTATCATCGAGACCATTGCGCCCTATTTAGCTTTCATATTTAATACTAGTGTAGACCAAGGAGTCTTTCCGGATCTCATGAAACACAGTAAAGTAGTCCCATTATTTAAATCCGGTGATAGTAAAGAACCCAACAATTATAGGCCTGTGTCAATACTGCCTGTTCTCAGTAAGGTGTTTGAAAAGTTGATGCTCAATCAAATGTTACGTCACTTTAATAAAAATTCCATCTTTCACGAACACCAATACGGTTTCACCAAAGGGCGTTGCACCACTGACGCCGGTGTCACCCTAATAAAGAACATTTTTAACGCTTGGGAAGAAGCACAAGATGCCATTGGAATCTTTTGCGACCTCTCGAAGGCGTTCGATTGCGTAGACCATGAAACACTTCTGCTGAAACTGGAGCATTATGGGATTAGGAACACAGCCCTTGATTTACTAAAATCTTACCTGAAAGATAGAAAGGTTAAAGTTCAAGTAAACGGCATAAACTCATTAGGGTCTGAAATGGCAATGGGCGTTCCTCAAGGTTCGATATTGGGTCCATTCCTCTTTTTAGTTTATATTAATGATTTACCCCAATTACTTCAAAATCAACCGAAGATGGTGTTATTTGCAGATGACACATCATTGATCTTTAAAATCAACCGACGATCGCAAAATCTTGACGACGTGAATAGCTCTATTCTTCAGGTCCAAGATTGGTTTACGGTAAATAATTTGGTACTGAATAAAAATAAAACCAAATGCATTAGATTTAAATTACCTAATGTTAGAAGTAGCGAATGTGACATCATATTGAATGGAGAAAAACTGGAATTTATTAATCAAACGGTTTTCCTGGGAATCACGCTAGACGAGAAATTACAATGGGGACCTCATATAACATCTCTTGCGGGGCGGCTAAGCTCGGCCGCTTATGCTGTTAGAAAGATCAGACAGTTAACAGATGTAGAAACCGCGCGTTTGGTCTATTTTAGCTACTTCCACAGCATTATGTCGTATGGCATTTTACTGTGGGGTCGGGCTGCTGACATTGAATCTATCTTTATTTTGCAAAAGAGAGCTGTCAGAGCCATTTATGATCTCCGTCGTCGCGAATCTCTCAGGGAACTATTTAAAAGGATTAATATTATGACCGTTCCTTGCCAATTCATTTATGAAAATATTATGTATGTAAGGAAAAATCTACATCTTTTTAATAAAATAAGTGATAGACATAATTTTAATACTAGAAATAAAGATAAACTAGATCAACCATTTTTCAGATTATCTAAAGTACATACATCTTTTATGGGGTACTGTGTTAAATGTTACAACAAAATACCTTGTGATATATTACAATTAAATGAAAGAAAATTTAAAACTCATGTAAAAAGTACACTTTGTAAACAAGCATATTACAGATTAGAGGATTATATCCAAGATAAGAATGCTTGGAAACATGCTGGTCCTGCTCCATAGGACAATTTAGAGTCTAGACAAAATCAAACTGGTTGCTTACTTAATTGTATTTGTTTTTTATTATATGACATTGATTTTACGAGTACATCCTGTGATTACTTCCTCACACACTGACTTATTAATTGTAATTTTTTAGTAGATTCGTCTATTTTTACAATGTTTGTGAATATGTGAACACCATGTATCTACCACATAATTAATTTATCTGTCGTTTGCTCGACTTTAAATTCTTTTTACTTTATACAGTAATTTTATTCTAGGTGCATCGTCTTCACATATAATTATATAAATAATGTACCTATACAAAATATTGTAAAACATTTTAAAAAGAGTAACGGTGGAGTTTCTTGCCCATTCTTCTCCATACGAAAACTACCTTTTGGAAGGGGCGGTAGAATCAATACTTTATTTTGTAAATTTTGACGTTCAAAAGTGCCTTCAAGGGCCTATTTGAAATAAATGATTTGACTTTGACTTTGACTTTGACTTTGCGAACTACGCCTCAAAGACGTGATGTCACACGAAATCCTGCATCGCGCAATTTGAGTTAACCGTGCGATGGGCATTATATACAAGATCACGACTTCAACCGTTGGGCAAGTGCCCGCCAGACACGACATCCGTCTGGTCGGAGGATCCTCTCTTTTCAATAGAGGATGAGTGAACTTTACACCCTGTTCCTCGTACCTATACGAGTATAATATCACTATTTACATTCATATACTTGACGAAACGCTACCAAAAGAATCTTTTCTTCCTCCAATCAATCTTCCTAGCCTTTTCTCAACTATCTTGGGGTAGGCTTCTAGTCTAACCGGATGCAGCTGAATGAACCAATATTTTACATGGAACGACTGGTTGGGTAATACGATACCCCTTGATAAGACTGGTGTCAGACTTTCGGGCTTCTGACGACTCGTAACGATTGTCAAAGATCCACGAATGACAGCCGGGACCAACGGCTTAACGTGCTTTCCAAGGCACGGAGGAGTCTCGGTATATTGTAAAGATAGTCACCCATCCACTGACCAACCCCGGCAAGCGTAGCTTAACCTGATGGATCGACCCGTGCGGCTTGTTATTACTTAGCCACGAGCTCCCCAATCTTTTCCTCCTCCAATCACAATTATTATTATTATAAGCCTGTGTTGTCCCACTGCAGGGCAAAGGCCTCCCTTCCCTCTTTCCACTTTTCCCGGTCTACTGCGATTGTGGGCCAATCCTTTAAGAAGGAGTCCAGCTCATCCCGCCATCTCTTTCTGGGCCTGCCGTGTAGTCGTTTCCTGTTATTTGGGATCCAATGAGTGGTGATTTTTGCGTATTGCTGCTGCGACATGCGACAGATGTGGCCAGCCCAGTTCCACTTTAGTCCAGCAACTGTGAGGCCAACGTCCGCTATTTGTGTTTTGGAACGAAGTGTAGAGTTCCTAATGCAGTCTGTCAGTTTCACACCTAGTATGCTTCGTTCCATAGCCCGTTGGCAGACTCCAAGTGCGGACTTTTGACGCTTTGTAAGAGACCATGTTTGCGCTCCGTAGGTGTGAGGGTGGGAAGAATACAGATGTCCAAATCACAAGTATAACCATAATTTTAATTTTACAGACTATCAACCAATCACGACGTTTTGGTTAACCAAAGCTTATACGAGAGATTGATTGCTTCAAAGTTGATGAAAAAACGTAGATTAAACGGGAGCCATCTATCATTCTTATAGAGGTGAATACCTGGCGGGCTTGGGAACGAAACTACCTCATTTTTTGTTGAAATTGTCTATCAGGTAAAGTTAGAATAAAAAAGTTTTAGTAATGTGTTTCTTTATGGCTATATTTTTCATAAGCGTTACTGTTACTGTAGAACAGTGATAGCCTTGTGGTGTGATCGTCAGACTACCAAGTCATAGGTCTTGAGTTCAAACCCAAGGCACGCACCTCTAACTTTTTGGATCCATGTGCGTATGGATTATCACTTGCTTCAAAAACCATGAAAGAGAACATTCGTGAGGAAACTGGCATGCCTGAAAGATAATTTTCGACGGCATGCGAAGGCCAAGTCAGAGGCCCATGGGTGGCTTTAAAACTTTGATACCAGGTTAGTCATTAACCACACGAACAGAAGAAGCATAAACTGGAAGTGTATAACTTGATTTGTAGCCGTGTGTACGATAGTACGGAATCTCAATACTCAATATCTTTATTGCTTTACCATAATGTGTACTTAGGTGGTAACTATATCCCGGGCGTCGGGAATTGATAGCCTGATTTCCGGCCACCGTAGGCGCGGGCCTGCGGACGGAGAGCAGAGGGCAGCTCGCCGTCGACGGCGCGTCGAGTTCCACGCGCGCCTCAAAGAGATGTCAGCAAAACTGACGGGGTCCGCTAGGGCCAATGCCTGCCGGGGTTGCGGGTAGTCCCAAGGGGAAACCGTGGCCCCTGGCATGGCAAGGGAAGGAACACGGGTGGGTTTTAGTCAGTAAAAGTCTGACACGCCCTTCCGCTCCTCCCAGAGCGGGAGAAGTCATTGGATGATTTCCCACCCAAAAAAAAAAAAAAAAAAGGTGGTAACTATATAATTTAGATCATTATGGACCCTGTAAGGCACAGCAAGAGGGTATAAGGAGAGAGGAAGCCCTGTTTTAGGAGATCATTTACTTATTATTGAGGGAGCAAGTTTTATCTTACATAATAATCAGTCAGGAGATCGCGAATCTGACGGGGTCCGCTAGGGCCGATGCCTACCGGGCTTGCGGGTAGTCCTAAGGGGAAACCGTGGCCCCTGGCAAGGCAAGGGAAGGAAAACGGGTGGGTTTTAGTCAGTAAGAGTCTGACACGCCCTTCCGCTCCGCCCAGATCGACGGAAGTCATTTGTATTCCCACCCAAAAAAAAAAAAATAAGGAGATCGCGAATAAGATTTACTACTAACACTATATTTTCACTTAACTATTAATTATGTGTTATGTTATCTGCAAAAATGTACATAAATAATTTAGATTATTTTTATAAACCTATACGTACTCGTATGTATTATAATTCTGTTTATTTATTTATATCAATCTATCTTTCGGGGGAGATTTCGAATCGCACTGGCCGCTTTTGTTATATATAGTCTTTATTATAGAGCCAAAATTTAAATACCTGCTTTTGGTTAACGTCACGGCCTATTTAACCAAAGCACCGTTTTGCACCACCCTTCCATTCGCATTTAAAGTAGGGGTTCGAGGAGAACATGGTCACTTTAACAACGGCCGAACAGGTCCAAAAGCCACTCAATTTTAAACTGTTGTTGAGTCTTATGCTATCTTGGCATTTTAAGGTGAATTGTTGAATAGGACTAAACTTGTGCCTAAATAATCACAGCCGTACGGCTCGATCGAAGGTAAAGCTACTTTTGCCGCGCTCGCTTCGTGGATGGGTTACTATTCATTATATACCGAGACCCCTCCGTGCCTCGGAAAGCACGTTAATAGGGAACAGG
This sequence comes from Conistra vaccinii, assembly GCA_948150665.1. Classification (NCBI taxonomy): domain Eukaryota; kingdom Metazoa; phylum Arthropoda; class Insecta; order Lepidoptera; family Noctuidae; genus Conistra; species Conistra vaccinii. Next base: position 13,775,617 of record OX411341.1, on the reverse strand, counting down.
GCCTACGAGGAATTTTAAAAATTGGTGTTTTAAGAAACTATTGTCGTCGTCTTACCTCAAATCTGCCTCCGTAGAGTACGATAGGGACAGCTGCAGCTCAGACCGAATAAATGTATAAAATTTTTCAATTATTTTATACATAAAAACTGATAACTGATAACTTCCTGTCACTGATATTTGCATAGCAAGTAGTGCTATTCGAATTTGTGTGGGGTAGGTACCACAAAAAAATAATAACATTTTAATAATAAAATGTACCTAAACCGACTTCCAAAAAAAACACTACAAATTGAAAAATTACTTTAATTTTGGAAGTCGGTGTGTTTTGAATTTTCGTTTTTTGCCACCGACTTCCGAAATTAAAGTTATTTTTCACTTTGTAGTGTTTTTTTTGGAAGTCGGTTTACATTTTATTATAAAAAGTTATTATTTTTAAATTTTTAGCTGTGGTACCAACCGCACACAAATTCGAATAGCACTACTTGCTATGCAAATATCAGTGACAGGAAGTTATCATCATATCATCCATATAAACTAAACTGGGAAAAATATGTATTATTGAAGTTAACTCAAAAACTATCCAAGCAAAGTTAATAAAATTTTTATTTATATGGGACCGCCTCGGGAATTTACCCTTTCAAACAAAAAAAGAATAATCAAAATTGGTTCATAAACAACGAAGTTATCCGCGAAAAAACATTTAAAAAAAAATACGGTCGAATTGAGAAACCTCCTCCTTTTTTGAACTCGGTTAATAAAATTAGATTTATTCCATATGAACAAATTTCTTATGATGAATGAACTTGATAATGAACAAATCTAACTAACTAACTAACATCTCTCTAAGATCTTACTAATGATTCCAATGATTATAATTCTGTAAATACATATTATCTGATGAAGCCGCGCATCATATTTTGATCAAGATACAACCTGACACTGACCTGTAAATTTGAATTCTGCGGGTTGCAACTGCGGAATCACCTTAATGTTGAAAGGAAATACATCCACACCAAAAATCTATGCAAAAGCAGCTTCCAAAGTACATCCCAATGATGTCAGCTGCCCGCATGTCCTAGGATCAGATACCCCAGTACGTCTCGTAATCAACCTACATTGTTATCACCCGTATAACATCACAGGTCCATAAACCAGTTGGAACTTTCTATTATAACCCCGAAACTTTGGTATGGGATTAGTTGGTTTAATACCTAGATATACCTATGTAGTAGGTTTTGATCTCATCTATACAATCATTATTATTATTACATTGAAGTGTCTGTTTGTAAATGTCAAAATAACAGCTTTTTTCTAAATGCAATAAGCAAACATATACAAAAAAACATTTTTATTTTTTTTGTCTTTTTCTGTCTGTCTGTCCGACTGTTTGTTCCAGCAAATCTCCGAAACGGCTGCACTGGTTTTGACAGGACTTTCACTGGCAGATAGCTGATGTTATAAGGAGTTAAGCTAGTTTTATTTTAGAAAAAGAATTAGAGATTCGCGCAAAAACAAAAAAAAATTGGTAGGTACTGTAGTACGTTCCGTACTTTTATTTTATAAAAAGAATTAGGTTTTTTTTTAATCTGTTGTTATTAATGGAGGTTTGTTCACATTTAAACATGTCACCCCCGTAAAGATTAGGGTTAGGCGCAAAAGCAAAAAAAAAAATTGTTATGTATTTTTTATCCCCGGTAGTACAGTCACTGCAGAGAAATCTCACCCCCTAGCAATGTATTTTTATATTGCTAGGGGGTGAGATTTCTCTGCAGCTGACTGTACGTTCCGTGGAATATTTTCGGACATCCGCGCGAGCTAAGCCGCGGGCAACAGCTAGATATAAAATAAAAACAAACGAAAACAATGATGTTAGTTTGTGGATTGCAAAATGGATGAAAGAAAGTGTGTTTTCGTTTGACAAACAACAATGACTTACATGACTGGGTATACACCCGGTTTCTGGATATGAGCTTGAGAACTTGAAAAATTGTACTTTACCTGAAAGAAAAAAGAAAAGTATTATATTCGGGACACGCAAAGGAATTATAACGATAAAAATAAGATTAACAAAATCATGAAAACAATTATTAAAAAAAACCGGCCGAGTGCGTGTCAGACCACGAACAATGAAGGGTTCTGTGATTGGGATGAATTTATCACAAGAACAAACTTAATATTGTAGTTGAAAAACATGTTCTCCCGTACATTTCAACTGCAAATGTACGTTTGTACACACAATATTGAGAGATTTGAGAATCACCAATAAGCCGAATACTCAATGTTATCATACGAATAAATATTTGATGATTCTACTTAGTTTGAGTTAATTATTTGCTACGCAATACCAAAGTTAGAGAAATCCCTTGAGTTGTTAAACTAGCGACTAACTATTGATAAGATTATCTCAATCTATAAGGAACAAACCACTCACGTACAGACGTAAACGTTCAAGCCCCGCGCCCGCAGTTTGACACTGACGCGCCCCATTACGTCACTTTTGACATTTTTCAGAATTTTTCAATGTTACCTATCATTTTTTGTCAATTTTACTTGTAATCGACGTTAATTATATACGTCAGGCTATAGAGAGAAATAACCCACAGATCAAAACGGAATCTCCGTCAAGCCCCACCGTGGCCATCGGGATACGCCGCCGCGCCGTACTGCGCGTATCGTTTTTGCTATCAATTGGGACATAGTCGGGCTTTATCTTGACTTTTACAATATCACAATAGCAGATTTATATGAATTAAATAATAACTTTTATTGTGAGTCAACCACGCGACGCACCAGAGAATCTATATCTAAATATATTATAAATTAAAGTAAGTAGGTATATTATTATTTAAGTATTTATTATTACCCATTAATACCCATACTTATGACTGAGAGATATTTCTCGCATGTGCAGTCAAGTCGAAGGCCCATGGTGTCGCATGAAAACTCTGACACCAGGTTTGTTTGTGAAAGAATATATTATTGTCGCTTTCCGGACATGCCGGTTTCCTCACGATGTTTTCCTTCACCGTTTTGAGAGCATGGTGATGAAATTATTTACACAAAGTCTAGTCTCAAAGCCTGCTTGGGTTCGAAACCACGACCACCAAAACCACTCGTAAGTTGGGGCCAACACTGCTCTCTTCCTCGAGTGTCATTATTTACACTCGAGTACTGTGCATGATTCTTGGCATTATATATGTTAAACAAATGACAAAACTATAATCAAATAAACATTGATTCATCATCATTATTATTTCAGCTGTTCTGTGCTTCTCGCATCCAGCGGATTCCTGCGGCCTTCACAAGGGTGCCGGTCCACTTTGCGGGAGGCCTTCCAACGCTACGTCTTCCAGGTACGGGGTCACCACTACAGAACCTTTCGGCCCCATCGGCTATGTGTTCTGCGAGCAATGTGCCTACTGCCACTTAGGTTTGGCAATTCTTCGGGCTATGTCAGTTAACTTGGTTCTCTTCATTTCTGATTCGATCACGTAGGGAAACTCCAAGCATAGCCCTCTCCATTGCCCTTGGTGACTTTCAGCCTTCTAATGAAACTCATAGTGAGCGATCACGTTTCATTGCTCATCACTAAACTCAAATATTGGTTAATGTGTCTTTAAATATCTACTTAATTACAGAAATAAATACCTTTTCAAATCATTTCATTTCGAACCCAGGCGTACGCAAAGACGTGTAGGATTCATAAACAATGTTTCTATACACCAATTTCTATTATAACCTTTACTCGGCAAGCGTTTCACTACTCAGAACCATTACAGCGCAGTTTACATATAAAACAAGCTTATTTTCAACCCGCAATGGTCTGTTTATTTAAATTTCAAACGAAATTAACATTTATTTATTTTCATAGCTAATTCTGGTCGATGAAAGCAGAACTCGGATTGAATCAGATGTTGCGATCCCACGCAAATTGTAATTTGAGGGATTTTAAATGTTTACCACTTGAGGATTCATGGAAAATGTATGTATCTGTCGGTTTGTTTACGCATAGAAACCAGTATATCATAATATGCCTAGGAATTATAATAAACTCGTCATAAAAGAAGTTTCTTTGTGATCATTTCGTGATGTGCGGAGCAAATTTGTAACGCACGGTTTTACACGATCGTGAGAGTTGTCAATGAAGATTACAAGTATTCACATATTCACGTAAGAAGTACGCATGTTTTATAATACTCGTACAATGTTATTGTATTTATAGTCTTCTCTCAGAGATTTGCTTATGCTATTAAGCAATATAATCTGCATAGCCTTTTTCCAACTATATTGGGGTTGGCTTCCAGACTAACCGGATACAATGAATACCAGTATTTTACATGGAGCGACTGCCTATCTGCCCTCCACAGCCCAGTTACTGAGTAATACGATACCCCTTGGTAAGACAGGTTGTCCGATGGTTAGCTAAACGCGTTCTCCGAAGCCCGGAGGGGTCTAGATATGTGGTCACCCATCCGAACCGAGCGCGGCAAGTGTAGCTTAACTTTCGATCGCCCCTTCAACTTCGAGCAGCCAACAGCTTCAAAACCGCAAAAGGTTATATAGATTGCTTGGCATGAAAATTAAGTATAAAGAAGCGTACAAATTGAAGTTTCAATTCAAATCTGTCGTTTCGTTTGGTTGGTATTAGAACTGGCAAGAAACTGTTAATTATATAAACTCAAGATTTAAAGTAAGAACAGGCTACCGACTCCGGTATTGCAGGATCTAATTATGTTGACTCTGCTGGCAAACCAAACATCTCTAACTTCAATCTATAAAGTCAGAACTAAAACTATAAGCAAGAACTCATCAATCATTGTAGAACAGCTTCGCTTGTATACCCAAAGGAGTAGGCTATGGTGTATGGTACGCTGAAATAGTTGCACGAAGGCTGCGTTGATGTTCATACTCGGGATCACCAATTTAGAGGTATGAGGAACAAGGTGTAAAGTTCACTCATCCTCATTAGAAAAGGGAGGATCCTCCGGCAAGACGGGTGTTGTGTCTGGCGGGCAACTGCCCGTAAGTTGATTTCGGATACTCTTATCTAAGTTCGTTCGCGCGGTAAACTCTAACTGCGCGATGCAGGATTTGTGTGACGTCATGTCTTTGTTGCGTAGTTCGTATGTGGCGATGTAACCACTACCACACAAATTTCGCCAGTCCCATGTAACAGGGAGGGGAGTATCTTGCCATTCATCATATGCCTAGCCTTTTTGGCTTCCAGTCAAACTGGATGCATCTGAATACCAGTATTTTAGATGGAGTGACTGCCTATCTGCCCTTCACAAGTAACTGGGTAACACGATACCCCTTGGTAAGACTGGTTGTCAGACTTTCAGGCTGCTGACTACCCGAAACGACTATCAAAGATCTACGAATGACAGCCAGGACTAACGCAGACTACGGGTTGCTTTTAAGAAATTTCATTTTATGGAAATACCCAAGAGTACTTTCCCAATCTGAGGACCAAACCCAGGATCCTATACTCATCAGTCACATGTGCAAGCACTAAGTGGGGATAAATGTGTGAGGGAGTAGCAGTAACAGTATCCTTAAAAAGATAGCAGATAGGTTGGACGCGACTATGTTCATACGATTCATCAATCTGCATGTGAGAGGTGCGGGTTGACGGGCTCCACTAGAGCCGATGCCTGCCATGGTTGTGGGAAAGTCCTAAAGGGTTACCGTGGCCCCTGGTAACGTACAGGCAACTGAAGGAACACGGGTGGGTTTTAGTCAGTAAGACTCTGACATCCCCCTCCTGCTCCGCCCAGAGTGGGAGAAGTCATTTGATGATTTCGCAACCAAAAAAAAAAAAAAAGAGGTGCGAGTTGATGAATCGACATTATTAACATGAATAACTCGTGCTACGCTAACTAATAACAGCCACACGGGTCGATCCATCAGGTTAAGCTTGCCGGGGTTGGTCTGTGGATGGGTGACCATCTTTACATACCGATATTCCTCCGTGCCTCGGAAAGCACGTTAAGCCGTTGGTCCCGGCTGTCATTCGTGGATATTTGACAGTCGTTACGGGTCGTCAGAAGCCCGAAAGTCTGATAATCAGTCTCACCAAGAGGTATCGTATTACCCAGTTACTGAGTTGTGGAGGTCAGATAGGCAGTCGCTCCATGTAAAATACTGGTATTCAGCTCCACCCGGTTAGACTGGCAGCCGACCCCAACATGGTTGGGAAAAGGCTAGGCAGATTGATTTCTGAACCTACTAACATACTTTTTAAACATTTTGTAACTAACATAATGGGCCTTGGTTGTCTGATTTTTTTTTTGTTGTTTTACCAACAAAGCAGTCAATTGTAGAACTTCCTACAATAATTTCCAACTCATAAATATTTGCCAACAGTCGCCTTTTTTCTTGCCGTTCCTAAACGGCTTTTTTCACACACAAAGCGAAATACTTCTTTTGTTTTACAATCACTGTTTTGTATACCTACAAGTCTTTGATCGCTTTGATCGTTTTAAAAGCAAAGAATTTCACATGAAACAGCTTAGAACAAGAACCTTGTTATGTACTAAGGTGACATTTAATGGCTTTAGAAAATGTTTATGAAAGAAAATTGTTGTACTGACTTCAACGTGTGAAGTTAAAATGTTGTGGTTGAACCAAGTTGAACTAGGGTTTAACAACCCCATTTCATTATCACTAATGTCACTTTTCTATGACATTATGACATGGCATTATAGTACGGTGTGACCGTCGAACTGCCAAGGCATAAGTCTCGAGTTCGAACCCAAGGCACGCACCTCTGACTTTTCGGATTCATGTGTGTGTCGTATGATTATCACTTGCTTCAAAAACGGTGAAGAAAAAACATCTTGCGGAAACTGACATATAAATTTGTCCACCTCATCGGTGAACTCCAGCGTGGCTTATTACCTTCCAATCTGCCCTGCACCACTAGAAGCTCTATGGAGTCATTATTCCGCCTCGAGATATCACCAAAGAACTTCAGTATTCGAAACTGTATTAATGCTGACAAGCAAATACAAGAGATAACCGTACTATTGGTAACTATCACCAGGAAGACTGATTCAGTATTTGGTAGATGTAGGGCCCTCCTCTGGTGAGAATTGTGACTGTCTGGCCGCATGCGACTGGCCAAATGACTATGTATCGCCGCTCAAAGACGATGCCGAGTTCTTGGAGTATGGAGACGTTTGTGCGGAATTCTGTCCAGGAGATCCCGAGCATTCTTACAGTGAAATACAATCTCATGACTATAGCTCACAAAAGCATTCTTGGACCAATGAATTGGGAGGATTCTTCAAACAAATAAACTTCTAGGACTATCTCACGAATACCAATCAAATTGGTTTGGTATGGATTCAGTTCATAATTAGTTCTGAGTCCGATAGTTGCAGAGGAGCTGCTAACTTTTATCTACCAAGCTAATTAACTTATACCTATGTATTTCCAAGGCTAAATAGGAATGTACTGCGTCCAGAACGTTCCTATATTGTTACATTGTGGGGATGACGCTAAAACACTGGTAATACAGTACGACACAACTTATATGTAGCATAGATTTGAAAATTTTCATTCATTCATTTCAATTTTACAAATGTATTTGGCTATAAGACTTTACAAGTTATTGCGTTTTCGAAAGATCATTTTCACAGCAGTAATAGCGATTGGTGATTTTGAAGGCGCACTCAGTTCGGATGGTGATCGCTTTTACGAATTTACATCTAAGTTGCGTCGTACTGTACCTACTAGTCAACGACCTTGTTGTTCTTTGATTCCGTAATTATCTTAATCATTTCAGCCGAATAGATTGAATAATTTTCAGTTTGTAGATATAATACGAAGTTTCATTTACTGTAGTACTGACGTCCCTACCCTATATAAACAAAACAGATACAAAAAATCTCAAAAAGAATAGTTAGATGTATTTCTAAAATAAAAAGTGATAAAAGCAAGCGTTAAATTGGACTTATAACAAGGGTAAAGTAACACGTACCCTTCGAGGGTAACCTGTCTATTTATGTCTCCGGTCTATCGATTCTGTCATAGTTACCTACTCGCGATGGAATCTATCCCTTGGGGAAAATATATGGGTTACGCGGAGACATGAATAACATTTATTTTGACCCTAAAGTTTTACCTTGTTTTTATTTTATTTTGAACGACCAAACGTCTTTGTATTTGTATGTGTCACCTATACTATTAATTGAGCAATATTGGTATATACATGTATATATATTTGTCAGTACGTTCTCGAAAACGGCTCTAAACGGCTGAAAGTAGCAATATTGGGGTTTACGGGGGCAAAAAACCGATCTAGCCTGGTCTTATATCTGGGAAAATGAAAATTCGTTTTCTCCGTATTTTTACTCTCAAAGATTATATTATTCAGTCGCTCAAAGATTAGATTAAAATATGGCTACCTTAGAATAATGACATGGCAGCATGGCATTAGTAAGTACCTACTATCATGGCAGCAGGGAATTAGTATGTGCTATCCTTTAAATTAAATGAGCATTCTCTATTTTCTCCTGAGCAGAGCTCGGTCGACCTTTTAAGATTTGCAGAAAAATAGAAATTGTCTGAATAATTGATTGAATAGATTTGACTTGATTAGCAGTTAAATCAAATTCCAGTCTTAGGGCTGATTTCAGCAATTAAACTGAACGCGATCAGTATTTCTAAAACGCGCTCAAGAGTTGTCAGTGGCAAAATTGTTATGGAATGTTTTACACTGAAGCTCTTGAACGCGTTTAGATGTGCTGAACGCGTTCAATTTAATTGGTGAAATCCGCACTTAGCTATTATTTGACAAGAACTAAAAAAAAACATGCGGGGCTGTCTTTGAGGACTGAGGACCGATAGAAGTGAAAACTAACTAACGCCATCTAATGAAAATGTCAGGATTTTATGTGGCTTGCTGTCAGTACAAGAACGAAAGCTGTAGCTCCATTAAAAAAATCCAAAAATTTAGAACAAGAGTGCGCTGTCAACAAAGAATTGCTCAACGCGCAAAGTTCCATGATTTTTGTTCACTCGAAAAGTGCTCACCGCGCCTAAAGAAGTTTGCACTTCAAAAAAAAACTTTAATTTGTGTATGGATAGGCCAACAAAAGAATTCTCTATCCCTTTTACACAAAAAGAATTTGGTGTGATGTAATGTGCATTCGCTCGATTGGATCAAAACCTCTTTCATATTCAACTGTCTTCTCTTCCAAAAAAATATTTAGCAGGTGACAAGTGACAACCTTACTCAACGCGTCCGTTCTGCTATAGCACCTGTCCCATCGCCGGCGATTAACGAAAAGCGAGAAGAGTGGCAAGTGCGTGACGGCGACGAGCGATTTCTCGCTGGTATGCGTATGTACCAAGCGTGAGTCTCTCAGCTCAGCGACTGTTCTGCCCGCCAAGCGAGTGTAGCTGAGCGAGTACTCTCTAGCTCTAGTCACTGCGATAAACGCGATAACGAGTACTCGCTGGCAGTGTAAACAATCAGTGATCAACTATTAATATGGCGGTGAGGGTAGGTGTGTCTTCGTTATTATCAGGCATATTTTTACTACTGTGGGCATTCTGTGGATAGTGTTGGTTATTGCGCAATAGAAAAATAATTTTGAGTTCAGATCAAATTATAATTTACTATCAAACAATTCACACAACTATAAGGAACGCGCGACAGTTTCTAAACGTGTTCACAGCTCGACAGCCACTGACCAAGTCAGCTTATCCCCGGTCGAGCGTTACGTTGTAGACTTTGTCGAACGTCGCTAGGCAGCGCTGGCGCTCGACTCCGATTAGTCAAAACATTGACGTATTTCCGACGAATATATATATCTCTTTCACTTACACGGAACTTACAATCTCTTGTAAGTTTCGTGAGCGAGATAATCGTTGAGTCGCTTCCTCGTCGGCAGTGAGACAGCTGCCTTACTCTCATCGACAACAAATTGACGCGCACGTGGTACTGAAAGCTTACAAAAGGGACCCACATTTGCCTAATTTATTCCCTTGTGCCGTACAATGGTCGGTGTCCTCGTCCTTTCGTGATATGGAGGATAGTAAGGTATACACGAAAACATACATATATCAAACCGGTGTAAGCTAACCTCGCATTATGTAGGCTTTCCGTACAATAAGAGGTCTGTATTAACTGGAAATGTATAGCTTGATGTGTGTGCGAAAATTGTATCGATCAAATTGTACCCGTTTGATCGTAATTGGCTTCGTTTTAAGTACAGCCGTATTCTGTAAAAATCTCTTGGTGAAAACTGAGGTAAGTGAGTTTTGAAATGACCTGTCATTCCATCTGACAGATCACTTCAAGATACCTATTGTTCCCTATACACACATGAGATTTAACCTCATCATGTTATTCAGAACGCTACCTGCTACGATTCTTACATACTTCTTTTGCTTCGATTACGTTCATACATCTGGTATTTGTCTATTAGAATTTGTGTGATGCTGGAACATATATACAGACAAACAGACAAAAATCTAAAAACTATATTTTCCGCATAAGTATCAATCGACCCGCGTGCCCTGCGCCAGTTCCGTGGCGCTGAGCGAAAACGGTGAAATGTACAATGGCAATGGAGTGGCTTTGATAATTTGGTGTTGGTAGCGCACTCTGTTTTATCAGATAAACCAATCACATCTGTCATTTCATCTATCCTTCCGTCGACAAAACCCGTAGAAAATCTGTTTCTATGTTTGTCATAGCGCGTGCAGCTATGATCCTTCTCTCTTTATTTCACCCACGTGAAAACATTTTGTTTGGAAATGAGATACCTAATATTGGAAATCTTCTTTTCATGTGGTTAGTGACTAACCTGCTGTCAGAGTTTTAGAGCCTGGGCCTCTGATTTCGATTCACATACCATCGAGGAAAAACTTTCAGGCATGCCGGTTTCCTCACGATGTTTTCCTTCACCGTTTTTTAAGCAAATGATAATTATACAATACGCACATGAATCCGAAAAGTCAGAGGTGCGTGACTTGGGTTCGAACTCGAGACCTATGACTCTAATGGAAATGAAACAAGTTAATTAATCACAGTTAACAATGTTTTGAAATTAATTGGTGTGGGACAATTAGGCTTGCGTTTAACCACTACGAGCACTAACTCAACCGATGCGAACCAATGTTAATTATTGAATTTTGTTGGCTTAATTTAAATATCTACATGTTCATTTAGTACCAACTCATTTTGTTTTAAAATGATAAAATAACGAGTATTTATTTTCATATAACTTTTGTAACTTTAATTTTCATTTCTTAAAAGACAATGACCAAATTAGTATGAAGACTGGTGCGTTTTGTTTTTTTGGCGGCCGTCGACCCAATATGAAAAAAACGGTGCAGAAGAATATTATGAATGAATTATTATATGGGGTCTTATATCGAAAACTCAGTTCGGACTGAGTTTATGATATAAGACCCCATACAATAATTTATTTGTTATGTTATTCTGCATCACTTTTTTCATATCCTATCGACAGCCGCCAAAAAACAAAAGGCATATTTACAATAGTAAGTATTGTTTTTCCTTTTAACACCCATATCTCAGTTCGGACTGAGTTTATGATATAAGACCCATACAATAATTTATTTGTTATGTTATTCTGCATCACTTTTTTCATATCCTATCGACAGCCGCCAAAAAACAAAAGGCATATTTACAATAGTATTGTTTTTCCTTTTAACACCCATATCTCAGTTCGGACTGAGTTTATGATATACGACCCCATACAATAATTTATTTGTTATGTTATTTTGCATCACTTTTTTCATATCCTATCGACAGCCGCCAAAAAAACAAAAGGCACCACTTTTACGCAATGGCCTTTGATGGTTTCGTAAGCTTTTGTATGAAAACAACGTACTTAATAAAGAAGCCTTACAAATGCATGAAATAAAACAAAAGAAAATCGAAGACTAAAATTGCGCGTGCACCACCGTCCAGTACACGCGATATTTTTTTTTTTTTTTCCCACAAGGTGGATGCTCTTGGCCTGTATTTCACCTGATGGTAAGTGATGATCAGACCGAAGGTGGAAGCGAGCTTCACCCGGAATCCTCAACCACAGAGGATCTGGCATCTCTAACTGACGAAACACAACAATGCTGTTAACATTATTGTTATGGCGACAGACTTAGATAAGATGGTGGTAGCTAGCCAGGCAGACTTAGAACAAGCCCTACCACCAACCAAACCGAGCAGAAATGTTTGCTCCCGCTGGGAATCGAACCCGGGACCTCTGGGTCTGAGACAGGTGGTGGTTTACACGTCATGTGGTGGAAACTTCATAAAAAAATAAAGAATGGAGAGATTTACTGTGAGAGACAGAGAGACATATGTATATCTTTCTTCTCTCTCATGTAACGTCGAATCGCCTTGAACTACTTCAAGGCCTGCTTTGAAGTTTCAGGTCAAAAAAAAGAAATGAATTTCCAAGTTCAAAATAGCACTAATTCAAAATTCGAATCCCACGTTCCAAATTGGCACGTCACCAAGACTTGGGTAGTCCTTTGTTATTATTGTTCTTGTTCGCACTACCCTCCAAGGGGACGGATAATTTATTCACATCAGAAATTCACTAATTGACGAAACCACTGACTTTGGTGTCCTCCAAATGATCTTGACTAAATTATTTTGGTAGGAGCCAATGGTACTTGTGGTTGTATGTTACTTGACATTAAGTACAAGCTTGGTTGTGAAATTGTCGGAAGGTACTCATAAAGCCAAAAACGTAAAATGATTTTCAGATAGGACTGAAATTATTTTCAAAATATAAAGGTGGTGGTGGAGGGGCTTGTGGCTAAGTAATAACAGCCGCACGGGTCGATCGTTCAGGTTAAGCTACGCTTGCCGCGGTTGGTCTGTGGATGGGTGACCATCTTTACATACGAAGACCCCTTCGTGCCTCGGAAAGCACGTTAAGCCGTTGGTCCCGGCAGTCAATCGTGGATCTTTGACAGTCGTTACGAATAGACAGAAGCCCGAAAGTCTGACAACCAGTCTTACCAAGGGGTATCGTATTACCCAGTAACTGGGTTGTGGAGGTCAGATAGGCAGTCGCTCCATGTAAAATTCTGGTATTCAGCTGCAACCGGTTAGACTGGAAGGCGACCCCGACATAGTTGGGAAAAGGCTAGGTTGATGATGATGAAAGGAAGGTAGACCTTGACCTCGACTGCCTCGTTGGTCTCTAGGTCGCAAGCGCTACCGCTGAGCATACGGTCTTGGGTTCGATTCCTAGGTCACACAAATTGTTATTGTGTTTATCCATCTAGAATTTCAGGAAAACATCGTGAGGAAACCGGCATATCCTAGAACCAAAAAATTCGAAGACATGTGACATCTACCAACCCGCACTGGGCCCGCGTGGTAGATTACAGCCCACTCCGTCTCACAGAGAGGAGGCCTGTGTCCCAGCAGTGGGAACATTAATAGGCTGATGATGATGATGATGATGATCTAGAATTTGTCAGTCCAGGAATCTGGATTTGTGCCCGGTTGATGGCAATAGGCTCGCCCCCTATTACATGGGACTTAAACATAACTGGTGAAATGTAGGTGTAGGTACTATAGATACACCTCTGCCCATCCCTTGGGGGAATACTGGCGTGATGTTATGTTATGTGAATAGAATCCAATCTCGCACCAATCAATATTTAATATGACCTACACAGAGTTGTGGGTTTCGTGATTGGCGGTTGTACACTGATCAATTATCTACGCTGCCTTTACTTAATGGCTGTATTACATAGTGACATTTATGTGCGACATTGTGTATAAATCGAAACAAGACTTTAACATTTTAAGTAATACCTATAACTGCTGCAGAGGTCAGCAGTGGTGGCCAAGTGGTAACGACTTACGTGTTTTAAGGTCGTGGGTTCGGACCCAGGTAGGCGCTTTTCTATGTTTAAATAATTTCATCACCACAGAGGAAACAGGCATATCTTAGAACCAAAAATTCGAAGACATGTGACATGATCTACCAACCCGCACTGGGCCCGCGTGGTAGATTACGGCCCACTCCCTCTCACAGAGAGGAGGCCTGTGTCCCAGCAGTGGGAACATTAAAGACTGATTATGCTTATGCTTATCTGCTGCTGAAACTCAGAATAAGAAATAGTAGAAGAAATAAATTTTGTTTAAGTCAAAAGCCAAAAGCCTCGTATTCGACAATGAGAAATAAAAAAAAGTTTTACAATATTGTCTATTACAATTTTCAAGACTCAAATGGCAATAAGCAGTCCCAATAAACAGCATTTCTGCCCGTCCAATCACAATTTCCTAGCAGGTCGCAAATCACGAACCAGTGCTGACTAGCTGATTAGCTACAAAGCGCTGTCCTCGCCCGATTTACTTGCTTCAGTGCCTCACCGGTCGACGAGCGCGTTCGACCGGAAAGCAGCTAAGGGCGAGTATATAACAGAAAAATATGGTACGGCTGCCTAGAATTTGAATTTTGAACGACGACGTTCTTTTTTTTTTTCTTTTTTTTTTCTTTGATGTCTTTGCTGGGTAGTGGAATTTATAGAGAAGGTTTTGGTCATGATATAAGAATATACTTTGCCAGGTATAGCTTTCCAAGACACAGTGGTCACGTGGGAGAAACAAGTCTACGTCAACACATCTGTGTTACCAGTAGTGTGTAATAATAATAAATCCCCAACTACCTTTATTACCTGTGCGAATCCGATAAATAGTGAGGTTTTAATTAACAATTACGTTGGTATTGTTTAAATTGAATTGCTTCGTTTGATCAGACAAACGAAACGACAATTTAAATGCTCTGTATATATTTTTTAATAGAATGGTGACTGAAAATCTTTCCTTAATTCATGTTTTGTTGCAATAAAGTGGCAATTGGAAGTGGATAGTGACGTAAGCATGTGTTAATCCCGGAATGCCAGACCTGTTTTTTTAAACCATGGTTTCGTCTAGTAGTGAAAATTATGGCAGTTTAGTAGAAATTGGTGCCTTCAGCTTAAGAGTGAAATTAAGTTTCATGTACCTTATGAGATAAATTGCCGAAAATGGACTTTCTTCATAATATATGTTCTTGAGAAAATATTGCTACCTATAATAAGATACAATAGACGATATATTTAATATATTAATCCGCTTAACTGTTCTCAAAGAGTCATAAAGAATTCTGTAAGAAATCGACACGTGTTTCACCTCTCAACGAGGCATACTCAGGATGACGATTGACTTATTGCAAACCCGGACACGACGTGTAGCCACGTCAAGCGCCGAACGCAGTGTGAGCCACACCGTCGTCTATTGTATCTAATAATGGATTTCCACAAATTCACGCTTGAAACAATAATAATAAATGTCCATTCCATTCGGAACTTCTTAGTAGCAGCCCGGAGTTTGGTAGTTGGCGGTGTGATACCCACGTGCTTCGGATAACCAATGGTCCTGCGCCTGATCTCTTTCCGGTCGCACCAGAATGCCGTCCCATCGGACTATGAGAGTGATTGAAAAGTGCACATATATCTGCGCACACACTTGTGCACTATAATATCGCCCAGAATTATATATTCACCTAGAAGTTGCCTCTCTTTCTATCGCGTAACTCTTATATCTTCTGACTACGATAATGGGGTGATAGACGTGCAAGCAAGTACGTGGTCTTATGGCTCGGCGATCTTACTCGCCCGTGTGTCACCCTAAGTACGCGCACTTTAAAACCGCCGAGTAAGTTCGTCGGCGCTCCAACAGGTTTGAAATTTTGCTCGTAGCCCGCCTTGGTTCGTAGTTTCGTACGTCTGAAATTGCCGCGAGTCGCAAGCCAGCATTTGTTTTGTCATTTGTGTAATGTATGTTTAGTTTGGTTCAGAAAATTCGACAACAACGCGATTCCGTGTGAGAAAGTTTTACGTGTGTCACTGACGGCGAGCCGAGTAAGTTGGCGAGCTTAAAAACTGCGGTCTTTGAGCACGCATGTCTACCTATCCACCCACTTTACGCTCACTGAATTGGCCCGACAAGACAAGCCCGCCGCGTATAGTTCGATGCAAACTTAATGGCGGCTCGGAAGTTAGTTTCTCGCTGCGCAGTACCTCACCCCTCACCCCCGCTGACCCATAAATTCGTGGCGGCTCGGAACATGAGTCAAGTCACTGCGCAGTACAGCGACTCGACTCATGTTCTGAGCCGCCATTAGTATTAGTTTGAATCGAACTGTACTTGTAGCTTCATACCTAAAATGTGGAATGCGCCTTCTGTACTATTCTATAACTGTACATTTTGTACATATTCTATAACAGACATTGTATCTCTATTATATAAACAAGCACATAACTCCGTTCGCTATGTGTTAATCAAAAGACAACACTGAATAGAACCGTTTGCTGTTCCAAGCAAAAGACGTTTCATTCAATACAATATTATTGTTTTTTTATAATAAACTGTTAAAGTACAAAATTGTACATTTAATTTACAATGGGGGTTTTATTACTTCAGCTAAATACCTAACGTTTTAAAGAAAGTGATGATGATTTCTTTTCTCGTTCTTTATTTCTTCTCAAACAAGAAGGCATGAGCATTGATCACCACACGTGCTCAAGACGGGTTGGCATTTTCAGACTTACATCCTTATCCTAATCCTAACTTATAATCTTACTAGCTGACCCCAGCCCACTTCGTTGGGCGGTAATCATAAATAATTATATAGCCTATGACACTCACAAATAACGTGGTCTTCTATTGGTAAAAGAATTTTCAAAATCGGTTCAGTAGATCCAGAGAGTACTACCCTACAACCTCACAGCCTCTTTATAATAGGTATTAGTATAGAATAATTATAGTACTCGTATAGATAAATGCGAAAATGAGTTTGTTGGTTTGTTTGTTATGCTTTCACGCTAAAACGGCTGAACGGATTTGGATGAAATTTGGCACACGCGTAGACCATGACCTGGGTCAGAACATAAAAACTACTAAAAAAATACTTTTTATCCGGATATTCCCACGGGATCGCGAGTTACGGTCATCATAGCCACATATCAACTCGGAAAGGGATCGTCACCGTATCGCCGCGGTTCGTGAGCTTGTCCCGAGGCGAGGCGATTACGTTACGATTCCGATTAGTGTGCGTTGCAGTAGGGAGTTTCATACAAAGAATACCGAACGTCTCGAGTTGATACAGTGACGATCCCTTTCCGAGTTGATATGTGTGCTATTTCCTTGATGCGGGTGAAACCGCGGGGTGTAGCTAGTTTACTATACGTCCAGCTTTCTTCACGATGTTTTCCTTCACCTATGGTTATAATGTTCATCCGCCTTTATAATCACTACGCTTGGAAATAATAAATGTAATATGGCACGCGTGTGATCGTTTCATAAAATCCTACGCCGAAGACTGTTAAATGCACCATAAATGCTTAAAATTGGTACAAAGTTGTAATGCCCATATACACATTACCAGCGACATAAACATTTAAATCGTTTTCTTGTCTTTTACTCAAAGTCTATACATTGTCAAGTCGATCTTTATTTGGACGTATAACATTTTATTCTCGATACTCTCAGACGGCGCGGCGCCTTGCGTTTGAACGTGGAATGATTACGAAGGACATATTCATGGGTGACAAAGGGAGGCGCTATATCTGTATTTACTCTGGCAACACAATGATTGCCTGGTTTAGAGACTTCACTTGTTATTACCTTATAATCAATAGGAACACCACAGTGAAGCTATACCATATAGACACAGTAACAGCTGTTGATCGACGTAAGCGTGTTCACAGACCAATTTAAGGTGCGGCGGGACGACAGATTGCCATATTGCACGACTCGTAATGCGAAGCATTAGAGTGTGCTCTACGATCGAATTTTTTTTTTGCCCCATTTCTGTAACTGTTTTTATTGTTACACTCCTGCTAGTACACAGAACCTACTTAATTCCATTGTATAGATGATTAAATGGAGATTAATACTGTACTTTTTAACAATTGATTTAATGCAGCAGAAATGGAAAAAGCATAAAAATTGTTGAAAAAAAAATCCTGTCCGTCAATTTATGAACCCTGAAAATATTGTAGCTTGCGATAAAATCAATTAATTGAGTAAATTTTTTTTTATACATTCGTTTCAGCCGTAGAAGGAACCCTATTGAAAATGGCTCTTTTATTCAAAGTAGTTTAATTATAATTAATAAAATACTAACTAAAATATAATATCTTTAACTAAATATTTCCAACCTTTGACTTGATGTCCGTAAGTTGCCTAGCAACCGCCAAGTAAATATCTTTGTCAGTCGTTGACATTACGACTTCATGAAAAGTGATAATTGGATAAATTGTTCATTTTTAAACTATGTTTTGAATTTCTTTTTCGTATATGAATGAGTGATAAGTATGAGGCGTGCACTTTCGAATTTTCCAAACTATTTTTTTAAAAATGCTATCTAAGTCATAGGCCTTCACAATCTGATTTGAAATATCATTTTTAATAGTTTTATCGACAGAGATCGGTTAACAAATTAACATGGCGGCCACAATCACCATCGCCGCAATCACTGCAGACAGTTCCGACCCACTGTGAACTGAGCGGCACCCGGTTCCGACTCACTGGAACCACAGCTGGCACTGTGAAGCATCGCAAGATCCAAGACTCAGCCCACTATCGACCTCCGGTCTCCGGAGGGGAGTGATGTAGCGGTTAGACCGCCACATACCTACAAACTACGAAGCAAAAAGACATGATGTCACACAATTCCTACATCGCGCAGTTAGAGTTTACCGAGCGAAAAACATAGATAAGACTATCCGAAATCAACATATGGGCAGTTGCCCGCCAGACATAACAACCCGTCTGGTTGGAGGATCCTCCCTTTTCTATGGTGGATGAGTGAACTTTACACCCTGTTCCTCATACCCCTAAAAGTTTGATGGTTTTAGGGGGTGCTGATACCAAAACTAAGGGCAACATTTAAATCCAAGATTTATTCGGAAAGATTTCCTTGACATCCTTTTACTCGGAATGGTCTATACAATGTTTAGTCGAACTATCTTTAGTAGTATAACATTTTATCCTAGAATGTCCTCCATAGTCTCAGACAGCTCGTCGCCTTGCGCTTGAACGTGAGACGACTATGAAGGACGTACTCGTGGGCGACAAAGGGAGGTGTTATATTAATATTGTTTAGTAAAGCAACAACAAGATTGACCAGTGTAAAGACTTGCCTTGCTATTTTATAACAAGCAATAGCAACATTATCACAGTCAATGTACCATACAGTTGATCAATGCAAGCTTTTTCACAGAACATTTAAAGTGCGGAAGGACGGGGGACTACGATATTGCAGCATGGAATGTAATTTTTTTTTTGCTTCGCACCGTGTGTGCATTTAGCCAATGTCACGTTTAGTTTTACTTGAAATGAAATTTAAGAGTACAGCCTAATATTTGGCAACGTCGCAAATGGATGTCAAATATTTCCCTGTTTTGATTAATTTGACAATATTACTATAAGGAAATAAGAAATGTGGCTTACTGCTCCAATTTTAAGATAAACGCTCTTAAAGAAAATGGCGGCCATGAAAAATTATGTTTTTCGCCAAGTGTCATTTTGAATGGTCGTCATGTAAAAAATCTAAAAGTACTTATCGGAAAACGAGTACAATCTAATACAATATTCAATCGTATAACATTTTATCCTAGTTATTCACAGACGGCGTGCCGCCTAGCGTTTGATCGTGGGATGATCACGAAGGACGTACTTGTAGGCGACAAAGGGAGGTGTTATATTTAGATAGTTCAGTGAAGCAACGAGATGCTTGTTGAGAGAGAGTATTGCTTGTTAGCTTGGTATTTACTAACAGTAAATAGTTACACGTATAGTATCTATTTACTTCTGTAAGGTCGATTTACAACGGTATTTTAGGATGATGCTCAAACTTGTTACTATCTGCCTGCCTAGCCTTTTCCCAACTATTTTGGGGTTGGCTTCCAGTCTGACCGGACCGGTTCTTCCGTCCACAAAACCCGTTTCTATTGAGCAACGCGTGCAGGTGATGACAGTTTTCCTATTAAGGTTTTAATATCGTTGGACGATGTTACGACTGAATAAAGACGATGATAAATCCCTTTTATCATGCTTTTTATTACTATTTACTGATCTCAATACCATACTCTTAGAGGTTTATAATAAAACTTGAATATTATTGTTATTTACTTTGATCATCACCACAGCTCAGAGGAGCTCGTGGTCAAGTAATAACAAGCCGCACGGGTCGATCCATCAGGTTAAGCTACGCTTGCCGGGGTTGGTCAGTGGATGGGTAACCATCTTCACATACCGAGACTCCTCCGTGCCTCGGAAAGTACGTTAAGCCGTTGGTCCCGGCTGTAATTCGTGGATCTTTGACAGTCGTTACGAGTCGTCAGAAGCCCGAAAGTGACACCACCACACTCTAACTGCGCGATGTAGGAATTTGTGTGACGTCATATCTTTTTGCTTCGTAGTTTGTATGTGGCGGTCTAACCGCTACAGTCTTACCAAGGGGTATCGTATTACCCAGTTACTGGGTTGTGGAGGTCAGATAGGCAGTCGCTCCATGTAAAATACTGGTATTCAGTTGCATCCGGTTAGACTGGAAGCCGACCCCAAGATAGTTGGGAAAAAAAGGCTAGGAAGATCACCACAGCTCTCAAAATGGTGAAGGACAAAATTGTGAAAAACCAGCATGCCCTAGAACCAAAAATTCAAAGGCATGTGACATCTACCAACCCGCACTAGGCCCGCGTGGAGATTACAGCCCACTCCCTCTCGAAGAGAGGATGCCTGTGTCCCAGCAGTGGGAACATTATCTAGACTGATCATGCATATGCTTATGTTTCTCCATCTGGAATTTCTCAGTAGCAGCAGCTCGGGGTTTGGATTTGTGCCCAGTTGATGAAAAGAGGCTCGCTCCCTATTACATGGGACTTAAACATAGCTGGCGAAATGTGGGTTTACTTTAGGTACACCTCTGCCTAACCCCTCGGGAATTAAAAGCGTGATATAGCGTTGAATATTAGCAAGGAAATCAAACCCTCATGCAAAACACCGTGCTTTAACAGTGTAATCACTAGATAGTTAATTGACTCAGGTGTGACTTTGCGGAAATCCATTATAAAATACAATAGACGATGTATATTTAGTAACTTAATCCGCCTAACTGTTCTTAAAGAGTCTTAGAGAACCCTGTAAGAAATCGACACGTGTTTCGCCTCTCAACGAGGCATCCTCAGGATGACGATTGACTTGTTGCGAACTCGGACACGAAGTGTTGCTACGACACGAGCCGAACGCAAAGTGAGCTTCAACCGCCCGACAACCCCACTTCCAAAAAACCAATACCCAATAAATAAAAATAATTCCAAGCGATCCAATTTATGTGGGGTTGGCGGGCGGTTGAAGCTCACTTTGCGTTCGGCTCGTGTCGTAGCAACACTTCGTGTCCGAGTTCGCAACAAGTCAATCGTCATCCTGAGGATGCCTCGTTGAGAGGCGAAACACGTGTCGATTTCTTACAGGGTTCTCTAAGACTCTTTAAGTACAGTTAAGCGGATTAAGTTACTAAATATACATCGTCTATTGTATTTTTTGTGTAATCGCTAAGCTATTATGGCAATTTACTAGTATTATAAAATAATCCATTACCCTCAATTTTATGACTCCAAAATTGCTTAAACCTGGGAAGGCATAAACACTTAAGGGTTACCAAACAATATGTTATTAATAAAGTTCACTATTAAACTATTATTTGTTCATAACTTTAGATATTACTTTCGACCCTTGTAACTTTTCGGGACAATACAGGCTAGGCAATGTATTGAAAATCGATCGTTTATCACAGGAGGAAAACTATCCTGATTACCTTAACAAACTATATGAATTTACAATTTATTTAGCTACTACAAATATTGAGGAAAGGGTGGCTTATATTGACAAAGTACATATACATACACATAAAGAGTAGTGTTGGCCCAGTGGTAAAGGCCGCGACTTTCGAGTCGTAGGTTGTAGGTTCGAACCCAGACAAGTAGACAGTATAAACGTGAACGAGGCAAAAGGAGTATGTAAGGATCGTAGCAGGTAGTGTTCTATCATTTCTGCCTACCCCCGTCGTAAGAAGGCGTGAGTTTATGTATGTATGGCTTGTTCTCTAGTGTCGGTAGAAGTTTTACATAAATAGATCATGTCTTGCCAAGTTAAAAGGATTAACCAGTAAGAGCCTGACCACGACTTTGGGCGGCGCGGCAAGCGGGGTTGCGGACGGCGACGTGTGGGAACTAAAAAGTTGGCGCTGCGAGCGGAATGTATGAAGCATGCCACGGCGCGCGGCGCGCATATATTTCTGTGCATTTGTTTTTACCGCTCGCCGCGCCGCTCACCGCTACCGCTGATAGCGGCAGGGTCGTGGCCAGGCCATAAGAGTGAAAGAGAGTTAGTAAAATGGCCCGGTTTATTTACTCTAATAGCTGTTGCCCGGTGCTTCGCCCGCGTGGATCCTATTCTTTTTACTAAAATAAATGTAGCCTGGGTTACTCCAACATCAGCATTAAAACATCAGCTATCTGCCAGTGAAAGTCTCGTCAGTATCCGTCCAGCCGATTCGGAGATTAGCGGGAACAAACAGACAGACAGACTGACAAAACTTTTGAAGAATAGGTTTTTGTTACGAGTATATGTACCGTATATGAAATACAATAGACGACGTACATTTAGTAACCTAATTCGCTTAACTGTTCTTAAAAAGTCATAAAGAACCCTGTAAGTAATCGACACGTAATTCACCTCTCGAGGCATCCTCAGGATGACGATGAACTTGTTGCAAGCCCGGACACGACGTGTTGCCACGTCTAGCGCCGAAAGCAGTAGAGTTAAGCGGATTAGGTTACTAAAAATACGTCGTCTATTGTATTTTATCATGGATTTCCGCAAAGTCACGCCTGAGTCGATTAACTATCTGTACCGTATACACTTTATTTTATGCATTATAGTTAAAAGCTGTTGTTTTGACATTACAAACAGACACTTCGATTTTATTTAGGCAGTGTATAGAGTGCCACCATTGGCACTCTATCCCTATCGGATAAAGTGCCACTACAGGCACCCTAGTAACACCGCCTCGGCCCGGCTCAAGTGCCGCAAGCATTGGATTGTCATTGTCACTGTCACTAAGTCACGTCACTTGGTATTTTGTTTGATTGTCGAGGTTAGATCGCTGTAAAACACCACATTCCCAAAACATTACATTCTCTTGTGCCTAAACCGACCCTGGCACTTCGCCGGCCGCTACCGCGGCACCGCTCGCTACGCTCGCTCGGCTCGTGCGTTGTGTGGTCACAGTTCTAACCTAACCTAACCTAAATCACAAGTGACAGTGACAATGCAATGCTCACGGCACCCTAGCCGGGCCGAGGCAGTGACACTGGAGTGCCACAAGAAACTTGCGGCACTCTATACACTTCGTTTTATTTATTTGTAATTCTAGATAACCAAGGGTAAAGTAGGCCCGAAAAACTTCAAATCAATCTTGTTTCACTATCCCAATTCTGCCTCACCTTTACCTCTGCCTAAATACATCCGGATACTCCCCTATTTTATCAAGACGAGCAACAAAAGAGTTAATTAAAACCACGCTTCCGTGCTGAAAGATACACTGACCTGAATCCTATTGTACGCACAACGTACATAACGATGCTATCACAACTTTGAGGTCTGAAAATATAAAACTGGGTAAACTTAACATGACATAACATCGCGCCTTGGTTTCCAGAAGGGTTGGGCAGAGGTGTACCTATAGTACACCCACATTTCGCCAGTTATGTTTAAGTCCCATGTAATAGGGGGCGAGCCTATTACCATCAACCGGGCTTAAGTCAGGTTGATGGCAATAGGTCAGTCGGGCTATTACTGAGAAATTCCAGATGGAAAAACCCAATAGCACTATGCCCGACCCGGGAATCGAACCTAGGACCTGATGCTCAGTAGAAAAAACTTAAAACCTGGTATTAGCGCCATCTATATTCTATAGCCCAGCACTGCGCAATCCATACCATAAGTTTATCCCCTACCAAAATGTGTTTCTGTTCATTGAACCACTCGCCCCTCATAGAAATAGAGAAACAAACCATTCATGTTAATAGCTTAAAACCCTTGGGACTAGAACCGTCTTTTACTTGATACAAGTTTGCAAACCACCTATCCCTACTAACCCCTCTGAGAGAAAACAAAACATGAAGTATACAGAGCCTACTTATTTACAAACATAGTTATCTAGCTACCGGCAAATATCTCACGTTCTCGTCAGAGGCAAATGTGTAAATTATTTAAATGACTTTCCTTGTGTACCTCTTTCGCTCAGTATTGTGTTGTGGAGTTCAAAGAGAGGTTGGTTAACCTGACTATTTAAGAAAACAGAGTTGTTAAACTTTCTAGCTGTGGAACTAAATACTTCAATAGAAAAAGAACCGTTGTGCATACACGTTTTTTTGGCGTGAAAAGCTACGGTTGATTCACTGTGTGCAGGCACGGTCGTCAGTGTTGTAGATCACTATAGATGTTAAGACGCAGATACATGCCAGTGACTTTGAGTGGTTAGCTTGCGTGTTCTGTACTGAGCTCACGCAACGCGTCGTACGTCGAGCCAGTAATAGGACTCGCTCATCAAGCAGCGCTTTCCCCAATTTGATGCATTATTAACTTATTATACATAAGACCAAAGAAATTTGAATAAAACACGTATACTAAAAGATTAATATTTTAATTATCCTTAAAATGGTTTCAGAAAAATACGCTTAATAACTTTTGCGTAATTCTCAGTTTTTTATCCGCGTTAGACACAACTTTACAAATTAATTTCAATAAGTAATGTAAACATAATCTAAAATATTCGTATATTAAATTATTAAAAAAATGCTCTAATTTAACATATATTTTTTCCAAATCGCACACACTCATATACACTACTCGTTTAGACGTAATTTTTGGTATAAAATCATTAAAAGTAGCTTATCGTCGCCTTAATAGACACGGTGGCACTACGGTAATGCACGTCGCCGTAAACTATAGAACGGGTGGTTTAGCATATTTTTAGTTGTGAAAATATACAAAACAGTATAACAATTATGCTTTAAACCATGCCGACATTACGAAACATTCTCATTCATATTCAGAAAATAAGGCATTACAAACATCGATCACTAATAAAGAACTAGATACACAATCCCAAACAAAAGTTCTCTTAAAACTGGCACCAAATTGTGTTTAAGTAATAATAGTTGAAATAAATATAAATTAATGTAAATTCAACCTTAAACGAAATGCTTAAAGTTTATTTCACAAAGATATGTTTAAAAAGCAATAAATTCTTACGACCGATACTATGTCGCGTGTTTACCGTCGGAGCGTTCGAATGCTACTAAATCAAAAGCGCACCCAAATGTTCAAGTGTGTGCTCATTCGGTGAGGACATTTTTTGCCGCTGATTATGTATCTAGTTCTTTATTAGTGATCGATGATTACAAATTAAATATGTCAAAAACATTGCCCATTTTGCCAGAAACAGAACTACCAACAATAACACTGAAACATGAATCTGTCTTCATTTGAACTATGAGACAAACAACTACATTTTGTACATAATTGATACATGAGAGTTCGTCGCAGTCAGACTTGTGACTCGGTTTGTATGGAGCAAGTTCGGTAACAATTGTTAGAAAGTTCAGCGACTTATGTGGTACGGGAAAATTAGATTTTCAGTCGGAAAAACTTAGCTTGGATGGATAAACTGCTCACGAAATGAGTTTTATGAATATTCTAGGAAATTGTATTGCTGGTTTTTGTTTGATAGGGATTCTTGTAATTATAATAAAGACGTTTATTTCTAAACTATACCAAATAGGAGACCTATGCCAAAATGCTCATCAAGCTGCGGGACATTATTACAATTGCCCAAAGGCAGTGTATAGAGTGCCACCATTGGCACTCTATCCCTATCGGATAAAGTGCCACTACAGGCACCCTAGTAACACCACCTCGGCCCGGCTCAAGTGCCGCAAGCATTGGATTGTCATTGTCACTGTCACTAAGTCACGTCACTTGGTATTTTGTTTGATTGTCGAGGTTAGATCGCTGTAAAACACCACATTCCCAAAACATTACATTCTCTTGTGCCTAAACGGACCCTGGCACTTCGCCGGCCGCTACCGCGGCACCGCTCGCTACGCTCGCTCGGCTCGTGCGTTGTGTGGTCACAGTTCTAACCTAACCTAAATAACAAGTGACAGTGACAATGCAACGCTCACGGCACTCTAGCCGGGCCGAGGCAGTGACACTAGAGTGCCACAAGAAACTCGCGGCACTCTATACACTTCGATGCCCAAATACTTTCTGCTAAAAATAAATGACGTAGTTGGGTACCCACGTCATTTATTTTTAGCAGAAAGTATTTGGGTAATCGTAATAATGTCCCGCAGCTTGATGAGCCTTTTAGCGGCATAGGTCTCCTCCAACTGTCTCCATTGTGCTCTGTCCTCAGCAACTCTGGTCCAATAAAGACCCAAGAATATCGTCTTCCAATTTAAAGTTTTTAATAATATATTCAGTAAAACTATAAATTGTCACGATTATGGATAACAAAAGTTTTTGAAACCATTTTTGAAGTGTTCTGGTAGAGAATGCCGAAATTCGTGTACCATTAAGAATATTGAAATTAAACAAACAGTTAAAATGCTACTACGAACAAAATTGCTGAAACAGCTTGTAAAAACATTCACACAACAAATACTGTTGGAAATCACGAAGCATTTTGCGCCACAACCTAGTTTTAAAATCAAATATGGCGCCGGCGTGGTAAAAATTCGATTTAATTAATCCAATTTGTTCCTGGTCTGTTGTTTAAATCAGATTTGTTCTGTCCGAGTTGGCTTGTTGCTCTTAAACTGTAATAGAATGAGAAAACTGTGAATTTTGGTGACTGCGGATAGGTCTAACAAAGATATAGAGGAAATTCATCATCAATTATCATTCTTTGGCCCTTATCCTAATTTATTTGTGGTCGTTTCAACATGTCTTTTTCTTCCATACTTTCTCTTAGTCGTCATCTCGGTAGTCACCCCCTTTCTAGCCATATCATCTTTTACACAGTCCATCCATAGTTTCTTTGGTCTTCTCCTACTCTTATAGCCATCCATATTCATACTCAAAACTTTCCTCACGACATTTTTCTCATTCCTCCGCATCACATGCCCATGACATGACAATCGATTTTCATATAACTTTTCAATCACTGGCACTGGTGGCTGAAAAGTGGAGTTTTCATACTTTTCTCTTATAACATACTTACAAAGATATAGAGGAAATTACAAAACTAAAATATGAATTGGTACATTGCCTTCAGGAGTAGCAATATTTTAATAAACATAAAGGAGAACCCTGAACAGTCATTCTCGCTACCATTTTTTTCATTAATACAGAAAACAAATATTTCGTCAGAAATAATTGCCATAAAAAACAAGCCGCCTGCTTCAATAAAAGTTTTACAACTACTGCAATACATTTCACTACGTGTTTATCCAACAAAATAATACACAGCCTCACTGAATAAAAATATAAATAAATAAAACAACTGCAAATGAAAAAATAACACAATAAATAATTCAGTACTTGTACATTCTCCAGGCATTCGTGTTAAAACTAAATTCGGTCTGTCTAACTCATCAGCCAGACTAAATTTAAACAGAGAACGTTTTTGCAAATAAACTGGGCTAAAATAATCGTCCTGCTTTCATTACGGTTACCACTCTACTCTAATCTAAGTGGCAGATGCTAATTTCGTACGTATTTAGACTTTTTAGACTGGTTCTCGGTAGTTTAAATTCGTTATTTTCGTTGGCTTTTCTGTTTCTGTTTATTGTTCACTAATTTGAAAATAGAAGCCAAAATCGTGATATTTTTAGTCGCTGTTCACACTATTATGTGACGACTAAATTAGTCTTCATGTTCGTATAGCTTCTTATTGTTTTGTTGTGGGCGAAGTGCTAGTGATATTATGAGCAAAGTGAGGGTATGCATATAATATGTCGAACATTCGATCATTGCATCCCATGGTCAATGTTAAATAAAATCATCGTACGTCACACTATGCATATGACTCAATTGTCAGTAGATTCGCGATAAGGTCAATTGAAGTTAAATTGATAAATTGCGATTCTAGCTCGGCAACTATGACAGATGTACGCATTGTTTGCTGACAGGATTACTGTGATTTGAATGTAGTATATAGCAGCCTCCCAGCTAGATGAACCGAAGGCCACGCGTACTTTGGATGCGTTTTCGTACGAATTTCACTTGTGCGACCATGGTCGTACGAATTGAGTGTGCACACTGGATACGCTTTTCTCCGTAAAATAGGTAGTGTTCCGGTGATATCGCATTGAAAGCACGAAAAATCCCATCAAGTTTTCGTATGTCGGAACTATACGTAGGGGAGACCGGGGCCACAATTAACAAAAAAAATATTTTTTGTTGTATCTTCGAAATGATTCAACATTTAGACTTGATTTTTTTGTTAAATGATGCTTTAATTATTCAGGTATCATGTTATTAACATAAATTAAACATAAAAGAAATGATGTCTTAAATAGAACACTTTTTCTCCAAAAAGTCAGTTGTTAATTCTTACCTCATCTTCGGGGCTAGAATTAACAGCTCTGAGGTAAGTATTAACAGAAGGGGCAACATTTACATTATGGTATGCCAACTGATATAGAAGAAAATAAATATATGTATGACATTTTTTTGGTAAAAGTGAAATTAATACAGAATTGTATGGAAGACATTTTCTTATTAATTTACAATACATTTCAAATACAATTGAGGCAAGTGAATGATGTGATGTCGTCTTTGATATACCTTGCTTAGGCCCAGTCATTGCAAGAGATAGGTATATTGAATCCAATCAGCACGATGTATCTTTATTACCGGAGACGCCGCAAAAAATACAAAAAGATTTATTGATGTATTTTATTATTTATGTACACACAGTAAAATACATATAGATACTACATTTTTAGAGCGTTTATACGTTTTTACTGAGCTCGTGGTAGAGCTTTTAGCAGAGGTCTTATGGTTTTGGACCAAGAAATCACTAGCATCTTACTGCATGTCAGATGATCCAGCTACCGGTTCATAAGATATTTGCGCTATCACCACATACGGGGTAGGTATTAACACGTTAATACTGACCCCGCCGATTTGTTAATTATAGCCCCAAAGGTACATTTTTAGTATTAAATAACATAACAAAATATTGGTTATTAATTACACTAATACAGCAATGTAGCATTAATAAGTATGAAATTTGCTTCCAGGAAAACAAAAAACATAATCATAACACCGTATATTTCGAGAATAAATCAAAAAATTTAAAAGTTTGAAAACTTCGTTACGTGCGTGATAATGTCGTCCGGTATATAACACATTCGCATGACGCGCAGACCACAGCTGACCAATTCCGAGCCATGCGGCGTGATCTAGTCGGCATATTAAAGCACGCGCTGTAGTTGTAGTGTTTACAGTTTTAGAGAAAATCGCTTGTTAATACTTACCTCTGTTAATTGTAGCCCCGGTCTCCCCTACGTATACGTACGACTAAGTCGCACCCAATCTGCGCGCTCCATTTTTACTTGAAATGTCGAGATCGTTTGTGCGTGTTCGTACGTGTACGCACGAGTGAAATTCGTACGAAAACGCATCCAAAGTGGATTGCACTTTGGATGCGGCACACACAATGCCGCCGGCACTGCCGTGCCTTGCTGGAGTGGAGACCGCGTATCGGCAAACGTAGCGTGGGACGCCCTTCCTCCCCAGCTAGATGGACGACAACATTAGAAAGGTGGCTGGGACAGACTATAATAATAATAATAATAAATAATAAAAAAGACTGGATGCGGAAGGCGGAGGACAGGGTGTTGTGACATAGCATGGGAGAGGTCCTGGACTGCGATAGGCTGAGTTCATATAGCTACGGATTTGACGGTCGTACAGACAACAAAAGATATAAGTTTGCAACTCAGACCAAATAAAAAACCAAGACAGCGAAGCATGCCAAAAGACCTCCGCTCTGTGCATACACGCTCGCACGCACACATTGATAACCATTTGCAATCAAACTACACCTTACTAAGTGCACACATGTTTACGAAACCGGCCTCATGTCACTGTCGACAGCGCTCTGTTTTTTTATTTGGTCTTAGGTTTGCAAGTTTATCGACTAAACCTAGTAACTTTAACACTTCTTGACAACAAAGGTAGACCACAATGCTTGTATACTTTGCCAAAAAATTAAATTCATAAAAAATAAGTAATTAAATCAATGATATTTATTTCTCACTTGTTAACTGCAGGTCTATTCAATATCGCATATTATTTACTGAACGGCGAAGGCCTCAGCAGTGGACGTCTTTCGGCTGAAATGATTATGATGATTTATGGAATCAAAGAACAGTATCCAAAACAGCCTCACTGATCTAGTGACCGCAAGCGCTACTGCTGAGCATGAAGTCCTGGGTTCAATTCCCAGGTCGGGCAAAGTATTATTGTGTTTTCCATCAGAAATTTCTCAGTAGCAGCCCGGAGTCTGGATTTGTGCCCGGTTGATGGCAATAGGCTCGCCTCCTATTACATGGGACTTAAACATAACTGGTGAAATGTATTATAAGTATACCTCTACCTAGTCCAGCGGGGATTGCACGCGTGATGTTGTGTCCATAACATCCACAAAACCAAAGCCATGACATTAGCGTGTAAAAGATTGCAACCCTTTAGATTCAGACCTCGATTTTTTCAAATAATACCCAATTTATCTGAACTGAGACAAAAATCCAGAATCTTTCAGTGAAATAGCTTTTTCATCCTTCATTTTTTAAAGGATAAAAGAAAAGTTGGATAAAAGAAAATTGAAGAGTTATGGATTGTTCCGATTTGAAGAGGATTTGTATTATTGTCGGCCACTTTGTTCAAGGCTAGAAGATTTAGAAGAAATGTGATCAGAATTTAAATGAAAATTTTTCTTTAATTTATACCTACATTATTGTCTTTTTAACACGGTTAGTTAGGTCGACAAGGGTACTGTACCCTAATTGCGTAATAGACGATCAATTAGAATCAGAATCGTTGAGAAACAGATTGCTAATCCATTGCTTCTGTACGAAAAAAAAACACAATGGGTTACACTCCAGGAGTGCCGGCAGAAGTGAAAACTTGACGGTTTTTTTTACCCATCAATATGGGTAAAATTTCTTACCTCGCAATCTTAACGTAATGTCAAAGACTATTTTTTTTTATATTTACTTTGTCGGTTGCTAGGCAACGGGTTTTACGGTCACGTCCTGACGCGAGTTTAAGATTTTTTACCCATTCCAAAAAAGTGCAAAACTCCGCTAAAGAAGTTTTTACTTCAAAAAATCTGCTCAACAACGTAAATAACGCAATGAATGTTGTTGAACTGTCAAAATAAAACAGATTAGACGTAATCGTTTTCGAAATTATGTTACGTAAATATATAGCTGAGTGTGTATGAAATTATGTTACGTAAATATATAGCTGAGTGTGTATGAAAAAATCTAGGAATCCGAATTTGACCTACTTTTTGTGGTTGTATACATTTGAAATTCTGCAAATGTATGTAATTTTTATGACAATACAATAGTATAGTATTCGTGTTGGTCTGTCGATGAACCCGGAAGGTTGGTGAAGGAAACCTATAGTGCTTGGGCTCAATAGATTTGTATTAACGAGTACCATCCATCTTTCAAATTGCACTTAAAAAAATGAATAGTGATTCTTAGTATTTTCAAACTAGGTAAATTATTATTCTACTCCCATATTCATTCTTCGTCAATAAAAATAAATAAAACAGGAGACACAAAATACTATCTTTTATAGTTCACAGCTACAAAAGACACCTAGATTTCTCAGTAAAGCGACCTAATCCGATCAATGTTCAGGACGATGACTGGCCCGTCTACCTAACACAATTCCTAATTCAATCCGTATAACACTAACGCGGACAGATACCCTATTATAAAATTGCCGGTGTATAGCATGTCAAGTCAAGTAGTTGTTATAATATAGAGATGTTGACTTAAATATATTTTTTTGTCTGTCAGGTAGATTATTAAAAAAGATTGTACACGTATTTTTTCTTTTTTTACGTAATAAAAAGATTACGGCAACACATTGAGTAGGCAATACGTTTAAATGTGGCATAACGTCACTCCCCGGTAGATGTTATACTGATTTGTGATGTAGCGGTAGCGAGCCCCACTCCCCCAGCTCCGGTCAAGTCCTACAGGCACTAAATAGAGCCGGTTTCCGCGCGCTTCCTTTTAGCGATTTTCCCGCGCATTTTTTGCGGGACTTGATCGGTTGCGTTTTATTTAAACCATTTTTTATCTTCTATACATATAATAAAATTGTAGAAAAGTGGTGTCTGTACAATGGAAATATATGAAAAAAAAGTAGCAGGGGTTGTTATTATATCGATGCTGAACCCGAGATTGTAATTAAAATTTTTTTTGTCTGTTTGTCTGTTTGTCTGTTTGTCGGTTTGTCTGTTTGTCTGTGTGTTTGTGCACGCTAATATCAGAAACGGCTTATTCGATTTAGATGCGGTTTTCACTAATATATTGTAGTAAGCTTCACTTAACATTTAGTGTTTATTTCATGTCAATCGGTTCATAAATAAAAAAGTTATGTCAATTTAAAGAATCACGGCGAACATTTGTTATAGGCTAGGCATTTCTTTCCTTGATTTTCGGTATACTTATCTTAATTTTTATTTAGGGTTCGTATATAAATATTATAAGTATTTGGTATAGGTTAGGCATTTCTTTTCTTGATTTTCTTTATTAAGTATAAGTTTATTAGCTCAGGTTAGTAATTAATTTTTCTAGCAATTCTTTTGTTTTATAAAGTTAGTCTTTAAGACGTGTAAACCAAACGTAACGTCTTAACACTTATTACTTAAACTGTGATAATTTTAGACTGTATAATAATCTGTAAGTATTTATAATTTAATTGTTTACGATAGTACGTGTTAACTAAATAACTGTGTGTTATTTTATTGTAAGAATGCTTCGAAGAAGATCCAACCTCTCCCAATGTAGCAGAAATGCTAAAAGGATGAGATTAGTTCGATCACAGGAATCTGAGGAAGGTCGTGTGGGAAGGCTCTCTGCAACTCGGGAACATCAGGCTAGGTTTCGTGCTGCAGAAACTTCGACTCAGCGGGAATCTCGACTGAGTTCAAATCGTTCTCGAATGGTCGAGGTCGTGAAAATTTTTTTATACTAAGGGGGTCGAGTCATGAAAAAGGTTGAAAAACACTGCCGTACATTAATCCTACTAATCCTACTAATATTATAAATGCGAAAGTTTGTGAGGATGGATCGATGGATGGATGGATGTTTGTTACTCTTTCACACAAAAACTACTGAACGGATTTTGATGAAACTTTACAATAATGTAGCTTATACATTAGAATAACACATAGGCTACAATTTATAAAGATTTTATGTGATTTGACCATAACATAACGATAAGTATCAAGTAAGTCGGAAAAATTCCTGCCCTCTGAGATCTATCTTTGCGTGCGCTGCCATTTTTTTTTTTTTGTTTGGGAAGTCATCCAATGATTTCTGGGCGTTTCAGTCTCTTACTGACTAAAACCCACCCGTGTTCCTTCCCTTGCCTTGCCAGAGGCCACGCTTTCCCCTTGGGACTACCCGTAACCCCGGCAGGCATCGGCCCTAGCGGACCCCGTCAGTTTTGCTGATATCTCTTTGAGGTGCGCGTGGAACACGATGCGCCGTCGACCCGGGCCTGGTCCTTATCGGACGGTGAGCTGCCCGTTGCTCTCCGTCCGCAGGCCCGCGCCTACGGTGGCCGGAAATCGGCTTATCAATTCCCGACGCCCGGGACGTCTCCTACGGCGGCGGCGGCTAGGGCTGGTAGGGCGCGGCCTTTGCCACTCCCTCGCGCGCTCCACCTTCTCCTTCGCGAGCATTACTGCTTTGCAGAAGGAGGTGACGGCTTGCCATGCCCTCTCGCTCCGCACCATGGCCTGAACCAGGGCCGTACGCGAGAGGTCACCGCCGCCGATCGCCTCCACGAGGACACGGCGGTGGTCCACCTAAGCCGGGCAGACCTCCACCGTTTGGTGCGTGCGCTGCCTAAACCGTTAGAGTTACATGAAGAAAATGTATTGTGGGATTGTTTGTCTTAAAGAGTTCTAAATTAAAGTCCGCGACAGCATATCCGCGACACCTTTTATGTGGAAGCCTTTATAACCAAAATAGTGAGCAATAAATACAGTTAAATTGAATACTTTTTTTACATTGCATATTTTAGAGTATTTAGTTAATTCTTATCAAAATAAATACCTTCATCGCTTTTGGTATTTAATGTAGATAAAGTTTGTCTTTTACACTAATTAATTTGGACAAATAGTTTAAAAGTTAGAACGATAAGAATGACCTGCGATATTGAGTCGACGGCGCTCAGAACGAGGGTGGAGGGGCGGGCCAGCCAGGGGATGACGCGCCAGAGCGCCGAGTGGAATAATTATGTTCGAGAAATAACGCAAATAACGCAATTAATTGTTTAACTGTCAAAATGAAACCCATTGCTATTGTAAGTCCGACATCCACGCGGGCGAAGCCGCGGGCAGAAGCTAGTTAATAATATATGATAAAGCAAAAAATACGTGTCTAATATTTTTTTATTATCTGACTAAATAGTCTTTTTTTTGTCTCCCAGTCAACATCCATAATAGAGGTAAAACTTAGTGATGCCTGTAAAACTCAAACTCAAACTCAAAGCATTTATTTCAAATAAACCAATTACAGGTACTTTTGAATTGTCAAGGGGTCGGTCAGTCAGAAAAGATGAAGCTAGATGCCCATTCCAAAGCGTAGTAGGTACCTATGGAGAAGAACGGGCAAGAAACTCCACGGACACTCTTTTAAATAAAAATTTGGTTACAAAATATTGGTTACATCATTCATGTTGAACTTATACATGTGAGAACGATGCAAAACGTTAAAAGCGTCCGTAATAAAAGATAAAAACAAAAATAAAACAATTAAAAAATTAAATCAAATTAAATCAAATTAAAATAAGCCATGGCAGCTATGAGATGACCAGTCACAACTGACGGCGCCCGTTCACGAACATGACGCATGGATTAGCACCATTCAGCTCAACCATTTTGAAGGGAGCTAAATGATCCAACACACACGCCACCGTCAGCGTGACATTAGAGTAGTTTTAAGTGTTGTTGTTAGAGGGTTTAGTTTCCACTTAGTCCTTCAGGTAGAACATTATGCGTGGGCCATGGCGGCCGTCGGTGGTTATTCCAACCAGCCCACCTCCCTCGAGAAATTGATTAAGTTATAAATGTATGAGGAGCAGGGTGTAAAGTTTACTCATCCTCTATAGAAAAGGGAGTAACGGGTGTTGTGTCTGGTGACGATTGATGTTGGGACGTTGTATATATGCTGGTCGCACGGTACACTCTGCTTTCGCGATTCAGGATTTTGCGTGACGTCAGTAAGATACGTAGTTCGTATGTGGCGATGTAGATGGCGCCAGAATGTCTCCTTGTCTGTTTAGAATATCTGTAAAAAATCTGGGTAACTGGAGAGTTTCTGTTCTGACATTCTGATATAGCTGTACTTGCAAAGACTATATGCGCAACGGTTTCCAGAGGACTGTCCATTATGCCTATTATGTGGAAGTGCTAGTTTTAAGTGGGTGATGCGATGCGATGTGACGAGGTGGGACGGGGGAACATGAAATACTTATCAGACAAAGTTGCGGGCAGAAGCTAGTATTAATAATACGTTTTTATATTAACATAAAGAGGTTACTGCTCACCCTTAGCCAACAATTATTCTTGATCAGTCACAACCTAATCACAAAATCAAATTCACAATTTTACTCCCAGTCCACTTCAAAAATAAAATCATTTGTAAGTAATTTATATTCAAAGTCGTCCTTTTATAACTTTATTTATGAACGTTGTTGTTGTAACGACTTCAGAGCTCAATGGTTCGAAACGGCGTTATTTTTCGTCCTCTATGCTTGATATTTATTCCCTATTTCTGGTGTACCAACAAATTATGTAGAGGGAAATATATTATTATCGTGATATTCCGGTCTAAATATGATGTATTGAGTGTAATGTTACTGGGCCGTGATGGATCTAAATGGGCTCAATCGACTAAAGTTGTTTAGTGGAAAATAGTGAGAAATATATTTAGTTATTACGAGAATTGTGACATCTATAACTGCCAGTGTTGAAATAATCATCGTCATACTATTCTGTCAGAAAGAAAATTTTAATAGTATTTTACAGCAAAACGCAAAAAAATAACCTTTAATCTTATTTTTGTGCATTTTTAGCATAGGTTTCCTTTTGGCAGTATATAATAATTGTAAATTCATTCACTTACAGTGCGCGCGGAACTAGTACGCGCCTTAGGTAAAAGATTATTATAGAAATAGATTGGTCTTACTTAATCTATTCCTTCGCCGTACTTCGCGACGGCAACACGCGTTGAAAGTTCCGGCTAGTTTAGACAAAACGCACATGAGATTGCAATAGCGAGATGAGTCGCCACCTAAGGCCCGGCGAACTAGTTCCCGGCGCACTATAGGTAGTTTAAAAGACGCAAAAAAAAAGAGAATGCCTGACTTTGCATAATTAATTTGTATAGCATAATCAGCCTATAATGTTCCCACTGCTGGGATACAGACCTCCTCTCTTCGAGAGGGAGTGGGCTGTAATCTAACGCGCGGGCCCAGTGTGGTTTGGTAGATGTCACATGTCTTCCAATTTTTAGTTCGAAGACATGCCGGTTTCTTCACGATGTTTTCCTTTACCTTCCAGCAGTGGTGATGAAATTATTTACAAAAAGTAAAGCTCCTGCCTGGGTTCGAACCCGCGACCTACAATTCATAATTTTGTATATGCATATACAAACTGAAAGAAGTCTGAACCCTGTACTGGGGTAATGACGCCTACAAACAAAATAATTTCAAAAAACTGCTGAAAGAACAACCTTGGAAAACTTATTGTCATTGAAAGCTCACACTATCAAGGAATGCTCTTAACCCTTAATCATAAAACCAACATGAAAATACATTTCTTTCTCATACCACATGTTCATACCTTCGTTAGATAAACAAAGAAAACCGATGAAGGCTAAACCTTTAACAGCTCTTTAACGTATGGCATTTGAAATGCCTTGCTCCATTTACTTCAAGAACGCTTGAAAGAATAATAAATTCAATGGCTTGTCGATCAGGCTGTCCACTTTATAACCTCGTTACGCTCAATGGTACTTTTTCGCGATGTACATTTGTTATTAGATGTTATAGGGCAGCGCACACCGCCGGACGCCCGGATGGTGGGGTAAGTACAGCATCGAGGAGCATTTGACGCCGGCCAGCGCACACTGATGATACCGTGCTTTGGCTCTCCCCCGCAATCGTATGCTCGTCGGACGAGTCCGCTAGACTCGTCCGACGAGCAACGAGTCCGACAGTCACACCACTGGAACTACTCACAAGGAAGGTTTTCTGGTTAAAAAATATTGATGAGCTGGACTCCTTCTTAAAGCATTGGCCGGCAATCAAAGTAGACCGGGAAAGTAGAAAGAGGGAATAGGCCTTGGGACAACACAGGCGTATAATATTAATAACAATGATTATTCACATAAAGTTCACAAGTTAACAATTCAAGTATCTTGACTTGACTCACGAGGTTGTCGACATGTGGGATGTGGACTCAGCGATCATTGTGCCGATAGTCGTATCAGCCAATGGCTTGATTGCCAAGAGCCTCGACCAAGACCTAAGGAAACTCTCGTTGGGAAGCTGGATTAAGGGCTTGATTCAGAAAGCGGTATGTCTGGATACGGCTCGCATTGTTAGGAGGTTCATCTCTCTGTAGTCTCTGGATCTTGACCGCCGCTAGCTTGGACTTTCCCGGTACCGGTGGGCTGCAATTCTTTATATTTCATTTTTTTTTATTCTTATATTTAAAAATATAAAATAAGTATATGTATATAATGAAATAAATAAATAAGAGCAGTGGTGGCCCAGTAGTCACGGCCGCGACTTACGAGTTGTAAGTCGTGGGTTCAAACCCAAGCAGGCGCTTTACTTTGTGTAAATAATTTCATCACCACTGCTCTCAAAATGGTGAAGGAAAACATCGTGAGGAAACCGGCATGTCTTAGAACCAGAAATTCGAAGACATGTGACATCTACCAACCCGCACTGGGCCCGCGTGGTAGATTACGGCCCACTCCCTCTCACAGAGAGGAGGCCTGTGTCCCAGCAGTGGGAACATTAATAGGCTGATTATGTATGTATGTATGTAATGAAATAAAATAGTTTGGAAAATCCAAAAGTGCACGCCTCATACTTATCATTATCACTCATTCATAAACGAAAAAGAAATTCAAAACAAAGTTTAAAAATGAATAATTTATCACTTTTCATGAAGTCGTAATGTCAACGACTGACAAAGATATTTACTTGGCGGTTGCTAGGCAACTTAGTCAATGGTTGGAAATATTTAGTTAAAGATATTATATTTTAGTAAGTATTTTATTAATTATAATTAAACTACTTTGAATAAAAGAGCCATTTTCAATAGGGTTCCTTCTAAGGCTGAAACGAATGTATAAAAAAAAAATTTACTCAATTAATTGATTTTATCGCAAGCTACAATGTTTTCAGGGTTCATAAATTGACGGACAGGAATTTTTTTTCAACTATATTTATGCTTTTTCCATTTCTGCTGCATTAAATCAATTGTTAAGTACAGTATTAATCTCCATTTAATCATCTATACAATGGTATATAAATTAAGTAGGTTCTGTGTCCTAGCAGGAGTGTAACAATAAAAACAGTTACAGAAATGGGGCAAAAATAATTTTTCGATCGTAGAGCACACTCTAATGCTTCGCATTACGAGTCGTGCAATACCACGGAGTGAGCTTGAATATCATCCAGAAGGCCCCGACTCTCAATTATACAGTACCTACTTTCAGAACAGCAATAGACTGTAAGTCTGGCAACTAGTTTACTACAGGCAAATATTTTTACTACGGTATGAGCTTCTCAAATTCTCATAGATTTCGTGTCGATAAGAGAAAAGTCATAAATTTTCCATGAAATGAGTACACAGAATAGTTACTTCACATTTACGACAGATCCAAGCCACGCATTGTAATAAAATATCGAGTATAAAGACTAATATGTAACATATACTGGGTTATTTGTAAAACACCAGCAACCTCTTAAGAGGGTTTATTCTGAAAGTTGGCAATGTCACAAATAGATGTCAAATATTTCGCTGTTTTGATTAATTTGATAATATTTCTGTATAGAAATAAAAAATGTGGCTAACTAGCGAACTAGAATATTGATTATGAAATGCAATTATAACATTGATTTTGATGTTGTACCCGTTTTAAGTGTAAAAAATTCATTTGGAAAGTTTCCAAATACTTTTTTTACATCTAAAACTAAATATTCGGTGTTACGATATTAATTATTGCAATTCATTATTAATATTCTAGATAGTTAGTTAGCCACATTTCTTATTTCCATACAGTATTATTTCCAAATTAATCAAAACAGGTGAATATTTGACAGCTATTTACGACGTTGCCAACTTTTAGGATGCACCCTCTTAAAGGGTCATTATACTTATCATTATGAACAACTTTTACTACGGGACCAAACCTGAAGTCGCGAAAAAAAAAAAAGCTGTTCCCTACGGTTTGACAAGATATGAGAACATAAATGTAGGGAACAACAACTTTAGTCCCATAGTGAAAGTTGTTCATATTGATGAGTACAATGATCCCTTAAGAGGTTGCTGGTGTTCTACAAATAACCCTGTATATGATATCTATTGTATATTGGTACAGTCAGCAAAAGAATTTGGTATAGTTAAGGTAGGCAAAAATATTCATCTTTCTAGAAGGCACGCTTTTAATTTCCATTTTATGGTTTTTATGGCTTAATTTATTAAAGCTTTACAAACTTAAAAGAGTGACTTACGTACTGTAAGGTTTTATGCGATAATCAACCTTATATTGTACAGACTGTTCAGAAAGCAGCCTTGACTACATTCGGATATTCTAGCAATTTATATATTGAAATAAAAAAGGAATGTGATTTATGTTTGACGAAAAAATGGAAGAAGACTAACTACCGAATATTGAATATACGTTCATGTTAAATATTGTGTTGAACTTGAGAGGGTGCATCCTAAAAGTTGGCAATGTCGTAAATAGCTGTCAAATAGTTACCTGTTGTGATTAATTTGGAAATAATACTGTATGGATATAAGAAATGTGGCTAACTAACTAACTAGAATATTAATAATGAATTGCAATTATAACATTGAATTTGATGTTGTACCCGTTTTAGGTGTAAAAAAAGCATTTGGAAAGTTTCCAAATACTTTTTTTACATTTAAAACTAACTATTCGGTGTTACGATATTGTTGCATTTCATAATCAATATTCTAGTTCGCTAGTTAGCCACATTTTTTATTTCTATACAGAAATATTATCAAATTAATCAAAACATCGAAATATTTGACATCTATTTGCGATGTTGCCAACTTTCAGAATAAACCCTCTTAAAGTAATTATATGAAACACAATATAAGAGTATTGTTTATCAATGTTGTCTCCTCTCCCTCTTCCTTCTCACACTCCCACAACACAAATACTTTGAGGGAGGTCCCTCTGTCGTCACAGTACCTACTCTGCACATTCACAACATTGTTTAAAAGTTGTTGCAATGTAGGTGCCTTTTTTATATCTTTACTATGTAAACTATAAAATAAATATATCAACAGTCGAGTTTTTTTTTTTTTAACTAACGTGCTATTTTCAAACGTGTTTTTTTTTGTTTTTGTTGTTCTATGGGCCTGCTCTTGACCTTGGTCTCGCCTGATGAGGTCTATGATGGATTGAGAGTGCCCAGAAGATGCCCGTTCACTCTTGCTTTGAAGGCAGACGGGGTATATGTGGAAGGGAACACAGACGCTGGCAGAGAGTTCCACACTTTGGCTGTGCGCATTATAAATGTGGAGGAGAAGCGCTGAGCTATGTTTGTTACAAACATAGGTAGTTATGGAAACAACGAGCCATAATATTTTTGTAGAACACTTTTCAGTTGGTCCGTAGATTTGACATCGGTATCAATTTTGACATCCCGCAGCCAGATTGTGAAAGACACTCGGAATCACAGTCCCCCAAATCATTAAACTCAACTAAATATTTATTCATCCCATTATTTACCTAGTCGTACAGACCAATTTTTCAAGCATTATGAAGCAAATGGACTATTTTGTATTCTCAAATTTCAATGGATGGTGGGGGTTACGCAATTGTGAGCTGTATAAGTGTATACCTATCTATTTGTTCGACTATACATTGTTTAAGGGGTGGTAACAGGTTGCTAAGCACTTGTAAAGACGTCGTGACCCACTTTCTTAAGGGCAACGCGATTGATTTTCGGTTTAACAAGGTGTTCGGTTGTATTGTTCGTAGTTGTAGTGATAGGGGTTCAGTGGGTAACTGAGTAGTCATCGGTAAAGGACTTTAAAGCTTAAAAAGGTGGGTTAAAGTCGAGTATTTATTTGTCGAGGTAATTGCGTAACACACATAAAATTACAATTGATCGCAATGTCTTTCATTTTGACAAATCAGCCACGTTGATTACGTTATTAACGTTCATGAGCAGATAAATTTTTTAAACCCTTGAAGCAATGGATTATGAATTTCCTTCAAAATAGTTT
This sequence comes from Conistra vaccinii, assembly GCA_948150665.1. Lineage (NCBI taxonomy): Eukaryota > Metazoa > Arthropoda > Insecta > Lepidoptera > Noctuidae > Conistra > Conistra vaccinii. Next base: position 13,733,711 of record OX411341.1, on the reverse strand, counting down.
GCATCATAAAAAGAAGTGTATTAAACTTTGTGCAGACCACGGATATCTATGGTACAGACCAACGCGACTTGTGGCGCGACGCTACACCGGTTATTGTTATACCATGAAGTTTTGTATTGATCGTGTCGCGTCGCGCGACAATTCGCGCTGGTCTGCAAAAGCCTTTTTATGCAATAGGGGTGTTGATTGTCAAACCTACAACCTCTAGTAAATATTACTTTATTATAATACGCCGTCATTCTCTCGGCACAATATCAGTATATCTTCATAGAAAACGCCCGAAACGTCGCGCTTCGAAATCTCAACGTATGTCAGTACGCAACAGTATCGAATGCGCGGCAGTTAGGCACAGACGCGGAAGGTTTATCTACCGAGCGGCCGTAGGTAATTATTTAAAGGTCACTGCCGAAATATAATTTTGTTACTTTATTATTCTGTGTTCTCGGGTACATTACCAGTAGACAGCGACGCGGAGGAATTTTTCGACGCCATATTTTGTTTGTTAATAGTTTTAGTGTAATATAGGTTAGCCATAATAATTATCCTGGCCCTTATCCCAATTTATTTGAGTTCGGCGCAACATGCGTTCTTTCATTCTTCTCTATTAGTTATTTATCTTAATAATTATGGTATATTTTTTAAATACATTGTTAGTCAATTTAGTATAAGAGCTCAAATGTCTGAAAGACTGATGCAGCTCGATAACAATTACAATTTTATTGTGTCTCATTAGTGACAGTCAAGCGGTCATGAAGTTTATCCAGTGTACCCAAGGGCGGATCCAGGATAAAATTCTGGAAATAAATAAAATTTCATTCGTGTCGACATACCTTGCTTACGTTACCTACCTAGTACACCAAAAAAGGTTGCGCCAGAAAAATACGAGCTAGAAATTTTTCCAGGAACATCTGAAATATACACGTTCGCAGCATGTTTCAACGTAGATGAGGTTTTTGGGAACCAAAAAAAGTACCTACCATTTGCAGTAGTTCTAGTTTTACATTTTATAGCTAGTATTTGTGGCGAAATGTGTACACATCCCCTTTGAAGATACAAGGCGTGATGTTAATCAAATCAATTCAAATTAAAAATATTTATTTGCTAGAATATGGTACAATAGGTATTACAGTCATTTTGGTTTCAGCAAATCCTGCCATGTTATGGCGTACAAATACATTTTCATGTCAATTACAATAATTATTAAAATTACAGTCATTATGATTATTATTATTTTATGATTATTACTATTTACATTAGGTATAGGTTCCATCGACTTATCCTCCAAATATTATGCCTATGGTTTATTATTTTTTATCATGTAAAAGTTTAAAGAGGCTTCTTTTGAATAATGTCAATGGCAAATCTTGAAGGGAATTCGGCTATGTTATTTTATTTAAATTTTAAATAGATTGACAGTCCTAATATAAAATAGTTAATATCGTCTATGGACACTAGGCCGAGATTACAATTACACTACCTTTACAAAATAATCTTGTTATGAGTTTTCATGGCCCTATCTGAAATTTTTGTACAGAAAAACCTTAATTTTATAACATTACCTACCTACTTAGCAAAAGGCCACAAAAAACCCTTCCCCCGCAATACGGGTTCCGTCTATTTGCGTTACCCCGTCGACCATATTTTAGTTTTAATTCTGACCTTGCTCTTTATTTGTATTGCTGATTTAAAATATTTAATCACAAGCGAAATACACGACGAACGTTTCGCAAATATTGTATTCTTTTTCGTGGACGGACTTTGTAATTTGCATAAACTCGAGGCATACAAATTGTGGATACTATTAATCCACGACAAACGACAAGATAAAAATCAAAATCTTTTTAATTTACATAAGCATTAAGTTTTATGTAAATTAAAAATATTTTTATTTTTGGGCACTTATGAAACGTCAGAAGCTAGGTGCACGGTTCCAATTGGTAGTTTCCTATGGAGAAGAGCCGGCAAGAAACTCCACGGTAATTTTTTTTTTAATAATTGGCTTTTACAATGTTTTCAAATTACAGTGTTAATGAGTATTCCAGGACAGTGTAGGCTATATAAAAGCCTGTACGGTAAATAAAATATGTATGTAGGGATTGTGTATGATTAATATTAAAAAAAAACAGTGTGTGCTTAAGACCGCACGGCAGTAGTGAAAACTTCATTGTATCTTTCTCGCTCGGGTACACTCGGCAGTCCCGAGTTCACCCGATCGAGCCTTTCACCTCAAAGCGTGACGGATATGCCTAACTTACTACCTACGGAAAAATCTGTGAGCGGTGCGCCAAAAGAAGTTTTCACTTCAACTAGACTAGCTGTGTACTACAGCAACAGCTGCGTTCAGGAATAAAGTAAAAAAAAACTACGCCATTTTTATTTTATTACTAGTTTAGCCCGAAATTTCATCCGCGTGGAATTCTATGACACTTCGCAATATTGTCGCTTCTCATTAATGAAAGAATCGGGATCTGATCAGTAGTTCAGAAGATAACTTCCTTCATACAAACTCACTTAAACCTCTTTATATTCTTCTTTTTCGTGTGGTTATTGACTTACCTGGGTGTCAGAGTTTTAAAAGCCGCCCATGGGCCTCAGACTTTGACTTCACATGTTGTCGAGAAATATCTCTCAGGCATGCCGGTTTCCTCACGATGTTTTCCTTCACCGTTTTTGAAGCAAATGATAATTATACAATACGCACATGAATCCGAAAAGTCAGAGGTGCGTGCCTTGGGTTCGAGCTCGAGTCTTATGACTTGGCAGTCACACCAATAAGCTATCACTGCTGTTTTCTTTCACTTCTTTATAATATTAAAAAATACCTACAAGGTTCGATTAAAATAGATGGACAAATTTTAACACAGCGTTCAGTACGTCTAACCAAAGATATCCAAGCAAAAAAAAGTGATTTGATTTTGACCAAAAAGAATAAATGACATTGGGTAACCAACATTGGTTTTTGGTGTATTTTCGTTAGCTGATTTATTTTTCTTGTCTGTATCTAATGCGTTTTTCTTATTTTTTTTTTACCATTGTCCTTATTGTGGTGGTCTGAATGATTACTAAAAGTTTGTCCATCTATTTTAATCAAACTCAAACTCAAACTCAAAGCATTTATTTCAAATAAACCAATTACAGGCACTTTTGAATTGTCAAGGGGTCGGTCAGTCAGAAAAGATGAAGCTAGATGCCCATTCCAAAGCGTAGTAGGTACCTATGGAGAAGAACGGGCAAGAAACTCCACGGACACTCTTTTAAATAAAAATTTGGTTACAAAATATTGGTTACATCATTCATGTTGAACTTATACATGTGAGAACGATGCAAAACGTTAAAAGCGTCCGTAATAAAAGATAAAAACAAAAATAAAACAATTAAAAAATTAAATCAAATTAAAATAAGCCATGGCAGCTATGAGATGACCAGTCACAACTGACGGCGCCCGTTCACGAACATGACGCATGGATTAGCACCATTCAGCTCAACCATTTTGAAGGGAAGGGAGCCATTTTAATGGACCTTATATAGTAACATAGTATATATCGGTCAAACATTGTGCATTTTAAAAACATACAGAGGCAGGTTTAAAATATTCTCAAAAAAGACAATACTGCCACTTACATGAGAACATAGATAACATAGTGTAGGTACTAAACTTATTCTAGGTAACGGTCACCGATACAATACAATTTAAATTATTTCGTTTTTAAATTATTGGTTGGGTTACACGTTCAACGGTTTTATTCTCAACTAGTGAGTAGTTTCAATTATATAATTCGATAGTTTTGATTTAAAACCGCTGAAAGAGTTTATATTTTTTATATACGATGGTAAATTATTATAAAATTGTGCTGCTGCTTTATTTATATTTAACTGTGTAATAACTAGAAGGAAAGGAGTTTTTACAGAGAAAATAAGTCAAAAACAAATTAAAGGGAAGGGAAGCATAAACACAAAGGTGCAGTTTCTTTGTGCTTGACTTACAAAAGTAATTTCCTTTCAAAGAGAATCTTTCTAGTAAGACCTGCAGTAGACCCCTTTGCCCTTTACAAATAAATTACCTCACTGATCTGTAGGTATCTAAGTATTAATACAGTAAACCACTTGCGTATTTATTAGTTTAAAATTAGTTAGAACGGTATGAGTAAAGTTTTACTAATTATTCAGGCATGTGAGAATTTATCGGGTAATAACCAAGGATTTCATTATTATTTATGAAGGAATTTATGAGAATTCGTAAGAGGGTTTTTGCCCAAATAAAAATACCTATTTTCGGAAATATTTTACGTGGTGGTATCGAAAAATAAAACAAGATCCTTATAACATACATAACATAATCAGCTTATTAATGTTCCCACTGCTGGGACACAGGCCTCCACTGTGAAAGGGAGTGGGCCAATCCACCACGCGGGCCCAGTGCGAGTTGGTGGATGTCACGTCACATGTCTTCGAATTTTTGGTTCTACGACATGCCAGTTTTCTCACGATGTTTTCTTTCACCGTTTTGTGAGCAGTGGTGATAAAATTATTTTACACAAAGTAAAGCGCCTGCCTGGGTTCGAACCCACGACCTACAGCTTGTAAGTCGGGGCTGTTACCACTGGGCCACCACTGCTGGTCCTTATAATATTTATAAATCTGAGTATACAGACCAAGGTTATAATATTATACGAACCTAGCTTATATTTTATCATACTTTCTTATAAATATTGGGGTAATCACAGTAAGTTATATACCTAAAACTCGTATTTTAGGTACGATTATAAAATCCCAAAAAGAAACCCAAAACGTACGCAGCTCTCAACATCTCTCTTTTTTTTCTCTAAACAAAAAATTTCTTCTCTTCTCTCTTTACAGCTTTACAAAATCTTTCTTTCCCTCTTTCTAATAAAAACTCCTGATAAAAATAACCAACATTAACCAGAATGAAGCGAAAAATCAATGTTACTTAACTATTAACGCGCAATGGCTGGGTAAAGTCATTAATTATTTACATTTAGAGGGTAACACGCTCAGGAAGTATTGTCTAGTGTTAGAGATTTGTTAATATTTAATGTTATTCGGGCAGTTCCTGTAATGATTGGAAATTGCTGTTTTGGTAAAGCTTGTTAAAACGGCTAACTGTTTTTTGTAAAAGGTTTTACCGGAGAACGGCTGAACAGACTGCTTAATTTTATTTTAAATTACGCTCTTTAGTCGATGACAGGTAAATGAAGATTAGGTATCCATCATTAAATTCGCATAAATTTAAAGTCACCTGACTTTACAGCAAAATGCTTATAAGTTTATAATTAATGCGGTAACCCTTACTCTTTTCAAATACCATAGAAAATGCAACTAACGCAGGTATTTTAATCACTTTTTCTGATTTCGCTCGTAAATTTTTGTTGTGTTAAAAATTACTGAGAATTTATATAACTTCGTAATAATTAGCCCTGTGTTCTCAGGTTAACCATAACAGCCTCTAGAATAGCCGTACCCCTCACACGTACGTAGTATAAATATAAACAAGAGAAGGGAAACCCTCCCCTTCTAATTAGTTCTAACCTAATTAGCGCGCCCTTCTTCGGCCGACCTTTAAGTATGACCAACAACGCTTCATTGGACGTCAAACAATTAAATATTAATCGTAATCAAAAGTACTAATTATTTATCACAGAATAATCAACAAAGAAAATTAAATCAACCGTAAAATTGTATTAAAAATTTAAATGGTTTAATTTTTGTAATTTCAAACTTACCTCGCTTTGATAGCAGGAGGTCGCGATCCAAATTCAAAATTCACAAATTCGATTGGTCCGCCCGCGGTCGGGTGGTGGTCGGGGAGTGAAAAGGTGGTAAGTACGATTGAGGGAGATTCGGAACGCGTGCGGCCAAGTCGGCTGCCCGTGGGACTATGCCGTGCGGTGTGAAGTAAGCCAACGGACTCTTGTACTGAACCACCGTACTCCGCGGCATATCAATAAGTTTTATGGATTTACCGTTTGTTTGGGAGCCTTTTGTATGTAATTTTTATTTGGATAGATGTTTTCTTATAAATTGTTTTTGTATTACGCCTTATTTCGTGAAACAGGCTGAAGGAATTTTTTGTGTGTAACGTATAGTTTCGATAAATTTAATAACGTATATTCATGTTTCGATGAATGAAACTTTTTTTATCTTACCTTGTTTATAATAAATAGAGTACAAACAGAATTTACCCACAGGTCATCTTCATGGTCGCTAAAATCCACTTTCCACGATTACCGATTCGTATTCCTAGCGTGGTATTTATTTAAATATATTTTTAATATATTATAGGTTATTATGCTTTAATGAGCAAAGAGCTCGTTTAAAAAAACAAAATAAGGTGAAAGGGACTATTTTCAGATATATTTTTATTTCACGCGTCGTTTGTTATTGTCACGTTAATAGAATTAAGTACAAGTTGTATGTAAATTCGGATCCTAATGGGAATAATGGATATTACGAGGTTTTACATAAAATACATTTACTGTGAATACAATTTGTGAGTATTTTAGGAACGAAATGAGATTTTCTGTGTAAGTGATTACTAAACGATGAGGTTTGAATTATATTTTGTTGAATAATAAAGTTATTAAAAACTTGGACCAGAATAGATCTTGTTTTATTATTCAACACCCCCTACGCTTTTTAGGGTTCCCTAGTGAAATGAAATGAAATGAAATTGTTTATTCTGTAAATAGGATATCGGAATCACTTTTACACGTCATATTAAAAAAAATGTTTAAAATAAGCTAGATGAGGTCGGCGTTTCCTAACTGACTACTCTGAGAAGAAAGGCCGAAACAAACTCAGAGGTCACAGTCTCTTTTAAAGTCCAGACATAATCTTGGTCAAGCCATATGAGAACCATGTAGATTAGTGTCTGAAATGGTCTTTTGAGGAAAGAACCACACAGATTTGAGTGGACTTGTCCAGTCAGTGCAAGCATTTATCAGTAATCGTGGAGCTCACTCAGAGCTTAAGCAGCTCAACTCGACGAACAATACCAAAGAAAGGACATTTGGATAAGCCGCATCAACTACTCAAACTGCCAGACCATCATTAAAACTAACTGAGAAATAAAAAAAAATTAAAACATTTTAGAGAAAAAAAAAATACCCACATAGTCCTCACATTCACAATAATTAAAATAATATTATACTTTACAAAGTAATCATGTCATTTTGTATATAATTTTATTATGTTATTATTTTAAGTATACGTTTTATTCTTCTATGTAAATATTTTTAAATCTGGTTTAATTGATGATTATAAGTAACAATAATTAAAATATCAAGTTTTATGGTTTCAATCAAGGTTATGGGTGGTAGTCAACCAGGAACCCTTATAGTTTCGTCATGTCCGTCCGTTTGTATGTCCGTGGTTTAGCTCAGAGACTCTAAGTAATAGAAAGCTGTAATTTGCATGGATCCTATATTAATCACGCCGACAAAGTGGTAAAATAAAAATAGTGTTTTCTTTTTTTTTACATCCTCTACACATTAAGTGGGGATAAATTTTTCGACTGTCACAATTGATGTGGTGTGTCGTTGGATAAGCCGTTCAATAATATTATAGGTTTGTGAAAATAATTTTTGGATTTAGGGATCCGTTTGCGAAATATTAAGCTTTAAATATAGTGCTAATTTTTGTTAGAGTAGGTAAAAATGAGGGTCACATGACTCTAAGAAAAATTTGTAGTTTTTAATTAGCACCCAGCCAGATAAATTGTTGTTTTTTTATATGTGACGGCGGAGGAGTTCACGGCAGTAAGTAGTATATAATATACAAGGTGGAGACGACAATACAACAAAAAACTAAACGGCGTGTCCATAATGACATTCCCATTCTATATACAAAAATTCAATTGAATATATTCAATAGTTTAGTCATTATAGCTCGGCAAAATCCATAGTCGGCTCGGGTTATTCCGTTTATCCACCCCAAAAATCCACCCTAAGGTGGATATTCGGAAAAGTATGCCCGAGAATTCACCCTAGGCCTAGTTGGATAAACGAAATTTATAGGCTTAGGGTAAATCACTACATTTAATTTGTATAAAAAACTCATTTTTTTATTACAAAGTTAGGATTTATTTGACAGTTCCAAAATACTTTTATGCCTTAGTATTGCCAGTATAATCATTTTTTGTTGTATGGTAGTCTCCACATTGTATAACCAAGTTAAAAGGAAAACTATCACTGCTAAGTAGGCTTTAAAAGTTAACGAGTAATAGTCGACCCACTTACATTTGCAGTTAAAATGTATAAGAGAACATGTTTTTCAACGACAATGTTACGTTTGTTCTTGGGTTAAAATCATCTCAACTACGGAAGCCTTCATTGTGCGTGGTCCCAAACGCACTTGGCCACTTTTTACAGTTATTTAGGAGTAAAAAACAAAAACAAAAAAACTGACGAGTGTTTTTTGTTACATACATTATTATTCCTTCAGCCCAACTGAGTAACGCCAATATTATTATGATCGATAATTTATACATATACTTCCAGACTTATAAAAGCTAACATAGAAATACAAATGACAACGGTGCATCCTCCGGGAATAATGTATTTTCACGCTCAGATAAAGCTTAAATAAATTATAGGTAAAATCCAAACCCTCTTCATTTATTCAAGTCATTCGAACTAAACCGACTAACCCAGTTGACAAATCCATCCGATATCGACGTTGAGTTAATTATAAAACGGATGGCGGTGGCCGACGATGCGTGCTTTCACCTCACTGCTGTTCAATCATTAATTTGAAAGCAGAAGGTAATAAGTTCCTGTTTGTTTTTGGAAGGAGATTAGTCCTTTAGAGGTGAGTTTAGAATTGATTGTATTATTTAGGTTTAAAGATATTCATTTATTTTCTTTCTTCAGTGCTAAATAATCTTCTTATTCCGAGAAGGGATGAGTCATTATAACTTAGCTGTATAAGCTGTTGCTGTAAAGAACTTGTTTTAGCTCCAACAGCATGTTGAGGGCATTTAGTGACCGGTGCGACTGTCCGATGCTTGGCCGATGGGTGAGACTGCACACACAGGTCGACTCTAAGTAGCTATACGCTATCTTGTTTGTTTTATTATGTTATTGTTTTCATTGATAGATAGATAGATAGATAGATAAATCGTTTATTTGGTGCACACAAAAGAAATAGCACAACATACAAAAACATGATTAAATAATAACTAAATACATGAATATGCAAAGTGCCAATATACAAAAAATAAATAAAGAAAACAAGACATTGTTATGACACTATTGGCTAAAACACTAAATGCAAGAAACAAAGTGCGGTGTGCGTCTCAAGGTTGCACCAAATGGGAGTCCAACTCAGCATGTGCCAGGCAAATATACCTGACGCTGATATTCTGCTGGATCCCTGCAGTGACATACGGACGTCGAGCAGATGAGATATATGCGAATAATTAGTGTTGTGTAAAGTGGAATGTGCAGAATGAAATTACGTAAGTATACCCGCAATTTAAAAATGACAGAATAATTTGAATAATGTATGTAAAATTTAGCATTGGAAACGTTCTTGTTCGATGGTGATTGAGTGAGGTACTTGATTATATATTATAGTGATAAATGAATAATTAATTATAGTGGCGTAGGTATGAATAAAATAATCGATTTGACTGAATTTAAAAGTGTTTGCAATAAATAAATGTAAGTAAATAAGTGTGTGTAAATTATTATCCAACAATAGATACACAAATTAGTGAATTAATAATAATTTAATAATAATAATATTTCCATTGTTCATAGGTTTATGACCACGAATTGCATTAAGAAAGCTGACGACAGCCAGTTAGCTATATTATGGACGTGTTCGAAACAGTCATACCCAGTTTTTTCTGCGAGGCGATAAGAAACTGTCGCAGACGAATTCTGAAGGTGCCAAGGCATTTAAGATTCCTTATCGGCGGAGGAATATTGTTCCAACATTTGGATGCGGCGTATCTAAAACTTCCCCTGAAGGCAGCTGTCTTGTGCGATGGAGTGGAGAGTTGCTGCGAGCACTGTCTACTTGCGCATTCTCTTTTACTAGCGATCCAGCTCAGTTTATTGTAGAGGTAGGACGGCTGCTTGTTCTTTATAACTCCAAATAGTAGGCATGCTAAGTGCAACTTACGACGTGACTTCATCTTGAGGATGGAGTGCTTATTTAAAAATGGCGTTACGTGACCTCTTGGTGGGATTGAGAAGCAGAATCGGGAGCAGGCGTTTTGCACCCTCTGGATCAATCGATCAGTTCTTGCCAGCAGTCGAGGGCCTATAACTGTGTCCGCATAGTTTAGATTGGATAGCACGAGTGACTCAACCAGCTGAATACGCAGCTCCTCCGATAAAAAAGGCCTTATTTTATAAAGGACCTTAAGCCGGTAGAAACAAGTGCGCACAGACTTTGCCACGTGCGCCTCGTATCTCAACCCAGCGTCCATGATCAGTCCCAGGTTACGTGCCTCACTGACTCGACTGACCGACTCACCCAGCAGGGTAACATTAAGCTTTGCCGGCACCGCACTGATTTGGTTCTTGGTTCCAAACAGCATGTATTTGGTTTTAGTGGGGTTAAGTACCAAACCGTTATTTTCAGCCCAACATGCTATCCTGTCCAGGTCATCGTTCAGATCCTTTATCGCGTTGTCATAGTCACTTGTCATTGTGTAATTATATCGACGGGTTCCGGGCTATTTGTATTAACCGACATTTTTTAAACTTTACACCAGAGCAGTTTAAAGTTTCGATTTTTAGAAAAAAAATAATAACTTTAGCAAATCGCATTATTTTTTTTAAAAAGAAGGATATTATTGTTTTTATAACATATTCCCCATAATCAATTTTTATTTTTTTCTAATATTCCTATTTTTAACGAAGATAAATGTCGCTTAATACAAAATGACCCATATTTTACTTTTTTTCGTTCCAGGCTAAATGACTTAACCCCCTATGATTATTGTTTCTTATGCCAGGCTAAATGACTAAACCGCCTAGGTTTATTATTTCTTGTTCCAAGCTAAATGACTTAACCGCCTAGGCATGCAAATAATGGCTGTAAGCTAAGTGCTTTAATCAAAGAGTTGGTCATATTTCAAACCTAAGCTAATTGATTTAAATACCATATCTTAAACTTATTAATCTAAGGCTAATTAGTTTATGCGACTGATTTTTTTTAAAATAAATTGTTTGTAATCATACTTGAATAATGAAGTTTGAACATTGATAAATTAAAAGGTACATACATAGGGTGTACCTACCTATCTTGCCACGTGCTTTTAAAAACACAAGTAACTCGCTCTTTTCAGCATTATACCCGAGTCCTTGAGCCACCACATAACTCTCACAAATTCGCAGAAGGCACCTGAGAGCACTGATCGAAGGACTCAGCAACATCATATCGTCCGCGTAGCTGATATTATTAATACAAAGCCCATCAATGTGACACCCGACATTTGTGTTGCTGAGTTCAACGATCAGCTGATTTATGTACAAATTAAAGAGGCGAGGTGAGGTTATTCCCCCCTGCCTCACCCCGCTTTTCAATCGGTACTCCTCAGATAGTACCCCCGACCACTTTACATGGTTAGTCTGGTTTTGATACCAGTACCTGAGCAAAGATGTTACTGCACTGTCTACATCAGTTTCCCGGTACAGCTTATCCCATAAAATGTCATAAGACACCAGGTCAAATGTCTTCGATAAATCGAGGAAGCAAGCATTGACCGGTGTCTTCCTATCTGCATAGTACTGGACGGTCCGCTTGAGACACAAAATGGCAGTTTCTGTCGATAGACCGGGCCTAAAGCCAAATTGTGCGTCATGCAATTTTATGGGACTGGCCATATGTGTATCAAACAGACAGTCCAGCACCTTAGCTGTAATAGTAGCCAGGGAAATTGGCCTATAATTCGACAGATCTGCCACATTCCCCGTTTTATTCTTCACTATCGGGACAACTATGGTTTTCATAAGATCATTCGGTAGGTAGGAGTGTTTTAAGCACAACGAATTAAACATAGCCAACACCCTCGGCAAGTGAACATCCGCATACCGTAGGTGTTCAACGCTGAGGTGATCATGTCCCGGAGACTTACCCCTTACCATGTTTTTGATGACATTTGCAACTTCTCTGCCAGAGAACAGTAATGGGGAAGTCCTCTCAGCGCTGGACACACACGGTGACGCAGAAGAACTTAGGTTCCATGGCGGATCAACTTGGTAGTGATTCATGAACATGTTCGCTATAGACAAGGGGTGGCAATTACCTGCCACGCTCACAGGGAGGCCCTGCTTGGGGTTCATATTATTAGTATTTTTCCAAAAATTTGCTGAAATCCTTTTTCTTATGATGTTCGGCTATTATGTCCATCTTGACTTGCATTTGATTATTACGACACCATTTTATTTTAGATTTAAAAACTTTTCGAGTTTCCCGCATTTTATCAAAGACTTTCCCTGAAATCGGATTCCCACATAAACACCACATTTGAAACGCGAGCCGAGCCTCGCTGTGAGCGGATTTAACATGTTTATTCCACCCTGTCAAAGGTTTGTACTTATTTTTCTTAATAAATATACAACTACGTTTAGCAGACATTGTCAATATACTAATTATGTTACTGTACATATCATCTAAAATAGATCTGTGATTTAGGTCTCCAAAGGTTGATTCCGCACAGCTACATAATTCCGGGGGAAAATCTATTTTACGCAAAGCGAAGTGACATAACTCTTCATACAATTTTATTTGGTTTAAGTCCCTTTCCCCTCATAAAACATTGTTTACACTCGCATTCGGTAGTACAGTACAATATTAGGTTCAATTATTTTTAAATCACAGTCCATTTGTAAAGGCAAATGATCAGACCAAAAACTATCATGCAATATTGTGCGACGCGCGGCTTCAGTCACGAGTGTCACGACGTAATGGTCGAGCCACCGTTTGCACCCGTGCGCTTCACTCACAAAAGTAAACGAATCTAGCGGTAGGAGTTCAATATCCGCGCAAGTCCAATATTGTTCATTACAAAATTATAACAACTCATGGCTAAACAATTCATTACTATGCGCATTGTAGTCTCCTAACATAAACACAGATTGGATATTCCTATCTTCTATAGGTAATTGCATTCATTTCACTTAAGCAGTCCGTAAATTCAATTAAGTTATCATTACAGTCAGTAGGCATATAAACCGAAAATACTAGTATTTCTTGTTCACACAATTGCACTGTTATAGCTGTAAGACGAACACTATTGCAAAGTACAACAGACACCGATGAAAATAAACTTTTCCTCCACAGCAGTGCTACTCCTCCGTAAGGTCTCCCTCGAAGTACACCAACCGATGTATCTACCGCAGAGGTCCCGGTGAAAGCAAAATCGTCATGTATACTGCCAAAAAATGCCAAGTCGTGAGGCATCAACCAAGTTTCTTGCAAAGCTAATAGGCTATTAAGCTATTAATTCGTTGTGCTTAAAACACTCCCACCTACCGAATGATCTTATGAAAACCATAGTTGTCCCGATAGTGAAGAATAAAACGGGGAATGTGGCAGATCTGTCGAATTATAGGCCAATTTCCCTGGCTACTATTACAGCTAAGGTGCTGGACTATCTGTTTGATACACATATGGCCAGTCCCATAAAATTGCATGACGCACAATTTGGCTTTAGGCCCGGTCTATCGACAGAAACTGCCATTTTGTGTCTCAAGCGGACCGTCCAGTACTATGCAGATAGGAAGACACCGGTCAATGCTTGCTTCCTCGATTTATCGAAGACATTTGACCTGGTGTCTTATGACATTCTATGGGATAAGCTGTACCGGGAAACTGATGTAGACAGTGCACTAACATCTTTGCTCAGGTACTGGTATCAAAACCAGACTAACCATGTAAAGTGGTCGGGGATACTATCTGAGGAGTACCGATTGAAATGCGGGGTGAGGCAGGGGGGAATAACCTCACCTCGCCTCTTTAATTTGTACATAAATCAGCTGATCGTTGAACTCAGCAACACAAATGTCGGGTGTCACACTGATGGGCTTTGTATTAATAATATCAGCTACGCGGACGATATAAAATTTTGATTGTATGTGTATACTATTCTTAGTCCCTTTAAGATATACTGTTTGAAGTACTAGAACTATACTTTTGTTATAACTGAAACGACACTGCAAATCAAATATTGAATAAAAAAAATAGGTTTAACCATCTTTAAATGTTTACTGTTGAAATCCTAAATAGTTCATGCGACCGACATATCATTATCTACTGCAAGCTAAATGGTTGAAGTGACAACATCTAACATTTCATGTACAGAGCTAAATGTATGGATCGACACTGGGTATGAATTTAACAAAGAGGCTAAATGTATTAAACGACATTCTTGTATATTTATAAGGTAAAGCTAATTGTATTAAACGACACTGGATAAGAATTTAACAAAGAGGCTAATTGTATGAAGCTACATTTCTATATATTTATAAAGCCAGGCTAAATGCTTTAACGTACGTTGCCTGTAAATTGTTGCTCCAGGAAAAAAAGTTTAAACGACTGCCTGGTATTTGGTAGTTAGCTTAAGTACACAGTTCCTAAATTTGTCAATATTTTGTGTCGCTTCATATATTGCAGTCCAAAATGGGCCCAAAAATGCGGTTGTATTAAGCGACAAAAAAGTGCTCCGATCGTCACCAAACCCAGCTCAAATGACGCAGAAAAATTCGCTGATTCCAAATATGTATAAAAGTCTATATCGCTCAGAGTGTCGCTTAATACAATTAGCCCGGAACCCGTCGATATGTATTATTAATAATAGTTATAAGTATGACGGCGCGTCTAAAGATTTTGCGACGCTGGACTTAAGGAGTTGGTTTCAGAACGATTGTGACAGCGTCAACTTGACGTAACCCCCAGTACTGAGAAGGCGGCCTCCTGTCAGAAAAACGCGGGATCGCGTCATCGTCATCGCGATTATGGATCGAAGCCGGCATTGATTAATTAATGAGTGAGATATTGATGATCATTGGGTATCCTAGCAGCTACCCTTGCAGTGCAGTGAGTTGGTTGATGTGCGCTCGCGACTCACGTACTGGGGGGAACGTTGTTTACTTCGTCAGTTCCTTCCCTAATATGATCAGTGATTTGTGATTATTCAGAATATTATTGTTTCATTAAATTACATCTCCTCGCCCGCAAACCTACGCATGAGAGACAATAAGATCTTCTGATAAAGACCACGTATTGCCTTTAAGTATATTTCATGTCATTACTAACACTATAGACTTCAAGGTCTGCAAATAAAGAATTATTTAATTTATTTTTTTATGGCTATCCTAATATTATAAATGCGAAAGTGAGTCTGTTTGTTTGTTTGTTATGATTTCACGCTTTAATGGCTGAACCAATTTGGATGACATTTGGCACATGGGTAGGCACATGACCTAGATTGGGACATAGAATACTTTTTATACCGATATTACTACGGAATCGAGAGTTATGTGTGTGCGCATAAAGTTTTTTGATAACTAGATAGTAACAGCTTAAAAATAACATCCACACGAGTTGTTCGGAGGTTAAGCTACGCTTGTCACGGTCGGTTTGTGGATGGGTGTCCATCCAATACATATAAAGACCGTTTGTGCCTTGGAAAGTGCGTTAAGCCGTTGGTCCCGGCTGTCATTCGCAGATCTTTGACAGTTGTTACGGGAAGAATGCTTAAAATTCTGACAACCACTCTTACCAAGGGATATCGTGCTACCCAGTAACTGGGTTGTGGAGGTCAGACAGGCTGTAGCTCCATGTAAAATACTGGTATTCGATGCATCCAGCTAGACTGGAAGCCGACCCTAACGTAGTTGGAAAAAGGCTAGGCAGATTGATTCATTCTCTAGATTTCCTCACTATGTTTTTTTCACAAGGGCTTCTAGACTAAAAAACAAGTATAATTATGTATTATTATGTTAAAAATAATAATAATCTACAGGTTAAAATATATACCGCAAATTCCAATAACTGCACTCACAAAAGTAAACAAAAGAGAGCGTTGATAAATGTCAATGCTGTCAACAGCGAGCGATCATAATAGTACATTATGATACGAGTGTGCTGTATTGGTCATTACCCATGAGGCGGTATTATTCGCGCGAGCCAAAGGCGAGCGCGATAATTTAGCCGAGTGGGTAATGAACAATGCGCACGCGTTTCATACGACGTTTTTCAACACATTTGCGAGGAAAGAAACCGTCTTGTTGTAAGAACTTATGCTACAATAACGTAACTTTAGAGAAATGATACATTTAGATTTATAAAGTTCAACTGACCTTTGTTGCCAGGTACTGACTATCCACTTCCTGTAAAAACGTTTCTACGTCGGTTCGTATTTTTCTTAATATGTAACCTGCAGTAACCACACAACATATACGATAACAAATATTTATGAAAAATGGCGCGCTGGATTTTTTTTCGGGTAACGATGCGCGCGCAAGGCACTGACAAAACCGCTGAACAGTCTACCATCACGTTCGGTCGGAGGTGGAGACAAAATTTTAAACTTGAAAAAATTAGATTTCGCTGCTAATTATTACTAATTATTCTCTATCGAGAGAGAGTGAGAGAGAAAGTGCGAATTTGGTCAAATGCAAAATACAGTATGGCGATTGTGAAAATTTTCTCATTTTTCGTCATGGGTGGCGTTTTCGTAATTTCCGATCATGCTAAAACCGATAGTGAGGTCAAAATGTTAATCCAAGATGGCGGCTGTGAAAATTTTCGTCATTGGTCTCGTTTTCGTAGTTTTTGATGGTTCTAAAGCTGATAGTGAGGTCAAAATCAAAATCTAAGATGGCGGCTGCGAAATTTTTGTCATGTTTCATCATGGGTTTCGTTTTCGTAGTTTTTGATGGTTCTAAAGCCAACAGTGAGGTCAAAATGTAAATCCAAGATGGCGGCTGTAAAAATTTCTCATTTCGTATTTTTCTCACCCATGACGAAAAATCAGAAAAAAATTTGCAGCCGCCTTCTTGGATTTACATTTGACCCCACTATCGGCTTTAGAACCATCGAAAACTACGAAAACGACACCCATGACGAGAAATGAAAAAAAAAATTACAGCCGCCATCTTGGATTTACATTTTGACATCACTATCGGCTTTAGAACCATCGAAAACTACGAAAACGACACCCATGACGAAAATAAGAAAAATTTTGCAGCCGCCATCTTGGATTTCCATTTTGACCTCACTATCAGCCTTAGAACCATTGAAAGCTACGAAAACGATACCCATGACGAAAAATGAGAAAATTTTCGGAGCCGCCATCTTGGATTTCCATTTTGACCTCACTATCGGCTTTAGAACCATCGAAACCTACGAAAACGACACCCATGACGAAAAATGAGAAAAATTTCGGAGCCGCCATCTTGGATTTCCATTTTGACCTCACTATCGTCTTTAGAACCATCGACAACACGAAAACGATACCCATGACGAAAAATGAGAAAATTTTCGCAGCTGCCATCTTAGATTTCCATTTTGACGAAATTCACACTTTCTCTTTCTCTCTCTATCGAATTAGAAAAAGACAGACGCAAGAATGAAGCCGCGTTAAAGAACTTCGTTCCAAAAACCTGTTTACTTTGTCACACTATATTAAGTCGCAATAAGAAAGACATGTCGTGCCTTGATAGTACTTACTAATTCCATACTGCCAGACTGCCATGTCATTACTCCGACTAGTAAATAGTTATCTATAGCGCACATTACCGCACTAGTGCGATTATGTAAAGAAAAAAGCACGTGTCTATAATACACTGCATTATGAACCTAAAAGCGGTTAAATAAGAGCCACTTTACGAGCAACTGTGTTGAAAAGTTAATTATAAATGTGGTGGCTAACGATGCGTACTTTTACCTCACTGTCGATTGATCGAATTTGAGTAAACAGCTACATTTCTTTTTTGTTGTTGTTTTGTTGATAAATTATATTTATTTCTATACAATAGCATTGTCACAATAGCATCCTGAAGGCTGTAGCGGAAGATACTTCGTCCGCTATAATGCAATTTGTGTGAAGACTGATTCCCTAAATTGATGTCTTTGTGTTTTTTCTGTTTCGGAGGTAAAGTAAAAGTAAGTAAGAAGTTTATTGTTACAAAATAATGAGAGCAATCAACCAGACTTTGGTACTTTTTCTCAGTCAATCTTCCTAGCCTTTTCCCAACTATCTTGGGGCCGGCTTCCAGTCTAACCGGATGCAGCTGAATACCAGTATTTTACATGGAGCGACTGCCTATCTGTCCTCCACAACCCAGTAACTGGGTAATACGATACCCCTTGGTAAGACTGGTGTCAGACTTTCGGACTTCTGACGACTCGTAACGACTGTCAAAGATCCACTAATGACAGCCGGGACCAACGGTTTAACGTGCTTTCCGAGGCACGGAGAAGTCTCGGTATGTAAAGATGGTCACCCATCCACTGACCAACCCCGGCAAGTATAGCTTAACCTGATGGATCGACCCGTGCGGCTTGTTATTATTTAGCCACGAGCTCCTCCCCTATATTGCCATCAACCGGACTTAAATTAACCTAAGTACGACTGGTTGTTAGACTTTCGGGTTTCTGACGACCAGTAACGACTGTCAAAGATCCAAGAATGACAGCTGGGACCATAAATAAACGTGCTTTCCGAGGCACTGAGGCTGATCCATCAACCCATGCGGTTGTCATTGACATAACATCAATATAGAACTTTAAAAAAATCCATTTACTGTCGTTGGAACCCATTTTTGAATACCAGTTTATTATTTTTGGCGTTGGATCCCACAAAACATTATTATGTATTTCCGTTAAATCCCACATTTGAAAAATGCCAAAGAATAACGTTTTTTTATCAATGAATCCCAAAAACTATTCTCGTTGGTTTTTAAGTTTGAATTTTTTTATATAAAATGTTAAAACAAAATATAACTTTACAGAAAGCAACTACAGCTACGGTGTATTATAATAAAATCAACTAAAATAAAAACCAATCAATCCAGTCAACTTTAACCACAATCAAAGGCAAACAAATCAATCTGCCCGCGAACACTATCGTCCACCGATTGTAAATCGTATCAATGGCCGACGATGTGTGCTGTCACCTCATTGGTCATAAAAAACAATTTCCTCCCTTTTCAGTCGTCGACGAGAGGAAATTGATTTTTACTGTGTTTATAATAGATAGATTATTAAGAGGGTTTACGTCGTACGGCATTTCATACAAACTTTCAAGCCCTTGTTTTTCGAAATTACTGAACCGATTTTGATGATACTTCATACGCATATGCAGGATACAAAAGTCTAAAAACTCAGTTAGGAACATTTTCGAAAAATTGTGTTACAGCCAAATTAGACCGATTTTCAATTTTCTTTAGAAACACGGATTTTCAGTTATCTGTTTTTAAATAAGACGTACGGAGACGTACGTAGTTTGCCGTACGACGTGAGAAATATTTAATTCATCCTCTTAAAATATTTGGGCTTCTAATAATGCACGTTTTTTTAAAAAGGCCCATTTATTTAATGATGAACGATGTCTTTTAAAATTTCTGGCCTTTTCTCACAGTTTGTCGCAGTAACTAAGCTAGGGAAGTTCGACCAAACGGGTTATGTCAGAACTATTAA
The DNA here is from genome assembly GCA_948150665.1 of Conistra vaccinii. Lineage (NCBI taxonomy): Eukaryota > Metazoa > Arthropoda > Insecta > Lepidoptera > Noctuidae > Conistra > Conistra vaccinii. The sequence goes on along the minus strand of OX411341.1, from coordinate 13,714,031 downwards.
TTATTTATTTATTTATTAAATACCAACTTAGGGCCTTATCACACTAGCGGTTTGCGAGCGGAGTGGGCGAGCAGCGAATGCGTCGCGACACACTGACACACTGACGCCACACTAACACTGTCTCACTGTTGCATGACTTGTATGCGCCGCGTGTTCGTTGCGCTCCCGTTCCGCTTTGAGGACGCTCGCAATCCGCTAGTATGATAAGGCCCTTATACTCACAGTTTGCACCACACATAAAAGTTAACTAGTTAGAACTATGATCAACCATGGCAAACCGAGTTGATCGCAGTAACTAAGCTGGGGCAAACCCGTCCAAAAGGGTTAGGTTAGATAAAAACTGTGACGCGCGAGCCGAGTGCATTTAAAACTATGAGAACCCTTAATTATTTTAGTCTTTTCAACGATTTAACTAATTGCTGAGCATTACCAAATTCAATTTGAAAAGCTTTCAAAAAGAACAATGCATTTTCCCATTTACAAATAATCCACTGACAAAACTAATAACTCGAAGTCTTTGTTAGAAATGAAAGAAAAACATTTCTAACAAAGAGACTAACAAATGAATAATTGAAGTAGAAAACTTAATCAAGAACAAACAATAAACAAGATAGACTAAAGGCCAGCGCACACCAGCGAACGTGGGACGACATCGAGGAAGATTTGCCTAGGAACATCCCGCGGCATCCCGCGGTATAGCATTTTAGTGGTATGAGGAACAGGGTGTAAAGTTCACTCATCCACCATAGAAAAGGGAGGATCTTCCAACCAGACGGGTGTTATGTCTGGCGGGCAACTGCCCGTATAGTTGATTTCGGATAGTCTTATCTATGATATTCGCGCGGTAAACTCTGTGTGACGTCATGTCTTTGCTGCGTAGTTTGTATGTGGCGGTGTAACCGCTACAGCATAATAAGTATTTATTGTTCCCACCGCTGTGACACAGGCCTCCTCTCTGTGAGAGGGAGGGGCCTTAATCCGCCATGTGGGCCCAGTGCGGGTTGGTAAATGTCACAAGTCTTCGAATTTTTTGTTCTAGGACATGCCGATTTTCTCACGATGTTTTCCTTCACTGTAATGTGGTGATGAAATGAAATACACAAAAGTAAAGTTCCTATGTTCGAACCACAGAACATTATTACTCAAGAGGGTTCGAACCACAGAAATTGTATACTCAAGAGGTTCGAACTCAGGAGTCCTACAAGTCATAAGTTGGGGCGGCTGGCACTGCTCGCTCCCGCGGTATGCCACAGGAGAAATGCGGAGTGCATCCCCACTTAAACTGCCTCCCCCGCGATCGTATGCTAGCGGACTCTGGCATGCCTTCGCATCCTACCACGGTATGCTCCGGCGTGCTCTTCAATACCGCAGAGAGAAATCCCCTTTGATGATCCGCACTCGGTCTCTGAGCTTTGGCATCCATATCTTGTTACCATTCGATACGTACCAATTCACGTTGGTTTTAAAATACTCAGCTCTGACGTCTGCCGATGTGCGCTGGCCTTTTTTGTGTATTTAATATAACAAATAAATAATTAATAATAAACACGTACTAGGAGATGATATTTATTGTGATGACTGTATTCATTATTAATATTAATAATTGTTAGTATCTGACTTTGAATTAATTGAGTTTCTTTTAATATGAACAACTTGTACTCATCATTCTCCTGCCCTTATCCCAATTTATTTGTGGTCGGCGCAATATGTCTCTTTCATCCATACTTCTCTATTAGTCGTCATCTCGGTAGTCAATTTTCACACAGTCCTTTAATCGTTTCTTTGGTCTTCCCCTACTCTTAAATGCATTCACATTAATACAAAAAACACTATGCAGAATGAAATTTAATTCGTTGGCAATCTCTTAAGAGGTCATTGTACTCATCATTATGAACAACTTTCACTATGAGACCAACCCTGAAAACGCTTGTATAATGAAAAAAATATATCCGTTTTATACACTTATATTTATTTATTTATTTGTTAACATAGGTAATGCATTACAGATCGTATATTTGGTGAACAGAGCGCTATGTTATGCCAGGAGGCGTACAAATATGTTGAGCAGATTTAGCTATGGATTACAAATTAAAATGCATATGCATGCATAAATGGTATTAAATTAGGAAATAAATGAACAATTACATATTAAATACTCCCATTATGTCAAACCTAAATGAGGAATTATTAAAATGTCAAAAAAAAAGTCTATGTCAAGTAATTAAGATGTCAAAATTATTTAATGTCAATATTACTTAATATTGACATTAAATAATTTTGACATCCTGTACCTGTAATTCTAAATAAATTCGTCATTTAAGTATTCGTCAATAGTATAGTAACATTTATCAATTAAGAACATTTTAATTTTTTTCTTAAATTGTGCAATATTTAATTTTTTTATGGGGTCTGGAATTTTATTATAAATGCGTGGCCATACCCAGGACACTTTTTTTTACTAGTGCAGTTTTACATTTATAATTACTTAAAGAATTTTTGTACTGATTACGAATTGGAACATTTCGTACCATTGTAATTTTTTCAAAAAGGTTGGGATTAGTTTTGACGAAGATACAAATTTCTAATATGTATATGCCGGTAGCGTTAGAATGTTTAATGATTTAAAGTACGGTGCACAGCTGTCATCTGTTATCAGACCACACATGGCTCTAATGCACCTTTTTTGTGCTTTGAACAGTAATCCCTTATCCGAGGAATTACCCCATATATTGAGTAGATATGTATTGCAATTTTGTGTGCAACAGCAGATATTTTTAAAGTGAAAACTTCTGTAGCGGCGTTGTGCACTTTTTTGGGATGGGTAAAAATTGTTAAACTCTCGTCAGGACGTGACCGTAAGATCCGTTGCCTAGCAACTGACAAAGTAAATATCAAAATAAATAGTCTTTGACATTACGTAAAGATTGCGGGGTAAGAAATTTTACCCATATTAATGGGTAAATAACCCTTCCTTTGCCGTAGTCGGGTAAAAAAGCAGCTAAGTTTTCACTTCTGCCGGCATTCCTGGAGTGCAACCCGTATTTTTTTTTAGATTGTTCAGAGTTGGTCAGCACTCATGACAAAAGATTTAAAACAAAAAGAAGATAAAATAAATAAATATCGCACATGTCACATAAAAAATCAAGCTTGTATTCCCCGAAGGGTTCAGCGAACTGGCGAAATATGGGTGTACTATAGATTCATCTCTGTGCACCTATACGAGTAGTACACCCACATTTGGCCAGTTAAGTTTAGGTCCCATGTAATAGGGGGCAAGCCTATATTGAAATGCGTAATGTAAATTATTTTATAGATCATAAATATTATTGTATAGATTCTGATTTTTTCTAACTGAACCGACAGCTTTGATGCTGGAGAGTTTGTTGCGCCACTTCTTCTTCCCAGCTAAAGCACTAGGAAGTGGTGAAGGGCGGGCGTTTTTGGGGGACTGTCTTATGTAATTTTGACATTCGAAAAGTGCTGATTCTCAGCCTAGTTTAAATAAATGATTTTTGAATTTTGACTTTTGAATTGACATCAGCCGGCATAAATCCAGACTCCGGGCTGCTACTGAGAAATCCCAGGTGGAAAAACCCAATAACACTTTGCCCGACCCGGGAATCGAACCCCAGGACCTCATACTCAGCAGTAGCGCTTGAAGCTGTAAAGTAAATAAAATAAGAAGACAAAATACATCTACCCTCTCCTCACGTAAAACTTTAATTCAGTTAAAGGCACTTACAGGGTGTTTTAAAAATAAAAAGAGTGGCACAAAGTACCCGCGGCGACACTGACAAGTGCCAAGCGACCACTACGTGATGTACTTACAGTTTATAGAATTAAAGCTCTTCGTAAACGAAATTGTTGGGTTATATTATAAACTAACAAAGCATAGACTTTTGATATTGTTTAAAAGAAGACAGTTTCTTATTTAGACATCTCGATAAAAGACATTTTGATAGAGCGAAGTGGAAGAGAAAGACCAGGAAGGCTGACTCCACCACCATGTGGGAGACATAGCCAGGAAGAGAGAGAGATAAATGACATTTTGAGGAAAAATAAAATTTTACGATATTGTATAATTTCTGGATTTTGATTGACATTAGTTTTAATGAATTTATATATTGTAAATGATTTTATTTTTTTAAATGAATATAAAGATTTGATTGGCTTATTAATTTATTTTACAATTAGATTTTATGCACTTATTTCAGTTATTTATTTTAGTTAAAATAATATTATTGTGGCATGTATTTAATCTATGATTACTAACATATTTTTAAGTAGTACTAACGTATAAGATCACTGTATCTCAGTTAAATAAAAAAATTATTATACTTTCGATTTTATTATATTTTCTATATCACTTATTTTGGAAATCCTCATATTTGAACATATCACCACAAAAATACACTCCCGGTCTCGAAAAAATACAATTGAGCCACCGTGCAATTTTATGTGGTATAAAGGACTAAAACATCAAAATAATGAAGAGTCAAACAAAAAGTTTTTTGCAGTCTTGATGCTGACATACTGGCCATCATTTTGGTGTCGACATTGTTCCGAATTTCGATCCCGTGGGAAAATCGGGATATACCTATCTTATATCCTAACCCAGATCAGGGTTTACCCATGTGCCAAATTTCACCCAAAACTATTCAGCCGTTTTAACGTGAAAGCGAAACAAACAAAGTCACTTTCGCATTTATAATAAATATTATAGTTAGGATCTTGCTACAAAGTCTTCCCTTAGCGAAGGAAGAAAACAATCTCAGTCCTTTATTTGATTAATACTATGAAGTTCGACTCATTTGAATAGAAATATCACAATGTTAGTTGAGCGAGCATTTTATAAACTACACTTATAAGGCATGCTACATAAGTGGGCATGGTTTCGGGTCGGCAAGCCTCGGTACGACCGAGTTTCAAAATCGAATGTCAAAATTTCAGCCGAAAGAAACTGCTGGACATAGCCATAGTCGCACCGCCACGTGCTTGGGGGAGGCTCCCCCAAGCACGTGGCGGTGCGACTGATTCTGTGCTTCCCGCATCCAGTGGATTCCTGCGGCCTTTACAAGGTTGTGGTAGGCCATCCAACGCTAAGCCACTCCAGAACCTTTGGCCCCATCGGCAGGACAGATATTCTGCGAGCAATGTGCTCTGCCCATTGCCACTTAAGTTTGGCAATTTTTCTGCTATTTCGGTTACCTTGGTTTTCCTGCAGATCTCTTCATTTCTGATTCGATCACGTAGGTAAACTCCAAGCTTAGACCTCTTCATTGCCTTTCAAATTCCAATCGAATATAATATATGTTCGGGATAAAGCCGCTCGGCTAAGCTCGAATTGTGACTAGTTGACCCGAAAGCGATTCAGCGATGCCAAAGGTTGTTTGCCGATTGGCACACTCGAATAAGCCGAATATTAGTTCTTGGATCGGGTCGGCTCTATTGATAAATAAATACTGACGAATGGAACGTGTCGACCCGAATGTGTCTAGCAACCCTAACTTTCTGAAGACGAACAAACTGTTGAAGTTGTTATGCTGCAGTAAATAAACTTACTCAGTTGACCTGAATTGCAGGAATCGATTTAGTTTTCAGTATTCATTACGTCAAGTTTAGAAGAAGAGAATGAAGTTTTTAGTAGTTTCAATAGACTCTTGAAAACTTAGTGATCCTTTATCAGTGTAAATCTAGTGATCATTTCTCAGTGACCCGGCTCATTTTATTGCAATTTAGTGCTAGACATACGCCTGTTTTAAATTGCTCCACAAGTTTTCGACCTCGTTTTCGTTTCGTGACGATAAAATTCCTGGTTTTTTTTTGTTGTTTTGATTTTGCTGAATATTTCCTGAGGCATTCTCTGTCATTATATACTTGTATTCTTTAAATCGTCAATCTACTTGGTAGAGGGTCAACCTACGAAGGACTATAGGTTGACCGAAACCGCTGTACCGCGCTTTAGGAACGCGTTGACGAATGAGCGGCCTGCACTGCCCCCCCGTTTCACCGCGCACATACCTAAGACAAGGGAAGCTTTCTGTGCCTACCTATTTACCTAGTACTGACAGGGAAATGGATCGTTTGGTGTCTTAAAAATTCTGATAATATTTTTTTATAATGTGGTGGCATGTACTTCGCCACATGTGGACTACGCATCAAATACCTGAAGTCGCACAAATCCTGCATCGCTGACACCAGTCTTACCAAGGGGTATCGTACTATCCAGTTACTGGGTTGTAGAGGTCAGATAGGCAGTCGCTCCATGTAAAATACTGGTATTCAGCTGCATCCGGTTAGACTGGAAGCTGACCCCAACATAGTTGGGAAGAGGCTAGGCAGATTGATTGATCGAATTCCCAGTTTTACATCAACAAGCAATAAGATTTGAATGATAATGTCACGTAGTCTCACAAAATAGAAACTAATAAAGTTCTAATACAGTTTTACTCAAAGTTAATTTAATTTAGTTAATGTATTTTCCTGGCGGTAAACGATTACGCTTCACTTTAGTTACGATTAAAAGTTGATAAAGTAATTATCCAACTAAAAGTAATTACGTTTTATCCTGATGTAAATGATCATATTTTTAGACAAAATATTTTATTGTAGGTACAGTGAAGGAAATTAATTGTTAAGCAAATTGACACCCTACTTTCACCATTTTTATCTTGTGTAGTTCGCGAACGAACTGGGTCGTAAGAGCGCTCCCACGGATAAACTACGCGAACTAGATCCCAGATCCATCGCTCCTTAGTTCGTTCCATAAAAATAGCGAGCATAAGTGAACTCGCGGCGCCGCCGGCGTCGTCGCCACCCGAGGTAGTCACTACTACTGCTCACTGCAGCGTATATACCATTCACCATTTTACCATCATTCATTCAGTTGTACTGTCGAGACATATGCAAGAGCAGTAGTATCTGCCTTTCTCTGGTTTGAGACGGGAGCTGACGAATTAAAAGAATGGCCTAGTTCGCTTAGGAGCTGTGACCTAACCCGAGCGCTAGAATGCTCGGTTAGGTCGCAAACTATTGTGCGCAAGACTAACCATTTTATGCAACTGTCAAATTGTGACAGTTCCGACCGAAAATTTATGTTGGCAGTCAATTTGCTTAACAACTAATGACCCTGACTTAACATATTTTTGTTAATTAACTTTCGTAAGATATTTATTCGTGTTCATACATAATTACGATTTTATTGTTATCCCGGATTTATTTCGGGATTAAGAGCTAGCTTGAGGAGCTCGTGGCTAAGTAATAACCAGCCGCACGGGTCGATCCATCAGGTTGAGCTACGCTTGCCGGGGTTGGTCAGTGGATGGGTGACCATCTTTACATACCAAGACTCCTCCGTGTCTCAGAAAGCACGTTAAGCCGTTGGTCCCGGCTGTCATTTGTGGATCTTTGACAGTCTTTACGAGTCGTCAGAAGCCCGAAAGTCTGACACCAGTCCTTACCAAGGGGTATCGTATTACCCAGTTACTGGGTTGTGGAGGTCAGATAGGCAGTCGCTCCAAGTAAAATACTGGTATTCAGCTGCATCCGGTTAGACTGGAAGCCGACCCCAAGATAGTTGGGAAAAAGGCTAGGCAGATTGATTTATTTCAGGATTCATTTATTATACACTTTTCGCGATGGATTACTTTACGGCATTTATGGTACATGTATAACATGTAATAAGCGTGTAATATTTGATGTACCGTCTGGTACATTGGCTAAATGATAAATTGATGTTTAATTCATAAAAATAATAAAACAAATATTACATAACATACATAATGGACCCCACGACACAGGGAATCCTAGTGTGGGGTCCAGGGAATTTGTAAAAATCTAGTACCTAAGGCTCCTATGTGATCTGATACTCGTTTTTTTTTTATTGTACTGTGTGTTTCTAAACTGAATAAACCTTTTTTACTTTACTTTACTTTTTACTATAATCAGCCTATTAATGTTCCCACTGCTCGGATACAGGCCTCCCTCCTCTCTGTGAGAGGGAGTGGGCTGTAATCTACCACGCGGGTCCAGTGCGGGTTGGTAGATGTCACATGTCTTCGAATTTCTCTCAAAATGGTAAAGGAAAACATCGTGAGGAAACCGGCATGTCTTAGAACCAAAAATTCGAAACAAATTTTATTTTTAATATTACTATAGTCCTCATCATATAAATTATAAGTTCATCATTTAATATTAAATATATACTTAAAAGAAAAGTATAAAATATAATTAAACCAGTAGAAACATTTTTTTTTTTAAATTAATTTTAAATTTCTAAATCTTTTTAATTCTAAAATGAAATCCTTTAAAGAATAAAATCCAGGGCGCATATTTAAAATAATGAAACCGATATTATTTTTATACTTTTTTATATTCCCCAATAATGTCTCTGTTTATTCCAATACGTAAAATAAACAGAAAATGTCGTAGGTACAATTCTGCCTAACCCTTCAGGGAAAACAGGTGCACTATAAAATACCAATACTTATTTACATCAATACAAAAACACAAGCCTCTACGAACCGTAGACCTTCGTAGACTCGTCTATAAACACAAGACTAAACAACAGCTACGAGTGTTCGTAGCAGCGTAGCAGCGTAGCGTGTCTACGAGATGTGTAGAGCTCTCGTGGACGTTGGTGTAGTGAAACAAAAACAGTGTGTTAACTTTGAATGTGTTTTTGTTTTAGTTTATTGAAATGTTTTCTGTATTTTGTTGACCTTTAGATAAATATTGGTAAAATAATAACGCGGCCTTTTAGTTTGGCACTAAATAAAATCGTCTTTTTATACGAATTTAAACCATGTTATTTGTTACTAAACATAGTCTTCTTAATGATTTTAGTTGATTAATTATGATTTCATTTATTTCATTTATATATATGTCATTTCAATATTTTTATAAAAACAAAAAAAAAATACATTCAAAAATGTAAAAAATTGTAGCCTACCGGTATCGGGAACAGGGTCCAAGCTACCGGTGGTCAGGGCTCCTGAGAGAGGAATCTCCTAACTATACGCGCCGTGTCCAGAAGTACCGCTATCTGGATCAAACCCATGAGCCAGCTGCCGTACGAGAGCCTCCTCAGGTGTTGGTCGAGGCTCTTGGCTATTATCAAAGTGGCCGTCACGCCTACCATCACAAATTAATATTATTATTTAGGGAAGGTATTTCGGTATCACCCAGTTGTTGGTTACGGAAAGTAAATTGCTAGCTTTGTATATAAAAAAAAACAATGCCATAATCAGAGCACCATAATTTTATTTTTATATTTATTTTAAATTTGTTATTTAAAATTCAATAAAAAAAAATACAATGTATTTATGTAAGTAATTTTAATTTTAATGTAATTAGTTAATTTAATTTAATAAATCATTTTTAATATAGTTTCACTGTAATACCTATGATCCAAAGTTGATTGAAATAAATAAATAAAATAAACATACATATAACATAATAAACTACAACATCGACAAACAAATTACATCGAACCGAAGAACCGTTTGATGTAATTATAACAACAATAGCGAAAGATAACGAGTAACAGGCTTTTTAATTATCTTCACTTAAAGTACCTAACAAAGTTACAAAGTACCGACAGTGGGAAGATTGCCACTTTACAATCAAATACAAGATGGATTGAAGAAAATTGGAAGGCAGCCTTCGAAGTTTTGTTCATCCTTGAATAATAATGATTCCATGATAGCAGAAGAGTGATAGCAGAAGAGTGATAGCAGAAGAGTGATAGCAGAAGAGTGATAGCAGAAGAGTGATAGCAGAAGAGTGATAGCAGAAGAGTGATAGCAGAAGAGTGATAGCCTAGTGGTGTGACCTTTGGACTGCCAAGTCATAGGTCTCGAGTTCGAACCCAAGGCACGCACCTCTGACTTTTCGAATTCATGTGCGTATTGTGTAATTATCACTTGCTTCAAAAATGGTGAGGGAAAACATCGTGAGAAAACCGGCATGTGAAGTCAAGTTAGAGGCCCATGGGCGGCTTTAAAACTCTGACACCAGGTTAGTCACTAATCACACGAGAAGAAGGAGTAGATAACAGACTGGTTTTGATATCAATTTGATGCTGTTTAAATAATGGGTTATTTTGTAAAAATCATCCGAAGGAATTCTCGCATTTAAAAACGTTAAAAATGTACTTTGACAATCAATGTCAAAAACTTGTCAAAAAAGTAGGTAAATTGGAAAAAAAATACAGATTAACAGTCAGTAGCAGAAACGAACTTCAACTTTTAAAGTTGTAATTAAATACTTATCTTCCATTAACTTGTTTTACCTATAGCAAAAAGCAACATTAAACTTTATTTGAATGGTTATTTGATGAAATTAATGAAATCATTAGCGTTAATGATCCATTACGTAATGGGGCATTAACGATAGGGATGCGATTAGCGATGTTTGTTTTTCAACTGGGTGTGAGATTCTAATGTCAGCAATTCAATTCAATAATCATTTATTTTCTCTTCACAAAGCTGACTTAAAGGTAATGCGTACAAAAAAATTCTCGGCTGTATTCCACCTTTGTGAGAGACTGGTGCCTGATATAGGTTTTTGGGATAACCTGTGTTACAGGTCACCAGGCCCCCTCCACGGCTAGAATAGCTAGCTTTAACTTGATACCGTGCAAGAGTCTAATAAGCAATAGAATGGTAACGTTTTAAAAAATACGGGAATCCCCCTCTTTTATGAATATATGTATACTTTTAGGTATGTTGCGGCGTCTACATTGCCACATGCGAACTATGCATCACACTGACGTCACGCAAAATCCTGCATCGCGCAAACAGAGTTTACCGCGCGACTAGCCGAATAGCAGCAGCAGTAGCAGCCCTGGATTTGTGCCCGGTTGATGACAATAGGCTCGCCCCCTATCACATGGGACTTAAACATAACTGGCGAAATGTGGGTATACACCTCTGCCTAACCCTACGGGGTATACAGGCGTAATGTTATGTTAAAGCCAAATATTATGCTTGTTCTAGCAAAACTTTTGTTGCCTATTTTAAATGATTGTTTCACTGTTTTACTTGCACTGTGGTCATAGTGTTATAATGAGATGTGTCGTATTTGCATACCGGGGAATATTTATTGCGCATACTTTAAATAACATTGGAGTATTTTCGTAAAAAATTGTATTTTCATCGTTTTATAGAATCCATATGAATAATAACATGAATTATTAATGTGGATGCAAAGTAAAATTAATGTAAATATCCAATACTTTTTTGTAAATTAATCGTTACAATTGCCAAATTGAAAAATATGATTGGTATTTATTCAGATTCAGATTCATTTATTGTAAAACATAGGTACATTATAAGTTCTTATTTGGTAATACATTGAGGGCGGTATGTTTTGCCTCTAGGGTGTACAAAAGTAGTGATGCATGCAATATAATTAAAACAAGAAATTAATATAGATTAGGTATATGGACTACAAATATTTTTCAATCACAGTGAACAATATATTAACAATTATATTTGTTACATGAATGTTCATGTTTTTCTGAATTGGATTTTACAAATATTTTTCAGGATTAAATATTTCAGTTTAGTAGGTACAGGGTGAGTGAAAAAATGAGCTAGCACTGTACTAAACTAAATAGTGATTAGTGATTGATCACGAGTAAGTTTAGTAAGTCACGATAAATTTGGTACCTACTAAGATCCATAATTATAAAAAGTTTTTTGCCACTGACTTTAATTAAAGTATTTTTTTTTGGGAGTCGGCTGTTTGTTTTTGTATTTTTTTTTATGGTAGCTCACAGCAATTCGTATACCGCTATGTAACAACAGTGACAGTAAGTATTATCATCAAGATATTCAAAGTGGATATACGTATTATCGAAGCTAACTCAAAAACTAGCCAAGCAAAGATGATAAATTTTTATGGAACCACCGTGTAAGCTTCTTTTAGCAAACGAAAAGAGAATTTCCAAAATGGGTCCACAATTGACGACAATATCGATAAGCTTAGACATATATGTGAGCAAAAGTGTATAGAATACTCTCACTCATCTCTCATTTTCATAATACTCATCCTAAAACACAATAAACGACGTATATTTAGTAACTTAATCTTAAACTGTTAGTCATAAAGAACCTTGTAAGAAATCGGCTCGTGTTTAGCCTCCCAACGAGGCATCCTCAGGATGACGATTGACTTGTTGCGAACCCGGACACGACGTGTTGCCACGCCAAGTGCCGAACGCAGTATGAGACACACCACAGGACAACCCCACTTATAAAAGATTATTAAGTCGTCAATTGTATTTTATAAATGATTTCCGCAAAGTTACACCTAAGTCAATTAACTCAAATACTCATTCTGTTAAAAGCTAATTGTACTCAAGACACATTAGGAAAAACCTAAAATTTTTACTTGGAACAAAACCAAAGTTTGTTATCACGTAACTTTTTCGTATATGTAAGTAGTTACTATCTGAAAACCTTACCATAACTCACTGCGAATTCAGCAGCCATTTATTATCATGAAAAAAGCGTTACAAAAAGCCTCTTTTCACAAATACTTTGAGAACGACCGGCTGTAATGGTGCACGTAATCGGCACATATGATATATATCTACCTTCATTCATTGACATTATATACCTACAATTCTAATATCAACTATTTATTAGTGGTTTTGTGGACAAGATATTTATTCAGATTTGTTACAGTTGTAATGGTAGCCAAGCCATTTGGTTTAAATAGGTTTCTATTTTTATTATTTTATTGGTCCTATATCCGCTTGACTGTCACTAATGAGACACAATAAAATTTTAATTGTTATCGAGCAGTATTTTTTTTCCTATTCTGCTTCCATACAGGGCTAGATAATGACAAGAAAAATTAATATAATTTTTAATTTGAACGTACACCGTCAAATAAACAGACGAGTAATCACCATACTACGTTTATATGGAAGAATGATCGACTAGCGTACCCTTAACAGTAATTACCAACCACTGCACTAAACAATTGCGGTATTTCCAACATCACCACAGGCACAGATATTATAATACCCACAGGCCACAATGCAGACAATACCACAGACTAAACAGAGGTATTTAATTTTACTTAATCCTGTTGCCAACTAAAAGTCTCTAAAGAGGTATTCTTACTGCGGTAAAGTTTCAAAGACAGCCCAGATAGTTGTCAAAACTATTTTGGATATAATTTCAGAATCCCTACTTTGTAAACTTGAGGATCTAAAGCGCAGGCCACACCGCCAGCTAGCGAGCGGGCGGGCGAAGCGAACGAACATCGTTTCACCTCTTTACATACTTCGGTTCACACCGCGAGCTACCGATATTTCGCGTAGTTTGTATAGTTTCCTTCGTTCGCTTCGCCCGCCCGCCCGCTAGCTGGCGGTGTGGCCTGCGCTTTAGTATTCAAAGGAATGTCTTTAAACGTACCTCAAATAATTCCCGTTTTGCGCTTCTAAAAAATATTTATAACACTCTAATATAATGATTGCGCCTCTTTCTGTGAACCACAAAATAGCCTATTTTAGGCTGCCTGTCCACTGGAGCGGAGAGGAGAGGAGAGGAGTGGAGCGGAGATGTGCCAAAATTAACCAATAGAATCGCACCTCTGGAGCGGAGTTTTGATTCTATTGGTTAATATTGACACATCTCCGCTCCTCTCTTCTACTTGGATGTAGCGCTCACCAACTGTCGAGGTACGAAAAGCTTTTAAAATGTTTTAAAAGTGTCACTCATAAGAAGGCCAATAAGTTTTTAGAGAATCAATTCAATAGAGAGGGGCTGGGATCGTCACTCACTGGACGCCTGAAGGAGGACATCGCCGTCGAGGCAGACCGCGGCGAACGTGGTGTGACGATCTTATCGTGTTTGCGGGGCCAAGAGAGATTCGGAAGGTAAAAGGGGAGGCCTTTTCCCAGCAGTGGGACACTATACAAGCTAATAAAAAAAAACAATATATTCCGTATTCAAAGATACAAGATACCTACCTAAAATTAAAAGTAGGTTATGAAGCTAAAAATAAACCTTTGAAGGTCTTAGTTTAAAGATCAAAATTCTTCTTTTGTTACAAGTCTTTGAAACCGAGTTTCGAGTAAGTTAAACACTTAGAAAACTAGTTCCCAAGTAGGATAAACATTGAGAAGATCCAAAACTAAAACGCGACTATTGAAAAATCACGCAAAGTATGAAAAAAGAAAATATTTCAGACAAAAATCAAGACATAATTACAAAAATGGTCAAGGTAAAGCCGTCGTCGCATGCCATTATAATTTTGAAGGTATATAGAGGGCGCCATATTGATTATATTTTTGTGATTTAATGTGATGCCACGTACCCACCAGCAAACGATCAAGACACTTCCAACTATACCTCATTTGTCAAATTATGATCAATCAATCTTTCTAGCCTTTTCTCAACTATCTTGGGGTCGGCTTCCAGTCTAACCAGATGTAGCTGAGTATCAGTATTTTACATGGAGCGACTGCCTATCTGACCTCCACAACCCAGTAACTGGGTAATACGATACCCCTTGGTAAGACTGGTGTCAGACTTTCGGGCTTCTGACGACTCGTAACGACTGTCTAAGATCCACAAATGACAGTCGGGACTAACGGTTTAACGTGCTTTCCGAGGCACGGAGGAGTCTCGGTATGTAAAGATGGTTACCCATCCACTGACCAACCCCGTCAAGCGTAGCTTAACCTGATGGATCGACCCGTGCGGCTTATTATTACTTAGCCACGAGCTCCTCTGTCAAATTATGATCAATAGTTTAGAAATTATGAGGTAACAGATGAAGATACATACATACATACATACACATACATACCCGTCAATCCTTTTTCCTTCGCTGTAGTCAGTAAAATATAACAGCCGCACGGGTCAACCGAAGGTTAAGCTACGCTTGCCGCGGTCGGTTTATGGATGGGTGACTATCTATTACTTATTGAGACCCCTCCGTGCCTCTGAAAGCATGCTAAGCCGTTGGTCCTGACTATCATTCGTAGATCATTGACAGTCGTTACGGGTAGAAGCCCAAAAGTCTGACAACCAGTCTTACCAAGGGGTATCGTGTTACCCAGTTACTGGGTTGTGGAGGTTAGATAGGCAGTCGCTCCATGTAAAATACTGGTATTTAACTGCATCTGATTAGACTGGAAGCCGACCCCAACATATTTGTGAAAAGACTAGGCAGATTGATTGAAAAATTGAGAAAGACTGACAAAAATGAGAAATCTAATCAAAACTGTTTATTCCTTGAACGTCAAAATACAATTATAATCTGTATTTTACTGATATGAAATAAGAAAAATATGGACCCTAACAATACGAAACGCATAAAAAATACCAAAACGAAACATAATTCTAAGCCCCCGATACTTACAAGGGACAAAATCTCCCAGATATTCATCAGACCTTACGAAAAAAAAAATGAAACTTGACAGGGATAAACAAAATGGCGGATTATTCAAGTAGATATTATTTATGGAAGGAAAAACCCGGAGCCGCGGGCAAGTCACGGGACTTGTAAATATTTTATTATTTGAATGGGAACGAACTCACTGGCACCCTCGGAAATAATTTAGCTGCGGTGCTCTGTAAACGGTGGAAAAAAACGAGTTAATTTAGTTTTAGGAATTTATTTTTCAACATTTATCTTGTCAACTTGTATAAAATTCTGCTTTTTATTTTTATATTTTACTTGCTTTTGTCGAAAGGTCGAAATTATCCCACGGGAACGTACTACCGGGATAAAAAGTATTATATATCCTAATCTAGGTCATGGTCTACCCATGTGCCAAGTTTCATCCAAATCCGTTCAGCAGTTTTTTTTTAAATTACAGTTAGGATGCAAAGACGTTGTTACAGTCATCAGAAAGATCAATTTGCATAAGAATATTAGTAACGAAATCGTGTAAATTATGTGTGCAGTGTCTGTGGTCAAGACAAGTGGTAAAACCACCTGTCTCAGACCCAGAAGTTCCGGGTTCGATTCTCAGCGGGAACAATAATTTCTGCTCGGTTTGGTTCGTGGTAGGGCTAAGTCCTCCCGGCTAGCTTGCACCATCTTATCAAAGTCTAGCTGTCAGCTTGTTAACAACATTGTTGTGATACGGTAGTTAGAGGAAAGATAACCAGTTTCTCTGTGGTTGTTTAAAAAAGATATTATACCTACGCGAGACACAAGTTTTTATCACACATACTTAAACAGAAAGCATTTATTTCAATAAAGGTACTTTTGAATTGTTAAAGTGTCGGTCAGTTAGTCAGAAAGTTGAAGCTAGTTGCCCATTCCAAAACGTAGATCTGTATGGAGAAGAAAGGGCAAGAAACTCCAAGGACACTCTTTTAAATCAATATATTACAAAATCTGGGTATGTAATTCTTGTTGCTTCTTTAAGTGATAACAAAGGCAAAACTAAAACAATTCAAAATATCTGATTAAAGATAAGAGATGACAAGTCTTAATTGACGGCGCCTGGTCACGAACATGACGCGTGGATCAGCACCATCCAGCAAAAAAAATTAAGGGAAAACAAAAATCCCTCCTTAATAACATTAATAACTGTTAACTTTAATAGTTCTGACCAAACCATTATTCTCTCAGATCAATTTGAAGGATGATGAAGGTTTTCAAGACGACAAGAGACATTTTTTCTTATATCACTATTTTCTTAGACATGTCGCAGTTACAAGAAAAACATGTTCTCTCTATTATATCGTTGATAAGTTTTTGTAGTGTTGTCCTTTCTTCTCATGACAGTGAGTCGTCTGAGAGGCTCCTAACGCATGATATATTGTACCTATTAAGATATTACATTCTCTTGTTTGCGAGATGTTTGTAAATGTACAATTTTTTGTTGTTTTTGAAATTTTTCTTGGTTAACTTAAGTCCCTAAAATAATGTACGTAATTAAAAAAATAATTAATTGTTAGTACCAACAATTTACAGCACACTAAATACGAGAAGTTAGTGCTTTTATTTCTCAATATACATTTTTATGTTTGACCAACTTTATGTGTCAACAATTTGCAGCAACAATAAACAATATTCTACAAATTATAATTATAGTATGGGCTCCATCTATTGTCAAATGCCTAAAAGAAAACTCACAGCACAAAAAAGCGCCATCTATGTAACGTTCATCGAAACTCTTCAAATCACAAAACTGACGATGTCCATTTTCCGCGTGTTTCAGACAATGTGTTCATATAATAGTGCCGGAAAATTCCGATAGATGGCGCTGTTTTAAAATGATGAAACTTACAAATGTTAAAAGAAAGTTCGCTTTTTTTTGCTTATTCAGTATTGTTATAAATACCTGTGGCAGTATTGGTCTGGTTTTCTTGGGCATTGTTCTTCTCTTCTTTGGCAGTTTTGGCTTCGGAACTCGTGTTGCATCCCATTTTTCGCACTTATTGGTACACTAATGTAAAATAGCGTCAAAAATACTAATTTGTTAGGAACACTGCACTTGATGAGGTTTTAGGAACAAACTTTCCACTATAACATAGTTGGCAGTCTGGTGAAGCTCTCGTTGAAGTAGGTAAATCTGAAACAAAGAGAGACATAGATTATAATAGGCATTTTTATCAATAATAAATTATTAACGACTGGTGAGCGTGGTTTCATTGGTTTGATCCCCATGCCCTTCAGGAATTTAACAGCCCAGAGTGTACATTTATGCCTGGTTGAGGGCAATAGGCTCGCCCCTTATATCGGGACTTAGCCCACGTACGCACGGACGTGTTTTCGCATATTGGATTTTCGACAGTCTGCTTAGCGCCGAGAGTTGAATATTCAACATTGTATTTTCTTGACGCGCTGGGATACGCGCTGAATGCGCTCTGTTGGATTCTCAACGCTCGGCTCAATACCGAGAGTAGAAAATCCAGTGAACGAAAAAATATCGTCCGTGTGAACCTGGGCTTAAAGGGGTGATGTTAGGGCATGTAATGTAAATTATTCAGCCCATTATTATTGCCCAAAGAGCAGGAGTCTGAGGTCTTCTTAGACAGAGGAAAGAGCTTTTTCACCACTTTAACCCAACTAATGTTGGTGATCTTTGCGAAATATAGCCTAGGTTTCGTCATGCTTTCCTTCACTGTCAGCCCACGTCACGTAAAAATATCGAAGGAGGGATTTTATCGCGCACTGGATTTTCAACTCTTTGTTGAGCCGAGTATTGAAAAAACACACTGTTGAATTTTCAACTCTTGGCGCTAAGCATACATACATAATCAGCCTATTAATCTTCCCACTGCTGGGACACAGGCCTCCTCTCTGTGAAAGGGAGTGGGCCGTAATCTACCACGCAGGCCCAGTGCGGGTTGGTAGATGTCACAATGTCATCGAATTTATGGTTCTAAGACATGCCGGTTTCCTCACAATGTTTTCCTTCACCGTTTTGAGAGCAGTAGTGATGAAATTATTAATACAAAGTAAAGCGCCTCCTTGGGTTAGAACCCACGACCTACAACTCGTAAGTCGGGCCACCGCTGCTCTCCTTTTATTTGCGCTAAGCAGAGCGAAGAAAATCCAGTGAACAAAAAAAAATCGGCGCGGGAAAAAATCGCCCGTGCCAACCTGGGCTAACTCCGCGTCCTAATCAAAAACATCGTCCATTCACTTTTCGTTCGGTGAACCGGAACGCATAGTCGCGCCACCAGGGCCCTGTTTAATAAAGCTGACAATTCGATATATATGTCAAAAACTGTCAAAATTGTAGAATTGTCGCGCTTAGGCTGTTTAATAAAAGTGACAAATATGTCAATAATCGACAGGTGATACCTTGACATATTTGTCATTTAAAAACGCGTTTAATAATATATATTGCGAATTTTCCACCATGACAATTATGTCGCCTGTAAGTTTTATTAAACAGAAAAATGGTCAAATTGTCACTTTTTGACATATGTCGGACTTGTCGGATTGTCAGCTTTATTAAACAGGGCCCTGATAGCGCCTTCCGTACCGTTAGGACGCAGCCTTGCCCAGCTAGGAACTCAATAGTACCTGTGCGCGTGGTGAATGAGATTGACTAAATGTTTAAAAGTGCCTAAAAACTATTATAAGAAAATGTCAAGTAAGGCTTTTGAACTCTGAATCAATATTCATTTTATAACAGAATGGGTTTGAAAAGGTTAATATTTCGGTAGGTATGTACAAATACATTACTTAAAAGCGTTTATCCTAAAAGTTTGCAACGTCGCAAATAGCTGTCAAATATTTACCTGTAAGTATTGATTAATTTGGTAATATTACTGTATGGAAATAAGAAATGTGTCTGCCTAGCGTTTTCCCAACTATGTTGGGGTCGGCTTCCAGTCTAACCGGATGCAGCTGAATACCGTATTTTACATGGAGCGACTGCCTATCTGACCATCACAACCCAGTGACGGGGTAATACGATACCCTTTGGTAAGACTGCAGGTTGTCAGACTTTCGGGCTTCTGACTACCCGTAACCACTGCCAAAGATCCACGAATGACAGCCGGGACCAACGGCTTAGATTTCCGAGGCACTGAGGAGTCTCGGTATGTTAAGATGGTCACCCATCTACAGACCAACCCCGGCAAGTGTAGCTTAACCTGATGGATCGACCTGCGCGGCTGTTATTACTTAGCCACGACCTCCTCCGAAAATACAGTTTTTAGAATTTTTGTGTATATTTGGATATGAGATGGGTGTCAAAAAATTTGTTTAGTTTGAGAGACGCTTTGAAATCGCGATAAGAAAAAACTGCTGTTTAATAAAGTTTAAAAGAATATGTATTGCACGACTCTTAATGCGAAGCATTAGAGTGTGCTCTACGATCGAAAATTTTTTTTTGCCCCATTTCTGTAACTGTTTTTATTGTTACACTCCTGCTAGTACACATAACCTTCTTAATTTATATACCATTGTATAGATGATTAAATGGAGATTAATACTGTACTTTTTAACAATTGATTTAATGCAGCAGAAATGGAAAAAGCATCAAAATAGTTGAAAAAAAAATCCTGTCCGTCAATTTATGAACCCTGAAAACATTGTAGCTTGCGATAAAATCAATTAATTGAGTCAATTTTTTTTTATACATTCGTTTCAGCCGTAGAAGGAACCCTATTGACAATGGCTCTTTTATTCAAAGTAGTTTAATTATAATTAATAAAATACTAACTAAAATATAATATCTTTATCTAAATATTTCCAACCATTGCCTTGATGTTGCCTATTAAAATTTTACTTTGGAAAAGCAGTTTTTTTTATTGCGTTTTCGGAGGTGGTCAAATGGGTATAAACTAGTTGGTATAAAGCTAGTAAACTTCCAATTCCAACTACTTTTAATATTCAGATATTTCAATATTCATTTTCACCATGCCAATAACTTCTGACATTGCTACATACACAGTTCAAACGGACAATATGAATATTCCTGCTCCAAATGCATTTTCAAGTGACAAAGGTTTCAATTTCCAATATTCCGATATTTCTCGGAAATATTCGCGTGACGGCGATATTACTCGGATAACAATCACTCTGTCCAGCCTTTTCTGAACTATGTTGGGGTCAGCTTCCAGTCTAATTGGATGCAGCTGAATACCAGTTTACATAGACCGACTGCCTATCTGACTTCCAGTACCCAGTTACTAGGAAACACGATATCTCTTGGTAAGACTGGCGTCAGACTTTCAGGCTTCTGACTACCCGTAACGACTGTCAAAGATCTACGAATGACAGCCGGTATCAACGGCTGAACGTGTTTTCCGAGGCACGGAGGGTCCCGATATGTAATGAATGGTTACCCATCCACGTACCGGCCGTAGCTTATCCTCCAATCGACACTTGCGGCTGTTATCATTTAGCTACGGGCCCCGCGAGGACTTTGTTGCGCCACTTGTTCTTGTTGCGCCACTTTTTCTTGTTGCGCCACTTCTTCTTGTTGCGCCACTTCTTCTTGTTGCGCCACTTGTTCTTGTTGCGTCACTTCTTCTTGTTGCGCGACTTTTTCTTGTTGCGCCACTTCTTCTTGCACACTAGGAAGTGGTGAAGGGCAGGCGTTTTGAGGGACTGTCACATGTATTTTTGATGTTCAAAAAGTGCTTATTCTCAGCCTAGTTCGAATAAATTTTATTTTCAAATTTCATACTTCAAGATCTAAAGGTACAAAGTACAGGTGAAGTAAAGGTTGGACCACAGGCGGCAACACGAGTGGTTTCTATGTATTCTTATCTATTTCTATGAAAGTGATGTGTCGCTAGCTACGGAAGGTATTTCATAAAAAAACATAGATACCAGACACGTCGCCTGCAGTTGCCACCTGCGGTCGGCCACCTTCACTCAAACTAAATCCCAGAAAGCAGCTACCACAATACATAACAAGTGCATAAGTACCTATTAAAAACTAAGTACATATCACCTGGCACAGACCACACAATCAGAAGCATCCAATGTCCCTTGATGAGACATTGGAAGCAAGGGACGAACTCAAACAAAGGGGAGATCTGGCAGCTACTAATGAATCCTATTCATCGTAGGGAGGCAGGGGAGATTTGCACAAATGCTATATACATGACGCTTTTGTGTTTGTTTTTACGACTGTTATCGGTTTTCGATGTTCGTAAGGCTGTTTATCGTTTAGGGATAATATGAAAAGTAGTGTATCAGGAGCTGGAGAGTAGGTAATAAATTGTTAGTGCCGGGAATACAGCTCTTATCGCGAACGATAGTGGGCATTTGCTGAACTATATAATTATCTAGTATAAGTCCTGCCGATCTGTAGAAATGTCACCGTGAAAATATCGGTGACAGCTGTTAAAAGTGGCAATCATTTGGACTTGCCATACCTAAACAATTTGCGTGCATACCTACATAAATCGGGGACATAAGATGGCCGCCTTTCGTAGGGTTGTAACTGCGAGTGCAAGAGAGATAGCAAGCAACCGTTTAGTCACACAAACATAATTATATTATATGTGTCTCTGTTTTCTTATGCAACTCTTGATTAGTTAAAAAGAAGCAAAACGCTTTATGACCTGTGTTTGTCGATATGGTGGATAGATATTTGTATAACTATTCTACCTATAGTAGAATATGCCATCTCCATAGCTTTTCTCGTACCTCAATGATCCATAGCATGAGGTAGAATCACAGCTCCCTTCAAACACACTTCTCGGTGAGTTTTTACTGAATAGACCGGCTTCAATTAAACGGTTTTCAATCGTTTATTTTAACGTAGTCTCGACAGAATTGGGCCTATCTTTTAATCGTGTCATGGTTCCTGGTAATTCTCGTCAGCCGTATACGCACGAACGAACAAGACATAGCAAACACGAACATCGAACACGTTCGTACGTAAATTAGCAAAACGAACACCAACACAATTTTATTTGTGTTCGCGCTCAACTTCTCCTCTCTCTTTAGTAGCCATGGATTCGTCACGAACAATTTTGACGAACACAATGTTTGATGTTCGTTAGCGGTACGCACATGCGAATAAACTGTTCTATGTTCGTGTTCGCCATGTTCTTGTCCGTTCGTGCGTACACGGCTTTTGAATCACCATGCAATCAAACAGACTTCGAATCTTATGACCAACTCGTTAAGAATACGATTTTGTTGAGTTTTATACGTCGATCTTTATGGAGCTCCTGGAAAAGCAATGAAACGGGTGACTGTTACAGATCGATAAAATCATTAATCTTTTTTCTTGTCAGCATGGGCTATTCAAGAATACCTCATTCTGTGGTGAGTTAATACCTGATTCCTATAATTTACGGGCCGTTACTGGATAAAATTAAGATTCTTGTGTAGGTATTTACCAATGCGAGCGAAACTAGCAAAATGTCAAAAGGCGATGGAAAAAGCATGCTAGGAGTCAAACTCAAAACAAAAAAAAGGGCAATATCAGAATCACAAAAATAAAAGAAGAAAAACGAAGGTTAAGGATATAGTGATTCGCATACATAACATACATAATCAGCCTTATAATGTTTCCCACTGCTCGGACACAGGCCTCTTGGTGAGAGGGAGTGGGCCGTAATCCAACACGCGGGCCCAGTGCGGGTTGGTAGATGGCACATGTCTTCGAATTATTGGTTGTAGGACATTTTCCTCACAATGTTTTCGTTCACCTGTTTCGTTTCGTTTTGAGAGCAGTGGTGAGGAAATAATTTACACAAAGTAAAGCACTTGTCTGGGTTCGAACCTACGACCTACAATACGAATCGCGGCCGTTACCACTGGGCTACTACTGCTCTAACTAATGAGTGATTCGCATATACCATTTGAAATGGGGCTGGAAAGGACACTTGCTTCGATATAAGACAAGAAAATGAAGCAAGTGTCTCTGTGGTACTCAAGAGATGGGACTAGGAACTGGGGGCGCCCAAACACAGGATGGGAAGACGACATCCGTCTAACCCTGGGTCCATACTGGACCAGAGTTGCTGAGGACAGAGCACATAGAGACAGTTGGAGGAGGGATAAGCAAAAAGGTACACTGAGCTGCGGGACATATTATGATTATCCAAATCTTCCTGATATCAAAAATGATGTACCCAAAGGTTGGAAATAAACGGCTTTATTATTATCTTTACCAATAATGAAGCAGAGACCTCATAGCTGAGCATAGTAGACCCTCCCATATGGAAGTAACTACCACAGGTAAAATAAGCTTACGAATCTATTTATACAATGTCGCCCAAGCGCATGTGACCGCCCGTAATTTTCTGAATATTCATGAAAAAATATCGAAAATAAACTTCAAAAGGGGGGGTCTATCTATAACATTTTTCATGTTATTCAATTTTTTATTTTTTAAAGATTTGCTTTCTGTTTTTTGACACATCTCCGAAGTTTATGGGTCGATTTGGATTCTGTTTATTATTTCCAAAAGCTTATGAGTTATTTTAACAGGTTAATTAAAATTTTAACAAAAAATTATCGACTACAAAAAAAACAACGGAATCGAAGTCATTTTTTCGGTAAAAAATTGTGTATTTATTTTAAAAAAACTAGTGAAAAATGTTATAGATAGACCTCCCCTTTTGAAGTTTATTTTCGATATTTTTTCATGAATATTCAGAAAATTACGGGCGGTCACATGCGCATGGGCGACATTGTATACCCAGTGTTGCAATAAAAAATTGCTACCATTCGTAGACAAAACTATTCGTTTTAATTTATAGGAACCGATCATAAGAGATTAGCACGTCAGGAATGTGTTTTGCAAAGCCGACTCCCAGCGTCACTCGTAGCATTTAAGGTAAAAGATTTTTTAAGTGAAAACTTCTTTAGCGCCGTTGTGCATTTTTTTTGGGATGGTTAAAAAATATTAATACGCGTCAGGACGTGACCGTAAGATCCGTTGCCTATCAACCGACAAAGTAAATATCAAAATAAATAGTCTTTGACATTACGTAAAGATTGCGAGGTAAGAAATTTTACCCATATTAATGGGTAAAACAAAACAGGGAAAACATACTTCATGAAAAGTGTTTAAATAAATGATTGATTTTTGTTAGACTATATTTTGAAAATAAATAAATATACTACTACAAGTACTACTAATGAATATTGTATGTAACCACATAAATTATAGTACTTTTATACTGATAAATAAAGCAATTCGTGCCAAATTATTCCCTAACCATTCCAAAATATTCAAAAATGCACAACGTTAATGTTCAAATTTTGACTTCTGCCGGCACTCCCGTCGTGCAACCCGTTGTTTTTTTTTTTATCGGTCTAGTAGTTTTGAGTATATCCATTGCAAACATACAAACAAAAAATCAAATAATCTCTCTTTATATATAATACTAGCTGACCTCTGCCCTGCCCAATTCGTTGGGCGGTAAACATAAATATATAGCCTATGACACTCACAAATAATGTGGCTTTCTATTGGTAAAAGAACATTCAAAATCGGTTCATTACATTCAGAAGTTACCCCCTACAACCTCACAAACTTTACCTCTTTTGAATATTAGAATAAAGAAGAAGAAGAAAAAGAAAAAGATAATATTAGTTTGGATCTCGTTTAGATAAATTGCATTGTGATAATAACATCACACACAAGTCGCATATATTATGCAAGTTCGTTATGACAATCTAAATTACGCGAATAGTTTTGCATATCAAATTGGGAATTGCTTTTGTGGTGTAGAGCGCGTCAAACTAGATAGTCTTGCAACAGCTTGCAACACTAAGATTATGTTATGATTATGCAGCTTGAGGGCGCTTTTCTAATAGGTACTATACGTGTTAATTGAAAGAATAGAATAGAACTCTCTTTATTCTGTACACCATACAAATTACAGATATGAATCGGTGAGAGGGAGTGGGCTGTAATCTACCACGCGGGCCCAGTGCGAGTTGGTAGATATCACATGTCTTCGAATTTTTGGTTCTAAGACATGCCGGTTTATTTACACAAAGTAAAGCGCCTGCTTGGATTCGAACCAACGACCTACAACTCGTAAGTAAGGGCCGTTACCACTGGGCCAGCACTGCTCTCGAAATTTTACATAGAGTGACACAATTCAAAATTCAAAAGTCATTTATTAAAACTAGGTTGAGAATCTGCACTTTTCGAACGTCAAAATAACATACGACAGTCCGCCAAAAACGCCTGGCGCCTTCACCACTTCCTAGTGCTTTAGCTGGGAAGAAGAAGTGTCGCAACAAACTCCCCAGGAGACGAACATGGACGGTCGCTAAAAGTGACCTTTTAAAGATAACCTTTGGATGGATTTAAGAAAGACAATACTGCAGGTTGGTAGCAGTGGTGGGCCAGTGGTAACGGCTCCGACTTACTAGTTGGAGGTCTTGGGTTCGAACCTAGGCAGGCGCTTTACTTTGTTTAAATAATTTCATCACCACTGCTCTCAAAACGGTGAAGAAAAACATCGTGAGGAAACCGGCATGTCTTAGAACCAAAAATTCGAAGACATGTGACATCTACCAACCCGCACAGGGCCTGCGTGCTAGATTTACAGCCCACTCCCTCTCACAGAGAGGAGGTCTGTGTCCCAGCAGTGGGAACATTAATAGGCTGATTATGATTATAAATACTGTATGTAGTCAAGAAAGAATAGAATACTCATGATAATATACTATACTATACTCTACAGAATACTACACATACATTACATAGACTGGAAATCGATCCCAACATAGTTGGGAAAAAGGCTAGATTGCACCATCTACGGCCGAACCCAATAAACTATTTTAGTAAAAGACAGATCGCTATTGATGTACAATTCTATCTGTCATTGAATGTCGTTCCATAAAGGGATGTTGACAAAAATTTTTAAGCTATTGCATAGCTTCTATCGCGGGCCTTGAGCGTGGAGACCTAATCCAGAAATTTCGTAACGGAAATAGTACCTAAGAAAAGAGTGTTTTGTATTGAAAATTATGTTTAACTGCTTGACAACAAAGTTCAAATTTACTTAAACGAATGATACGAGAGGGTTGTATTGAAAATTATGTTTAACTGTTTGACAACAAAGTTCAAATTTACTTAGACGAATGATACGAGAGTGTTGTATTGAAAATTATGTTTAACTGTTTGACAATAAAGTTCAAAGGAGAAAACCAAACTCCATAGAAACTTGGGCCCACCGTTACAGGGCTGGAATTTGGCCATAAATTAGAGCATTTAGGAAGGATTCACGACGCCAATTTTCACGTCTCCCAGCAATGGCCAAATTGGTAAAATCAGACAATGTTTACATTTTAGGTTATTTTTATTATTTGAGGTATTCAAATAAAAAATGATATTTTTGAGGCTTTGTTTGTTTCCTACGTTAATTGGGCAACCACAGGCGCTGTGCTGCAGCACTTGCAGCCTATCACGATGCGGTTAAAACCTCCTAGTAGGTACCCACATAAAAAGCGCTTAGCGGGTGATTTATCTGTATGATCTTACTGAAAACCTCAGCTGAAAACTATGTTTATTAGACAAGGCCCACTTAGAACACTACTGGCTTGCATTTGCTAATATTGTATGTATCTACTAGGGGATTTGATGCAATCACGGATTACAGTAATCTGAGATTGCAATAATATATTAAAGTAAAACACACCTATTTGTGATGAATCGTTTTATTCACCTTCTTCGTTAGGACTATCATTAGGTATATAATACAGTATCCAGAAATTGTGCAGGAGGCAATTGAGTACCTACCCTGGTGCCGTGCCAACTAAGCCCAACTAAAATACCATAATTATGCTCGTGGCAAAAGAACGGTTGGTTGCTGTGTGTGGGCACAGCAACCAACCGTTCTTTTGCCAACAATACAGGTGCAATTATATCGGACTATAGCATCCCTCCTACTTAGGGAGCTGTCGAAGTGTCGACTAACATATAAACGAAACATATCCTATTAGTAATAGGATATATTAGGCTGGATTTTATTCTTCCTCTCAACATCCAGGTTGAGTCCGATGTTGACAGCCCTTGCAGCCACCGTTTACCTCTACACAGTTCTATTCATCGGTGTCTTTTCAGTCTGTTCTAGTCCATTTCCATCAAGAGATACAGCATTGGTATGATTTCAGCAAGCTTGGCAGATAGTCATTTTCATTTAGGTACCTGAAGCAAACAATCATGTGTCATTAGGTCTAGCACTAGCATTTAGCAATAAACATCTGATTGGCACATTTGGGTACTTAAACATAAGCGGCCTTATTACATTCCCACTGCAGGGACACAGGCCTCCTCTCTGAAAGAGGGAAAAATCTGTAATTTAACAATGAAGGTTCAGTCCAGATTGTAGATGTCACATGTCTAGATTGAATATGAATTTGTTGCATGCACTGGTATCATTTTATAAAATACAACTATCAACAGACAATTGAACATAAGCGATAACACTATTTAGTTTGATTACATGAAATAATTTCATAGTAAGTATGAAAATGTTGCGCTATAGATATATCGGATACTAACCGTTTGATGCGCGACCCATTCCTGTACAATTGAAAGAATCATTTCATCTTTCAGTCTTCGCCTTCCCATTGTAATGCAGCGCGGTCCGTTGCTATTCCGTTAATGCACAGGCTCTTGATGTCGTTGTATCCAGTCATCCAGTCAAAAGAGCATTATACAGATCCAGTTTTCCAGCAAAGGTCAGCAGGAGTGGCAGGATACGGTGCCCAATGTTCAAGCGAGGGCAGTCTATGGCAATCAATTTCGGAGGCCAGTATTCGAGTAGAAGTCAGAAATAATAAATCCCGAGAAATACGGAAAATCATTAGCTTGGCGAATGACAACAATAACATGACATGACAGTACGAATACAATCATGACAATTGACAGACGTTGACATTGACATTTGCCGTTTACTAGTGCAATCCGTGGTGCAATTGATTTTATCGATTATTTACTTCTTTGAATGATTTTTTAATGGTGGTTACATTAAAAATCAATTACATTCCAGATTTTTTTATTTTACATTGATTTTAATACCTAAAAACAATTATATCAAAACAATGTAGTTCTATTTAAGGCAGTGTATAGAGTGCCACCAGTGGCACTCTATCCCTATCGGATAAAGTGCCACTACAGGCACCCTAGTAATACCGCCTCGGCCCGGCCAAAGTGCCGCAAGCATTGGATTGTCATTGTCACTGTCACTAAGTCACGTCACTTGTTATTTTGTTTGATTGTCGAGGTTAGATCGCTGTAAAACACCACATTCCCAAAACATTACATTCTCTTGTGCCTAAACGGACCCTGGCACTTCGCCGGCCGCTACCGCGGCACCGCTCGCTACGCTCGCTCGGCTCGTGCGTTGTGTGGTCACAGTTCTAACCTAACCTAACCTAAATAACAAGTGACAGTGACAATGCAACGCTTATGGCACCCTAGCCGGGCCGAGGCAGTGACACTAGAGTGCCACAAGAAACTCGCGGCACTCTATACACTTCGATTATTTAATTATTTGTAACAGTATCGATTTCTACGAACTCGATAATATTCTTAGGGTACGCTCTATTGATATAATGCCAGCGTTTGTGAAGTTAATGACGTTTGAAATAAGTGTTGTAACGGTTTACAAAGGTGATAAAACAATAAAATAGAAATCTACTTATTTTCTACACTTGGCCATTGCTAATGAGGCTAAAATTAAAATGGGTTAATTAAGAAAAATAGAATATTTTTTTGGTACATATCTCATTCGTGTAACGGTTGGGCCCAAAAACGGCTTTCTCCTTTACTTAGACGAATGATCCTTGACTATTAATAGTTAAATTAAAACCTTTTTATTAGTTTGATGTTCCCGGCCATTACGTTGTGTCAAGTTTTAAAAACTATAAATGTGAATAACAGTTCCTGTCAATGTCATCATTGCTATTTCTTGTATTCGGGTTAATATTTTACAATTGCGTAAGTTGATAAAAAATGCTATGCAATAGCTTCGCCGGGGCAGTCCCCGAGTGCCACACGTCTTTTTTTTTTTTGTCCGTCAGATAGTTTATTAAAAAATATTGGACACGTATTTTTTCGTCGTCACAAGCGCTACAGCTGAGCGTGAGTTCCTGGGTTCGATTCCCAGGTCGGGCAAAGTGTTATCTGGTTTTTACGTTTGGAATTTCTCAGTAGCAGCCCGGAGTCTGGATTTCTGCCCTTTGATGGCAATAGGCTCGCCCCCTATTACATGGGACTTGAACATAACTGGCGAAATGTGGGTGTACTATAGGTACATCTCTGCCCAGTCCTTCGGGGAATACTGGCGTGATGTTATGTTATGTTATGTGTATTTTATCGTTTTTTTTTCATAATCAAAATATTACAGCAATACATTGAGTTAAAATGTGGCAAGACGTGATGACGTCACTCCCCGGTAGATTTTGTACTGATTTGTGACGTAACGAGCCCTCTACTCTCTAACTTTAATGCGTTTTATCTAAACCATATTTTTATTTAATTTTGATAAAGCAAAAAATATGTGTCTAATATTTCTTTTATTATCTGACTAACGGACTAAATCGTTTATTTATTTTCCTCCGCCAACATCTCTATTCCATAAGATTCCTAATTCTCTGACAGACTATTGAAACGTTAAAACCATAAATAGATCGGTTTTTCTATCTCCAGTATGCCAAATCTGGTGATAGATAGGTAATTGGGTTTGGCCGCTAATCGACGTCACTCAATAATAAATTCGATTGACACACACGACCCTTACCTTTAAACACATTAGGTTCTTGGAACCCTTCCATTGAAAACCAATCGTTTCAGTGTCGTTGTTAAAGGCCTAAAATGTAAGTCTTCGATACTGTGTTGAGACCCAAAGCTATAAGGTTAAATTGAGGTACGTGGCAGAATAATAAATGTGAAGTGTTCAGCTTTTAGTTTCGTATATATAGTAAGAGTAAGGTCTTGGGGTTGTAAGAAAGTCCTAAAGGTATACCGTGGCTTCTGGCAACGTACAGGCAACTGAAGGAACATGGGTAGGTTTTAGTCAGTAAGAGTCTGACACGCCCTCGCGGTCCGCCCAGAGCGGGAGAAGTGATTCGATGTTTTACATACCACCCAAAAATAAATAAGAGGTAAAGGTCTTCTTTTCGTGTGGATATAATAGTGACTAACCTGGTGTCAGAGTTTTAAAGCCGCCCTTGGGCCTCTGACTTAGCTTAAAATTCCGTCGAGAAATATCTCTCAGGCATGCCGGTTTCCTCACGATGTTTTCCTTCACCGTTTTTGAAGCAAATGATAATTATACAATACGCACATGAATCCGAAAAGTAAGAGGTGCGTGCGTTGGGTTCGAACTCAAGACCTATGACTTGGCAGTCTGACGGTCACATCACTAGGCTGTCACTGCTTGTAAGAGGTAAGGTGACCGCTGACCGTTTCCTACAAAACCTAGAACTGTGATTGAAAATGTGTGTACAATATCGGTACAAAGTGCCTTGGAGCCTGTGATATTTGAATAAAAGGCAGTACCTCAGAGCGAGACAATTTAATTCTATTAAACCCGAGCTACATACACCCTGGCAGGTAACGTAACCATACCGCGATCTAATCGATCCCAACGCCATCTATCGAGCTAGCAGGTAGTTTTTGTACTAAATATTGCGTATGGTTGTGGAATAGCGTTGGGATCGAAAACACATTTATTGTTATTATTTCTACATTGAACAATGTGTTACGTAATTTATTAGTGTCCCGGTGTAAGTATCAATTCAGTCTTATAACTAGGAGGAACAATCAAAAGAATAAATATAATAATTATTTCTTTTGTCTTATTTCGTTCCAATAAATATTGTTTCCGAAAATGTTACAGCCCAGTGCAGAGAAAATTATTTATTTAGTTTAGGAACTGCATTAATAATTTCACTTGCAACATTTATTTAAATTTTTATTAAAAGGGCATTATTTTAATATTACTGTAAAAAATAGGTATAGGTAAAAACAATGAGAATTGAGGATATATAGTCATTGGGTAAAAAGCTAACCAATTATAAACTTTTTTTTAAACTGATTTTTCTCACACTTTATTATACGGGGTGGCAAGGACATCGACGCGAAGCCGATTACCATGGATTCAGTACATGATTCTGAACCCCCCCTGCGTTGAAATTTTTCGTCGGTTATTAAAAAAAAAAACAGCTGCTCCATACATTTTGACCGCGTAGGTATTGCACTTTTCTATGAAACAGCTGTTTTTTTTTTAAATAACCGACGAAAAATTTCAACGCAGGGGGGTTCAGAATCATGTACTGAATCCATGGTAACCGGCTTCGCGTCGATGTCCCTGCCACCCTGTATTACTCTTCTTAGTTCGTAAATTTTGTACATTCAAACTTAACTTTAGTTATAACAAAGTCTTCTTTAATAAAAAAAAACTAGCTTTTTATAAGACAAAGTTTTCAATGTCTGGACATTCAAAACTTTGTAATATAAAAAAGAACGTTAAAAGAGAAACATTCAAACTCAACCAACTACTATAAAAATGTTATAAAACTAGGCATCAAACGCAAGGACTAAACTTACAAAAAAACGTACAGAAGTACCATTTTTCATTTCCAGCCAGCGTCAACAATATTGGCGAAGAAAAAAGTGCAATGTATAATGGCATGAGTGATACGTAATCGTAAGTCTTATTGAACGTGACATTAATGACGAATTTTCTGTAACAAGCTTTTGTGTTTAGGTGACACCTAGTAAGTTAGCCATATTTCTTATTTCCGTACTATGATATTGCCAAATTAATCAAAACATGTAAATATTTGACAGCAATTTGCAACGTCGGCAACTTTTTAGATGAATGCTCTTAAAGGTTGGTCGCCGTAAAGTTGACAGCCCTCTGCTACATAAGCTGTGTATCGAGAGATTTGCCACGATAGCTGTACTGTTGAATTGTTTGCCAGCCACGCATTCCTGTGCAACTTGGTCGTGGGTTACAGAGCAAAATCCCGCCTAATTTTTCATACGTACCTACAGGTACACATGCAAGGAGCTCGTGGCTAAGTAATAACAGCCGCACTGGTCGATCCATCAGGTTAAACTACGCGTGCCGTTGGACCGTGGATGCGTGACTTTACATACCAAGACTCCTCCGTGCTTCGGAAAGTACGTTAAGCTGTTGGTCCCGGCTGTCATTCGTGGATTTTTGACAGTCGTTACGGGTCAACAGAAGCCCAAACGTCTGACAACCCGTCTTACCAAGGGGTATCGTATTACCCAGTAACTGGGTTGTGGAGATCAGATAGGCAGACTGGTGTTCAGCTGTATCCAGTTAGACTGGAAGCCGACCCTAACGTAGTTGGGAAAAGGCTGGGCAGATTGATTGAGGTACACGTGCGTAGTTTATCCGTTAGCTGCTGTGGAGCAGAGCACCAACTCAATTGACACCGTGCGTCCTTTCGACGAACGTGGAAATTACTAGTTGTTTTATAAGTATTGTTCACAGTGAACCTTCTGTACGTAATATATTGTATGTTATCCTGTTCGTCCTAGACTAGACGTAGTTTGATCGATACAGGCAACGAGCCGGAAGGCTTCCATACCGCTCATTACTCTCGCTAATAAATATCAGGATTGAACCATTTGAACCTATTCAGATGAACACGCTTGGTGGAAGAATGGAAGAAAGGGTTAATTTTCACAATGTGAGAGAGATAGCAACAAAACGAGAAGAGCGGATCCTGTGTGTATGAGTGTGTGGGTGTGTGTTTTTGAGGACCTATGAAGAGACAAACCTTTGCCCTACAGCGAAATAATAAAACTTCTATAAAAACTAAGTACTTCATTATGACAAACTTTTCAAATTTTATTTTATAATCTAAAGCAGCGTTAACGAGGTACTTACCATAGTTAAAACAGTTTTAAATTCTCAAAGAGTTTGCTAAAACTAGGTCATTTATATTTATATCCTTTGAGGTTTTAAAATTGGAGTCGGAAATGATTCGGGTAAACTCGTCGGGACTCGTCACTTATCCCCCCTAGACTTAATCAATCAAGTTCTTTTAAGAAGGGGAAATTTTTAATTTATTTTTAACGAGATCTGCGCCTCGTTTCGTGAAAGATTGCTGAATATGATGGTCGAGAGTTTGAGTCTTGGTTATAGAAATGATTAATTGCTTCTAGCAAAAAAAAAAAACATAAAATACTCCTTGTTACCTTTAAAAATAAAAAGGCATGTATTTAATCGAACTGAAATAATTCCCATTTTGTTTTAACGCTATATGTATCATAATAATTGCGCTTATTTTTGTGAATCTCAAGTAATTCCTTTTTTGAGGTCCTAAAATACTAGCATAACTCAGTAACTCCGACCAACTCAGATGTAGCGGTCGCCGGCGTCTACAGTGGTACAGCTCGCTTCGCTCGCTCGGCTCGCGCGCGTTTGCTTACAGTTCTAACCTAACCCATTTGGTCGGCGCTAGCTTAGTTACTGCGACCAACTGTGAAAAAAGGCCAGAAAGTGAAATACAGGCTCATTTCTGAAAACAAATGTGCATGATTACAGATAACATCACGCCTTGTTTCCCCGAAGGGTTGGGCAGAGGTCTACCTGTAGCAGGCACACCCACATTTTGCCAGATATGTGAACAAAAAAAAATGTGCATGATTATAAGGTCAAAAAGGTTTTTAAAGATTCAGTTAAATATTTCCAAATAAAAAATATATTAATAATCCATGTCTAAAGTACTACGTACCTTTCCAAAATATTCCAGAAGAAGAAAGTTATATAATTTCGATACAGTCGTTTCAGAAAAATCCCAAACAAACAAATAAACAACCGCGCACAAGCAAACACACACACATCAAACAGAGAACTTCCTATTTTAACTCGGCGAAATAAATAACCACATTTCATGCATGCTGAACGTTTCAGCGGGAAGGTAAATTAGTATGCGCAAGTGTAATTATTAAAATTTGCGGTGACATCCGTAGCAGGGCCCGCTATGAATACGTAATCGCTTCACTAATTACGTACGGACATCCCTAGTGTTTGTTTATAATTTATCACATTTTTTTGGAACCGAGTAGGTATTTGTTTTAAATTTATGACGGTTTACGAGTTTCCTTCTTTTTTCTTTCGTAATGAAAAGGGGTTTTTTGTGGTTTGTTTTGTTCTTTGTTTTTTTTTCTCGTATCCTGGATTCCATTAGCGTGGTACATGCATGGGGGTAGCCAAAAAAAACGTTAACGGCAGCGATCCTAACATTCTTCTTTTGCATCGTATCATAAACATGGAGTTTATAAATCGGCCATTCACTCGCGCCTGCACATATAAGTACAGATGGAACACTCCGCAAAATCATTGAAATAACAAACAACTCTTGCTACGACACAATAAAGGGCAATTTAATTTTTTAATTTTTCATCAGCCGGGTGCTGGGACACAGGCCTCCTCTCTGTGAGAGGGAGTGGGCCGTAATCTACCACGCGGGCCCAGTGCGGATTGGTAGATGTCACATGTCTTCGAAATTTTTAGTTCTAAGATATGCCGGTTTCCTCACTATGTTTTCCTTCACCGTTTTGAGAGCAGTGGTGATGAAATTATTTACACAAAGTAAAGCGCCTGCTTGGGTTCGAACCCACGACCTACAACTCGTAAGTCGGGGCCGTTACCACTGGGCCACCACTGCTCCAATTTAGGTCACACAGCGTTAATTACCTACAGTTATATTCACCTAGAAATTAGGAGCTTTTGGCTAAGTAATAACAG
The DNA here is from genome assembly GCA_948150665.1 of Conistra vaccinii. Classification (NCBI taxonomy): domain Eukaryota; kingdom Metazoa; phylum Arthropoda; class Insecta; order Lepidoptera; family Noctuidae; genus Conistra; species Conistra vaccinii. The sequence continues at coordinate 13,678,854 of OX411341.1, read as the reverse complement.
CCGCACGGGTCGATCCATCAGGTTAAGCCACGCTTGCCGGGGGTGGTCCGTGGATGGGTGACCATCTTTACATACCGAGACTCCTCCGTGGCTCGAAAACGTCGTTAAGCCGTTGGTCTCGGCTGTCATTCGTGGATCTTTGGTATAACGATACCCCTTCATAAGTCTAGTTGTCATACTTTCGGGCTTCTGACGACCCGTAACGACTGTCAAAGATCCACGAGTGTTAACCAGGACGTTTTTCCCGGCTGCCTCGGAAAGCACGTTGAGCCGTTTGGCTTAACGTGCTTTCCGAGGCATGGAGTAGTCTCGGTATGTTAAAATGGTCACCCATCCATGGACCAACCCTGGCAAGCGTAGTTTAACCTGATGGATCGACCCGTGCGGCAGTTATTACTTAGCAACGAGCTGCTCATTAATTGGACAGAAGTCCAGACTTAAATCAAGTCAATAACAGATTGCCGCCCCCTAAATAATTGTGGGCACTCCTAACAATTGGAATACTACTTATGGCTAAAGATCCTCCGTCACGCACTGCCCATAAATCAGACTCAGGCGATCATTGTAATGAAGTGTCGCACAAAATAGACTAGGGGCACTGTAGAGGATGATAACCCTGATAAATATACTCAGAATGGTAAGGGGGTTGATAGATAGACAGTTTTTTAAACATGAAGAGTGTCATTTGTTTTTTCCTGTTCAGAGTTCCAAATGGTTGTCAAAGACTCTAAAGCCCATTTACACGATGCTAAGACTCAATTTCACCATACTCTGTTAGATATAACAGACTGTTAAAAACACATGTCAACTGCTGTGATTGGCTGTTGTCATGTCAGTGAGCCAATCAAAGCAGTAACCTGAGTTTAATGACCTGTTAGCTAATTTTTGTGTTTGGTGAAATTGGGTCTAAATCGCGCAGTGTACCTAATTTAGGCTTTCATCATAATCATCAGCATATTAATGTTCCCACTGCTGGGACACAGGCCTCCTCTCTGTGAGAGGGAGTGGTCTGTAATCTACCACGCGGGCCCAGTGCGAGTTGGTAGAAGTCACATGTCTTCGAATTTTTTTGGTTCTTCACGATGTTTTCCTTCACCGTTTTGAGAGCAGTGGTGATGAAATTATTTACACAAAGTAAAGCGCCTGCTTGGGTTCGAACCCACGACCTACAACTCGTAAGTCGGGGGGCTGTTACCACTGGGCCACCACTGCTCTCAATTTATAATTTAAATATTATTAATTTAGGCTTTAGTAATTTATTAGTGTCCCGGTGTAAGTATCAATTCAGTCTTATAACTAGGAGGAACAATCAAAAGAATAAATATAATAATTATTTCTTTTGTCTTATTTCGTTCCAATAAATATTGTTTCCGAAAATGTTACAGCCCAGTGCAGAGAAAATTATTTATTTAGTTTAGGAACTGCATTAATAATTTCACTTGCAACATTTATTTAAATTTTTATTAAAAGGGCATTATTTTAATATTACTGTAAAAAATAGGTATAGGTAAAAACAATGAGAATTGAGGATATATAGTCATTGGGTAAAAAGCTAACCAATTATAAACTTTTTTTTAAACTGATTTTTCTCACACTTTATTATACGGGGTGGCAAGGACATCGACGCGAAGCCGATTACCATGGATTCAGTACATGATTCTGAACCCCCCCTGCGTTGAAATTTTTCGTCGGTTATTAAAAAAAAAAACAGCTGCTCCATACATTTTGACCGCGTAGGTATTGCACTTTTCTATGAAACAGCTGTTTTTTTTTTAAATAACCGACGAAAAATTTCAACGCAGGGGGGTTCAGAATCATGTACTGAATCCATGGTAATTACCTACAGTTATATTCACCTAGAAATTAGGAGCTTTTGGCTAAGTAATAACAGCCGCACTGGTCGATCCATCAGGTTAAACTACGCGTGCCGTTGGACCGTGGATGCGTGACTTTACATACCAAGACTCCTCCGTGCTTCGGAAAGTACGTTAAGCTGTTGGTCCCGGCTGTCATTCGTGGATTTTTGACAGTCGTTACGGGTCAACAGAAGCCCAAACGTCTGACAACCCGTCTTACCAAGGGGTATCGTATTACCCAGTAACTGGGTTGTGGAGATCAGATAGGCAGACTGGTGTTCAGCTGTATCCAGTTAGACTGGAAGCCGACCCTAACGTAGTTGGGAAAAGGCTGGGCAGATTGATTGAGGTACACGTGCGTAGTTTATCCGTTAGCTGCTGTGGAGCAGAGCACCAACTCAATTGACACCGTGCGTCCTTTCGACGAACGTGGAAATTACTAGTTGTTTTATAAGTATTGTTCACAGTGAACCTTCTGTACGTAATATATTGTATGTTATCCTGTTCGTCCTAGACTAGACGTAGTTTGATCGATACAGGCAACGAGCCGGAAGGCTTCCATACCGCTCATTACTCTCGCTAATAAATATCAGGATTGAACCATTTGAACCTATTCAGATGAACACGCTTGGTGGAAGAATGGAAGAAAGGGTTAATTTTCACAATGTGAGAGAGATAGCAACAAAACGAGAAGAGCGGATCCTGTGTGTATGAGTGTGTGGGTGTGTGTTTTTGAGGACCTATGAAGAGACAAACCTTTGCCCTACAGCGAAATAATAAAACTTCTATAAAAACTAAGTACTTCATTATGACAAACTTTTCAAATTTTATTTTATAATCTAAAGCAGCGTTAACGAGGTACTTACCATAGTTAAAACAGTTTTAAATTCTCAAAGAGTTTGCTAAAACTAGGTCATTTATATTTATATCCTTTGAGGTTTTAAAATTGGAGTCGGAAATGATTCGGGTAAACTCGTCGGGACTCGTCACTTATCCCCCCTAGACTTAATCAATCAAGTTCTTTTAAGAAGGGGAAATTTTTAATTTATTTTTAACGAGATCTGCGCCTCGTTTCGTGAAAGATTGCTGAATATGATGGTCGAGAGTTTGAGTCTTGGTTATAGAAATGATTAATTGCTTCTAGCAAAAAAAAAAAACATAAAATACTCCTTGTTACCTTTAAAAATAAAAAGGCATGTATTTAATCGAACTGAAATAATTCCCATTTTGTTTTAACGCTATATGTATCATAATAATTGCGCTTATTTTTGTGAATCTCAAGTAATTCCTTTTTTGAGGTCCTAAAATACTAGCATAACTCAGTAACTCCGACCAACTCAGATGTAGCGGTCGCCGGCGTCTACAGTGGTACAGCTCGCTTCGCTCGCTCGGCTCGCGCGCGTTTGCTTACAGTTCTAACCTAACCCATTTGGTCGGCGCTAGCTTAGTTACTGCGACCAACTGTGAAAAAAGGCCAGAAAGTGAAATACAGGCTCATTTCTGAAAACAAATGTGCATGATTACAGATAACATCACGCCTTGTTTCCCCGAAGGGTTGGGCAGAGGTCTACCTGTAGCAGGCACACCCACATTTTGCCAGATATGTGAACAAAAAAAAATGTGCATGATTATAAGGTCAAAAAGGTTTTTAAAGATTCAGTTAAATATTTCCAAATAAAAAATATATTAATAATCCATGTCTAAAGTACTACGTACCTTTCCAAAATATTCCAGAAGAAGAAAGTTATATAATTTCGATACAGTCGTTTCAGAAAAATCCCAAACAAACAAATAAACAACCGCGCACAAGCAAACACACACACATCAAACAGAGAACTTCCTATTTTAACTCGGCGAAATAAATAACCACATTTCATGCATGCTGAACGTTTCAGCGGGAAGGTAAATTAGTATGCGCAAGTGTAATTATTAAAATTTGCGGTGACATCCGTAGCAGGGCCCGCTATGAATACGTAATCGCTTCACTAATTACGTACGGACATCCCTAGTGTTTGTTTATAATTTATCACATTTTTTTGGAACCGAGTAGGTATTTGTTTTAAATTTATGACGGTTTACGAGTTTCCTTCTTTTTTCTTTCGTAATGAAAAGGGGTTTTTTGTGGTTTGTTTTGTTCTTTGTTTTTTTTTCTCGTATCCTGGATTCCATTAGCGTGGTACATGCATGGGGGTAGCCAAAAAAAACGTTAACGGCAGCGATCCTAACATTCTTCTTTTGCATCGTATCATAAACATGGAGTTTATAAATCGGCCATTCACTCGCGCCTGCACATATAAGTACAGATGGAACACTCCGCAAAATCATTGAAATAACTAACAACTCTTGCTACGACACAATAAAGGGCAATTTAATTTTTTAATTTTTCATCAGCCGGGTGCTGGGACACAGGCCTCCTCTCTGTGAGAGGGAGTGGGCCGTAATCTACCACGCGGGCCCAGTGCGGATTGGTAGATGTCACATGTCTTCGAAATTTTTAGTTCTAAGATATGCCGGTTTCCTCACTATGTTTTCCTTCACCGTTTTGAGAGCAGTGGTGATGAAATTATTTACACAAAGTAAAGCGCCTGCTTGGGTTCGAACCCACGACCTACAACTCGTAAGTCGGGGCCGTTACCACTGGGCCACCACTGCTCCAATTTAGGTCACACAGCGTTAATTACCTACAGTTATATTCACCTAGAAATTAGGAGCTTTTGGCTAAGTAATAACAGCCGCACGGGTCGATCCATCAGGTTAAGCCACGCTTGCCGGGGGTGGTCCGTGGATGGGTGACCATCTTTACATACCGAGACTCCTCCGTGGCTCGAAAACGTCGTTAAGCCGTTGGTCTCGGCTGTCATTCGTGGATCTTTGGTATAACGATACCCCTTCATAAGTCTAGTTGTCATACTTTCGGGCTTCTGACGACCCGTAACGACTGTCAAAGATCCACGAGTGTTAACCAGGACGTTTTTCCCGGCTGCCTCGGAAAGCACGTTGAGCCGTTTGGCTTAACGTGCTTTCCGAGGCATGGAGTAGTCTCGGTATGTTAAAATGGTCACCCATCCATGGACCAACCCTGGCAAGCGTAGTTTAACCTGATGGATCGACCCGTGCGGCAGTTATTACTTAGCAACGAGCTGCTCATTAATTGGACAGAAGTCCAGACTTAAATCAAGTCAATAACAGATTGCCGCCCCCTAAATAATTGTGGGCACTCCTAACAATTGGAATACTACTTATGGCTAAAGATCCTCCGTCACGCACTGCCCATAAATCAGACTCAGGCGATCATTGTAATGAAGTGTCGCACAAAATAGACTAGGGGCACTGTAGAGGATGATAACCCTGATAAATATACTCAGAATGGTAAGGGGGTTGATAGATAGACAGTTTTTTAAACATGAAGAGTGTCATTTGTTTTTTCCTGTTCAGAGTTCCAAATGGTTGTCAAAGACTCTAAAGCCCATTTACACGATGCTAAGACTCAATTTCACCATACTCTGTTAGATATAACAGACTGTTAAAAACACATGTCAACTGCTGTGATTGGCTGTTGTCATGTCAGTGAGCCAATCAAAGCAGTAACCTGAGTTTAATGACCTGTTAGCTAATTTTTGTGTTTGGTGAAATTGGGTCTAAATCGCGCAGTGTACCTAATTTAGGCTTTCATCATAATCATCAGCATATTAATGTTCCCACTGCTGGGACACAGGCCTCCTCTCTGTGAGAGGGAGTGGTCTGTAATCTACCACGCGGGCCCAGTGCGAGTTGGTAGAAGTCACATGTCTTCGAATTTTTTTGGTTCTTCACGATGTTTTCCTTCACCGTTTTGAGAGCAGTGGTGATGAAATTATTTACACAAAGTAAAGCGCCTGCTTGGGTTCGAACCCACGACCTACAACTCGTAAGTCGGGGGGCTGTTACCACTGGGCCACCACTGCTCTCAATTTATAATTTAAATATTATTAATTTAGGCTTTAGCAATTAATAAACTTGAATGGAACTCTCCGCGTGCGTGTATGACTAGAATTTAGCCGCCGTTGTTATGTTAATCTATGCATATATTATTATAATAAGTAGACAAGGGAATGCATTTATAGGACTTTTGTTAGGGTGTTAATTGGTCCTATATAATACGTATAAAATGAAATGCTCATTTAGTATAACACACTGAGTTTAATATAGGAGTAACTATAACTAAACACGGTTTATAAACAAGTATAACTTAGATTTGGTTAATATAAATTGACGCCAGTGACGCGGTTAACGGTAATGACCGGCTGTGTGTGGTAACGTTTTTGAACTCTCTCGAACTCACAGACTGCAACGTCTTAAGTAGGTGAGTTCGCAGGGTGTGTGCATGTGTGGGTTACATGCCACTACATATCCTCCCCCCTTTGATAAAGACAATTAATGAATTGAAAAGAGAACCAGCATTATCATCTAATGCACTATTATCATCGTCAATTATATATAGTTTTGACCTCCAAAAAGACTTAGATTATGGTAGAAATACGCGCGGATGTTCTCTGTGATGATTTGATGAGGTACATGCGGGATTGTGAAAACTGTATCATCACAGGGTCTGTAACTCTACATCAAATAGCTGAACCTTATTGTCTGCAATTCTAAATTAAATTAGCAGAGCCTTTATTTGCAATTCTACATCAAGTAACAGAACCTAGTCTGTAATTCTATATCAAGTAGCAGAACCTAGTCTGTAATTCTACATAAAGTGGCAGAACCTTAATTTCTGCAATTCTGCATCAAGTAACACAGCCTTATTTGCCTAATATCAGGAATTGGTAACATTTTGACATCTTGATACCTCAAAGTGCCTATTTAAAGACAAAAAGATAGACATTTTGTGAGAAGGTAGGGATAAGGGACATTTACTTATCAGCTCGCTTTAAGATAGAAAGAAAGAAAGAAAAAATAAGTCTATTTGTCACAGAAATACGTGCATACAAAAAGACAAGAGTAATCAAAAATCTAAATAGATCTAGGTTCATAAAATGAAATCACGAGCATAAAACAGAAATAGTCGGCAGCTGTACGTCATGAATGTGACAAGAAGGCCTCCAATCAGCATGATGCTGTGCTCAAAGGGACCCACAGCACAGCATCATGACATATAGTCTTTCCTAATGAAGCTTATCTTCTGTACCACCTCCAATTTCAATCCATACTACATCATTGAGACTTGTATTTCATGATCATCATAATCATAATCATCATTTATTGCATTCATGTAGTTTACAAGTTGTTACAAGTATAAAGGTTTCATACATGAACCCTGCTAGGGCACAACAATATAGTTTAATGTGCTACAGTGTCACAATATTATTTAGAAAAAAAAAAAAACACTGCGCTTTAACAAAATACTAATTTTATCATACATCCTGTGTCCATCATAACAATTAAAACGTTTGATAATATTATGCTACGGATAAAGTCTACCGGATATGCAGAATTACCTCTGATGGACCCAGGGTGAGTCGATTCGCATAGCCTTTGAGCATTATTATGTTTCTCATCAGGAAACTGCACCACTATGGTATGAGGGACAAGGCTCTTGACCTTCTGACTTCTTATCTGACCAACAGAATTCAGAGGGTCGATGTTAATGGCAAGAGATCTGCAGGATCTGCGGTCACCATGGGCGTTCCGCAGGGTTTAATTCTAGGTCCTTTCTTATTTCTAATTTATATTAATGACTTACCTTACCACATAAGGGATAATCACAAGATCGTATTATTCGCAGATGACACATCCCTCATTTTTAAAATCAAACGTCAGTTAGTCAACTTTGAACAAGTTAACGATGCACTCTCTAAAGTTGTGCATTGGTTTAATGTAAATAATCTTCTCCTGAACGAAAAAAATACTAAACTCATTAAATTTTCAACGCCAAATGTCAGGCAGCTAACTACCAATGTTCAAGTTAATGGAATAGAGTTGGACCCTGTTGAGTCAACAGTTTTTCTTGGAATAACTATTGACGGTAGATTACAATGGGGCCCACACATAGAAAAATTGTCAGGAAGGCTTAGTTCAGCCGCATATGCTGTTAAAAAAATCAGGCAGATAACTGACGTAGATACAGCCAGAATTGTTTATTTTAGTTATTTTCATAGTCTGATGTCTTATGGGATTCTTCTCTGGGGAACCTGTGCGGACATTAATTCTATCTTTGTTCTACAGAAAAGGGCTGTTCGAGCCATTTACAACCTAGGTCCAAGAGATTCACTTCGAGAGAAATTCAGAGAAATAAATATTCTGACTGTAGCCTCACAATATATTTTTGAAAACCTATTGTATGTACACAAAAATATATCAAATTTTAAGAAAATGTCCTATAGGGTAGGGTACTATAAAATTTCAGATTATTTAGAAGATAAAAAAGCTTGCGATTGAGCTGCTTGCTCTGCGATAATACCTTGTGATAAAACCATAAAACTTGATATTTTAATTGTTACTTATAATCATCAATTAAACCAGATTTAAAAATATTTACATAGAAGAATAAAACTTATACTTAAAATAATAACATAATAAAATTCTATACAAAATGACATGATTACTTTGTAAAGTATAATATTATTTTAATTATTGTGAATATGAGGACTATGTGGGTATTTTTTATTTTTTTTCTCTTTAATGTTTTAATAATTTTTTTTATTTCACAGTTAGTTTTAATGATGGTCTGGCAGTTTGAGTAGTTGATGCGGCCTACCCAAATGTCCTTTCTTTGGTATTGTTCGTCGAGTTGAGCTCCTTAAGCTCTGAGTGAGCTCCACGATTACTGACAAATGCTTGCACTGACTGGACAGGTCCACTCAAATCTGTGTGGTTCTTTCCTCAAAAGACCATTTCAGACACTAATCTACATGGTTCTCATATGGCTTGACCAAGATTATGTCTGGACTTTAAAGGAGCGACCGTGACCTCTGAGTTTGTTTCGGCCTTTCTTCTCAGAGTAGTCAGTTAGGAAACGCCGACCTCATCTAGCTTATTTTAAACATTTTTTTAAATATGACGTGTAAAAGTGATTCCGATATCCTATTTACAGAATAAACAATTTCATTTCAATTTACTCGTAGGACTTGCCCGTTAATGTCTAAAGGTTATCGAAGAAGAGACATGACAAAGGACCATCATAGACTCGTCATGTGTAATTACGATATAACTTTGGGCTATATCTACCGTGGCCATTCTCAAACGGAGGGCAAGCACGCGAGTGACTCGAACTAATTGATCGTATGACTGGTTTACGACACTCTGTTCTAATTGACTAAGTACTCATTTAATTCGATAATTAGGTATTTAGAAGGTGAAATTATAATTTAATTTATGTTGTTTTAGTCTGAAGATTTAGATTACTCGCGTGGCTATCAATATAAAAAGGTCACGCTTTAATTTTACACTTGTTGAAAGCGCTATTGCTAAGCATGAGATCCTGGGTTCAATTCCCAAATCGGGCAAATGTCATTGGGTTTTTCCATCAGGTCACTCAAATTCAGACTGCGGGCTGCTACTGAGAAATCAGTAGCAGCCCGGAGTCTGAATTTGAGTGACCTTAGAGGTCAAGGTACCTTTCAGGTCTTGGTGGAATGACCTTGGAGCTCATGGTCAAGTGAACTTGAAGTGTCTTTGGAATTCCAGTGCCCTGACACTACCAACCCCTTGACTTCAGAGTGCAAAAGCAGTTTTTTTTTTATATCCATGATAATTAAAAAGTAGAATCATCATATCGCAGAAAGTTCACACAAACATGCAAACAAGCATACAAGCAAGTATGCAGCTTACAAGCGACCATGCAACATGCAGCAGGCATGGTTTCTGTCACGGCTCTGGCGGTCCCACGCGGCCTTATCGTCGCAGATGGTTATAACGCTCACCTCCTCGGCTTCGCTGAGGCTGAGTCCGGTCGATGGCTATAGGCTCGCCCACTGTTACATGGGACTTAAACTTTGGCAAAATGTGGGTGCACTACAGGTATACCTCTGCTTAACCCTTTGGAGGTTATAGGCGTGATGTTATGTTATGTTAAATTAATAGGAGTAAATTCTGAACTACGTATTATGATAAAAATCGAAAACACACAGCAGGATCACCGCTCGTTCTTTTTCATGTCCTTGCCCTGCATTCAGATAGATATTCTAATTATAATCTAATAGCTTTTAGCGGGCTACCTTGGCGCATCCCCCGATGCGCCAAGGTAGCCCGCGATATTCAAATTTTCTTACGTGTTTTGCAATTTGCAGGTCAGTACTTAACAGGTTGTATGTTGATCTAAATGATTCGCGGTCGTATCAAATGTTTATTTATAGAATTATAATCATAAAAGTCATCAATACAACTCTCTAAGTTCATGTAACTGTATTGAATGACTAATTCATGAAATCATGACATTTGAGCTACCTTAGCTACCTTAGCGCATCCCCCTTAAACGAGCAATTCTTGTATACAGGGTGGATTTTTTGTGGCTACCTTAACCGTCCTATCTACAGGAAAACGGTGTTAGGAGACTGTCTTTAACTTTTTGAGACATTTTGATCTGTATTCACAGATATTGAAAAAAATGTACAGTCAGCAAGAAAATGGGCAGTTTTCACAAAAACTTTTTTTGATGCCAATCGATCCTGTTCATAATAAGGATCAAAAACTTCTATCGGACCAACTGAGGTATGAGTACTAGAAAAGTCAGAAATCACAACAAAAAATTCCCATACATTTCGTCAGAATCAGAATAAGAAATAGGTTAAACGGACTGTAAAAATGGTTTGTTTACATGTCTAATCTTGTTTCAAATGGTCACTATATGTCCTTCTAGGCCCTAGAATCTAGGGCATCCCATCCCGGCATGTCACGTCAATCTAGGGCATCTCAACTCACCTTGTAAATTAGAAACCTTTCAGAATTAGAAAGCAAATATTCCAGAGAAGTTGTCCATGCAAGAGAAATAAAACATTACTGTTTTATCTCATCAAAATTAATTCAGAAGGTAATCTAAAAAACCCAGTAATACCAGTCAACCTTTTAAACAATAAAACCAGCCCCATTTCTGACTCATACTGTGCTATGCGTCATGCTGTCTGAGCATAACGTGAAGGCGTGTCCTCATGATTGACTTGCTACTAAATATAATTAGTGGAACTAATCTAATAGGGCACGAATTAATTGTGTTTTTGGCTAATGGGTAGTTAAGAGTGTTTATTCTGAAAATTGGCAACGTCGCAAATAGATGTCAAATATTTCGCTGTTTTGATTAATTTGATAATATTTCTGTATGGAAATAAAAAATGTGGCTAACTAGCGAACTAGAATATTGATTATGTAATGCAATAAATAATATCGTAACACCGAATAGTTAGTTTTAGATGTATAAAAAGTATTTGGAAACTTTCCAAATGCCTTTTTTTCACCTAAAACGGGTACAACATCAAATTCAATGTTATAATTGCAATTCATTATTAATATTCTAGTCAATTGGTTAGCCACATTTCTTATTTCCATACAGTATTATTTCCAAATTAATCGAAACATGTAAATATTTGACAGCTATTTACGACGTTGCCAACTTTTAGGATGCACCCTCTTAAATTATTATCGTGTTATTTGTTGGCAGTTTGATGAGGTAATTTCGCTTGCTTTCACTGTTTTTTTTTTTGCATTTTTAGATGAATCACTCTGTTTGAGTTTTTAATAAGGTTATATATTCCTTACAGCAGATTAAATTATCCCCGTGTGCTTATTCAACACGTAAAAACTTATTCCCTTGAGTGTACCAAACTGGCGAATCGAGAAAACTGGCAAATACTGGAAACTGGCGAGTTAACGCAACTGTCTAATCGGGAAAACTGACGAATCAGTGAAACTGACGAATCAACGAAACTGTCGAATTAAATAAACTGACGACTAAGGGAAACTGTCCAGTGATAGATACGCGGACTCATGAGGTCGGTGTTTCCTACTGAGAAGAAAGGCCAAAACAAACTCAAAGGTGCCAAAGTAGAGGAAACAAACGCAGTCTCTTTTAAAGACCAGACATAATCTTGGTCAAGCCGAAAGAACGCGAAAACAAAACGCCTATTGTTGACTGTTTCTTTGAGACTTTTTCAAAATATCTTAAGCTTCTCAAAAACGAAAAGCTATTATAGAAAAAAAAATTAAAGTATCCTGTAGAATTTAAAGTGCTTCCAAATGATACCATTCTATTCTGGCCCACAATAAAATTAAGGGTAAATGTTTACCTCTTGCGGAAACACCTTTTATTAACTCCTCTATTTTATAAGTGCCTTAATATCAATGGCTGAAAGAAGAATAAAGAATAAAGAATAAAGAATAAATTTATTTCGTAAAGTTTACATTCAAGTGAATTGAATTCCTGGACCTCACACTAGGATTCCCTGTGTTGTGAGATCCAGGCTCCTTCGTTCCGTTAACAATTTTATATAAAAAGGTAGGTACATCTTAAAAACTTAAATTAAATAATAGACATAAAAAAAAAAAAAAAAAAACATACATAAAGTCGAACATAGAACCTCCTCCTTTTTGGAAGTCGGTTAAAAAGAGTGTATGCGGATGCATGGTGCTGTGATTTGTGTTAGTTTTGTTGGTATTTTAGGAGTGTCTGTGTGTTGATATGATAGTGAGTGCTCGTGTATTTCTGAATTGCCAATATGTAGGTATACTGTGAGTTTTAACTTAAGCTAAGAAACTTTCTGAAAGGTCATGGGATCATGAGTTCTGTGGAGTTTTCGAAAAGCATGGTAAAGTAAAAGTAAAAATGTTTATTGTCACAAAAATAGTGAAAGCATTCACAAGAATTTGGTACATAGATACAGTATCATTTATTTACTTTTTGCTTTAGTTACTGAAACTGATACCCAAATTAAGCCAGGGCTTGTATTTTGGGAGTCAGTCCTCAAACGTGGAGCATTACAGGGGTGATCGTGTCAACGTGAATGTCGTGACGTAGATCTCATCTTATAATAGGTTAGGTTGTACTTGTGAGTGTGGGCGCGTTCAGCGTAAAGCGTTCAGCGAATACAACTTGTTTATGATATATTTTATAGGTATCAGAATTTATTTATTTTGAGGCTATCACCTCTTGTTTTCTTCTTATAAGCACAAGCATAACATAATCAGCCTATAATGTTCCCACTGCTGGGACACAGAACTCCTCTCTTCGAGGGGGAGTGGGCTGTAATCTACCACGCGGGCCCAGTGCGGGTTGGTAGATGTCACAAAAATTTTTGGTTCTAAGACATGCCGGTTTCTTCACGATGTTTTTCCTTCACCATTTTGAGAGCAGTGTTGATGACATTGTTTACACAAAATAAAGCGCCTGCCTGTGTTTGAACCCACGACCTGCAACTCATAAGTAGAGGCCGATACTACTGGGCCACCACGGTTCTCCACCGATTATTATAAGTGACAATAGTAAAAAAAAGAGAGGGCTTGTGGCTAAGTAATAACAGCCGCATGGGTCGATCGTTCAGGTTAAGCAACGCTTGCCGCGGTTGGTCCGTGGATGAGTGACCATCTTTACATACCAAGACACCGCCGTGCCTCGGAAAGCACTATAAGCCTTTGGTCCCGGCTGTCATTCTTGAATCTTTGACAGTTGTTACGAGTAGCCGCCAGAAGGCCGAAAGTCTGACAACCAGTCTAACCAAGGGGTATCGTGTTACCCAGTAACTGGGTTGTAGAGGCCAGATAGGCAGTCGCTCCATGTAAAATACTGGTATTCAGTTGCATCCGGTTAGACTGGAAGCCGATCCCAACATACACACATCAAAAAAAGTTTATGATCAGTAGCAAAAGCCGATATATTTTTTAAATTTAACTTTCTTCAAGAAAAAGTGTATACGTTTTTTTTTTAAAGAGAAATACACTTCCTGAAAGAATATAAAAAGAAGAAGAAATTATAATAAATAGTCTACAGTAACACAAAAGATTTAGATTTTTCAAACTGATCGCAAACTTTTTTTGATGTGTGTAGTTGGGAAAAGGCTAGGCAGATTGATTTTGAAACAATCAAAATCAATCTGCTCCAGACTTCACTTTCGTTCCATTTTTAGAAACCTAAAAATGGAGCATAAGTTTTTGTTTTAACGAGTCTTGATTCTCATTCAGATAACCCAAAAACTCCCACTCACTTCCAACTATTCGTGTCCCTCAATTCAATTCAAATTCCCCATTCTAACCTCTAACAAAAACACTCTGAAAGTAACTAATTCCACTCCCAAACTATTTACCCCCGAGTAATGAACCCACGAACCGTACGCACGTAGTTCTAATTACTGCCTTTTGAAACCCTTTGACCCTTCAAAGGTGTGCTCAAAAAAGCAACCAAGTTCGAGTTGGACTGGCACATGAAGGGTTCCGTACCACCGTACAGTATTTAACTCTAAAGTTCGCTTTTACATCCCAGATAGTAATTTGACATTTCAAAACTTTGTTGTTTTTTTTTTCATTTTGGAATTTGAAATTTGCACCTGTCAACTATCTGGGATTAAAAAACGAGATATACAATATGTATTTTGTTATTTGTTGTTATCTAATAGCGGTCATAGTAGAACACTCTCTATAATGGCTGCTACACACATGCATGGCCGCCGGCACTGCCCGCCGGCCTTGCCGCCGCACTTTGCCATGCCGCACAAAGCCGCAGAAACAAACGCAAACAAAATGTAGGAGCAAAAGCTGGAGGCACATGCCGCGCAGCAAAAGCCGGCGGCCATGCCGCCGGCACTGCGTGTAGGAGCACGCACATTACACTTTTTATTTCTTAAAAATAAAAATATTTTTACTTGTAGTGCAATATGTTGTGTTGTGTGCCTTTTACTTTGTGCTAAATAAATTTATTTTCTTTCTTTTCTGTAAAATTTCAAGTGTTTACTTAATAAGTTCAAAAGATGTAACAGACAGACTAGACGGACGAACGGACAGTGGAGCCTTCGACAACCATTAGGTACGGAACCCTAAAAATAAATTATTTCGCCGGAACCGGACCGCACGGCAAACCACGGACCGGACCTGATAGACTACCGGCTATTACGGACCGGATTTTATTTAGAATGCCGGAATTTTGCTCGTAAATGGTTTTCGCAGGTGGGTAGCTCGAAATGGTTGGGTAAATCTTTTGTGCTTGTGAAGTGTGGTTGAGTTTTATTGATGGCTAAGTTGATTGTTTATTTATTTTAAATAAGGCAGCAGACTCCTTAAAGATGTCTATAAATTTGCTCGATTTTTTATATTATTATAAAATACATAGTAGATAGTGGGCAGTAATCATAAAAATATTACAAGAAAAAATAAATCGTTAATTAAAAAAAAAAAAATTCAAACGCTGGCCGGTATAGGGCTCTCCTTTTCATTCAATTCGCCTTCTCTTTGCACGTTATTCGTTTTATTTTCATTGATGCGATGTTATGATCCGTGACCCCGCTAAATGACCTCTGCACTACAGTTCTTCAGTACAGGTTGCTCCAAGATGCTATTTTAGAAAATTGTAAATAAATAATAATAATAATAACGTTTTAATGAAATTAAAATATCTTCATAAAAAGAAAACGCTAATACGTTTATGGGTGTTAATTAATGTCACCATTAAAGCGCCACGCTGTATATTATAATCTAGTAGGTATCTTTAGAAGTAGGTACTTCTTCGTCAAAAGAAGCAGATTTACTAAAGAAAACATGTGCCGATCGGCAAAAATCGAACAAATCTGAGCAATTCCCGAACTGCATTCTAATCTCAACACATTCCGTGAAAAATACCTCTAATTTCCGACATTAATCGTCACTAAGATGAGCAAGCGACTAGATTTTTTTAAATACAATTACATATGAGAGTAGTTGGCCTTCTGTAGGCGCCTGAAAAGGCCTATTATTAGCAAAATGTACCATTTACTACGGTTTCACAAATAACAAAAATGCAAGTTAATTTTGCTCCTTCATCCAGAAAACCCCTAATATCACTCAATCCACATAATATAATGTCATTTATCACGCGACCCTTAAGAAAGGAATGTCATATATTACACATTTTTCCACAAAAAATGGACCCTCATACTAAGAAACGGAGAAGGCATTATATTTAATACCTACCGATAATCATTTCGACGTAACCTAAAATAGTCGTTTTTTTGCCTTTTCTCGAAGGGACTTTTTTTATCCTTCGAGATAAGGCCGCTATACTATTCCTAAAATAGCAACTCTTGTAAGCTAGAATCTACAGTGACGGTACAGATTCTGGACTCTCGAACGAACTTTTCTATTTTGTGAATGTGAGAACGCTGTAGGTTTTAGTGGACTGTAGACTTGTTGACCGTCTTCTATTTTGTTAAGTACTTGGTACTTGTTGAAAGACCTACACTATCCCTAATATACCTAATAACACTGTTATTTGAAAATAATGTAAAAGCCAATTATTTTTAAAAGAGTATCCGCGGAGTTTCTTGACGGCTGTTCTCTATAGCAAACGATTAATTGGAACCGTGCACCTAGTTTCTGACATTTCATAAGTGCCCATGTGTGAAATAAAATATTTTGAATTTTGCACTTTGAGCTTATGAAACCCGAGAAAAGGCAAACGAGAAGATACAAAGCTGGGTTGTGACTTATAAAAAGATCTTTTTTACTTTTTTATAAGCATTATCTAGCTAGATTATATACAGGGTGGATTTTTGAGATTGGGAGTAAGGACAGGTACATTTACCGTTGTCGCGACAAGAAAACGGTCTTAGGAGACTGTCCTTAACTTTTTGAGACATTTTGACCTGCATTCACAAATTTTGAATAAAAAAAATACAGTCAGCAAGAAAATGGGCAGTTGTCACAAAAACTTTTTTTGATGCCAATCCATCCTGTTTCTTAAAAGGATCAAAATACTCTATCAGACCAACTGAGGTACTAGATAAGTCAGAAATCGCAAAAAACTGTTCCCATACATTTTGCTGGAAATGAGACTGTACGTTTGTTTGTAAGTTTGTGTGTGGGGTAATCTCCGAAACTAATAGTCGGATTTGAAAATTATTTTTGCATTGGATAGCCCAATTTTAAGGAAGGTTATAGGTGGACGAAGTCGCGGGCAGAAGCTAGGTCCAGTAGAAAACCAGCGTCTGGCATTTTTTCCTGAAAAAGGCCCAGCCTTTTTAGCGCAACTGAGAGGCACACTCCCCGAATAATTTCTTACATCGCATTTTACACTTTTGAAATGATTTTTGTTTTTTATCAGTTGTATATATTGTGTGCTTTTTATAATCTGTGTTAAATAAATGTATTTTCTTGCTTTTTAAAGTTAATACTTCTTTGTCGGCGTTGTGCACTTTTTTTGGGATGGGTAAAAAATGTTAAAGTCGCGTCAGATTATGCCCTAAGATCCGTTGCCTAGCAACCGACTAAGTAAATATCAAAATAAATAGTCTTTGACATTACGTAAAGATTGCGAGGTAAGAAATTTTACCCATAATGATGGGTAAAAAAAAGCAGTCAAAACATACTTCATGAAAAGTGTTTAAATAAATTGTTTATTTTTGTTAGACTATAATATGAATATAAATAAATATACTACTACTACTATTGATGAGTATTGTATTTAACCTTTTATACTGATAAATAAAGCAATTCGTGCGAAATTATTCCCTAACCATTCCAAAATATTCAAAATGCACAACGGTAATGTTCAAGTTTTCACTTCTGCCGGCTTTCCCAGAGTGCAACCCGTTGTTTATTTTTCTTCTTTCTTGCTTAATAAAAATGTGTTTTTATTAATTAAACACTTTTGAATAAAATCGCATTGCTATCATATTTTTGCTCTTAACGTACGTACCTGACTACTAACAATCAGTCCACTTATACGTAATTGGGGCCGACAATGGCAATTATCTCGGCCTTCACACGTAATTAGAGACCTTTAATAGAGGCTAATTTGTATGGGGTCCCATAGGTCAGGTTGGCGACTCATTTGTTTCTATGTGGAATTATTAGTTGTTTAGAAGACCATCTGGTTTGGTGCACACTTTTCTCATAGTTTGTCCCAGTAGCTAAACTAGGGTATCCCAACCAAACGGGTTAGGTTAGAACTGTGACCAACCACGCGCGGACCACAATAGGAATTATTTAAGCTTCATAAAAAGAGGCGCAATCATTATAATAGTGTGTTCAATCATATTTTTAGGACTGCAAAATGGAAATTATGAGAGGTTCAATTAAATACCAGTTACCTGCCATAAAAAAATTGCCCCAAAAAACAATAAAAAGGTTTCGTTTAACACCGCCAATGTTTTCATTGAACGTATATCCGGTATTTATACCAGATTCCCTTCATCAAAATTATTTTTTAACTCAATTACGCCGGGTCCAATTACCGGTACCGTATTAAGGAACAGTGGGAGTGGATTGAGTTTCAGTTATTTAATTACGGCACTTTGGTACCAATTAAGAGTTCCCGTATCGGTCCTGGCGAATGGTTCATTGAAGGACTCTATTTCTGTCGATAATTTCATCGATAAGGGATAGAGGAAGTTGAAAATGATTGGTGTAGTTTCCAGTTAAAATAGGAAACACCTACCTTTTATTAATCTAATTTGAAGAAAGGGTTAAATAACTGTTATCTGTAAATCGTAGCATCAAATGACAATTATTTTGACAAAAAAAAAAACAACGGGTTGCACTCCGGGAGTGCCGGCAGAAGTGAAAACTTGAACATTAACGTTGTGCATTTTTTAATATTTTGTAATGGTTAGGGAATAATATCACACGAATTGCTTTATTTATCAGTATAAAAGTACTATAATTTATGTGGTTAAATACAATATTCATTAGTAGTAGTATTATATTTGTTTATTTTCAAAATATAGTCTAACAAAAATAAACTATTTAAACACTTTTCATGAAGTTGTAGCGGTTAGACCGCCACATACAAACTACGAAGCAAAAAGACATGACGTCACACAATTCCTACATCGCGCAGTTAGAGTTTACCGAGCGAAAAACATAGATAAGACTATCCGAAATCAACATATGGGCAGTTGCCCGCCAGACATAACAACCGTCTGGTTGAAGGATCCTCCCTTTACTATGGTGGATGAGTGAACTTTACACCCTGTTCCTCATACACCAAATTGGTGACCCCGAGTATGAACGTCAACGCAGCCTTCGTGCAACTACTTCAGCGTGACGTCATCATCATCACTCCCGCAAGCTTTCGTGAGGCGAGTCACACAGCCAGCCAGCACCCACGGCTTCAACGGGTACCCTGACCACCAGCATGCAGCGAACGCGCATTCCTGGTCATCACCCTCAGCCTCATCAGCAACCTTGGCACAGCACCTGCACTTCCGGTCGGTCTCACAAGCAGAGCCTATTCTACCCTCTCCTGGTCGACGCAAGCAGTCAGCCAAAAACCCGGCGCTGTACCACATCCGACTCACTGGATGACGACGCAGCGCCACCCCGACTCACTGGGGAATCACCGCAGACAGTTCCGACTCACCGTGAACTATGCGGCACCCGGTTCCGGCTCACTGGAACCACAGCTGGCACTGTGAAGCATCGCAAGATCCAAGACTCAGCCCACTATCGACCTCCGGTCTCCGGAGGGGAGTGATGTAACGGTTAGACCACCACATACAAACTACGAAGCAAAAAGACATGACGTCACACAATTCCTACATCGCGCAGTTAGAGTTTACCGAGCGAAAAACATAGATAAGACTATCCGAAATCAACATATGGGCAGTTGCCCGCCAGATATAACACCCGTCTGGTTGGAGGATCCTCCCTTTTCTATGGTGGATGAGTGAACTTTACACCTTGTTCATCATACCCCTAAAAAGTATTGGAAGCTTTTTTTTACCCATCGATAAGGGTAAAATTTCTTACCTCGCAATCTTTACGTAATGTCAAAAACTATTTATTTTGATATTTACTTTGTCGGTTGCTAGGCAACGGATCGTCACGTTCTGACGCGAGTTTAAAATTTTTAACCCATCCCAAAAAAAGTGCACAACTCCGCTAAAGAAATTCTCACTTCAAAAAAAATTCAATAGTAAAGTAACCATCAAGTTTACAGATAACAGTATTTATTCAAAAAATATAAAATTTTGCCGACATCCATTTACTTTTTAATAGCGGACATCTGGCCCGTTGTACTTAACTGGTCGGGGCGAATCTACCCATGCCCATTATAAAACCTTGACATTTGGCCCCCAGGCCAGTTTTTGCGTGGGCGAGATGTCTCTTAACCCCTAAAATGAATATGAAATAATGCCAGATAGCAACAGGTAGGTAACTTCTCTTGAGATTGCAACCAAATACTACGCTCACAAAGAGGTTTCGCTTGGAAAACTAGTGGCAGTTATAGCCTACTGGTGACCGTTAGACTGCCAAGTCTCAGGTCTCGAGATCGAATCCAAGGCACGCACTTTTGACTTTTCAGATTCATGTGCGTATAATTAACACTTGCTTACAAAACGGTGAAGGGAAACATCCTGAGGAAACGCTTGCTGGAGAAATACTTCTCGACGGCATATGATGCCAAGTCAGAGGTTCATGGGTGGCTTTAAAACTCTGACACCAGGTTAGTCAATCCATACGAAAAGAAGAAGACTTGGAAAACTAATGAGTGACCGTCAAATGTGACGTAACAGCTATAGAATGTGCAGAATCCACCTGTAAATATGTTTTGTTTTTAGTCATGCCCATTCTGAAGTAGATATCCTGCTGGCCTTTACGCCATCTTCGATTGGAGATGTGTACGGTCTCATCGCCATACATTTTCTGCTTACTCTGCAACCTACTTTAGGCCAACGTTCAATCAATCAATCTCCCTAGCCTTTTTTCCCAACTATCTTGGAGTCGCTTCCAGGCCAACGGCAACTGCTAGTCGAGTTGTAAGCAAGCAGGCGCTTTACTTTTTGTAAATAATTTCATCACCACTGCTCTCAAAACAGTGAAGGAAAACATCGTGAGGAAACCGATGTGAGGAACCGAATGTCTTTGAACCAAAAATTCGAAAATATGTGACATCTACCAACCCGCACTGGGCCCGCGTGGTAGATTGCAGCCCACTGCTTCTCACAGAAAGGAGGCTTGTGTCCCAGCAGTGGGGACATTAATAGGCTGATAATGTTATGCTATGTATGTACGAGTATGAACTTATAACTGTGTAGTTATCAACAACTGAGAGAAATAATCGCCTTCCACTTAAGTACTCGTACTGTAACTTACTCTTAACTTAAATAAACTCAACTACTTAGTGCATCTTAGTGGAACGGTGTTTCTCTAACTGAACCTGCACGACAAATCGATGTAGCCGTACAAGATGAAAGAGCAGTTTTCGAGAGTAAAGTGCTCGTGTAGCAATACTACTACTCATAAGGTCAAAGTGTGCCAAAATAGCATGGAAATGAGTCTCCTGGGTCTTAAGCTAAGCGATAAAGTGAGAAATGAAGACGTCAGGAAAATTACCAAGGTAAAAGACATAGCAAAACTCATCATGTCCCAAAAATGGAAATGGGCTGGGCATGTCCAAAGATCACCAGGGAACAAAGAGTCCAGAAATGTCACTAATTGGTACCCTATTCACAAAAAAAGACGGAAAGGAAGGCCATTCAAAAGATGGAGTGATGATATTGTTGCCACAGTGGGAAATGCCTGGAGCAGACTGGCAAGAGACAGAGCGAAATGGAAGGAAATGGAGGAGGCTTTCATCGCCAGAGCGGTCCTTACAACAAAACGCGATAACGCAGTTTAATAACATATAGTAACAAACTAGAATAAATATAATACTAACACTACAAACAATGTTTAGAATTAATGTAAACTATGTGTAAGGAATAAATAAAGCTACATTAAAATAGCAGTACTAGAAAGAAGGCAAATAAACGTATTTTCTACATTTATTTGCGGTAAACGTGACGCATAAAAAGAACACAAAATAAAAAATATATAAACAAGTTGAGGGAAAATATGCGTCACATCCACGCCACGGCCACACACAACAACAACAACGATACGCGCCGCGTTACTACAATGATATGCGCCACAGGAGACTACAATACTTACTTAACCTGAACTACCCTATTATAAATTCCAATGTTACCACCATTAAATCATGCAAAACTGTCAAAAAACCATACCATAGCTCCCGTACACCGTCATCCCTTCAAAACCCATCACAGTTTCGTATCAGACAAGCCAGAACTGGGTCAAACAACTTAAAACCAGTTTCCGTGGTATACTTATCGAACAAACAGGCTAACAGGTGGATGGCCTTGAGTTCGGTTTGCATGCTAAGCATTAGGAACAGCTATATTTGGATGTCGGATTAGTACGCTGAATACAACAGGTATTAAAATTTCATAGCCACGTTCCTTTTGTCATGTAGTACAAGGTTTCGTTTCGGGCACATTGCTCGCAGAAAAGATGGGAGCGAAAGGTTCAGGAGCGACCGCGTACCGGAAGACGTAGCGTTGGAAGGCCTCCCACAAGATGGACCAATGACCTTGTAAAGGCTGCAGGAATCAGCTGGATATGAGAGACACAGAATCGGTCGAAGGGGTGGTGCTGGGGGGAGGCGGGTGGATTATTGGCAGCCTTGGTTCACTCACTGCTGAGTGTAGGCCTTCTACTTCTGTGCCATGCTCCCCTGGTTTGTGCAAGTCCTATCCAGTTCTTCATTGCGATCTTCTGTAGCTCGTCCACCCACCTGGATCTGGTTTTAGATACCTACGACTAAATCTATACGAAACCTTGTCATCATCATTTCAGTCGAAAGACTTCCACTACTGGACCTAGGCTTCCCCCCAGCACCACCCCTTCGACTGATTCTGCGTCTCTCGTATACAGCGGATTCCTGCAGTCTTTACAAGGTCATCGGTCCATCTTGTGGGAGGCCTTCCAACGCTACGTCTTCCGGTACGCGGTCGCTCCTGAACCTTTCGGCCCCATCTTTTCTACGAGCAATGTGCGCGAAACGAAACCTTGTACTACGAAATTGTGGCTATGAAATTTTATTGTATAAAGGCAAATTATGTAACAAGTCTATTCTTTCAGTACGAAATAAATAAGAAAAACTTTTGCCTACAAGGTAAGCAATTCATCATGAATCCCTTTGGAATATTTCAGCGGTATTTAACCGACAGAAACTACTCTCCATCAAGTAGGGTTACTGATCTATTACATGTCCTGTTTCCATTACATGAAAACAGTTGTTCCTACCCGCTGACCGACCAAAGATATGCCTTACGCATACCTACCACAACCCTGCAATTTCTACCCCTAAAATAACAGCCTGAATTCATCAAAATTAACATAGACGTAACCTTTACGCCAACTGTGCTATTTCACTAAAGGTTAAACTTTAAACTGAACGAAATTAACGGTAATTGTAACAAAGTTGTTCGTGTATCTCCGTGTTCACAGACTGTTTCGAACGAATGTACAAAAATAGGTTCGCGTGAAGGTCTTATAAAGTTTGTAATCTACTTCACAGTACATTACTTTATTGTGAAATGTACAGTCTCTGGCATGTATGTGTACATCAGCAAAATTTGATAGCGATTTTCCCGTGTTTGTCAAAGATAATTGACTTATTTCATTATAGTATGGTTTTTAAGATGAGGAACTCGTGGCTAAGTAATAACAGCCGCACGGGTTGATCTTTCAGGTCATGCTACGCTTGCCGGGGTTGGTCAGTGGATGGGTTACCATCTTTACATACCCGACTCCTCCGTGCCTCGGAAAGCGCGTTAAGCCGTTGGTCCCGGCTGTCATTCGTGGATCTTTGACAGTCGTTACGAGTCGTCAGAAGGCCGAAACTCTGAGACCAGTCTTACCAAGGGGTATCATATTACTCAGTTTCTGGGTTGTGGAGGTCAGATAGGCAGTCGCTCCATGTAAAATAGGTACTGGTATTCGGCTGCATCCGGTTAGACTGGAAGCCGACCCCAACATAGTTGGGAAAAGGTTAGGCAGATTGATTTTGAAGATATTTATTACTTTATTTCATGTACCGGGTTAGATAATATTAACATAATATACAAAAAACATCATGAGGAAACCGGCATGTCTTAGAACCAAAAATTCGAAGACATGTGACATCTACCAACCCGCACTGGGCCCGCGTGGTAGATTACGTCCCAGTCCCTCTCACAGAGAGGAGGCCTGTGTCCCAGCAGTGGGAACATTGATAGGCTGATGATGATGATGATGGTGATGAATAAACAACAATTAACAAATAATATAGAACAATAAATACTCACATATTATTAGTTTTAAAATAATAATTTGTACGTACTAGCTGTGCCCCGCTGTTTCACCCACATAAGTTTCAATCCCGTGAGAATATCGGGATAAAAAGTATCCCATGTCCCAATCCAGATCATGGTCTATCTATGTGCCAAATTTCATCCAAATTCGTTGAGCCATTTTTGCGTGATTGAGTAACAAACATCTAAAAATACTTACTTTCACATTTATAATATTATTATTGGGATATATACAATGCCGCCCATGAGCATGTGACAGCCCGTATTTGTCTGAATATTCCTGAAAAAATATCTAAAATTAACTTTAAAAGCCGGATCTATCTTTAATTTATTTGCATCGCTGTCAACAGGATCAGTGCCCAAAAGGCGGGCGACGCTCTAATTGATCTATCACCTGTCTGGCTTATTGGTAACAATAGTCCTGTCAGTAATGATAGATCGATCCCAATACAACGTGATAATGCAAATTGTTATTATTTATTTTGGACAGTCTCGTTGATCTTGTGGTTGCAAGCGCTAAGTTCATGAGGTCGTGGATTCGATTCCCAGGTCGGGAAAAATATTATTGGGTTATTCCAACAAGAATTTCTCAGTAGCAGCCTTTTTTTTTTTTGGGTGGGAAATCATCCAATGACTTCTCCCGCTCTGGGCGGAGCAGAAGGGCGTGTCAGACTCTTACTGACTAAAACCCACCCGTGTTCCTTCCCTTGCCTAGCCAGGGGCCACGGTTTCCCTTTAGGACTATCCGCAACCCCGGTGGTAGGCATCGGCCCTAGCGGACCCCTTCAGTTTCGCTGACAACTCATTGAGGCGCGCGTAGAACACGACGCGC
This sequence comes from Conistra vaccinii, assembly GCA_948150665.1. Classification (NCBI taxonomy): domain Eukaryota; kingdom Metazoa; phylum Arthropoda; class Insecta; order Lepidoptera; family Noctuidae; genus Conistra; species Conistra vaccinii. The sequence continues at coordinate 13,653,877 of OX411341.1, read as the reverse complement.
CGTCGACCCGGGCTTGGTCCTTATCGGACGGCGAGCTACCCATTACTCTCCGTCCGCAAGCCCGCGGAGTTTGGAATTGTGCCCGGTTGATGGCAATAGGCTCGCTCCCTATTACACGGGCCTTAAAAACATGACTGGCGAAATGTGGGTGTACTACAGATTGATCTCTGCCCAACACTTAAGAGAAACAAGGCGTGAAGTTACATATGTTATGTTGTAACATCTTAAAAGTTCAATGTTCATCTTTAGAAGCTTAGAGTGCTGGTGAGTGTACCTACATTGCTTTAGGTACTGTGAAACACTAGCTTACATAGTTGAATAATTTAATGTTTAGTATGCTCAATGCCAAATGTAATTAGGGCTACGAAGTGCTAATTAAGTTTGGCATTGACTAAAAGTTTTGTACATAAAGTTTGAATAAACTTTAGATCATCTACTTACGAGTAAAACAACAGAGACACGAAACATATATTGAGTTGACGACCTAAATATTTAGTTTTAGACGTAGTATTTTTCTCTCACAATTTTTTTTATTTTAAAAAAGAATTTTATTTGTAAAGATATACTTTGAGATTGGTCTTATATAAATTTGTTCAAGTTCTGATGAGTGGTTTTTGAGGTAGCTTCTATAGCAGGTATTTTTTTCTATGTTGTTGACAAAGTACATCAAAGCATTTTTATCAGGTTCTTTTGAACCGTCTAAGATCATCATAAAGCTCTGTCTGCATTATGTATTTTCAAAACTCATTTTATTTTTCAACATATTAGGTTGCACATAACACTAAAGTAAATTAAATGAAAGCAAGTTTAAAATGAAATGAAAAACTCTACATTATTTAATGAATACCACTTGACCCGTTACCAAAACCCTTTACTATGCCCTTTACACCCAGATGTTGGTTCACAAGGGGACCCAACGAAGCCCTTTGCCACAAAATAGATATACATAAGTACAGAAGCCCGGCCGACAAGTAAAAGAGGGTGTATGCCTAACCTAACCACCCCACGATACAAGTGAAAACTTACGACTGAAGTCGAATAAATGCTATTCAGCGCCCAGTATACGCGATTCAGTGCCGAGTTTTAGCAATTCAGCGTCACCGACTGGAACGAAGTATACCCGATTCTGCGTCACTGATTCGAACGTGACAGTTCAGTTTTGTTCATTGTTCAGAAAGAGCGCCTAATGAAGTTTTTACTTCAATAACGCACGCATACGTATATAATACAGGGTCAAATTAAATTATCCAGCTAAACTCCGCAGACGTGATAAATATCTAAAAATTAACAAAGAAATTAATTTTATGAGTTTTTTTTTAAGTCATTAACCGCAAGTAGTGTAGTCACTTCAAATATCAGTTTTCTTTGTGGTAACTCCACAGGCGTGATGGGTAACGATATTAAAAACCAATCAATCTTCTTAGCCTTTTTCCTACTATCTTGGGGTCGGCTTCCAGTCTAACCGGATGCAGCTGAATACCAGTATTTTACATGGAGCGACTGCCTATCTGACCTCCACAACCCAGTAACTGGGTAATACGATACCCTTTGGTAAGACTGGTGTCAGACTTTCGGGCTTCTGACGACTCGTAACGACTGTCAAAGATCCACAAATGACAGCCGGGACCAACAGCTTAACGTGCTTTCCGAGGCACGGAGGAGTCTCGGTATGTAAAGATGGTCACCCAACCACTGACCAACCCCGGCAAGCGTAGCTTAACCTGATGGATCGACCCGTGCGGCTTGTTATTACTTAGCCACAAGCTCCTAATAATAATGAAATTGACAGCGATTGTCATATTAAGATTGTGTTATCTGACACTAGCACTAGAAAACAAAGAAAAATGGTTTATTCTGCAAAAACTAAACACACGGTAGGTACACAAAAAAAAAAAAACATTTAGTACCCCTTAACACACACACACACACACATATTCTTTTAATATATAATCGAACCGAAACATATACTCACCATCTTCCAGCCCTTGCCCGATGTTACGTGGGGTTGGCGCATCACGTTTTCTCTCTCATATTAAAAATCAAAAAACAAAAAAAAACTCAACTCATAGTCCATGTAGGGTCAACGAACTCTGGTGCTGTTTTACTTGAAAATAACAACCACCAGAAAAACTTGACGCCCAAAAAATATTTTTTTTTGTCCTGTTTAGTACTCGATACTCATCACGTCTGCGGAGTTTTGCCACCTTATTATATTTGACCCTCCTATGTAGTCACAGTTCACGTTCAGCAAGTTCTTGGCAACGCCCTCACACTCGCGACAGACATGTGGCATTTGGTGCGTGCGCCTGTTTCCGCTCGTTGTATGAAGCTGGCTTTCTGTCACTATGTCTATTTTGTGCCCTTTGCTTCGACATTCACCCTATTACAGCCTATAATAAATTACAGACGCATGTTTACACCACCTGTTACGTAGCATAACCACGGTAAAGACGTTTATTTTGATAAATTGATCGTTATAAGGTTTAATATGCAATTTCATGCTGTAATTTTATTAATATTAATCGAATATAATAGACGTACATTTTAGCACTATTCCGCTTAACTATTTGTAAAGAGTCATAAAAAAACCCTGTAAGAAATCGACACGTGTTTCATCTTTCAACAAGGCATCACCAGGATGACGATTGACTTGTTGCGAACCCGGACACGGCGTGTTGCCACGCCGAGCGCCGATTGCAGAATAAATAAATCTTTTGTCTATTGTATTTTATGATGGATTTCCACAAGGTGACGCCTGAATTAATTATTTATCTTAATATTAATCGGTCATGGAGTGAGGAAAAGTAGGTTGCGAAAGATTTCGTTCAGAAAAACACGATTTCTGATATCATATAGAATCTAGACTGCGTTTATTGGTCGTAATCACGACTTCTGAGCTGATTCGGGCACAGTGTTATTGGGATTGTGCATTCTTCATAGCAACCCAATGCAAAGGCCCGGATTTGTACCAAGATAACAGCAATAAGGCCGTCCCCTATCACATGAGAGTGAGACTTATAACATAACGATATTGGCAGTGGATTATCGATTATAATATGTACTCAACAATTCTGACTACCCTCCGAGAAATACAATCATAATGGTCTGTTATGTTGTTAAGGATCCCGCAGACACAGTAGAACAATTTCAATAAAAACTTCATGGAAAATGTTCTACCAGAATTGCGTCGCACCGTCGCGTCGCACTTGTGCGCTTTAAGCTAAAACTTTCTAGAACACAAACCCGAAGGCTGTAACTAACAACAAACACATTTAAAACCAATGCTATTCTATTCCAGAAAACTAATTTAGCCTTCGAAAAACCGTACCTATAAACTTAAAACTAATACAATTCCACCGTTAACCCGTTAGGCGGGCCTCATCACTTAACCTACAAATAAAAACGTCAGTTAACCCTCCTTGTTGTTCTTTACACGGTAACAAATTTTATTCGCCTACCCTCAAACTGGCTCGTAAAAGAATTCAGGTGTGTTTCTTTTGCTATGAACTTGGGTAATGACGTTTTTTATGTGCGTTCGTACGGGTTTTTAAGGCTTTGAATGAAATAATAATTATCATGTTCAATGTATTGTCTATAGGAACCTACTACGCTTTGGAATGGGCAACTAAATACATCTTTCTGACCAAGCCCTTTTTTTGTTTTTTTTTATGTGGGAAATGATCAAGTAACTTCTCCCGCTCTGGGCGGAGCTCGGGCATGTCAGACTCTTCCTGACTAAAACCCGTATGTTCCTTCAGTTACCTGTGCGTTGCCAAGGGCCACGGTATCCCTTTCGAACTTTCCCGCGACCCTGGCAGGCATCGGCCCTAGCGGACCCCGTCACACAACGCGCCGATGACCCCTGGTCCTTATCGAACGGCGAGCTACCCATTGCTCACTGTCTGTAAGTCCGCGCCTACGGTAGCCGGGAATCGACCTGTGATTGCCGATGCCCAGGGCATCTCCTGCGGTGGCTAGGTGTGTGAGGGTGCGAAATTTGCCTCTTCCTCACGCGCTTCGCCTCCTCCTTCGCTAGCATTACTGCTTCGCAGAAGGAGTTGACGGCTTCCCATGCCCTCTCGCTCCGCATTATGGAATGGACTTCTGACCAACCCCCTGACATTCAATGGTGCTTGTAATTGGATTAATTGAGATATACAGCTTTGAATTCGTTATTTCGTGGAGTTCTTGCGTGAAAGATAGCTAAAAGAAGTTTAAAAGGGGCAGTAGAATAACAGGGGTATTCCTCGAAGTGCACCAACTTTGAAATGCACCAAACGAAGCGCACCATTCAGGTGCGCTAACAAAACCTTTTTTTTTATGAAATCTTTTGACATGTCACCTGAATTGTAATTGCTTGTTTATATTAATTTTGTACGCCATATATTGGCACAACATAGTGCACATATTTTAGACAATATACCTACTATCTGTAACCATACCTATGTTTAACAAAATAAATGATTGATAGAGATAATAATATTTTAACTCTAAGTTTCATCATTACATTCGTGCGTTTCGAGGAATAAAATTATAATATTTTTAATTTGATTTTGTTAGCTCACCTGAATGATGCGTTTCTAGGAAAACTTCTGGTGCGCTTCATTTGGTGCGTTTCAAAGTTGGTGCGCAGGAATACCCCGAATAATAACATTGAAATAAACTGCCATTACCGGTTGGTAACACTAAGTGTGGTTTGCATTTCTTCGTGTTCGTCGTTGGCAGTGATCACTGAAAATCCACGTTTTGTATGGGACTTATGTGATAGCCTCATGATAATGAACTGTAAACATTATCCCTCTATTCACCCAAAGGGAAAACAGAGTACTCAAACATTTATAACTAACTTAGTGAGAAAGTTTCACACAAACTGCATAAATCAATCAAAACGTTGCAATAGATATTTTCGTACGGCGCTAGTCGTGTCAACACGTCGTGTCCAAGTTCGCAACAAGTCAATCGTCATCCTGAGGATGCCTCGTTGAGAGGTGAAACACGTATTGATTTCTTACAGGGTTCTTTATGACTCTTTAAGAACAGTTAAGCGAATTAGGTTACTAAATATACGTCGACTAGTTTTTTTTTTATCGTTATAAAAAAATGGTGCTTGACTTTGGTCTAAATTATTTGCGTCATAGCGACAAAATTACGTAGACCCATTTTCATGGAAAACTTCAGTTATCATCAAATTAAATAAATTAAATTACTTGCACTTTGTTTAGCAAGAGAAAAATCTAAGCACAATCTCTAATTTCCTATCTATTTATACTACTCTAACTAATCCCATTCAGTACTAAGACTGTTCCGCGAGAAACTCTCACGATTGGACGGCTGTGCAGTCGAGTGCACTGTTTGTACAGCTCTATATACACAGGGTATTGAGAGGACGCTAGACTTCAATCCTATTGAGTTCTATGAACTGGGATTAGATACGCCAGTTTCATAGTACCCCTCTTTGAACCGTTGGTTTCTTAAATGAAGGTTTTGTTTGTAAGTGATAGATTAGCGATTAAGAATGTCTACACTACAAAGTACATTCATCATCTGCCTAGTCCTCTCCCAACTATGTTGGGGTCGGCTTCCAGTCTAACCGGATGCAGCTGAATACTAGTATTTTACATGGAGCGACTACCTATCTGACCTCCACAACCTAGTTACTGATTAACACGACCCGAGAGATGTTTATGACAGCCAGGATTAACGGCTTAATTTTCAGCCAAAATACGGTAACCAGATAGCACTCCGGTTGCCTACCCCTTTTTTTTTGTGGAAAATTATCAAAAATAACTTCTCCCGCTCTGGGCGGAGTGGGAGGGCGTGTCAAACTCTTACTGACGAAATTTCACCCGTGTTCCTTCAGTTGCCTGTGTGTTGCCAGGGACCATGGTATCCCTTTTGAACTTTCCCGCAACCCCAGGAGGTATCGGCCATAACGGACCTGTCAGTTGTGCTGACATCTCTTTGAGGCGTGCGTGGAACACAACGCGCCGTCGACCCAGGCCTGGTCCTTATCGGACGGCGAGCTACCCATTGCTCTACGTCCGCAAAGCCCGCGCTTACGGTAGCCGGAAATTGGCAATGGATTCCCTGGTTGCCTATCCAGGAAAATACTTAGTTGCCAAGCACCTATGTTGCCTAATATGCATACTGAATAAACACTATTACTTATACCAGAATTTCAATAAAGTCAAGTTGCTGAACCATTATTCAACTCAAATACCTTCTCGTAACTAACTGGTTCACATTATGCGTCTGAACTGTGAAATGACGTGAACTCTTGCGTAATAAAAAAGAGGTCATCGACCTCACTGAATATTTAAAGCCTCCTTCACATTTTTCATTCTGTACACCACTTGAAATAATAAATGAAGTGACATAAGCTGTATGATTTAGTACTTACACTAGGGCATGTGCCAAGAAGCTGTATCTTTCTACCCGACTGTGGCGATGCCCAAAAGGAGGATAATGTCCTTCTTTTCCTCGGCCTTTTGCCAGGCTACGCATTAAGGAAATGGTTATGCACTGAAAAGCATATATTTATAGCCTATTTTATATTGATATTGGCAGCTTCGGGTTAAATTTAGAGCAAGGGAAAATGGGGATATTGTCCTGCATAATATTATTTTATGTCCTTTTTAATGACATCACTTAAGCTGGGTACAAATTATCGGAAGCATCCGCGGACGTTTCCGTAAGCCGCGACTGACAGTCACGACTTATATTTGTATCTAGTAGTACAATTTGCACTACACTGTGCAAACTATCGGTCGTAAGTCGCCGTCCTCCGTGTTACTACCAGATACAAATAAGCCGCGGCTTACGGACGCGTCCGATAATTTGTTTCCAGCTTTATGGCCAAGAAGAGCTCGTGGCTAAGTTATACCAGCCGCACGGGGCGCTAGCCGGGGTTAGGCCGTGGATGGGTGACCATCTTTACATACCGAGACTCCTCCGTGCTTCGGAAAGCACGTAAAACCATTTGTCTCGGCTGTCATTCGTGAATCTTTGACAGTCGTTCCGGGTCGTCCGAAGCCCGAAAGTCTGACAAGCAGTCTTAACAAGGGGTATCGTGTTACCCAGTAACTGGGTTGTGGAGGTCAGATAGGCAGTCGCTAGATGTAAAATACCGCGATAAGATCACCCATTGCATCCTAACTAATATTAGAAAAAGTGAGATTGTTATTTTTTTTTGCTTGTTACTTTTTCACGCTAAAACGGCTGAACAGATTTGGATGAAATTTGGTACATGTTTGTTTCAATTTAAAATTGATCGTGCATTACGTAATTAGGGTACTGGAGAAGGACATAAGATATATTTGAACAAGACCTTTTATTCCGATATTCCCATGGGATCGAGAATTTGCGAGTTAAACTGCAGAACACAGCCTGCTAGTCAACGAAGTTTTTTCCCCAATAAAAAGTATTCCATCAATCTAGTACAGCACACGTTTGCCTATCTTTCGTTGAATTTCAATAGTCGTTGTGCTTCGTCCTAATTGTTTGCCTAGGGACCTAGTCATTCCGCCTAGCCTTTCCCAACTAAGTTACGGTCGGTTTTTATGTAACCACGACCCGACCCCTAGGATATACCCAGTGAAAAATATACAGAAAATTATACCTTTCTTGAATTTTTTCATGATATACAACCAACCGGTCTTATAATTGGTTAGATCATGAATAATTCTTTATTTTGTTCCATAACAGCCTTTCATAAAATGTTTGTGTTCCTTTTACTATTTATTTATTTATGCTTTTATGTACAATAGGTGGACTCAGTGCCTCAAGGCATTCTCTGCCAGTTAACCTTTGAGTTAAAAGGAGTGTATTGTGATAGGTAACCCAAAAAACATAGTAAAACGAATCCATTCCATTTTCCAATTATTGTTTTTGCACGAATCATAATGCGAAGCATTAGAGAAAGATCTACGATCGAAAAAAAAAATTTGCTCTTTTTCTGCAACTGTTTTTATTATTACGCTCCTGCTAGTACACAGAACCTACTTAATGTATATACCATTGTATAGATGATTAAATGGAGATTAATACCGTTTTCAACAATTGATTTAATGTAGCAGAAATGAAAAAATGAAAATGTATGAAACCTGAAAACATTGTAGGTAGCTTGCGATAAAATCAATTAATTGAGTAAATTTTTTTTAAAGATTGGTTTCTTAATGTCTTTATAAATAATTCATATTCATTAATAATGAATAAATAGCCTTTACACATCTTAAATAAAACTTATTTTCAACTTATTGAAGATTTTTCCCGAATCCCGGGGAAAAAAATATAGTCGTAAGGAAGTCTCCACTTTCTGTCTCTGTTCTCCGAAGTTTAGGCAAATATAGTCAGCCTATTCCGATCACTGGTTATGAGGCGTGCAGTTTTGGATTTACCAAACTATTTCTTACATACATACTACGAATAATAAAGTCCATAACACAGTCGGAAATACGTTACTGAGTTGACTAATCTGGACGCCAGCGCTGCCTAGCGGGTTTCAACGGAGTCTACAACATAGCACTCGGACCGGCCGGGGATGAGCAGACTTCATGGGTTGCGGTTGTGTCGTGTAACTACGTTGTGTGAATTGCTAGTGTGAATAATTCTGAACTGCTAACGGTTTTTCTATTGCGCAATAACCAACACTACCACAGTACGCCCACAGTAGTTAAAATATGCCTGATAATAACGAAAGAGACACATAGCCTCCTCCGTTATATAGATAATTTCATGCCTTCTTCCCATGGGGGTAGGCAGAAACGACAGAACGCCAACTGCTACGATCCTTATATACTCTCTTGCCTCGTTCACGTTCATACATCTTGTCATACACGCACGCCGGTTGCCAGTACTACGCACCTGTCCTTTCTGAAGAACATCACCAAGGTCAATAGAATATGCCCCTTCTAGGGCGTCGGCTCACGGCGTTTCCATTCGTTTCTGCCTACCTTTTATACCTTTTCGATGAAAATTTATTTAGTGAAATGTAGTGTATTTCTACCATTACTTTTGTATTTTCTTTACTAACCATATGGATTCTTTGTTGTTTGAAGTAAAAGTTTATTATGATTATTTATTCATTGATGTTTAAGATGTTTCTGAAGTGTTTTTTTTTATGCTGTCACGCGTTACGCGGTAATCAGAAGCCCGAAAGTCTCAACCTGTCTTACCGAGGGGTATCGTGTTCCCCAGTTAGGTAGGTACTGGTATTCAGCTGCATACGGTTAGACTGGAAGCTGACTTCAACATAGCTGGTAAAATACTAGACGGATGATTAATTAGATATTATTATTTGTTTAAGATTTCGTTTCCTTAGTCAATAGCGCTTATTTTAATTTTTACGCTGACTTTTCGTAAAAATAATAATGCATTGTCACAGAGTTATTCATGAAAATATTTTTCACGTAACAGTTTATAAAGAGGAGCAGTGGGGGCCCAGTGGTAACGGCCCCGACTTACAAGTTGTAGGTCGTGGGTTCGAACACAGGCAGGCGCTTTTCTTTGTGTAAAATAATTTGATCACAATTGTTCACAAAAAGAAGGAAGAATGTGAAGGAAAACATCGTGAAGAACATGTGACATGTGACATCTACCAACCCGCACTGGGCCCGCGTGGTAGATTACAACCCACTCCCTCTCACAGAGCAGGCCCGTGTCCCAGCAGTGGAACATTGTAAACTACATATGCATACATAGGTAATTTATGTGTGGTTTACAAAATAAAAACTCTAAATCCTATTATAAATGTGAAAGTTTGTTTATGTGGACGTTCCATCCACGCGGGCGAAGCCGGGGCACAGGCTTGTAAAAGATAAAAATAGAAGCTGAATTCAAGGTATAGGTTTTAAGTTATTTTCAAGCCGGGGCGCTTTGTTTAAGTTAATTATAAGTACACACAGCTAAAAAGCGCTCCACGCTTTTTGATTTAATAATTGGATATAAAAGAAGTAACAAGCTGCATATAGTAACGAATACAATTCAATTGAATTATTTTATAATTTTTAGTTCGTGTACAAAGCGTGTTTATTCGTTTTTTTTTAACTTCAACTTTTATTTTTAACTTTTTAGTTTAGTACATTACACATTTTCTACATTTATTTAATAAGTCTAAAGTCAACAAAGTTATGACTTGACCGGTTTACTAGTTAAGTAACCACTAAAGAAATCCAATATCTATCTACTGGCTCTCTCATCAGACCTAGTAGCTTGAATTCAGCATTTATTTTTCGACACAACACGGTGCATCAAGTTCTATTCACATGATATTGCAATTGAAACCCAAAGAGATTGGCTACAGTCATTTGATACCATAAGGATACAGTGTCGACACATAATGTGCCTTCGTCACGCAACTGTTGAATATTTATACTGAAACTATCTTTAATACCCATTTATGTTACTTTTCCGTAGTTTTGATATCTGTAAAAGTTATTTATTACTATGCGAGGTAAATAACTTTTCAAATATGTGGTCTAACTGATAAGGTAGACCACATACACATACCAACTTATGACTTAAAGACACCCGCTAAACGAACGGTCGCCCTCGTCCCATGTAAAATTCCCCATTGAAATCTAAAATGTGACAATTTTGTTTTCTTTTTTCTGGAAATTACCGCATAAATAGACTCTCATGATATCCAACAACATATTTTTTTAACCAAATTAGTTGCGTAGTACCAACATCTATATATAGTAGCACTCTAAACTATTGACCTACTATGCAAGCCGTAGTAGATTTCTTAATAAATTCTACCGCTACGACGTAGCTAACGTGACGGTATTTTGCTACGCCATGCAGCTACGCCGTAGCAAATAAAAGGACCGCTACGCGTCGAGTCCCAACTCTTTACACTTGGTAGTTTTATTTTTTTAAAGCTGTTTTACAACGCGTGTCTGGTTCTTGTGTATATTTTATTTGAATAATGCTGTGTAACATTTAGAACTACAACGTTATGACTCCTCTCATACAATATTAATTAGAAATAAAATCATTTATCAATAAAATGAAAATTGTGCCACTTCTCTGTATCGACATAAAATAATAAAAAGAGAGAGGTAGAATTCATTAATAATAGGGTTGTTGTCAAAAAAAAACTATTTAGTCCGTCAGTCAGCTAATAAAAAATATTTGACACGTATTTTTTGCTTTCTCATATTAATATAAAATGGCTTAAATAAAACGCATTAAAGTTGGGGAGTCGCTCGCTACGTCACAAGTCAGTATAAAATCTACCGGGAAGTGACGTCATGCCACATTTTAACTCAATGTATTGCCATAATCTTTTGATTATGTAAAAAAATAAATAAATCGTGTCCGATATTTTTTAATAATATACCTTACCGAAAAAAAACAACGCGTTGCACTCCGGGAGTGCCGGCAGAAGTGAAAATTTGACTGTTTTTGGGTTAAAAAAAGCAGTCAAATTTTCACTTCTGCCGGCACTCCCGGAGTACAACTCGTTGTTTTTTGACTGATATTTTATTTGACTGCTTTTTTTAACCCAATAAGGGTAAAATTTCTTACCTCGCAATCTTTACGTAATGTCAAAGACTATTTATTTTGATATTTACTTTTTCGGTTGCTAGGCAACGCATCTTACGGTCACGTCCTGACGCGAGTTACCCATCCCAAAAAGTGCACAATGGCCGCTAAAGAAGATTTCACTTCAAAAAACAAATATCAACTTTAACAAATCCGATAGTAGACGCAAGATAATATAAGATAACAATATTAAAACTTGTAAAGCGATCAGACTTCTAACTTTAATACGTATATGCCTGGTATCGATTACTTCGCTTCAGCGACGTAATTTTCTATTTAAACAAAAGTACTCGGTCTAGACTCAATGCAGACAGTTATTCGTGGAAGGGGGTGACATATTCATGTGCAGGGAAAAAAAAAACAACGGGGTGCACTCCGAGAGTGCCGGCAGAAGTGAAAACTTGAACATTTTTGATTAAACACTTTTCATAAAGTATGTTTTGACTGCTTTTTTTTACCCATCAATATAGGTAAAATTGCAAACCTCGCAATCTTTACGTAATGTCAAAGACTATTTATTTTTATATTTACTTTGTCGGTTCCTAGGCAACGGATCTTACGCGAGTTTAACATTTTTTACCCATCCCAAAAAAAGTGCACAACGCCGCGAATGAAGTTTTCACTTGAAAAACACACATGAGCTCGGCCGTAAGAAAATCAATCAATCTGCCTAGCCCTTTCCCAACTAGGTTATGGTCGCCTTGCAGTCTAACTGGATGCAGCTGAATACCAGTATTTTATATGGAGCGACTGCCTAACTGACCTCCACAACCCAGTCACTGGGTAATCTGATACCCCTTAGTAAGACTGGGTGTCAGAGTTTTCGCTTCTGAATACCCGTAACGACAGTCAAAGATCCACAGATGACAGCCGGTACCAACGGCTTAACGTGATTTTCGAGGCACGGAGGAGTCTCGGTATATAAAGATGGTCACCCATCCCCAGACCAACCCCGGCAGGCGTAGCTGAACCTGATGGATCAACGCGTGCGACTGTTATTACTTAGCTACGAGCTCCTCGGCTACATTATATATAGTGTATAATTATATATTTACCCAAACTGACCAACAGCTGTGTAAAATATTCTAGTAGATAATAGGCAGAAATTAGTAATTCTAGTCGCAAGTTATTTCCTCCTTCAAAACGATAGATTAAAAAAAAAACACAAATTCTACTTCCTAAATATAACTGGCGAAATGTGAGTCTACTAATAGGTACACCTCTGCCAAACCCTTCGGAGAATACAGGCGTGATGTGTTATGTTATGTAAATCCTACTCGTTTCACGACGCGACGTAAAACAAAGAAAAATAAACCGAAAAAACTCACCGTCTTTGTCCCTATATATAGAAAGCCATTACCAAACAAAATCAAATAAAACTAGATTCAGAGCAAAGTCTAACCCTACAATCTATCAAATTTTCAGCCCCCAACGTCACCCATATTAGTTTTCAAAGCGACGTTATACACGTCTAGCGAACCTTTATACACGTCTGGCGTACCTTTAAACACGTCTGGCGTACCTTTATTAGCACTATCTATTAATTAACTCCGTGTTTCGCAATATACAGGGTGTGGGAACACGCGACAAGGTGGGAAAATGTGAAAATGTAGTCTTTTAATTATAACGAGGCTTTGTTTTACTTTAAAGTGAGAAAAGTGTAGTCATACATTTTAAATAATATTTTGTCGATTGTGTAAACTAGGATCGAATTGATACAAGTACAATAACATGATATCTGGTCTGTAACAGAATACACAGGTCCATTTTTTTATTTATTTATCCGCGTATGATTTTAATCCTTGAATAATGAAATTGAAAGCAATCAAACTAGCCTTTTTCCAAATATGTTAGGGTCGGCTTACAGTCTTACCGGATGCAGCTGAATACCAGTATTTTACATGGAGCGACTGCCTACCTGACCTACACAACCCAGTAACTGGGTAATACGATACCCTTTTGGTAAGAATGGTTGTCAGACTTTCGGGCTTCTGACGACTCGTAACGAATGTCAAAGATCCACGAATGACAGCCGGGACCAACGTCTTAACGTGCTTTCCGAGGCATAAAGGAGTCTCGGTATATAAAAATGGTCACCCATCCACAGACCAACCCCGGCAAACTTAGCTTAGTAGGTAGCTTTAACCGGATGTATCGACCTGTGCGGCTGTTATTACTTAGCCACGAGCTCCTAATAATAATGAAATTGACAGCGATTGTCATATTAAGATTGTGTTCTCTGACACTAGCACTAGACAAGAAAGAAAAAAATGGTTTATACTGCACAAACTAAACGCACGGTACACAAAAAAAATAAAAAAATACATTTAGTACCCCTTAACACACACACACACACACCTAGTCTTTTAGTGTATAATCGAACCGAAACATATACTCACCATCTTCCAGCCCTTGCCCGATGTTACGTGGGGTTGGCGCATCACGTTTTCTCTCTCCTTTTAAGTGTATAATCGAACCGATACATATACTCACCATCTTCTGGCCCTTGCCCGATGTTACGTGGGGGTGGCGCATCACGTTTTCTCTCTCCTTTTTTTTCCACTCTCCCCTGTCAACTGTCACGTTATCATTCACTCTTCAACAAATTCTCTTTCATATCATTCCTCACGTAATCCACCCATCTTTTCATTGGCCTTCTTCTCCATCCATCAATATTTCATATTAATTATAATGATTTTTTTGTGCACTTTTTTGGGATGGGTAAAAATGTTAACTCGCGTCAGGACGTGACGGTAAGATCACTTGCTGGATCTTACCGTAACGTCGACAAAGTAAATATCATAATAAATAGTCTTTGACATTACGTAAAGATTCTTTACATAATGTCAAAGACTATTTATTCCGACAAAGTAAATATCAAAATAAATAGTCTTTGACATTGAAAATAAATAAATAAACTACTACTACTAATGAATATTGTATTTAACCACATATGTAATTACTTTTATACTGATAAATAAAGCAATTCGTGCGATATTATTCCCTAACCATTCCAAAATATTCAAAAATGCACAACGTTAATGTTCAAGTCTTCACTTCTGCCGGCACTCCCGGAGTGCAACCCGTTGTTTTTTTTAATTTTTAGGATGACGTGTTATTTTATATTTTTTATTCGTGTTTTTTATGGATCATGTGGTCTGCATTTTTATTTATTTAGACACATGCGTTTCCTCCCTCCTCAACACATACAATATAGTCAATATTTTAACTACTTTACCTACTCTTCGTATGTAGCGTTCAATTGGTTTCACCCTGTATTATAACGTGTGGTTTTAATCCTAAGTAGCTGCGGTGCGATACATTCATATTTTTAATGGGATATTTATAATTGGCCATCTTTTACACATTGTACTAGTTTTATAGAAATGTATTAGCTGCTATAAGTTTTCCTAAAAGTAATAAAATAAAATAAAATAAAATATTATGTAAAATTAAAATGTTGATGGAGCTATTAATGAAATGACAAAGTAAGTATAGTAAAATGAAACTTTTAACTTAAGGGTCCGGCGAACACGGCTCGCAACTGCAAGTCGAGATAGGAGGAAAATGCGTTTGGAATATTGTTATTTCTGTTCTGTTGTATTTTTGTGTTGTTGTTGTCTGTGTCTGTTGTGTGTTATGTGTGTTGTGTGTTGTTAGCGTTGTTACTAGCTATCACAATTTATGATAAAGGAGAACATTCACGGTCCATACATTTTTGGGCTAAATGTGAAAGTGCCGGCCAAACAAAAAAAAAGTTATATTCCGTTAGAACATGTTATTTTCTTCACTTTTTACTATGGGACCAAATCTGTAGGGCCATTCCCTGCGCTGTTATACGTCTTTGTAAAATACTGTTTTCAGTATGTTTTAGTTAAGAGAATAACAGTAATCTAATATAATAATAGCTTTTTATGGCAGTAATCATTACAGTCACCATCTTTTATTGTGAAACTAAGGTTCTAGGGTTATTCTCCACATAACTACAGTATGGGAAATAATTTTTTTTTTCGACTTTACTATTATTAGCTGATTGAAATAGTTATCACTAGTATTAACTGGTTTTAGTTCTATTTAAAGACGTCCACTGCTGGACATAGGCCTCCCCCAAGCCCCGCCACTTCGATCGATTCTGTGCTTCCCGCATCCAGCGGATTTCTGCGGCCTTTACTAGGTCATCGGTCCATCTTGTGGGAGGCCTTCCAACGCTACGTCTTCCGGTACGCGGTCGCCACTCCAGAATCTTTCGGCCCCATCAGCCATCTGGTCTGCGAGCAATGTGTCCTGCCCTTTGCCACTTAAGTTTAGCAATTCTTCGGGCTATGTTGGTTACCTTGGTTCTTCTGCGCATCTCTTCATTTCTGATTCGATCACGTAGGGAAACTCCAAGCATAGCCCTCTCCATTGCTCTTTGGGTGAATTTTAGCCTTCTGATTAGGTCCATTGTGAGCGACCACGTTTCAGTGCCATAAGTCATCACTGGCAACACGCACTGGTCAAAGACTTTCGTCTTGAGACGCTGTGGTATCTGGGACGAGAAGATATTGCGTAGCTTTCCGAATGCTGCCCAGCCGAGTCGGATTCGACGCTTGACCTCTTTCTCGAAGTTGGATATACCTAGCTGGGCTCGCTGCAGAAGGATAGGTTTCGAGGTCTGGTCGTGGAGTCGGACTGACATAGTGGCGACAGTCGATCTGGCACCGTTGAAGAGACTGCAGTATAGCCTATGTCTTGATCGAATCGAAAGCTTTCTAGTAATTCACAAACGCTAAGCAGAGAGGCAGCAACCTGCCGCAGCGTATGTATGTGGTCCACAGTGCTAAAGCTTTTACGGAATGCGGCTTGTTCGGGAGCGCGAGACGGTTCGTGATGACTCTTAAAAACAGCTTGTAGATATGGGTCAGAAGTGTGATGGACCTATAGTTCTTAAGCAGGTCATTGTCGCTCTTTTTAAAGAAGAGTATCACCACACCTCTGTTCCAAGCCTGTGGCGTTTTATGGACATCAAACTAGTTAATACTAGTGATACCTATTTCAATCGGTTTAGACTAGTACTTACTATTTAAAAAAAACTTTATTTCGCATACTGTAGTTATGTGGAGAATAACCCTAGAACCTTAGTTTCACAATAAAAGACGATGACTGTAATGATTACTGCCATAAAAAGCTATAATTATATTAGATTACTGTTATTCTCTTAACTAAAACATACTGAAAACAGTATTTTACAAAGACGTATAACAGCGCAGGGAATGGCCCTACAGATTTGGTCCCATAGTGAAAAGTGAAGAAAATAACATGTTCTAACGGAATATAACTTTTTTTTTGTTTGGCCGGCACTTTCACATTTAGCCCAAAATGAATGATGTCCTTTGAATGTGTTCCGTAATACCAAAAATGATGAATGAAAACTTAATATTCTTTCATAATTTTTTCTATACGTTGTAACTTGATAATATAAGCTATGCTTCTGCCGAAACAATATTCCTAATATTGTTGTTTATAATACAGAAAAAACAGTATGAAAACATGTCATTTAGCTGTAAAAATTGTGCGAAATTCAATTCGCTTAAACTTTATTTTAGGTAAGTTTTTTGGAAAAAAAAAGATGTACAAGCCTAGATAAATACTGTCTAAATTCAAATATTAACATAATATGATGGAAATATGCTCAAATTGCAAATGATTTAGGTATTATGTTTGTATGGACAATTCAAGGGTCGCCGCGGTCTTAAATGATAAATGATTTTATTTCTGAAAGTAAGTTTTAACAAACACTTTTACACATCAATCATATTTTAAAAACTAGATGAGTAGAAATGTTTGTATGATTTACAAGTAGTTGTTCCGGGTCTGGCTGTTAGTGTATGTGAATTTAAATGTTTTTAAACGCACTCACAATACAGAAGAAATCCTAGCTACGGGCAAAGATTAAAAAAAATAATTAAAAACCCATTGCTGGGACACAGGCCTCCTCTCAGTGAGAGGGAGTGGGCCGTATCTACCACGCGGGCCCAGTGCGGGTTGGTAGATGTCACATGTCTTTGAATTTTTTATTCAAAGACAAGCCGGTTTCCTCGCCATGTTTTTCTTCACCGTTTTGAGAGTAGTTGTGATGAATTTATTTACATAAAGTAAAGCGCCTGCTTGGGTTCGAACCGTCGACCTACTCGTAAGTCGGGGCCGTTACCAATGAGCCACCACTGCCACAGTAATATATCATAAACCAGGCATTCAGGAACTTCGTACTGTGACAGCATCTACATCGTCACATGCGAACCACGCATCAAAGACCTGACGTCACACAAATCCTGCATCGCGCAATTTGAGTTTATCGCAAAATCGACGGGCAGTTGCCCGCCAGACACGACACCCGTCTGGTCGGAGGATCCTAACATTTCCATAGAGGATGAGTGAACTTTACACTTTGTTCCTCATACTGCCAAAGTTCGAAAATCACCTGCCAGTTCCTAAAATAAAACGATAACATGAATAAAACTTTATAACAGCCAGTATAAACAAATCAACATAAAGGTAACCGAAACCCAAATCAATCCATACACGAAGGCATCGTTACACGATTACGGTCACGACCTTCTCAAGATGAACACAATCCATCGATTGAGAAACTGACAATCTGACATGCCAATCTGTCAAAGTTTACGACGGCCTTGTGTTGGTAAACATTACCTAACGTTCGTGGACGGTACGCGATAAGGTGATGGTATTGGATGATATCAAACCATTTTTCTTGTAACGATATTTGGGCCAAGGTGACAGTCAACATATTGGCAAAGAAGCTTTGGTAAAATGATGAAGTATTAGACAACTATCTTAATCTTAATTTGTTACTTAAAGTCAACTTTATTGTCCTACAAAAGTACCGCATCGCAAACTCAAACTGAAAGTAATTATTTCAATTAAACCTTATTCAGGCACTTTTGAATTGTTAAGGAGTCAGTCAGTCAGAAATATGAAGCTAGTTGCCCATTCCAAAACGTAGTAAGTACCTATGGAGAAGAAGCAAATCAAAACAGTAGCCGCAAAAATACGCCTGGCGAGCGATTTGTCAGTGCGTTCCGCTGCGACCCGGTGCGGCCCTTCTGTAGTGTGTGATGGTTCGTACAAAATTTACTAAACTAATGCAAGAGGATTTTTGCAATGTGTTGCGATGCGGTGCGGCCCGCCCAAATGTGTGCAATACTTTATACGTAACTTAATTTTAAATCGTTACTTATGATTTCTTAATAACATATATAGTTACATATCAAGTAGCGTGAAATCGCATTCATGGCTTCTAAAGGTCAGCAGTATAGTACCTACTAATTGGCGATCGTTTTTATCGGCAAGTTAACTGAAGCGATGACTGAACGAAACACGATAATGTATTGATTGGCAAGTAATCTTGGAGTTATCTGAAGTATCGGTGTTTTGTAAAGCTTGTAGGTATATTTATCGATTTACAATTAATATAGGTAGAAGAGGTAAAAGTTAAATGTCTTATAATTTTTGTCTCTTTTGACTACTTATATGATCATAATTAAATTATTATTTCCAGTATCAGCTATGATTCTTCGGCGGGACTCAACGCTGCTACTGGTTCACAGACACTTTCTCTTACACACAAATTCTTTCACACACAATTTCTTTTACACACAATTTCTATGAAAACTTCATGGAAATTGTTCTACCGGTGTCGTGTCGAGCCTGTCGGCAGGAGCCTTAATTTATTGGTGACAATTTTCTTCAAATAGAAAGTGTCTCGTATTATTTTTAGCCATTTTTTTTTTATTTAAGAGCCCATTTTTTCCTCCATGAAGAATTCAAGAAAGGATGCAAATAAAAATTGGATTATAGAATGTTACTAGTCTCTAGCACATAAATCTGAATATGCAAAAACCGCCTAACCTACGTAAAATCTATTCATACTAAAATGAGAATATCCTTTGAAGTAGGTATGTATGAAAATGTACCAATTATAAACCTGACTTGAATTAGAACAGAATTTAATTTCTATCTCGTTGGAGTACGTCGCAAAAATGTCGTAAGCTGTTTTTAATAAAAAGAAGTTGCAAGAATCTGAGAATGTTTTATGTCTGCCAAAAAATGCAAAGTTGGTCGCTCAGTAATTTTAATATTATAAATTGGGTGATAGACGTGCGAACTTAAAATACGCGGTTTATAAGTTCGCCAAGTTACTCGGCTCGCCGTCGGTGACTCACATGAAGCTTGCTCACACTGTATCGCAACGTTATCGAATTTTCTGAATTAAATAAACAAACATTACACAAATGTCGAAACAAAATGGCGGCTCGCGACTCGCGGTGATGACAAACGTTCGAAACTACGATCTAAGGGTACGAGCAAAATTTCAAACCTTTTGGATCGCCGACGAATTACTCAGCGGTTTTAAAGTACCCGTACTTAGTATGACACGCGGGCGAGTAAGGACGTCGAGCCATAAGTACGCTTACTTACTCATGCGTCTATCACCCCTTTAATTGTAGTTTTATTCATAGCTCCTCTTTACCCAAAATATGTGTCGTTTTTTTTCTTTAACAAGATTGCTGTCATAAGCACAAGTAGTTGCTCTCCCATAATCTTACAACTACTTGAGTTCAGGTGTGTAGTACTCGCAATGTACGTACGCCATACACGAGTATGACCAGATCTGTTTTAACATAAACGAAGCATAAAGCTGTTTTCAGACCAGCGCGATTTGTCGCGCGACGCGACACCGGTTATTGTTATACCGTGAAGTTTTGTATTGTTCGTGTCGCGTCGCGCGACAAACCGCGCTGGTCTGAAAACAGCTTAAGGAGTATGAAAGGATCGTAGCAGGTGGCATTCTGTAGCTTCTGCCTACCCCCATCGGGAGAAGGCGTGACTTTAGGTATGTATGTACTTTAGGTTTCTTTATTCAAGGAACACTGCAAAAGTTCCAGTCGTATTTTGCAAAAGCATGTAATGTCCCTAAATGACCTCCCTACATTACAACAACGGCAAGAATTTTCATTCATTATACATTTTATGTAAATATCTTTAAGTTCTTTTCACGACTAGGTACTTAGAAAGATTCGCGTGTCTTGAATAACAAATGAATATAATTATACACAATTTAATTACGGTTGTAATTATTCAGTTTAGAATCAAAAGTACCTAGTTAGGAAGAAAATGAATAAACAAAAATATCTTATGTAACTTAATATCGAATCGCCTTGTTTTGTGGTTATTGGTTAATCAATCACTTTATTCGACAAGATAATTGACAGAAAATAAAATTGATCTGAGATTGAAATAGAATTCTAGCCAAACTTAGCAACATATTAGGGATAACGCCTGGGTAAAAAAAAACAATTTAGTCCGTCAGTCTGATAATAAAAAAATATTAAACACGTATTTTATGCTTTATCATAATAATAAAAAATTGATAATCATGCCACATTTTTTGGAGTGCGTTGACAGGAAACCTCCCCGTGTGCCTGTGGACTGGAGTTCCCTTACGTACGGGGGGAAGATCAGTCTGCGGGACGGTGCACCCTGGGGTACGGACAATGACTCCCCATTAGGTACTTTGTGCCTAGTGGGGTCTCGTTGTCCGTATGCTAATATCCTGTTGCAGGAACGCTCTAACGTGTACTCGGAGAGAGTACACGTTGAGCAGCGTTCGAGTAGGAGCGGGCTCGGCGTGCACTAACCCTGCCGTCGGTTCTCTCTCCCTCGTTTCAGAGCACTGCGGGCGCTACCCGTACGGGTTCCCCGTGTACGGACGGCCTGTGGGTCTCCCGGACAGCTGTGAAACCAGCTTTAAGACGCTGACAAGAGCTAAGGCGCCGTCTCTGCCAGACTGCATAAAAAAGAAAGAGAAGCGTGACGATGCAAGGCCTGTGCAAGGCTTGTAATTTATTGAAAAATATGAAGCAACTATCTACTTACTCAAAAATGAGTTCAGTGACAGTCGTTTTCTGAACGGCCTCATAGACTTCTGTCTACCCGTTCAGTCTGACAAACAGTCTTACCAAGGGGTATTGTCATCATCATCATTTCAGTCAAAAGACGTCCACTGCTGGACATAGACCTCCCCCAAGCACCGCCACTTCGACCGATTCTGTGCTTCCCGCATCCAGCGGATTCCTGTGGCCTTCACAAGGTCAGCAGTCCATCTTGTGGGAGAACTTCCAACGCTTCGTCTTCCGGTACGCGGTCGCCACTCCAGAACCTTTCGGCCCCATCGGCCATCTGTTCAGGGGTATTGCGTCAACCTACTACTAGGTGGTGGAGGTTAGATAGGCAGTCGCTCCATGTAAAATACTAGTATTCAGCTGCATCCGGTTAGACTGGAAGCCGACCCCAACATAGTGGGAAAAGGCTAGGCAGATGATAATGACACAGGATATTTTCCTAAAGGCTACTTTAGGAAAATATCAAGCAGCAAAAATATCTCGTATGAAACCGCGGGCAACAACAATTAAAATATATAAATTCGAATGAAATCAGCAAGCACTAGAAACTTAAACAACCTCCAATTAGCAAACTAGAACATTTACGTAGGTACTTACTTTATTTGCCAACCAAACATAAGTTCAGACTGTGGACTAACTCGTACATAAAGAACCTTTTTTTCGAGTCCCTAATTTATTATTCAAATAAATCCCTCTACTTTCACTTCATTTTTAGAGTTACCCGAACGGAACCCTATAACTGAGCCTCCGCTGTTCCTCTGTCTGTCAGCGGGCTGTATCTCATGAACCGTCATAAGTAGGTAGTTGAAATTTTCACAAATTGTGTATTTCTATGGCCGCTATAAAGCGGACCAGATACTCTCAGTAATAATGACACGCACCGTCAACCCGGGCCTGGTCCTTATCGGACGGCGAGCTTCCCATGGTACGGAACCCTTCGTTTGCGAATGGGACTCGCACTTGGCCGGTTTTTTTATAAAACATGTAACTTTCTGGAAGCCTTACTTAGTCACACAATGGATGCTGTACCTGTAGTCAACGTTTTTATTGAATAAAAGAGAAAAGAATAATATCTTCCTATACCATTATTATAAAGTAGTACGAAGGTATTGTGTTGTATATCGGTCGAAGTTGTTATTTGACGGACTTTTGTGGGAGGAGAGATGAAAGAAGAGGTTCTTATTTTTACAGGGTAGTGTAACTATAATGTTTTTACTTTTAAAATGAACTAGCTTCTGCGCGTGACTTCGTCCGCGAACCTATAACTTTCCTCAAGAATTGGGATACCCAATGCAAAAAGAATTTTTCAAATCCTACTGGCAGTTTCAGAGATTACCCCCTCCATACAAACTTACAAACAAACACACAAACAAATTATAAAACCCGACCGGTAATTCCCGAGATAAGCGCATTCAAACAAACAAATAAAAAATATACTCTATTCAACTTTTTATCTTCTTCTTATAAAGAGGTAAAGTTTGTGAGGTTTTTGAGGAGGACGACACAAACATAAAATATGCGTAAGACGTCATAAAAAAGCAGTATTTAATAAAAACATTCTGGGCATGGCACCCAAAATATACAATAAGTTGCCAAAAACTATCACTGACCTACACAAAATAGACCAATTCAAATTAGGTTTGCACGAATTCCTAGTAGAAAAATGTTACTATTCTATTAATGATTATTTAAATGAAAGATGACTGATTTTATCTGAAATGACCACGAATATCTAATAATTATTATTAAAATTCTATTTGACTAATGTATTTTTTATTTTGCCATTCTATTTTTTATGTAAATTAATTTAAATTTTGTTCTGTAGTTCCTAATATATTAATTTGCACACCTCATTAGGTTATAATATAAATAAAATAAAAAATAAAATAAAAAAGCCTTTTATTTCATGCATTGGAAAATAATGAGAAATATATACATTTTTATCAATTTGGTTACACATTTTTACAAGTATTATGTATTTAATACAGTGTAGTGATTAAAAGATTGTTACATTTGTTATTGTTATCATTTTGTATTAATTAATTAGTAATGTCCATTTCATCTTTTCATTTGTTTTCAGATTCCAATTCTAATAAAAAATACAATTATAATAGTTAAAGTAATATAAATTAAATTTGAGTAATTGTAATTACAATTGATAAGTTATTCAATGTTTAATAAAAAATGTAAATAAAAAATTATAATAAAAAAAGCATGCATGAACCCCTCAAGAAGTGAGGGTGAAGGCCTCCTCCAGAGAACTCCATCGGTCTCGGTCTTTGGCTTCTGTCATCCAGTTTTTGCCTGCGACTCGTGTGATGTCGTCCACCCATCTAGTTACAGGTCTTCCTCTTTTCCGAGTGCCTGTACCTGTAGGGCCTGGCCACGACGTCATGCGAATTGTCCATCGATCGTCACTCATTCTAGCTACGTGTCCTGACCACCTCCATTTCAACTTTAGAGCGTAGGTGAGAGCATCTTTTACTCCTGTCTTTTGCCTAATGGTAGTGTGACGTATTTTTTGACATTTCTTGATCTTTGCGACACTTCTCTCCATGCTTCGCTGGCAGGTCGTGATTTTATTTTTCACTCTCTTTGTGAACTTCCACGTTTGGCAGGCATAGGTTAAAGAAGGTAAAATACATGAGTCCATGACTTTGCTCTTGATTTTCATCGGCATCTGACTTTTTAGAATTTCCTTTAGGCTCCAAAACTTTTTCCATGTCGTTACTATTCTTCTTTCTACTTCTGCATCGTTGTTCAGTTTTTGGAACGATATTTGTTTGCCTAGGTAGATATAACTCTCCACGTATTCTACTGGTGTGTTGTCGAGGCAAATAGAATTTTGTGCGGCATTTGTCATGAGTTTAGTTTTGCTCAGGTTAATTTCCAGTCCTGCCTCTCTGCTTGCTTGTTGTAGCGTGTGTAGCCTTAATTCCAGATCTGTGCTATTTTCTGATAGGAGGACGATGTCGTCTGCGAACCTTAGGTGACTAATATGTTTCCCTTCTATACATATACCGGCTCTGTCCCAATTTAGTTTACCGATAATCGATTCCAGCACTGCTATAAAGATTCGAGGTGATAGCGGGTCGCCTTGCCTTACTCCTCTTTTTATGGGGAAAGGTGCTCCTGCGGTCTCTAGTTTCACTTTACTAGTGTTGTTCTCATAAAGGTGTTTTAAGACTTGCACGTACTTTTTCTCCACTTTTTGCGATTGTAAAGCTTTCCATATTGAGGGATGTAGTATTGTATCGAAAGCTTTCTGGTAGTCTACAAACCCTATGTAGAGTGGGCGTTGGTACTCTTGATATTTTTCAATAAGCAATTCTAAGGAGTGGATGTGATCTATTGTGGAATAGCTCCTACGAAACCCAGCTTGTTCGATCGGTTGACTTTTTTCTAGTGTAGTACTGATTCTTTTTTCTAAAGTTGATGAGAATAATTTATAGAGTGATGGAAGAAGGCTTATCGGTCGATAATTACCTATGTTTTTGGGATCACCTTTTTTAAACAACAAGATAATATTAGACTCAGACCATTGTGTAGGTGTTGTAGAGGTATTTAGTATCAAATTAAATAGATGTGCCAGAGGATTTACTAGGAAAGCACCAGCTATTTTAATGGCCTCGTTTGTTATTCTGTCAGGTCCTGGACTTTTCTCTGGTTTTAACCTTTTGATTCCCATAATAATTTCCAGTTCGTCCACTGGTTTTATTTCTACGTCATTGTCATCGTTTTCTAGCTCACTGAGATCTTTGTCTGGATGTGTTGGGGCACTGTACAAGTTTTCATAAAATTTGGTGGCTATGTGTAGGATATCTTTCCGATCATGCGTTGTTTTTTGAGGATCGTGAAGTCCTTCTATCCATGTTTTATGAGATCGCAGTTCCTTGTAAGCTTTTTTAAGACTTCCTGTAGAATTTAGGTGTTTTTCGATGGTATTTTTTCGATGGCTTGAGTAGTCTTTTCGAATATATTTACTTACTAGTTTATACAGTGCTTTCAATTCATTTTTCATAGCGCGCGTCTTTGGTTTGACTTTTTGTAGCGCACTTCTGCGTTGTATTAGCTTTGTAGTATGAGTTGATATCACGCTGCTTCCTGCTTTATCTCTATTATGTATAAGGGTTATAATATAATGTACCTTATATACCTGTAACACCTTTTTAACATGTATTATGCAAATAAATAATTTGACTTTGACTTTGACTTTGACTTTTAGGAGGTAATCTCTGGATCTACTGAACCGATTTTGAATATTTATTTATTTAAACTTTTCGCACACAAAAAAAAAAAGGCACAAAGGCGGACTTAATGCCTTAAGCATTCTCTACCAGTCAACCAAGGGTGGTGAAGAGATTTGATGGCAGGTGCTCTGTTTGAGAGGAACAAAGAAAATTTTTATTAAAAATTTATCAATTAACACATTATAACTAAAATAGGTATAAAAGTACATAAATACGTAAATATTCTTTTACCAATAGAAAGCCACGTTATTTGTGATTGTCATTTATGTTTACCGCCCAACGTAGTGGGCAGGGGTCTGCTAGTTATTAGTTTAAATATAGATGTCTCCTACCTACTCGTATTTTATTGTAGGAAAAGCTAACATTATTCCCCGATCCTAGCATCCCTTCTCTTCCAAGAAATTCCCTAGAACACAAACTACAATCTTCATACATTTTCATAATAGTTATTATTTTCTTTACAACACGGAACACAGAACAACTCGGCTGCATTATCACGCAGTCAGAGTTTTACTTTTATAATGAAAACCATGTTCACGGGAGCGTATCCCCTGTTTGTGTGTTTGTCTTTTGTTCTCCTCATTAGCTGGTGTACGGTTTGACCTGCGTATGTCAATGTTAGGCCTAGTTTACATAAGCTTAGTATTACAACTAGCTTCATCTTTCTGAATGGACAGACTCCTTTGACATTTCAAAAGTGCCTATAAAAGGTTTAAGGTCTCTGCACACAGCGGGCGGGGCGGGGAGGGACGGGACGGCGACGTGACGCTGAGCAGTTGTAATGTACTAGATACTACGGACGACTCCACACAGACCCGTCCCGCCCGGCGCGACGGTAACCGTCACGCCACGCCGCCGCCCCGCCGGGCGTGAATACAAGTCAGAAGCGGTGGCGCGGGGCGTGACGGTTACATTCAGAATTGAGAGATTGTATTAAAGCTTAAAACTTTAACTAACTTAGTTACTTTGAACTTATAACTCTTTACTTTATTTATATTCTTTCTCTCTCAATTCGCGGAGGGACGGGACGTGATCGCACCCGCAGTGTGACCGCTCCCGTCACGCCAGCGCCCCGTCGCCGCCACGCCACGCCGCGCCCCGCCCCGCCCCGCCCGCTGTGTGCAGATACCATTAATTGACTAATATGTTTTGAGTTTAAGTTTCCTTACCATCGTTTTCAGAATGTATTCCGGAAGGTTTATGTGTATAATATACGTTAATATTAAAGTTCGTTTACCTAATAAATGTCAATGTTTTGTCAAGTCGTCAGAAACCGTGCGAAGCAGGAGCGAGTCGACAGTATTATACAACGTTATTTTTTTTACTACTAAACCTCTTAAGGGGTCATTGTACTCATCGTTATAAGCAACTTTCACTATGGGACCAAAGTTGAAATCACGAAAAAAAAATTTGCTCTTCCCTACATTTTGACGAGATACGCGAACATAAATGTAGGGAACAGCTGATTTTGACACTGAACATATTGTCCTCTGTATAACACTCCGTGGTACTTTGTCCTGCGTGGTAAATTGTGACTACATTGTTGTATTGGGTTCCCACCTGTAAAAACAAATGTATGTGGTAATAGTAAATAAATAAATAAATAAAAATAAATTTTTGCTGATGTCCCATTCGATATCCGTGGGTCCCATAGTGCAAGTTGTTCATAATGATGAGTACAATGACCCCTTAAGAGGTTTAGTATAAACAAAAAATACGTTGTATATGTCGTTCGCGCGGTAAACTCAAATGCGCGATTCAGGATTTGTGTGACGTCATATCTTTTATTCGTCTTATCTTCTGCGTAGTTCGTATGTGGTGGTGTAACCGCTACACTAGGATAGGTACCCCGTGTGACAGATCACCAGGCTCTCAACCCGAATTTCATTAATTTAAAACTAAAATCGGAAAAAAAAAATCGGAGCAGTCTTCGGGGACTGCCGATAGAAGTGAAAACTAAGTAACGCCATATAACGAAAATGTCAGGAATTTATGTGGCTTGCTGTCAGTACAAGAACGAAAGCTGTAGGTCCAATAAAAAAAATCCAAAAAAATAAAACAGAGTGCGCTGTCAACACGAAATTTATCATGGGAAATGTGCTATGACGATGACGTTCGGTGACAATGACGCGAGTTCCATGATTTTTGTTCACCCAGAAGTGCTGAACGCGCCTAAAGAAGACTTCACTTAAAAAAACAAAAACAGACAGTAATCATATCGTAGGTCAACGTTAACCTTTAAACCACATCTTTACTTGTCGTATCTCATATAACCTCCCTTAATTATAACGACATCCAACAGCTACAGGGTGCTACGTTTCAAACAGACACCAAAAGGAATTTAAATGAGAAATTACGCTGCTCATAACCTCAAAGCAGGTTATAAATAAAACGAGAATTCGTACGAACGAACGGTAAAATATAAAAAAGGAACTTCAAACGCGTAGAAAAATAACCATAAAATTGTTTTTATTCCTGGAAAGAGTTTTTATTCCTTACTTTTAGTACTTTTTCTTGTATTTTTAGATGCGAAGACGTCATTCATCGGGGATTCTAAAAATATTCAGTCTCAACAGTTTTTTTTAATTGAGGGGAAACCGCCTCTTTCAG
This sequence comes from Conistra vaccinii, assembly GCA_948150665.1. Lineage (NCBI taxonomy): Eukaryota > Metazoa > Arthropoda > Insecta > Lepidoptera > Noctuidae > Conistra > Conistra vaccinii. The sequence continues at coordinate 13,625,508 of OX411341.1, read as the reverse complement.
AAGATTAAACTCAAAACTTAGAGCATTTATTTCGAAAAAAAGGCCAGTCGGTTTCGGTCAGTCAAAAACATGAAGCTAGTTGTTCATTCTCCAAAACGTAAAGAGGTTCTTATGGAGAAGAACGGACAAGAAACTCCATGGAAACTCTTTTAAATCAAAATACAAAATCATGTTTGGATATGAAAAACAAAGCGAATTTTTAATATTGACAAATTGAAAATCTTGTCATTTTGTAAGACAGCGCACAGCTGTTTTATAAGGTCCCGAGAAAAATTACATCCATCGAAAAACCAATCATATAGTCGTTGAGATAAGGTTGAAAATAAGTCTCAAACATCAAGAGATACATCAATGTCGTGATGTTTCTTTTCTTCATATTTAATATAAATCTATGTATCGTCTTTATTTCGATTGAGTGACAAATGGCGCCCGAGAGCACTTATTTATTAATATGTCGGTGCCTTCTCGAGGTTACCTTTGTAGTCTGAATCATGTTAAAGTAATAGGTATCGATATTATATCGATATTTGACTCAGAGCGACATTATATATTATTTTATTATTATTTGCGTGCCATTGTGTGAGGCAAAAGTAATGATCTGTTCTTATTTTACTTTTAACAATTCCTAAATGCTAAAAAATTAAAAATCATATAAAATATTAAATCTTTTAGGAGCTCGTGGCTAAGTAATAACAAGCCGCACAGGTCGATCCATCAGGTTAAGCTACGCTTGCCGGGGTTGGTCAGTGGATGGGTGACCATCTTTACATACCGAGACTCCTCCGTGCCTCGGAAAGCACGTTAAGCGGTTGGTCCCGGCTGTCATTTGTGGATCTTTGACAGTCGTTACGAGTCGTCAGAAGCCCGAAAGTCTGACACCAGTCTTACCAAGGGGTATCGTATTACCCAGTTACTGGGTTGTGGAGGTCAGATAGGCAGTCGCTCCATGTAAAATACTGGTATTCAGCTGCATCCGGTTAGACTGGAAGCCAACCCCAAGATAGTTGGGAAAAAGGCTAGGAAGATTGATTGATTGATAAAATATTAAATCTTTATCGCTGAAGAAATATTATCACCATCATCATCATCATCAGCCTATTAATGTTCCCACTGCTGGGACACAGGCCTCCTTTCGGTGAGAGGGAGTGGGCCGTAATCTACCACGCGGGCCCAGTGCGGGTTGGTAGATGTCACATGTCTTCGAATTTTTGGTTCTAAGACATGCCGGTTTCCTCACGATGTTTTCCTTCACCGTTTTGAGAGCAGTGGTGATGAAATTATTTACACAAAGTAAAGCGCCTGCCTGGGTTCGAACCCACGACCTACAACTCGTAAGTCGGGGCCGATACCACTGGGCCACCACTGCTCCCAAGAAATATTATACTGGCCCCAAACTAGGCAGGCCTGTAGGAGGGTTTACCATTTAAATATTTATTTTTAAAACATGTTCTTTACATAAAAGTAAAAAAGCTTTTCTTCAAATTACAAAAAAAAAATATAAAAAAAAAACTAAGAATCACAATTGAAATTACTTAAATAAAAAATTAAAATCAAATAGTTTGGAAAATCCAAAAGCGCACGCCTCATACTTATCACTCATTCATAAACGAAAAAGAAATTCAAAACATAGTTTAAAAATGAACAATTTATCACTTTTCATGAAGTCGTAATGTCAACGACTGACAAAGATATTTACTTGGCGGTTGCTAGGCAACTTCAAGTCAAAGGTTGGAAATATTTAGTTAAAGATATTATATTTTAGTTAGAATTTTATTAATTATAATTAAACTACTTTGAATAAAAGAGACATTTTCAATAGAGTTCCTTCTACGGCTGAAGCGAATGTATAAAAAAAAAATTGACTCAATTAATTGGTTTTATCGCAAGCTACAATGTTTTCAGGGTTCATAAATTTTTTTTCAAAAATTTTGATGCTTTTTCCATTTCTGCTGCATTCAATCAATTGTTAAAAAGTACAGTATTAATCTCCATTTAATCATCTATACAATGGTATATAAATTAAGTAGGTTCTGTGTACTAGCAGGAGTGTAACAATAAAAACAGTAACAGAAATGGCGCAAAAAAAATTTTTCGATCGTAGAGCACACTCTAATGCTTCGCATTACGAGTCGTGCAATAGTAAAATAATATTTTGTAATTATATTATTTTCTTATCTTATAACGTGATATACATCCCTACCCGTTTCCCATGATATTACTTCTATACAAACTTTACCCCCGTTTGACTTACTTATTCTACTCTGAGATCAAGTTTCGAGAAATCCTTGCGTTTCACCCCCAGTAATAAGTCTTTCTAATTTCATGTGCGTATGGAGAAACCACTAAAGGTTGGTTTATCCAATTTCACCCGGTTTCTGACTTTGGAATGAAAGCCCGCGAAATACAAATCTTTACTAATATATTATAGAGGTAGTTTGTTCCCGTGTTTATAAGTTTGTATGTAGGGGGTAATCTCCGAAACTACCAATCGGAATTGTAAAAATATTTTTGCATTGCATAGCCCAATTCTTAAGGATGGTTATAGGCTCGCAGACAAAGTCGCGGGCAGAAGCTAGTCAGGTATAAATCGCTGATTGCAATAAGATCGCCAATTGCATACTAACTAACGCCTTCTTCCTATGGAGGTAGGAAGCCACAGAACGTCACTTGCTACTTCACTTACCTACCTACTCCTTTTACATCTCGTCATACACGCACACCGGTTGCGAGTACTACGCACCTGAACTTTCTGAAGATCATCACCAATAAGTTCACTATATTTTCTTACTTTTTAAATATTGCTTAGAACGAAGGACGGTAGGTGTCTTTTTCGTTTTTACCAATCATATTTTAACTATCGTGGGCGTACTGTGAGTAGTGTTGGTTATTGTGCAATAGAAAAACCGTTTACAGTTCAGATCAAATTATAATTTACTATCAAATTAATCACACTAGCAATTCACACACTGTTGGTACACGACACAATTAATTGAAACGCGCGACAGTTTCTGAAATTATTCATTGCTTGACGCCACCGATGAACTCTGCTTAGCTCAGCAGGTCCGAGCGTTATGTTGCAGAATCTGTCGAGCGCCACCAGGCGGCGCGCGGCGCTGGCGTCCCGATTATACAACTCAGTAACGTATTTTCGACAATGTAAGTGTCCAGTACCGGAAACTTATAGTGCGCCCCACGTAAATTATTTTCTTTCACTCGAATAACAAGGTTATACGATTTCAAATGAAATGCAATCACCTCCTTTATCTTCCAAGACACAAACTGGATAACCACCTTTTGTAAACCTTAAATATTAAATAAATAAAGGCAGTGTATAGAGTGCCACCATAGGCACTCTATCCCTATCAGATAAAGTGCCACTACAGGCACCCTAGTAACACCGCCTCGGCCCGGCTCAAGTGCCGCAAGCATTGGATTGTCATTGTCACTGTCACTAAGTCACGTCACTTGGTATTTTGTTTGATTGTCGAGGTTAGATCGCTGTAAAACACCACATTCCCAAAACATTACATTCTCTTGTGCCTAAACGGACCCTGGCACTTCGCCGGCCGCTACCGCGGCACCGCTCGCTACGCTCGCTCGGCTCGTGCGTTGTGTGGTCACAGTTCTAACCTAACCTAACCTAAATAACAAGTGACAGTGACAATGCAACGCTCACGGCACCCTAGCCGGGCCAAGGCAGTGACACTAGAGTGCCACAAGAAACTCGCGGCACTCTATACACTTCGTTAAATAAATAAATACATACATACATAAACTCACGCCTCGTTCCCACGGGGTAGGCAGAAACTACAGAACGCCAACTGCCACTATCCTTAAGCTACGACCAGATATGTTATTGTGTCCGTACCGAACCCCGTGCCATATCAGCGTCACGATCCAAGAACGCTAGTTTGGATGCCCGTTTGGTACGGTGGAACGGCCGCGGCGCGGGCGCCTCGCTATGGATACAGGTACACTCCGATCATTCGTGAGTCGGTTTTTCGCGAAGCTCAAAGGCGATACGATACTACGATAGTCCAGAGTTTTTGGATCGCGACGCTGATAAGGAACGTACAAAAAAACATTATTATCAGGACGCACCTTATCAAACACGTTTTGCTTCATTAACGTTCAGAAATTCTGGTCATACACGTACGCCGGTTGCGAATACTACGCACCTGACCTTTCTGAAGTAAGGATAAAGACAATAAGGTCACTATATGTCCTCTTAGGGCGTCCCGGCAATACGTACCACTCACATCTCCCTTGTAAATACCTTTTGTTTCTTTTGTTTTCCTTTTGTTTGTTGTCTTTCATTTTCTGTGCATTAACGGAAGAAAAAATTTCGCGGGCTACACTGAAGGATGCTAACGTAGAATTTAAAAAGTTCTTAACTTTCAATTGTCGAATCAGAAACCGGGTAGCGTAAATACAAAGGCGAATGCAACACAGATACCCATAGTCTGTGCTGCATTATTTTGCGAATGGCTTAAAGCAGTAATAGTCCGTCCGAACCCAACAGCAACACAGCGGTTTATAGTGCAGCCGCATTTGTTTGTTTAGGGCAATGCAAAGGCGGATTCTTAAGTTAGATTATAACTTTCGAAATATTGTGAACTGGGTTAGGTTAGGTTATGTTAGGTTAGAAGTCTGTGACAAACCACGTTCCAAGTTGCTCGCACCTAATCCCCCCCCCCCCCCTCACCAATGCAATCAATCAAATGCAATCACCTCCTTTATCTTCCAAGACACAAACTGGATAACCACCTTTTGTAAACCTTAAATATTAAATAAATAAAGGCAGTGTATAGAGTGCCACCATAGGCACTCTATCCCTATCAGATAAAGTGCCACTACAGGCACCCTAGTAACACCGCCTCGGCCCGGCTCAAGTGCCGCAAGCATTGGATTGTCATTGTCACTGTCACTAAGTCACGTTACTTGGTATTTTGTTTGATTGTCGAGGTTAGATCGCTGTAAAACACCACATTCCCAAAACATTACATTCTCTTGTGCCTAAACGGACCCTGGCACTTCGCCGGCCGCTACCGCGGCACCGCTCGCTACGCTCGCTCGGCTCGTGCGTTGTGTGGTCACAGTTCTAACCTAACCTAACCTAAATAACAAGTGACAGTGACAATGCAACGCTCACGGCACCCTAGCCGGGCCAAGGCAGTGACACTAGAGTGCCACAAGAAACTCGCGGCACTCTATACACTTCGTTAAATAAATAAATACATACATACATAAACTCACGCCTCGTTCCCACGGGGTAGGCAGAAACTACAGAACGCCAACTGCCACTATCCTTAAGCTACGTCCAGATATGTTATTGTGTCCGTACCGAACCCCGTGCCATATCAGCGTCACGATCCAAGAACGCTAGTTTGGATGCCCGTTTGGTACGGTGGAACGGCCGCGGCGCGGGCGCCTCGCTATGGATACAGGTACACTCCGATCATTCGTGAGTCGGTTTTTCGCGAAGCTCAAAGGCGATACGATACTACGATAGTCCAGAGTTTTTGGATCGCGACGCTGATAAGGAACGTACAAAAAAACATTATTATCAGGACGCACCTTATCAAACACGTTTTGCTTCATTAACGTTCAGAAATTCTGGTCATACACGTACGCCGGTTGCGAATACTACGCACCTGACCTTTCTGAAGTAAGGATAAAGACAATAAGGTCACTATATGTCCTCTTAGGGCGTCCCGGCAATACGTACCACTCACATCTCCCTTGTAAATACCTTTTGTTTCTTTTGTTTTCCTTTTGTTTGTTGTCTTTCATTTTCTGTGCATTAACGGAAGAAAAAATTTCGCGGGCTACACTGAAGGATGCTAACGTAGAATTTAAAAAGTTCTTAACTTTCAATTGTCGAATCAGAAACCGGGTAGCGTAAATACAAAGGCGAATGCAACACAGATACCCATAGTCTGTGCTGCATTATTTTGCGAATGGCTTAAAGCAGTAATAGTCCGTCCGAACCCAACAGCAACACAGCGGTTTATAGTGCAGCCGCATTTGTTTGTTTAGGGCAATGCAAAGGCGGATTCTTAAGTTAGATTATAACTTTCGAAAAATTGTGAACTGGGTTAGGTTAGGTTAAGTTAGGTTAGAAGTCTGTGACAAACCACGTTCCAAGTTGCTCGCACCTAATCCCCCCCCCCCCCTTTTTATATATTTGTAGTACTTGTACATGTAATTCAATTAAAGTCATTATAAGAAATCCACTTAAGTTCAGTCTGTTATGGTACATTTTTAAAGCTTCCTCTCTTGTAACATTTTGCTGTGCCCGACAGGGTTCATAATGATCTCATAAAATTTTAAGTTACCACAGAAGTACCTATAGAATGAAACAAACGATTTAGTATTGAGTAACTCAATTCACGCTAACATATAGTTGATATTTGTTCAAGTATAAATAACATCAATTGGGAACAAGTATTTGAACAGACTTTAGTCTGTCTGTTCATAGTTATATACCATCCCTAAGCTGTTTGATACAAGTTCGAGCTAGCTGTGACTCAGTCAGTGTAAACTCGTTATAGCTCTAACTACCTAACTATTCAGTACTAAACAAGTTTGTTTAGGTTTTGAATGGATTTAGAGCTGGTTGAGGATTCGACATTAATTTGCATCCACAGACAGGGAGGGGAAAGTAAAATAGGAGCAAACTGTATGATAGCTTAGATAATGTATGTAAAGAGACATTCTGCTAAGAATTTAGGGGAACAGATATTCTGAAATACGAACGCAAAGAAATGCTTTGCGTTCGGCTCGTGTCGTGGCAACACTTCGTGTCCAAGTTCGCAACAAGTCAATCGTCATCCTGAGGATGCCTCGTTGAGAGGCGAAAAACGTGTCGATTTCTTACAGGGTTCTCTTAGACTCGTTACTAAATATACATCGTCTATTGTATTGTATAATGGATTTCCGCAAAGTCACGCCTGAGTCAATTAAATGGCCTACTCTCACTGAGAGGAGGCCTGTGTTCCAGAAGTGTGAACATAATGCTCTGATTTTCTTGTGTGTGTCTGATTATAATAACAGCGGCATAAAATCGTGCTCAAAACTGAGTGATTCGTAAATAAAATCATAAAAAAAAATCACATGGTCTTTTTGTCATTGAAATAATTAAAATGGTAATGACGTGCAATATCCTCAAGTATCTACATTTAAATACAGGTTAAATGAATCAAACCACACATTATTATTAATGCAATAACAAATTGGTTCTGGAAACCTGTGACGTCACTAAAGCCATTAATTAATGTGTGGTTTTAACATCGTGGCACAGAATAAATAAGTTACAGTATTATATCTTGACAGTGACCTTGAAATAATTACCTACGGGCGCTCGGTAGATAAACCTACCGCGTTCCGCGTCCGTGAGTAAATGCCGCCCACTCTATACTGTTTCAAAGCGCCTCGTTTGGGCCATTTTCTATGAAGATAGAATACTGTTCTTATTTATACTGTGATCGTGGTCTGTTAATTAACTTCTCTGTAGCCTTTTAATTATACCCTTAAATGGGATTCTGGTTATATTGAAGGTAAATAATGAAGAGATTGGAGTCTGCGTCCTTTGGGAGATCTAGCAAAATAGTATATCTATAATGGATCTAGTAACACTGATTCCGTTTTTATGTCACTATCAGCTTTTGTAAAGGAATTGTAACAGACGTTTTTATTAAATACAATAGACGATGTTTATTTAGTAACTTAATCCGCTTAACTGTTCTTAAAGACTCTGAGAGAAGCCTGTAAGAAATCGACACGTGTTTCGCCTCTCAACGAGGCATCCTCAGGATGACGATTGACTTGTTGCGAACTCGGATACGACGTGTTGCCACGACAAGAGCCGAACGCAAAGCAATGCGTTCAGCTCTTGTCGTGGCAACACGTCGTGTCCGTGTTATTATTATTATTTACTAGCTGCGCGTCCCAGTTTCATCCATATAAGTCTTGATTCCTTCAGAATACTGGGATAAAAAGTATTCTATGTCCTAAGTCAGGTCATGGTCTACCCATGTGCCTGTAGCGGGTACACCGCCACATACGATGTACGCATCAAAGACATGACGTCACACAAATCCTGCAACTCGCATTTAGAGTTTACCGCGCGAAGGACATTTATAAAACTATCCGAAATAAACTTACGGGCAGTTGCCCGCCAGACATAACACCCGTCTGGTCGGAGGACCCTCCCTTTTCAATAGAGGATGAGTGAACTTTACACCCTGTTCCTCATACCACTAAATGCCAAATTTCATCCAAATCCGTTCAGCTGTTTTAGCATGACAGCGTAACAGACAAACTCACTTTCACATTTTTAATATTATAATTAGGATGAAGTTAACATTAGCCTATAACGTTCCCACAGCTAGGATACCAACATAGGAAACAGATCTCCTCTCTATGAGAAAGCGAAGGTTGTAATGCATGTATTTTTATTTGGTTTTAAACAAGGAAACTACAGTTAAATTAACTGAGAGGTGTATTAAAATTATAAACTTTAGTAGCAAATGTAGCTTGTTTTTATTATTGTCTATTCTACAAAACGAAAAGAGAGATAGGTATGGAAGAAGACACAGAGACAATGGAACTGTATAGGTTGGTATATGTATATTCAATATCGCTCCGCGAAATGAAAAAAATATATATCAGTAGGCTTAGCCAAGTTGACAATCTACAATCGTTATCGCTAGTAGAAAACTAATCAAATGTATAGGAATGACATCATCACAACGTTAAGTCACGTGGTCAGAACAATCGGATAGAAAATTCGTAGACAAGTTTACAATCGTTCAAAATGTTAGAATGAATGTAAGCGTTTCTACAACGTTGATCGCTACACCCATAGAAATGGTAGCCATGTTACAGTTTTGACAAGCGCTAACGAAACGATGTCGAAGTTTATGAACGATAGCTAAGCGATCACCGAGACCCAAGAGTAAACGATAAAAAAGGCGTCTTTATGATACAGCTGTGTTGATACCGAGAAGTGTTTTGTTTATTCGCCAAATTGGACTATATTTACCATTTAGCATATATAGTCGGTCAGCTTTTATTCGGCCTTGCGGACCTTGCTGGGGTCTCGTTATATTATTATCGCCATGTCTAGAACATAAGTTAAAACTATTTCAGAGAAACAAAGGGTCTATTGATTAAGTAAAGGGTCAAACACAATTCTTTTGTTTGTTTCTTACGTATTAGTTCATGGCGCGTATCACGTCATTATTTATGTTTCAAACTTTCAAGCGCCTGAGTACCTATGATAGATTTACAAATAACAAAGGAAGATATTTACGAAATAGCTAATAATTTATGTACCTTTCCATGAATTCCAAGCTTACTCGAGATCTAGATTCCATCCTATAAAAGTTATCAGTATCTTTCATTCATATTATGCAGAATAATAATCATAACATTTCAAGACACAGTAATGTTTAAAATTACAGTCCACACGGTGATATTATGATAAACCAATTATAAGAAGAACTTTACCATAATTCGCTTAATTTTTTATCACTTTATCACTTTGAAACAATAATTAATCTGCCCGCGCACAAAGTACAAGTACACAACTGCGACTTTGACGTTTGTAGGAACGCTCACCATAGACTAAAGTATAGGTTTTTTCTAAAGACGTTGTAGAATGAGCGATCGACTCAGTCGTGTCAACTTGGCTACCAAGTTATCGTTTTCTACAATCGCTTACGCTGAGGCGTTAACGATTGTAGAAAGAGATTCGATACGAAACGTTTGTAACTTGGCTAGGCCTACAGAACCTAGAACGTTAACACAAATGAAAAACAAATCTCTCAGATAGATGAAGCTAGTTGTTTCATTCGTTGAGAGCAGTGGTGGCCCAGTGATAACGGCTGTGACATACGAATTGTTGGTCGTAGATTCGAACCCAGGCAGGCGCTTTATTATACTTTGTGTAAATTACTTCGTCACCACTGCTCTCAAAACGGTGAAGGAAAACATCGTGAGGAAACCGGCATGTTCTAGAACCAAAAATTCAAAGACATGTGACATCTACCAATCCACACTAGGCCCGCGTAGTAGACTACGGTCCACTCCCTCTCACAGAGAGGAGGCCTTAGTCCCAGCAGTGGGAACATTATATAGGCGGATAATTTTAATGCTATTCTCATTCCAAAGCGTAGTAGGTTCCTATGGAAAAGAACGGGCAAGAAACTCCATGGACACAAAATAATATTAAATCAAATTATGTTTACATTCATGTTGGTACCAACATTCTTAGTTATCTCTCAAAACCAAGTCCATCTCAAGTCTCCACAAATTACGAAACACACACAACCAAGTTCCCCATTACCACAGACACGTAAAACGTTGTATAGACCGGACATATCGCGCTGTCGTGTGTTGACACCTTTATGATGAGGTCTTTGTCTTTAGGCAAGAATAGAATATGTGGAGGAGAGGAAAAGTAAATTGTTTTCTGAAGATGGAATTAAGTTGGTATTACGTAATAATTATGTAGGTAAAAGAAATGAAAGAATAATGTTATTTGGACACAGCTCGTGAAACACAAAATACAAAAAAAAGCATGCGGGGCAGTCTTTGGGACTGCCGATAGAAGTGAAAACTAAGTAACGCCATCTATCGAAAATGTGGCTTGCTGTCAGTACAAGAAAGAAAGGTGTACTTCCATTTAAAAAAAATCCCTAATACGTAATAATTATGTAGGTAACAGAAATGAAAGAATAATGTTATTTGGACACAGTTCGTGAGACAAAAAATACATGCGGGGCAGTCTTTCGGGACTGCCGATAGAAGTGAAAACCAAGTAACGCCATCTAACGAAAATGTGGCTTGCTGTCAGTATAAGAACGAAAGCTGTAGCTCCATTAAAAAAAATCCAAAAAAAAAAAACAGTGTGCTGTCAACAAAAAAGTGCTCAACGCGCCTTCGGTGACGATGACGCGAGTTCCATGATTTTTGTTCATCCAAAAAGTGCTCTATGCGCATAAAGAAGATTTCACTTAAAAAAAAAACAATTAGGTATTTTTAACAAATAGTGTGTGCCTCACGGCTGCGCCAAAAATGTTCGTCAGCATTAATACCAGACAAATGCTGTCTTAGGCTGGTTTTCTAATGAACCTATAGGTAAGAGTGAGGGGAGCACAGAACAGTTTCAACATGCCTAATACATAAATTTTATACTTCTAAATAAATAAATAAACTAGTACCGTAATCAAATATAAATTACAAAAACAACACTTGATAGAAAGAACATTCAGTTAGCCAGTACTTATAAGTACTGCCATAATTAATATATTTATTGCCTTACGCGCAAGGAAAACACTATACACATACATTTCCACGAAACTAGATTTTGGAAGGAGCGTTTTTTATTTTGACGTTCCGATGTTTGTTTTATATACCTATGTATTTGAAATAAATGATTTGACTTTGAAATAAACTGCGCGGATCTTAATGCTTGAGGCGTTTCTGTCAGCTTAGTGTGACGCAGAGCCAAAACAATAACTGCTCTTGAGCAAAAAATGACCGAAAAGAACGATCCTAATAACACACTCTCAAAAGAATGGCTTCATCTTTCTGAGAACCTCATATAAAGCTTCGAATACAGCACGGGCAAGCAAGTGTTATAAATTAGCAGCAATAAGGTCTGTACAGGTCTGGTACAGGTCTTAAAACTACAGAAAGCTGCCAACCTGTTTTTAGATCGCTAAGAATACTTACATTGCCATCGTTGTATATATTAGAAGTTGCCCTATTCGTTAGAACGAACAAGCACCTGTTTACGTCGGTAGTGGATAAAAGACAACGCTCTGGACCAATAAGGTCTCAATATAAAAATCTACTTTACACAGGTGGTTACCAAACGTCTTTACTTAAAAAAAATATTTTAACCATGGGTCCTCTTATATATAATAAATTGCCTATACATTTAAAAGAATTACCCATCAAAGTTTTCAAAAAGAACTTAACTAAACTGCTTCTGGACAAATGTTACTACGCAATTAAAGATTTCGTTAATGACAAAACTTTCGGTTAATGGTGTGTAGGCTGTTTGTGATTTTATGACATTTCTATCTTTAGCTTTATTGCAATTCATAATTTATTTGTTTTGTTTTTTTTTTTTCCATCTTTTTATTTTTTGACATTTGGAATTGAATTATTTGACATTTGTAATTTAATTTACTGACATTTGTAATTTAATTTATTGACATTCGTAATTGAATTTATTGACATTTGTAATTGTAATTTGACATTTTAAATTTAATATGTTGACATTATTTTGTATTTGAATTTTCTGACATATTGTTTTTTTTTTTTTTTTCCTTTTACTTTTATTTGTTGATATTTGTGCCTAATTCCGAATGTTTTTTTTCTTTTTAATAATATGAATATTTTTAATAATGATAGTAATGTTGCTGAATGCTTTTCTTTTTATGTTTGTTAAATTAATTTTTTTTTTTTTTTTTTATCTTTTAAACCTATTAGATTCAATAATTTTGCATGCCGCAAGGCAAAATGTATCGGGACTCTCATCAAAATAACCATCATATCTGTATACTTACCTACATTATTGGCAAATAAACGATTTCTATTTCTATTTCTATTTCTAAGTTATCCAGCTTATCTCAAGTGTGACATACACGGTGATGTCGTTACTTGGAGACTATATCAAGTTACAAACTGATGCTTTAGCTTTAATAACCAACATTAATATCCCGTTGTTAGCGCGGTGAGCAAATGAAAGAGTGGACTGTATTAAATAGGCAATGGTTTAATGCCGTATAAGAATTTACAAATTATAACTTTCCCGGACAAACAATAAAATATTAGTTAAGAGAGGAATGTCGTCCGTCGCGGTGGAGTCCGTGGAAGCGAGTGGTCGTTGAGCCGAGCCGTGTCGCCGCACCTCAGCTATACCGATGACGCGCTGATCACGATGCCTGCGCGTGCCGAGCGCGTGCAAGGTGTGGTGTTGGGTTCGGTTCCCAACACCCGTCTAACTGTGATACATGAAACATCCACAGGACCGAATAAGATAGAACACAAACACACCAAATTTGAACATTTTACCGAAATACTTTTGAGAAACTACATAGCATAGGTACTTAACGCCACTGACCTGGCCATTCACCCAAATAATTTAATTTAATACAGTATAATTGATTCGAAAAGATAAGAATGATCATAAGAGCAAGCTACAAATAAAAGGAACGATTATTACGATCAACAAAGGATCATAGCAGGCACAATTTAAAAATATACAATTAAAAGACTTCACATAAACATATTACAAAGATATAACATACTTCGATTGCTCAGTACGTGAACCACATAGCAATGGCAGGTATTTATCTTGAGCAAAAGTTGATTTCTTTCGTAGCTTCATTTGTAAAGAAAACTAAGCTAAAAGTATAATAATAATAATAAATGAAGAAGAGTACTTCTAACAATAAGTTCTGCTTACGTCACAAACCAAAAACATCCTCTCATTTATTGTATGAGCAATGAACCCAGGTGTGACTGTCACTTTGAAGTAGGGTCGTTCGTTTGTGTTGATTGACCCGCTTTAGGGAGCCCCCTATTATCGCCAGCGCCCATTGTGTGACGATAAGAGGAATTTCTATGGATGGCCAGTTTCGACCTTAACTGTGGACGTAATGGCGTGGGATGGGAGACAATGGATGTATTTAAAGCTACGTGTGTATGTAGTTTGGTCAAGCTTAATTTAGTAGGTACAGATACAGAGCGTGATATTTTGTTTTGAGAAAGACTTTTGAGAAAATCGTTGCCCTTGGCAGATCTGATATACAATGTAAAAAATCTCTAACGTACTACTATGTATTTTAAAAATTCGTATATAATAGAGAGTTGAGTAAATACAAACACATCAAAATATGAAGAGCGTTGTAAAAATATAAAAACCGATGTATCCCTCAAGGCAACATATTTGGCCCGTTGCTTTTTTTAATGAGCAGTAGAAATGTTCAAAAGCTTTTCAATATTAAACATTATTTATTTATTTTAGTTCAACACAAAACAGCAGTAAAAGGTACCGAGTTTTATTCAAATCGGCACACCCTTTTATTTCAGACAAAAAATACGACTCGTCCACCAACACTGCGGAGCGCGCCCGCCTATTGGCTGTGGGAGAATGGGAGTCGGGCCTCTGGCTTCAGGCGCTACCGTCACCCAACATAGGCACTATGCTGGGTGACACCACTCTCCGGCTCGCTACAAGTCTGCGTTTGGGCGCTCCTTGCGGGGCTCCGCATCGCTGTCAGTGCGGTGAAGCAGTCGACCGCCTCGGACACCACGGCCTTTCCTGCGGCAGAAGCGCTGGTCGTTTGGCACGGCACGCAAGCATTAATGACATTATCCGTCGGGCTCTTGTCACCGCCGGGGTGCCAGCTGTTTTAGAACCCAATGGCTTGGCACGCGACGATGGGAAGAGGCCAGACGGAATGACCATAATGCCTTGGAAGATGGGTAGGCCTTTGGTGTGGGATGCAACCTGTGTCGACACCCTCGCGCCATCCCATCTTCTCAGCACGGCGGGCTGTGCCGGGGCGGCTGCTTCTGGTGCAGAAAACCTCAAGCGGCGGAAATATAGCAACCTTATTGGTAGCTATATTTTTGAGCCGTTTGGGGTTGAAACACTGGGGCCGTGGGGTCCGAGTGCTCATCGAGTATTTCGGGACATCGCCAAGCGGCTGGTCGACTCCTCACGTGACCCGAGGGCTGGCCTATTCTTCAGCCAAAGAATCAGCATTGCCATACAACGTGGCAATGCTGCCAGCCTTTTGGGCACTTTTCCTGTTGACAGCGATGCGGACGAATTTTTTGATGCCCTATGACCGTTTCCCCCCCCTTTTTATATACTTGTACATATTACTATTATTATTTTAATTCTGTTAGATTTTAAATCATGTAAATATCTATGGTCACTATTATTTGAATAAATACACTCGTCAATTCTTAAAAGATCGTAAGTCCAAGTTTGCAAACACCAAAAAACATAAGCCTGAAAATGTCAACAAGAAAATTTACTTCAAAATTCTTAAGAAGGTCTTTGATCAATTTATTCCAGTCTTAAAATAATTTGAATATATAATGACACAAAGGAAAAAGACCCTTATAAGCTTTTAACTTAAAAAAGAGGAAAATATCGGAATACGGTTTGAAATTGCAAACGTATTGAAAGCCCTGTGTGGGCAGAAGAAGATTTTGTTACACCTTTCAGTAATTTTATTTTTAAATTTTGTTGATACTGGGAAAAGTATTTAAGAGGTGGTTTTATTTTATCCTAGAAATGTGAAAGTGAGTTTGTTTGTTTGTTACGCTTTCACGCTAAAATGGCTGAACAGATTTGGATGAAATTTCGCACATGGGTAGAAAGGCAACAGTGAAACCGCGGAACGCAGCTAGTTCTAAATATATTTGAACTAGCTGCTCCCCGCGGTTTATCCCGCATAAGTCTCGATGTTATGGGATGAAAAGTAGTATTTTTTCTTAATATAAATCCCGGAATTCCACAAAATCTGGGAATGCACAACTAATCGGATAGGTACATGATATAGAAAGGAATCATCTGCCCTCCAGGGTTACTTTTGCGGTGTTAACATAAAAGTTTATATACCTACTGTAAACATTTTTAACGAAACTCAGGGCACCAAGTTATTTGTCGTTATGTACTATGCCATTTTGGCAACCTACTTTAAAACATTACCTAGCATTTCTATCGTAAAAAGGAATAAAATTAACAATTTTGGAAACGCGGGATTTTTGTGATCGATACAGAAGTGCATTCCATATCAGCCAACACCTGAACGTAAGTCAATATACATTCGATTCTATAATCAGAACTCAAAAAAGTCTATCCCGGAATCCCGGGATGTTTTCGATACAAAAATGCATTCCGTATTAGCGAACACCTGAACTTTAGGTAAATATGCATCCGAATATCCGATCACTAGTCATAACCCAGGTCATGGTCTACCCATGTGCCAAATTTCATCCAAATCCGTTCAGCCGTTTTAGCGTGAAAACGTAACAAAGAAACAAACTCACAGACAACTACTGGCCGCAAATTCGCTTTGTTTCTCTCGTACGTTTTGGTCTATTTTCACTGCACAACTGAACACGGAACGCTCAATCTATTCTCTATGGGCTAGTACCGACCTACTTCATAATTCATGCTTATTCTTAGTCAGTACATACAGCAAAACAGACCATGAACACATTTTCATTTAATTAAGTCGTTAAGCGTATGCGATGGCCATTAACAGAGTATTAGGTATAGCCATAACAAGGACTTAATGTACTTCATATAAACTTGTGTAGTGTTGCCTACTTCGCTGTTTATTATGTGAATAGTAAGCTGGTATTGGGGTTCACGAGAGTTATTGGCCATTTAGTTGAGTAGGTCAAATGAAATCTGTGTTGGTAACGGAAAATTTATGAAATAATCTTGTTTTATTGTCTGTTTTCATTTACATATTCAGCCTATTAATGTTCCCACTGCCGGGACACAGGCCTCCTCTGTGAGAGGGAGTAGGCCGTAATCTACCACGCGGGCCCAGTGCGGGTTGGTAGATGTCACATGTCTTCGATTTTTTTTGGTTCTAAGAAATGCCGGTTTCCTCACGATGTTTTCCTTCATCGTTTTGAGAGCAGTGGTGATGAAATGATTTACACAAAGTAAAGCGCCTGCCTGGGTTCGAACCCACGACCTACAACTCGTAAGTCGGGGCCATTACCACTGGGCCACCACTGCTCTCTCTCGCCACTGTGTTCTCTATGATACAGTTTTTTTTTTTTACCTTATTTGTCATTGACAGAAATGATGTATTCCAATAATACCAACAGGCTATTAATTTTTAAGGGCTAAGCGCAACGAAGCGGGTAAATTAACATGTCCTAGAACCAAAATTTCAAAGACATTAGTAATTTCCATCAACCCACACTGGGCCCGCGTGGTTGATTGCGGTCCACTCCCTCTCACAGAGAGGAGGTCTGTGTCCCAGCAGTGGGAACATATTAGACTCTTTATGTATGTGTTGTATCTGTTAGTGTAAATAGAATTACAAATACTTTCCAGTAAAGTTAAAAGTTACATGTTGAAACCCATTTATTTCTATATCAATGCAATCTTCCTCCCATTTATTTCAATATTTAAGCTACTTCTTTTCGTGTGGTTAATGACTAACCTGGCGACAGAATTTTAAAGCCGCCCGGTCAGGGGCCCATCCCCTGACCTGGCTTCACATCCCGTCGAGAAATATCTCTCAGGCATGCCGGTTTCCTCACGATGTTCTCCTTCATCGTTTTTAAAGAAAGTAATAATTATACAATAAGTGATAATATACATTTATATTTAAAAAAAATAACAATCCACTCCTCAAATTGTTCTTCCATTTTTCTCCAAAAATGAGATGAAATAATAAAATACACGGACAGTTAAATACTTGTTAAAGTATCATTAGTCAAAAGTTCAGGGAGAAAAAGTTATAAAACACTTTTTACTTTACCGTAATTTTTTGCTAAAGGGATTATTTGTTGTCATTTATTTTCATCAACCAGTATATTCTTAAGACCGTTTATACTGAAAGTGGGGAACGTCGCAAATAACTGTCAAATATTTCGCTGTTTTGATTAATTTGGCGACATTACTGTATGGTTATAAGAAATATGGCAAACTAGTGAACTAAAATATTCAGAAATGCAATATCGTCACACCCATAGAAATATAAATAACAGGAGAAGTGGCATGGGGGCGTGTCAGTGTCCGCGCGGCGTGATCACGTTGCTCATGTTCTCGGCAAATGGCCGTCTCCACGAACTAGTGCGCTTTCAACCGCGATCGTGATAAAATTTAAGAATACCGTGTTGTTCAGTGGTTTCTTGTAAAAATCTATTGGGTTTACTGATGTGCATGTGTAGTTGTGGCGCTGTGGAAGGGAGAAGTTGGAGACATTAGGTTTCGATACATTTTCAACTACCGGGCATATCTCCTTCTTTCTTATATCTATGGTCACACCGAATATATAGTTTTAGATGTAAAAAAAGTTTTTGGAAACTTTTCAAATGCCTTTTTTACAACATGAAATTCAGTGTTAAAATTACAATTCATTATTAATATTAATTAATCATTTATCATCATTATTCATTATTTATAATATATTATTTATTTTATTCTGTATTCAGAGTGCTGGAGGTCACATATTATACAGTAGCCCATCTGAACTCTTCAACCCAGTTACTGGGCAACACGATACCCCTTGGTAAGATTTTTTGGCTTTTATTTTGGGCTTCTTACTACCCGTAACGACTGTCAAATATCAACGAATGACAGCCGGCACCAACTGCTTTTAACGTGCTTTCATACGACCCGTGGGGCGAGTACTACGTACCTGACCTTTCTGAGAACATCACCAATAAAGTCTCTAATAACATCACTCAGAAATTGTAACATACCTAGTGCATGACAAAATAATATTATTCTAAGTACAGTGCAAACATAGGCTTACATAATAATTGTTGTCTCGCGTGGCCTAGAGAGCGTAGTCAATTAGTGCTTTAAACTGGTCCAGAGAGTCCCTGTGGACGACCGGCATAATGAATACAAGCAGCGTTGTTTGTAAGAGGGACAGTGGCACAAGTCAGTTTAAATAAATTAAAAATATTATATATGATTTTTTTTTTTAATTTATTGAAATCTTCTATATGCGTTGAGCGATTTTTGGTAGGGGATCTATAAGTTTAGGATTGGCGTAGTGCTGCACTATAGAATAGAGATAGGGTTGCAGGCTCGCAGCATTATGCTGAGCGATAGCCGATTTCCCAAATTGTTATTTTCGTGTTTTGTTCTTTTTTTGAGTCATGTTTACCGCAAATAAACGTATTTTCTTTCTTTCTTCTTTCTTTCGAGGCAAGTAACTCTGTCTTTCGAAAAAGATTAAGGTAAAATCTTCGACTCTTCGTTAACAGACAATATTTCTGAGGATTACAAACACTTTATAAGTTACAAGTTAACCAAAGTTGTTTTCCGTTATCCGCGCGGACGAAGTCGCGAACACAGCGAGTTGATAAACTCATATTTATAAATCCTGGTGTAAAGGCGAGTCTAATCGAAATGTTTATTAAAATGTAAAACGAAGTTACTAATACACTTCGTCACACAAAGTTTTCCAATCACAACTTAGGCGGGTGACTCACGATTATTTCTAATCGACTTCTAAAAAGGAGGACGTTGTTTATGTTCGTCTGTGTGTATGTTTTTTTTTTCAAATATATTTTCTTCGATATTTTCGTCAATTGTGGAGCGATTTGTAAAATTCTTTTTTTATTTGGTAGAAGAAGCTTGCGCGGTGGTCCCATATAAATTTTATTAACTTTGCTGGAGTAGTTTTTGAGTTAGTTTCAATAATACATACTTTTCTCTATTAGTCTATAAGGATGATGTTGTAATAACTTCCTGTCACTGTTATTTATTTAGCTAGTAGGTAGTGGTATTTGAGTTTGTGTGGGGTAGATACCACAACTAAAAAGTGAAAAATAAAAACTTTTTACAAAAAAACAACAACCTTAGTAGCCGCGTTAGTTAGTTATTTAGCACCGAAATATTTTTTAACTGCTTTAACTGGTAAAAAATATATGTTTTCACATGTCATGCGACATACGTCTACCTTCCTTTGCCCTGTGGGGAATCTACATCGCCACATTCCAACTACGCATCACACTGACATGACGTCACGCAAAATCCTGCATCGCGCAAGCAAAGTTTACCGCTCGACTAAGACATCAATCGTCGGGCAGTAGCCCACCAGACACAACACCCGTCTGCTCATAGGATCCTCCTTTTTCTATAGAAGTTGAGAGAACTTTTCACCCTGTTCCTCATACTAACCCCTAATTGGCAAACCCATGGGGACCCCTTGGGGACAACCAAAGTCCGTATTCCCATATCTCTAACCACAGAGAATCTCAGATGAGTGTAACCGCACATTTAAAATTAAATTCTCTCAAGGGCTGTCTTTAGGGCTTCCCTATGTAAGCCGACCAAAGGCCGGAGAGAACTAACGAGGCGATGCCTTAATCCTTACAACTGAGGGGGAATAAATAAGGGTGTTTTAAGTTATTGTGTGTATTTAATGCGTTTATTGTAAAGGGGGTGAACGAAAGGTGGGATGAAATATATTACGTGTGATATTTCGTTGTTGGAATAGGTACTACCTACAGAATCTATTGACAACGACGCAAGCGCTGAGGGGTTATCTATGCAAGTGCTATTGGTGAGCTGGGTCCTGGGTTCGATACCCGGGTCAGGAAAACTGTTATTGAGTTTTCCATCTGGAATTTGTAAGTGTCCGGTGTCTGGATTTTAACCCGGTTGATGGCAATAAATTCGCCCCCTGTTACATGGGATAAACAGAAATGGCGACACGGCGACAACCGACAAAGTAAATATCAAAATAAATAGTCTTTGACATTACGTAAAGTTTGCGAGGTAACAAATTTTACCCATATTGATGGGTAAAAAAAGCAATCAAAACATACTACATGGCTTGACGACGGGCACGCCTGCTATGGGATTAATAACTACGATTATCACTGCTCCAAAACTTACCTTAACCAAAACGATGGAATAGTTGTTTATACAAAGTCATCTCTCCAGGCTTCTGTCGTAGAACCACCCTGCAAAGACTCGAACTGTTTGGTTGTCAATGTCAGTGGCGAACTATCTCTGATAGCCATATATAGGTCACCATCATTTTATAATATAAATAACTTCTGTGAATCCTTAATAGAACTAATGGAAACATGTACGGCAAACACCTGTGCTATTGTAGGGGATTTAAACATTGATATAAAATCGGGTTGCACTGACAGACGCGCATCCGAGTATTTAGAATTAACTGGTCACTATGGATATTTTCCAGGACATACTTTACCTACGCGAGGAGGCAACTGTTTGGATCATGTTATGCTCAAAACTCAGAAGCCTGCTACTGTTATTGTCTGTGATACTGGCATAACTGATCACGAGACGGTTATCTTTGGCATTGACCGTGAAATAGCTAGGACCAGGGTGGAGAAACGACATATGCGAATTGACTATAAAAGTTTAAAAAAAGATATTGAAAACGAAAATTGGGAATGGCTTTTTAATTGTACAAATGTTACCAATGCATTCGAAAAATTTGTCGAGACTCTATCTTGTAAAATTAATCAGCACACCACTAATCGTGTATGCCGTAGCTCGGATGTCATTATCAAGCCATGGATTACTAAAAACCTTCTGAAGTGCATACGACGACGTGACTTAAAATGCACACCAATGCAAAGAAAGAGGAAAATCGTGACAATCCTGTCATTCAACAAGAGTACAGAAAATATCGAAACTATTGCAACAATATATTATCAAATCTGAAACAAGATCATGACCGCAAACTATTAATGGAAACTAAAGGTGACTGTAAAAAATTATGGTATGAAATTAAGAAAATTTGGAATATAAAAAATAAAACAAACGGCAAATCTGAGCTCGTAACTGATAGTGACAACCCGGTCCCCACACTAAACAAAGTTAACGACTATTTCTCAACAGTAGGCAAAAACCTTGCATGTATAACTCTAAGACAACTTGACATGACTGAAACTGAACTGGCCTGTAACAATGAGCAATATAGTACGTTACACACTAGCCCAACCTCTTTCTTTCTCGCTCCGACTGACGAAAAAGAAATACTCACAATTATTACCCATCTTAAAACGACATCAGCATCGGGTTATGATGGGATTAATAACGTATTCCTTAAGCAGTGCGCACATGCTTTAGTCGGGCCAATTGCCTTCATGTGCAATTTAAGCTTAAGTACAGGTGTAGTACCCGACTGCATAAAGATTGCAAATATCTGCCCGATTTTCAAAAGTGGAGACCCAAAAACGCCCGCAAATTATCGCCCAATTTCTCTACTGACAGCTCTCTCAAAAATCCTTGAGAAAGTTGTCAACAAGAGACTACTTACATATCTGGAAAAAAACAAATTACTGTCGGACAATCAATATGGGTTTCGCGTTGGCAGGTCCACGGAGGATGCAGTAACTAACTTAGCTGACTTTATAACTATGAACCTAGGTCAAGGACATGCATGTACTGGCATCTTCCTGGACCTTGCAAAAGCCTTCGATACGATCTCCAGGAAAATTCTGATCAAGAAAATGTCACTTCTGGGAGTTCGTGGCGTTGCTTTGAACTGGTTTACCTCATATCTCTGTGAAAGAACGCAAAGAGTTGTGCTAGGGAAATACTGCAGTGACCCAACCACAGTGCATTTTGGTGTTCCCCAGGGAAGCGTGCTGGGTCCCACTCTATTTATTATTTATATAAATGGATTATGCAGCATGAACCTCCCACAAGCTAAGATTTTCACATATGCTGATGACACCGCGATTGTTTTTCATGGGAAAACTTGGGATGAAGTACAATGTGCGGTTGAAGGTGGAGCAAAGGCCGTTGCGAACTGGCTACAACATAATCTATTGACGTTGAATATAGAAAAAACCAAGGCAGTCAACTTTGCTATCTCCGAGCGTTCTTCCCCTAGCAGAGTATCTTGCTTACGGCTGCACTCCTGTATTAGTTCCGACCAGTGCTCTTGCCCTTACATCGAACAGGCTGAGTCTATTAAATATCTGGAAGTCATTGTAGATAACAGATTGACATGGTCCGTACACCTGAGCGCTTTAAAGGGCAGAATTAGAACAATGCTGCGTATATTTAAGCAACTAGGCAAGATTGCTGATGATTCTGTCCTGAAGATGATTTACTTTTCACTATGTCATCCGTTCTTAATTACTGCATAGTAGCGTGGGGTGGTGCAGGCAAGACCTCACTAATTAAAGTAGAACGAGCTCAGCGTGCTCTACTAAAAGTTGCCTATAGACGACCTTACCGGTACCCCACGAATACACTCTATACTGAAGTGGGAGTTCTTAGGGTTAGACAACTTTACATACTGTCTGTCACCCTACGGTTTCATAAAACTGCCTTAAGCACTTGTGTCATTTCAAGTCGAAGGGTAAATTGGGATAAAGTCCACTGCCGTAAAACAATTGGCAGAAGGTCTTATGGTTATATGGGACCACACATATACACGAAACTCCATAATCTACATAAAATACTAAAACTAACACAAAAAAAATGCAGACTGACGGTAACAAACTGGCTTCTTACACTGGACTACGACATGACAGAAAGTTTCTTAGCTTAAGTTAAAACTCACAGTATACCTACATATTGGCAATTCAGAAATACACGAGCACTCACTATCATATCAACACACAGACACTCCTAAAATACCAACAAAACTAACACAAATCACAGCACCATGCATACTCATACACTCTTTTTTATGTCTATTATTTAATTTAAGTTTTTAAGATGTACCTACCTTTTATATAAAATTGTTAACGGAACGAAGGAGCCTGGATCTCACAACACAGGGAATCCTAGTGTGAGGCCCAGGAATTCAATTCACTTGAATGTAAACTTTATGAAATAAATTTATTCTTATTCGTATTCTTATACTTCATGAAAAGTGTAATTGTTGTTTTTGTTAGACTAAGTATATTCTGAAAATACATAAAATACAGTACTTTTATACTAATAAATAAAGCAATTCGTGCGAAATTATTCCCTAACCATTCCAAAATATTCAAAAATGCACAAAATTCAAAATCAAAATTCAAAATTCAAAAGTCATTTATTCAAACTAGGCTGAGAATCAGCACTTTTCGAACGTCAAAATTACATAAGACAGTCCCCCAAAAACGCCCGCCCTTCACCACTTCCTAGTGCTTTTGCTGGAGAGAAGAAGTGGCGCAACAAACTCCCCAGCAGCACAGCTGTCTGTTCAGTTAGAAAAAAAACTTGATTCTATACAATAGTATGCAAATCATTTACATTACTCAACACAAATCATTAAATAAAAAAATATATTTGCCATAATGACAGCTAGCACACGCCAATGTACCAAAAAAAATAAAAAAATATCGAAAGCTAAACTCAAGCGAAAATAAATACTAAAAAAACTAAAAACGTAAACAGAACTTAATACCCGAATTATAAAGCCTACAGATATAAAGGGCGTGCCCGCTTACATATAGCTAATAAAACTGTAACTCGAAGTCACATAATTATGATAAACTAGGACCATCGAAGAAAAATAAATCAACAGTTAGGCAAGAATAATATAATGATCTTCTGTCGAGGTCGCTAGCTAACCACATATTGCAATACAACTAATTAAACAAAAACATTGTAATGAGTCGATTATGTCAATAATAAATGAAAATAAAATGAAAATAAATTTACTTATACAGTCAAATAAAATAACAATTATATAACTCATATGACCTGTCAGTAGGTAAGCTAATTCTGGAGAAAGAACATAAATATTGTCTTGAGTTAATCACAGCGACCAACTATTTTTATCGTTTAAGTAGTCGTTGATAGAGTAGTATGCCTTTGAACAAAGGTTGGATTTTACTTTAGCTTTAAACGCATTAAAAGGCAAATCTAGCAGAGAAGTGGGTAGCTTGTTATAAAAGGTTATACCAAGCCCAACAAATGAATTATGAACCTTATGAAGCCGGTGAAAAGGAGCTCGTAATTTGTCCTTATTTCTGGTGTTAATATTGTGAATATCACTGTTCTTAGTATATAAGTGTATATTTTGCCTAATATATAGGATATTGGCGAAGATGAATTGTGATGCCACTGTGAGAATACCAATATCCTTAAAAAAATCTCTTAGAGAAACTCTGGCACCTAGCTGGTAAATTGCTCGAACAGCACGTTTTTGAAGAACAAATATATTTTGAATGTCAGCGGCTTTGCCCCACAGCAGAATGCCATAGGACATAATGCTATGGAAATAACTAAAATAGACTAATCTAGCAGTATCAACGTCAGTGTATTGTCTTACTTTCCTGACAGCGTAGGCGGCCGAGCTAAGCCTTCCCGCTAGACTTGAAATATGTGGGCCCCACTGAAGTTTAGCATCTACTGTTATGCCCAGAAAAACTGCCGAGCCCACAGTTTCAAGCACCTCTTTATCTAAGACGATGTTGGGTCCTAGATTTCTAACATTGGGTAAAGCGAATTTTATACATTTCGTTTTCTTGGAATTGAGAACTAAGTTATTTGTTGTAAACCAATCCGTAACCATTGAGAGTGCACTGTTTACATCGTCAAAATCATGTCTATTCCTGTCTACTTTAAAAATAAGAGAGGTATCATCTGCAAACAGTACAACTTCACAGATACCCTTTAAAAAGAATGGTAAGTCATTGATATACACTAAGAACAAGAATGGACCCAGTATTGAGCCTTGAGGTACACCTAACTGAACTGGTAACCCGGAAGATTTCACACCATTAACATCTACACATTGGGACCTATTGTGTAAATAGGAATTAAGAACATCGAGAGCTTCGTTTTGCACACCGTAATGACGCAGTTTACGCAAAAGCGTGTCATGGTGCACGCAATCAAAAGCTTTGGAGAGATCACAGAAAACCCCAATAGCATTTTGCGAGTTCTCCCATGCGTTAAATATGTGTTTCAGCAGAGCAACACCCGCATCTGTAGTCGAACGACCTTTTGTAAAGCCATATTGTTCATTATGAAGGAGGTTATTTGAATTAAAATGTCTTAGCAACTGCTTGAGTATTAACTTTTCAAATATTTTACTAAATGCAGGTAAGATAGAAATAGGCCTGAAATTACCAACATCATTTTTATTACCGGATTTAAATAATGGTATGACTTTACTACTCTTCATGAGGTCAGGAAAAGTTCCTAATGGTAGCCACACACGTTACGATTTGCTTGCGCAAACTTAGGCTTGCGCAAATTTGCTTGACGTCGGTATTGACCACACACGTTACGATTTGCTTGCGCAAATTTGCTTGACGCCGGTATTGACCACACACGGCTCAAATTTGCTTGTGATATCATTTCTGTTTAGAGACCGTCCAGGTGTGTTACGCGGTAATGGCATCAATTGATGACGCTTTGGCAATAGTTGGAGGAGGCGGAGCGCGCGAGGGAGAGACAAATGTTGCGACCTCGCGCCCCTAGCCGCCGCCGTAGGAGACGCCCTGGGTCTCGGGAATCGCGAGCCGATTTCCGGCCACCGTAGGCGCGGGCTTGCGGACGGAGAGCAATGGGTAGCTCGATCGTTGATAAAAAAAAACATGAGGGGCAGTCTTTGGGGACTGCCGATGGAAGTGAAAACAGTATCCTATAATATTACGTTAATCCAGTTAATAAACTATATATCTGCCTCATCCAAATCCTATTAGTAGCATAACATAATGATTGAATACTATCGTGAATTCATGCATGCCTAGTACTTTTTGTTAGGTTTCTCTCAGATATTGTGCACAACGTCTAATGATTGAAATACTATCTTGAATTCATGCAAGCCTAGTACTTTTTGTTAGGTTACTAACAAATTCTACTCTCCCTCCGTCTTACGAATTTTCGATCAGGTTACGTGTCCTGACGCAAGTTTAACATTTTTTACCCATCCCAAAAAAAGTGCACAACGCCGCCAAAGAAGTTTTTGCTTCAAAAAACTACTGAAATTGGAACACATGCCCCACACACGCTCAAGCGCGCAAACTCAAATTTGCACAAGCTTGGAATCGAAAATTGAAAATCACACAAGCCTAGAAATTTGCGCAAACTTCCCACACACGTAACGATTTGCTTGCGCAAGCCTAAGTTTGCGCAAGCAAATCGTTACGTGTGTGGTCACCAAAAATCGCTACAAAAAAATATATACGTAGGTACAATAAACCGAACCATGTGCACCGCGACACGACTGATTTCAATGAATTTCTATGAAGTACCTTCCGATGCTAGCGACACGTCAGCACGTCGCCTTCTTAAAAATACATAGAAACCAGTCCTGTCGCGGCGACACGTCGCCTGCAGTTGCCACCTGTGATCAACTACCGAATTGTACCCGGCGCATGCCAGTAAAGCTCCCAGACGACAAGATTTTTTTCGACACCTTCAATTGTCTTCATCGTCATATTTCAGCCAATAAAACTTTCTCATGAATCACTCCGTCCATAGGTGAAAACCGTATGAAAATCCGTTCGGTAGGTTTTGAGTTTATAGCATTTGATAAAAGAAATTTACTGAAATTTGAACACACGCTCAAGCAAATTTGCGCAAACGCACAAGCTTGGAATCGAAAATTTAAAATCACACAAGCCTAGAAATTTGCGCAAATTTCTTCCCACACACGTAACGATTTGCTTGCGCAAGCCTAAATTTGCGCAAGCAAATCGTAACGTGTGTGGCTACCATAAGTCAACACATTTATTAAAAGTAACAGCTAGATAGGGGGCTACGATGTCTATTATATTACTTAAAAGTTTAATGGAGATGCCCCAGTAATCACCAGTGTTTTTGGATTTGAGTGTATTAAAAACATTAATTACATCACGAGGCGTTACATGTTCGAAGCTAAATAAACGACTACTTTTAGACACACTACTAAGCAATAGGTTTTCAGCTTTAGACGGGGACGAATTTAAGGAGCGAGTCGTAGTTATAGGTATGTTGGCAAAAAACTCATTAAACGCCTCAGCTACGTCAGCTGCTTTAGTAACTAATTTATTGTCGACCATAATCTCAAGTTCTTTATCTTGTTTAACCGACTTACCCGTTTCATTGTTAATAATTTTCCAAGTGGTTTTTACTTTATTATTGGAATTTTTAATTTTATCGCTTAAAAATTTTGATTTAGCATAAACACTAACCTTTTTAAATAATTTTGAATAATTTTTGACATACTCTAGGAAAGGAGTATCAAACCTGTATTTTTTCAAACCATATAACTCGTATAGTCTCGCTCTACTTTTATAAATACCTGGAGTGGCCCATTGGTTAAAGTCAACGGTGGTGCCATTAATTTCAAGAGTTTTGGTCTTGAAAGTAGATTGGTACTCTTTTTGCACGACATCACAACGTTAATGTTCAAGTTTTCACTTCTGCCGGCACTCCCGGAGTGCAACCCATTGTTTTTTTTTATAGTTTTGAAGCTCCGTTTTTCAAACAGTAATTCAGCCCATTGTCCTCTGCCAAACTAACAAAATTTTGAAATGAGCAATTCTCAGTACTTACTTATTTTTATAATTTGTAGCGGTAAACTACACCATAATTACACTACACATATTATTTACATACCTATCCATATAAACACACAATTATATGTAGTACTAGCTGCGCCCGCGGTTTCACCCGCAGAAGTCTCGATCCTGTAGGAATATCGCGATAAAATGTATTTTATGTCCTTTTCCAGCCCCCCCAATTACGCAATGCACGATCAATTTTAAATTGAAACCACTTGAAAAAGATTGCCAGTCCATTGCTTCATAAGTTCGATTCGGTAATTAGGGTGCAGGTCATGGTTTATATCCGTTCAGCCGTTTTAGCGTCAAAGTGTAACAAAGAAACTCACTTTCGCAATTAAGTATAATATTAGTTTAGACGTTTAATTTACATTATGACTTCATAATTATTCATTACTAGCTTCTGCCCGCGACATCGTCCGCGTGGAATAGTTACTTTGGGCTAACGCTAAAAAAAACCCCCGATTTTGAAACATTCTTCATTGGTGCTTCGCTCCTGTTGGTCTTAGCGTGATGATATATAGCCTATAGCCTTACTCGATAAATGGGCTATCTAACACTGAAAGAATTCTTCAAATCAGACCAGTAGTTTTGGAGCCTATTCGGTACAAACAAACAAACAAACAAAAAAATCTTTCCTCTTTATAATATTAGTATAGATTGACACAATCCAAAACATTCACATTTTCTATCGGGACTTCAGCCGCCGCCATTTTAGTAAACTTGTTTCATTGTATCTTAGATTGCTCGCATCCCTCGGTGGATTTAATTTTAATAATAAGTTCTTCGCACTCCAGTTTCTATCGATTCAAAAGCGACATGCAAAGTTAAATCATAATTCCAACCGACTGATCAAACTTTACTTTCTAAACCTTAAGAAAGCAATCTTCAACACCCCTTAAAAAGGAACGCTTTGAAAGTCCCTGAGAGGGTTGTAAGGGGTTGAAAATCTGTTGAAAGTCGGGGTCACAAATAGACATAGATAATGTTTGATATTTAAACCCTTCATGTGTCTACGTTAGGGGGTGCAAATTGACGGCGGCTGTGTCCGAGAATGACGAGGTAGCGAAGACAGCGATTAGCGATAGGGAGATAGTAAAACCATTTTAAGGCACGTTTATTTAGAAATTTTGTAACAGACTCTAAGTAAACACTAAATAAAGTTGACTTTAGAAAGATAGAAAATTAAATTACCGTCACAGCAGTCAGCAGTACGTTAGGTCTAAATATTATCGTGTGTTGTTATATTAGCCGCCCGCACAATTATAACCACCCCCACAATACGTCCCCCGTCACCCGCGTCAACCATGGGACTGTCACCAACGAAACAGAAACATTTTCTAATTCAAAGCTTAATATTGAGGTCATTGACCTTATCACAGTTTTTTTTTATGAATGTTCCCGTTGACTCGACATTGCACGATCTCAGTACTACTCCAGCACACCACTCGCAAGACTAGGCCGCTACTCTCATAGTGAAACCGCGAAGGTAGGCCGAGTTGCTGGCATGCGAGTACACAGTGCAAGCAGCTGTCTACTGTCACCAGCTCACACTGTGTAAACCAGCCATTCGTTTCAGTAACTACTATTAAGCTGGGAACAAATTTTCGGACGCGTCCGTAAGCCGCGACTGGCAGTCGCGTACTGAATAGTACATTTAGGGTGCGTTTCCACCAGAGATGAGCGAGGATTTGTAGCGAGGGATGTGTGTGAAACTAACCAATAACGACGCTAGCTTAGCTGAAACTATGACAGTGACGCGATGTCATTGGTTAGTTTCACACACATCCCTCGCTACGCATCCTCGGTCATCTCTAGTGGAAACGCAGCCTTAGCACTTCACTGTGTGAACTATCAGTCATAAGTCGCGGACGTGACCTTAGGTAACTGTCAGTCGCAACTTACGGACGTGTCCGATAATTTTTTCCCAGCTTTAAAGTTCAAAATTGCGACTGACAGTACAGCGCTACCAATCGCGATACGGAACAAGTTTGAATGAACGCACAGTATGTTATGTACCCTACGGTAAATCTGTCAAAAATACTTTGACAAATTGAGAATGCAAACGTTCAAAAATACGGCAATTACCCCTCTACCAGAAAATCACAGTAATAAATATGAAACAAACAAAACAAATCTCCCCTCTCCATATTCTCTAAGGATTGAACAGAGTTAGTGAACAGCGCATCCTTTGTTGAGAGCACTCGGCAAATTGAGATGAATTAATAACAAATTTTAATTAAAAACTTCACAAGCTGTTGCGTTTTCTAATGTTGAGATATCAAGTGAACTTCCGCTCGTTTTCCTAATGTTGTTTCAGTTTTAAATTGAAGGTACAGGCGGCTACACATCAAGCTATAGGTACATGTCTAGTATAAGCTGACCTATCATTGTACGGAAATCTTATACAATGCGAGATCAGTTTATACTGGAAATGTATAGCTTGATGTGTAGCCGTGTGTACATGAGGATGACTTACGCCCATGCCAACTTAGCCTATCGCAATCCACTGCTGGACTTAAGCCTCTCCCAGACTGCGCCACAACATCCTATCCTCCGCCTTCTGTATCCAGTCTGTCCCAGCCACTTTAAGGCCAATGCAGGAACAATAAATGTTACAAAAAAAGGTATTTTTATCCGACTACGGCAAAGCCAAAAGGAAGGGTTATGATTTTAGCAGTCTTTTTATTTACCTTAATTTTTGGTATATTTTTGACAAGACAATCTAAGTAGCATTTTTCCAACTATGTTGGAGTGGGCTTCCAGTCTAATCGAATGCAGCTGAATACCAGTATTTTACATGGAGCGACTGCCTATATCCGACCTCCACAACCCAGTAACTGGGTAGGTAGGTAATACCCCCTTCTTAGTAAGACTGGTTGACAGACTTTCGGGCTTCTGACGACCCGTAACGACTGTCAAAGATCCACGAATGACAGCCGGGACTTTCCGAAGCACGGAGGAGTCTCGGTATGTAAAGATCACCCATCCACGACCAACCACAACAAGCGTAGCTTAACCTGATGGATCGTCCCGTGCGGCTAATATTACTTAGCCACGAGCTCCTCAAATTTTTGACAAGTATTTGACATTAATTTTCGATGACATGAGAATGAAATGAAATCTTTTATTTCCAGATATGACATCCACATATAAGTTTCAATAAATACACATATATATAACATACTAAGTATAGAATAGCATAAATATTACATTCACATTACACACACACACACCCACACACACACATGACATTGAACTATCTAATCGGCGTGTGGTAGGACTGCCACCAGAATGAGACTGCGATTAAGTTTTGAACGTTTGTAAATATGGAAGGCCTTCAGCCTTGGCTAGACTATTAAAAAAAAACAAAATTATAATTAACAATTTATTTTTTTCTTTAATCCGTTGTTGCTAAACGCACCTCTTTTTTTTTGTAAAGGGTTTAAGTTGAAAACCAGCGATTCTTCGACTTCCGATATTATAGTTTTGTGTATGTACCACTACTAGCTGTAATACTGGAGACCATAAACATTTTTCTATTCTAGGTATTCTATTCAGTTTTCAAAACCCCGGGGGTCAATAAGTCAGTCAATCAGTCTCGTCTCGCGCGCGTCGTGCATCGCACGTGTATCGAGTCTTATTTTGCACGTATACCTATCGCGCGGGTGGGGGCCGTTATTCGTAATGGCTTCCAACATTGTGAAATGTGGAAGTTGTAATGTGGTGATCAACGAGGTCTTGACTTTTATTTGTAATAAGCTTGACGTTATGAACGAGCAAAGTATTAGTCAGATTTGTGCTAGTGCTTTCGATGACACTGAGATATTGGCTGCTAAAAACTTATTGTTCGACTCCATATCGACAACAAAACGTAAGAAGATTAGAAAACGGCAGGGGAAAACGTTAAGGGATATCGACGACATTATCTGCGTGCTCAAGGAGACTGATCCTGAGGATATTCCTACTTTCGTAGCACGAGACCTGCATAAATTGCCGCCGGTACTATTTGACCATGTAGATGTTACCCGCTTACTAAAAGACTTGTTGATAATGAGAGGCGAAATGCAAAGAATGTGTGACGAATACGTGACAGTAAATCAGTTTAAGGAACTGGAATTGGAAATTTAAGTGCTCAAAAATGCATCGATTGTTAACAATGTTACCACAAGACGGGGTGTTGGAAGAACTAGATTATCGAGCTTTGAGTACGAGAGTGGACCCCCAGCATTGTCTCCACAGCATAACATCCCACCGACGGAGGGTAGTGTAAAAACACCGCGCAGTATTTTTAACGGACGGCCGCTCGAACACAAGTCAGCTGATAGTGAGCCGAACGTCGCACGCCAGCCGCCGCCGCCGACGACACCAGTGATGAGTCATGCGACTCCGCCACTAGTGTCCGCTACTGCGATACACACAGCTCCTTCGAATAAAAACAATCAATGTGCTATTGCAAAGAAAAGTTTCTCTGATGTGTTACATGAAGGTGAGTGGAAATCCCAGGAACAGGATGAGAAATGGACAGTTGTTCAAAGAAAAAGGCTTCAGAATCGCTTTGTGGGAAAAACTGGAAAAGCTACGGTTGGTGCTGACTCTAAATTCAAGGCGGCAGATAGTAAGGTACCTCTTTATATTTATAATGTGTCAAAGGACGCGTCTGTGTGTGACATTATAACCTATGTTAAAAGCAAGACTAACATTGAAGTACGCTTGGAGAAAATGAACATGAAATATATGAAAGACTATGTTGCATTTAAGGTCTATGTTCCTAAGTGTAAACTGGATACATTTTTGACTGATGACTTTTGGCCAGAGGGAGTAATATACCGCCCTTTTGTGGAATTTAGTCGACGTACCGCCTCCATGAAAAATCGAGATATGGCTAATTGAACATCCACACAAAATTAATGGTTAACAAAAATACACTCATTAGCTTTAATTGTAAAAATGTTAAAAGATCCGTTGAATGCGTGAGAAAACTTTGCCGCTCGGCGGACATTGTGGCACTACAAGAGACCTGGCTGCTTTCTCACGACTTGCCTTTCCTGGGTGATATTGACGTCGCTTTTTCATACACGGGAAAGTCCGCGGTGGATACGTCTGAAGGAGTTCTAACTGGGAGGCCCTATGGAGGAGTAGCCCTGTTATGGAGAAAAGCTGCCTTCCCGTCGGTGTCTGTTATACAGTGTCGTAGTGTGCGTCTCGCGGCGATTAAGGTGAAACTTGACGATGAGCGCACAATTATTGTGTTTTCTGTATACATGCCTACAAACAAAAGTGAAAACCTGCCATTGTTTTCGGAGTGTCTTGGTGAAATATGTGCAATAATTGAAAGCAATAATGTGGAGTCTGTATTTTTGCTTGGCGACTTCAACTCGCACCCTGGCGGTTTATTTGCGAAAGAATTATTAGATTTTTGTGCGGAACAATCGTGGTCGTGTGTAGATATGGAGTTGTTGCCGAGTGACTCACATACGTTCGTGTGCCAGGTGAGCGGTACTCAGTCGTGGCTAGACCACTGTTTGATAACTAGCGCCGCGCGATCATCTGTACTTAATGTGTCCGTCATATATGATACCTACTGGTCAGATCATTATCCTATATTAGTTCAATGTAATTTTAATGTTATTTTGCCTAAACGTGTTAATCTTAGTAATGTTTGTAGTAGGGTAAAGTGGGGGGAAAGGGATCAAACTCAGATAGAAAAATATTTTGATTATTGTAATTCAAATCTTAGAGAGTTAGATTTTCCATCGGAATGTGTTAATTGTGCAGATACATTGTGTAATAATCAGGACCATAAGTTGTTATTGAACAGAATGTACCTTGATATCGTTAGTATATTATCTAGGGGAGCGGAACTAAGTTGTAGTGTACCTAAACGAAAGTACAATACATATGTAACTGGCTGGAACAAATATGTGAGTTGTGCCCACAGGGAGGCTCGACTTTGTTTTCAAACGTGGCTATTACAGGGTAAACCTAAATCCGGATATATTTATAATAAAATGTGTATGTCTAGAAAATTATTTAAATCAAAATTAAAATACTGTCAAAACAATGAGGATCAGATCAGAATGGACATTATTGCAAAACATCACACTGATAAGAAATTCAATAAATTTTGGAAGTCAACAAATAAATTAAACCCAGGGTCGAGCCTTCCGGTGAGTGTAGGTGACGCTCATGAACCATGCGACATTGCTAGCCTCTTCCAACGCCATTTCACGGTGGAGTCGCCGCTTGGGCCGGCGGCGCAGGTGCTTGGTGCTGAGTGTCAGCATGGAGACGTTAGTATCCGATTTGCAGCCAAGGATATTGCTGTCATTATCAAGAAGATGGTGAGAGGTAAGTCTCCAGGTCATGATGACCTCAGCATCGAGCACTTGAAGCACGCTGGTGTGCATCTACCGAGGGTACTGGCAATGCTGTTTAATCTGTGCATCAGCCATAATTACTTACCCGATGATCTCATGTACACGGTGGTAGTTCCGATCATTAAAAACAAAACGGGTGATGTGTCGGATGTATCTAACTATAGACCTATTTCGCTCGCTACTGTCATAGCCAAGGTGCTGGACAGGCTGCTTGACAGACAGCTGGAGAAGCACCTTCATATACATGATGCTCAGTTTGGCTTCACGCCAGGTTTGTCGACTGAGAGTGCTAGGCTCTGTCTCAAGCAGACTGTACAGTACTACACGGCTAGAAATACTCCTGTGTACGCCTGTTACCTGGACCTATCGAAAGCATTCGACTTGGTAAATTATGACATGCTGTGGCACAAGCTGCACGGTGAGACGCAGGTGCCGAGTGAGATAGTGTCGATATTTAGGTATTGGTACAGTCACCAGCGGAACAGTGTGAAATGGGCGGGAGTATATTCCGACGTGTACGGGTTGGATTGCGGTGTGAGGCAGGGGGGGTTAACATCGCCCCGCTTGTTCAACCTGTACATGAACCAGTTGATCTGCGAGCTCAGCAGTGCTAATGCGGGTTGCTCAATAGGCGGGGTGCCTATTAATAACATCAGCTATGCGGACGATATGGTGCTGCTGAGCCCGTCGGTTGGGGGGTTGCGGAAGCTCCTGCGCATTTGTGAGGCATATGCTGAGGCTCATGGGCTCAGGTACAACCCTAAGAAGAGTGAGTACATGATTTTCAAGGCTGGTACCAAATGTTACTCTTTTATACCTCCGATTACTCTTTGCGCAGCTACTCTGAATAGGGTTACCCATTTTAAGTACTTGGGCCATTGGGTCACAGATAACTTGGCCGACAATGAGGACATCGAGCGGGAACGTAGGGCGCTGTCGGTTCGCTGTAACATGTTGGCACGTAGGTTTGCACGCTGTACTGAACAGGTAAAGGTGACTTTATTTAAAGCCTATTGTCAGTCTTTTTATACGTGCAGCCTATGGGCCAACTATGTGCAGCGAGCATACAGTGCCCTGCGCGTACAGTACAACAATGCGTTTAGGGTGCTGCTAGGGCTGCCGCGGTTTTGCAGCGCTTCTACGATGTTCGCGCAGGCGCAAACTGATGACTTTTATGCTATTATTAGAAAGCGGAGCGCCTGGCTACTAAGTCGCTTACGACGCAGCACTAACAGTATCCTAAGCGTATTGTCTGAACGGTGGGACTCGGTGCTGTTGGAGAGGTGGATGCACCTGCATGCCAGTTCGTCACCATTTATTAAGTGATTTTTGTTTTACCACTGACTCTTATAACTTGACATATAATTTTAAATTAAATTCTGTTATAATTATAATTTGTATAAGTAACTCAATCGTTTATTTTAATTGCATTTGACATTTAATTT
This sequence comes from Conistra vaccinii, assembly GCA_948150665.1. Classification (NCBI taxonomy): domain Eukaryota; kingdom Metazoa; phylum Arthropoda; class Insecta; order Lepidoptera; family Noctuidae; genus Conistra; species Conistra vaccinii. The sequence continues at coordinate 13,589,447 of OX411341.1, read as the reverse complement.
TAATTCTGTGACCATTATAATTTGTACCTACATTGACATTTTACTATTATATAATTTGACATAATCATTTTAATTTAGATTCTGTTATTAATATAATTATTTTGCATTGACATTTTACTATTTTTCTATTGTGATTTATGTGTTTTGTGTAATTTTATTTTGTGTAATATGGGTTTTGCCTGAATTAAATGAATTTTATTTATTTATTTAATAATCTGACCCCCGGGGTTTTGGAAACTGAATATATAATCGCCGCTGTCCGCTTCCTCCTTCACCGTTCCCCACCCATCCCAAAACTTAGCCCTGTTGTGTAAGCACCTACTTGTGTTTAAGTCGGCCCTGTGGAGACGAAATATCTTCTCCTATTAGTGACGGCCCAACTCCCTCTGTAATAGAAACTTCATCTTCATGCTGTTTACAATTACGGGGACAGCAGTTGTAGTGAATCCTAAGTACGTGACGGTAAAGGCTGACATTCGAGTATATGCTGACCTCTCACTGTAAAGAAATCCTATACAAAGCGAGATCAGCTTTTACTGGAAGTGTATATTAGCTTGATATGTAGCCGTGTGTACACAAGATCACTAGACATGTAACTAAACCTTTTTTACAGTCCGTTCAACCGATTTTGACTTCTATTGCGTTGGTAGTATGACAAATGGCAGCTGCAGTAAACAGTTGGTATTGTAAACTCTTTTTTGCTTTTAATGTCATCCTTATGCCTACGGTATAGATATCAGAATCCGTTGAACAGATTGTAAAAAAGGTTTGTTTAAATGTCTAAGCTTTTTTCAAATGTAGTAGTATACTAGATGGCCGATGGGGCCGAAAGGTTCTGGAGTGGCGACCGCGTACCGAAAGACGTACCGTTGGAAGGCCTCCCACAAGATGGACCGATGACCTTAAAAAGGGTACAGGAATCCGCTGGATGCGGGAGGCACTAAATTGGTCAAAGTGGCAGTGTTTGGGGAAAGCCCATGTCCAGCAGTGGACGTTTTGTCGACTGAGATGATGATACTTCAGTTAAATAGTTATTTGTGTTACAAGGGGACAAAGTAATATTTTGTTCTTCCAGGGCGTTCAAAGGATTCTAAAGTAGAGTCCTGAGTTTAGCGAGGAATTCAATATACGCCGCCCGAGAACAAAATATTCTGTCCCAGAGTAATACACACTATTTTTCATCACTACCTATGAGAAAAATAAAAAGCTACTTACTCGATTTTTTTTTTTATAATAAAGCTTCACGCGAGTGCCTCCAACTTAACTACGCAAATCAGTACGCTATCAAAAGCACGGAGTGGACCAATCAGAAGAGAGAAACCTCAAACTCCCTAGGGAGCAAAGTTGAATTTTGCTCCTGCTATCCTCTATAGGCAATTGTCGTTTTTCGAACAGGTGTGATGAAAAACATATTATTAACCGGCCGACCAGGTCCTTGCAAGGAACCACTCGGTGGAACTGTACGAGTTACATAGTCTGTGTAAAAATATGACACTCCAAAAAAAAACGCTTTTTATTGCTTGTACCGTGTGCTCCAACACCTGTTCTCAGAATGATTTGTTAAGAGGCCTACCACAAAAGATTTCGTGCTAAATTGCGTGTGAAAAATACCTATAGCTTAAAAGTCTTCCAACATACAAAGGAACGATCCCTTTCCTACAATAAAAATGAACATCCGTACACAAAGAAAATTCATTTTATTTTAGGTTCACATGAGAAAAATGGCTTCGTTTGCATTTCCAAACGATATAAGCTTGTTCCTTCTCAGTGAAAACTCTTTTCTTATGTGACTGACAATACTCTTACTGGAAGGCTAGACCTAGGAAGCTAGGATGGTAGAACTGTCCTTGCAAAGGTGGAAACGAGAATCAGACAGTAAATTAAACTCCGTATATTTTTTTATTTTTTTTACCACTTTAATGTTTACTACCTAGGTACCTACTTACTTTATTTTATTTTGACAATTTTTTTTTTACTTTTTTGTTAATTGTTATTGTTCACTCACTGGAATCTGGAACGCTGTTGTCTCCCTCTAGGAGGGGGCGTAAATAGCTGCGACACAGTTTTAACTATGTAAGTAGCTATATTTACCCCTTCGACTGTGTGTGTACGCAAATTAATTTGTAAAATGTGTTTTTGTTCCAATAAAGATATAAAGAATGAATGACGATAATAATGACGTTCCCAGACTCCTTATAAAAATTCAACCAATATTTAGTCACCATAGTTTAAGATTAGCAAATCACTCTATTCATAATTTTTCATGAATATTCAAAAAAATACAGGCGGGCACATACCCATGGGCGACATTGTATTATGCCGTATGATGTAATCCGTGCGAAGCCGGGGTATGTTGCTAGTATTTAAATAAAAACCGAATAACGTGAACATCTTCGTGTATTAGTTACGTTACGGCCTCACCCTGAAACGGGACCGCACTAATGAGACTGAACGGGAGCGGCCGCCATGATGGAGATCTATGGAGCACGTCAACTGAATTAGGATAACCTAGTATTGTTGGAAGACCTTGAGCGTTTGAAGCGGTGTATTACCTGCGAGTTTTGGGTATTTTCTTCTTTTTTTTAAACAGACTTCAAGTAAGGGCGATAATTTTGTATATACTGACGGTATATTCGTCGATATTTTCATAAATAAAATTGTGGACCGATTTTGAAAATTATTTTTTGCATATTTTCTTATTTTTCTTCTTTATTTTAACCGACTTGAAGAAAGGGGGGTCATTTTTAATGTTGGTATATTCATCGATATTTTCATCAATAAAATTGTGAACCCGTTTTGAAAATCTTTTTTCGTTTATTAAAGCTCGCGCAGTAGTCCATATGGGACGATAATATATGAATTTGAAGTTAACTTTGGTAGTGTTTGAGTTAACTTTATTTTAACTTAATTTTTTCTGATGTTTTTGTGTTTTTTAATTTTTAATAATGTTGTTAGTTTTAATTTTTTTTTTCTAATTTGGTTGTAAGTATATATTGTAGTTTAGTTTATTGGTTTAAGCCGTTTAAGGTCTTAGCTGTCGCATTAGGTTAAACCCTGTAAGGATAGTTTAAGCTGTTATAAAAAATAAATAACTTCAATAATACGTATTTAATCCAGTTTGTGTATGTTGATGATGCTATAAAATGTTCGGTGGCAAAAAACGGAAATACAAAACCGAAGACACCGATTTCTGAAAGTAATTTTTCACTTACTTATAGTTTTTTTTTTTGCAAAATATTTTTTTTGGATAGTTGTTCTTAGATAAGATACTGACATAGTTTTTAGGTTTCTTGTCATTTCTAATTGAGACTAGCTTACGGTATTAATTATATTTTTTGTTTCAATATTATCAAACACACATCGTGGCAGGCCGAGACGAAGATGGCGGGACGAGCTTGACTCTTACCGAAAGGACTGGCCGATACTAGCCACAGACAGAATTGTGTGGAAGAGAGAGAGGGAGGCCTTTGCCCTGCAGTGGGACAATACAGGCTAATTAATAATAATAATATTATCAAAAAAAATCGCGGTAAAGAAACCTGAGCGTGGAGCAGTGGCGCCATCTATCGAGCCTGTGGACAACTTTATTATCAATGATAGATTCCAATATAATATATTGCTAATTATTTGCATAAAGACATTACTAAATCTAATAAAATTAATGACGGGCTTTTTAGAAACACAAAAAGTAATTAATTAATACTTGTTTAAACAAAGTAAATTCTGAACCAAGAAATTTTCTATCGGTGTTAACCGGTTTAGATTACTGAGTAGGTACTCGCTGGGAACAGGGTCAGGGACACTCGAGTGACCCGACACACGCAAAATATTACGATACACTTAACCCAGGATCCACACAGGAATACTTTAGCCACGGTAGCCCGCGAGTAGCTCAATGCTTGCGCAGGTGGGCGTGGCCCAACTGGAAACTGGCCTATGTTACCAATTTACCATACCGGTTAATACAATAGTTTCTGTGGGCGCTGACTTGACATTACCAGCCAGCTCCCGTTCAAGATAAATCTTATTTCTTTATCAGAAGGTTTTAAAAACGTAATAAACTTACAGCGCGCTGGGGTACTTATACACCGCGCGGTAACGAAACCATAGCGACTGCTAATTTTTCTACTAACGCCATCTATCGAGCTTACGGGCAACTCTACCATTCGTAGATAGAACCCAATACCCCCTTTTTTTTTGTTAACTATTTCCGTACAGATATTATCAAGAACCCGTCCTGTTCCGTACAGACAAATAGAAATAAAAGCTTGTAAAATATAATAATATGATTATTTTACAAAATTTATGAAAAACCCCATCATTATAACAAACTGTTCGTCAACTCAGACCAAATAAAAAACAAAGACATAGCGCTGCGAACAATAAAGTTAAGAGGCCGACGTACTACGGCACGAAATGCAAACTCGAGACGTGAGCAAAATGCGTTTGGAATATCGCTATCTCTGTTCGACAAAAGAAGGCGGGGCCACAGATTACGGGCGCGCTTCGCAGTGTGTGTGAGCGGATAATACTAGATGTAGGTACTGCCATTCATTCATAGCGAGTCGACAGCATAAATATTTATTATGAGTAATAATTAGGTATGTTCATTATTTGCTTTATTTTTGTTGACTAATTTGGGGAATCGCTAGTGAATGTACAGACTAGTAATGCGTTTTTTGGAAATTTCTTTACCATGCCGATGTCTCAATATTTTAGGATATCTCGACTAATCTCAAGATAGAAGGCCTTGTAGAGAAAACCTATCTAGTAGATACGTCATACAAATAAGGTAGGTAGGTACCAACAGTTCGCGTCAAATAACTTTGCCGCTCTGAAGTAGACTCTATATGACTGCGCGCATGCCAGTAGGTACGCATGCGCAACCTAACTTCAGAGCGGCAAAGTTATTTGACGCGAAGTGTAGGTACCTATACTTCGTTATCGAGCATGGACTTGTGGGTAAATCGGCGGACCGACTGACGACGCTAGCTAGAGTAGTCATACGCACGTACGTCGCGTAAATATAAAATATTGGGATAAGTATCTATTATTATTGTCATTATTTATTTTAAGTCTGTTTGTGTTTATTTATTTCCTTTAGAGTGGTCTCCACTTCTTATTGGTGGTCTCGCACTGGATTTTAAACTCTCCGTGTTGAGCCGAGCGTTGAGAATCCAACGCGCTGGGACACTCTCGTCCTAGCGCGTTGAAAAAACACGCGTTGAAAATCCAGTGTGTGAAAAAAAAATCCCGCGGAAAATAACAGCCCGTGCGGTGCGAACCTGGGCGAACTCGACATTATTTTGCGACGACAAGCAGCTCTGCATAATTTTTTACCGACATTTGTGCGTAAGTGCAAGCGACACGTGGTGGCGGTATATTTTCATCATCCGAACATACTGATGTCGCACCGCTGCTGCACCGACAAATAAAAATCTGCGTTCGCAGTTCATTTGCCAAACATCTAAACAAACACGAGTTTTTGGAAAAATAACTGTAATGGACTACACATAAAGTTCAGTTTGCGCTACAACTTCATATTTTTTTATGACTTTTTCAACATTACTAGTCAGTCTAAAATCAACTTTATTTACACTAGCATAAAGTTCATATTTGTCTAAGTGGAAAACTCGTGTTTGTTTACATGTTTGGCAAATACATTGCGAACTCAATTTAGAGCGAGCAGTGTTCTCAATAGTGTCCTTGAGACAATAATTACGCCCGCTCGGTCACATAAGTAAAGAAAAGGAACAGTGACATGACAAAACTTCGTACAACCGCGTTATGATAGGTAGGTACTTACAATACTACAACTTGGTGGTGGCTATGGCTTCGTCGCGTACAGAGAGCAACTAGCTTATACCGTCTCGGCCAATACTCACCACGCTACGGCTCATATTACATTGGCGCAGAACGGAATGGAAGCGAGTTTTTGGCACGAAATTAGGTCAAAGCATAATGAACTTTATGTCAATTGTGTAACTTACAAACTACAAAATACTCGCTGAGGCCATAGCTGAGGCTCTTTAGACACATAAGTAGGTACCTATCGAATAATATTAGTAACTAGCTGCCCGCCCTGGCTTCGCACGGGTATGCACTCATCTACGGTTCGCCTACCTACCCTAACTACACCTACCTACATACATACATACCTACCTACCTACCTACCTATCCTACCTACCTTCCTACTTACCTACCTACCTACCTACTTACCTACATACATACATACCTACCTACCTTACCTACATACCCACTTTACCAAGATACATACCTACCTACTTGCATACCTACCTACCTACCTTCACCAACCTATCCTAAGAACCATCTCCTTACTATAACAAACACAACAAAAAAAGAATTAGCGAAATTGGTCCAGCCGTTCACGCGTGATACTGAGACCAAAGAAATAGGGATTCATTTTTATATATATACATATATGTATAAGATAGACTAGCTGTCCGCCCCGGCTTCGCACGGGTAGCACTCTCTATGGCGCACCTACCTACCCTAACTACCTACCTACACCTACCTACATACCTACCTACTTACCTACCTACCCTATCTACTTACCTACATACATACATACCTACTTACCCTACCTACATACCCACTTTACTAACATACATACATACCTACCTACCTACCCTACCTTTACCTACCTACTAAGAACCATCTCCTTACTATAGCAAACACAACAAAAAAAGAATTAGCGAAATTGGTCCAGCCGTTCACGCGTGATGCCGTGACCAAAGAAATAGGGATTCATTTTTATATATACAGGGTGGCAGGGACATCGACGCGAAGCCGGTTACCATGGATTCAGTACATGATTCTGAACCCCACAGCGTAGAAATTTTTCGTCGGTTATGTTCAGGGCTTGGAACCGGTTAAGAAATACCGGTTAATATAGTTCATAAAACCGGTAAAATACCGTTCAGCGATTAACCGGTTAATTACGAAAACAGTTTCGCCTAAACCTAAATAATTTTGGTTACCGGTTATTACAGAGAATAGAATTTTAAAACTCGCGCTAACCTGAATAAACCGGTTTTACTCAGACGCACGCCTGCCGCCGCCGTTTTTTACATTCTCACGCGCTTGTTTGTGTTTTGTTTTCTTTCGTAGTTCGCCGCAAAGAGAATTTGGTTCGCATCTTTCATACAAGAAGTGTCGTGCGGACGCTACTTAATTCGTGTTTTACAATAGCATAGACAGTGTTATAATAACAAGTATCATGAGAAAAAAGGAGGAGAGTAAAATGTATTCCATGTTCGATTATTTACAAGAGACAAAAAATATATGTAAAAAAATTACGAAGTAATGAAAAAAAAAAGTCGGGAGATGCCGTGGGACACCCGGTGGGAACGAAGTTCTTTTAGCTGCATATTATAAATATTAATAAAGAGCCATCTAGTATAATTTTTAACAAGGCTAAAAATCTTTCTATACTACATGGCTCTGAATTAAAAACAATAACAGCTGACATATTGGCTGACGTATATAAATGATATGACTTTGACTTCGACGCCTTCAACTTTGACTTTGACTTTGCCTTTGACTTTGCCTTTGACTTCGACTTCGACTTCGACTTCGACCTCGACCTCGACTTCGACTTTGACTTCGACCTCGACCTCGACTTCGACTTCGACATCGACCTCGACTTCGACTTCGACATCGACCTCGAATTTGACTTTGATTTCGACTTCGACTTTAATTTGTAAAACTTTTCTCAAATACACAAAAAAGTGTCGTTACAACTTTTGGTCTTAAACAAAATTGTCGGTAAAACTTTTGGTACTATTTTTTTCCGTCTTCGTAGCCCCCTTTCGCAACGCGCGAAAGGGAACTTCGTTCCAAAAAGACTAGGTAAGGGACGGTCGATCTTTTTGTTTTTATGCAATATGAGTTTGCTCTTGACCTCGATCTCGCCTGACGAAATGTGATGGATGAGAACTATGATAAAACGAGCAAACCCAGAAAATACCTGTTCACTCTTGCTTTGAACGCAGAAACTCTCCGAAGTACAGTCTGTAGAAAACCGACAGGAAATGAAATGAAATGAAATTGTTTATTCTGTAAATAGGATATCGGGATCACTTTTACACGTCATATTAAAAAAAAATGTTTAAAATAAACTAGATGAGGTCGGCGTTTCCTAACTGACTACTCTGAGAAGAAAGGCCGAAACAAACTCAGAGGTCACGGTCTCTTTTAAAGTCCAGACATAATCTTGGTCAAGCCATATGAGAACCATGTAGATTAGTGTCTGAAATGGTCTTTTGAGGAAAGAACCACGCAGATTGAGTGGACCTGTCCAGTCAGTGCAAGCATTTGTCAGTAATCGTGGAGCTCACTCAGAGCTTAAGGAGCTCAACTCGACGAACAATACCAAAGAAAGGACATTTGGGTAGGCCGCATCAATTACTCAAACTGCCAGACCATCATTAAAACTAACTGAGAAATAAACATAAAAAAAATAATAATAATATTATACTTTACAAAGTAATCATGTCATTTTGTATATAATTTTATTATGTTATTATTTTAAGTATAATATTTTATTCTTCTATGTAAATATTTTTAAATCTGGTTTATTTGATGAATTATAAGTAATAATTAAAATATCAAGTTTTATGGTTTTATCACAAGGTTTAGCAGAGCGAGCAGCTCAATTCCAAGCTTTTTTATCTTCTAAATAATCTGAAATTTTATAGTACCCTTTTTTACAAAGTTTGGTTTTGATACAGTTTTTAAATCGTTTAATGGGTAAGTTTCGAATGTCAATGGGAAGTTTGTTGTCAAAGCGTATACATTGACCCATGAACGAGTTGCCTACTCTGTGAAGACGTGTGCGATGTACAGCAAGGTTGTGTTTATTCCTGGTATTTAAATTATGAATATCGGACATTTTCTTAAAATTTGATATATTTTTGTGTACATACAATAGGTTTTCAAAAATATATAGTGAGGCTACAGTCAGAATATTTATTTCTCTGAATTTCTCTTGAAGGGAATCTCTTGGACCTAGGTTGTAAATGGGTAGGCAGGTAACATTACGCTGATGAGCTAGGCTGTGAAGCCTAGCCTCCAGCGACACGTCGCATTATGAGCCTTTTTGCTCTGCATTCCACCAAATCCGCCAAGCTGGTATATTGCTGAGCCTTCCCATAAGTGGCTGCAATATTCCATACAGGAACGGACCTGAGCTTTGTACAAACCCAGAATCTGTTCAAATGTGAAGTACCGGTCACCTCGGCGGTGACCTGTCGCGTCCAGCCTTGGTCCAGGCCATGGTACGGAGCGAGAGGGCATGGCAAGCCGTCACCTCCTCCTGCAAAGCAGTAATGATCGCGAGGGAGGAGGCGGAGCGCGTGAGGGAGAGGTAAATTTTGCGCCCTCACGGTCCTAGCCGCCGCAGGAGACGACCTGGGCGTCGGGAATCGGTAGCCGATTTCCGGCCACCGTAGGCGCGGACTTGCGGACGGAGAGCAATGGGTAGCTCTCCGATAAGGATCAGGCCCGGGTCGACGGCGCGTTGTATTCCACGAGCGCCTCAAAGAGATGTCAGCAGAACTGACGGGGATTGCTAGGGCCGATGCCTGCCGGGGGTAACTCCTAAGGGGAGACCGGGGCCCCTGGCAACGTACAGGCAACTGAAGGAACACGGGTGGGTTTCAGTCAGAAAGAGTCTGACACGCCCTTCCACTCCGCCCAGAGCAGGAGAAGTTATTTGATGACTTCCCAACCAAACAAAAAAAAATTAAGCCTCACCTTATTTAGGATAGCCGGGTATCCTAAATAAAGTGAAGTAGTATTTTTTTTTTTTGGCTGCAGTCTGTGCTTTTGACTCGGTGGTTGAGCCAAGTTGAGATCTGACGTCAATTCTATACCCAAAAGCTCCAGGCGGTCGGTAACACCTCGGAAACTAGGTGATAATTCGAACTGGATCCTTTTGCCAGTGAAAAGACAGGGCTGTGTTTTCTAAGCGTTGAAGTTGACCAGATCATCGTCGCCCCACTGTGAAACATTTAAGATCGATTTCATTCATCCCACCATGGCTTCTCTAAGAGTAGCTGTTTCCTCTCTGCTGGCTCTTGCACTAGATAGGTGTTTTTCTAAGACTGTGCTGTCATCTGCGAACTCAATAGCACCCAGCTGTAGCGGGTCGTTAATATAGAGCAGAAATAGAGTCGCAGAAAAAATACACCCCTGAGGAACACCAGCATCAATAGCCATAATATGATTCGATGAGTAGCCATCAATGACCACTCTGATCAACCGCTCACTTAGGAAGTTTGAAATACAGTTGCAAAAGTCAGCAGGGATTCTGAATGCGGGAAGCTTACCCAACAGACTAGCATGCCAGACCCTGTCAAAAGCGTTTGATATATGAAGGGACACAGCAAAGGCTTCGCCATGTCTCTCAGTGGCCTCGCCCCAGCGATGTGTAATATACACAAGAAGATCTTGAGTTGACCGACCACGGTGGAAGCCATACTGATGGTCACTGAGGAGCTCATTGTCTTCCAGGCATACTAGCAGCTTATTATTAAGAGCCCGTTTCATAAAACATAGTATGGAGATTATGGCGATTGGTCTGTAGTTGACAGAGTCGGCACGCTTACCCTATTTGGGTACTGGCTCCACATTGGCAAGCTTCCAGGTCTTCGGCACCTCTCCAGTTTTTAGAGAGGTGATACAAGCGCGTCAAGACAGGAGACAACTCTGGAGCACTGCTTTTCGGGACTCTTCCACCTTATTCCGTCAGGTTTGCTGGCTTTATTCATGTCCAGGCCACAGTGAGGTTCTATGTTATGGAGGGTTTGGTTTCCGCACTTAGTCCTTCGATCTCGACCATTATGCGTGGGCCATGGCGCCCGTTGGTGGTTATTCCAACCAGCTCACCGCCCTCGAGAAGTTGAGTAAGTCTCCTGGTCTATTCAAAAGATCTGGTTGACCCGAGGAATTCTGTGCTAATCTGGGTGATGCCCGTGCATTCAAACAGCACATGCGCAACGGTTTCCTCTGCTTTCATGCACGCCCTGCACAGAGGACTGTCCGTTATGTCTATTATATGTATAACAAGCACTTGCTTGTTTAGCGAGCAGTGTCCCGTGATGGTCCTCATCATCAGGCGCAAGCCGTTCCTGTACAGTTGTAATAAACGCCTGGTTAGTCTGTTATCCAAGACTGGCTTAGCTTCCCTGGACTACCTGCAGCACGGTGTCGAGGTCCAGCAGTTCTCCGCTTGTGTGTGGGTGAACTCTTGTATCCACCCGCGTTGTTGGTTGAACGGAATGGGTACGATAGGTTCGGGTCCACAAACTGACGTGCTGGATGCTCACCTTGCTAGCTCGTTACCTAGCGATCCACTGTCTTTTTATCCATTGCAGTGTCACTGTTGCGGTTGCGCGAAAAAAAGCAACTTGCACTGAGATGCATGGTTCTACGACGCGCCGTTTTCGAGTTAGGAGATTTCGCAATATTTTTTATACCTTCTTAATTTCCAAAATGGAACTTCTGATGAACATCCTTTCTGGAAAGAAATTGTCCGTCTAGTCGAAAACCATGAGAACGAAATGAGCAAACCATATGACCATAAACCAAATATCTCGTAAGCGGTGCGACCTAATATACAGTATGTTAACTAACAGAGAGCGTTCCCGTTAACCCGCAATACTATATCGTCCATACATGCTAGAGAAAATATAAAAAACGAAAAAAAATCCTTTTTTTATTTTTTGGTCATAAAATATTCACGAAAAATATTAATTTCATACGTAAAACAAACACTCTGTACACGCGTACTTGTCGCACTTGTCTTTCCAAGTTGAAAGACAAGTGAGCGTGTACAGAGTGTTACATTTACATATCAATTTAAAAAAAAAAGAAAATTTTATTTAAAAAAAACAAAAAAATATTTTTTTCACTTTCAGTATTTTTTCTAGCATGTATGGACGCTATACTATTGCGGGTTAACGGGAACGCCCTCTGTTAGTTAACATACTGTATAGGTAAAAAATAACCCAAATTTTACCCCCCCCAACACTGTCTTACTCTCTGTGCAGCATCCCAATATGAATTTAAGGAATAAATACTGTATTTTTTAGTCAAACATGAAAAACTTGAAAAAATCCTTAGCTTTTTCACATCATCTCATGGTTTTCGATTAGAGCAACTATTTTTTTCCAGAAAAGATTCTCATTCGAGCTACCATTTTGGAAATCTAGAGCATTTTATAAAAAAAAAAACATGTTTTACGCCAAGGTTACTGCAATAAAATTGGGGAACACAAATTTTTAATTTTTCTGTCCTCGCCCATAAAGCTACACTCCAACCAGTAAGTATTTCATTTGATAATAAGGTTTCATTTATTTACGCAAGTCAACCACAAATCCACCTTATAAAATAATAAAATGTTGCACACACGTCGAACGAAACTACTCAGCTAGCAACGCGGTCGAATACAATCTGCTTGTGAGTGCGGAATTGCGCATTCGTTGGCGTAGAGCGAGAGCTTTATTATTGTAGGTGTAAGCGAGATGGCGTATTATGTAGAACTAGTTTTTACCGTCGAAACTCAAATTAACCGGTTAATTTCGCTCAACAGAATCACAATTTGTAAAAAACCGGTTTGTTCCATTAACCGGTTAAAATACCGGTAACCGAAACCTAAACCGCAATCGATTCTGGTTCGGGGTCAATGACCAAAACCGGTTTGGAAAATTAACCGGTTTCCGAGCCCTGGTTATGTTAAAAAAAAAACAACTGTTTCATAAAAAAGTGCAATACCTACGCGGTCAAAATGTATGGAACAGCAGATATTTTTTTTTGTTCGACCTACCTATCCTGAGCAGTGGTGGCCCAGTGGTAACGGCCCCGACTTACCGAGTTGTAGGTCGTGGGTTCGAACCCAAGCAGGCGCTTTACTTTGTGTAAATAATTTCATCACCACTGCTCTCAAAACGGTGAAAGAAAACATCGTGAGGAAACCGGCATGTCTTAGAACCAAAAATTCGAAGACATGTGACATCTACCAACCCGCACTGGGCCCGCGTGGTGGATTACGGCCCACTCCCTCTCACAGAGAGGAGGCCTGTGTCCCAGCAGTGGGAACATTAATAGGCTGATGATGATGATGATGACCTATCCTAAGAACCTTCTCCTTACTATAACAAACACAACAAAACGAATTAGCGAAATTGGTCCAGCCGTTCACGCGTGATGCCGTGATCAAGGAAATAGGGATTCTTTTTTATATATAGATCAAACAAAGACTTTTTCGTTTTTGGGTGGTAGGCTCGTTGGAAACAGACAAAAATTAAAAAAAAAAAAAAAACCCCTAGAGGATGATATGCTATTTTATCTCCGCTCTGGTACCCTACAATGACGGATTTTTTGAGCAAGAAGAGTGAAAAAGTTATTATTTCTTCCTTTTTAGTGGGTCGGTTTGTAATTTATCTAAGATACAATAGCCTAATGTCAACTGCTCATCACCTTTTACAAAATATTGCTTTTCCCGATGCAGGGACGTTCATTGTTGAGGAGTTCTCCTGATACTTCACCATTAGCTCCACTTCACCCTATGTATTGTGACGGGCATAAATTGCTTGGCAACCATATTAAAGTAATCTTCTCTAATCGCAACCCGTGAAATACGTATTATTGATAAGTTCCGGTGGCCATCTGTAGTCTTCATCATCACTTCCACTTCACTAAATGGTGCTTTCCGAGATCAAATTCAAGAGTAACTATAAAAATACCTAAATCGCTATAGGTGCGCCTGTAATATTTCAAGAGTTCCCTCGACTTCTCCAGGATTCCATCATTCAATCCTGACTTGATGACAATGGGACCACCTGTGAAGTATACCCTTTCTGACAAAAAAATAATTTTCTAAATCGGTCCAGCCGTCTTCGAGTATTCCGGGAACAAACATTAAAAAAAAAATCGGACGAACTGAGAACCTCCTCCTTTTTTTGAAGTCGGTTAAAAATTGGTCAAGTCAAGAGGAGTGTCAGAAATATTACATACAATACAATTTAGCAAACAAATAAGTACGCGCGTACAGGTACAGCACACTGTAAAGTACCTAATCGTCTAAAGTTGACAAAAAATACTATGAACGAACTCCAACCAAGCACGTTGCGTTAGTGTGCCTTGTGCCTGTCGGAGCGATAAACACCTACAGGGAGCACACACACATTGACAATTATTGCTTGACGCGATAGCACTACTAGCTATCTGAAATTATGAGAAATTTGGATGTGTTCCGTAATACCAAAAATGATGAATGAAAACTTAATGTTTTTCCAATTTTTTTTCTATAATTTGTAACCTGATAATATAAGCTATGCTTGTGATGCAACAATATTACAAATATTGTTGTTTATAATTAAGAAAAAACAATATGAAAACAAGTCATTTACGCTGTAAAAATGTACGAAATGCAATTCGCTTAAACTTCATGTAGAGGTGGGTTTTTGAAAAAAAAAAGAATTGGAAGCCTAGATAATTATTGTCTCAATCCGAATATCAAATTTATTTGGTGGAAATATGCTCGAATTGGAAATGATTTAGGTATTACGTTTGTATGGACAATTCAATCGTCGCCGCGTTCTTAAGCATGCCAAAACTACACCTCTGCTCTGTGCATACACGCTCACACGCACACATTTACAATCAAACTACACCTCACTAAGTGCACACATGTTTACGAAACCGGCCTCACGTCACTACCGACAGTGCTATTTCTTGTTTTTTTATTTGGTCTGAGTTCGTCAGGTAGTTAGGGGCTGGAGCTAAATAAATAACAACAGCCGCACGGTTCGATTGAAGGTTAAGCTACGCATGCCGCGGTCGGTACGAGGATGGGTGGACCATCCAATACTTACCGGGATTGCGTGCTTCGGAACCCATTGGTCCCGGCTATCATTCAATAGATATTTGATAGTCGTTTCATAGTGAGAAGTCCAAAAGTCTGACAACCAGTCGTACCAAGGGGTATCGTGTTACCCAGTAACTGGGTTGTGGAGATCAGATAGGCAGTCACTCCATGTAAAATACTGGTATTCAGTTGCATCCGGTTAGACTGGAAGCCGACCCCAACATAGTTGGGAAAAGGGTAGTAAACACGGATATCTATGGTAGTAAAGTATGATCCTAACTAATCGAAAGTGAGTTTGTTTCGCTTTAACGTAAAAACGGCTGAACGGATTTGGATGAAATTTGGCACATAGGTAGACCATAACCTAGGTTAGGACATAGGATACTTTTTATCCCGGTAGTACTTTCCGGTGGGAGAATATGCGACGTCCAAGCAGTTGAAGCCGCGGCCAAAAGCTAAATAACTATAATTATAGTAACATTTACACGAAATAACGAGCACGAACGATAATATTTTATTTAAAATAATTACATCTTTTAACCTCAAACTTTCACCGCTTGCCCTAACATAAAATTCAAGAGCATGCACCGCAAGCTATAAAAATAAATTATGACAGACGGGAAACTTTGAAAATCACTGTCTCAGACAGTCTGAGAACTTTGGCTACATCACGTCTAAAGCTTCTTTTCCACTAGAGCTGTGCTATGCAGCTATGCTGCGAGGATGTGAAAGCTAAGATATGAAACTATGTAAGCGTTTCTACTAACAAAAAAAAATATCGCCGCGATAAAAACATGTCCGAGCAAACGTCGGCGATTATTAAGTATCTCTTTTATTTACACGGGACCTACAGTAT
Source organism: Conistra vaccinii (assembly GCA_948150665.1). NCBI lineage: Eukaryota > Metazoa > Arthropoda > Insecta > Lepidoptera > Noctuidae > Conistra > Conistra vaccinii. The sequence continues at coordinate 13,573,698 of OX411341.1, read as the reverse complement.
TTTGTACGTTCCTTGAGCGATAAAATCGCTCGTCGGCGGTGGGACAAGTGCCTAAAACGACTGGAAATGAAAAGCGCACAAAGTTTAAGACTATTTTATTATTAACTAGCTGAACTGCATTATGTAAGTTTGAGCACCATTTGCTTTTTAATTGCTCGGTATGAATAATGGATTTATACCAGAAATTCCCACCGACAAATCCCCACCAGTGGGATTGTTATATTTTTTTCCAGAAATTCCCACTATTTAAATAAACTCAGCCTAGTGGGGATTTTTGGAAGAATAAGTAACAATCCCCACCAGGTGTTGTTGTTACTAAATTATTAAAAAAAAAAAATTGCGTTAATTAACCCATTGAATGCCGAAGGTAACCGTCAAATCACAATCAGTGGCCACCATACAAATGGCCTGCTACGTAATATTTCGTAGTTGGCATCGCGGATACCAATTTATAGAAGGATGCCGGGGTGCGTAATATTGCGTATACGTAATAATGCGTAGATAGGCACCACTGACATTTATATTATCTAGGATGCTTACCTACGCAATATTGCGTATCGCAAAATTACGTACCCTTGGCACCGCAATCAAACACAGCTTGTTAGCTATCCTGTTCACTGCTATAAATTCAATAATCAATTATTCCCGCCGCTACCCCTTTCGCGAAAGACACAGTTATAGACACACTTTAATATCGCGACGCGCGCGCAGTTGGATTGACGTTTGATAAGGGTAGTTTTTGCGATGCAGCGTGGAAGCCGACCGTATTTTATGCGGTCGCCGTTCCACGCAATCGTTACGACGACCATTGAATCAAAATTAAGTAGCTGGAGTTCTCTATGAAGAAGATTCGTCAGACGATGGGGATTTCTCTTCAGGATCAGACAAATTACTTCCCAGAGCGTGATGAAAATCAACAGTCCGGATCGGAGACTAGTAGTTCGTCTTCTGTCACAGAGCATCTGACTATAAAGCGCCACCAGCTGTAGTCGACGCACCTTCATGTGATTCAGAGTTCCAGTGGAATATAGGCACTGCCAGACCCCAGCGAATCGCAATTACAGGTGAACCGGATCTATGAATTATTATCCTTACACTTTCACCCGCTCCACATTATTTTCATGCGATTTTTTACATTCCTTGGTGCAAGAAACTAATAACTACGCAAATTGCACATCGCATGGTTTATTGATATGGTGTTGTACCTGGGATGGGTTCAATTACCCGTACGAATAATAAAATTCGTAGAATTACCCTCTATAGATAAGTCATTACTGGATATTTGACCGACTGTACAACATGCCACTTTTTAGAAAACTGTTGAGCAGTAATCGCTTTCAATGATTGCTACGTAATGATTATTTTTCCGAGAACGTTCGAAGCTACATCAGAATTGCTCAAAATCGAACCTATATTAGATTGGTTCAACAATATTAAATTCACACTGATCCTAGTATGATTTTTTTTTTACATTTATATTACAAGTACTTTTTTTTGTTGTCTTTTTAGTATGAAGTATTACTGCTGTCGTTGAAAATAATTAATAAGAAGTATATTGATCTCATTAGTAGACCTTAATTTTTAACCGAAAAATGGCCTTGAAATGTTGTGATTTTAGTTATTTAGAAATAATAAAGTTACTACTTTTTTGTGTCGTGTTTTATTTGAGATGCCAAAGAGTATAAAAATGACCATTCTAGGAGGCCAAATAACGCAGATTACTATGAAATCGATAGGGAAGACCTACGCAATAAAACGTAGTCGGCCTCTACCATTATTGCCAGGTACGTAATATTGCGTAGTCGGCATTCAATGGGTTAATTCGTTTAATTAGATAAGTAAGTAATTATGTCAATATTTTAATCAAGTTTCATTATAAATTATTTGCATTGAAACAAAAATCAAAACATCTTGCCAGTCAATTCCCAGACAATCAAAACAGTGACCGTTTTCGTCGGTATATGTTAAGCCTATGGTTATAAGAAGATTTCATAAAAGTATTTACAACAACAAGAAGATTTCAATAAGTAAATAAAAGTATTTTTTAATATTTACACCAACTAATGTGATTCAGATTTTCTGATAAGAATTGAATTGAATATAATTCAGCTAAAATATGTGTCACATAGATAGAGGAATTGCTGGGAATTCAGAAAATGAATTGCTTTTAGCGGGATTGCTTTAGGCCGTTTTAGCCCCCCAGTTCATCTTAGATGTTCAACTACCTGCAGTTGCATGGCCGTGTTACCGCTTTTTTTTTTTGGAAATAATGAGATTAATTCACAATCGCAATTTACGTGATCCTATAAAGGTTAATTTTTTTTTATCCTGTCAATTGTTGTAAATATTTTTGATTTTCGTTTTAATGCAAACAATTTATAATGAAAGTTGATTAAAATATTGACAAAATTACTTACTTATCTAGTTAAACGAATTGACTTACGCATTTTTTATTTAATAATTTAGGCACAACAACACCTGGTGGGGATTGTTACTTATTTTTCCAAAAATCCCCACTAGGCTGAGTTTATTTAAATAGTGGGGATTTCTGGGAAAAAAAATAACAATCCCCACTGGTAGGGATTTGTCGGTGGGGATTTCTGGAATAAATCGAATAATGTTTGGGAAGTGGTGTTATGATTCAACGGGTCATGAACATTATTTTCGGGGCTAAGTAACAGCAGCCGCATGGGTCGATCTTCAAGGTTAAGCAACGCTTGCGAAGGTCGGTCCGTGGATGGGTGACCATCAATAACATACCGAGGCCCCGCCGTGTCTCCGTTGGTCCCGGCTGTCATTCGTAGATCTTTGACAGACGTTACTGGTAATCAAAAGTCCAAAAGTCTGAGAACTAGTCTTACCAAAGTGTATCGTGTTACCCAGTAACTGGGTTGTGGAGGTCCGATAGGCAGTCGCTCCATGTAAAATACTGGCACGGTAGACGGTAGAATAACTAAGCCATATCTTAGAAATAAATGCCTACAGCCGCGCGGTACGTAAACATGCGATAGGGCTGCCCGCCTCCAGTATTTTAATTACATTTGCCTACTTTGTGTTTCCATTTAGTTTTGTGATTGTAAATATACTTTTTTTATCTACACAAATAAATAAAATACTTTGTGAATTGAATAACAAAACAAAACACAAATGCCCGAGGTTTTAAAACAAGCGTACCTACCGTATTAATTCATGAACCTCCTATAACTACCTATTTCACTCGTTTTATCACTTTCCTTTACTCTATTCACTTTATTTATTAATCCAGACATCTTTTTTTCGGGAGATAAAAGGAAATACTTATCCATTAAAAATACACACAATATGTGCCTACCTACCAGTAAGTAAAATTATTTTATAGTAAGACTATAAAATAATTTTGTTGTTGTTGTTTGTTAATAATAACACCTTTCAAAGTTTTCAGGTAATCTAAAAAAAGTTATCTCTGGATGCGTTATTGCCAAATTCATGCAACCAAAAACAGCAACAATATATCCTACTCGTCATATTAAATATGTACTTGAATTTATTTTTAGTGTAAAAATCGCGCGGTTATTGTTAAAAAAACAACGTCGTCACTGCGGCACAGACGCGACTGTCTGCGTACCTCGCGCATACCTCGATCGAGGCGCGTAGGTATAGCTCGCGCTTCGTCCGTTTCTATGAAGTTGGCCTACCGTCTACCGTGATACTGGTATTCAGTTGCATACAGTCAGGATAAGAACTCACGGAGCGGTTTGCAAAACAATGGCGCAAGCCGCTGTCATAAACGGCGTCGTGAAAATTTTTGTCCGTGGACAAAAATAGATCGCTTATACAAATGTATCTTTTGTACGCGGTACTTTTAATCCCTCGTTTGCGTTACTCGCGTTACTATTTTAGCGGACCCAAAAGTCCGCGGACAAAAATCCGTCGTCTGCGCAGGCTATTAGACTGGAAGCCGACCCCAATTCATAGTTGGGAAAAGGGTAGGCGGATGGTGATAATTGTAGTTTGTATAGGTATGTGTGTGTGTATGTATATATGTGCGTGTCGTGAAACCCTTTTCCTAAAACTTTATTGTGTAGAACTTTATTTGATAGCGGTCCACTCCAACCGTAACGACAATGGACAAGTTTATTTTGAACTAAGTACTAAACAATATCCAACTGACTGAAAACTTCAACAATATCATCATCATTCTTGAGCCCATATCCCAATTTATTTGGGGACAACAACATGTCTTGAGAAATGTTCTTCATGCTTCTTCATACGCTCGCACAGTTTAGATTTAGAATTAGAATTTCAATTTGAATAAAATATGTACATAAAAGGTCGTAAATATAAAAAGTTCCACACATATTTTGCTTACTATATTTTTCAGCTTGGAAAATATATATATATATAAATATATGTGTCGGTAATACGCTACTGAGTTGACTAAAAATCAAATCAAATCAAAAATCAAATCAAAATCCAATCTAATAGGTCAGCTTCCAGTCTAACCGAATGTAACTGAAAATGTACGTACCCTTTTTCCAACTATGTTGGTGTCAGCTTCCAGTCTAACCGAATGCAGCTGAATTACCAGTATTTTACATGGAGCGACTGCCTATCTGTCCTCCACAATTTAGTTTCCTATAAAATACTGTATTAATAAACCCGTGATTAATTAAAACGTTCAATATATAAAGCCAACTCACAGCTTAAAGACTTACAATTTATTTTTGTCAAAGAAAAAACTGAAAATTCGTTTAACATTTTCAGATTTCCATATCAACCGGTAATGCAGTCGGACAGCTACAGAACACGAAAAATGATGAACATTTCACATTTTCAGATATAAAATGAAGCAAAAACCTTATTGGATTTCATCGATATACATCACAGATGTGAAGAGGATTAACAAAAAGCTTCCACTGGCGACACTTTTACATATACGTTCAAACAGGCACTTTTGAATCGTCGAATTTGACGTATTATGTCGTTCGGCACACCCTGGATATTCTGCATATTTATGTGACTTGTCATAATTATGTGACTTCGAGTTACAGTTTTATTAGCTAGGATATGTAAGCGGGCACGCCCTTTATGCCTGGAGGCTTTGTAATTCGGGTATTAAGTTCTGTTAACGTTTTTAGTTTTTATTTTCGCTTGAGTTTAGATTTCGATATTTTTTTGTTGGTACATTGTACGCTGTCATTATGGCAAATAGGTATATTTTATTTAATGTTTTGTGTTGAGTAATGTAAATTATTTGCATACCATTGTATAGAATCAAGTTTTTTTTTCTAACTGAACAGACAGCTGTGCTGCTGGGGAGTTTGTTGCGCCACTTCTTCTCTCCAGCAAAAGCACTAGGAAGTGGTGAAGGGCGGGCGTTTTTGGGGGACTGTCTTATGTAATTTTGACGTTCGAAAAGTGCTGATTCTCAGCCTAGTTTGAATAAATGACTTTTGAATTTGAATTTTGTATTTGAATTTACATAGAGTAGATGAGTAGCATTTTATAACCACTGGCGACACTTTTACATAGAGTAGGTATATACGTTCAAACAGGCATCACTTTTGAATCGTCGATATTGACGTATAGCTTGATGCTACGTCGTCCGGGTGCGCACCCTGAATTTTCAGACCCACTACCAAACGTGGTAAATGATTGATCTGTTAGCGACGAGATGAATAGCATTTTATAACTCATGTCGGCACGAAATAGCAAGATCACATTATTTAACCAGTCGGTTATCTTTTAAAATGAAGGCAAGTGAATATATTTGTAAGAAGTTAGCACAATATCCCAGCGCTGATTCGTTTTCTCCTCTACCAATAGTTATTTCTACTGACACTTTTGTTTATATGTATTTCGAGTTATCTATCCCTTATGCGAGTAGTGGTGGCCCAGTGGTATCGGCCCTGACTTACAAGTTGTAGGTCGTGGGTTCGAACCCAAGCAGGCGCTTTACTTTGTGTAAATAATTTCATCACCACTGCTCTCAAAACGGTGAAGGAAAACATCGTGAGGAAACCGGCATGTCTTAGAACCAAAAATTCGAAGACATGTGACATCTACCAACCCGGACATCCGGAAAACTGGACCCGCGTGGTCGATTACGGCCCACTCCCTCTCACAGAGAGGAGGCCTGTGTCCAAGCAGTGGGAACATTAATAGGCTAGATCCCTTATATTACACCTGCCATGTTTTGTCTCTGCATTACCCTAAGGTTGACTGGTAGTAAAGCCACAGGCATTAAATCTGCCTTTGTAAAGTAGTTTTTAAAATTGTGCTAAATGTTTTAATAAATAAATAATATTTACAAAAATATTGCTGGTACATAGAAGATACAAATAAGTATTGTAATTAAAGAGCTGTCCTTGAAGGATAGAGGTACATTTATAATGAACTTGCAGCGCCTCGTGGTTTCACCCGCATAACTCTTGATCCCATAGGAATATCGCGGTAAAAATCATTCTATGTTTTAATCCAGGTTATAAACTCTCTGTGTCCAAAATTTCATCTAGATTCGTTCAGCCGTTTTTACGTGATTGAGTAATAAACATCCAAAAATTCAAACATACAAAGTTTCCCATTTATATGTATAATTAGGATTTACAAATAAATTAATGATACGTGGAGGCAAGAAATGCTGATAAAAAGGATTTTCTCAAAACTCAACTACTCCTAAACTGGTTCCCAAGACTTGAAGTTTGTAGGTATTCTAGCAAAATCAGTTATTTTAGCACTCCTATCTTGGGGGTTGAAGTTTGTATGCAAAACTAAGAAACAGCGAGAGACTGCTAGTTTTCTTACCGCTCCAATCGAGCAGGAAATATAATAAAGATATTCCAACAATAGTTCTAAAGAAAGTATGAAAGTTCATCCCACCGATATTACGTTCGTCCTAGTCAAATAACCAGGAAATACTTCCAATGTTCAAGTTTCGAGTATCGAAAGCTCTTGAAACTGTTTTTTATTGTCTCTTGAAACTTCTGACGATATACTTGCAACGACCAACCGTTCATTTATTGTTGTATCCACCTACTCTATTGCTGTAGTGATCGCTTTGGGCCCTCCAACAAGTGGACCATCGTCTGGCTAGGAGCCCCACAATCGCAGTTTGACTTCTTTGTCCATAGGTACATCTCTATTAGCCGTGATCTCAGCGGTCACTATCTTCCTATCCATAATAACTTCCACTTAATCCATTCATCGTTTCTTTAGTAGTTACTCTACAAACTCCTCCACTTTTATTGAAAGGTGAATAAAAGTTCTACTTAACAAAGTAAGCACTCAACGCCTAACAAGAACAGGAAAAAAGAGTAAGTCCTAAAGTAGTGAACAAATTGCGTTGTTTACTTAATTGAGGAGCAACAAAAAGATGCACTTTAGCTAAAACAACAAGGGTATTTTTTTGTTTTTGTAACCTTTCAGTTACAGGAGATGAATAATGTCAGTTCTCCTGATGTTAAAGGATTAAATCTACGTACTAGAACTGAAATAGATCATGGGGATACCGGGATTTGTCCTTCTAAGCTGTGCCAACATATAATCTCCCTTGCATTGCGTCAATCACTTGAAACAAGAAGTATCATGCATTTGCATAGCAGCTTATAATGTTCCCACTGCTGGGACACAAGCCTCCTCTTTGTGAGAAGGAACGGCCCGTAATACACCACGCGGACTCAGTGCGGGTTGGTGAAAGTCACATGTCTTCAAATTTTTAGTTTTACGACAAGCTGCCATCATGCATACAGGGTGGCAGGGACATCGACGCGAAGCCGGTTACCATGGATTCAGTACATGATTCTGAACCCCCCTGCGTCGGTTATTTAAAAAAAAAACAGCTGTTTCATAGAAAAATGCAATACCTACGCGGTCAAAATGTATGGAGCAGCAGATTTTTTTTTTAATAACCGTCGAAAAATTTCAACGCAGCCGTTCAGAATCGTGTACTGAATCTATGGTAATCGGCTTCGCGTCGATGTCCCTGCCACCCCGTATATGTGCCTATGGTAACTTTACCAGTTACTATGTCCTAACTGGTATAACCAGTTACTTGCAATATCAAGAGAAATATAATGTGGACTTCTATGCCGATGGTAAGCATATTAAATCGAATAATTCTCCAGACTGAGAAATTGTGTGGAAATAGGTTGTCTTGCTTGGTTTGCCATCCCCAAATTTTGAAAATCAGAATTCAATCAATCTTCCTAGCCTTTTCCCAACTATCTTAGGGTCGGCTTCCAGTCTAACCGGATGCAGCTGAATACCAGTATTTTACATGGATCGACTGCCTATCTGACCTCCACAACCCAGTAACTGGGTAATACGATACCCCTTGGTAAGACTGGTGTCAGACTTTCGGGCTTCTGACGACTCGTAACGACTGTCAAAGATCCACGAATGACAGCCGGGACCAACGGTTTAACGTGCTTTCCGAGGCACGGAGGAGTCTCGGTATGTAAAGATGGTCACCCATCCACTGACCAACCCCGGCAAGCGTGGCTTAACCCAATGGATCGACCCGTGCGGTTTGTTATTCATTAGCCACGAGCTCCTCCATTTGAAAATCAGAATTAGAAGGTGAAAATACATACATTTCGGATTAAAAACGGGACGCAGTATAAGAGCAGTAGTAGTTTATAGCAACACGCAATGAAAACAGGTTCCACGAAACTCAATTTTCGCGCACTAGAGCTCTCTATCTAACCGTAAGATGGAGAGAACTCTCGTGCGCGAAAAAAGAAGTGGGAAAGAGACAACAAGCAGAGCGCACGATAAACGTAAGGTTGAAGGCGCGAAATTTAAAAAACAGAAAGTAGGACATGTCCTGGGAAAACAGGACGGTTGGCAACCCTATGGTATGGGCATGTAATGCGGAGGAATGAGGAAAATGTCGTGAGCCCGTGAGGAAAGTTTTTGAGTATCAATGTAGATAAAAATGTAGTGGCCGTTACCACTTCGCCACCACTGCTATTAATTATTTCCACAATATTCACCAAGCAATAAGCCTTTCTTTCTAAGTTTCTATCAACACTCCATTATGCATTGGATAATCCATCTATTAATAATTCACAGCACTCAATTCAAATTCAAATTCAAATTCAAATTCAAATAATTTATTTTCTCTTCACAAACAATGACATGATAAATTATTTAAAACAAACTTAAAAATTACGTGACAAAGTTTGTGAGAGACTGGTGTCTGCACTAGGAATACCTGTATCGCAGATCACCAGGGTCCCACCACGCGGAATGTATACATAATTAGTTATACAGTAAATGTGAAGGGGTTCAGCATAGAGTATACTTAAACTAAATATAAATCAATGATAAAAACCAAATCAAAGTGAAAAAACTATAACACAAAACATTAAAGGAGTGGAAATATGCGCGAAATATGATATGTGAGGAAATTACCGGGAACGGACTATTTTGGATGATTAAGTAAGTCTTCAGTTGCATTATAATCCAATTTATGGAGCCATTCAACTAGAGTACTCTTACAGGTATTTTTAGTTAGGTGATAGATAGTAATAATTCGATTAATTTTATTATAAAGATGGGAACCCAGGAATGTATAAAATCTTTGTGAGAAGCTCGTTCTTAGACCCTTAGCTGTATTGCAAACAGAGTACTTTCTACGTTTACTCGAGATAGAGAGGGGATCAAATATTAAGGTGGAGTGCTTCTTGAGAACAGTGTACAAAACAAAAAGTTGCCTCACTGACAAAACCTTGAAGTGTTTGTAAAGAGCAACAGTAGGGTATAAGTATGGTAGAAAACAGGCCACCTTCAGTACCACCCGCTGGGCTCTTTCTAATTTCAAAATGTTAGATTTGGGAGCACCCCCCCATGATGTTATGCAGTAAGTCAGAAGACACTGACACATCCCATAATACACCCACCTTATAACCTCAGTGTCAGCTACGTGACGAAGACCTCTAAAAAGAAAGATTAATTTGCGAATTCTAGATGTTAGACTATCTATATGTGGCTGGAAGCTTAAATTATTATCTATTATAATTCCAAGGTACTTAATAGTGGTAGTCTTTTGGAGAACGGGACAGGAGCAGGTGTTGGAATTGGATTCAATGCAGGAGTGCGCCTTAATCTGAAACTGGCATAAGAATTCATTGTGTTTGTTTGTGAGGGAGAAAGCTAGATACTTGGTTTTGTCGACGTTAAGGGTAAGGACATAATTTTTTAGCCAAGCTAGGACCGTATCAAAACCTTTTTGTGCGTAATGGTAGACATCAGCCCATGAATCTGCTGTGAAAAGTAGTGCGGTATCATCGGCAAAAGATATGATTTTACCATGGGGTAGCTGTAGGTTACAGAGATCATTAATGTAGGCAAGGAAGAGGGAGGGCCCGATCACACTTCCCTGTGGCACACCAAAAGTGACAGGTAGATCTTTACTAACAAGATTACCTATTTTAACCCTCTGGAACCGATCAGATAAGTAGTCCCGGAAGAGTTTAAGTGGCAGACCCCTGATTCCCATGTTTTCCAGCTTATTGAGTAGGTTGGGTACAGAGACTGTGTCAAACGCTTTGGCCAGGTCAAGGAATATAACAAGTTCCTTCTTTTTACCATCAAGACCGTTAACAAGATGATCTGTCAGCTCATGAACAGCGTCGGCACAGGATTTCCCAGCCCTGAATCCAAATTGACCCTGAGATAAGAGGTGATTGCGTTCAAGGTATTCGGTAAGTCTGCTGTTCATGAGGCGTTCTAATAATTTGGAAAGAGTAGGTAGAATAGAGATCGGCCTATAATTGTTGACACAGCCTCTGTCCCCAGACTTGTGGATAGGATGCACCAGTGATTTTTTTAAAGGTAAGGGAAAGGTGCCTGTGTAAAATGAAAGATTAAATAACTGGGTAAGTGGGGGAACCAGGTAGTTCTTGTAATGCTTTAGAAACTGAGCAGAGATGGAGTCAATACTTTCAGAGCAAGTGTTTTTTAGGTTAGAAATGAGGGAGTCTACCTCCTTTTCATCTGTGGGAAGAAAAGCCATTGAATGTGGATGAGCGACTGAGACACTGGTAGGGGTAGGAACGTGATGAATTAATATCTTATCAGCGAGGGATTTGCCAATATTAGAAAAGAAGTAATTTACGTCATTGACAGACTCTTGAGGGTTTTCAACTATTATGAGTTCCTGGGCCCCCGGGCTTAGGTTTGTCTGTGTCAGTAATTTTTCTAATGACCTTCCAAAGCTTTTTGCTATTATGCTTCGCGTTACGAATCTCCTCCTTCTCGTAATCTTGCCTGATTTTTTTCAATAGGTCATTACAAAAATTGCGGTATCTTTTGTACGTGATTTGTAAAGACTCATCATTCGGATACTTTTTAACCTTTTTATGAAGGTTGTCTCTATTAATTGAGCATCTCAAAAGTCCTGGAGTGATCCAAGGCTTAATAATACGGCGACGGTTACTGACAGGGACAACCCTCGTATGAAGAGAAATGGCATTTGTTAAAATATCTATGAGATAAGTAGCTGATAAATTGGCGTCACTCATGGCGTACAGTGGAGAAAAATCCAATGCTTTCATAGCATCATCCAAGCCACTATAGTCAATTACTTTTTTGAATTTCTTTGGGTGCATAGGTCGAGTTGACAAAGTCAAAAAAAGGGAGCAACTGTCATGATCAGTCACTGAGGAATGCATTACGAAACAATGCGCGTTCCTTTTGGTTTTGAGGATTACATGGTCAAGGCAGGAACGACCATGAGTGGGAAAGTTATGGGCAGGTAGAAGGCCGTGAGATGCCATCAAATTAAGGTAGCCATGAGATCGAGAGTCAGAATTGTTTTCTGTAATATCAATATTGATGTCGCCGACCAACGCAATATTTTTAAAAGATGAGCATTTTATGAGGAGTTCGTTCAAAGAATTCAAGAAACCAGTGACATTTTTCTGCGCAGGAGGACGGTAAATTGCTATTATAACAGTATCTATATCCACTTTCACCAAAAGACAGTTTGCATCAATCAGTAAAGGTTCTTCAACTGATAATTTCATGTTACAATTATGATAAATAACTACACCTTCGTTTTGAGTATTATTAGTAGAGGTGGAGTGTGACGTATAGTTCATAAGAGAAGGAATGACCTGGGTGCATGGAAGCCAACATTCTGTCAAGATAATGAGATCCCAATTTATATTACTCCTGCTGATTAATGTTTGAAAAGCGGGAAGGTTGCGTCTAATGCTTCTAATGTTTTGGTGAATGAATGAGAGGTACTGGTTTGGTTTAGATATATGGGTAGAAATGTCTTCAATGTCACATAGATGTGATTTCGCAACTGAAACTGAATCCAAAATGGAGTTTATTTCGTCTACATTATCGAATAGAATTTATGGTTTTCTGGTAGATTGCTCTGAAGTGGGAAGGGGGTGAACGAAAAGGCAAGGCACTCAGTGCCAACGACGTTGCAGGGAAAAGTACGAGGGTAGAGGCAAATAAAATTAAAAATATTTGTTCTAGTAATAATGGAAGTTAACTTACTGGACAATTTAGAGGATAAAATATTTAAAAAACGCATTGTCTGTAAGGGTGTATGGAGAAGGAAGTATTTGTTTACAACAATTAACAACATGAATTTAAGAGTAAGTTTTCACAAACAACAAAATATCAGGTGACCAAAAAAATGGTTTTATAGAAACGCGACAGCATCGAGGCACTTAATATGTTTTGCCGGCATTTTTTCTTCCTTCCGGACCAGGATACGGCCATCACGAATCCAAACAAATTTGTACGCCTTTTCTTTGGCGACCTTCCGAACAGCAGCATGAATTTCCTTATTTGAGGGAGATAGATGCTCCGATACAAATACTGGACATTTTTCACCCCCATAACCAAGATGATGAGAGTTCAGCTTGCTATCACTGTGAGCTTTGTTGAAATTCGCAACCGAAGTCAAGAGGCCATCACGAATGCCTGTATTCTTAAACCGGACAATAATTGATCTAGGTCGATTATTTTTCGTATCCATTTTCCTGACTCTGTTTGCAGAAAGCACATCCTGTTCTTGGATGGTATTAGAGACAGCGTTAGATAGCTGTACGACTGTTTTTATTAGGTTTTCATTATTATTTTCGGGAACACCGTTAATCTCAACATTCTCCTGTCGGGTAAATTGCTCGAGTGAATTTAGTCGAGACGATAATTCCTGAACAGATTTCCGCAGGGTATCATTTTCCTTTTCCAAAACCTTGACTTTATCTTTGTTGACAGTGAACTCAGCGCTAATACGGTCAAACTCGTCACTCATAAATTGAACTGATTTAGCCAACCCGGGCAGTGAAGATAGATGTTCATTCATTTTGGAAAGTTCGGTGGTAACGCAGTTTCTTATGGTGGTGGCTATCTCGTCGGTTAAGGCTTTGTGTATCTCGACACGGATAGTATCAATAATTTCCGCAGTAAAAGAGTTCTCGGTACCTAGGAATTGCTCATCAGTTTGTTGTTCCTGGGGTGAGTCAGTTAGGCGCGGACGTTTGAACCTTGAATACTAACTAAACTACGATGTTAGGCATTTTTAACCGATTGATTATAAAAATCAAAAAATAAAAATAATAAAATGCAAAAAGTGTGTGTCGTGACTTGGGTTCGAACCGACTCTGTCAATGCGACTATATGCCTAGAGTGCTTAGACCTCGGAACCAACTGCACATTTACTCTTTTTGTTAAAAAAGCTAAGTGTATGGTACGGCACTGTGTGCTTGCCGGTAGGTGTACTTAACGAGCGGGTCCAAAGATCACCTATTTCGTATGTCACCAACACAAATTGCAAAAAATGAATCTCTGTTTTTGGTTTAGAGAACTGATTTTAGGGGTTATAAAATGAGTGTTTGGTCACAGTTTTAACACAGATTGCTCACTGGGTTATGAACATTGATTTGCACAGAATAAAGAACGTTCACAATCACTATTTACTCGTTTTCTTAATTAAAGTTGCAGAGAATAACAAAAGTATGTCGGTTCGTGCAACTACCGCCGGCGGAATGAGTCAATTCACATGGTTATATTCCATACCTCCTGTAGTAAGTACTGTATTGGAATGTATTAATGCGTTCAGTACAGTAGCGGATCCAGGGTCCCGGCTAAGGGGCTCAAGACCCGCATGAGTTCTTCTGCAAGAAAGGTTAAAGTGAACCTGATATTATTCTAATTAATCTTTTTAAACGACTTCAAAAAAAGGAGAAGGTTCTCAGTGGAATTTTTTTTATTTTTTTATGTATCTTCCCCGATTACTCGACGACGGCTGAACCGATATCGAAAATTCTTTTTTTGTTCGAAAGGGTATACTTTCCAGTTGGTCCCATTGTCATCAAGTTTGGATTGGATGACGGGATCCTGGAGAAAACGAGGGAACTTTTGAAATATTATAGGCACACCTATAGCGATTTAGGTATTTTTTTATAGTAACTCTTGAATTTGCTCTCGGAAAGCACCATTTAGTGAAGTGGAACTGATTATGAAGACCACAGATGGTCAACGGAACTACTCAATAATACGTATTTCACGGGTTGCGAACTTGCGATTCGATTACTTTAATATGGTTGCCAAGCAATTTATGCCCGTCACAATGCATAGGGTGAAGAGGAGCTGATGGCGAAGTACCAGAAGAACTCCTCAACAATGAACGTCCCTGCATCGGGAAAATCAATATTTAGTAACGAGGTGATGAGCAGTTGACATTAGGCTATTGTAACTTAGATAAATTACAAACCGACCCACTAAAAAGCGAGAAATTAAAACTATTCACAAAAAAAAAACAACCGACTTCCACTACAAAGTGAAAAATAACTAAAATTTCGGAAGTCGGTGGCATATAACGAATATCCGTGTCTTTGGTTTTGTATTTTCGTTTTTGCCACAGACTTCCGAAATAGTTATTTTTCACTTTGTAGTGGAGTCGGTTATTTTTATTGTGAAAAGTTTTTATTTCTCGCTTTTTAGTGGGTCGGTTTGTGAAAAGTTTTGATTAGCAAGCAATATACTACCCAAGGTACAATTGTCATCGATTATTCTTAACTTAATAGGTTTGTTTATTATTTGTTTACGTGACGAATTTTGAATCCGCTTGCCACTCATTTTGCTGCTCACGCTGCCCGGTTTAGCCACAATGACATATTCACCGAGATATCTCTGGTATCTAGTCTACAAACTGCTTTTTTTTTTTTGGGTGGGAAATCATCAAATGACTTCCCCGCTCTGGGCAGAACGGAAGGGCGTGTCAGACCCTTACTGACTAAAACCCACCCGTGTTCCTTCACTTGTACGTTGCCAGGGGTCACGGTCACTCCTTAGGACCTTGCCGCAACCCCGGCAGGCATCTGCCCTAGCGGACCTCGTCAATTGTGGAGACATCCCTATGAGGCGCGCGTGGAACACAACGCGCCATCGACCGGGCCTGGCCCTTATCGGACGGCGAGCTACCCATTACTCTACAACCTAACGAAGTCATTGAGGAAATTGCGTAATCCGAGGAGGCTTTAAGCGTTAAGCAAAATAAAATGTTGCTTTTTTAGTGTTTGCTTTGCTAAAACCTTCTTCCAGCGGGGTCAAGCTCCTCTCAAAACAATAACCCTAGATCCGCTACTGGTTAAGTATGACCTATCCATCACGATACTTACATGTTTGTATACATTCTAGCTCTCTCTGCTAATCCGTCTACTCTTTGATGTCGAGTTTGCGTTGAGAGATTACTGTTTTGAATGCACTGCAGTACGTGTTTATAACTACGTTGATAAGCTATGACGTTTGGCAAACATGCTGACTGGATGACCTGCCGGAGGGTAAGTGGTCCCTGCCCCCAAATGCCTCTCTATGCTACTCTTTAAGCTGCGCCTATTATGTTTCAAACGATACAGATAAAAATAAAGTGTTTCATGTGCCAGCACAAACAAATAAGTAATAAAGTAAGATTAATATAGTTTCTTACTAATTTTGATTTTGATGAGCATCGTTCAAGAATATACTTACCGGGTTCAGAACATTCATAATCATTTTAAATATATCAGAATATGGTTGCATTTCATAATCAATATTCTAGTTAACAAGTTAGCCACATTTCTTATTTCCACACAGCAGCAATATTGTCAAAGGGAAATATTTGGTCTTGACGCAGAATGTCCCATTCGCAAAAAGTCCCGTCGACGCAGAACGTCCCATTCGCGAAATGTCCTATTCGCAAAACGTCCCATTCTCAAAAAGTCCCATTCTCAAAAGGTCCCATTCGCACAATGTCCCATTCGCACAACGTCCCATTCGCACAAAGTCCCATTCGCATAAAGTCCCATTCGCACAATGTCCCATTCGCATAAACTCGTATACAGGGTGTTAAAGTAATTGCGTGCCATAGCTTCAGGGTAGATACTGAATAAAGGAACCGAGGCAAAATAAAAATATTATAAAAAAAAAAATGCAAGATCACCTTTTTTATAATTTGTAGGTTTTAATTTTGAAGGAGATAAGCACGCTAAAGTAGGAAGAAGAAATACTTGGAATTGTAATATTTACGTACCTAGTTACCTATCCCTCACTCGGTGTTATCGAAGAGTTCAGGCGTAGGTATTTCATTGCGCTCGATAGTAGGTAGGTAGGTAGGTAACTCTAGGAAATTACGAATTAGTATTTAAACAAAATAAAGAACCATTTTAAGCAATTCTAAACGATCGCTATTTAATTAGTTGGTATGTACATCTTATGTATTATGTATTATTTAGAATATTATGTATCAACCAATTGCCACGGTAGTTTAATTATAATTAATAAAATACTAAAAAGAAATTTTAATAGTCTAACAATTAAATTCATTCATTCATATTTAACATAATTAACTATTTACACTACGTACTAAGGCTACCTAACTATACAAATAAATAAAAAATTAAAATAAAACAAACGGATACTTAGGCGTCGAAGTATTCGTCCGCATCGCTGTCATCCGGAAACGTGCCCAGAAGACTGGCAGCATTGCCACGTTGAATGGCAATGCTAATTCTTTGTCCAAAGAACGAGCCAGCCCTCTGGTCACGTGAAGTGTCGACTAGTCGGCGAGAAATTTCCCTAAAAAGGGCACGCGCACTCGGGCCCCATGACCCGAGCGTTTCGACCCCAAACGGCTCAAAACTGTAGTTACCTATAAGGTTACAGTATTTGCGCCGCTTGAGGGTCTCAGCAGCTGCAGCAGCCGCGCCAGCACAGCCCGCCGTGCTTGGAACATGAGATGGCGCAAGGGTGTCGACACAGGTTGCGTCCCACACCAGAGGCCTACCCACCTTCCAAGGCAACAATGTCATACCGTCTGGTCTCTTCCCATCGTCACGTACCAAGCCGTTTGGTTCTAGTACAGCTGGTACGCCGGCGGTGACAAGGGCTCGACGAATAATATCGTTGATGCTGGCGTGCCGTGCAATGCGACCTGCGCTCCTGTAACAGGACAGGCCATGATGCCCGAGACTGTCTACAGCCTCGCCGCAGTGACACCGATGCGGAGCAACACAAGGTGCGCCCAAGCGGAGACATGTAGCGAGCCGAAACGATGAGTCATCCATCATGGTACCTATGGTGGATGACGGCAGTGCCTGAAGCCACAGGCCTGACTCCCATTCTCCCACAGCTAGCAGACGGGCACGCTCAACAGTACTAGGTGACGTGTTTACAAGGGTATTCCGTATAATACTGCAGAGCGGCACGTCCCACCGTCTCTGGGAGGATGGGTTGTCAGGCAAATCCGTATTGGGACAAGCCATTTTCCAAGCGTTCAACGCATCGGTCAGACACGGTACCTCAAAATCGCCCAGTGAGGAAGATAAAATGTTCCTGGTTAATTTATCAGTACCGTGGACCGAGGAGAGGAAGGCCGGTAAACTTATACTTGAAATTTTGCGGACACCAAGACCACCCAGGCGGATGGGAAGCGTGGCTTGTTGCCACGCTCGGTCGTCCAGGGCCACATTAAGGATTGAGGTTAATGTTTTTCTAATAATTTTGTCAACTTTTTCTAAAAGTTGTGGATGCTTCCACAGATGGGACGAACGAACGCTATACGTGAATTTTGGTCCAAAGCAACAGTACCGAATGAGTGTGAAGGCCGAATGGATATTAATTTTGTAAAGTCTTTCCGAGACATCGTTGAAATTTTGTATTTTTTCCTCAATAAACGTTGGAAAGGATTCGTCAAAAATTGGGGAGCCCAGGAGGTGAAGAGAGTTTTTTTCTGTAATTTTGATATTTGGTGCTATAGTATTAAATTTTGCTATGGTAGTCTGTCTGTCAGTGGTTTGAGGAAGATAAATTTCGCATTTTGAGAGGTTAAGGTCTAGGCCAATGGAAGAGAATTTTTCTTTTAAAAATGTTAAATCTTTTAAGACCGTGTCTACATCACCTCCTAGGGTTCCGTCATCCAAATACCATACGTTGAATTCCGAATTTAGTTGTCGAATAATTGGATTAATTGCCAAACTAAAAATGACTGGCCCAAGGGGGTCACCCTGTTGACATCCAACGGCTGATTCCAAGAGGTTGTCTTTAAAGAGTAATTTTGAGTGGTACCTGTAGCATTGATAAAGAAAGCTGTAAATTTTGGGTATTTCTTTTTGAACTTCTGTCAACAAGGTGTCCCTGTTTACGGAATTGAAAGCATTCTTAATGTCAACCTTTAGGATGACCTCACCTTTACCGCTATTGAGGTAAGCGGATAGTGCGTGTACCGCAGCCTCACAGCCCCCTTTAGACCCGAAGCCCAGCTGTAGGGGCTGGAATTTGCTGGCCAGTGTTTCGCTGTAGAAAGCACAGCAAATTTTGGCTGCGGTACGACGGTAAGTGGACCCTACGGCAATGGGACGAATGCCGCCATCCTTCTTGCGCAAGGCACACAGGTTTGCCCCATACAAAATGTCAATGACGGCTTCGTTCACATTGCCGGAGAGCATGACATTGATGAGGGCCGTCAGCTCCTTTAAAAGGGACTCACCAGCCTCCCCGGCGCCTGAACACATTAAGTCCTTCAGATGTTGAGGTGTCAGGCCGTCGAGGCCGCCGGCGGAGCCACTTCGAAAGGAGCACACGGCCGCACAAACTTGTTGGGCTGTAATTTGGAGTGAGTTAGATTCCGGGTCGGGTGGGTCAGGGAAGGAGAGGTCATCTGCCGGGGCAGGGTGTTTGCTCTCCAGAGCTGTAAGTGTCTCTGGAGAATACGGGGCAACCACATCGCTACTAAAGATGATCCTAGCTGCACCTCTGATATCACCTTCGCCTAGTTTAGATTCCACATGGTGCAATAAACCTCTTTGGGGGAGGCGCACTGTTAATTTGGGGTCAAAACTTTGGGCCGAAATGTTACAATTATCCTTTATTTGTGTTGTTAATGTCTTTTTATTTGCCAAATTTTTTTGCACATGTAGAATTCTAAACGGGAAGGTGAGCAATTGTTCCCAAGCACTTTGAGAGTTCTCTCTGACGGCGAGGCGGATACAACGCGCTAAACTTGCAGCCACGGATGGTCTCGCGCCACGAGGAACTCTCTTTAAAACTGGAGTTGAATTTTTTAATTTTGCAAGGGTTTTCCAAAAGGGTTGAGCGGGTGGATCAGATGTTGGGGAAGTGTGTATCGTCGGGCAGGATGAAGGCACAATGTGGGGTTTGTGTTTCTTACCCAAATGTACCTTCAAGCCTCGTTCACCCTTAAAAAACCGTGCTTGGGGACAATGAGGACATCTTACCAGCTGGACATCAAGCGATGTGGCAGGTTGACTGGCACTGGTCGCGGCGTCGTTACAGCCAGCATTGAACATATAAAAACACTTACACTTATAGTTAAACTTACCTAAAAAATATAATAATAAACTGTATTTACACGCACATATAACAAAAATAAACTAAAAACCCACTTTTCTTTCATTTACAGAATGTCATGTTAATATGAAATTGTCATTGTTGTTTTTTTTGACGGCTGCGGCGCAGTCGCGCTCTAGGCCAAGGGCGCTGCGCATGCAGGGCGCAGCCTTCGGGCCCGTTGCCTTGGCTGCAGGCGTCGCGTCTTCGTCGTTGTTTTGATGATTTTATAGGAATCGTAATTGGAATGGTGGGGAGTCACCTCCCCGCTGACTGCGCTGTTGCACGAAATTTTTCGCGCCTAGTTAAATGAATCAATGCTTCCCGGGTTCGTGCGAAGCATTGCTCTTGTGAATACAATAGGCGCTTTTAAATCGTTGGTGCTAGCGCTGTTTCTGGGTAACTTTCATTCGTGGGTTCATTACACTGTGGTTTTGTTTGTATGTTGTTTTATGGCTTCGGATTGTAAATTGTTGTTGTACTTTTTAATTCAATAAGTATGTATTTTGGTGTAGGTATTAATTTATTTAAAATTATTTCAATTTTTCAGCTGCCATTCTTTGACACTTTTTTGACACCGATTGTTAGCTTTTGACAGATTTGCCATACAAAATCTGTCAAAAACTCACCATCGAGAGACCATTGTGACGTTTGTAAATTTGTAGACTTGGCCCGCTGTTTTCAAGTTTCAAGTATTTCGTTTTTTTTTTACAGTAATAAAAGTTTACTATGACGTATTGTGCTCGAGAACTATAGTCGGACGAGCGAATAATGCGATTCAAAGAATTCCTAAGCGAGCCGAAAGAACCGTTTGGTCAATAACTACGGTGTCTTGCTCGGTGACACGTCTGCCGAGATGAATCCGCGTGCGTCTGCAATATCGCGCACGCGTGGGGAGTCGCCTTAAGTTATTCTAATATTTTTACAAAAAGATGAAATTAACATTAAGGTATATTGTACTAAATACCTCAATGGAAATTAATAGGTAGTTTAAAATACAGATTTGGTTGCTAGAATAGTCCAAAGGCATGTTTAAATATGTAAAGGTAGTGTTAAAAAAAACCCGTCGACAGCTACATAGTTGGACTCGCGCACCGAGGTTTCCGTAAGGAACTTCATTCGTATAGGTACCTAAATAGTTCTGTGCCTTGAAACTAGTCCTCTAAATTGTATGAGCGCCATATAACTCAGAGGACTATCTTAATTGGCGTCAACTATGTATGTATGGGGACACCCTTTAATTTTCAACTTTTTTTATTGTTAGGAATTTTTCCTTCATTTGTGCTGTAAGATCTTGCTTTTTGCCAAATTTCGTGATTCTAGGTCAACGGAAACTACCATATAGATTTTCCAGACAGTTTGCGTCAAATCCGTTTTTTCCTTCGAGTTATAAAATAATGCGCCTGATGCAATCATGCAATGATGTAGCAAATATGTTTTCCCTCATAATCATAATTATTTCATCTACTGACGAGGCCATGAATATATCGGATATACCTACAGGGTTAATTTTTTTATCAGTGCTCATTTTTTAACAGATAGACAGCACTAGTCAATACTAAAAAAAATACTAGAGGATAAGAGGAGTGCCAGTCATATCGCGAGAAAACGTCAGGTCGAGTAGGTATTAAACACATTGTATGGAACAGCTGATTTCCTTTTTTTATGACTGGTGCTCCCGAATGGGACATTGTGCGAATGGGACTTTATGCGAATGGGACTTTGTGCGAATGGGACGTTGTGCGAATGGGACATTGTGCGAATAGGACATTCGTTTTCACAGTGACATTTTGCGAATGGGACATTCTGCGTCAAGACCAAATATTTGACATCTATTTGCGACGTTGCCAACTTTCAGAATAAACGCTCATATCATTAGTCAAAATCCAAAACTCATTTTATTCAAACTAGGCTGAGAATCACCACTTTTCGTACGTCAACATTACATAAGACAGTCCCCCAAAAACGCCCGCCCTTCACCACTTCCTAGTGCTTTAGCTGGGAAGAAGAAGCGGCGCAACAAACTCCCCAGCAGCACAGCTGTCTGTTCAGTTAGAAAAAACTTGATTCTATACAAGTCATTGGTACAATCACGTTCTGCCAAGTGTGGCTTGCAAATATTAGTTACTTACATACATTTATTACAGAATAGAGAGGTTAATATTAACATTATTGATTGAAAGAAAGAAAGAAAGAAAAATATTTTATTTGGGACACGCACAGGAAATACAAACAGTAAACATTGCATTGCATTGATTGCATGATAACGAATTAAAACTACAATTTGAGGTATGTCAGTTATGGAATCGCGAGCCGATTTCCGGCCACCGTAGGCGCGGGCTTGCGGACGGAGAGCAATCGGTAGCTCGCCGTCCGATAATGACCAGGCCCGGGTCGACGCGACGACGGCGCGTTGTGTTCCACGCGCGCCTCAAAGAGATCGCCTCAGCACAACTGACGGCCACTGACGGGGTCCGCTAGGGCCGATGCCTGCCGGGGTTGCGGGAAAGTCCTAAAGGGTTACCGTGGCTCCTGGTACAGGCAACTGAAGAAACACGGGTGGGTTTTAGTCAGAAAGAGTCTGACACGTCCTCCCTACGCTCAGAGCGGGAGAAGTTATTTGATGATTTAAAAAAAGAAAGGTATGTCAGTTATAGATCCTATATCCTATACGAGCAATATTTATAGAAATATATATTTGTAATCATGTTCTCGAAAACGGCTCTAACGATTTCGATGAAAGTTACAATATAGAGGTTAACGGGGGCCAAAAATCGATCTAGGTAGGTTTCATTTCTGGGAAAATTCGTTTTCTCCGTATTTTCATCCGACCGCTCGGTCACCCGGGTACTAATATCATAAACACACACAATTCAAATACGATGACCAACCTAACTTTACATAATACTCATAGAACAGTATGTACGCAAGGTAGACGATCTTTATTGACAAGCATAGTTATCCCAAGAGACGTTTATCTCTCGAACCAGTTACAAAATAATTTTATGTCTCACTGCGTTTAGGTAGGATGTTAACTTAATATACCTAACGAAGCGTGTTCAATTTATTAGCTAGTAAACAGGAGATATTGAGCGTTGTCTACGTTAGAGGATCAACAAGGGATGATATTTTGGTGAAATCTAACCTTTGTTCAAAGGCATACTATTCTATCAACGACTACTTAAATGATAAGAATAGTTGCTCGCTGTGATTGACTCAAGACAATGTTAATGTGTCTTAGCTAGCGACCTCGACAATTAATCATATTATTTTTTGCCTGAGCAACCGCAAC
Organism: Conistra vaccinii; assembly: GCA_948150665.1. Classification (NCBI taxonomy): domain Eukaryota; kingdom Metazoa; phylum Arthropoda; class Insecta; order Lepidoptera; family Noctuidae; genus Conistra; species Conistra vaccinii. The sequence goes on along the minus strand of OX411341.1, from coordinate 13,550,573 downwards.
AAGTTTGTCATGCTCCCTTAGATGTCACTGCTTGCGGTAGCGTCGGGGGTCGGGTCGCCTCCTTCCCTGAAATATGGCGATATTTGCGTTATGCTCGTGAACGGGTGCTGCTTGTGGTGACTGGTCGTCTTGCTGATCATGGTTTTGTTGTTGTTATTAGTAATTAACTGATTATTTATTTTACCTCGATGGTCCCAGTTTATCATTTATAACTTCCAGTTACAGCTATATATAGCTATATGTAGGCGGGCACGCCCTTTATGCCTGGAGGCTTTTATTTAGATATTGTTTACGTTTCGTTTTTATTCTTTTTTTCTGCCTGAGTTCTCAATGTTTTTAGTAGGTATATTGGCGTGTGCTAGCTAACTAATGGCTAATATTTTATTTAGTCATTTTTATACTATTTTGATGTAATTTGTTGCGCTACTTCTTCTTCCCAGCTAAAGCACTAGGAAGTGGTGAAAAAAATAAAAAACACTATTTAAACACACTTCCCACGCCCTAAGGATTTAACTAATTATTCCGCACGCGTTTACTCCGTCATACATCATAACCATAAAACTAAACTCCCAAACTCCCTTACTTGTGTCGATAACTACTCGTGAGAGTACGTAACCCACAAGTTTGACGTCGGTAAAGTTGCGATCATAGCCTGTCAGTGGCAGACTTTTCTGGCTCCTATTAGCTCTATTTATCCTACTGCCTATCACATTATATCTATTAATTCTCACATTGCAGGTAAAATGCCACCTCTCATACAACCAGTGGCGAATTTCACGAATGAAACTAACGCGATCACCACATTTAAGCCGCGTTCAAGAGCTGTCAGTGTCAATATTCCACAACAATGATGACACTGACAGCTCTTGAACGCGGTTTTAGGCGAATTTCGCATCTAAACCGCGTTCAACTTCAATGGTGAAATCCGCACGTAGAGGGGCTTGTAAAGCAAAGCCGAAAACACGAAAAAATAATCTGATGTTCCCTATATTTATGTTCGCATATCTCGTCAAAATGTAGGGAACGCCAGATTTATTTTCCGCGATTTCAGCTTTGGTCCCATAGTGAAAGTTGTTCATAATGATGAGTACAGCGACCCCTTAAGAGGTTTAGTATAAACAAAAAATAGCCTTGTATATGTCATTTGAGCGGTAAACTCTAATTGCGCGATGCGGGATTTGTGTGACGTCAGGTCTTTGATGCATAGAACGTATCTGGCGATGTAGATGCCACCACAGGCTGATCGCGTTCAGTTTCATTCGTGAAATTCGCCCTAATTCAGTTTGTGTCCAAAAGTGAAGTACCTAATATTAAGTAGCTTAACATTTTACACGCGGCCTCATTATAACTTACTAAGCTTAGCTTATTAATATTTCATGCATGATACGCCACAGTTTTTCTAGTACTTCTAGGACAACACATTTTCATGTTGCCGTACCTATAAAATTATTACAGGAAAACATGAACAAAAAAAACAATAATTACCTTTTTTAACATACGGGCGACACTCCTAAATAGGGTCAGTTTTACTCAGAGGAATACCGACACAATTAAATTAATGATACACAAAGCAACCATTAATTTGCCCACATGTCCACATGCCGATGAACAAAAGGATATAAAAAGGTTTAAAGCCATGGGGGACAAAATACTCGGAATATTGGCAGGACTGGCACAAATGGAAACAGATACTTCATAAATGGTTAAACTCTAATATTTTTTTACAGAATTTATTGACGGGAAACATTTGTAAAGTAACCTATAATATTTGCATGCTAGGATACAAGCAAAACATGTATGCTCTATAATCTCTTTACAACTTTTTATACCATGTTTTATGCAAATATAGTACATTACTGTCGAGGCCAGCAATTAGGGCATCGACGGAATGGACTGTAAAAAAGGTTTGTTAAAATGTCTAATCTTATTTCAAATGGAGTATAGCTATGTTTTGCTTATTGATTACCCCTCATTTTTCGCAAACGCTGTGAGCAAAACTCAAGGGGTACTCCAAAGTAATTGTGTTAGGTCTTTCTAGAATGGTAAGCCACGTTAGCGTGTAAAGCAGTGAAAACCTACTGGTGTGAACGCCGGATTGCCAAGTCATAGGTCTCAAGTTCATGTCCGTGATTACCACCGGACCACCATCGCATTCATTTATTTACTTTACACGTCCGTTTTTAGGACACAGAAATTTATATGTGTGTACTAAATTACAATTACATTGGTCCAGTAGATTCGGAGCAAATTGGCCATGATAACGGGCCGACAGCCAGACAGACACACGAGTGATCCTATAAGGGTTTCTTTATTTCATTCAGACATACGGAACCCTAAAAAGATGGCTGATCCTTGAGCAAAACGACAACAAACACAAAAACAGTTCTAGTCTCAGACTACACGCCTAACAAACACAGTATCTTGTTATTCACCAAGGGAGTAATCAGCACTAATAGTTTCTGGATGCTCCCATTTCAATCCTGCGTCTTGTTCGTGGCGCTATCTAGCAACTACATAGATTAATTATGTAGGGACCTCACAAAGAAGGCGTTACTATTGGTGTTAGAGGTTCAGTTGTGAGGAAACTCACTGTTAAACTCACATTTATGGTGTCTGTGGTGTTTAGAGAAACTCTACTTAATTTTATTTATTTATTAAAACATGAGAAAAAAGAAACTGAGGCTTTTTCTACCAGTCAACCTTAGGATGATGCAGAGACAAAACATGGCAGGTGCGACACGAAAATAACTATAAAATAAAAGAATAAATACATAGATATAATACATGCATATAAACAGAATAAACTTTGCCAGAAGTAATGATCGGTAGAGGAGAAAAAACCATCAGTAAAGGAGAAAACGAATCCAGCAAATCAGAGGTGGGATATTGTTTCTGCCAACTTCTTACGTACCTCTCAATTGCTCAATTGCTCACGTGCCACCGTTTTTAAAGTCAACCGATTCATTGCCGTCCTGATGTACATACTTATGGCTATTGGTTCGAAAAAGATAAGCAAAGTTCTTCCTTAACTGAGTGTTCACTAAAAATAGCTAGTTAGGTGGTAAGGGATTGAACCAAAAGCGCAATTCAGTACCTATATGTATAAATCCCGGTCAAGATGTTAATCAGTAAAAACACTTATTAAATATGTAGATGGGATAGACTGTGGAGAAAAAAAAATTCAAAAGATGATGACCATTGAGCTCGCTTAGGGGCTAGAGGGCAATTAATGTAGGTTACGTATGATAGACCAGCAGTCCTCAAACTTTTTTGGCGACGGAACCTTTTTAGAAACGAAATATTTGACGGAGCCCTAAAATAATGAAAAGCTGCGTTTTATGGATTATTCCACTCTGCCCCACGAATCGGTCCCACTAGTGGGACAAAGTGGATTGTTCACAATTTAGTCGTCCAAAAGAAACTATTCGTACGAGATTAGGATGATTCTGAAGCAGCTAAAATACCACAAAGCAATGATGTCCACTGCTGGACATAGGCTATAGGCTAATATTTTCACGGAGCCCCCACAGACGCTTTGCGGAACCCTAGGGCTCCGCGGAGCACACTTTGAGTATCGTTGTGATAGATCATTATTTTTAGTTATTAAATGTATTCATCTCTCACAACATAACTGGCGAAATGTACATATTATACTATAGGCTTAGACTATAGGTACACCTCTGCCTAACCCTTCGAGGAATTCAAGCGTTACGTTATCTCTTTCCCGCATAATTTTTGAAAATGTCGAACTAACAGTTTTAGATCAAAATTCGCTAACAAAACGTTACACGATACTCGAGCTATAAATAGCTTGGCACTGACAACAGTAACGACTAAGACGATGCATACTGCAGCTCGTTTTAGAACACCTTTTTTTTGTTTTACTAGCAAAACTGTTTAGGAGGAGCTCATGGCCTAGTAATAACAGCCACACGATAAGATCCATCAGGTTAAGCTACGCTTGCCAGGGTTGGTCTGTGGATGGGTGACCATCTTAACATACCGAGACCCCAACATAGTTGGGAAAAGGACAGGCAGATTGATCGACAGATAGTTAATTGACTCAGACGAAACTTTGTGGAAATCCATTATAAACCACAATGGACGGACGTATATTTAGTAACCTAATCCGCTGAACTGCCCCCCAATTACGCAATGCACGATCAATTTTAAATTGAAACCAATTGAAAAAGATTGCCAGTCCATTGCTTCATAAGTTCGACAAAAAATATCTGCTCAATTTTTTTTGTCGAACTTATGAAGCAATGGACTGGCAATCTTTTTCAATTGGTTTCAATTTAAAATTGATCGTGATTACATATTTAGGGTGCTGTTCTTAAAGAGTCATAAAGAACCCTGTCAGAAATCGACAAGCGCCAAACGCAATGCGCAAGCGGCGCTTGTCGTTATAACACGTCGTGTCCTGGTTCGCAACAAGTCAATCGTCATCCTGAGGATGCCTCGTTGTGAGGTGAAACACGTGTCGATTTCTTACAGGGTTCTTTATGACTCCTTAAGAACAGTTAAGCAGATTAGGATACTAAATATACGTCGTCTATTGTAGTTTTTTGAAGTGAAAACTTCTTTAGCGTTGTGCACTTTTTTTGGGATGGGTAAAAAATGTTAAACTCGCGTCAGGACACGTGACCTGATTGAAAATTCGTAAGACGTTCAAGTTTTTGTTGACAGCGCAGTCTGTTTTATTTTTTTGGATTTTTTTTAATGGAGCTACCGTTTTCGTTCTTGTACTGACAGCAAGCCACATAAATTATTGACATTTTCGTTAGATGGCGTTACTTAGTTTTCACGTCAATCGGCAGTCCCAGACTGCCCCGTTTTTTTTGTGATTGACTGGTGTCAACAAGGTGTTGTCTCGTTGGCTGGACTGTAATAACTAACTAACTACTAACGAGCTTCAGCAGACATAGTTATAAACTTTCTGGGAACCAGGCGTAAGGTTTTCAGCGAACGAATAAAAGAAGTACTAAAACCGGTAATAAAGATGTCAAAGACAAAGTAGTGGAAATGACTAGAACCTTAAAAAATGGAAGTGCTAAATATACCAGGGCTCGGATAATATTTTTCGAAACTTAAAAACCTAAAGAACGATTTGTTTCGGTTACGTTCGAACGGAACGTTATTAAAACGTTTTTGAAGAAGAACGAAATTTAAATCCTGTTCGGTTAATAATACGTTTAGAACCATGTTTGGGTTGATCGAAAGGGAACTCGTAACACAAACATATCGTCAATACGTAAGCGGCAAACGCATTGGAATCAATGATGTAATGAAATGAAAATAAGGTACAATTAACAATAAACCGGTTTTTCAAAACGTTATCATTTCGTTTTCGAGCCGAACAGAATATTGTATTAAGAAGGAGAACTGTTACAAACGTTTTAAAAACGTTATTTTAAATACCGTTTCCGAGCCCTGAAATATACAGGTCAAATTAAATTAACAAGCAAAAATCCGCCGTTTTACCGTTTATAACGATAGCCATCACATCTGTGAAGTTTACACGATAAAACTATTTTTTTAAACTGATATTCCAACTAACACTGCGGTTGATAACCCCAAAAAAAATCATCAAATTTATTTTAGCTAGCGGGAAGAGCTGGACAAAACAATCGACCAGTGGTCTAATTAATAATCATAATTAGCACATGACATAATTCATTAATTACAGTAGTCTCTTACGTGCGACACACACACACAGACATACACAGACAGACAGTTACACACAGACACCACCACACACGACGACAGACAGTTATGGGGAGAGGCCTTTGCCCAACAGTGGGATGATGCACAGGCTAACAGTAACAGTAATTTATTTTTTGATTTATTGTTTGTCAGTCACGTCTGCGGAGTCTCGGACATGTGCAAAACTAAAACATGTTTTTAAAACAAATATCATTGTATTCTGCAACTGAAATATTTTGTCTTTATGAGCGTTTATCCTAAAAATTAGCAACGTTGCATATAGCAGTCAAATATTTACCTGTTTTGATTAATTTGGTAATATTACTGTACCTAGGTACCTTTGGAAATATGTTTGGCTAACTAGCGAACTAGAATGTTGATTATGAATTGCAATCATTAAAATCGTAACATGGGATATTTTGTTTTAGGTACATGTAAAAAAAATATTTTGAACCTTTCCAAATGCCTTTTTTACACCTAAAACGGTTACAACGTCAAATACAGTATTGTAGTTGCAATTCATTATTAATATTCTAGTTCGCTAGTTAGCTTTTCATTTTTCCATAAAGTAATATGGCCAAATTAATCAAAACAGCGAAATTTTTGACAAATATTTGCGACGCTGCGCTGCCAACATTCTGAATAAACGCTCTTAATGTAATTTGGAGAATAGAATGGATTAGAAAATGTTAAATTTTTTAAATGTATAACTTGTTTCATTCCAGGTACGCGATAATTTTCAATTATAACTAAGTAACAACAATGTCTAATTTTACAGGTTATGCTATATTTAAAGGAGGTAATTAGTGAATGATTAACTACTATACCTATTGTTACTGTTCATTTAATTAAAAACTCAATTTCAGCATCAATAGTGTCCTGAAACACAAATAATGTAACTTTAAACGCCCGCGCCGCAAAACACAGACATTCAAAATCAACCATTCTTTTTGTCAAATAAAACTCAATTCAGCAACATCCAAAGACCAAAATCTCTAGTTTAAAATCGAATAAATTACCTTTGAAACCCCACGTCCCGACGCCATCTTGATAAAAATTCACATCTCGATTGTAATCTCGATTTAATGTCGAATCGAGATTATCTGTGGTAGGAGCCACAGGACATAAAATACCGTTGCCAAAAACGCCAGTAGTGTTGAGATGAAATGTTTATTTCTAGCGTACGGTCAGCATAGCCAAAGAGTTTATATGTCTGTGTTTTGCTGTGCACTGTACCTACATAAATCATGGTTTAATGCTGTTCTTGTCTAGGGGGACTGTAATAGTCTGATTGGATTGGTTAAGGCTAGACGTATTATTAGACGTACCTAATTATTTTTTATTTTAAATTGAGAGGGGTTGTTTTTGTGAACCATTTTTGTTTTCAAAAATTGGCTTGCTGGTTAATGACTAAATAAATTACTTAGACTGTTGTGATTCTAGGGAGAACTTTAATGAAGTTATCTTAAAGCTTTGATGAACGAGTGTTATTTCTCTAGAGATGCTCTTATATATTAGTCGAATTAAATTATAGTCTTGTTTATGAACAAGTCTCTCGTCATCTTATACTTACTAAAATAAATTATAAAAAGGTGGAGAGTATTTATAATTTTTTTTAATAAACTAGTATTTATTGCTTTAGAACTACCTTTAAGATCTCATTTTTATTTTAACTTACATTGTTTGTGTCTTAGTCTTAATGTGGGCAAAATTGCAATATTGTTCTTCTTGTAATTTGATTTTTCCTTTTGTTATTAATCTTAAGTTTTAGAAGTATTTTGGCATCATTTCCAAATTCTTAATTCCAGTGCCTATATTTTCAGTAATAATACTTATGTGTAATCACCTATTTCTGTGATTGCTGGTTATCCTGTAATTGGCGACTGTATAAGTCCGAGGCTATTGTTACCTATAGTAATTAAGATATAGTATATACAGAAGCTGTTGGTGTACCTACAAAAATAAGTAAATAAATAGATAAATACTATTATTGACAAAAAAAATTGCCAGTTTGTATGTCGCGGGTAATCTTCGGAAATTCTGATCCAAATCCGAAAATTCTCTCTTTAATCGGTAGCTTTAGTATAACAAGAAATTTCACGCGGACGAAGTCCAAAAAAGCTAGACATAAAAGCTTTCCCAAACAGCTTTAAGGCCAGGACGAGATAAAACTCTAAACCCAGGATAAGAATAGATACAAATTCTACGCTTACCGACCCACAGACAACATTGACTTCGTCATGATTGCTACAGACTGTTATTGGCAAGGGATTAATTAGGATTCTAGATGAAACCTTTCCAAACAAAGACGCAGACGCTCATATTAGTATCATGAAAGTAATCATAAGTTCCAATAATGGGACCCCTTTGCCTAGAGAACTCACTGTTCTATGTAACAATAGGTAGGCAAATAGTTATAGTGGTATATTGTGAGTCAAACTCACGTAAACTATGATCAATAAAGTTCCAGTCTATTATTAACATTTACTTACGAGTTAATTATTTTCGATTATTAATATCAAACAATGCAAAACATCATATAGTAATACCATATCGATGATTTTATGACAGCATACGGCACACATAATGTATCACCTACATTCATGTCACGTAATTATTAATTAATTTGAATACGAAATCGAAATCTCGTTTTATATCGAGATTTAAAATGTTGAAGCATCGTTCCAGAATATGGACCTATGATTACGATTGTCTACGAAGCAATTTGAATCAAACTGTTCCAAAAAAGAATGACACAATGGACACTTCGAAATTCAAATTGTCACCAATTCTGCTGACAGCCTGAGGTGAGATTAAAAAGTCCTTCTAAGGTCAGTGACCTTTCGTTTCCATATTTGATTTGAAGACTGTCAGATTTGCCTGAGGCTTCTTCGGCAGAATAAATCAGTTTCTTTTTTCAACAGAAGTTTAAATATTATGTTAATAATATTATGTACATATATTTATAGTTTTGTCCTATTATGATTATTTGTTGAAATTTCACATTTATAAATCTTCTATGGCTCGAAAAACAGCGATTATTCGGTTGAAATCAACAAATAATATAGCCATAGAGAAAAAAGCGCTTTGAAAATTTTTAAACCTTTTCGGGTTCCTGTTTTAGATCATGCCTAAATCATGCCTTAGGACCTGGTCTAAATCATGCCTTATTTATATAAATAATACCTATATAATTTCCAGCATTTTCCAGATAAGTACCAATTGATAAGGTAACCCTGAGTGTTCTCGATAATATCATAATTTATGTAAAAGTTTCAGAAGGATTCCAGACGATCATTTTTAAAGACATTCGAAAGGTTAAAAAGTAAAGGGTTCCAATGGTACACTAGAGATGGGCCATTGACCCCTGGCAACTCGTCTAGACAAACAGTGAGTATATCTGATTCTGTCACTTCAAGATAAACGGGAAAATATAATTGTGTTAGACTGAAAACCACAAAGGACTAACAAGAAAACTCGTAAAATTACAGTTGATTTGTGAAACTAAGGACCTGTTTCACCACCTACCATTAAGTTCCTATTAACTTACTTGGCAGATAATTTCATACAAATTCTGTTCCATTTTTGAATTTATTCAGTAAGTATTCTATTCGGACATAATTAATCTAAATAATTGTCATATTATTTATTAATGAAGAAAAAAGTAATCAGGGAATAAATCACTCACAAATATAGAACCCGGGAAACCATTTATGATTTCAATTTTCCGTATGGAAAGCCGCACGGTTTCCAAATTCAAATATCAAAATAGAAGGTCGTTAACCGCATGCTTCATAAATTAGTCAACACTTCAATAGGCACCCAAAAGTTAGGTACAAAAACGCAAGCCTAAAATATTTGGTCCAAAAATAGTGCTAAAGGTGAAAATACACAATGGACTCATAATTTACCCAGCCCTACCTAAATTCTATGAAACATTTTGATTACTAAAAATAGACTTACCCACCTCCAGAAATTAGCAAATGAAATGGACATATCGTGATAAAAGCTCATCATTTATACACAAAGGTCGTGACAGCCATTTGTTTCACAATTGTTGCAAAAATTACGGCAAACAGTTTCGAATGATTCAAAACCGACAGAAAATTGGAAAAGAATACAATAATAACTCAATAACCGAATTATTTAAATGTCTCAATAAATAAAAGTGAGCTTTTCATACACAATTTTCACGAAAAACATGTTTTCCCAACTCAACTTTCAGGACATCAAAGTCCTTTCAATCGATTCGCTCATAATAAAAGGCAGACACAAAATAAGAAAGAAAATTCAGAGATTCTACTTACAAATTAAGCTGTATACTCGAATACTCGTGCGTAGAAAAAATCCAAATGTCACACACACCACACGCACAAAACGATTCCAAATTCAAAATTACACTAGCACAGATAGTGAACAAAAGCGCGGGATTATTCACGGAGAAGGAACACGACTGTACCGAGCTAGGGTGCGGGACCGACTGGTCCCCTGTTTAGGATTCAACCCGGAGCGTCTGACAAAATTCGGTGAGTAATATTTATTAAACATCATTTTTATGGGCGATAAAGTGAAAAATAAAGATAAATAAAGGTAATTTTGTTTGCATAATGGGTACGAGACTGAAGTATTGGTGTACTGGCTTGGTTTGTCCGCCATTATTCGCGAATTTTGTAATAAAGAAGGCCGGCTTGAAAATATAATTTTGACAATGATCAATGCTTTGCCTGGCCATGTGGTGCCCTTAATCCCGTCGACATTCGGAGCATTCGCAATGAGGGATAATAATCAAAAGGATACACAGCTCTCCTGAATTGCTGATGAAGTAAAGATTATGGCCAGAAAGGGAGTGAAAATTGGAATGACTGTTGATAGAGATGAATTTAAGAAAACAGGCAGGCGCTTTACTTTGTGTATTTTTAAGCTATTGCATAGGTTCTATCGCCTTGAGCGTGGAGACCTAATCCAGAAATTTCGTAACGAAAATACTACCTAAGAAAGAGTGTTTTTTTGTATTGAAAATTATGTTTAACTGCTTGACAACAAAGTTCAAATTTACTTAAACGAATGATGTTCAAATTTACTTAGACGAATGATACGAGAGTGTTGTATTGAAAATTATGTTTAACTGTTTGACAATAAAGTTCAAATTTACTGAGACGAATGATCCTTGACTATTAATAGTTAAATTAAAACCTTTTTATTAGTTTGATGTTCCCATTACGTTGTGTCAAGTTTTAAAAACTATAAATGTGAATAACAGTTCCTGTCAATGTCATCATTGCTATTTCTTGTATTCGGGTTAATATTTTACAATTGCGTAAGTTGATAAAAAATGCTATGCAATAGCTTCGCCGGGGCAGTCCCCGAGTGCCACACGTCTTTTTTTTATCACCACTGCTCTCAAAGGCCAAAACATCGAGGGAATACTTTTGGCATGACCTAGAACTAGGGTTACCATTTCGGAAAAGTCCTGACAAAAGAAGCCTGACATTTGCAAAAAGTTTTAAAGAAATTCTCCTTAAATCTGTGAAATGAATTGTAAAAAATAAAAATATAATATTTTCTGACATTAACACTGTTCATAATTAGTTGAAAAAGCCAGCACTTTAGCAAGCAGTGCAAGTAGCAGCAGTTTTCTTTCAAAAAGTATTTTATTATCATAAAAAAGTATTTAAGTATATATAAATAAGTATCTTATATTGTGAAGGAAAACATCGTAAGGAGACCGTCATGTCTTAGAACCAAAAATTTGAACCACTACCAACCCGCACTGGGCCCGCGTGGTGGATTACGGCCCACTCCCTCTCACAGAAAGGAGGCCTGTGTCCCAGCAGTGGGAACATAAATAGGCTGATTATGTTCTGTTATGTATCTTATATTTCAAATACTATTTCCAAACGTATCTTGTCTATGTTATTTCAAATACATTACTTAAATGTATCTTGCATCTTGTATTCCGGATACTTTTTTTGAGGTACATCTCTGGTGGTAGACAGCTCACTGACACTCACTTTTTACTATTTTTTTCGTGAAAAACATCATTATGTTATGATGGTCATGGTTATGATCGAATAGCACGAGTCACCAAATATGTACCTGAGCACTAAACAAAATTAAAATGGAATTCTGGTTTTGTCATCTAGGTACATTGCCAGAAACAAAATGACTAATTATGACTAATTTACTGTTTAGTAATTAATTAATCATTTTTTGCCATAGGTCCCAAGGTTGTATTCAGTGAGTTATTAATTTCTGTGTTATTAGGACACAACAACATAATAAAAAAAAAATAACATTACAATTTTTTTTTTTACATTTAACATGTTTACATTTTAATTATTTGTATGCTAGTCCATGGCAACATGTAACATCATAAATAAAATAATAAGACCTTAACATCATCATCAGCCTATTAATGTTCCCACTGCTGGGACACAGGCCTCCTCTCTGTGAGAGGGAGTGGGCTGTAATCTACCACGCGGGCCCAGTGCGGGTTGGTAGATGTCACATATCTTCGAATTTTTGGTTCTAAGACATGCCGGTTTCCTCACGATGTTTTCCTTCACCGTTTTGAGAGCAGTGGTGATGAAATTATTTACACAAAGTAAAGCGCCTGCTTGGGTTCGAACCCACGACCTACAACTCGTAAGTCGGGGCCGTAACCACTGGGCCACCACTGCTCCTTAACATACCAGTTCTAAAGGAGAATGGGCGCTATTGTATGGGCTCCGTCCCCAGACTGTATCAAATTGAGCAATACGTCTTTTTAAAGCTTATTATAATGGCTTTATTTTATTCTATTACACCAACCACCGCACTCATGCAGGGGAAGAACTACGAATGATAACATTTTTCATCAGAAAAAAAATTTTTTCTCTTAGTTTACCATCGTCCACCTCTTTTGCCCTGCAAATATCCTGGGGTATGCCTAGCTAGACTATTCTATCCATCCAAAGTTTTTTTTTTTTTTCTGTTTTAATTAGGGCCAGTTAGGCCCGAACAGTAATAATTACAGATCGACTCCCTTATCGTCGTTCTTGTATTAACTAAAATGTCATCATCATCATCATTTCAGCCAAAAGACGTCCACTGCTGAACATAAGCCTTCCCCCAAGCACCGATTTGTGCTTCCCGCATCCAGCGGATTTCTGTGGCCTTTACAAGGTCATCGGTCCATCTTGTGGGAGGCCTTCCAACGCTTCGTCTTCCGGTACGCGGTCGCCACTCCCAGAACCTTTCGGCCCCATCGGCCATCTGTTCTACGAGCAATGTGCCCTGCCCATTGCCACTTAAGTTTGGCAATTCTTCGAGCTATGTCGGTTACCTTGGTTCTTCTACGGATCTCTTCATTTCTGATTCGATCACGTAGGGAAACTCCAAGCATAGCCCTCTTCATTGCCCTTTGGGTGACTTTTAGCCTTCTGATAAGACCTATTGTGAGCGGCCAGGATTCAGTGCCATAAGTCATCACTGGCACTGACACGCACTGGTCAAAGACTTTCATCTTGAGACACTGCGGTATGTGGGACGAGAAGATATTGCGTAGCTTTTCAAACGCTGCCCAACCGAGTCGGATTCGACGATTGACCTCTTTCTCGAAGTTGGACCTACCTAGCTGGACAGTTTGTCCTAGGTAAACATACTCGTCCACAATTTCGAGCGTAGCGTCTCCGATCTTCATGAGAGTGGGTGTTAGATGAACATTTGATATGACCTTTGTCTTGTACATGTTCATTTTAAGACCCACTCTTTCGGAGGCTCTACTAAGGTCATCGAGCATTGTACTGAGGTCTTTCATGGTCTCAGCCATTACAACTATGTCGTCGACAAACCGAAGGTTAGTAATATACTCGCCATTAACATTGATGCCTAGCCCTTTCCAGTCCAGAACCTTGAACAAATCCTCCAGTGCAGCGGTGAACAGTTTCAGAGAGATAACGTCTACCTGTCTCACACCTCGCTGCAGAAGGATAGGTTTCGAGGTCTGGCCCTGGAGTCGGACTGACATAGTGGCGTTTTTGTACAGACACTTTAGCACCTCGATGTACCGATAGTCGATCTGGAGCCTTTGAAGAGACTGCAGTACAGCCCTTGTCTCGATCGGATCGAAGCCTTTCTCGTAGTTCACAAACGCTAAGCAGAGCGGCTGGTTATATTCTTCGTCTTCTATATAACTTGCCGCAGCGTATGCATGTGGTCTACGGTGCTAAAGCCTTTATGGAATTCGGCTTGTTCGTACTACAATGTTGGAGTAATATATTCGATTGGATATATATGACGTTATTGAACACGGCCTCTCAAAAGCACTCCTTCAACATTGAGCCCGTAAAGTGCTAGGTCGGGAATTATGGTCTCGCTTAATACTGGGAATGCCAATGCTCGTACAGCTTCATCCATAATAGTACGGAACGCTGCCCTCTGTCGATTGAGATTGTTTTATTTGGCTGATGAAGTCTTTCTTGGATTTCTCTGATTATTTGATTGGCAAGTGGCGTGTTTGTCACAGGCTCATTAAACGTGTTTGTTAGAGCGGCAGCAATTCGTACATCTTAGAACATATGAGGCAGTGCTCTGTTGAAATATTCTTGCCGAAATATTTTAAAATCACGTTTTAGGCGACAATTTATTACCTCCACGACCCATCTGATTATTGTCACCAGCCGGGACTTATTTGCATCTTCGGTGCTGAGTTGTGATTCGGTGGGAGGCATATAAGCATTACAACCATGGTCTTCTATATCTCCAAAGAGTCCCTGAAGCCCCTGTCTAAAATGAGTACGTCACTATCACTAGCATGAAGTACAACGTGTATTGGAGCTTCATTATGAATTGATTTCGACATTATCGCAGCATCTGATACGTGCTGCGTGCGGTCCGGTAACATCAACAATAGCAAAGGAGCGACGGCGCCGCCAGGTAACCACCCGCACCGCACTAAATACCCGCACCGCACTAAATATGCCAAATAAATAGTAAAAAATACACAAAATAATTGTCCAAGCTAAAAATAATATTATTAAAAAAATAAAATTAAAATAGTTTATGGTTCCTTCCCTGCACGAGTTTCGTTGTTGGTGTCATACAATAAAATAAACCTACTGTTATGATCTTCAAAATGACGTGTATCACATCTTGATACACCACTGGGGACGAACCCGCCCATTCTCCTTTAAATAAATAAATATACATAAATGTATATTCTATAATTAATAATAACTAAAATTTGGCATCGAAAAATTCATTTTCTATCCCATTCTTATCGATACGAAACTACCCTTTGGAAGAGGCAGCTAGGATTTTTTACAGCTTAGAAATTTTTACAACAAATGCAATAAAATTAATTCTATACGTAATTTGAGCAACAACAAATTTAAGGAAGTAGTCTTCACCTGGCTGAAGTCGCTTGACTACGAAACGGTAGAAAATCTGCTAAAAGTCGTAACTTGATCCACATAAATTCTAAGTCAACGATTTATTTGCGTAATTAGTAATCACTAGCACTTTACCCGCGATTTCGTCCGCGTGATTCTGATTTCAAACTCAACTTTAAATGGTTATTTATGAAAATCTACAAACAATTTGGACATGCAAACTCAATCATGCACACACATACAATACACACAAACACATACACCCTTACACTAACACATACACCCTTACACTAACAAACATACTTTCGCGCAATAGGTAGTACCTAGTACCATGTTATGTTATTTATATAAGGTGCAATAAAAATATCTGCCACGGCTTTAATGGGAGGTAGTATTGTGTTTAAAGATTACAATAGTGAAGAAATTTTGTACCCCGGCACAGTTAAATCGATTTTAGAAAATAAAGTAGTTAAATAAACATTGACTCTACTTTGCATAACGTGGTTCACAAAATACGCGCGATGTGTCGCTTTGTCAATGAAAACAACTGCTATCTCTTTCCATCTGTTCTGTGAATGAAAACTGAAATCAGCTGACTAGTTCGTCAGTATCTAATCTAGTAGGTACGCAATAATACGCAGGCAAACAAGTGTTTTAAAAGTGCAATTACTTACCAGCTACCGCATTCTTCCAAAAAACTGACGTAAATAAGATGATAAACTTCCTATCACAAAGAAGAAGAAGAAGTCCAACACTTCTTCTTCGAGTTCGGCAGAAAATGGAGGCCTGCCTGCGTCAACCGGAGGCGGGTCAAAGCGGCCGTTTTCTAAATCTGAACACTGCATCCAGAATGGTATGATGACTCACTCGCACACCAAACCTCTGCTGGTATTAGTTTACTGCATGCGCAGTTATGGACTTACACTCGCGATAGCACAATACCATTTCAAGATATTCTTGATTGGAATACCGTCGTCTGGGAGGCATTTTTAAAGAAAGCGCGCGCGATATTCCCGACGCTGCACGCTGACCGCAAAACTAACTTCCGAGCGGGCGGGCGGGCGACTGGCGGGCGGGAGCCGAGGTCGCGGTCGGCTAGCGCGTGCGACGAACGGGGTAGTGCGGGTGAGGGTGGGGGCGCGCGGGGCTGCGCTTTGACGAGCGAGTGGCCGGCGCGCAGCGGCATTGTTTGATAAGAATGGCAACAGTGTATGAACGGCGTCGGCGTTTTGCGAATTGAATTCGGTGCGGTGCGGCAACGTCTACGGGATGGTTTTATGCCAATAAATCAATACCAATATTTTTTGTATGAAAAAAAAATGACAAATTATCAATAATTTTTCTTTACTATTGTGATCTATAAACACAATACTATCTCCCATTGCAGCCGTGGCAGATATTTTTATAGCACCTTATATATTTTTATTTTTTTATTTTATTGTTTGGTTATTTTCATTTAAATTCAATATTTTTTTTTTTAATTTTTATGTTAGTCTCTTTTTATTAGTTTTATTACTTTAAAACAAAAATTGTGTCTTTTTTTTTACGGGAGGACACTGGCTCCTGCAACACAGTTATTACTAGCGCAGGAGTCAGGGAATTCTTATATTGCCTGGAAAATTGTTTTATGTCAATAAATATTTTTTTATTTTTTTCATTTTCAGAATAAATTCTATTTCATTGTTAATTTAGACGTTAAATTATTTGACTTTGACATAATCTTTAACCACAAATATTTAATCTTTAACTACAAATATTTAATCTTTAACCACAAATATTTAATCTATAACCACAAATATGTTTCTTCATATAAACAATTGACTGTCGTACCTTCCTGCCAATCCACTGTCTTAATGCTATCCCTTAATAAAATATGTACCACAATGGCCGCCATCTTGGGCTGGACAGACCGAATCGCTCCCGATACTTATTTATTTAGGACCCGACTGACTGCAACATGATACCATGATCTGTCTTAGTTTGTCTTTGGATAATACAGTTACTGATTGCGGTTCAATTGAATTATGTCATTTGTTTTATCTGGTCTACTTTTTTTTATGTGAAAACTTCAAAACATCAGAAGGCCAATTCTCGTATAAACGTTCACATTCTAGTCGCAATCTGCCAAACTTGTCAAAAATGTTGGCAAATTGATTGTATTTTTGACAGATTGCGAATGAGATGCGAATCCGAACGTGCTTAAAAATTACGGGAATTGGCCCTCTGCTTTTATCCAAAAAGTTGGCAACGTCGCAAATAGCTGTCAAATATTTACCTGTTTTTATTAATTTGGAAAAATAACTATAGGGAAATGAGGCTAACTAGTAAACTAGAACGATAATAATGTATTGCAATTATTGCTCGAAACCGAGAAAGGTGGCGCGAGTCAATCCACAAAGCAATTGAATGCTTTAAATCAAGTCGTCTTGAAGACAGAAGCACCAAATACGCAAAAGTCGCCCAAAGCCTTCCTATACATACACATACAACGATGCTGATCAGCTCTTCTGTACACGGTCTGACCGGGTTTTCAAGACCAAAGGTTTTGCTAGTCATCAGAGAGCTCACGAAAGAAAAGAAAATTAGTCTGGTTCGCTGTCGCCGGATACGGTGAAGAGGACTATAGCCATTATAAAACTGAATTTGATGTTGTAACTGACTAGTGACATCTACAAAACCGCACTAATGGGCCCGCCTGGTAGATTACTGCCCACTCCCTCTCCAAGAAAGGAGGCCTGTGTCCCAGCAGTGGGAACATTACAGGCTGACTATGCTTAAATGCTAATGCTATATTTCGATGTCACCTCTAAATAAAAACTACGCAACATATTCATAAATAATAAGTACTTACTTACTCTATTTCTATCTTCGTGTATTTTTTATTAAGGTTAGGGTCTAAAATTACTAGTAAAAGGTAACCTTATTGTGATGTGAACGACCGGTCATATCGTCCGTACCTATTGTTGTACGTAAATTGATGAAAGAGGTACCATTTTAAAAATAATCTTCGAAAACACTTTTTTTGGCTGTGCCTATTTTTAGTTTTTATTTAATTTTTAAGGTATTATATTGTTTTCCATAATATTATTTGTCCTATTATTGTTTTCCATAATCGTCCCCACTCATAATATTTACTTGCACTATTATCATTCATACTAATAACGCTTGCCATATCAACTTATTTGACATAACTTTTATTTGCCATAATATTAGTTTCCATAATAACATGTGTCATAATCATTAGATTCTATAAGTAACACATTACATAATCGACACTTGACATAAGCAACATTTAACATTATTTAGAAACGTTACAGACAGATGTCCTCAGTATTGTATTATATGATATGTATTATTCCGAATGTTCATTTATATATACATACATACGTACATTTGCAAAATAGGATAGGTTAGGTTAGGTTTTCTTGTTCAGACAATAAACAGTTTGTCAAATTCGAAACGGGTAGGTTAGGTTAGGTTAAAACTGTGACCAAACAACGCGCGAAGGCGAGCGAGCGTAGCGAGCGTGCCGCGGCAGCGGCCGCCGAGTGCTAGATTTCCTCATTTGCAAAGCAAGCATGTATGGCAGATTAGGGTAATTTTTAGGTTTTCTTGTTCAGACAATAAACAGTTTGTAAATTCGAAACGGGTAGGTTAGGTTAGGTTAGAACTGTGACCAAACAACGCGCGAAGGCGAGCGAGCGTAGCGAGCGTGCCGCGGCAGCGGCCGCCGAGTGCTAGATTTCCTCTTTTGCAAAGCAAGCATGGTACATACTGAACTAGCATTGTTGTGCTAGTATGGGCAAATGAATATTAATAAATGTTATGGAAAACGACATTATTGAAAATAAAAAATATAGCTAATGAATTTATGGATTAAAATTATTATGACCCTTGATCGATTATGACCGATGAAATAAGTGAAAATGATTTTATGTCATTTCACGATTATGGCAACTGAAGCGTTATTTCTAATGAATTATGGCAAATAAAAGTATGGCATATAAAATTATGGCATTTTAAATTATGGAAAACATTAGTAAACCAATTTTTAAGCTACGCTTCTCGCGGTTGGTCTGTAGATGGGTGACTATCTTTACATACCAAGACCCCCTCCGTGCCTCGGAAAGCACGTTAAGCCGTTAGTCCCGGCTGTCATTCGTGGATCTTTGACAGTCGTTACGGGTCGTCAGAAGCCCGAAAGTCTGACAACCAGTCTTACCTAGAGGTATCGTATTATCCAGTTACTGGGTTATGGAGGTCAGATAGGCAGTCTTGCTATGTAAAATACTGGTGTACAGCTACATCCGATGGAGGTCAGATAGGCAGTCTTGCTATGTAAAATACTGGTATACAGCTACATCCGGTAAGACTGGAAGCCGACCCCAACATAGTAGGGAAAAGGCTAGGCAGGTTATGAGATGAAGGCTTGCAATAACTACTGTTATCTATCATTCTACTACTACTATCATCACCATAATATTCTGCCCTAATCCCAATTATTTAATAAACTAGCTTTTACCCGCGGCTTCGCCCGCGTGGATGTCGCAAAATATCCCACGGGAACGTTCTACCGGGAATACATACCTAATAGCCAAGGAAAAGATCATTGACTAACTTTCAGCGGACGCAGTGGTAGGCTACTACCGCTACTACAGCGCCCGCGTGGTCAACCATAATTATTTCGTTACGCGTAATTTTGAAACTGTGATATCTCTTAAACTATTCATTTAAATGATGTGATGTAAAGGCATATTTTAATTGAAATTGAATGCCCAATTTAAATAACCTATTTAATTGGATAAGGATTAATAAGATACTGGTCAAAATAGCTTCGGAAATAACAATGAAAATTTTATACAATTTTGAAAGATTTTATTTATTTATTTATTTATTTATTTATATAACAACTTAAACTATCCTTACAGGGATCACCCTAATGCGACAGCTAAGAACTTAAAACTAAATTACATTATAAGTATACTTACAACTACATAAATTAGAATAAAGAAAAAATAAAAAGATAAAAATGGTTATTGTGGGTCACCCTTAAAAGATAGACATATGCCATCGCGGACTTTTTTGTTGCAATTTTTAAGATATACAATACTCTAGAACATAAATTTGATTTATCTCTCACGACTTACGCAGCGCACGCCAGTAAAGCTCCCAGTCGGCATGATTTTTTCCGACATCTTCAACAATAATCGTCATATTTCAGCCAATTTACACAAAACTTTAATGAATTATACACTAAAACCTTCCACATGAATCACTCCGTCCAATGGTGAAAACCGTTTGAAAATCCGTTCGGCAGTTTTTGAGTTTATCGCGTTCAGACAGACAGACAGACAGACAGACAGACAGACGCGGCGGGCGACTTTGTTTTATAATATGTAAGGATGTAAGGATAATCAATTATTATCTTAAATAATTTGTCTTCATCTCGGTAGTCGCCCCCTTTCTAGCCATATCATCGTTCACACAGTTCATTCATCGTTTCTTCGGTCTTCCCCTACTCTTATAGCCATCGAAATTCATACTCAAAACTTTCCTCACGACATTTTACCGTGAAAAGTTGGGTTGACATCAACCCTCTCTAAAATGTTTTAATTTTTTTTTTCTCAGTTAGTTTTAATGATGGTCTGGCAGTTTGAGTAGTTGATGCGGCCTACCCAAATGTCCTTACTTTGGTACTGTTCGTCGAGTTGAGCTCCTTACGTTCAGAGTTGAGCTCCGCGATTACTGATAAATGCTTGCACTGACTGGACAGGTCCACTCAAATCTGTGTGGTTCTTTCCTCAAAAGACCATTTCAGACACTAATCTACATGTTTCTCATATAGCTTGACCAAGATTATGTCTGGACTTTAAAAGAGACTGTGACCTCTGAGTTTGTTTCGGCCTTTCTTCTCAGAGTAGTCAGTTAGGAAACGCCGAACTCATCTAGCTTATTTTAAACATTTTTTTTTAATATGACGTGTAAAAGTGATTCCGATATCCTATTTACAGAATAAACAATTTCATTTCATTTCATTTCATTTCATTTCCCCACTGGTCGGTACGGTTAAAAACAAATTCATACAATATGAAACTGCCGTGTGCTCCCAAAAATATACAGTAGTAGCTTTTGCCCGCAGCATCACCCCGTGGGGGTCTGAAGTATTTTATACCCTAGCCCAGGTCATGGTCTGCCTATGTACCAAATTTCATCCAAATACGTTCAGCCGTTTTAGTGTGATAGCGACACAAACAAACTCACTTTTGCATTTATACTTAACAAGCTGCGCCCTGCGGTTTCACCGGCATAAGTCTCGGTCCCGTAGGAATATCGGGATAAAATGTATCCTTTGTCCTAGCCCAGGTTATGGTGTACCCATGTGCCAAATTTCATCCAAAACCGTTTAGCCGTTTTAGCGTGAAAGCGACGAAACAAAGAAACAGAGTCACTTTCACATTTATAATATTTTAGGTTATGGCCAGCGCCGTGTGAACAGAGTCATACCATACGAAAAAAAAAGACATTACAAAATACACTTTCATAAAAATATTCAGATACTAAAATTCACCCGTTACGACGAAAAGTGAAAACTGACTTCAAGAAATAAATCTCCGGATGAAGTAAGGTTGAAGCTAATATAATTTGTAAGCCAACGGGGAAGTAAAGAGCCTTACCATGTTGTAGGTTTATCCAGTCAGAAAAAAATACAATATAATAAAAATGTATCTCTGGTTTTCTTAGATACTGTTTAGGTATACGTAGGACGTTGCTATGTACCTACTTCTTAGGCCCTTTGTACACGGCACGGTTTTTTTACGATAAGCTTCTAAAGCGATCCATACAACAGACGGCGAATACATTGCGCCGTAGAATAAAAACTTTTTTACAAAAAAAAAACAACCGACTTCCAAAAAAACACTACAAAATGAAAAATAACTTTAATTTCGGAAGTCGGTGTCTTTGGATTCGTATTTTCGTTATTTGCCACCGACTTCCGAAATTAAAGTTATTTTTCATTTTGTAGTGTTTTTTGAGTCGGTTGTTTTTAAGCTATTGCATAGCTTCTATCGCGGGCCTTGAGCGTGTAGACCGAATCCAGAAATTCCGTAACGAAAATAACCTAACATAACACCCCTGTCTCTTTAGTTCAGCAACTCGCCTCTATTTGGCATTAGTTGTATTATAATTGCATAAGTATGCAATAGCTTTACCGCGGCAGTCTCCGAGTGCCACACGTCTTTTTTTTTGTAAATAAGTTTTTATTTATCGGTTTTTAGTGTATATAAAAAATACCCAAATCGCTATAGGTGCGCCTATAATATTTGAAGAGTTCCCTCGATTTCTCCAGGATCCATCAGGTGCTGACCTGATGATGTGAATCCAATGGGACCATCTCGAAAGTATATCCTTTCAAACAAAAAAAGAATTTTGCAAATCCGTCTATAAATGGCGGAGTTATGCCCGAACATAGATAAAAAAATATATTTATACAGGGTGGCAGGGACATCGACGCGAAGCCGTTTACCATGGATTCAGTACATGGTTTTGAACCCCCTGCGTTGAAATTTTTCGTGGGTTATTAAAAAAAAATCTGCTGTTTCATAGAAAAGTGAAATACCTACGCGGTCAAAATGTATGGAGCAGCAGATTTTTTATTTAATAACCAACGAAAAATTTCAACACAGGGGGGTTCAGAATCATGTACCTACTGAATCCATGGTAACAGGCTTCGCGTGGATGTCCCGGACACCCCGTATAAACATCCGAATAGATAACGTCCTCCTTTTGGATGTCGGTTAAAAAACGTGCCTTATTAAACTTAATACAAAAGTGTGAATATTAGTGAAGAAATTTCAGCTGAACAGATTGTCTCTAGATGAAAGTCACCACAGATTGACCATGTTCTAAATGTAAAAGAGAGTCCTTGGAGTGTCTTGCCCGAAATACGTTTTAGAACGGGCAACTAGCTTCAACGGCTCGCCAGCAGCAAGCGGTCCGCGAGCCGTCACCTGTCGGGCCGACAGCACGCTTCAAGCGAGGAGCCCGCTCGCCGGCGCCTCACCGTCCGCGGGGTGACGCCTCGCCGTAAGCGCGGTGACACCGCGCCGGCCGCACGGTGACGCCTTGCTAGTGAATAAACAATAAACTGTTACCTCGCCGGTGGCGTGCCGGCGGCTGGCGGCCGCCTTGCTTACGGCGCGTTGACGACTAGCCGTCGCCTTGCTTCCGGTGCGTTGGCGACTAGCCGTAGCCTTGCTTACGGCGCGTTGACGACTAAATTTTTCGAGGCGGTGCCGGGGCGCTGCCGTGCTGGAGCGGTGCTTTTATAATGGGCGATGATCTTTACAGACCGACTCCTTGACAATTCAAAAGTGCCTGTAAATAGTTTAATCGAAAAATGGTTAGAGTTTGAGTTTGTTCACGATATAAGTTGTGGGCTTTCTGGCTGTAGGAGTCAAACATATAAAACTCGCCTGAAGCATGTAATGATCAACAAGTGCCCGAAAAACGAATAACATTGAATTTGACGTGTACCCGTTTTAGGTGTAAAAAAGGCGTTAGGAAAGTTTCCATATACTTTTTTTCATCTAAATATTCGGTGTTACAATATTAATTGTTGCATTTCATAATCAATATTCTAGTTCGCTAGTTAGCCACATTTCATATTTCGATACATTAATATTGTCAAATTAATCAAGACAGCGAAATATTTGACATCTTTTTGAGACGCTGCCCACTTTCAAAATAAACGCTCTTAAGTACCTAAAATATAATGTGGCTTACCATCCATAAGCCAAATTACATTTCACTATTTTGAGAGCGGTGGTGATGAAATTATTTACACAAAGTAAAGCGCCTGCTTGGGTTCGAACTCACGACCTACAATTCGTAAGTTGGGGCCGTTACCACTGGGCCACCACTGTTCTACTCTACTAAATAGGTTCGAGCTACACAATAATTTAAATCAATCCCCAATCCTCAATAGCCTTTTCCCAACCATGTAGAGGTCAGCTTCCAGTCTAACCGGATTCAGCTGAATACCAGTATTTTAATTGGAGCGACTGCCTGTCTGGCCTCCAAAACCCAGTAACTGGGTAACACGTTACACCTTGGTAAGACTGCTGGCTGGTAAAGGGCAATCTTGGTAAGGCCCTGCCCTATATCGATCGATAATTTTCGTGTATTTTTTATTTACATGAAAAACATTCGAACTAGAAACAGCCCTTGACCGCTTGCCTTTGACCACCCTTGAACCCTGGGTTAGTTTCGGCGTTTCTTCCCACACACAGTCAGGTTGGCAACCAGTCGACAAACTGACTTCTAAATAATTGACTAGCTTTGATAAATAGACTTCAATTGGTACCTAGTGTAATGCCTCAGCCACACTATGCTCCTCGCACTGGTCCTTGCGCTGTTCGTCACTCTGTCGCGAATATTGCCCTAGCCGCCACACACTCCCTACTCGCGAGATTCATCGCGTTACTCCGCACTCCAGTATTCGCGTTGCAATGGACGACAACTTTGTGGCAGAAACGCATTATGCTTTTACAGCTAAGTGAATTATTTAAATGTTTTAACGACATCGTCGTCCCCGTCAAAGGAGATGGTGGGTGACATCGATTCAGGAAAACAACCAAATTACTTAATTAGCCCGTGCTAACGACTCGAGAGCTTTATGCGAACTGCGTTCAACGCGAGTGTGTGGCCAGTCACTCGCGCTCGTTCTACATATTACTTTATTTTAACAACTTTGACTTCTAAAATCATCTATTTGTAGGCCAAATATTATCAGTATTTTCACTTCTGTGTTAGACATCAATAATACTCGTAGGGTAAGTACATAAACATGGAACATAGGACTTTTGTCCTATTGCTCCACGCGAGGTTTCTGTCCTCGCTGAGCTGGCCTTAGGACACCTGCGTTATTCTTTGACAGATGTGCCGCTCCAGTCACACTACCCGCCTGGCAGTGTCCTCGAACCGGATCACGCGGGAGTTGTACGGCGACGAGCGTTGCCGGCACGTCGCCACATGGAACATGGAACAGCTTAAAATATTGAGCGTAGCTGAATATAACTACGCCCATGGTCTTTTACAGTACCTAATGTAATGACATTTGGTCCCACCCTCTTAAGGATAAGTGTTTGCTAACTCGGGCCGCCATGTCAACTACCCGAGTTTACAGTATCTGCTGAAATCAGAACCGGTTTTATTACCGTTTATGTACAGTACAACTATTTTCTTATTAATGTCCTTCGGCAAACTTCGTGTTTCGTCAGTTGTCGGATTTCTATTATTTATTTAAACTTCTCGCACAATAATGTACAAAGGCGGACTTAATGCTTTAGGCATTCTCTACCAGTCAACCAAGGCTGGTGAAGAGATAGGATGGCAGGTGATGTGATTGACTACGTAAAAAGGAGATAATAATAATAATAAAAACATAACATAATGAATTGTAAATAAAAAAGGTACACAAGTATATAAATAGATTATAGACTTATAATACACAACATACATACATTTTCACTATAATATATTATTATATATTTCTATCAGCTGTTGCTCTCTGCACTTGCACGCCGTGCTGTTACGTATTGACTCCTACCGCTGCGCCCGCGTTGGCGTCAACAATAATTACCAAGTGCAAAGGGCAACTGATAGAAATCCGACGACTGATGTAACACGAAGTTTGACGAGGGACATTAAGAAAATAGTTGTACTGTACAAATTGTGATATTTGCAACAAGATAATAAATCTTTTAGATATATTTTTGTAAAGGATTTTATACTTTTCGCGAAAATGTAGTCGTTTATTTTTGTAAATTTCTTTCTTTTAACTATTATTTTGTTCCATTATTTTCGTGAAAAGGTTGATACAATTTAGGAGTCGAAACGGTTTATTTATTTAAACTTCTCGCACACAATGAGGTATGTAAAGGCGGATTTAATGCCTTAGGCATTCTGTACCAGTCAACCAAGGGTGGTGAAGAGATTAGATTGCAGAGGAGAGAAGAGAGTAGATGGCAGTATAAATCTCTGAAATGTAATTTGGAGCGAGCCCCTTTTATATCGGTCACCATAATATTGAGGCATTCCTATCAGAAAAATCAAGTAATTATAGCGCTACTAGGTTATTTTTAGGCATGAGACCAAAATCATTCCTAACGCAGCCATTTTGTTTTTTGAATACATTTCAAGTGACATTTCACAAAACAAAATGCACGAATATTTAATGTTTAGATACCAACAATAGACATAGATAATGAAACTGAGCGTTAGCTTCACAAAAGGGACCACTCTCTAGAAAAAGACAATAAGCGATATGCAGCCAAAAACTGTAATAAGTACTACTAAAGAGACAATATTACTGGCCGCACATTCGCTTTGTCTCTCTCGTAGTTTTCGATCTGTATTCATTGCACAACTAAATACGGAACGCTCAGTCCTCTCTCTTTGTCTATGGTACCAACATGGCCCCCCCTGTCAACGTCATTTTGCGACAAAAAATCATAAAGCAGTGTAGAAGTTGTATCATTCTAATTTACGTACAGGAAACAACCATTTACAGATCATGAAAACAAAATGTTACGATATGAACTTTTACAAGCTTTTATAATAATTAACAAATGACCAGCGGTCATGTTAACATGCACGTATTTAACAAACATGCACTTTACAACGGGTTTTGGGAGATTTTGAATTTAAAATGGATTTACATAGCAGTAACAAACTCTTGTTTGTTACTGCTATGTAAATCCATTTTAAATCCAGTGAAAAAACTTCGAGAGTGAAACTACAAAATATTAAAATATATTTTATAGTTTCACTGAAAAAATCTTCAGGAGACACTAATTTTAATGAAAATTAAATCAAAGAAGTACGAAACTGTTAATTTTAAAATGGTAATGGGCTTACCAAAATGTCCCAATTAACCGTTTTCATTCATCATCATCTTCTTCTGTCTTTTTCTTCCATACTTCTCTATTAGTTGTCATCTCGGTAAGTAGTTACTCCCTTTCCAGCCATAATCATCTTTCACACAGTCCATCCATTGTTTCTTTGGTCTTCCCCTACTCTTATAATCAGTCTATAAGTGCGGATGGTAGATGTCACATTGTCTTTGAATTTTGGGTTCTAGGACTTGACGGTTTCCTCACGATGTTTTTCTTCACCGTTTTGAGAGCAGATAATTTACACATAGTAATGCCAGTCAGGGTTTGAAACCACATTTTCCTCATTCCTCAGCATCAAATATTGGTACCATGACAACCGTTGACACAACTTTTCAGTCACCAGTCACCAGTGTCACTTTTAACCTTTTTATTTAAAGGAAAACGCTTATCTAGAATCACAAATATTATTTAATAAAATACCCAAAATATATCTCGAAAACATTATTTCTGACCAAAATAACGTCCTCAAATGAATAATCTATAAAAAGTAGCTCCCAAAGGTATCCTAAGATCAAAAGATGACAAATTACATTTGAGATAAACCTTCAGAAGACATGGACACCACAGATTTGACAAGTAATTGATGAAGGTGTATCTCGAGCTGTTACCGATAGAATTTTAGGCTCCCTTTCTGCTAAAGGAACCATGACTGTAACTTTGTGTATGGCATAGACAACACGTTCAAAGATAGTGTAAATACATACTTACGTCAGTAGCACACCTCCTCCGCCGCGAAACCGCATTAGTTCAATTCAACTGGCTTGCGTCTTGTTCCGCTACTCGAATTCCGCTAGTCGATTTTCGCTTTTCGCTGCTATGGTTTTGCTACGGAGGTGTGCTACCGGCGATAACGTAAAAATCACGCCGAGTAATCCACGAAGGGTTAGGCAGAGGTGTGCCAATAGTACACCCACATTTCACCAGTTATTTTAAGTCGAATGAACCCAGGACCACAATCATACTCAGCTATAGCGCTTGCGACCACTAAACCAAAGAGGCCAAGGATAGAGGTACTGTGGAACCTCTGCCGTACCCTTCGGGGAAATATAGGCGTGATGTTGTGTTTATGTTATGTAACTTAAGTTAATATTTTATCACAACTTATCAAAAAATTACCTATTGTTACATCACCACGAATTTATTCTAATTGACATTCTAAAATCATTTTTTTCTTGTCGCCGATGGGATTCAATTTTGTTACCAGTATCGTTTTTCATTTCTCAGTACGACACAACTTAGATGTAGCATCGGCAAAATTCGTAAAACCGATCACCATCCGAACTGAGTGCGCCTACAAAATTACAAATCTTTATTACGGCTTTAGGTGAAAATGATCTTTACGCAAACGCAATAACTTGTTAAGTCATATACCAAACACATTCGTAAAATTGCAACGAAAGAATGCAAATTATAAAATCTATGCTACATCTAAGTTGTGTCGTACTTGTAATGTATAATTTAATTATCGCAAAAGTGAAACCGTTTTTTTCTTCTTCATATTAAGCGTCGTGCAGACAGGCGCGACGCGACTCCAACAAAACAATTTCTAAGAAAACTTCACGGTAGAACAATAACAGGTGTCACGTCGTGCGATAACCCGCGCCCGTCTGTATGAGCCTTAATTGTAGACTTGCGCATGCCAACTATCAACAGCGTTAAGGTTATTGTTATACCGTGAAGTTTTCTAAGAAACTATTGTTCGCGTCGTGCTGGTCTGGTCTGCAAGAGCCTTTATTTGTTCGGTGGCGTTCACCGTTAACACAGCACTGAGTTGTGCTACTTATCTTCATTTTTCCACCAAGTGTTTTTCATATATTTTAATTTGGATTTTTGTTGGGTTCCTGGGGCTTTCAAATTTTATGAAACTATGTAACACCATTTATAAATAGAATTTCAGGCAATGCCAAACCCGTACATAGACCAACAATTGTGCGTTCAGGTTTTCTTGTAATTTTTATTTCTTCAATGGCTTTTTTCCAAATTGCCTTGGTTAAATGATAATAACACGTTTTAATTTTTGTTTCAGGAAATAATACTTTATTTCCTGAAAGTACTTTAGAGGTATGAGGAAGCGGAGGTTCGTACCTCCTTCCTCATACCTCTAAAGTACTTATAACATATGAAGCAGTGATTTCGTAATCCAAGTGTATTTTCTTTGGAGACAATATTCGGTATTTGTTATATTTTGATCATAGAAAATAGTGCCGTGTACTTTTGGCTTTTGTGATTTCTCGGACAAGCGCATAAACCAGCGGTACAATGTATGCCATTAAAGATGAGACTTGACACACCTCGTGGTTATACTTGCGCAGTAGA
Source organism: Conistra vaccinii (assembly GCA_948150665.1). NCBI lineage: Eukaryota > Metazoa > Arthropoda > Insecta > Lepidoptera > Noctuidae > Conistra > Conistra vaccinii. Next base: position 13,521,223 of record OX411341.1, on the reverse strand, counting down.
CGGTTTATAGGTATCTTTAGCGGTATGAGGTCTGAGGTGGGAAGGGACCGGGCGTCATCGGGGGGAGGCGGAAATAGCGCGGGGGGGGCGAAACGACGCCTCATGCTACTCATGCACGTTAGTTGCCTCCCGTTCGCCTCACTCCGTGCACGCACCGCTTGACTCCGCAAGTACAGACGAGTGCAACCTGTGTTTATAAATTTCTACTTTGTTTATATATGTGAAATCTTGATCATGCCTCGAGGAAGAACATTAAGACGACAAAGTAGGAAGATTGTTTACGACGTGTACACCTATATGTCAAAAGAAGCAAAGGAAGGTGTCCAAAATTTGAAGCAGGTACAAATGCGTACAGCGGCCGCAACTAAAACGTCATTAATTACAGTAAAAAGAATTGTGAAGGAAGGAAATAGTTCCGAGGTACTATCAATTTTTCGCACTCCCGGAAAAAAAAGGTCAAGACCCAAACTTATAACTGACATAAATGAATTTGACAAAGGAGTGATAAAAAGATGTATTCACAACTTCTATGTTACGGACAAGGAACTGCCTACCCTACATACAATTTTAGCAAAGTTGCGCGATGATATTGCCTTTCGAGGTTCTAAATCAAGTCTACGCCGCGTTTTGAAAGACCTTGGCTTTCGATGGAGGAAGACAGAAACAAATCGAAAAATTCTTATTGAAAAATCCAATATCAGACTGAAAAGAATTGAATATCTGAAAAAAGTCAGAAAATATCGCCAAGAAGGCCGCGTTATTGTATACACTGACGAGTCTTATGTGCATTCCATGCATACTACCTCCAAATATTTGCCTGATGAGTCGGATAAAGGGCTCAAAAAACCAATATCTAAAGATGAGCGTGTGGTTATTGTACACGCTGGTTCTGAGAGTGGCTTCATACCTAACGCTTTACTGACTTTTAAATCTGGGTCAAAATCGGGTGACGACATGAACTACGAACATTATGAGAAATGGCTTCGATCCCAGCTGATACCAAATCTTCCACCAAACGCCGTCGTGGTAGTTGATAATGCCTCGTACCACAATAAGGAGTATGAATCTGCACCAAGTTCAAACACCCAGAAAGCTGATATGCAATCATGGCTAACCCAAAAAGGAATTTCCTACACTCCAGATATGCTTAAACCACAATTGTACAAATTAATAAAAATCCATAAAGAACAATTTAAAACATTCAGCATAGACAAAATACTGTCTGAACACGGCCATGACGTACTGCGATTACCCCGATACCACCCTGATTTAAATCCAATCGAAATGGCTTGGGCAGCAATAAAAGGTTATGTGAGTAGTAAGACTGTGCGATGGGACCTCAAACATGTGATAGACTTAGTAACAGAAAAGGCAAACCAAATGGGACCTAATGAATGGAAAGCTCTTTGTGATAAAACAAAAAAAAATGAAGACTTTTACATAGAAAGTGATCACATTATTGACAATTTGACGGATACGGAGATAATTATCGGAGTAGGAGATTCGTCAGACAGCGACTCAGATAGTTCCTCATCGTCATATAACGCAAATGATAATCTGTCAACTCCTGGAACAAGCGGTTTATTTTCTAGTGTTTATGTACATGGTTGCGGCTGCGTCCAAAACGATGATCTTTCCGATGTATCATTTAGTGACAGTGACTAGGGCAATCTGCCATTTTTTTTCTTAAACTTTATTATTTCGTAATAAATATTGTTAAGATTTTAATGTAGTAAAAAAAGAAAAAAGAAACAAAGAAAAATTGTTTTTTCTTTAGAAACAAAAGGCACATTCCCCAAAAATTTATACATAAAATACAAAGTACCCAAAAGCCATTCAGGCAGTAGAAGTTTGTCAATTTTACCTATTGCTTGATGTCAGGGACAGGGACCAAAGACAATTTACCTACATGGCTGGCAAATGACAACAAACAAACAACCAATTTATACAAAATGCTAATTGTAGAGTCTAAAAATAACTACTTTTGTTAAAAACAAACAACAATAATCAAGAAAAATTAAGCCGTGCGTCGCATAATATGTGCTAGAACCAGGGGGCCAAGTCTACTAATTTACAAACGTCATAATGGTCTCTCGATGGTGAGTTTTTGACAGATTTTGTATGGCGAATCTGTCTAAAACTCACCATCGAGAGACCATTGTGACGTTTGTAAATTAGTAGACTTGGCGCCCAGGTCGTTGCTCAGCAAAAATGCTGTGACTTCGGACGAACCTATTGTCAACAGCGCTATACACCTAATTCCGAATGGCATTTAAAAATCCCTGAATAGATTTTGAAACAATTCCGTACACGACTGTACCTGCGCAAGCTCCCCACTATTGACACTCGCCAAGTCTCAACTTTAATGGCACGCACGCATTGTACTATATTCGTCTCTGCTGACGTACCGACCGGTACCCTAATTACGTAATACACAATCAATTCGTTTTGAAACAGATTACTAATCCATTGCTTGATAAGTTCGAAATTTAATTCTGCTCTGCAACGTAATTATCGCATTGAATGTTGTTGAACTGTCAAAATGAAACAAATGATCTCTATCGCATTGCTTCTGCAAGATAGGTAATAGCCCTGCCGTTTATTACCGTGCAATGTGCAAAATTGCTAAATAGGCTTTGGGCAACTTTTAAAATTTCCTTCCATGAAAATTATTTCTCGACATTTTCCATTAAGATGCAGGTTATATGCCATTGAGGTCACTCAAGGTTGAGTGGTTAGCTTGTGTGTTCTGTACTGAGCTCACGCAACGCGTCGTATGTCCAGCCAGTAATAGGACTCTCCTGTCAAGGAGCGCTGTCCCAAATTAGACGCATTATTAATTTATTATACATAAAACAAAAGGTATTTTAATAAAGCACGTATACTAAAAGATCAATAATTATATTATCTTTAAAATGGTGGAGGTTGAAAAAAATACGCTTGATCGATTTTTCCACGATAACCGACTTTTAATGATTTTATACTGAAGATCATGTCTAAATGAATAGTGTTAATGATTTGGAAAAAATATATGTTAAATTAGAGCATTTTCTTCATAACTTAATATAGGAATATTTTAGATCATGTTTTTATTACATAGTGAAATTAATTTGTAAAGTTATGTCTTAAGCATAAAAAAATTAAAAACTGAGAATCAAGCAAAAACTATCAAGCGTAATTTTCTATAACCTCCGCCATTTTAAAGATAATTTAATCATTGACCTTTTAGACTACGCGTTTTATTAAAATACCTTTTGTTTTATGTATAATAAATTAATAATGCGTCTAATTTGGAACAGCGCTCCTTGATGAGCGAGTCCTTTTACTGGCTGGACGTACGACACGTTGCGTGAGCTCAGTACAGAACACGCAAGCTAACCACTCAAGGTCACTGGCATGTATCTGCATCTTAAAACCGTGTTATATAAAACATACCAAACTTTCAGAAAACCGACAAAAAATTCCCTACGACTTTTGAACCAACGTAATCCTATCTCCAGCCACACTAAAGCGAAAATAAAAATATAAGCAGGCAGCAACAGTCAATTGTAGTCTCATTTGCAAATAAATAAAACATTTCTTAGACTCAGAAGCACATGACTTGCTCGTGTGAAGGCTAGCAGCTGTTCCATGCATACTATCCTTCGGAATTTAGATATTTATTGTGTTGGAGTAAAAACGATAGGTATTATATTGAACAGAATAGGCTAGTTTTTATTACAATTTCAGGGAAAGATAAAGATATAGGGGATCGAGTGTTATGTACACAGAGCATAAAATCGCCATGCATCGTGCCAGCAGCGTCTAGAGAGTAGCGGTACAGTAGGTATTAGTAACTGTAGCATTTTTTAGCGCTAAAAACCAATAACTTTGTTTGCTACCAGTATTTTATGCAAAAATTATGACTTGTGATGAATAGGCCTCCTCATTGGTCGGTTTAAGCACTCTGTACCGAAACGGTACTGCACTGCTTTCATTTAGAATTCCATTCATTCACTCAAATCAATTACATTGGTACGAGAGCCCATGACCAAAATTTTTGCCTTATCGTTTTTCGAACAAAACCGTATAAAATCGATAGATTTGGTTATTCTGAAATTCCAAAATCCTAATTTCAGTAATTTCTCGCTTCACGTCTGACCTGACTGCATTTTTAAATATGTCAAAAATAAAATACCGGACTATTTCAATCTATCTGATTTTGAGAATGTAGTTGAACGATAGATTTTAGATACCGAAAATACAATTTTCAGAAACCAGTAGCGTCACACGTACCCAGGAGACATTTGAGAAAATTAAACATGAGGCAAAAAAATAAAACCCATAGCAACCCGTCTGAAAATCTTGTTTTCAGATGAATATTGGTCAGTTGATGCGAATAAATCATTTTTCAGAAGAAAATGTGAGCATCCTACGTGTCGAAAACATTTTTTGAAATTTTTTTGCGATCTGGAACATAGCATTCTGTCTGAAAAGTACCTACCCCTTTAATAGATACGGGCGAGACTCGTCTCCACCCATTTTCGTCGAGCTCATACGCCATGCCGCCATACATATAGTAAGTGGACCCTCCGGGAGGGTTCCCGGCATTACGTTTGCAATAAAGTTAACCATCGCGGATGGTCAACGGCATTAGGTTTAAAACCGTGTTATAAAACACTGGAAAACGAAGTGAAATAGTGTTTTCTGGGAGGTCTTGTCGCTATAAGCAGTTACAACCTTTTAAATTTTTACTGAATAAACCAAGAAACAAGAACAAAAAAATTGAAATTCTTGCATTTTAAAACCAACGCTTATGCTAATAAATCTTGTTAAAATATACATCAGATTTTGTTTTCACGGTTTATAATGCTGTATTCGCTAAGAAAAACCTACATTTAAAATGAGCCCTCGCAGAGGGCTCCCTGCATCCCATATGCGACTAGGTGGAGGGTTCTCCAGGAGGGCTCCCGGCACTGAACGTGTTAAAAAGGCACGTTTCCCAGAACCAAGGCCAAGTTAACACTGCAACACAATTTCATACCAAAACATCACTGAAAACAGTGTCCCAAGTTCCCAACATGTGAAAACCATCCCCAGGTTTCTAAAACCAGTAAACCAAGTTTTTCCCAGAACCCATGAGCTCGCAATACATACAATTTGCTGGACTCTTACAATAAAGTCTAGATTCCCGCCATGTTTGAACGTTCCCTGAGCCTAAGTTATGGTTATAGCCCGTTATAGCCTGTTATGGCCCGTTATGGCCTGCAGGCTGCAAATGACCCCATATGTAATTCGGCCGCGTTCTAGAGTTACAGCTTGAGAATTTGCTGTTAAGCTGTTTGTAGTTTGTAGCTCATTATTTTTTTGCTGTGTTTTAAAATGGTGTGCTTCCTCGGGAAGAGGTAGTTTTTACTAACCCATGCAAAAAAAAAACTGTTTTTTTTTTATGAAAAATAATTCGTTATTTAGGATGTCAGAACACGAACATACAGGGTGGCAGGGACATTAACGCGAAAACTTTTACCATAGACTCAGTACGTGATTCTGAACCCCCCAGCGTTGAAATTTTAAGTAGGTTATAGAAATCTTAGGACCGTTGACAAAAACTGCAGTTGGAAACCACATATAGATAAAATCCTGCAAAAACTAGATCGTTTTGTATATGTCCTGAAAAGAATCAGGCAAACTGTCAACCTTGATACTGCAATGGCTGCTTACCATGCTTACGTATCCTCTGTACTTAGATACGGTATTATAATTTGGGGTAACTCAGTGGACATTGACAGAGTTTTCAAAGCGCCAAAAAAAATGTGTCCGAGCAATATGTGGAGCTCACTTTTTAGATAGCTGTAAGCCACTGTTCCAGAAACTAAATATATTACCACTACCATGTTTGTATATTTTGGAAATTTGTATTTTTGTTAAAAAGAATTATAATCAGTTTGAAAATATTGGTGACAAGCTAAATAGCCGGACACGCCATAAAGACAGACTACGGTTGCCACAAATAAAATTAAAATTGTTCAAGAGAAACGTCTACTGCATGTCTATTATAATTTATAACCATTTGCCCAATTCCCTTCAGGATTTGCCATTGACATTGTTTAAAAGAAGTCTCTTTAAACTATTACTATATAAAAATATTATAACATTAAGGAATATTTGGAGGATAAGTCGATGGAACCTATAATAATTAATGTAAATTTGTAATAATATTAATAATCACCCCACCGCCGTATCTCTACGTTGACGTCGTGGTGGGGCTTGCGCGCTCCAAACTCTAGGTCTGTGCCGGTAGAGTTTACTTTGCCGGAACGGGTCTAGGATAAGGAGCCAGACCAAGAGAGATACAGAAAACCGCAGGGCAGCATGTGGCGAGCTGTTGGGCAGTAGCGACCCCACGGACCCTATCTCCCGGGAGAAATCTTGTTCCTCATCTCTGGCTTGCCTTTATTGGCCGGCTGGAGTGAACACTGACGAGGAACAGACCTCCCACCTCATTCTTGCCTTAATTGGCCGGCTTGAGTGGAGATTCGCAAGAGCAAACGTGCTCGGAGGAAGGAAGTATTCCAGTAAGTGCTCGTAGGGATCTTGACCATCTTCCGGGCTCTGGGATTGTTCTGAAAGCCGTGGAATACCACTCCTCCTCAAGCACCTCAGGACATGTTGCTTCCTTGTCGCTATGTCACTTTGTGCTAGCGACAGTTTTCGGGGGCCCATTATTGAGTGTGCAAGTCACCCCCTGCCATTTTATCCGTGTAAATATAAAACATTGATCAGGCAGGGGCCATAGGGGCCATAGTCCTTCCATAATTCCAGGTTTCCGGTCAACTTTAACCACCCAAACCCATAGTCCAATATATTTGTTTCAACATCCTGCAATAGTTCTGCACCAACCGGGGGTTGTCCTTGGGTGCACTAGCATAGTGCATACAGGGATAATCGTCGGTTGGTGCCTCATTTCATTTAACACGTCTAACGGGCCTCTGCGAGTTGGCTTCGGCCCCTCGTACGCCTTCCAAAGGTCCGGGACCCCAGGGTCCCGAGCAATCTCAAGAGACGTTAAAATTAATAATCATAATGACTGTAATTCTAATAATTTTAATTGACATGTAAATGTATTTGCACGCCATATCATGGCAGAATATGCTGAAACCAAAATGACTGTAATATCTATTGTACCATATTTTAGCAAATAAATATTTTTGATTTTTTTTTATTTGATTTGAAAAAAAAATCTGCTGTTTCATAGAAAAGTGCAATACGTACGCGGTCCTACGCGGTCAAAATGTATATGGAACAGCTGATTTTTTTTTAAATAACCGACTAAAAATTTGAACTTCTTGGGGTTCAGAATCAAGTACTGAATCCGTGGTAACGGCAATGTCCCTGTCAGGCTACCATAACCATCCTTGCCTAGCTTTTTCTCAACTAAGTTGGGATCGGCTTCCAGTCTAACCGGATGCTGCTGAGTACCAGTATTTTACATGGAGCGACTGCCTATCTGACCTCCACAACTGGATAACACTATACCCCTTGGTAAGACTGGGTTGTCAGACTTTCAGGCTTTACGAGGCACAGAGGGGTTGAATTTAATTAATGGTCACCCATCCACGGACCGACCTCGGCCAGCTTGAAGATGTTATTATTTAGCCACGAGCCACGAGCATAAATTCCTTACAATTACGCAAAATTCAAAAGCAATTTTCTTAAAGACCCAAAGAGGTATGGTTTCGAAAATGCTTAGTTCGTAACAACATAAAATTTATAATATAATAAGCCTCCGCTGTCCGTTCGTCCGTCTGTGTGTCAACGGGTTGTATCACATGAACAGTAATAGGTAGACAGTTGACATTTACACAGATTGTGTAAGTATTTCTATCGTCACTATAACAAAAAATTATAATAATAATAATGAAAGCGTCTAACGGGCCTCTGCGAGTTGGCTTCGGGCCTTCGGCCCCTCGTACGCCTTTCAAAGGTCCGGGACCCGCGTCCAAGTCTCGGGACCCTGTCCTGAGAAATGTCAATGACCCTAAATAATAATAATACCATTTATTGCAGGCAACACAGGCCCAGAGAAAAATACCTCAATCTAAACATACTCATATATTTTAATATAAAAAAAAAACAAAAAAAAATAACATAACGTATATTTTTTATTTATAAACATTATATAAAGTAATAATTTCAAGGCGGTCGGAACATGTTTTTTTCCGAACGCAACCTTTCGTTTGCACACGAAAGGTTCCGTTCCGAAAAAAACACGTTTCGAAACGTCCGCCAGCACTTGGCCGGTATTTGTATGTCCCTACGAAAGAGAATCGGTGGCTTAATTCTTTGCCTCGCATCCCCTAAGAAACCCTACGATGAAAAACATTTACCCAAAATCAGGTCCCCCATCTACAGAAATCAACTTAAAAACTGCTAACGCAGCAAGTTATCTTCGCAAAGCGAAACCAAATCTTATTTACCAAACGAAGTACTGCGAAGCTAAGCTTAACTTAAGTTCATATCATAACCGTAAACCGAGGGTTACGTCATAGAAAAGTACAGAAGGTCGGCTAAGTTCAACGTGTAGTAGAAGTGACCATTAACGCGCGAAGGCGAGCGACCGAAGGGAGCGTGCCGCGGCAGCGGCCGCCGAGTGCCAGATCCCCTCTCTTGTTGGTGAACCATTTGGGTTAGGACACATTAAAGCTAAGCTTAACTTAAGTTCATATCCGAGGGTTACGTCATAGAGAAGTACAGAAGGTCGGCTAAGTTCAACGAGCGAAAACAGACGCACGCGCAAATAGACGCATAAATGGTCTATTCCAAAAGTATCAGCTACAAAAGGCGAGAGATGTCGCGAGTCATCCAGTTGGAAAGAAGTTCTCTCTAAATTAAGATTAATACTGTACTTGTATTGAAATAAACATACAGGGGTTTATTTAAAACGTTGCTTAAAATTAAGTGACGTTCAAACGTCAAAAATTTACGGTTAAACAGTCGCTAATCATTACTTAACTTTAATTATCGTTTATAAATAAACCCCATAGTAGTTTCGCCTTCTTTATTTTATCTTTAGAAACTATTAGGCCTTCTCTAATTATAGTAGGATACTATATTATATAGTACGGTTGGCAACCCTAGTCTTGCAGTCGCTGTACGCGAAGCGTGTGTATATTATTATGTCCGTGCGTTCTCGCTCGTTGTGTGGAGCTGACCTTCTGTACCTAACTACTCTGTGGTTAAGAGACTTGACTTCAAAGTCGTTTGCTTACAAAACCGTGGCCAGTTAAAAACGGTTGAAAGAGGGTAGAGCGAGTTATTATGAATGCTTGCTTTGCTCATTTAGTGCTTAAGTTTTATGGGTACGAGAATTTGATTCGATGACTGTTTTATGACTGAGTTATTATTATTATTATATCTTTATTTCAGAGCTACATAAAATTATTACATTAGGGTTGTTAGTAGTACCTACACATTAAATTAAAAAGGTGTTAATAACAGATTAGTGCAGATGGGTCATTCCGCAAAGTCATTGAAATAAAAAGCTACTCTTGTTACGACACAAGTGCAATTCAGATTGCACAGTGATAATTACCTGCAGTTATATTCACCTAGAAGTTGCCTCTCTTTATATTGCGTAACTCTTATGTTCTGTGCAATTATCCGCCCATTTTACTATTCGGATATTTCGGATAATGCCAGACAACTATTCGAATATATTCGGATAATATGGATATTTTGGATACCACTGTAAAAGAGGTAAATCAAACTTATATTAGTTTACAATCGACATTTTTATTACAAAAACTCTCCAACAATCGTATACTAAAGTACTTCAGTTCGCACTAAAAGCAAAATCTGTCCGATCTGTCATTGACAGATACGAGAAAAGCCACCACATCCACGGGTTATCTACCAATGGTATAATAGATCGTGAGCTGGTCAAATGCTATCTTTGTTAAGATGGCTAGAACAATTGAAAGCACATTAGATGAACACTGGAAGTCTTACAAAGTAGTGCTTGGTAATAAATGAGTCAAAATCACACCACTGACATTGCTAGATGTCAAAGTATCTGATGTATAAGTTGGATCAGCACAAACTAGTAGCCGCGAATGACATGTACTTTCATCAATTCCCTGAATATGAACTATCTTCTGTGCGTTTCGGGTCAGTTCTCGTTATCGCGATTGTGCAGTCCTATCTTCCATTGGACATATATGTGAAACTTTGGATATTCCTAAAGAGGACTTTCCGGATTGGGTTTTTATGGTCCAGGCAGGAAAGCAAATCATGAATGCAGAGAATCATGATGAGGCCTCTGCTCCAAATTCCTATTTCCCATATCAATCTGATTTTGGCTTGGTTACCAAAAACGCTTATTCAAGTGTAGCAAAGCCTAACCTTTTCTTTATGTTGCATTTAACAGGAACTCTATTTTGGTTCTGTAAGATCTCGTCAAGCAAGACACAATACCGAGATGAATCTAGAGAACAACACTACTAATCAAAGCCATCATTCTTGCCAATGCCTTTAAAAAAAATGCCATGCTTGTCAAAGCATTCACTGTTGATGGTCAACCTGCAGAGTCCTTTCGATCTTTTTGCTTATTTTCTCTGTTAAAGTCAATTATATTTCAGTTTCTGCTGCTTGTAACCACTGAGTGCTACGTCATTACCAGCGCTGTCGTCAACTGAAGTCGAGCTCTGTGCAAAAGCACTTTTAAATTTTCTCTATGATGATTTGATGAATCTACATACTAATTATGTCATTAGATGGATTTTTGAAGATATGGCATGAATTGTCACGATTGCGAATACCAATTTTAAAACACAACGTTAAATGTTATATTATCAAAAGGAAAATGGAACAAAAGTAACTATCCGTATTATCCGTTTTATCCGGATAGTAAAACAAATTATATTCGGATAATATTTTCGACGGATATCCGGATAATTCGGATATCCGGATATCCGAATATCATGCCCTAGTTCTGACTACGTTACGCTCACTGAATTCGAGAAGTTGAGCCCGCCGTGTACCTATTGTAGCTTCATACTTAAAATGCGGACTGACTGTATACATCTGTGGTAATAGTAGAAGAACAGCGGGGATATTAATAAACTTACGTCGAAAAAGTTTGGTAAAGTTATAATTAAAATAAAGCTTACAGTTCGGCCTTTGAAACACCCCTGACACCTGTCAGTTTCATATTAATTAATATGTGTTTTACGAATTTGAGCCTTATTTCTACTAGAAACTGTACAACTGACAGCTGTCAGGGCCTCATACTCTCGACGGCGGGACTGTAGTTAGATATAGAGACTTCAGTAGTTACCATAGATAATAATTATCAAATTCTTGCTGTCTACGTGTTGCTTACAGACTACAGGCATTGGCAGGGTTGCTTACAGGCATCTTCTGGGCACGCTCGATCCATCATACACCTCAACCATCGTTTTCCATCAGGCGAGATCGAGGTCAACAGCAAGCCCATTCAACAATAAAAAAAAAACGGGTTGCACTCCGGCAGAAGTGAAAACTTGAACATTAACGTTGTGCATTTTTGAATATTTTGGAATGGTTGGGGAATAATTTCGCACGAATTGCTTTATTTATCAAAAGTGCTTTAATTTATGTGGTTAAATACAATATTCATTAGTAGTAGTATATTTATTAATTTTCAAAATATAGTCTAACTAAAATAAAAAAATAATTTAAGTAAATACTTTTCATGGAGTATGTTTTGACTGCTTTTTTTTTACCCATCAATATGGATAAAATTACTTACCTCGCACTCTTTACGTAATGTCAAAGACTATTTATTTTGATATTTACTGTGTCGGTTGCCAGGCAACGGATCTTACGGCACGTTCTGATGCGAGTTTAAAATTTTTAACCTATCCCAAAAAAAGTGCACAACGCCGCTAAAGAGCGTTTTCACTTCAAAAAAAAAAAAAATATACGTGTCGAATTGAGATCCTCCTCCTTTTTTTTTCGTCGATTAATTAAACAATTTTTTTTTTTGTAATTTTACGTTTAAACATCTATCTATAAAGATAAAGAAAATTATTTGCAAAAATTCAATGTATCGATCTCTGAAATCATATCCAAAGACAAAAACAAAGACGTCAAAGATCATCACACATCTTCAAAAGAAAATACAAGTAAGTACCATTTTGTATCTGTAACTGTCGTCAATTTACCTTCACGTTTGATGTCAGTAATTGCGGTACACGAATCGACCCCTTTCCTGTGACAAACCTTTATGTGAAGTATCACTTCCGGTACCACAAGACCATAGTATAGATCGGTACAGAAGTTCGAGTCCATACCAAACGCACGAACACATTGACATCCTTCACGTACAGTGAGTGCGAGTGCATTCGCGACAGGCAGTTGTTTCAGATACTTCGATAGCCCAGTCAATACCAATATCAAACATCGCAAACGCGCATGTAATTATACGATCCTTTTATATGTTGTAAGGTCCCCTGAGAGTAGTTTATACCCAAGTTTGCAACCCTGCAAACCTTGTGCTGCAAAACTGCGAAATTTTGGCACATGTTTCTGTTTTTTTTTTTTATAGACCTTTTAAGGGCGCATTTTTAGGTATCTTTCTTGTATATTTTGGTAAATCAAGCTATCTGAACCCAACCCAAGCACTCTAGGTCTATTGGTTGCAAAGATACAACTAGTCAAAGATGGGCATTTTTTTACCAAAAAGTGAAAAATTATCGTACCTACCTTAACTTGGGTATAATTTTGAACTACTCTCAGGGGACCTTACAACTTAAAAAAATCGTAGTTACATGCGCGTTTGCAACGTTTGCATTTTTTTTGTATCGATATTGACTAGGCTATGAGATCCCCGCGTGTACGCGTATATTATGTACAGTCACAGTAATGCTACGTTCGTCACCTTAAGAAGATGGATTGATTGATAAAATCTGCTCTACCTACTGCTTAACCGATACAGTGTTACTATGGCGTCATAATGTCAATTTTACAGAATGACACTAAGTTGAGAATTAAAAATGTAACCTGAACAATTAAATCAATCAGATTGGATTAATATTTAATAAATGGCCAGTCCAATAAAAAGGTATAGAATATATGGCAACTAACTATAAATCAAAGGTGTATGCTACGTACGTAACGTATGCTTTGTTGACCTTTGTCAATTTAATCTTTACATACACGATATTTTTCTGTGTCTGCTCAGTGCCATAACTTAAAAAAGGAATTACATGTCCTGGCTAGAAAAAGGAAAGAATTCGATAACTGACGAAGGCATTTGAACCTTGACTGTATTATCCGTGTGCCTGATTTCATGTTCACCCGTTGTATGGAGCCGGACTTCTGTACTTCCCTATCTATTTTGTGCTTCCTACCCTCGCATAGCTCAAATTCGGTAAGCCGGAAAACGTCTGGGATTCGTCCCCCCGTATTTTGGGGGACTTTACTACACTTTAAAAGCGTGTGGGTGATCGTTGTATTATATGTTATTCGTTTATTTACTATTCTACGCCTGTTTTCGGGGGAAAATTGTCCCCTTTAGTGTCTGTAAGCAATTTTCTCTGAGGCTCTAATCTTTAAATAAAAGATACTAGCAATTTGGGTCACATTGTGAAACTACAACTAAGCGAAATGTCACAAAAACAACACACAAGCACAATAATTTAATTTTAGAACCCATCTTATTCGTATTTTCACAAAATACACCTTGGTTCAAAACCATTTCAATCGATACACAAATTCATGTCGATAATCCCACAATTTTATCGATATCGTATCGAAATTGACGTCACAACACAACCTCAAATCTCTTACCGTTTTACGTCACAGGGCCATATAAAATCGATCCGGAACTTTATCGAAAAGTTTCGATTCGTCACTAATCACAAGTACGTGGGATCAAAGCGATATTTATGTAAATGCTGCTTATCCTACCGGAATAACACCCTAATCAGGCCTAATGACACGCATGGCTGGCGCTGGTGGTGTGGTAGACCCGCGTGATTAGTGATGGGAAACTATGATGATTACATCCAACTATGTTAGTGTTTTGGCGTGAATAGCAAGTAGAAATGTTTCAAACCATACCATAATCATAGGTTTCGCCACATACCCACATAGAACGTAAATATGGACCTGTTAAGAGCATTTATACGTCGTACGGCATTTCAAACGTTCAAGCCCTTGTTTTTCGAAATGACTGAACCGATTTTAATGAAACTTCATACGCATATGCAGGATAGAAAGGTCTAAAAAGTTAGTTAAGAACATTTTTGAAATGTCGTATTTTAAAACAGATAACTGGAAATCTCTGTTTCTATGGAAAATTTAAAATCGGTCTAATTTAGCTGTAACACTATTTTTCAAAAATGTTCTTAACAAACTTTTTAGACCTTTGTATCCTGCTTATGCGTATGAAGTTTCATTAAAATTTGTTTCATTTTATATGGCAAATCTGTCAAAAACTCACCATCGAGAGACCATTGTGACGTTTGTAAATTAGTAAGTAGACTTGGCCCCCAGAGCCCGGTCGACCAGCTGAACCTACTGTATTTAATAACAAACATTAAATTATGAATTGAAATGAAATGAAATTGTTTATTCTGTAAATAGGATTATGATATCTATTAATTTTGATCATAATGAAACAAATCGAAAATAAATATAAATTCTACCATTCCTACCTATAAACCTACTATCACAACAGCAACACCTATAAACCCCGATACAACATTATCTCCGCTTCCGTTAAACCATAAACGACCGCTTTCTGACTAATAGACATCTTTGTATACCTTCGTCTCCGTAATTGAAAGCCCTCGAGGTAGATGCGATCGTCGATCGGGAAGCTGAATGAGACACTTCGGTAAAGCCCTCTACGCATTATACATTCGTTCTGTCCGACCGCGTAGATTGCACGACACAAAATGATAGTGCGTAGATTTGCACGACAGTAAACGTCGTGCATTTTTAATGATGTTCGTGCAGCACGTATTTCAGGCAAAATCGTTTCATGAACGCACCATAGCGTGACGCTTGTATTCCCAAAAAAGTATTCAACGTAATAGTAAACACAGGCAACCCTCTTGTAATTAAGACGCAGATATCCCAGTGACCTTGAGTGGTTAGCTTGCGTGTTCTGTGCTGAGCTCACGCAACGCGTCGTACGTCCAGCGGTCCAGCCAGTAATAGAACTCACCCATCAAGGAGCGCTGTCCCAAATTAGACGCATTAATAATTTATTATATTTATGAAGCACTATAGCTGCTGCCCGCGGCTTCGCCCGCGTGGTCTTTGTTTAAAATAAAAGTAGTTAAATCTAAGTTAGATACTCCATAAAACATCAGAGCCTCTTGAAAGTCCCATCAAAATCGCTCCAGTCGTTTCGGAGATTAGCCGGAACAAAAAAAATAAAAAATATATATAAATTGTAATTTTTTTTTGTCACCTTATTATACTTTCATTATGTATTTAGTAAAAACCTGTTATTTTGCAAACAGACCCTTGAATTTTATTTATTTGTATAGAATGTAATAATTTAAAACATTTTCTCAATCACCAAATGCTTAAAACGTAAGGCAAGACTGTCGTGCACCGCTGTCCTTCAAGATGGATAATCTGCAGAGGGCTTTACACTTAAGGGTGTTGTACGATTTAGATGCCTCAATTACGCACGTCGCTGGCAGTACGAGGACAACCTACTTCTCTTTATTACTTAATCGAGTTTCACGCTTTATGTGTTATGTATGTTTCGTGTCCTGGTGTGAATTTAAATGATGGTATATTCCTCTAAGCGTGTCAATAGCAATCATACAGTGTCTAACATAATATGGGGCTTAAAACCGACGCTTTGATATTGTGAATCACACAAACTGTCACAAACTGACAATTCATAATATTATCTGCGTTCAATTCATATTACGCAATTCCTATGTTTAACAGTTTTATATTTTAATAAAATAACATTTAAACTGTAGAAATAAAAAATAAAAATCTCATAATTATGATTAATAAAAACTGTAAAGAAAAATTATCCGGTAAAATGATGGTCTTCATATTTTCATGCATATTTACACCAAATATGATTGTGATATGAATTGAATTGAATATGATTCAGCTAAAATATGTGTAACCATAGAGGAATTGCTGGTAATTCAGAAAATGAATTGACCATGTGGCCGTTTTAGTTTTTTTTTTAAAGTGTGCGTTTTTAAAAAATAATCACCCGTCATTTCATTTGGGTTGATTAGATATTAAGGTTTTGTATAGACAGCTGATATTTTTTCTCGATTACGGTGTTGGTCCCATGGAGTAGGTAAATTGTTCAATTTGATCGTCTGTACAGTACCACACCTTAAGAGGGTTTATTCTGAAAGTTGGCAACGTCACAAATAGATGTCAAATATTTCACTGTTTTGATGAATTTGATAATATTTTTGTATGGAAATAAAAAATGTGGCTAACTAGCGAACTAGAATATTGATTATGAAATGCAAAAAATAATATCGTAACACCGAATAGTTAGTTTTAGATGTAAAAAAAGCATTTGGAAACTTTCCAAATGCCTTTTTTACACCTAAAACGGGTACAACATCAAATTCAATGTTATAATTGCAATTCATTATTAATATTCTAGTCAATTAGTTAGCCACATTTCTTATTTCCATACAGTATTATTTCCAAATTAATCAAAACAGGTAACTATTTGACAACTATTTACGACGTTGCCAACTTTTAGGATGCACCCTCTTAAACCTTCAGCTGTCATTAACGAGACACAATAGGATTTTAATTGTTATAGCACCTGATGTCCATGGTAACGGTCAAGCGGATAACACTTTTGACTCCATTCATTTTCGTAGAACTCTAACGTCATGTCGTCATACATAATTGGAAGTGAACCCTCCGGTGAAATGTCAACACATGTCATAGTTAGTAATCCTAGTTACTCTTGTAATCTACAACATACTCGTAAATTACAATACCAAGTCACGCACCTCTGACTTTCCGGATTCATGTGCGTATTGTATAAATCACTTGCTTCAAAAACGGAGAAAGAAAAACATCGTGACGTAACCAGCATACCTGAGATATGAGATAAGTGCGCCTATAATACGTGCGCCACCTCCTTTTGGAAGTCGGTTTATAAAATAGAATATAATTCAACGTTCAAAGTACCCATATCATTATCTATCCCACACAAAGATACGCACATTATCAATTCATACCCAAACCCAACTGCAGACAACAAAGTAACCATCGATTTTTATCACCCCATAAGCTTATACACCATTTTCTTTCACTCGAATAACAAGAAAATACGATTTCAAACGAAACCCTATAGCCATCTTTATCTTCAGCTAGCGACCCACCCCTGTTTCGCATGGCTTTTTTACTGACAAAACATACAAAGTTCTTTATACTAAAAAATAATACTATAATACTTAATAATTATACTACTGTAATAATAATAAACAAATTTTTAAGCGAGTAAACAAATAAGCAATATTAAATATAGTTAAATAAATAAATAATAAATGAATGGATAGACCTGCATATAAAATATTATAGAATAATCGAATGAATGGAAATATAAATACATAGGTAATAGGATATAAATAATTCATGAAAATTAATAAAGCGCTCTTCCTCTCTTAACCTATTTATAAATTTGCTGTGCCCGACAGGGTCCATAATTGTTTCTATTTTTTATTTATTTTTACCACCTGTAATTGTACATTATGGTTTGCAATAAACGATTTGATTTGATTTAATATTATGTAATTTTGTTTTTTTTTTGTTTGTTAGGTCATACAGAGGTGGTCCCTAAATTATATTAACTTTGCTTGGATAATTTTTGAGCTAGCTTCATTAATACTACTAAGGTATTTGTCCCACTGAGCCTATGTGGATGATAATGATGATAAGTTCCTGTCACTGTTATTTACATAGCAGGTAGTGGTATTCGAATTTTTGTGGGGAAGGTACCACAACTATAAAGTGAAAAATAAAATCTTTAAAAAAAAAAACAACCGACTTCCAAAAAAGACACCACAAAGTCAAAAATAGCTTTAATATTAATGTAGCAGTCACACAGACAAACACGAAAAGGCGCACGTGGCTAAGTAATAACATCGCACGTGTCGATCCATCAGGTTAAGTTATGCTTGCCGGGGTTGGTCCGTGGATGGGTGACCATCTTTACATACCGAGACTCCACAGTGCCTCGGATCTTTGACAGACGTTACGGGTCGTCAGAAGCCCGAAAGTCGGACAACCAGTTTTACCAAGGGGTATCGTATTACCCAGTTACTGGGTTGTGGAGGTCAGATAGGCAGTCGCTCCATGTAAAATACTGGTATTTAGCTGCATCCAGTTAGACTGGAACCCTAACATGGTTGGGAAAAGGCTAGGCAGATTAATTGACTCACATACAATATGAAAAGCGACTTTAATTTATTTAAAGAAGAATAAAAGGACAACAACCTTCACGTAAACGTTTAAAAATAGTTTACATAGTCCATAGGCCATAATGCAGAGTATTATAAAGTCAGAGAACGCATACATGGAGCCAAACATTACGAGAAAATTCACATCTACGGGCAACGCGGGCAAATAAAATTATGATAGTACTGTCTAGCAGGTACCATGAGACGCGATTATTTTTTGGCTATACTTAAATAAAACAGTGCCATAATATACGTAAAATTTGGTTGATAAAACTCACGATATCTTGAATGTATGTAGCAATTTTTGTCTTGAAATTTTTTGATTTTGAATTCAAATTTTATTTTTTACTAGCTGCGCTCCGCGATTTCTCTCGCATAAGCCTCAATCCTGTGGGAATATCGGGATAACAAGTATTGTATGTCCTAACCTAGGTTATAGTCTACCCATGTACCAAATTTCATCTAAATCCGTTAAGCCGTTTTAGCGTGAAAGCGTTACAAACAGACAAACTCACTTTCGCTTTTATAATTAGTTAGGATTTTGTTTTTGTTATTTCATTATAAGCTAGGCTGCACCAGTTGACGTTATCACGTCAAAGCCGGCTGTTGCTGAAAACCAGCGCTGGGGCTGTCTTGTGTATGGTCGCAGCATTATGCTGAGCGATGGATTGTCGTATCCGTTTTGCGTGGATGTGAATGTGACGCATATTTTTCCCAAATTGTTCTTTCTTTGCTTGATTCTTACCGCAAATAAACGTATTTTCTTTTTCGTTTTTTTTTGTTGTAAAGGGTAACTTATGGCAACTTTTTCAAGAAGAAAACGTGTAATTTAATCTAACCGGATGCACCTGAATACCAGTATTCAGTAAGTAACTAATCCAAATAAATTATATGAATTTTGTTCTACATTTCAGAATTAAATAGATTTGGAAGTGAAAATCGTTCGCCCAACTTTCGTATTTCCACGGTAAGATAGATGTATTTATAGCGATAGCGATAGCGATACAATACGACACTACGTTTTTATATGTATCATCATGGTAGCGGCCGGGTGGGGAGAGAATTCGCACGCGGGCGACGTGATGTCTGCCTCGAATACAGAGTAATGAAAATGGACAGAGGGATTCATTACTTTTTGTTGCAGAAAAATTGTTTTTGCGTTATTTTGTGGTTAGTTACTTTTTGTTTTAGGTTTAAGGCAATATCTAAGTTTTATGTTTTGTGAATTTACTCTGTGAATAAATCTTCAAATAAACTCACAATACTATTTCTTTGGCATCTTGGGTGCGTTCAGGGACTAGATATCAACAAGAAGAAACTCTTTGAAGAACTCTCGTATCACGAAAATATTTATAGTTACTTTTTGTTACATTCAAGAAGATAGGTTTTCAAATTCAATTTCTTTTTTGTCTATCTGTCAAATTGGTTTACCTACCCTGTGGATTTCCCCACTGACTGATCACTTTATACGAGTTGATAATAATATTGCATTCTTCCCACAACAGTGATATTCCAATTAATCATATCCTAATTATAATCAGCCAACAGATAATCGCAAAAGCAGTAAATCAAAACCTGCGCCATCATTATTGCAACTGTAACGAGCGCGGCCATTATTTGCAGCGCATTCCAAATTCAAACCAATTAGGGCACATCAATCAATTAATGCTTGTTGGGCACGTCATGTGCGTGGTTTGCAGATGTGGACCGTACTTTGTGGATTATAGAGGCGATTTTTAATTAGTTTCAAGTTACAAACATTTGTTTTAAGGTTTGTGACCTTTTTTAATTATAGAAACTTGACTCTAGCATGGTATAAGAAAACAAGGTATGGTATTCCGAGTCTCAGTAGTCACGTGGTTGACACGAATCTACGTCATCATCATCACATCTGTGTTACCAGTATTGAGTAATAATAACTCCCCAACCACCTTTATTACCTGTGCGAATCCGATAAAACAATGAGGTTTTAATTAATTAACAATTACGTTGGTATATGTTTAAATTTATTTGTTTCGTTTGATTAAATAAACGAAACGACAATTCAAATGCTTTTTTTATATATTTATTAACAGAATCGCGAATTAAAATCTTTCCTTAATTCGTGTTTTGTTGCAATAAAGTGGCAACTAGATAGTGACGTGTGTCACTCCCGGAATTCCATACCTTGTTTTCATAGACCATAGACTCTAGTATTTGAACGCGGTTTTTGGGCTCTCTGCGTCATGTGGCCGAATCAAAATTATGTCTACTCCTTGTGTTTTCAGTGTCCCCCCCTCGTGCCTCCTGAAAACTGTATAGAAACGCACATGGTTGAGATTTTTTTAATTCTCTCCTGTTCCTTGAACCGAACTTTTAAATCAAAGGAGTAGGTGGGATTGAGGCATTTGATTTACAATATATAAAAACTAAAAAAAGAGAAGACAAGACAAGACAAGTTTATATTAAAGACTTTTTGTGGATAATGAAGCAATTTTTTAAGCCTTAATAGTCTGAGGGCCTATTTCACGATGTCCGAATAGCCACTACTTACCGAATAAATTCAAAAATGGAATAGAATCTGTTTGAAATTATCTGCCAAGAAGTTAAGGAAGGAGGTCTAGGAAGTCAATCCTAGGTGGTGAAACAGACCCTTAATATATCTATACACAATTATAATGTAAACTCGCTTTTGGTGTTTGTCTGTGTGGCCGTGGATTCTGATGCGGTTTTGACCAACATTTAGAAAATTTTGTAAGGAAGGCTTGTGTGTCTTTTTCTTCGTTGTTCCCTCAATGCTGAGGATTGCGACCACTTACGACGCGTATCCAAGCTATGCGGTCTTCTACAGTGTGGACCGCGTGGTAAATGCTGCCTCCAACAGCCTTCTTGATCGTGTCTGACCATCTCACCGGTGCTCTGCCTTGAGCGCTTTCCTTCCACCCGGCCTAGTAACATAAGCCTTTCCAGACCATGTTTAGGTGAACGCATATTATGTCCGAAAAAGCTGAGGGCACGCTCCTGGCATATTGTAGATAGCCGCTTGGTGATGTTGAGTTCCTCCAGTATGGATTCATTCATTCTCATGGCGGTCCATGGTTTGTGTGTACTACATTAATATTAGAAATCTTGATGTTTTGTCAAATCGTAAAAAAAAAAAAAATTGTAAGTAATAAAACAATCTCCCTCAAAATCGTCATCCACGTCTAAATCTCCATAGGTCTACGGCGATCGCCCGGAGACGGTTGCTAGGCAACGGGCGATCGTTCCCCCGACGCGAGCTACGCTCCGATTTCGTTGCGTATCTATTTTGAATTTTAAAATTAACGCTCTCGCACTTGTTTTGAAATATTATGGTGGTTCCATAATTAAAATTGACGTTAGCTGTCAATGCCGCCATTTTGTGCGGAGATTTGAAAATGGAATAAATTATCTTTTATTGGAGCTAAAAGCTAATTTGTCTTCGGTCCGGTATGGATGTGTTTTATGCTAATTCGAATTAATAATATTCAGATCGGAATTTAATTTTATACAACCAGGACTGGACCTACCTACAACTTAGTTACATTCTTTACCTATTATGTTTATAATTACATATTTAAACGATACTTTTGCAATTTATTGTCATTAATTTATTACTTTAGAATTAGCGCTAATTTTAGTCCTACTTTTGGATTTTCTTGCCGGCTATTCTCCATAAAAAAACAACCAGTTGGAACCGTGCTCCTAGCTTCTGACGTTTCGCGCCCATGTAGCTATAATGTCAAATTAATATTTTGATTTTCAAGTTTACAAAAAATGTACTTACTTACAGTGTCATTTCAGAGCATATCCTGAAACGAAATAGTTTTAATTTTTCTTCTAAATATTTTGTGCGAAAATGGACAAATAAAATCACAAAGTAAATTTTCAGAATTTGTCTCAATTTGTATATCTATAATTTCTTTTAATAACAGACTGACCACTTTCTAAAATTTTCTCGAACATCAAAAAGCCAATCTTGTTCATTTAACAGAAAAACAAAAGAAAGTGGACAGCGACTTTTCCTTCACCAATTCTTCCCCTTGATTAATTCCTCGCCCGTAGTAAGACATTAAGCGTTTCCTGACGAAAATACTGTGTCATTGTGACATGCTTTAGCACATCCGGGCTTACATCAGTCACTCGGAATGGATTGCTTTATTTCTGTTTTATTCTTCGTCAAGATTTCTCTCGGACTAGTGAACCTTGTGATTAGCCTTTGATATAATTCAACTTATTGATTGTTTATCAAATTGACCATGATCATCATGATTCTCCTGCCCTATCATTTTCTTTCATTCTTCTTTATTAGTTGTCATCTCTGTAGTCACCCCCTTTCTAACCATATTATGTTTCACACAGTCCATCCATCATTTCTTTGATCTTCCCTCTCTCTTTTGTTTATCATATTGACCACAGGGTTATTTTAAATTGACTAACTATTACTCCGGAGATACGATGGGTATCTGTTGTATGAAATGGCAATAATTAGGCAAATTGTCATAGTGTGTCAATTTGATAAGCTGAGTATTTATTTCCCTGACAGTTGGTACCAATAGACATTATTATTTAAAACTAGCGTTATATCTATGGTAGGTAGGAATTCAAAGAATCAGGAACAAGGTCTAAGCTGGCGGTGGTATCTATTATTATAATTAATTATTATCTCTCAGGTACTATCGATCACACACAAACAGTTCACATCGTAATACGAACACCATTTATAATTACATAACATTCGAAACACAACTGTTACATTATTAATTACATCAGCTGCTCATACATTTTGATAATTGAATCCCCAATAATTACTGTTATTACAACAACATTAATGGGAACAGCACAATTCGGCGCAATACTGATAACTCGACGAACAAATATGGAATACGAAATTGAAAATATTTCATTTTTAAAGCTCTTTTATGCGCAGTTAGTTGCTCGTCGAAAGGCAAAATAAAATCCAAACGACAAAATATGAGTGGTATCAATATAGACAATTTTAATTCATATAATACGTATTAAACGAGCAACATTTGTATATACCATCTATAGGGTGGCAGGGACATTGACGTGATATCTGATACATACCATTTTTTTTTTTCGGGTGAGAAATCATCCAATGACTTCTTCCGATCTGGGCGGAGCGGAAGGGCGTGTCAGACTCTTACTGACTAAAACCCACCCGTGTTCCTTCCCTTGCCTAGCCAGAGGCCACGGTTTCCCCTTAGGACTATCCGCAACCCCGGTGGTAGGCATCGGCCCTAGCGGACCCCTTCAGTTTCGCTGACAACTCTTTGAGGCGCGCGTGGAACACGACGCGCCGTCGACCCGGGCTTGGTCCTTATCGGACGGCGAGCTACCCATTACTCTCCGTCCGCAAGCCCGTGATACATACCATGGGTTCAGCACATAATTCTGAACCCCCCTGCGTTGAAATTTTTCGTCGGTCATTTAACGTCGGTTTACGGGGGCGAAAAATTTATCTAGCTTGGTGTCAGGAAAATTTTGGTTTACAATAAATCAAGCATGTGTTAGATAGTTTATTTTGAGGTTATTATAATATTAAAATATTGGTTGTTGTATAGTGACGTCTGTCACACTTACGAAGCTTGAGACCAATGTAGAAGTAGCTCATTTGACTACGTATTGTGTTTACCTAAAAATTAACTTATCTTGTAAAATTCATTTAGATATTATGTCTATTAATTACCGAGTAATATTTAATGAGACATTTAGTATATCTTAGATTTTATATTGTTATTTTAATATAACAAACTGTTTCAAACGATTGTTAAGTTTCAAACAAGGTGGGGTGACCTTGTTTACAAGAATCGATGTTATAAAAAGACCCGCTTTCGGTGGGGCGTCAGTTTCTATTTGGCTTTTGAGCTGTGCGGACCGAATCAAGTGATGGAATAGTCAGTTACTCAGTAAATGTTCAGTTGGTTGGTTATAGTGCTGTTAGTGTGTGGAATATACCGATCAGATGTCACGTAAGTTAAGTAATTTGATATTATACTGTAATTATTGCTTATTATGATTATGTTGGTGTATTATTGCCAGTATTGCTATATTTATAATGTTGCTATTATTCTGAATCCAAGAAATAGAATAAACTGTTAACAATAAACGATAATTTATGGAAATATAAGAATTGTGTTGATAGAATACTGTAATATTGTTTCCATGGAGTTTCTTGTCCTTCTTCTCCGTGAAGACCTAGATTTGGAACGGACAACTAGCTTTCTGATTAAATACTGACAAGTCTAATTGAATAAATATCTAGTCTTGTCTTTCTGTGCTTTATTTTATGAAAACCATTCCCTACACAACTTATTCATAAGAACATTCATAAGTAATTAATAATCAGTAGTTATTCTGACATTCAAATGTTGCTATTTGGGTAATATCTATACATATACTTATAGTGCCCACCGTATTTTCTAACATCAGAAGTGGGATCGTTCACTGGCCTTTTAAAACAGCTTACTAATGAGATTTATTTCGTTTTTTTTTCATGATCAATGTTGGAGCTATTGACGATCATTTGGAAACCGTTGATCGGTGATTTGCTGACTTCACTCACACCATAACGATGACATCGCGCTGCCGCCTCTGATATCTGAGCTGCGGAGCTGCAAGTTACTGTATGAGCATTGAGACTGTGGAGCCTCGAGTTTGCTGTAAAATATCGTGAAGCTTTCCGGCAATATGAAGAAGTTAAAGTCGGTAAGGCCCTTAGAGGCTCTTTTATATTAAAACGAAATACAATAAAATAAAATGATAAAATTTAAAGATTGCGAAACAATTTTAGATCATGATTATGTAAGAATTTAGTTCATGCTTAGCTTATAAAGGATGAAAATCAGGATATTTTACTGTGTTAATGACTTGATAATCATTGAATCAATTGCTTTAAAATAGAATGTGAAAACATTTTTTTTTTACTGCTGTAATGAAAGTGTTCACAAATGTGAAACTTCGCGAATCCAGATGCTACATTGCTTAAACATTATTTTTGGAAGTAGGGTTATCTCATTTATCGACGAGATAAAACATAATTATGAAGTACTTAAAACGTTCTGCTAACAAGAACCATAAATGAAAAATAAATGAATCGGTTCGTTTAGTTGTAACTATATTTTTTTTTTTAATAATACAAGTATAAACAGTTACTTTATTTCCAAAATACATACTTTAGCTAGTTGCTTTAGAATTATGATAGATATAGTTCGTATTTACTGCGGAATTAGAAAAATATATAGAGAAAACCTATGATTAGGTTACAAAATCAGTTAAGAATAAGTTTTAATATGCTACAAAAATATCACAACGTTTTGTTTTCATTATGAAAAAAAAAAAAAAAAAAGCAATACTCTAGTAAAGATAGTTTATTCTGTTTATTGTGATAATGATCAAGTAAATTAGAGTACTTAATTAAAATTTTGCAATATCTTTTTTTTCTCGTTTCTAGCCGATTAGATTATTTTATGATATTTTAAATTAGCTTGTGAGCTTTTTATAATGGAATATAATTATGAAATTATATGTCGTATTCGGACAAACTCAATGAATTAAATTTAGTTAAGCTGAAATAATCCAAGTTTATAAAACAATAAAAAGTTTAAGAAAAGTTCAACTTCAAAATATACTGATTTGATTTTTTTTATTAGTTTTGGAGGTCGATTAAACTGTGAAAAAGACAAATAAGAAAAAGAAAAGAGAAATAAGTTTAACACATCAACGTTTATTTATTCTGAAAAAAAAAAAATACAATAATCTAGTAAAGAGCCAGCATTTATAGTTTACTTCTTGTGACAACGATCAGGTAGATTGGAGTACCTACTAAAGGCAAGGCAAGTTTGTTGTTTTTGTTGTTTTAGCCGAATAGATTATTTTATGATATTTTAAATTAGCCTGTGAGCTTTTTATAATAGGAATATAGTTATGAAATTATGTCGTATTAGATTGGAATTTCCAGTGCTCACAAGATAAGCTTGAAAAGTTTTCAATTTACGATGCGAAATGGACAAATTCAATTAATTAAATTTAGTTAAGCTGAAATGATTCAAGTTTATAAAACAATAAAAAGTTATAAAAGTTCAACTTAAAAAAAAAAAACATTTAAAAAAATGATTAGTTTTGGACGTCGATTAAATTATGAAAAAGACAAAAAAAAAATACTGCTGGTCGGTCACTGGCCTTGTGTTAGTTTGGATCTCATGTACAGAAGGTGGGAGCCCTAACATGTTTAAAGGTCAGGGGCTTCTGATAATTCACTGCTGGTTGGTCACTGACCTGGTGTTAGTCTGGATCTCATGTACAGCAGGTGAGAGCCCTAACATGTCTAAGGTCAGGGACTTTTGATAAATTACTGCTGGTTGGTCACTGGCCTATTGTTAGTCTGGATCTCACGTACAGCAGGTGAGAGCCCTAACATGTCTAAAGGTCAGGGGCTTCTGATTAAAATATAAAATGTTCCTCGTTGTTGCTTTTGAGACTTGAACTTCAAGAGGGAAGCAAGTCAAGTTCGGCATAGCCGTGATACATTATTTTCAAATTTATTACCATTTTTGATGATCATTTTGGTACATTTCAGTTTAACATAACGTTCAAAAGATACATTGACAAAGATTAGATAATTATATCTGAGATAATATTATTATGTTATGTTATACACAGAACTACGTATAGTGAATTTTAAATGTAATAACATAGTTTAATGTGCTTTTAATATTATGTTAGTACGGTCTGTTCTTTTATATTTATCTTCTTCAGTTGTCAAATTATTTCTATTTCCAAGTCGAAATTGGTGAAATTGTTAAAGTAGTCAAATTATTTCTATTTCCAAGTCGAAATTGGTGAATTGTTTGTTAAAAACAGTTTTCAATAATATTGTCAGGTTGACCGAACGATGTATTATTTGGATTACTTTTGTGATTGCTGGATAGTATTTTGATTGAACAGCCGTTAAATATTAATAACATACTGAATTATTAATTCCTAATAATTGTTTTATAAATTAAATTATACCCATATGCTATTCATTAGTTGATATATAGTTTAAGTATTTAACGTTTCTCTATTACATTAGCAGAAGTCGCTAAGATGTTTGGATATATTAGTAGAAACAGTTGTCAATTGCTCTGAGCACCTAAAACAAGAAACATGTCTAATTTTCTGCTGAATTGATTAATGTGTGTCATTTTTGTGAGACGGTAGATACATAGATACTTCGAGAACGAAGTACTTGTCAGTCTGGCCGTATTACATGTTTCATTTTGAGTTGGAGATGGTTAATAAAATAATAAATGAAAAAAAGAAAACAATAATAGTAATAATAAGAAATTCTCAGTCAAACCAAGTCAATGACGGGCCTCTGAATCTTGTGTGATCAAGCCACGATCTGCGACCTCTGAGTTTGAAGCCAAGTCAATGACGGGCCTCTGAATCTTATAAGGTTAAGCCACGATCTGCGACCTCTGAGTTTGAAGCCAAGTCAATGACGGGCCTCTGAATCATGTAAGATTAAGCCACGATCTGCGACCTCTGAGTTTGATTTTGAGTTGGCAAAGAAAAACTTCGTCTATGGCCTGGTAATTGGGTTGAACAAAACGCTGATGCAGCAGTTTTAATTTAATTATAAATATCGATGATTGTAAAAAACATATTATAAATGAGAATGAAGGAAGATATTATGAAACATTATGTATGGATTCTGATGAATCGATTATTGTACGATGAGCTTTGTCTTAACTGTATTAAATTGCGGCGTGTTTCGCCACTTATAGTAAGATATGATTATGGTGATATGATTATGTAACGAAAATTGTATAATTAAGTTTTGGTCACAGTATTGCTTTTATGTAATGATGATTATCTTGTACTTCGAGAGCGAAGTACTTGTCAGTATGGCCGTGTTAGATAGTTTATTTTGAGGTTATTATAATATTAAAATATTGGTTGTTGTATAGTGACGTCTGTCACACTTACGAAGCTTGAGACCAATGTAGAAGTAGCTCATTTGACTACGTATTGTGTTTACCTAAAAATTAACTTATCTTGTAAAATTCATTTAGATATTATGTCTATTAATTACCGAGTAATATTTAATGAGACATTTAGTATATCTTAGATTTTATATTGTTATTTTAATATAACAAACTGTTTCAAACGATTGTTAAGTTTCAAACAAGGTGGGGTGACCTTGTTTACAAGAATCGATGTTATAAAAAGACCCGCTTTCGGTGGGGCGTCAGTTTCTATTTGGCTTTTGAGCTGTGCGGACCGAATCAAGTGATGGAATAGTCAGTTACTCAGTAAATGTTCAGTTGGTTGGTTATAGTGCTGTTAGTGTGTGGAATATACCGATCAGATGTCACGTAAGTTAAGTAATTTGATATTATACTGTAATTATTGCTTATTATGATTATGTTGGTGTATTATTGCCAGTATTGCTATATTTATAATGTTGCTATTATTCTGAATCCAAGAAATAGAATAAACTGTTAACAATAAACGATAATTTATGGAAATATAAGAATTGTGTTGATAGAATACTGTAATATTGTTTCCATGGAGTTTCTTGTCCTTCTTCTCCGTGAAGACCTAGATTTGGAACGGACAACTAGCTTTCTGATTAAATACTGACAAGTCTAATTGAATAAATATCTAGTCTTGTCTTTCTGTGCTTTATTTTATGAAAACCATTCCCTACACAACTTATTCATAAGAACATTCATAAGTAATTAATAATCAGTAGTTATTCTGACATTCAAATGTTGCTATTTGGGTAATATCTATACATATACTTATAGTGCCCACCGTATTTTCTAACATCAGAAGTGGGATCGTTCACTGGCCTTTTAAAACAGCTTACTAATGAGATTTATTTCGTTTTTTTTTCATGATCAATGTTGGAGCTATTGACGATCATTTGGAAACCGTTGATCGGTGATTTGCTGACTTCACTCACACCATAACGATGACATCGCGCTGCCGCCTCTGATATCTGAGCTGCGGAGCTGCAAGTTACTGTATGAGCATTGAGACTGTGGAGCCTCGAGTTTGCTGTAAAATATCGTGAAGCTTTCCGGCAATATGAAGAAGTTAAAGTCGGTAAGGCCCTTAGAGGCTCTTTTATATTAAAACGAAATACAATAAAATAAAATGATAAAATTTAAAGATTGCGAAACAATTTTAGATCATGATTATGTAAGAATTTAGTTCATGCTTAGCTTATAAAGGATGAAAATCAGGATATTTTACTGTGTTAATGACTTGATAATCATTGAATCAATTGCTTTAAAATAGAATGTGAAAACATTTTTTTTTTACTGCTGTAATGAAAGTGTTCACAAATGTGAAACTTCGCGAATCCAGATGCTACATTGCTTAAACATTATTTTTGGAAGTAGGGTTATCTCATTTATCGACGAGATAAAACATAATTATGAAGTACTTAAAACGTTCTGCTAACAAGAACCATAAATGAAAAATAAATGAATCGGTTCGTTTAGTTGTAACTATATTTTTTTTTTTAATAATACAAGTATAAACAGTTACTTTATTTCCAAAATACATACTTTAGCTAGTTGCTTTAGAATTATGATAGATATAGTTCGTATTTACTGCGGAATTAGAAAAATATATAGAGAAAACCTATGATTAGGTTACAAAATCAGTTAAGAATAAGTTTTAATATGCTACAAAAATATCACAACGTTTTGTTTTCATTATGAAAAAAAAAAAAAAAAAAGCAATACTCTAGTAAAGATAGTTTATTCTGTTTATTGTGATAATGATCAAGTAAATTAGAGTACTTAATTAAAATTTTGCAATATCTTTTTTTTCTCGTTTCTAGCCGATTAGATTATTTTATGATATTTTAAATTAGCTTGTGAGCTTTTTATAATGGAATATAATTATGAAATTATATGTCGTATTCGGACAAACTCAATGAATTAAATTTAGTTAAGCTGAAATAATCCAAGTTTATAAAACAATAAAAAGTTTAAGAAAAGTTCAACTTCAAAATATACTGATTTGATTTTTTTTATTAGTTTTGGAGGTCGATTAAACTGTGAAAAAGACAAATAAGAAAAAGAAAAGAGAAATAAGTTTAACACATCAACGTTTATTTATTCTGAAAAAAAAAAATACAATAATCTAGTAAAGAGCCAGCATTTATAGTTTACTTCTTGTGACAACGATCAGGTAGATTGGAGTACCTACTAAAGGCAAGGCAAGTTTGTTGTTTTTGTTGTTTTAGCCGAATAGATTATTTTATGATATTTTAAATTAGCCTGTGAGCTTTTTATAATAGGAATATAGTTATGAAATTATGTCGTATTAGATTGGAATTTCCAGTGCTCACAAGATAAGCTTGAAAAGTTTTCAATTTACGATGCGAAATGGACAAATTCAATTAATTAAATTTAGTTAAGCTGAAATGATTCAAGTTTATAAAACACTAAAAAGTTATAAAAGTTCAACTTAAAAAAAAAAAACATTTAAAAAAATGATTAGTTTTGGACGTCGATTAAATTATGAAAAAGACAAAAAAAAAATACTGCTGGTCGGTCACTGGCCTTGTGTTAGTTTGGATCTCATGTACAGAAGGTGGGAGCCCTAACATGTTTAAAGGTCAGGGGCTTCTGATAATTCACTGCTGGTTGGTCACTGACCTGGTGTTAGTCTGGATCTCATGTACAGCAGGTGAGAGCCCTAACATGTCTAAGGTCAGAGACTTTTGATAAATTACTGCTGGTTGGTCACTGGCCTATTGTTAGTCTGGATCTCACGTACAGCAGGTGAGAGCCCTAACATGTCTAAAGGTCAGGGGCTTCTGATTAAAATATAAAATGTTCCTCGTTGTTGCTTTTGAGACTTGAACTTCAAGAGGGAAGCAAGTCAAGTTCGGCATAGCCGTGATACATTATTTTCAAATTTATTACCATTTTTGATGATCATTTTGGTACATTTCAGTTTAACATAACGTTCAAAAGATACATTGACAAAGATTAGATAATTATATCTGAGATAATATTATTATGTTATGTTATACACAGAACTACGTATAGTGAATTTTAAATGTAATAACATAGTTTAATGTGCTTTTAATATTATGTTAGTACGGTCTGTTCTTTTATATTTATCTTCTTCAGTTGTCAAATTATTTCTATTTCCAAGTCGAAATTGGTGAAATTGTTAAAGTAGTCAAATTATTTCTATTTCCAAGTCGAAATTGGTGAATTGTTTGTTAAAAACAGTTTTCAATAATATTGTCAGGTTGACCGAACGATGTATTATTTGGATTACTTTTGTGATTGCTGGATAGTATTTTGATTGAACAGCCGTTAAATATTAATAACATACTGAATTATTAATTCCTAATAATTGTTTTATAAATTAAATTATACCCATATGCTATTCATTAGTTGATATATAGTTTAAGTATTTAACGTTTCTCTATTACATTAGCAGAAGTCGCTAAGATGTTTGGATATATTAGTAGAAACAGTTGTCAATTGCTCTGAGCACCTAAAACAAGAAACATGTCTAATTTTCTGCTGAATTGATTAATGTGTGTCATTTTTGTGAGACGGTAGATACATAGATACTTCGAGAACGAAGTACTTGTCAGTCTGGCCGTATTACATGTTTCATTTTGAGTTGGAGATGGTTAATAAAATAATAAATGAAAAAAAGAAAACAATAATAGTAATAATAAGAAATTCTCAGTCAAACCAAGTCAATGACGGGCCTCTGAATCTTGTGTGATCAAGCCACGATCTGCGACCTCTGAGTTTGAAGCCAAGTCAATGACGGGCCTCTGAATCTTATAAGGTTAAGCCACGATCTGCGACCTCTGAGTTTGAAGCCAAGTCAATGACGGGCCTCTGAATCATGTAAGATTAAGCCACGATCTGCGACCTCTGAGTTTGATTTTGAGTTGGCAAAGAAAAACTTCGTCTATGGCCTGGTAATTGGGTTGAACAAAACGCTGATGCAGCAGTTTTAATTTAATTATAAATATCGATGATTGTAAAAAACATATTATAAATGAGAATGAAGGAAGATATTATGAAACATTATGTATGGATTCTGATGAATCGATTATTGTACGATGAGCTTTGTCTTAACTGTATTAAATTGCGGCGTGTTTCGCCACTTATAGTAAGATATGATTATGGTGATATGATTATGTAACGAAAATTGTATAATTAAGTTTTGGTCACAGTATTGCTTTTATGTAATGATGATTATCTTGTACTTCGAGAGCGAAGTACTTGTCAGTATGGCCGTGTTAGATAGTTTATTTTGAGGTTATTATAATATTAAAATATTGGTTGTTGTATAGTGACGTCTGTCACACTTACGAAGCTTGAGACCAATGTAGAAGTAGCTCATTTGACTACGTATTGTGTTTACCTAAAAATTAACTTATCTTGTAAAATTCATTTAGATATTATGTCTATTAATTACCGAGTAATATTTAATGAGACATTTAGTATATCTTAGATTTTATATTGTTATTTTAATATAACAAACTGTTTCAAACGATTGTTAAGTTTCAAACAAGGTGGGGTGACCTTGTTTACAAGAATCGATGTTATAAAAAGACCCGCTTTCGGTGGGGCGTCAGTTTCTATTTGGCTTTTGAGCTGTGCGGACCGAATCAAGTGATGGAATAGTCAGTTACTCAGTAAATGTTCAGTTGGTTGGTTATAGTGCTGTTAGTGTGTGGAATATACCGATCAGATGTCACGTAAGTTAAGTAATTTGATATTATACTGTAATTATTGCTTATTATGATTATGTTGGTGTATTATTGCCAGTATTGCTATATTTATAATGTTGCTATTATTCTGAATCCAAGAAATAGAATAAACTGTTAACAATAAACGATAATTTATGGAAATATAAGAATTGTGTTGATAGAATACTGTAATATTGTTTCCATGGAGTTTCTTGTCCTTCTTCTCCGTGAAGACCTAGATTTGGAACGGACAACTAGCTTTCTGATTAAATACTGACAAGTCTAATTGAATAAATATCTAGTCTTGTCTTTCTGTGCTTTATTTTATGAAAACCATTCCCTACACAACTTATTCATAAGAACATTCATAAGTAATTAATAATCAGTAGTTATTCTGACATTCAAATGTTGCTATTTGGGTAATATCTATACATATACTTATAGTGCCCACCGTATTTTCTAACACATGCTTACACTAAAATCAAGTTTTGTTATTTTCGCCCATTTTTAAATACATTGAAATCACCAAGGAAAATTAAAAATCTCTTAATAAAAAGATGTTTTAGGGACATGTACGCTTGCATATTGCATGTTTTCTACGTTTGCGTTGTGTGTTTGGATCGTATAAGAGATTATTCTTCGTTACGAAAAATCATTGAATAATTTTTTTCAGGATATACCTAATGTTAATGTTGCTTATTACCAAGATAGATGTCAGAAATTACACATCATATGCGACTACTGTAAAGGCTTTTGCAGACCAGCGCGACTTGTCGCGCGACGCGAAACGAACAATACAATTTCTAAGAAAACTTCACGGTATAACAATAATCGGTGTCGCGTCGCGCGACAAGTGGCACTGGTGTGCACAAAGCTTAAGAGACAGATACATGCCAGTGACCTTGAGTGGTTAGCTTGCGTGTTCTGTACTGAGCTCACGCAACGCGTCGTACATCCAGCCAGTAATAGAACTCGCGCATCAAGGAGCGCTCTCACCAATTTGACGCATTATTAATTTATTATAAGTACATAAAACAGAAGATATTTTAATAAAAATCGTAAATTCAAAGATTAATATTTTAATTATCCTTAAAATGGTGAAAGTTTCAGAAAAATACGCTTGACAGCTTTTGCGTAATTTTTAGTTTTTTATCCGCGTTAGACACAACTTTAGAAATTAATTTCAATATGTAATGTAAACATAATCTAATCGTAGATTAAATTATTAAGAAAATGCTCCAATTTAACTTATACTTTTTCCAAATCATTAACGTTTAGACGTAATTTCCGGTATAAAATCATTACAAGTAGCTTGTCGTCGCCTTAAGGCTCGCTCGTTTATTTGACCTTGTTTAAAGTCGGCCCAGTATTTGGTTACGAGTTTGGCACCTACAGTAGAGCGTCCATCAGTTCCTGGAACATGCCAATATGTCATTATACGTAAGTAAGGCAATTTTCTCAAACTGTGATTCGAAGACACGATTTCCATTTTCAAAGCTAAAACGATTCTCGCCTGTCTACACGCGAGTATCGTACGTACAGTTTACACGGGTCAACTTTTTATGTCATTTCGACCATTGCCTATTTGACGCTACAAACTTTACTGTCCTCCTGTAAACGAGCTGTTCAGAGCGATTTCCATCGGTTTTAAAATAAACAGTCGGGCAGAAATAACGAGGTTAGACCTGTAATTATTTTCATGGCGGCCTGAGTTTGTTGTGATTATTGTCAAAGGATAACTGGGAACGTGATATTGTAATGGGGACATCAAAGGTTTGTATTGGACTGCAGGAATATAGCCTTTATGAGTGATAAGATAATAAGTACCTATAAGATTATTATTTGTAATCACGTTCTCGAAAACGAGCAGAGCTCGGTCGTCCAAACTTCCAAAGTTTAGAACAAGATGGCTACTTTAGAATTTATTGACATGGCAGCATGGAATTAGTAAGTACTTACTATCATAGCAGCATGGAATTAGTAAGTACCTACTATCATAGCAGCATGGAATTAGTAAGTACCTACTATCATGACAGCGTGGAATTAGTAAGTACCTACTATCATGACAGCATGGAATTAGTAAGTACCTACTATCATGACAGCATGGAATTAGTATGAACTATCCTACGAGTATACTATTAAATGATCATTCTCTATTTTCACCCAAGCAGAGCTCAATCAACCAGGTACTAAATAATAATAAGTAATTATGTACC
The DNA here is from genome assembly GCA_948150665.1 of Conistra vaccinii. Classification (NCBI taxonomy): domain Eukaryota; kingdom Metazoa; phylum Arthropoda; class Insecta; order Lepidoptera; family Noctuidae; genus Conistra; species Conistra vaccinii. The sequence continues at coordinate 13,485,803 of OX411341.1, read as the reverse complement.
GATATTCGTGGCAGCCAATAGCTTAATAACTCACTGAAACTATAATAATATAAGTATAACTAGCTGCCCACCCCGGCTTCGCACGGGTAGCAGTAAGTACTTATCTACGGCGCACCTACCTACTCTGCCCTACCTACCTACCTACCCTACACTGCCCGACCTACCTACCTACCCTGCCCTAACTACCTACCCTACACTGCCCGACCTACCTACCTACCTACCCTGCCCTACCTCCCTACCCTACCCTGCCCGAACTACCTACTTACCCTACCTACCTACCTATCTACCCTACCTACCTACCCTACCTACCTACCCTACCTACCTACCTTCCTATCTACCTACTCTGCCCTATGTACCTACCCTACCCGACCCGACCTACCTACCTACCTACCTACCCTGCCCTACCTACCTATCTACCCTACCCTGCCCGACCTACCTACTTACACTGCCCGACCTACCTACCTACCCTGCCCTACCTTCCTACCCTACCCTGACCGACCGACTTACCTACCTACCCTACCTACCTACCTACCATACCTACCTACCTTCACCTATCTTTCTATCTACCTACCCTGCCCTACCTAATTACCCTACCCTGCCCGGCCTACCTACCTACCCTACCCTACCCTGCCCGACCTACCTACCTATCTACCCTATATATACCGGTAGATACCGGAGGGGAATAACTGACCGAGTGGTAACTGATCAATTTATCGACCGCCAAGAGTAGAAAATTATTAAAGTACTAATATAGCTATTAAAAAATAGGGGTTGGTGGTAGAAGGGTGAACATTTTGGGTTGTATTGTATTTTTTTTATGATTTGGCATTAACGAACTCGAACCTCCGGTGTCTACCGGTGTCACTTCTCACCCCGTAAACAGCACAGGGTAGGGATGAGAATGAAGCCGGTTTCCTGTCGTTCTCACACAATAAGCTTTAGGTCGGTAGGGTAGGTATGTAGAGGGTAGAAGGGTAGGTAGGTGGGTAGGGCAGGGTAGGTAGGTGCGCCGTAGATACTTAGTGCTACCCGTGCGAAGCCGGGGTGGGCAGCCAGGTACTAAGTGCTAAGTGTAGACTTAGCACTTAGTACCTACCTACTTACTTACCCTACCTACCTGCCTATCTTACATACCCTACCTATACTTAGCACTTAGCACCTACTTACTTACCCTACCTACCCTACCATATACCTACCTATCCACCTACCTATCTACCCTACCTACCCTACCTACCTACATACCTACCCTACCTACATACCTACCTACCTACTTGCATATCTACTTACCTTACACCCTACCTTCACCTACCTTCACCTACCTATCCTAAGAACCTTCTCCTTACAATTACGAAAAAAGAATGAGTGAAATCGGTCCAGCTGTTCGCGCGTGTTCAATGGATTCATTTTAGGCCCTAAACTTTAGTGAGTGAGAGAGATAATGCTTATTGTGTGAGAACTACAGGAAACCGGCTTCAATCTCATCCCTACTCTGAGCTGTTTACGGGGTGAGAAGTGACACCGGTAGACACCTGAGGGGAATAACTGATCGAGTGGTAACTGATCAATTTATCGACCGCCAAGAGTAGAAAATTAAAGTACTAATATCGCTATTCAAAAATAGGGGTTTAGTGGCAGAAAGGTGAAAATTTTGGGTTGTATGTATTTTTTAATGCCAAATCATTAAAAAAAAAACAATAAAAAAAATTGTCCAAAAAACAAAAAAAAAAATTGTGGTGTGGTGGTCTTGACCACCCTTATCACTTAAGGGTATGAAAAATAGTTTACGTCCTATTCTCAAGCCTACCAAATATACACAAAAAAAATCATAAAAATCGGTCAAGCCGTTTCGGAGGAGTTTGGCAACAAACACCGTGACACGAGAATTTTATATACCTACGAGAATTTTATATATTAGATTAGATTAGATATAAAAAAGACCTACTTACTGAAGCAGATATTATTTGTAACTTAACACCTTCGGCGCCATGTGTATCTTTTTGACACACAATGTCTGAACCAAAAGTATAGTCACATCTTTCTGCTTGGTAAAAGCGCTCTGTATATTTTAGGCACACATTCTCTGTACATTTAATTTATGCAGAAATGACATGCCTGTTGCCAATTTGTAAAAAATTGAAAGAACGTCAATTTTTAAGGGACCCCAAAATATTTACTTAAAATACACATAAACATAGACTCACGCCTTCTTCCCATGGGGGTAGACAGAAGCTACAGAACGCCACCTGCTACGATCCTTACATACTACTTTTGCTTCGTTTACGTTCATACATCTGGTCATACACGCTCGCCGGTTGCGAGTACTACGCACTACGCACCTGTCCTTTCTGAAGAACATCAGCAATAAGGCCAGTATACAGGGTGACTTGTAATTCTTCTAGAACGTGATAGTGCGACTCAATTTGCAACAATTACGAGTAAGCACCCAATTTTGGAAGGGGCGACTAGAATCAGTTTTATTATTTTTTTTGTAAATCTTTGACTTTCAAAAGTGTCTTTTTTTGAAAATTTCCTAGAATTCGTCACTAAATAATATGTAATTGTATGTCCTCCTAGGGCGTCCCCTCCCAGCGTTTCCAGTCACATCTGCCTTGTAAATACTTTTTGTTAGTCGCCTTTCATTCATCCTCTCAACATAACCAAACCAACTCAAAATAAAAAAAAAGTTATTTCAAAAACAGTGGTACTAAAATAAAAATACAATTACCTACCAGAATATATAAATAATATAAACACAAATAAGCACTCTTTCTACTCTCCCCTACTAAGCTGTGCCCGACAGGGTCCATAATTGTTTCATAAATTTTAAGCCTACCAAGTGTTTTACCAACATTAAGGAAAACAATAAAGAATTGTGAATTATAATAGCCAAGAGATTTAAAATAAGCCTCTGTGGTCTAGTGGTAACACCGCCTGTCTCAGACCCAGAGGTTCGGGGTTCGATTCCTAGTGGGGGCAAAATTTTCTTCTCCGTTTGGTTGGTGGTAGGGCTTGTTCAAAATCAAAGTAAAAAAAAAAGCTGAGAGGTGTCAAGGGACACCCGGATGGAACGAAGTTATGGAATGAACCTCACAAAGGCATGCCACTAATTAGTACCTGTGGTATATCACAGATGGCGTTATAATAAAAAAAAACGATCCTCACAAAGGCATGCCACTAATTAGTACCTGTGGTCGCTCACAGATGGCGTTATAATAAAAAATAAAAAGTGTCGTTACAACTTTTGGTCCCAATTTTTTCCGTCTAACCCCCTTTCGCAACGCGCGAAAGAGAACTTCGTCCCAAAAAAAAGAAGATAACAATGTTAACAGCATTGTTGTGTTTCGGCAGTTAGTCCACCTTCGGCCTGATCATCACTTACCATCAGGTGAGATGCAGGCCAAGAGCTTCCCCATCGGGATAAAAAAAGAGCCTCGACCAACATCTGAGGAGGCACTCGTTGGGCAGAAGGATTGAGGGCTTGATTCAGAAAGCGGTACCTACTTCTTGACACAGCTCGTATTGTTGGGGTTCCTCTCTCTGGAGTCCTGACCGGTAGCTTGGACACTTTTCTCAACACCGGTGGGCAATTTTTTTTACCTAAGGTGTATGTGTATTTATGAAATAAAAGATAATAATAAATTGTTATATTGAAATAATAGCATAAAGCTAGGTGGTTCCTGTGTTACAGAAGTTAGTGTCTTCACCCGTTTTTAGAACATTAATTTATGCAATAAAATTTTCGTACATACATGCTCTTGTGTGGTGTGTGTGTTCGTTTTGTATGTATGTGTGTGTGAGTTAATGATCATGATGAACGTACTGCACCCTGGACAGATAGCCCCGACTTACCAGATTGATGGCTGGCTAATCTTTTTACACCGCGACATGAATTTGCTATTATATCCGCTCAACTGTGGATTTGCCTTAGAAGTCGGTAACAATAAAAATTATTTTGTGTCTCTTTAGTGACATGACAGTTTAGGGGTATGAGGAACAGGGTGTAAAGTTCACTCATCCACCATAGAAAAGGGAGGATCCTCCAACCAGACGGGTTGTTATGTCTGGCGGGCAACTGCCCATATGTTGATTTCGGATAGTCTTATCTATGTTATTCGCTCAGTAAACTCTAACTGCGAGATGTAGGAATTGTGTGACGTCATGTATTTTTGTTTCGTAGTTTTTGTATGTGGCGGTCTAACCGCTACATCACTCCCCTCCGGAGACCGGAGGTCGATAGTGGGCTGAGTCTTGGATCTTGCGATGCTTCACAGTGCTAGCTGTGGTTCCAGTGAGTCGGAACCGGGTGCCGCTCAGTTCACAGTGGGTCGGAACTGTCTGCAGTGATTGCGGCGATGGTGATTGTGGTTCCAGTGAGTCGGAACCGGGTGCCGCACAGTTCACGGTGGGTCGGAACAGTTTGCGGTGATTGCGGCGATTGTGGTGATTGAGGTGATTGCGGTGATTCCCCAGTGAGTCGGGGTGATGTGGCTGAGGGTGATGACCAGGAATGCGCGTTCGCTGCATGCTGGTGGTCAGGATACCCGTTGAAGCCGTGGGTGCTGGCTGGCTGTGTGACTCGCCTCACGAAAGCTTGCGGGAGTGATGATGATGACGTCACGCTGAAGTAGTTGCACTAAGGCTGCGTTGACGTTCATCACGTCGGGGTCACCAATTTAGGGGTATGAGGAACAGGGTGTAAAGTTCACTCATCCACCAAAGAAAAGGGAGGATCCTCCAACCAGACGGGTTGTTATGTCTGGCGGGCAACTGCCCATATGTTGATTTCGGATAGTCTTATCTATGTTATTCGCTCAGTAAACTCTAACTGCGAGATGTAGGAATTGTGTGACGTCATGTCTTTTTGTTTCGTAGTTTTTGTATGTGGCGGTCTAACCGCTACAACAGTTAAACTCATCAGCTCATGCTGTCACGAAAGGAAAAGAACATCATAACATTAAGATAGGACTATGAATGTGACTACGAATGTTTCTCTAAGACTACTCAAGTCACAGAAAAATCTAAAACTATGGCAAATAGAGCATAGTTGTCAAATGTGTATGTGTATTATGGTCAATGCAAGGTGCTATTGTACTGAGCGGAATTGAAATCACAGACGTACTATTATTGCACGACTCAAATGCGAAGCATTAGAGTGTGCTCGACGATCGAAAAAAATTTTGCTCCATTTTTGCAACTGTTTTTATTGTTACACTCCTGCTAGTACACAGAACCTACTTTATTTATATACCATTATATAGATGATTAAATGGAGATTAATATTGTACTTTTTAACAATTGATTTAATGCAGCAGAAATGAAAAAAACATCAAAATAGTTGAAAAAAAAATCCTGTCCGTCAATTTATGAAGCTTGAAAAAATTGTAGCTCGCGATAAAATCAATTAATTGAGTAATTTTTTTTTTATACATTTGTTTTATCCATAGAAGGAACCCTATTGAAAATGGCTCTTTTATTCAAAGTAGTTTAATTATAATTAATAAAATATGTACTAACTAAAATATAATATCTTTATCTAAATATTTCCAACCTTGACATGACGTGTTGCCTAGCAACCCACAACGTAAATATCTAAATAAATATGTAGTCTTTGACATTGCGTAAGGATTGCGAGGTTAGAATTTTACCCATATTGATGGGTAAAACAGCAGTCAAAACATACTTCATGAAAAGTGATAAATTGTTATTTTTGTTAGAAACTATGTTTTGAATTTCTTTTTCGTTTATGAATGAGTGTTATGAGGCGTGCACTTTTGGATTTTCCAAACTATTTTTGCGATTCTAGTGCGAATCGTAACTTCATTTCTTATTGAAAGAAAAAAAAAGCGGCCAAGTGCGAGTCGGACTCGCCCATGAAGGGTTCCGTAGCAGCAAGTAACATAATATAAAAGTTCTTGTAGTTCGTTAAAGGTAAATTGCGTTTTACGATTTATGACGTATTAAAAAAAAACTACTTAGTAGATCTCGTTCAAACCAATTTTCGGTGGAAGTTTACATAGTAATGTACAGTCAGCTGCAGAGAAATCTCACCCCCTAGCAATGTATTTATGTACTGCTAGGGGGTGAGATTTCTCTGCAGCTGACTGTACATCATATATTTTTTTTTGTTTTATCATTCTCTTATTTTAGAAGTTACAGAGGGGGACACATTTTACCACTTTGGAAGTGTCTCTCGCGCAAACTTATTTAGAAAAAAATTCTATTAGAAACCTCAATATCATTTTTAAAGACCTATCCATAGATACCCCACACTTAAGGGTTTGATGATAATTTTTTTTTGAGTTTCAGTTATTATGGGGGACCCCCAAAATTTATTGTATTTTTTCTATTTTTGTGTGATGTGAATATCTTAATGCGGTTCACAGAATACATCTACTTACCAAGTTTCAACAGTATAGTTTTTATAGTTTCGAAAAAAAGTGGCTGTGACATACGGACGGACAGACAGACAGACATGACGAATCCATAATGGTTCCGTTTTTTTGCCATTTGGCTACGGAACCCTAAAAAACAAAGCAAAATAAGTTTATTAACTCGAGAAATACAGTAACAGAAAAATAAAAGACAATAGATCTACATATAGTCACGAGCACATTGGACAACAACTTGAATATTTAAAAATAATCTAGCAACGCAGAAACTCCTTCCTTCCATTGTAAATCGTGTTTCAACAAGTTGCACACAACAGTTACAAAGTTGAACAACTTCTAATGGAAAAATATTGTTTATTTCTTGCACCCAACAAGTCTAAGAAAACTGAGTTTTCTATATTACAACTGACTCCACAAGTAAGGCAGTGTTTCTTTGAAGTTTAAACTATCTACCCTCATTTAAAGTAAACTTACAATTTTAGTTACGCAAGCAGAAAATACTCAATCTTCCTAGCCTTTTCCCAACTATCTTGCAGTCTAACCGACTTTCGGGCTTCTGACGACTCGTAACGACTGTCAAAGATCCACGAATGACAGCCGGGACCAACGTGCTTTCCGAGGCACGGAGGAGTCTCGGTGAAGATGGTCACTCATTCACTGACCAACCCCGGCAAGAGTAGCTTAACCTGATGGATCGACCCGTGCGGCTTGTTATTACTTAGCCACGAGCTCCTTGCAAGCAGAAAATACTACCCACTTTTATAATTTTCGATTGAGGCGTGTTCCCACTATGTCGGGACGATTAACTGTCGTCCAAGAATTTTGTCGTGGACGACAGTTAATCATGTCAACTGTAAATTATGTGAACACCTCTCTCTATAATCTTTAGCATCAGCAATACGATACGGTCGCGAATCATATTTAGATCAACATACAACCTGATACTGACCTGTAATTTCACGGGGTACCCTGCAGCTTTCGCCTTAAGTGGGTAGGTACTTGTTTATTTAAAGTCTGTAGGCATTTTTTTTTGTTTGTGTGGGTGGGACTCTATCAAATAACTTCTCCCGCTCTGGGCGGAGCGGAAGGGCGTGTCAGACTCTTACTGACTAAAACCCACCCGTGTTCCTTCAGTTCCCTGTACGCTGCCAGGGGCCACGGTAACCCTTTAGAACTTTCCCGCAACCGCGGCCGGCATCGGCCTTAGCGGACCCCGTCAGTTGTTCTAACCTGCAAGTTGCAAAAAACGTTACTAAATTTGAATTACGAGGACTACCCTGTATCTTTCGCCTTAAGTGAGTAGGTACTTGTTTATTTAAAGGTCTGTACTCTGGAGGTCTGCTAGTATTTTTTTTAAATAGACATTAAACATACAGAACCAAAAACCATAAAACCAACAAAATACGCAATTCTAAAAATAAATTAATAAGAAATTAAATGAAACACGCCATCTGAAACGACTCCTTGTTCTTTTAATTCAATAAAAAATTAATTAATTATAACATGGACGCGCTTGGCTTTATAGCCGTCATATTAAAAATACCGTATTTTTAATTTCATTCTTATTTGTACAGTAATTAAATATTTATGTTATTGATAAGGAGAAACGGTACTTTTATACTTTTACGTCAGAATGCTGGAGCGGACTGAAAACTGTTTGTACTTATAATTATGACGTAAACCACTGCTAGCACATGCACATTTCGCTCAATTCGATATACAGGATGGAAGGGTAAACACCGTTGTCACTCAAACTATGGGTAGTTGACTTAAATATAAACATAAAAAACCGAGTAAAAAAAAATTACGTAATTTTCTTTAACAAATATTAAAAAGGTTATTGTCCGACACCGTCCGCAAATTCATGGATATGCGCCCGCCCGAGTGACGTAATCGATCGCCGCCCGTCCTACCTACCAACACAACACATGAATAAATACAATACAACCTTTTCCTGGCTTAAGACAGGCAAAAATACCTACCTTAGGAATTGCGTGACGATTCTAAATGTACATCTTTAAAAAAAAAAGTTGTGATTTTCCATTGAATTTATGTTCTATAAACGAAACCAAACCACTGGTTTGAAGGATAACGGTGTTTACCCTAACACCCTGTAATTATGCAAGTGCAGCATACATAGCTATTAGGAGATCTTTTTATTAAGAGAAATATAAAATATTAAGTATAAAATGGCTATTTTATTAGAAATTACACCTTACGATGACATTTCGAATACTGATGCGGATGTATGTGACTCGAATAATTATTCGATTCAATAAAGATTGGTTACTCGGAGTCCAATGAATCATCCATCCCTATTTTTACTCCCAAATCCGGTAGTCATACATGATGAATTGATGACTCAGAAAGCGTAGACTGAGTCATTGGTCGGTTATCGCAAGCGCTACAGCTGAGCATGATGTGTAGGGTTTTTCTATGCCCAGATCGCGCAGTGTTATTGGGTTATTCTATCTGAAATTCCTCAGTAGCAGCCTGGAGTTTGGTTTCGTGCCCGGATGGCAATAGGCTCGCCCCCTATTACGTGGGACTTAAATATAACTGGCGAAACTCTTCGGGGAAACAAGACATGAGAAAACCTCAGGGTTCACATTTAGAGTACTAAAAGGATATGCTACACTCACTATAAATCCGTCTGCGAAAAGCTACCTATTTACAATGGTGATCTTCCCTTCGATAGTTCGATGGGGCTCGTGGGTAAATGATAACACCCGTGTCACGGGTCGATAGCGGTCTCTAGCTACGCTTGCCGCAGTCAGCTCGTGGATGGGATCCATTACATATCGAGACTATTCCAGACTCCTCGTACCACGAAAAGCACGTTCAACCGTTGGTCCCGGCAGTCATTCGTAGATCGTTGACATTTGTCCAGTCTTACCAAGAGGTATCGTGTTATCCAGTTACTGGGTTGTGTAGTTCAGATAGGCAGTCGCTCCATGTAAAATACTGATATTCAGCTGCATCAGGTACCTAAGACTGGAAGCCGACCCTAACATAGTTGGAAAAAGGCTAGAGAGATTGATTTTTTGAGTTCAATTGAAGCCTTTGTTAGGAAATGAACGTTAACAAGGCAATTCAGTGATGATGAGAGGCCGATTCAGTTATAATTACATAAATATGACAATATTAGCATATTAATCCGGTCCAGGCTGTCCCTTGCTGCCCAGCCCCAGCGATGCCCTAAGCCCAGGTCCGTATCCTACAGGGGTGCACTTAGCTTGTAAGCTTAGTTTTTATGCCCTGGCCGGAGGCCTTAATTTATTTAGGCACCCACAGGACAATCCGGTTAAGCAGCCGACAACCTCTTAAAAGCTCCTAGGTTGTCATGCGAGATGCCATTTATAAAAAAAAAATTAAGTTTCAAAAACTGTAACCCGACTACGGGAAAATAAAAGTGATCTAAAAAGTACGAAACAAGAAAATCTTTCAGACAGAAATCAAGACAGGTACAAAAATGGTCAAGGTAAAGCCGTTGTCGCATGCCATTATAATTTTGTTGGTGTTCCTGGCACCCACATGGTATACTCGTACAGGCATGCGACCACGGCTTTACCTTGACCATTTTTGTACCTGTCTTGATTTCTGTCTGAAAGATTTTCTTGTTTCGTACTTTTTAGATCACTTTTATTTTCCCGTAGTCGGGTTACAGTTTTTGAAACTTAATTTTTTATTTTATACTTTTCCGTTTTAACACTTGATAAACGGTACGACAATGTAAATAAGAGTGATCCAATAGGTCAGTAATTAAACTATTTTAAATTCAAATAGCAGTGCATTGCCCGATTTGTTTCGACGCCAACACCATTCATCGATCTTTTAATTTTTATTTAAAATATAAATATTTTGTTGTACTTGTTTTTCTTCTGTGGCATTACAAATCATTAAGGCTATGGTTTCCGGGCCTGTAGGCCTTTGAAAGGCTACCTCTGCCTCCCCCAAATGCAGAGCGACGTATTTATTTACGATACACTACCTACGATTTCGTGGAAAATCCATGCCACAGCATAAAATATTTGCAGTTGATCAACTGACCTAGCAAAAGCTAATCAACTGAACCTAAGAAAACTTAACGAATTTTCATATCACTCCCATGTAAAAGCGTTTGGTAGGCACTAAGCGTATCCGATTATCTGACCGCCGACATCGTGTCGATGTCGGGTCGGTGTCGTTATCAGCTAACGTGCGGTGTTGTAACAATCAATTCATTTTCTTAATGAAAGAAACAAAATGATAACATTTCGCTATAGTGTTATGGGATAGTTCGTAGAAGGTACACAGAAGATCGTGAATTTTAGGCTACTTCTGTCATCAAAATAAACATCTATGGTTAGGTGCTAGGTACCGACGCGCGACGCCAGCACATCAAGTTACCTGTCAAATTTCTTTAATAGATTTTCAACTTTATCGCAAAAAAATAAGGTTCAATGCTGATTGGAAAAATTTGACAGATTGTAGTACGTTGATGTGCTGGTGTCTGTACATTCAGTCCTAGAAATTTTAAATCATATACTTGTTCTGTTTTTTATCTTTAAAAATCATATCTAAAGTTGATTGTTTTGTTAAATTTGATTAATAGTGTAGGAGTTAAATTCGATTAATTTTATTTGCTGACATTTTCTATTAATTGTAGTATCTAGAAAAAGAATACATTTCTGCAAAGTGGCATCCGGAAGACCGTTTATAACGGTCAGACGGTCGGTCGGTTTTTTTCTTGTATAAAACAAGAAAAGTAAAGGGTCGACAATGTTACCCTGAGGCACACTATTTTTTATTTATTAGTGCGATTGATTAAATTTTTTCTTTGAAGTATATTCTGCTGCCTTTTCTTACAACTTTGGATATCTCTGTAAGTAGAACGAGCTAAAAATGGTCTTACTGATTCGCTTACACTATGACCATATTCTTTTGTTTTGGATATTTCTCACCGCTCATGAAGATCCGTAAATATTGACAGCTGCATATGAAGAAACAATTGCCGTACTTTATTGTCAAGTGACGTACCTACTGCTACAGCTATATTTATCGAATCTATTATTTTAGGCCATCGACATTTTCGAACATTTTATCGTATACAGTAGTACTCGTGACAATGACTTATTGTATTCAAAACTGAAAGTTGTTCACACAGAGCCAATACGATAAAATCACGGATTCGAAAAAAAAAATCTTGTGTTGCTAGCTCCGCTAATTCAATTGATCGTTTTATTATAGCACTTTTGTTTGAAACAGCAATTTTTTTCTGATGTTCATTATTGTTGCCAGAGTGAAATTTGTTTATCTTTTTGACCGATACCGGCCACATTGTTTATTGTGTTTGCTAGTAGGATATGATAGTAGCAAAGACGGTTAGTAACATGGATGAATCTGATTAAAATCTTAGAAACGTGTGTTTTATTAAAACTTCTTCATTAATGACGATAAAAAATCCTATACGACTATAATTTTATCGATAATAATTTTTAATGTGTCAAACACTATTGTAAGATGACAATTAAACGTCATCATATCGCATAGAAATAATCACACTTTTGAAACCAATATTATGAATTAAAACTATAATATAATTACGAAATATTTATTCTGAGCTCAAAATTTATTCTAAAACAGGCAAATTCGGATAAGCCCTCGTTAAAATTTGATTGACTCCGCGTTGGTATCATCTCGCGCCGTATATAGCGCAGTATCACTTTTGCTAGTTTTCAGCTATTTAAACATATTTATTCGCTTTGTAAATATGATATATATACATATTTATAATGTCCTCGTCAAGGCCTTTCTTTTGATACCACACATGTCATAATTATCTCAATTTTTTTTTTTTCGAGGTTAGAAATGTACGTGTAAAGTCCACTTTATTGAATTTATGGAGAATTTATATAGCCTATGTCACCCGGACCATAATTACGAATCTATTGATACCTCATTCATCAAAATCGGTTCAGTAGTTTAGGCGCTACGGTGGAACACACGTAAAAGCAAACATACATACATACATATATATATACATACATACATACATACATACATACATACATAGACTGCTAAAATCATAACCCTTCCTTTTGGCTTTGCCGTAGTCGGGTAAAAAACGAGCGAGTCTTACAGAGTCGCATAAATATGATGTGTAGTGTAGTGTAGTGTAGTGTAGTGTAACATCTCACATCTCAAGTTAGTAAATAAGCAACATTAAGGTAATATGCAACACCCTAGCTCACTAACCTTAATTTCGACTGACGTTATCACTTTCGTAAATTTTACGACGGACTAAAACCTCAATATTTATATAATCAACTTCATTTATGGCACAAAACAACCTTAATTAGCAGTCGTAGTTTTCTGTTTATCCAATAATATAAACCTACATTGAAAAATAATTGCTCATAGACACAATTATACTTCCTGCAAATCGCTTTTTTTAAGCCCTTGCAGAAGATCGTGGTCATATGACGTATTTTTACAGCTGCAAGTTTTGCGAGTTCTGGGAACGTTCTGAATAGAACCTTCCTGATCTAGTCTACAATTTTCAGGATCTCCACGATGATTTACTTCAAATTTCGTTGGAAAATTAGTCCGAAATTTTACGACGATCATAATATATTTTATGATATATCCCGATCTAAAAAACGTGCACCTGTAATAAGTTATTGCGGGTCACCAATGATGCGAATCAGGAAGGTATTAGGAACGGCAATGGTGGCGGAAATCGGAATGTAATCAAAACACTAAATGCGCAATGTTCGCGTAGTCATTTTGACGAATGGTTTGTGATCTAGGGTTAAAGGGGCGGGACCTCGTCAAGGTCGTTTCTGATGCCAACTCTAGCACCGCGCGCGCTCATTGGTCAAATCAAATAGCGCGCCCTTTCCCGGCTTCCTGTGACACACTTCCGTCCCTTTTCACGAAAATTGCAGGAAAGTTAAAGGAATGATTTGTTGGAAAGCGACAGGAAATATGTTACACATAAAAAAAAACAATCTTAGAATACATTCTTATCTTGACAAAAGTATCTATGTCATAAAATATCCCAGAAATTCCTCTAGCTTTTTTTTATGAGCAAGTGGAAGGAAAGTTTTATATTATTAGATTATCCATACCGTTTAGAGTTCCATACCCTCGAGAATATCGTTTAGCTCAAAGGAAAAGACTCAAAGTTCTATCCAGATTATTTACGAGAGTAATAAAATGCTAGATTATAAAAGTTATACCTTGAAAAGGTTATCTTACTACCAAGGACTGTGTAAACTTTGAATCTTATATAGTTAGGTAAAAAAAGCTTTGTCTATATACGGGGTCAAATTAAATTAGCTGGCGAAACTCCGCAGATGTGATGGGTCGATATTAAACATGACCAAACAAAAAAGAAATAAATCTGATGAGTTTATTTTCGGGGGGGGGATAGTGTACCTAATTGAGGAGGAGCTCGTGGCTAAGTAATAACAGCCGCACAGGTTGATCCATCAGGTTAAACTACCCTTGCTGGGGTTGGTCCGTGGATGGGTGACCATCTTTACATACCGAGACTCCTCCGTGCCTTGGAAAGCACGATAAGCTGTTGGTCCCGGCTGTCATTCGTGGATCTTTGACAATCGTTACGGGTCGTCAGAAGCACGGAAGTCTGACAACCAGTCTTATACCAAGGGGTATCTATCGTATTACCTAGTTAGTGGATTATGGAGGTCAGATAGGCAGTCGCTCCGTGTAAAATATTGGTATTCAGCTGCATCCGCTAAGACTGGAAGCCGACCCCAACATAGTTTGGAAAAGACTACGCAGATGGAGTGTACCTAATTGAAATATTCCGGTTGTTTTTTTCTAATTCACAGACGTGCTGGGTATCAAAATCTAAATATGATAAAACAAAAGAAAACTGATTTTCTCAATTCATACTTCAAATAACAAAACCACAAGCGGTCGCTGACCTTAAAATAAAAAAACAACGGGTTGCACTCCGGGAGTGCCGGCAGAAGTGAAAACTTGAACATTAAGGTTGTGCATTTTTGAATAAACACTATTCATGAAGTATGTTTTGACTGCTTTTTTTACCCATCAATATGGGTAAAATTTCTTACCTCGCAATCTTTACGTAATGTCAAAGACTATTTATTTTGATATTTACTTTGTCGGTTGCTAGGCAACGGATCTTACGGTCACGTCCTGACGCGAGTTTAACTTTTTTTACCCATCCCAAAAAAAGTGCACACCGACGCCGCTAAAGAAGTTCACATTAAAAACATAGAAACTTTTTTTTGTTTTGAAGTGTTAACTTCTTATGGGAGGGTAAACCGATTCGTTACGTAACGCGTTACGGCGCCAATCTGTCTGTATAGTTCAACTTAGATTAGTTTAATTTATCAGTTCCACAGTTTAAGTTATCGCCACATCTACGGAGTTTCGCTAGCTAACTACATCATTTCTATTTATCTCCAGTTTGGTTTAGCAGCCTATCTTATCATAAAGTCTGTTTATATAGAGCCCATAAGTCTAAAGCTGATAAGAAAATAGACAGTAAAAAGAATCTGTACTAATATTATAAAGAGGTAATATTTGTTTGTTTGTAAGTTTGTGTGTAGGAGGTAATCTCCGGAACTACCAGTCAGATTTGAAAAATTCTTTTTGCAATGGATAGCCTAATTCTTGATGCTAGACAATATTATGGGCTCGCGGACGAAGTCGCGGGCAGAAGCTACAACATAATATAACAAAATTACCAGTCGGTTGGCAGACGGCTTACCTTTGTGATTCTCCAGTCGGCGGTGCGGCGAATGTACAAGTATCTCCTGGGACCCCGACGCATGGTTGGAGTAGGAACAGTGGGGTTTTAGTCGGTAGGAGGCCGACATAACCCTCTCTTCACCCAAGACGGAAAGTATCCATGAAGACTTACCAAAAGAAAAAAAAAGACAACGGTTCGGAGAATTCGTACCGTGCTACGGTAAGAATTGAAATAATGACTTTGTAGTCAGGTGGACAACCACAGGCCGAGACAACCTGAATCATTCTTATTGCATTATCTGTAATGATACACCTTTTCAATACTAATATTCCGTTATTTATATTCTTCCACACCTATAAACTTTGTATACTTTTAGCAATATTTAGCAAGCTATATAATAATTAGGTACTCACTCGTCGTATAAGGGGCGAGCCTGTTGCCATCGACATACATACATACATATCTAGACTGCGGACTGCTACTGAGAAATTCCTGATAGAAAAACCTAATAACACTTTAAGAAAAGGCATTCTTAGACTTATTTATTTTGCGGTCTTTAGAAGACTAAAGGGAAGACCCTTCATTGTAGGCCTTCTACTCGTACTGTTAAAGAATCCAGCTAAAGGTACCATGTCGTACCCGACCGCAGGCGGCAGCGGCCCGTATTCCAGTCGGTAGATAGAAGATAGAAACACGTGACAATCGCTCGAGCGTTGGCGGCACTACAGGGAGCCAAGTCTACTAATTTACAAACTTCACAATGCGCAATGGTCTCTCGATTGTTAATTTTTGACAGATCTGTCATACAAAATCTGTCAAAAGCTCACCATCGAGAGACCATTGTGACGTTTGTAAATTAGTAGACTTGGCACCCTGGTCTGCGGTCGGTGCTGCACGTGTCGCCTGTTACTCGCCCGTAGCTGCCAACAACGTGTCGCTAGCTACGGAAGGTATTTCATAGAAACCATGGTATAATAAAACACAGTGACACAAGTCTACGTCATCACATCTGTGTTACCAGTAGTGAGTAATAATAACTCCCCAACCACCTTTATTACCTGTGCGAATCCGATAAAACAATGAGGTTTTAATTAACAATTACGTTGGTATATCTCTAAATTGAATTGTTTTGTTTGATTAGGACAAACGAAACGACAATTTAAATACTTTGTATATATTTTTAACAGAATGGTGACTTATATTATAATCTTTCCTTAATTCATGTTTTGTTGCAATAAAGTGGCAACTGGATAGTGACGTAAGCATGTGTCACTCCCGGAATGCCAGACCTTGTTTTCTTAGACCATGATAGAAGTAGAACCAGTCGTGAGTTGCCTCCTGCAGTTGGGTACGGAATGGTACATTTTAGGCTGAGGCTACATAAGGCCGAGACGTGACTTGCGACACATGATGAGCGATTAAAACAAATAAATGAATGCTCACGAATATGGCTACACCGTCATCAAATATTACTAGCGATCTTTGATTTATTTATGCGATAGGAACAATATGACTGTAATCACGGCATCGGCTACATCAACATATCAGCGAAATTGAAGCTAATTTATTAGAAAACTTCTCACTTGCACGACTAGTTCAATAGTGCTTTAAATATGCGTGTGGCTACATTCTGCCCATAGTAAACCACGACGAAAGATTTGATCGCATTCATTGCATGTGTGTGTACTGTAGCCACATCATCGGCGAATATACGATTTTCGCTTATAATGTAGCCATACCATGTTTATCTCGTTTCACTCTTCCAGTCACATCGCAAATCGCTGTCTACTGTAGCCTCAGCCTTAGACCGTTTCTATAAATAAAATACGAAAATATTATTCACTCATGCGGGATTCAGCCAGACCCGCAGCACAAAACCCAATCGTTCGTACTCGACATACGAACCCCAACCTCAAGGAAATTACATGCTCGAATTGTTGATAAGTGGCGATTAACTCGCCCTGTAACCAGCAAACTAGGTATGTGCGACATTTCAACTTCGATTAGGTAATCTTTCGGCAATCAAACTCGATTATGATTGGGTCAGATCTTGAAGGGCTCTCAGAATAAGGATAAGGACTTCGGAATTGGGCTTTTATTACGTTTCACTTCACAGGATTGAGGCCTATTCAGATATGAACTATATCGCCGTCGCGCTCGGTAGCGATACTGGTTCAAAGTAGGGCTGCCATCCTTCCGAGTTTCACCGGATTTGTCCTAGTTTGGAGGGTGTCCGGTGAGCGTCCGGGCGGGGGGGTTTTTAAATAGGGTTTACCCGGACACTATTTGTGTCAGGGGACATCCGATTAATTAAATCATTTGCAATATATTAAACCATTATCATAGTTAAAAATTTGGCGCGGTTCGCGCCGCGCAGCAAGTACAATTGATTAGTAAATTAAGCCATATAATTGAAAAAAAAAAAAAATTACTATGGTTTTATTTTACGAAGTGTATAGAGTGCCGCGAGTTTCTTGTGGCACTCTAGTGTCACTGCCTCGGCTCGGCTAGGGTGCCGTGAGCGTTGCATTGTCACTGTCACTTGTTATTTAGGTTAGGTTAGGTTAGAACTGTGACCACACAACGCACGAGCCGAGCGAGCGTAGCGAGCGGTGCCGCGGTAGCGGCCGGCGAAGTGCCAGGGTCCGTTTAGGCACAAGAGAATGTAATGTTTTGGGAATGTGGTGTTTTACAGCGATCTATCCTCGACAATCAAACAAAATACCAAGTGAAGTGACTTAGTGACAGTGACAATGACAATCCAATGCTTGCGGCACTTGAGCCGGGCCGAGGCGGTGTTACTAGGGTGCCTGTAGTGGCACTTTATCCGATAGGGATAGAGTGCCAATGGTGGCACTCTATACACTGCCTTTATTTTATTGTAAAAAAAAACCGGGGGCGTCCGGGGAAAAATCATCGTTTCACCCAAGTGTCCGGGGTATTTAAATAATTAAGGTGATGGCAGCCCTAGCTCAAAGTGACTAGCCAGAAGGCGAACCAGTATCGCTAGCGACCGCGACAGCTCTATCGCTTATTTCTGAATAGGCCTTTAATATCTTTAGATCTTTGCTATAATTTGCTTTTTTATTGTAATGGCTGAATAATATTAGGTGGTTCTAGGACATGCCGGTTTCCTCACGAACCTAAAGACCCCGACTCTCAGCTAAATGAATTAAAGACTTTAGAAAGATGGTTGAGACAGACTGGTCGTGGATGGTAACTGAACAGCGTTGTAAGGCTAAGCGTATACTGAGACGCAGGTCCACGCAGCGCAGGGCAGAGCAGATTTTGTAATGCATGAACGTACTGACAGCTGCAGTCACGTGTGACGCAGACATGTGTCTGTTCTGCTCTGCGTCTCATTGTAGAGCCGGCACAGACATCTGCGCGACGCGAGCAGTACGTCATTTGTTTTTTTATCTGGGGCGCAGGTAACGCAGCACAACTGTCTATTGTATACAAACAAGGACGCGGCTACACAGTCACATGACTGTGTAGCTGCGTCACAGTATGTCCTCGCCTGTCCTACCCTGCAAAATCAGTACTGTGCTGTGCTGCGTCACCTGTGTCTCAGCGTACGCTTAGCCTAAATATTACCCACGTACATATATCTTACTCTATTACATCATCGTTTCATTTAGCCACAGGGGTTATTACCCGTGACACGGTTTATAGAAATTCAGAATGTTTTAACAAGCAGATGACAATAAAAATTCAATAAAACTGAAAGACAAGGCTTTCTCCACCATTGGAAACTTGTTTTTTTTTTCTAACTAACTTTAGCTCAGCACTTATGGAATAAAGTAAACAAATAAGTAGCTTCACTTAGTTAAGTTCTTGTGTAAACTTAGTTTCTAAATTAAAATTCTTAAGACATGGTCTAGCCATAGACAAAAAAAAACCTTCCGTCTTTGCTCCGTTGTAAATGAAACAAATACAAACCCATTTGTAAAGCGTCGAAAGTATCCGTTCAGTTAATCCCTTGAAACTTTTTGTTTAAAACAAACTTATGTTAAGCTTTTAACAGAATTAGCTTTGTGAGTTAAATTGTGTAACAGGGATGAAGCGACGGCTTACTAAATATAATTAACGTAAAAATATGTAAAACGACGTTCTATTTGCAGTCAATTGTTTGACATTGTCAATGATGTTTTACAGGTGACGGGGGACCTGTCACCATAATTCAAGTGTCAAAAGAGCCTTGTAGCAGTGTAGTGTAATGGCTCAGCCAGAACACGTCCACTGCTGGACATAGATAGACCACCCTCAACAATGACCAACAATTCAAAAGTCATTTATTCAAACTAGGCCAAGAATCAAAAGAATAGATGTCACGTCACTGCTTGCGGTAGCTTCGGGGGTCGGGTTGCCTCCTTCCCTCAAATATGGCGATTGGGGTTATGGCTGATCTTTGCGTTATGCTCGTAAACGGGTGCTGCTTGTGGTGAGTGGTCGTCTTGCTGTCCATGGTAATTTTTTTAATTTTTTTTGTTAGTTATTTACTGTTTATTTATATTACTTATTTATTTTTACTTCGATGGTCCTAGTTTATCATTTGTAACTTCGAGTTACAGCTTTAATAGCTAGGTATGTGTAAACGGGCACGCCCTTTATGCCTGGAGGCTTTCATTCGGGTTTACTTTTTATTTTTTAGCTTGATTAGGTATAGATTTCAATTTCAATTTTTATTGATGTATTGGCGTGTGCTAGCTGACATTATAACAAATAAGCAGTCTTATGAGATGCGAACGCCATTCAAGCACTTTTCTGTACCATACAAATTACGTATCCACATTTGGTGCATTGAACCAATAACCGCAGTAAGTTGGCTTGAGATTTGCCAGCGTGCTAGTTAATTTTTTTATCAATAAATCTTTTCTGAAACTGAGTATGAATGTCCCTTGTCACATCGTACCTTCTTCCTTGAACGAAAGCCTACCTCGTTGGTCTACTTGGTCTAGCGCTACTGCTGAACATGAGGTCCTGGGAGGGATTCCCGGGTCGGGCAAAGTGTTATTGCGTTTTTCCATCTGGATTTTTTTCAGTAGCAGCCCGGAGTCTGGGCTTGTGCGCGGTTGATGGTAATAGGCTCGCCCCCTATAACATGGGACTTAAACATGTGGGTGTACTATAGGTAAATTTAATTAATTAGTTAAATTTATGGTTGGTTGCGCAACCCAGGGACCGCTGAAGTGGGGGGGCAGAGGAGGCCAAATGCCCCCTAAAATCTAACGGGGGGCGCGCCCCCTCCAGTTTTACTACTCGGTAAAGAAAGGTTTCTCTGTACTATCCTTCACAGAGCTTTGTTTTTTCTTAAATGAAATAGCGCATGGAAAAAGATTTGCTTTTTGTTTTGACTGAAATCAAAGTAGTTTGCCCCCCCCCCCCCCCCCCGTCACGGAGTACTTCTGCGGTCCCTGACGCAACCGATTGGACGCCTGGTAAGATACCCACCATAAAATGTGTATATTTTGCTGGCAGCGCGACCATGGTGTCCAAGTAAGATATACATATAAGTCTTATAAGAGAAACTAATTCTTGATAATGTTTTGCAAATTACACTTTGCTTCAATAGTTTTATGTACACAATTACATGTCATATTAGGAAGTTATGTCCATGTAAATTATACACAATCAGGAATATTTTGATTGTAAAGTCATAAAAAAACTTGAAAAGTTTAGTTTATGGTAAGTACTCTGTACACGTTTTCGTGAAAGGACGTGCTGGATTAAACGAAGTTTTTTCTTGCAGTAACTTATATTTTAATAGTGAACTTTTTGTGTGTTAAAACCCTTGAACTAAGCTAAATATCATTGATGGAGGTACATTTTCTGTGACGTGTTGAAATCACTTCGCAACGGCTTTTCTTTGGCCCTGTGTCACTAATCAAGATTAGCAATAAATCTAATTTTCTTTACACCAAAATAATCAAAAAAATAATTAGAACCTCATAAGACTATAATTGAATAATTAATAACACAATAAATAATTAAAAATCGAAAAAAATCTAAAACTTTTCTTTTCACAATCGCGCGCAGATTTCACGCCCGATTAGTGAGGACCGTGCAATCATTAATATTGATTATTTACGGTATTCACCGGTTTTTTATATATACTGAGTGAGGAGGTTTCTTCCATAGCGTTTTGTTGAGCTCACAGCAAAGATGAGGTGGATAATCCTCTTTTCCCTTTGCTTCGCGGTCGTACTAGCTGCACCTTATTCGGTAAGTTAAAAAAACATACTATTTTCGCTCCATTTTTTGTGAAAAACAAATGAAAATATAACTTAAAATCTTTAATGTAAATTATGTAGTGTTTTGTTTTATTTTTAATGTAACTGTGTCTAATTTTGTCTTTGTTTGCTACGTAAGGGCAGCATGATTTGGCAAAAGGCTTTTTAATCCATGGTTTATGTCTGAGTGTGTGTATAAACAACCAGTAAAATTCTGATCCTGAGATATTAACAGAAAAACTCATCTTTTTGTTTTTTTTTTATATCGCCATTTCACTACTCTAATAAAAAGGAACTATGTGTTTTAATTTGCGAATGAATGATGAAATTCATTGAATCTGTGATGCATGTTCGTTCATGAATGACGTTTATAACAAGCATCTGTCATTATTATCATTGAGCGAGGCAACAACTGAACTGAAAATGTACGATGAATACCTAATATAATATTTCCATACAGCCAGCGCTTTGTAAGCTTTTTCATAAACACACTAGAGTTTTTTACAAACTTTAATTTATTTTGTTCGAACTAGCCAAAAAGATGAGGGTCGTAGCTTCTTTGTTAACTTTACATAATTATACGTAATAGATTTCTTTTTTGTAATTAAATCATTGTTCTTACTATTTTAGCCTGCTGAAGACCAGGTAAGACTTTTATTAATATTTTAAATTATAATTCGGTTACATTTACCACTCACACCATCAGACTTCAGAGTACGATGTCCATCATGTTAACCCAACATGATGGACATCGTACTCTGAAGTCTGATTACTCTTCAAATTGTGATCACCAATTTGTAGAATCTCTGTACCTCATTGATGGTGACTTATAATAATTATGTCATTTTCATCTTGTGCCAGTTTTGTAGCAGCATATTTTTTTATTTTTTTTATTAAAAAGATTCAGGTTCTTAAATAATGAATTACAATCTAGCCTACAAGACTAATAAGCAATTTTAATCTAACTTAATTTTCTACGTGATAATTATTTTAAAACTTAGAATAGTGCTGATTGTACTTTATACAAGTCCGTTCCACTTTCATAGAGTCTGATATAATATTATAAACACTTTGTTCACGTGTTAATGTGTGTCATTGGCACTATTATTTCTACACTTTTTTACACTACACTAACTCAAAAGGTTTTGTTCGTTTTAGTCTTCGCACTATATTTGTTTGGTCTAACAGCTGAATTGCCTCGATGTTCACATGTCGGTGGAGTCGGTGTTCATGGGCCTCAGTCAATTTTTT
This sequence comes from Conistra vaccinii, assembly GCA_948150665.1. Lineage (NCBI taxonomy): Eukaryota > Metazoa > Arthropoda > Insecta > Lepidoptera > Noctuidae > Conistra > Conistra vaccinii. The sequence goes on along the minus strand of OX411341.1, from coordinate 13,463,199 downwards.
GATTATTTTGGTGACGGGTTCCATTTTTAGGCCACGATGGAGATCGTCATTTCTTATACACCAGGGCGCATTAACAATACTCCTGAGCAGCATATGGAGAAGGAAATAGTTACTTTAGGTCAGAATTATGGGAACTATAAAAAAAATACATCTACAAAACACAAGTATACCAACTGATCACCTGCTACAAAATATCTAAACATGAATGAATGAATGAATGAAATGCACCGACCCCAGCGTGGTTTAACCAGACTCGATAAATCGAATGAATCCCAAGATTTCCACTAGCCCCTGATGCCTCATACTTCATGGGGCTACAGAAGCCATTGCATATCAAGGAGTAGACCGGGGGGCGCGGTAATGGTAGGGAAGACGTGCCCTTAGGATAAGGAAGGATTTGCGAGCCGTACCGGATATACATCCTAGAGTAGGCAATGGAATAGTGGAAGCCGGGTGATTTTTATCTATGGATGGGCATCTTTATACGACTTTTTATAACGCGCATCGGATTTTCAATTCCCGGTGTTGAGCCCAGCATTAAGATGAGAATCCAACAGAGTGCGTCCCAGCGCGTCAAAACAACACACTGTTAAATTTTCAACTCTCGGCGCTAAGCAGGGCATTGAAAATCAAGTGTGCGAGACAAAATCGCCCGGAACTGAGCTAAGCTTGTGAGATCCAGCTGTCATATTGCAGTTATTCTAGTCCCAACACCCTTTTGTCCTGTTGAGTGGGACGAGACTTTTTTTAAGCTATTGCATAGCTTCTATCGCGGGCCTTGAGCGTGGAGACCTAATCCAGAAATTTCGTAACGAAAATACTACCTAAGAAAAGAGTGTTTTGTATTGAAAATTATGTTTAACTGCTTGACAACAAAGTTCAAATTTACTTAAACGAATGATACGAGAGTGTTGTATTGAAAATTATGTTTAACTGTTTGACAACAAAGTTCAAATTTACTTAGACGAATGATACGAGAGTGTTGTATTGAAAATTATGTTTAACTGTTTGACAATAAAGTTCAAATTTACTTAGACTAATGATCCTTGACTATTAATAGTTAAATTAAAACCTTTTTATTAATTTGATGTTCCCATTACGTTGTGTCAAGTTTTAAAAACTATAAATGTGAATAACAGTTCCTGTCAATGTCATCATTGCTATTTCTTGTATTCGGGTTAATATTTTACAATTGCGTAAGTTGATAAAAAATGCTATGCAATAGCTTCGCCGGGGCAGTCCCCGAGTGCCACACGTCTTTTTTATTGGGGGGGAAATCATCAAATAACTTCTCCCGCTCTGGGCGGAGCGGGAGGGCGTGTCGAACTCTTACTGACTAAAACCCACCCGTGTTCCTTCAGTTGCCTGTACGTTGCCAAGGGCCACGGTAACCCTTTAGAAATTTCCCGCAACCCCGGCAGGCATCGGCCCTAGCCGACCCCGGCAGTTGTGCTGACACCTCTTTGAGGCGCACGTGGAACACGCCGTCGACCCGGGCCTGGTCCTTATCGGACGGCGAGCTACAATTGCTTTCCGTCCGCAAGCCTGTACCTACGGTGGCCGAAAATTGGCAACGCCCAGGGCGTCTCTTGCGTTCTGGTTATGTGAGCTGATTGCTGATAATGAAACCATTAAACCCAAACAGTTCATGTGAACGGTTGACTCTTTTGTTATAAATCTAGTAACTATAATTATTTAAACTTTTATGCATTTCTCACTTTTTTTGCAGCAAAATTCGCGTCGACGACTACACAGGCTTAGTTTAAATGTAACGACATGTTTTTAATTATACAACAATTTCATCTTCACTTCTAATATTGCCAGATTATTCTTTTCAGAAACTTCATCATTGATTATCTCATTTCTTTTAGCTCGCCTACTTTTAAAAGTATAAAAAAAATCTTGATAGTTTTTGCATATTTATCTCCTTCTTTTTGTACTTCTTTAATAATCAAAGGTTGGTCATCAACTCCACATCCTTTGCTTGTTGCAGTGTCTCGACCTTATTTTCATATTGTCATGTTCATGAAAGCCAGGTTATGCAAAACCTTGGTCAGTTAATTCAACTTGCTCTTTAAGCTAAGCTTTCATCTTTACAGTTGGATTGACTTCTTCAGCTATCTTCTATATCTATACCTTCTCTATTATATCAAATAGACAAAACTATTAATAAGATAACCTGTCTATGTTTGTACCTCTAGCATTTACTATTTTTATTTCTTCATTTTAATCTACTTTACCTACTATTTACCACTAAAATAACTGTAGATTTTCTTTCATCAGCTGGTTGAAGACCGAGAAGACGATGATGTAAGTGTTGATTATTTGTAAAAAATTTGTACACACTTGGCATCCGGGTTTGTTGTAGTAAACCCTTCAAATAGGTGCTAAATCTAAAACTGTCTAGAAGTTGTAAAGAAGTCAAATAACATTAAGAACGAAGGAGTCATTTCAATCTACTTAATAAAAATCTTTAATTAGAGTCCGCACCACCTCTGAAGTCTTTTTGAAGCGGCGCTAGTGTCTATGTCGTTGAATATTAGAGTTCGCACCACGAAAGAAGAAATTTTTTATACAATGTGATGTGTCACATTGTATAAAAATTTTCTTCTTTCGTGGCGCGCACTCTAATTCATTCACTGACAGACAACGCACAGCTTAAACGGGCTAGAAGCATGTTTTGCATAAGCCTTCCTTATATAACCAAAGTGAGCACTGAGGAAGGATTTTTGAAGATACAGCCCCTAAAGAAAAAATTACAGCTTATATATTTGTAAATAATTTATGTAACTTCTTCTCATAAAAACTATAAACATTTCTATTTCATAGGAGGGCCGCGATAGAGATGACGATGACAACGATGACAATGATGATGACGATATGGTATATATACTTATAATTCTATTATATTCCTTTGACACACCTGGACACGTTAGTGGTTAAACAAAGATTGTTTCTAATATGTACACGTAGCTGAATCGATATGATCCAAAACTGACTAACACTTGGAAGAGAGTTGATTTGTAAGGAAGTGCCTTTGTTTGAACAGTATATCTCTCATTTTGATATTAGTTGTAGAGATTAGAATACTTCTTCTACATAAACAATCTGCCAGGGAAACAGCAAATGCCATATTTGACACTTGTAACGTTATTCATTACAACGATATTAAATTTGTTAACAATGAATCCGTCATTGCACATATAATGCCGTTCCTTTGGATATTACTGATAGACTTAACCATATATTATTAATGGTCACGGTCCTTCTGACCGGAAGTCGTTCATGGCGGCCAGTCTCAGCGGAAACTAGCTATTCACGCGGAAGATATTGCAGTGCACATATGAGTGCGCAGGCACAGGTGCTTTCTCTTCCCTCACTCAGATGGGACGGCAATCCTATACGGCTGGAGAGAGATCAGGCGAAGGAACAACGACTTAACGTGCTTTCCGAGGTACGGGGGTGTTACACCGCCAATTTCCAAACTCTGGGCTACTACTGAGAGTTCTAATGGAATAACCCAATAACACTTAACCATATTACTAAGTCTATGAGAGTCCATGTGTGATATCCGGTTTTGCTCTCAAGCTACCACCCCGCGATGTGCCCGGCAAAGAACCGAGCCTGTGCCGGACAAGAATAGAGGTAATCAGAGTATTTTGCCTCCTAAAGTTTTACCATCTTATACAAAACGAGTTCTTACTTTAGCCCAAGCCTTTTCCTTGTATTTTGAACTTTATTCCGACGACTAACGACTGAAAGTTCTTAATACAATAACTAACTTTGAAAGAGTCTTCAGTTGTCAATTTTGTATTCGGAACTTTACGTTTGTCGGAATAAGTTTCAAAATACAGTAACTGGTTCGAAAGTTTCGGCTTGGACTAAAGTTGGAATTCGTTATAATAGGTCGGTTCTTATCTATATGTTCATTTTTAACTGGTCCAGCTTTAACGAAATAAAATTTCACGACGGTAGGCTGTCATTGTTTCAAAAGTCATTCATCTTCTAATGCTCTTAAAAATAGCCTCTAACAAATAAATACTTTTTAATATTGTCCAGCTTCAGCGTACCTACCCAAAAACAGAATACAGAGTCCGCAATATTAACTCTTAATTAGATTAAAACTAATGGCATCGGGTGATGAATACAATAGTGCCACCGACCATCATCATACAAAACATAAAACGACCTAATTATAATAGAAACAATACATCAAAAATTAAACAGTAATTAACTCGATTATTTGACTTCACAGAAACGTGACCGTAATCGTAACGATGACAATGACGCAGACAGAAAGGACCGTCGTGACAGGAGAGCAAAACGGAACGATCGCGACCGTAGGGACTCCGATCGATCATCCAAATCACAGCAAAGTCGATCGGACAGTAACGATAACCGTTACCAGTCAAGTATGCGGGCCAATTGTGGAAAGTGTAACAGAGATGGCGCCCGAAGCAATCCTGATAGCGACAGAAATGACGATGCCAGATTTGACAACGACAGAAGAGACTCACCAAGCAGTTCAGATAACAGGCGGGATAATGACAAATCTGACAGTGACAGACTAGAAAATAATCGGCGAAACAGAGATAGGAGTAGTGCACGTAGCAAATCTAATAATGATAGAAGAATTAAGCGCGATAACCGGAACAGATACGATAACGACCGACGGGATAGTGACCGAAGCAACTCAAGAAATAGATATGACAACGATAGGAACGATGACGATAGCGACCGAAGAGACAATGATAGAAGCAACTCTCGTAACAGATTCAACAGTGACCGAAATGACAAAGACAGAAAGGACAGTGATAGAAGCTCCTCACGAAACAGATTTAGCAGCTCTGACCGTAAAGACAACGACAGGAGCAACTCCCGCAACAGATACAACAATGACCGATATGATAACGACCGAAACGAAAACGATCGAAACGACGACGACAGGTTTGATGATGACCGAAGAGATAGCAACACTAGAAGCAGCTCACGCAACCAAAACAGCAATGACCGAAATGATAACGACCGAAACGATAATGACCGAAATGACAACGACAGACGAGACAATGACAGAAGCAATTCACGCAACAATGATAACGATCGGAATGATGATGACAGGTTTGATGACGACCGACAGGATAGCGATAGGAGCAACTCACGCAACAGATACAATAATGACCGAAACGACAACGACCGAAATGATAACGACAGAAATGACGATGATGACGACAACGACAGGAAAGACAATGACAGGAGTAACTCAAACAGATACGAAAACAACAGACGAGATCGACAAGATAGATCAAATGATAGGCGAAATGATGACAGAGAAGATGATGACAGAAATGACGATGACAGACGCGATGATGACAGAAAAGATGATGACAGAAATGATGACGACAGAAACGATAACGACCGGGCAGATGAAGAGCGGGCTGATGACGACAGGAAAGATGACGACAGGAAAGATGACGACAGGAAAGATGACGACAGGAAAGATGACGACCGAGCAGATGATGACCGACAAGATGACGACCGACGAGATGACGACCGAACAGACAGTAACAGGAGATCTCGAAAGGACCAACAAGCTAAGCGACAGAGACAAGCAAGACGACTTAGACAGGCTAAGAGAGAGAGACAAGATTTTGACAGAAGGAATAGGAACGAGGACGATAGAAAGGAACAACGTAGTTCAGTCAGGAGTGATGACCGACGGGACGATGAACGACAGAATGATGACCGACAGGACGATGACCGACGCGATGTAAGTCTTATTTGTAACTTAATAAGCTTCAATGATTGACACGCTATTCTAAACAAAGATATAGTCAATAAGTAGTATTTCTTTATGAAATCATTAATTGCGAATGGAGTGTTTTCTAATAGACACTGCAACTGCAAGGACTGTTTATGAATATTTCTCACAGTTGTTCAGAATAGTGCGTCTAGACTGTATCATTCTTAATAGTATTTTCATGTAGGTATATTACTTTACTTCTAGTAGATATAAATTATTACAAATAATACATATTATTATTTGAATTATTAATTTTCTTCACGATGACTGACTTTTGATCTGCAGTTTTGACTATTGACTTCCCGAAAATGTCAATTTTACCTTACCTTTTCGACGACCTCGATTTCTAAGGTCAAAAAGTTACTTGATACGGAATTCGGAATTAAATTATTTATTTTATTCAAACAAATAATAATGGATTAAGCTCTGTTTTTTATTTTTTTTTATAACGTTTGGCTAAGGTTCATCATTAGCTAATATCTGGTGGTATTATTTGAATTTTCGTGTTCTACGGTTGTACTTTCTTTTATTTTATTGGCAAGGCAATGGCACGTAAAATTTTATCGGGGAGGCAACCGGATGGCGAGTGGTAATCTGGGTCTTAAAGTGATACCGAACCCCCCCCCCCCCCCGTACCGTCCGGATGGACCCCAAATGGGAGGGGGCGGAGATATGTGGGGGGGCAAAACATAAAAATTTTTGGACTGGCAATCTTTTTCAATTGGTTTCAATTTAAAATTGATCGTGCATTGCGTAATTGGGGGGCGGATGAAAATGCGGTAGCTTTGAAGTTTATACCCTATTTATATAGTAAAAAAATTTTATTGGTACCACTTTATGCTGTAAAAAAAATGCCATCCGATCCTGCTGGGCAGTTTCTGAGAAACAACCCTTTAAACTCGCTAAAAAACACTCAAACCGGCGGGGGCAGAGATATGGGGGGGAGCCCATATCTCTGCCCCCGCTCATTTGGGATCCATTCGAACGGTACGGAGGGGTTCGGTATCACTTCAAGACCCAGATTACCACTCGCCATCCGGTTGCCTCTCCGATAAAATTTTACGTGCCATTGCTTTAAGAGGGTGCATCCTAAAAGTTGGCAACGTCGTAAATAGCTGTCAAATATTTACCTGTTTCGATTAATTTGGAAATTATACTGTACCTATGGAAATAAGAAATATATGACTAATTAACTAACTAGAAAATGAATTGCCATTATAACATTGAATTTGATGTTGTACCCCGATTTAGGTGAAAAAAAGGCATTTGGAAAGTTTCTAAATACTTTTTTTTATATCTAAAACTAACTATGCGGTGTTACGATAATAATTATTGCATTTCATAATCAATATTCTAGTTCGCTAGTAAGCCACATTTTTTATTTCCATACAGAAATATTATCAAATTAATTAAAACAGCGAAATATTTGACATCTATTTGCGACGTTGCCATTTTTCAGAATAAACCGTTTAACTATGTTAATACCTTTTTTATTTGTCCCCTTTTATTTTAATTTTTGAAATTATTTTGTGTATAACATCAAAACTATAACTTCACTATCAAAGATGCAAATAATCAATGCATTACTTAAATATTCCCAGGACGACAAGCGCGACAGGAGTAACAGCAATGTAAGTTTCAAAGATTGATACTTTTTTAAACTTTAAACGTAGAAGAGAGTACAACAAGGATCTTTTGGCGCCTGAATGACATTGACAGGGGGACGTTGTTTTTTTTGCAAACATTTGTGGTATTGTCACAGAAATTGTATTGACAAAACAGAATGACGGCATTATAGTTAAAGCAATGGCACGTAAAATTTCATCGGAGAGGCAACCGGATGGCGATTGGGAATCTGGGTCTTGAAGTGATACCGAATCATCCCGTACCGTCCGAATGGACCCCAAATGGGTGGGGGCGGAGATATGGTGTTGGGAGGTCATAACATTTATTTTTGACGAGGCAACTGGATGGAAATGTGTTTGCTTTGAAGTTTATATCCTATTGACATAATAAAAAAAAAAAATTGCCACCCCCAACATCGTTATAATTGAAATAATGTCTTACGCGATATTTAATTCTTGCAACTCCTTACCGATGATTTTTAACTGAAAATGAGGGTCAATTTTGACAAAACCGGATTGCATTGATACACACAATTCCTTGCTTTGAATTAGAGTTTAAATTTCGAAGGTCAGGTCAAAAAAAAAAATATATGCCTTTCTAACACCATATCTCCGCCCCCGCCCATTTGGGGTCCATTCGGATGGTACGGGGGGGTTCGGTATCACTTCAAGACCCAGATTACCAATCGCCATCCGGTTGCCTCTCCGATTAAATTTTACGTGCCATTGCCTTGAATATTAATAATTCAGATTTTGGCTACGCGCACAAAAGTTCCTTGCTTCCATCTTGGTATTTATATAGAGCTACTTCTCCATTAAAATAATTGAAATTTTCAGAGTAATACCGATCGTGAGGATGATGATGATGAAGATAATGATGAAAATGCATTGAGGGTAAATATTATCAAGCCACCCTGGAATGTTCCTTCAGTCATATTTCCGTTCCCTTATGAAAATAATGATTAGAAATATTTACTTGTACAGAATGCCCAGTATATCTTGACACGCGGCTAATTAAAGAACTTCGTTAGATGACATGAAAGTTTTGCACAAAATAAGCTATTATTTATAAAATATACTGAGCAATCTTTTGTCTCTGGCCCATCATGGCTCATAATAACCACATTTCAATATCCATTGCTCCATTCGTATACAAGACGTCGATAAATTCACAATTTCTATCAATGTACATTGCAAATGTGCCAACGTGGGCCATTATGTAGCCACCCAAATCGTCCAATAAACTAGTGCGTCCAAAAAAACCGTAACTTTAGTAAAAAAACCGCTATTGTTAAATTGGAAAAAAGACTTTTGGATTACAGAGTTCACAGTTGGACATCCTCGCCCAGAGTGTGGACGAACTTTCATCAGTTAGTAATTATTTATTTTAACTACCTGTCTTATATTCTAACTTTATTCAACTATTCAATTTCATATTATGCATCTTTACAATTTTTGAAACCTATCGCATGATAATATTGTACCTAATAGTTTATGCTTGTGTGGGGCGCAAATAAATTTAGACTATCTCCTTCTGTTATTTCTTGAAGTTCCTTCGTAAGATTGTAGTAATTTTAAGCCCTCTCACCTTTAGCTAAAACCTTGGAACATAAATATGCCACAAGTTTTCACATGTTTTTGAATACTTACCAATAATAGTTGCCGTTGGATTATCTCCAGTCAATCTAAGCACGTTCTTTGTAAAACCTAGCACGTTCTTTAAACTGTCAATCTTGCATTTATTATGAAATATATTTTTCCTTGCGTTATCTGAATTTATAACTTGAAATTATGTATATAAACGTTCGTTTTTGTTCGCTTTAGAGATACGGAGGTCAAGGTGTAAGTATAATTTTTACATAAATAATTTTACGGCCACTTCATTTTAGAGATTCGAAAACTGCGCATTTGTGTGGTTTGCGTCTACAATTGCATTTTAAGTTTTTTTTTTTCGTAAATATTTCGAATAATACCACCAGATACATCTTTCTATTGATTACATCTATTTTATTTTCGCAGACTCTTAAAGTTTCTTACGTAAGCATCGCATTTTATTAAAACGCTTTTAAAATATCTGCCTTGCAAACCTTTTAATTTATTTGAGATGTTTGATTAAAAACGCGCTTTTTCTGTTTTGTTTCCAGACTCCACCAAAATTAAACAGTGTAAGCGTACGTATTTATTTTACTTATTATCGAACTTTAATTATTTTGACATTCCTAATACATTTTTAAACACAATGTTTCTTGTAAATTTTTAGCGAACTTCAGGAGTTCACGATTTGGGTGTAAGTACCTAAACAAAAACTTTCATCCTTTATGCAATAACTCGATAGCAATACTGATAAATAAGTATACACCTAATATCATTGTAATATTTCTGCTTATTATGAATTTGTATCACACTATTGTTAATATAATTAGCACGAAAATTCTTTCATAATAATTTTATTCCAGGATCTTAACTTCAAATATGTAAGTAATAGAAATCCTATTCGGCTTCCGAAAAACTATCCAATAGGACCGCCTGTCTACTACAATAGGGACCGTTTTAAACAAAATACGAAGAAACTCTCAAACTATGAAAATAATCAGCATCAACACAGTGAAGATCACTTTATAAATACAAAGGAATTCTCAAACTATGGAAATATAGATCATCAGTATATACCAAATGAACCGTAAAACATATTTATTTCTATATTAAAAATCTTTTGTTTGTATTTAGATCGCACCATATATGAAATCACTGCAGAGATACAGCGAGGTAACACGAATCAATAATTAACGTTTATAATGGTGAAAAGTTTGCAGACCAACAGCCATATTTTAGTAGAGGACCAAGTTGAGACATGAGTTCGATCTTCTCTTTACTGAGTCTCTGGGCCAGCGCCGTTAACCACCAGCCGTGATGCCGTTTCCTGCTATTTCGGGGTCCACTGTGCTATGTGTTGTTAATTTGGCCCTTGATCCTCTGACATGCAACAGATGTGACCAGCCCAATTCTTCTTTTTGTATCCTTCGTTCCATTCCATAGCTCATTGACAAATTTCAAGTGATATCTTTTGACTATCTGAGGACGTCGAAGACATGCTTGGCTCGTTTGGGGTAAACAATGAAACTATTCCATTTCATCGTTGGTAATGAAAGATTTCGGAGGATAGTCCTGGATTACTGCGACTTTTTTTGTCTTAGTGTGTCGTTTTCTTGCTCGGTTGTTCTTCGCCTTCTCGTCTTACTTCTACTAGGCCTATGGTGTTCCAGCTAATACCCTACAAGACTTCTTCGGTTGGTAAAGTATATGCATTAAAATGTAAGATTTTAATTTATCGGTATCGTTTTCGCTAGCTGGGGTTGTTGGGCAGTAGACCAATCCACGACTACAATGTAAGTAAATTTTTCTTAATGTGCAAATCCACTTCATATTTATTGATATTTAACTGATCTTATCATCAATCTTATCATCGATCGTTTTTGATATTCATTGATAGAATATTAATTTAATTAAAGACGTCTTGTACACGAATGGAGCAATGAACATTGAAAAGTCGCTAATTTTATTACTTTTACGCAGGATCTTGCGGGTAACTGTTATAATATTTCCATGTACCTACATAGTAAGTTATGTAAGTTTAATTTTGAAAGGAAACTTCTAAATTACAGTGTTATTTTTCTCCTTATTTAGAGTGACCGATCGTCGCCATACAGACTCAACTCACCAAACGTCGTAAGTTGAAAGTTATACTTAAAATTTAAAGACTATGCAAAACCAATAAATTCAGGGACTTACTTTACGTCGCTCCTACCAAACGAGTATTATAAACTTTGACCTGTAGCTAAATTTGCGGCGTCGTACGTAAAAGTATGCCAAATCCTGCTGCTTATGGTGTCGTTGCAAAGGTCGTATTACCTACCCTTTATAAGGATTTCATGTCCGGCAACCTAATTGAGTACGAACTTTCAATCACTATTCGAGAGTTTTGAAGCATATTGCTAAACCATTGCTTTATAGGTTTGAAAATCAACGTAAATAATGCAATGAACGTGAGTGATCTGCAAAAAGAAACCCATTGCAATCAATTGTCATTTTATGTGTGTTACGCTACGCAATTACCCAACTACAATGCAGCTATTATTGCGATGTACCTACTGCTGACGCATTACTGCCAAACGGTTGAGTAAAACCTACACGCTCACAAACGAAGGCTTACCGATTACAAAATAGCGCAGCTCGATGCTGCACGCCACACTCAATTGCCCTGCTAGATAAAGTCATTAATGACAGTGACTAATTTGAGCAAAGTCTGCTTTGTCAAAGGACGAAACATGATGACTAACAATTCAACCACTGAATTTATATTATATTGTTATGTTTCTTTTTAGTTTTTACCCCTCAATTACAATAACTTAAACCAGAATAGGAATGTGAGTATCCAAAATAATTAATAACCGAACTGGTGCTCTTTTAACTGTTTTTCGGTTGTATGGTTTACACTCTTTTAAAAAATACTTACATTTTACTTCCTCCCTTCAAATTCAAGCTTACAAAGCTGTTTTCTTCTTCGTGTTAGTGCATCCTTCACTTTTTTAAACCATGACCGAGCTACTAATGGTTTTAATTGATTTTTCTTTCAATTTCCAAGTACCTATATTTTGTTCCTTTGTATACTTGTACATATACCCCCTTACTAATAAACGTTGTATATCGCCTGTATAGTTACACAACGCTTTGTCTTCTTCTTTCGAATGTCAAATTACTGACGACTGAAAGAGAGAAATCGGTGTGTAGCTATACAGGCGATATACAACGTTTATTAGTAAGGGGGTTAATTTATATATTTTAGTGTCAGATGTATATTATATTAAAAGATGTTTTTAATGAAATAAATCAAAGTAGTAAGAAATGAATACCTACTAATCCTCAAAAAAAATCTAGTTGTGTATTTTAAAATATTGATAACTCACAGGCTTATTTTAAATAGACATATTTTTTCTCTACTTGATCAACCAAAGCAGCCTTTGTATCTTTATAGTGGCCCGCGTGATATTTAATTAATTTATTTTATTTTACAGAGACAGTCGCGCTATCTCCGTGAAAATGACGATGATCAAAAAAAATAAAGCACTCCAAAATCTCAATAAATGTACTATTTACGACCACTTGCTACTCACAGACGGACATGATATGGAAATTTGCTTATTTTTGTTAAAGCATTGAATCAATTTATTAATAAAGAGCATAGCTGCAGCAAAACAGTGTTTTTTGTTTTTATTTGTAGTTTTTTTTACCATGGTTTAACTTTACAACTACTCATACTTAAAAAAAAAAAATTTAACGTAGGTACACGTGGGTGATGAACCACCCCCTCACTACTACTAAGTACATAAAGAAGCTGACAAGTTGACTGTACACATCTATCAGACACATTTAACAAAAAAAAAAAAATGGGACAATAATACAATATTAGGTTATGTAGAAAGTTATTATTTCTTACACGCTATTACCAGCAGGCGTAGCATGAGCACCGCTTTGTCGACGGAAGAGAAGACAAAAATGACGTTCCGTGTAGACAGTACGACGGCAGCAAAGTAGAAAGAGGCAACTGCACTTTTTACGAAATTCACTCTTTAATATAATTCGACTCAGAATTCTTTGTTTTGTCATAGGATGTTTTTACTGTTTGATTGTCAATTTTTACTGATATTAAGTCACGTTAAACACAATACGTACAGCTTTTTTTTTCAGTGTGTCGAAGTACCGTGTTTTGGAACAAATAACATTACAGTAATATTGGCCTTAACCATTTCCTTGGTAATATTAACTAAATGATGTAAAATAGGAGAAGATAGCTTTCTTCTTCTATTAGTTATCACAGTTTTGCATTTAAAACGCTGTTCTGTAAATTATGATTTTGCAGATAACCCTGTATACTTTGTGACCGTCTAGTAGAATATTTTACTACCATAGACAACTGTCAGTCGTCAGAGTGATTTTGACAATTTGGTATAGAAAACTTTCTTCTGAAATAGTCTACATATAAAATGACCTAGACAAAGATAGTTAGAAACGAAAGACAAAGTGACAGATTGAAGAAAGATTTCTACGGTGCAATGTCAAAAATGAAGAAAGGAAATGTCACTTTGTATAGAAACAGCTGTGTCTACTCTTCGTAGACATAGAAAGCGCATGCTACGCGTGCAGATGGCTACAGCATTAGAAAAGATTACAAAAGATTTAAAACATCATTCTGTCTCTGTCAACTTCAAACAATGAGGACAAAAACTGCCACTTGCTCACTTCAGATGTCGCTACTATCACTAGTCCAGGAACTTGACAGATGGCTGTCACTATACATAAATTTTTTGTATCGCTCTTGTTCAATTGAAGCGTAATAATAACGCATAATTTATTATTCTGCTCTGTTGCTCAGCTTTTGAAACTTACCAAGGCGTCAATCGTTTAGATTTAGTTTTAGTTTATTTAGTTTTCTATGTAATTTATTTAGCGAAAATAATGGTACTTTAAAAAAATACCTACTCATAGTTCAAATTTAAATTCAAATTCTAGTCATTTATTCAAATTATGCTGAGCCTGAGAATCAGCACTTATCGAACGTCAAAATCACGACAGTCCAGCCCATTTTGCAATAAAACTCATTAAAAAAACATTGTAATGAGTAGTTTATGTCAAAAATATATTGAAATAAATTGACTTTTATGGTTAAATAAAATAAAAAAATAAGTTTTAAATTTACTTATATAAATTCCTATAACCTGTCAATAAGTAAGCCAATTCTAGAACATTATTTGGAAGTAGTTTTTATGAACGTACACGAACATTTTGTTGTTGTTCATATACAGAGGGGAAGTGTTCGTAAGGCTTCTCCAGTCATATATACTCAAAGGTCAAAAAGAAAGAAAATCTTGTGCAAAAAATTTTGTGCTCGCTTCGCTCGCTCTTGCATCATATTTATGTTATCCTTAACGGCCCCATTTAAGTCGTTTAAAGATTGTGAGTAGCGGGAAGAGCTACAGGGCTTTATTGAAATTGATAATATTAGACATTTCATCAATTTGAATTCTGACTTAGAATGTCTAAGACCGTAATTTTTTTTTGTTAATTATGTACCGAAAAAAACTCAAAAATGTTGTTTTTAAAATAACAATAAATAATACTTTTTTATTTAAAAATTCTTTTTTTAACCCTCTCTGAAATTAATGATTCTTGGTACAAGTAGGAACAATAGACTTGAAACAAACAAAAAACACAGATCGATGTGTAGAAAAAGATAACTGTACCTATTGGCCTGAAATAAAGTATGATACAACCTTTTTAGGAATAATTTGAATAAAAAAGGGCTATTCAAATAATTAAACCTATAGTGATACCTACTATTCCCAAAGTTATTATGAACCATTCGTAAGCTAAAACCCCCGAGGATCAATGGAAAAAGCTCTACAAATAAATTGAATCCAAAAACCGTACTTTACTATATAGCACAGCTCCTCACTAGTGCTTGAGAATAAGAAAATGAAGTTGACAGTTTGAGCCTATACACACCCGTCTCGTTCACCTGCAAATAATAGAAAGAGCTAACGAAACACATTGGCAATGCTAAAGATTTACACATTAAAAATTTTCAAGTAAATGACAAGAGAAGTGTTTGGTTTAGCCGTCGAGAATATAAAACAATTAATTGAACAAAATTAAATCATTAAAATGAGTAAAACGTCTACGAGTATAAGTCAGAAAGCATATTTGCAAAAATATCTCGGTGGACCGTCAGGAGACAAAAAGAAAAAGAAGAAAAAGGCCGTCAAAGGCACTGGGTATGTCAAACTAATTTACTTTAAAGATTTTCTTTAAAAAACCTACAAAGTTCATTGTTTAGTATAAGTTTAGTATAGATTCCTAGCATAATCTAACAAAATAAATTTTTATTAAGTGCAATAAAATTGGATTTGCAAAAATGTTTCCCTCTACTATGGCTTTACATAAAATATAGGTTAGTTTGAATTCGAAGGTGATGAAATTAGCATCTCACTCACTAAATGGTGGACATAACATAACATCATGCATGTACATATTCCTCTAAAAAGTAGGCAGAGGTTTCATCATCATCATTTCAGCCGAAAGACGTCCACTGCTCGACATAGGCCTCCCCAAAGCATCGGCAGAAGTTTATAGCAAACGATTGCACTATTATGAGTCATAAAATGTAATAGAGGGGAGCCTCACGCTTGTAATTCCCGTAGGGTTAGCCAGAGGTGTACCTATAGACCCTATAGTACACCCACATTTTGCCAGTAACATTTAAGTCCCATGTAATAGCGGGCGAGCCTATTATCAACAACCGGGCAGAAATCCATACTCCGAGCTGCTACAGAGAAATTCCAGATGGAATAACCTAATACTTCACTGAATTATTGAGAAATCCTATTGAAAAAAACCTATTAATATTACCTACATGCGGATTGTTCCTCAGCATTCATACTTGCATCCATTAGACCAATAAGATTCATACATAGCCTATAATGTTATTTATTTATTAAACACTTAATTGAAGACCACAATAAACAAGATGGACAAACATATTTGTTCCCACTGATCAGGCCTCCTCTCCATCTCTCTATATTATAATTCTAATACTGACATTGACACACTTAGAACATATGAGCAAAGTGTTTATATTATTATATGAGACTAATAAAGTGGAATGGAGTTGTGTAAAGTACCTACAATCAACACTATTCTAAGTTTTAAAATAATTATCATGTAAAAAAATATAAAATATATTAAAATTGCTTATTAGTCTTAGGACCACTTGCGCGTTAATAGCTAACTCGGAGTTAACAGCTAACTCCGAGTTAATCCAATAATTCTCTTTGGATTAACCGTCAGTTAGCTGCTAACTCTGAGTTATTTAGCTAACCTATGTACGCGCAAGTGGGCTTTAGAGGCTAGATTGTACTTAATTATAAAGAACTTTGTTGTTTTTGATAAACAATAAAAAAATAATACTTGTTTTATATACTCTGAATGTTACTTTCATTTCAGATTAAAAATAATAGATGATGACATTGACCTATCAAAGCTTCGTACCCTGGATGGCGATGAGCTGGATGTATTTGACCAGGGTGAGGATGCCCCACAGATAGCTGGTATCATTGATGATAGGCCGGAGGAAGTGAAGAAAGCGGAGCAGTTCAGTTCTAGCTCTAAATGGAAGATCATTAATCAGGTTAGTTACACTAAATATATAAGTAATAGATTCTTCTGAAATTCAGTGAGGATATTATACTGAATAAGTTTAAAGCTGTCATTAAATGCTAATCTTCCATTAACTTGCTGCAGAAAGCAACATCAGACTCGGTTTTAATGATAATTAGAAGAAATTAATGAAATCATTAGCGTTAATAATCCATTATGTAATGTTTGTCTTTGTGCGTGTTAGTCTGTTCCAAAAGTACCTGAAGAAAGTGTATACCAACCTGTTTTAAGTTAAATTCTAACACAATCACTCACTAAAGGGAATTAGTAATACATTCATAAATATCTCACCACTTTTTCCAATAATTGTTGTATGAATAGGCTTAGTTGTTATTGAAAAATCATCAACAAAATTTTTGTGGTTATAAAAACACATCTTGTAATGTGATTTAAAATTCGAATATCGAGTTTTAAGGGACTTATTACACGGATGCTTTCTGCGTCCTATCCGGTCAACTCAAACATTTATGTTAAGTTATGTTTGATTTGACTGGACCGTAGGACGCAGAACGAATCCAGAGTGACAAGTTCCTGAGTATTGAAATAATCAAATCCATGCACTCAATTTGTAAGTGGCACTACAAATTGGCATCCACAGGTACTTTTCTGATCTGTTTGTTTCCATTTTATCAGAACATTTTGGAACAATCAATTATCAGATACATAGATACCAAGTATTATTTGAGTTCAGTACCTACTTATAAAATTAAAATATCTAGGTAGCTGCATTTTGTCTGATCATAAGCCATTAAGGCTGTCTTCATTTTATAGATAATTGGACAGATTATAAATGTCACCACATAGCTGTTATTAAAGAAATACTTTTGAATATTTGTTGTACATTCTTCACTAACTCTATAACCAGTTCTCAACAGCTTTTCTCATAACATCATAAATAATAGTCAGTTGTGTGTATGAGTGTAAGCGAGTCATATAAAAAATATGCCAATAAACCTTACCTTGATTATAAGAATATTGATTTCACCTTTCAGGACAGTGAATTAAATGCTGTTCAAAGAAAAGTAGAAAATAACCAAAATTGTATTCACAGGATGATGGGTTCAACAGTAAATTAGAAATTGAAGAAATTAAAAGTGACATAAAACAGTCTGAGAAAGAGAATGAACAGATCTTTGGCAAAATGTACAGTGATTCAGAAGATGAGGAGAAAAATGATTCCGATCTCTCTCCTCCTAGAAAACAGGATTCTGATGACAAAGTAAAGGCTTCTAAATCTTCCAAAAAACATAACAGTGATAGTGATGTTAGTCCTCCCAGAAAAAGGGATGTTAGGTCTCCTAACAGAAAAAATGATGATAGATCCAAAAGAAACCATAATGATAGATCTCCTAATGATAGACGTGATAATTCAGCTAAAAGAAGGGATGACAGATCTCCTAATGATAGACGTGATAATTCAGCTAAAAGAAGGGATGACAGATCTCCTAATGAAAGACATGATAATTCTGCTAAAAGAAGGAATGACAGATCTCCTAATGAAAGACATGATAATGCAGCTAAAAGAAGGGATGACAGATCTTCTAATGTAAGACATGATAATACCAAGAGAAGGGATGATAGATCTCCTAATGAAAGGCATGATATTTCCGCTAAGAGAAGGGATGATAGGTTTCCTAAAAAGAAGAGTGATGATACAAGGAAAACTTATGATAAGTCTCCTAAAAGAAGGGATGACAGATCTCCTAACGAAAGGCAAGATAAATCTACTAAACGAAGGGATGACATATCTCCTAACGAAAGACAATATAAATCTACTAAACCAAGGGATGACAGATCTCCTATTGACAGATATGACAAACCTATTAAGAGAAGTGATGAAAAACGGAAAAATGATGACAAATCTCCTAAGAGGAAAAGTGAAGACAAATCTCCTAAAAGAAAAACTGACAGATCGCCTAAAAGGAAAAATGGTGATAAATCCCCAAATAGAAGGAATGATGACAGATCTCCAATAATAGAAAAAAGCAGAAATGAAAGGAATGAACCACCTAAACCTAGAGAAAGACCTAGAGTGCGCAAACCTAGCCGATGGGGAGATTTCGGCCCAGAAGACCCTGCTACCTTGCAGCCTTCAACATCAGAACATTCCCCTAAAACAGAAGCAGGCAATGCATCGCCTGCCAGAAAGACCAGAGCAGAATCATCACCACGTAAATCCAAAAATTACGACTCAGATGTATCTCCTCCAAGAAAATCTAAAAAGAACTATGATTCAGATCAATCTCCACCTAGAAAATCAAAGAAAAGTCATGATTCTCCCCCTCGAAAATCGAAAAAGAATCAAGGTTCAGACGCATCGCCTCCAAGGAAATCTAAAGCAGATAGCAGGAGGCGGAACGATTCGCCAGAATTCTTGTCTCCATCTAAAAAGCAGAGGCACTCTCCTCAAAGACAGGGTCACAAAGATATGCATGAAAGGTACCAGAGCAATCCAAGCCATGAAAAACCTCGCAAACAAAGACATTCCTCAGATTCTGATCTTTCTCCACCCAGAAAAAACAGGAGAGACAAATCAGTCTCCCCACCAAGAAAGAACAGAAAACCTCCAGACAATAATAAAAGAAAGTTCAACAGTGACTCTGACCAATCTCCTCCTAGGAGGGAAAGAGACAGGGATACATCAGAAAGAGATAGAAGTAAAAGAGGCAATGATAGTCCGCCGCCGTCGAACAAAAGAATGGCGAAGACTTTGGAAGGCAAGATGGCTGGTTTGCAAGACGCAAGGCAGTTGAGACAAGAGAATGAGAGTTTTAGGAAAAGGGAGGAAGAAGTATTTAATAAGATGACTGATGAAGTTTCTGGGAGGAATGCTCAAGTTGTTTCGAGGAAAAGTGAGTAAAAATCTTCCAAAAATAATGTTCTTTTTTCTTCTGATATAATAATATTTTAAAAAATATATATTTTTGCAGGCAAAAGAGAAACGTCGGAAGAAAGGCTAAAGCTAAAAGAAAAGGCGGAGCGACAGAAGGAATTAGATGAAAAATACAAGAAATGGACTAAAGGGTGAGTCACTTAATATATTTTGTCAATAAATCAGGCATTGGCACGATTTATTCCCTTGACGTCGAGTCCCGCCACGTTGATAACTCCCAGTTTCTGAAAGGCTAACTATTCTATTGTATATAATCTAGTGTAAAGTTATTTGATTGGCATTTTGTTCGGCACACATCTACAAACGGCCAAACTTATCAATACTAATAGAGTTCAAAATGGCGACAGACAGAAGAGTGCTACTAATCGCATCACGGGACCAGGTATAACCTTTAAAAAAAACAGGAGCGTAACACCTGGTATGTTATGGGCATACAGTATTATGAGTTAGAACTCATAAATACTGAATGAGAAAGAACTCATAAATACTGAATGAGTAAGAACTCATAAATACTGAATGAGTAAGAACTCATAAATACTGAATGAGTAAAAACTCATAAATACTGAATGAGTAAGAACTCATAAATACTGAATGAGTAAGAACTCATAAATACTGAATGAGTAAGAACTCATAAATACTGAATGAGTAAGTTGCATTAATGCGTATACGCTTTGCATATTTTATTGCAAAATTCTAAACTTGTGAAATCTTTATACAGACTTGATTTTCGGCAAATAATGACCAGATTTCGTAACTTCGCCCAAAAATTTGTCGATTTTCGGTTCATACCTCTAGAAAACTTCTATTTCGGTAGTACTATCGATTACATAAGAAATAAGTAAAAATAGTAGAAAACTGACGAAATATATCGTTGCTAGAATACGTTTTGACAAGAAACAATTCAAGAAGATGCAAGGTGTCCTCTGCATGATTCCAGAGTAACAAGAAGAAGAATTTGTATCGATTTACGTAAGTGGCAAGATAGATGTAGTCGTTTTTTTTTTGTTGACAGCATAGTCTCTTAAAATCGATAGTATTTCTGAAATGGACTCACGGCGAAATCATGTGAACATTAATTTTCGGTGAAACTGCAATTCTTTTGTGTACTACAATATTTAATTTATCCGTACATCAGGGGCCCTCTTGGGCCCCGAAGCACGGGACATTTTTGGACAAGTTCATACAAAATGTATGGAAGCCAGTGGCGTAGCTACTAAGGTGCGAAGTGGGCCCACGGTGTTAGGGGCCCGCTCAGTGTCTGACCTGGGAGGTCTACTAAGTCAATAAGGCCCCAGCCTAGAGCCGCAGTGAGCGAAAAGGTTTTAGAATAATGTGTCTAAGAAGGTCTAAGAAGGAAGACCACAGTGATCCAATAAGGCGTGGGCCCCCCCCAAATATGTATGGTCAAAAGAAGATCTAACCAATCCGAGTCGGGATGCAAAGTGTTTTAGCTGTAATACATATTCTGTAATCCTAATTTTTCTTTTAATATTTTTTTTCTTCTTTTTATTTACAGTATAAAACAGCTTGAAGACCAAGAGGCTCGCGTTCAGGAGTTCATTCACGAGTCATCAAAGCCTTTAGCTCGATTCAAAGACGACCGCGACCTTGAAGATAACCTGCGACAGGTGGAGCGAGCGGGAGATCCCATGTTGAAGTATATGAGGGACAGGAAACGTGAGAGGGGGGAGTTGGGACCAGGTTGGTAATCTATACAAATTGTGTGCAATCAATAAAATTGAAGTGTCTGTTTGTTATGTCAAAATAACAGGTTTTTTTAAAATGCATAATAAATGAATGTATGTTTCAAAACGATGAAGGAGAACATCGTGAGGAAACCGGCATGTCTTAGAACCAAAAAGTTCGAAGACATGTGACATCTACCAACCCGCACTGGGCCCGCGTGGTAGATTATTGCCCAGTCCCTCTCACAGAGAGGAGGCCTGTGTCCCAGCAGTGGGAACATTAATAGGCTGATGATCATGATATACGGTGATTACAAAAAAATATATGTTTTAAATGTTGTCTTTCTGTCTGTCTGTTTGTTCCGGCTAATCTCCGAAACGGCTGGACCGATTTTGACTGGACTTTCACTGACAGATAGCTGATGTTAGGAGTAACTTGGGCTACTTGTATATTAGAAAAAGAATTAGTGTTTACGCGGACAGCAGCTTGTTATTCATATTCTACTATCTATTCGCCAAGACTTTTGTCTGTCGCGGTCATAAAACGGGCGAGTAGAACGGTGAATATTTGTACGGTATTTAAAAAATCTATACTTAGTCCCTTGTCATCACGCTTCCACGTTTTTTGACCGCAATTGCAGCGAATGAGTATAGTCAAGTATAGTGGTGATTGGAGTCAGACCAAGCAGTAAACTAGTTAACGGCTGGATCCTGAACAAACTAAAAAAATATGAACTAGGACAATTTATTTTGAATCAGACTGAAATTCAATTACTGGGCTGTCAGACAAGCCTAGCCAAGGAACGCGTGTAAAGCCACGTATTCATTAGTAAACATTTGTTAATAAACACTGTTAATAAACTGTTCTAAACAATGTTTCATAAAGCCCCGTATTCATTAAGCCACGTAGGTATTCATTAGTAAACATTTGTTAATAAGCACTGTTTATAAACTGTTCGTAAACAATTTTTCATAATGTTTCATCATCTCTGTAAACAGTTCATAAACATAGGTGATGAAACATTGTTTATGATACGTGTTGCCGTGCTCCCCACTACGAGTGGAGAGCAAGACGAAACATCTAGTTTATCTAGTTTATAAACAAAAGTCAACAGGTGTGGACGTCGGCCAAGTTTCAGAAACATGTGTTTATTGTAAACTTGATTAACGCTAGTCATAAACAGTTTATCAACAAATGTTTACTAATGAATACGTGGCTTTAGGCAACATTTGTTAATAAACTGTTTATGACGTGTTTATTAACAAGTTTACCGTAAACACTGTTTCTGACGCGCAAAACACGTCCACACCTGTTGACTTTTGTTTATAAACTAGATGTTTCGTCTTGCTCTCCACTCGTAGTGGGGAGCACGGCAACACGTATCATAAACAATGTTTCATCACCGATGTTTATGAACTGTTTATAAACTGTTTACAGAGATGATGAAACATTATGGAACATTGTTTATGAACAGTTTATAAACAGTGTTTATTAACAAATGTTTACTAATGAATACGTTATTACCTAATTTTCGGCTCTAGCCATCCTGTTATGGTCAATATGATAATCTTGTTTGCCCTTACATCCACAGAAAAACCTATATACAAAGGACAATTCCCACCAAACCGCTTCAACATACGTCCCGGCTACCGCTGGGACGGAGTGGACCGTTCCAACGGCTATGAGAAGAAATACTTCGACCAACAGAGCAAAAATAAGGCGCAGGAAGAAGAGGCTTATAAGTGGAGCACTGAAGACTTGTAATATGCATTCTATATACACAGGTATAAAGATGAAATTAGTGTGACAGGACTTACGATGTTGTGTAGAGAATTACGTAATTATGTTTGTAAAAGATTGTAAATATTTTTTTATAGCATTAAAGTTATTAGTCAACGTGAATTTGTTTTGCTAAATTAATAATAAAACAAAACTGAAAAATGAAACCATCAAAAATATTTTTATAATTTATTTGATAAGTAAGAAAACTTGTAAATCAGAGGAGTAACTACAGATAACTGTAAAAATAATAAATAAAATTACTATTTGCTTATTAGTAATGTCAATGCTAAATACATATTGCTATAATTTACGTGAAGGCCTCTTGTATAAAAATAAATTACAAATATTTAAAGGGCGTGACAAATATTAATTTTAATAGGAAAACTGAAACTATGAAAAACATAGTTGTTTAGAGATATCAAAATTTTATATCTTGAGACATTCATGGCTGCAGTTTGGTACGATACACAATGGATAGTTTTGACAGCATTGGGCTTTTATTTTATGAGTTATTGATTAACAAACATACAAACGTTCACAATTATAATATTCGTAAGACTCATAATTTTTGTACCAACCAACATTACACAAACAAAAACACTAAATATATTCAAATGCGAAACTCATAAACAATACATGCATATTATACTTTGTTACTAGTGCAAAAAATATTGAGATAAATCATTTTGCGGACATCGCATGAGATGACCACAAAAAATAATGTGCTTTCATACATGATAGTAAATTATACTAAAATAACAAAAACATTCGATTTTCTATAGATTTCAATCTGGTTTTGCCAAAAATTTAAATCTTTAGATTTGCCCAAATCGTAGTTGAGTCACGCAAAAAAGTGTCCATACTGAGAAGAGTGAGCTCACACATTAATAAATAGCGTTACCTTGACAATCAAGTCAAGTTACTGAGTGATTTTGTGTCAAAACGAAACAGAAACGTGACAATAGTTTGAGGCGGTATGACGAATCTAACGATTTAAATCTTTGGGTTTTGCTATTCTCTATTTGACTACATCTAGTCTAGACATTTGTAACATATCAAAGCCTTGATTTCAAGCAGTAATTCTTTTGGCGAGGTATATAATAGTACCAGAACGGTACTTTTTAAAAATTTTCTTTCCTTTTGAAAATTTTTCTGATAACTTCGCGAAAAATTTAAATATTTAGTAAGTGAGAAAAATAACTATTCCTTCGCGAAGCTATTTCTTATAAACTTGCTACATTCAGTCATATTATGATTTAGTTCTTTTACATAAAAATCTATTATTATCATTCGGACATTCGTATTATTTTATTCTATTATTATTATCTGTAAAGCCGGGAATTCGCGACCTCAAAGAACGATCCAGTGACGACATACCTAAATATAATGTTAGTACTTTATCACAAAATATTATACAATATGGAGACGACAATACGACAATAAATGAAAACACTGGAAATACTAATGCTTAAGGTGAAAGCGTCAGGGTAGCCCGCGAAATTCAAATTTTCTTACGTTTTTGCAATTTGCAGGTCAGTATCAGGTTGTATGTTGATCTAAATATTATTTGCGACCGTATCAAATGTTTATTTATAAAATTATAATCATAGAAATCATCAATACAACTCTATAAGTTCATGTAATCCCGTTGAATGACTATTTCATGAAATCATGACATTTGGGGATTATGCTAACCTAAGGAGTTGTATTGCTGATTCTAATGATTATAATTCTGTAAACCCATATTGGTTACGCTCGCAAATCATATTTTAATCAAGATACAACCTGACACTGACCTGCAAATTGCAAAAAACCTAAGAAAATTTGAATTTCGCGGGTTACCTTGGCGCAGTATTTTGGAACAACTAAATAAAAAAAACGGATTTTTCTAAAATTTCTCTCAAAACGGTGAAGGAAAACATAGTGAGGAAACCGGCATGTCTTAGAACCGAAAATTCGAAGACATGTGACATCTACCAACCCGCACTGGGCCCGCGTGGTGGATTACGGCCCACTCCCTCTCACCGAGAGGAGGCCTGTGTCCCAGCAGTGGGAACATTAATAGGCTGATGATGATGATGATGATTTTTCTAACAAACTAAATAGTAGTGATGGGCCGACTATGGATTTCTAAACTATTGGATATACAGGGTGTCGTGGACATCGACGCGAAGCCTGGTACCATGGATTCTGAACCCCCCCTACGTTAAAATTGTTAGTCGGTTATTAAAAAAAAAAAAAACAGCTGTTTCATAGAAAAGTGCAATACCTACGCGGTCAAAATGTATGGATCAGCTGTTTTTAAAATTATCGACGAAAAATTTCAACGCAGAGGGGTTTGGAATCATGTACTAAATCCATGGTACCAGGCTTCACGTCGATGCCTGACACCCTGTATATAATTGAATTTTTGTATGCAGACTTGGAACGCAGCTGTGCATTTTCTTGACGCGCTGGGATACTCGCTCAAAGCGCTCTGTTGGATATTCAACTCTCGGCGCTAAGCAGAGCGTCGAAAATCCAATACGCGAAAAAAATCGCCACGATTTTATTACGTCTGTGCGAACGTCGCGTCGGCTAGTACGGAGCGAAGCGGAGTGGGGCGCGTCTTCGTGGATGGCACTATTTATATATTTATTATACCAACCCACAGACCACGGAGAAGCCTCAGCAGCTGCTGCTAGTCGCCATTGTCAATACTTTCCATACTTGCAAATGACATACTGAAACTCCTCGGCTTTGAATGGGCTCCGTGACAGAATTAGGTAAGTGCTCTACGCACTTTCGGCGCTACAAATTTTATAAGCATTGCCATCTCTAGACTCTGCCAGCGGTATGACTTCGTGCTTTGTGTTATCAAGTTCTGCCTCTTCTAAAGAAAAATCAATCTGCCTAGCCTTTACCCAACTATCTTGGGGTCGGCTTTCAGTCTAACCGGATGCAGCTGAATACCAGTATTTTACATGGAGCGACTGCCTATCTGACCTCCACAACCCAGTAACTGGGTATATGTAATACGATACCCCTTGGTAAGACTGGTGTCAGACTTGTAACGACTGTCAAAGATCCACGAATGACAGCCGGGACCAACTGCTTAACGTGCTTTCCGAAGCACGGAGGAGTCTCGGTATGTAAAGATGGTCCCCCATCCACTGACCAACCCCGGCAAGCGTAGCTTAACCTGATGGATCGACCCGTGCGGCTTGTTATTACTTAGCCACGAGCTCCTCCTTCTAAAGAAAAATATTATACAATAAATTGTAAGGGTTTCCCACTTCTGTAAGTGAGGTGCTTTAAGAAATAGTTGAACGCTGAATTTATAGCCATTGGATGTCCTTTGAGATCATTAATAAGCTCGAATGGAAGTCAGTGGAAGATATCGTAAAACAGTAGGTACTTAATAATATTTTAACTAAGTGCTAGGTAAAAACAATATCTTGTGGGATCGTTACTCAAAAATCAAGTGTTTAACTAAACTGCAATATTTTTATCATAGTGCTGTTGAAAAAGTTTAACAAATTTGAGATTTAAACAACAATTATTGACCACCACAGCTACTTACTGTATTGTCTGTTAAATTTGCAATAAGCCTAGTAAGAATTTGATTGCAAAACTGCAATCTTTAATTTTGTTTTTAGTAGTAATAATTTCAACCGATACCGGTTACATAAAAGACACCACATTACAAAATGCGATCAAAATAAGAATAGGACTGACTGCGCTATTTTGTTACGTTTTAGCTATTCTACTGTCATACTCGTACTAACTCCAATAAGTGCGGTTTTATCATTTCTTACGAGGTCGACGTCACGGCATAATGATAAAACAGGGAAATAAAATGTACGGAAATACAGGGTATTATAACACAGGGAAATAAAATGTATGGCAATACAGGGTGGTATTTTTGAGATGGGGCAGCAAGGACAGGTACCTTATCCGTTGTAGCTACAGGAAAGCGGACTTTTTGAGACATTTTGATCTGCATTCACAGATTTTGAAAAAAAATTAGTCATTAAGAAAATGGACAGTTTTCACAAAAACTTTTTCTGATGCCAATCGATCCTGTTTCATATAAGGATCTAAAATTTCTATTGGACCAACTGAGGTTTGAGTACTAGAAAAACCAGAAAAACTTTTCTCATACATTTTGTAGCCAATGAGAATCCAACTTTGTTTTTATGGTGGATAGATTAACCGCTACAATGACGGCTGGCCGAACAAAACAAAAAAAAAAACATACGTCATAATTTTATTGCGACATCGCCGTGGCGTCTGTTAGCGCTCTTACGGAGTTTAAATAAAATAAAAAGTCAGCTTGCACTGGTTTCGTTAACGTTGACGTGCGGCCTACTGTACATTAGTACAATCTCGAGGATCAATGCTATTCATATTTTGATCTCAGTATACTTATTTTAATGCACTCTACTGTTACAACCTGCTGTTACTATTATTATTAATAATTATCTGCTTTATACCGGATCATATTAAATTCAACTAATTTAATTTGGCCCTGCATAATTTTTATATTTGCTAATCAATCTATAGGTCGCTCGCCATTTGATATATTTAACGTAATTTTGCTAGAAACAGTATTAAATATAAATATATATTAATATTTAAGCGATGGTTTTTGCATCGATATCTACTAAAACGAGTTTTTAGATGTGAAAATTTATACATTTATGTTCTGCGCAGGCTGGCGGACCGGTGGATTTTAAATTTATCAATTGATTTTAATACTTATCAAATCGAAATAAAGTATATATTTCAATGCTCGGTGCTCGACCTTGGAGCAGCGCAGTGTTCACTGGAGCAAGTATTTTAAAATCCTCTGCCGTCCCGTCCGCCAGTCTGCGCAGGCCATTAAAGTCATATAAACTAATGTTGCGGCAAAGAGAGGCTTTTGCCCAGCAGTGGGTCAAGTGGGACTGTGTATAATGATGACGAAACGAGTATTAAGTAACCAGGTTTTGCCTGCAGCTTCGCCCGCGTGGATATCAGAAAATATCCCACGGGAACGTATTACCGGGATTTAGGGCGAATTTCACCAATGAAACTGAACGCGATGAGCAAATAACTACGTTTAAGGGCTGTGGGGTTGCGGGAAAGTCCTACAGGGTTACCGCGGCCCCTGGCAACGTACAGGCAACTGAAAGAACACGGGTGGTTTTAGTTACTGAGTCTGGCACGCCCTCCCGCTCCGCCCAAAGCGGGAGAAGTTATTTGATAATTTCCCACTCAAAAAAAGAGCTGTCAGTGTCATAGTGTGCTGGTCGCGCTGTGTCAGTGGTGAAATTCATACTAAAAGTATTCTGTGTTAATCCAGGTTATAAACTATTTGTGTGCCAAACATACAAATTCGTTCAGTTTTTGCGTGATTGAGTAACAAACATACAAATTTTGACAATTATGATTTATTTATTAATTTAATTTAATATTAGAGTAGGATGAAATATAAAGACACAATTAATTGATCCAAACGCATATTACAATATATTTCAATGAAAGAAATCGCTAGCTTACTACATATTAATAGTATAAAATAAATCTTTTTGTATACTAGATACAAATAAAATACAAATGATAAAATAACATACTTATACTATACATAATATCATTTTTTACTAGCATTTTCTATAAAATAATATATTGTAGATATTGTTCCTCCAGTAAAAAGGGAGAAGCCTCTAGCCTGCTGACAGATGATATATTATAGTCTGGAATCTGTATACAGTTATACATACTCTACGAGCTACCACAAATCACTAAAAAACATTTAAGAACGTGCATTCTGAAAATTGGCAACGTCGCAAATAGCTGTCACATATTGATTAATTTGTTAATATTACTGTATGGGAATAAGAAATGTGGCTAACTAGCGAACAAGAATATTAATAATGAATGCACATTTTAACACAATGTATTGCTGTAATCTTTTGATTACGCAAAAAACGAAAAAATACCGTGTCCAATATTTTTTAATAATCTACAATCTTCAATCTTCCTAGCCTTTTCCCAAATATCTTTGGGTCGGCTTACAGTCTAACCGGATGCAGCTGAATACCAGTATTTTACATGGAGCGACTACCTATCTGATCTCCACAACCCAGTAACTGGGTAATACGATACCCCTAGGTAAGACTGGTGTCAGACTTTCGGGCTTTTGACGACTAGTAACGACTGTCAAAAATGCACGAATGACAGCCGGGACCAACGGCTTAACGTGCTTTCCGAGACACGGAGGAGTCTCGGTATGCGAAGAAGGTCACCCATCCACTGACCAACCCCGGCAAGCGTAGCTTAACCTGATGGATCGACCCTTGCGGCTTGTTATTACTTAGCCACGAAGCTCCTCCATTTTTTAATAATCGATTTTTTTTTATTCAATATTCCTATTGTGAGAAATAAAACTATAACTGCTGGTACAGCCCGATTCAAACTTAATGGCGGCTCGGAACATGAGGCGAGTCGCTGCGCAGTAATGAATTTATGGGTCAGCGGGGGTGAGAGGTGTGGGATACTGCGCAACAACTGGCTTACTTCAAACGCCGTTTGAATCAAACTGACATTACATAAATCGATTTAGTAATTTGTGGTACAAGCAGGCCAAAATTAATATCAATGCAAAAACCAGCGCCATTTGTCCTAAGTAATAATCATCGCAGGCTACATACAGAGTGTTATTTATCGGTGTCAACGCCTCCCCCTGTACCCGCCCCGGCCACGTCGGTCCCTATCGTCATGTTCATTTTGATAGCCGCCTCTAGATTGGTAGCCCTGGTTAGGTTGGTACCCGCCCTGGTTGGTCTGGTACCCCGGGCTCTGTTGGTACCCCTGGTTGTTCTGGAAGGGCTTTTTGTAACCACCGCCTGCGCTGCTGCCGCCGCCGCTCGAACCACCGCTTCCTAGGAATTAAAAGATTTCGTGAAAAACGGGTAGTGTTAAGAGGGTTTACGTCGTACGGCATTTCATACAAACTTTCAAGCCCTTATGAACTGATTTGAATCAAACTTCATACGCATATGCAGGATACAAAGGTCTAAAAAATTAGTCAAGAACATTTTCGAAATGTCTTATTTAAAAACAGATAACTGGAAATCTCTGTTTCTATGGAAAATTTTAAATCGGTCTAATTTGGCTGTAACACAATTTTTTTTAAATGTTTTTAACTAAGTTTTTAGACCTTTGTACCCTGCATTGTATGAAGTTGCATTAAAATCGGTTCAGTCATTTCGAAAAATAAGGGCTTGAAAGTTTGTATGAAATGCCGTACGACGTAACCCTCTTAAGATCGTTTTAAATTTACAGAAAATTGGCAACGTCGAAAATAGCTGTCAAATATTTCGCTGGGTTGATTATTTTGGCAATATTACTATATGGAAATAAGAAATGTGGCTAACTAGCGAACTAGAATATTGATTATGAAACGCGATAATTAATATCGTAACGAATATTTACTTTTAGACGTAAACAAAGTATTTGGAAACTTTCCAAATGCCTTTTTTACACCTAAAACAGTTCCAACATTGAATTCAATTTTATTGCAATTCATTATTAATATTCTAGTTCGCTAGTTAGCCATATTTCTTATTTCCATACAGTAATATTTCCAAATTAATCAAAATCTTAAAATATTTGACAGCTATTTGCGACGTTGCCAACTTTTTGGATTAACGCTTTTAAATCTTGGTTTCTAAAAACGAGATCAAAATTAAGTAAATGCTCCTACCGTGCCCCATCTTCTGTCAAATGTTGCAGACAATCAAGTGATTTGACAAGAGATTTACAAAGTTTTAACGACTAACCTTGATATCCTCCTTGATTAAAGCTTCCCATACTATCATAACCGCCTTGGTTGTAGCCCCCACCATATCCTGGGGTTTGACCATGTTGGTTGTAGTTCTGTTCGTGTGGGTGACCTTGGTTGAAGGGAGCTTGACCTTGGTTGTTGTAACCACCGGGGGGAACCTCGTAAGTTTGGTAGTTTCTGTTCTGTTGAGGCCTGTAAATTAATGAAAAAATGGATTAACGTAAGTACTTTTTCTTTTACGTATTGCAATGTGTGGTAATGTAAATTATTTTTGCATAAGACTTTTATATAGAAACAAGTTTTTCTAACTGAACAGACAGCTGTGCTGCTGGGGAGTTTGTTGCGCCAGTTCTTCTTCCCAGCTAAAGCACTAGGAAGTGGTGAAAAGCGGGCGTTTTGGAGGACTATCTTATGTCATTTTGACGTTCGGAAAGTGCTGATTCTCAGCCTAGTTTGAATAAATGACTTTTGAATTTTACTACTACTATCTTTGCCTATTTTATTTTACTATCATTGTCTTCACCTATGACTGAAATTCAGAGAGCTATACCTTTTTTCCCATTCTAAAACTCCTCACCTCGAAATGACCTAGTATTGTGCTTACAATACATCATGCAGCATGGCTGCATGACTGATGCATCATGGCCAGTCCGAACTTTGCGCAAAAGCCTGCGCAATAACATTTTTAGGAACCAAATGGGGACATGAGGCGAGTTGAGTGAGAGAACATGCGCGGAAGTTCGTAGTGCCTATGTTCACACCGGCCATAATTCATACCGTACTGTACTAAGTTCAAAACCTTTGTAAACACGTGTACATTGGGAACAATGGCTATTTCGGACTAGGAAAAAACGTAATTTAAACGATTACCAAAACGAAGTACATTGCTAATGTAATAATTGGATATAATTAATTTAATTTTAAAAGCAGGGGAAATTGTAGGTTTCAAAAATGCAATTTTTTACTTGTCATAATTCAGAACGCAGGATAATTTAACTCCTGAACGCATTCGTAATTTTTAAGTTCCTAGAGATGTCCATACTTTTTTTTTTATATTAGTCGATTTTGTTTCGAAATCAGAATTTAATCGCGATGCCAACCACTCATGATAATTATTTAAAGAGATAAGCGTCTGCAGAATTTGATGTTATGTTAATTGATAAATAAAGAGTTTTGATAAAGACAATTTATGATTAGATTGACTTTAATTTACAAACCGCTACTGGTCGTAGCCTCCAACAATGAATGGATAAGAATTCAATACATCAATGAGTAATAATTAAATTATTATCCTCATCATTAGACGAAAAATAAAATAATACATTGATTTAGCAGCTCACGATGTGTGAGATGTTTACGTGTGGATTTTTTAAATATTTTTTTATTTGTTTATTTATCATAAACAAGATGTGTGTGTGTGTGTGAGAAACTAAACAAAAGATTGACTCTTTAATAATTTATCTGTGTTATTTCGCACTCTTTATTATTTTTGTATATATCCGTACCGTATTCTATATAATTTGAAACATCTCAAAATGCCACAGATTAAAAATATACCACACTAGCTTCCGCCAGCGGCTTCGCCTCCGCGATATCTTTATAAAGCATAGCCTATGTTACTCAGAGATAATATAGCATATTACTGGTGAAATAATTTTTTAAATCGGTCCAGTACTTTGAGTTTATTCATTACAAACAAACATACAAAAAATCAAATCTTTTCTCTATTATAATATTAGTGTAGATAACCTCAAAAAATATTTTGCGTAACTACTTTATTATTCGTACTTTTATTAAAAATATATTAAATTAAATACCGTAAGTACTAAGTTTTAAATAAATAAATAAATAGGCAAATGAAACAACAATTATGTATCATCAAGTTACGTTTTATAAGATTTTTCTAGTCCGAGCATGTTAAGAGATTGGCCTTTGTTCTTTCGGCCTACTGTAAGTTCAATACGGCCGACGAATCATGGCCGGTGTGAACATAAGCTCTCCGAACTTCCGCGCATGTTCTCTCACTCACACTCTCCCCATGTCGCCATTTGGTTTCCAAAAACCATTCACATTCCATTTAGTAACCTAATCCGCTTAACTGTTCTTAAAGACTCATAAAGAACCCTGTAAGAAATCGACACGTGTTTCATCTTACAACATGGCGTCCTCAGGATGACGATTGACTTGTTGCGAACCCGGACACGACATGTTGCCACGATTAGCGCCGATCGCAGAGATTGATCGTCGTCTATTGTATTTTATAATGAATTTCCGCAAAGTCACGCTTGAGTCAATTAACTATGCTATAAGACTTATGAACTTTTAGTAGGTAAGTGATTTATTCATTTATTTGGTACATCAATAGCAGTACATACAACGAATTAAAACAGAATAATTAAAGTAGATACTGGTACAGCCCGATGCAAATTTTATGGCGTCTCTGAAGTGCGCTCCTCGCTGCGCAGTACCGCACCCCTCATCCTCGCGGTCACATGAATTAGTTACTGCGCAGCTACTCGCCTCGTGTTCAGAGCCGCCATAAAGCTTGCATCAGGCTGTATGTATGCATATTGTAGGTATAAACAGCATTCACCATAAAAATAACATCATAATTAACTAAATAAACTTAGAATACATGATACAAAATAATCATACTAAATGAAAAATGATAAGATGAAAAGTGAAGAGATTTAATAAGAACATGATTTACAAAAATAATTAATTTATTGGTTAGTTCATGCATTCAGTGATTGTCCCCAGTAGCATGCTCAATCCTTACCTGCCGTGATCTCCTCCTCTACCATGGTCACCTCCTCTACCGTGGTCTCCCCCCCTACCATGGTCCCCTCCCCCCTGGCTGTAGCCCCCCTGCACGCGCCCCCCCCGGCCGCCCCGCCCCCCGCGGCCCCTCCCCTCGCCCCCCTGCCCCCCCGGGCCGTGCGAGTTGTTGAAGGAGCTGTTGGAGTGGTTGGAGTTGTTGAACCCGCCGCCCCCCCCGCCCCCCCCGCGCCCGCCGCGGCCTCCGCCTCCGCCCTGTCGGAGGAACATTCATTACGGATACACCATTTTAGACCAACAAGAGAAATGGCCTGTTGGCATTATGATTAAACTGTACTTATTTGTTTTGTACACATATCGCTATTTTTGACATGGAAGTATGATAAATTGAATTTTGAGATATAAAAAAACAACCGACTTCCTAAAAACAACACAAACTGAAAAACAACTTTATTTTCGGAAGTCGGTGTCTTTCGTTTAGAATTTTCGTTATTTTTCCATCGACTTCCGAATTTTTTAATTTTTCACTTTTTGGTTTTGTTACAGCTACCCAGCTGTCATTAGTGGATTTTTGACAGTCGTTACGGGTCAGAAGCCCAAAAGTCTGACAACCAGTCTTACCAAGGGTATCGTATTACCCAGTTACTGGGTTGTGGAGGTCAGATAGGCAGTCGCTCCATGTAACATACTGGTATTCAGCTGCATCCGGTTAGACTGGAAGCTGACCCCAACATAGTTGGGAAAAGGCTAGGTAGATTGATTGCACCACAAGGCCCACGCCTAAGATTCAGATACTCACGGCAGATCTCTGTTGCCAGGAGGGCATCTCGGGAGGCGGGGGCTGTTGCTCGTTAGGACGACCTCCTCGGTCCGGGACCTGCGGATAAAACATTATTAAACAATTATACTAGTAACTAAATAAATTAATAATTATCTACTAATCACACTAAATTATAAAAGCGGAACGTCGGGTTCTTGCTGGGTTTGCTAAGTTTTTAAAACTTCGTCGAGAAACAGCTTTGTACAGACGCCAGCACATCAACCTACTCCAATCTGTCAAGTTTTCCCAATCAACATTGAACCTTATTATTTAGCGGTAAAGTTGAAAATATATTAAAGAAAGGGGTTCCGACATTTTTGTATGGGACCTGGCATACCTAACCGTCCGCCATTTGGAAAAAAACTGGTTTTGGCGGCCAGTGATGAAACAAGTGTCAATCGACAGAGTAAGTGATTGCAAACAAAAAATATTTAGTGATGAATATCGTAAGTGATATACATCCTGAGATATTTAAAAAAAATATTACTGTTTTATTTTTTTTCTCATGTTTTAACTCAAATATCTCAGGAAGTATATCACTTACGATATTCATCACTAAATATTTTTTGTTTGCAATCACTTACTCTATCGATTGGCACTTGTTTCATCACTGGCCACCAAAACCAGTTTTTTTCATAATGGCGGTCGGTATAGGTATGCCAACGAAGTCGGATGTTCTTTGACAAATTGTAGTAACTTGATGTGCTGGAGTCTGTACTTTATTTAGGATGTAGTGAAGCGTAAATCAATTTTATTACGATTCCAATCGAGTTTTAGGGCACGTATTGTGTATTAGAAGTGTTAAGATTTTTAAACTTTGCAAGCAAAAATAGAAATTACTGTGCTTTTATACAGGGTGTCCGGTAATGAATGGATATCCTTGAAAAAGGATTTATTAGACCTTACGACCGTTCTAAAAAATACAAAAAAATAATATCCCAAGTAGTACCTAAGATACGTTTTTTTTTTTTTAAACTATAATTTTTAGTCACGTTATTTACTGCCTCTCTTTCGGCATAGTCAACGTACAATATTACAACAACAAATAAGTGATGGAATTAATTATATTGAGTTTGTGATCAAGAAGAATATAAAATAAGGTAAAAAAGTTAGTTAAAAATCTTAGATACTACTTGGGATATTTTTTTTGAACGGCCGTAAAGGTTATCTATTCTTTACCGGACACCCTGTATAATGCCAAGAAATAAACTTCTTGTTGGAATCTTCTGTGTTTGAACTCACCTGCCCAATAATAACTTTG
This sequence comes from Conistra vaccinii, assembly GCA_948150665.1. Taxonomy (NCBI): domain Eukaryota; kingdom Metazoa; phylum Arthropoda; class Insecta; order Lepidoptera; family Noctuidae; genus Conistra; species Conistra vaccinii. The sequence continues at coordinate 13,427,474 of OX411341.1, read as the reverse complement.
TTGACATCAGTCTGTGTGTTCTTCCTGACAGTCGCACTGGAAGTCTTCTCGACCAATAGGAGTGAAGTCCGGGCCGCTAGGAAGTCGGACAGTTTGATGTCCGGCTTCACTTTGAGGTTCTCGCGTTTTGGACGGTACGTGGATTGGATGAGGTCTTTTTTTGTCTTTAGGCGGTCGGACCACTGGGAAAAAGTAATTTGAATTATACCAGAGTTTAAAAAAAAAAAATTATAAAAATTAAAAAAAAACATTGAAGTCTTAGTATGTTAAATTTGTGAAAGGTTTGAGCTTGATTTAGAAGAAAACAGCACTGTCAGATATCTGATAATAGCTCTTAGTTTGATTACAATTTTGATAAAACCGTTTTAGCACATTTTTTTTGGAAAAAAAAAAAAAAAAAATGCACCAAGCACAAATAAATACTAGTACGAATAAGAATCAAGTTCTGAATTCGAAACATACACAAACGCTGCACTTTGTATATTTTTGTACGCCCAGGCGACGCACCGGCACCGCATCGCAACATGAATTTTCATTATATCTCAGAATGAGTGTTAAATCCACGCGGCGCCGGTATGACTCCGGCGTCATGTACAGGAAACGTTATTATTATTCTTTTTTTTGGGTGGGAAATCATCAAATCACTTCTCCCGCTCTGGGCGGAGCTGAAGGGCGTGTCAGACTCTTAATGATTAAAACCCACTCGCGTTCCATCCCTTGCCTGTTCGTTGCCAGGGGCCACGGTCTTCCCTTAGGACTTCCCGCAACCCCGGAAACCTTAGTATTGTATAATTTCAAGAAATATGTTGACGATTTCTGCATTTGACTTTATATAAGCACTAGCTGCGTCCCGCGGTTTCTCCCGCGTAAAGTAGTTTTCGCAACACTTAGGGGTATGAAAAATAAATAGTAGCCGATTCTCAGACCTACTGAATATACATATAAAATTTGGTAAAAATCAGTAAAGCCGTTTCGGAAGAGTAAGATAACTAACATTGTGACACGAGAATTTTATATATAAGATGAAACTGTCACCATCGAGGTTCATTCTCATACTTCGTTCTCGAATACTAGTCCTAGCGCACATACCTCGAAGCTCTGTATAGTGCACTCCAGCCTAGTGATGAGCGTCTCCCTCCGAAGCCTGTACTCCTCGAACATCTCCGTGAAGGTGCTCTCCAGCAGCTTCCAGTCTTTCTCTGAGATTGCCTTGTTATACAGAGGCTTGCCTACTAGCTGATCACCTGGGGGGAAAAGTTTGTTAAATGTTTAAATTAGGGATACCGATGCCGATATCGGCCGTAAAAATATCGCCGATATATCGGCGATACTCGAAGTATCGCCGATATATCGGCGATATTTTTACGGCCGATTCAAAGATATTTTTCAAATTTCGCGCTCTAAAAATGTAATGTAAACGCGCGTGTTATGTCGTTTATTTCGCTGGAAACGAAGCACGAAAAAAAATAATAAAAAAACGCAGTAATAATTTATTTATAATTACCAATGATAATAATATATGTATAATTTAAATAAATATTAATGTTTAAATCCAATATATGACTGGTAAAAATTATATGTACACAATTAGTTATCAGCCTACCTACCTACACAAAACGAAAGAGTAGATTAATATTAAAATTGTTAACAAATATCTATAACAGCACTCCTCCTAATTTTTATGTTGTTATGCCCGACAGGGCCCACAATGCTCCAAAACGAATGTATGTCTTTATGTACCTACCACCTAAGTTCACATTGTGGAATGCAATAAACGTATTGAGTATGCTCGGGGAAACCCCGCGCTTTTTTCAGTGTCTTGTTTCGCCCGCATTCCTGGCTATGCTTTTGCATACATAGGCCAAAATTAGTTCAAACTGTACCTTCTTTCTGTAAGGTGTCCTTGAGTTTAGCCTCGAGCTTTGAGAACAGCATCTCTGGCGTGATGTTGGGAGGCGGCTTGTTGAACTTCAGGACTATTAGGATCTCTTTTAAGTCTTTGGCTGTAGGTGACTCTTGCTGTGGAGTGGAAAGAATTAGTACAAATTAGATAATGTTGAAGTAGAATATTTGATTTACTTAAAACGCAATCGTTTATCAGCTGCCATTGCAATATAACTCTTATCTCATTGTTATAAAGTATAAATTAGAACGCCGCTGCTTAATGCGTTTTAAAATAATTGCGTTTTTAAGGTTTTTGCTTGTTTAAAGGCTAAGTTTTTCAGTTCATATACAGAATAACTTTGTTCCTTCCTATTATACTTTTCAGCATTCCTGAGCAGAAGGCTGTTCCTGTTAAGGGAATCATATGATATTTCGGTACAGATCGCGGCACATAATATTAAACCAAAATGGCGGTCGTCCGCGGAGGTAAAACTATGATAATACTTCGATTGAGACCCGAAAATGTTTAACTGCCCCCGAAAATATAAGGTCATACAGAGGAGCTCGTGGCTAAGTAATAACAGCCGCACGGGTCGATCCATCAGGTTAAGCTACACTTGCCGGGGTTGGTCAGTTACATACCGAGACTCCTCCGTGCCACGGAAAGCACGTTAAGCCGTTGGTCCCGGCTGTCATTAGTGGATCTTTCGAGTAGAGTTCGACAGTTAGTTACGAGTCGTCAGGAGCCCGAAAGTCTGACACCAGTCTTACCAAGGGGTATCGTATTACCCAGTCACTGGGTTGTGGAGGTCAGATAGGCAGTCGCTCCAAGTAAAATACTGGTATTCAGCTGCATCAGGTTAGACTGGAAGCCGATCCCAACATAGTTGGGAAACGGCCAGGCAGATTGATTGATAAGGTCATATTTCAACTTACGTGCCGCGATTTGTAACACATTTTCGGGTCTCAATCGAAGTATAATCATTGTTTTACCTGCGCGGACGACCGCCATTTTGGTTCATCTTACGTGCCGCGATCTGTTTTTGCATAACACAAAATACTCATTCAAACAGTTATTATTTTCAGGAAGATATGCCGTTCGTTTTGATTAGTAATGTTGTAAATAAGGAAGGAAAAGAATAACACAACATAGGAAAAATTTCAACTGGAATCTTGTACCATACCATTACGATCTCCATGCCGGCAACCTGCTTCTCTTTGGGACAGTCTACGTTCACCATCCGCGCCGCCATCAGCTCTGATATTAAGTAGTCTAGTAGCAGCAGGCGATCCTCTTTTGTTTGCAGACGAGAAGACATGTGACCTGAAAATTTTAAATACGAGCTTTAAAATATGATCTACCAAAAAATTTGGAATAACATCTTAATCTAATTATTTCAAGGAAGATTCATTTAATTTATTGAAAACCTCTAAAAAAATAATTATTCACGAAATAACAACACAAAAAATGTGTGTGTCAGCTCCGATGTTTGGAGTTTACTCCTTAATATGATTGCAGAAATATCTATATTCCATTTGAACCCTTTTTACAGTCCATTCAACCGATTCTGACTTCTAAACCGTAGGCATAAGGATGGCATTAAAAGCAAAAAGTGGTTACTGTAGCTGCCATTTCAAGTAATAAAAATCAAAATCGGTTGAACGGACTGTAAAAAGGGTTTAGTTAAATATCTAATCTTATTTCAAATGTTATGCTTATATGAATTTCACACCTCATAAAATTACTGGGGTCTTATATGGGGGGATATGAAAATCAATTCATAACGAGTTAACTCTAATAATTCACAAATTACTCTTTCTCTTTACAAAAGTAGGCAACATTAAGGACTTTTGATTACTCTTAGTTGATACCCACAATTTATTTATACCATATCCTTAACTTTAAAAATTCAATTGAAATAATAAGTTCTCTCCATACCTGTAACCAACTTCTTATACGGACACTTCAACTCCTTCAGAAAGGAACTCAGCTCCAGTAGAAATGAGCTGGACTCTTCAGCATCATTCATCATATTAACAGTCTCCTCCAGATTACACAGTCTTTTGATCTCTTCAGCCAAGATGTGGATGAGCTTAGTGAACTCCAGCGACTTGGCACCGCTGTCCATAGCCTTGGAGAAGGTGGCCTCGTCGGAGAGTGGCCCATTATAGCTGTGAATTAAGTGTTTGTTGTTTATTTATTTATATATACTTTACCAGAAAATACATTGCAAAAAAATAAATTTAACACTACAAAACATACAATAACTACACTAATAGTTGTTGTTTTTAGTTTAGTGCTTATTCATGACGTAGATTGCATGTTTTATGTATGGATTTTGTGTATAAAATATTTATTATTTCGATATTTTATTGATTTGAAATTATGCAACATTGTTGCCTAGAAAATTTGATGATGCAGGAAAAATGTTGTGCAACTGAGTGTATCATTTTTTTTTTTCATGACTATATTATTTTAGCCAAATAGACGTTTCATTGGATTGATTTGAATCCTACAACTAATATTATAAATGCGAAAGAGAGTTAGGTTATTTATTTGTATGTTTGTTTGTTATGCTAAAACGGCTGAACAGATTTGGATTAAATTTGGCACATGGGTAGACCGTGACCTGGATCCTAATCCAGATCACGGTCTACCCATGTGCCAAATTTCCTCATAATTTTCGATCTCGTGGGAATGTCCGGATTAAAATTATCCTATGTCCTAACATAAGATAATTTTAATCCAGACATTCCCACGAGATCGAAAATTATGCGAGTGAAACCGCGGGGCACAGCTAGTAAGGATATAAAAGGGAACTAGAATCAGAAATATTGTTTAAGTGCCTATTACATGGTGAATTTTTGAACATTTTTGTTCTGAATAGGATTATGTTAAACATTTAACACTTAGATGGGATTTTATTTATTATTTTTCTTCTTTAGTACTGATGATTATATTTATGCTTGTATGGATCAGAATGTTGGGCCACATAAGGGATGAATGAAAGGCAATTGCATGCAGCTGAGATGAGAATGCTAAGAGGGATGTGTAGTGTTACACGAATAGATAGAATAAGAAATGAGTACATAAGAGGAAGTCTGAAAGAGTTAGCCATGAAAAGTTGTACGAAAATCGGTAGTCATGGTATGGGCATGTGATGCAGAGGAATGAGGAAAATGTTGTGAGGAAAGTTTTGAGTATGAATATCAATCGCTATAAAGACCAATGCTAAATATTGAATCATCTATAATATTGTTAATTATAATTTTGATGATAGCTTTTATAACATTCTCATAAGCTTAGCATGAAAAGATATTATGTTATGTTACACAATAATTTATTTTATTTTGTTTTTATTTCATCAGACTTTACGGCTTGGCTTTATAAATCTTATTTTAACCAAATACATAAATGGTTACCTACTTGTAATACTTATATTTACATATTGCACAACTTTTGAAGTAGTGGTGTAAACCGCAATTCCAAATGTTTTGAAAGCATTTTCTTTAACATACTTACCTATATAAAATAGCTTATTTTTTTTGGTGATTGGCTATGCAAAGGTTACCTATAAGTAACGTGACCATTTATTTTTTTACTCAAAACGGGACATAGGTTTATTTATCTCAATAATAGGGCAGATTCATAAAGGAAACTTATTTTTGAAAATACCAGCATACTCGTATATTCTCATTTTCTCAATGAAAAAAAAACTTTTTTAATAAAAAAAATCTTATCAATATGATGTACTTAATTAAAAATTAAGCAGGATAAATTTCGGTCATTTTTACATTTGTCTGCAGAACAACTTTCTTTTAATACAGCTGGTGATGATTTTAAATAAGAATAAAGTTCATGGCACCTTTTTTTAATATTCAACTTAGTAATCAACATCGCCAAGCCTGTAACTGGGTTTTTACAGACGTCCACAATTTATTATTAAACAAAGACTCTGAGAACGGGACAATTTTGCGTCCCCAGGTGTTTTTCGGGGACACTGGGACGTAGAACCGAAAAAAGGGACGGTCCCGTTAAAAACGGGACGTATGGTCACGTTACCTATAAGTAATCATTACAGCCGAAAAAAATAATTAAGCAGGTAAAATATTACGTTGAAATCGAAAGTTTAAATAACTTAAGCGCCTATAAAATTATTGTGGGCTGTTGAGCAAAACTATAATTATTTAACAAAATAATTAGGTAAGTCAAAATTATAAATATTTGATCATAATAAAGATATTGATTAATAAGGATATAGTTCTAAGTCATGAGTAGTAATCTATTTGTAGCGTCTCAAACGCTTCGCCAACGCAACAAGTTTAAAAAAGCTAGCATATTGATTACTTTAGAAGCCTTAAGCCAGCCACGTTTTAGCTAATTATAAACTCCTCAGTACCGAGAACACCAAACATGTTATTCACACCGCAAATAATCAATACTTTGCAAATAATTGTTTCGGGAAATCATCATAACAATAAACATAATTCTATAGGTCTAAAAGGGGACATTATAACCTAAAATTATAAATACTTTTCTTACCCCAAGTCGTTTAATGAATCTAGTATATCGTTTTCCATGTTTATGGAAGTTTACACAGCATTCGTAGGATTAAATAGTATTATTCAATGAAAGTAAACTCTGCCGGTAATAATTTCCAAGAAAATCTAATGTCAGAAATAGTCAGAATGTCAGTCAGCAGATTGCCATAAAACCATAAAATGTCGCTTTGGTAGGGATGTCTATTCTATGCAATTCAAGAACATAGTAATGTAGTCGAGTTTAATCGATTAAAATATTTTTTTTAAACTACAATGAATACTCAGAATACTGCTGTGTTTAATTGTTACGTATATATAATATACAAACTTATTATCATGTATGAACGGCCAATTAATGAAACGGGGATTAAAATAGAAAATATACGTAAAATATTTTATGTAAAACCTGTGTGTAAAACTGTTAAGAATGAAGAATCACATCTTTTACTCAAATAATTATGATCAACAACTATGTTGATCAATCCCATAATTTTATCGTACCTATACGATACAATTATGGAAATGCAATGATGGTGATGTTTCCATTCTACATAAATATCTATAAATCGACTACAATATTATTTTCTGTCTATTTGTAATAAGTACCTACTACTGTGAATAAGTACAACACTACGTTTCTTAGCGCCATTTTTCAAACATGCACTAAGCACAGAAATAAAAGAAAAATTTCATTCTTTTCTAAAATAGTAGATGTCACTACCTATCTAAATTCTATGAATCAAATTCAAATTCAAAAGTCATTTATTCAAATTAGGCTGAGAATCGAAACTTTTCGAACGTCAAAATTACGACAGTCCCCCAAAAACGCCCGCCCTTCACCACTTCCTAGTGCTTTTGCTGGAGAGGAGAGAAGAAGTGGCGCAACAAACTCCCCAGCAGCACAGCTGTCTGGTCAGTTAGAAAAAAAAAAAAAACTTGATTCTCAATAGTATGCAAATAATTTACATTACTCAACACAAAACATTCAATAAAATATAAGCCATAATGACAGCTAGCACGCGCCAATGTACCAACAAAAAAATATATAGAAATTTAAACTCAAGCAAAAATAAAAACTAAAAACGTAAACAGAACTTAATACCCGAATTATAAAGCCTCCAGGCATAAAGGGCGTGCCCGCTTACGTATAGCTAATAAAGCTGTAACTCGAAGTCACATAATTAGATATGATAAACTAGGACCATTGAAGTAAAAATAAATCAAAAATAGATCAACAGTTAGGCAAGAATAATATTTAATCTACTGTCGAGGTCGCTAGCTAATCACATATTGCAATACAACTCATACGAAAACATTGTAATGAGTAGATCATGTCAACAATAAATAAAAATAAAATAAATTGTATAATAAAGTCAAATAAATTAAACATTCTATAAACTCATATAACCTGTTAGTAGGTAAGCTAATTCTGGAGAAAGAACATAAACATTGTCTTGAGTTAATCACAGCGACCAACTATTTTTATCGCTTAAGTAGTCATTGATAGAATCTAGAGAAGCAAACCTCATTAAAATGTGTCAAAAAAGTGTAGCCACTATTTAAACGCGACGACGTAGCTTTGAAACCACTAAACATTTAAAAGTAAACATATATCTGTCTCACTCACACAAGTCGCAAGAATAATACCGACGCTTAGATTAGACAAAGACCGCAATATAAACATGCAATGGCAGTAACTGGCGGGATGGGGTTGCCTACCCATGCGAAATTTTGCCCAACTTTTTAAGCCATAAAAACGTTTAAAAAAACGGTAACGTTTTTTTAACGTAAAGTTAAATTATTTATAAAAACATTTGAATTATTGTATTTCCTATTGGATGTGTATTAGAGTCCGCGTATCACTGGTCAGTTTCGCTCAATCGTCAGTTTATTTAATTCGCCAGTTTCGTTGATTAGTCAGTTTCACTGATTCGTCAGTTTTGCCGATTAGACAGTTACGTTAACTTGACACTGTCAAGTTGACTGCGAACACTGGAAACTGTCAAGTTTCACAGTTTCCAGTGTTGTTTTCGTCTATTCGTCAGTTTGGTACACTTAAAGGAATACGTTAGAAGTTAATCACTAATGAAAATAATTAAGACATTTTCTTTTTGAATATTTTTTATTTATTAATGAAATCATACTCCGCTATGTAACATTAGTTTTGTATACAATTGCCTTTTAGACTCTTTTTTATAAGTTTGAGTGAATAATTTGCTTTCATGATACAATCTTATTTAGTATTTATAAATAATGGCATTTATTAATAAAAGGGAATGATCCACTTGTATTGACGATAAATGATCTCCCGGGTGTATCGCAAATTCTTTTAGGATATACGGATTTTTTTTAAGAGGGTTTACGTCGTTCGGCATTTCATACAAACTTACAAGCCCTTATTTTTCGAAATGACTGAACCGATTTTAATGAAACTTCATACGCATATGCAAGATACAAAGGTCTAAAAACTTAGTTAAGAACATTTTCGAAATGTCTTATTTAAAAGCAGATAACTGGAAATCTCTGTTTCTATGGAAAATTAAAAATCGGTCTAATTTGGCTGTAACACTATTTTTCGTAAATGTTCCTAACTGATATGTTTCCTGTAATATGTGTGTACATCCACCCTCAACAAACGTCACGTAAGGCCGCAATACTGCTAAGGGTGTGATGATACATGAAAATATATGATAAGTTAAACGAGCCTACTAAGACCTACAAGCCTAACAGTCCCTACAACTCTAAGCCCTATAAGCCCTACAGCCCTAACCTATCATATACCTAGTATGTGATAAATAAATATATAAATAAGTTCAGGATGTCTGCACCATGCGACCTAAGGTTACAGACGGATAGTAGGCAGGATTCCAGGTTCGGGAAGGGTACACTCACTGCCAGTCCCGCAGACTCACGAGACTGATCAGAGATGGCTAAAGGTGTCTTGGCCACAGTGAGGGGTAATGAGACGAGAATATAAAATTCAAATCTGATTTATTTACAATATATTACTGCTTATATACTACTTTTTCTTAACACACACTAATGTAGAAAATCTTTGTATCCTATGCGTGTAAGATGCAACCAAATCAATATTTTAACTGGGCCGCGCGTAAGCCGGGCCGAATGCTGAGTCAATGTCCAAAGGTAACATTGAACAATGTGTATGTGTTCCTGTGATATGTTTTTAATTTTTCTTAGTCTTCCAGCCGATACATTTTTCAAACGGTGAATTATTTTCATCATTTTGTGCTTTCGCGGCTTTTCAGTTAGTTCGTCTATCTCTTCATCGGTTTCCACAGCATCCACATCCATATTTTCTTCTACTGAAAGCTCCACCTGCTCTTTAGAATAACGGTTGTCCTGAAAATTAAAAAAAAAATTGTAACCAAAGCAGCTTTTTACAATCTAAAAACTAAGTTGAAAAAAGCATCCAGTACACAATGTAGTTTGAATTCAATGGGAAGGCATTTTTTGTTGACCCTTACCATCACCAATAATTTAATAATATTAATTACCGCATAAAATTATTACTTACAATAAGCATTGGAATTGCTTCATTGGACAAATAAACACGGCCGCATTCGCTTTTTAGACCTATTCTGTCTTGTTCACGGAAGTGCTTTGAACAGAAATTACAGTAGATTTTGTTGGTAGCCAGTCAGTCTCTTTTCTCAGCAATCGGATTATTTTCACCCATTTATCACGGCGTGCTTCATCTTTAGGCACCCTGCAACGGTATAATTTTATTTTATTTTATTAAAATCAATTATTCCATAAATTAAAAACTCCCACAAATGTGGGAAACTAAAACTAAGTTTTTAGTGGTAACACTGACCCTAATTTAAAAAATTCTACATTTAATTTATTTTATTGCGTTTTTACGTTGATATAAACACAAACTAAATAAACTTACGTGTGGAAAGTAATTTCGGTTAATTTATTGTGTTTTTGTGATCTTGAACCGCACGCATTTACCCATTTTGGCGATATTTTTTGTCGCGTGTCACTCGGTTCACTTCGTTTGGCGCCACCTCAGGGCGCCACACAGACCACTGAACTGACGTTAGCTACTCTATTGGCTGTGGCCTTATGTCCAGTGACAACGCCTTGGCGCGGTAATTACTAATCTAGTGTAACATATATAACAATGGTTATATTATCTGTGTCAATGGATAGAATAGTATGCCTTTGAACAAAGGTTGGATTTTACTTTAGCTTTAAACGCATTAAAAGGCAAATCTAGCAGAGAAGTGGGTAGCTTGTTATAAAAGGTTATACCAAGCCCAACAAATGAGTTATGAACCTTATGAAGCCGGTGAAAAGGAGCTCGTAATTTGTCTTTATTTCTGGTGTTAATATTGTGGATATCACTGTTTTTAGTGTATACGTGTATATTTTGCCTAATATATAAGATATTGGCGAAGATGAATTGTGATGCCACTGTAAGAATACCAATATCTTTAAAAAAATCTCTCAGTGTGGCTACCATGAGTTTCATTAAACCTTCTCGATCAAACGCATCGAGCGCGTTCGGCGTTCCGATTGGCCCTTCACCGGTGAAGGCTGGCCGGCTGCCAATCGGAGCGCCAAACGCGGGTAGCCACACAGAGAGACTCTGGTACAGTACGACACAACTTAGATGTAGCATGGGCAAAATTCGTAAAACCGATCACCATCCGAACTGAGTGCGCCTTCAAAATCAACCATCTTTATTATTGCTTCAGGTGAAAATGATCTTTCGAAAACGCAATAATTTGTAAAGTCTTATAGCCAAATACATTCGTGAAATTGAAATGAATGAATGAAAATTTTCAAATCTATGCTACATCTTAGTTGTGTCGTACTGTACCTAGTTGGTAAATTGCTCGGACAGCTCGTTTTTGAAGAACAAATATATTTTGAATGTCAGCGGCTTTGCCCCACAGCAGAATACCATAGGACATAACGCTATGGAAATAATTAAAATAGACTAATCGACACACTGAAGTTTGGCATCTACTGTTATGCCCAGAAAAACTGCCGAGCCCACAGTTTCAAGCACTTCTTTATCTAAGACGATGTTGGGTCCTAGATTTCTAACATTCGGTAAAGCGAACTTTATACATTTCGTTTTCTTGGAGTTGAGAACTAAGTTATTTGTTGTAAACCAATCCGTAACCATTGAGAGTGCACTGTTTACATCGTCAAAATCTTGTCTGTTCCTGTCTACTTTAAAAATAAGAGAGGTATCATCTGCAAACAGTACAACTTCACAGATACCCTTTAAAAAGAATGGTAAGTCATTGATATACACTAAGAACAAGAATGGACCCAGTATTGAGCCTTGAGGTACACCTAACTGAACTGGTAACCCGGAAGATTTCACACCATTAATATCTACACATTGGGACCTATTACTTAAATAAGAATTTATAACATCGAGAGCTTCGTTTTGCACACCGTAATGACGCAGTTTACGCAATAGCGTGTTACGGTGCACGCAATCAAAGGCTTTGGAGAGATCACAGAAAACCCCAATAGCATTTTGCGAGTTCTCCCATGCGCTAAATATGTGTTTTAGCAGAGCAACACCCGCATCTGTAGTCGAACGACCTTTTGTAAAGCCATATTGTTCATTATGAAGGAGGCTATTTAAATTAAAATGTCTTAGTAACTGCTTGAGTATTAACTTTTCAAATATTTTACTAAATGCAGGTAAGATAGAAATAGGCCTGAAATTGCCAACGTCATTTTTATTACCTGATTTAAATAATGGAATGACTTTACTACTCTTCATGAGGTCAGGAAAAGTTCCTGAGTCAACACATTTATTAAATGTAACAGCTAGTTATGGGGCTACGATGTCTATTATATTACTTAAAAGTTTAATGGAGATGCCCCAGTAATCACCAGTGTTTTTGGATTTGAGTGTGTTAAAAACATTAACTACATCACGAGGTGTTACATGTTCGAAGCTAAATAAACGACTACTTTTAGACACACTACTAAGCAAAAGGTTTTCAGCTTTAGACGGGGACGAAGTTAAGGAGCGAGTCGTAGTTAAAGGTATGTTGGCAAAAAACTCATTAAACGCCTCAGCTACGTCAGCTGCTTTAGTAACAAATTTACTGTCGACTATAATCTCAAGTTCTCGATCGAGATCGAAGATCGTTTCAGTCTGCCAGACTTGCAGAGTTTTCGCCAGTCTGTCCAGACCCCAGTCTCTTTCCCAGAGTAGAAAAAACCTACTGTGTGTGTTTATGGATGGTTTATGGTAGAGAATTTAATTTACAGGACCAGCAATCCAACACAAAATATTTGAATGGAAATGGAAACAAACGATGAATGCAGAATGTGAGAATGTTAATATCTTTATCTGCTTGGTTAGGTATTTATTAGTAGGTACCTACCTACACTGTTGTGTCTACAACAAGGTACAGTCAGCTGCAGAGAAATCTCACCCTCTAGCAATGGGTGAGATTTCTCTGCAGCTGATTGTACCATAATTATTATTAATTTGTTATTGTTTTTCCGGTTTTTCCAATGCCATGAGAAATGATGTCATGCAACCGGCGGAGGCGGGGCGGCGGGGTTTACAATAAGAAACTAGTGTCGTCATGTCGTGCAACAGTACCTGGACTGTTCTGTTTCGGTCTTACAGCTAATGACCAGTAAAAATGTTGGCATGGGCACTGAGCAGTAAGATAAATTTCAGATCAGTTTGTCTCTGCATCACCCAAAGGTTGACTGGTAGAAAATGCCTATGGCATTAAGTCCGCCTCTGTACATTTCTGTGCATTAAAGTATTAAATAAAATAAATAAATAAATTGATCAGCACTTCATAGGTTAGGTTGGAACTGTGACCAACCGCCGCGAGCTGAACGAGCGAAGCGACCAGCGGTACAGCGGCAGCGGCCAACGAGCGCTACTTTCAAATTAGATTTCTGACCGACTAAAGCATCGTGCAGACTATTTTTTAATTACTTATTATTCCAGCTTTATTCAACAATTATTCTAGCTTATTTTTCTTTTTTAGTTTGATACGTTGACAATTCTTGATGGTAATTTAATTATTTTGTTTAACCCGTAAGGTAGTGTGGTAGGTATTAATATTATAAGGAAATACACGTATATTTATATATATATAAATATATATATAAATATTAAATATTATTATATATTAATAATAATTAATATATCGATATTTGAAAAGCAGAAATAGTTTTTAAATCACGAATGCTAGCCATATGACATATGCCAGAATCTTAAGTGGCGCCAAATGGTGCCAACGGGACGATACCGGGACTAAATTGGATATGAACTATAAAGAAGCCGATGAAAGCACGTAGATTGTCCTTATTTCTAGTGTTAATATTCCGATTATCACTGTTAGTAGTGTAACTTGTGTAAGTGTATATTTTGCCTAATATATTTAAAGATTTTCTCAGAGAAACTGTAGTACCTAGCTGGTAAATTGGTCAAAAACTCGTTTTTGAAGAAGAAATATATTTCAATTATCAGCGGCTTAATGCACCACAGCAGAATACCGTAGGACATAACTAACGGTATGAAAATAACTAAAATAGACTAAACCAGCTGCATCAACGTCAGTGTATTGTCTTACTTTCCTTTTCCTCTCCTGAAGCCCTGACTGTGTAGGCGGCCGAACTGAGCTTTCCCCGCTAGGCTTGATTTATGTGGTTCCCACTGATGCCCAGAAAAACTGCCGAGTCTACAGTTTCAAGCACCACGTTACCTACCTATCTAAAAGGGGTGGGTGATATACGAGCAAGTACGCGTACTTATGTGTCGGCGACCTTACTCGCCCGTGTGTCATAGTACTTGTATCTACGCGTCCTTTAAAACCACTGATTAAGTTCGTCGGCGATTCAACAGGTTTACAGTTTTACTCGTAGCCCGCCTTGGTTCGTAGTTCGTACGTCTGTCATCGCCGCGAGCCGCGAGCCGCCATTTTGTGTAATGATTGTTCAGTTGGTTCAGAAAATTCGGCAACATCGCGATAAAGTGTGAGCAAGCTTCGCGTGTGTCACCGACGGCGCGAGCCGAGTAAGTTCGCGAACTTTAAGTTCGCATATCTATCACTCACATAAGACGATGTTCAGTCCGAGATTTCAAGCTACTGTTTCACGACACTAGTTTCATAATGTACGTCTTTCTAGAGCACCTGTTTGTCATGCAAACGAACTTCTCACAATAATTAGAACCATAAACATAAGTGGTATATTAATTTTATTACATAATTATGTAAAACAACCGGCTTAGATGGTGACCATAATGTTCAACATTAAAACTTTAAAATGCAGAGCAAAAAGAAAGAGTAGGTATTTTCAAACTTTTTGACTAGGTAACTACCCGTTACGGTCAGGCTCCTCTTATCCACTGGGCTCTCTGGGCACGGGCCCAGGGCCCAGCGATATAATATAGAGCGCCCTAGTTTCTACCAGACCACCAAATCATAACCGATATTTATTACCGAAAAACATATTTATTTCAAAAAAATCAAACGATAGTGCGGGCGCCCATGCGATGCGACGTGACGGGGTGGGACGGCCGGACGGGGAACAAGAAATTTCACGCGTACGACGTCGCGGGCTGAAGCTAGTTAGATAATAAAATGCAGAATAATATTTTAATTATTATAAAAGAATTTCTTTCAGTGTGAACTAGACCGTGAAGTAGAAACTAATTTGCACATAACATCTTACTTACTTTCATCACTAATTAATTTCAAAACAAAATTCTAAAAGGCTTGCGTAGTTGCAGATTAGAGCCATAGAAAAAACATCCCAATAGCGAACATGTCGAACTCAGTGTTGGTCTCGGTGAGGAACACGGACATCTTCTCGAGCGACTCTTCGTAGAACTCCTTCGCTATCTTAGCGGCGCGCTGACTCACAACTAACTGGGCGGATGCTGGTCGATGAATGAAACAGAAGAATGTGTTGCTCCAAGAGAGTCTTCTCAACGTGCAGGGTTTTTTACGAAGTTCAAATATAACCGCCAAGATGGTCGACCGGAGACGGTCAAGCTGAACCGGCTGTTCGTCTCAGTTTTAAGTCAGTATATTTGCACTATTTGCAGCCAGTTGTGTTTTGAGTTGATCGACTCTCCGGGTTCGATTCCCAGTGGGAGCAAAATTTTCTGCTCGGTTTGGTTGGTAGGTAGGGCTTTTTCTAAGTCCGCCTGGCTAGCTACCACCATCTTATCTAAGTCTGTCGCCATAACAACAATGTTAACAGCATTGTTGTGTTTCGGCAGTTAGAGATAAGATAGCCAGTTCCTCTGTGGTTGAGGATTCCGGGTAAAGTTCGCTTCCACCTTCGGCCTGATCATCACTTACTATCAGGTGAGATGCAGGCCAAGAGCTTCCCCGTAGAAGGTAAAAAAAAAAGACTACGTCTTCTTCATAGAAATTTCTTATATCTAGGTATGTGGAAGACCTTTTAGAGGTATGAGGAACAGAATAGGAGAAATAGGGTAGAACCACAAACAGTGGCCAACCGCGCGTGAGCCGAGCGAGCGAAGCGAGCGGTGCCGCGGCAGCGGCCGGCGAACCCTATTTCCAAGTTACTCGCGGAATTTATTTCACCATTTTCTAAGTATCCGGGATTGAACCATCCTATCCATCCAAAATCCGGGGTGAATTATACCACTGCACTCATCCTTCTCCATGTATACTCCCCGTATACATGGGGAAGGATGCAACATGCAAGCAGGCATACAGCAGGCATACAGCAGGCATGCAGCGTGCAAGCAGGCATGCAGCATGCAAGCAGGCAAACAAGCATGCAACATGCAAGCAGGCATGCAACATGCATCAAGCATTGTTTCTGTCACGGCTCCGGCGCTGTGGGGTTTAGGCGGCCCCACGCGAGCTTATCGTCGCAGATGGTGCTCCTCAGCTCGCCACACCCTCACTTTCGACCAAACAATCATTCGGCGTTTAATTTTTCGGGATTTCGTCCATAGGTATTTTAAAATACGGTCTTTTGAATTTCAGTATTGTAATACTTACCCACAGGTGTGCTTCATCTTCATGTGGGGTGCGCCAAAGTTCACCTAAATTTTCAAGTCCGATAATTGGAAATCCGAAAATGTTCTTCCTAACATTTTTCATCCTAACAATCACAATTCCTAACTACTCTGTCTCTAATGTTCATAATTCCGAAGCATTCAACTTCATAATGTCAGTAGCAATAAACATATTCTATTATACTTTTATTTGTTTTCCTATATTTTGTCAACATAACCATCTTTTACACTATTATTCAAAGTCATATCTTTTTTGTTTAGATTAGGATTAGGTTAGGTTAGGTTAGAACTGTGACCAACTACGCGCGAGCCGAGCGAGCGAAGCGAGCGGTGCCGCGGCAGCGGCCGGCGAGCGCTACCTCGAAATTGGTCGCGAAATTTTTCTAAGTATTTTTTTCATAGTGCCCCAAGACGACAAAAATCAGTGAAACGACCTTTAATCATTCTAAACAGTTGGTTTTTAGACATCATTATCTCAGGTATAGTTATAGTAATAAATATGTAACAACAATAACCAAAAATAAAATGGCTAAATGTAAAAATGTGAACAGTTGTTTTGTAATCACAAGAAATAGTTTAAAAACAAATCTTTTCCTTCAAAGCATCTGGTTCATGATTATGTTCTCTCAGTAGGATAAAAGCGTTTTATGATAAAAAACAGTAGGAGTTTAAATATATTTACATTAATGATATTATTAATTACAATTTTCGGAAACATGAGTGCTATGAACATCGCCGGTAGCACTACAAATAGTATGAATGAAAACTTTAGGATGAAAAATTTTAGGAAGAGTGATCATTCGGATTACAAATCATTAGGAAGAACAATTTCGGGTAAAGAACTTTAGGTGAGCCAATATGGACCCCTTCATGTGTCTCCCTTACTCTATTGTGATAACTTTGTGGCCAATAAATGACAGCTCATTGTATTCAATAGCTGAGCGGCCCATTGAAGGTGTGTTTACGCCGCATTCCATTCGAACCAGTATGAATGGAACGCAACCAAACGCAGCATAGTTATAAATTGTTTTTGTTGGTGCATCTGTGCCTCGTTTGCATTGTTAACCCGTCAGGTAGTGCAAGTATTAATATTGTAAAGGAAATGCACTCGTCTGTTCGTATTGATTGCATGAACATTTCTCTTATTGTTGTTTTTATAATCATTTTAATCTGAGAATGGAATATAAATAGTACATCATTGTATCTTCCTATGTAGATTGCAAGAACATTTCTCTTAGTGCTTATAATACACGAGGGGCACGCGCCAACGGCAGAGGCAACTACAGTCGTCGATACGTCGCGTCGTCGGCGTCGCCGTTCTCGTATGCGGCAACCGCAGCTGTCGACACGTCGTCGGCGTCACGTGTCCTTCACCACACAATCCTCACTTTTGAAAACTTCATGAAATACAATTTTGAAAACGCCAACAAATTGTCAAGAAATAGTCATAAATAGTCACCAAAGTTAAAAAAATAGTCGCATTAAGATTCCGAAGTTATAGCTATAAGTTGGTGAGGATTGTGGGGTGAACGTCTCCACACAATCCTCACCTCAGTGCAAGTAAACGGCTGGGAGTATCGACTTGGTTTCAATTCCAAAAAATAGTCAATAAATAGTCGTAACGCTATGCCAAATCTCGAAAATAGTCATTAAGAGGTTTCAGAGATATAAAGGTGTCTTGGTGAGGATTACGTGGTGAGCCTTTCTCGCCACAATCCTCACCTGATTACCGCGGAATTCTTACGTTTTTTCATTTGAATTTGGTGTCAAAAAATAGTCAAGAAATAGTCGTCTCCAACCACCATCATTTCGACCTGGTTTATTAAGGCGGCACCCTTTTAGATCACAACCAATAAACTGAACATAATTATTTCAGAGTTTTCAATCCGTAGATAACTACTTATGAAACC
This sequence comes from Conistra vaccinii, assembly GCA_948150665.1. Taxonomy (NCBI): domain Eukaryota; kingdom Metazoa; phylum Arthropoda; class Insecta; order Lepidoptera; family Noctuidae; genus Conistra; species Conistra vaccinii. Next base: position 13,409,105 of record OX411341.1, on the reverse strand, counting down.
AATAGTCAAAACTCAACCTATCTTCGTTTAGATAAGGTTCGGAATAATTTGGCAGTCATACAAAATAATTTCGTAATCATAGAAACTGGTAATTTTGAATATTTTAGTAATAAGACTTATCTATAAATTAGTAGGAATGTTTGTGTCTAGGCAGGTTGGAGTGAGTTACGATTCGATTTAGTAATAAGATATTTATTATATTTACACTTCTTGTAGCTTGTTTATTAGCCATTTAATAAGAATGAAATTATAACTAATAACAGCCTCACGGGGCGATGCTAAGTTTCCCGCCGTCTCGGTCGATTCGTGGATGGGTGACAGGGCCATCCATTACATAACGAGGTCTCTCCGTGCCGTTGCCGTTGGTCCCAGCTGTTAAGGCTTTTGCAGACCAAAGTCAAAGTCAAAGCATTTATTTCAAATAGGCCTTTGAAGGCACTTTTGAACGTCAAAATTTACAAATTATAGTTATTATATATTATTGATTCTACCGCCCCTTCCAAAATGTAGTTTTCGTATGGAGAAGAATGGGCAAGAAACTCCACCGTTACTCTTTTAAAATGTTTTACAATATTTTGTATAAGTACATTATTAATATAATTATAATATGTGAAGACGATGCACCTAGAATAAAATTACTGTATACAGTAAGAATAATTTAAATTGGAGCAAACGACAGATAAATTAATTATGTGGTAGATACATGGTGTTCACATATTCACAAACATTGTAAAAATAGACGAATCTACAAAAAATTTACAATTAATAAGTCAGTGTGTAGGCAGACCCCACAAACAAGCAAACTAAAGCAAAAAAATATATACAGCCTCTTCCAACCCGGTTGGTCACCGTGGAAGAGTATGACCATAACCCTCCAAAGGAAATCACAGAAAAATGGAACAAAAATGATAATAAAACTCACCTAATACAGATTGCAACTTATAATGTCAGGACCTTATCGTCATACGCCCGCTTATTAGAATTAGAGGAATCATTAAATGAAATTAAATACGACGTTATAGGTATTTCCGAAATGAGACGGCTGGGTACCAAAATTGAAGAACACGCTGACTTTATTCTGTGCTACGTAGGCCACACTCCTGGCAAATACGGGGTTGGCTTCATAATTAATAAGTCACACAAAAACAATATAGAGAGCTTCACTGGTATGACAGAGCGCGTCGCAGTATTAAACATGAGCATTCAAGGCTTTAAGGTCACTATCATACAAGTATACGCACCAACAGTAGCAGCAAGCGAATACGAAATAGACGAATTCTATAAAACAGTAGATAAGGCATTGGAAACCGCGCACAAGAACACTATACTAATGGGAGACTTTAATGCAAAGATCGGAGTTCCCAGGAAGGAAGAATACTTGGTTATGAAAAATTATGGATACGGTGTAAGAAATGATAGAGGACAGAGACTTGTGGATTTCGCAATAGAACACAAACTATCAATAATAAACACTTGTTTCAAAAAGAAGCAAAATAGACGATGGACTTGGAGATCTCCAAATGGGGAAATAAAAAACGAGATAGACTACATATTGTCCAACCAACCGAGATTATTCCATAACATCGGCACTATTAATCTAAACTACCCGTCGGACCATAGGTTACTCAGAGCAACATTAAAATTAAATAAACAAAAAATAAGCCGGATCAAATTCGCAAATAACCAAGTAAGTCATCTAAAGAGCGAAGAAGAAATTTCAAACTACAAGGAGAACTTGTCATCATTGCTGCCTTGCTGTTCTGATTGCCAGGAAACCACCTCAGTACAAACCCACTATGACAACATATCAAATGCTATCACCAATAGCTTGAAACTAGCCCGAGTGAAGAAAGACGTACATACACGTCATAAAATATTATCGAAGCGCACAGCAACCCTATTAGAAAGAAGAAAAGAACTGCAGAAAACACAAAAGAAATCGAGAGCTATGAAGAACGAACTCGCCGCACTCTACAAGATAGTCAATAAATATATAAAAAACGATTACGCAAAATACAGACAATATACCATAGAAAAACATCTACAACTCACAGGAAGCACAAAAAAGGCTAACAAGGAACTCAGGACAAACAAATCATGGATAGAAGGACTAAATAAGCTGGACAAAGACCTGAACAAACGAACGGACATCATTACTACAGCAACCGATTTTTATAAAAATCTTTACAGTGACAATACTCAAACAAACACAACTCCAAACAATAGTATAGGACAGGATAACGAAGAAAACATTAAAGCAATAGATGAGACCGAAATCATAGAAGCAATAAAGAGACTAAAAATAGAAAAATCCCCCGGTTCAGACAACATCACTAACGAAGCGTTAAAGACAGCTTACTCAATTTTGCTGCTGACCTATTCAATCTGATTCTACAAAAATCTGAAACACCTACACAATGGTCCGAATCTAATATCATTCTATTATATAAGAAGGGCGACCCAAAGGATATAAGTAACTACTGGCCGATAAGTTTGCTACCTAGCCTATACAAGCTGTTTTCCGCTATTGTTAACGCAAGAATCAGTCCTGTAATAGAAGCTAGACAACCTATAGAACAGGCAGGTTTCAGGAAAGGGTTCTCAACAGCTGACCATATACACACACTTGAGTTAATTATAGAGAAGTACCAAGAGCAGCAGAGACCACTTTATCTCGCATTTATTGACTACCAAAAGGCATTCGACACAGTAGCACACATAAGCATATGGGAAAGCTTGAGGGAACAAGGAGTAAACGAGGTGTATATAAAGGTCATCAGAAGCATATATAATAACAATAAGGGTAGAATAAAATTGGAAAGCCTGGGACCATACTTCCCCATAGAGAGGGGCGTACGACAGGGGGACCCACTATCTCCAAAATTATTTATATGCATTCTAGAAGCCATCATTAGCAAGCTTGACTGGGGTAAACAAGGACTAAACATACAAGGCGCCTTCTTAAGTCATCTGAGGTTTGCAGATGACATAGTAATACTTTCCGAAACAAGTTCACAGATGCAGCTCATGATCAATTCCTTACAGCTAGCTAGTGCAAAGGTGGGACTGGAAATAAATCTCTCTAAGACTATGGCAATGACGAATACTTGTAAAACTCCAATAAAACTTAATGGGAATCCACTGGAATACACCGAAAAATACATTTATTTGGGAAAAACAATAAGCTTCGACAGAAAAATCAACGACATTGAAATAGAAAGAAGAGTACAGCAAACATGGAACAGGTATTGGAGTCTCAAAGAAATTTTTAAAAGCAACATGCCAATAAGCACGAAAACTAGGGTTATGAACTCTAGCCTCCTACCGGTTTTAACATACGGATGCCAGACGTGGAAATTTACGGAAAAAGCAAAACACAAAATCATTACCTGCCAGCGAGGACTAGAGCGTAGCATGCTCAAGATAAAGAAATTAGATAAAATAAGACACACAAGAATAAGAACGATAAGTCAAAGTCAAAGTCAAAGCATTTATTTCAAATAGGCCTTTGAAGGCACTTTTGAACGTCAAAATTTACAAATTATAGTTATTATATATTATTGATTCTACCGCCCCTTCCAAAATGTAGTTTTCGTATGGAGAAGAATGGGCAAGAAACTCCACCGTTACTCTTTTAAAATGTTTTACAATATTTTGTATAAGTACATTATTTATATAATTATAATATGTGAAGACGATGCACCTAGAATAAAATTACTGTATACAGTAAGAATAATTTAAATTGGAGCAAACGACAGATAAATTAATTATGTGGTAGATACATGGTAGATACATGGTCATACATAACAAAAGCAACAAATGCCTTGAGCTATGCACAAAAACTCAAATGGAAATGGGCGGGTCACGTAGCGAGGCTTACAGACCACAGATGGACCGTAACAGTAACCCAATGGAAAGGCCCACAAGGCAAAAGAGGCAGAGGGAGACCGCTGACACGTTGGGAAGATGAGATTAAAAGGACCGCTGGACCTAACTGGAGACAAATTGCACGGGACAGAGACAAATGGGCATCTTTGGAGGAGGCCTTAACCCTATCTGGGGTTCTTGCATGAATTAGATTAGATTTATAGATATTAGATAGTAACCAATAAAACTAACAATTAATCTAAGTTAACCAAATAATTAACATACTAGAAATAAGAAAATACTGTAAAATGCAAGGAATAAAAGGTTTTTTTATTTTATTTTTATTTTATAAGTCAGTGTGTGAGGAACTAATCACAGGATGTAAAATTAATGTCATATAATGAAAAATAAATACAATTAAGTAAGCAACCAGTTTGATTTTGTTTAGACTCTAAATTGTCCTATGGAGCAGGACCAGCATGTTTCCAAGCATTCTTATCTTGGATATAATCCTCTAATCTGTAATATGCTTGTTTACAAAGTGTACTTTTTACATGAGTTTTAAATTTTCTTTCATTTAATTGTAATATATCACAAGGTATTTTGTTGTAACATTTAACACAGTACCCCATAAAAGATGTATGTACTTTAGATAATCTGAAAAATGGTTGATCTAGTTTATCTTTATTTCTAGTATTAAAATTATGTCTATCACTTATTTTATTAAAAAGATGTAGATTTTTCCTTACATACATAATATTTTCATAAATGAATTGGCAAGGAACGGTCATAATATTAATCCTTTTAAATAGTTCCCTGAGAGATTCGCGACGACGGAGATCATAAATGGCTCTGACAGCTCTCTTTTGCAAAATAAAGATAGATTCAATGTCAGCAGCCCGACCCCACAGTAAAATGCCATACGACATAATGCTGTGGAAGTAGCTAAAATAGACCAAACGCGCGGTTTCTACATCTGTTAACTGTCTGATCTTTCTAACAGCATAAGCGGCCGAGCTTATGCTGTTAGAGCTTACCAGCGCGACTTGTCGCGCGAAGTGACACGAACAATACAATTTCTAAGAAAACTTCACGGTATAACAATTCTCAAAACTCAACTCAAACTCAAAGCATTTATTTAAATTAAACCATTTACAGGCACTTTTGAATTGTCAAAGTCAATATCCGGTGTCCGCAAGTCGCGCTGGTCTGCAGAAAGCTTTATTCGTAGATCTTTGACAGTCGTTACGGGTAGTCGGAAGCCCAAAATGTTGACAACCATTTACCAAGGGGTATCGTATTACCCAGTAACTGGGTTGTGGTCTGTGGAGGTCAGATAGCCAGTTGCTCCATGTAAATTACTGGTTTTCAGCTGCAACTGGTTAGACTGGAAGCCAACCCCAACATAGTTGGGAATACTTGGGAAAAGGCTTGGCAGATGATGAGGACTGGGCCGATATATGTGTTTTTTCTTTCATTTGGTTGAAAATGCCTGTTGCTTGTGTATTTTTGTTGTGACCTTCACATAGTGAGAGTGGTTCATGAATTTGTGCGGGGACTAAAACAAAAAAAAGCGTAAAATAAAATGTTTTACAAAATAAAATCACCGAATTCAAAAAAGCGAGTAAAATATGAAAAATAATTTTATTTGCGATGGCGGTAGTCGGTGGTGATTCGGTGGAATAGGTACAGTACACCAAAAGTCGTTTTTTTTTTAATTTTTAAAATAAATTAATTTATGCTTAGAAAATATTTATCATACTTCAAGTAAATAAATGTATGTAGAGGCGGACATAATGCCATAATTACTAAATTAAACGAACTTACCTAAGTGAAGTTCTATTGTAATTATACGTAGTGCTTAGTCCTCGATAATTATCCTGATTAACTATGTAGTCCCACTATATTTCATATCGTGTCACGCGTATATTCAGAGAATAAATTCCTGAAAAATATATTTTTACGCTGGCAACTATGCCCAGCTAATATGTCATTCTATTTAGAGTAATCTGCAATGAGAGAATTAAAATTAACAGACAGTAACTCTCCAACTTCAATCCCAGGGTCAAAAAACAAACTATGGTCTTGTTTAGGGCTTGGGAGGGAACATAGTATCGAGGACTAAGCACTACGTATAATTACAATAGAACTTCACTTAGGTAAGTTCGTTTAATTTAGTAATTATACTCCATGCTTAGTCCTCGATAATTATCCTGATTAACTATGTAGATGTTTAGAGAGATGAAGTTGGAAATTACAAATATGTTTGACACTATTAAATAATAAAACTTTCAGATATCATAAAATCAAGTTTATGATGTAGGTAACTGAAAACTTTTCCAGATTTAAACTTAATTCTCGTCCAATTCTAATTATCAACTATGTATTCAGTAGGTATACTTCTTTGGCTTTTCATTAATTTATGACAAATAACACATCAGTCTCAACGTTACCAACAGTCTTGCCAAAGAGATATTTATTATCTTCTCTAATCAAAGGTCTATTATTATAATGGTTTGTAAGACCCTTTGATCCTGTGTACCAACCAACTGTTTTAAAGATACTTAATATCTACTGACACACCTCTACTCCCATTGGAGCATGACGTGTTGAATGAGAAGTAAATTTCTTGATGTCTACGCCACTGTCCATCATTGTATGTGTATGTAATATTGTAATGTAATCACAGGACAAATGTCTGGTTTCATATGAAAATAGAGTAACATAATATTTGTTTGCTGTTTTCCTGTCTTAGATCATGTTTTTAACAAATCAGTGATTTTTGAGTTAATATCTGAATCAATAAATTGGATGTTATTAAGTCTAATTACAGATAAGGTTTCTTTGACCGCTAGTAAGGGCTAAAAGAATTACCTATTTTTTGGTTACTTTGTCAAGTGATAATTTATTGTCGTATTGAGTACCATCTTCCTATAAAATTCAGTAGGTACCATTGATGGATCCCACATATCATCAGTATTCAGGATGACTTGGTCGTAATTTAAAGATACCTTTAAAGAACCTCTTACTTTGAGGATCTGTCCCTACAACAGAATTTTACTTTTACATTTATGATCAATAACACTGCACTGTTGAGTGAAGTATATGAACTGCCATTGGACCTTGTTGGCTTGCCACTTGTTGTGTACGAACACTCTAATATTATAGTGATTGAAAAAACGTGAATGTCATGATCATTACCACATATCCACCACTTGTGTAGTGTTACTGAATACTGTTTGACAGTGTTATCTGATACAGAAGATATCCTGACCATTCATCATCATCATTTGTCATCTGGTATCATTTGCTTCTGAAAACCCTTCCCTGACAATATGCAGGCCCCTAGGGAAAAAAGGGCTGCTGTGCAGAAGATGGTTTCGAAGATTCCGGAAGCTTACGACAATAATTGGTTTGATGGTTAAAACCCAATAAGTAGGTACTTTAATCTGTGAAATGACCATGATAAATGGGTACCAAGGTTGTGGTCACATAGGAAAAAAAAAAACTAAGATACCAAAAAATCTGATCATCTTAAATTGTGTGAATAGTTTATTAATCAATGCAGATGGTGGAAATGCATAAAATACTAGGTAAATACCAATGCATAAAATACTGGGTGGTTACCAAAATTAATGTCTTATATTTTCTGCAAGTGGATCTCTACACCAAGATGGATATCTGTCACATATTATTAGCTCTAGTAGCAAATAGATCAATGGAATGATCTCGAAAAGATCTCACTATGTCCTGAAATGCTGGAGGAGCCAGTTCCCACTCACAATCAATGTTTTTATTTCTAGACTCAAGATCAGCTTTTATGCTGTCTTTGGATCATATAAAAATGTAAAAATCCCTATTTTTCGGAGTGCCACATATGCCTAGCCAGGAAATTAAGATGATTAAATTGGTTTCCACCCCTTTAGTGATATAATCTATGTTAGTAGTATTGTTTCTACATAATAAAATTTGGCATAATTTTAAGTCCTCAGTAAAACATTGTACACCAAGAAGAGCAGCTTTAAATATGATTTGTCTTGTCTTCTTCTGTCTAAACCCCATTTGCTATCTGACCATCAAAACAAATATTCCCCAACAAGTGTGAGATGCATCTGAGTAAATTTCAATCTCAAATTGACAATTTTTATAGGGTTTTCATACATTTATGCCACCACAGTAGATCTTCTTTACTTACACTTGATATTGTTCCTAATTAAATCAAAGTAATAACTGTGGTAAACTAACTCTGTACATCTTTGTTTTCCAAAATGTTAGTATACTTATTAGTAAACCATAACGCATACATGGACAACAAGTTGCTAGGTTACGGTGTAAATAATGGATGAATAGAACATCTCTTTCATCTTTTACTGACAAGGTCATACTCTTTGTATCAATCACAAATCTAAGTACTCAGCAACTTGATTGGATTTGAGATTACTTTTATCCTTTTATGTAACAACCAAGACTGCAAAATTTTTATAGTTTTACATAAATAATAATATTCTAAACATAAAATCCTCAAGATAAATCACAGATTTTTATCCCCCACTACATAGATAAGATGTTACTAGTGTGGGCCTGTGTGGGGGCAGTACATAAACCAAAGCACAAACTACTGAATTCATGAACATTGTTTTTACAATAAACCCTCAAATATCTTTTGTCATCAGCATCACATCTACGTTCAGTGTTCACTGATAATAAAAAAATATACATATTTTAAATCGATTGTGCACGTCATGTAATCATTTTTATAAAATGAGTTTACATGAAGTCCGTATGTCTTTCATTAGAAACTGTTTTGTATGGATATAGTTAATCCGACATTTTAGATTTAACATAACACTGGTATATCCAATTCGTTTGTGTACAGTAAATATTTTTGATTAAACCAAAAAACTGTCCACTGATAGACGCACACTGTACACCTATTAATAACACTCAAATCCAAGAACCTATTAATTTCTTTTGGTATAAGTATATTTTCAGACTCTGAAAAGGCACAATTTTAAGGTTATATAGGTATTATCTTGTGTCGGAATTTCCATAAATGGAATTTTATATCCCTTCAACCATGACCAGATAACTTTATCTTGTGTGAGCTTTTGCCAATAAGAGCTCAACCGTCCAACAGACAGCTGCATTTGGATGACAATTAAAATTTAATTGTGTCTCATTAGTGACAGTCAAGCGGGAGTAACAATATTTAAAACGACATACAAATGTCTTTACCTCTATGTTTGACGCACAGGTTTGTGCTGGTACATCTTGCCTGATGAAATCCTCTGCTGTAGGTTCCACCCCGTGGTCCTACTAGGCTGCTACCTGCCCCCCCCCCCCTTCCCTGTTTGGTTCGACTCGAACGTGAAGGGGTAATTTGAGATTTCTCTCTCTCAAGGGGCTGCCTTTTTAATTGACAAGTTCATTAAACTTTTCACTAAACAGGAAACTTTTCCATTTCAGTGTAACTGTTGTTCTAATAATGTTTCTATCTAGCTTAACTGGTCTTGAGATATCTGTGAGAATTTCTTTAGATATTTATATTCTTCAATTGTCCAATTGTTTGTTCCCAATTCCAATTGTTTGTTCCCAATTGCTATAGTGGTCCTCCACTCTTGGTCCCTTTCCTTGATTGGGCTAATTCTATGATCAATTTGGATGCATCCAGTAGTAGTAAATACAACAGTAATGGTATCAAATATATTATACATAGGTCATTCTTCTTTTAATACTTTATAATTACTTTTTAAGTAAAACATTTAGGTTTGGAGCTGGACGGGATTCCCAAGGCCATTGTGATTTCTTCATGCAATTCCATAAAACCATTATCCTTTAGTTCTTGGGTACTTACAAAGCACATTATCATCATTGGACTAACTTAGTCTGATGACACAAGTGTAAAGCACTGATGATTCTTTATCAATATTGTAATACTTACTCAATAGTTTCTCACGAGAGAAAACAATAATAATTGCATATCATAGAACTTCTAGATATACATCATATTTTGTGCTTTTTACCTCAACTTGAGGTTTCGAGATCAAGTCTCGAGGGCTTTATTGGTGTTTCTCAACAGAGAAAGCAATATTTGGTGCAAAGCAAACTTGCATAGGCGGTGCATAACCTAGAACTTCTAGGTATATACCTACTATATTTTGTGCGTTTTTCCTCAACCTGAGGTTCGACATCAAGCCTCTAGCCCCTCGAGGTCCTGTCGTAACACGAACTTCATGTTAAAAGAACAGATGGACCAAGTACCGGCATTATGGCGGGTAATAATAAGCCTCTTGCTATTTTGCAATCCAAATCAATCAATCGTAATCCACTGAAAACTTTCAACAAAATCACACATACATACCTGTGTTTTCTTCTTTGTTTATAACATTGTTAAGTCCTTTATGTACTGATCAGCCTTTATTACTGATTCCAAAGAGAACGCCGGCGACGACTTTAGCCGAACTCGTCCTCGAACTCGCCTTCGCGATTCCTTTCCAATTTTCTTCCACATTTTCTTTAGTGGAATTGTTTGACTGTTTATTGTTGATAATATTCAAAAATAATAAGTTTTTATAAGAAAATTCTATAATTTTCTTAAAAATGACGTGCGCTACACGACGCGAAAAAAGTGAATGACATATTAGCTGGGCATAGTTGCCAGCGTAAAAATATTTTTTTTTCAGGAATTTATTCTCTGAATATACGCGTGACACGATATGAAATATAGTGGGACTACATAGTTAATCAGGATAATTATCGAGGACTAAGCATGGAGTATAATACTATGCATTTTCGACAGAGACAAACAGTGCGAGGTCCAATTACGAAAAATTGAGAAATAAATATTTATTTTATTAAGTCTGTTTTATCATTTTTGTAAAAAGTTTTGTTTCTTTTATTTGTTTTAAGGCTCATGACCAGCGCGACTTGCCGCGCGACGCGACACGAATAATGCAATTTCTAAGAAAACTTTACGGTATAACAGTAACCGAAGTCGCGCTAGTCTGCACGAAGCTTTAATGTCTTAACTAAATAGTGGTAATTTTTAAGTAGGTAGACGTTTAGGTTTATTATCTAATATATAAAATTCTCGTGTCACGGTGTTTGTTGCCAAACTCCTCCGAAACGGCTTGACCGATTTTTATGAAAATTTTGTGTATATTAGGTAGGTATGAGAATAGGATGTAAACTATTTTTCGTACCCCTAAGTGATAAGGGTGGTCCACCCCAAGTTTATTTTTTTATTTTTTTGGACAATTCTTTTTATTGTAATTTTTTTATGATTTGGCATTAAAAAATACATACAGCCCTAAATTTTCACCCTTCTACCACCAACCCCTATTTTTGAATAGCGATATTAGTACTTTAATAATTTTCTACTCTTGGCGGTCGATAACTGATCTGTTACCACTCGATCAGTTATTCCCGTCAGGCGTCTACCGGTGTCACTTCTCATCCCGTAAACAGCACAGAGTAAGGATGAGAACGAAGCCGGTCTCCTGTCGTTCTCTCACAATAAGCTTTCTCTGTCTCACTCACTAAAGTTTAGGGCCTAAAATGAATCCCTATTTGAACACGCGGGAACGGCTGGACCGATTTCACTAATTCTTTTTTCGTTATTGTAAGGAGAAGGTTCTTAGGATAGGTAGGTGAAGGTAGGGTGTAAGGTAGGTAGGTAGGTAGGTATGTAGGTAGGTAGGGTAGGTAGGTAGGTAGGGCAGGGTAGGTAGGTAGGTCGGGCAGTGTAGGGTAGATAGGGTAGGTAGGTAGGTCGGGCAGTGTAGGGTAGGTAGGTAGGTAGGTCGGGCCGGGTAGGGTAGGTAAATAGGAAGGAAGGTAGGTAGGGTGGGTAGGTAGTTCGGGCAGGGTAGGGTAGGCAGGTAGAGCAGGGTAGGTAGGGCAGAGTAGATAGGTGCGTCGTAGATAAGTACTTACTGCTACCCGTGCGAAGCCGGGGTGGGCAGCTAGTTTTTCTATAAAGTTTTGTTTCTGATTTTTATTTTAATGTATTTACAAATAATGGTAATTTTATAGTAGGTATACACTAGTAGCAAGTTTCTTTACTCATGTGCTAGAAGGCAGTAGGCACACCTTGTATCAGAATATAATTATTTTCTCTTCACAGTAGGTACCTACCTATTACACTTATTTTAAAACTTGATGATACTAGAACCTGATCCCTATAAAAAGGTGATTATGTAGCTACATCTCGGATCACAACAAACTACGCGCATACATTGAATAATAATATATAAAACACACACACACACACACATTTATACAGATAGTGTAGTATTTATGTGTGTGTGTGTGTGTGTGAGTGAGGTGTGTCAGAATGTGTGTGATACCTGCGCTTACGCTCGCTTGCTTCTCACAGGTGTGTTTGTGCGTCAGCGTGGCGGGTCCATGTGATATTTTTATGGTCGTTTTTATTATGTTCTTAGATGGGTGCTATATAATAATGTAGTTTATGCTGCGAAGATAGTTTGTAGTATCTTCGTAATAATTATGTAGATGAATAGTTTTTGAGAGTTTTGGTTTAAAATATAAATGCTGAGCTATTGTAGTTACTATTATGAAACCCTATGCTCACATTATTTTCTTGTATAGGGCCTACTATTAGGTTAGGTCATGGGGTACCAATTCGAACAAATTGTAATTAGTCTTGAAAAAAGATCATAGATGGCAGTATAGGTAACAATTATGAAATTAACAGTCACTAAAAAGCGATAAACGGAAGGTTTTGACTGAAGTAAGATTAGTAAAAATCTAAATTTCCTTGTTTAATGCTGATTCATCTATTGTAACTCATAAATCTCGTATTTTCAACAAAAAAAGCTAAAACCTTTTTGTTTAGGGCTCTTTGCAATAGATGGCGTTTTACATCACTGTACCACATTTATGCTGTAGCCAGACAATAGCCCGACTTAGGGAGGTCGCATTTCTTTGTATGGTATTGGGTATCTGTACGTAGTATTATATTATCTGTGGTTAGGTTAAACAGAGTATTTGGTAGGTTAGGTACCTACACAAAAATGTTAACAAATATTTTTAATTTTGTAAGTATATAAACTATTGCTCAGTCGTCAATTTTGTTTCTTTTTTTGCCTTTAAACTAGAGCTCAATGTTAACCAAAAACCCAATTAAAATCAAACTTTAAACTTAATCTTAATGAGTACCCGCCGTACTGACGTACACCCACCGGCTGTCAAAACACGTTCTCCACACACGCTCTCTGTCCCACAATCACAGCACAGCCTTTTCACAACCGAAACGACCGATCTACTACGAAAGAGAACGAACGGCCACAGTCGACCGCGCAGGCTGACGCGGCGCACGTCTTTGCCACTGCGCCAAAAAAAAGTTTTACAACGCATTCCGAATTCGAATAATTCAAATTTTAGGAATGTGATCGGTGTCCGTCGTCGAACCATCTATGTGCCATATACAGTGATGTTAATTTGTGTGGATTAAAAATGGGTGTTTTATTAAATTTGGTTTTATTTGTGACCGTTTTGGTGCCTAGTGTTTTTGGCCAAGAGGCTGCGGCGTGCTATGGAGCTGGCAGCGTCGCTGGCGCAGCCATCGGTGCCTTTGTTGCTGCTCTTCTTTTGGTAGCAGCTGCATACTACTTGAGGAAACTGTATTGGAAATCGCGGAAAGGTACGTGAGTTATTCCAAGTATTTATTCGCGAAACGCCTGCGGCGTAAAACGATGAGTCTGCGGCCCACGTATTTCAAACTTGGGATTGTAATACAACGACCTTAGCCTTTTTTAGTCGTGTGTATTAAGAAAAAAAAAAGGTTTATTTATTTATGGTCAAGATGGCGAATACAAACTTAATTGAAATTGCAAAAATAAACGAAATTGTAATCGCAAATCCGTTTATACAGTTCTCAAGTTACTGTTAAACGTTCATTGAATATGTATGACTGAGTTTAATGCTTAACGTGACTTAATTGCGAAATATTCCGACAAGAAGCTGGTTACATACAAACAGGTTTGAAATATATACCTTTTATGGGCACATAGCTAAATGTTATTCGAAAAGAGACAGGTTTTTAAGTGTCATATTTTTATAATGATTAACAGTCGAATAGGCTTCAATTGTGACAAGTGTAATCGACCATGAGAACAGGTTCTATATTGGTCAAGAGGTATTTGCCAGTTGGCCCAAAATGTGAATGATTTGTGCGCGAAGTTTGGTTGAAATATGGCTAGGAATTTTGGAATGACCGTGCAAACAAGTCCTATGACCTACTTACCTGCCTAAGGGTGATTTTCACCAATGAACGCGATCAGCACATCGTTCTAGAGCTGTCAGTGTCAATACTGATAATATTGACAGCTCTTGAAATTTGAATGCAGTTCAGATGGACTGATTGTGTTCAGTTTCATTGGAGAATTTCCCCCTAAGTTACCTACTAAAAAACAAACAGCAATCATTTGGATTGGCTCTTGTGATACAGAAACTCCTAGTGCAAGAGCCTGGGCTACACTGATGTTTGTGTCTTGAATATGGTAGGTAGGTATGTAAATAAGCTTATAAACTCGTGATTCTAAACATCTACTAAAGTAATAAGTAGGTATAGCTAGACCTCGGAGGTCAAGTGAATCAATAATGCACCTGACACAAATCATAAATTCAAATAATATTTTATCCTAAGTAAGTAATTGTTTTTTTTCCACCTACCTGCTAACCAGAATTTTTTGTTTTGTTTTAAGAATTAGAATGCCGAAACGTTGTCTTGTCATGTCTTAATAAATAGCAGCGATTCCAAGTAACCTAAAAACATATAAAAAATTGCCAAAGTATATTTCTCTATGTACATTATGAAAAAAAATCTCAACTTTGAGGTAGGTAGTAGATAATATTTCTAAGAATTCCGCGGTTTTGATGATCTTTACGGTGTCAAATAAAAGTTCCTCGAAATAAAACTACAGAAACTTAATAGATAGATGACGAAAACTACCAATACCCAAGAGAGAATACTCATACTCGAGAGCAGTAGAATACAACGACTTTTATCCCAAAGATGAAATTCATGGTCGATTTCTATGAGAAATTCTCTAGAACCATAAACCCAAAAACATATATCTTTTACAATATAAATTAAATAGCAATTTGCTCAAAGTAATATAAACTTTCGCCGCTGGCAAAGGAAACTAATTAGCACTAACAATAGCCATTATCGATGCGCATGAACCTCTATAAAACTTCTACATAGTCTATGGATGCACGGCGCATATCACATGTCAGCGAAGTAAGCACTTTCACGATTTTCACATGCTAACGACAGCGCCGCACATCAATCATTAATCGCTGCAGGCTGCTGATTTAAGCGCTGATCGTCGGATGTTTTTAGTTTTTACCCCTTTTTTCGCTGTGTTAATGAGTTATTATTATAGAGTTCTATGTGGGCAAAAGTGCAATGTAGAAAATAACGCTGTCTGAAAATAGTATTTCTTGATGAAAATAGATAAAAAAAGACAGAGAAACTCTTAGTGTTTTGGAGGTACCTATAAAAAGAGTAGGAATGCTTAAATGAGGCATAATCATAAGGCAGAAATCTCGTTTCTCTTAGATCAAGGCTAGGGCAAAGTTCAGGTAGCAATCGCTCTAGGTAGTATAATAACCAGAAACTCGTACATAAGCAAAGCTTACAGCACAAACAATTATCTATATTTCGTATTCCATTTTTGTGGTACAAGCTTATTTCGGACTATTAGGAGTGTTAAAACTATTTCCCCTCATCCTGCCTCTCAAGAAACTATTTTTAAATAACTTCTTTTGTCTTATTATGTGAGCTGAATTCCAAACGCACACTTTTGTGAAACAACCAGTCTGGCATCCATGGCCACGATTTGTCCTTTCAAAACCAAATTCATTCATAGATTCTAAGCCGAGTAAAACCTTTTCGAAAGTTAGGGGTCTATTGTTTTCCAATATTTCTTTAGTGAAGCAGTAAATTTATGATCGATCAGGTTATGTGGGAAATTAAAAGAAAACTATACAGTTTTGGGTTCAGAGAAAAAAACGAGGGTTATAAAAGGAGAAGGATGATGATGATGTATTAAAGCAGACCTGGCGAGAAAGATGCTGAGATAATAACTGACAGGGATGTTCTTGTGGAAGAAAAAGATTTGCTGCGCAGAAGCCATTCAAATTGAGATTGATATAAGGGCAGGAAATCGGAAATCCTCCTCTCCTATCAACATCATCCGATGACGACACTGCTATCTTACTACTTATCCAGTCAAGATTGGTTTCATCAGTCTCATTAATGGTTTAACCTTTGTATCTTCTATCTACAATTATTGTTGATTGAAGGTCTGACCACAAGAATCTGAGTCAAATCACAGACGTCACAGTAACCGCAATTATTTAGGAATAACGTCATCAATATAAACACAACACACACCTGCGTCTTGTAGGTTTATTAGTAAATATGATTTAAATATTAGATGCCTTTGAATTCTCCTTAACCTTTTACATTTGGATCTATTCAGACTTTGTAATTTTAAACTCGTGTGCTTAACAACATTAGCAAGCGTTTGAGCTGTACCTTTATCTATATTAGGACCTGGAGTCTTTTCCTGGAAGCTACTTATTCCTTCGCATTGTGGTATCAATGTTCAGAGACTTTGCAGATTCGGTTTGGGTGACTCTTCCAACCTAAACATGAATAGTGTTTTGTGCTACAATCTACCGATAAGTTTACCCTGAGTAATAACTCCTTTTCCTCATCACTTTATATGGAGACAGATAAACCTTCTTCGGCCACCGTTAGCATTATCTCAGCCGTATTCCAAAAAGCATTTTGAGAACCAATCTTCACTATATTGCTCGATCTTTACCTTGAGTGGATTTCCTAACCAGCTTCGCTAAGTACAAACTCTTGTCTGCCTAATGGCTATGTTAAAATTGTATCTACACAACCTAATCAAGATTTCTACTCATTCTAACCTTGTAGACACTTAAGACTTTCTGATAACACGCTTGTGACTACAGAAGCCCTCTGGTGACCTACTAAGCTAAATGTTCCCCGCCATACTCGGCCACTTGGCTATACACGCAACACGCATTCAAGCGAAGTATCTTTGGCTTTCAATCTATAACTGTATACTATTTATCGACTTCTTATGTTCTTTTTATTGGAAATTGAGGTAAATATTGTCCTAGTTTGTTCCTCTGGGAGTTAGGATATCAAAGAACGAATAAACAGCTCATTATTCGTGGTGAATCGTAAAACATTCCGAAAATTTGGGCATTCAGTCTTGGACCTTTTCTGTCCTGCGCGACGCGAGGACCTGCGACGATAAAAATGTTTGTGGGATTCCCTAGAAGAGCCAGAATTATTTTCGTGCATCAGAGAGATAGTACCTTGTCGAACTCACACAGTAAATGCAATGTGCTCTCAAATCCTCAGCAATGTGGTTTAGATTTTTTCCATACGCCAAGAAATACTGCTCCCATTAATCCAAATGTAGGCTGACTAGCAACGAACGTTACTGAAGTTTAGTACATGTAAACATTCACGCTCGAGTGGGGATTAAATTCCACCGGCTACGTAAAGGAAAAAGCCTTAACAATACAACGCGTAGGTTGCCTAGTACTTGTTAGCCATTACTTACAAAACTGTGCTATTAAACTCAAGGGTATGCCGTATACCGCTTATGGTCGCTCGCTAAGTGATTGTTCTCTCAGTCTTGTCCACAGTCCAACACATCTTACGCATCATTATGGTTGTCATAACTTTATAATGGCACACTGTAATAATGACACCTACCATCACCTTCAAACATTCATCTAATGCGTATGCAAAGTACTGCGCCATTGGGCTGCTAAGGGCTGATTTCACCAATGAAACTTCATCTTTTTGAAAGCAGTGGTGGTGGCGCCTGTCAGGGTTCGAAAATACGATCTACAAGTCGTAAGCCGCAGCTGTTACCACTAGGCCACCACTGTTCCACCAGCTCCGCTTTCAATTTTTGGCACTTCGGAAAGATATTCTAGATGATCAAGTCATACAACTGCTGTGTGTTTTATTAACTTGTGGGTTATTTTCAAAGGGACCTCTTCATAACGGGCAGAATGTTTGCTAGACTAAGCTAAAGGGCTTTGCAGTCAATCGCAATCCCTTTTAGCTCTTCACAAAAAGTGATTCTAGTTAACTTATCTGTACTTTTTGCAATATCCTTACGGTCAGCAATGCACTGTAATTAGCCGAGAGTAAATACTTCCTAAGGCCACCATGAAAATACATTACTGCTGTTTCTCACGACAAACCCATCAAGAAAGAACTCATGTAAGTATATACTTTAATAGTGAGTACGCAGTCGGATTACAACTCACAATAGGTATTTAGCGTACTTCGCTGCGTATTAAAATTCCATAGATAAGACAAGTAGACTGTCCCTGTGGTTTTAATCTGGGTTTAACTTAGAGATAATAACTCTTTGTTGTAAATTCTTAGACACTTGCTAAAGCTATTGTTTACTTGCCGGTTACTTTAAAGTCAAAATCAACCTACATGGACATAAGAAACGTCAGAAGCACGCGGTCCCAATCAGTCTTTTCCTATGGAGAAAAACTCCGTTGTTTGATGAGTTGAGATGAGTTGTACCAACCAACATTTGTCAATATCTTTTCTACTTATTTATAATCGTCTCGCCCATTGCACCCTGGCCCAATTTGTTTGGGGTCAGCGCAGTTTGTCTTCTTTTGCCATAGGTACCTACATAAAGCTTTATTAGCCCTCATTTAAGTATTCACCCCCTTTCTACCATTATTATGTACCTATCTTTTCAATAATCAATCTCTTCATTTCTGATTCGATCACGTAAGGAAACTCCAAGCATAGCCCTCTCCATTGCCCTTTGGGTGATTTTCTAGGCTTTTCCCAAACTATGTGGTCGGCTTCCAATCTAACCGGATGCAGCTAAATGAGCGTGGTGCGACTGCCTATCTATTCTCCACAACCCAGTTACTGGGTAACATGATACCCCTCGGTAAGACTGGGTGTCAGACTTTTGGGCTTCTGACTACCCGTAACGCCCGTATCCTTTACACTATCAAATTAAAAGAATCGATCTTTTGCAGTCTTGCTTTTGCACTGTATGCTTCTTTTTCCTCCTTCTATGTTTGTGTCTAGTCATCACTCCATTTAGAATCTACCTGGGGCTCGGGGGCTTCCCATACTAGGTAGGTGCGTTAAAGTTTGCCGTTTTGCGGTTTCCCAGGTAGCGAAAGAAATACCTTATATATATAATTCCATTTTGCAAACGCCATTTCTATCTACAACAGGTTTAGTCTCAATCGTGAATCCGATATTTTCTTAGTGTGACACAACTGTGAGTGAAAATGTTGATTAAGTTAATTTTAGCTAATTGAGAAACCATTTTGAAATAATTTCTAATTCCATATTGTAATTATTGTTTCCACGTATACATTTACATAATCTGTGGGCAGGCAAGCCACAGATAATAAAACTCAAACAAAAAATTCAAATCATCGCGATGACCTTGCAAAGGAAGACGTTCAAACATCCAAATAGCATTATGAATAATTTTACGAGACATTTAAATCACGAAAAGTTGTAAAACTGGACAATCTAGTTTATTACGTGGCTTAGCTAGACTGTTTTTTTTTATCTTTATTTGGCGAAATACTAAATGTTTGAATGTCAATAACGTTCTAAATCACGTGTAGGTATCTGATTGTGATAGTGACAATTAATTTGTGAAATTATGTTTTCACACATCATGAACAGATTTCAGGATTATAGAATTAATAATATGATATTCGATGACCGATACTTAAATAATTAAGATTGCACAGGTGTACCTACACTACACTCGATGGCTAAATAATAATAGCCACACGGTTCGATTTTCAAGGTTAAGCAACGCATGCCGAGGGCGATCCGTGGATGGGTGACCATCCATTACACATCGAGACCCCTCCGTACCTCGGAAAGCACATTTATCAGTTGGTCTCGACTGTTATTCGTAGATCTTTGACAGTAGTAATGGGTGGTCAAAAGCCCGAAAGTCTGAAAACCAGTCTTGCGGGGTATCGTCACATGAACATAAAACCGGTATCGTGTTGTCCAGTAACTGGGTTGTGGAGGTCAGATAGGCAGTCACTCCATGTAAAACACTGGTATTCAGCTGCATCCGGCTAGACTGGACGTCGACCGCAACATAGTTGGGAAAAGGCTAGGCGGATTAAAATTACCTTCACTCCATGACTTGAAGTAATAACCTACATAAAATGCATCTATGCTTCTTTGTAGCACCATTATTGGCACAATATAAACATTGGTCATCAGCTCTTGATCAGCTCAGAGTTCGGGGACAGCCTAAAAATCCCTTCTAATATTTCTGGTGACCATAGATAAAAATTAGCGCATTCGTCGTTCAAACTCATCAAATATGCATGTAGTGTAGGCCATTTGATTGCCTAAAAACCGAAGTAAGTTACCCGGTTTTCTGAGTAGACTGAATTGTAGGTACTTATCTTGAAACATTCACAAATACGATAAGAAATTCAAATATGATTAAAATACAGGCGGCATATGGAACACGTTGCGCTGTTGCGCACGTTGTGCGCATAGTTGGTGTGCGTCAGGATAGTGGGACCAAGTAAAAAATTTGAATGTTCAGTAGTATTAGCATTATGATTATTGTCTACTTTAGTATATTGTATACTTATTATTTGCACCAACTACGGTCCCATTTTATGTCCTGGCAAATCACTGTCCATACCAAGGTTTCCTGGAAGAGATCGCAGAAAGCGATAAGGCCGCCCATTGTATATTTTGTAGTGTTTGATTATTTTTTTATTACATATTTTAGTGGTGTACAATAAAGTATTGTATAAATAGATAAATAACACTTACGCAATATTGTATACCTACTAACTTATTCTTATAATTTAGGTACAATTAATAATTTTCATTGCAAGTCATCCAGCAAAAATGGATGACGGGTAATTTTTACCCGACTGCCCCAGAAGTAGGGTAATGTTATTATATTGATGCTATTTGAACGTCAATCATACTTCATTCTTATCTACGTAAAACTATCTAAATAATAAACTAAGTATCATTCTGACATTCTTTGATTAAATCTAAATTAAGAGTGATAAGATAAAAAAGAAATATTGGACAACACAGTTCATTGAATTTTATACTGTCTTTTGTCCCTTATCTGTACGCAAAGAGAGAAAGAGATATAACTCTAAAATACCTAACCTAAAACTATCAGATAAAATTCAAGTGCTAAGAATACAGATTACATTTCTAATAGCTTTTAGCACGCCGTTTTGATAATCTTTATCCGATCGTTTGAATAGTTAATGATACACAAATTATGTATAGATAAAACACCATTTTATGTGCTCTCTATGGTAATATTAATTTGCATAATGGGTTCTTGTATTCCCACAGTATGTAGTTAGTGTATATTTATCATAATCAACTTATCAGGGGGTCAAGTCTACTAATTTACAAACGTCACAATGGTCTCATGATGGCGACTTTTTGACAGATTTTGTATGGCAAATCTGTCAAAAACTCACCATCGAGAGACCATTGTGACGTTTGTAAATTAGTAGACTTGGCACCCTGGCCACACGCTGACTCTGCTTTTCGCATTTAGTCCTTTCGTTTTTATGGACGATTATTATTAACCAATCGTTGGTAGAATTAAAATTCCAATATTTATCTATGTTTTTAGAACAACTACCTCTACATTACACATCAGAAGGCATTCATCATTATGTTCATCCATCGACAATTTAAGTTTGGGCACTTGTAGGTACCTACCTACTTTACCAATGGAATGCCACGTTATTTGTGAGTGTGATAGGCTATACATATATTTATGTTTACCGCCCAACGAAGCGGGCAGGGGTCAGCTAGCTAGTGTAAAATCAATTAATTAATTGTTTAGCAACTCAAAATGTCAGTCAATATGACAACTGACTGTCATTCTTTGACAGTTGTTAAAAAATGGCTCAAACGCGGGTTTGCGTAGTATGTCAATTTCAACTCAACCGATCGTAGTCCACTGCTGGATAAAGGCCTTTCCCAGACCAGCGCCACAACATTCTGTCCTCCGCCTTACGCATCCAGTCTGCCCCAGCATCTGTCCGTCTGGGGGGCGTCCAACACTACGCTAACCGATACGCGGTTTCAATTCCAGGACTCGTCTGCTTCACTAGCCATCGTGTCGAGGTGTCAATTTGCTAACAATTATTAGCCCTGTCAGTACCTACCATAAATGCCGCGATGTCGTTCTGTTTTATAGCAACTTTCAATTTATATAGCTTAATATTTTTATTGCAAAATCACCGTAGAGGTCGCAACACTCGCTATAGGTTATGTATGTCATTAGGTAAGTCTGTCGGTCGTTCAGAACCAGTTCCGATCATTTGATCACGTTGATCGATCATGATGACCGATCAGTCTGATGATTATTTTTTAAATCTAGTTGAACTGGTGTGGGCAGTTGTCAGACTGTTTTATGCAGATATTTTGTTGCCCCGTGTTTATAGTATCGAAAGAGATAGATCTTCAGCCTATAATTGCGTAAAGGCTTTTGCAGACTAGCGCGACTTGTCGCGCGACGCGACGCGACACGAACAATACAATTTCTAAGAAAACTTCACGGTATAACAATAACCGGTGTAGCGCGACAAGTCGCGCTGGTCTGCCGATTGCGATTCATTTTGACAGTTCAACAACATTCATTGCGTCATGGCATGGCGTCATTTGCGTTGTCGAGCAGACCAATTTTTCAAACATATGCAGCAATGGATTAGCAATTTCGTTCAAAATCCTTCAATTGTTATTTTTCTTCTTCTTCTCGTGTGGTTAGT
This sequence comes from Conistra vaccinii, assembly GCA_948150665.1. Lineage (NCBI taxonomy): Eukaryota > Metazoa > Arthropoda > Insecta > Lepidoptera > Noctuidae > Conistra > Conistra vaccinii. The sequence goes on along the minus strand of OX411341.1, from coordinate 13,386,350 downwards.
GACTATAACCAGCAGCCTAATTACGTAATGCACGATCAATAATAAATTGAAATGAATTGAAACAGATTGCTAGTCCATTGCTTCATAAGTTCGAAAAATAAATCTGCTCAATTTTTTTTTCGAACTTATGAAGCAATGGACTAGCAATCTGTTTCAATTCATTTCAATTTATTATTGATCGTGCATTACGTAATTAGGGTACTGGTGTCAGATGTTTAAAGCCGCCCATGGGCCTCTGACTTGCCTTCACATACCGGCGATAAATATCTCTCATGCACCGGAAAATGAGGAAACCGTCCTCACGAGGTTTTCCTTCACCGTTTTTGAAGCAAGTGATAATTATACAATACGTTTTGAGAGCAGTGGTGGTGAAATTCTTTACACAAAGTAAAGCGGCCTGCTTGGTTTCGAACCTATAACTCGTAAGTCGGGCCCATTACCACTGGGCCACCACTGCATCTTTGACAAAATTATGGCCCCATTAGATGCTTTTTTATGTATTCCAAGACCTTTTACAGAATGACGATAAACCACAAAAATTCCTGAATGTAAATTCTTGTAATATAAAACCCAATTACTAGCTATTAGCTTCTATAAATGGAAATAACAAGTAATTACTGCACTTTTAATAAAAACCATGCTGAAGTGTTTACGTTTACGTACATTCATTGCATAATTAATTAATATAAAAAGTTACTAACAAGAATTAAGATTTATCTAATGAAGTATAAAACCTGTATGTTTTGTAATGAATAATTAACAGTTACATTACTACACTTAGTTAATTTTAATTAGGTACTTACCTATAAAACTAAATAGTTTGTTTCTTATCTAACTTATCTTTATATTACCTTAAAACCATAAAGTTTAACTTTAATTAATTTAAAAAAATCGATTATTATTTTAATTTAGTTAAAATAATTAAATTAAAATTAATAATTTTAATTTAATTATTTTTCTTTTTTTTAATTCTTACAGGGTTTTTTTATTACTCTTTAGGAATGGTAAGCGGAATAGGTTACTAAGTAAATAAAGGTATCTACGTCTATTGTATTTTTTTCGTAGTACAAAATTATCTGATATGCATGCGATTTGCATAATCAAAATCCACAATAAAACAATAAAATATTCAAATTAGCAGCCTAATTTGAATATTTTATTGTTTTATTAATCATCATTTTTTGAACGTCAAAGAAAATAAAATTAATAATGTAGAGTCTACAACATTATAAAGAGGTTAAGTTTATGAGGCTGTAGGGGGTAATCTCTGGATCTACTGAACCGCTTTTGAAAATTCTTTTAACAATAAAAAGCCACATTATTTGTGAGTGTCATATTATATGATCTATGTCATATTATATCTAAGTATAGTATGTTTACCGCCCAACGAACTGGGCAGGGTCAGCTAGTTTATTATACGATGGTTAACTTTTTACCGATTCATAAATTCCAGAAAAACTATTTCCTTTTTTGTACGCAGTGTAATGAACGTTTAACACTACATGTTTGTATTTTTTCTCTAATTTACACAGCTGTAATTTACAACCATTACGGTAAGAAAACAGGTGGCCTATCGTATGCCGGAAACTACGCCACAGCCTGGCAGAGAAAAATGCTTTTTTCACGCATTCCAATTCCCACTTTCCGGAAGCCACTCACTCAAGTAATAAAGTACTTGTACAGTTCGCGTCAAGTAACTTTGCCGCTCTGCACCCTAATTACGTAATGCACATCAATTTTAAATTGAAACCAATTGAAAAAGATTGCCAGTCCATTGCTTCATAAGTTCGACAAAAAAAATTGAGCAGATTTTTTTTGTCGAGCAATGGGCTGGCAATCTTTTTTAATTGGTTTCAATTTAAAATTGATCGTGCATTGCGTAATTGGGGGGCTGAAGTTGGTTGCGCATGCGTACTGGGGGCCAATTCTACTAATTTACGAACGTCACAATGGTCTCTCGATGGTGAGTTTTTGACAGATTTTGTATGGCAAACCTGTCAAAAACTAACAATCGAGAGTTTTGAGTACTACGCAGTCATTTGTAGTCTACTTCAGAGCGGCAAAGTTATTTGACGCGAATTGTACAGGTGTATATACGGTACTATGCGAGCCAACTAAGAATGCGCCTGTCAAGACGCCATTTTGTTGCCATTTTGACAGTTTGCAGTACTATATCTGTCAAAATGGCAACAAAATGGCGTCTTGACAGGCGCATTCTTAGTTGGCTCGCATAGTACTTTCTATGGGTACTACATACTTACACATTATAAAAAAGAAAGTTTTTGTTTACTTTGTCCGTTTATAAGTTTCACAGAAACAAGTTTTGTTGTTGACATGAAACTTTCATTATGTTGTTACCTAGTGGCCTCTTGTACGGTACAGAGTCAGACGAAATTAAATTTACAGGGTCTAATTAAATTACCTAGCGAAACAAAAAATATACAGATTTTCTTAATTCAGAGCTCTTGCAGACAGGTGCGCCGCGACACCCGGTAGAGCAATATTCGTGAAGTCTTCATAGGAATTGTTCCATCGGTGTCGCGTCGCGCTTGTCTGTGGGAGCCTTCATACTTCAAGTAAGTAAACTAATGGCGGTCGTTGACCCCAGAAAAAAAGCTTATTTTTTATCGTTTATAAATATACATAGTTCATACCCATCCCGTCTGGGGAGTTTCGCTATTATAGTAAATAAAATCTTTGTGGAAATTTCGAGCTACATTTGCCGGAATATTTTAAGTCACTTTAGGAATTTAGTGACATATTCAAACCACTTTTGGTGCACTAAAATTGCCTCCTGCTGACCACAGACTAAAATCTTACAGATCACCCAAATTCGTATAATATTACGGTCGTAAAGGGTTATCTTATAAGACGTATCATTATAAATGATACTTAATTTTTTGTAACAATAAAGACATTACACAATTTGCGTAACGAAAGTAGTTTTTTTACGTTTATTTACGGTTTAAGTACCTAATTGGTAAAAATTAAAAGCAGTCACACTTTATGTAATTTATTAAAGAGAAACGTTTGTGCTTTCTCCATCAAACACGAGTGCTGTTGTATAAAATAATAACAATAAATGTGTGAGTTTCTTATAATATTATTGTTGTGTTTAATTAATAACGTATAGTGAAACCACAGCCTACCCTATTTGTACAGTCTACCAACGCTATAATGATGGACATTATTTTTTGCCCTACCGGATGAATTTTGTGAATTAAATAGTTATACTATGATATTTAATTATTTACATAAACTTATCAATATTGTTATGCATGCAGAAATTGCTGTTTAGTTTTAATTTGGAACCCGAAAAAGTGTTTTGAGCCACTGTTTTTTTGAAGCTAAGTATAATATGGCGACCAACAACCACTACCAACTAACCAACCTACAACCACGACCAACTAACCAACCACCAACCACTACCAACTACCCAACCAACAAGTAAAAACCACTACCATCTAACCAACCAACAACCACTACCAACTAATCAACCAACAACCACTACCATCTACCCAACCAACAAGTAAAAACCACTACCATCTACCCAACCAACAAGTAAAAACCACTACCAACTAACCAACCAACAACCACTACCAACTAACAAACTAACAACCACTGCTGGACTTTAAGCCTCTCCTACAGCTAATCCAAAGCCTATAATAATTGACTTAATTTTATGTGCTCATGTGTGTGAAAGCTAATAATTGTACTTTCCCTTAAAGGTTGCGCCACACTGACACTATGACGTAAGTTAACGTAAAGCGGGTGAATAGCTACCAATGGGTCGTCACTCGTAACTACTCGTAAGTCGTCGGTAGGTACTCGTAACTGACAAACGTACGTGGACGGTGAAAGTGAGATGAGTTACCTGGGAACTGCCTTTGTGATGGTACCTGGAAACTGCCTTTGTTGAGAAGAAAGAGTTAAGACCCTAAGTAAATGAAATACTAGGAACTGTAACAGAAAAAGTCATTGAAATATGTTGTTAAGGGGTATGCTCTAAGGTAGCCCGCGAAGTTCAAATTTGTGATTTTAATTTTAAAAAAAAGGTCCACGCGAGCGTAGCCTCGGACTCCTGGACACGGCTCGCATTGTTAGGAGGATTCTCTGGAGCCCTGACCGCCCGGTAGCTTCTCGATACTGGTGGCTCTGGTGGGCTACTATTTTTAATTTTTTATTCTAATATTTAAAAATATAATTAATTATGTAAATAATTAAATAAAGGAAAAAAAAAAAAAAATTATGTGTTTTTAAAACAGTAGATCAGTACAGAATATCGGTGTACTTACTTTTCACCAGCCATCTTTCTAACTGTGCGTTTGCACTGGCGAAACATTCCCAACAAAACGTGTTGGTATCTCTATTTTTTGTCTATTTTCCATACAATGTTTGACAGTAACTAGAGATTTCAACATGTTTTGTCGTGATGTTTCACCAGTGCAAACGCACAGTAACGGCTCCGCGACGTGACACCGCTAGGAAAAATTCCGTGAAACTTTCATAAAAAAAAATCTATCGGAGAGGCGACGCGCTGCGCGTCTGCTCACGTCACGCCTGTCTACGGGAGCCTTAATGGTCAGCATAGTTCATAGTGATTTGTTTAATTTATAGCATTACTTTATCCGTATCTCTTATTTTATTATAATCTTTTACTAACCGTAGAAGACAGGGTTGCCAGTAATTAAAAGTAATGACGTTTAAAAAATATTCTGACAAGTGACTCTATTGCCGTTGCAAAAGAAGCTGTTCGTAATAAATGACTGCAGCTATTTATAACTTCACAAAAAAGGATTATTTTAAAATTAAATACTATTAGGTAACTATCCAATTTATAAACTGGTTAACTATTTATATATATAGCCCTGGTTCGTATTTCTATTGCGGCGTTTTGCGGCACACTGGATTTTCAACGCTCTGCTCAGCGCCGAGAGTTGAAAATCCAACTGTGTGTTTTCTAGACGCGGTGGGATGCAGTCAGTTGGATTCTCCATGCTCGGATCAGTACCGGGAGTTGAAAATCCAGTGCGCGGAAAAAATCGCCCGTGCGATTCTGGGCTTATCCTCGTCTGTATGGTGTAGTCCTTCAAAGGTAATATTACTTGCAAAAAGCGAGTGTATATGAATAATTGAACGGATTAAAGCGAAGTGCACACGATAGTTAATAATTATGGATGAGCATTTATGTATTATTGATACCGACCTCTGTGGTGGGCATACTGGCAACCTCAATTCAATGTTTGTTTCACGTTTTTGTATTTCACGAAGTAATTAGAATAAATAGTGTTTGAAATTGGAACTCTTACGCAGGCGTTTTGATTTGAATGACAGTCAGAAAAGAGTGATTGTTATGTGCGAGAAATTACGTTTGACCACAGATAACGGATTCTGGATTTGTGCCCCGTTGATGGCGACGGGGCGACCCCTATTACCTGGCGGAATGTGGATGTACCTAGGTACTTACTATAGGTACATCTTCGACTCTGACTAAAAGCTCCCAAAGACAGGGGCGACGCGACGTGGACCGACGCGGACGATGCGACGCGATTTTGGTACAACATTTTCCATGAAGTCTTCTTAGAAATTGTTTTACTAGAGTGGCGTTGCGACGCGACAGCGCGACGCGCCTGTCTGCGGGAGCCTTATTAACCCTTCGGGAAATACAAGCCTGATGTGATGTTATGTTAAGTTTTAACTTTTGATTTGGAAAATGGCATTAATTGCTAAACTGTATCTTAAAACCATAGTAAAGTTATTCGGAACCATTCATCAAGCAATGACAAAACAAGACCTGTAAAGTTACCAAAACAACCCCAAATACTTAACTGAAAGGTGTTTATTCCAAAATGTCTTCGGAACGTCAATTTAAAATACCGGTACCAATACCGTAAGATGGCCAAGCCAAAAAAGTAAAATTTTACGTCCATCATGCATCCTTCAGAGAAAAAAACCAACTAAAATAGTTTCGCCAACTTGGGCGTATTGACAATAAAATAAGTAAGAAAAGGACCAGTTGGAACAAAATGCCGACAGAAACTTGCATAATAAGCAGTCCCCATAATAGGCAATAATTCATACAAAATTCCTATAGAAAATGCACTTTGGGTTTCCCCGAATTTTCGAATTTTCCTTGCACATTTAAATATTTTTTTTCCATAAGAAGTGGATTCAGACTAAACGCACATCAAAAAAAAATTGACAAATCAGTCCACAGTCCAACCATTCTGAAGTGATGCTGGTGCTGGCTGGCTGTGTGACTCGCCTCACGAAAGCTTGCGGGAGTGATGATGATGACGTCACGCTGAAGTAGTTGCACGAAGGCTGCGTGGACGTTCATACTCGGGGTCACCAATTTAGAGGTATGAGGAACAGGGTGTAAAGTTCACTCATTCACCATAGAAAAGGGAGGATCCTCCAACCAGACGGGTTGTTATGTCTGGCGGGCAACTGCCCCTATGTTGATTTCGGATAGTCTTATCTATGTTTTTCGCTCGGTAAACTCTAACTGCGCGATGTAGGAATTGTGTGACGTCATGTCTTTTTGCTTCGTAGTTTGTATGTGGCGGTCTAACCGCTACACGCTTACCAACAAACACCATTTCATTTTGAATAAATAGATTATACGAAGTGTATAGAGTGCCGCGAGTTTCTTGTGGCACTCTAGTGTCACTGCCTTGGCCCGGCTAGGGTGCCGTGAGCGTTGCATTGTCACTGACACTTGTTATTTAGGTTAGGTTAGGTTAGAACTGTGACCACACAACGCACGAGCTGAGCGAGCGTAGCGAGCGGTGCCGCGGGAGCGGCCGGCAAAGTGCCAGGGTCCGTTTAGGCACAAGAGAATGTAATGTTTTGGGAATGTGGTGTTTTACAGCGATCTAACCTCGACAATCAAACAAAATACCAAGTGACGTGACTTAGTGACAATGACAATCCAATGCTTGCGGCACTTTGGCCGGGCCGAGGCGGTGTTACTAGGGTGCCTGTAGTGGCACTTTATCCGTTAGGGATAGAGTGCAAATGGTGGCACTCTATACACTGCCTAGATTATATTCACTGGCCTTCTGAATCTTTCTATTCTGTGGCGGAAGCGTGTTGCCTTATTGGGATAACTCCTATTACATCTGGCCAGTATTACAGTTATGTGGCTGCTTGCTAAACCAAAGAGTAAAACCTTTTTTAGTCTTTAGATTCGTATTGAAAACACATTTTGTCTGTGGAAAAGGATAGAAATTTTATGTTTGTTTTTCAATGTTACTAAACTTTACAATCCATTTAGTTTATGGTTCAATCACAGTCAACCAACTGCATCCCTTATCAGACCCCATGGCTTACGGTTTTTAAATTGAAAACATTTTGTTTCACATAAACCTACATGGGCAGAATGAAACGTCAGAAGCTAGGTGCATGGTTTCCAATAGCTCGTTTCCTATGGAGAAGAGCCGGCAAGAAACTCCACGGTTACTCTTTTAAAAATAATTGGCTTTTACAATATTTTCAAATAACAGTGTTATTAACTGGATTAGATATGGGAGGACAGTGTAGGCACAATATAAAGATGAATCCATCTTTATATTGTGGTGTACTTAGGTCTTTCAAAACGGTGAAGGAAAACATCGTGAGGAAACCGGCATGTCATAGAACCAAAAAATTCGAAGACATGTGACATCTACCAACCCGCACTGGGCCCGCGTGGTAGATTACAGCCCACTCCCTCTCATAGAGGGGAGGCCTGTGTCCCAGCAGTGGGAACATTAATAGGCTGATGATGATGATGATTCCTGGTTGCTTTTGGCCAGCTCGTCCCGCTATCTTCTACAAGGCCTACCACTCCGCCTTCTGGCTGTGTCTGGGGTCAACACTATAATTTTTTTTTGGCCCAAACTTTTTTAGGCATATATAATACCTACGGCAAAAGTGGCCAGCCTTTTCAACTATACTTTAACCAAGAAATATGTATAGGTACTTGGACTTCTACAAACGTTGTACTTGTATGGTATTCCCTCAGAACCACTCAGACCAAATAAAAAACTAAAACAGAGCGCTGTCAACAGTGATGCGAAGCCGGTTTCGTAAACATGTGTGCACTTTGTGTGGTGTAGTTCGATTGTAGTGTCATTGTAAAAGGTTGTAAATGTGTGCGTGTGAGTGTGTATGCCCAGAGCGGCGGTGTAGTTTTGGCATGCTTCACTGTATTGTTCGCTTCTTTCTTTTAACTATGTTCGCAGCGCTCTGTCTTGGTTTTTTGGTCTGAGGGCATTCCATGCAAATGCAACAAAAAACAAACGCATGATTGTTTTGATGGATTTTCTGTTTACAAACACTAGTAAGTTTGTAATCTTCAGACGCGAATCCAATTGAGATAACGAATCGATATTGTTTTTTTAACGTGTTTCGTTTAATATTGTTTATATTTTTACAACATCATGAATTTAGAATTTTAGGGTGTGGGAATTTGATGTACGGCATTTACCTATTGTGGGTCTAAAATGTATACAAAAATTGTAAAACATTTTAAAAGGGTACATAACTGTGGAGCTTCTTCGCCATTCTTCTCCATACGAAACTATTTTTTGGAAGGGAACATTGTAAATTTTGGAGTACCTACTTACTTACTTCCACTTTGCCCCACCAGGCCGCCCCACTGGTGGGGCAAAATGGAATGCCAAAAATATGCATTCCAGTGGAATTTGCTCCACTAGGGTTGGCACTTTAGAATTTATGTAGGTGCTCGGTATACCTAATTCATATTTGTATGGAAAAGAAAGAAATGTTTACTTAACTAAGTAAAAATGTAACGTTAGACTTAGTACAGACGCCAGCACATTAAGTTACTACAATCTGTCAAATTTCTTCAATAGATTTTCAACTTTATCGCTAAAGAATACGGTTCAATGTTGATTGGGATAATTTGACAGATTGGAGTAGGTTGATGTGCTGGCGTCTGTACATACCTTGGTAGTGTTTTTAAATAAAAAATTATTTGAAGCAGTGGGGCAAATTACACTGCAAAGTTTTTGGCATTCCATTTTGCCCTACCAGTGGGGCGGCTTTTTGGGGCAAAGTGGAAGTACTCTGTCGTTCAAAATTACCAATTTGAAATAAATAATTTGACTTGGGAAGATAATATATGACTGTTGAGCAATCATTTCCGGTTTAAAAAAAATCCCTTGGTTTTTTTGTACCAGCAAATTATCGATATCAATCTTTTAATCGTAAATTATCATACCTAAGTTCCCACAGCTAAAGAATGAAGTATGACGTAATAAAATCTTGAGCCTTCCTCCATTACGCCCTTGGTTATGTCAGTAGAACGATAAAACTGATCAACATGCACTCAAGGTACCTTGGCCGACCATTTTTTCGGTCACGAAGTTCGAAATTCAAAATTGAAGCACGTCAACAATGTTGCCAACAAAAACAAAAGCCCGCCTAATTGTTTTGGGAGTGGGAACGGGGAAAAAAACTCCTTCGGCATTCGAAGGACGGTGACGTCATTGATACAGGTACTTCAAGTTATTGTGTAGTGGGGTCGGCATGAATTGGCGTTGGGACGTGATTGATTTTGTTTTTGTTTGATAAAAATCGATGTAAGAAAAATATGATTGTAGGTAAAATGCTTGATTTTTTCTTTGAAATTGTAGTGTAAAAAATATATTGTTATGATATTTTTTTTTAGACGCGAAGATATAAAATTTCATACTCAAATCGCTGTATTTTTCCTTCATTTATAGCATAAAACATCAATTTGTTTTAATGAAAATTACGTGAACTGTGAAAAAAATATATATACGCACGTAATAATCTGCTCAAGAATTTTACTTCTTAAATCGCACAATCAACCGCAGTTTATTCAATTTGTCATGAAAAACTCCAATCATATTTGTGCTACTTATGTAAGTAAATAAATAACTACATATTTACTGTATTCAGTAGCAGAGCATATTTCATTAGTGAATGGAACACATGTACGTATATTTATTATTACGAACGAACAATCAGTGTTTCAAAGGCAAGGTTACGGAAGACAAACAGGTGGCTATGTATAATTATTATTATAAATGGTGAAACAAATAATTTGTCCACAGCTTGACATAACCTTTGTGTAAAACATGTAGGTGGCGTGTTTTTTGCTATTTGGTACCGTAGTACCAACTAGGCCTTAGTCATATAAAAAGAAACGATTTTCCTACTAAACTAGACTAGTATCTACCTAATCTATCTATGTGAACTATCGCGAAAAAAACCTATGAATATTAATTTAAAACGTCGTCGCAGTGTCGACCAAAATACAGGTGGTTCTACTGCTTGACCCGAACGATTCTTTACGTAAGAAAACGTGTTTTCGCAAGATAACTATTGCAAAAAAATTCAAAACTAAAACTGACATCATCTTGCAGTCTAATTTGGGTTATCAGTTTTTAATCATAATGATTAAATTAGTGTCCCATTCCTAAAATAGATGTTAATTTAAAGTTGTTTTGCAAATAATATTGCGCAACGGCGCAAAGCGTTAAAACATTTGCATTGATTTGATAAATGTGTGGCCTGTTTGATTTATACGTCTGTGATTTTTTCATGGCCATTATAAACATGAGATTGTGCAAGTATAGGTATAAGTTATTAAATGCAATAATGTAAGTACCTACTTAGTTTCTTTAAGATTTAAATTAAGATAATATTGTTCTTTCTCAGAAACATTAAAATGTAGTAATCTGTTTAAGTTGCAGTACCTAACATGCGACATTTATTTAGTTAATTACTATAACTTTATACTTAAACATGTCTCAATAGACTGCATTCTTCGATACAATGCAGCCTTCGTCCTTCAACAATTCAACAGGTGATAAAACAACATTTATGGTGCAGTGGCCAGTTCATAGCGGGAGTAGTAGAGGCGAGCTATGTGGGTCATTCGTGGAATGCTACCCAGCCGGCCGCTCCCACCTGCGAGCGACCGCGGTGCGTACGAGATGAGCGCTGGCACTGGCAACACTGTCGTATTCTAATTTCAAAATATTTATTGAATTTACGCACCATTTATTTAATCTGGCGGGAAAGATCGACCTGTAAGAAAAAAAAATACATTACTTACATAAATAATATATTTAAAAAAAATTGTGCTCGCTTCTATTTTTATAGATATTTTACTTACATTTTCAAAACAGTATGTCAGCTGCTCTCTGAGTTATGTTTTGAAGGGCTAGGTAAAAATAATTTCACAAAGCCTTATTGGAAAAGGCGAACATCGAACTACAGACCGAAGACTGTACTTTTCCTACGAAAGTATCGTCTTGTTTGAAAAACCAGCCACAAAGGCTTCCGTACCACTACCACCGTACTTACACTAAGTATTTATCAAAAAACACTGAAAAAAGAAACATGTTTCTTGTAATGGAGACGGTCTTTAATTTTTAACTTTATTTTTTATTTATTTGTTTACTGGATCTTTAACAGAAGCTACACAATTTCATTCAAGTTTACAGTCTAGGAACAGGGACAGAAACAGTGTGCGCTTCCAATTATAGAAGACCCCATCATTCTCTTATTATATAGGTAAATACACTAAGTTTGATAGACATAAGCGAAAATAATGATACTTACTTAATTAAAAAAAAAAACACATACAACACGAAATTACATTTTTATTATTTTTTGTCATAGCGGCAATAGAAATACACAATCTGTGAAAACTTCAACTGTCTACCTTTTACGGTTCATGAGATACAGCCCGCTGACAGACAGACGGACAGCGGCGGCTTAGTAATAGGGTTCTGTTTGGCCTTCGGATACAGAACCCTAAAAACGTAACTAAGTAAGTAATAACCTTAGTTACATCCTTCGTTTGGAATTCGTCGTGTTTTCAATTAAATACGACTGTTTACAAATAGATTTAGCACGCACGACAGACCATCTAGGACCGCTTGACATTTATCAATATTATGAAATTGCTAGAGTTGGATCTTGCTAATAAATTGCTCAATTACACAAATTATAGCGACATTTTTGAAGGTTCATGTTCTTTCTTGGTTTCAATCACTTTCATTTTTCCGACTACGGCAAGGCAAAAAGAGAGCTATAACCGGTATGTATGTATGTTCATCTGTTACCTCATAACTTCTAAACTACTGATCATAGTTTGACAAATGAGGTATCGTTAGAAGCGTCTTGATCGTCCGCTGGTTCTAGGCCATGTGACTTCACATTAAATTCTAGTCTTAGATCATTGATTACGTCTGAAGACGTCAGGAATTCCGTTAAGCCCGGAGGCTGATAATAATGGTATCACATAAATCCTAACTTTAATATTATAAATTAGTGTCCGACCGAAACTTCTACCGGAACCGAAACAGAAAACGTCCGAAGATACGTTTTCTGTATCTGTCACAGTTTCGGCCGAAACCGAAACTTTATTTATTAGAAATTTCAGTAAACAATAGTTTTTTTACATGTCTAATGAGACATGTAAAAAAACTATTGTTTACTGAAATTTGGCTTATTTTTTACACATAAACCGACAGTTTACACGTGCTAAATGAAAAAAAAAAATTGGGAAATCACATACATTATAAAAATAATTATCAAAACATGTTAACAAGTAGTTACTTAACATGTTTTCATATTTTATTGTGTGTCTTGGCTTGTAAAAAAATATTGTAAGTAACAAAAAGCTGATGATGGCGGGTGACACGGTCCACAAACTCACCCAAAATCAGCCAAACGACCCGCGATAATTCACGAATGCAGAGTTTCGGTGGGGCCGAAGGTTCAGCAGATTTTCTGCCGAAACCGAAACTAGATTTTCTTGCCGAAACTTGCGAAACCGAAACCGAACCTTCGGTCTTCGGTCGGTCACTAATTATAAATGCGAATGTGTGTTTGTTTGTTGCGCTTTCATGGCTAAACGGCTGAACCGATTTGAATTAAATTTGGTATAGGGATACTTAGAACCCTGGGGAAGGACACAGGCTAGTTTTTATCGACAAACTACGCGGGCGAAGTCGCGGGCGGAAGCTAATACACCATACAGCGATACACAAAGGCATCCTTCAGCCTTCTACAACGATAGCAACAATTATTCATCATACTAACCCATAAAAAAATAAATTAGCTACCTCCTTTTCACGAACTAGGTTTAAAAACATGCGTGACTTCAATTTCGTCATCGTAAAGATTAGATTGCAAATATTTTTAAGACAAAGTATGCAAACACGGCGAGAAATAGTGTCGTATGTTTACAAAATGTGTTATCAGTAACCTGCTATCTGATAAGGATTGTATGAATATGTTAAAAGTACTGATTCATACATAGGCACTTATAATAGTGTCGCATTGTTTGTTCAAGTGTTGCTAAAACTTGTGAAATCACTTGGCGCCTAATTATTTTGATTTGTTATGAATTGAATTTTTTTTTAAAGACAAGTGACTCAAAATAATCGGTAATAGGTACAGTCTGAGAAAAATTTGCAGAAGGATTTTATTGCCAACTCCATAAATAAGACAGCCCAAGGGTACCATGGATGCCACTGGGTGACTGGAGGAGCATCTACGATTCAAAAAAGACTCTAAAATGGACAGGAATACCCATTGTCACTTTTTTTTGTTTTTACATAGCCTCTCGCAGGTCAGCCTAGGCCGTTGTCGGTTAAACCGGCCTATCTTGTATTTAAACCAGCCAGCCAGGGCATAAAACTGTAAAACTTAGCGACTTCACGCTAAGGGCACCCCCTGTGGCGTACGAACCTCGGCTTAGGGCACCGCTGGGGGAGGGCAACAAGGGACAGGTTGGATCGCATTGTAACCAATTGTCACCTGAAACATGATTTCCAATATAAAAAACTTTTTCACAAAAAGAACAACCGACTTTCACTATAATAAAGTGAAAAATAACTAAAATTTCGGGAGTCATTGCAAAGCGAAAATACAAAACCAAAGACACGGATATTCGTTATTTGCCACCGACTTCCGAAATTTTAGTTATGTTTCACTTTATAGCGGAAGTCGGTTGTTTATTTTGTGAAAAAATAAATAAAACTTAATCCGACTAACTGAGAACCTCCTCCTTTTTTAAGTCGGTTAAAAATAAAGACATCTTTGATCTTCACAGCACATTAACCCATATAAGAACAATAAACTTACATAACAAACAATAAACTGTTGACAAACGTGTTACGAATTAAAAACAAAAGGATTTCAAATTCACATAATATTTGGTGCGGAATCGTAGTAGTTGCGGACATGTATACTGTGTACAAGATGTTGAGACACCTCTGACAGCTGTCACCTTGACCTGAAGACGTGGTTACACGATGTAGTGGAAGATGAAGAAGTCAAACTGTGCAATATTCTTAAAAAGTCAAACTCCATAATAGTACAAAAAAGAAATTACGTAGCTCTATTCAGTCTAGATATTGTAGAAAATGATTTTCTCCATGACGATCTTACACCATCTGTCGTGCGGAAAGTTTTGCGTATGAATGTATTATTTGTGAACCTAAAACAGGACATGACTTACTTAGACAAGGAAATCATTCCCGGATAGACACGGCTGAAGACCGAGATAAGATTAAGAAGACTGCTAGCGAGATTTACAAGAAACGGATAGCAGTGGGAACCTCAGACGAAGATATTGGAAACAGCAAAGAGCAGATGCACCAGTGAAGCTGGACCTTAACCTGGATCCACCTAGCGGTGCCGCGCCGTCGTAAAAAGTTGTATCACCTGTCTCTCCACTATTCCATTGCCTACTCAAGGATGCATATCCGGTACGGCTCGCAAATCCTTCCTTATCCTAAGGGCACGTCTTCTCTACCATTACCGCGCCCCCCGGTCTACTCCTTGATATGTTAACGGCCTCTGTAGAATAGGCTCCAGGGGCTAGTGCAAATCTCGGGGTTCATTCGATTTATCGAGTCTAGTTAAACCACGCTGGGGTCGGTGCATTTCATTCATTCATCGGTAAAAGAAGCGATGATGGTGAGACTACAGACTGAAGACGCAGGTGGATTTGAGGGCATGACAGAAAAACATTCTATCACGGATTCAAGATGCGAATTTAGCTTTTTTCTGAGGGTCTCGTGCAAATTTCTCTTTGTCAACGAAACAAGATAGATGTATACATTTGTATGCATCTATATGTATATAAACATAAAGAGCTCATAATAATTTTAGGGGGGATAGTAAAAATTGGGCGCATCTAAAATGGCCACCTTCCGGCCCGTCTTCTGTTGGACGGCGATATCTCTTATACTTTATGGCCTGAGGAAGAAATATTCACCTCAAAAAATTTGTAGTGTCTCCATATTTGGAATGATGATGACTTGTCGTTGTATTGTCAAGTTTTTCTTTTAACCATTCTCACATGAATTAAAACATAATTACGTTTTATTTCCACTTCACAAATCTCTTTTTCTTAATCATTTATTGCAAGAAATATCATTCGATCGTCGAAGAGTTGTGCAGACTGAATAATATTGGCATAATTTTATGAAATCGTTACGTATCAAACCTCCTTTATCGTCGGGTAACACGCAATAACATAGGTTCATATCGTAGATAGAATTTGAGCTGAAATCTGGATTGGCTGTGCAATCAAAATATTTCATCGACACTTTCTCTTTTATAAAATACATGCAATGTTGTAAGTATTGGTTTCGAATCGGCGATAACTATCCAGTTTTATTGTTTTTTTTTACTTTTATTTTTGAGAAAAAGTTGTTTTATTTGTAAAAGTTTCAAGTTTTTTTGTACGTTAATGTTATTTGCGTACGAAATTAAATGTTATTTATGTAATGATTTATTGAAAATAAAAAACGATTCTTACTTAGTTTGTATGTCAAAGTTTTTATCATAAGAGCGTATATTCTGAAAGTGGGCAACGTCGCAATAGATGTCAATTGCAATTCATTATTAATATTCTAGTTCGCTAGTTAGCCACATTTTTTATTTCCGTACAGTAATATTGCCAAATTAATCAAAATAGGTAAATTTTTGACAGCTTCTTGCGACGCGGACGTTGCCAACTTTTGGAATAAACGCTCTAAGCTAAAAAAATTACGTGTCACTATGTTCGTACACGCTAATCTCCGAAACCACTCAACCGATTTCAATGATGTGAATGTGTACCTAGGGTTGGTTCCGGCTACACCCGGTAGGTGGCGCTCCGTGCGAAGAAGGGGTGTCGTCGCCAGTATTTTTTTTTATAAAAGTCGAAAAAGAAAAGCTTGCTATACCTATATTTTAGTTTAGTCCTAAAATTTTCCCAAGTACCTCATCATCATCAGCCTATTAATGTTCCCACTGCTGGGACACAGGCCTCCTCTGTGAGAAGGAGTGGGCCGTAATCTACCACGCGGGCCCAGTGCGGGTTGGTAGATGTCACATGTCTTCGAATTTTTTGGTTCTAAGACATGCCGGTTTCCTCACGATGTTTTCCTTGTAGAAATCCTAGTACTTAATTTCTTATTGAGAAATAAATTTCATTAACCATAATGTGTTGTATAACCTCATTGATAAAGTGACTTTCAGAAATTCTGTTAATGAATTTTCAGTTGATAAAACACTGCATGTCATTAAATTTACGATTATTTCTTATTGATATGGTCATTAGCGCTTTTATTGATGTTTTTATTGAAAGTTTTATTCGTTTATTTTATTTATTTGCTGATTCGAGTCTGAGTGAAAGGCGTTCGTGTATTAAAGTATCATCATTTTCCCTGTAAAAGTGATGACAAGCTAACTTTTTTTAAATAGTTTTTTACAAATCAAGATGTTTTTACTGTCTCATGATCAAGGAAATAACTATTTCAGAATAATCTTAAGGTAGTTTCAAAACAAAACAAAAGAATAATAAGGTCGTTTTTAAACATTTGTCAGTATTAGAAGACTTCCTGATACAAATTGTAGCGCCGATTTATCTTATTCTCGTTCACAGCCTTGTATTGGACAAAAAGATGGTTGACCATGTTTTTATATTGCAATTCACACTATTCAATGTTTTTGCACTAAAATATTGTAGATTTCTCCGCATAGTTAGGTACATACTAATGCGGTAATATTTTTTTGGTTTTGCAGAATAATAAATAATTATTTCAATTTGTCGTGAACCTTACTTTAAAACTTGAGTGTCCATTTACTTGATTCTAGATATTTTTTGTCTGTATCCATACGATGAATTTCTTTAAAAATGCCACTTTAGAAACTAAGGTGAAGCGAGCTGTCAATAGCACCCTATTTAATTAATACCTTTATCTGACACTGCACCATAGTAGTATTTTTTTTTTTTACTGAAGATCACGTCTAAACGAGTAGTGTTAAAGATTTGAAAAAAATATATTCTAAATAAGAGGATTTTCTTAATAATCTAATATATGAATATTTTGCATTATTTTTATAATACATAGTAAAAATAATTTGTAAACTTATGTCTAACGCGGATAAGAAACTGAGAATCGCGCAAAACTATGAAGCGTATTTTTCAAAAAAATTCGCCACTTTAAAGATAATTTTATTATTGATCTTTTAGTATACGTGTTTTATTAAAATTCCTTTTGTTTTATGTATAATAAATTAATAATGCGTCTAATTTGGGACAGCGCTCCTGGATAGGCGAATCCTATTACTGGCTGGACGTACGACGCGTGGCCTGAGCTCTGTACAGAACACGCAAGGTAACCACTCAAGGTCACTGGTACCTATATATCTGCATCTTAAATAGGCCACTGGTGGAATGACAGCTCACTTCACAAAAAATTCCCGACTCTTATAAGCACAACTGAATTTAAATAGGTACCTTTAAATATTCTCACACACAAACGTCCATATATAAACCCATCTTCAAGTGCACCGGACGGACGTAGCAGCAGACGATTTGAATACAATCCACTGTTTACTGTCCCACGAAATGAAGCTCATTGGAGATTGAACGCTTCGTATTAAAAAATCTTATACAGGCAGACGGAAATTAAACAATCTTATTTTGATTATGTTTACAGATTTTATTTGTGGATAAGTAATATTGTTCTTATTTAGGGTTAACTATGAAATTATTTTTAAATACTTACTCATGTAGGGTAAAAGTTTTCATAAATCGGCAGGACTTCGTCCGAAGGAAGTACTGCCGATTTATGAAAACTTTTAATAGGCGTAGTAGAGCATAAAACCACTTGGATGTTTTTGAAAAATGCATTTGAAATTATGTTTCATTCCTACTGTAGGTACTTATGTGAGGATGTGATATAAGTTTAATGACAAGGTGAAGAATGAATGAATGAAGAACGGATGAGAAAAACTTGGAAACGAGGAAACCCCAAGTAAAAGCCGCAGATAGACGCGGCGCTACTCTGGTGGAACAATTTCTATAAAAACTCCACGGAAATTATTCTACCGGTGTCCTGTCGCGCCTGGCAACGCAGGTTAAGAAGAAAACTTTGAAGATAGTCCCTATACGGTTGCTGTTTTCTTTAAATGAGCAAAGGAAATGGACTACCAACATAATATTTGTTTAGTAAACATTTTCCTTTGCATATGGAAAACATTTAACAGAGTAGACAAATAACCTTATCGTTAAGTACTCTAAGTAGTAGTAACTGTTTACTTGTTAACGGGGAGGTCGTGACGTACCTGCATGTTTTGCATATTTTCTAGAAGGAACCGTTTCTCACCATAGAGGAAACAAAATGTAAAGGAAATCGTGGAATGGTAGAAGATGTCTATGGATCTATAGATGACGTAAGAGTAAAGGCTGATAAATTAACGTTACAGCACAGATGAATACTCAATGTAGTGTATCTATTTATTTAATAGATACTTATGTACTTAAACACTATCTATACCAGCTAGATGGACCGACGACCTTTAAAGGTGGCTGGGATGGGCTGAGTTGATTGATTTATCTCATGCACATCAGTAGTGAGGTAGCTATCACTTATATCAACTGTCACTTCACCAAGATGGCGGGAATCAGTTGACATTAGTGACAGCTACCTCCCTACTAATGTGTACGAGTTATTGTAATAGCTATAAATTAGCAAGCCGATCTTCAACTGTTATAAATATAATAGCTTTGGCATACATAATCGTAGGACTGGTTTCTTCGATGTTTTATCGGTGGAATAAAATTGACGTCTGGCAGTTTTTGTTTTGATAAAATGTAGAAAAATCCAATTAATTCCTCGGATGTATAAAGATATCTGGCGTTGAAAAAATCAGCCGTAAAAAGACATTGTGAAAAATGTGAAAATTGACGTCGTTGAATGGACTTGTAGCGAATAAAGGTATCTAAACAATAATGATAATAAACTTTATTATGTATGTACACACATGCTTATTTCTAAAGAAACTTTGTGTGTAAAGTGTATTTTTGATAAACAGCGATTATGCGAGCCATTGTGGTAATTAATAGTTAGGGCAGGTATTTCACGTTTAGGCAGTTAAGCAATTAGTAAAAGTCTATTTCGCATTGACATGTGGAATGGAGAATCAAACTAAGTTAATTAATAAGCAAAATTTACTGTAGACGGTTATAGGCTGTCTCAAAACAGTAACATATTATATGTAGTAAGGTTGGCAACCCTTGCTTGAGAGGGAGGTCACTCAGCATCAGGTGAAATGATAGCTCACTTCAAACGTTTTCACGGTGAGATTTTTACAGAACAGATCGACAGTACCGATTGGTTATAGTTTCAAGAGACGGTCCCTACTACAAAAATAAGTACCTAATGGTTTTAGAAAAAAAAATCTTTATCGTCGAACCTAAACTGAATGCAAATAAAATAAGCGCAACAAACTAAACGGAATGTAAATTAGATAGGACAATAAACGACACTAGGACATGTCATATAATGTGACAAAGGTAGTAGATACTAAAGTTTTGAAGGCAAAATATTCAGGAAGAACATTGGTTCAGTTTTAATGTCAAAATGAATTAATCAAAACGTAGCACGTTCTAATTGTAATCAAAACTTAGTCAATTTAGATACTCCAGATCCTGGAGATAAAATAGGTTATAATGTTATTGAATTTCAATTTTATATAGTCCTGATTAATTTTAAAATGTAGTACAATAGATTAAATATTTTTGATTTCTGGTTGACTAAATGATCATTCTATCATTAAAGCGATAAGCGACGAATTTGGGAAATCAAATTGATGCTGTCAAAAACATGCCATCGACCAATAAGAATTAGTACATAATAATATGTTACCACATCGAACAAGATAATATATTTACTAATCGCTTAAACAACATTTGAATAAAACATGCAAGGAAAACAGCGACGCTAAACAAAAAGTTTTATACAAAGCATTCGACACGGATGATCACATCTCGCCGATGTATAGGTACCTACCTTGTATAATATCAAGTCACAAGTGCTATACGATATGGGTATTGTGTGATAAAAAAAACTATACATACTTGAGTTCTATTCACATATCTGGGAATAGTAACTGGCAAAGTATGTCAATGTTTATATCTCATATATTGCTAGAACAATCAACTGCAGTAATCACATTGTCGTTTAACATTGTCCATAAGACATCTGTCTAGATGTCGTCTATGTATTTTGCTGTTATGTCTGGCCACTGCCAGTTCTCCTTTGTAGGAATTTAAGAGATCGTAATTGATTTCACAATCACGTAACTATTAAAATTAATGATGATTGACTTCTTACCTTTAACAATATCCAAGCTTAGTCACTAATTACTTACACGTGTTATCTTTAACATGAAACTTAAAGATCTCATTTTCATACCTCTTATTTATTAGCAAAGCAATCATAACTTTAGCATCCTGACACCTTAAGGAAAAACATCGTCAAAAAACCTGTACCTTGGTATGTTAAATGACATCAACCTCCCAATGCCATCAAGGTGTTTGGTAGGTATTGGAAGAATTCCAACAGCGATGCATTGCGAATGCATGCCCGCGGTGTTCCTCAAGGTCGTTAACTGGGACCATCTCTGTACAATCTATTACGTGTAGGTACCTTAAGTTCGTGATTATAAAACATAGCACAAATCATGTAGCCTTGTATGGTTGACGTTTTGTTTAGCTTGTAAACATGTTTACGAATTGTGCGTTAGTGTTTCTTGTTGACAATAGTTATTAATTTAGTTGTCGTTGTTATGAAGTCGCATTATTGTAAGTACATTTTATTATTTAGACAATGCTGCTGTACATGTAGTTGTAGGTACAACTCAAAATATTTATGCATGTTTTGATTATTATAAGATACCTGCTAAAACACATTTGGGTTTCCCAGGTAGGTACTTAAAATATTTATGAGTCAGAGATATTAATAACGCTCGGTCATATGATCAATCGTTTGATTAGGCTTCATATTCTAATCAAACAAGGACACGAATATTAAAGCTAACTTCTTAAGTGGTTCACATGACCTTGAATAACGGTAACTTAACTAAGTACATCAATTTATAACGTTAAAACTAACTTGAGAACCAGAAAATCCCTTCAAAACTTGTCAGTTAGTTGGCCAGTAAATTCCAATCGCGAGGATCATAACCCTACCACACCTTAATTCCAATTTCATAGTATTATCTGCGATCATTCATGTGTTAATAGTAAAGATATAAAAAAAGAGTTATACAAACTTTGATCCCTTCAACAGAATCCATGTCAACCAAAATTAGGCTTTCTCCCATGGTGATAGAATTATTAATAGCCTGTTTGATGGTACTGTAAACATAGCAATAGATGTGAATATGGCTGCTATAAAAGCCTGCGACAGTGTTGGCATTAAAATGACATCACCTGCCCCGTCCGATGGTTCTTACGGCCACAATGGTGTATGTGACCATAAAGTTAATACAGAAGGGCTATTTCTCCAAGAGAATCTGAGAAAACCAACTCGTATATCATCATATATTATTGTAAATTTAAAACGGTTTTCGTGTTTGTCTCTGTGACCGTGTTGTTCTTCTAAACCACGCAATTGATTAGAGAATTTATTCCAGAAGGTTCATGGGTCTTGCAAATAAATATTAAACTTACATATATAAATAATTCGTAAAAATCGTGCTAAGCAGAGGCGGTTTGCTATTTCTCTCATAAAAGTTGAACGATTCAAATTAACACACAAATGAACAGTGCTAATACAAAGTGCAATTAGAGTTCTTATATAATTTATAATGATATAATGCAGTTTAGATTACAGTAGCCTCAAAATCACACTTAATAGTGGGTGCAGTCTCTTTACTGTTCCTTTAATATTTTCCTCGCATTCTTGCAGACCAACTTACCGTTGGTCTGTAATCTGTATTGACGATAAAACTTATGTAATCTACTACTACAGTGATTGAGGATTGCTTCTCTTTTACCAACACGGCTAATGAAACCGTATCGTGTTGTTCCATTATAGGTAAGGTTGTGTTTAATTTGATCACTATCTATCTTGGCACATGCTTGCCTTGCATGTTTAAGAGGGCCCTTCCCGGTCCGTCTATCGTCAACGCGAGCGTAGTCGAAAAGCTTGTTGTTTCATCCAGCGCAAGTGAGAACTACTAACAAGCAAGTGAGAACGCGATAACATTGTACGAAGAATAGTGTGTAAAGATTTGTTTCAGGCCATACGTGTTTTTCAGTAAGCCTTACAAGTTTGTGAAATAAATGTTTGTCATTTAGAATCTTCATTACAAGTGCGAGGTTTCTAGGAAGATGTTTTCTTTACTTTTCCAATTCACGAGTACATCATGACCGGCCAAAGTTCAGGTAAAATTTGTGCAAAAAAGCTGATTTTTGGAGGCTTATACTGAATTTGTTTCTAATTTATTTTAATTTTTGTTCTCATAGAAACCTAGATATAGTGCACAAGATACATATTACATTAAAAATTTCAAAGAAAGATGTGATACTACGCCATGATCACGTACGAGCGTTTGTATGAAAAGTATGGCGGGTTGGCCGCCCTTAATTAATAGTGATAGTTCAGTTAGTTGTCAGAATATTGTTATTGAGTTGCGAGTTGTTTATGTTGTGTTGTTGTTGTTGAGTTGTTCATACGTTTTTTTTTACCACAACGGTGATGCTCTTCACCTGCATCTTACCTGAAAGTAAGTGATGATCAGGCCAAAGGTGGAAGCGAGCTTCACCTGGAATTCTCAATCACAGAGCAACTGGCTATCTTACCTCTAACTGCCGAAACACAACAATACTGTTAACATTGTTTTGGCGACAGACTTAGCTTAGATAAGATGGTGGTAGTTAGCCAGGTGGACTTAGAACAAGCCCTACTACCAACCAAACCGAGCAGAAAGTTTTGCCCCGACAGGCAATCCCAGCACTTCTGGGTCGGTCTGAGACAGGAGGTCTAACCAGTAGACCACTGAGATGGTTATTATAAATCTCTTGGCTATTATAATTCACAATTCTTTATTGCATTCCTTAATGTTGGTTGGCTTAAAATCTAAAATGTATGTTAAAAACTTCTCATCTGTGAGCTTCTTATTTAGTTTCTTCTTTTTCAGTTTGCCTTCTGTATTGCAGTCCCTATCATTTGCTTCCATGGTGAGCATGGCTTCCAAGTCGATTACACATGCATAACGCGTGGCATATTGTATGCTTGTGTGTGTGTGTGTGTGTGTGTGTGTGTGTGTGTGTGTGAATGGATACTTACTTTTACCTAATATGTGTCGGTAGGCTCATCTTCATCTAAGTGTATTTGTTAAGACGTTCGTTTCTTTGGCTGTTATTCATCTGTAGCTATAGTTGCTATGATTATGAACCTGTTGGCTTGACCTGCCTGATCATTCATTTCTGTAAAAATCTCATCGTGAACACATAGTATTATATGCTTCCAAATACAGGTTAACAAATTACCAATAGCAAAGGGCAAAGTACTATAGGATTTTTCTACTACTTAGGAATTTCTCAGTAGCAACTGAGAAATTCTTAGTTTGCTGTCCGGAGTCCGGGTTTGTACCCGGTTGATGGCAAGGCTCGTCACCTATTACATGGGACTGAAACATTACTGGCGGAATGTGGGTGTACTATTTAATAGGTACACCTGTGCTTAACCCTTGGGGATTCCATGCGAGATGTCAAAATACCAATACCAAATTAATGCCTGTTCTCAAATTCTTTGCTCAACTATAAGTCAGTTCAATGATGAATTAATTAAAAGTGCTTATAAATCCGTTACTTGTTCACAAATTAGCGCGTCCTTTAAAGATGATTATGATCATTAATCCTATAGATAGAAAGACCTTGGATGATCACGATTTGCAAATTAGCGATGTAGGTACTTTCGACTGCTGATTGAAAAATGCAAATGAAGTGATTATTAAAAAATATATTAAGCTTAGCTAAATACATACTCCTTCTTAGCGTGTCGATTGCAAAAATAACACGAAAAATAATGTTCTTCGTATACATAGGTACTCATATTTTGTAGATATTACCAATTCTGGCATTTCGTTTGGATGTTTATATGTTTGTTACTCAATCACGCAAAAACGGCTGAACGGATTTGGATGAAATTTGGCACATAGATAGTTTATATCCTGGATTAACATATAGAATAGTTTTTGTCCCAATATTCCTAGGGGATCGAGACTTATGCGGGTGAAACCGCGGGACGCTACTAGTAATTTATAATTCATTTATTTGATACGGAGTTGTTACATAGTTAGTAGCTCTGCTAAACACTTCCTTCCCTAGACAATAATTCTCGTTTCTTTTTCATGAAACACTCTTTAACGCTTCCATACAATTAACGTTTGAATTTTATTGTTGCAGGTAATTCAAGCTTCCTCCTCGGATATGGACCGGTTTCACCGCACCAAACGGCAGTTAAAGAAACAGTAACGATCGTACGTAATTAAAAACAAAATATGTAGCACTTGTAAAGGCCTGTTGTACTTACATTAAGTGCCAGCGCAAACTGTGCGTCATCTTGCTAGGTCTAGACACAGAGCTGTAGTTTGCTTCTTTAGCTAGTCGTTACGACAGATGTCAAGTGATCATTTTCTTTGAGTATTCGAGAGAGACGGTGGTGTTGTTCATCTTGTGAGTGAATATGGAGCCTAATTGCACTTGCCTTGGTGTTTATCATGCGAAGGCGAAGCGCATCCGACTGTCGTTGAGTCGTACGCGTAAACCGTGTGTCTAGTCGCTGCGACAAGTAGCGAGAGCGTGCGACTGCCCTAGCCTGTCATTGCAACTCTGCTACTTGACGTCAAGTGTGCGGACCTTTGAACAAAATTAATGAAAATTGTCGGCCGCAGCCTATCGGTGTGTCTTGTCGCCAATCTGTAGCAGTCGCAAGTCGCATAGTGTGTGCCATGTCTTATAGGATGTAATGCATAAATACAGGATGTTAAAACGGATACAGAACTAGTTGTGCCATCGGCCGCTTGGTGCTACAATGTCTAATAATGCATGCATGTATATGCTGGATAATATTAGTAATACATGGTAACTAGGCATTTTTGCATCAGAAAATTATAAAATTGAAGGTACCTGTAGTGTTTCTTACCATTAAGGCTCATCTCATAATATAGCTTGATTTTTAAATGATTTTTATTAAGAGACCGTTAGCGTTCTCGGCTTTATAACATTTGTTTCGGATGATTATTGAGTGCCAACTTCACCAATGAAACTGAACGCGATTAGCACATCTAAACTGCATTCAAGAACTGTCAGTGTTAATATTTCACAACAATGATGACACTGACAGCTTTTGAACGCGTACTGATCGCGTTCAGTTTCAATTGTGAAATCCGCCCTAGTAGGTAAGTATGAATTCTAATGACATTTTATAATAAAAATCGTCGACAGCGGTAAAGCGTCTGCAAACTATAACAGTGAGGTTTAAAATATAATCAGAATCTTTCAGAACAAACCATTGAAAAATTATTAAAAAAATTCTAACGCCTGAATAATCATAAAATTAAATAACTCTGTGCCAGTTATTTTCGTCAAGTGATACGTTGCGAAAAGATTATCTATTATTTTAAGTGTAAGAAGGCGATAATTTGTACAGTTATCTATGACAAAAACCTGTATTTTCCCACGATTACCGTTACTAAATAAAACTTTATTGTTAACTAGCGGCACGCCATTACTTTATAAGTATGCGTAAAATTAATACCTACATAAAGCGTACGAAGTCTTTTAGGTAAACGAATTAAGTATGTAATCTGTGGTAAACGGCTTAGTGGTCGTGAAAACCGTGTTTAAAATAAATACCGTAGTATTTAAAATGAGGCCAAATATACAGAAGGCAAGGATAGTTTTTAATAAGTCCTAACTAAAGTAGTAAACTACTTGAAAAAGACTCGAAATTTGAGGGAAACATCTGGAAAATCTGATGAAATACACCCTCACTTTACGGTTGAAGGTATAAATAATGAATGAATGAAATGCTCCGACCCCAGCGTGGTTACCCAGACTCGATAAATCGAATGAACCCTAAGATTTGCACTAGCCCTTGGAGCCTCATGCTTCATATGGCTACAGAGGCAAAGGCATATCAAGGAGTAGACCGGCACCCTAATTACGAAACGCAAACTCAATTTTAAATTGAAACCAATTGAAAAAGATTGTCAGTCCATTGCTTCATAAGTTCGACAAAAAGAATCTGCTTAATTTTTTTTGTCGAACTTATGAAGCAATGGACTGGCAATCTTTTTCAATTGGTTTCAATTTAAAATTGAGTTTGCGTTTCGTAATTAGGGTGCGGGGGGCGCGGTAATGGTAAGGAAGACGTGCCCTCAGAGTTACAAACTAAGTGGAAAACACGTTTCCATTAAAATAATATGATTTTGGTAATCATCATTAATTATCTTTTACTGTACAAAATGACATGACAAGAAAAAACACATCATTAATTTCAAAACCGCGCACGGAAATTCCGAATTAAAAAAACACACGAACCATTGACTCACGTGTTGTCAAAGCGGGTATGGCAAAGACAAACAAAACGTTTTTAATTAAAAGAAGCGATTGTTTCGATCAACGTGACATTGACGTATGTCATGTTACTCAGTCGTGTACCTACCTACTTTTGTAAGGAATGTATCGTTTTCTTACTTTTTATGGGAAAGTAATTTGCATGATGCAAAATAAAGGAGTGCCTCGTAAGTAGAGTTGCCGCGAATACTCGCTATTATTCGGTATTCGGCATTACTCGTAATTTTTTTGATATTCGTCGAATACCGAATAATAGCTAGTATTATTATATATATATATATTATATTATAGGCGAATAGTCGTCGAAAATAAACTTTTAACGAACAAAAGAACTAATGAGTTAAAAATAATATTTTTTTAAATTATTTTCCTTAATAAAATAATACACAATATCAATTATTATCTGTAATATGTGCCTGTGCCTATCATATTCATGAAATTAAATTAGTAAGGCTTTTTAATTAATATTTAAAATCCAACAGAGGCAGATTGTGGTGCAAAAAAACATTTTTTTCTGCACGTTCTGGAGCAAGTCGGTTTCGTTTTTCCTCGTAAATTTAACTTGCCTCGGAAAATAGTCTTTCTGAATAAACAGAGCTTGCTGGTGTGATTAAGTATCGTTTAGCAAGCTTACTTAAAATAGGAAATCTATTCTTATTGGTACTCAAAGCCCACCATTCATATGGGTTTATTTTTCTGTCAGCCTTTGCTAATGCGATGTAGTTGGCGATTTCTTCAGCAGTGGCATTCTTGGGTTGCTCTTCAGTAGGTTGCTCTATCGATGATTCTTCAAAACATGCCCAAAATAGTTTATGAGTTTCCGAATCATGCTCACTTTCATTGTCTAAACGAGACCTTTTGGATGCCGTTTTTGGATCCGAATCATCATTTTCGTCATCTAAAGAAAGCCTAAGACCTTCTCTGAGCGCAGCTCTACGGATCCGTTCAACTTGGGTAGCGTCAAAGTAAAAGTTCTTGTAGCGGGGGTCTAAAAATGTCGACAAGTAATATGTCTTCGTAAAGCATAGATCATCCAAGTTAAAACGGGCTTCCATATTTTCTATCAACGCCTTTCTAAAATCATCAACGTGTGCTGTTTGTTGAATCAGCGCACCTTTCATT
The DNA here is from genome assembly GCA_948150665.1 of Conistra vaccinii. NCBI lineage: Eukaryota > Metazoa > Arthropoda > Insecta > Lepidoptera > Noctuidae > Conistra > Conistra vaccinii. Next base: position 13,358,299 of record OX411341.1, on the reverse strand, counting down.
AGGTATCTGATTAATGAAACAGTGCTAGGTATCACATCTGATATGGGTGGATATGGGTATCTGTAAAGGTTTTAAGAGCTTTAACAGATGTTCTATAACCTCCCACTGATCACTGGTCAAATTTTAAAAATTCACGCTCCTTGTTTTTCATTCCGGCTATAAAAATGGAAAATTAAATTTACTACATATATGTAGGTATGTATAACATGAAACAGATTTCTTTAACTTTATTGTTTTCTTTTCTCACAACCTTAGAAGAAATTAGAAATATTTTTAATGTGTTTAATGTTTTTTTTATGTCGAATAGTAATGTCGAGTTATTCGACTATTCGCCAAAGTGAATGGCGATTAATCGGTATTCGATTATTCGCTATAAACACTATTCGCGGCAACTCTACTCGTAAGTCTAGTAGTCGTAAGCGCTACTGCTAAGCATGAGGTCCTGAGTCCTGGGATCGATTCCCTGGGTCGGGCAAAGTGTTATTGGATTTTCCCATCTGAAATCCGGTTGATGGCAATAGGCTCGCCCCTTGTTACTTGGGACTTATACATAACTGGCGAAATATGGGGTGTACTATAGGTACATTTCTGCCTAAACCCTTCGTGGAATACGGGCGTGATGTTATGTTATGACTTATGTATGATTAGAGAGTAAGATGCTTTAAATACAAAGTTTTCTTTTTGTTTGTAACGTTGAAAGCGCGTACATTGGTTGGTTGTACCTATTAGTTTACAGAAAAAACAACATCAATTTTGGTTAGGCAGTACTGCGAGCGAGTAGTCTTGAGGAATTATCAGGAATTATGCTTGATCAGAGTAATTTTGATTCAAATTTTGAATAAACTAATAAATTATGGAGGCAACTTTCAACTCCGACCTTAAATTTAAATAAACATGACCATAGACAAGAAAATAACGATCAAGACTGTAATCGATATAATTCGATCCGATTCGAATATCGGTAATAATCGATTTCCTGTCTCGTTAACTAGTCTGCCGTATTATTGTGTGCGGTGTTACTGTTTGTTAGTTCTGCTTAACCCTCAAATAATAAGCGTGAAGTTAGTGTCAAGGTCAGCAATCAACCTTGCTGAGTAATACTGAGACAATTACTTTTAATTGATTTTTTTCTAAACCTCTTGATTAATATATTCAAATAGAATAGGTAATAATTGTATAATAGTGGTTATTGGTCGGGAATGGCACTATTAATAATGGTAATTTGTAGATTTTTTTTTTTTTTCAATGGCTATTATTCTAGTGCCTACTTACTTAATTCTACGAAAAAGAATAGAGACTTTCAAATATTAAATAACAAGGTTTTTCATTACAAATAATAAATTATGCATAAATGTATAAAAATGTCAATGAATGTAGAATGTATTGAAAGCTTGGCGATGCGATGGCGAAAAAATGACAAAAATAACAATGTCGTCTCAAAAGATCAATCCGTATTCATATTTTGTTAAATGCCAAAGCTAATTTAGATAATGAAATTAAAACCAGTTCAAACCACAAAAAAAATACAGTTACAAAAGTAGAGATTATCTAATACACAACCAGAAAGCACTAACAACAAAAAAAAGTAAAAATAAAAAACAATTGACAATTTTTCACAAATCAAACCGCAGTGGTACAGAAATCATTCAAGTCAGCCAGCGTCACATGCCGTATCGAATTTATTACTCAACCATAGACAATTACTTAACATTCCCGCCATTACAAGTCAGCTGTCAAACCAAGATGGCGACGACCGTGAGGTATGGCGATGGCGACCGGTTTACTCGATTGATACTTGAATGGTTACAATAGAAGTCGTGTTGGCACATTAAGTTGCATTTAGATCATTGGTTTGTATTATAAAACGCAATTGTTACCTACTTGTATACGTTTGTTCATGAGCGATTTTATTACGGTGTTACCCGAGGTCATGGCGCTTTTCCTTTCAATTTCATGGCTTTCCTCGTTAAGGATCCCATTTTTCACATTTCAATCATAATTCATGCACTAATTATTGTTTTATTTCCTCAAACTTCAACGCTACCTGCTTCCAAATCTGTAGATTCGTATATCATGATTAGAGGCTTCGATATCTTGGTTAAAGAACTGGACAAGTCACTGAAGTTCAGTGCAGCAGCTACTCCGCTAAATGTAGACTTTGAAGACTTGTAACACAAATCAAAAGGTTTGAAAACTGATACTTAGATAAGTTGTGAAAAGCGGCTTTTTTATTATTTACTGAAAAAAGATCAGAATTATTAAAAGTAGGTAATTTTCTACCAATATCCAATATCATTATCATAATTCTACATTGTTCTCACTTATAGAACCAGCAAGAATAATGTACCCAGAGAGTCTGAATGAATGAAACGTTTTTGGAATGGGCAACTAGCTTCCAAGATTCTGACTAACATTAGCGACTCTTGGACAATTATTGTCATACATTGTATTGTGTTGTGGGCTTGTGGGTACATTATTCTTTCAAAAGTATCTCTAAATTATTTAATTAAAATAAATGCTTTGAGTTTGAATTTGATAGATAGAGCTGCATTTTCTTATATCCAACGGCACCGGTTTTTGGTAGGTAAAGCATTATATCGCGAAACTTGTCAACACGTATCAGCACGCACCCGCAGGTACCGATAAATTGCACTCAAGGCGAAGTTTCCACAATATTTTGACTCACTAATTGGTTTATATCATTATTTCCTCCATAAGTATGTTTACTGAAGGTCCGGTTAGTTACTTAGTCATGGTTTTACTCCCTTATCTCTTGTTAAGCCTTTTTGGCGTTCTGTCATTGTTTGCTTTGATAAAAGTAATACTTTTAGGAAATACGTTGTCTTTAACGGTTAACTATAGATAAGGCAGCTTATGCAACCTTTAGTATAGGGAGTTGGCTTATCTTCAAATTACCGTAGTCCGTGTTTATCCGCTTGACCGTTACAATGGACATCAGGTGCGCAATAAAATTCTATTGTGTCTCGTTAATGACAGCTGAAGGTTTAACGATATATTTAAAAAAAAATCGGTGTGGGCTATGACCACGGGATAGAAGTGAAACCTTACGATTGGAGCCGAGTATTATACGATTCAGCATCACCGACCGACTGGAGCCGAGAATACCTGATTCAGCGTCACCGACCCGAGCTTGAAGGCTCAGCTTCGATCACTGTTCAGAAAAAGCACAAAGTGTGCCTAAAAGAGTTTTCACATAAAAAACCTGGACCAATTTTATTGCTTTGGGAGTTTTTGGCAAAGTTAATGGCGGCATCTATGACGCCAAATGCCAACTTCGAATCAAAGACCTGACGTCACACAAATCCTGCTTCGCGCAAGCAGGGTTTTCCGGGCGAAGATATACAACGTCCCGACATCAATCGTCGGTCAGCAGACACAACACCCATCTGGTCAGAGAATCCTCTCTTTTCTATGGATGATGAGTGCACTTTATACACCCTGTTCCTCATACCCTTATACTGGTGACCACGAAATTTAATTTTAAACTTAAAAGTACCAAATCTGATCGCAAAGGTGTTCATTGGTAAACCGTAATGGCATAACCACGATTCGTAACCTATTTATTATTGTCAATCTGATAAAAACGCTCAATAACGGCTTTCTGTAGCTTCAACTCCATGAAACCGTTTTTTTTGCAGATTATCCGAAATGGTTTCTGACGTGATCCCGTTACTACATTTTTTGCAATGTTGGATTACGTGCCTACTTAATCTGTTTATTCAACTGTGGTTTCGTAATTTATTTCTTCTGTTTTATAATTATAGTCTGAATCTTTTTTCATGGATAGACTTTCACATCTCCCTTTCTTGTCGTCTCATTATTCTCTTGCCCATATCCCAATTTATTCGGGATCGGCGCTACATGACCATGTGTGTTTCTTCCATACCTCTCTATTAGTCGTCATCTCGGTAGTCACTCCCTTTCTAGCCATATCATCTTTCACACAGTCCATCCATCGTTTCTTTTGTCTTTCTATTCCGTCCTATCGGCTGCTATATGTCTGTGTCGGGTACAATTTCACGTCTATGCGTAGGTAAATGTCAGATAAAGGTACTTAATATGCAGAGATACGTTTTCAGTTTGTCAATTTTGCGATCTAGACATCTATTGATAAGTATCTTGTATTGGGAAATCAAAAACCTTATTTGCTTTCATTTACTTTTTTAGTTTTGGTACCTACCTACGTCACACAAATGTAAATAACAGTGACAAGAACTTATGATAACATCATCAACATACACTAAGTGGAAAAATACGTATTATTGAAGCTAACTCAAAAAATACCCTTTCCTTGGGTCTTTTAAAAAGTTGAAAGTTCATAGAATTTATACGACCGCGCAAGCTTCCTCTACCAAATGAAAATGAAGAATTTTTAAAATCTGTTGACATTGATGGATATGTCGATGAACATAAAATCAATCTGCCTAGCCGTTTCCAGGCTCCCAGTCTAACCGGATGCAGCTGCCTAACAGTATTTTACATGGAGCGACTGCCTATCTGACCTTCACAACCCAGTGACTGGGTAATACGATACCCCTTGGTAAGACTGGTGTCAGACTTTCGGGCTTCTGACGATTCGTAACAACTGTCAAAGATCCACGAATGACATCCGGGACCAACGGTTTAACGTGCTTTCCGAGGCACGGAGGAGTCTCGGTATGTAAAGATTGTCACCCATCCACTGACCAACCCCGGCAAGTGTAACATACATTATATTAAAAAAAACATAAATATATCAGACGAATTGAGAACCTTAAAAATACGTAATCTTAGTTAGACTAAAGAGTGTCTGCAGTGTGTCTGGTTAAAATGATCATACATTACTGTGTTGGCAGCTACTCACAATAAAAATAATAATCTCGTACGTACTTATTCTTGTGTGTCGTGCTTCAAACCGGTTTCAATAGAAGCAGGTCGACTTAGGTTTTTATAAGCCTTACGAGTTAAAGCTAAGACTGGATTCGTAGTGTTAAACTTATCTTGATGGAAAACAATATTGCTATAGATTGTATCTGCAAATTCCCATGAGAAGCCATCAGATTATGGCATTACATCATATAGCTTCTTTAACCTTATATAACAAAACATATCATCACGCCTATATTCCCCGAAGGGTTAGGCAGAGGTGTACCAATAGTACACCCAGATTCCGCCAGTTATGTTTTAGTGCCATGCAATAGGGGGCGAGCCTAACCTTATCAATTTCAATTTTTTTGTAGGTCGTCACGTCCCATGGCATAACTGTATAAATTTAATCGACTACAGACGAAAATTTGGTAACTGACAGCAAAATTTTCTGATCGAGAGAATTGTTTCTTCTAGTAGCAAAAAGTTTGCCAAGTCTGGTGATTAATGTAGTGATGGCGGTATAGTACAGTAATGAAATGAAATGAAATGAAACGAAATTGTTTATTCTGTAAATAGGATATCGGAATCACTTTTACACGTCATATTAAAAAAATGTTTAAAATAAGCTAGATGAGGTCGGCGTTTCCTAACTGACTACTCTGAGAAGAAAGGCCGAAACAAACTCAGAGGTCACAGTCTCTTTTAAAGTCCAGACATAATCTTGGTCAAGCCATTGAGAACCATGTAGATTAGTCATTCATTCATTCATCATAATATCATACAGTCATTTGGTAGTCTTCCGGGAGTTTTGAAAATTGGTGATTTTATTGATTTAGATTTAGACGTGCTTTTTTCTAATTTTCACTTTGCCACCTCGTATTTCTGTCGCTCGTGCCGCTATATTGAAAAGATGGCGCCCAAAAACACGTTTGTTGACTCTACTTTCCGAATCATTTTAAGAACTAGACTTTTTTTTGTAAAATGATTTGTTTTAGCATACGAGCGTCGCAACTAGTACTTAGTAGTTCTTAAAAGCCTGCTACACGGTCGCCAACCGCGTCACAAATAGGGTGACCTTAGTGGTTTTATCCGTGTAGATGATGGTTTACGACCAAACGTTGAAACAACTTTGCCGGTCGCCAACCACGGTCACCTCTGTCGGGGACGCGGTTGCCAACCGTGTAGCAGGAACTTTGCTTTCATGAATCTTGAAGTAAAAGCGACAAATTCCGCTATAATGTACGTTAGTATAATAATTTAAGAAGTTCGTCAAAAATCAAGTACAGGTCGACACAACTTATATGTAGCATCGGTAAAATTCGTAAAACCGATTATTTCCGATTTACACAACCAATAGAAATAGCTGACTATGCTATTCGCGCTTTACTTTCCCGCCTCAGTTCAACCCGAGACAGCGTTGAGAATGCACGTGGGTGAATCATTCTGTACACTTCGTGACAATTTAATTTGAACACGAATTTTTAAAACAAACAAACTCATTTTTGAAATTATAATATTAGTAAGGATAAAAGTTAATCGACTCAGGTGTGACTTTGCGGAAATCCGTTATAAAATACAATAGACGATGTATATTTAGTAACTTAATCCGCTTAACTGTTTTTAAAGAGTTAGAGAACCCTGTAAGAAATCGACACGTGTTTCGCCTCTCAACGAGGCATCCTCAGGCTGACGATTGACTTGTTGCAAACTCGGACACGACGTGTTGCCACGACAAGAGTCAACCGCGAACACGAACACGCCGCGAACACCGTTGAGAGGCGAAACACGTGTCGATTTCTTACAGGGTTCTCTAACTCTTTAAGAACAGTAAATATACATCGTCTATTGTATTTTAGTAAGGATAATGTAATAATTCAATGATACAAATAATTAAAAAAATATTGAAGTTATAACTTTAAATATCTCAAAAGGCTTCGCAAAATAGAACGCGTACTTAGCGCGAGTTAGATAAGAGTCTGACACGCCCTTCCGCTCCGCCCAGAGCGGGAGAAGTCATTTGATGATTTCCCACCCAAAAAAAAAAAAAACCCTGACGCCACGTTAACGTAACGTGCGTAACGAACTGCTAGCGCACGTCATAGTACACACACGGCTACACATCAAGCTATACATTTCCAGTTTAAGCTGACCTCGCATTATTCGGAAATCGTTTACAATGCGAGATCACCATAAACTGGAAATGTATAGCTTGATGTGTAGCCGTGCGTACAACACAATTCGGCGCAGCGTTAGGCTAGCGTTCTAACGCACGCTAAGTACGTGTTCTATTTGGCGAAGCCTTGAAAGTTTGATTTCTGATATTCATCGTTCTAGCCTTGTATCCTTCAAATCGAATCTAAAAACAAACAAAAAATACAGACTTTATTTACGTGATCATTTATTCTGCAAGAAAGTACATGTCAATCTCGCATCAATTTCACGAATGTATTTTGTTATATGACTTTACACGTTATTGCGATTGCGTAATGATCATTTTCGCCTAAAGCAGTAATAAAGATTGATGATTTTGAAGGCGCACTTAGTTCGGATGTGATCGGTTTTACGAATTTTACCGATGCTACATCTAAGTTGTGTCGACCTGTACCTAAGTAATTCATCGACACTTTCTTGAAACAACGAACTTAGTTATTGCGTTGGCAAGCCGTTAAAATTAAATGACAAACTCATTTTATTAGCTACACCCCATAAAGCCATAGTAATAAACAGTACAGTTGAAGTATTCCGTTTTCGCCAACCTATACCGTTTCGCGTAACATTGTTTTCCTTAAATAAACATGAACAGGCTGTTAGGCGACCTGTTCTACAGTTCCACTCCATCTGAAACTGGTTCTGGTGGAACAAACTATCCCGTATAAGTATAACTAGTGCTACGATTCCAATAAAAAAATATACGTACTATTTGACGTACGGATGACGTTTGGCGCCATTGCGAACTGTCAGAATGGACTTGTCACTTTAAATTGCAGTAAATATACGCATCGATTTTCAAGTGTCCATTTGAATACTGAAAGATTTTCTTGTAAAAAGTGGTACTTAAGTATTCAAAAATATATGGATGGTTGTTAAAAAATACTGTTGTTAGAAAATTAATGTCAGGACATTTATGTACTTACAGCCCACATAAGGAATGATATAAAACTGGTTAAGAAATTTATGTTTACGATCACGGTACCTTGTAAGCTGTGGATCTACGAGGCAAAGCCATGTTCAGTAGAGAGACAAGCCACAAACTACATCAATTTACTATTCTAACCTTTAATTAATCTGTCAAACGCGATGACGTTAAACAAAGATGGCGTCATCAACACGCAATTCACTGTTTTTGCCGCCATTGCCGCCATGTGAACTCCAAAATTTGACAATTTCGCACAATCAAATTATGAATCAATTAGCTTTGTTATTTCTGTTTCGAACAGTTTTTGCACGAGTTGCAGTTGCAATTATGCAATTAGGTAGCGTCTTCGTTCTTCCTACAGTATTTATTAAAATAAATTAAACCTTATCGTTTCAAGAGATAAAGTGCATTTTTCTGGAAAATTAAGTTAAAAGAACACGGAGCTAAGAATGAATGTTTGGAACTTGTAGAGTTGTCTGTCAATGAATTTGAACTTGGTTTGACATTTACTTCAGGCATGACGTAAATCTTTTGTTATAAGTAATTAAAAACATTCTTGAAATTACTTTGACGAGATAAGAGATTTATCTGCGACGTGACTTGCGTTTAATTATTTTATCAGTGTTGTATGAAATAAAATCTTGTATCAGTAAATGTAGTACGTACAGTTTCTAATAAACACAGGATTCTTTCACATCTATTTATCGATTTTATCTAGCAACGAAGGCTCCGGACCCTGGGTAGGTCGGAAATTAATCTTCGTGGCCAAACCGCAAGCTTGTATAACAATTTGTAGGCGTGGTGAAACAATTTGGATTTCATCTATCAGAGATGAAATCCAAATTGTTACACCATTATTAAATTATTGATTAAAATAAACGTTCAATTTAATGCAAACTGACTCCATTCGCGACGTATTCATTCTTTGCCAGATCTCTTTTCAACTTAAACCTGCTATCTAATTACGCATACGCAACACATTTTCCTAAACGATTCCGACTAATCTGTTTCATTTTGACAGTTCAACAATATTCATTGCGTTATTTACGTCGTTGAGCAGATTTGGTTTTCGAACCTATGAAGCAATGGACTAGTAATCTGTTTCAAAACAATTCAAATTCTAATTGGTCGTGCATTACGTAATTAGGGTACTGGTGGACTGCGATTGGCTGGGTAACTGACATCATCCCACCAAGTCTTGCTGGTATACTCCATGATATACTCCAACTTTCTTACCTCCTCGTCTCTCAGTAGGATTTCTCATAACATTTTTTCCCTACCTGTAATTACGTATATCATGCAATTAAGCCAACATGAGATGCTTATCCGTAAGTCATGTCAGCACAGCGCATTCCTCTCGTTTTAGTCATTACCTTCTTAATTATTTCTTCATTTGTGTTTTATAATTAACACCTTGATTGAGCTTAGCTTGCTGGCTAGAATTCTATGAATGTCTTGGGGTTTTTCTCGAAGACATCTCGTAATAAATCCGAGTTGTTTGAGCTTTTTCTTTTTCCATATGCATAGCATAATCAGCCATAGACTGTTCCCACTAATGGGACACAGGGTCTCTTATCTGTGAGAGGGAGTGGGCCGTAATCTACCACGCGAGCCCAGTGGGGGTTGGTGGATGTAATTTTGTCGTCGAATTTTTTGTTCTAAGACATTCCGGTTTCCTCACGATGTTTTCCTTCACCGTTTTGAGAGCAGTAGTATTGAAATACGCACCAACGACGACACACCACTCGGTTTCTACTGGACCACCACGCCACTTATCTTTTTTTCGTCACCTATTTAACTGCAATAAACAGTGGCAGTATTTTCAGATGTTGCTTTATTAGCTGTCATTAAAGTTGTGGAGGAATTCTCGGATGCATTCACAACTTCGCATGTCACTAATCACAGATAATATTATCGTTCCGTTCGATGTATCGTTCTGCAATTTTTTTTTCTTAATTGGCATGTTTGTTGAATCATTTTCCTCGGAAGGAAAATCCGCTACTGCTAACCGTAGCGTCGTCGTTCGTCGTTATCCTTTAAATCCTGTTAATTTGCTGATGGACTCACGTATGTGTGCCTCGGCTTCGCCTCAGCTCACATTTTCACGTGCGTCCATCAATGCCCCTTTTGCGGTCCGCGATAGTAAAGTACTATATCTTGACTACTGTAACACAGGTACGGTACCAGCTAGCTCAGGAGTCAGGGCTTCGATTGACAATGTAACACCTTTTTATGGCAATAAAACCTCCTAAAAATTCCTTAGAAAGATTGCCATTAGAACAACGAATCTATAGCCAGTATATATAGCCATCAATAGTGGAAGGCCTTCTAACTATAAATTCCCAGTACGTCTAATGATAAAGCTAGAAACTGTTGTTCAGTTGAGAAAGGCTTTCGTTTAGTGTTAGAACTAACAATGCGGTGAAAGTGTGACCCGATGATGTGGGTCATTGTCACTGCAGTGCTGCACTTTATTGACGTGGTAATACTCAGTTATTGAATGGATGGGATTGTGAATGTAGGTAACGTTATGTCGCTGTGTTTAACTCAAGTAATGGGAAATATAGTCTAGAGAAGAGACCATTTGAAATGGCACTTTCTTACGTCAATAGACTGTGCTTAAGACTCAAGGCTGCAAATTGTAATAGAATCACAAACCATAACCAAGTTACGAGCTAACTTATAGCTCATAACTTGGTTATGAGCTATAAGTTAGCTCGGTCACAGAACAGATAAAAGAGGTTTTATCTATTCTGTGGAAATGGCACTTTCATACGTCAATAGACTGTGCTTTAAGACTCAAGGCTACAAATTGTAGTTGAATACAGAAGTGACCTAATATGGCAGGCCAGTCTTCAGTTCATATGTTTTAGGAAATTAAGTATAATGTCAACTTCTAGGATAGTTGGTTTACACATTACAGTTTAGCCAAGTCATTACAACCAGCTTTATTTAATAGCAGAGTTACCGATTACTTGATTAGGCTTCCAAACTCAAGCAGGCGCTTTATCTTATGTAATTTATTTCATCACCTCTTTTAATTTCAATTTTATAGTCTCAATACTGTTAGCTATCAATTAAGGGAAGGAGCGAGACAACCCCAACACAAGTATTATTAATTATTGGGAGGTTGCTTCATTCACATTTATAAATGTAACCGTTTGAGACACAATAAACCAATAAACAATAATCACCACTGCTGCCAAAACGGTGAAGGAAAACATCGTGCGGAAACCGGCATGCCCTATAACAAACAATTCGAAGACATGTGACTTCCACCAATCCGCACTGGGCCCGCATGGTGGATTTATGGCCCTCTCCCTCTTATAGAGACAAGGCCTGTGTCCCAGCAGTGGGAACATGAGAACTTTGAGAACATGAGGCTGATTGTAGGCTTCCAAAAACATGGAATTCGAATGCACCGGATACGACAACACAAAAACTACGCCCTTACCAAAGACACAACATTTTTATTAAAATTAAAATGCTTCATTAGAAGATTAGAATCGCTGTGACCTCAATCACTGTAGTGATTCACACAAGGATGTACAAGGTAGACATGACAATGGTGTGAAGTCATCTTTGAATACCGCAAGGTAAAATAATGCTCAAGTTTAGTGTCAGAGCTTATTTAACAAAATATATGACTGTTGAAGATGAATAGTAGATGGAAGATGACAGAGCACAGCTGAGTGAGGTTAAATTAGGATGAAACGAATCATTGAAAAGGTTAAGAGCGTTTACGACGTACGGCATTTCATACAAACTTTCAAGCCCTTATTTTTCGGAATGACTGAACCGATTTGAATGAAACTTCATACGCAGGATACAAAGGTCTAAAAAGTTTTAATTTTCGAAAAATTGTGTTACAGCCAAATTAGACCGATTTTAAGTATTCCATAGAAACAGAGATTTCCTGTTTTTAAATAAGACATTTCTAAAATGTTCTTACCTAACTTGTTAGACCTTTGTATCCTGCTTATGCGTATAAAGTTTCATTAAAATCGGTTCATTCATTTCGAAAAACAAGGGCTTGAAAGTTTGTATGAAATGCCGTACGACGTAAACGCTTAGATACTTGATGGTTTGGAAGAGCAAGGCAATTATTATTTATTTTCTGAGAATGTTTTGAAGGACTAAACTAAAACATAAAGGAAGGTGTTTCATACCCCGTCAAAACTGTCTAGATTGCACCCATATCATATTTCATTAAATGGAATGCAAATATATTCTTGCATTATAATATTATTTGCAAGTCTGTTACGTCTGCTGGTCATTGACTTTTGACGCCAAAGGCAAAGTAGGCTGCCCAAATATCAACAAAAGGTCAGATTACAAAAACACAAAGCTTTGCCAACAATAGAAAACATTCTATCCATCTAATTGTTCTCGAAAGTAATACAAACAAAAGTTCACACATTGAAATTACATCCTAAGTGTACTTTTCGCGCATGCCAATTGTTTTAAGCAGACCACCGCGGCTATAGTTTTGGCAACGTGACTCGTCCTCCACTCAATGCGTTCGTCGTGACCCGAATACTCCAATTATTACATACAATTATTATGCATAATATTTTATTGTGTGCCGAATTTCTACAAACGTTAGAAGCCTGTATAATTTAACGCCTCTGCCTTCACGCCATAAAAAAATCAAACCGTCACGTTTTCGTAATGACAGTTTTGACATTTCAATGTTGCTGTATGCAAAAATTTTAATTATGAAATTATCGAAAATAAAGAAGGTTGAGAGGTGTAGTGCATAGTTTATAGACATGTTGAAGAGATTGATTATCATGATATCTACAAAGATACTATAAATAAGATACTATGGATAAGATAAGTACTACAATGTAGTCGCAGTTTTGTATCGTTCCTTCAAACATTTACACCTATTTATTTGTATTGTGTTACAATTTGCCTATTACTTATATTTGCTAATTAGTTGTTTTCTTTAAGTGTCTTCCAAAATGACGACCTCCAACGGTAAGCCTCGCATGTTTCATCAAGGTTCTCCAACATTATAATCCACAGCCCGACTTTACCCACTACTGAGCATAATAGGCCTCTCGTGTGTCTATCGTCACGCTCCTGCGCCACGCTCATCCAGGTTTTGCCCGCGATGGCCACAATGTCGTCTGCCCATCTCACCGTCGGACGACCGTCTTCCAGTCCTTGGAAGCCATTTGGTCATATCTACCGTGGTCATAGCCTTACTCCACCAGTCATCACTACGCCTTGCCAGGTGTCCTGCCCAACTTCATTTGAATTCCAAGGTTCTTACTATGTCCTTTTAACTCGCTGACATTACAAAATCAGCACTTCTTCCAACTTTACCAATCCGTTTTTCGACGACTCTTTCTCATTAGCATAAGTTGCTATAGACTTGCTAAGAGGAGCTGAATGTCAATATGACAGTTGCTTAACCTCTGTCGTGTAGACATACCATTATTGTAGCACCCACGCAAAGAGGTTGATGACACTTCTTGCTGTCAACTGTCAAATCAAATTGTAATGGCGAAACGTTAGCGAAGGTAGGTGTGGGAACATACCTTTGTTGCATGTTTTGTGTGTGTTTTTTTTAAATGATCGTGAACTTCATTGCGCTAATAATTTGTCGTTTTATAAAGATGTCTTTTTGGCTTTCTTGTACTTACCTTGTAAGTTACTTGTTTGTTTTATTATATTAATTGTTGAATCCTTTTGTGAACTGCCTATTTCGCGTTATGTGGGTGTACTATTGGTACACCTCTGATGACTTCTGCCTAACCCTTCGGGGAATAGATACAGGCGTGATGTTATGTTATGTCTCCTTTTGCATTAAAATAATATGCAACTAATTATGAATCAGACACTCATTTCTTGTAACTTGAAGCCTGCTCTTAATAATATATTCACGAACGTTTCATTGTAACGACAACATGATGACGGCACCTTATGTGCAAATTAGTTACATTTACCGACTGATTTAAATGCAAGTTGCATTATGAAATTAGTATGGTCGTCTTTGGTACTCTATACTACATTGCGATTATTGCGATGCGACAAATGACGTCACCAAGTTACGTCAATAGTTTGGCATGTTCGAATTTTGAAACTCCCTTGAATTCTTGGAAGAAATATCAAAGAATTTGAGGGTCTCAAATGACAAGGCATAAGGCTGCCTGTCCATTGAGGCGGAGCGAGGCAGCGCGGCGGAGCGGAGAGAGGGATTAATGCGGAGCGGAGTTGCGGACTATGTCTGTCCATTGATGCGGAACGGAGTTGCTGTGCGAAGCTAGGCCGAGTTCACGCGACGAGTAATTTGAGCGGGCTGCGATACCCCGCTCCGCTTCCTCGCGCTGCTTCCCGGTTTTGTATGATTTTTTTAACTAGTTCGCAAATTCCTGTTCACTGAAGCGGAGCGGAGACTTTATGCAATTCGATTGGTTAATATTGGTACTGCTCCGCTCCGCTCCACTCCTCTCCATTCTAGTGGACAGTCAGCCTTATAATTTGTTCCGCTCTTAGAGTGTGTATTCAATGTTAAACGCGATCAGCTTAAATACCTGTGTAAAATTGAGATGCTAAAGGACATAAAAGGCAATTCTGCTTACTGCTGTCGCTAGCGTTAAAGCTGCTGTTAAAACCGTGTGTGGACGTGAGATTTTGAAATTGCTAGCGAATCGCCGGCGTCCTAAGTGCGTGCATTCTGAAAGTTGACAAATCACATCGCACATCGCAAATAGATGTCAAATATTTTGCTGTTTTGATTAATTTGGCAATATTACTGTATGGAAATATGAAATATGACTAACTAGTGGACTAGAAGTAAAAAAAAGTATTTGGAAACTTCCCAAATGTTTTCATCTAAAACGATTACAACATCACATTCAGTGTTGTAATAGCAATTCATAATTAATATTTTAGTTCACCACTAGTTAGCGATATTTCATAATTCCATAGGTACAGTAATATTGCTAAATTAATGAAAACAGGTAGGTAAATATTTGACAGCTATTAGCGAAGTTGCCAACATTAAGATTTACCGCTCTTAAATCGTTCCTACACTCGACAGCATTAGAAATTGAAACCGTAATACAATTATGTACTTCGTTTAATTATTATACAATTAATTGCTTCTTTTTTCTTCCTCTTTTTTGTGTTGCTGGCATGAAAGCATAAATTCATATCTTGTTGACCCAAAACCTCGCCATATCGGCCGCGTCGGCGGTTCTCGGCGGTGGCGGCGCTGAGGTCACTTTGTTGCATGTCTTGAAACACAGAGGGCAGAGGAGGTGGAGTATAGTACTTATTCATTGCTTCTTTTTACTAGAAAGTTGCAAGTTTCTATTCAGAACTAATATATTTCCCGATAAAAGAGATCCGCAGGAGCACAAAGGTAACCGGCATAGCCCGAAGAATTGGCAAACTTAAGTGACAGTGGGCAGCCCACATTGCTCGCAGAACAGATGGCCGATGGGGCCGCAAAATTCTGGAGTGGCGACCGAGTGCTGGATGACGTAGCGTTGCCCACAAGATGGACCGATGAACTTGTAAAGGCCGCCGGAAACCGCTGGATGTCGAAACCACAGAATCGGTCGAAGTGGCGGTGCTTGGAGGAGGCTTATGTCCAGCAGTGGACGATTTTGGCTGAAATGATGATGATGATGAATTATTTCCCATCGAAAGGATATTCTCTGGAATGTTTTCTTTAAGTTAAAACCAACGACATTCTTTAACTGTTACGGTAGACAAACTAACCACAAATAATCTAACTTGATTGTATTTGCTTCATCCTTGACAGTACATATTGTTTATAATTTCCATGAAGAATCTACCGCGTGATTGTTATTGTATCTCATTACCCCAGATGTCGCCACTGACGCAAAACAAGAGAAAAACTGTTCCGACTCATTGAGCTCCAGCACGTGGATCGTTTTTTGTTTGTTGTTTACTACTAAGTATACAGTTTAACATTTTATACGAGAACCAGTAGGAAATGATCTGTCTAGAGATAACAGTAATTAGAGGAAATTTAAAAGACTGAAGCACTGATGACTTACCTACAGATCATATTTAAGAAGTAGCTGCTCACCCTAATTCTTTTTCTAAAATACATGTCTTCATTATCGTATCATTATCTTCTCCCACGCTTGTCCCATGCTACGTGGGGTCGGCGCACCCCGTTTTCTCCTCCCATTCTCCCCTGTCAGCCGTCACTCTGTCACTCTTTCTTATCATTCCTCACACAATCTATCCACGTTTTCTTTGGCATTCGTCTCCCTCTGAAATACGAGACTTCATCATCATTTCACCATCTTCCTGCCTTTGTCCCATGTTACGTGGGGTAGGCGCACCCCGTTTTCTCCTCCCACTCTCCCCTGTCAACCGTCACGCTATAATTCACTCCCTTCTCTTTCATTCATTCCTCACACAGTCCATCCATCTTTTCTTAATTTGGCATTCGTCTCCCTCTGAAAAACGTGACTTAATCCTATTTCACTGTGTGAAATTTTTGACTCCGTTGTTTTGTTTCATTTGTTTTTTACGGAAGGAATGAAATAAAAACTGACGGGTAGGAATGAGAGAAAATTCAATCAATCAACTCAGCCTATCGCAGTCCACTGCTGGACATATTCCTGTCCCAGGCTGCGAGACAACACCCTGTCCTCCGCCTTCTTCATCCAGTCTGTCAGCCACCTTCATAAGGTCGTCTGTCCAATGTCCATCTAACTGGGGGCATGTCATACTACACTTGCCGAAACGCGGTCTTCACTCCAGACTCGTTTGCTCCACCGGCCATCTGTCCTTCGACTATATTATGGCAAGCCCAGTACCACTTCAGTTTGCTTACTCTATAAGTTATGCTCCGGTAAACTCCGGTTCTCTGGATAATTGCAGGACATAAATGATTGAATTATGTCTATTAAACCTACCTAACGCTGGTGAGTTTGTTATCAGTGAAATTCCAACTAAAGGCTTGTGATGACGCGACCTCGGTAGTTGTTCTACCGTGAAGTATTCTTAGAAATTGTTTTATTAGAGTCGCGTCGCGTCGTGCTTGCAAGCCTTAATGAGGAGACCAACCAGATGATTAGCGAAAAAAAAGTTTTTTTAAATCGGGCTGGTTTTTAAGCAAACATTGGCTCCATTTGTTGGGCCGCAGTGCTATAATACCAAATATTCAACTGAACTCACGTTAACACTTAACCCTTTACTTATTTAATAGTAACAATTAGCGGCTGTCTCTTGAAACATACATTTTTGACGTTTAAACGTCTCATAATTATTTTAAAGTGTCTCATGTCATAGCCAATAGTGTCATCACAATGTCATGTTTTCTTCCTTTTTTTCTGTTTGTTTTTTTTATTGGCACCTTGCGGCTATTTCCTAATAGCTAAGTAGTTATCATTAATCGTGTTTTTGTATGTTGTGCTGTCTTTTGTGTGCACTAAATAAATGGTTTATCAAGCAACTTTTATAAATATGAGGGTCAATCTGCAAATGACTGATCGATCATCTTAAGAAAAAAGCACACGTCTTTCATCTTTCAAGTTTCAAAGAAAGCAATTCATTATTCGCGGGAATTGAAACCGTCGTCAACTCGTCACATAAATAGAGCAAAAACACGAGTGTCGTGAAAGTGTCGACCCACTTCGTATATCCGATGTCTATCGAAAGCAAGAGTCGATAATTACGTGTGAATTCACCGCTAGTGCTGCGCAACCTGTCATTTGCACGTGATTTAAGCAGGCTGTATAAACATATATACCGATATTAGTATACCAGTGGTGGTATCTAGTGGTGTGACCGTTCGGACTGCCAAGTCATAGGTTTCGAGCTCGAACCCAAGGCACGCACCTCTGACTTTTCGGATTCATGTGCGTCTTGTAATTATCACTTGCTTCAAAAACATCGTGAAGAAACCGGCATGCCTGAGAGATATTTCTCGAAGGCATGTGGAGCCAAGTCAGAAGCCCATGGGTGGCTTTAAAACTCTGACACCAGGTTAGTCAGTGACCACACGAAAAGAAGATGAAGTATTTCGTCGCAACCGGCGCCGTCGAAAACGTCTCCCTGATCAAACTTCGAGATTCTAAATTACATAGTTATCTATTTGTTATGTCAAAACTTCAAATGCTGAAGGTTGCTTCGGATGCACAATAAGCTCACACTATTTTCTGCATGATTCCACGAAAGCGTGTTTAAATAAAGTCCATTTGGCCAGCGTCATGTTAAAAAAAATGCAAAAGTCAACGGCTTCTTGTAAAGTGTGGGAGTTGTGTGAGAGCTCGCATCATGATGCACATTTAGGTAACAAAACAAATAACAGCTATGTTCACACTAAGCATAAAACCTAATAAATAACTCAATTATTTTTAATTATAACATCCTACTCGACCTTAATCTGCAGTTGCGTGCGATCGATTAATTACCCACAGATTATAAACGCCTGCGTTTATCTGCTCGTGCGTACCCGGACTAATGATTTCACTCGGTGCAAACTGGGCTATATCGGTAAAGAAGTTGGTAGAAGGTTCAGTCTTGATAAGGCAAGAGAAATGGAGAAAGTCCATCATCAAATAGTTTGTAGATACAGCTTAAATTCGTCAAAGAATTGCTGGTCATCCTGCTATTCCACTAATAAATAATTATAAGCTACAACAGCAATCAACGTCTAAATAGCGGAATTTTGGATGTAACTTGGAATGAAGTAGTTGACGATGCAAGATAAATATAGCGCTGCTCACCACTCTGCTAATTAAAACAGCATTGTGGGTCTGGACATTTGGACATTTGATTGTGGTGGTGGGTGGCCCAATGATAACGACCCACATCACTATTGCTGTCAAAAAGGTTAAAGGAACACATAGTGAGAAAACCGGCTTGTCCTAAAACTAAATCAGAAGACAAAGTTCTTCGAATTTTTGAGGTGTTATCCACAGATCCACTACGGCTCGTTCCTTCTCACAGAGAGCTGATTATATCCTAATATGTCTAGATATATAATAGTTATTAGTTTTGGACTATAAGATACACTTTGCTCTAGCAATGTCTATTTGTCCGCTAAGTGTGTGTCTATTTTCGTCCTTACGCACTATGGTGTTGCCCTTCTGACCTTATACGTATATACAACATCTCAACAGCATTGTTAGTAGTAGCTTGTAACTAGCCACAACGAGACTATGCACTCACAGCTACTGTTTCAACAACTAATTGCTGTTAACTGCAGTTGCTAGAAAAACGTTAAACCGGTGGTAATCTTGCGCATGTTACCATGACAATGGCGCCGAAGTGGGTTAGTAACGCCGGTTATGTGCAATACTAGATATACTGTAACAAAAACTATTAGCACGTTACTGATGATGATATAAGGGTTTAAGATCCAATGGCAGCTTAGGTACTGTCGGTCAAGGAAAACGTTTATGAGAAAACTAGCGAAGAAGCTGCGCATCACAAACATGAAATTTGACTCAGGTACACATAATGTATATTCAAACAAAAACAAAGAACAGAAAAAACTAAAGTACCTAGTACAGTGCGCCAAATAGGTGGTTTGGTGCCATACACAGTACAGCATAAATGCCAGACAACAAGTGCGTGACACTGGTTTTCAACTGGACATACATATAACATAATCAGCCTATTAATGTTCCCACTGCTGGGACACAGGCCTCCTCTCTGTGATAGGGAGTGGGCTTTAATCTACCACGCGAGCCCAGTGCGGGTTGGTACTTTGGTCACATGTCTTCGAATTTTTAGTTCTAAGACATGTCGGTATCCTCACGATGTTTCCCTTCACCGTTTTCAGAGCAGTGGTGATGAAATTATCTACACAAAGTAAACCGCCTAGGCGCCTGGGTTCGAACCCACGACCTACAACTCGTAAGTCGGGACAGTTACCACTGGGCCACCACTGCTATCGCAGCTGCTTTCAACTGGACATATTGATGGAAGTTGCCAATCCATAATATGCTTCATAATATGTTTCATCGTATATTCGTCAACACGCATTGAGCCAGTGGTATGCAGGTTCTTTCCCTTTATTACCTGTATTCATGCATTTGGTGTAATGAGATATTGATAAGTTTTTAAGATCCGTTGCTGAGCATGGACTTTCCCTAATATAACGCTAAAAAGGTCTAATGCTAGCTATGAAGCAAACGCGCCATGTTGGAGAACATACAAGAGTGCAGAAGTTGAAATAGGTAACCAATGATGATCAGTAAGATATAGAAATCAAGCATTTTGATGCCTGAAATAGAACTTTAATTAATGGCTTAGGGAAAACTAGTAGCGCGTCACAAATGGCCAGTATTCTTACAAAAGCACACAATAAAAGTGTACAAGCAACCCAATTAAATTGTTAAGACCAATTGACTATAGACGAAGCACTAATGATTGTATTCAAAGCTGCCACAAAACTACAAGCTAACACATAGCCAAGGTTGAAAAACTAGAACGAAAAACAAAAAAAAGTAAAATAAAGAGAAATTCTTAACACTGGTAATACGCTTTGTTCAGTAGAATGTCAATTAGTGTGCGCTGTACGATTAATGATAGGGTTGCCAGCATTAAAATTGATATCGTGCTGGCCCGTTATGATGTCATTTGTCAGATTCGATTTATGAAAAGTGACAGGTCAGGAAATTACTTGAGGCGCTTTTTAAGGATGGAACAGGATTCCGCGCCCAAATGTTTGGCCAAAGGCTTTCTTCGGGCTCCATATTTTTCTGTTTTTTTAACCCCTCCCAAGCGGGCCTAGTCACCCTATAACACGACAAACGCAGCGCCGATCTAAGATTTTTTTTGATTTTGGGTCGGCCTTCAGAAAAACGACGAATTCGTCAATATACAGCCATCAACACGGCACATATTATACCTTCCTGGCTTCGTTATGAGTTACCCTATCGAAATATTATACAGAAAAACCTGTACATACTGACCTTTTCTCGCAGTGATGTGATATGTTTTCATTTTGATAATTTTCACTCGCATTACCTTGAAACTTTATCACAATATGACGAATACACACACTTATTCACCAAACCATCACTTGATTTCGGTAACACAATATGTGTAGGTCACATATAAACAGAACAACACAACTCTTTTCACTTGAAACCTTATCTAAAACCATAAAAACTTTTTGTTTACACAACGACAAAACTTCGCCGTCATGACGCATCGTTCCCGTTCGTCAAACTGGAAAAAACTAGTTTCGTGTACCGTCAGCGCGTTAGCGCAAAAACACTGCGAATGAAATATTTTTATGTTATTTTATAATTTAAAGATT
Organism: Conistra vaccinii; assembly: GCA_948150665.1. Lineage (NCBI taxonomy): Eukaryota > Metazoa > Arthropoda > Insecta > Lepidoptera > Noctuidae > Conistra > Conistra vaccinii. Next base: position 13,337,018 of record OX411341.1, on the reverse strand, counting down.
TTTGTTGTTATTTTATTATAAATTATTTTATTCTGTTTATTATGTTATTTTATTTTAGATAACATAATATTACTTTTTATTATCTTACTGTTTGTGTTCTAATAAAATAGTAATGACCTGTTCAATGAAAGATCGGATTTTATCGGAGATATTTTTTTTGTTCTGACATATTCCAATTATTATTATTTCGATTTCTTTGAAAAATAATGAGTCATCATCATTTCTACACTTATTTACTAACAGCTGTTTTACAATTATGGTGGAAAATACATTACATAAATTATTATTCTATCTATCTTTCCTTATACGTACCTAAATCCATATTCCAACTGCAAATGTAAGTTTGTAATCGCAAAAAGATTTTTTTATGTGATAAAAATATAAGTTAACGATCTGTCTCGGTCAAGAAAAGGTCTTGACAGACTGGCAACCAGACGGACGGACAACGAAGTAAGTATGTAGAGGTGATTATTGTGTTTATTCATCATGATAAAGTTTGCCTGTTTGAATATTTATTTCTCCGTGTATCAATAGTAGTCGGTTTTTAGAATGTCTAAAGCAAAGGCAGATCAAATAAAAAACCAAGACATAGCGCTGCGAACAATACAGAGTGAAACACACGAAAACTACCCTTCCGCTCTGTACATACACGCTCAGACGCACACATTTACAATCAAACTACACCTCACTAAGTGCACACATGTTTACGAAACCGGCCTCACGTCACTGTTGACAGCGCTATGTCTTGGTTTTAGGTGCACTTCTGTCACGGGAATATCACATGATACTGCACAGGTGCATAGATTTTTTTTTTATAACTAAACTACGGTTACGGGAATGTCGCATGATACCGTATAGGTGGAGGGCATGTCTAATACACCGTATAGATGCATTTTTATGCAGCTATGCGGTATCATGCGACATTTCGTTGACAATAGTTGTGCGCCTGTGCGGTGCAAAACTACTGTCACGATCGAGAAAGGGTTTTGACAGACTGGCAGACAGACAGATAACGAAGTAAGTGGAGGTAATTATTGTTTATTCATCATGATAAAGTTTGCCTTTTGAATTTTTACTTATCCATGTATCAATAGTAGTCGGTTTTTAGTAGGTATGTTTTATGCCATTCAAGTGGAAACTGTTACTGCCTCGCACGCGTAGCATGACAACCATAGAAACGGGTTTTTCGAAGGAAGAATAAACAAAATGACAGATAGACAATCACAATCGTGTCATTTTGTCTATTCTTACGTCGACAAAACGCGTTTATACATATCGTGGTCATGCTAAGCGTGCTGCGGTGCTGTACATAACCCCGTATACTTACTGATAGTTCTCCCAATTCCATGAAGGAAGGAGCTAGGAAAAGTTTGAAATAAATAAAATACATTTTGTTTTCAAGAAATATATTTAAAAAAAAACACAAAACTCAAACTCAAAGCATTTATTTGAAATAAACCAATTACAGGCACTTTTGAATTGTCAAGGGTTCATTTATAAAGATGAAGCTTGTTGCCCGACGACATATCGTATCGACGCATCGCTAGAACCGGGATAGCATGAAGGCGGCTAAAAAGATAAGAAATACAAATTATTCCACTGAAACTAAATAAATATAGTAAGTACCTAATAAGCTATATAGAAAATATTTACCTCGGCGCGCGGTGGGGCCATAGGATAGTTCAGGATCGGGGCGCGGGTCAGCGTCAAGGAACCCCATGATGATAGCGCGACGGTCGGCGTTCTGTGACCTTGAGGACAGCCTCGCCATGCTACTTTACTTTGCTAAAAATATCATAAAACAACCATTTACTAAAGTAATAGTTTACGTATAAATACAATCCTGATCCTAAAAAAAATTCATTCTATTTGAGGACATCCACCTTTTTTGAAGTCGGTAAAAAAAAACCAATAATCTCGACATTTATTTTTCTTACACATGTCTGATAAGAAAACTTCATGAAATAATAAAAACCTAATAGGAACATTTTTTTCTTCTAATTGGAATTTTTTGCAGTCAGTACTTCGTACTGGTATTCCCGCCTACTATGAGCGCTGTGTCATGGTACGGGGGAATAGCCGAATTTTACTTTTGGAAATACGATTATGATAACAATACGCAATAGTATCAGTAGCTATTAGCCAAATTATGTTCGTAGATAAATAAGCTACATACTTATGTGTATTTCAAACAGTATACAAGAATATTTATCATATAAACATTACTAAACACGGCGGCGACAGCGCCAAAATTTGTGCATTACAAAACATTCGTTATCTTTTCACGGAAATATTTATCACTTTTCGATAAACTAACACTCAATACAAAATCTACACTTATTTCTCAGTAATTCTGTATAAAATTCTTATAAGATTACTCACCGTTTTCTTCATAAAAACATTGCGAACAAACGTAAACAACACAATGACAATTCACGAATTTTGACAATATGGCGTCGTCGCGTTCACACGAACCACAGATATTTTGTTTGTTATTTCTTCGTTCATTTTAGTGGTGTGTCCAGCAAATTGTTACTAAACCGGTCAAATATTAATCGATTTGTCGAATGATACAGCCAGATCGTGTTGCAAGTGCAAATAAACGTCAAATATGATCGTCCAATGGCGCCCGTGATCGTTATGCACCTTATAGGTGCATTTGACATTTGAGGCATTTTCTTATGCACCTATGAGGTATCACGCGACGTTTCAAAAGTTAAAGAAGTACACGCAATAGCTACTTAGGTATATAACTCTTAAAAATGATGCTAGGATAATAATGAGAATCCGGATGGTCTTTTATCTTTGGTTATGTACGATGTTAGACAATCCAAATATTTTGATGTTTGAAAACACACACCGACACATCTCAACTAACGTAACATGGTTAAGTGGTTTTGGTTGGTCATCAAATCTGACAACCCTGATTAATACACCAATAAATAACTTAAGATGAGAGATATACCTATTCAACGGGAATGAATTTATTACTAAATCCCTTAACCACGTCAGTTTTACGTCCAGATGGAACAGACAAATTGCGTTCTTAATGACAATAAACGGCATTATTATCGTCAATAATTCTGTAAAAATCTGACAATCTTTGGTTAAGACGTATCATATTTTTACAGTTGCGTTTCGTAAGAGCTCTAACCGGTTACACCAACGCATTGGAGGCTACAGTTTTAACAGAACGTATAATTTACTTGACCGCAACCACAAGCTTGTTACTTAGACACATCTCATCCGTAATCACGTAAGTATATATACTAGGTATAATCACTTGTAGATACATCTGCTCAGAAATAATAATATACTTGTGTCCGGTTCCTATATAAAACTAATGATTATAATAATTACTTGCTCATGGTGTTATGTGACCAAAGACACGATGGATGAACTGTGTGAAAGAATGATATGGCGAGAAATTTGATGACTACTGAGATGATGACTAAATGATGATGTCCACTAAACGGCTCGCATCGCATCGGATCGGAAAGCATACGAACGCATGCGGCGATAGCCGAACGCGTCCGGCAGGATGTCAACGCATCCGCGCGTCGCAACATACTTTTGGCTTCGATTGCGTGTCGCGGAAGACGCCCGCGGTCAAGCTGCTGGTAAGTGTACACGATTTAATAACGTGCAAAGATTGTAATATTAAGACTTTTCCATTATTTCACTTATTATTTATTTAAAGATTTTAAAATCCATTCCGATCCTATGCGATGCGATCCGTTTGGTGGAAATCGTCCTTAATAGAGAAGTTTGGAAGAAGACATGTTGCGCACATCCCTAATAAATTAGGATAAGGGCAAGAGAATGATGAGTTTTATGTGTGATTGTGAGGGATTCAGGATTGTATAAGATGGTGGGGCTAGAAGATGTGCAAATGAAATGACGGCAAAGAAGTCAAAACTGTGTCGGCATCCACATCGCCACATGCGAACTACGAATCAAAATCCTGACGTCACACAAATCCTGTGTAGTGGCATATAACCCACACATGCACACACCCTGCGAACTCACCTACTTAAGACGTTGCAGTCTGTGAGTTCGAGATCCCCCCCGACCCTTGCTCGATAACGATGCGCCAGCCCGCGTTTTTGCTGAGCCTGTAGCTTTAAACTCCCCTGTTAATAATAATGATTCATCCTTGATCCAGCCCGTCCCTCTTGCTGTCCTCCCATCAGCGAACGCCCTAAGCCGAGGTTCGTACCCCACAGGGGGTGCCCTTAGCGAGCGTTCGCCTAGTTTTAATTTAGCTTAGTTTATATGCCCCTGGCTGGAGGCTTTGAGTTTCTTTTAGGAGCTTAAGGCAGCCACAGGAAAGTCCGGATAAGCAGCGAATACCTCAGTGGTAACCTGCGAGATGCCCTAGTCAAAAAAAAAAAAAAAAAAGTGGGTTCGAGACAGTTCAAAAACGTTACCACACACAGCCGGTCATTACCGCTAACCGCGTCACTCGCGTCAATTTATATTAACCTAATCTAAGTTATACTTGGTTATAAACCGTGTTTAGTTATAGTTACTTCTATATTAAACTCAGTGTGTTATACTAAATGAGCATTTCATTTTATATTATATAGGACCTGTAACACACCCTAACAAAACTCCTATATTGGTGACCCCGACGTGATTCATTTTATATTATATAGGACCTGTAACACACCCTAACAAAAGTCCTATACCTGCATCGCGCAATTAGAGCTTACCGCGCGTACACCATATAATATATGCCCGCCAGACACGACACCCGTCAGCCCCCCAATTACGCAATGCACGATCAATTTGAAATTGAAACCAATTGAAAAAGATTGCCAGTCCATTGCTTCATAAGTTCGACAAAAAAAATCTGCTCAATTTTTTTTGTCGAACTCAATTCAATTTAAAGGTTTCAATTTAAAATTGATCGTGCATTGCGTAATTAGGGTGCTGGTCGGAAGACTTTTCTATATAGGATGAGTGAACTTTACACCCTGTTCCTCATACTTCTTAAAAACATATGCTGCGACCTTCATTTAATTTGGTTATGAGGTTTTCACCCTGTTGCATAAAGACAAACATCATTCATTAACACTAATGATTCTTTGCTGCCTGCAACAAGTTAATGGAAGATTAGCATTTAATGACAGCTTTAAAAGTTAAAGTTCGCAACTGGCGGTTTATCTGTTAATATGTCAAACATTTTCATTTGCTTAGGAACTCCTACAGATGTAATGAACTATCGATTCTTAATTTTATCAAAACAATGGCCGGCAAATTACAAGAACTTTAAAACAATGACCGATCGGTTTGTTGATAAACCTATATCTTTTCGGATACAAGAACGTACGGTCATTGGCACGTCTACCTACGTGCAAGTTGAGATGGTTCGATTCACAAATATTGTGACTTGTAGATTAAATATTATTTCGAGTGCCTTATCGGTTTTTGCATTTGACTCATCCGAAGCTGCTGAGAGTGAAGATCACATTGGATTAGCCAAAGATTGGATTGGGTTTGGAAGGTCCGGGGAAAATATTTATAATAATCTGGGATATTGAGTCTTTGGTTTCGGGGCTTCGACCTTTGATACAAAAATACAACAACCTAAAACTATGTCAAATTCTTCTGGCAAACTAAGACCGTCGGGGTATTATTCATCGTGTTATTCACGCTGTCGAGCAGACGAATTTTTCAAACATTATGAGACAATAGATTAGGGGTTTCTATCAAAATCGTACAAATTTTTTAAGAAAAAATGCACGACTCATTCTTGCTCATTTGATCGTATAAAAAAAACTACTTTAAATTAAAGAGTGAGTGAAACAAAACTATAAAAAAAATATTACTCAATTAATTGATTTTTTCGCAAGCTACAATGTTTTCTAGGTTTTACGCTTGATAAACGGAATTTTTTATTCAGATGTTTTTTTTTTTGTAAAGTATAGAATTAATCTGCATTAAATTATCTATAAGTAGGTTCTGTTTACTAAACAGGAGTGGAACAATAAAAACAGTTGCAGAAAGCAGGAGGCAAAACAAATTTTTCGATCATAAACCACTCTCTAATGCTTCGCATTATGAGTCGTGCAGAACTGTGTTACTCAATTGCTAGCCTTACCAATCTTATTAGTAAGAATACTGATAAACAGTGGTGTCAGCTCAGTAGTAGCCTATCCAGTACACAGTTTATAATCAACAACACAAATCACAAAACTAACGTCTCCATTTTTGTCCACAGGCAAACACCTAGTATTTACTACGGATCCTGAATCCGTGAAAGACGAGTTCGCGTTTGACAACCCTGGTTTCCGTCAAGATGAGCGCACAGCTTGGCAGCATGAAGCACCAACCCTGCCTCTTAGTGGGAAACATCAGGGTCTGCATGTGGAGTTCACCAAGCCAGAGCATAGCAAGGATGATACACATTTACAGGTAAATATTGATCATATTAATTTATGTTACTGGTTGGCAAATAGACAGGGCAGACTCGAATCTCGCGAGAAGTCGAGTCTTTTGTCGAGATTTGACCTCGTGGGTAGAAAATCTTGTTCTTGAAATCTTAAAAAGATTCTTTGCACATTGCTTCTTTGAAACCCATTATTTTATACGTAATAATGAATGAATTTATAGTTTGTGTGATGTTGTGTGCTGATTTGTTGCGTAAACGATGTTCTTTTTTTCGAAATTCGGGCAATGAGGTTTTTTTTACAAAATAATTACATGTTTTCATTTTAATTATCCAAGTTAAAAAAACACGGCTATTTAAAAATGTTGGCGAAATTTCGATCTGGTAAATCTTTCTATGAAATTTGATCTCAATGGCCAATTGAGATCAAATTTTCTTGAACATGCCTGTTTCCTCACGATTAGTCACGATGTTTTCTTTGACCGTTTTGAGATCAGTGCCGATGAAATAATTTACACAAAGTAAAGCGCTTGTTAAGGTTCGAACACCTGCGAAAACCTTCCGAAAAGCGCCATGCATTATGTGGCGCCTCTTCAAAACTATCACATCTAATTCAGACTGTCACAACACTCACAACAATGCCTAAGCTAAATTGTAGCCTCTCTCTATCTAGTGTTTGTTGTTTGCAAGTACCTTATTAGTTCTACTTCTTATGTAATAGATTGGTACCTACTCGAATTAACTATATTTCCTTCCCCTATAAGATCTACAAGCTCTGCCTTGGCCACTTTTACTTTCTCCAGTAAGATAGGAATCAAACCATCAACATCACAAGTAAACAATGATGACTAAAATCCAATACTCCTTTTGACCTTTTGAAAATCCCAAGATTCTTGGTGGGTGTTTTCTCGTGGACTTCAATATATTCCATTAGCCCAGGAACGCTACAAAATTTTATGGCTCACTGCATTTTAAACTCTCGGTAATGAGACGAGCATTGAGAATCCAACAAAACGCATCTTACCGCGTCAAAAAAACTCAGTGCAGGATTTTCAACTCTCGGTGCTAAGCAGTGCCTTGAAAATCGAGAGCCCGAAAAAAAAAATGCCCGTGCGAACTTTAGCTTAGAATCCCACAAGTAGGTATATTGCAGGGCAACAAATAAACATCATCAAGATAACTAGACGTTTATCGTCCATTACAGTATCTCTATTGAACGAGCTGGTATCGCCAATTCAGCTCTATTGGCTGGCTATTTCTGTCTCAACGAATTGGATGGGATTATCTAAGATGTTTATACGTCTAGCTGTCGATTGAAGTATGCTTGAAGTAAAGAGGGATCTTTATTGTTTTAGGTTCAAAGTAACTTGGAACTTTATGGCATTAGTAATTGCACGACTTGACTCATTTTTTTCGGTATGTAAAACATATCAGTTTCTCCCATTTACAAGCAAGTTTCTCGCCCAATAGGGCTTTACTCTCTAATATTCTATTCACGGGGATTGTGGTTAAGTAATAACAGCCGCACGGGTCGATGGTTCAGGTTAAGCTACGCTTGCCGCGGTTGGTCCATGAATGGGTGACCATCTTTATACCAAGACCCGTGCTTCGTAAAGTACGTTAAGCTGTTGAACTCTGCTGTTCAAATCTTTGACATTCTTTATTAAAACTTTTTACAAAAAAGAACAACCGACTTCCAAAAAAGACACTACAAAGTCAAAAATAACTTTTTATCACATCTATTCAAAAAGACGTAGTTTAATCCTCGTAAACAGGGACCAAAATAGCATTTTAATCCCTAGGGACTAAAAGTGATTTGAATTTGGAATATGGAAATTGTTAGTAAAAGTTCTATTCACCAAAGAGATCGATCACGAACATAGTATGAATAAGTAACAGGCTGGCAAGAGAGAGAGAAAGTGTGAATTTGATCAAAAATAAAATCCAAGATGGCGGATTCGTTTTTTTTTTTCATCGTTTTCGATTGTGGTAAAGCCGATAGTGAGATCAAAATTTAAATCCAAGATGGCGGACGCATAAATTTTCAAATTTTTCGTCATGGGTATCGTTTTCGTAGTTTTTGACGGTGGTAAAGCCGATAGTGAGGTCAATATGTAAATCCAAGATGGCGGACGCGAAAGTTTTCAAATTTTTCGTCATGGGTATCGTTTTCATAGTTTTCGAGGGTCATAAAGCCGCTAGTGAGGTCAAAATTTAAATCCAAGATGGCGGATGCGAAAATTTTCAAATTTTTCGACATGGGTATCGTTTTCGTAGTTTTTGACGGTGGTAAAGCCGATAGTGAGGTCAAAATTTTAATCGAAGTTGGTAGATGCGAAAATTTAAAAAAAAATCGTCATGGGTATCGTTTTCATAGTTTTCGAGGGTGGTAAACCCGATAGTGAGGTCAAAATGTGAATCTAACATGGCGACTGCGATTTTTTTTTATTTTCATAATTTTTTTATTTTGTGTAAATCAGTGAGTAGGAAATTCGTTCCTGATGGGGGTCGGACCGCACACGTTTGTTTTCTCATAGAGGGTGATAAAAAGTAGAGTGTTCATCTCGGGAGCAACACTATTTTAAGCTTGAGTGATGTACTTTGAATCCCTCGCTGCGCTCCGCTTTGGATTCAAAGAAACAATCTCGCCTTAAAAATAGTTGTTTGCTCCCTTAGTAAACAATCTACTATTAATTTCGGAAGTCAGTGTGTTTGGTTTTGAACTTTCGTTTTTTGCCACCGACTTCCGAAATTAAAGTTATTTTTGACTTTGTAGTGTCTTTTTTGGAAGTCGGTTGTTCTTTTTTGTAAAAAGTTTTTATTTTGCACTTTTTAGTTGTGGTACCTACCCCATATAATTCGAATACCACTAACCTGCTATGTAAATAACAGTGATTGGAAGTTATCATTATATCATCCATATAAACTAAGTGGGAAAAATACGTATTATTGAAGCTAACTCAAAAACTATTCAAGTAAAGTTAATAAAATTGATATGGGACCACCTCTGGAGCATACCCTTTCAAACAAAAAAACAATTTTCAAAATCGGTCCACAATTGACGGAGAAATCGCGTAACTAACATACAAAAAAAAAAAAAAAAAACATACAGACGAATTGAGAACCTCCTCCTTTTGGAAGTCGGTTAAAAAGTTTGTCACCAGTATAGTAGTATTACCAGTCTTACCAAGGGAGGTTGTAAACTTGTAAGAGTGGTAAGTGGTAAGGTCAGATAGGCAGTCGCGCCATGTAAAATACTGGTATTCAGCTGCAGCCGGTTAGACTGGAAGCCGACCCCAACATAGTTGGGAAAAGGCTAGGCAGATCATGATGATTCTATTCACGAATAGAAGGAATTAGGCCACAGGAATCCATTGGATGCAGGAAGCACAGAACCGGTCTAAGTGGAGGTGCTTAAGGCTGCCTGTCCACCGGAGCGGAGAGGAGCGGAGATGTGTCAATATTAAGGGTCGGGCCACACCTGCCGAACGTTCCGCGGCGGCACGTTCGGTTGACTACGCTCCTAATGTTTTTCAAGTTACCTATGACACATCAGCCGAACGTTACGTCCATAGAAATATGACGCGACGGAGCGTTCCGCCGCGGAACGTTCGGCAGGTGTGGCGCTAGGCTAACCAATGGAATCAAAACTCCGCTCCAGAGGTGCGATTCTATTGGTTAATTTTGGCACATCTTCGCTCCTCTCCTCTCCTCTCCGCTCCAGTGGACAGGCACCCTAAGGGAGGCATATGTCCAGCAGTGGACGTCTTCGGCTGAAATGTTGATGATGATTCTATTAGCCAACTGTCCCTCCAAAAATCATTAATCGCGTCGGTAACTCGGCTCAGTTATTTGTTAAGAGTGATTCACGTGAGAGGTGCGCTCTCGGATGTTTGACAAGCTATGATATCGAAAGTCATAATACGTAACAGCTAACAACATTCAAGTGTTGACTTTACTGTGTCACGACTGATCGTCCGATAAGTCGCAAGTAATTTCATGAAGTAGAAACAGAATTTAAATGGTAATGTGGTCTGTGCTTAGGCGAAAATTGGCAAACATGAAAGGGCCATAAAAATTCACGATCTGTATCTGCTAACAACAGCAAATTGCACTAATATTCATCTGCCAATGACAATATCTTTTATGATTGTTCAACGCTCGGGGAATGTCAAGTTTGTTTTTAACCCCCGACGCAAAAAAAGAGGGGTGTTATAAGTTTAACCGCTATGTGTATAAGGCACTGTAGCTCTTAAACGGTTGAACCGATTCGAATGCGGTTTTTTTACGTGAAAGCAGGTTTTCTAGCGATGGTTCTTAAAAAAGTTTTATCAAAATCGGTTCAGCCGTTTGTAGATTATCAGCTTTTTTCTAGTTGATGAGTGGATGTGAGCGTCTTCCACAGGTCTGATTGATTTGAAATTTTGTATTCTGCTACTTCATTGCAATGCTATTAGAAGAAGATTAACTGATGCTGCATCACCTGGAATTTGCAGGATACCCAACTCCCTTACCAACTTACAGCACATGTTTGCTCATTGGAATGGTCTCAATGAATATGTTATATGCAGATGATGAACAGGGTCTGGTGATGCAGTAGGAAAGAGAAATGAGAAAATATTTGTGTCGGGGGTTTTTTAAATTTTATTATAATCAATACTTTACAATCAATACTTTACATTTAGGGAAGATGCATATCCGGTAAGGCTCGTAAATCCTTGCTTATTCTAAGGGCACGTCTTCCCTACCATTACCTCGCCCCCTGGTCTACTCCTTGATATGCAATGCTCTCTGTAGCCCCATGAAGCATGAGGCTTCAGGGGCTAGAGCAAATCTTGGGGTTCATTCGATTTATCGAGTCTGGTAAAACCACGCTGGGGTCGGTGCATTTCATTCATTCATTCAATCAATACAAGACATTCAGAGCTGTGCCGACAATGATATAAATAACCATAACCATACAGACAGATAGAGAAACAGTAAAACAAAACCATAAATCATACATGAAATCACAAATTCACATTCAAACGCAAGAAGTCTAAAGCGAAAGTGTTACTCAGACAGACTCCTCACTCTTTGACAAACTATTGAATCAACATACACTAAACTTACATAACTGCATTACTTCCTCAAGCTGTAATGTCAAAATGGCTTCATAGCCATGTAATACTCAGTTACATACTGTCACGCATGTTATACAAGCATTTTTGGGCAATAGAATTCGAGTTATAAAAATGAATATCTGTAATAAAATGGCTGTAAAGTGGTTGTTGTTTCGCTGTGTTAGTTTAATGGGGATTCCAAATATTTTGTAGTATGTCGTCTGACCCGTAAATTGTCCTTTCTATTTTGTAGGCTCAGCCTTATGGTAACTCCATCATCATAATCTGCAATTTTAGACGTTAAAAATAAGTTAGGCAATAATCAAGGTGGTTAATGATTTCATAAGATCGTATTATCACAAAATGACACTGCTGGCCTCCCAAGAGTCGACTCTTATGGCATCCTCAGATGGAGAAACTGAGATGGCTTTGACAGAACCACAAAAGCACTATTTACACTAAAGGTACCATTCTATACCCGACCGCAGAGGCAACTGCAGGCGACGTGTCCCCACGACACGAGTAATTTCTATGAAATACTAATACTAAAGTGTGACTCAAAACTCGAAGCATTTATTTCAATTAAACCATTTACAGGCACTTTTGAATTGTCAAGGGGTCAGTCAATATGAAGCTAGTTACCCATTCTAAAGCGTAGTAGGTAATCTGCGTTCGCAATTCATTTGCAAAACATGTAAACAAATACGAGTTTTAGGAAAAACAACTGTAATACACATAAGATTCAGTTTGCGCTACAACTTCTTATTTTTTATAACTTTTTCAACAGTACTAGTCGGTCTAAAATGAACTTTATTTACACACACATTAAGTTGATGTTTGCCTAAGTGGAAAACTTGTCTTTGTTTACATGTTTGGCAAATAAATTACGAACGCAGATTACATACAGAGAAGAACGGGCATTCAATTATAATGTTACAAAAATATTAGTTACATCATTAATCTTGGGATCGCCTTTTCCGCATAATGTTAAAAACCTTTACTACACCAACAAATTCTATCCAATAAACAACACACGATCATTCGCAGATTACCATCCGCGTAAAATATAAAATAGTTGTAAAGATAGCGCGTACTATTATTTGCTGCGCGCGCCCAGCTTTCGAGTAAACTTTCAAATTATGCACACATTCCTTCCCCTGTCATTCCCCTGCTTGTTATCGTAGCACGTACATCGGCAATAGGCAGGGCTTACACTACTTTGTAAAGAGGAAAGTAAATAATAAAACGCGTGACTATAGAAAGTTTGGAGATAACAAATCTTCGGACTTAGGTAATCTTGCCTTCTTCTCAGCTTCAAGCTCTATTTTAGCATTGTGTAACAAACATCTTTGCTCTTGCTTTCCTGCAACCTGTGGGAGTGATTTCGCGGAAAGGGACGGAAGTGTGTAACAGGACGCCGGGGAAGCGCGCGCTATTTGATTTTACCAATGAGCGGGCGCGGTGTTAGAGTTGGCCGTCAGATGGTACCAACCCATTTTCCGAGAGGTTGGTACTGTCAGCCAAGATGTCAGATGTTACACATTTTTATGCTTCCAAGATGTTATAACTGCTTTCAGGACAATATGGGCTGTAAATGCAGCCGTATCTAAGCATTTATCATCCTTTATCATCGACGGCTGGACTTCATCCACCGCTGGATCCTCTAGCCTCCTTGTCTCTCTTTGCTTGTGCCCCACGCTCTTATGCCAGACTTCATCCACCTCTGGATCCTCTAGCCTCCTTGTCTCTCTTTGCTTGTGCCCCACGCTCTTATGCTAGACTTCATCCACCTCTGGATCCTCTAGCCTCCTTGTCTCTCTTTGCTTGTGCCCCACGCTCTTATGCCAGACTTCATCCACCTCTGGATCCTCTAGCCTCCTTGTCTCTCTTTGCTTGTGCCCCACGCTCTTATGCCAGACTTCATCCACCTCTGGATCCTCTAGCCTCCTTGTCTCTCTTTGCTTGTGCCCCACGCACTTATGCCAGACTTCATCCACCTCTGGATCCTCTAGCCTCCTTGTCTCTCTTTGCTTGTACCCCACGCTCTTATGCTAGACTTCATCCACCTCTGGATCCTCTAGCCTCCGTGTCTCTCTGTGCTTGTGCCCCACGCTCTTATGCCAGACTTCATCCACCTCTGGATCCTCTAGCCTCCTTGTCTCTCTTTGCTTGTGCCCATCCTCACGCTCCTATGCCAGTTTCCGCGAAGACAACAATTTATGCATTACTGTTTTACTGTCTGGCTGCCTCGTAAGTCTCGTGGACGCAAGTACTCGCAAGCGCTACTGCTGAGCATGACGTCCTCGATTCCCGAGTCGGGCGAAGTATTATCGGGTTTTTTCCGTCAGGAATATCTCAGTAGCAGCCCGGAGTCTGGATTTGTGTCTGGTTCATGGCAATAGGCCCTCTGTTACATGGGACTTAAACATAACTGGCGTAAATTATGCCACGCTTGCAAAATACACCCACATACCGGTAAAGCCCCGAGCGTCGCTTAAAAGCGACATTAACGGTCCCGACCCAACCGTCAAGCCCTGCTGTCACTTATAAAGCGACGGCTGTGACCTTCAAAGTGACATGGCGCGCGCGTCAATGTCAAACCGAGTGTTTTGACAGTTATAACTTTACATAAGGGGCGCGGCTTTATCGGTTAAATGCGGGTGTACTACAAGTTCTACACGTAGATATGGAAGAGGGAAGTCTTCTGGTACAGGTATCTCCATATTTAAAAGAAGGCCTCTACAACTTATTTCTTAAAACCTGTTAATTAGGAGATAAATAAACTTTCAACTTTAAGTACACCTCTGCCAAAACCTTTTGGGGTATACAGACGTGATGTTATGTCATCAGAACGACAGAAGTATCATTCCACAATTTGAAGAAAACAAATATCACCGAATGTTGTTATTTACATCTGAGTCGAAAGCGTTACTAATGCACCTATATGTATGTTACAGTTAATATGCAATGAATAATTCTCGTATTAACCGGGTAATGTGCACATTATACAGGCAGTTGTACATAATGACCGAATTATGCATATTTCGTGTTGTGATCTCGTGAATGTGGTTTATTTAGCCTACAGGCTTGACAGTTTCGTGTAAAATATTTTGACTGTCATCTATTATTGTATGAAATTCAGCGTGGGGTTGGATAACCCAGCTATCGTTGGGGTTAAACGGAGAGTTCTGAAGCTTTTAAGTAGGTAGGTATTTGCTGAAGACTGCCTTCTTGTCAGTAAAAATCTCATAAACTCCTCTGTCTACGGAAATCTGGCAGAATTTTTCAAGTTTTTTCCTGTAAGAAAGGACGGTTTACGCTGAATTATTCTTTTTCGAAAACCACTCTTGCTATAATATAATCGCCCACATTCATGAGTGGAGTCAAAAACATACCCGATTCATAGAGATCTTAATTTCTTATGAGTGTCTACATTCCACAATTTTCCGTCGGACTTCAGTGGTGGCGCGGACCTAAGCACTCTAATTTCATTGAAAACTTTCAAGAGACACTCATAGAACTTTATGAATCGGGAACGTTTTAAAATGCAATTTGATGGAATAACATAGACACTAGCGCCGCGTCTATCGGACTTGAGTGGTGACGTGAACTCTACAAGCATTATTGGCTGGCTGTCGCCCCCCTGTCAATGTCATTCAGTTCCAAAATGGCGCTTGAATGACATTAACTGGGGGGCCATTGTTGGTTTAACTCGATTGTATAACTGTGCGCTTGGAGCTGTCAAAATCGTAGGTTGTGTGTGAGTATTGAATTCACCGGCCCAGTTACCTCCTCAGTGCCCCGATGCCACTTAATACGGTCTACACAGCTCGTGTCGTATCCACAATTCTGTTTTATTATTCGTTAATTTGTTATTATTTTAACTGTACAATTTTGACGTTGACAGGTGCACATGTTATAAAAATAGGGTCATAAACATTTGTGAAATTGTGACACAAATTGTATTGACATAAAAAGATGGCCACGTTACTTCCGAATTTGGTCACGTGCAAAAAAACCTTGTAGTGTTGTACTATGAATACTGGTCTTACCGTAACCTAAAAGTAGCTATGCAGTGTCAGCCCTATTGCGTATAATTTCGATCTGCATTCCTATGCGACTCGTTACAAATCGATCCAAGCTGGATTTGCTCTGCGATGTGAATGAACTTGTTCTAGTCACAGCGCTTGGTGCTATGATACTAATACTAAGATTTGTTAACAACTGCCTGCAAACAAGGCTTCTATATCTACAGTTATTGCATATATTTATCTACTGTTATACTTTATCTATAGGTATTGTGACATTCGCAATTATAATTGAGTATCTTATGGCTCTGGTCTGAGTTATAAACGCCACCTTCTCACAGCAGTGTCCCAGTAAATCTGCCTAGACTTTTCCCAACTCTGTTGGGGTCGCGTTCCAGTCTAACCGAAAGCAGCTGAATACCAGTATTTTACAAGGAGCCACTGCCGATGTGACCTCCACAACCCAGTTACTGGTGAAATGACACCCATTGGTAAGACTGGTTGTCAGATTTTTTAAGGTCGTTGGTCCATCTAGCTGTGGCGCTCTCACCGTTCACATTACGCTTGCCTATTGTGGTGGAGAGCAGGGGTGGCCCAGTGGTAACGGTCCCGACTTACGAGTTGTAGGTCGTGGGTTCGAACCCAAGCAGGCGCTTTACTTTGTGTAAATAATTTCATCACCACTGCTCTCAAAACGGTGAAGGAAAACATCGTGAGGAAACCGGCATGTCTTAGAACCAAAAATTCGAAGACGTGACATCTACCAACCCGCACTGGGCCCGCGTGGTAGATTACAGCCCACTCCCTCTCACAGAGAGGAGGCCTGTGTCCCAGCAGTGGGAACATTAATAGGCTGATGATGATGATGATGATGGTTGTGGTCTCGTACCGTGAAAACCAAGATGAAGTGAGCTGTCAATAGTGAAGTGGGGGGCAGAGTAGGCCAAATGCCCCCCTAAAATTAAATGGGGGAAGTTTTTGGAAGGGGGTGATCAAAGAAGATTGCCCCCCCCCCCCCGTCATGAAGTACTTCCCCGGTTCTGAAATCCCTAGCGTTAGAATGACAGCTCTCTTCAAGTTTACTTCACTTAAATGTGTCACAGCTTGCTGGTAAGAATAGCGCAACATTAGCTCGCGCCTATTAGCTCGTACAGACCGCCTCATCCAAAGGGTACAAAACGCTTGTGCTCGGTTCTGTTACAATATTCCTCGCAGAAGCCATGTAACACTTTTCCTCAACAAGCACTTTACTCTGAAAATGAAGTCCAGACGCAAACTACACTTGGCTTGCCTTCTTTTCGGTGTAGTTAAATATCAGAAACCGGACTACCTTTTCAACAAGCTAAGTTGGGTTACGAGTAGACGGGAATGCGGGAGACGACAATGCTCACAACAACTCTCGACTCAGTCTCAGGGTACAGCCGCTTTTAGAGGCAGCTTTCGCTATGCGGCCTCCAAAGTATGGAACAACCTGCCGCCACCGATTAGAACTATTAACACGATAGGCGCTTTTAGACGACGCTTACGGCAGTACCTCATAGATGCGCAACGGAAGCTGGATATGGTCACACTAAATGTCTCAATTATATGATATTTATAATATTTATGTACCTATCTAACTTAAGTGTGGTTCAGTATTGTCGGTCAATGGTGCACAAAAATGTAAATAGCTGCTGTTATATATTTACTGCGTCCGTCTAATTTATTTGTCAGTTGGTTTTTGTTTTGTTGTTTTGCAATTTTATTTAATATGTATATCTAACTATTGAAATATTGGTTATTATTATTATGTTACACAAATTTATTTTATTTAAGTACACATACACACTTTGCAGTATAAAACTAATTAACGTCCGTCACCTCACACTCCAGGTCCAGTTGAAAACCAGCGTCAGGCACTAGTTGTCTGGCTTTTTTGCTGAACTGGGCCTATTTGGCGCAGCCGCGAGGCACACATTCCTGCTTACAATAGAACTTTACACTTTTTATTTGATTTTTCATTTTTTTTATTACCTATGTTTTTTTTTTTTTTACTTTTAGTACAATATGTTGTGTTGTTTGCCTTATAGTCTGTGCTAAATAAATGTATTTTCTTTCTTCTTTCTTCTTTCAACACACCAAACTCCACAATAAAAATTTAATAATAATATTAGGTACTTAACCGTTAAATTAAACCCTGACAACATCAACATATCTGACACAAAATAATTACAAAAAATATCAAAACACTAACGATAAAACTGATTAACTAAAAACCAGTCTTTTAATAGTTCCTAATGACGAAACGCTAGGATGACGCGAGTTAACCTAAATCACGAGATTAAGAGCCGTTTAAACTGTGATAAAGTTAGTCATATAGTAATCTAGTGGAATATTCCTTTGGCTATTAAAATGTAATTATACTGAGGTAATAATGGCTGAACTTGTGGTATATCGCGTTTGGATTAATCGCAGTGAGGAATGTTTTCGATTTCTATAACGTTGATTAGTGTTTCTGATTCATTTGTAGTGTAATAAACACTACCCTGACTCTAAAATAACTAATACCTCAAAATAGATACTAATCCTCAAATTAATCATAAATTCGTTAGCACAATAATGTACCTAGTCTAAAACTTAATTTGTAGTACATCTCCAAGCATTCTATGCCAATCTATATTTTAAACGGACACAGCACGTTGTGCTATCACGAGCGCTCAACCCAGAAGACCTTTGTTCCGCCATTTTTGACATATCGAATCTTTCGATGTTGCCAGTACAAATTCAACAATATTGAAACCTAACAGTAGTTACTTAGCTGTAATGGAGTCATGCAGCTTTATAATAATTATGACTATAATAGCTTTCAGGTCGGAAATTATTCCATGACTAGCTTCTGCCCGCGGCTTCGCCCGCGTGGATGTCGGAAATTATCCCACAGGAACGTGTAACATGTCCTAAATCAGCGGGGTAATTGCGTAGCACTTACAATAGCAATGGGTTTCATTTTGACAGTTTAACAATTAATTGCGTTATTTACGTTATTTATCGAACATAATTATTGAGCAATAGCTTCTAGGTACTTGGCGCTCTGGCGCGTCATCCCCTGGCTGGCCCTCCCCTCCACCCTCGTTCTGTGCGCCGTCGACTCAATATCGCAGGTCATTCTTATCGTTCTAACTTTTAAACTATTTGTCCAAATTACTTAGTGTAAAAGACAAACTTTATCTACTTACATTAAATACCAAAAGCAATGAAGGTATTTATTTTGATAAGAATTAACTAAATACTCTAAAATATGCAATGTAAAAAAAGTATTCAATTTAACTGTATTTATTGCTCACTATTTTGGTTATAAAGGCTTTTATTTAGAACTCTTTAAGACAAACAATCCCACAATACATTTTCTTCATGTAACTCTAACGGTTTAGGCAGCGCACGCAGCATACGGTGGAGGTCTGCCCGGCTTGGGTGGACCACCGCCGTGTCCTCGTGGAGGCGATCGGCGACGGTGACCTCTCGCGTACGGCCCTGGTTCAGGCCATGGTGCGGAGCGAGAGGGCATGGCAAGCCGTCACCTCCTTCTGCAAAGCAGTAATGCTCGCGAAGGAGAAGGTGGAGCGCGCGAGGGAGTGGCAAAAGCCGCGCCCTACCAGCCCTAGCCGCCGCCGCCGTAGGAGACGTCCCGGGCGTCGGGAATTGATAGCCGATTTCCGGCCACCGTAGGCGCGGGCCTGCGGACGGAGAGCAACGGGCAGCTCGCCGTCCGATAAGGACCAGGCCCGGGTCGACAGCGCATCGTGTTCCACCGCGCGCCTCAAAGAGATATCAAGGATCGAAGGAACACGTGAGGGTTTTAGTCAGTAAGAGTCTGACACGCCCTTCCGCTCCGCCCAGAGAGGGAGAAGTCATTGGATGATTAACCGCCCAAAAAAAAAAAAGGCAGCGCACGCAAAGATAGATCTCAGAGGGCAGGAATTTTTCCGACTTACTTGATACTTATCGTTATATTATGGCCAAATCACATAAAATCTTTATAAATTGTAGCCTATGTGTTATTCTAATGTATAAGCTACATTATTGTAAAGTTTCATCAAAATCCGTTCAGTAGTTTTTGTGTGAAAGAGTAACAAAAATCCATCCATCCATCCATCCATCCATCCATCCTCACAAACTTTCGCATTTATAATATTAGTAGGATTAATGTAGGGCAGTGTTTTTCAACCTTTTTCATGACTTGACCCCATTAGTATGAAAAAAATTTTTCGCGACCTCGACCATTCGAGAACGATTTGAACTCAGTCGAGATTCCCGCTGAGTCGAAGTTTCTGCAGCACGAAACCTAGCCTGATGTTCCCGAGTTGCAGAGAGCCTTGCCTCACGACCTTCCTCAGATTCCTGTGATCGAACTAATCTCATCCTTTTAGCATTTCTGCTACATTGGGAGAGGTTGGATCTTCTTCGAGGCATTCTTACAATAAAATAGTACTTACTACTTAACACACAGTTATTTAGTAAACACGTACTATATAAATACTTACAGATTATTATACAGTCTAAAATTGTCACAGTTTAAGTAATAAGTGTTAAGACGTGTAAACCAAACGTACTAACTTTATAAAACAAAAGAATTGCTAGAAAAATTAATTACTAACCTGAGCTAATAAACTTATACTTAATAAAGAAAATCAAGAAAAGAAATGCCTAACCTATACCAAATACTTATAATATTTATATACAAACCCTAAATAAAAATTAAGATAAGTATACCGAAAATCAAGGAAAGAAATGCCTAACCTATAACAAATGTTCGATGTGATTCTTTAAATTGACATAACTTTTTTATTTATGAACCGACTGACATGAAATAAACACTAAATGTTAAGTGAAGCTTACTACAATATATTAGTGAAAACCGCATCTAAATCGAATAAGCCGTTTCTGATATTAGCGTGCACAAACACACAGACAAACAGACAAACCGACAAACAGACAAACAGACAAACAGACAAAAAAAAATTTAATTACAATATCGGGTTCAGCATCGATATAATAACAACCCCTGCTATTTTTTTTTCATATATTTCCATTGTACAGACACCACTTTTCTACAATTTTATTATATGTATAGATGGGGACGTGTGGCCGGAATAAAATGTCCTCCTATATCATAATCCAGCACCCTAATTGCGTAAGACACGATGAATCATAATCTGAATAATTTTGAGGGATATTGCCAATGCATTAATTCATAATATGTTCTAAAAAGTCAACAACGTAAATAACGCAATGAATGTTGTTGAACTGTCAAAATTAAACAGATTGTAATTGATTGTATATTACGCAATATGGGTGTAGGTCATGATCACGGAATATATCTGTTCCGTGGTCATGATCTATCTCTGTGCCGAATTTCATCGTAATCCGTTCAGCCGTAAGGGTTAAAAGGGTACAAAGGGACAGGGAGGGTACTTTCGCATTTATAAAGTAAAATGTTAAACTATATTCAGGGACCCAGGAGTAAGTGACGCTATAGAAATACGTTCAGCATCCTTTAACAATCAGGGGCCTACTCTCTTAGACCGTCAACGAAGTTAGGGGCCCGTCCGAAAACTAACTTTTTCGTACGGGTCAACAAATCGGAAATAGTGACAATTGTCAAATCGTGGTGTTATTCATTCTTAGGTCGGGCCCCAAACTAATCTCCCATTACGACATGCATCCCATCTTCGTGGCGATGCAACAGAAGGGACTATGAAAAAATGCAAATAATGACGTCACAAAAATCATTATCTACATTTATAAGAAATTATCAGCATCACCGCCTGCACTGAAAAGATAAAATAAGATTGCTAGCAAAAAATAAGATAAAAATCGAGACGGTCTTCAAACTTTCAAAGTCAAGAGCAACATCGGATCAGATTTGCAGATATGATATCTATTAATTTTGAGACAACAATATACAAGCTCTCACACTTGAGTGAGACTGATTTAAATGTAAACAAAGAAATAACGAGGGCAATGGATTTTGGATCAGAATGCATTATTGGATTTCTTGCGTGAAGTGTGTTCCACAGTTCACAAGTAAAATGCGCTGTTCTTCTACCTAATCGCTCTCTTACTGCTGAGGATCGTGACTTCGTTTGAATTTGTCAACAATTTTTCACCATCTGCTACGATCAGTCGCCTGGTGGAGTGCGGCGCTAATAGATATCTCCAGTTGCTCGGATATTTGATCCAATAACCGCTTATGGCTTCGGCCTCTAGGTCTTTGCCCTCTATTTTTCCTGTCACTATTAGATGTTCCATGCTCTGCGGGCAATGTGGCTGAAGTATCTGCAGCAGGTTGAAGACAGTTGTTGTGCTTTCTCTAATTTAAGATATTCAAGCATAGAGAATTTTGCTAGGTGGGCTGTCCATGGTATCCTTAATAGGCGACGCCGTTGTTTTCTTCAATAAGTTCAAGTTTACGCGTACGGCAATCTTTTTTGACCGATGCAGTCGTTTTGTTTTTTGATCAAATGCAAAATAATGGACTTATCTTACTACTTTTTTTGTTAGTTAACCTGTTTGTTCTGACATAGCACACAAACTAGGTACTAAAAATATTATGACAAGGGGTTCGCTATCATTCATTTCGGTAGAACCTCTTTGAGTCCCCATTTTGAGTTTATGTCATTCCAGTGTGAATATGTACATTTTTAGTTCCGTGTTATGCATGAAACGTTACTCATTTATTTAACTCTACCGACATTTCAAAGACCTATTTATCATAAACACAAATTAGCACATTTTTCTAAACTGTCAGAGATGACAGTACCATATTATTGTCTCTGTTCAAGTTTTAATGGTGTATTTTAATGTATTGGGGGCAATCTGAAGGTTGTATGCAAGGTCGTCTCTGCTTGGGAAGGTGTTGCCATATGGTCGGACGTTGCTTTATTTGGGGGTAATTTTGTAGGTCGTAGTTTTTATCAAGTAAATGGTGAGGTGTTTTTATATTTGTGTTCCAAAACGGGTAAATATTAATAGTTATTATAGGTACATTCAATTATGAATAAAATAGGTTTATACAATTGTCCAGGTCAACAGAAATGCAAAATTATATATAAATTGGACGCTAAGCCAGAGATAATAAATTTTTATCGTATTTTAACCTACTTGTTGTACATCTATGAAGCAGTCAATGATTGTTACAAGTAGGTACCTATTGTTATTTTCTAGTATCGATGATAACGCGATTGTGACGGTAACAATCAAAGTAAATGAACATTGAAAAGCTCTTAATTCCTACTCGATTATTTAAACATTCCTTTTCAAGTTGGAGGCGCGGCATCAATGATATTAAGATAAAGTACTTACTGAATACATAAACATAAAGTGGCAACATCTATATCGCGAACTGCGAACTATGCATCAATGACCTGACGTTATACAAATCCTACATCGCGCAATTAGAGTTTACCGCGCGAACGACATTATATAAGACTATCCGACATCAACCATCGGGCCTAGTTCGTTCCGATAGTTCTATCGCCTTCGATGACATCGACAAAGCTGAATGCCTAGCCGACAGTCTCGAAGCGCAATGCTCCCCTAGCCTCCTACCCGTAGACCAAACTCAACTCAACAAGGTCAATACGGAAGTAGAACGCAGAACCTCTCTGCCCCCCGTAGAAGACCCTGATAATCCTCTGGCCCCCGTCACTCCTGACGAAGTCCAAGATATCATAAAGGGTCTTAAAACTCGCAAAGCCCCCGGTTCAGATGGAATCACCAATAGGGTGGTCCAACTCTTCCCCACTCATCTCATACTACTAATGTGCACCATCTTCAATGCTGCTCTTAGTAACAATATCTTTCCGCAGGCTTGGAAAGAAGCTATAGTCATAGGTATCCCCAAACCCGGTAAACCCAAGTCAGATCCCTCCAGCTATCGCCCCATTAGTTTGCTCAAGGTAATGGCAAAAATCTATGAGAGACTTATTTATAAGCGACTCAGAGACTATGCTGAGACCAAGGGCCTCATTCCCAACGAGCAGTTCGGCTTTCGAACTCAGCACTCTAGCGTGCATCAGGTCCACCGGATCGTGGAACACGTTAGCGCTGGTTTCTATCGTGGTCTCACGACCGGTGCTATCTTCTTCGACATAGCAAAGGCGTTTGACAAAGTCTGGCACAATGGCTTAATATACAAGCTATACCAGCTCGGTGTGCCAGATCGTCTCGTACTCATCTTACGGGACTTTTTGTCAAATCGCACCTTTCGCTATCGTATCGAAGGAGCGTTATCCTCCCCCCGTCTCATTCGCGCAGGAGTCCCTCAGGGCTCAGTACTATCTCCCCTCATTTTCACACTGTTCACCAGTGACATCCCAAAGAGTATAAAGTGTCAGTTGGCTCTGTTCGCAGACGATACGGCCATATACTGCAGCGGGCAAAGTTCCAACCAGATGATCCTTAACTTACAAAAGGCTGTCAATAACCTTGGCGCCTGGTTTAAGTTATGGAGAATCGAGGTCAATCCCGACAAAAGTCAGGCGGTCTATTTTTCAAAGCCGCGCCGTAGGCCCATCCTTCCTAGCCCAGTCACCATGTTTGGCAAGCCGATCCCCTGGGAGAAGCGAGCCAAATACTTAGGTGTAATCCTGGACCATCATCTCACTTTCGCAGATCACGTGAAGGCGGTTCGCTCACGAGCCTCCTTCGCTCTAGGTAGACTCTTTAGTTTAATGAATGCACGCAGCAAATTGCCACTTAAGTGCAAATTGCGCATCTATACCGCGTGTATTAGGCCCATCATGACCTATGCGGGAACCGTATTTGCCCACGCGAATCCCCGTACGATCCATAGGTTGCAAGCCTTACAGAACCGTGTCCTTCGTAGGGCCACGGGAGCCCCCTGGTTCGTTAGGAACGAGATCCTCCATCTCGACCTTAAAATCCCCACAATTCATCAGTTCCTTAAACGTATGTCCAAGCGGTACTTTGACTCCGCAGTCAAACATAGGAATCCCCTAATAGTCAAAGCAGCTAGCTATGTCCCGTCCAATAATCAAGTCAGTAAGGCCCGTCGCCCTAGACATATCCTCTTAGACCCAGATGACCCCATAACTCTCCTCCAGGAGAGCAGTAGGGCCACAAGTACAGTTCACAAAACACACCGACACAATTTCAGACCTCGCCGTAGAGGTCCGCGACCGCGACCCACCCGAGTAAATGATACTCCCCCCCGACCCTTGCTCGATAACGATGCGCCAGCCCGCGTTTTTGCTGAGCCTGTAGCTTTAAACTCCCCTGATAATAATAATGATCTATCCTTGATCCAGCCTGTCCCTCTTGCTGTCCTCCCCCCAGCGAACGCCCTAAGCCGAGGTTCGTACCCCACAGGGGGTGCCCTTAGCGAGCGTTCGCCTAGTTTTAATTAGCTTAGTTTGTATGCCCCTGGCTGGAGGCTTTGAGTTCTTCTAGGAGCTTAAGGCCAGCCACAGGAAGTCCGGTTAAGCAGTGAATACCTTAGTGGTAACCTGCGAGATGCCCTAGCCAAAAAACCCTCCTTTTTGAATGAGGATGCGTAAACTTTACACCCTGTTCCTCATAGTCATATCATACCAACAAAAAAACAAACATGAAATAAACATTCTAAATTTTTTTATTGTATACCTTTCTAAAATAACATCACGCCTATATTCCCTGAGAGGTTAGACAGAGGTGTACCTAGTACATCATGTGCAACATTTCACCAGCTATGTCTAAGACCCATGTAATAGGGGGCGAGTCTATTGCCTTCAACCGTGCACAAATCCAGACTCCGGACTGCCACTGAGAAATTCCAGATGGAAAAGCCCAATAACACTTTGCTCGACCTGGGAGTCGACCTTAGGACATTATGCTCAACAGTAGCGCATGCGTCCAATAGATCAAGGAGACAGTCAATGCATTGATGTCAGTGCATTGATTAGGTAAATAGGTACAGATCGAGACACGTAAGTTTAACCAAAATGGCTGTCGTCCGCGCAGGTAAAACTATGATTATACTTCGATTGAGACCTGAAAATGTGTTATAAATCGCGGCTTGTAAGTTGAACTATGACCTTAAATGCGCAGAAAAACATTTTCGGGTCTTAATCGAAGGATGATCATAGTTTTCCTGCGCGGGCGACCGCCATTTTGGTTCAACTTACGTGCCGCGATCTGTACGCGTGTTTTTAAATATGACACATTCAAAACATTAATTTTGTTTTTAATCATTAAATGATAATCATTAGATACCTACCTACGACTAATTTAATAAATATGGTCCTAGGATATTATTGAGGTAAATAAGAACCTACATGCGTATTATAATAATGGCAACACTAAACGGATGCATAGCACGACTAACTTCTTGGTTGATGATGTCATTTTCAATGACGTGAACTTGTCTTGACCGTCAAGTCATCTAGAGTCATCTATACTATAACTATAATTACGTCAGTAAAATGATCGATAGATATTATTATAAGCATTTTTTGCTCAAGCTAAAAATAAATCGACTAAAACAAAGGCTGTGTGGTGGATGACCTTTGCCTGCCTTTTAAGGAATTAAGAAATAAATTTAAAATTGTTATGGCTTTTGTTTTTTAAATTAAATTAATTTTGGTGTTGTTTGTAAGAAAATAATATTCGCTGTTCTGATGACTGTTCATATCAAATACAGTTACTTAATATCAATGGGCAGCAGACCCATGTCGTACTCAGATTTCATTCAGTTTTCAGCAATAATTTTTGCAAAGATTACTAAAGACCTAGTTACAAAGCGCCTGCGCATGGTAAATATGTATGTACGAGAATAATAATTACTCGTCTGCGTATCTTATTTATAAGTAAGTATTTATAAGTAATACCACCAGTTTTTAATCACGTGTAAATATTATGAGTAAATCAAAATGAACTAACCAATCCTGCATAGTACACGCGAAGGAGAATAAAGCCTCGTGCAGACTAGCGCGACGCGACAGCGCGACGCCTCTCGAACAATACAATTTCTAAGAAAGCTTAACGGTATAACAATATTTTATGTTAATTAACATCTCTACTTGCTGGCTATTTTTTAAGTGTTAATATTTAAGGGGTTTGGCGCTGATAGCCGAAATACAGGCTATCGCCTAGTTCGGCTACAGATGTCTACTTTATCTGTAACTAGAAAATATAGCCTTTAGACATATGAGTACCTTTGTAAACATTTATTGAAATAAACATATCATATCATATATCATAATAACCTGTGTCGCGTCGCGGTTGTCTGCACGAAGCTTCACGATGTGTTGTTGTCTTTATACATACTCACGCATTTTACTTAAGGCGACAACAAGCTACTTTTAATGATTTTGTACCGGAAATTACGTCTAAACGAGTGGTGTTAATGATTTGGAAAAAATATAAATGTTAAACTTAAATTAGAGCATTTTCTTAATAATTTAATATACGAATATTTTAGATTATGTTTACATTATATAGTGAAATTAATTTGTAAAGTTGTGTCTAACGCGGATAAAAAACTAAGAATTACGCAAAAGCTGTCAAGCGTATTTTTCTGAAACCTTTACCATTTTAAGGATAATTAAAATATTAATCTTTTAATATATTAATCTTTTAATATTGTGATTTATTAAAATACCTTCTGTTTTATGTATAATAAATTAATAATGCGTCAAATTGGTGAGAGCGCTCCTTGATGCGCGAGTTCTATTACTGGCTGGATGTACGACGCGTTGCGTGAGCTCAGTACAGAACACGCAAGCTAACCACTCAAGGTCACTGTCTGTCTCTTAAGGGGTAAGCAGAAACTACAGAACGCCAGCTGCTACGATCCTTACATACTCCTGTTGCTTCGTTTACTCTGGTCATACACGCACGCTGGTTATTTTTATAAAACGGATGAAAAGACTTAGATATTCTGCTATACCTACAAGATTTCGAAAACCTATTGAAATGAAATGAAATTGTTTATTCTGTAAATAGGATATAGGAAATATAGGAATCAAGTTTACATGACGTATTAAAAAAAAAAAAAAAAAAAAAAAAATTGAAAATAAGTTAGATGAGTTCGGCGTTTCTTAACTGACTATTCTGAGAAGAAAGGCCGGAAACAAACTCAGAGGTCGCAGTCTCTTATAAAGTCCAGACATAATCTTGGTCAGGCCATATGAGGACCATGTAGAATAGTGCCTGAAATGGTTTTTTGAGGAAAGAACCACACAGATTTCAGTGGACCTGTCCAGTCAGTGCAAGCATTTGTCAGTAATCATGCAGCTCAACTCAGAAATGGGTTTTTCCGTTGGGAATTTAACCAATAGCAGCTCTAAGTTCGGATTTGTGCCCGGTTGATGGCAATAGGATCGCCCCCTATTACATGGGACTTTACTATACACCTCTGCCCAACCCTTCGGGAAAAACAGTCATGATGTTATATTTGTATGGAATTCCAAATTTCTCTGAATTCAGCCCGTACAGATTCCTTTGATGAACACGACCTGTAACAAAGAGAATCTATAAAACCAATACTACGTTCCATAATTTATATTGCTGTCTCATTCATTCTCAATGAAAATGATTGTGACAGATAAAGGCTTCTACAGACAGGCGCATCGCAACGGTGCGACGCGATTCTTGTTCAATTTCCATGAAGTTTTCATAGAAATTGTTCAACTAGAGTCGCGTCACGATGTTTGTCGCGTAATTTTGACGCGTTAAGATGTCGCGTCACGATGTCGCTTCACGAAGTCGCATTAAAGCATGAAGCGTATCTTTTTCAAAATTTTTAACCGAAGAAAACAGGACGAAGTTTTCAAGTCGACGCGTATATTTTTATGGCGAGGTATGCAAGCACAGGTTGGCAAGACTGGCCCATTACATTTGCATTGAATTGCCAATTGATCCGCCGTTGAAGGAACGGTGATAATAACTTCTGTAGTGAAGTGTTATAAAAACAGAATGGTTTATTCGTAAATCAAGTGATCTATGGGGCTAAGTTGATAGTTTCAATGTTTTCCCACAAAGTGCTTAAAGACCTATTTTATTTCTTTGATTATCTATAGAGTGTCGCGCTGCAAAGAAACTTATAAAATAAACAGGCCAACTTTTCTATGCTGTTGTGCGTGCCTACGGCAAAATTTTCTGCTCGGGTTGGTTGGTGGCTTGTTCCAAGTCCTGGCTAGCTACCAGTACCACCATCTTATCAGTCCGTCGCCATCAAAATAATGTTAACAGCATTGTTGTGAATGTTGTTCAGTTGAGAAAGTTGTTCAATTTGAATTTGATGGTCTGTATCACCCCCTTAAACATTATTATTTACATTTTGTGTGCCCGTATTATAAGTTGCAGATCCATCTTTCTAAATGACTCCTTACCACTAAATTATAAGGTCTAAAATCTAACATTTTTTGTCCACAGCGAGCTCGCATCCGTCGCGTGAAACTCTGGGCGCGGGACTTCACTGGCTTAGGTCTACGATGTGGGGGTGGCGCAAGAGACGGCGTGCATGTCCACTCTGTGCTGAGGAGCGGGCCTGCTGCCGCTGCTAAGCTACAACCAGGTAATGTACTACATCATAGTCCTTTGCTAATAGAAGAAGGAAGAAAATTACAGAGCCTTCTATTAGTAGGTACAACTTCTCCAGCTCTCGCGCTTCTCAACTCGTTCTTCATTTCGTACGTTCAACGTTCTTCTTATTTTTCTCTACTAAAGCCAGTTTACAACTATCACCCAAAGTACGTCAATCAGGATTATCTTAGTGAATTTAATAATTAAAAACAATAGCGTGGTCTTTTCGGTATATTATACGGAACAAGTTGACTGAAGAAGACTATATAATTTCTAAAAGCAGAGAATCTTGCTACTTATGTATAGAGCAACTTGGATATTTTTACGTTTAGAAGAGGGCAATATTAGGCTGAATCCTTTCCGAAATAATTAGGTTGTAACTGAAATAGCCCATGTGAACAATACCGTCGCAAACTAGTCAAAAAAATAAATTGAGCAATGGCTGTTTTCGGAATTAAACTTTTATTTTTGGACATTTAACGCGTAAGGTAACGAGGTGGAACCTCTCTAATGTCAGAGACAACATTAAGTTTGACATTTGTGAGGTCGACAGACGACAGGGGAAAGTTGTCCCCTGTCTAGTTATGACACCGTTCTTACTTTTATAATGCCACCGGGTTATGTCTGTTGACCAATTAATATTATATTAATTTTATTATTCTTGCTGCATGGTAACATAGTAGCAATAAACGTCTATTTCATGACTTTTCGGTTTGCAGAATGTTGGATAACAACAACCTACAGTACCTACACCCACATTTCGCCAGTTATGTTTAAGTCCCATGTAATAGGGGGCGAGTCTATTACCATCAACCTAGCTTCTGACGTTTGGGTTAAGCAACGGTTACTGAAGTCGGTCTATGGATGGGTGATCATCCATTACATACCAAGACCCCTTCGTGCCTTGGAAAGCACGTTAAGCCGTTGGTCCCGGCTGTCATTTGTACATCTTTGAGAGTCGTTATGGGTAATCAGCAGGAGCCCGAAAGTCAGACAACCAGTCTTACCAAGGGGTATCGTATTACCCAGTAATGGGCTGTGGAAGTCAGATAAGCAGTCGCTCCGTGTAATATACTGGTATTCAGCTGCATTCGGTTAGACTGGAAGCCGACCCAAACATAGTTGGGAAAAAGCTAGGCTAATGATGAGTCAACGATAATATTGTCACCACATTTGGCAGTCAACACATTTTGGCAATAATGCCATACTTCTCAATTTGAGGAGCTTACGACATTAGCCAGTAATCATAGTCTTACTCAGTCTAGATCCCACGTAAATACTCCTAATCATACAAGAATATTTTCTGGCTTCTTGCCAGGTTCTACGGAATTCGGAGAAACTGGGCATTCATTTAGTAGTTTACAAATCATACTATCAAGTGCACGGTCAGGGATCTCAGCAGAGTACCTACCTATACAGTTTTATTTATTTACATCCTAGATATCTAATATCTTTAAAGTAATGGACAAAAAAGGTATGTAAGTAATGTCAATAAGTACGTGGTTGCTTTGCCAATCCATAGATATAGATTTTGTTCAATTCCAAGTGGTATTTATGCTAATGTTGTCGATATTTTAGAGCGCTACAGGGAATATTCAAAGTTTTTTTGCATTTTGGTCACAACAGTAATTTTGTCATCAAAAATTCACATGTAATTTGATCACACGTAGTACTTTGGCAACCTTATATATAAATAAACAAAATAATAATGACATCATTTTATCGCCTTAAAAAATAAAACACAATTGAAACTTTTTGCTTCTACTATTATTAACAAAGTCAAAGTAAGTCACTTTTGAATGTCAAAAGGAGAATGGGCGCCATGTTAGTAGCAAAGGTTCTCCTCGAAAAGCTGACGCCATTGATGAATATCATATGGCTATTGGGCCAAGAAAATTCCATAACTTCGGTGCCCAAGTAGTCACCACACCTATTTAGGTCACTAACTGCTAACTGACTAACAATTGGCAAAAGTCGTGTTAGTAAGAAAGGTTCCCCTTGAAAAGCTTTTTCTATTGGTATACAAGGTGCAGACGACAATATAACAATAAATTAAACGGCGTGTCTCTAATGACGTTCCCATTTTACATACAAAAATTCAATCGAATATATTCAATAGTTTAGTCAATGTTGCTAGTAGAAGATGGGCAAAATCCACAGTGGGCTCGGGTTATTCCGTTTATCCACCCTAAGGTGGATATTCGTAAAGGTATGTCCAAGAATCCACTTTAAGCCTAGTTGGATAAACGGAATTTATAGGTTTCGGGTGGATCGCACATATACTACTATTTAATTTGTTTAAAAAACTCATTTTTCTAGTTTCGATCGATGCTAGGATTTATTTGATAGTTCCAAAATACTCATAAGCATTAGTAGTGCCAGTATTTTCATTTATTGTTGTATTGTAGTCGCCACATTTTATATCTTATTTCTTTCTTTTTCTTTATTTTTTTTAAATCTAATTTCTATTGGGCTTCAGGGCAGAAACCCATATAATTATGTAGGTGCCCATTCTCCTTCACAATAAAACAAGATTGATTCTAGTTGCCCCTTCCAAAATGTAGTTTATATGGAGAGGAATGAGCAAAAAACTCCATAATTACTCTTTTCAAATGTTTTACAATATATTGTACTTATTCCATTTCCATCTCCAAATTCCAGGTGACAAGATAAAAAGCATCAAAATCGAGTTCACCGGTACGCCGCTAGAGGACGCCGTCGCCATCTTGTCGCTGGCATCCCCTTACCCAGTTGAACTGGAGGTGGTGGAGGGGGGGCGGGCGAGCGGCGCGGGGCGGGGGGTGCACCATCCGCTGCTGAAGCGGGCCGGCTCCACGGGCGATGTTAGCACGGTGAGTTACAGAATAATCTATATCTATCTATACATATAATAAAATTGTAGAAAAGTGGTGTCTGTACAATGGAAATATATGAAAAAAAAGTAGCAGGGGTTGTTATTATATCGATGCTGAACCCGAGATTGTAATTAAATTTTTTTTTGTCTGTTTGTCTGTTTGTCGGTTTGTCTGTTTGTCTGTTTGTCTGTGTGTTTGTGCACGCTAATATCAGAAACGGCTTATTCGATTTAGATGCGGTTTTCACTTATACAATGTGGAGACTACCATACAACAAAAAATTAAAATACTGGTACTTCTAATGCTTAAGAGTATTTTGGAACTGTCAAATAAATCCTAGCTTCGAAATTAAAAAATGAGTTTTTCAAACAAATTAAATGTAATGTATGCCGGATCCACCCTAAGTCTATAAATTCCGTTTAACCAACTAGGCCTTGGGTGAATTCTCGGGCATACATTTCAGAATATCCACCTTAGGGTGGATTTTTGGGGTGGATAAACGGAATAGCCCGAGCCGACTATGGATTTTGCCGAGCTATAATGACTAAACTATTGAATATATTCAATTGAATTTTTGTTTATAGAATGGGAACGTCATTATGGACACGTCGTTTAATTTTTTGTTGTATTGTCGTCGCCACCTTGTATATTGTAGTAAGCTTCACTTAACATTTAGTGTTTATTTCATGTCAATCGGTTCATAA
The DNA here is from genome assembly GCA_948150665.1 of Conistra vaccinii. Lineage (NCBI taxonomy): Eukaryota > Metazoa > Arthropoda > Insecta > Lepidoptera > Noctuidae > Conistra > Conistra vaccinii. Next base: position 13,304,372 of record OX411341.1, on the reverse strand, counting down.
ATAAAAAAGTTATGTCAATTTAAAGAATCACGGCGAACATTTGTTATAGGTTAGGCATTTCTTTCCTTGATTTTCGGTATACTTATCTTAATTTTTATTTAGGGTTTGTATATAAATATTATAAGTATTTGGTATAGGTTAGGCATTTCTTTTCTTGATTTTCTTTATTAAGTATAAGTTTATTAGCTCAGGTTAGTAATTAATTTTTCTAACAATTCTTTTGTTTTATAAAGTTAGATAAGACGTGTAAACCAAACGTACTAAACGTTTGGTTTACACGTCTTAACACTTATTACTTAAACTGTGATAATTTTAGACTGTATAATCTGTAAGTATTTATAATTTAATTGTTTACGATAGTACGTGTTTACTAAATAACTGTGTGTTAAGTAGTAAGTACTATTTTATTGTAAGAATGCTTCGAAGAAGATCCAACCTCTCCCAATGTAGCAGAAATGCTAAAAGGATGAGATTAGTTCGATCACAGGAATCTGAGGAAGGTCGTGAGGGAAGGCTCTCTGCAACTCGAGAACATCAGGCTAGGTTTCGTGCTGCAGAAACTTCGACTCAGCGGGAATCTCGACAGAGTTCAAATCGTTCTCGAATGGTCGAGGTCGCGAAAAATTTTTTATACTAAGGGGGTCGAGTCATGAAAAAGGTTGAAAAACACTGCCCTACATTAATCCTACTAATCCTACTAATATTATAAATGCGAAAGTTTGTGAGGATGGATGGATGGATGGATGGATGTTTGTTACTCTTTCACACAAAAACTACTGAACGGATTTTGATGAAACTTTACAATAATGTAGCTTATAGGTACATTAGAATAACACATAGGCTACAATTTATAAAGATTTTATGTGATTTGACCATAACATAACGATAAGTATCAAGTAAGTCGGAAAAATTCCTGCCCTCTGAGATCTATCTTTGCGTGCGCTGCCATTTTTTTTTTTTTTGGTTGGGAAGTCATCCAATGATTTCTGGGCGTTTCAGTCTCTTACTGACTAAAACCCACCCGTGTTCGTTCCCTTGCCTTGCCAGATGCCATGCTTTCCCCTTGGGACTACCCGCAACCCCAGCAGGTTTCGGCCCTAGCGGACCCCGTCAGTTTTGCTGATATCTCTTTGAGGTGCGCGTGGAACACGATGCGCCGTCGACCCGGGCCTGGTCCTTATCGGACGGTGAGCTGCCCGTTGCTCTCCGTCCGAAGGCCCGCGCCTACGGTGGCCGGAAATCGGCTATCAATTCCCGACGCCCGGGACGTCTCCTACGGCGGCGGCGGCTAGGGCTGGTAGGGCGCGGCCTTTGCCACTCCCTCGCGCGCTCCACCTTCTCCTTCGCGAGCATTACTGCTTTGCAGAAGGAGGTGACGGCTTGCCATGCCCTCTCGCTCCGCACCATGGCCTGAACCAGGGCCGTACGCGAGAGGTCACCGCCGCCGATCGCCTCCACGAGGACACGGCGGTGGTCCACCTAAGCCGGGCAGACCTCCACCGTTTGCTGCGTGTGCTGCCTAAACCGTTAGAGTTACATGAAGAAAATGTATTGTGGGATTGTTTGTCTTAAAGAGTTCTAAATAAAAGTCCGCGACAGCATATCCGCGACACCTTTTATGTGGAAGCCTTTATAACCAAAATAGTGAGCAATAAATACAGTTACATTTAATACTTTTTTTACATTGCATATTTTAGAGTATTTAGTTAATTCTTATCAAAATAAATACCTTCATCGCTTTTGGTATTTAATTTAGATAAAGTTTGTCTTTTACACTAAGTAATTTGGACAAATAGTTTAAAAGTTAGAACGATAAGAATGACCTGCGATATTGAGTCGACGGCGCTCAGAACGAGGGTGGAGGGGCGGGCCAGCCAGGGGATGACGCGCCAGAGCGCCGAGTGGAATAATGATGTTCGAGAAATGACATAAATAACGCAATTAATTGTTTAACTGTCAAAATGAAACCCATTGCTATTGTAAGTCCGACATCCACGCGGGCGAAGCCGCGGGCAGAAGCTAGTCATTAAAATAAAATCATCCTCATCTTTATTATTTCAGCCAAAAGACATTCACTGCTGGCCATAGGCCTCCCCCAAGCGTTGCCAGGTCGACCGGTCCTCTGTTTCTAACTTCAAATATAAGAACCATTTACTACGACCTAAAACACACCTGATTCTTCCTACTTATAATGTTACCCGGCATTGACTGGAACCTATCTACCAGGGGAAGCAGGTTTCCCGTAAAATCTGCCATTTACCTTAGTCTCTCCTTCCAGACGAATTTGTATTTCCATTCCTTGTTACTCTCGACTCTCACCAAAAACCAGAAATCTAGCTATCTGATTTCCCTGGATCTAAATAATGGCTATGTCGTCTTTCTATCTCATCATCATCATCTCATTATCTTGACAGTCATTTCTATTGTCAATTTTCCTTATGGCGGTCTTAGAAGTCTCAAGTTCGCAATTGGACAACCATCACAGGCTATAGAAGGTATACAAAGATTGCATAAATTGTCGATTAAACTCAAAGGATACTTACTAGTATTTGGCAAGCAAGAACTTCTTGACAGATAGCGTGGCTCTTCGCAAAGGCCACAAGCCACAAATTCCTCATCATCATTTCAGCCAAAAGACTTCCACTGCTGGACATAGGGCTCCCCCAAGCATCGCTACTTCGACCGGCTATCTAATTGTGTAACACATTTTCGTAAATCATTTGTTCAAGTGGGCAAAACGTCGCAAATAGATGTCAAATATTTCGTTGTTTTGATTAATTTCGAAATATTACTGCATGGAAATATGAAATGTGGCTAACTAGCTAACTAGAATGTTAATAATTAATTAGGATTATAACACTGAATTTGATGTTGTAACTTAGGTGTAAAAAAGGCATTGGGAAGTTTCCATATACTTTTTTTGCATCTAAAACTAAATATTTTATTATTTTTTTGCATTTCATTATCAATATTTTAGTTCACTAGCTATCCACGTCTCATATAAATTCATACATTATTGCCAAATTTGACAGCTATTAGCGACGCGTACGTTGCCAACTTTTAGGACAAGCCCTCGTAAGACTAATCTGTTTAATTTTGACAGCTCAACAACATTCTTGGTGTTATTTACGTTGTTAAGCAGATTTTTTGTCGAACTTATTAAACAATGGATTAGCAATTTGTTCCAAAATGATTCAGATTGCGATTGATCGTGTATTACGCAATCATGGTGCTGTTCTGTGCTTCTCGAATCCAGCGGATTCCTGCAGCCAACGTATCTAAATCTAAGCCAATTCTTAGCCTTCACACCTATAAATGCACCTTACCCATTGTTAACATTAACTTATACTGTTTATTCATCACTTAACAGGTGTATTGGAAAGTGTGAACAGTACTGACAGAGCTCCAAGAACTTTCTTGGCGACGACGTTACTTTCCCACGCTTCGCATAGATTTTCTTCGCCAACGCTTTCTTTGACGTTTCTGATTGATTTTCCTTCATGCATGATTCTTGGATAATTAATGATGGAGTGAATAGATTACATAATATTTTAAGAAAAATAGGTGCTAGGGTGCGGTTGAGAAACAAAATTATTGAGGTATTTTAAAAATGATACGAAAAATTAAAAGATTTTTTTCATTAGTTACTTATTCGAATTCCGTCAAATTCCGTCAAGTATCAGGCTGCCTGTCCATTGGAGAGGAGAGGAGAAAAGAGGAGCGGAGATGTTAATATTAACCAATAGAATCTTGACTCCGCCCCTGAGTTTAGATTTGATTGGTTAATAATAGCACATCTCCGCTCCTCTCCTCTCCTCTCCGCTCCAGTGGACAGGCAGCCTAAATGTGATTTTTTCAATTCATTATGTTCTTTATTAGTTTATCTTGGACATTACTAACATCGTTGAAGAATATCGTGAGAAATATACAAGTCTGAAATCGCCAACCCATCTTGAGCAAGCGTGCGTGGATATCAATGCTCGTGCCTTGTTTAAGAGGAGACCTATGTCCGCAGTGGATAATTATATTACAGTTAAGTATGTAAGAAAGAAAAAAATCAAGCAAATGTCGATAAATGCGGTTGATAAAATAGTCTACAGTATTCCTTAGGGTTGCGTTCTGAATCCCTAATTAATAAAACCAAAAATATTTCCTGTCATTGTCACATACTGGCAACACTGAATACTAAAGAGGTTGCATTGCAAAACTTGAGTCATTTCGCGAGAAAAACAATGAACTAATAATAAACCTAATAGACGATGCAACGCAAATGCTAGGTAATAAAAACACGATAATGTCCACCGTAGCTATTACTTTCTACAATTCATGAATTAAACGTTTATGCAAATGAATAGTTTGTCATTTCATTATGCAAGCATACAAATTATTTAACATAGCAATTTGTACAAAAAAAAAACAATGTATGTTGCGTATTTGAACTTCGATCTCAAGAACTGTCATTAACCGAGGATAAGTTAGAGTTGGCGCCTTTAGGTTGCAAATAATAATGTTTAAAGTGTTTTTTTCTTCAGAAGTCTTGGTAAACAAACATGGCATCTACCTACTTTAAGCTTAGTGCAGACTGCAGACTAGCGCGACGCGACACCGGCAATTGTTATACCGTGAAGTATTCTTAGAAAATGTATTGTTCGTGTCGCGTCGTACTAGTCTGCACGAGCCTTTAAGCTTGAGTTTTGGCATGAGTCACACACTTTAAGTTAGCAGAAACACACAGAGAATCAAATCGAAAAATCTTAGATTTTGTTTACCAATTCATTATCCAGTTCAAACGGTTGCAGCTGAATACCAGTGTCATGGAGCGACTGCCTATCTGATCTTCACAATCTAAGTTACCTACTGGGTAATACGTACCCGTTAAATAACTTTCCTCTATGGTAATACGACACCGCGTGGTTGTCAGACTTTCGGGCTTCTAACTACCCGTAACGACTGTCAAAGATCTACGAATGACAGCCGGGACCAACGGCTTAACGTGCTTTGCGAGACATGGAGGGGTCGAGATATATAATGGATGGTCACCCATCCAAGGACTGACCTCGGTAAGAGTAGCTTAACCTTCGATGGATCCGTGCGGCCGTTATAATGTAGCCACGAGCCCCTCTGTCGGCCATTTTGTTTACCAATTTAAGGAAAAGAAAAATACACTTTATAGGTAGGTACTGTGAGGGGTGCGTGTTTGTGTGGGGCGTCGAGACGCTTTTAGTATTGGATAAATATGTTATTTGTAGTTTGTAGTGTGCGGGTTCTCTTCAATGACACAGCAATGCGCTATATTTATAATGGGTATTTAATTAGATATTTGAAGTTAAAATATATTACAACATGAATACGCGCCTACGAAGTGACAGCTAGCCTTCTGCTATTTTCTATATAAAACAATTATTACGAACCTATTCTAAATTAGAAAGTGACTCATCAGATAGTTCGAACTGATATATTCATAACAGCCAGTACAACATAAGGTTGATAATACAATAAAACCTTACATGAGCTACGCCCACCTCGAATAAAAGCACAGGAAAATTGCTTTTATTCAGAACATTCGAACCATCTGACTTTCCCTACCTATACCTATACGAAAAACTACCTAACAGTGGGAAATCATTTACACGGCTGAGGTCTTTCTCTTACAAGAGATGGCTTAGTTCATGACAAGCGAGTCGCGAAGGCCTGACACTACGCTAAGTGTCAGCCAAATTAAACTATAGCATGTGCTAATGTGCACTTCAAAAATTCAACGCTGTCATGCCTAAACCATACCGCAGCAAAACCACTGTAAAAGGTACGGCAAGCCTCGGGAAACAAACAAACTGATGTGACAATTCACATCGACCCAGAAGGGGTTTAGAAGAGATAAGAAAGAAACTTAACATCTAAAACCTTAACCCCATCGGACAATATTGAGCCAGAGGGAATTCAGGATCAAGAAGTAAGCGTCCAACCAAAATAACTATCTCATGGCCACACTCCAGATGAATAATTCTCGAAAATTCATCACACCGCAATAATATCAAAATCCCAAATCTATTCATTAGTTCATGTTGACTGAACTGTCGATCTTCAATCATCGGCAGAAACCAAATGTGTCAAATCGACACACTTCGCGAGGCTATGCCCCTTTAGCGAAGTTGGTATCAGCCTAGATCAAGCAACAACCCCTCTATAAAACTCAATCCCCATTAAACGTCAGTCACTCCTGACTAAACTGTGGGTCCTCAGTCATGAGTTAACCAATTGTGTTTATCAAACACATTTTGCAAGGGCTATGCCCCTTTTAGCAAAATAGATGTTAACCCAGACGGAGTGCCATCCCCCCCCAGGAGGGACCACAGTATTTCAAAACTATTTACTTCCCTCTTAAATCACAACGATAAATTCTGGAGTGCGTTCATGCTAAGCTAAAACAAGAATATAATTTGAAGACGATGAGGTTGACACGTTCCCTCAGGCTCCTTGGCGACATGAGGAGTGACACCTCACTCGCTCCCGGCCGCGTCCGATGTTTATTCCCCGCATATGTAACGAAAACACACATAACAATGCATTAGTATAATATAATTAATTACTAAAATAATGTGCTATACTATTATGATGTTTACATCTAAATGACTTAGCCTAATAATAATATGAACGCTCTTTTGAAATAAAATAACAAATAATTACATTCTAAAGTGACATTGATATGAAAGGAGGTGACACAATAAGAAAAGCTAATATGTATAATGTTCCTAAACTTCTTATTATTTAATTTTAAAAACTCATATTCTAAAATGGTAAACTTTATTATAAAATGTTTATAAGCTTTCGACCTTTTTAATTTATTTGTTTTTGGCACAAAGCATTTCATTTTACTGTTTCTTGCAAACATGGTTTTGTTTTTAATTGGTGCACTTCTTAAATTGCTTTTAGCACTTTGTTGTTGTAATGATATAATGATGTAGTATAATAGTAACACGATGATATAAAATAGTAATAATATAAACTTTGTTGGCCAAAAGAATGATAACTTTATGACAAAGCAACCTTGCGATGGCACACTATGTTTATGTTCGTTGTTATAAACTTTCACTCGAAAGTCATTACTAATATCTTCATTCGTCACTGACGGTGACTCCACGTCAAACTCGATTAAGTCTTTGTTGGCTTTAATTGAGTTTAAATCAACCAAAATATTAACTTGTTGCTCATTGCTAATTATTTCAGTCGAAACTGGGGTTTGGGCAATCTCCTTTGAATCGGAAAATATTTCAGTCGAAAATGGGGTTTGGGCAATCTCCTTTGAATCGGAAAATTTTTCAACAATATCGTCTTTGTCGGATTGAACAGCGATGAGGTTATGTATAGGAATATCCTCCTCGAGATCAATTATTTCATTTGACGAGGGAACATTCTGGTATTCTGAAACATATTCAAACGGTTTAGTAATTGGACTGAACTGACCCGATTCGTGAATTTCATCCAAATCGTTTTCGATTGAGCCGTCTTCATCATTTGCAAGGCTGCGTTCCAGGCAGCTGCGCTCGTCATCATCATTATTTTCATCATCACTGCGCTCCTGGCAGCTTTGTTCAGTTTCAAGTGGAATAATATCCAGTATTCCGCTAAAAAATAAATCGGTATGATTATCTATGTTTGCAAGCTCTTCCTGTCCGCCTGCCTCGGACATGATTTGTACCATCTCTTCTTCTTGTAACGTATACATATTTCTGTGACATTTGCATGGAAACTCTTTCCTTAGTGCATTGCACATCGAGTCAAAGCTCATACCTTCATGGTACGTGTACTTGTGGACAATCTCAGCTGGACTCACAAGAAATGCGCGTAAAATTAATGCCCAGTTGCTCTCTTGCCATTCATTGAAGGTGGCTGTAATCCTGAAATCATCTAGGAAATTCTCTAGGCATATTCCGTTTATACCTGAGAAGTACTCCATGTCGCACTTTTGTTAGAAAAAACACTTTTAATAAAAACCACTTAGCTTTAGTTTCGGCTCTGGTGAGGAGCTAGCATCTTCTTCAGCTCTTTCTTTGCACCGTTATGAGTATGATGCCTATTATTTGTCGAATTGTTACGTGTCGACTTATGAATTTTTTCTAAATTATATTTTTTCTAGTGCAGTATTAACTGGCTCTGCATACGCCTTATTTTAAAGCCCGGTTTTAGGCGCCATCCACCAAGTGTGAGGGGTGCGTGTTTGTGTGGGGCGTCGAGACGCTTTTAGTATTGGATAAATATGTTATTTGTAGTTTGTAGTGTGCGGGTTCTCTTCAATGACACAGCAATGCGCTATATTTATAATGGGTATTTAATTAGATATTTGAAGTTAAAATATATTACAACATGAATACGCGCCTACGAAGTGACAGCTAGCCTTCTGCTATTTTCTATATAAAACAATTATTACGAACCTATTCTAAATTAGAAAGTGACTCATCAGATAGTTCGAACTGATATATTCATAACAGCCAGTACAACATAAGGTTGATAATACAATAAAACCTTACAGTACCACAGATATAGGTAGGTACCAAGTAGGTACCTACTTGCCTGCTTTTGTTCTGAAAGTGGACAACATCAAATAGTCAAATTTTTCGTTGTTTTGATTAATTTGGCAATATTACTGTATGGAAAATAATGGAAATAAGATAATTATGTGGTTAACTAGCGAACTAAAATATTGATTATGAAATGCAATAATTAATATCGTAACAGCGAATATTTTGTTTTAGATATAAAAAAGTACTTATTTGGAAACTTTCCAAACGCCTTTTTTACACCGTAAACGGGTACAACATCAAATTCAATGTTATATTATTGCAATTCATTATTAATATTTCCATACAGTAATATTGCAAAATTAATCAAAATAAGTAAATTTCTGACAGCTATTTGCGACGTTGCCCACTTTCAGAATGCACGCTCTTTTTTTTTTGTGCGGGAAATGATCACATAAGCGGAGCGGGAAGGCGTGTCAGACTCTGACTAACTAAAACCCACCCGTGTTCCTTCAGTTGCCTGTACGTTGCCAGGGACCACGGTAACCCTTTAGGATTTTCCCGAAACCCCGGCAGGCAGGATGCGCTCTTAAAACAATTAAAGAAAAATGCACTTTATACCTAAATACAAAATAGTTTGAACGCTAACCATTACATTTTAAGGAAGTTTATCAAATGCCAGTGCCGGTATATCACTATGTTATCGAAACTAACAATGTATGTTTAGAATACAATACACGTTGTCTATGGAATGTCCGTCTATTGTCTTGTGGAAGCTAAACAATGGTTCGTTTTGTGCAAGTATTTAGACGAATATGTACGCTTATAGATTAAGATGAATCGATATCTTAATTTATTCAAAAAGACTCTCAACGCCATGTCTGTCAGTCCGTCCGTATTATAGTTTCTCCTGCTCATGGACCTCCTAGGAGATTGCAATGAATGGGCAAAACAAACTTGCTATAATAAATACACTTTTCAACTGATTGGATGGTTATGAGAAGCTCGTGGCTAAGTAACAAGCCGCACGGGTCGATCCACCAGGTTAACACTCTCACCGCCACGCATATATACAGTTTTCCAAAGCAGCAGGCCATGTGGGCGGCGCGCCGCCCACCCCATTTCTTTCGCAACTGGCCACGCTTAATTTACGAAAACTTTTGCAGCACGCCACGTGGCACGCTGGCAGGACACGCTGTAATCTTTATCTGCACGCCGTGTGGTCCGCTGTGACCCGACGAATTCATATCGATTTTAAGGCTTTGGCTTGCCCGATATGGAGTCAAAAACAACTGTATCGAATAGTGTATTCAAAAACCTACCCATGAAAAAAAAGACGAGGAAAATCGGACTCTTATTGCCATGACCGTTCAGTTGGTAATGGATTAACCAAAACTAGTTTCCAAAGAAGACATTTATTAATATTTGACTCAAAAATAATAATTCTGCTTACTTAAAAACAATCAAATTGTGGATACATCAAACAAAAAAATATTATTTTATGTGAATATCTGCGTAGCATTCCGTACAAACACTAGATTGTGTTGGGCATTTCAGACAGAGCTTACTTTCTTCATCTTGTTCCTGGATTCTACGACTGGCAGACCCTGAGTTCGGTACCTTTCGTAACAATGAATGCATCTTCGACGATCAATTCGATTGCGATGAACCTTGTGCTGATGTTGATAATCTGGATAGGTTTCGGAATCCGAAATGTTAAGTGCGCGTAAGAAAAAATGCGCGAAAACCCTTTACCAGCAGGCTACGTGGGCGGCGCGCGGCCATCTGACCTAATAACACTGATGGCCTGCCTGATTGAATATTGACAGTTAAAAGCGGACAAATATGCAAAAGTTTTGCCGCGAAATTTGTGGGGCGCCGGCCGCCCACATGGCCTGCCGAAACAAGTTCAAAAATCAACAATAGCTTGCTGCACTATAATTTTTGTGGGCGGCCGGCGTACCACATGGCGGTGAGAGTGTTAAGCTACGCTTGCCGGGGTTGGTCAGTGGATGGGTGACCATCTTCACATACCGAGACTCCTCCGCTGATCGCAAGCCGTTGGTCCCGGCTGTCATTCGTGGATCTTTGACAGTCGTTACGAGTCGTCAGAAGCCCGAAAGTCTGATACCAGTCTTACCAAGGGGTATCGTACTACCCAGTTACTGGGTTGTGGAGGTCAGATAAGCAGTCGCTCCATGTAAAATACTGGTATTCAGCTGCATCCGATTAGACTGGAAGCTGACCCCAAGATAGTTGGGAAAAAGGCTAGGAAGATTCAGATATTGGATGGTTATAGTCGCAGCAGACACCTTCGAACACAGCGAACTGTTGAATTCATCATGGAATACAAAATCTATACACCTTTACTTACATACCTACAAATAAATAAAATTGAAGTGCCTGTTTGTAATGTCAAAATAACAGCTTTTTACTAAATTCTTATAAAAGTGTATACGGTACTGAAAACAAAAAAAAAAAACAATTTTTAATTTGTTTGTCTCTACGTTTGTTTGTTCCGGCTAATCTCCGAAACGGCGGGACCGATTTTGACGGGACTTTCACTGGTAGATTGCTGATGTTTTAAGCAATAACTTAGACTACTTTTACTTTAGAAAAATATTAGGGTCCACGTGGGCATAATCAAAATCAAAAGGCATTTATTTTAACTAGGCTGAGTATCAGCACTTTTAGAACCTCAAAATTACATAAGACATTGATCCTCCAAAACGAGAAAGCCGCGGGCGCAGATAGTGATTCTATAAGAAATTAAATGAAGCAAAAGTAAGCAGAAAAACTCATTAAACACTATCGATTTCAATCGATATTACAACACTACATATTCAATCTATAGTAGGACAGACGCCAGCACATCAAGTTATTACAATCTGTCAAATTTCTTTAATAGATTTTCAACTTTATGGCTAAAGAATAAGGTTCAATGTTGATTGGGAAAATTTGACAGATCGGAGTAGGTTGATGTGCTGGCGTCTGTACCTACTTACTCTTATTAATCTAAGAACGAGCTCAGGTGCACGGTAATCACGAGTTCACCCTATAACCAATGAGGTAGCAAATCATGATATTACGCAATCATACAATCAGGAATCAGAATGTTTAGCTGCTTTGCATAGAGGAAATACCTTTACTACGGAAATGGATTTATAAACTAGTCTTATAGAATGTATGTTATTTCCCCTCCTTATTCAATCACACAACAAGCGGTCTTTGGTATGTTGACAAACATGATTGACTTTGTGAAACCTTGTTGATAATTCCGTTAACGTTTTTATGTTATCAAGGATAAACAGATCGAATTCTCAATTAAAACAAATGAGTATCAATAACCACTCCCGCGTCCTATCCAATGGCGTGGCGATGAGCGAAAACGGTGAATTGTACAATTCCAATGAATGGGCGATCAAAAATAATACGAGTTTTGTGTACAATTTTAAAAGTTTTACATGGCTTCACATTTATAGCCGCCTTCAACATTCACCGTGACTGTTCTCATCATAAAAATCGAATAGCATTAACAAAAAAATATAATAAAGTCTTCTTTTGTTTCAGCTTGAAAAAGAAGGAAAGCTCCTGCACCCGCCGAGGTCACCAAACACGTCACATTCGAACAACTCCACGCTAGAAACCAAACAGAGTAAGAGCGCCATCAAGAAGATGATATCGGACAAGATCATCACATCTACAACTCTAGAGAGAAATAAGAAAGAGAAGAAAGATGGCCACACAACACTAGAAAGAGAGAACGAAAAGAATAACAAACTTGCTAACAAATCCAGACTTTCTGACATCCCAGCAGCTGTCAACAAACCAGAGAGAAATAAGAGACAATCAACTGACAGTGACATTCAAATCATACAACCGGAAAATGGTATCGCTGCCATGACTCATATTGAACAATCCGAGATTCAGAAAAGAGAATATGATCCGAAAAGAGCCATGAAATTCGGTATCAGAGTCCTACCACCAAATGTACCTGACGACGGTGTCTTAAAACAAAAAAGCGTCGAAAACGGAGTCGTTGCTGTAGAGAAGAAATCTGTTGACGAAATAGACAAGCCTGAACCACAACGACCCGCTCCTACAACTCAAATTAAACACGAGAATGAGACAGAACAAAAGAAACCTGTTGTTGCTAAACGTAGAGAAAAGATGGCTCCACCAATTCCAAACGCTAGAAACAAAGCGAATGAATCTGACACAACTATTAGTCTAGAATCGTCACGAACGTCCGAGACTTCAGTGATGACGACATTTGCAAGATGCGACCTCAACTCTAGCGGAATTAAAAGAGACGAGAATGGAATACCTCAGGAGTTACCACAACATATGCTAGACGCGGCCAACGCAGCTAGAACAAACAGAAAGAGCTCCACAGACGTGATTTATGAGAAAGATAAATTTGATCATAAGAAGGAAGAAGCTCCTAAACCGAAGAAATCAAAAGGCAAAGCTCCCTCACCACCAGATACAGATAAAAACAAAACTGATGACAGTATTCTCGAACAATTAAAAAACGTTAATGATTTCTTAAGCAATGAGAAACAGCATTCGAGTCTTTTACATGACTCTATTACTTCAAATAAGTCATCCAATGCATCACAAATAAATACCTCAACGCCAAAAGTCAGCAAAATGAAGAGCTCTACTCGTCTCGAAGACTCGATCACCTTCAGTCAAGATGATTTATACGATATTGTCACAAAGCCTTTCAAACGGGAAAGCGATTCCCTCAATAATTTCTTTGAAGATTCAAAATCTATCATGTCTTCCAACCAAGATGTTCATTCAGTGAGGTCATTGAACCAAAGTGATAAGAGTGATAAAGGTTCCACCACAATAGAGCTTAATAACAGTGACATTACTATCCACAGTTCGCCAATTAACGATACAGTACATTCTGTATCAGATGATACTTCTATTTTGGATGAGAATGAACGTAAAGCTGCTTCTCTCGGCGATTTATCCAGATTTGAAATGAGGGCCAAAGCTAGTAAACCTGCAACTGGAACGCTAGAAAGGGCTCAAAGTCTTGATATTTCTGCAGAAGATGCTGAGAACCATCAAGAAAGTACGATATCGCCTAAGAAAAGGAAGGCTATGTCAGTAGTAGAAACTACTTTCTTTGATTCAGGACATGAAGATGTTCTGCCAGATATGATTGATTCGGATAAAGGCATAGTCATCAAACACAAAGAACCAAGATTGAGCTTGAATATTGCTAAAACATCAGCTATGGAAGGGCTCAACACTTTCCAGAGAAATCGATTGAAGAAGGGTTCAGAATTTGGTAATTTAGAAGATGCTATTGTGAAGGGATCTTCTAGTTCAGTGGATTCTGAACGAATTGACGAACACAGCTTTACTAAGCCCAAAGAATTTGAGCTGTACAAAGAACCCGAACATGAAACATCAGATCATCTTGCTAGACGGATAATGGACGAAAATATGAAAGTTCATTTGAAGCTTGTATCAGAATTCGCTAAATCTACATCGGATGGAAGTAACATGAGCTCTTTGGATAGTACACAAGAAATTGTACCAGTTATAACTGAAACCAAACCAGCACCTCCTAAATACGAAGAAAAGCTAGCAATGGCGTATGATACTAACGTACCAGATGACCTAAAGATGTCCCGTAATACATACGTAAACAGTTTAGAGAGACCTAAGTCCGATATGATGAAGAAACTGCTCGCCAAAAACCCAATATTGAACGTTCACATTGACCAAAGCCCTGAAAAAGAGAAACATGAAGCAAGTACCAGTAAGGAGACACCACAAACAGACGCCTTTAAATCAGCAATGCATCAACCAGACATCGTCAACTTCGACTTAAAAACATCACAAGCAGACAAAGTTCGAGACTATGATGACTTTGTCAGTAACATCAGAATAGGATCTAACAATAACAGTCTCAATTACAAGAAAAAGCTCGAAACGTTTTCCTCAGAATGGACAGAACCCAAAGATTTAAAGACCAATACCAATGTCGTAACCATAACAACAGAGAAATCTCAGCCTGTTGAAGAAAAACGAGAAAAAAAATCGTTTCATGATCACACAAAGTCTATCGAGATAGGCGAGCCTGCTATACGTATGATGCCCCCCGATGTCCTTGAAGGTATAAGACGAAGACATGATGAAAGAGAAAGGACCTTATACATGGAACCTGCCAATGTTTCTTTAACGATGACGCAGGAACCCGTACAGAAAACAGTGACGGTCAATGTTAACGAAGACGAGTTTGGGAACAAAGTAATTACACAAAACGTTGAGAAAATATCAACTAAGTACATCACTACGAAAGCTGAAGCGCCTTTACAAGTAGAACAGATTAGCTTCGGTATAATGAGAGGAGGAGAGATCAATGAAATGCAGTTAGAAGAAGGAGATGTAAAAGATATTGATAAAAGAGTGCTAGACGAAATCAAAAGGCAGAATCCTAACATGCACTTCACTACAGACGAACCCGCTTACACAAGAACAGAAACTATAATACTAAACACAACAGAAATGGATGAGGAACAAGCACAAGCGTTGATGGAGAAACTCAAAAATGATCCGAGTTTCATGTCACAGAAAACTCCAGAAGAACTCTCACGTATGGGAATAAGAATTATTCAAGATCTAGAAGACGTACAAACCTCAAGTCAAGATGCTGTTGAACTCACCAAAACAAGATACTCTATCAATCCAACGATAACCCAAATTCAAAAAGACTGCAAAGAAATAGACAGTCATAAAGACACACACATCACAGAAATACAAGTAGTCACACCTCGCACAGAACAAATGCAAAAACAGAAAGAAAATAAAGACAAAATCTTAAGCAGACAAAGAGCACCGCCTTACGAAGAACCCCCTCTATCCTACGAGTTAGACATTGAACTGCTAAATGATTTCATTCTCAATGAAAGGCACTTTTCAGCAAAACAACTAGCTGACGCGCAAAAACGATCGAAATCGAACCAATCGAACGAACCAAAGAAACAACGTCATTCTGACTTCGACCTACCAAGAAACACTACTATAAAATTCCGGACAGCAACCTACGAATCTCCTAAAGGCACAATAGTCACGAGCACAGATATAGAAAACCGGAGACTATCACAACTTGATCAACTACAGTTACGGTCTCAAGAGCAACAAAAACCGCAGATTTCCGTAAAACCAAGTAACATACCCGTCGTCAAAGGGGAAAAATCGAAACCTCTAGCGCCAGGAGTTTCGTCGAAAATACCGGTTTTTACGACACAAAAGTCATTGAGTCAAGAGAATTTGAGTGATGCAAAGTTTTCGCTGCCTCGGTCGCCGCCACCGCAATTCAGTAGTTCTGGTAACATTTCTGTAACATCGATAATTAAGAGCAGCTCTAGGAGTCCTAGTGGTGGGAAATATGAATAATTTTACCGATGAATATCAGTAAGATGGTTTTAAAGATCATCATTATACCACAAAGGTCAGACCAGAAACCAACGCTGCTCACATTTTCTAACGAGTCAGAAGCGTAACTAAAGAAAGATGCAGATAGACTATTGCACATGTTCGAGTAACATAGTATATGGTCAATTCCAGACAACATACAATTCGATTCCAGATGACAGATAATTCAAAATGGCGACTTTCCAATGGACATTTTACAGACGGGCACCGCTGAAGTCGAGCTATGGTACAATTTGTGGATATACAAGTTTAGAATCATATGCATGACTTTAAATGGCCAAAATCTCAACTTTGCCGACGATGTAATGATCTTTAAAACTATACACATAAGGATCACATTATCAAAATGTGAATGTATATTTTAAGCTACACGAAAGTAGTTATTGATTTACAAATTGTATAAAATCCTGATATACATAAGTTTTAATAACAATAATTATATTAAAAGATATGCATTAATTAAGTTTAGGCTTAATCTTCAAGTGTCTTATAAAGTGCCACAAACACTAAAATGTATTCATAGGTACTTTTCTTTCTTTTTCTATTCCCATTGTGCCTTTTATTATAACGATTTTATAAAAAAATATTTAAGAATATCTTATTTACTCACTTTTTGACAGATTTTAGGTTGTGAAAATAAATCTAAATAATTTAATAGAATTTTATTTAATGTCACAATATAATATTAAATGAAAACAAATGAAATAATCATGAGATTGTATAACTATTGTTTAATTAAAATATGCATATTATGTATTACCATTTGACATTCCGTCCGAAAGTATTACCAATATTAAATATTAAGTTTATATAGTACTTAAGAACTTATTTAGGTTCGCAGCGGTTATTGCAGAAACTTAAGGTTTCTGGGCCATTTTCTTTATTAAGTATAGTTTAGTTCTCATGGCTTTTTTACATAATGTTTTTTTTTTTATCAACTTCGATACATTAATTATGAACAATGTATTTTTTACAACGGCAATATTTCAGTACAATTTGAAAATCGAACTGTCATCGGGATCGGACTCACAGGATCATAAAACTGTACCAAACACTTGCTGATTTGACATTACGCAAAAAAACCATGATATTTATTAACATTATGTTTGTTAAAGTTGATAAAAGTCGATGATAAAGTAAACAACGGTCTACTTGGAACAATTACAGTTTAACATGTTATTATATCACAGTTATAAATATTGTATTTTATCGATGTATTATAAAATAAATACGAATAAAATGTTAGCCATAGTTTTATTTAAAAGTCTGGTTTATTCATTCAATGTGTCAGTGTGCCAAATCATCCGCATTATTTAATCTAGGTAGGTACAATAAGGTTGACAAGGACGAAAACATTAAAATACAGCTTGGCATAAAAGAGTTTGGAAAAATGAGGGCGCCACTATCGCACTTAGGTCACTTGAATGGGAAAAGAGTAAAATAATTTAAAGAAATGGTAAAAATAAATGTGCAACAAAAAACGCTGCTTGTGTGTGACTCAAAATCTACTAGCAATTGTCGACAAACTAGTGCTATCAGCAAATTATTTCGTTTCATTTGTAGCCGCGTCATACTCTTTTTTGCCCAGTTGTAAATCAAAGTACAGACGCCAGCACATTAAGTTACTACAATCTGTCTAATTTCTTTAATAGATTTTCAACTTAATCGCTAAAGAATAAGGTTCAATGCTGATTGGGATTTGACAGATTGGAGTAGGTTGATGTGCTGGCGTCTGTACATTACACGAAAATCATACAAAGGAAATTATAAGTAATGAAAAACAATACATTTCGGTTTTTTTGGGTAACTACAAAATAATCTTGAAAGGGAATTTGTCTTGGCATATTACCGCAAAATAACCTATCTACCTACTGGCTGACAGCAGAAATTTGGTACGGAGTAGTAATTGATTAAGTGTAGGAACTAAAATAGGTATAGTAAGTAAGTAGGGACCTACAGTGGGTGGTACTAACTACCACCACACTTATTTCCACCACCCACACAAACTGTTTCCTATTCGCAAACATTCGACAGACTTGCGAGTCGAAAATGACCAATTTTTGGTTAGCTGATTTGATTTGGATTAAACTAGGCTGAGAATCAGCAGTTTTCTGCTTTCTTTCTTTCTTTCAAATCATAAGATAGGTAGTCCCCCAACACGCCCACCCCTCACCACTTCCTAGTGCTTTAGCTGGGAAGAAGGCGTGGCGCAACAAACTCCCCAGCAGCACATAATTCTTCAGCTGTATTCAATATAACATTATGCAAAATAATTTACATTACGCAACACAAAATATTAAATTAAATTATTTGCCTTATGTCAGCTAGCACACCCCAATATACCAACAAATAACATAGAACTAGAAACTAAAAACGCAAAAAAAAAACATAATACCTACCCGAAACTGTCAAAATTTTCGGGTTTGTGAACAGCGTTTAGAGGACTCCTTCGATAAGGTATTTGGACGTTCGATTCGGCTCGGAAGCGTATCGAATGGTTGCGGATAGAATGCTGGACATATCCTAATATTAAGACCATTATTGTATCTACCAGGTTTTAACGGAAATAAAAATATAATATTCTATTCAAAGAATTCTTTGCAATTTTGCTTACATTGTTTCTTTAATAATTTCTTTAATTTTTTTTTACATTTTTGCTCTCTACACGCGTTTTTGTACGACACCTGGCAAGCTTTGCGGCATTGTTTTGCTTGTGCCTTCTGGCACGACTTCCAACGATTTTTCCTTAAAGGTTCTAAATATTTTTTTTCGAAGTCCTTCAATTTGTATTTTAGATAATCATCCTCATGGTAGTAATTAGATTCGCTGTCTGTGTCTGATTCCGTATCGGAATCGGGATATTCGGCAGAATTAACTTCACCTGATGAGTCTTCGTCATTATCTTCGGGTTTCACACTTTCTATCCATGGCAACATTATTTGAGGGTTTTCTATCCATGGCAACATTGGCGCTTCATATTTCATAGATGGATTTGTCTCTTCCGATTCCTCAATGTCCTGTAATCATAATATTAAAAAGGTAGGTGTACTGTAGGCCGTGGGTTCGAACCCAAGCAGGCGCTTTACTTTGTGTAAATATTTTCATCACCAATTCTCTCAAAACGGTGAAGGAAAACATCGTGAGGAAACCGGCATGTATTAGAACCAAAAAAAAATTCGAAGACATGTGACATCTACCAACCCGCATTGGGCCCGCGTGGTAGATTACAGCCCACTCCCTCTCACAGAGACGAGGCCTGTGTCCCAGCAGTGAGAACATTAATATGCTGATTATGATAGGTACTGTAAATTGATTTCGTTTATATAGTCCGTACATTTACGTATCACCAATTACCACATGTTTTTCTACATTATTATAAAGTCGGCATCGCATTAAGGGTGTCTACACACCAAAGCGACCCTTTTTAAGCAAAAGTTGTCCGACTTGCAACGTTCCGAAGCTCCGGGCTAAGCCACTGGTACCGCACCGCACCACTGGCTTCGGTATGTATGTAGACACTTAAAAAAATACTAAAAACAATGCATGTGTCAGCAACTGCTGCAGCACCATTTATTGGAGTCCAGTTCCAATCATTGGGCTGAATGAGATGTAGTATATGATGATGATGAATTAATGATATAGACACAGGTAGTAAATGAAGAAAACTAAATTAGGCCTTACTTCAACGATAACCAGGGCCATTACTTTTGCCGGGTTCTCTTCAAAATTATTCTCGGGGACGGTGACAACATCATCGCCAACTCGCAAGGCCTGTTTCGCTCCATTTACCGCCTGGAATTTAAATAATTTATCGTTATCATCGCCTCTTAAGTATTTGTCTACTACTGGATAATCGCACGCCATGCCGGCGTCCTGCACCCTAGTTGCGTAACACACTTTCAATCACAATCGGAATGATTTTGAAGGATATTGCTAATCCATTGCTTCATGTTTGTGTTCGAAAAATGTATGTCTGTTGTCGCGGCACGTAGCCGCGCAATGAGAGTTGGGCTAACCACCGGCAACTTGTGTACCTGATGCCGATGGGACACAATTTTTTTTTCACTTCTCTTGCTCAAAAAATCCGTCATTGTAGCGTACCAGAGCGAAGATAAAATAGCATTTCATCCTCTAGGGGCTAAAGTATTTTTTTTTTAATTTTTGTCTGTTTCCAACGAGCCTACCACCCAAAGACGAAAAAGTCTTTGTTCTTAGGTAGGATTGGTAGGATAGGTAGGATAGGTAGGATAGGTAGGATAGGTAGGATAGGTAGGATATGTAGGATAGGTAGGATAGGTAGGATAGGTAAGATAGATGAGATAGGTGAGATAGGTGAGATAGGTGAGATAGGTGAGATAGGTGAGATAGGTGAGATAGGTGAGATAGGTGAGATAGGTGAAATAGGTGAGATAGGTGAAATAGGTGAAATAGGTGAAATAGGTGAAATAGGTAAGATAGGTAAGATAGGTAAGATAGGTAAGATAGGTAAGATAGGTAAGATAGGTAAGATAGGTAAGATAGGTAAGATAGGTAAGATAGGTAAGATAGGTAAGATAGGTAAGATAGGTAAGATAGGTAAGATAGGTAAGATAGGTAAGATAGGTAAGATAGGTAAGATAGGTAAGATAGGTAAGATAGGTAAGATAGGTAAGATAGGTAAGATAGGTAAGATAGGTAAGATAGGTAAGATAGGTAAGATAGGTAAGATAGGTAAGATAGGTAAGATAGGTAAGATAGGTAAGATAGGTAAGATAGGTAAGATAGGTAAGATAGGTAAGATAGGTAAGATAGGTAAGATAGGTAAGATAGGTAAGATAGGTAAGATAGGTAAGATAGGTAAGATAGGTAAGATAGGTAAGATAGATATATTTATGATTTTTCTCCAATTATTATAAATTGCATTGGTGACCTTAATATAATTTACAACAGTGAAAATGTCATCATCTAGTGAGAATCGAGACCCTAATTTGCAGATGGAAGAGAAAGGAAAATAAATAATTTTTAATAAATAATTATTATTTTAATTACTATTTTATTTTCTCGCAATCGTAGTGAAAAGTAGAGTGTAACACACGGCGCTAAAAGCCCATTATACCTCGGTTTCTGTTTACTCCCTCGCTAAAGCTCGGGAGTAAAACTACCTCGTTATAATGGGTCATTTTAGCTCCTTGTATAACAATCTACTATATATTTATATTTTTTTTAAATATAATAATGGAATTATGTATGTAAATGTAATAAAGCAAATAAATTGTACTTACACCATAAAACAATAACATAACAGCAAATCTATGAAAATCCATTGCAGTGACTAAAAGAACGAAAATCCTCCAATCTATGCAGACGCTATCACGTTTTCAATTAATTTTTAGATTGCCATTGTAGAATTATTGTTTGGTTTTATTGTAGTTTGCTTACATAATCCTAAAATTATCTCCATTGGCTTTTTAGTCTTCGTCGAGTAGGACTCACCGCTTACCTAGTCTCGTTTTCCTCCGTCAGATTCGAGTTCGAGAGTCATGGTCTACCCATGTGCCAAATTTCATCCAAATCTGTTCAGCCGTTTAAGCGTGAAAGCTTAATAAATAAATAAACTCACTTTTGCATTTATAATATTAGTTAGTATAGTTAGGATACTTTTTAATTGATGACTTATTCCTAACTTAATCAGGTATAAGATATATCTATTCTTCATGAGCAGCTCTGTCCCTATCAAATTCAAAATTCCTCGTGCAACTCTTGCGGCATTCCCTTTTAAGTGCTTTCTTGGCTCTTCTAGAACATTTACGTTTCCTACAAACAGATTTGTAAGCCCTTTGACATGCTTTCATGCACAATTTACTCGCTTTCCGTACACAGCTTTTATTCCAGCGTCTAGTTTCAAATTGTTTTCTTGCTTCTATATTATCGTAATTATGAAAATGTTCTATAGAGTCGCCAGGAGGAAAGTCGTCAAGGTAGTCTGTGATGTCTCCCGAAGTGGCTTCATCTGTAGAAAATTCCTGGCGACTGTCTCCGGTGGCTATACCAGAACTGACATACATATGTTTTGCTTCTATCGCGGCCTGAAAACCAAGTAGGATAACCAATAAGTTTTAATATAAAACATGACATTCATTATGTTGAACTTGGGTAGGTAGTAAAGAGTGGAAAACGCCTTTGCATATTTACATGTTGCAGTAGATGGTTATATCTAGGGATATAGCTATTACCGCAATATAGTTAAATGAAACCGGATCATAAATTCAAATTCAAAAGTCATTTATTCAAACTAGACTGAGAATCAGCACTTTTTGAACGTCAAAATTACATAAGACAGTCTCCCAAAACGCCCACCCTTTATCACTTCCTAGTGCTTTAGCTGGGAAGAAGAATAACATAACTACCTTACTAAAAATACAACTATGATACGAGCACAATAGATACTAATATAACTATTAGGGCACGCCCACCAAATAGGTAAGTAAGATTGGGTTAGTAGAACTATGACCTGCTACGTCGAAATAGGTCGTAGTAACAAAATTAGCTATATTCCTAGGGATATAAGTATATTACGGCTATAACCATCTTACTGCGACATACACAAAGAAGAAGCTTGGTAGGAGGTAACTACTGGAAAACCTTGGTGACCTGGTTAACCTGGGTGAAATCGCAGGGATATCACATATATCTTAAAAATGTAATAAGTGGCTTACTTACAAAAATATTCAGCATCACAATCGCTACCCTAAAATTCATGTTCCATGTGCATAGGCGACTAGGTCGTCGTAAAATAAAGAAATAAACATTTATAATTATATTTCACGCGTATTTTTTATGTTTTTATTTTATTTTATTGTCCTAAATCAAATAAATTCATGATAGCCAGCCTCCTGCCGCAGATCATCACAACGTATACGCAAAGGAGATTGTGTTTGATAGCATTTCATTTTGTATACCTAAATGCAACTCAAAAGATTCCCGAATATTCGTGTGTTATTCTGGCACCAATACTCCTTAAACTGGAAGACGGAAAAGACTTTACCGAACCAACTCTTGCGCACAAATAACTACTACTTCACACTGCTGGGCTTACGATTAAAAGGACGAAATAGGTGATATCAAATAAAATTCCAAGATAAACCTTTATTTACTCAATCTAGACTTCAAAGCGTACGATGAATCTGTTTGCCACTTATGTTGCAGAATGTCAAGTATCACAAACTTCAGAATTGAACACTTTTTTACAATTGACGCCGCACTTTGTTCTAAGAGTCTTCTTAGCTCTAAGAGAACAGCTACGTCGGGCACAAACATGTGTATGGGCTCTGTTGCAAGCTTTGGAACATTTACCGGTCTCTTTATTATTCTCTTTGATACATTCAGTTCGTAGTATTTTAGATCTTAGTGTGTCTTTATGTTCTTTACGACCTCGCATAGCTGGTGGTTCAATTATGTCTTTCAACTCTTCAGATATATTGATATCGGGATCATTATCAATTCGTGCTTCTTCATCATCTCCACCTTCATCGTCACCCTCTCCCGACTTGCCAGGTACGTCTATATTTCTTCTTGTTGAAGGATCAGTCTGAAAAGGCATTATTTCTTAAAAAAACTTAAAAATAATTATACGACTCCTGTTGACAGTTCTTGTAAGTGTAAAATTGGTCTGTGCTTGTCCTGTTGAGTTACTTGAATATTTTTTTTTTGTTTTTTTTTTTTTTTTTTTTTATTTATTTATGTCTGTGCGCCTCTAATCAAATTGTTATGTCCATACTTTCTTACTCGGTCTGTCTGTTACGTTTACGACAATGACCGAACGGATTTGGATGAAATTTGACACATGGATAAATCATGATCTAGGTTATGACATAGGATATACTTTTTATACCGGTAGTACGGAGTACGTTCCCGTGGGATAATTTCCGACCTCCACGCGGGCAAAGCCGCGGGCAAACACTAACTAATAAGCCTGTATTGTCCCACTGCAGGGCAAAGGCCTCCCTCTCCCTCTTCCACTAGTTAATAAAAATAGGAGGTATTACTGTGTAGCGATATCTGTTCCGCCACATAGGTACGAACTATTCTAAACATTATGACGTTACAAAAATCGTACATCACAGAAGCAAAAGTTTAAAATAATAAAATATAAAGTTAGAAAATAAAATAAAATAGCAAAGAAAAATTTTATTCACAGATTGATTGACTACAGTTAGTCAGTTTCACCGGAAAAAAGACTAACAATATTCAGGAACAAAAATTTCTTTACAACTTATATCGCACTCTTTTAAAAGCTCCCTCCGCGATCTGACGGAACAAGCAAACCGACTACAAACGTCTTGATGTGTCGTGTGGCATGCTTGAGTGCATTTGACTACTTTGAAATCGATTTCGCTAATACATTTAGCTTTAAGTTCCTTCTTTACTGTGTCTTTTTCGTCACGTTCACGCAATGCTGTATGTTTGTTGTCTTTCCTTTTTGACTTTTTTCGCTTAGTTCTAGATTTATCTTTGGAGTGATGTTTTTTGTGATATTTGTCGTGAGTTCGTAGCTCTATGTCTTCAATGTCGTCATCGTCTTCACTTTCATTTTCAATGCCTGCTGAGTTGCCAGATAGGTCTATATTTCTTCTTGATAATGTTTCATTACCCTGAAATGTATAATTTACTATAATTAGTGTGCAAGTCTGCACTAAACCTTTTTTATATTTTTACATTTTTGTCTATGTTTTTGATACCTATTGTCTATTATTTTGATTGATAAAAATATACCTTTTGTTTTTACTACCAGAACCAGCGCCTTTTATATTTCGGTAGTTAATATTGGTCCTATCATCGGAAAAATGGTAGAAACACGTTCTAAACGTGCAAAGGTGGATGCGCTGTGTGCAGGAGACGGCACCCAAGTTGCGGAGAGGGAGACTGCCCCGCCCGCGCAGCAGAGCGCGGACCTGCCCCCTCACGCCGCGGCTCCGGCGCCTTCCCGCCCGGCCAGTGCCGCTACCTCGCGCTCATCCGCCACCATCGTGGCGCGTCAGCTCGCGGCACAGGCGCAGCACGCGCGCCACCTGGCTGATTTGGAAGCTGAATTGGAGCGCCAAGCTTCGGAGCGGGAGCGCCAAGCTTCGGAGCGGGAGCGCCAAGCTTTGAAGCGAGAGCGACAGGTCGCTAAGCTCCAATTACAAGCTGAGCTCGCCGCCATAGAGGCGGACGCCAGCCAGCACGGCAGCCACGGCATGCGTAGCCGTGCTAGTGTTCAAGATTGGGTAACAAATGTAGTGCCTAATCCCGAAGAGCGAGAATTTTTAAGTGCCAACCCACATTTCAGGTACGGTGATTCAGGAGCCCAGTGTGAGACACCGGGCATGAGAGTGTCGCACGGCCAAGATGCTGTGGCGACTACGCATGCTCTCAACCAAGATCGTGTCGAAGACGGAGGAGTGACGCGCTTAATCAACTCGCTCGGAACATTATTAAACAGAGTTAACAAGCAAACTGCTACGAAGACAGACTTGCCTACGTTCGACGGCAAGTCCTATTTAGATTGGCTAGCTTTAAAACGTGCGTACGAAAATACATCTCAAAGTTTTTCGGCAACTGATAATTTAGCGAGGCTGTCGTGCGCCCTGCGCGGAGCGGCGCGCGACGCAGTAGCGGGCCTGCTGGCAGCGGCGCGCGCCCCCGGTGTGGTGCTAGCTGCACTCGACGCGCGCTATGGTCGCCCCGAGCTCGTAGTGATGCATGAAGTGTCTGTGATACGTGCGCTGCCTAAGGTAAGCTACGATAGTAAAGACCTCGTAATTTTTGCCAGCCGTGTACGAAACTGTGTGGAAGTAATCCGCCTGTTAAATCAGCCGGACTACTTACGCTCACCAGAGCTGTTTCAGGCACTGTGGAGCAAGCTGCCACCGCTGTTACGACCGCGGTGGCTGGATTACGCTCATTCGTGCGATGGCAGCTTGTCCAAAATAGAAATGTTTGCCGATTTCCTTTCCCGTGAGGCAAACTTACAGTGTAGGTTCGGTGGCATTACTGACTGCACCATGCCTGCTATATCACGTCCTAACATGGATATTAGAGGCCTTAGGGATAGGGTGAACGTTGTAGCTGAAATTGATCATCAAAATCGTAACGTTTCGTCAGAAACGTTATCAACTACAAATAATTCAACAAATAATATTTGTCAATTGTGTCAACAAAAACATGAGTTGACGTCTTGTGATAGGTTTGTCAAAATGACAGTAAATAATCGTTGGCGATTTATTAAAAAACATAAAATTTGCCATAGATGTCTAAAAAAGGGTTGGCACAAAAATAAAACTTCTTGCATTAAAAAAATATGTACCGTAGAAGGTTGTGACATGCGTCACCATGCGTTGTTGCACGGGTCGAAACTCGAGCGTGCTGTCACCGCGCACGTCGACGTGGAAGACGACGCTGAACCCGAACCATCGACATCCAGCGCGGCCCCCTCGTCGTTCAGCACGCCGTCGCCGTGCAGGGCGCCCGCTGCCTGCGACGAGACCGCTGTACCACCACCTGATGACTCGGGTCACGAAGTCTTGGCTCATGCATCCTCCTCATCAGCCACGGAATCTTTTGTTCGGCCATTGTTGAAAATAGTTCGCGTGATCGTGTCGGGACCTTCTGGTAGCGTTGATACCTATGCTTTGCTGGACGACGGTTCCACAGGCACATTCATCGATTCTAAGCTAGCAGCTCAAATTGGTTGCAAGGGCCAAGAGAAACGTATTCATTTGGACTGTGTAGGTGGTCTAGGAATGGACGTGAACATTCAGTACGTCGATTTCAACATAAAAGGCCGTCATTCAAACGAAATTCACTGCGTTAAGCGAGCCAGGTCGATGAGCGGTTTGAGTGCTGCGCGACAGTCTGCGCATCTTGAGAGCGTGCGTAAGTATCCATACCTGGTAGACATTGCTAATGAATTTTGCTATGAAGACGTTAAGCCTATGCTGATTATAGGTATCGACAACTGGCACTTATCTCTCGCGAAAGCTACGCGCAAGGGAACCAAAACACAACCCGTAGCTATTTTAACTGCTTTAGGCTGGGTTTTGTACGGTTTCGGTTGTAGCAAAACTAAACTGGTCGACGTTGTCAACCACGCCGCTGTTAGCGAACCTGATATAGCGAACGATCAGTTGATTCTGGAAGGTCTTATTAGGGAGCAGTTTAAAATTGATTCAATCGGCATCTCTAAACAGGAAGCTCGTAGTGCAGACGACGAACGCGCCGTGCAAGTTCTCGAGCACACCGCGCGCCGCCTGCCCGGTGGCCGCTTTGAAGTAGGCTTGTTGTGGAAGGCTGATAAACTAGATATTCCCGATAGTTACAAGTTAGCTGTGTCTAGGTTCCTTAGTTTAGAAAAAAAAATGGTGAAAGATCCTGCCTATGCTGAACGCTACCGTCGGAATATCCATGATATGCTCTCAAAGGGATATGCTGAACCGTGTTCAGCTAGTCCTCCTGACTTGGAGTCTCCGTTGTGGTACCTCCCTCACTTTGGCGTAATTAACGTAAATAAGCCCAACAAGTTGAGAACGGTACACGACGCAGCCGCCAAGTCCCACGGCGTGTCATTAAATTCGATGTTATTAACTGGTCCAGACCTTTTGCAACCCTTACTAAGTATTCTGATGCGTTTCCGTGAGGGTAAAGTCGCTCTGACAGCCGACATTCGTGAAATGTTCCCTCAGATTAAAGTTATTGAAAAAGATAGGGATGCTCAAAGATTTATATGGCGCGACGGCCCGAATGAGCCTATACGTACATACCGCATGTCATCCATGATTTTTGGCGCTGCATCCAGCCCCTTTACTGCAATCTATATAAAAAACAAGAATGCATTAGAGTGGCAGGATGCATACCCTGATGCAGCTCGAGTAATCATACACGATCACTACATGGATGACTGCATCACTAGTTTAGACAACGTTTACGAAGCGGCCAAACTGGCTGCCGATATCTATAACGTACATTCTCGTGCTGGCTTTGAGATGCGAGGCTGGACGTCAAATGATCTTATGGCGCTCTCGTTGCTACCCAAAGAATCCTTACTAGAGACGCCCGTTGTTAAAGATATAGATTTAGGCTACTTGGCTACGCATGTGCGCACGCTTGGCCTTATCTGGCAACCCGCCCGTGACGTGATTGGTTTTAACACAGGAGTCCATAAGGGTGTGTTGCCACAGAAGCTCACCAAGCGAGAGGTCTTAGCCCACGTGATGCGAGTCTATGATCCTCTTGGAATCATTGCGCCAATTGTCGTTCGAGGCCGCATCATGTTTCAAGATGCTTGGCGTAAAGGCTTGGAATGGGATGAGAAGCTCTCTCAAGGTGATAGCGCTGCGTGGAAATCGTGGTTTCAGGATTTATCCTCTGTTTCTAGTTTACGAATTCCACGTCGCTATTATAACTTGAATGATCTCGATCTAGCAGGCTGCGAACTTCATGTCTTTTCGGACGCCAGCGAGTCTGCCTTTGCCGCTGTCGCTTATTGGCGGTTTTTGTACGTTAACGGTGACGTTAGACTCTCCCTTATCTGCAGCAAAGCTCGGGTATCACCCCTTAAGCCTGTTTCAATTCCCCGTTTAGAGCTCCAAGGTGCTCTGATGGCTGCACGTCTTGCTACGTCTGTATGCGAAGCCCACCGACTTAAACCGACGAGACGCGTTTTCTGGTGTGACTCAATGACTACCTTAGGTTGGCTTCGCAGCGACGCTCGGACTCTTAAGCCATTCGTGTCTCATAGAGTAGGTGAGATACTGGAACTCACGGACGTTGGTGAGTGGCGTTGGATTCCGAGTGATTTAAACGTGGCAGATGATGCAACTCGGGTCAAACGATTTAAGTTAACTCCAGAATCTCGTTGGATCTCAGGTCCTACCTTCCTGCTCTCCTCGGACTGGCCCACTGAACCCGTGATCGATGTCAGTGGACTAGGCCGCGAAGAATTCAAACATCACGTTCATCTCATCACTGATACTGACCTGCCCGCACCAATCTCCGCGGATCCACTGCGTTTCAGCTCATGGTTGAGAATGGTGCGAGCAACAGCAAAAGCGCATCAATTTATTTCTTTACTGCGTATGCGTAGTCTACAAAGACGAGGCGTTGATGCCAATTTAACTCGTCTGGAAGGAAGTTTATGTACATTTATTCCCTCTTGCACATCCTCTCCTAATGTCCCCAATAATCTTAATGTATCAGCGAGAATAACAGCAAACGATTTACGCCTGGCCGAAACCCACATCTTACGGCAGTCTCAATTCGATTCCTTTAAAGAAGATTTTTTGCGGATTAAGAACCAACAGCCGTTGCCTCGTAATAGCCGCCTGTTCAAACTGTCGCCATTCATAGATGAAGATAATCAGCTACGAATGTCAAGCCGCATTGTTGCTGCCTCAACCGTCACAGATGATGTTAAGCGTCCGCTCATTTTGGATGGAAAACACCCAGCAGTTCGTCTTTTGATCCAAAGATATCATCAGAAGGCCGCACATTCTCACCTAGATTTGGTAATGAACGAGCTTCACCAACGTTACTGGATTATTGGACTCAGAAACGCTATTCGATTCGTGGCCCATACCTGTCAGCTGTGCAAATTGCGCCGTGCTAGACCGTTCCAACCACCTATGGGAAATCTGCCAGAAGCTCGCCTAGCTCATCATCAAAGGCCTTTCTCTTTCACCGGTCTCGATTATTATGGCCCCATTCACGTCACGGTTGGCAGAAGAAAGCAAAAGCGCTACGTGGCCCTATTTACATGCTTGGTCGTCCGGGCCGTACATCTGGATGTGGTGCACAGCTTATCGACTGACTCGGCCATCATGTGCCTACGCCGCTTTGTCTCGCACCGAGGGACCCCAGTGGAGATTTGGTCCGACAACGGCACTGCCTTTGTTGGAGCCAGCCGAGAACTGCGAGAGTTGTACGGTGATGCGGTTGAAGACTACGCTGCCAGTGAGTTCATAAACTGGCGTTTTATTCCCCCCTCGGCACCATTTATGGGTGGAGCCTGGGAGCGCCTTATCCGAAGTGTCAAAGGAGCGCTGAAAGTGTCACTCCACGAGCGGGCTCCCTCTGATGAGGTACTCAGAACTTTGCTGGCTGAAGCTGAAGCCTTGGTAAATTCGCGGCCACTAACGATGATCTCACTCGAAGCTAATGCAGAAGAAGCACTAACGCCAGCTCACTTTCTCCTAAACGGATCACCAGGGCGTCCCATCCCAGCCACGCTTCAGGAGTCGGACCTCTCGAGCAGAAGTCATTGGCGGAGGGCACTCAGACTAGCCGATCATTTCTGGCAGCGATGGGTTCGAGAATACCTGCCTTCGTTGTCACCCAGAAGGGGTGGAGGCTCCGCGCCCTCAATTACGGAAGGAGATGTGGTCATAATATGCGATTCAAATTTACCGCGTGGTTCATGGCCCAAAGGCCGTGTCGTGAGGTTGTTCCCCGGTAGAGATGGAATAGTGCGGGTGGCCGATGTTGCCACTGTAGCTGGCACGATCAGGAGGCCCCTCCGAAAGCTGATTAAGCTGCCCATTTCTTAATTAAAAAAGGGGAGAATGTGCAAGTCTGCACTAAACCTTTTTTATATTTTTACATTTTTGTCTATGTTTTTGATACCTATTGTCTATTATTTTGATTGATAAAAATATACCTTTTGTTTTTACTACCAGAACCAGCGCCTTTTATATTTCGGTAGTTAATAATTAGTATATTGGAGTTTGTATCATAGTGGTTTCTGCTTACTATGATTGATTGTTTACGGTTTTACTCACTTGTTAGTTTCGGGATTGCCTAAATAGCTTCATGAGTTCATCACGCCGTGAGGTCATTAGCTATGTTGGCTCTGTCATTTTACTAATTCATTCTGTCATCTCCCTCATCTATAACCGCTTTCTTCCTATGGAGCTCTTGTATGTATGGAATTTACTAACACGTCTCATTGGCCATCGTATAAGTTGCCGAAGTAACCATCATGGTTTTGATATAATATGTAGGTACGTCTACTTGCAGGAACAACTTACATTTACGCAGACCAGCTTCCGAAACCAGTCGAGCAATCCCGAAACGTACACGAGAGTAGTACATAAAACACCAAAAAATTTTGGAGGCAGTCCAAAATAGATTTAATTTTTTTATTAGCAACGTGTCTTTATTAGCTGCTGTCTGCAAATTCTTCTGTTTACAATCATTTAGCCTTTCAAAAACGTTTCTTTTGCACCTCTACGTCCTCTAAAGAAAATTAAATTCCACGTTCATGTTTCTATCCTCATAAACAAAGCCCATAAGTTTTAAGCTGCGCTTTAACTATCACATAAATGTTATTTGTATTATCTTTTCTACAACTATTCCTAGAAAGTTGAAACTATCTAACTGTGATGTGCTACCACCTTTAGGAGCAGTATTATTTTAAAATCACTTTACAGTAGGAAAGAGATAGAGGTATATGCCCTGCATAGCTGCATCTCTTTTTCAGACCCCTGTCACAATCATATACAAATAGACCTTGTCGTTTTCGAATTCAGATTCATTTAGCAGGTGCAATGTCAGTTGTTATGACATGCAAGTGATATTAAACCTTAGGGTTGGCAATTACGAATAATCTTACTTCCAAAGTGACTAGTCCAAGTAGGTCAAATAATATTTCATCGTCATTTTCCGTAGGCTGTTTGTCTTCAGCCAGTCGACTCTCTCCTTCATCACGCAGTACTTGGTATTTCTTGACGATGTTCTTCGCATCAACGGCACCCTGGAAATGTATAACATTTAATAATATCACGCCTTTTTTTCCCGAAGGGTTGGGTAGAGGTGTACATATATATATACACCGTGAAATTTGAATCACAGTTTTGCTAGAACAAACGTTGTTCAGACCATGGTCTACTACCATTCTATACCATCCAAAATGTTATTAAAACAAACTAAACTAGGCGCCCTCAAATAAGTCTTATGTTGCTCACACGTGTTCAAACATTAACCGTAACATCAAAGGACTCATCGCGGTAGCAATATGGCATTCAAAAGAGTTATGAGGAGTCCATGTGGACTACAAGGATGTCCGGCCAATGCGGGCCGAAATGTGGGATGTAGCAGGTGAGAAATCTCACATGCTCCATCCCACAAGGAAGCGTTCTGGGCTGCATATTATTCCTAATATACATTAACGACCTCCCAAAAATGCTAAATAAACAAACTACACTACCAGTACTATTCGCCGATGATATCTCCATACTTGTGAAATGTGACAAAAATTGTGACCCAAATGCAATCTTACAAAATACTCTCCAGACGGTAACACTTTGGCTACAAGATCACAATTTAGAAATTAACTTTAATAAAACCAAAATGATACAATTTAGGTCGTACAAAGCCCCCCCTTTAAGTACAAATGTTATTTTTAACGACACCCCTATAGAATTAGTAACTACATTTAACTTACTCGGTATAAACATAGACACACATCTCAATTGGAAAAAGCACATAGAAACAGTGAAATCTAAATTATCTAAATTTACATACGCCTTGTTTCAACTTAAGCACAGCACAAATACAGAAACAGCACTATCGGCATACTAAGCCTACGCAAACTCGTGGCTAAGCTATGGGGTGATGTTATGGGGGAACAGCGTCAATGCAAGCGATGTATTTATAATTCAAAAAAAATGTGTCAGAATACTGGCTCATATTGACAATACCCAAAGCTGTAAGCCATATTTTGTTAAATTAAAACTCCTGACTTTGCCTTCTATATATATACATGACCTGTGTATATTTGTATTTAAAAATAGCAACATTTTTCCTAAAACAAAAGACATTCATAGCTTAAACACACGCTTTAAAAATAGATTATATCTCCCACCCTCTCGGATCAAAATGCTTTACCATAGCCCATACTACATGGCAGTAAAAATCTTCAACAAATTACCGGAACAAATCAAAGAAGAACCCAAATTCAATAACTTTAACAGGAAATTAAAAGAATATCTTACACAAAAATGCTTTTACTCGGTCGCAGAATACTTAGAATAAAATAGTTAGTAAATATGATAGATAAATGCTTTTAATAAAATATAAAACAATATAATAAAATGTGAATATAATAAAAAAATAAATAATTAAATACAACAGCTAATACAAATTAATGAAATATAATAATAAATACAAATTAATAAAATAAAATAATAAATACAAATTAATAAAATATAACTAATATACATAAATAAAATCATTTAATAACCCCAATATATTTATTAAAATTACTACATGAACGTAATACTAAATATCTTTAATAAATAAATATATTTATAATAATATTGAACTTACAGATAGTAATTTTATTATATTTGTTTAAAAACTAACACTGGATGCTTGTTTTTGTCCAAATTTATTATATTATAATGTTGCCGTACCCTAACCGGGTTTCATGTTGGAACCTACCATTACTTGTACCAGCAAAAATTTACACATGAATGCAATAAAGAGTTTGAGTTTGAGTTTGAAAAAAAAAAAAAAAATGCAAATAAATAAATCAGTCTTTTTTGTGGTTTTTTCAAATACCATTGACGTTTTTTTTTTTCAATGTTATAGAATGGTAGTAGACCATGGTCTAAACAACGTTTGTTCTAGCAAAACTGTGATTCAAATTTCACGGTGTATAGTACACCCACATTTCGCCAGTTATGTTTAAGTCCCATGTAATAGGGGCCTGTTGCCATCAATTGGGCAAAAATCCAGACTCCGGGCTACTGAGATATATGTATGATAAATGGAAAGCTTAGTTTACTTTGTGAGATTCTGAGCATTCCTACAAAGATGGAAAATTTCTCTCATATTTTGTTGAGTGTAAATTTTTTGTGTTGTTACTCACATCCGATTAGATTTTGTTGACTCCGTATCAAAGTTGCGACAAACAAAGGTGCGACAAATGCAAGGGCGACAGTACGATAGGTCGACCATCAGCGGTGCGACAGAACATCAGCTCGACGAACGTTAGTGCGACAGATTGTTTTCGCGACAAACGATGGCACGACGAAACTTTTGATCGACGAACGTTAGTGCGACTGATTGTTGTCACGACCATCGATGGGGCGACGAAACTTTTGATCGACAAACGATAGCGCGACACAATGTTCGCTCGACAAACGGGTCGGTTTGGGTTATTTTAATAAAACCACGCAGTGAGAAAATAAAAGCACGGTAAAGCAGAGAGGAAAGATTTGACACAATAGTCATTTGACATTGACAATAAAGAATATTGCCAATAAAAACATTTATAAAAAAAAAAAATCTTATCTGCTATTACAACAAAATATTATAGAAATGTTTGTCGTGCTTTAGTTTGTCGAGCGAACATTGTGTCGCGCTATCGTTTGTCGATCAAAAGTTTCGTCGCCCCATCGATGGTCGTGACAACAATCAGTCGCACTAACGTTCGTCAATCAAAAGTTTCGTCGTGCCATCGTTTGTCGCGAAAACAATCTGTCGCACTAACGTTCGTCGAGCTGATGTTCTGTCGCACCGCTGATGGTCGACCTATCGTACTGTCGCCCTTGCATTTGTCGCACCTTTGTTTGTCGCAACTTTGATACGGAGTCGATTTTGTTGTACCTACCTAATTATGAAGACGAAAATGATTACCAATTGCCGAATTTTTCGTGTCAAATGTGTGGTCATAATGATTATGTCAGTGACCTTGAGTGGTTAGCTTGCGGATTCTGTACTAAGCTCACGCAACGCGTCGTACTTCCAGCCAGGAATAGGACTCGCTCATTAAGGACCGCTGTCCCCAATTTGGTGAAGATTTCAGAATTATACGCTTGATAAATGCATGATTCTCAGTTTTTTATCCGCGTTAGACTTTGCAAATTAATTTAACTATGTCATGTAAACAAAATCTAAAATATTCGTATAATAAGTTATTAAGAAAATGCTCTTACATAAGTCATAACATATTTGTTAGGGTTCCGTAGCCAAATGGCAAAAAACGGAATCCTATAAGGGTTCCGTTTTTCATCCGTTTCGTCATGTCTGTCTGTCTGTCCGTCCGTATGTCACAGCCACTTATTTCCGAAACTATAAGAACTATACTGTTGAAACATGGTAAGTAGATGTATTCTGTGAACCGCATTAAGATTTTCGCACAAAGTTAGAAAAAACAAAAAGTTTTGGGGGTTCCCCATAAGTAGGTACTTCGAACTGAAACTCAATTTTTTTTTTCATCAAACCCATACGTGTGGTATATCTATGGATAGGTGTTCTAAAATGATATTGAGGTTTCTAATATCATTTTTCTCTAAATGAACAGTTTGCGCGAGAGACACTTCCAAAGTGGTAAAACTTTTTTCCGAAACTATAAGAACTATACTGTTGAAACTTGGTAAGTAGATGTATTCTGTGAACCACAATAAGATGTTCACACAAAAATAGAAAATAACAATAAATTTTGGGGGTTCCCCATACTTCGAACTGAAACTCAAATTTTTTTTTCATCAGACCTGTACTTGTGAGGTATCTATGGTGTTCAAAAATGATATTGACGTTTTTAATATCATTTTTCTCTAAACTGAATAGTTTGCGCGAGAGACACTTAAATTCCAAAGTGGTAAAAAGTGTCCCCCCCCCCCCTGTAACTTCTAAAATAAGAGAATGAAAAAAAAAAAAAAATTATGGACATTACCATGTAAACTGCCACCGAAAATTGGTTTGAACGAGATTTAGAAAGTAGTTTTTTTTTAATACGTCATAAATCGTAAACCGCAATTTACCTTTAACGAACTACAAGAACTTTTATATTATGTTTATTATGCTTCAGTATAAAATAATAAAAAATCGGTTATCGTCGCCTTAAGGGTGTGGTATAGATTATCAAATTGAACAACTTTCTCCATAGGACTAACATTGCAATCGCGAACAAGTATCAGCTGTCCCATCATCATCAGCCTATAAGCAGTCTACTGCTGGACATAGGCCTCTCCCAATGCACGCCATCCAGCTCGATTCTCAGCAACTCTCATCCAGCCGCTACCAGTCACCCTGCGATGATCGTCGGTAGACCTAGCCTGAGGGTCTACTGATCTACTCGATCGAAAAGTATGGCAGAGTTGATTAGCTGTTTCTGAAGTGAAAACTTCTTTAGTGGCGTTTTTGGTATGAGTAAAAAATGTTAAACTCGCGTCAGGACACGTGACCTGAGGGCTTAGTGCGAGTTTCATTTTACCATCTCGATCAAACGCATCGACCGCGTTTGGAGTTCCGATTGGCAGCCGGCCGGCCTTCACCGGTGAAGGGCCAATCGGAACGCCAAACGCGCTCGATGCGTTTGATCGAGAAGGTTAAATGAAACTCGCACTAGGCCCTCTGATCGAAAATTCGTAAGACGGAGGGAGAGTAGAAATACACAACGTTAATGTTCAAGTTTTTGTTGACAGCGAATTTTTTTTAATGGAGCTATAGCTTACGTTCATGTACTGACAGCAAGCCACATAAATTCCTGACATTTTCGTTAGATGGCGTTACTTAGTTTTCACTTCAATCGGCAGTCCCGGACTGCCCCGTTTTTTTTTTTAAAGTATTTGTGAGTTGGTGACCTTGTAAGGTTTGGAAACCCTCAAGCTAGCTGGCTAGGTGCAGCGACAATCTGGACAGGTTGCAGCTGGAAGAGAGAAGCCGGGAGTCGAGCTAAATGGCGGGTGATTGAAGAAGGCTCTGAAGGTTCTGAAGTGGCGACCGCGTACCGGAAGACGTAGCGTTGAAAGGCTTCCCACAAGGTGGACCGATGACCTTGTGAAGGCCGCAGGAATCCGCTGGATGCGGGAAGCACAGAACCGGTTGAAGTGGCGGTAAAATAAGATACATTACCTAATCATGGTCCAGCTAATCATGGTGAGCAGTTATAATGTTCTTTAGGATATAGTGTTTTGCGATTGATAGCATATAAAAATATACAACGCCTAAAAGCAATTTCAGCCGATACAGAATGTATCAGAAATGTGTGCTTTTATTTAAAGGTGTGGTACAAACCATCAAACTGAAGAACTTTCTCTATGGGACCAACATCGTAATCGCAAAAAAAATATCAGCTGTACCTACCATACAATTGGGTCGAAGTATTGAAGTTTTGTGTGGGACGGCAAATAATTTTAGATGATCTGTACCATAAAACGCCTGATACACGATCGCCAACCAAAGAGGTGACGTTGGTGGTTTACAGCCGTGTATATGATGGTCTACGACCAAACAT
This sequence comes from Conistra vaccinii, assembly GCA_948150665.1. Taxonomy (NCBI): domain Eukaryota; kingdom Metazoa; phylum Arthropoda; class Insecta; order Lepidoptera; family Noctuidae; genus Conistra; species Conistra vaccinii. The sequence continues at coordinate 13,267,139 of OX411341.1, read as the reverse complement.
TGAAACAACTTTGCCGGTCGCCAACCAAGGTCACCCCTGTCGGGGACGCAGTTGACAACCGTGTAGCAGGCACTTTTCTGATTCGCGCTGTATACCTAAGCTGAAATTGCTTCTTTGAATTTTTTTTATTTTATTATACACGCTGTATAATTATAGAAAATTGTTTTCAAGTCATTCGAGGTAAAAACATATTTGCGGAAACCAATTTAATTTAAAATAATTTTTATTCCGTTATTTGAATTGTATGATGACTGCGCGCAGTACGTGGTATTTCCTTGCACAACTTGTTCGTATAGTAATAAATTTATAATGCTACGGCTACACTGTCACGTTATCGCGAACTTTACTTCGTGCGCACTCTGTTGCTCAGCGAGACGTCGAGCGGTGTGTGAGGGAGAGCGCGCGAAGTAAAGTTCGCGATAACGTGACAGTGTAGCCGTAGCATAAGTGTTTGGATGTTTCATCATTTCAATTTCACAGTTTTACCCCGCGTCCTATTCGTCCGACCTTTTTGTTCGGTGAACCTGAACGCTTCCGTCGTCGCGTCGAGTCACCGACACAGGGCGCATTCGTTCTGAACAAAAAGTGACAAATGCACGCGACCGATCGCATATTCGCACAACGATCGCTTTTAAATAGGACGCGGCCTTAATATGAGTTGACGAAGCTATTCCCTTTCAATGTGTTCGATATGTAATGGTTTTTGAATATTATTTAGAAGAAGGTAGGTAGGTAGTAAATACTTTAAAAAGAACTTCTGCTTGAATAGTTACAGGAAGAACTACTTACTGCTGAGGACGAACCTATATCAATCGATACTGAAGAAGTCCTTTTTGCGTCTGTATCCTGGCTACGTTTCGGCGACCTCTTCGGGGAAACCGAAGGTTTTGTCTGTGCGATTATGGATGGAAGTTATCATGACGAATACTTATCGGAAATACAAATACAATGTCAACTGTTAAGGACGGTACGATTGACATCTGTCGGGCGTGCCACCGTTCCCAGTGGCGTATTTTAAGATTCAGCGCCCTGGGCCTGTATGGTTTACCGCCCCTTATGGGGGCGGTAAACCATACGGGCAAATTAACGAAAAAAAGCAAAAACTTTCAATATTATAATATAACCACCGTCGGGTTCCCGAATAACGGTAGGAGGGGTTCACATCGGCGTCGAGGTGACGATGAAATACTTGGGACTCGCCCTCGACAGCCGGTGGAACTTTATGGAGCATTTCTGACTTTTGGCTCCCAGACTGGAGTGGGGCTGCCTTGAAGCGGCTCCTGCCGGTGGGGGTCCTAACGCCTCCTACCGGAGGCTCTACACGCGGGGGTTGTGCGGTCCATGGCCCTTTATGGGGCACCGGTGTTGGCGCGTTCCTTGAAGCGGCGGCCAGACCGCAGGGTCATGGCCATCCGGCTGGTTCGGGGATACTGCACGGTCTCCGGTGTGACGGCGAGCCTCCTTGCCGGATTGCCGCCATGGGATCTGGACGCAAAAGTCCTCTCGCACATATGGGAGTGGCGTAACTCCACTGCCGCGAGAAATCACGGCACAGCAGATGTAGCTCCGGCGGGATCTCATGGCGACATGGAGACTGCGATTGTCGCAACCCAGTGCTGGGCACGCCACAATTGCGGCGATAAGTCCCCTCTTTGAGGAGTGGCTAGAGAGACGCCACGGCGTCCTCCGCTTCCGCCTGAGGCAGGTCCTCACCGGACACGGTTGCTTCGGGAGGTACCGGTTCCGGATAAAGCGGGAGGAAACGCCCGGGTGTCACCATTGTGTGGATCGCCCTGAGGACACGGTGGAGCATACGGTGGAGGTCTGCTTGGCTTGGGCGGATCCTCGCGGAGGCGATCGGCGGCGGTGACCTCTCGCGTCCGGCCCTGGTTCAGGCCATCGTACGGAGCGGGAGGCATAGGCATTGGGAAGCGTGAGGGAGATGCAAATTAGGCGCCCTCGTGCCCCTAGTCACCGCTGGAGATGCCCTGGGCGTCGGGAATCCCAGGCCGATTCCTGGCCACCGTAGGCGCGGACTTGCGGACGGTGAGCAATGCTCGCCGCCGATAAGGACCAGGGCCCGGGTCGACGGTGCGTTTTGTTCCACACGTGCTTCAAAGAAATGTCAGCACATCATCATGTCAGCCAGGGTCGCGGAAAAATCCGAAAGGGATACCGTCGCCACTAGCAACACACAGGCAACTTAAAGAACACGGGTGGGTTTTCGTCAGTAAGTTTGACACGCCCTCCCGCTCCGCCCAGACCGGGAGAAGTTATTCGATAATTTCCCTTCCAAAAAAAAAAAAAGCTTTGCATTGTTACTTGGTGTTTTGGTTGAGTGTTGACGTTAGCGCAATAAAACATTTTGTGTATGTACAAAAGGCAATGTTACTACTCTACTACTGTTACTATAAATCTTTGATGCAAGAGCGATCGAGGCGAGCTTGGTACTACCCTGGCTCGGATAGGTTAGGCTGCTCCGCCCTTCGCAGCCTACCGCCCCGGGCCATGGCCCTTTTGGCCCTAGGGTAAATACGCCACTGACCGTTCCGGTGAATCAATTCAACATATTGTTTCCTGTTGTTCTCACCCTGCTGGCGGAAGCCGAGTACCTGCAGAGACACAATCTAGTGGGTAGGATTATCCACCAGCAACTTGCCTTGCAGTAGGTACAACCTTGTGGAGTTCGAAGTACCATACCATAGTTATTTGCCCGACCCAGTTCTCGGGAATGTTCACGCCGCATTGGGATCTGGGATCGATCGACCATCACTGACCAAAAAGCCTGATATTGTGGTGATTGATCGACGAAGGTGCCGTGCGCCGTGCAATGATTGTTGATATCGCTGTCCCTCATGACGAGAATCTCGTGAAAGCTGAGAAAGATGAAAAAAGTCAAGGATATTGAGTATCCTGACTTACACGAGATTGTGAAAGTCCTGAACTCTGCAATCATTTTATCGATAATCGTTACGGTTAATGACCTAATAATGGAAAGCCTCGACCAACACCTCAGGAGGCTCTCATTGCGCGGCTGGGTCAAGGTCTTTATTCAGAAAGCAGTACTCCTGGACACGGCACGCATATTGAAGAGGTTTCTCTCTCTAGAGCCTTGACCACCGGAAGCTTGGACCCTGTTCATGATGATCATCATCATCATCATCATCATCATCATCATCATCATCATCAGCTTATTAATGTTCCCTCTGCTGGGACACAGGCCTCCTCTCTGTGAGAGGGAGTGGGCCGTAATCTACCACGCGGGCCCAGTGCGGGTTGGTAGACGTCACATGTCTTCGAATTTTTTGGTTCTAAGACATGCCGGTTTCCTCACGATGTTTTCCTTCACCGTTTTGAGAGCAGTGGTGATGAAATTATTTACACAAAGTAAAGCGCCTGCTTGGGTTCGAACCCACGACCTACAACTCGTAAGTCGGGGCCGTTACCACTGGGCCACCACTGCTCTGATGATCATAGGCTACTATTTTTTTTGTTTTTTTTATTTAAAAATGTTTTTATTATACGTATTAAAAGTGAAATAAAGAAAATAATGTAATTGTAGAAATACGAAACACTTTGAAGGTGAATGCCGCTTGTCTATACCCTCTGGTAAGCACTTTCCGGGACACTAAATGCCCACAATACTTTTTATTTGTTCCTCTCAAACAGAGCACCTGCAATCAAATCTCTTCACCACCCTTGGTTGACTGGTAGAGAATGCCTAAAGCATTAAGTCCGCCTTTGTACCTTTTTTGAGTGCGAAAATTAAATAGATAAATAAATAAATGCCCATAGCTGTAATAACAATAAAATTTATATTGTGTCTCGTTCAGTGTCCCAGAAAAGTGTTTAAATATAAGATGGGTCTCCCGGGCTCCCAAATCCTCTTAGCAAGAGTACTCGTGAGGCTTTAGTTGATAGGATTCTGACATAACCCTCTGTTCTTCCCAGATGTATATCTACGATGGACGCTGTCTAGGTATGATGATTTGCCCGCAGAAATATAAGTAAACAAACAAGATGAATCTATTCATCTATGGTACATTTGAATATACGTCAAATTTACTTCAGCTTCAGTGTGTCTTTTTGCCTTTACCTTTTGGGGAATCGATGAAGATCGATTTGAAAAAAAACACTTAATTAAATATTTTATGAAAATATAATTCGTCTATTCAGCAATACACTCTACAATACACTCCATATTGAAGAACACATAAACTTTCAGGCTCATTTCACGCTTAATACAGTAAGTTTAACAATTTTCTCCTTTCCTTTATCAATACTTCGGTAAACACAAAATACAATTAATTTAGAGCTTTTAATTAACTCGTTCCTTAACTAGAATCATCACTGTACGATGAATCACTATTTTCATCACTATTCTCATCACTATCACTATATTTACTAGACGATGATCTAAAAGTTTTCTTACAACTTCGCTTACACTCTTTTTTTAGCGCTTTTTTCGATCTTGATGTACATTTATATCTTCGACAAACGTTTTTGTAAGCGCTGATGCACGATTTACGACATAATTTTAACGCTTTTTTATCCAGACACTTTGTGAAAGGCTTTCTTCCAATATGTTTGCTTTCAGGTTGATCAAATGCTTTTAGAATCAATTTAGGATCATTCTGTTGCTTGACTTGATCTGCTGTTCCGTTTCCCACATTGGTAATAACAACTGAAAATTCTTCGCCACTCTTTTTACCGTTATCAAACATTTTGACGCCGTAATAATCTGTATCTTTTTTTGATACTGCTTTGAGGTTATCCCCATATGGCAAGTCTGTAGCTGTGTTAGACTTATTGGAGGTATCTCTAATATCTTTGTGATCCTCAAAACCAGGATAACTCCCATATGGCATATCTATAACTGTTTTCGGCTTATCTTTGTTAGAGTTCAATCTAACATCTTTGTGATCCTCAAAACCAGGATAAATCGCATATTGCATATCTTTAGTTGTTTCTGGAATTATCGGTTTAGTACCGTAACCATTTTCACTAGCTAGTGTAAGGAATTTATTTTTATCTGTTATCTCAACATTAGTGTATATAAGATCATGGTTATTAACGTTTTTTTTATCGTTATTTACGTTTGGGTTTTTAATACTATGGTTGTTTTCACTTGCCGTATTATTATTCACGGTACCATATTTTATTCTATAGTCATTTGTACGGGTATTGATGTCTATAGCTGTTTTATTTAGGTTTGATCTATTTTCTTTTAATTTAAGATTTTGATTACTCTGAATTTCTATGTTTGGGGTATTGTTATTTATTTTCGGATTATGATGATTACTAATACGAAGGGTTTTGATAGAAACATCACTATTTATGTTAGTATATTGATTTTTATGATTATTTTCGATGTTACTGAATGGAGAACCGTAATAATCTTCATGTTGTTCATCTTTACCTTCTATAGGATTCTTAGTATTTATTCGATTACTAGATAAGATGTCTTTTATTGTAATTACCGTCGTCAGTTTATTATTTTGTTGGTTACTCAGAACTTTTGGGGTATTTTTATTTGTTTTAGGATTCTGATTATAATTAACACGAAGGTTCTTGCTAGAAACATCACTATTTATGTTAGGATCTTGATTTTTATTATTATTTTCGATATTACTGAATGGAGAACCGTAAAAATCTTCATCTTGTTCCCCTTTATCTTCTAAAGGATATTTAGTATTTTGACGATTATTAGGTGACATGTCTTTTATTGTAATTCGTTTAGTAGTCAGTTTATTATTTTGTTGGTTACTCAGAACTTTTACTTTTGGGGTATTTTTATTTGTTTTAGGATTCTGATTATAATTAACACGAAGGTTTTTGATAGAAACGTCACTATTTATGTTAGGATCTTGATTTTTATTATTATTTTCGATATTACTGAATGGAGAACCGTAAACATCTTCATCTTGTTCCCCTTTATCTTCTAAAGGATATTTAGTATTTTGACGATTATTAGGTGACATGTATTTTATTGTAATGCGTTTAGTAGTCAGTTTATTATTTTGTTGGTTACTCAGAACTTTTACTTTTGGGGTATTTTTATTTGTTTTAGGATTCTGATTATAATTAACACGAAGGTTTTTGATAGAAACGTCACTATTTATGTTAGGATCTTGATTTTTATTATTATTTTCGATATTACTGAATGGAGAACCGTAAACATCTTCATCTTGTTCCCCTTTATCTTCTAAAGGATATTTAGTATTTTGACGATTATTAGGTGACATGTATTTTATTGTAATGCGTTTAGTAGTCAGTTTATTATTTTGTTGGTTACTCAGAACTTTTACCTTTAGGATATTTTTATTTGTTTTAGGAACATGATGATTATTATCATGAATTTTTTTGACAGAAATATCAGTATTTATGTTAGTATCTTGACTATTATGGTCATTTTCGATATTACTGAATGATGAACCATAAAAATTGTCATCTTGTTCATCCTTATCTTCTAAAGGATACTTAGTATTTTGACGATTATTAGGTGACATGTCTTTTATTGTAATTCGTTTAGTAGTCAGTTTATCATTCTGTTGATTTCTCTGAACTTTTACCTTTGGGGTAGACATATTTGATTTAGAATTATGATGATTATTAACATGTAGATTTTTTATAGAAATATCAGTATTTATGCGATGTTGACTATTATGGTCATTGTCACTGAATGGAAAACCGTAATCATCTTGTTCACCTTTACCTTCGATAGAATGCTTAGAATTTTTATAATTACTAGATACTATGTGTTTTATAATAATCGGTTTAGTCGTCAGTTTACCATTTTGTAGTTTACTCTGAACTTTTATCTTTGGGGTATATTTATTGGCTTTAGGATATTGGCCATAATTATGAAGCTTTTTGATTGAAATATCACTAATCATTTTAGTATATTGTCTGTTACGGTCATTTTTGATATTACTGAGTGGAGAACCATAATCGTCTTCATCTTGCTCACCTTTTCCTTCTATAGGATACTTAGAATTTTTATGATTACTAGATAATATGTGTTTTATAATAAACGGTTTGGTCGTCAGTTTATCATTTTCGATTGGAAAATCTATTTCAAGATATTCATTACTTTGACTATTGTATCCAACAGTTTGAGGATATTTGTTACTCTTGCCATTGTCATTCAGAAGCTTTTCACTCGCATTGGGATGTCTTCCCTTGTTGTTTACTCTTTCATATCTACTATTTTCGTCATGATGTTTTCTGTCTTCATTTACTTTAAGACTAGTTTTTGCTGCTCTTAATAAGCCTAATTTTGTGTATTTAAGCGTTTTGGTTTTAGTAGTGATTTTTTTAATTGTATCGTCGGCTCGAAGTATTTGTGACGGTCTAGAAACTCTGGGAATATTTCTGAAGATTGATTCTAATCTATTTTCCTTGCGAATATTTTCAGGAATATAACTGGCCGGATCTAAGACAAAGTCTAGTTTGGGATGAATGTTGTTATTTCCAGTACTGAGTGACGGAACTGAATCCATGACTTGTAAGCCAAGTTTTCTCCGCGATGGATCATTTTGATTCTGGAAAATATAACCTACTTTAAAATGTATAAATTGGTGTCACTAGGATTCTGTGCGTATCAATTGGTAAGAGTAAAATAGTTTTACCTTTTTAACTGTTTGTAAGTATGTAAAACAAAACCTCGTTGTTAAGTTTTCCCTGATTTTTACATTGCACTGTCTTTGAACAACATAAGACTTACCAATGGTAAGACCAAATCAAGCTTGTATGTATAATATTAAACATACCTACATGCCCACAAAAGTGTTAGGAAACTGATTGTTATCTAGTACATGAAATAATAAGAACGGAACCATTAATAATGAAAGTAGGTAGGTACCTAATCGAGATTCAGCCAAAGTGGTAGTAAAAGTAAAAAGGTCAAGTAACCGAAGAAAATTAAGAATTCAAAGAAATAATCTTTAATAACAACAAAAGCCGTTGAGAATCCACAAGAGATATCAGATTTCCGGTCGCCTTCGTTGACCATCACGTCGGTGTTGATCCTCGGTAGACTATAGACAGAAGAAAAGTTAAAGAACAGTAAAATTATTATCATATTCTAGAAGAGCAGAATATTCTTAGCTCGAGTAATCGTACTTAACCATAATCTTGTCAATAGAAGAAATATTTACACATAATTATCACGCACCCACAGAGCCACAGTTTGTTAAACTCAGTATATAAACCTACTTAGCAAACTGTGACCCTGTGAGTGTATGCCTATATGCCAATAGAAATCTAAGAGAAAAATGGAAATCTTCTTCACCCATATTTAAAAAAATTAAATTAAGCGTCACAATAATGCAGTTGGCTCTACCGTAAAACGAATGATACCGTTTCATTCCAATCGAAATCGTTGAATGTCTGGCGCACCGACAGTCTATCCCGCTACCACCTCGCTGACTGCTTACTAGCTAACTACGTCATCTGTTTTTCCCATATTGTTCATGTGAAAACGAAAAAAGAAGATGAATGAATTCTTATCTACCTTGATCATGAAACTTTAATCAACTTACTTTAGACATAACAATCAAAAACAAATTGTTAGGGTTCTCATTCCCTGTCGTCTTATCGCTTGATCTCAGCACTTCGCTTAGAACCCCGTAGTCTTCAAGTCGGTACAGCTTCTGAAGAACGCTGACTCTTTGCTCATTCAGGTTGATCAAGGATTGAAGGAGATTCGAGAAGTCTTTCCTTGTCATGTTGGATTTGAACATGTCACGCACTTTTTTATCATCGTCTGTGTGTGCCTGTTGGAATTGTGAAATTAGAAATATCTGAATCATTCAGCAATTTAGTAGGCTACCTTTCAGGAGTTTCACCATGACGAATGATGCATATCAAAGATAAGATTACGACCTAGATAAGGAAGAAAATATACCTAGAAGTAAAGGTGATTGTCATTTCATTCAGAACTGACGCAAACAAACTAATAAGGTTCTATTAATGCTTTGACCAATTCGATTTATTGCAGCGTGGTTAATGTGGCTGCTGTACTTATGCCTAATACACGAGCCATCAACTCTGCGCAGGAGTTATTATAGTACACAAGTCTGTGTGTGCAAACACAGGTGCACTCTTTCTTTCCTCACTCTCATGGTCCAATGGTACTGCAATCCGACCCAACAGATCAGGCGCAGGACCGACGGCATTACGTGCTTTCCGTTCCGAGGGACGGGTCGAGGACTCGAGGGTGTCACACCGGTAATGTCCTACCTCCGGGGTGCTATTATACTGAGGAATTCCTAATGTCAAAACTTATTTAGCACTTTGAGCTGAAAATCGAACAAGGACCCCGGGAGTTATTATACTACAACATAATAAAATAATACATACTTACATGCCATATTAGTGTGACAAAAACAACACAGCAAGTGATCCTTCGCATCATTTTATAACAAAAACTCTATTACAAACATATTTCACTAAACATGTAAGACGTTACTTATACGACAAGATCGTCGATATAAACGGCTTTTCAACCGTTTCGAAATTGATTGGATTGTCCAGACACACATAAACTGGTAATTTTAATGAACAAAATAATCAATTACTGGCTTTGCTGATGTTTTTAGTTAATTTGTATTTCTTTTGATATGTAATTTTCGCCAATGTAGGCACCTACTTGATTTCTCATCGCGCTGTTTGGGCACCTAATTATAACACTAGGTCCATGGGGTCCGAGTGCCCACTTGGTTTTTCAAGACATCGCCAAGCGGTTGGTCGACTCTTCACGTGACTAGAGGGCTGGCCTATTCTTCGGCCAAAGAATAAGCATTACCATACAACGTGGCAATGCTGCCAGCCTTTTGGGCACTTTATCTGTTGTTTACCTTGCCCTATGACAGTTTTCCCCCCTGCCTCTATATACTTGTAGTCTGTTAGTTTTAAATCATGTAATACATTTTTAGGAATACCTTATCTAATAAAAAGAAGCTATAGTCAATTATAATTACGTTTACGTAATTACAATAAGGTACCCAAACAGCGCTAAAACTACATTTAGCGTAAAAACTAGATTTATCTACTTAGTTACGTTATTAATTATTGCAATTAAAAGGTAGAGGTAGACCTATTCATTTGCATTCGAAATATACTCCAGCTTATTTGTGATTATTATCGCATAGTGTACAAATGATGAGCAGTGCTGGGCCAGTGTTGACGGCCCCGACTAACCGACTTACGGTCGTGGGTTCGAACCCAGGCAGGCACTGTAATTTGTGTAATTTATTTCACAGCCACTGCTCTCAAAACGGTAAATGAAAACATCGTGAGGAAACCGGCATGTTCTAGAACCAAAAATTCGAAGACGTGTGACATTCACCAGCCCGCACTGGGCCCGCGTGGTGGATTGCATTATGGTCCACTCCCTCTCGCAGAGAGGAGCCCTGTGTCCCAGCAGTGGGAACATTATAAGCTGATTATGCTATGAAGGTATACAGGGTGAAATTGAATTCATGGGCATGTTCTTAAGGGGTCATTGTACTCATCATTATGAACAACTTTCAACATGGGACCTTTGGAACTGCGAAAAAAATACTACATTTTGACGAGGTATGCGAACATAAATGTAGGTACAGACGCCAGCATATCAAGTTACTACAATCTGCCAAATTTCTTTAATAGATTTTCAACTTTATCGCTAAACAATAAGGTTCAATATTGATTGGATTTTTTTTACAGATTGGAGTAGGTTGATGTGCTGGCGTCTGTACAATAGAGAACAGCTATTTTCTTTAATAATCATCATCATCATGATAAGTCTGGCAATTCTTCGGGCTATGTCGTCTTACTTGGTTCTAATGAGGAACATCAGCATAGCCCTCTCTATAGCCCTTTGGAATTTGAGCCTTCTTATCAGGCCCATTATGAGCGACTACATTGGCAACACGCACTGGCCAAAGACTTTTGTCTTGGAACGTTTGAGCATTGTGGTGTTTGGAAAGCAGAAGATTGGTAGCTCCCCAAACGTTGCCCAGCCGAGTCGGATTCGACGATTGACCACTTTCTAGAAATTGAACCTACACAGGACACTGGACACTTATCCCAGCTAGGTTATCGTCAACAAATTCTAGTGTAGAGTCTTCGATCTTCACGGGAGTGGATGTTGCATGGGCATTCTGCTCCATATTCATTTTAAGACCCACTCTTTCGGAACCTGTACTGAGGACATCGAGCAGAGTGTATTAAGTCCTCTTGAGGGTGAGTGATGTACTCGCCATTGATGTTGATGCCTAGCCCATCCCAGTCCAAAACCTTGAAGACATCCTCCAGGGCAGCGGTGAGCAGTTTCGAAGAGAAACCTCTTCCTGCCTCACATCTCGCTGCAGAAGGATAGATTTCGAGGTCAGGTCCTGTACTAGGACTGACGTAATGGCGTTTTTATACCGGCACTTCACTTCCTCAGAACCTCGATGTAGCAATAGTGAATCTGGCACCGTTGAAGGGGCTGCAGAACGGCCTAGCTCTCTATCTCGGCTTTCTCGTAGGTAGTACACATTAAACACGATTATGATTTACCATTTGGTAAACTTACTTATTCAGTTCATAATTTACTACACAACAACGTAATAGACAAAGTAATAGAGGTAAAGCAGCAAATTTTTTTAATAATTAAGTATAAGTATCTAATAGAAAGCATGCAAGTTTTCAACTATTGTTCACACTTTCACGAAACGAGACGAAATCATTTTAATAAAAAGGACTTGGAATGACGACACAACACAATCATGACTGTAAAGGTAATTTTTATTTAAAACAATAAAAAGATTAGGTACGAATAGGTCGTAAATAAGGTACCTAACATTATTCTTCGACATGTTCAAAAAATGTACTGCAGTTTTCATGACATTCAGTATTAAAATCTTGCCTAGTATTGTGATTACAATGAAACTTCTCGCAAAGTGTTCCCACTGATTTTTTGCAAGCGCTCTCGCATAATCGTATTGAATGGCTGTGGCAGGCCAGCTTTAAAAACTGGCTCGTCCATAGATGAACATTGTTCCTTTCTAAATTATATTTATTGCACATCGCTCTGGTTCTCGTTTCATCTTCTGTTCTTCGCAGTTCTGGCATGTCCTGAAAATGAGATGAAGTCTCTAAGTAGCGTTTCAGAAGGTAGGTATGCACTTACATACCTAGGGCAAAGGGCAACTGAAGGGCGGCGACGAAACTGAAGGGGCCCAGACATGTGCGGAGATTTCCGAAGCGGAGACGAGAAGAGATGTTTTTCAGCTAGGGTGTATCCACCGAAGCTGGGAGGAGATGCGTACTGGCTAGACTGGAGCGTAGATGAGTGTGATTTCACGCAGGGGAACTATCGACATACATAAAAAGCCAATTAATGTTCCCACTGCTGGGACACAGGCCTCCTCTCTGTGAGAGGGAGTGGGCCGTAGTCTACCACGCGGGCCCAGTGCGGGTTGGTAGATGTCACATGTCTTCATGATTTCTAAGACATGCCGGTTTCCTCACGATGTTTTCCTTCACCGTTATGAGAGCAGTGGTGATGAAATTATAATATAATTCGTTCAGTTTAGACCAGCTCCCAGATTATCCGCAAAAATAATCGTAGGAAAATAATCCGCTCTACCACAAGTGTGAAATTTCCTCTGTAGCAATTTAACAAGGCTATACTAAAAACGTGCCTCAATTTTCGGTACTAACGTGACGCTGCGCCGCTACTGGACGGGGTAGCTAGAAATGTTGAACGTTATTATTCTCAGCTCATACGGAAAATTATATAACGCTAATAACAATTCGTGTCGCTTATTTTTTTTTTTTTGCTGTCTTCTATCTTCCTAGCCTTTTCCCAACTACATTGGGGTCGGCTTCCAGTCTAACCGGATGCAGCTGAATACCAGTATTTTACATGGAGCGACTGCCTATCTGACCTCCACAACCCAATAACTGGGTAATACGATACCCCTTGGCAAGGCATATATTTTATTGAATGTTTTGTGTTGAGTAATGTAAATTATTTGCATACTATTGTATAGAATCAAGTTTTTTTTCTAACTGAACAGACAGCTGTGCTGCTGGGGAGTTTGTTGCGCCACTTGTTCTCTCCAGCAAAAGCACTAGGAAGTGGTGAAGGGCGGGCGTTTTTGGGGGACTGTCTTATGTAATTTTGACGTTCGAAAAGTGCTGATTCTCAGCCTAATTTGAATAAATGACTTTTGAATTTTGAATTTTTGAATTCAAGACTGGTGTCAGACTTTCGGACTTCTGACGACTCGTAACGATTGTCAAAGATCCACAAATGACAGCCGGGACCAACGGCTTAACGTGCTTTCCGAGGCACGGAGGAGTCTCGGTATGTAAAGATGGTCACCCATTCACGGACCAACCCCGGCAAGCGTAGCTTAACCTGATGGATCAATCCATGTGGCTGTTTTTACTTAGCCACCAGTTCCTCGACTTTTTTTGCTGTCATGCAATGTCTAATGCAACGATGGGATTTTGTACGTCTGAAGGACATATTGTCCTTCCTTCCCTACCTTCTTCATTAATATAAGCAGGTTATAACCAACTTACCGGAAAAGTGTACAAAATCCGATTGTCTTCCTCTTCCATGGAGTCATACGCATCGTAATGAGTCTTCAGTTTATTCTTAGTCAGCATGTAGTCCTGCAGTCGAGTGATCTTGTCCACCGCCTGCATTCTCTCTTCGTTCACCTTGACAAGTGTCTTGAGGAGTTTAGCGAAAGTGTGTTTGACGTCCTCATCGTCGCCTTTTGACGGTTTCTTATTTCCTTCATTAGAAATAACTACCTGGGTAAAAATTTTGCGAACTTGTTAGTCGAAGGACCCATGGCTGTTGGAGCAGACGAGTCCTTGAGTGGAATCCGTGAATTGGCAAGCTTAGTCATTATAGTGTGTGACGGAAAACAGCTAGCTCCTTTTCATGTTTCGACTGTCGCCACCGGGTTCCCGGTACCTAGCGAATGTGTACCATCTAGGATAAATAAATCTACAGTAGGTACCTACCTACCTACGGCAGGAAGGTAGGTCATATAGAAGGTCTGGCCACCGGCTACATCTACCCCAGTGGCTATACTTAATCCAGTTAGCGATGGCAGACTGGATTTGAGCTGTGGCTGTGTGTCTGCCAGTCTTAGTAGGTAGGTACCTAGACTGGCAGACACAGTAGTTTTGAAAGATAATGCTGACAATATCATACCTTAGCAAAAAGGAACAAAACACAATAAACAACAACATTATAAAAAATCATTTCCAAAAAATTACACCATTATTTGAACTGTTAAGACTTGGTGCCCGTTACAAAATCACTATGTTGTCAAGTTTACATTCGGGCGACCGCGAAAATTGTTATCTTGATTGATTTTTATTCAAACATACATTTTGCTTTCGTCGTGCGTTAGGATTTGATAGGATTAAGGTGGCTAATGGCAATATCACAACGGCTTAGAACAGTCACGCTACTGAATTACCTTCGATTTTACGAACCTGCAGCTTCTCAGGTCATACTTTACCTATTATACGCATTATTTACTTCATTAAGCCTCATTGGTCTAGTGGTCGCAACCGCCACTGTTGAGCATGACGACCTGGATTCGATTCCCAGGTCGGGCAGTGTTATGGACTGGAATCTGAATTTGTATCCGGTTGACGGCAATTTAGGCTCGCCTCTATTTCATGGGACTTAAACATAACTACCCCATGAAATAGAGGCGAGCCTAAATTGCCGTCAACCGGAACAGTGGTGGCCCAGTGGTAACGGCCCCGACTTACGAGTTGTGGGTCGTGGGTTCGAACCCAAGCAGGCGCTTTACTTTATGTAAATAATTTCATCACCACTGCTCTCAAAACGGTGAAGGAAAACATCGTGAGGAAACCGGCATGTCTTAGAACCAAAAATTCGAAGACATGTGACATCCACCAACCCGCACATGGCCAGCGTGGTGGATTACGGCCCACTCCCTCTCACAGAGAAGAGGCCTGTGTCCCAACAGTAGGAACATTAATAGGTTGATGATGAAACATAACTGGCGAAATGTGGGTGTACTATAGGTACACCTCTGCTTAACCCTTTGGGGATTACAGGCTGTTATATTATGTAAACGTCATTATTTTTTTATGGATAGCGCTGCTACCTTATGAACCTAGTAGACGGTTTAAGCTGGGTAATTCCCATTTGTTCTATGGAACATGACGTCATCGGACAAAATGAGTTTTTTTTATTTTTTTTTGTACTTACTATACAAGTTCCCATTAAAATAGATCGACAAATAACACAGCGTTCAGTAGGTACCTACGTCTAACCAAAGATACCCACGCAAAAAAAGTGATTTTATTTTGACCAAATGGCATTGGGTAACCCACATTTTTGGTGTATTTTCGTTAGTAGATTTATTTTTCTTGTATCTAATGCGTTTTTCTTATATATTTTTTACCATTGTCCTTATTTTAGTGGTCTGAATGATTTCTAAAAGTTTGTCTATCTATTTTAATGGGGCCTTATATACTAGCGTTTCACCCGTGCTCACTTGTTAGTAGTTGTTATCAAGATAGGAATTATACATAATGTTCTTTAATACAAATAAGAAAAATTGATAGATAGATAGAATATTCTTTATTATGTACATCATAAAAAGTACAGGTATAAATGTAGAAATTTTACTTATGGTGACACAATGGGCGGTCTTATCGCTAAAAGCGATCTTTTACAGACAACCTTTGGATGGATTAAAGTAAAAAGGAGAGACAATACTGCAGGTAGTCAGTGGTGTACCATTTATGTACATTACAATAAATACAAACACACATAAAGCATATACTTATATATATATATATATATATATATATACATACAATAATGAACAAGAAACAAGAGCAAGGAACTACCTATATGTAATGATGATTTAAGGAGAGAGGAAGTGTTTTTTTACCAGAATTTTAAAAGTGGACAAAGTTTGAGCACGTTTTATCGACACGGGCAAGGCATTCCATAACCGTACTGCTTGAACTGTAAAAGACTTGTCATAAAAGCTGGTGGAATGCATCGGCATCTCTAGTCTCAAGTTTTCCGATGACCTCAGATATCTATTATGTGTGTCATGAAGGAACTTGAAACGGTAAGAGGGGGTTGTAGGATTGAACAGAATACTGTAGAGCTGAAATAAGATATGAGAATTCCGGCGAAGACGTATGGGAAGCCACTTGAGCTTTGTACGAAATTTAGAAATGTGATCATATTTGCGCAGGCCAAATATAAATCTTATACAAAAGTTTTGAAGTCGCTCAAGTTTATCAAATATATCTTATTTTGTCCGATGACGTCATGTTCCATAGAACAAATGGGAGCTACCGATTAAGTAAACCCCCTTTATCGATTGCTATGCTCCCAAGCGTTTGATAAAGTAAGGCATAGCACACGAGGAATTATTTACTAAAGCAATTAAAACTTATAAATGATTATTGTAATTCGTTTTTACATCCTCATGAACATTCGTCCGGATGTAAAACAGAAGATACATCACTTGGTTCCATAACATTCAACTGGTGTTCCTCAGGGAACTGTATTGGGTCCTACACAATGCTCTATCTCCTGTTTATAAAACAAACAAATGCTTTAGGTAATTTTAATAAGCCCATAGGATTCTTTCTTTTACATAGATTCATTTCAGCATGTGAAAATAATATAATTATTGTATACAAAATATTGTAAAACATTTTAAAATAGTAACGGTGGACTTTTTTGTGCCCTGAACTACCGAGCCTGGGGCAAACAGAATCAATTCTATTTTCTTGATAACTTTGTCATTCAAAAGTTCCTTGTGCCTATTTGAAATAAATTATTTCACCAGGACTCCTTATTTATTTCTTAATTTTGTTTAAGTACCTGGTACTTCTTGATCTTGACAGGCCTACACTGCCCTTATCTTAATTTGAAAACATTTTAAAAGCCTATTTTAAAAGAGTAACCGTGGAGTTTCTTTTCGGGTCTTCTCCATAGAAAACAACCCATTGGAACCATGCACCTAGTTTCTGACGTTCCATAAGTGCCCATGTAGGTTTATGTGAAATAAAATATTTACATTTTCTTTCTGTCCGTCTTTTCTATATATCGGTATAGATAAAGGTAAATAAAGGAGAAATGTTTTGTAGCTTATTATCATTTTATTAAAAATACTTCCTTATCTTTAAATACAATATGTACAGATTTACTAAATTGACATACTTTGACATTTCAGTACCTACATATGAATGAACAGCACCTACTTAAAGAAAGTCAACATAAAATTAAATACAATACTAAAATGCAGGTCCTATCCAATCTTTGCATGAGAATGAACGCAATACTCAATAATTCAAGAGTGTGCATCCTAAAGTTGGCAACATCGTAAATAGCTGTCAAATATTTAATTACCTGTTTTGATTAATTTAGAAATAATACTGTATGGACATAAGAAATGTGGCTAACTAGCGAACTAGAATATTGATTATGAAATGCAATATTACTTACTATACACCGAATATTTAACCGCCTTTGTGGTCTAGTGGTTAAGCCACCGGTCTCGGACCCAGAGGTCCCGGGTTCGATTCCCAGTGGGAGCAAAATTTTCTGCTCGGTTTGGTTGGTGGTAGGGCTTTTTCTAAGTCCGCCTGGCGAGCTACCACCATCTTATCTAAGTCTGTCGCCATAACAACAATGTTAACAGCATTGTTGTGTTTCGGCAGTTAGAGATAAGATAGCCAGTTCCTCTGTGGTTGAGGATTCCGGGTGAAGTTCGCTTCCACCTTCAGCCTGATCATCACTTACCATCAGGTGAGATGCAGGCCAAGACCTTCCCGTAGAAGGTAAAAAAAAAAAAAAAAAATGTATTTGTTTTAGATTTTAAAAAAGTATTTGGAAACTTTCCAAATGACTTCCACCTGAAACAGGTACAACATCAAATTCAAGGTTACAATTTCAATTCCTTATTAATATTCTAGTTCGCTAGTTAGCCACATTTCTTATTTCCATACAGTAATATTGCCAAATTACAAAAACAGGTAAATTTTTGGCAGCTATTAGCGACGTTGCCAACTTTTAGGATAAACACTCTTTAATTCTTTCATAATTAATTATTAAACAATCGCCATGAACTGTATAATTATGAGTAATCTGACAGGGAACTAAAGAACAACTACTTTTAAGTTGCTTATAGGTACCTTTTGTGAATATTCCCTTAATGTACATCTTAAAAGTTATACATAAATTTGTATTATAAACTATACTATGTGGAGCTTTGTCGATAGTTTTTAGTGTCTAATATCTTCTTGCCGCACATCGCACAGATTCCCTTCTTGTAGGCACACGCTTGGCAGTAGTGGGAGCCCACTTGATGCACTTTTGTTCTGCATATTCTGGAAAAGATAATACGATTTTTTTTAATAACTGTTATTTGCATTGATAGTATGTATTAACACTTTGAAGGGCTGTAAACGAGACACAATTGAAGTTTTATTGTTATGACGCCAATGGGCGTTTACTGTCCTTCAAAGTGTTAAGCGGGAAGTGCCAAGGTTGCGCAAAATTCAAATTTTCTTAAGTTTCAGGTCAGTGTCAGGTTGTACTAATCTTGATTAAAATATCATTTGTGAACGTAACAAATATGGCTTTACAAAATTATAATCATTAGAATCTACCTTAGCGCATCTCCCTTAATAGTATTCATTAAATGTGTAAGTTTGTAAAGAAAAGATGGTTGTGCCACAACATTCCATAAATATCTGAATGGGTTTGATAAAATAAGCACAAATAAACCACTATTAAGCTTTTCCTTAGGAACTTTAGATCTTTGACGGTAGTCAGAAGCCCTAAGTGTGACTGCCAGTTTTATAAAGGGATATTGTGTTACCCAGTAACTGTGTTGTGGAGGTCAGATATTCAGTCTCTCCATGTAAAATAGCGGTATTCAGCTGCATCCAGTTAGGACTGAACACCAACATAGTTGGGAAAAGGCTAGGCAGATTGATTGACTTTAATTTAAGAAGTTAGATATGGCTGAAACCACCGGCAATAGCTAATGTTGATTGTAACCGTTATGAACTTATGAGGTATCAGCCACAAATAAAGACTGGAAGAGTTTGAATTTGAGGCCGATTTTGTACTGCGTAGCCGAGTTAAACCTTTACAAATTGCACTATAGTAGATATTAACTTACTGGCTGCTAGGACAGTGACTCAGATGACATTATAATCAACTATCTTGTCATTTTAGTTGGTTGTTAATAATTTTAAGCTACGTAACTTGCCTGCATTCCTGAAACTTGCTCGTATACGGGTTGAATCGTCCTTTTTTCGCGGTAAGGGCTTTATTTTCACCAACTTTCCTCCCGCCCGACTCCACGGTATTCCTAGCTCCTGTTTTCCAAGGGTCTGGTGTGATAACACGGCCTAATTTCTTTTCACATTTCTCACAAACCATTTTGCTAGGTATGTTTTTGCAAAACAAAAATTATAACCTTAAAACTTTCTACTGACAAATACACACAACACACTAAATGTGCGTGATTTTAACAGCTTCTATAGTTAATGCAGTCTGTTTTTTATTGTTTGTAAATTGTATTTTTTGGAAACTTTGCTGACAAACAAACAAATCACTGAAATCACCAAACGTCATTGTCAAAATGTCATTTTTTACGTATGTTATGTCAAAGAGTATCGGGAGTGTTGTGATCAATCGGATAATATTCTAGATAGTCTTGCTAAAACAAAAGTTTGATCGGAATTTTTAGTCGAGTTTAGTTGTTGGTGTATATAATACGACATCAATCCGAATATACGTGGTGAAATAGACAACTAAATACACGAATTTGATAAAAAAAAATTACCAGGACTGCCGTTATCCACATATGTATCACCGCTTTACAAAATCGGAGTCGTACATGTACCTACATAAAATTAAACTTCTATTACATAAGGATATAATAATATTATTATTCCTTCATTGAACTCGAATACTGTTCAAACCATCTGAAGTCTTTCTTCAAAGTCAAAGTTATATATTTGCTCTAAATGCGGTATAATGAGTATTCTTGAGCGATGACACATTTCGCCATATTTTGGCATGCAACTATTAATAGTAAGGCACATTTAATTAAGCAATTATCTTGCAGGTACACACAATTCCAACATCTAGTAGAATATTCGATCCAAAAACTTCCTTCGATCAGTTTTTAGGCGTTCTGCGACCGCGATAGAAGTTTTAGGAGTGTGAGGAACAGGGTGTAAAGTTCACTCATCCACCATAGAAAAGGGAGGATCCTCCAACCAGACGGTTGTTATGTCAGGCGGGCAACTGCCCATATATTGATTTTGGATAGTCTTATCTATGTTTTTCGCTCGGTAAACTCTAACTGCGCGATGCAGGAATTGAGTGATTCGTTGCGTAGTTCGTATGCGGCGGTGTAACCACTACAAAGTAAAAGGTAGAAAATCAGGTTGGGAATAGATTTTTTTTACTATAACATAAAAAACAGTCATAAACGAGAAATATGATGTAATCAGTACGATACGCCGCACAACATATTAATTAATTATTATAATGAATACTTAGTAATTAGATATCAATAAAATGTTGGGCCTCAATCAAAATAGTTTTCAACCAGATCGGCTCTGTGTCCAAAATCTTGCACTTCCATAGTTTGCCGCAGGATACATCTCAGAATGTGGGTACATTCTGAGATGTATCCTGCGGCAAACTAACTTCTGTAGGGATATCTTCTAGTTTGTAATCTATACAAAAGTTGTGCAGCACTGCTGTTGAAATGATAACATTTTGAATGTTGCGTAGTTTCAAACGAAGGGTGAAAGCAAGCACGGGAAAGCGACGTTTCCATGCGCTGATAGTGCTGGAAAAATAAATCAATATGAGTCATCGCGATCAGGTTTATCAAAATAATAGGAACATTTAAAGTGTGAGGCACTCGATATGCAGCCGGATCTTGATCCAGCTGCCTAACGAGTGCCTCCTAGCCGAGAGTTCCAAATAATGTAATTTTTTTCAACATGACAGATGGTACCTAAAATCCACTTACCGTTGAATAGTGTCCCAAGTCTTAAAATGTGCTTCATTATATTTCAGTTCATTTTTCGTTGTAGGGTTCAATATGGGTGTCAGCAAGTATGCTCTGCAGGGATAAGCACTATCCCCCAGCAACCAGCGATTTCCAAAAGCACCATTCTCACATTCGGCTGAAATAATATTTTTTGGGTGAAATATTTTTAAACACTGGTTTCAATCTTAACTACCTTTCTAGCAACTTATAAAAATTAAAAAATGTTTTAGGTACGATTTCTGGTGCATGGAGTTAGTTTTTTAGTTGTATATGATATTGTTTCATATTCTTAATATATTTACCTCTTATAGCAGAATTATCAAAGATAGTGTCATCATCTATGGATCCAGCCCATCGAGCATCCACATTCATCAGTCGCAAGTCAGAATCACACACAACCTGAACATTTAATGAGAAGAAACCTTCGCGGTTTTTGAATTCATCGCCGAATAAATGATCTGTAAAGATACATTTCAAAGTTTAAGTTTGTTTGGTATCCACTCATTGCAGAGTAATATCTAGCTGTATTTTGGGGTGCTCAAAAAGCTAATCAGACACGACAGTCATGGCATAAAGTCCGTCGAATCGAATCAAAATTGACTGAAAAAATATTAATGCTCAAAAAGCAACGCACCTTTCACCAGGCAATCAAATGTGAAGCAAATTCTTTAAGCAGGAATCAAGCAACAATCGATTTAAAGCGTCTACATAAAAAATCTCTTAATTACTTGGAGACTGAATCCGAACATGAGTACAATCGATAACCCCAAGCACCCGAGGAAACTGTGCTATCTTAAAATAGTTTATAGCGTTATCCTGCTGCCAAACAACGTGTTTGTCGTACAACTTGGCAATGGCTCTTGATATCCCTTGCACGATCCTGCACGCTGAAGACTTTGACACGCCAACGGAGTCGGCAATAGATTCGAGCATGGCGCCCAACGCATAAAATCGAAGCGTCAACAACAGTTGATGCAGTGGCGCCACTCCATTGTTCCTAAAAACAATCATATTAACAGTATTATTCGTACATAAAAACTCCATAAATACCATTAAGAGTTAATTTTAAAAGGTACATAAAATCTGCCTAGCCTTTTCCCAACTATTTTGGCGTCAGCTTCAAGTCTAACCAGATGCAGCCGCCAGTCATTGGTGCCGATTCTCTTGTCACAAATGCGTCTAAACTAGACAAAAAATCACCAAAATTTCGGTTAGGTATTCCTGTCAAACGACGATTTCCCATTCTGAAATAGACTACAGACAGCACTAAAGTGGGTGATAGACATGGTGCGTACTT
Source organism: Conistra vaccinii (assembly GCA_948150665.1). Taxonomy (NCBI): domain Eukaryota; kingdom Metazoa; phylum Arthropoda; class Insecta; order Lepidoptera; family Noctuidae; genus Conistra; species Conistra vaccinii. Next base: position 13,244,747 of record OX411341.1, on the reverse strand, counting down.
AAAGACCGCGGTTTTTAAGCTCGCCAACTTACTCGGCTCGCCGTCGGTGACACACGTAAAGCTTTCTTGCACTATATCGCGATGTTTTCAAATTTTCTGAACCAAACTGAACATACATTACTCAAATGTTGGCTCGCGACTCGCGGCGATGAGAGACGTACGAAATTATGAACCAAGGCGGGCTACAAGCTACAAGTGCGCGTACTTAGGGTGACACACGCACGGGCGAGTAAGGTCGCCGAGCCTTATGATCGCGTACTTGCTCGCACGTCTAACACCCCTTTTAAGATGGCACTGAGTTATTAATTTAGTGAAAATAGCAATTTTGCTATTTTAAATTTGACGTTTTTTACCTAAAAATATTGATTGTCCAACTAAATCTGACTATTTTTAAATCGCGATTAATTAGGTGTGAAATAATATTTGTTGTCATGAACTAAAATTCACACCAACACCTCGATTTCAGGTGCAAAAACACCTACCTACTATGTCTTTATTTTCTTTTGCTTATATCTCGAAAATGGTGTGTCCTATCATATCGCAAAAATAATGAAAAACTTCAATCTTATTTATAAAATCCATAAACGTCCATAACTCAACATGTAGGTAGGTAATCATTTTTCATATTTTCCATACAAAAAGTGAAAAATTCTTTATAAAACACGTCGAGACGCGCCTCCGGCTCTGGGGGTAGGGCAAACAAGTACCACGGGGAGTCGCGATGCGATTGTCAAATTCGATTTTAGTTGTGTCAAAATGATTTTTTTATTTAGAGATATTTTTTTGCTTGCAGAATAGTTAAGATTCTCATAGCCAAAAGTAAGGTTTAGTGATAGTTTAGTTCGGTACAAGAGAATCGACACCAATGACAGCTGGGAACAACGACTTAACGAGGTTTCCGAGGCACGGAGGAGTCTCGATAATAATATGTAATAAATAGATGGTCAACAGGTCACTAACACTATCCACGAACCGATCGCGAGAAGCGTAGCATGATCTTCGATCGACCCGTGCCACGAGAAAATCTAAAATAATAAATCGACTAAAGATTTCATAGTTATTTCAGATCTTTAGTCGATTATAATTCGGTTTATAGTAAGATGGTTTGCTCGAAATCTTGGTAATCTTGCTAACAAAATAGGTAGGTATTTCTTGGAACATAATAAAGTTACTTACCGTCTAGAAGTAACTTGTACATGTGGCATTATTTCAGTCAAAAGTGCCTCCACAGCAGCTTTAGACAATCTGAATCTGTAGGTAAAGTCTCTATCATTCAGATATTGCATTCTTTCTACATTTCTGAATCGCCGCGAAATCCTACGCTTTCGGCCTCGTGCCGGTGCGTTTGCAGACCCATTTGTATTCTGTGGTTGGACCGACCCTTCACCCGCAGCGGCGATATCATTCCGTTGTTGGACTAGTTCGTTGTTAGGCCGTGAAGAAACAATATCATCCCAATCTTCATCAGGATGTGCCTGATTACTCTGTTCCACCTGCTCAGGAGTAGAGCTACATTGTGCCAGCTCTTCATTAGGACTTGAAGTAGGACTACGTTCGATAGATTCATCGCTATCCCAATCCGATAACAGCATCAAAACTTCCAAATCACTGTCACTATCACTAAAAATTAAGTTAGCCATCATAAATAACAATAAGCCCTTGAATAATTTCAAAATTCCAGGTTAGATTATCTAAAGATCAAAATAACAGTCACAAAACATTCTTTTACACACAAAAGACTCGTATAGTCTGAGATAGGTTAATGGAACGCGATAGCGCCATGCGCCATTGAAACAGAAACGTCAAACTGACAGTGCCGGCCGGCCGGATATTGTGTTGCTCATTGGTCAAATAACTACAAAGAGAATTGTGTGTTTTGTTTCGTTCATCCGCATATATATGCATGGTTATAAAAGAGACAGGTTCTTTTCAAGGTTGGCTGAATGGACGTAGCTCAGGTAGCTCTATTGTTTTCAAATATTAAGTACAGTCGTACAGACAATGATGAGTAACCCATGGTATAAAAAAAACGCAATTTATTTTTTCGAACTTGAGTTGACTGCTCAATTTATTTTTTCGAACTTGTAACTTGAGTTATTTGACGCGATCTGTAGATCGCGTCAAATAACTTTGCCGTTCTGAAATAGGCTACAAATGACTGCGCATTAGTCAATCTGCCATACAAAATAGTAGTGCGCATGCCAGCCCGCATGCGCAACCTAACTTCAGAGCGGCAAAATTATTTATTATTTATAGACTAGCAATCTATTTCAATTTCATGTTGATCGTGCATTACGTAATTAGGGTACAGGTACTCGTATGCCATTCCGGGAGTGACATATGCTTACGTCACTATCCAGTTGCCACTTTATTGCAACAAAACACGAATTACGGAAAGATTTTATGCCACCATTCTAATAAAAATTATACAGAGTATTTAAATTGTCGATTCGTTTGTCTAATCAAACAAAACAATTCAATTTAGACATTATACCTACCAACGTAATTGTCAATTAAAACCTCATTGTTTTATAGGATTCGCACAGGTAATAAAGGTGGTTGGTTGGGGAGTTAATACTACTCACTACTGGTAACACAGATGTGATGACGTAGACTTGTGTCACTCACGCACACCGCTATAGCTCGGAATGCCTTATCTGATAATATTACCGTGCCTGTACCCTTAGAATATGCGTTATTATTCTGAGCCTGTTCCCTATTTACGTAATACACGATCAATCGGAATCTGAATCGCTTTGAAACAGATTTCTAAACCATTGCTTCAAAAGTTCGAAAATAAATTCTGCTCAGCAACGTAAATAACGCAATGAATGTTGTTGAACTGTCAAAATGAAACAAATTAATCGGAATCGGAATCGTTTACGAAAATGTGTTGCGTAATTAGATAGCTGAATTTATTATACCATGGTTCATATAGTAACCTAAATGGTGTAAAAATAAGTAGTTATGCTAAACAAACACGAATTTTCGAAAAAACAACTGTAATGCCTACACATAAGGTTCAGTTTGCTCTACAATTTCATATTTTTTGTGAGTTTTTCAACAGTATTTAGTCAGTCTAAAATCAACTTTATTTGCATTAGCATAAAGTTGATGTTTGTGAAAAAAAAACATCAATTGGAAATAATGTTTTAGATCAGATAAACCATAAGTAAGTACCTACCTACTTATAATTTGTCACCAAAAAATAATTATGACGTAGTGAACGGTGTAAGTAATCGAGTTATTTCATTTTAATTGTGTGTCTGTTGTTTAGACGTATGCTCTCGAGTAAAATGTAGCGAACTGACCATCTAAAGGTAACATCCTACTGTATTGAAACCTACATTTACGAATAAATTTAATTTCATTTGAAAAAAAAAAGGTTTCAAAATGGTTAAAGATTTGATCAGACACCACATCACTTACGAAGTTACGACAGATTGATTTTACATCAGAAACATTCGACAGATTGATTTTAGATCAGAGACTTTCGGCAGATTGAATTTAGATCAGACACTTTCGACAGATTGATTTTAATCAGACACTTTCGTCATCTATCTACTTACATAACATACATATACTTACGCCTGCTTCCCATGGGGGTAGGCAGAAACTACAGAACGCCACCTGCTACGATCCTTATTGTATAATACTCCTTTTGCCCCGTTTTGTTGCGTTATTTACGTGCGATAATAAAAAGGTGATTTTCTTGAACTTGTTCACAGAACTGTCTTGAATTGAATAATACTTTATAAAGTTAAAAACCTTATTTTAGTAAGAGGCAGATAAAATGATACACAAATAAATAAACAAACATACTTAACTATTTAATACATACTATAATTTACAATCAAAGGCGGCTTTACATTATGGTGCAGGGTGTGCGCCGCAGGGCCTTAGGGGGCGCTGGAGGCCTACCACCTCCTAGCAGTACCTATTATTTTAATGTTACTTCAGTGGGGCAAAGAGATGAAGCTCTACGTCCTGTAGAGCTTCATCTATTTCCCACACTTAAAGTAATTAGCTTGCAGCAATACTGCTTTAAGCTAAGCGTCCACCGCGTCGGCATCGGAGCGTACGCAATGTCGATCCAGTGAACGCTGTACCATAACAATCAATACAAAGCAACAAATCCGTCCACTGCGTACGCGCCGATTCCAACGCGGTGGACGCTTAGCTTTAGAGGTGGTAGTAGGCCCTCTGAGCGCCCTCGCAACACCTACACAGAGCAAGCGTCAAGACCCTGCGCCTGTGTTATGGCCGACGCCAGGCGTGATAGCAAAGCATGGCGTGCCACGCACGAGTGGCTCCTTTACTCTAATACTTTTTACTCTTGCACCTAATGCTTTCCGACGTCATTTAAAATTGCACCATATGCACCTGAATTTCCACTTACTGGTGAAAATAAAGTGCTTGCTACACAGTTGCCAACCGCGTCCCCGACAGGTGACCATGGTTGGCGACCGGAAAATTTGTTTCAACGTTTGGTCGTAAACCATCATCTACACGGTTGTAAACCACCAAGGTCACCTCTGTCGGGATGCGGTTGGCGACCGTGTAACAGGCGTTTAAGGGGGGGGAGGGGCAGCAGGTGCACTCCGCCCCGGGCCCCAAGGCCTCAGGACTGCTACTGAAATTCTCACGGCATAACCTAACCCCATTTCGAATAATGAAAACTGTCTATTTAGGTTAACACGCCTTTGACAACACCTAAGCCAAGCATATTATTATAAAACATTGTATGATCTTGATATTGGATTTTGATCTTTACTAAATTATCCTGTATCCCGTAAATATCGTAGATAATGTGAAGTTTAGACCGATGAGCAGCTTACAGTCTGACTATGTGGTCGACCTTGTCTGTAAGAGAAGCCATCTTCCCAGTAATTTGCTAGAAATAAACAAACATGAATTAATTCCAGACACATCACAGTTTACGACATCTTACTACCTATCACGACCAAGATCTTTAGGAGCAGAGATTACGGCATCTGTCCCACCCGATATTGAACACCTGTTAATAATTTGGTCGATCAAGAAACGACAAAGGATTTTAGATCCCGTGTAAGTTAAAGAGATATTAATAGTTGATCGCTGACTGTACACACAGCCGGTGATTACTCGTTTTTCGCAGCGATAAGAGTTATCATAGCGAGTAGCTACTCGCTTAGCGACGGTCGCTTCGCTGCCAGAACACTTTCTGAAATCGTTGCCGTTGCGCCCTCACTGTTCGTTGCTCAAATGCTCACCGACTCGTTTAAGTTGCTAACTTTCCTAGCTTCTCGTTAATCGCCGGCGGTGTGGGACAGGTGCCTAAGGGTACGGTACTTCTTTTATTCTTGTTTTTTGATTTAAGAATCCTTTGATATGGTATTCTCAAGGAAACCATATCTTTCTTTGAAATAAGGATTTAAAAAATCCTTAGGAAGAATTTCGAAAGTGATTGTAGTCTTTCATGGTGCACTGTTGTGCATAATTATGCGTCTCTTTCATGCCAATACTACCAAGCTAAGAAACTATACAGGGTGGTAGGGACAGCAACGCGAAGCCGGTTACCATGGATTCAGTACATGGTTCTGAACCCCCCTGCGCTGAAATTTTTCGTCGGTTATTAAAAAAAAAAACAGCTGTTTCATAGAAAAGTGCAATACCTACGCGGTCAAAATGTATGGAACAGCTGATTTTTTTTTAAATAACGGACAAAAAATTTCAACGCTGGGGTTCAGAACCATGTACTGAATCCATGGTAACCGGCTTCGCGTCGATGTCCCGGACACCCCGTAGATTCACCAGTCGGTCCTCAGAGGGACTTTGCTACAAGTCAGGCATCTGGCGTATTTGATTGGGCTGCTAAATGATATTTCCACTATTTGCTTTTCATTAGAGCCTCGACTTTAGCTACCTATGTGTATTGACATCGCTGTACGTACCAAGACCGCTAGGTTTCCACTTTTATCATGTAGGTATGACCTCAGATTCCTACCAAGTTGATTTCTATTGTTATAAAGTATTTTACCTTCATTTTCCCTTTGACTATGTTCTTCCACTTTCTCCACCATCGAAGGACAGCAGACTTAGTTGAGGAAAAGAACTTGGTTCCAACATCCTTATTGCTGTTGTCAGTGTATGGCAGTAATGAGTGTGAGTTCAATTGAGAGTGAGAGTTGGAAGCAGAGAGTGAGCCGGAAGATGAGTCAAAGTGAGAATTAATGTGTGATTGTAAGTTCAAGCTTGGATTTGAAGTGGACTGCGTATTTGAATGGGAAGGTAACAACTTGCTGAAGAATGATCCTAACGATGACGAGTGTATTGGATTCAATTTCATACCCAAATTCAAAGCTGTATCTAATCCCAGTTTCATGCCTGATCCTATTTGAGAATCTACAGCCGAATCTACGGCTGAACCTACATTTTGACCGGAATCTGAGCTTGGATTTTTCGTGAATAACTCAGAGAAGTTTGGTAACCATAAACTTGAACTTGATTCTGAGGAGTTCGGTTTCGAATTTATGGTTAAGTTTGTGTCTGAATTGTAATCAATAAACATATTTGGGGACTGTTCCTGATTGACTCTTAATGTTTCCGAATCTGGATTAAAATCTAGGGAAAAATCCTCATCATTGCTTAAACTGTCTGATTCAACAAGCGCGTCTACAATTTTGCTGCGAGCTTCATTGCGAGAAATAGAACTGAAATCTTCAATATCTCCGTCCGTCAAGTCAGCATGTGTATTTTCTTTATCCATTTCCATTCTATTTTCGAATTGGTAATTTAGTGAAGGGTCTAGCGAACCACTCTTTCTATTGTCATTAAGATTTCGAACCTCTAATGGCGCCTCAAAATCTTCAGTTTCGAATAGAATTTGAACAGAACTGTCGGGCAAATGCCTTGCAATTTTCATTAGCCGTACGTCGTCATTGGTCATATTAATGTTATTGATGGTTTTTAGAAAGTCATCGTATGGCATAGTGTTTTTGACTAGGAACTGTGGACGATACACGAGCATTTTGGGATATTTTATAAGATGAGTGAGTTCTACGTACCCTTTATTAGTATCTAGAGCAAAAGGTACTGCAAATTCCGGTGTTTGAAGTGATGCATCACGCGCCTTTTTAAGGAACTCTGTAATGCTTTCAAAACTTTTTACGTGTACTTTGCTTTTTTCTTCGATTAATTGATCGTCGTTTCTTAATTTTGTTAAATCTGTAAATGGGTCCTCTATAATCATATCTGATTCTGTTTGTTGATCGATGTTGAACGCATGATTTGATTCTTCCGAAACACTCCCTTCTAAAAATGTATATTCATCGTTTTTATTTTTTTCCTTGTGTTGTTCTTTATCTGATGAAGCCAACTCTTGGTTTGTTGACTTATCTCTTGTATTTTTTTTATCATTAAGAGAAATCGATGGGTTTATTAAACTTGGAAATCCATTCGAATTAGATAATTGGTGTTTTAAGTAAACTCCATCATAGTCATCGTATAGTGGTGGTGACTGGAAATATTCATTGTAGGTCGTAAGGTAATCGCTGTTGCCATGCTGTTTATTGTTTTCAGTATCTGATTCTCGGGCATCTGAACCACGAGCGACTGCAGGAGTCCCAGAGTTCATACCTTTGATTTGATCAAAACTATATTTCCTAACCCACGCGGAGTCAGTTTCATCATCATGTCCATGAACATCTCGATCATGTTCAACTGAACTACCATGTCGTTTTGTGTGTAGCTTTTTATTCGATTTATTTCTTTTTCGTCCTGTATTTTTTGCCAGTACCCTAGGTAATATCTTCCTATGGCGCCGACTGTCTTCATTAGAATGGAATTTTGAATCATACACATAGTAAGGTTCTTTCCCAAAACTGGCAGATCGCAAAGTATGATCGAGTTCACATTCAAGAAGTCCTATAAATCTTTCCATGACTGGTCGCAATGAAATTATAAGTTTGCGAGTAAGGTACTTTTCACATTTGCTTTTCACCAAATCTGTTTTAAGAGATTTTTTCTTTCGTTTCTTACTGGAAGATTTTGGTGATGCTTTCGACCGTGTTTGCAGGTGTTCACTATTCTTCTCATTTTCTGATTTGAATGCAGGGCGAGATCTTTTATTCCTGCTTGACTTGAAAACTCTTCTGTATTGATTAGTTGCTCTTTGTCTTGGTATTTTTCCTTTATGGAAGTCATTATACAACTCGTTTTCAACGAGTACCGTTGCAAATTCTGGTTTAAGATCATCGGTTGCCAGTGAGAGTATCATGTGCCCGTTACTAGATAGGGCTTTCCCAGTTTTATCCTTTTTTTCCCTCAGACTCAGTTTCTTGTTTCTTACCATATTATCGTCTTCACCTTCACAGTCGGTGTGCTCCAAATAGTTTTTATACAGCAAATTAACTGATAAACCAAGATATTCTTCGTTAACCTGTTGACAGTTTTCAGTTTCGGCGTACGTATAATCTGGATTGAGGTACTGAATGATAATTTTTTTTATTTTTTCTCCACTACCTTCAGATTCATCTAACAGTTTCCTAATTTTAAGCATAACTTCACTAATTTTGTCCCTAGGTCCTTCGTGTTTCGCTTTGTGTGGTCGTTGTTTTGGGGTTTGATGATCTAAGTATGCATGTATCATCAATGCTATGTTGTGTAGAGCCCTGTCGTTGGGTTGTTCTGTGATGTTTAATCGTTTTGACAAGTTAGACCAGAGTTTTGCGAGGTTCTCATTGTATGTTTTGCAAGTGTCAGGATCTTGGGTGTAACCTGCATGTGTTTTTGTGGATCTTCTTTGTCGACCTCTGTGGTCACCTTGTCTAACCTAAGAAGGAAATTCAGTGGATAAATACAATACATAACTTGTCTTGTCAGATAATTATGATTCCGTCATGGAATAGTGACACGAGAGCCGATCCTTATAAGAAACTGTTTTAAAACAGTCCGTCATATATTGATGACTTGGTAGCTTCTATAGTTCACAGGAGACCTTTCGGAGTTCATAGGAAGTCGTCGAAAGTTAGCTCTGCTAAATCAGAATCATCCGTTATGTGGATGCCAACCGCTGTTGAGAGGCGTTAATGTAATCATTCGTTGTAGAAATCTATGGAAACATCTATGTTTAACAGTAGAATACTGATAATACTCACAATTCCCTGGAAAACTGGTTGCAGTAAAATAATATATAAAATAATTTAATATTAAAGACACGGTTTTTGTTATTTTGTTGTTATTTTAAAAGTACTTAAACTCGACTTATGCTCGACTCGCACTCATTTTAATCAGTTACCAAATCTTTGTTGATTTGATAACAGATTTACAGACCTGAAACTGGATCAGAATTTCAGAAGCAGGTTTTTATGCTCTATTAAATTATATCGAAAGTGGTTTATAAAAAATAGTAATAACCAAGATTTTAAGCGAAACTCTGATAAATGCATTGCTTCTATAACCCAACACTGTATTAATTTATCAAATAGTGATACTTACTGGTCTGTAGCCATGAGATAGTGTGTTAGACGAAGCCCTCAAGTTTTGCCCAATATCCAAATATTTCATAAATTCATCTAATCGTTCATTAGCATTCGGATTTACATGGTCAACAACGTCACTTCTTAGAAATATGGTTTTGCTGTTGTCTCTATCCTTTGAATATATATTATCATCAAGTTCATCCAGATGATTATGAGGATATTCTACTCTATTGCCAGGTCTCAGGTGATTAGTTGATTGTGAGTAAAATTTATTCAATAAATCATGTAATCTGACATTATTATCAGTTTCTTTTCTTGTTGAAATAACTTCACCACGGTTAATGTGTAATTGGTTCAAAAGCTCCTCCATACCAAAGTTGTCTGTCATCGGTATAATAGCAGTCCTTATAGCGGATTGATTTTGGTCCTCTGTGTCTACTTCATTTGCCAGTTTAATCAATTCATCTTCACCGTTCGCGTAATATTGATCACTAATTTGTATATCCTCTGCAGAGGGCATTTCTCTACTGCCGTATTTTTCTTCAACTATCAATACAGGATACACCTCTGGCTTTATGTTCACGTGGTTCACACTGTTCCGTAATAAATTGTTTACACCATGACCTCCACTAATTCTACCTTTTACAGAACCGCTGTTGGGAGGCGTTAATGTATTCATTAGTTGTAGAAATTGATTATTATTAACATCAGAATTATACAGATTTGAGCTGCTTTTAATAGGGTTCCTGAGATTTAAGAGTGAATTTTGCATTTGGGCACCACGTCTGAAATTCTCAACCGTAATCTGAGCATTGGATCTTAAAGTTTTCTGTTTAGCCTTTTTAGATTTTTTCTTTTTCAAAATTTCGTCAATTCTTTCCATTATTTTGTTGCTTCTTGGTGCATGTATGTTTAGCGGCTCAGTATAATCCTCATCTTCTTCACTAAAATTGCTTTTCTTAAAACTCGATAGTAGGTTTTGTATATCCTTCTTTGCTTCCTCTTCATAAAATTCTCTTGTGTGCTTGACGACTTCTTTCTTTGCTGGTTTCTTTTCCTCATTTTTCTGTGAAAATGTAATTAGTAATTGATTGTTCAAAAATGTCATTTGATTTTATATCATTTTGCTTATAGGAGGGATTGGTCCATATTGGCTCAGGATCGAGTCGAGTGGAAAAAGGAAAGGGAGGCCTTTGCCCTGCAGTGGGACAATATGGGCTCATTATTAATTATTATTTGCTTGCTATTTAATTTATTGTATTACGGCTCCATCCACTTTCACAGTTTTTTTTATGAATGAAGAAAATAAATCGCATGTGGAATGGTGAGGAGTATAATCAGTCCAAAGCCTATAGGGCTCTATTAGAAATAAACGCTGAAAAGACGGACAGCTTAGTCGTGTCCATTATATTACATCTTCATAAATTCTTAACTAAACTTATCCAAAATTCGGAGTCGGCGTAACATGTATTCTTCCATAGTTTTCTATAATCCGTCATCTCGGTAGACTCCCCTTTTCTAGGAAACAACTAATAGATTTTGTGAAAGATGCTATGTCATCTTTCACACATCTTCATTCATTGTTTCCTTGGTCTAATCATCAAAACCAATAAGTTTCGATGCCATCGGTCAGTTACGAGAGGATAATTACATGAATTGCCGTAGAGAATGCCACATCTTTACGACCTTCATTATCCTTGGACTTTTTCTGTATGATTTTCAGAAAATCTTTCTATGATCATAATCATTTATTTGTCAGAATTTGATACATTTCTAATTATAATTAATTAATTAATTATTTTCGTTTTGGTCTTAGGTTAGTAGCAAAGTTTGACTTACCGTTAAAATCTCAGTAAATGCACAAATTATTAAAATATAAAAGAAGTTATTTCTCATTGTGCACACTGCTGCCGATTGAGCGCAGCCTTGTAGCCGTGCCAAATCCTAACAAAACACTAATTAGTGTTTTCCGATAAAATCCAAAATTGATATTTGCTGAATGGTGTCGCTATTAAATTGTATTGTTGGATATTTAAATGGATTTGAGTGTTATCATGATTCAGGGAGCAGCTATTGTTTATTTTATAATATATTGTAGAAAAGATTAGTAAGTTTAGTATGTTACAATCTCGAAAACGGTTGGTCGTAGCCAGATCTGATTAATTTTGAATATTAAATACTTACTTCTAGATCTTTCCTTGCGTTTTCTTCCATAATATCCTCAAATGTTGGAAGGAATTTGACAATTTCATGAACTGTCTTTTTTATGTTTGTCTTTTATTTGTGTATTGCTAAAATACAATATTATTTAATTGTCTACGACAGCCACGTAGCCACATCTTTCGCTACTGACTCTCAATGTTTCGGCGCAGTAACTAAGTTGAAATTAGCATGAAATAGGTACACAACACTTACGTAAAACATGAAGGTGTTAAAATAAAACACGGAAATGATCTATAAACATTATATTGAGCAAAAATAATTTAATTTAATGGTGTTTTACTCGGTGAACATTCAATGTTTAATGGGAATATTTTAGAGAATTTTCTAGCAACTAACAGGATATTTTAATAACATTCATCAAGCCGTTTACGCTACAGAGTGTGCCCAAGAAATAGACATACCTACATACTCTCGAAAAACATTATCGTCCTTCTGGGGCAGTCGGGTAAAAAGGAGTATTTAAGGATCGTACAGTACGACACAACTTAGATGTAGCATAGATTTGAAAATTTTCATTCATTCATTTTAATTTTACGAACGTATTTGGCTATAAGACTTTACAAGTTATTGCGTTTTCGAAAGATCATTTTCTCCTAATGCTGTAATAAAAATTGGTGATTTGGAAGGTGCATTCAGTTCGGATGGTGATCGGTTTTACTAATTTTGCCGATGCTACATCTAAGTTGTGTCGTACTAAGTCAATGAAGAGAAGTTTAGAGCTAACTTTGAAAGGGTATTAAAAACATGGATTGAAAAATACTGTCACCAAGTTGGTGCCTAATTTCATATACCTAGCTAGCGTTAGGTTTTAAGATAGGGATGACACCTGGGTTAAAAAAAAAACTATTTAGTCCGTCAGTCAGATAATAAAAAAATACGTATTAGCCACGTATTTTTTGCTTTATCATATTAATAAAAAAATACTTAGATAAAACGATAATGCGTTTTATCTAAGTATTTTTTTATTAATAGTTGGGGAGTGGGGGTCGCTACGTCACAAGTATAAAATATACATACCTACTCGTGACGTCATGGCACATTTTAACTCAATGTATCTCCGTAATCTTTTGATTACGTAAAAAAAGAAAAAAATACGTGACTAATTTTTTTTATTATCTGTCTGACAGGTTAAATAGAATTTCATTTTTTATTTATTTAAAATTAAATAATTTACCGGACGGACAAACAAAATATTTTTAGTCATCATCCCTTTTCATTTTGAAACTTACAATAATGTATGGTTGATTAATTTCTAGACAACGTATATTCAAAGATCACATGAATTTCTAAGAGAGATTAGTATCATAACCATCAGTGTCCTTCTTATGATTTGACGTTTTTTAAAGGATTTCGATTTTAAGGTGGAACTAGTCGCGGGCTCGAACTCAATGGTGGGCATGGCCAAACAACGCGCTGTCTTACCTGGCATCGTGTCCGACAGAGAAAATATCAGTAATGAGCAGTTAGAAGCTGGTCTACATGGACAACGTATAGTTCGCACGCACAGAAACACCGTACCGAACAATTATAGTAAAAAACGCGCGTAAAAATTACGAAAAGTCCTTTGGAAAATGGAGTTTTATGAAAAAACTACTGCATGAATCAATTAGAAATAAAATTAAATGAAATCTTCGATAATTTTGTTGTGTCGGTACGGATTTTGTTTTCGAGATTTCACACTTCTTGTATTACTTATTTACGCCCAAAGTTGCGTTAAAATTAGCAAGAAAAACGAATCTTTGTTGGCTTATAACTTTTTAATGGCTTTTTATTACCCGACTGCCCCAGAAGGAGGGTAATGTTTTTCGAGAGTATGTATGTATGTATGTATGTATGTCTATTTCTTTGGCACGCTCTGTAGCCTAAACGGCTTGATGGATTTTAACATATGAGGTGTCGTTAGATTCGTCTTAATTGTAGGAGTGTCATAGGCTATATAATATTTATATATTGCATCTGCAAATACAAAAAAGGGAGGGCAAGGTTTTTTTAAAAATAAATAATAACAATATTGGTATCAAATAAAAGCTAGTAACGAACGAGTCAATGCCAAATTTAGATATATTAATAAAACGAAAAAGCTTGAAATAAAGAAAATGATTCAAAAAACAAAAAACCCCGACTGCAAAAACACATAACTGAAAAGAGAAAAACAAGCATTATAATCTATAGAATTTTGGTATCGCAGGCACAAACTAATAACCGGATATATGGTGTAAGTTTTGTTTGTCCCCGCCTGCGATACCAAAATTCTATAGATTATAATGCTTGTTTTTCTCTTTTCAGTTATGTGTTTTTGCAGTCGGGTTTTTTGTTTTTTGAATCATTTTCTTTTTTTACTATTCTGTTTCCGTACAGACAAAATTACTAATGAGACCTAACGATATCATGTAAACTTTGAATGTACGATATCAAACAGTGGAGTAAAACCGCTCCGAAATTTGTATGGAAAAAATATCAAATTGTTTCACCTTAAGTCTTTTCATCCCCAATCTAACTTACGGGATTTTCTTTAACTGAACTAATACAATGTCTGTTTATTTATATAACTACTCACATTACATTGTATATTTTTTGTTAGTTGCTTCAAAACTTTCTTTCATACACCAGAATTAATCAACTCCAACTGTCAATAGCCTTTTCACAAGTACTTCATTAGCCAATTGAAGTTCCTTAACCCAGTTTTAATCGATTTTCTATTTACCTATAACATCTCTAACATCAAAAGCTTCATTATCTACAATTATTAAAACTAGCACAAATACATAAAACAAAAAAGCTTTATCAATAACAAAATATTGCACGAAAAAATACAACTTAAATCTAATAAAATTGCTAACTTTGACTAGGCAGTTTATCTTGTTGTTTTTGACTTTCGGGAACTTTTTCTTTTGGGATCTGCGCATTCTGATCACCTTGATATTCTTGAGCGTACTGAGCAGTATCGTAACTCTGTTCTTGTGGGTTTTTACTATCATCTTGCGCAGTTTCACTTGGTAATTCCTGAGCGTATTGAGTCGCATCGTAATTCTGATCAGCTGGGTAATTAGCATCTGTTGCATAATTTTCATACTGTTGATCATATTGCACGCCAGGGTCAGCTGTCTGTTGAGGATACTGCTCATAGTTCTCATATTGCTGCTCAGTATAAGGCTGTTGTTCATAATTTTGGTATTGTTCATCAGCAGTTACTGCTGGCTGGTCGTAATTCTGATCATATTGATATTGGGGGTCAAATTCTTCTGGATGTTCGACTTCCATGGGTTTTTCTGCTTCTTCTTTAAGTACCTGTTCGGTTTCTAGCTTAGCTGGTTCTTCTTGTTCTTCAAAATGTTCAGTTTCTTGATAATCTGTTTCGATGGGTTTAACATCTTCAGTAATATGTTCTTCTTCCTCGATTTCTTGGTCGTGTATGTCGTGTTCTGGTTGGTCAATTATTCCTGCAGTTTGGTGGGTGTCATCTCGTTGGACTGCTGAGATTGGTGCGTCCGGTCCGTGTGCGGTGTGTCCGGGGGACTCAGCTCCGGTATAGTCTCGTCTGCCGTCGGACGGGGGATGTGGTACATTTCTGTCGGTAGTGGTCGGGTGCGGGGGATGTGCTGTAACGAAGGTTACATTAGTAATACATAGATTCAGAATCAAGTTTTATTTCTGCTGCTGTACAGGTGAAATTTAACAATATAGTGCCATGATAGGGACAATATCACAATCAATAAATGTGTCTGACATTTTTTAATTCTAAACCGTCTTCATAAATTCAGGGGTCGTATTATGAAGCGTTAAAGCCATGGTCCTATTTCCACATAACTCAAAAAATAAACCTGACTCTAACACGTCATAATATATACTTCTACTTGTATTCTCGTAATATTTTCCTGCCGCGGTATTACTAGATCAATATGTTTTGACTTACCTTCAAAAGTGCTAGGCGTGTTGAGAGGGGTCTGCATGGAGCGCGAGATGCCGTTTACTTGACGCTGGAGAGTGGCCAGTTCTTGCCTGAGTACGCCATTCGTGAGCACACACAAACAAACAAAGTGAGGTATATAGCAAACACCATGCAGTTTATAGATATTACAATTACTTTTAAATAGTTTCTTTCTTTTCTTTTGTACTTGTAGATTTTCAAGAGAAAGCTGCTGACTTTTAAATATGAAAATATAATATGGATGCGTTATTTCAGCAAAAATACTATCTGTATTCTTGTTTGGATCAAATTGCTTTATAGCTTTTACAATAGGTAATCTTCTAAACTTAACTTACAATAATTACCCATGCATGCATGCTTATAACTACATGATTACTACAAAATCATCACTCCTCTATCTACTTCCATCATCACTTACCTTGACTGGATCATCATCTGAATCATCAATCCGATCAATGGAAAGATCACTAAGATTCCTCGTCAAGCCACCGACATCGTCCCTTGAGGAGTCACTGAGAAGACTATCTCTTCTAAATCTATGTCTATAATGGTTAGGGGTTGAAGAATAATACGTGCGATCTAAGTCGTAAGAGGTCCGACTATGCGGATACCCACTCAAAGGTGTATAACTTCTCAAAGGTGTGATTGTGGTGCAATATTTCTTATGGGAACCCCATAAGTTTCTAAGCTTTCTCATTAATTCAACGTTCCTGCAAAGCAATTGTGTTCTTTCTGCTCTGAAATGGAAATTTGTGAGTGAATATGGTGGGACTAGATGAGACTATAAGAATTTATGAATGTTATTGTGGAATTGCAATACTAAGACTGAAAATGGTTTTAATTAAAGACAATTTCTAAAGCTGAGTAATATAATGATTTCAAGTGTAATGAACTAAAACTGGCTGAATAAAATGAATATAAAACAAATTTTTAACAACTATTTATTGCACACACTTAAATAATCGTTACCCATTAAAAGTTATTGAAATTTTGTACTGTCTCACAACACCGAGAGATAAACATTGATAACACTGAATAAAATACTAATAAATTAATATAACAAGCCAACAAATATCACACTACATTGCACGAACGTTTACAACAAGAAGAATTTAATATTAAACACTGGTAGTCAACAACAGGGAACGATATATGTATATAATTATTTAGATAATGCTGCAATTAAAGTATAACACACTTTTGGAAACTATCTCTAAATATTTCTGTTGATGAAGAAGCAAATTATTAGTATCATCAAAACAACAATAGTTAATTTTATCACTATTCTCTGCAATTTTAAAAGTAACATAGATGTATAACAAACTTCTTTATTTTAACGACTACCAGTGCTTTTCCTATATATATCTATCTTAACCTAATCTACTGCTCAAACTCTACTTGTATACATCATTCGCTTTGTTCTATCAATTCCTTTACTCAGTCAATCAGAAAATGCCCATCATCAGCATTTTATGTAGCTTCCTCCTCTTTCTGTATTTCATCTTGTTCTTGTACAGTCTCTATCTCTTTTGCTTCTTCAGTTTCTGTAATAACAGTATCTGATACTGTTTCTTCTTGATTTTCACTACATTCCTGTGGTGTATCATTCTTAGCTTCCTGTAGAACTTCTGAAAGTTCAACATTATTTTGATCTGTTGACATTGGTTGTTCTGTATTCAAATCTTGCTGATTTTCCTGTACTTGGGCATTTTCCTCTACGCTATGACTGTCTTTAGCATCTACTTCTTCTGTAGCACTAGTTTTAGCCTCAACAATCTCTACAGTCTCCTTCAGGACTTGTATATCGCCGTCAGAGACTTCCATACTAAAGCTATTCTTAATGCCTCTATCATCATCAGCTTGCACTACTATTTCCTCAACGTGTGCTCCTCGCTTCTTCTTCTCTTTTTTTCTAGGCTTTGGTACCAACTTAACACTTATATCAACTTTAATAGGCTCCTTTTTCTCCCGTAAAAAGGGCTGTTGTATCATAAGCGGCAGGTTGTATATCTTCTCTCCTTTGATGTTCGTGAGATCCTGATTGGTCGTCAACGGGCCAACAACTATTGGCACGAAGTTATTCGACGAATCGGACTCTTTTGCGGAGCGGCGCTTGGAACGGCGAGTCTCTCGGTCTCGCGATCTCGAACAGTCGCACTGTGTTCTGATTGGTTCGTCTGAACGGCCGCGACTCTGCGCACTGCCTGCCACCAATAAAAACACAGCACGACGTTAAGACAATACTTTTAAATGGGTAACGATATTTCAGCCAGCAATGTTAGGTGAAGTTATAAAGGAAAGTGATAATAATCATGCTATTAGATTGTAAATTGTTCGTACTTGTGCCTACGATTTGCGTCGTCGAGCTTGTCTGTGAGCAAACGACATTCGCCGGTGAGTTTCTCCATCAGACTGTTTTGTGAATGTATCATGGACTCCAACCCAGCCACCGTTTTAGCTGCGGAACCAAATGTTCTAGCTTTAGCTCTAATACGTAGTCACTACTATGGGGAGGTCATTGTAAACAATCTGATGAATAAACTATTGAGAGTTAAGAAAGAATACAAGCCCTTTCATAGCACTATAGACGTACATGCAAGCGCAGAAGATGAAAGGGTAAAGTATGAATGTTTTGAAGGTATTGTTCCAAATCGTTTTAAGTGTGAAGAATCTTTCAAAACATCAATAGTTTACCCATTGAATGAGCCTATTTCCCAAAGATTTAGAATACTGTTTAGACCCAACTGTTTGAGAAACTACGGAGAGTGTAATGTGTACGTACCGTGCTTGTTCTCTATGGACTCGAGCATGGTTGACAGCTCTTTTTCCTTCTTTTTCTTCTCCGGCGATATCGGTGTTAAGTTCTTCATTGTTTGCTGCAAACCGAACAATTTAATGCGTTTTTGTCATCTATTTTTCCCAACCCAAATGGTCCAGGCACATAGACTTTTCAAAATATATATTACAGTCGTTTGACTCCATAACAATACCTCTTTCTCCAGGTTTGAGATTTGTTCAGACAGACGTAGATTCTCGCGACGTGAGTGAACCAGGTCAGCATCAGCTCGATCCAAGCGTTGACGAAGAGATTGGATCTAAAAGTTGGAAGAAGAAGAAACATTATAAGTAGAAAATTCTTAATAAGAATTTGGAGAGAGATTTAAAGAATTAGAATGAACATCGTGTAGACCGACCACCATGACACGAATGTAGAATCAGGGATAACATTGACAGTCTACTGATATAAAAGCCAAAAGCACTCGCCAATGCAGTCGTCGCCATTAGGACTACTACACCAATCAATCAGCAGTCAATAACATTCGATAACAATCCTTACTTCAGAGTTGAGTCGGTTGGTCTCATGCTTGGCCTGGCGCTGGTGTCTCTCGATGGCCAGGCGAGCGCTCGCCAGCTCTTCTTCCAGAGACGCCTTCTCTGCGTGAGCTTGAGCCAAGTCCGCTTGAAGAGATGCTGAAAGATCAGAATAATTTAGGCTAATGGCTGCGTTTTTAATGTTGAATGCAATCACTATTGATTGATCAGCATAACCTGGTTCCACCAGGTTTGACCTTCGAAATGAGATGATGTTATTCCTGTAAGTAGATAATCAACGACACTGTTACAAAACAATTTATGGTCAATTTTTTTTTATACTACATTTCCTAGCTGTCTGATCCCTGAGTAAAAATCTACATTGTCACATGCGAACCATGCATCACAGTGACGTCACGCAAAATCCTGCATTGCGCAAGCAGAGTCTGCTGCACGTCCCGTATATATACAACGTCCCGAACTCCCGACATCAATCGTCAGGCCCACCCGTCTGGTCGTAGGATCCTCCCTTTTCTATGGAGGATGAGTGGACTTTACACCCAGTTCATCATACTTCTATAGCCGAAACAAACATAGAGAACGACATTGACCTTAAAAATATTGTAAGAGGCTGGTGTATTCTTGTGGTGCTTGGTGTACCTACTTGATCATTATAAAATTAAATTAAATTAAATATTTGTTTATTGATGGCAACTAGGCCCAATTGCAATGGCCAAATTGGCCAATGGTAACTAGGCATTATGTGTACCTTGTGTGCATTAGTGTTTTTAGAATCAATGACTACATGACACTATAATTATGATCTCAAATAATTGTTTATTTTATTTGACTGTATAATGTCCATTTATTTTAATTTTATTTTCATTTATTGTTGATATAATCTACTTTACTTTATGTTGTTTTTTATTTTATGAGTTGTTTTGCTATATGTATAATATAATAATTTTTGTTCATATTTAAGTACTATTATATATAATATATAATAGTACTTAAATATGAACAAAAATTTGATTCTATAGAATCAAATTTTTCCAACTGAACAGACAGCTGTGCTGCTGGGGAGTTTGTAGCGCCTCTTCTTCCCAGCTAAAGCACTAGGAATTGGTGAAGGGCGGGCGTTTTTGGGGGACTGTCTTATATAATTTTGACGTTCGTAAAGTGCTGATTCTCAGCCTGGTTTGAATAAATGACTTTTGAATTTTATCAGATACAGTGTGATTTGGGTCTTAGACACGTAGGTATACGTACATGTTTTGTTCTTGAGTTCCATCTTCAACTCATCGATAGCGGCGTTCTTCATGGACAACTCCCGCTTCAACTCGTTCTCTTCGCGACGTTGACGCTCCAGATCCAACTGATTGAAAATTACATTATTAAGTACTGCATCAATATACTCGTTTCTGATGTTCGTGCAATGTTTCCTACCTAATACTTCGCACAGATTTGATGAGAAGATTTGGAGGAGCTTGTGGCTAATTAATAACAGCCGCACGGGTCGATCCATCAGGTTAAGCTACGCTTGCCGGGGGTGGTCAGTGGATGCGTGACCATCTTTACATACCGAGACTCCTCCGTGCCTCGGAAAGCACGTTAAGCTAATGGCTTAACGGCTGTCATTCGTGGATCTTTGACAGCCGTTAGGCTTCGTTACGAGTCGTCAGAAGCCCGAAAGTCTGACACCAGACTTACCAAAGGGTATCGTATTACCCAGTTACTGGGTCGTGGAGGTCAGATAGCTCGCTCGCTCCATGTAAAATACTGGTATTCAGCTGCATCCGGTTCCACTGGAAACCGACCCCAACATAGCTGGAAAAAGGCGAAGCAGATTGACTTCGCAAAGATTTGCAGTCACTAGGTAAGTTTCATTCTTAATTTTTATCGTTATTTATTATGAGTTCTCCACTGACCTATCTTTTACATCACTTGCTCATGCAAATCTAATGAGAGAATCCTCAAGTTTTCGTCTTTGACGTAAGAGATACTTCATATTCTCCAGGCAGTCCCTTCTGCTTTCAGTACAAATACCTACTTTAATTTCCCTCCAGTCACCTCAGCTCTGTCCTAGGAAGATATTCAGATAGTCAGCCTACTAACTACAGTAGATCTTATCTACCTGTAACTTAGCCACATTGTCATACTGCGCGGCGAGGTCAGGCTGTAGCTCGTCGAAGTGCGCATTGTATAGTTATTCTGCCACGCTGGGCTCTTGTGTCTACAACTTTAGCTACTATAAATATACTATATATTTTAATCGAAATTGAATGCCCAATTTAAATAACCTATTTAATTGGATAAGGATTAATAAGATACCGGTCAAAATAGCTTCGGAAATAACAATGAAAATTTTATACAATTTTGAAAGATAAAAATGGTTATTGTGGGTCACCCTTAAAAGATAGACATATGCCATCGCGGACTTTTTTGTTGCAATTTTTAAGATATACAATACTCTAGAACATAAATTTGATTTATCTCTCACGACTTACGCAGCGCACGCCAGTAAAGCTCCCAGTCGGCATGATTTTTTCCGACATCTTCAACAATAATCGTCATATTTCAGCCAATTTACACAAAACCTTAATGAATTATACACTAAAACCTTCCACATGAATCACTCCGTCCAATGGTGAAAACCGTTTGAAAATCCGTTCGGCAGTTTTTGAGTTTATCGCGTTCAGACAGACAGACAGACGCGGCGGGCGACTTTGTTTTATAATATGTAAGGATAAGGATATAGTTAAATAGTAAATAAATAAACATAATACCGAACAATATCGTAAGTAAGTTAACTGTTACTAATAACGAACATACTTTTAGGAACAACCTGTATCAATCTAAATCACATTCCTCCACCACTTTTTGTTTTAAGGACGGTCAGATTAGTCATCGATGTTCGTTCGTAAGTAATAGATAAATATTTCGCTTGTTACCCTCGTTTTTGTTTTTGTTATTGTATCATTTTATAATTATGAACTTATGTTTGTTTTGATTTTCTAAATTATGTAGTCGATGATTTTGGTGCACGGTAAAACTCTAATGAGTTTATGTCTGCACCAACTTAGTATGTATAAAGATGTTAGTACACTACTGAATGAATAAATAAATAAAAAAAAAAAAAAAAAAAAAATGACATAAAATATCACAGTAAAACATTATCTACTACCTGTAACTTAGCCACGTTGTCATACTGCGCGGCGAGGTCATGTTGTAGCTCGTCGAAGTGTGCGTTGTACCGCTGTTCTGCCGCGCTGCGCTCATGTATGGCACGTCGAGCTCCCTCTCCGGCCAATTCGCGAACTTTATTGCGTTCCTTGGCTAAGTCATCCTGGAAATTACATTTAATCAGTACGAGGTACGGAAGAAACTGTTTATAGGGTTTATCTACACTTATCAGGGTCTGGGGGCCTACCACAACCTCTAAAAGCAGTATTATTTTAATATTACTTTAGTGTGGGAAAGAGATGAAGCTCTACAGGACGTATAGCACCATGTCTTTCCCACACTGAAGTAAGATTAAAATAATACTGCTTTTAGTGGCTGTGGTAGGCCCCCTGGTCCTGGATATTGAGCCTGGCTGGCCCGGAGATCAAGAAAGTTCTCCCAATTTATACCTTATCTGATTTGTTCCTGATTCATTCTATGAATACAGTAACTTCCTCGATAGCATAGGGTATGATCTTCAAAAACGGTTTCTGAACCTATTAGCTTTCGGTCATGCTCTTCTCTTTTTCCAAAAAAGGAAAAATCTAGTTGGTTTACTCTCAGTAGTTAATCCCAACCCATATCTATATCTCTCTCATCACCACAATATGCTGCCTTACCTTCATCCGACGCACTTCAGCTTCCAAGTTGTTCCGTTCCTCCCTGAGCTGGTGTTCCACCGCATCAGAACCTCGCTTGTACCGTCCATCATCGTCACGCTGTTCCAAGCTTAGTTTCAGCTTTGATATCTGTGCCTCCAATGAAGACTTGTCCCTGTTCAAATAAGTCCCAATGACACATAAATTTGCACTTTATGAAAAATTACTTGAAGGTTGCTGTAGTGGCAGAGGATCATAAGCATAAGCTTAATATGGATATTTTTCTACTGGCAATTGTTGATAGCTACATTAACAGTCAATGAAAAGGACAATGTCTTGCAAATTGTTTGTAATGAATCTAGAAATGGTTTCTAAAACGAAATATATGGCCGAAACGAATAATATGGCCTGACCAAAATGATGTCTGGACTTTAAAAGAGACTGTGACCTCTGAGTTTGTTTCGGCCTTTCTTCTCAGAGTAGTCAGATAGGAAACGCCGAACTCATCTAGCTAATTTTTAACATAAATTTTAATATGACGTGTAAAAGTGATTCCAATATCCTATTTACAGAATAAACAATTTCATTTCATTTCATTTCATTTCAAAGGAGCTAACGAAGATGTTCAAAACGTACCTCTGCAGATTGTCGATCTGGCGCTTGAAGCCATCGAGGCAAGTTGAGTCAACGAGCCCAGAGGCCAACTTGCGCTTGTTCTCATTATTTTCCTCCTAGACAAAAGTATAAACAGAAGAATATCAATGGTCAAAATTAATCGATTTGTATGAATACGAACTATACATAGATTATTATGTCTACTATATCCTCTTGTAAAGACAAATAACACCTTACCTGTATCTTCTTAAGGTCGATCTTCGCCTGTGTGAGCTGAGCTTCCAACTCGGCGATTCGGGACTCAAACACAATGTTCGGCCCTTCCAATCTGGTGGAGCGAGTCTTTGCAGAC
Organism: Conistra vaccinii; assembly: GCA_948150665.1. Classification (NCBI taxonomy): domain Eukaryota; kingdom Metazoa; phylum Arthropoda; class Insecta; order Lepidoptera; family Noctuidae; genus Conistra; species Conistra vaccinii. The sequence continues at coordinate 13,221,035 of OX411341.1, read as the reverse complement.
TTGCGGGCTTTTAGCGGAGTTGTCTGTTCATCAACAAAAGGAAAACTTTCTATACTTAAACGCTTTTACTCTAGATAGCAACCATACATATATTCCCTATACCTAATACCTATGCCAACAAACATCACATCAACACATGGGAGCTACATCTGCCAACAAACTGCTTTGTAGTTTGGCAGACGTAAACTTTATTGTAACCTGATGTCACCACAAATAAACGCTTTTTCATTTTTTTTTTTTTTTTTTTTTTTTTTTTTTTTTTTTATATGGGGGGAATCGTTTCTATGATCAAAGGTGTCGTGAAAAATGGTAACGATCCATCGTTATGATTAACAATTGCTATCTATTGTGTCATTATTAACTGTTTTATATCGACATATAAAATATTCACGTTAGCATGGATTTCCGCTGCGATATCTGTATCATCTTTGATCAAGTTACTTTTGTTAACGTTACTAATATCGTACACACTTTATCGTGTTGATGCTTCAATCAACTATTGTACTTATCTACATCCACATGTTACTGAGGTACGTAAATTGTTGATTGAATCAACCGGATTCTACCTCCTGCATTGTCTTCAAAAGGAGAAACATTCCATACCTTGTTATCACTATCCAGTCCAGTACTATCGCCCAACTCATCCAGCTCATCACTCTCAGATCCGTTGTAAGAGTGGAACATCCGTGAGATCAGCTTGTTCTTCTGCGCCTCGTGGAGATGCTCATTCTCTGATATCACTTCTTTTACTTTGCCAAGGAGGTTGTTTAGTTCATCCTGAAGGAAGGTAGTGATTCAGGAATGTAGGAAAAAATGCCAGAGAGACTTGAAGAGAAATATTAAGTAAATAAGAGCCTTCTAAGTTTTGACCTATAGATGGTTGGATCCAATATGTATCGGATCTAGTGTTTGATGCCCCGGCCGCATCTCCGTCTATCGTGACAGAGCAATGCGTGCCGAAGCTTCTATGTTTTTATCGCTAAACAGTTATCGCGTTAATGCGGTGGTCACATTAACGGCTTCATAATTATAACGAATTAACGTGCAATAATCCAAGATCTCCATTATCGGATTTTGATAAATTTTATTATTGGATATCATAGCAATCAAAGATGAAGAGATCGTGGCTAAGTAATAACAAGCCGCACGGGTCGATCCATCAGGTTAAGCTACGCTTGCCGGGGTTGGTCAGTGGATGGGTGACCATCTTTACATACCTAGACTCCTCCGTGCCTCGGAAAGCACGTTAAGCCCGTTAGTCCTGGCTGTCAATTGTGGATCTTTGACAATCGTTACGAATCGTCAGAAGCCCGAAAGTCTGACACCAGTCTTACCAAGGGGTACCGTATTACCCAGTTACTGGGTTGTGGAGGTCAGATAGGCAGTCGCTCCATGTAAAATACTGGTATTCAGCTGCATCCGGTTAGACTGGAAGCCGACCCCAAGATAGTTGGGAAAAAGGCTAGGAAGATTGATTGAGCAATCAAAGATGAAGAACATAAAAAGCATAGCGCATAAAGTAAATAGAAAGAACATGCGTTTTAATAAATATAAACAAAATTCCTACAAAGTATTTAAAAAAATACTTATACCAGAAGGACCTGAGCTCAACATAATGTCAGATGGCTACACTGGGTACTTAACTATCACCTGACGCTGATTTTCAGCTGCAGTCTACGAACTCTCGCGCCGTACTCTCGAATACGTTTAAGAAATCTTTATAAATAAAAATTAAATACTGTTCGTTGGTAAGCGGATCAATAGAGAACGGCTGAACCGATTTGATTATTTTTTTTTTGAAGTGAAAACTTCTTTAGCGGAGTTGTTCACTTTTTTTGGGATGGGTAAAAAATGTTAATCTCGCGTCAGGACGTGACCGTAAGATACGTTGCCTAGCAACCGACAAAGTAAATATCAAAATAAATAGTCTTTGACATTACGTAAAATTAAATTAAATTAAATTAAATTATTTATTTAAAAAGACAACAATGATCCATTTATGTTAGTGTGTTAGTTAGTTACAAAAACTTAAAAGCTATGTTAGTGTGTTATTATTATGATTAGAATGAATTTATCACATTTCACCGGTTAATGAATCACTTCTGCCTAACCAACACCTGCATGAAGTGATTCATTATCGGTGAGTCAAATTTGTCCACTAACATCTTCAGAATGCCATTAGGGCTCGACCGCGTTCTCTCCAATAGTGACGCCGTCTTTCTCCTCACCATTGCGTGGAAGTCATGAACATGCGCCTCCGCGAACATGCCAGAGGCACTACAAAAGCGCGGCAGCCCTAAAAGCATTCTGAAACTGTTATTATATTGGACCCTCAGGGCGTCCATTGTTTTCAGCGTATAGCTGGTCCACAGGCTGCTTGTGTAGAAGGTTTGGCAGTAAGCCTTAAACAACGTAATTTTAACCTCCTTACTACAACAAGCAAACCTGCGAACCAGCATATTGCTTCTCACAGCAAGAGCCCTGCGCTCGCGTTCGATATCTTCATGATCTTTAAGGTCCTCCGTTACGTAATGCCCTAGGTACTTTATTTGTTTCACCCTTTGCAGGGGCTGGCCATTTAGGTTGATGCTGGGCTCGTATGACAGATTTCTACCGGAGGCCTTAAAGATCATGAAAAGGCTTTTTCTACAATTATAAACTAGGCCGTGGCTAGCAGCGTACCTTTCACAATATTGTAAAAGCTCTCTTATGGAGCCGGCCGTTGGACCCAGCAGCACCATGTCGTCCGCGTAACTTAGGTTATTGACGCAAACGTGGTCAATCCAACATCCAATCCGCTTACTGCTGAGTCCAGCGATCAGCTCGTTGACGTAAAGGTTGAAAAGCTTGGGCGAGGTCAGCCCCCCCTGCCTCACGCCACAATCCAACCCATACGCAGCAGAGAGTGAATTATTCCACTTAACATAGTTCACTTGATTACTATACCAGTACTGGAAAACACGTATAATTTCAGCTGGCACGCATGCTTCCCCGAGCTTTTTCCATAGTATGTCATATGAGACGAGGTCGAAAGCTTTAGAGAGGTCGAGGAAACACGCGTACACAGGCGTGCTTCTGTCCGTATAATATTGGACAGTCTGTTTAAGACTCAATATTGCGCTTTCAGTGGAAAGTCCAGGCCTGAACCCGAACTGTGCGTCGTTTAATGTTACCCATTGGTTGAGAGTTGTATCCAACAGACTGTCCAACACCTTAGCCAGTACAGTGGCAAGTGATATGGGTCTGTAATTGTTTACATCAGATACGTCACCAGTTCTATTCTTTATGATTGGGACAACTAATGTCTCCATTAATTCAGGAGGAAGATAAGAGTAACTCAAACACAAAGAATAGAACATGGATAACACTCTTGGACAGTGTATACCCGCATGTTTCAAGTGCTCGATGCTGAGACTGTCATGTCCTGGAGACTTGCCTCTGGCCATTTTTTGTATTGCAGACGATACTTGCTTGGCTGTAAAACAAATAAGAGGGCTATTGTGACAGATCTCAGCATCGACCATTGATTCAGAAGGCCCCAGCGGCGAGGAAACGCGAAAGTGGTTCAAAAAAGTGTTGGCTATTTCCACTGGTGTACTGCAGCCCGCCACTGTCACCGGCAAAGCTGGCTTAAGATCAAGCCCGGATGTCGACTTCCAAAACCGGCTAAAGTCTTTGGAAGATCTTTGAGAAGTTATTATGTCCATTTTTATTTGATTTTGATGATTATGGCACCATTTAAGCTTGCCTTTAAAAATCCTTTGACTTTCTCGCATTTCTTCCCAAACTCTGCCGGAATCGGGTTTATTATAAGACAACCATGACTGATACTTAAGCCTCGCCTCTACGTGAGCAGCACGTACATGCTTATTCCATCCAATAATACGCCTTTTTCCTTGCGGCCGAACACCTTCATGTGTCTGTATGGCAGCCCTAGACAAAATTCCTACAATATCTTGGTACATCATCTGCAAGCCACGTCTATGTTCTGCGTTATCACAAGCTTTGTCAGCACAATTGGAAAAGAGTTCCGGAAAATGCATATTCTTAAACTCGGAGTTACATAATTCATGATATTTTTTGATCTGATCACCTCCACGCTCACGCCATTTTACCTTGTCTGTCACTAACTGTGTTAAATCAAGTTTTTCTGGGATCGTTTGTAAATTGCACTCTATAGCTAGGGGAAGGTGATCAGACCAGAAAACATCATACTGTATATTAACATTCAGCACAGAGTGCCAGGCTGTTTGAGTAACAAAACAGTGGTCTAACCAACGCTTGCTACCATTCATATCGCTCACATACGTATGACTGTCGGATCCCAAGCCCAATTTCTCCACATCAGCACATACCCATTTCTGATCTAAACTGAATTTACACAATTCAGTCCAGAAAGGTTGATGAGGGTGAGAGTTAAAATCCCCCAACATATAGACTGCTTCTACATTATTTGCTTCAATAATGGCACTTACTTCACTCAAGCACTCTGTAAATTCGAGAAAGTTTTCTGTCGAATCTGTTGGCATGTAAATACTTATCACTAAAATCGGTAAAGATTACGAGGTAAGAATTGATGGGTAAAAAAAAGCAGTCAAAACATACTTCATGAAAAGTGTTTATTCAAAAATGCAATGTTCAAGTTTTCACTTCTGCCGGCACTCCCGGAGTGCACCCGTTGTTTTTTTTTTAAAGTGAATCTTTAGGCGCGTTGAGCACTTTTTGCGTCATCGTCACGTCATCTAACGCTCGAACGAAAGACATCAACGTGGAGCACTTTTTGAGTGAACGAAAATCATGGAACTCGTGTCATTGTCACCTAACGTTCGAACGAAAGACATCAACGCGAGAATCAAAAAGTTATTTAGTTTTCATTTCTATCGCCAGTCCCCAAAGACTGCCTGATATTCTTATTTTTTATGTTCGTAGTAGTCCGAATAAAGTTTTTAGGGAAAGAAATATTAGAAGAAACTGCCATTATAAAAAAAATCCCATTGGATATGAGAATTTGCCCTTTAGCGAACAAAGGGGAAAATTGCTAAATTCTAGATAAAATAAAAATGTTTTATTTTATGAGATTTTTGTATGTTCTGTTGAGATTTCGACAGGACAACGTCGGGCATCGGCTAGTTAATAATATACACAAACAACTTTTTAAATACTTACATACCCGTCAAATTCCTATAGATATCAAGGTAAACTTACCCTACAATACTGGCTCTCTCGCTCCAGCTGTTCGATGTACTCCTCCTGCTTCTGGATAAAGTTGATGACGTCAGGGTTGGTGCCGCCCGTCAGGTCGCCTGCAGTGGCCGCCGCGGAGGTTGGAGGGGGCACCGCTGTTGACATTTATTTTGTGAATGTAGGAGCTTTAGAGATGTTGCTTTTTGTGCATAAGTTTCAGATTGCATGGCTTGTGACCGTAGTTAAGAAAGTTAGTGTAGCATATCTGGGGGCCAAGTCTACAAATTTACAAACGTCACAATGGTCTCTCGATTGTTAGTTTTTGACAGATTTGCCATACAAAATCTGTCAAAAACTCACCATCGAGAGACCATTGTGACGTTTATAAATTAGTAGACTTGGGCCCCTGGTTATTAGCGTAAAATGCCGAAAAAAGTAAGCTTGGTAAGTGTATATAGGCTATATACTTACGATAGCAATTCACTATAATAAAGGTCGTATGTAGTGGGGTGCAGTTTTTCAAGCAATCTGCATACAAGGAGCACATGCTGCGCAGTATGCCACAGCCGTACCTTGTACTTAACCTATATAATATTTAAATTGATACTATGTATAACTTACCAGTGGGTGTGGTTTGTTGTGGGGTGTAGTTGTTCAAGCTGTCTGCGTACACGGTGAGCACATGCTACGCAGTATGGCACATGTGCAGCGTGTACTTAACCTATATATTTAATTTGATGCTAAAACTTATACCAGTGGCTGTTGTATATTGTGGGGTGTAGTTGTTCAAACTGTCTGCGTACAAGGTGAGCAAATGCTGCGCAGTATGCTTCATGTGCAGCCGTTAAACTTAACCTATATATATATATACCATAATTATTTAACTTGATAAGTACTATAACTTACCAGTGGGTGTAGTTTGTTGTGGGGTGTAATTGTTCAAGCTGTCTGCGTACAGGGTGATATTTTTATCAGTGAGCTGCGACCGTAGCTTGTATTCAATACAATTCCCAATAACTTACCAATGGGTGTAGTATGTTGTGGGGTGTAATTGTTCAAGCTGTCGGCATACAGTGTAGTGTATTTAGCAGTAAGCCGCGGCCGTGGTTTGTATTCAGCCAGGGTGTATGAGCTGGTATACTTTTTGTCCACATCGCCATCTGATTCATCCAAGTTCTTCACAGATGGTGAGCCACCGTAGCTGCGTACCTACGGTTTTTATTTTGAATGAAATACTAGGCTGTTCAAAAAGTAATGATATCGGTTCATATTTTCTATACTAATTATAAAGCTGAAAAGTTTTTTTGTATGTTTGAACGTGCTTATCTCTGGAACTACTAGTCGGATTTGATAAAATCTTTTTGTATTTGATAGCCCAATTCTTGAGGAAGGCTACAGGCTATTTAACATCACGCTAGGAACCATAGGCGCCGAGCAAAAATAAAAATTACCTATTATCATTACTTTTTGAACAGCCTTTATTTAAATACAAATGAAGTTTTAATTTAGTTTAATCACGAATCTAAAGCGGTTTTTTTAAGTGATAGCCTAGTGGTGTGAACGTCGGACTGCCAAGTCGTAGGTCTTCGAACCCAAGGCACGCACCTCTGACTTTTCGGATTCATGTGCGTATTGTATATTATTATCACTTGCTTCCAAAATGGTGAAGGAAAACATCGTGAGGAAACGGCATGCCTGCACGCGTAGCATGAGCACCGCTTTGTCGACGGAAGAGTAGACAAAAATGACGTTCCGTGTAGACAGTACGACGACGGCAGCAAAGTAGAAAGAGGCAACTGCACTTTTTACGAAATTCACTCTTTAATATAATTCGACTCAGAATTCTTTGTTTCGTCATAGGATGTTTTTACTGTTTGATGGTAAATTTTTACTGATATTAAGTCACGTTAAACACAACTACGTACAACTTATTTTTTCAGTGTGTCGAAGTACCGTGTTTTGGAACAAATAACATTACAGTAATATTGGCCTTAACCATTTCCTTGGTAATATTAACTAAATGATGTAAAATAGGAGAAGATAGCTTCCTTCTTCTATTAGTTATCACAGTTTTGCATTTAAAACGCTCTTCTGTAAAATCATGATTTTGCAGATAACCCTGTAAACTTTGTGACCGTCGAGTAGAATATTTCACTACCATAGACAACTGTCAGTCGTCAGAGTGATTTTGACTATTTGGTATAGAAAACTTTCTTCTGAAATAGTCTACATATAAAATGACCTAGACAAAGATAGTTAGAAACGAAAGACAAAGTGACAGATTGAAGAAAGATTTCTACGGTGTGATGTCAAAAATGAAGAAAGGAAATGTCACTTGTATAGAAAGAGCTGTGTCTACTCTTCGTAGACATAGAAAACGCCATGCTACGCGTGCTGAGAGATATTTCTCGACGGCATGTGAAGCCAGTCAGAGGCCCATGGGCGGCTTTAAAACTGTGTCACCAGGTTAGTCACTAACCACACGAAAAGAAGCGGGTTCTGTTAAATAATGTTCTTGTTTATTTTATATTTCTTTTAAAAAATAACTTTAACTTTTTTTCCGGAATCTACGTAAATTTAAATCAATATTCAGGACATTCATTGCTAATAAGGTACAACGCTACAAAAAAAAAAACGCCGCGAGTAGCGGTAAAATTATTTAATATAAAAAATAAAATTGATTTGTTGTTAGTCAAGGAGCTCTTCATTTGAAAGTTTTAATGTTTTATCATCTATTTATTTTCAAACCAACGTTTCTATTATTTTAATTTAAAAGTTAGTTCTATAATTATTTTGTCAGAATACTAAGATATAAATATTATAAATTATTGAATTGAATAAAATAAAAGATGGAGGGTGATAGTATATTTTAAAACAAAACCTCTAAAATAATGAAAATAAAAAACAACTCACACTTGGCGCGTAATTCCCCGACAGGAAGTACCTCAGCTTTGACACCGCCTCTTTGTAAGCCAACTCGGTATAATCCGGAATCCTCTTCAACCCATACTCATTCATCTTACTTGGCCGCCTGTTCAAATAATTCGTGTAATACATAATTAAAACTAAACAACTCAACGATCAACGAAACAAAACATTTTTAAACTTCGAAATAAAAAAGTAAATAAAAATCAAATATTGAATTTGGAACTAGTGTTGCGCATTGCGCCGGGTTGCCGAGTGCGAGGATATTTAACCAGGTATCGATTACACAAAGCTGTTGCTGTGGTAACGGTTGTTGTGGTAAACAAATGCCTCGCGACGAATGCAGGGGACATGCAATCGATTTATCATCTGTATCGAGTAGATTAGATAGGTTTAATTTGGATTCTGCTTATTAGTATGCATCATTGTCGTGTCGTTTTGAAAACACGCAATGTTTAGTGCCCCGAATTGGATTTTCGGTTTATATAACACTAAAGTGCTTGTTATTTGAGAGGGCTTATGCAAAGTTGGCAACGTCGCAAATAGCTGTCAAATATTTACCTGTTATGATTAATAAAGGAGCAGTGGTGACCCAGCTTAGTGGTATCGGCCCCGACTTACGAGTTGTAGGTCGTGGGTTCGAACCCAAGCAGGCGCTTTACTTTGTGTAAAATAATTTCATCACCACTGCTCTTAAAACGGTGAAGGAAAACATCGAGAGGAAACCGGCAAGTCTTGGAACCAAAAATTCGAAGACATGTAACATCTACCAACCCGCACTGGGCCCGCGTGGTAGATTACAGCCCACAACCTCTCACAGAGAGGAGGCCTGTGTCCCAGCAGTGGGAACATTAATAGGCTGATTATGTTATGTATGTATGTTATGATTAATTTGGCAATTATAGTATGGAAAATGGAAATATGAAATGAATCGTTTATAAAAAAAAGAAAAATAATTATGTAGATATTATGAATACTCTAAGGCAGAATCTAATATTTCGATTTAGATCAGACAGACCCTATAAAAAAAAAAAATGTTTATATTTTATTTGATTATTATTTTTAATTAATTTAGATTTTTATTTAGATTTGTTATTTTTGATTTTAATTTTTAATTGTGATTTATTATTTTTAATTTATGTTATTATTTTATTATTTTATAGAACATGTAGTCTGCAATAAAAATATTTAAGAGTCCTCAGAGAACTTGACACTTTTGTATAAAACTTTCTTTTACCAACCATGTATAGTGCAACAATCGATATACGGATACGGTACGAATTCTAGTGCAGGCAAAATTACCTGAAAATTTATTTCCTTTTTAGTAGGTACTCATAATATGGTCAAAAACTACTTTTAACTCAGTTCTGTGTTTCATTTGCATGTCACGTATGTTACATACGTGTATGTACCTTTTAAAGGGACAGCCTGAATGCGGAAGGCGGAGGACAGGGTGTTGAGACAGTGTCCACAGCTGGGCATAGACCTGGGAGAGGCCTATGCCCAGCTGTGGACGGCGATAGGCTGAGTTGATTGATATAATAGCCAAACAAAATATTTTTATACCGAGAAAGACAGTAAAGGTACATTCCAAACCTTGCTGGACGCAGCAGTGCTGCCTGCGGAAGCGATACTACTGAGCATGAGGGCCTGGGTTCGATTCCCAGGTCGGGCAAAGTGTTATTGGGTATTTCCATCAGGAATTTCTCAGTTGCAGCCCGGAGTCTGGATTTGTGCCCGGTTGATGGCAATAAGCTCGCCCCCCGGTCTATTACATGGGAATGGACTGACGAAATGTGGGTGTACTGTATACCTCTGCCTAACCCTTTTGGGATTACAGGCGTGATGTTATTTATAAACCTATAAAAAATGTATGGTACCAGAAGTGACGCGGCAGCACTGCTGCGCCAGCACTGCCGCGTGCAGCGGGGTTCAGAAGGTAGGCACTTTTCATTGAGAACTAGATAAAACTGTGCTAAAGTAAGAAATAAAAATAAAATATGTAAAAGCGAGTAAAATTTGTTGAAAAGAGAGAAAAATTTGTTTAAGTAGGAACTATTTTTCCGTAAACATATGGAAAAGTTCTTTTAAAAATATCAGTACTTGTGCAGTTTTATTGCAAACTGCACAACACTTTTCAAAATAATTTCTTTGATTTTTAAACAAAGCTTATATTTTGTTAAATAATATAAAAACAGCATACCTAGTACCTACCGAAAGTTAAACTTTAGGCTTGAAAACTTTTATTCTTTCCTCCATTTTACAGTTGGGTAAAACTTTTCAAACAATACCACAGATTACTAGTTTCACACAAGAAGTTCTATATAAGGTCGTTATAGTACTTGCCGAATTTTAGGGCGCTTCAGCTTCCCGTTCATCTCCTTATCAGAACCAGCACTGGAGCCGCTCTTCACTCGGTAGCCCGTCGACTTCGGCTTCGTGACGTAACTTGTCGAACCCATACTATCACTAACACGCCAACTATCGAAACCTATCGCAATTTATATGCAAAACAATGCGAAATTTATGCCAACAGGAAAGGTATTAAAACTGATATTTTGCAATACTGGTAAACCGACACGATAAAGAACCTATAAATTCAAATTTCGAATGTGGAAGGCATCGCGGGCGCGCGCTGCCGCCAATAGACAAGGTTGTCGAAAAAGGAATGAGTTTTGGAATAAGAACTTTTTGCTCCTTCCTGTGTTTTGTCCTGTTCACACGCGTGGGAATAATGGCTGTGTCTGTTTCGTATCGATGGAAAAGTTTTTCTTTAGGATGCATAGGCATGGAGCTGGCGTGGAAAATTGTAGCGATATTATTTTTACTAACGGAATACTTAGCAAATCGAAACATCATTTGGCAACTAAATAATAAATGCATAAATAAATCGTGCTACATTAAATATGAATGCATTATTAAAATCTCATTTTAATGGTTCTACAAGAATATGTGCGCTGTTCACCGGCTCAAACATGACCAGAGATTACATTACCTACTAAGGTACAGACAAGTCCCAAACATTTAAATAAGGTGTTGACAAAGTTAGACCATTTCATGGACTTAAATTAAAAACTTTACTTATAGCTATATGCAATATTTTAAGCTACTCATATCGTCTCAACTTGATGTTCACATGTAAACCTGCTTACTGTATTACCTGAACAATAAAGTATTTCTATTTCTACCTATGTTTATAAAATCGGAATTAATCTTACCGTTAGGAATAATGATGATGTGAAGATAATATAAATCTATCGAAATCTAAACTTTCTAATCCCTACCTATTCTTTGATGAAAAATAAAACCCACTCTCTATCTCCTGTACTACGCGACAGGCAGTGTCTAGCGTGCATCGAAGACGAGCTAATAACTTTTTGGAGGGAAATTCATTCGTGCTCACGCGACAAAATGGCGGTTGGGACCACAAATCATACCGTTTTACGTTCACTGACTCATCCGCATAATTAGATCCACGTAGTTTCCTACAATGTTTACGGAAATTATGAAAATTATTGTATTTTAATATGTTTTTAATTTCAGGTGATAGAATTTGTTACAAGGAATTTAACAATGCCTTGGATTATGGCGGTTTTTTTTTGTATGGCGTGAGCGCGGCCATTTTAACCTACGGCTTTAAAATGTTTTGCGGCAAAACCTACATTACGAAACTAGTTGCGCGAAATTAGTTATTCAATGATAATTTTACATGTAAATAATTATCTATTGACTTGTGAAACTATTAATGGATAACTAATTTCGCGCAACTAGTTTCGTAATGTAAATTCGGCTTTATCATCATCACCTTAGTGCCTTCGCAACACGTTTAATTCTTTCATTCACCCCAAGAGCAAAACTTTAAAATAAGACAAGAAATAGAACCTACCATTTAGGTACTAACTGAAAACAGACCTATATCAACTTTATTTTCAATTGTTGAAAAGTTGAATCTTAATAGACCTAATGTTAAAATGTAGTCGACGGCTGTAACTACCGATAATGCTTTTGTCAGAGACCGAAATGCATAAAATATGCTCAAAAGATCGACTAGCTACTTCAGGTACCTAGATAGAGCAAGGATTTTCCGTTTTTGGGGAAAGTTTTCCACAATTTTTCAACTCATCCGCTAGATTGTCAAAAGTGTCAAATCTTTTATTCAGATAGTACCAATGGGACTTTTTTAATTAATATTGAGTTTATCTTAGACATTACAGACATCGGCGAAGGAAAACTTCGTAAGGTAAGGTAATATACCTAAGTCTGAAATCGCCAACCCTTCTTGAGCAAGCGTGGTGATCAATGCTCGTGCCTTCTCTGTATGAGAACAGGGCTTTGCCTTGCACCAGGACAATAATAGGCTGGTATTATTATTATAAGTAGGTAAGGAACCTAGGTTTATTGACAAATAGAATCCATTTCTAAACTGTACCACGTTTATGCCTGATGGTATCTGCCGGTGTAAGTCAGTGCCGCACTCCGAAGCTAAGCTCGCGTGACCGACATCGTTTGTGTATTTTCAAGATTCTCTTACTACGGCGAGTTCTGAGTATTTTTTTATGTGAAAGTTTGAGTTGTGCATGTCTTTTTGTTGTGCTGTTTTAATTGTAAGCTTGTGTAATAAAGACTACTTATATAAAAACAGCAGCAGTGAGCAGTGGTAGCCCAGTGAGCAGTGGTAGCCCAACGAGCAGTGGTAGCCCAGTGGTAACGGCCCCGACTTACAAGTTGTAGGTCGTGGGTTCGAACCCAAGCAGGAGCTAGGATAGGTATGCGTTTTAAATTCCAAGCTTTTTCATTTTTGGTTCACGGTTACAAAATATTAACAGAAAATGTACTCGTAATTTTAAAAGGGTGGAAACTACGTATAGCGACAAATTCCCCTTTTTTTTTTTTTTTTGGGTGGGAAATCATCCAATGACTTCTTCCGCTCTGGGCGGAGCGGAAGGGCGTGTCAGACTTTTACTGACTCGTTTTCGTCGTCGTTTTTACTGACCCGTGTTCCTTCCCTTGCCATGCCAGGGGCCACGGTTTCCCCTTGGGACTACCCGCAACCCCGGCAGGCATCGGCCCTAACGGACCCCGTCAGTTTTGCTGACATCTCTTTGAGGCGCGCGTGGAACACGACGCGCCGTCGACCCGGGCCTGGTCCTTATCGGACGGCGAGCAGCCCTCTGCTCTCCGTCCGCAGGCCCGCGCCTACGGTGGCCGGAAATCGGCTATCAATTCCCGACGCCCGGGAAGTCTCCTACGGCGGCGGCGGCTAGGGCTGGTAGGGCGCGGCCTCTGCCACTCCCTCGCGCGCTCCGCCTCCTCCTTCGCGAGCATTACTGCTTCGCAGAAGGAGGTGACGGCTTGCCATGCCCTCTCGCTCCGCACCATGGCCTGGACCAGGGCCGGACGCGAGAGGTCACTGCCGCCGATCGCCTCCACGAGGACACGGCGGTGGTCCACCCAAGCCGGGCAAACCTCCACCGTATGCTCCACCGTGTCCTCCGGACGATCCACACAATGGTGACACCCGGGCGTTTCCTCCCGCCTTATGCGAAACAGGTACCTCCCGAAACAACCGTGTCCGGTGCGGACCTGCGTCAGGCGGAAGGTGAGGACGCCGTGGCGCCTCTCTAGCTACTCCTCAAAGAGGGGACTTATCGCCGTAATTGTGGCGTGCCCAAATCTGGGTTGAGACAATCGCACACTCCAAGCCGCCATGAGATCCCGCCGGAGCTCTGTCCGCTGTACCGTGATTTCTCGCGGCAGCGGAGTTACACCCCGGCGCTTCATCTCCTCGCGCCACTCCCAAATGTGGGCGAGGACCTTCGCCTCCAGATCCCATGGCGAGCGACAAATTCCCCTGAAAAAAAACTTCGTTCTACAACACGGTTTTAAACCTAATGCCGTTGACCGTCAGCGATGGTTAACTTTAGCGCAAACGTAATGCCGGCAGGCGGCAACCCTCCCGGAGGGTTCACTTGCAATATGTGTGGCGGCATGACGTTCTATGAAAATGGGTGGAGTCGAAAATGTTAACTAGAGTTAACCTATTCGAGATGAGATCCTAAAATTCGACAAGGTACCGAACTTCTAGTTCCGAAAATCTAACCGGCCCTAGGCAGGGTGCTTACATTATTATTAGAACTTGCTTCGCTCGCTCTTGCATTCTAATTCCTACTCTATCTAATTTCTTAAGCTGCTTTGTATAAATCGACACAGTTAGTCCTGTTTCTCTATGAATGGATAAAATTAAACCTATCCCATAGGTACGAGGCGAGATGCAAAAATTATCTGGCTCGCTTCGGTCGCTCTTGCAAAGCTTTTCTGCATCAGTGGACAAAGTTACTCCTTGTATGGACACACGATAACTTAACATATCCGAGGTGTACTGCAAAAATGATCGAGCTTGCTTGGTGGAGCTGGAGAAGCACCCCCCTGAAAATAAACTTGCCGGCGCCCATGCTAGTGTTTAAAAAATACTTACATAAAGACAAGTCTAAGAAAGTAGTGTATGAGCAGGTACCCCACGATTATTTAGACATCTTATGAAAATGATAACGTCTATGTTTTAAATTATCATCCATTATAAATAACTTTTTATTACGCCAGTTTAAAAAAGGTGCCTTTTTACCCGACTGCCCCAGAAGGAGGTTAATGTTTTTCGAGAGTATGTATGTATGTATGTCTATTTCTTTGGCACGTTCTGTAGCCTAAACGGCTTGATGGATTTTAACATATAGTCGTTAGATTCGTCTTAATCGTGGAAGTGACATAGGCTATATAATATTTATGTATTGCATCGGTTTTTCTAAAAATAAATTACAACAATATTGGTATCAAATAAAAGCTGGTAATGAGTCAATTCCAAATTAAGATATATTAATAAAACTAAAAAACTTGAAATAAAGTAAATTATTCAAAAAACAAAAAACCCGACTGCAAAAACAGAGAAAAACAAGCATTATAATCTATAGAATTTTGGTATCGCAGGCGGGGACAATAATAATAACCGGAAATATGGTGTAACTTTTGTTTGTGCCCCGCCTGCGATACCAAAATTTTATAGATTATAATGCTTGTTTTTGCAGTCGGGTTTTTTGTTTTTTGAATAATTGACTTTATTTATGATATCTTTAAAAAAATCGTTGGTTGGTTGGTGAGTGGGTTGGATCTATCCTTTACATCCCTCCTTGATAATTTACAGGAAGGGAGTAAAATACATCACCTGATAGAGTTGACCCCTCATTGTAGGAGTCATTAGCGGCCACTAATTATTGCTGGAGGCCTATACTTAGCGGTGAATAGATCAAGACTGACAGCGGTGATGATGATGAATTATTGTTGTCGGAGGGATGAGCGGTTGCTACTAACTAATCCCTAATACTCAGTACCTAAAGGACGTAATTACTCCGATTATTAATCGTACGTGACCGAGCTCCGCATTGGTAATAAGTTGGTACATGTCCCAGATCCAGTTGAAAACCAGCGTCAGGCACTTATAAATGTCTGGCATTTTTGTTGAACTGTGCCCTTTTTGGCGCAGCCGTGAGGCACACTTTCCTGCTAATTTCTTACATCGTACTTTACACTTTTTATTTGATATCTTTATCTGCTGTAGGCGTTGGCATTGTGTGCTTTTTTAGTCTGCTATATTAATGTATTTTCTTTCCTTCGTTCTATCTTCTACCGACCGATATATATACCGGAAATAGACCATTCCATTTTTCTACTAAATACCTAACTACGGGAGATTATGCCTGCTTATTACCTATGTTTTGAAGATGTAATTTTTTTTGTTTGCACTTTCCCGTGGCTGAGCAAAGGTCCCAAGTCCTTCCACGAACTCTTTTCCCGCGTCACCTCGAACCAGCCCACGATTATAAAATCGAGAAATATACCTACCTACCCATACTTAGGTAGTTATATCTGCTGCACGTGTTTTAAATTAAGCAATTTAAATACATGGGTAATTTCATAAATGCACGATATTCTTGCACCTCACCGAATAATCAATATTAAATTATTATTAATAATTGATTACCTTTGTGCAGTTATACATCGTCAAGACCAATTGGACTTGATTAAAGTTATTTAAACTAACGGTGCTTGCTGACCTACCTACCGACGAGCCTTTACCTGCCTCGTTGGCTGCTAAGCGTGGGGTCCTGGGTCCGATTCCCGGGTCGGGCAAAGTGTTATTGGGTTTTTCCATTAGGTATTTCTTAGTAACAGCCCGGAGTTTGGAAGTTGGCGGTGTGATACCCCCATGCCTCGGAAAGCACGTTAAGCCGTTGGTCCTACGCCTGATCTCTCTCCGGTCGTGTCGGATTGCCATCCCATAGGACTATGAGAGTGATGGAAGAGAGTGCACCTGTGTCTGCGCAGACACTTGTGCACTATAATATCTCCAGCGCCGGAGGCTAGTCTCCATAGAGATTGGCCGCCATGGCCGAATTACGGTCTGGAGGACTATATACCTACCGACGAAATCAGAATTTGGCTATGGTTTTTTTTCACGGTCTGTAATTCAAGGTCACGGCTATGGAGCGGGCTATGCTCGGAGTTTCTTTGAAGGAATAATCTGAAATTAAGTTATCCGGAAAAGATGCAGAGTAAGCAAGCTGAAGTGGCAGTGGGCTGGCCTTGTTTGTCGAAGGACCGATGGCCGGTGGAGCAGACGAGTCCTGGAGTAGAGATCGCGTATCGGCAAGCGTAGTGTGGTACGCCCCCAGCTAGATGAACCGATGACCTTATAAAGGTGGCTGGGACACACTGGATGCGGAAGGCGGAGGACAGGGTGTTGTGGCCCAAACTGGGAGAGGCCTATGTCCACCAGTGGACTAGGATAGACTGAGTTGATTGGGTAGGTTTCAAATTTAAATTTTTTTGTAGTTCATCATTTCTTTTATTGTGGATTTTATATATGGATCATGTTAGCGCTGCTTACGCAAATTAATTATTCTCTATGGGATGAACAGTCAGCCACAAGAGGAACGGATCATTTTGGAATTTACGTTAACTCGATTATTCATAAGTACCTAGTACCTACCATAGATATAGAACCTAATTAACTACGGTTCAAACATTTAATTATGTTTTTTTAATTTGTTGGTCGTTTCTTTCTTTTTTTTTACTTTACTCCTTTCTGCGTATAAAATACTCGACTACATGGTAGAATTTAATGAGTTAAAGAATTCCTCGTTGGTCTTGTGGTCGGTAGCGCTACTACTGAGCATGAGGTCCTGGGTTCGATTCCCGGGTCAGGCAGTGTTTGTGTATTCGGTTTTTCTATCTGGAAATTCTCAGTAGCAGCCCGGAGTCCGGATTTGAGCCCAGTTGATGGCAATAGGCTCGCCCCCTATTACATGGGCCTTGAACATAACTGGCGAAATGTCGGTGTACTATAAGTACACATCTGCCTAATCCTCCGGGCTGTAATCCCCGGAGGATTGCGCGTAATGTTAAAGCGTTTAATGTTAAATGAGTAAAAAAAAAACAGAAAATATTATTGAATAATTTTATTAGTAAAAAAAATAATACTAAAACAATCTTCTCTACTTTTTGGTGTTAGTAGCTACACAACAAAACTTAATGCCTATTAAACAAAAAATAAATAATTTTAAGTAGATCGTTCAATTGCACGAAAAAAATAATTTCCTTTTTTAATTAAATATTCGTCTAGTATCGCAATGGCACTTTTTGAATAAATACAATAGCAAAATAAGCATTTCCACAGATTATATACATGTGAAGACTGTGCGTAGTGATGTTTTTGCCAAAATATTATAATTCATTGTCTATGGCACGAGATATCAAAACTCAAGGAGGTTTGATATGAGATTATTTACAATAATTAAACACTTATCTAATTAATTATAATTCTAAGATTTTAAATAATACGACGTTGATTTTTGGGATCGAAAACTTAAAAAACAATATGGATAATGGCTCAATTTGTAGTTCAGTTTTGTATGACCCACATAGACAAAATTCAGCGTTGTATTATATTCAACCTAAGTTCCTAACTTATTGCTAGATTTAACTTGACGGATTTTAAAACTTGGGAGTACAAAATACAGTCGAATCGAGAACCTCCTTCGTTTTTTTAAGTCCGAAAACAGACGGAATCATCGAACAAGTCTTTCATGTCAGTTTTGTGACATCTTGAAATATCTAGCCAGTTATCTTTTAAAATTATTTTATTATTAAAAATGAGATACAATTCAGAAAATAACAATACAGGTAAATATTAAATTCCATTACAATAATATTATTCACAAATGAATCGTGTTAAAATTATTTTAATTTTGAGATGTCACATTTCAAAGACAATAAATTGAACTAGCCAATCAGAGACTAGCAAACGTCTACGTGGCCACTGATTGGCTGATTTAGACGAAGTATAAATGCAAAAATATCACTCGATCTCGTATATATGTAAGCTCATTGGAATTTATTAACAACCTGTTTTACCCAACTGCCTTTAGCATCTTCTACAACCTCGGTTTTAATGTCAGAATTATTTCTACTAGGAATGTTTTTATCAGTACTGGGGGTGGGTACAGCTTTTTCTTTCACACTTATTTCACTGACGCTTCTCTCAAAATTCGCTACTTTTGTCGTAATGGACTTTGGTTTGGTTGTCTGTAAAGGTTTCTTTGCGCATTGACTCGGTTTTATTTGAGTTTTCGACATTTGTTCGATCTCCATTCGCCTTTCTAAGACAGATTTCGATGTTTTCGGTTGTTCTAGTAGAGATTTTTTCACGTCGTGTGTCGCTTTGAGCTTTCTGGTCGCAGAATCGAGGCTGGTTCTTTCGAAACTTAGCCTTTTTATTTGTATGTTACCTTGAGGGGCTGACTTGTCGTTTGTATTGTCTACTTCATCTATTATCGTCTTTTCTTCAACTTCTTTCGGAATATCAATTTTATCCTCACTAATTTTGGGTTTGACACTTGGAGGAGTAGATTCCGATCTAATGATTGTTGGTTTGTAGTTGATATTTCTTTTAATAGTTTTCATATTGACGGATTCTGAAGATGATGATTGTTCAGAACTCCTGGACAAAGTTTTTGGGACATTTTTGTTCTGAATTGTAGATGTAGATGGTATTTGAGCCATTTTCGGCTTCACGGGAACAGGTGGGGCTACTTTTGGCTTCACAACCTTTTCAAATTTTCTGTTCACATGCTCAATGTGCGCTGTTTTGTTAGTAGTCACTACAACGCGAGTATGTGTGTTACATTTTTCGTTCACAGTTGTAGAAATTGTTGTTTTTTGGGACTTGAACGAATTATTACGTTTAATACTCTCTACTTTTGTTACAGTCTTGTTTGTTACCTTATCTTTACCTACAGCTTCTATTTTCGTATCTTCTACATCTTCCTGATCAGAATACACAGCTGAATCTCTAAACACATCTTCATCCGTCACTTGCTCAATCTTTTCGAAAGATTTTTCATAGTAACTTTCATCAGAATTCATCTGTAAAGAATCTAGTGTTTCTTCATTAGTTTCTACAATGTTTTGATTAGTATTTACTTTATTTTGCGTTTCTTGGTACGCTCCTTCGCTCGATGACGTAACGAATGAAGAATTAGAAAATAAACTATCAGGTCTCACGGCATTTTTATTAATAAGTACATTGACCTTCTTTAGTGGAGACTTATCGCTAACTAGAGTCGTAGGGTCTACGTAATCGGACTGAGCTATTCTAGCCCCTAAGTGTTTGCTACCCTGCATGTAAATAGGCAGCTTGTTCAAGCTTTGGTAGGAACTATTGTTGGATTTCGAAGGCGAGCCTATAGAGCTGGTTATGCTAGTCACCATGCTCACACTTTTGTCGTAACTTGGGCGATGTGGTTCTGGTTTTTGGGTGATATTATCACAGCTTAGTGATAAAGCATCTAGATTATTCTTCTCATTTTGACTTTCAGACATTGTGCTGTGTTCACATACGCTCTTACTAAGCAAGTCATTGTTTAGCGCGTACACTATAGTTGAAGTGGTGGGACTTGCATCAGTCGATGTGATCACAACTTTAATATCACTCTTAACCAAATTATTTTGAATGTCTTCTATATGTAAAGCTTTACTTATAGTTTCTGGCTTATTTTGATTGTCATCAGTATGTTCATCCCCAATTATGCTCCTGAATCTTTGCAAAAGATTCTTGGAGTAACTTCTTGGGTTCAAGTTAGGTCTTTTCTCACTTGTTGGACTTTTGGGATCTGATTTCGCGCTATCTGGACTACTTTGATCATTGGCATTGATTTCTGTGTCTTCATTATTTTTATTCGGCGTTTTATTCTTAAATCGACTTAGCACGTTTTTGAGTGACAGCATGTTAGAAGTTGGTTTGTAGATTTTATGTTCTGGGTGAATAACTTCTATATCATTGGACTTAGTAACATCATTTTGCTCTAAAGGCAACACTTCACAGGACGATGTGGTAGATACGTTCAAGTTAGGCTGAGAAACAGTTAAAAGATTCTCATTTTTATTCTTATCCAGATTTATATCCTGGAATTTGCTTTTGTAACATCTATCGATTTCTTCCTCTAGTTCTAAGGTTGATTGGCTGATATTTTGTACGAAATCAGTCTCACTAGTCTTAGAATTATTGAATTTAAGCATGTCTCCTTCACTCATATCATCGTAGCTTATCTCACTTTGATCGGAAGCTATTGTGAACGGTCTATCAGTACTCATAACTTTACCGTCTCTATTCAAATAAGTTTTACTATTACTGTTAGGCTTACATTTAAACGTTACTAGATTAGTTTCTTCCTGATTACTTGTTACGACTTGAAAACTTCTAGGTAACGAACCAGATTTTCGATCTCTAGATACATTGAAATGTTCTTTCTGTCTACTTAGCCATATTTCAGGTGTGTTGGGACTTTGCTGGTCTGCACTCATTGGTAAGTAATCTCCAGGTAAGTCACTAGGTACCTCTTTCTTTCGCCTACAAACTTCTATTAAAGAGTCGTATACATTTTCAGTGATGATAGGACCCTTGCTTTCCATAGTAACATAATAGTCTGAATTTCTGTCGACTTTTTCGGGTGACCTTACTGGGACATCGTATATACCTTCAGGGTTCTGCAACTTATTTAGTTTATCAAATGATAAGTATACGTAGTCAGAATCGGGACCAATGTGATGAGAAACTTCAGTGGTATCGTCGGTTTTGGGTGGTGTTGGTACCCTTTTAGGTCTACCAGCATGTGGATTATGTTGTATCACTTTACTTTTTGTGTTCAATGAATGTAAACTTTCGTCAACTCTATTGTCCACTACTCGTAAAGTTTCATAAATGTGATCTTCGTCTATTTCTTCTGTCAATTCTGTTCTAGAACTCGTTGTGGTAGCATCCTCTTCTTCGTCGTAATTTTTATCTGCATCTAAGTTTTCTGAAGTCTGTCGTCCGAACTTGGGTTTTAATTTAAGAGATTCAAGATTTTTCGCGATTAAAACTTGTTCGGGATTTGAATGAGACTTCATTAGTCTCTGATGTCGTCTTTGAGCAGTATTTCTGAGCTGTTGTTTTTTTATTAATTTCTGAAACTCTCTGTTTTGCATTAGTAGCTGTGAAATTATTTGTTCTAAAGGTTGTTCTACTTCTTCACAGCTTTCTAAGACCTCTTCTTTTTTTTCTATTTCACCTGCTTTATCTTCAGCTTCTGAGCCTTCAGTTATCACTTTTTGCTTATTTAAGTACTTTACTTTCTCTAACTCATTCTTTTTGAAAGAATCTGTTTTCTCTATTAGTTTTTTATACGTTTCTTCGTCAATGTCTTCGTCTTTGCTTATAGTTTCAGGCACGGGGGTTGGTGTGTCTTTAGATTTATCAGATATAGATACAACATTTAGACTGTCATTCGACTCGGATATATGCAAAATGTTTTCTGTAGACACATCGGTGGAAAAATCTGCGTAGAACTTTGCAGTTGTGTCAGATCCCAGCCGTAATCCTTTAGCTCTATTCTTCTTTAATTTAGAAATCTTCTTTGGTATGTTTTTAGTGTTGTACATTCTAATTTCTACGGCCGGTTTAACAGGACCAACTCGTTTTCTGCTATCTAGCTCCGGGTCAGATATGATGGTTCCATCACTTGCTCTAACTTTCTTTGTAATTTTGTTTGAGCCACAGTTTTTGCATTCAAATTCTATCTTTTCATTGCCTCTTACTTCTTTCTCGTTGTCGCTATCCTGAGATTTTTTACTTATTATTCCAATCATATTTTGTTGTAGACCTGGTTCAGACTTTCGTCTCCAACTTCCTATTTTAGATAATTTAGATCTCTGTGGGTCATCTTTTGATTTAGACCGTGTCAGAGTATCAGTTTTAGGTTTCTCAGTATCATTACATCTAGATCTTCTAGAATGTATTGTACTTGTAGAATCAGTGACAATATTTTCTTTAATTTTCGCGCATTTTAGACAAGTTTTTGGGATTTGCCTTACGTTAGTCAAAGAATTATTAGTGTCGCTAACATCTTCTTTGCTTTTACTAGTGTCAGTGTATCCTATAATGTTATCAGAAGAGTGATATCCTCGTGTTTTAGTCAAAGAACTACTAAACTCTTTACTAAAACTCTCTTGTGATGATTTGAAGTCCGAGCATTTGCACGCAGATAGCTTTCTTTCTAAGTGTTCGGCACTACCAGAATCGATGTAATGCAGGGATCTATCACACTCTGGACATTTTTCTCCTAGTTCAGTATCGTCATGTCTACAGCTACACTTGTCTTCTCTTTTAGATTTACCGAGTTCTGTTTCGCAGTCAGAACATAAGTCAACGTAACAGTTTTCACAAGTATAATCCGTACCTTTTTCAGCTGACACTTGAGTACAGTCACACTCTTGACTCTCTGCTCTAGAACTAGGGATGGTATACTTTCTGTTGCCTTTCTTGAGTCTTCCTCGGGTGCCGTTTTCGAAAGATTTTCTTCTTTCTCTTTCTAGTTTTCGTTTTTCGAGGTACTCTGGGGCTGACAGTTGCTTTCTCATTGACGCTTGTGTTATTAGATTGTGGGATTTCTCTGCCAGCATGTCATCTGTAAAACCGAAAAGGATAATGTTAATTATGAAAATAGACGTCCAGTATATTATAGTAATTTAAATTATTGTAGGTATGAGATGCTCACCATCAGTTTTGTTTTGTCCTAGTTCCATGACCAGCTGCCTCGCATGTGATGGGATTACTGCGTTGTAGTTCTCTAAGATCACCTGGAATTAAAAAAAATAAAACCATAGTTAGAAATAGAATATTATTTAGCTTCAGTTGTACGGACCTTTTCGCGCCAATACATATTATTGTTGATGACAAATGTAGGGGTACCTCTACCAAACCGTAAACGTTACAGTAGATTTCACAAAGTCTTCACTCCTTTTTTCTTATTTCTAACTTCTTAAGTGGTCTCAAACAAAGACCCAGGATCATTTGTAGCCGAGTCATGTATTACATACCCTCTTAAGCAATAAGGTCCATTCTCGCTTGTGTCGCGGCGACCTCGCCTGCAGCGTGAGCTGCGCTCTCGGCGCGTCCCACGGGATCACGTGGAACGATAGCGGAGCACCGGCGATAGACTCCACTAGCATCATGTTGTTGCACTGAAAGGAGGAAAGAAAAATAATAAGATGGGTGCAGAAGAGCCAAAAAAAATGTTATTTTCGAACTCGTTGCAGAAACCGATGACCGATACATACAAAGTCTTGATACTCATATCACGACTATTTTATAAGTTAGGCGTTGAAAATGAAAGAGTGCCTCCCAGTGTCGGACAAATTAGTAGGTTTTGCTATTAGGAAATTCTCAAAAGCAGCCCGTAGTCTGGATTTTTTCCCGTTTAATATCAATAGAAACTGTTTTGCATCATTTACGAATATTTAATATTCTTCTCTCTCAGCTCAACTCTATTCATGACGCTTATAATATTCCAGCTAACAACTGACGGAATGCGTAATGTTAATGAAGTTGGTACTGACCATGATATGCGACTTGTAGGCCAGTATGCCGTCTTCCCTGTTCTTGGTGACGAGCAGCATCTTGTCGAAGAGGAAGGCGTGACGCATTGCCTTCGCGCCGAATACTCTGCAATACATGTTTTTATTTAAAAGAGTGTCAGTTCTTCTCCATAGGTACCTACTACGTTTTGGAATGGGCAACTAGTTTCTTTTTTTCTGACTGACTGACTCCATGACAATTCAAAAGTGCCTGTATATGGTTAAATTGAAATAAATGCTTTGAGTTTGAGTTTTTGACAACACGTAAATAGATGTCATTTGAGGTAAACAAGCCATAGAACAAAATGATTCTAGAATTGCACACAAATAAATAGTCTATTTAGAAAATCTTAGACACGACATGGAAAGAGCTTCTTCTTATTTTCGTTTCCATGGTACATCTATGTTGCATATACTGTTTTGGTCCAGTAGGCGGCCATATTTATTGCGGCGTCAGAGGCGGCAAAAGAGCTAACTTTTCAATATTCTTTTTATCATTCAATAAAATTATACAATGCAAGCATTTGTTACTTCCACTCTATCTGTAAGCAGACAAAGGCAAAAGAGACTTACCTAAATGTCCCTTCGGCACACAACTCTCCGTACGTGGTCAAATCGGGTCCATTCCAACCATAAAGCAGCGATTGGATTTCCTAGAAAACAAATTAATATTTTTACAATCGATAGACACTACTAATTATATAAATAAATATTATGAGGCATTTTGTGGAGAGGATGGCCAAGTGAGAAACTTGTACCTACCTTACTTGGTCATCGTCTGTGCAAAATGCTTCCAACTCAAGCTCTAAATAATAATAATATAACCAACACTAGCTATAAGGTATTACTAACATTATGAATATTTGTTGTCTGAATAAATAAATTTTGATTTGATTTGAAATACTGAACTACGTTTCAGAAATCATTATTGGCATTAAGAAGATGATGATCTAAAAAGAACAGTTTAAAAACAAAATATATGAGGGAGTGAGTGTTCAAATTATTGAGGCCGGTAAATGGCCATCCAATTTCCCTACTATTGAAAAGGAAAGGAAATAAATAGGTACTTAGTAAAGGTTTATTATCTCACCTGAACTCTGACGGCATGTTCGTGTCGTCGCTTCATGTCGTCTATATGTTGTGCGATGCCGGTCATCTTCAGTAACGCGTACTCTGTCTCTCGAGACGCGCATTGTTTTACTACGTTCTGTAAATAACATATTGCAATATAAATGAACATCTGTTGTCTTCCAAAGATCACGATTTATTAGATAGGTACTTAATATTAGGAAAGGGCCGAGTATTGACTCTTGAGGCAGACTATCACATGACATATAACATATCACTAAAACAACCTAGAACATGTAGCATAATGCGGCTAGATTAAGTTTACTACTTTGAATCGTACAATGACATTCAAGGACGTTGCTTTTACTACAGTAGACCAAAGAGGTAATTTACAATTAAGGCTTACAACAATGATATTATAATTTAATATCATTGGCTTAAAAGTAATAAACGACAATAAACTAAAATCCCAATACAACTTCGTCTTCAATCGACAAATAAGTCCTTATATTAATTTGTTAACTGCGAACAAAAGGTCGTGAAACCAAATTGGGTAAGCTGTGTGTTTCCAAATCCTACTTCATTCCGTTTATAGCAAACGTATACCTAATATGAGTATATTTAAGTAAGTTGAAGATGTTATCGGATTTCAGTCGGTATTGTGGCTTAAATATTGCCATAGCTTTTGGTATTTTATCATCAAGCAATCTATAGATTTAATCATTTTATAGGCAACGATTAAATTCGTAATTGCGCATTAAAATCTGTTTGTGTATTGAATAAAACAATTAACTCAATGCACCAGCCTTAAGTGAAAAGCGTACTTGAGATGAAGACATATCTTTATGAAAGGGAAGGGATCAAATATCAAACTGGTGTACGAATAACACCAATCTGTATATCTGCTTTTTAACTAAAAGTGACAAAATTGAAAATTTCCTTCAAAGAAGGTTGCAATTTAGACCTTGAGCATAGCTGGGCACTGTCAAACTTAGGTGTGGGTTAGGTACTATTGTGTGATATCTTGCATGGGTTTAGGTAGGGCAGCTTGGCGAGAAAAGACAACGCAATACATTTTGGAGATTATTCAGTGAGATAGCATGACAGCCAATTCAAGTGGGTAGGAAAAGAAGACATTCCAAACCAACCTGCAACAACAGATGATACTTCAGAATCCGCTGCACCGGCTTCAGTAAATAAGAAGCGACTGGCAACAGATGGCCCAAAGCTATCTGTCTCTCTCTAAATTCCCGAGCACTGAGAGGCTCCGAGGCTAGAGCTGCGAGTCGTTCCATGGTCCTCGGGTAGCCAGTGCAGTATGATGTGTAGACGGAGAAGCCGGTAGTGTTGTTGACAAAACAGCGGGCGATGCATGTCGCGTCTAGTTTGCAGGTGTTGAGCTCGGCGCAGAGGGATCTGGAAAAATAGAGAAAGTTGATGTTAGTAATGTCTAGTCAATTGAACGAATGAATGAAATGCACCTATCCCAGCGTGGTTTAACCAGACTCGATGAATCGAATGAACCCCAAGATTTGCACTAGCTCATGAAGCCTCATGTTTCATGGGACTACAAAGGCCATTGCATATCAGGGGGTAGACCGGGTGGCACGGTAATGGTAGGGAAGACGTGCCTTGAGGATAAGGAAGAATTTGCGACCCGTACCGGATATGCATCCTAGAGTAGGCATGTGTTAGTAATGTCTACTCAATTGGCACAGAAACAGATGATGAAGAAGGGTTCGTACAACAGTATGGAATAAAGTTTCTCCGTATTATCACTTATTCAGTCGATAAACAAACTATGGCACATTGCTGCCTAACCCTTTGGTGATTACAGGCGTGATGTTATGGAAGTGTAATACTTAGTGAAGAAGTGGAAGTGTAATCTTTAAAGTTACCATTTGGACGTTAGTGTACGCGTACATGTTTGTACCAAAATGTATTGCTTAATTTTATAATCACCGGAGAAATATTAATAAAATCTATTTTCGCTCTCAAAACAAAAAAGTTAGCTGCCTGAATCTTCTGCAAATGACTCACTCAAAATCTCAAAACTGACTATAAATTATCACATTCCATATTAAGACTCAGTATTCAACCGTCCACCTACACAAAAACTTCTTACTTAAGCAGAAATACAGCTAAAAAAAAAAACAAATTCAACACAACAGTCCTAAGGTAAAGGCACCAGTAATCAGGAATCTTGCGAGGTCATGTAACCTGAGCTACCCTATCAGGGCTCGGCATTGTTTTTACATTCGCAGCCCGACCGGCACAAACGTGCCATAACAAAAGGTACCTTAGTTTGTGCTTTTGCTGCTTTTATTAACTTCTGTGTTGTAAAAGGCTTTTTGTTGAATATTTTGTGTGGAATGTTTTAGTTTGCATAGTGCTTTATGTACCTGAGAGCATAAATATGATTAAATATCGTCCCATCTAGAACCTAGACCAGAGACACTACAAAATAAGGGATTTAGTACCTCCCTAACGTCAGCAGGACAACAACAGAAAAAGTTATACTATTTAATTAGAAAAAAAATAGAGAAATCATTTCATTGAGTCAGTAACGAAAGACAAAGGCTGTCCATGCAAACAAAAATTGTAACGACATTATTCATAGTAAAGAAAATAACTAATAAAAACTGACGTATTGAAACAGAAAGTTTTCTTGCCCCAACTTAGACCAACTAAGAAAAACATTCCTACATAAAACGAATAATTTTCTACATCATAATAACGAATTAATACAAGCTACTTTACTTCAATAACAGAAGTAAAAGTAACACAGATATCGTATGAAACAAACCGTGAAACAGTATCTTACATCTGCGGTCGACGTCTGAAGCTAACAATATCTACGAGTGTTATCTACAGACATTCATACAATTATTATTGTATGCGGAGATATAAATTAATTGTTATTGCTGTTCAGTAGTAAGCACTTCTATCTTGTTGACTTATATTTAGATCTATCAATAATAATAATAAGTTCATTTATTTTCTCTCACAGTAGGTAGTTTTGTAGCAATTAACAGCTTTGAACTATATAAATTCACATTGTTCCAGCTGGTGCCTGGTGTAGGTTTAGAAAACCTGTGTTACAGGTCAATGTAATAGTCTTGCATTGGTAGAAGCAAAAATAACATTATTTACTCAAATAAGACTTTAAATAATACCCTAAAAGTTATAAACATCGATTTAGTTTCAAGACTCCACCTAAAAGCGCCTACTTTTTATCGCTTTCTAGTGTTTTGGAATAAAAGAAAGGGCATAACAAACTTTTTACAAACCTGTTGCTAATTTGACATTCTAAATCAATTTGATTGATTAAGAACAGTAGCACACTTTTGCTATAGACATAATTTCACCATCAATATCATTTCCTTGGATTGGTGACAGTCGTTAACACAAGACTAGACTTAGGCCCAGCTTTCATGCAGATATCGATCACCGGTCATAAAATTATCTAGCCTTAGAAACACCGCCAGTTGTGTTGGGAATAGAAGCTGACTAGAATATACTTTGAGTGAGATCAGATTGAAGATAGTGAAAAATATATTATCCTGTGAAAATACAGATATCTATAGATGCTAATCTGTTTTATATAGATGATGTATTCATTGCTGATTTTGCGATTGTCACATCATATTCATATGCATGACATTGCCTTCGTATTGTTTGGTTCGACAGTGGTCATCTACGCAGACTGGTATTATGTAGGTACTTAGGTACTATGTAGGTCAGCAGTGATATAAACTAGATAGTTGTTCTTGTGTAGGTGTTAAAGTTTACGGAAAAAGATATTAGTTTGAATGTTAATTTATGTTTTCAACGCCTACGGACGTTATACTTTCTAATATTTGAACGAATCGGTATATCATTCTTTGACACTGGTTGGGTTAAAGTAGGTAGGTACAGCTATAAATTGTTGAGCTAGTAAATCACTACCAGTAAATGGTTAGTGCTCAAAAAGCTTTTCTCACGAACTAAATATACCAAGGGATTGCTGGAGCACCTGGGACACCTTCCCATCACAAAATAAAGAGAAACCTGAAGAAAAAAAACAGAACTCTCTAAAACAAACCTTTAAAACCAATATTAATATTAGTTAAACAAAACAAAAAACATGGTAAATATCCCGTTTTAAATAACTTTAGTGGGATAATAATTATTGTACAAAAGTTTGTGCTCGCTAGGTCTAACTGTTCGCAGAACTACTATTTTTATTGTGTCATCATCAACTCCGACATGACTTATTAATAAATTATAAAGTAATCTATCTTTGTTATCCGTCAATCAAAGTACTATGTTAAATGGCACTTGTAAAGTGATATCACACACAATAATAAGGACGCTTCGGAAATATGATAAGATAATTTATTACAACGACAACTTCTGTTTCTACTTTATTTAGTTGTATAAATAAATAGTTAAAAAAGTTCAGATAAATATCTTCCGATGTTTTTATTTTACCTTTGAAAACGCTTAGAGATCCTTTAAAATTAACCATAACCCAGACAATTATGAAAGTAATATAATATGACCACCAACCATAAAACAGTGACGGTTAAAGTCATCTAAAGATGCAGTTACATCATACGGAGAGGAATCCGGGTCGGGTATGCATTCACAGCTAATTGGCGTTCGACACCTTGTGGAAACATACGAGACAGGTGGTTGGTGCTGGCACGACGCGGGTGGGAGATCAGTATTGTTTGTTTACCTAATTAGTTGGTTTGTTTGAAGGATGTTCAAAGGTGCGTTTGAAGTTATGATTCATGTTTATAGGCAAACATTGTTTTAATATTTTATACTTTCTTTGAATAATGCATCTGCACACATTTAGACAGACAAAACAGCCGACTCTAAATAAAATTATTTTATCGTTTATTTTAGAAAAAATTGGACAGCTTGTTATGTTAACGAATGTTCTTTTAATTGTGTTCCTTTATATACACACATTTAGACAGACAGTCAAGACTCAACTATCATAGTGCATTTTAGCAAAAAGCTACTCTAACTAATTTATTATGGTGTTAACGAAAAATATTTTCTTCTTATCCTCGGACGGCTTCAGTTTGTGGGGTATGATGAACAGGGTGTAAAGTTCACTCATCCACCATAGAAAAGGGAGGATCCTCCAACCAGACGGGTGTTTTGTCTGGCGGGCAACTGCCCATATGTTGATTTCGGATAGTCTTATCTATGTTTTTCGCTCGGTAAACTCTAACTGCGCGATGTCTTTTTGCTTCGTAGTTTGTATGTGGCGGTATAACCGCTACAAGTTAAGTTAGAACAAGCATTATTGCTACTATCGTTACATCATCTAAGCATGTGTTGTGTACAGCTGCAGCTTTAGTATGTAACTAGGTCACCAACGGGCCCGCCCCAACCGTCCCTGCTCGAATGTTTCCACCCCATTTTATACGTTATTAGTTTCACCGTGAGCTTCATAATCATAATGTGCCATAACGAACGTTTCTGGCACTTATATTCATTAGTAGTTACTTATATTTTTATACCTTTAATAATAAGAACCCCTGACTCGTTCGTCTAGTGGTCGCAGGATTCATGAACTCCTGGTTTCTAGCATTCGATACCACGAAGAAAATGTTATTGCGTTTATCATCAGGAGTTACTAAGAAGCATTTCGGAGACTGGGTTGGTGCCTGGTGGCTAAAGTACATAATATATGTGTGCGACTGTGCGCTGTTCTATCTACATATCTTTTCGGTGAATACAGTCATAATGGTATGTCAATTACAAGATAATGACTAAGTACGTTTTCAGCTAATTGTATGACATCGTCTTTAGCTTGTCATGTTGTTAATGAGGTTTTAATCACTGCAAATCTAAACTTACTGGAGAAGCGTAGTATTATATAGCAGTTTATTGGTGATGGGATTCGTTAAAAAACAGGGTTCAAGCTAATTAATGAAATAATATGATGAATGGTGAATTTGCATGTAGGTTTGGAGTGAAGTGGATTTTTGAGACACGCATGAGTATTATCTCACAAGACCCAATGTAGTGTCCATTAATTAATTCATCATTCTACTGCCCTTATGTCAGTTTATTTGGGGTCGGCGCAACATGTCCCTTTCTTCCATACTCTATTAGTCGTCATCTCTGTAGTCACCCCCTTTCTAGCCATATCATCTTCCACACAGTCCATCCATCGTTTCTTTGGTCTTCCCCTACTCTTATAGCCATCGACATTCATACTCAAAAATTTCCTCACGACATTTTCCTCACTCCTCCGCATCACATGCCATGCCATGACAACCGATTTCCGCACCACTTTTCAGTCACCGGTGCCAGTTTCATCAACAATCATCATCAATTAAATTATGCATTATACAAGGTGGAGACGACAATACAACAAAAAATTAAACGGCGTGTCCATAATGACGTTCCCATTCTGTATACAAAAATTCAATTGAATATATTCAATAGTTTAGTCATTATAGCTCGGCAAAATCCATAGTTGGCTCGGGCTATTCCGTTTATCCACCCCAAAAATCCACCCTAAGGTGGATATTCTGAAATGTATGCCCGAGAATTCACCCAAGGCCTAGTTGGATAAACGGAATTTATAGGCTTAGGGTGGATCATACATTACATTTAATTTGTTTGAAAAACTCATTTTTTTATTTCGTAGCTAGGATTTATTAATTTGACAGTTCCAAAATACTCTTAAGCATTAGTAGTGCCAGTATTAAATTTTTTTGTTGTATGGTAGTCTCCACATTGTATAATTTTGCAAAATTATGCATCATTTAATTAAAGTACAATTTAAATAAATCCGTCAGTTAACTACCCTCGTTCGTGTTATTTTCTTTGTTATGAAAACCTCTTTATAATAATCAGCTCTCTGCTTTAATTTATCAAACTGGGCCAGTAGAAAATATCCTCAATGTAGGAACTAATCAACGATATTACTGACATAAACGGATGACCACAGATTCTGAGGCGATACAGATTCCTCTCATCCATTAAACTGATAATCGTTAAGTGAGGCCCCTAACCTTCTTTTACTGGGTTTAGCATAAATGCTTTCTCAACAATTCATTACCAACTGTACCAAGGGACTTCAATAGTATGCAAAGGTAAAACACATCAGAATAGTTCCAGACTGTCATCCTTTCTGTAACTACATATATGATATGTTTAAAGTAGGTTCCTTAAAAAACAATTCTTTAAGTCCTACATTTTCTTCAATTTCCAGAAGCATCATTCTCACAATTTGCATGACAATGCTGTGTAAAACAATAAGTTAGTTTCTGACCAATCGACTGTGAAATTGGCTACAAATTACAGGTTCGGTAGCTTCTGTTTCGCTTAGTAACAAATTGAATGAATCATCGCTTGTTTTAGATTCTTGCTACCAGTAGTTTATAGAGTTTCAGACGGCCTTAGTTTAAAAATAAATCCCATTACAGAAAGAGAAATATAACATAAATGAAAAAAAAACCCTTTATCACGACAAAATGAAGGTGTTTCCTAACTGACAACTCTGAGAAGAGCAATCCTGGGTCAGGGGGCCGGTTCGGTTATGGATTTTTCCATTAGGAATTTCTTAGTAATATCCCGGAATTTGGAAGTTAGCGGTGTGATACCCCATGCCTCGGAAAGCACGTTAAACCGTTAGTCCCGCGCCTGATCTCTCTCCGGTCGTGTCGGATTGCGGTCCCATCGGACTATGAGAGTGACGGAAGAGAGTGTACACGCGTAATGTTATTTTATTGTTGTAGCTACAGAAAATCATCTACAACAAGCTAAAGCGATACAATTTACATCGATAACAAAAACATCCTCCTAATATCTAGTATAAACGCGAAAGTTTGTGAGGAAGGATCGATGGATGAATGTTTGCTACTCTTTCACGCCAAAACTACTCAACGGATTTGGATGAAATTTGACACACAGATAGTTTATAACCTGGATTAAAACATAGGATACGTTTTATCCCGATATTCCTACGGGATCGAGACTTATGCAGGTGAAACCGCGGAACGCTGCTAGTAAGAAATAAGATGATGATCTTGTTACAACAGGAAACGAGATGAAGATCAACCAATAGCTACATTATCCTATACATAGATATAAGAAAGTTTCTATGATCCTATACTAATAAACGAGCAATATTTGTTTAGATTTTATATTTGTAATCACGTTCTCGAAAACGGCTCTAACGATTTCGATGACAGTTGTAATATAGGGATTTACGGGGGCGCAACATCGATCTAGGTAGGTCTCATATCTGGGAAAATTCGTTTTCTCCTTATTTTAACCCGAGCAGAACTCGGTCACCCAAAGCTTAGAACAAGAATAACGACACCATAGAATAATGACATCGTAATCATCATAATAATCAGCCTATTAATGTTCCCACTGCTGGGACACAGGCCTCCTCTCTGTGAGAGGGAGTGGGCTGTAATCTACCACGCGGGTCCAGTGCGGGTTGGTAGATGTCACATCTCTTCGTTTTGGTCCTAGAACATGCCGGTTTCCTCACGATGTTTTCCTTCACCGTTTTGAAAGCAGTGGTGATGAAATCATTTACACAAAGTAAATCGCCTGTATGGGCTCGAACCCACGACCTACAACTCGTAAGTCGGGACTGTTACCACTGGGCCACCACAACTCAAGCTCAGCTGTTCGAATAATAACATGGCAGCATGGAATTAGTAAGTACCTACTCTCATGACAGCATGGAATTAGTAAGTACCTACTATAGTAGCAGCATATGAAGCCAAGTCAAAGGCCCATGGGCGGCTTTAAAACTCTGACACCAGTACCCTAATTACGTAATGCACGATCAATAATAAATTGAAATGAATTGAAACAGATTGCTAGTCCATTGCTTCATAAGTTCGAAAAAAAAAATCTGCTCAATTTTTATTTCGAACTTGTGAAGCAATGGACTAGCAATCTGTTTCAATTCATTTCAATTTATTATTGATCGTGCATTACGTAATTAAGCTGCAGGTTAGTCACTAACCACACGAAAAGAAGCTCATAGCAGCATGGAATTAGTAAGTACCTCTATCATGGCAGCATGGAATTAGTATGAACTTTCCTATACTATTAAATGAGCATTCTCTCTAATTGTTACCAGAGCAGAGCTTGAGGTACTAATAAAATTAAAACAAAATAAAAATGTCCCATATGTGCCATTATCGTGAAACAGCAAGCCGCACTCAATTTAGAGTATAATAGTAATTCAATACTGCACAGAAACTATACTCTTCTACTAAAAGGGGACCACACACAAACTTAGCTATTAGGACTAACACAGACATACATGACACACACAGGGTGAGACAAAATGGATTTCAAAATTTAGCTCAAAGGTTTTAAAATTCACCACTTTTAACGAAATTTCCGAGAGGATGCCTGTGTCCCAGCAGTGGAGACATTAGGCTGATTATGAACGAGACTTAGGGAGAAATTGAACTGGACGCCGTGAAATATAGCTTTGCATGTGAGAAGATTACATACAGTCACAACCGTTTATAATGGGAAGGGACCGTCGGATTACGGTTGTTATAGCCAATATTTGTTAATTAAATAGAAATGTTATAACCTCAAAATTTCGTCGTTGAAACCGATACGTCGTTATAAACGACTTGCTGACGACTCGAACACAATACATTCGAACATGGTTTCCGAATTGACACATTTTAATGATTGTATATCCTATTGTAATCACTAGCCAGTTTAGCCACACATCTCTTAGTCAGCCTACGCTAATAGTCCTTAGACTACTTGTAATGTTTCTTTTGAGATGCATAAGTCTTCAGAACCACCTCTTCGACACTTTTCGGATTCATAATAACATCCTGTAGATTTATATTCACACATGCACAATATACGTTCATAGCAGACCACACATACATGCCCTCTTTTGTTAAAGTAACCCTCCCAAAAGTACCCTTGCTATTATTTTAACACCCTCCATATGGGAGGTTTGGGGGATCGTCAATGTCATAGGAAAAAGTAAAAAATAAAATTGTGACGAGTTTACTTGAAAAGAGATATACAACTCGTCTGGTCTGTGAAAATTAATGTATGGATGTACCGATTTACGAAACTAATTTGTAATAATAACATTGTAACAGTGAATCGATTTTGACGCCTCCCCCATAAGAGAGCGTACAAAAGGTACACTAGCGCAAATGGCGCCGTTATTCATAATTCATAAATAATATTGTTTTAAAGGAATGCCTTTAAAACAATATTATTTAGGAATTATGAATAACGGCTATTAAGGACCTTCGGTAAGTGTCTAGAAATTTTTAATACCTTTTATAAAGTTTCATATTGAGACACGCAGCAACAAAATTCGATCTAAAGAAAAGTGGCCACAGTCCTCTAGGAAGAAGTCTAGACCGTATTTTGAAGCTTCGTGTCTTAAATAAAGCAATTCTATTTTATTCTTAAAAGGTATTAAAAGGCAAATTATGGGCAAAATATCCGTGTTAATATTTCCTTATAGTTGACATTTATAATTGCTTTGAGCGGAATTATTTACGATGGCAATTAATAGAAAAAACTGCTCACATTTTCCGGTAGTTATTTTTCCATCAACAGGCGATTATTATAAAATTGTTAATGTTACGGTTTTCCTTGAATTGAGGTACGCTATTTGATTAATAATTTATGGCGTTCTGAGTAATTCTGAGTTGGCTGATTGACACTGTGTCCAATACATTACACTTAATTTTTCGCTTTTCAGGGTTATTGACTGATTCTCGCTGAATTTAGAAAGAAAGAAAGAAAGAAAAATTGTTTATTCTGCACAAACAAAACGCACATTTTAAATACTAAAACATAAAATACACACATACAAAAGTAGCCAAAATCCTTGTATTCAACCAATACAAATAAAAAATAAAAAGTTTTACATGTTCATCATTCATTGGTTGATGTCAAGGCCACAGATGAAAGACAATGCGTAATAATTACAAGTTAAATAGTCTACTACTGTCTAGTCTACTACTGTTGCGACATTGGTAAATGACAACAACAATAATATAACAAATAAAAACAAAATGTCGATTGCAGAATTAACTACTTTTGTAACAAATAAATAATAAGAAAATACTGTAAGGTTAATTTCAACTGTAATCACAAACTTCCCACATCTAGCTTAATAATCTATGATTCTTAATTCTGTGATTTGATATTATATAAAAAAGGTCATGTCTATTCTTCCGTCGACAAAACCCTGGACTGGAGGAACTTCGTAGCACCAAGTACTTTGCTCCATCGAGGGATGGAGCAAAGTACTTGGTGCTACGAAGTTAGTTACGGTTTCAGCCGCATAAGTCTCGATCCCTTGGGAATATCGGGATAACAAGTATACTATGTCCTAATTCAGGTCATGGTCTACCTATATGCCAAATTTCATCCAAATTCGTTCAGCCGTTTTAGCGTGAAAGCGTAATAAACAAACATACAAAAAATAAAATAAATCTTTTTATAATATTAGTTTTATAGTTAGGATTATTATAAGTTTAGATAGAGAAATTCAATTAGGATATATTGCTAATATTTTGATTAAATGTTAATTCAATCATAGCTCTGAAGCTACTGCAGCCTACAACCTGGGTATTTTATTGATCCTTTTCATAGGTCTAATCTTTCACCATAACTTGGGGACTTGGGGTCCTTTACAAAAACATCCCCTTTTAGAATGCGTCGTCTGTCAAAGTTTTGCAATCTCAGGAACTTTAAAAAGCCAAAACCATGTTTTATGTACCGGTGGGTTCCGCCTGTCGGTCTGCCTACCCTCTTAGACTAAAGAGCGTGACGAAGCCCCCTATTATTACGTTTTAGCAGAAAGCCACTGTAAAGATGAATGAAAGGGGCTGTTATGCCATATGTCAGGGATATGCGATATTGTTGTTTGGTATTTGTCAAATTCGCGATATTTATGATTCCTTGTGATGGAAAGATGGGGGAAACTTGTAACATAAAACATAAAAGTATTTTCGTAAGTTAAGTATTTTACGACAACCGACTTTTAATGATTTTATACGAACGTCTAAACGAGTAGTATTAATGATTTGGAAAAATTATGTTAAATTAGAGCATTTTTTTAGTAACTTAGTATAAATATTTTAGATTATATTTATGTAACATAGTGAAATTTATTTGTAAAGTTATGTTTAACGCGGGTAAAAAACTGAGAATCACGCAAAATCTAAATGGTATTTTTCTGAAACCTTTACCATTTTAAAGATAATTTCATTATTGATCTTTTGACTACTCAAGGTTACTGGCATCTTTCTGCGTCTCGACATACATGAAGAAACACTTTTTCAATAAATACATAAGTATATTCCAACCCGTAGTACCATCTGGGTTTCAAGATTCTCTGAAGACTAACTAGAAGCCCTCAAACTCAACACAAAGATGAAGCTAGTTGTCCATTCGAAAGCGTAGTAGTTCCTATGGAGGAGAACAGGCAAGAAACTCCATAGACACTGTTTTAAATCAAGATATTACATAATATTGGATAAGTTCCTACTTTATTCTTGTTGCTATCGAAGAATAAGCCGCAAAAGGATATAATTAATAGATATTTCAAAACAAATGTTAACCTGTTAAAGTTATAGATGTCCTCAATGTTGTTGAACAGCTCGTTCAGCTGCTCGTCCGGGAACGTCACCTCTCGCCGCCACACGTGAAGATAACCCTGGAGCAGAAGAAAACGCTGTTTTATTGATTGTCCTGTATATATATTTTTTTATGGCATATGGAGGCTGGCAAACAACCCTTTTTGAAGAGGACTCTTCATTTAGAGGAATTAGGGAGAATTATAAAATGTGAAAACATCGTGACGAAACCGGCATGTCGTAGAACCAAAAATTCAAAGATACGTGACATCTACCAACCCGCTCTGGACCCGCGTGGTAGATTACAGCCCACTCCCTCTCACAGAGAGGAGGCCTGTGTCCCAGCAGTGGGAACATTAATAGGCTGATAATGATGATCATTTATTTATATTTCACTTTCAATTAAAAACGTAATCCTAAACCCGTTCATCATTTAAGAAAGCTTTTCACAATAAAACGTGAGTGTTCAACAGTTCCGGCGGAGCCTCATCAGCCTGGGTTCGGAGAACAATGCTCAATTTAGCTGTGCCCGACTTGAGTGGTTGTGGTGATCGCAATATGTGGTTAACCCCACAATGACAAAACCATACCGTACACGGTATGTACTGTCATATAGCTCCAAAGATACCTATCCTATCCTATTAAATGACCAATATTTGTATACAGGGTGTTAAAGTAATTGCGTGCCATAGCTTAGGGGTAGGTTCAGTATCGATAAAGGAACCTAGGAAAAATAAAATAAAAAATCCAGTAAAATAATAAAAAATTAACATATAAAAAAATTGCAAGGTCAACATAATTTAGTTTGGTATCAGGTATTTACAATGATTAAAAATCAACTTATTTACTCATATTTTAAGTTGATTTGATTGCTATTTTAAGTTAGTATACTAAATTAAAAAGAAAAGATAGGGGGGTATTACGGGTATTACACTATCATATATCTAGGATCCCATATCTATGAGTACTAGTTATATGATAATGTAATACAAACATATGAATCAAATCGTCTTTGAACAAAGATTTTTGACATTTGTTGTTAAAGCCAACTCCCACGGTGCGCCATATCGCGCACGCGCACCAGCCCGCACGAGGACGCACCGCCACGCACGCGTCTGCGCTACCCACGCACGTTAGGTTTCCCACGGTGCGTCGTGCGGGCTGGTGCGCGTGCGTCCGCGATATGGCGCACGGTGGGAGTTGAGCTTTAGATATGATCAAAGAAACAGGTCTTGCCATATTGAATATTTTAAATAAAATTTTGACATTTATTTTCATAATTTCCTGGTACAAAATCCGTCCATAAAATTATGTGGTTTTGCCTTTTCAGTTTTGCTACTGCGATATTCTTAATTGACGGTTTAATTGACGGATAAAATTTAAGTACAACGAAATTTTGGCGAAGTTCACAATATGCTTAGTGGAATTTTAAAATTATTGTTGGCAGCACTGCTGTACAAAAAAAAAGCAAACTACTGAAACTACAGCCAGGGGCGAGGGGCGGTCGGGAGTTCATTGTCATTGTTTTGGCTTCATTGCTGTTCTATTTGTAATATTGTGTGACGAAAGGCTTCTGTACTTTGATTTAAGAAACGATTGCAACCACATATTATGACAAAAAATAGGATCCTAGCTAAAGGATAGTGTAATACACAGATATGATCCAAGAGGTCATATATTATGTAGGATAAGAGATACTTAGTATCCTATGTATGATCCTAGATATATGATAGTGTAATACCCCCCTAAGTACCTAAAAGTAAGTATTAAATGAGCATCAGTTATTTTTACCGGAGCAGAGATCAGTTGCCCAGGTATTAATGAATGAACTGTGTTTATTGTAGGACGTCAGAAAACTAGTTATGGTTAATTTCTGTCGACACAGTCAAAATGGCTTCTGTAAAACAAACTGCCGAATACCCGATTCCTAAACGCTTCACCTGTAAATCTGCCAAGCTGCAATAACCGCCTGTGTGATGGTAACACCACCTGTCTCAAACCCAGAGGTCCCAGGGTTCGATTCCCAGCGGGGGCAAAATTTTCTGCTCGGTTTGATTAAAGTAAGATTCGTCTGTGGTTGAGACCGCTAGAGGCCAGATTGCCATTTCCCCTATGGTTGAGGCAGTTAGAGGTAAGATAGCCAGTTCCTCTATAGTTGAGGATTGGTTGAAGCTCGCTTCCTCTTTAACAGTCAATCAATCCTTGACCACAGCATTGAGACTCAACAATACATGACATAGAAAAATCTTTCAGAAACCGTTTGGCAATTTTTCGGCTACCTTTATCAGCCCAGTTGTGCCAACTCACCGCACCGTTTCAAAGCGATTCTTCCCACAAAAAACCGGTATATAAAGAGTAATAAAACACCACCTCCACAACAATACAAAGGATTACATCGTCCTAGTTGATAGTAACTCAATTCGTTTGTGGGCACTGTGGGCACAGCGAGCAGGACGATCGTATGCCTTCCGCTCTACTTTCGGAAAGTAAAATTAGAACGAATTTCTAAAGCAAATTAGTTGAGTCTGTGATATAAGGCTGGGACACACGGGTCATGCGCTAAATAGTAAGAACAAAAAGGTTTTTATAAACCTCGCTTTCTCTCTCTATCATTGTCCTAATGGTAGGCCAAGATCTACCCCTTACACTGTCCGTGCTTCAGTAATTACTTAGGTACTTAAAAGTAAATACCTTGTCAAATTCTTTTTTTAAATATGTACAATTAAATAAAAATGGAGGGGAAATAATCATAGGGCATAAAAAAAATCGTCTGCTTCGCTGTCAACATCAGGAAAAGTGCCCAAAAGGCTGGCAGCATTGCCACATTTGCCACATTGTATGGCAATGCTGATTCTTTGACCAAAAACTTTAAAATTATGTAATTTTTTTGTTAAAAAAAACTGACAAGAAAATAATAATTGTAAAACTTGCTTTGGGTGTTCTACTTTCTTAGATGAAAAGTAGTATTTTTCAGAATACAGCTAGTGGCAGATATGAAACTTTATTTCCATTTATGGGGATCATTGAATAAATTCACGCATTTGACATGTCGCTTTCAGGATTAGTTAAAGTGTGGCGTAGTAACTCGGTTGTGGCGTCGTTGGCGTCGTCGTTGTCAGATAGGCAGTCGCTCCATGTAAAATACTGATATTCAGCTTAACCAACTGAGACCAGCTGAGACAGGAAGCCAACCTCAAAATAGTTGGGAAAAGAGAAGCCTGAAATTCTTGCAAAATTGAAGTTCGAGCAATTTTTGTCCAGAAAGAAAGAAAGAAAATATGTTTATTTGCGGTAAACATGATGCAAAGAAAAAATAGAAAACAAAAAAGAACTAGTTGGGGAAAAATATGGCATATTATTGTTCTACTGTAGCTACAATCTTTGTGAGCCTTGCAATTAATATAGGTAAGTACTCTGCATTGTCACTCTAAGCAACGCCAGTCTGCCCCAGCCCTAATCCGCAACTATCGCGGCGCGTGCTCCCGCGCACGGCGCTAGAAAGCTCTGATAACGTGATAAAGGTATCACGAAGCGCTCGCCTTATTGGGCACAGCAGTTTTGTATATGGCAACAACATTACGTACATACCTGCATAGCGTCCTTATCTGATCACTTTTGCCTTTCAAAAGATTGTTCTGACGGTAATTACTTGGGTTTTTATGTAATTTATGGTATAATTTGATTTTATACAACGCGCTTACTTGGTGTATGATTTGTATCTTCCTTTTATGGAAAAGCATAATTATATTCAACAGATAATAGGAATAAGTTTAAAAAAAAATGTGAATATATACACCTATTATTATGTTACCTTTGGTAAAGAAAACATGCAATTATAACTAGGTTGTCCCGAAAAAAGCTAGAGTAATGATAAATACAGATTTTCATACCGGAAAAGCAATGTGAAATGTGTTTAGAGGTATGAGGAACAGGGTGTAAAGTTCACTCATCCTCTATATAAAAGGGAGGATCCTCCGACCAGACGGGCAACTGCTCAACGATTGATGTCGGAAAGTTATATAAATTTCGATTGCGCGGTGAAATCTAATTGCGCGATGTAGGATTTTCTGTGACGTCAGGTCTTTGATGCGTAGTTCACATGTGGCGATGTAGATGTCGCCACAGGTTTTAGGGTTAAAACAGACTCCAAAAGAAAGGATTTCAATAATACCTTTATTATCTTTTTTTTTCTTTATTTGGAAGGTCTGTTTTACTAAAATTACGTGAGATCCACAGAAGGCTATGCGGGAAGTCCTTAGGGGAGACCGTGACCCCTGGCAACGAACAGGCAAGGGAAGGAACACGGGTGGGGGGAAGGAACACGGGTGGGTTTTCGTCAGTAAGAGTCTGACACGCCCTTCCGCTCCGCCCAGAGCGCGAGAAGTCATTTGATGATTTCACACCCAAAAAAAAAAGGCTAAAGTAATTGTACAGAAACGTGGAGTAAAAAAGCTTGTAGAAATTATAAACGTACTGATTTGGTTCATGTTGGACCTTATTGACTTTGGCACACTTGGCACCTCTCAGACAGAGGGTGTACGAAAGTAGACTTCCGCCTAGTATATTGACGAATTTATACAATACGGAAACATAAGACATTTTCTTAAAACAAAGATGAAATTTTAACCGACTTCTAAAAAAGGAGGAGGTTCTCAGTGGGTTTTTATTTTATAATATATGTTCGGGCATAACACACAAATATTTGTATAGACTTGCAAAATTCTCTAGTTTGAGGTGGTAAATTTTTTTGGGTACTTATTAACTTTGTTTGGGTACTTTTGTGGGGTAAGTTACCTACTTACTACAATTAAAGCCGTTTTCAGACCAGCGCGATTTGTCGCGCGACGCGACACGAACAATACAAAACTCCACGGTATAACAATAACCGGTGTCGCGTCGCGCGACAAATTGCGCTGGTCTGAAAACAGCTTTAAAAGGAAACAAATAAAAAGGTATTTACAAAAAAAAAAAGCAAACGACTTCCAAAAAAACAACGTATTGGAAGTCGGTGGCAATAAACGAAAAGACAAAACCAAAGACTTCCGAAATAAAATTATTTTTCACTTTGTAGTGTTATTTTTTGGA
The DNA here is from genome assembly GCA_948150665.1 of Conistra vaccinii. Classification (NCBI taxonomy): domain Eukaryota; kingdom Metazoa; phylum Arthropoda; class Insecta; order Lepidoptera; family Noctuidae; genus Conistra; species Conistra vaccinii. Next base: position 13,178,145 of record OX411341.1, on the reverse strand, counting down.
AGTCGGTTGTTTGTTTTTTTGTAAAAAATCTTTTTTTGATGATGATTAACTTTAATTGGAAAATAGTAGTGCTGAAATTTCCAAACCTCTCAATTTTCCGAGGCACGATTTTAATATAAATGCTAATCATTACCTAAAATAAAACAAGAAATGAATCCCTATCATAATCGCCATCCTACGCCTTATAATATAAACAAATATCTATAACAGTAGTCTGATCTCGCCTTAGCAATCCGTTTAGCCTAAATATTCAAATTGCGTGCCCAATCTGTATAAATACGAGCCAGCAATCGGATCACTGCAAACAGTAGCGATATTTTAATAGGGCATGAATGAAATAGTTTTATAAAATGTGGATTTTAACGTATTTCCCGAAAATAAATAAATAGTGTCTATTACATCACAGGGGGATACCCCGAAGGGTGCAAAGTCCCACCCACCTAACATAATTAATTAACCTGATCTATACTTCAACCTAATTAAATATTATAAATGCGAACGTGAGTTTATTTGTTGGTTTGTTTGCTACGCTTTCACGCTAAAACGGCTGAACGGATTTGGATGAAATTTGGCACATAAGTAGACCATGACCTGGGTTAGCACGTAGGATACTTTTTATCCCGATATTCCAACGGGGTCGAGACTTATGCGGGTGGCATCGCGGGGCGAAGCCATTTTATTACACAAAGAACGGTTATCACCCTTTTGTTGTACATTAGACAAAGAACGGTTATCACCCTTTTGTTATTTCGATATAAACGTATTATAAACTCCGTTATTTCACGATAGGTACAAAGTAAAGTAATCTATTTACCATTTACATTAAAAATATAATTGAAAAGTGCAGTCATTTCTATAATATTACACAAAAACTGTCGTTATTTGTCAGGCACTTCTAGTTGTCTGGCATTTTTGCTAAACTGTGCCTTTTTGGCGCAGCCGTGAAGCACACTCCCCGGTTAATTTCTTCTTACATCGCACTTTACACTTTTACTTTTAACTTTTTTTTTTTTACTTTTATTTGATTTAATTTTTTTATCTGCTGTGTAATTATATTGTGTGCCTTTTAGCATGTGCTAAATAAATGTATTTTTCTTTCTTTCTTTCTTATTTTAAAAATAAAATGCAAATGGAGTATGACGTCATTATGGGGTCAGCCTATTGCATGTAATGCGATAGGCTGACCCTGACCCCTATGCTCTACTATAGGTCATGAGAATTTTTATAAATGTACAAATAAAAGGACAAAATAAAAAAATAACACTGGTCTTCACCGATCAAATCTCGCTTACCTCCACTAACTTCGAAATGATAGATAAGCTGCGACATGACATGATATTGTAATCTTCTATACATAATAATTAAGTCGGTTTTCGTGTCTGTGTGATCACATTTTTCTTCTCAACTCCACAACAGATTTTTATGCGATTTACACCATCATTTAGAGAATTTATTCCAGAAGGTTTATTGTGTATAATACATAACTATTAAACTTACATACAACATGTAAAAAAAAACCCTGTGATAGATAGGTAACCGTACTGCAGTATCATAACAAAAAAGTTATTTAATTTTAAATTATTATTGAAAACAAAAAGTTATTGCAATTTAAAAATTCACATTTTTAGTAACAAAATACCCCCAAATCCATGACATGACAGGAAATTTTCACCAGGGGTCATAAGTTATGACTTTTAGACACCCGCTAAACGACGCGACGGCCGCCCGCGCTCAAAAACCCGGTAAAATTCCCCATAATTTTTTTTTTTTTTTTTTTAGTTAAATATACTCTCAGTACGATATCTAACAACACCCTCACGGAGCAGACAGAGTTTTTTTTACATGTTGTACAGACCTCTCTATTTTTGACAATTCGTAAGACCATGCGAACCAAGGGCGGGTCGCTAGTGAAGTTACATAACAATCGTCCACCATAACTTAATACATGTTGAATGACATCTCTATGTTGATTCTTATGCCTTGTTTGAATTGACTAGCGGGATTGACAAGTCAATACTCTTAAGAGCTTAAGCGTGTGCCGGAAATGAGATGACTGTATTAATAAGTTGGTTTACGTGTGACTCCAATACTACAAAGTACGACAACGCTCATTTCAATTGTGACAGCATGATATGATAATGAAAAGATTAATAGGTATTGTGAATAATTGATAGTACAATTCATTATTTTTAAATGACGTTCTGTATGTCTGCTGTCCAATAAAAAATATCTGAGATTTATTTCTTACTTAATTAAATATCTCTTCAAGAAAATTCAATTCACCTATCCATTTGCTAAGAAATTGCTGCAGCCTAGTCCCTAATAAATACAAAAGTGAAGTCCAGTCCTTCAAACTCAACCTGTTTAAGTGCAGAAAACTTTTCATTCAAATGTTTTCATTAAAACATTCTTTAGAAAAAATCACGTTTCTTTCGAGGCAATAAAAACATCTCGATTCTAAAACATGTGACTCGTCTGTTAGTAAATAAACAGCGTTACGTGGGCGCACTCGACTGTCCACTCCACGTGCTACTCGCCTTAGTAACTCGCCCTCATTGTCATTGTCATGGACAATGTAGATCGTGGGCTGATACTGTTATTGTAATATTTAATCATATGTATGCTGTTGAAAAAAAAGACATAGATAGGATTAATTTCTTTATGATTTAATAATGGAAACTGGCTTTCGACATTTCATCTGACAGGCTTTGAAGTGAGCCTCGTGTTGCCCACGAGCGAGTTTTTATTGCACACTGTATTTTAAACCCACTTCTTAGAGCCGAGAGTTGAAAATCCAGCAGTGTATTTAGTTGACCCGCTGGGATGTACTCTGTTGGATTCTCAAGTCTCGGCTCAACCCCGAGAGTTGAAAGTCCAGTACCCGATAAAAAATATCGTGCGAACTTGGGCTAAATGTTTATTACCTAACGTAATAATTTTTCAAACGTTCAGAGCTTTTACCTGAATTGTATCAGAAAATCTTCTAATTTTTTTTATTCCGTCAAATGTAAATGGGTAAAAAGGTTTCCTCTATTCTATAAGCAAGATAATAGAGCGCATAAATAGAGCGGGTCAATGACCTCAAATTCGACTACAATTAAAAACCAAACAAAAATAAACACAGACACAAAAATTAAATCTACTTCCTTATCTAAATATTTTATTAAATCGCTCGATCCATCTACTGGCTCCAGTCCAAACAGGGCACAATATAAACAATAGTGGTCTGGGTTAGGCCGTGTGTACACTGTACTATGCCTACAACTCGCGACACCGGTTTTATACCACATTGTCAATGCCATTGTCACTCACATGCGTAAGGCTGGATACTCACTAGGAGGGATAACTGTGCGGTTGGACCGTGGACGAGGTTCTGATAAGAATTTGTGTGGCAGTGAATCACTTTTGCAAATTGCAAGCTGTACCTACAGTCATTTCATTGAGTTCGCGGCACCACTGAAGTCCTTTTGAAGCGGCGCTATTGTCTATCACATTGGAAAATCTCTTACCTTTGCATAGTCTTGACTGCAATACATGTATTATATTGCAGATAACACTTGTAAACTGAAGAGCGGAAAGTTAAAGTAGTTCTAATTTCTGATCGAGATGAAATTATTCGAAATATAAAAGTGCAGTTTAGGATGGCTTTTGTCTCTTGCAGCAAAAATATTACTAACCAGCAAAATCGCTTTTCGATTAAATTAGATTTCTACTACTTTTTCTGTTTCTGTTTTCAATCAATCAATCAATCAATCTTTATTCGTGAACATAGCCTAGATATTACAATAAAGGTCTTATGTATACATTTTCGTCTATCTCTATGTCCTACCAATGAAATTGGTGTACACATATATTAGTTTCTTAAACAACTGTTATCCATTTGTTGTAGCTGTTGGTTCTCTTATTAATAAATAAATAATAAAAACGCGCAGTCAACACACCCAGTGCATACAGCTATGGGAAAACGAATGTTTCCATGGCGTCGTGATAGTAATAGCGGCTGATTATGATACAGCACGCACTCGATATGTTAATGACTTTGTTAAAATATGCATGAGACATGTCATACTTTTATTAAGCTGCGCAGATTTTCACACGATGACCATGCGTAGGAGTGTGTGATGTGTGTCGATGGTTTTATAATTATGGTGTCAACTAAGTATTGGGTGTGTAGAAATGGCGACAGATTTCTTCAAAATCTTTATTCATGATTATTCTGAAAATGGTATGTTTGTGGAGGTCAGATAGACAACCATGTACAGTACTGGTATTTACCTGCATCTGGTTAGACTGGAAGCCAACTCTAATTATAGTTGGGAAAAGATTAGGTAGATGATGAACTAAAAGATGGCAATTCAGACAAGATCAGTGGAAACTCACAGTCAACTAAGCTAAGCACTAAAATTGATACAAAGACTACCATATTTCTTCCTAAAAAAATACTGCAGAAATTCTGCAATTGTTAACGCTAAAGAGAAGTTGAATGACAAAAAGGTATCTAGCAATGTGAATAACTACATATGTTAACGAGAGCCACTGAAAAGCTGAACAGCAGCAAAGAGAAGGAGAAAATCAAGAAGATACACATGAACCAATTGAAGTAAAGCAAATGAAAAGACAGATAAGCCAATGAAATTCATTGCTATAAAGCTTCAAGATCTGCTTTATATTGATAGTATATAAACAAGAAGAATGGGCAAGAAACTCCACCGTTACTCTTTTAAAATGGTTTTACAATATTTTGTATACATTAATTATTTAATTAATGTGAAGATGATGCACCTAGAATAAAATTACTATACCAAAATTGGTAAAAAGAATGAAAAATTAAGCAACGACCAAACAATATCTAAATTCCACTGAAATCTTCAACAACTCCCGGGCTCCTTTCAACTACATTTCAATAGCTCCTAAATCTGTTCCCATTGACTGCAGTCACCTTTTAGAATGGCGTAACTGCATAATTCTGTGTCCAAACGTTTTACAAGATGTATGTTCTGCCGCACCCAAGAGAGATAAGTCATTTTGTAATTAAAATGAAGCTGGTATTAATAAGTTATTAATCTACTAGTGGTTGTCGGAGCGGATTACCGCTGAAATTAAACGTTGGCTGATCAAAATGTTTATTTGTATGTATATGGTTGTTAGGGCGTGTCTACATGAGGAAGTACGCGCTTATTGAAGATTAATTGTAATATGATAATACTTATTTTTTTTTATTTCATGCGTGATTATTTTTCTACACAAAGTAAGAATATTTGAGTATTGAACAAAATTTTGCGTCGCGCGGTCGGTGTGGGTTTGCGGAAAATATTTAGTACCAAATAAAGTTGATAAACAAAGTTTTTAATATTTCACCAAACCAAACTATTATTTTTGATTATTTTCCATTTCTTAAAATTTGACAAGAACTGTCACACGTAAAATAATATAAAAATAAAAGAATAGTACTTAAACTTCAAAAAGGAGGTTATAATATAAAAAAACGTATAAGGTTTAAATCTTAACAAGTATAGTGTTTTGTTTGTTACTACTTTATAGTTCTGAAAATCTAGAACATCACATTTAATTAGAAATAAGCTTTTTAGAAACACGTAACGTTACGTTTAAGCTTCGTTTAAAATCTTAAACATAAACTAACCACCGTTAACAGTCTGGTGACAGTTAACTTTATATAAACCTGCTATAAAATATCGAGCCCTAAACTAAAAGTTGCGAATTTGAGCACGTTCATTAATGTAACGTTAACAATAATGTGTTAATAATGCTGAAACCTTCTAAATACTAAGAAAACCTCATAAAGTAGGTAAATTTATCGTTAAAGTTTCTAATGTAACAACTAAAGTTTCTCACAGAATCTAAATGATTAAAATTCACAGCATTTTGTGATAGTATTGAAATTTTATAACGTTATCCTAAAGAGTTACCGTTTTAGTCGCTTGTCTAACTTGCTTATTAGCTCTCAAATATACTTAAAGTAAATAAACCATTCTAATAACAAAAGAGCTTCATTAGGAAGTAGCTCGAGTAAATAAAATTAATTCAAACTCCATACTATTAACCGTAAAACAACGTCAACACTTGACACTAATACGCAAATGAGCCACAAAACTACGCAAATGAGCCACGAATCTTGCGTACCGGTCGTGTGCACACATCTTAAATGCAATCGCATAACAGTACTCGCCCACCTAGACTATTAATAGGGCATTGCGTTTTTATGATGGCAAGGCGGAAATAAAAATATTTTGATTGCTCTGCCCACGTTGGGATACAAGACTATCTACTTGACTATCAATAGATAAAGTAGTTTAGAAGGCGTATCGAGTCGAAGTCGCTTGCTAGCTTAATGAGAGTATTCCTGCAGCACGCAAAAGGCTTACATTTAGCAGTGAACTGCTTTAATATATAATATGTACGTGGTACGGATAGTGGTGATTGGACTTCAGGAGAAAAACGCTCACGCCACAATTACGGCGATAAGTCCCCTCTTTGAGGAGTGGCTTGAGAGGCGCCACGGCGTCCTCACCTTCCGCCTGACGCAGGTCCTCACCGGACACGGTTGTTTCGGGAGGTACCTGTTTCGCATAAGGCGGGAGGAAACGCCCGGGTGTCACCATTGTGTGGATCGTCCGGAGGACACGGTGGAGCATACGGTGGAGGTTTGCCCGGCTTGGGTGGACCACCGCCGTGTCCTCGTGCAGGCGATCGGCGGCAGTGACCTCTCGCGTCCGGCCCTGGTCCAGGCCATGGTGCGGAGCGAGAGGGCATGGCAAGCCGTCACCTCCTTCTGCGAAGCAGTAATGCTCGCGAAGGAGGAGGCGGAGCGCGCGAGGGAGTGGCAGAGGCCGCGCCCTACCAGCCCTAGCCGCCGCCGCCGTAGGAGACTTCCCGGGCGTCGGGAATTGATAGCCGATTTCCGGCCACCGTAGGCGCGGGCCTGCGGACGGAGAGCAGAGGGCAGCTCGCCGTCCGATAAGGACCAGGCCCGGGTCGACGGCGCGTCGTGTTCCACGCGCGCCTCAAAGAGATGTCAGCAAAACTGACGGGGTCCGTTAGGGCCGATGCCTGCCGGGGTTGCGGGTAGTCCCAAGGGGAAACCGTGGCCCCTGGCATGGCAAGGGAAGGAACACGGGTGGGTTTTAGTCAGTAAAAGTCTGACACGCCCTTCCGCTCCGCCCAGAGCGGGAGAAGTCATTGGATGATTTCCCACCCAAAAAAAAAAAAAAAAAAAAAAAGGAGAAAAACGCTATTAAACTCGTAAACATAAATTATTCTAAATAAATACGCTTACGAGCGTTTATTCTGCAAGTGGCCAACGACGACGTCGCAAATAGATGTCAAATATTATTTCGTTTTTTTTATTAATTTGGCAATATTACTGTATGGAAATAAGAAATGTGGCTAACTAGCGAACTAGAATATTAATATACATAATAATATGTATATTAATATTCTAATAATAGAATATTAATAATTAATTGCAATTATAACACTGAATTTGATGTTGTTGTAAAAAAAGCATTTGAAAAGTTTCCAAATACTTTTTTTAAATATTTGACAGCTATTTGCGACATTGCCAACTTTTATAAACGATTTTAACTTTGATAAACGCTCTTAAATGCTCGCAATCATTATCTTTAGTTGTTAAAGACTTGTCTTGTGGTGTAATTTCTCTAGCATATGTGTGTGTCAGACAGATAGCTTTCTTTCAAATTTTTTGTAATAGACCTTCTCTACATAGAATAGTATGTACCGTGATACTACGATCTGCGCAACTTTTGTCTGTGCGTGCTCTATCATGTACAACTGGGTTTATAGCTACACACACAACACAATTTTGATTACGTACATAGGTTTAATGTTTATATTACTGATATATAATTGATAAATTGAGATCGTCTTCACATATAAATTATATTATTAATATATACAAAATATTGTAAAACATTTTAAAAGAGTAACGTGGTGGAGTTTATTGCCCATACCAAAACTACCTTTTGGAAGGGGCGACTAGAATCAATTCAATTTTTTTGTAGTACCTTTTATGTACGTAATTGAAATAAATTATCTGACTTTGAGAATTGTATATGATAGATAATTTTCAACACAGTAAAATTATGAGATAATTTTAACATTACAAGGCACATAATCTAATTAAATTAACCACCGTAAAATCGAAAATAATATAGTTTGGAAAATCCAAAAGTGCACGCCTCATACATAACACTCATTCATAAACGAAAAAGAATTTCAAAACATAGTTTCTAACAAAAATGAACAATTTATAACTTTTCATGAAGTCGTAATGTCAAAGACTGACAAAGATATTTACTTGGCGGTTGCTAGGCAACTTAAGTCAAAGGTTGGAAATATTTAGATAAAGATATTATATTTTAGTTAGTATTTTATTAATTATAATTAAACTACTTTGAATAAAAGAGCCATTTTCAATAGGGTTCCTTCTACGGCTGAAACAAATGTATAAAAAAAAAATTGACTCAATTAATTGATTTTATCGCAAGCTACAATGTTTTCAGGGTTCATAAATTGACGGACAGGATTTTTTTTTCAACTATTTTGATGTTTTTTCCATTTCTGCTGCATTAAATCAATTGTTAAAAAGTACAGTATTAATCTCCATTTAATCATCTATACAATGGTATATAAATTAAGTAGGTTCTGTGTACTAGCAGGAGTGTAACAATAAAAACAGTTACAGAAATGGGGTAAAAAAAATTTTTTCGATCGTAGAGCACACTCTAATGCTTCGCATTAAGAGTCGTGCAATTATAGCTCCACCTTCATATTTAAATAATCCCATTAAAATATGCAAGATCTATAAAATGATATCCCATCACTGAACATGAAATTATCAATAGAATCCCAAAGTTCCGGTACATTATCAGCATATGCCTGTTGCACAGCCCTAGGCTAATACCAATGACCACAATACCAGAAAGCAAAGAAGTTACAGTACAACTTATAAAGTTATAACTTACGGAGAAGCCCGAAAGTATGACAACCAGTCTTACCAAGGGGTATTACCCAGTTACTGGGTTGTAGAGGTCAGATAGGCAGTCACTCCATGAAAAATACGGTATTCAGCTGCATCCGGTTAGACTGGAAGCCGACCCCAATATAGTTGGGAAAAGGCTAGGCAGATTGATTGGTGTTAATGATATCGACAGTTTGACTGAGGGCTTCTATTTTGGCTTAAAACTAAACCTTCTGTGTGTGGACACAGAAGGTTTAGTAATTCTGAGAGTGGTCTCAGAATTGTATACTCTTGCGCATCTTTGCTGCACAGCCGTAAGCCATAGCATTGCATCAAACCCACGTGCCGCGCGGTGCACGCCTTGTTTAAATAACTCGATAATACTACCCACTGCGATACAGTTGTTGAAATAGCAACTAGCGATTTTATGCGGAGAACAAAATGCGTCAGCAGACCACACATCACCTGGAGCATGTCATTATTCATCAGCACACTATTATCCAAATAGGTAAATATTCTGTTGTCGTTTTTAGGGTTCCGTACCTCAAAAGGGAATAAACAGAACCCTTATATAAAATGTAATAAGAATGTACTAATATTAGAATCCGCATAATATTTTTTTGACATTATATACATGAATAATTTGCACGCTTGCTTGCAGGCAGAATACTATGACTTTAAGGCTGTAAGATCTTCCCTTGTAAACCTTGTATTTTCTTGCAAATAAACAATTTGAATTTATAGGATTTGTTCGTTCGTTGTCAGTCTGTCTGTCAGTTAGTCATGTCTGTCTGTCTGTCTGTCTGTAATACGAAACGCTTTGAAAGCGATTGCCACTTGTCTACTGGGCCTCCTGAGGGCGGGCCCCAAATTTTCAAACATCATCAGCCTATTAATGTTCCCACTGCTGGGACACAGGCCTCCTCTGCGGGTTGGTAGATGTCACATATCTTCGAATTTTTAGTTCTAAGACGGTGAAGGAAATTTTTTCCTTCACCGTTTTGAGAGCAGTGGTGATGAAATTATTTTCAATAAAGACGTCGAAATCGCTTCAACTCCTAAATTAGACCATCACAAAGAAAGCTGCACGGTGATCAATGAATCTGTGTAATCTTTACGATCACAGATTCGAATGCACGTGTATATAAATCACTAATTACACTTTGATCGTTCATGAAGCCTACGCTTGCTGGTCGACATAATTGTGTATGAAGGCGGGAGGGGGTATTTTGACCAATCAATCTGCCTAGCCTTTTTTCAGAGGGAGCCCTTGTCTTTGATAAGAGGGTATTTTTACCAATAAAAGGTAACTAGGGCAAAAATATTAAAATAATCCGTTTTTGATATTTGGCTACGGAACCCTATAAAAAGATATGATGGATATTGATTGAGATATTAGCGGATTTTTTTTATTAAATAAATGAAATATATAATTAATAAAAATAAAATATAATTTTGGAAAAAGTTTATGCTTTAGAATATTACTTTTGGAATATAATTGAAGGCCCAAATCAGAATTATAAATTGTAATTGTAACTATTTAATGTACAAAGAGAGAAAGAAAGAATAAAGTTTATTTGGACACAGTTCGTGAAACACAAAGTGCAAATGACAAAATAACTTAAAAACTAATTTAAAATACTTAACTGTAAATTTAAAATAATGTTTTAATTTAACAACAAAAGTTTGTGCCTCACGGCTGCGCCAAAACAAGCTCCCTAAAACACAAATCTCACTGCAAACAAAAAAATTTAGTAAAAATAAAAATCCGTATAGTAAAAAAGTCATTTAACATCGTGTACTAAAACATTTTCTCTATCATATTAAACTGCCATCATTACCCACTGGTACTTACAAGGAATAGCCACACTTAATAACATAATGACGATCGCATATTAATCTCTGTTACAATCTGTCACTGGCTTTATGACATATTGTATGGATATCATACAACTAGCTAAAGGCTTGGACAGACGGGTTAATAAAACGCAGCTTTTATTTACAGAATCGGGGCGTGTCATGTCGTCCTCAAGCCTGAAGACTGAATTGGGAAGTCATAGATATTTTAAAATCTAAATGATGTTGAGAAAAACCCTAAAATATCCAGGATTTTTTATAAGTTTCTTAAAAAATACATCCGCTAAACAGACAAGTATACATTCTGAATCGTTCAAAATCTGAATTTTATATTTACCCCAAAATTTTAAATCGTACAACAATTTGGTTTTAACCGTAGTATATCCGGTGCCTATGAACAGTGGATCTTTTAAATATTTTTTTATAATTAATTAAGTACCTACCATTCTTTTTTAATTCCAGAACTGACCATCTGCACCCAACCTAACATTACATTGTCAGTCGTGCATGTATTTTTATAACTGGCGACCCACGCACGGCGCGGTATATAAATATGCACCGTGGGCAAGCTTGGTCGTTTAAAAATAGAATACGACCAGCTTGTGAGCTTTCATTCATGCTACTTGCTTTATATTATCAATAATAATAATGGACTTTTTATGGGTCTTGTTTACTTACGATATTGTTGTACGAGAATTGCATGTAGAAAAAAGTTTAACTTTCACTATGTAAGGTTTTGTTGTGGGGCTCGTGTCTAAGTAATAACAGCCGAAAGGGTCGATCTTCAAGGTTAAGCAACGCTTTCCGAGGTCGGTCCCTGGATGGGTTACCATTCATTACATACCGAGATCCCTCCAGCTCCGTGCCTCGGAAAGCACGTTAAGCCGTTGGTCGAGGCTGTCATTCGTGGATCTTTGACAGTCGTTACGGCCCGGGTAGTCAGAAGCCCAAGTCTGACAACCAGTCTTACCAAGGGGTATCGTATTACCCAGTAACTGGGTTGTGGAGGTCAGATAGGCAGTCGCTCCATGTAAAATACTGGTATTCAGCTGCATCCGGTTAGACTGGAAGCTGACCCCAAGTCCCAACATAGTTGGGAAAAGGCAGTGGCAGTTCGGTATATCACTCATATAATCAAATCGATTAACACTAGTTTTGGCAGCAGATGTTTGCATGGTAAACCATTCGATTCTTTTCTTACGTTTCATTTAACCAGTATTTCAGTCTCGCCAGTCACATTTAATTTTGCGTGTGCATTAAATAGCGTCGGAGACATTCGGCATTCAAGGGGTTGCCATTATACGACCCACGAAACCGGGGAAAAAAATAGGGTTACCAAACGACTGTAGCTTCACTCAAAACTTATGGTTTATAGTTTACTAGCGACCCGCTCTTGCTTCGCAAAGTTTTTACGACTTGACAAAACATCAAGATTTCTTAGTTTTAAGTAACTTTAATATTAACGTATTATTCACCGTGTGGTCCCGGATTAAGAATATGGCCACCCCATTTCATCCTGTGGGTGTCGTAGGAGGCGACTAAGGGAACTGGAGACCTAGTGCATACCATCGTAGCACCTTGGGTCACCCGCGAGGTGGCGGGAAAACCACCAACAAAAGCATTCCCAAGGAGGGTTGGTGTCAGGCTGGCGGCCGACTGTAAAACTTTGCCAAAACCCTAAGCAACATGAGAGAAAATGTTATGATGCGCGATAGGGCTAGGGCGTACCCCACAGGCGACGCGCAGGGGCAGCACCCGGCTTCTGTGGGAAATGGACAAGGGTTGTCGCACCAGAACGGGCGGGTGCGACGTAAGACGCAAGCTCGGAGTGTGAGAGAAGCTAGATTGAGATGTGCGAGCTGGAATGTAGGTACGATGACTGGAAGAGGAAGGGAACTAGCAGATGTTTTAAAAAGGCGACGACTGAACATAGCGTGTCTGCAAGAGACAAAGTGGAAGGGCACGAAAGCTAGAGAGATAGGAGAAGGATATAAGTTTTATTATTGTGGGAGCGATGGCAAGCGAAATGGTGTGGGTATAGTTTTGGATAGTCAGTTGAAAGAATGTGTGGTGGATGTTAAAAGAGTGAGTGATAGAGTGATAGCGGTTAAAGTAATTGTGGAGAGTTTAGTGGTTAATATAGTTAGTGTGTATGCACCCCAGTCAGGGTGTGAAGATAGTGTAAAAGAGAAGTTTTGGATGGACTTTGATCGGGTGATGATGGATGTGCAAGATAGTGAAGAAGTGTATGTGGGGGGTGATTTTAACGGGCATGTAGGAAGACCTAAGGATGGGTATGAGAGAGTGCATGGCGGTTGGGGATACGGAGACCGTAACACTGATGGCGAGACACTACAGCAAGCTGCTTCGGCCTTCGACCTGGCAATAACAAATACGTGGTTCCAAAAACAAAAAGAGCATCTTATAACTTACAAAAGTGGCCACCACGCGACACAAATTGACTACTTGCTAGTAAGACGGAACAGCCTTAAAAGTGTCAAAAACTGTAAAGTGCTCCCAGGTGAAGACTTAGTCCCACAACATAGACTCTTAATAATGGAGGTAAAAGTCAGTGTTTCGTCCAGTAGGAACAAGGAACGGCCCCCACCCAAAACCAGATGGCGTATGATAGAAAAAGAGGAATGCGCCAGTATGTTTAAGAGTCAAGTGGTAGATAAAATGATTGAAATGAAGGATATGGAAGGAAAGTCTGTGAATGAGTGTTGGAAAGAGATGGCGGATTGTATAAGGAGAGTAGCTAAAGATGTGTTTGGAGAATCGAAAGGGAAAGGTATAATAGAAAGGGATACATGGTGGTGGAATGAAGACGTGCAAAAGATACTTAAAGAAAAGAAAATTGCATTTAAAGAATGGCAGGGTGTAGAAAACGGGAATGATAGATTAAAGGATGATAAGAAGAAGATTTATAAAGAATGGAAGAGAAAGGCAAAAAAGGCGGTAGCAGTTTCGAGGTCTAAGGCGCAGGAGAAGTTGTATGACTCACTGGAGAGCCCTAGAGGCCAGAAGGAGCTCTACCGGATCACAAAAGCAAGAGAAAGGAGAACGAGAGATATAATTCACATGAAATGTATAAAAGATGACGCCGGTAAGGTTTTGTGCAAAGATGACGAAATAAAAGAACGATGGAAGATTTATTTTGAAAAGTTAATGAACGAAGAGAATAAATGGAATGGTGTGCTTAAAGAGGTACATGTAAATATGGGTTTGGTCAGGGAAATAAGCATGGATGAAGTGAGAAAGGCAGTTCAAAGTATGAAAAATGGTAAGGCTGTAGGCCCAGATGATATACCAGTAGAAGTATGGAAGTGTTTAAAAGAAGATGGATGTATGTGGCTGACTTTATTCTTTAATAAGTTGTTGCATGAAGGGGGGATCCCACAAGAATGGTGCAATAGTTCGCTAGTGCCCATCTCCAAGAATAAAGGTGATGTACAGGACTGCAACAACTATCGAGGGATAAAGCTCATGTCACATAGTATGAAGGTATGGGAGAAAGTAATAGAGAAAAGACTGAGAGAGGAGAGTGAGATTACCCCAAACCAGTTTGGGTTTATGCCAGGTCGAGGAACAATGGACGCCACCTTTGCACTCCGCCAATTGTGCGAGAAGTACAGACGTGCACACAAGAACTTGCACATGGTGTTCATTGATCTGGAGAAAGCGTATGATAGGGTACCTCGGGATGTGTTGTGGTGGGCCTTGAAAGAGAAAGGTTTGCCCGGGAAGTATGTAGAGTTAATTCGTGCCATGTACAGCCAATCTCGTACGTACGTTCGGTCGGCTGCTGGCAATACTGATGAGTTCAGTGGGCTGTAGGCTTGCACCAAGGGTCGGCTTTAAGTCCTTACCTCTTCTTGTTGATTATGGACGCCCTGACGTCGGACTTACAGGAAGAGGCACCCTGGTGCATGCTGTTTGCCGATGACATTGTTCTTGTCGGTGAGGATGAACCTGAGATCCATAGCAGATTGGAGAAATGGTAGCAGAAGCTGGAGAGTGTTGGCTTGAAAATCAGCAGAACCAAAACTGAACATATGTTCTGCGATTTCGGCGTTCTCTCTAGTTCTGGAGCCATAGCGCTTGATGGCACGCTTCTGCCAGTCTGCTCCGACTTTCGGTATCTCGGTTCACTCGTGCAAAGCGATGGCGAAATAGATCGGGCGGTTAAGCACAGAATTAACACTGGATGGATGAAATGGCAGCAGGTCACGGGAACAATCTGCGACTCCCGCATTCCCCTTAAACTTAAGGGGAAGATATATAAAACAATGGTTAGACCTGCTGTCTTGTATGGATCAGAATGTTGGGCCACCAAAGGGATGAATGAAAGGCAATTGCATGCAGCTGAGATGAGAATGCTAAGAGGGATGTGTGGTGTTACACGAATGGATAGAGTAAGAAATGAGTACATAAGAGGAAGTCTGAAAGTGGCACCGGTGACCGAAAAGTTGTGCGGTAATCGGTTGTCATGGTATGGGCATGTGATGCGGAGGAATGAGGAAAATGTCGTGAAGAAAGTTTTGAGTGTGAATGTCGATGGCTATAAGAGTAGGGGAAGACCAAAGAAACGATGGATGGACTGTGTGAAAGATGATATGGCTAGAAAGGGGGTAACTACTGAAATGACGACTAATAGAGAAGTATGGAAAAAAGGGACATGTTGCGCCGACCCCAAATAAAATTGGGATAAGGGCAGGAGAATGATGATTCACATAAACCTTCCGGAATAAATTCCCTAAACGATGGTGAAAACCTCATTAAAATCTGTTACGTGGTTTAGAAGAACAATGCGGACATACAGACAAACACGAAAAGCGAGGTTAAATTATAATACACACATCAAAAGTGTCTAGGGATCAACATATATTTTTGCAATAACTTTTCTCCTGATTGATATTAATTAAAATTTTCTTTAAGGATTCATCAAATAAAGTGTTTTCGTTTGTCACAGTAACGATAAACCAAGTCACCTTTGCATTAATAAAGAAATTTGCCATTTTCCTAATAAAGGGATTTTTGACATTTGAACCACTAACATTAAAGTTCGAAAAAAAGACTGAAATAACAGTTTTCTTTAAAATTTTATTGGGTAACTTAAACAATTAATAATCCGTGTTTCTACCGCGAACACTAACAACACAAGAACATCGGTTTGGCATACTCAAAATGAGTTCATCCAAATCACGCTGTGGAATGGCCGCCCATGTTCGTTGCAACAACAAAAAAAGGTCTTCTTGCGACTGGATACCCTCCATATTCGGCAGAGCTCTTCTCTGTAGCATATCCCATGCATGCTCAATCGGGTTCAAGTCTGGCGATTGAGCAGGCCAGGGCAGGACATTGATGTTAGCTGCGGCGAGAGTCTGTCTTACAACTCTTGCGGTGTGCGGTCGTGCATTATCATGCATTAACTGAAATAAGGGACCGATTTGCACTTGTAGAGGAACGATGACGTCTGATACAATCGTCTCAGCATAAATTTGAGCGTTGAGGTTGCCTCTGATCCAAATCAACTCAGTTCTTCCGCCGATCCAAATACCCGCCCATACCATGATGGTTCCACCACTATAAGGATGGACTTCCTGGCAGGATTTTAATCGCTGTTGGCGTCCAGGGGTTCTCCAGTGTCGTATACGTCTTGTATCCGGTCTCATACCAAAACGAGACTCATCAGAAAAGCACACGAAACGCCATTGTTCTTCTGCCCAATTTCTGTGTTCAAGAGCCCATTGATATCGAATCCTACGATTGTGCATTGCTATAGGTGGTACCCGTAGCGGTCTTCGGGAATGAAGGTTCACTTCATGCAAGCGGTTTCTGACTGTTTGGTCGCTAATTAAGTTCCCTGAAGAGTGATGAAGCCTCACGGCTAACATCATGGCGGTTATTGTTGGAGCTCTTCGAGCTAAGATTTGAATGTATCGGTCTTGTCTCCGTGTGGTGCAGCGATACCGTCCTCCATGGCGCTCAGCCACGGTACCAGTGCTTCGGTAACGTGTCCAAAGTCGACTGATAACACTCTGACTTGTATTCAGAGCTAAAGCCACAGTACGTTGCCGGGAACCAGCTTCTATCATTCCCACGGCTCTGAGCATTTCTTCCCTGCTTAAATGACGTCGCTGCTCCATAATAACGTTGGTTTTAATCAGTAGTAGGGAAACAGTAGCACTAATAATGTCTTCAATGCGTTGTATGTTTTTATAGGGAAAATATTGACAGCTGATTTTCATCTTTTACTCGAATTTGATTCACAGTTCCTGATTCAAATTATGAAATGCACCAAAAAGGATCCATATAAATTTATAAAATCATAAATTTATTACAAAGCCACCTCAATCTCAAGAAATCCGCATAAAAATGCTTGATCCCTAGACACTTTTGATGTGTGTATGTATAGATTATGTTTGAAGGAACTGCCCCCCAATTACGCAATGCACGATCAATTTTAAATTGAAACCAATTGAAAAAGATTGCCAGTCCATTGCTTCATACGTTCGACAAAAAAAATCTACTCAATTTTTGTTGTCGAACTAATGAAGCAATGGACTGGCAATCTTTTTCAATTGGTTTCAATTTAAAATTGAAAATGCATTACGTAATTAGGGTGCTGGTCTAGTGGTCGCAAGCGCTACTGTTGAGCATGAGATCCTGGGTTCGATTCCCAAGTCGGGAAAAGTGTCATTGAGTGTTTCCATCAGGAATTTCACAGTAGCAACCCGGAGTCTTAGACTTGTGCCCGGTTGGTGGAAATCGGCTCGCCCCCTATTAATGACTTTTTAACAACATTCTTCAACGGTCAAATGTGGGTGTTCTACTGGTACATCTCTGCATAACTCTTCTGGAATTAAAGGCTTGAAGTTATAACCTAATTTTTATAACCGTGCGCCTGTCAACGTCAAAATGTTACAGTTTATGTGGTTTAAATTACAGCAATAACAACTTAACGAATATTAAGACAGAACTGTGGAGACGACACGAGTTGTGTAGACCATATTAAAGGCGTCGGGGCACTGAGGAGGTAACCGGGCGGGTGAATTCAAAACTCACGACTTTGACAGCTCCAAGCGCACAGTCAAAAAGTTGTGTGTTATTTTTTTTGTTACGCTTTCACGCTAAAACGGCTGAACGGATTTGGATGAAATTTGGCACATGAGTAGACCATGATCTGGGTTAGGTATAGGATATTTTTTATCCCGATATTCCCACATAATCGAGACTTATGCGTGTGAAACCGCGGGGCGCAGCTAGTATGTTATGTATTTAAAGCACTCGCTAGGTTAGTTCTTCGGTGAAGATCTTCCTAAGGTTTTAATAGACCAGGAAAACGATTAGAATGAAAAATCAATAATTTACCTGCATACGTGTACCCATAACCATTGAACCATACAAGTCTCCCATCCATTTTCTAACAACTTCATAGCAAAAACGAGAGCAAAAATATAAATCGTCCACAATTAATGGGCACCCTATAATCTACCCCCATATTAGGGTGTCCCGTTAGCAGTGCCAACACAACCCGCCTCGGGCTTACCACACTCTTGCCACGCATTTTTTAACCCTATCTACATAATGATAAAGTCTATATCACCGTACATTAGTACCCTTCCCTAAGAGCTTTTCCACCAGTGTAACTTGAACTTCCTCGTCCCGCTAAATCTTTACTAAATGGATGCTTAAAAGGGAGGTAGGATTAATATGAAGGGTCTAGTCAATTTGGTGGGTCACACTGACTAAGATCAATTGCTCTGTCAATCTGTCTTTCACCGGTTTAACTAGGAAACTTGAAGGTCTTTTTAGAATCGATAGAATTTAATTTTTTCGGTCTGCATAGGTTAAGCATTTGAATTAATTGGTTCGCAAAAAATCTAATAGGCTTTCTTAATTCTAACTGTTTATTGTATTAATTCCACATAAATATTGTCACTTTTGACAACTAGACATGTCACTGTCAGTCTGACGTCTGTCAACGTCATTTTGACAGTTTAATCCTTCATTTGATAAAAAACTCGTCGTGCATTATTATGAAAACGCCTTACCTATTTATTTATAATATCATATTTATTTAAGAGAAAAGGCTTTTACTAGCCCTGCCTACGCCAAACAAGAAAGCGTGAGAAAACATCAATAATGATTGTAAATCTGTTGACCTATCAAAATATAATTAAATTAATTGCACATAATTCATTAATTTTACTATACCGACGGCGCATAGTCCATTCAATACCATTGGCTAATTAAACAGATGGTGAACTTAAACTATGAATAAACTACAGTTAAATCCGTTGCAATAATACGCTAGCCTGTGTGTTTGAGAAAGTTAAATGGTTATTTATCTGAAGGTGTAAATAGATTTGAATTAGAGCACCATTTGCAAGGAGTCGTGCTCACCAGCGGCGTACAGCGCTAATCAGAACTGTAGAGCAGGCG
The DNA here is from genome assembly GCA_948150665.1 of Conistra vaccinii. Classification (NCBI taxonomy): domain Eukaryota; kingdom Metazoa; phylum Arthropoda; class Insecta; order Lepidoptera; family Noctuidae; genus Conistra; species Conistra vaccinii. The sequence continues at coordinate 13,158,842 of OX411341.1, read as the reverse complement.
TAACTTGAGATACAACAGTTTCTAAGTAGCGAAGATGTACGTTCTTGCCTACCTACTTAGTATGAAACACAAGTTTCAAAAATTGGAAACTTTACTGAAATTTTGCTACCTAATAAAAAAAAATTGCTAGTTTTCGTGGAAAATATAAAAATTTGTTAACTATTATGGAGTCGATTAATGCACAAAAAAATTAAACTCAATTAAAGTATAAATTTTTTTTAAATAAGACCTAAGTAGAAGTAGAAGACGATAAAGATAAAAGATCGAATCGGAAAGATCGACAAGATGATTAATTTGTTATTAAATATATTTTTTTATAACATTGAACCCAGGAAGACAAAAGGTACGTCCAATGGAGTGAAAGCAATTACAATTGAAGTAATGAAACAGACCAAAACAGCGTTGGGTTGAGGGACACACGGAACCCAGAAGTATGACAGAAGAAAAGTCCAGCCCAGAATCACCCACCATTTCCAGTAGAAATGTTGATAAAGATGATAAACTGACCAATAAAATTACAGTTACACAAATAAGAAACTATTTTATAACAAACAGTTGAAGATCACGAACTAAAACCATGATCAAGCAAGCGGAACATACCAATAGAATCTGCTACCAAGGAAGAAGATGAATACTTCATTAATAAACACAAAGCTTCCGTTATCATCATCATTCTCCTGCCCTTATCCCAATTTATTAGTGGTCGGCGCAACATGTCCCTTTCTTCCATACTTCTCTATTAGTCGTCATCTCGGTAGTACCCTTTCTAGCCATATCATCTTTCACACAGTCCATCCATCGTTTCTTTGGTATTCCCCTACTCTTATAGCCATCCACATTCTTACTCAAAACTTTCCTCACGACATTTTCCTCCATAAGTAAATAATTAGACTAACATGCATATTAGTCACGCCCACCAATGAGTTCGACCCGTGGACTAGTGTACCCTTAATCAGGAAAGCTAATAAATTTGTATAATGTTCAGATAACAGTATAACAGCCCGATAACCACATAGAGGGCGCTTCGATAGATACCAGATATCTTATTGATAACACTTTAAATTGAGTACTTAATCTTGTTTAAATAGCAGATAAGTTAATTGATTAGTAAGTAAACAAAATGTCGGACAACACTTATTTGAATAGTGTTTTGTTTCGAAATGACAGGTTTAAGATTTTATATAGCCAGGTAAGGGAGAGGAGTACCTAAGCATCCTTTTGTGCCAGGAATGGCGATAGGGTCCAGATGTCGGAGCTGTTATTGACAAAGAGCTTGAGGTGGTCGAGATCTTCATTAATAATTTCTGCATCATAGGAACTTATTAGATAGCTACGTAATTGACACACGCATGGTCTCAAGTCGTAGATCGTAGCGGCGGATGACATAAGAAGGGTACCCACCACTATAAATAGAAAACCCAACCTAAAGCGTAAACCCCTAAGCCAAGAAACCTAAGTAAAGAATTCAACACGCAAACATTCTCAAAAAATATCAACTAGAAAAGAGCTGATAATCTTCAAACGACTGAACTGATTTTCTTGATGACTAAGAACACTCTCGATCAAGTCACCTTTCAAACCAAACAAAATCGTTTCAGCCGTTTGGCAGCTACAATGCCGAAGACAGACATACACAGATACACACGTTAAACTTATAACACCCCTCTTCTTCCGTCGGGGTCAAGAAAATATAATATACAATGCTCTGCCTAAATTCCTACGTCCAAATAATGAAAGCATACAATAACATCAGTTCATACAAATGGGGACAAAATCAGAGGTGCACCAGTAACTGACCAATAACTTGGAAGCCGACATTAATGTAGGTAACATAAGTACAAGCAGTGCATAAACAGTAACGCAGGAAGCAATACATTAAACAGCCTTTATTGACTGAAATATGTGCAGGACGTGGCCTTAGGTGAGCTCGGACTTGTACCACTAAGTGCAATAAATTGAGGATCAAACTGTCGCTATTCATTATTCCTAAGCTTGTGTACAACTGCTGTATGCGATCGACGAGACTAAAATCTATCCATTAAGTATTCTAGACATTAAACAAAACATTTCTTTAAACAAAATATACTGTATCCCTTTTCTTTTCCTTTTAACGTGGGTCAGTAAAAGCGAGAACACAACATGCATTCTTAATTCCAAAAATACTTAAATTTCACTTTTAGCGCCATTTTTAACCCGTCCACTGTTGGCAACCTGTCGGCTAATTAGCAGTGGCACTGTGACAGCGACAATTTGACACCTGTCACGTTTGACAGCTTCCTGCCGCCATATTGGTTTCGATACGCGTCGTGCAGAGAAATTGGGCTACACAGCCAATTAATGTTATTTATTTATTTAGTAATGTAGATTGAGTGCGAAATCGGTAGCCAAAAGATTAAAAGACACTAATTGGTTATTAAAATACGTTTAAAAAGTTTGATAAGCAAGCGGACATAATATGTAATATGTTAAATAATCTCTTTTTTATGAAAGTTCTTAATCTTATGAGTATTTGAATGTAAGAGTAACAGCTGTAGTATATGCGTAGAGTTACTAATAAATAAGTAACTCTACGAACCTACAAAACTATGTTTGCAAACCAACCATTATTTCTAGTAATAAAATAAAAGAGGATTAGTAAAGAACTATTAATAAAGACACCAAATTGACGTGACCGCACCACCTCGAGTCGCACGCGATACAATTAATGGACTCCCAGAACATGACCGCTTTACATTTTTTATAAACTAATTTCATTGTTAAATAGTGTTAGTAATCGTTATAATAAATTACCTAGTTATTATTCACAATAAACCATAATATTTGGAAGCAACCGTCATTTTACTTGAGGACACTTTCCGTAGCAAACAAAATGGTAAGTAAAGGCACTAAAGGGAAACTTAGGGTCGACGCTAAATAATAACAGCCGCAAGGGTTGATTGAAGGTTAAGCTACGCTTGCCACAGTCGGTTCGTGGATGGGTGAACATCGATTACATACCAAGACACCTTTGTGCCTCGGAAAGCACGTTAAGCCTTTAGTACCGGCATTTATTCGTAGATCTTTCACAGTCTACGGGTAATTAGAAGCCCAAAAGTCTGACAACCAGTCCTACCAAAGGGTATCATCGTGTTACCCAGTAACTGGGTTGTGGAGATCAGATAGGCAGTCGCTCCATGTAAAATACAGGTATTTAGCTGCATACGGTAGCAGTGGTAACCTAGTGGTGTAACCGTCGCCGTTGGATTGCCAAGTCTAGGTCTCGAGTTCGAACCCAAGGCACCACTGACTTTTCGGATTCATGTGCGTATTGTAAAATTATCACTTGCTTCAAAAGCGGTAAAGGAAAACATCGTGAGGAAACCAGCATGCCTGATAGATATTTCTCGATGGCATTGAAGTCAAGTCAGAGGCCCATGGGCGGCTTTAAAACTCTGACACCAGGTTAGCCACCAGACGAAAAAGAAGAAAGAAGAAGTTGCATATGATTAGGCTGGAAGCAGACCCCGACATAGTTGGGAAAAGGTTAGGCAGATTGATGTGATGGAGCTTCTAAAGGCAAAATGGATGAAAACTACAATAATAGTAAAGTAGAAGAAGAAGGATAAACAGGAGGAGCTCGTGGCTAAGTAATAACAAGCCGCACGGGTCAATTCATTAGGTTAAGCTACGCTTGCCGGGGTTGGTCAGTGGATGGGTGACCATCTTTACATACCAAGACTCCTCCGTGCCTCGGAAAGCACGTTAATCCGTTGGTCCCGGCTGTCATTTGTGGATCTTTGACAGTCGTTACGAGTCGTCAGAAGCCCGAAAGTCTGACACCAGTCTTACCAAGGGGTATCGTATTACCCAGTTACTGGGTTGTGGAGGTCAGATAGGCAGTCGCTCCATGTAAAATACTGGTATTCAGCTGCATCCGGTTAGACTGGAAGCCGACCCCAAGATAGTTGGGAAAAGGCTAGGAAGATTGAAGAAGAAGGAAAAACAAATGAAAACAGCATTATTAATTGTTCCCCTCTTTCCAATTCGAATTATAAAACTAAGCTAAACGAATTGGTTATGCCGGTAGCCGTAGAAGCACAGATTAAGAGAAGAAGGCGCATAGCAGAGGCTTGTGTCCACTTTATTAATTCTTAAATCTCATATATACGTTATTTGTGGATTAACTGAATAAGGTAAATTAGATGGTGGATTATATGCTTCCGTAGGATTTGTGCAGACTGACGTCGATTCATTAATGAATAATTTACTTAAGAACTTGCAATGCGATTATCTTTTCCAATTAAGTAGATTCTTTATTTACGATGCAAGAATCAGTTAAAATTCCATTTATGAAATAGTTTTTAATCGCCTGGGAACCGGCTGGTATGAAATTGTTTATTGAAATATCTGAGTTACATAAGCTGATGTCATGGTATGTTGCAACTATGTCCATGCTATTGCATAGGCACATATTGGACGAGGCTTATGTCCAGTCGGTAACAGAATAGTCTTATTAGATTTATAATACATATCGTCTTATGAGAATAATTTTATAACAATTTATTATCCTTTATAAAAAACATAAACTCTTTCAGCGGTTTTAAATCGAAACTATCGAATTTTATAAATGACACTACTCACTAACAATGTAACTAGCATATTACACTATTTCCAACCATTTATTTAACTTTTGACAGATAAAGTAATGATGTCCAAATTGCATTTCTGCCTCGATTTCGAAATTATATTGCATGACTCATAATGCGAACGAAGCATTAGAGTCTGCTCCACGATCGAAAAAAATTTTTTGCCCCATATCTGTAACTGTTTTTATTGTTACACTCCTGCTAGTACATAGAACCTACTTAATTTATATACCATTGTATAGATGATTAAATGGAGATTAAAACTGTACTTTTTAACAATTGATTTAATGCAGCAGAAATGGAAAAAGCATCAAAATAGTTGAAAAAAAAATCCTGTCCGTCAATTTATGAACCCTGAAAACATTGTATCTTGCGATAAAATCAATTAATTGAGTAAATTTTTTTTTATACATTCGTTTCAGCCATAGAAGGAACCCTATTGAAAATAGCTCTTTTATTCAAAGTAGTTTAATTATAATTAATAAAATACTAACTAAAATATAATATCTATAACTAAATATTTCCAACCTTTGACTTGAAGTACGTAAGTTGCCTAGCAACCGCCAAGTATAAATATCAATATCTTTGTAAATAGTCTTTGACATTACGACTTCATAAAAAGTGATAAATTGTTAATTTTTGTTAGAAACTATGTTTTTAATTTCTTTTTCGTGTATGAATGAGTGTTATGTATGAGGCGTGCACTTTTGGATTTTCCAAACTATTTAGTTATCCTATACGAACTCCATCTTTCATGAACAACAGTACGGTTTCACCAAAGGGCGTTGTACTACTGACGCCGGTGTCACCCTAATAAAGAACATTTTTAATGCCTGGGAAGAAGCACAAGATGCCATTGGAATCTTTTGCGACCTCTCGAAGGCGTTCGATTGCGTAGACCATGAGACACTTCTGCTGAAACTGGAGCATTATGGGATTAGGAATACAGCTCTTGATTTACTAAAATCTTACCTGAAAGATAGAAAGGTTAAAGTTCAAGTAAACGGCATAAACTCATTAGGGTCTGAAATGGCAATGGGCGTTCCTCAAGGTTCGATATTGGGTCCATTCCTCTTTTTAGTTTATATTAATGATTTACCCCAATTACTTCAAAATCAACCGAAGATGGTGTTATTTGCAGATGACACATCATTGATCTTTAAAATCAACCGACGGTCGCAAAATCTTGACGACGTGAATAGCTCTATTCTTCAGGTCCAAGATTGGTTTACGGTAAATAATTTGGTACTGAATAAAAATAAAACCAAATGCATTAGATTTAAATTACCTAATGTTAGAAGTAGCGAATGTGACATTATATTGAATGGAGAAAAACTGGAATTTATTAATCAAACGGTTTTCCTGGGAATCACGCTAGACGAGAAATTACAATGGGGACCTCATATAACATCTCTTGCGGGGCGGCTAAGCTCGGCCGCTTATGCTGTTAGAAAGATCAGACAGTTAACAGATGTAGAAACCGCGCGTTTGGTCTATTTTAGCTACTTCCACAGCATTATGTCGTATGGCATTTTACTGTGGGGTCGGGCTGCTGACATTGAATCTATCTTTATTTTGCAAAAGAGAGCTGTCAGAGCCATTTATGATCTCCGTCGTCGCGAATCTCTCAGGGAACTATTTAAAAGGATTAATATTATGACCGTTCCTTGCCAAATCATTTATGAAAATATTATGTATGTAAGGAAAAATCTACATCTTTTTAATAAAATAAGTGATAGACATAATTTTAATACTAGAAATAAAGATAAACTAGATCAACCATTTTTCAGATTATCTAAAGTACATACATCTTTTATGGGGTACTGTGTTAAATGTTACAACAAAATACCTTGTGATATATTACAATTAAATGAAAGAAAATTTAAAACTCATGTAAAAAGTACACTTTGTAAACAAGCATATTACAGATTAGAGGATTATATCCAAGATAAGAATGCTTGGAAACATGCTGGTCCTGCTCCATAGGACAATTTAGAGTCTAAACAAAATCAAACTGGTTGCTTACTTAATTGTATTTATTTTTCATTATATGACATTGATTTTACATCCTGTGATTAGTTCCTCACACACTGACTTATTAATTGTAAATTTTTAGTAGTTTCGTCTATTTTTACAATGTTTGTGAATATGTGAACACCATGTATCTACCACATAATTAATTTATCTGTCGTTTGCTCCAATTTAAATTATTCTTACTGTATACAGTAATTTTATTCTAGGTGCATCGTCTTCACATATTATAATTATATAAATAATGTACTTATACAAAATATTGTAAAACATTTTAAAAGAGTAACGGTGGAGTTTCTTGCCCATTCTTCTCCATACGAAAACTACATTTTGGAAGGGGCGGTAGAATCAATAATATAATAACTATAATTTGTAAATTTTGACGTTCAAAAGTGCCTTCAAAGGCCTATTTGAAATAAATGCTTTGACTTTGACTTTGACTTTGACTTTGACTATAGCATCGCATCGCCACCCCTCGCTAGTACTTCGTTATCACTTAGCGTTCTTTCTGACTTTATTTCAGCTCTTTATTCGGCTCCGAAGGGTCGTAGGTAGCATGATGTTAAATAACCTATCAACTTCTTTAAGAATTGGGCTATCAAAATTATCAAATGCAAACATGTTTTTTCTAATCCAACTGGTAGTTCCAAAGATTAGCGTTCAAACAAAAAACAAACACCAACAAGCTTTATTTTATTAATATTAGTATAGATTTTAAGCTCTCCAAGTATCGCTTTCAAACTCCTAAACGAAAACATTTACGTAAAATTAATAATAGAAACACAACCTGAACGTAAAGTACGAGCTAGTACCGAACTGGGTCACACAGCGCAGCCAGGTCACTGGGCTTAGTTACCACCTGACCCGATAGTGATCCTAGGTTAACAGACTCAATGAACTAACTACTAATAATAGTTAACGAGGAAAATAATTTAATTAACAACACCGTTTACACTGGCCAGCATTAGCATCGTATTATTCCCTAAGCATCGTTACGAATCCAGATACATCACTTCGAAATCCGAACGGTGTCTCGTTCTGAATCGTGGATTCAACCTTCGATACCATTCGAATTTCGAAGGGATGTAATCTTCGAAATTCGAATAGTGTCGACGGATGAATCTACGATGATTTACTATCAAATGAGTTCGCTTTCGGATTGTGTGCGGTGACTTATTGAAACACATCACTTAAACTTCACTGAATTTTAGCACTACTTACTTACTGAAGTTCATGAAAAAGGTATTTGCGTCCAGTGGGACTATCCAGGCTAGTAATTATAACAATTATTCTGTTTACACTATGAGCTACGATCAGAGAGCGTTAGCGAATGTTTAATTCTCGTGGTCGTTGTCTATGAATCTATGAATAGTCCACCTCATAAATTTAGTAGCGTCGTTCGAAGTTTTGTGTGTTTATATCAAGTGGATATTATGGTGGCAGTCAAAATATTTATAATTTTAATGAAGGAGGAAGACGCCTTGAACAAGACACACTGGGATAAAATAACAATAAAGAGGAAAAGGAACTCAATACTAGAATAATCAAGCAACCTTCGCAAAGCGGAAAAACGAAAAATAGGTAATTTAATAGATGAACAATTCACACGGTGTAATCTAACTGCTATATTGCAGACTGAATCAAGACAGACTATCGCTCCGTCAAATCAATGATGGCGCGCACAATTGCAACAACAAAGTTGTTAAAATTGGTACTGATATTCCTGACACACGAAAAAGCTGTATTCAATGATAGAGAAAACTATGTAGTAGTTAGTGTCTGCACTGTGTACTGGATTAGCTTTGAACATCCTTTACTTTAGCCACAAACAAAATCTTTGACCAACCGGGTGTTAGTTTACAAAGGTTTACGTAACGCTGTCCAAACCAGAGTTTAACTAATTTAACTAAAGCAAAGTTCAAAATTGGAACGCGTCTGATGTTTCAAACGAATAGGAAGTGGCGGCAAAACAAACAGCGGTGAAGTCAAAAATGAATGGCGAGGAAGGTGTATCTTTAGCGAGATATAGTGTTGTTTTTAGGAAGAATATAACTATTCATGAATTAAAAATAATTATAATATGTACCAAACTACGATTGACGTAATAAAAAGTACATACGTAGTACTAGGTAGATAAGCAGTAAGGAAAAAGATGATCCTAGGCCGGTCAGGGCAATCGATTTCTCGGCGAATAATCGGCTCGTAAACCTCAAAACTGAGGCAATATATCACTTGCAAAGCATTTCAAAATCAGATAAAGAAAGTGTAGTTATAAAATTGGATTAAAGTAAAATTAAATACTTACTGAACTCCAAATTTTTTTCCAAAAAAACCCAAACAAATAGTGATAGTTCACAAATTGGATCAGTACGACTAGCTTATACACTCCACATAAGACAGAATTTGGCATTCATAATATTACAATAATAATAAACTGCTTACCTCCACAACCTGCCTCAGGTCTTCCACGTACACGTTCTCAGTCTGCACTATCTCTGCACACACTCGCTCCAGCTGAGATAGACCTGGCAACTCGTCTACCAACTGAGCACCTGAAAACAACGATAAAGCCAGGAGATAAGCTAGAGCCTTTACTTTGAACTACCTTCACTATCATCATCATCTTTGACAGCGTTGTCTACCCATAGACAAAGAGAATGGAAAACAGACCGAAAAGAACGAGAGAGACAAAACGAATTTGCGGCCAGTAGTTGTATCTTTAGTAGTACTAAAGGTATTGGCCGCACAATCACTTTGTCACTTTCTAGATATTGGTCACTTTTGTGATGCTAACGCTAAGTCCAATTCTCTATGTTGATGGTTCTACCCACTGCGGAGTATTAGCCCCTCTCTATTATGTCATGCTTTTCTAGTTGCGCTAGTGCTATGTTGATTATTCCTACGGTCTTTGGCTACTAACTTGTTTTAACCCTTTAAGGAGATGAATTTCAAAAATCCTGCCTCCCTTTCGTTATAAAACGAACTCTTCTAGACACAACGGTTTGGGTGCCATCTCCAAGGATGAGATAATCGCGGCGATATTCACGCTGTGCCTTCAAATTATCGCAACTATGTTATACTCTTGTGGAGAATGCATGAATGTGAATGAATGCATCCTCTTTCAACATTTCGAATGACTACATATCTCTGTTGGGTTGACATAATTATACCTAGTACCTCAGCAGCACCAGTCAATTATATTGATAACATCTTATTGCGATCATCTAATCCGTAGCGCACCTTAGTTTATGGAAACATAACAGTCTAGAGATATGGCAACAGGTTCTTCGGTTTTAATGGATTATTCCAAAACTTTTAATGATCAGAATGACTTAAAAAAAACAACTAAATTGTTACTTACGTGGCGTATCTTCAGAATTCCTTTCCTCCGACACACTGGTAGTCATAATCCCAGCGTTATTCACGAAATTATTGCTACCGTTAGCCGAAGTCATGTCCGCATCACTGTGATCATCCAAGCTCTCGATTGAAGCCAAGTACGCAGAGTTCACGCCTCCTTTATTTTGCACACCACTACTTGATGTTGAACTCGAAGACGCAATGGAACTCATTGACAGCGGCCGAGAAACTTCTACCGGAGGATTCAATCTTATCACCTCCTTCTCACAGGTCTTCAGATTCCCAGTGGAACCTACAGCCTCGGGGTAGGGAACAGTTTTCGACAAAAGTTTCGATGGACTCTCGCTCTTATTCACGAAGTCTTTTCGATGCAAACTGTTTGTGCCTTCGTTCAACTTCGGAATCTTCGCTGGCGACTGGACGGGACTTTTTGTCGTTGGCTTCATCGGCGAGTTGTCTTTCGATGACAGTTTGATATCGAATTCTCTATCGTTAGAAGTTATAGAGAGCTCGATCGATTGATCGATATAAGGAAGGGACAAGGATTCAAAGGCAGTTTTGTTGTTCACAACCGGAACATCATAAATAGCTGGCCTGTTGTTCGTTGGGACATCGTAGGTTTGAGCATCATCAATTTTAAATTCAGGTTTTAAAGGCACCGACATAACAGGAGATTCAATGTCCTCACTTTTGGATTTAGCAAAGCTTTTGAGAGCACAGGGCTGGTCGTAAATATCGACTGACGTAAGTATTTCGACACCAGACTGAGAGATCTTAGACGTTGCTCCGACTAAGGGAATGTTAGATTTTCTCATTGAAGATCTACCAATATTCACAGTTTTCTTTTGAAATTTTAACGTGGTTGTTTCACTTGTTGCACTTGAAATCATCCGTTTCACATTTGGCGAGAGATTATCGAACGTCGTCTCTTGCTTCATGTCTTTAAAAGTTTTTTGAACTTTACTTAACGTAGAATCACTGAACACTTTACACTTATCCGTATCGTCACTAGCACCGTTGTTATCACTTTTAGTTCGTAATGTATATAATGAGCTTTTGTTAACTGTTGCAATCGGAAGTTTGACACCTCCTGTGATCATCGTATCTTCTCCAGTCTTAGATATGTCTTGTGCAGTCTCTTCTATTACTTCATATATCGTAGCTACAGGAGGGTCATTTCTAGCATCTTTTGCGGTTTCCAATCGGTTTGCTTCTGGCCTCAAACTCTTTCCTGGTTCTAGTAAAGAGTCGTATATACCGATCAGCGTGGGTGTTAGGTCCGTTGTGCTACCTGTAACAAACGATACGGTATCTTTAGTAAAACGATTCTAGTTTTCAAAATGAGGACAAGACTGTAGTAAAGCTTGGACTTTACGTATTTGATTACAAGGTAGAAAGTTCTTTATGCTGTGGACAATGATATTATAAACGCTAACAGAATTAAATGGATTGGAAATCTTGATAATAATATATAAACTCAACGCGACATACATGAATACCAATCCATTGATCATAAAATTAAGTGTTTCAATGACTCTTTAATAAAATTATCCAGCAATGCAATTTATTTTATGGTGCAATAAAATTTATTAGCATTAATAATATTTATGAATAAGTGTTTTGTAAGAGGCTTTCGCAAATCACCCAATATTTTGTGGATGTCGTAAAGAATGAATGTCTATCGATATGTGTTAATCTTTAATATTACTTTCCGGTTTTGGATACGGTTTAAGATTCTTAAAGCGTTAATTGACGGGTTGGGAGAGATTTGATCGTGTTACTGCTACCTGTCTTTAAAGAGACGTGACAAATAAGGAATTAAGCTTATCATATTTATTAGGAAATCAATAAAGAAAATGTAAAGAAGGTAGCTGAAACAGATGCAGAAACATTGTGGCGCAACTTGATAGAAGCCTAAGTTCAATGGGAGACTGATGATAGCCTAATACCTAATGGATAGTTAGGAGTCATTTGGACTCGTACAGGAGTTTCTTCTTTTAGGGTTCCGAACCCAAAGGGGCGTATTACTATCGCTCCGCTGTCAGTCCTTCCGTCTGTCACAGAGCAATATCTTTTGAACTCTAATAGGTAGACTAGACACTTGAAATATTTACAGAGTGTACAGCACAACAAATAAAAAAATAAAATAAGGCTTTATGAGGCTTTGCTTTTGCTGTGCTTCTATACAGGAATATAGTAACACGTTCATAACGAATAATCTCCTTTAGATAAAATATTGTTCTACGAATGTTGAGATAAATGTAATACATATTCTTAGACGAAGCTGACATAATTTCGAATAACTAGGTACACCCCCATTTCGTCAGTTATATTATAGGCCCGATGAATGTACATAATAGGGGGCGAGCCTATTATAACCAACCATTGTTCCCACAACTGCATTAAAGGGTAATTTGAGGCGTTTTAATTTATTGCCCGAATTGTTCCACCCAAAGAATCTGTCAAGCCAGATTGTAATCTGCAGTCGTCACCGGATAATATCATTAGTCGAAAGCATTGCCTAACGAAAAGCTTTTAAAGTTATTAAACGGAACTACTCTAGGACTGCTTTGTTTGGGTCGATTTCAAAGACACGCGATGACTTTGATTTTATGAGCTTTTCTTTTTTATTTATGGTCAGTTAAATATAGCTTTTCATAGGTGGTCGATGTAATTGCTTTTAGAGGTCAACGCCACATACACAGCATAATTTTTATAGGTCTACTGTTTTACATTATCAGCATTTCTGCCTTTTTTACTTGGTAAATTAACTGAGGGTTTAATGAGCTTAGTTAAGCTCATTGAGGTTGAGAATCCAATAATTTTATTGCAATTTTAACTGCGGTAGATAAAAGATTCTAATTTTCGAAAGTTACATAATAAGGGTACATATAGTTGAATTAAATAAGTTAATGATAGGTAGTTTAACGAACTGACAGAGTACGAAACACTGCGCTACCACAGTATAAAAACCTACAGTAGGACGACGCCTTTGATCTCGTTGTAAATGCCGACCACGTGTAGGCATTGTCGCGACAGCTAGCAGTTCGGGAACGCGCTTCCCCCGTCTCGCCCCGCACGCCCCGCAGCGTAAGCAGTTCGGGAGTGCGCTTCCCCCGTCTCGCCCCGCACGATTGTTCTGTCTACTTGTCTAGACGTCTTCGTGCGTCGGACGACTGTATGATGTTTAGACTGTGGCGCTACGCTCCAAAACGGGGATCTTAGACGTAGGCAAAAAGGCTGCCAGGCTAAAATGGGATTGGGCTGGTTATGTCAGCCGTAGCATAGTGACCGTTGGGCAACAGTCTCCACTCTCCACACAGTGGGTATCTGAGGATGGACGGCACCGCCGAGGCCGGCCCAGGAAGAGCTGATGAGACGACCTAGACGCGTACCGCAAGGGTTGGATGAATGTTTGGAAGGATTTGGGGGTGGCCTTTGCTCAGCAGTGGGACAGTGTAGGATATATAAACGAAAAAAATATGGTAGTTTAATTAAATTCAAAAAAGTTTTAAATATAAATAGACGTACCTATTGAGTTTTATACTGTACCCTAATTACGTAATGCACGATCAATAATAAATTGAAATGAATTGAAACAGATTGCTAGTCTATTGCTTCATAAGTACGAAATAAAAATTGAGCAGATTTTTTTTTCGAACTTTTGAAGCAATGGACTAGCAATCTGTTTCAATTCATTTCAATTTATTATTGATCGTGCATCGTAATTAGGCTGCTGGTCGTCCAGAATTCACAAAACTGAATTGAAGGACAAAATAACCAAGTGATCCTACTAACCAGCAAAGATATCCCCATTGACTACAATAACGAAAGAAATTGTCCATTTTATCAAGCCAGCCATACATCTCGAGTAACTAAAAACCAATTCTGTAGATACATCTATAGTACCACCAAGAAAATGGAGTGGTAACAATAGACCATCAATGACTTCCCGCAGAGCACTATATAACCTGATTTACATGATAATAGATAAAAATACAAGGTATTTTGTACTTGTGGCATGGAATAGATAGCTACAGAAGGTCGGCTCCATACAACGCCCGAAAACGATCGCACACATAGACACTCTCTTCACGTACGTTTTCTCAGGACATGTCCTGCTTTTTGGGATGTCCTGGGGTGTCCTGGATAGTTTTTTAGTAACGTACTGGGTTTTTAAAGCATCCTGGTATAAAGTTCGCGCCTTCAACCTTACTTTTATCGTGCGCTCTGCTTGCTGTCTATTTTCACTACTATTTTAGCGCACTAGACTCTCTATCTAACGGTTAGAGAGAGAGAGCTCTAAGCGCGTGAAAATTAAGTTCCGTTGCACCTGTTTTCATTGCGTGTTGCTGTTAACTACTGCTCATTCACTGCGTCCTGTTTTTAATCCGAAATGTCCTGGTATTTTTACCTTCTAATCCTGGTTTTCAAAATTTGGGGATGGCAACCCTAACGTACGACGAGTGCAAGTGCACTTACGACTGACATTTGTTTGAGATCGCCGTACGAACGCGCCTGTGTGCGTGCGTCTGTATTCCACCTATCGGAACTATCGTGTTGAAACTATACATGCATAGCATAATCAGACTATAATTTTTCTAGTGCTGAGTAGGACACAGGCCGCCATACCTGTCTGTGAGAGGGAGTGGTCTATAATCTTCCTCGCAGGCCCAGTGTCGGTTGCCAGGTGTCACATGTTTTCGAATTTTTCGTTCTAAGACATGCCGGTTTCCTCACATTTTTTCTTCTTTCCACCGCGCTGTTTCAAGAGCAGTAGTGATTAAATAATTTACACAAAATAAAGTGCCTGCTTGGGTACGAAACCACGACCTACAATTCGTAAGTCGCGGCAGTTATCATTGGGCCACCACTGCTCTCTTAAAAAGTGCAATATTAATGAATATCATGGAATGTAAAAAAATATTTGATACATAAATGTGAACTAAACAGAAGTTGATTTTTCATCAAAAAAAATATCCAGTCGATTTTGGCCCCATAGTGCGGCCTTTGTTTAGGATCGCCATACGCCGGCCGTGCGCCCGTTATCACTCGTTGTATCGAGCTGACCTTCTGACCCAAAATAGCTATTCTGTGGTTTCACTATCGCTCCCCGATGGTTTACCGTAATAAAATATCTATTAACTTCGTTTGATGCTCTTTATTAGTCTGATAAGAAAGGATCGTGTTGAATTACTTTTTATGGGTTTGTAAGGCTTGCTTTCTTTTTATTTCGGCTTGCTTTGCGTGTCTTAAGATTGTAATAAAGTGCTTTTATATTATTGATATCTTTATCAAATGCTTCTTTTTCTTTGCTGATAAAAACATTTGTTAAGCTTTCTTCATATTCCATACCATAGCCTGAAGACTTGTATAATCTATGTGCAATTCTAATAAAGTACTTCAGTTCAGCCAATCAAAACAGTGTTAGGACTTTAATGACCCAGTGCCCAAAATAGTCAAAAGCAGGGACCGAAAACACAAATTACAAATTACGGTACAGTTATCGAAGGATTTTGGTTACTTACTTCTACGATTAAGGTTACCGCTATCCGGGTTACCAAGACTAAGAAACATGTCGCCTCATTTAGGCTACCGTTTTAATATCGATTTCACACACAGGCGATGCGTGCCCTTTGACTAATGCCGACGGCTCGTGTAAGACACAGGTTTTTTCGGTAACCGGTATTAATACCGGTTGTACTTAATTTAAGGTAACCTTTAAAAATACCTGTAAAAATACAAAAGTTGTAATCGTAAAAATATTGATGATACTGGTTTCGGTCCGTGGTCAAAAATGCTGGTCAATTACCAACACCTTTGATCTTACATCGAAACGTATATGTATAGGTACCTAGCACATTTCTTCTTTGTAAGAGATTCTTATCTGTTTGGCTAGGTATCCTTCATCACCTATCTTCCTTAATTTTTCTTCATCTTACTCTTCATTCTTCTTTTATTAAATAATGGTGCTTTTAATATTTTTTTTGTTTTTGTGATGCCATCCTGGATAATTATCTCTATCAGAAAAACCACACATGAAAGCTATTCAAAAAGATTTTTATTTTAAGCCCATTTAACAACATGTCCTTTAGAAGAATGAAGAGTAAGATGTTTCATTACATAATGTTTCGATCATAGATTGCTCAATACATGCCACTTGAACAACCATAATGCACCACTCCTTCATAGACACTGTCAGTCAATCAACTTTATTAGTTTCCTAACACCGATACAGGATGCTCTGTATCATCTCAAGGAAGGGAATCACTTGATCGGGGCAATACTCAGCGGAAATGCCCCATTCAGAGGGCGAAGTTCACTGGCACAGCTGCGCATACATAGAGATGTTGATACCGCTGCGGTAGGTCTATCAACGGTACGGTCATAGGAATATAAGCAGCGACGATATTTTGTTGGCTCATTAACAATTGAAGCTCTGTCACCAATTCGTCAGCCAAAGGTGGTTTTATGGTAACCTATTTTTGGTTGTTCATCGTAGTGAACTGCCTTTGGTCTAGTGGTCGGTCAAGCGCTGCTGCTGAGCATGAGGTCCTCGTTTCGACTCCCAGGTCGGGTAAAGTGTTAATGGATTTTTTTCGTCAGTAATTTCTCAGTAGCAGCCCGGAGTCTGGATTTGTACCTGGTTGATGCCAATAGGCTCGCCCCCTATTACATGGGACTTAAACATAACTGGCGAAATATGGGTGTAGGTACTATTCGCACACGTCTGCCTAACCCTTCGGGGATTCCAGGCGTGATGTTATCCTATTATGTAATTTTTACCCGACTTCGGCCAAGCAAAAAGGAGGGTTAAGATTTTGACCGGTATGTATGTATGTATGTATGTATGTTCATCTGTAACCTCATAACTTCTAAACTTCTGATCATAATTTGACAAACGAGGTATCGTTGGAAGCGTCTTGATCGTCCGCTGGTTATAGGCTATGTGAAGTTACATTAAATTC
Source organism: Conistra vaccinii (assembly GCA_948150665.1). NCBI lineage: Eukaryota > Metazoa > Arthropoda > Insecta > Lepidoptera > Noctuidae > Conistra > Conistra vaccinii. Next base: position 13,141,858 of record OX411341.1, on the reverse strand, counting down.
AATATGGCGCCCTCTAGAGTACCTACATAAAGCTACTAACGAAAGATTTTTTTTTTTTCTTTATACCATGTAGGATATCAAATGAAAGGGCTTGACGAGCACATTACAAATATGTACATATATATATCACATTCTCTAAGTAAGTAAATATGTTTAAATTGTTAAATACATGCAAAAGTGAGACTGCAACATACGGCGCGGCTGTAAAATTAATACGTATTATACAATTAAACCTGAACAAAAAAAATTAAAGCGACTCTGCAAATACTTTATCACGAAATTATAACCCCAAAATAATTTAAATAAAACGTAAGTTTAAAAACTAAAACCCGACTATTCAAAAATCACGGTCTTAAAAGTATGAAACAAGAAAATATTTCGAACAGAAATCTAGACATAGGTACAAAAATGGTCAAGGTAAAGCCGTAGTCGCATGCCTGTCGGCTACAAAATAATGGCATGTGACTACGGCTTTACCTTGACCATTTTTGTACCTATGTCTGTCTCGATTTCTGTTCGAAATATTTTCTTGTTTCATACTTTTAAGACCGTGATTTTTGAATAGTCGGGTTTTAGTTTTTAAACTTACTTTTTGTAGATAGTGTTCATATTATAATCAACAGTAAGCATTTAGCTGAAGACCAACATTCAACAGACAGTAGGACCACATTATAAATAAGAAACAGTATTATATTTTCATAGAAAACCGCCGAAACGACGCACTTCGAATTTATCTATATATTTCTCTATTTATTTATTATATTAAGAAAGAAAAAGTATTTATTGGGACAAGCACAGATATCAAACTAAACTAAGACACACTCATTGAAATATCAATTAAAAAAAAAAAAAACAAAGTATGATTAAAATAGAAGTAGAGTCCTGTGTGAGGCCAAAAGGCTCCCATCTCAGCAAAATTAATTCTGTGGTAGGACTGTCAGTCAGTTGTCTTGTTAACATTTACAATATTAGATTCTTAGAATTGGTATCATCATCTCCTCAAACATCTGCAGCACGGTACTAGGCTCTCAGAGATGAGTCAGAGTATTTTCGTCACCGGTAATAGACAGCGCTCATTACGTGCACTGTCTTACATGTGCTACTAATTGCACCTTGTGTTCTGACTCCGTTATAGATTATGTATGTGCTATTGTTATGTGATAAGTAGGTTGGTCGCGACTTTTAAGACGGATGTGCTAAATTCTACTTTATTCTAAAAGTTGGCAACGTTGCAAATAGCTGTCAAATATTTTCCCGTTTTGATCAATTTTGCAATACAAACTTACCTCTTTATTCATTCATTCATTAGATCACGTCCGCGACTTACGACTGATAATTTGCACAGTGTGTAGTGCTAAATGTATTAAGCTTTGTGCAGACCAGCGCGACTTGTCGCGCGACGCGACACCGGTTATTGTTATACCGTGAAGTTTTCTTAAAAATTGTATTGCTCGTGTGCTCGTGTCGCGTCGTGCGACAGTTCGCGCTGGTCTGCAAAAGCCTTTATCCAGATAGAAATAAGCCGCGACTGTCAGTCACGGCTTACGGACAAAAAGAATAGAATAAACTTCATTACATCAATATGCTTAGACTGGACCACACAGCTCGTACCCTCGAAACAACATCTATAACGAACTTGCTAATTCAGAAAGCAAATATTTTCTCCAACAATCATATATCCTCGCCACAGTATTATGTATCCTTTTAGCTAAAACTTAAACAAGCTGATTCATCGACACCCACGAAGGTTCAGAATTAAAATTCTATAAAACATTCCATAGCCTGACTCATTTAAGTTCAGCCAGGACATGCCAAAGTCCTGACAGTGAAAAAAATTGCAATAAATAAAGAATTCTTTGTTAAACTTAAATCTATAGGTACCGGGAAGGAATGGTATGCGAAAGAAACCAAAAAAAAAACATTACCCTGTACCCTATTTATGTAATACACGATCAATCAGAATTTGAATCGTTTTGAAACAGATTGCTAATCCATTGCTTCATAAGTTGGAAAAAAAAGCTGCTCAACAACGTAAATACCGCAAAGAATGTTGTTGAACTGTCAAAATGAAACTAATTTGTCGGATTCGTTTACGAAAATGTGTTACATATTTAGATAGCTGGTTTAAATATGGCAAATAGAGCTCTAGAAAGAGCCTATAAGAAAAACAGAGACTGTGCCAAACTTTTTAAGGCTTCATATCCAAAGACACAGGACCCTATTAAGGCTCCGCTGTCCGTCCATCCGTCTGTCACAGGCTCAGACCAAATAAAAAACCAAAACATAGCGCCATCAACAGTGACGTGAGACCAGTTTCGTAAACATGTGTGCACTTAGTGAGGTGTAATTTGATTGTAGTTTAATTGTAAAAGTGTGCGTGTGATCGTATATGCACAGAGCGGAGGTGTAGTTTTGGCATACTTCACTGTATTGTTCGCAGTGCTGTCTTGGTTTTTTAATTGGCTGAGGTCACAGGGTTACACTGTATCTTCTGATCCGTAGACACTTGAAATTGTCATAGAGTATGAACCAACCACTATGGCCGCTAAAAACAAATAATAAAAATAAGATAAAGTAAAAAATTCAAGAGACGTATTTTTTTTCGGCGATTTTTGCTCGTTTTTAGAAATTGTACGATGGTACGAAACCGTTTCCGAGGTAACATTGTTTGCAAATAGTAAATAAATTCCAAGAACTATGTTTACTAGTAACTTGAGACTGGCTAGACAATGCACGACAATAGCCTGGAATGTAGGGGCACTAGGAAACTCATTTTCAACAACAATGCTATATTATCTTACTTTGTTTCGACGGTACCTAGAACTGCAAGCCATAATGTGACTACGCGGTGATAATTTATTAATCCCTGACAATTACTAAACGGGTCTCCAAAACAATGATCATAACAGCACACTTTAGCAAGTATTTCAGGTATACAAGGAGTTAAAATTGCTCATAAAGCAGAAGAATTGGTCGCCTACAATGTCTTCATCCACTTATCCACAAAAGTTAATATCCTCTATTCGCAATCGCATTAGAATAAATCTGAAATCATAACAATTTGTTCAAACATGATCCCATTTAGGCCACTTATGAATCGTGCTTAATACAACAACTATAACAGATCACACATTACTTTAAACCTATTTATCTTTACCTTAATCAATTTGAAACAATTACCCACGACCATTCTTCAATTCAAAAGGCTCATGTTATCGATCAAATTAATATTTCTTTGTCAGTATCCAGGCGACAAGCACACAACATATCGAATCGCCATCACCCCTGCCATGACACCTTGAACTAGTAACCTTTACTGACCCACATTGCCACTAGCGCCATTGCTCCAAAACTAATCTGTGAATAGTTGACAGTTTCAAAAGTCCCTTTGTCCACAGACAATACAAACGTTTTACGCTTGTTAAGTTGGCATTCTGTTCAGATGACAGGTTCTATTGCTGTCAATCTTGAATTTTGTATGGAATTTCACCTTGTGTTTTGAACAAAAGCGTAACGCCCCTGAAAGAGACGTTTTAAATGCATTCAGAACGATGCCGATGGTTGTAATCGTTGTCGGACTCCTGCAAACAGCACAAATGACACTAAAAAGACCCTCATTTTTCATGAGTCAGTTTGGTTGAAGTGCCTAATTCAGTTGCAATTTATTCATTATAAGCATGTCTCTTCTTCAAAATCGATGAGGAGTCTCAAGGCAACCAATTATTCCACTATAAATTTTGATGATGCAGTCCATTTAATTGTAGACTTCCATAATAATATCTAACTTAATCTGTTCGATGATCATTAAACTGTAGATTCTAAAGAATCACACGACACTACATAAAGTGCATTCGAACATTGACCCTCCAAAACGTAAACTCTAATAAACCACTAAAACCTGTGTGGTCGAACTGTCAGCATAGTTTTCGTCACGTCTCTTATATTTAGTGACGACGTTCTAACGAGCCGAGACGATACCGACACGCGACGGAATTAACCGAAGCTATGTGCCGAACGCGGAAGGTACGGTCCACTCGAAGATAGAATTCAGACTATTGGAGAAATAGAACCGTTTGACAACAGGACTTAAGATGATTATGTTGGTAGCACGATTTGAAAGTCATTCATATAATCATTACTTACAAAACTAATAAAATTATTAAAGGATAGTAAGACATTTTAATATGGAGGAAAGAGGAACAGCCTTTTCAAAGTTAGCAAAGTAAATCAGAATAAAATATCAAAAGAAAGAAATCAACAGGAAAAATAAAACAGGAAGGAAGGTAGCCTATGTAGGGAAAATAAAGACCTAGTTTTAGGTAAAGAGGCTAAATTGATAAGGATTTCAGAAGGTTTGGAAACAATAACGTCTATTCTGTTCGAGATAATCCGTCATATTTCAAGCCCTTTTCAAGCATAATGATGATATATCTTCCAGTTTATTGTCTGATCTAACAAGAAGCTATTAATGTCTCAGATAGTCGGAATTGCTCAAGGGAAATCAGATTTTCTCAGTACGATTTAATCGACATAGGTGGGTGCTGCTGCTCCAAAGTTTGACATAATCCATTAATCTTACAACCTACGTGAAGAAATGATGGGGAAGACCACACAACATGTTGTGTGGTGTGACAGAAAAGTAATAATTCCAATATAATAAAAGAAATATTACCACTAATTACTGACCAATTAATCAATACCCCGATAAGCCTAAACTTATGGACAACAATTTAGAAAGCCATACTGTATATTTATCGCGTCTATAAATTAGAAACCTCAAAAGTGCAAGTTCAAAAGCTTTGATCTCCACTTGAGATGGTGGAAGGCACTTGAACGGTCCCTGACTCATGAATGTCCCAAATAAATAAATATAAATAATACTATTCGAAATCAAGTTTAATACTCAGTGGTTTTCCGTAGTACACATTTGACGTAAGGTAATGAAACAGCACTTTGATAAATCGTTGAATGGAATTGGAACTGTAGGTTATTTATGAATCATCAATGAACCTACACAGACCGTACTATTTAGGTACTCCACAGAATTATAAGATTTTATTTTACATCGTGCTCGTATTGTGCTGTTTTCGGTATCCATAAATATATTAACATGTTTTAAAAGAACAACTAAGGAGTTTCTTTCCTGTCTATGCTTCTGCATTGCTGTTTTGCAAAACACTGTCTGGCAATGTTAAATAGCTTATCTTTTTGAATCAAATAAAGAGTCTGTCTTACCTACAACAAGATGCTTTTAACTCCTAGTAATTAACCACAATATAATACTGTTTCTCTGAAACATGTTTTCCTTGGTATGTTTAACAGCAAATGCCTTCGTTTTTCTTTTATTCCCGATTAGCGTTTCAAGTATTGCCATAAAAATACCGTAGCTGGCCACCGCTGGGTTTTGTTTGCACTAGTGCTATGCGGAGAACTCGATTAGTTGAGTATTCGATTGCTTAGATTGTAATGTTATTCTGCTAACTGTATCATCAAGACCTTATGCGAATTATTCCTAAGATTCTCTAAGGGGACATTCGAATGTGGTAAGTTTTTAGTCAAAGGTCTTCGTCATTTTATTAGACAAGGGGGGGGGGGGCTTATATTTAAGTCCGTTCACGAAGATACGGACCCAACAAAATCGAGTTCGAAAGTTCGGCGAGAAAACTACACCAGACTGATTAAATTTTTCGGACGGGCAATAACTCATTTTAAGTAGGGACAACTGTCAAATCGTGTTGTCATTCATTCTTAGATCGGGCCCCAAATGAATCTTATATCCGAAGTGATACGGAGTAGAAATAACCCGTAATTTCAGGCGCCACAACCGATATCGTGCTGCTTAGGGAGTAGACGGTAGACCTCCTGATTCTGCAAGACTGACAGTATCCCGTACAAAATGACCCAAAGACCTTGAAACCCCAAGTTAAACTCGACGTGAGTCGAAACGTTGCGAGTCATTTAGCTTGATTTCTACTTGAGCTGTTAAAACTATCGATGTTATGTCTGTGACCATCTTTCAGTCAACAAAAGCGAATCGTAGGTAATTTAAATGATCGTTTACATTTGATCAATCAAACATCTACGGATCGAGTCTCAAACATCGGAACACGAGAAGAAATTATTACAAAACTATCTGGTTTTACATTTACGGTATAAATGAAGTAGGTACCAACTCACCTACCCACCTAAACTTGAATTCAGAGCAAGTGGAAAAGTTCCACTACTAAGTGTAACTGTGTAAATTGTGTGTTGCCCACTTTTCTGAAGTAGGCCAGTTGGGAGAAAAGAAATAACTTTATATAGCCAAAGTTGCCATACGCCAACGAAAGTACATAGGTAAGGTAAATAAGTTTTTGTTGAAGAAAGCTTTAAGATATTTTTATTCGACTTTACAGAGTAGAGTAAAAACATAGATGCAGGAAAGTTTAGAATATGTTGTCCTAAAAACAAAGACAATTAATAGTTTTACTTAAAAATGCGAGGAAAGGTACCTAAGAATATCTTGTCCTAGTCTTTTTACAATGACAAATATTTTATTTGAAATTAAGAAACATCATTAACTGGTCAAATTTAAAAATATACGTAACATCAGTAAACATGACAACTTTTCAACATCTAACTCTGAGTCTGCCTTCCCTTCAGAAATCCTATCAAAATATTTACAAATGGTAACCCTAGCTCAACCCACGGGCAGCGCAGGCGCAGCGCAGATCAAAGCACACCTCTATAGGAATAGAAACACCGCACTTCCTGCTTCATATGCATGCTTTTAATTTACCCAGGAAATAGAGCTTTTTAAGTATTCGTATATTTTTATTTAAATGACGTATCGAAAATATGGACATGCTGGCTATGGTTATTTCATACAAGGCTGTATGATAATGAATATGGAAGGTATACAAAAAAACCTTTACCGATCATTATTTCTCCTGACAAAAGTTATTTTTTTTTATATATAAGCACCCATGTATTAGTATATGTATATTCTTGTATTTTATATTTATTTTCGAGTTATCTATCCCTTTGTTGCAGCTGCCATGTTTTGTCTCTGCATCATCCTGAAGTTGACCGGTAGAAAATCCCTCAGGCCTGTACCTATTCTTGTTTACTTGTGCATAAGTAATGTTTTGATTTTATTTAATAAAAATCAGCCTTTCTTAAGAAAATCTACAGCCTTCGTCACTGCTACTAAGTAACCTATTTCCACCTATTTCTATTACCCAGGACGAAAAAAAAAATGCGGGGCAGTCTTAGAGGACTACTGATAGAAGTGAAAACTAAGTAACGCCATCTAACGAAAATGTCAGGAATTTATGTGGCTTGCTGTCAGTACAAGAACGAAAACTGTACCTCCATTAAAAAAAAAACCAAAAAAATTAAACTGAGTGCGCTGTCAACAAAAAAGTGCTCAACGCGCCTTCGGTGACGATGACGTTCCATGATTGGGTGGGTTCCATGATTTTTATTCAGCCAAAAAGTGTTCAACGCGCCTAAAAAAGTTTTCACTTAAAAAACTTCATATTTATATTAAGGTAGGTACCACAAATTATAATAAACTACTACCTAACAAATGAAGTACTTACAGTAATTAATAGTATGTTACAGTACGACACAACTTAGATGTAGCATCGGCAAAATTCGTAAAACCGATCACCATCCGAACTGAGTGCGCCTTCGACATCACCAATCTTTATTACTGCTTCAGGTGAAAATGATCTTTCGAAAACGCAATAAATTGTACAGTCTTATAGCTAAATACATTCGTAAAATTGAAATGAATGAATGAAAATTTTCAAATCTATGCTACATCTAAGTTGTGTCGTACTGTAATAACTAACAGAGGGCGTTCCCGTTAACCCGCAATAGTATAGCGTCCATCCATACATGCCAGAAAAAATTTTAAAATTGAAAAAAAGAAATGTTTTTGTAAATTTTTTTAATAAAATTTTCAATTTTTTTTTATTGATGCATAATTTGTAACACTCTGTACACGGGCACTTGTCTTTCAACGTGGAAAGACAAGTGCGACAAGTGCGCGTGTAGGTACAGAGTGTTTGTTTTACGTATGAAATTAATATTTTTTTGTGAATATTTTATGACAATTTTTTTTTTTTTCTATTTTAATTTTTTTTCTAGCATGTATGGACGCTATACTATTGCGGGTTAACGGGAATGCTCTCTGTTAGTTAACATACTGTATTACGTCTGCACTTAGCTTACATTGTTGACAATGTAAGAGCTTAATTAGCAAAACACACAACATAATAATTTTACGACTACTCTCATATAATTTATGGCTACAATATTAGTTTATGATAGTTTCGCAAGCCTCGTTTTACGCAAACTAATTATGATTGTTATTATAACGGTTATTACGATGATCATGAAATTGTACCACTGTGAGCCAAGACCTTTTCTCCACAGACAATGAACGACCATTGACCACCATTCTCTAGTCCAGTACGTGTTGCCAGTGTTGCCACAATAAAATACTACACAAATATACTAAACATTGATCAGGCAGGGGCCATAGTCGTTCCATAGTTCCACCAGGTAACCAGTCCACTTTAGCCACCCAAACCCATGAACCAATATCTTTGTTTTCATATCCTGCAATAGTCCTACACAACCGGGGGTTATCCTTGGGTGCACTAGCATAGTACATACTGGGAGAATCGTCGGTTGGTGCCTCATTTCAATAAAAACGTCTAACTGGCCTCTACGAGTTGGCTTCGGAACCTCGTACGCCTTACAAAGGTCTTCCCCAGGGTCCCGAGAATGCCAAGACGCGTAATAATAATATTTAAAATATTTTATCTTACCCTACTCTTTTAATCGTCACAAGTATTCAACATGATTTTCCTGCCCATATCCCATCCCATATTTGTGGTCGGCGCAACATGTCCTTTTCTACCATACTTCTCTATTAGTCGTCATCTCAGTAGTCACCCCCTTTCTAGTCACATCATCTTTCACACAGTCCATCCATCGTTTCTTTGGTCTTCCCCTACTCTTATAGCCATCAACATTCATAATCAAAACTTTCCTCACGACATTTTCCTTATTCCTCTGCATCAAATATTTAAACAAGTACTAACAAAACTATATTTGAACTATTTGTTTATCTTGAGATAAACGAAACTATTTCAATTGAGTACTCGTTTTAGTTACCGTAATCTTAATGGGTTCAAGTGGCCTAAAACAGAATGGAAGACTCTTGGGGTCTAATCTAAAACACACAGCATTTTAATAATAGAATGGATAAATAAATAACATAACAAAATTACAAAACATCACGCCTGTATTCCCCGAAGAGTTAGGCAAAGATGTACCTACCACATCCACATTTCGCCAGTTATGTTTAAGTCCCATGTAATAGGGGGCGAGCAATATTGCCCTCAACCGGGCACAAATCCAGACTCCGGCCGGGCTGCTACTGAGAAATTCTAGATGAAAAAACCCAAAACACTGTGCACCACCCGGGACTCGAACCTAGGACCTCATGATTAGCAGTAGCGCTTGCGACCACTTGACCATCAAGACAGGTACATATATAATACACTGAAGCCATATTGAAGCTATCCATTAGAAATTCATACAAGCAAACGCATATAGGGCAAAAGCGCAGTTATAAAACGGCACAATGATTTTGAACAAAGGTGCAAATGTCAAACCATCATTTAAATATACGAAATACGCTTACTTTATTAAACATTAGAATAATCTAAAGCTCAATCCCGCCGCTTCCTTACCATCAGTAGGTAATTCCATGTAATCGCTGCCATATCATAAATCACAGTACCGAGCAATACTCAAGCATGTTTACTCGACCCGGGTACTGAACCCGCGACCTCTCCGTACCCAACAAGGCACTTAGGTACAATATGCCTCGATTAAAAGTAAGTACATGTCATAATAGCATATCATAAAAGTGAAAGCATACGTTCGCAGGGACAACTTGCGAAGCACAGACAATGAGATGGGTGTGCTCTATGGCATTTAGTTTATGGTGTAATGACAGATCGTAAGCTGTCTATGGCAGGAAAAATGGAGGGAAAGTCTGGAATTAAGTAAGTATTCCTTTGATTTGATAACAAAGGCATTTCAGTATTGAAGAAAACAATGTAATGACTGGTAATTAAAATAAATCACTTCCATGAAAGTAGAAAATTTTACTGTTCAAGGAAAATTATAATCTATTCACACGCAAATATCAGACTTTCTTTTTAAATCATGGGAAAAGATCTATTTTAATAAGAAGCGATTGAAAAGCAAACTATGTAATCTCACTTTTCTAGCTGGCCGTAAAAAACCAAGATGGTTGACGCCGGAGCAAACAGCTGTTCGTTTTCCCGCGTCGCGACGGCGCCTGCGCGCAGTCGGCGCCACCCGGCGCCATATGAGGTTACCATAGTGCATACATAGTGAGGTTTACTGGGACAAGACCTATTGTACTCATTGCTGAACTCTTTACGATGCGAGCCCTTCTTTTGCAAGTATGATGAGAACACTTGAAATATTAGCATTGGTTTTAGGATTGAGTAGAGCAAGTTCTTCGGAAGAAAGTTTTCTTTTACTTTTCAAATAAGTAGGTAGTTTTCAATTACCGACAGAAAAACTTTCCTGGGAGCCCTGTACTCCTGCGGTAAACAAAGAAAGTATTATTTGGCTCTAAGGCTAGACTAGGAAGTTCTTAAGTCTTAGTTTCTAAATAAATAAACACAAAGAGAAGACATGATGCGTGACAATTAAGTTCTAACGAATCGTTCCAAAATTCTCTTTTTTTGTGCTTGTCTTGTTCTTAGGCATAGAGAATGGACTAAGCGTTCCGTATTCAGTTGTGCAGTAAATGCAGACCGAAAAGAATAGTACGAGACGTACGAGTGAGAAAGGGAAATATGCGGGCAGTAGTTGTCTCTTTAGTAGTTCTACAGTTATTGGCCGCACAGTCTCTTTATCTCTTTCTAGAGAGTGGTCAGTTTTGTGAAGCTAACGCCTCCGCGTCCATTCTCTGTCTATGGTCTTTTAGAGATATGAGGAACAGGGTGCAAAGTTCACTCACATCCTGTATTGAAAAGGGAGTCTTGTCAAACTCATGCAGTGTAGTAGGCATAAAGTATTTTTAGCCAGTTTTAGTCAGTATTTCTTTAAGATATATTGGTAAAGCCGTTACTGTCAAATAAAACAGTCATAGATCCACTAGAATCTAATTTAATCTAATTATGAGTCTTGTACTCAATATTTATTCGTCGGGTATGTTTTGAAGTGTAGGTATGATTTAGAAATATTGCCAGTGTACATAAATGGGGTTTAATATAACCACAGAATGATTACTCAGTGAGTCTCAGTGTCATTTATAAGAACTTTGACCTGTAAATAAATGCTACTACAATTTAATTGACTTTATCTTCATAACGTTTAAATGTCGGTTTAAACGTCATCAATAGCACGATGAATATTTGATCCGTATTTTAACCCCAGCATTGTTTTTCTGTAAAAAAAATCAATCCCTAGCAACAAGTGGAATGACACCTCACTTAAAATCAAACTCCCTTTACCTAAGTTTTCAAGGTGAGATTTTTACATGCATTTATCGTACACCTCTTATTTATTCCCATCTAACATAACTTAGCTCAAGAAGTTAGCTAATCGATTCCCGGCAACATAAACATACAGCCTGCTTTCGCAAAACCTACGTGGAAGACTGCAGTCCTTATTTAATCTGTGACGCGATGTTGCCCTACACAAAAAAAAAACTTGAAACCGCGGCAAATTGAGTTCTCCTAGAAACACTATAAAGAGTGCAATGTAAGTCACTTTATCTTGAGTATTTTCTTCCGCGTACTCGATAGTTCGATACTAATTGATTAGAGTTAAAAATAGCAGAGATCTAATAAGCGATATTTTCTTTTATGAAATGGGCGCCATTTCCTTTGGTAGGTACCTATTTGATTACGAGAAGATATGGTTATTATGAAGGTTTCTTTATACAGGAAGGCGATGCTTTTAATACTATAATGTATATTATAAGATATTCGAATGTAAAATAAACATTAAGTCAACGACTTGTAACTATGGAAAAGTATTTTTAGAGTCATTGCAATTTTTTTTTTGCATATATGTCCTCGTATATTAAAACTTATACCACAGTCTTACATCAAGTTACAAGAACTAATATTGTCAATTACGTAGATAGTATCGTTATAAAAGTAATGCAAGTCATTAATAAGTGGAGTACCGTTTAGTGTTCTTTAGTGCAATGGCGCACGCGACGTTTATTATAGGGTATTATTTAATCTGGCAATCTCGGCTGAAGTTTTATGCGTGATACTTTTGATTCTTATTGACATCTTTTAAAGATTTGGTTCTTACGTTTATGTGGTATAAAATTAAGATACTACGAAATATGTTTCAAAGATACAGTTTTCAGGCCCATTTTTTACTCTAGATAACAGAACAGAATAGTAACGTCTTTTGTAAAGAGAGTTAATGTTTTAGGTACTTATATGTAGCCGATCATGTTATTTCACTCTTCAAATCAAGCTCAATAACTAGGACAAAACTTGAAACATGCAGCAAACAGCATTGAAATATCTAAGCAAGTAATTACACTACACTAATTGACCATCAAAAGCGCTATCAAGTTCCAGTAACCTGTTAATACTTCAACTTGTTACATTGTAAGAACGGTGAAAACTGCACTCAACGTGAAATCGTTCGTAGTATCTCAATGTACTCTGTATCGTATGCCAAGAGCACATGCCAGTGCTATCGGTCAGTGTTACCAGTGCAATAAAAATTATTAATATTCATGGTCCAGTCGGATTTACTGTTAAGTGAAGGAGACATGTTGGCGATGGTGACAGAATAACGACTGTGTGCAATATTTTAACGAATGCTCCCTAATTTACAATCAAACGGTAATTTGTGAAAAATCGCTATAGTAGCTTATACTTTAGGTTCCCAATGAACTACTAACTATACTTATAATGAGAAAGAAGAATTAATTATTGTTTTTAGATATGGATTCACACCACTGATGTGTGGTGTGAATTCATATCTAAAACAAACAAGCAAGCAAGCAAGCAAATACCTTCATAGTTAACCGAAATACATTTGTTGAAATACTATAATATAATTAGCTATTGGAAACAGCTAATTAATTAGCTAGATCGGAATAAATTACAAATGGTTTCGAACGTAGGTTCGGCCAAATCAACATAAAATACTTACTAGTAAGAATTTATATAAACCCAATTTCCAAGATATCTTCAAAACGTGACCTACTAGTCCTACTACTTTTATGAGTATCAATTCGGTTTGGCGCCATGCGTGAGCCGTTCCCGCTAAAATACTTCGAGCTTCTGTGACACAATGTCAAGACGTTCGAAATCCAAACATTCCGGAAATTCCACTTTTATAGGTTTGAATTTAACTTTTTAATCCGACAGATAAATGATTAAACAGGTTTCTTTTAACCTAGATACTCTAGTGACCTGTGACAATAACAAAAAAAAATACTTTAGCAAAAAAATGTTTATTTTATCAGTTAATAAACTTATTAATTTAGTAAGTAGATTCCAAGGAGCTTGAAAAAAAATTTATTTGAGTTTTTGACGCTGAACTGAAATAGTTGAAACATAAACATTTTATGAAAGTGCGTAACCGTAACGATTGTTATTTTTGGTAAAACACTTTTGCAAGAATTATTATTGACAGGCCTATTTTCTAAAAACCTGAATCAAATCTACTCAGATTTTTTGTGTTATCATGACCCAATTTTTATTAAAAAAAATAAACGTTTGTCGATGGCATTGCACACCGTTTTTGTTCTGGGTCTAAAGTAATCTTTGGTTTTAGCGATCATCCGTTAATTCATGTCGATTTCACGTCGCGATGCTTACTAGTTGGAGACACAAACCGCCCACTATGTAATGTATGAACAGTTATCTGTTACTCACAAATTAAAAATCCCGTTTTTGTTAATAAAGTAAGATGGCTGTATCAATATAACACTACTCTTAGTAAATTACCGGTCAAATTGACTAACACCCGTATTCAAGTACTGCTTTACTTAGCATAGTGTTGCCATACTTATCTAAGTATCGTTCTTGAAGTGTGTAAGAGTAATAATTGTTGTCATCAAAAACCATTACTTGAATAATAAAGTAATGGTTGCTTGGCTATCATACATAAGATAGACACGCTTTTTCGGTCCGTTAACATTGAATAAAATATCACTCTTTATCAATAAAACATTTCAAATCAACTAAAATACTACATTCATATAAATATAACTCTGATGTATGAAGATAAAAGCATAATTTTATGGTAATTATTTTAAGCTAAGTGCAAAGTGCCGTTTCGTTCAAAAAAGGCAATTTTTAACGGATAATTTGAATAATGTAAAAGCTTGACACCATTTTCGAACGTTTTTGACATTAAAAAAAAACGATTATTTTATCTCTGACATTAGTGTTACGCCGTTAAAACATTTTTTATCGAAATAATTATTGGATATTTTTAGAATTATGGTTATTCAGGCAAATGTGTAAAGTCGTTAAAAAAACCGGTTTAATTTCTGCTATCAAATCTCAATTGATTGATTTTCAAACCGATGCCGCCATGAAAGTATCGCGGAAAAGATAGTTAAAACTCAAACCTCTAAAGAGCTCGGTTTTCAAAGATGACATAATTAATTTCCTTTAGTAACGTAATAAACCCCAAAGGAAATCCTACTCAACCAAGTCAACCAAGATTTATTGCATAACCCTCCTTTGGCTTTGCCGTAGTCGGTAAAAAGTAGTTCACGTTTACCCGCCAAACAAACATCTGATAAGTAGAGATGTGCCACTATCAACTAAGCATCTCAGCTTATCGCTGTAATCGATTACGCGTTCTATTATGACGCAATCGTTATTTATTTACGCGGCATATATTTTAATATCGAAAACGTGTATTTTAAAGGTTACAGCTGTAAATGTAATTTGAATGATAGATCAACAAAAACATGCCTTTGTTATCTTGTTTCATTCCGTCTAAACATGTCAATCTAAACCAAAAAATATTCTCATTGTTCTGGGTATTTGAATGGACTAAAAAAGAAACGAGTTAAAAATAGAATGTTCATCATCAAGGTTTCTTGCTGATAAATTATTTTTTTCATCAAAAAGGTCAGCATTCTGACAGGTTAACAGGTATAATCGTATTACGCTGACTTCACCAACAAAAAACTTGATTGCCTAATGTGCATTACATCAGATTTTAAACTGTAGGACATTATTAGTCCCTACAAACATGATTATATCGTGTTAGTGCCTGCATGTCTAGAACTAAACGATTGTTTGGAAACAAATGTGACTCATTGCAGCTTTATCAACAAATCTTCAAGACCGTATTATACTACCAATAAAGTCTACATTCCCGTATCAATTTAGCAGGATGTTACTGCGTGCACGATACAATTCCGAGGTTTTAATGTCATCGTACGATAATAATAATTGCTCGTTTTATGATACTACTGACTTACTATGTTTTATTACAACAGGCTTACTAGCATTTTGATTGATGTGATGCATTTGATAAATGGCAATATACATATGAAGTTTAGTCAGTTCTGGGAACTGAAATAGCTAGATACTTTATGGCGACTGACTAATCGATAGTATTACTTATGCGCGTAATAATATAGTCACCGGTACTAGACGACAAACGTTGTTTTATCTATTGTTTATCTATTCAATCAATACACGTGGCAAATTTCAAGACTGACACTCACACAACTTATTTTTTTTTACGTCGATACACGAGTTCGTAGTACCTACCTACTTAGCAAAAAATATTTTAAGTAGTTACACCTACGCCAAAATTAAAATCGACTATCGACAAATATTTTTACTAACCACGCCCCATCTCTAGTGTTTTTTTGCTCCCATTACTAGTTGACAGTTGAATCCATGTTTTTTTTCTGCTATAAAGAGGTCAAAGACTCCAACAATGCCACCTTTTTTCACGAGTACATTAAGAAATCCGCTTAGAAATATGGCTAGGTTTATCCAGGCCCACCCAGGCAGTTAATATCTGGTTCCCTGAGGGGCCGGTTGCATCAGCCGTCAGACAATAGTACACCTCAATAAGGAAGCTTGGCTTTCCTAGTCATGTCTTATGTAAACTCCGGTTAACTTTAACATCATATACTTAATTAAGACGTTTATTTGTTTTTGTTGTGAATTCATTTGAATAAGGAGGGTGAAAATAATTTGTATTCTTTATTGTACTAGCTTATGCCCGCGACGTCGTTCGCGCTAAAGTCGAAAGACTACTAGAATATACTAAAATACCAGCTCAGACCAATTTTTATTGGTCTGAGAATACCAGCCACATTTTTAAAAAACTCCGCGTCGTCCGCGCGCTTTTACGTCGTTCTCGCTTAGCATTCCTCCTGACTTTTTTGTTTTTGCTTGGCTCCTAAGGGTCGTAGCGTGAGGTTGAATATACTATAACTTTACTCTAGAATTGGGTTATCAAATGCAAAAAGAATTTTTCTAATTCGACTGGTACTTCCAGAGATTAGCACGTTTAAACAAACAAACTCTTGAGCAGATATTGATACCCATTATGTCAGCGGAGTTTGGCTAGCTAATTTTATTTAATGTATAGAAGATAGTGTCCTCTAGACCGTATTTTTCCGCCATGGCGGCCAATCTCAACGGAGACTAGCCTTCGGCGCAGGATATATTATAGTGCACAAGTGTGTGCGCGGACACAGGTGCACTCTCTTTTCCCTCACTCTCATAGTCCGATGGGACGGCAATCCGACACGACCGGAGAGAGATCAGGCGCAGAACCAACGGCTTAACGTGCTTTCCGAGGCACGGGGGTATCACACCGCCAACTTCCAAACTCCAAGCTGCTACTAAGTAATTCCTAATGGAAAAACCCAATAACACTTTGCCAGACCTGGGAATCGAACCCAGGACCTGACGCTCAGCAGCAGTCGCGCTTGCGACCACGAGACCAACGGGGCAGTCGATGTCAATGTATAGCAGTGCCGAGTGCGGAATAGTCTCGACTGCGCAGCAGTTACGCACGGACGCGAAAGGTTTATCTACCGAGCGGCCGTAGGTAATTATTTAAAGGTCACTGCCGAGACACAATACTGCTACTTTATTATACTGTGACTATAATAGTGAATCACTGTCTTTCAAGTAGTTGGTTGTAATGTTTGTACTTAAGTCTACTACTACACACGCTATGAGTCACAATTCAAACAGGATCAAGGCCTGATACAACTACAATTCCATTGCTCTTTAAGCTAACGAAACGTTCATCACATTAACAAGAATTCTATCAGTGTACGTCAACATTGGTAACTCTTATGACCAACAGACCATAAACAACAAGATTTAGTAAACAAACAACGTAATTTGGAGTCACTACTACAACAAGTTACAAACAACGCCCAATATTTTCCAGGTGGCGAAAAATGGAACTAAAAAAAATGTATTGAATTTGACATCAAGCAGCGCTGTTATGGAGTGTCAAGTTATGTTGGTAATCTTATAAATTCTGTAACCTCAAGTATGTGATGTAGTGATGACCTCATGTGGGAAACGAGTATTAATCGTTATTTACCTTCCATGGTGGTGACGTCATTCGGCAGTTTATAATGACTTTAAACGGTATTTTACGTAAATACAATTTTATTACATTATGTTGTAGTATTTACCTTTAGTTGGTATTTTGCTGTGGTTTTTGTTATGTACAGGGCCTATTTAATTCACGTAACTAAGTAATTTTATATTATTTTGTGTCTTTATTAAGGAAAATACAGTTAAAGTGCCTAATATTAAAATGGGAAATTTTGATTTGTGGCCAGGGATTCATGCCGGTGAAAAAAGTGAAATAAAGCTTAGTAACTAACCACCTAACCGCATGTGAGTCATCAGTTATTTTTAAATGTAACATATTTGCAGTAACCTAATCCTTGCAAACTCAAATTCAAAGCATTAACCATCACTTTTGAATTGTCAAGGAGTCCGTCAGTTAGACAGAAAGTTGAAGTTAGTTGCCCATTCCGAAACGCAGATCTCTGTGGAGAAGTACGGGCAAGAAATTCCCAGGACACTCACAAACAAAATGTAGATCATGTTACAAAATCCTGGGTACATTGCAAAATGAGATAATAGGTTTTTTACGTTTTTTTTTCTGAGTGATCTACTTACATTCAATAAAAAAGAGACTTAAAGACACTAGATATACTTTTACATTTGAAAAAAAGTGTCGCCAATAAAGTAAATAATAATAACTAAACTTAATGCAATAATAATTGTAATGATGAAAATGGTGACTACAAAAGCAAAAGTAGACAGTATGGCAGTAACCAGCAACCAGTAACCACTGTAACCAGTACCGTTTGAAAAAAAAAAATTGGAAGAATAGGAAAATAGGTTCCGTAGTTTTTTTTTACAAAATTTTTAACACACAAACACAGCATCACGCCTGAGATCCCCGAAGGGTTACGCAAAAGTGTACTATTATACTCGTAGTACAGCCACATTTCGCTAGTTTTGTAGTTTTTTTTTTAATAAACAGATTTTCGGCACCATTAAAGGACCTATTAGTATGTAAAGTTATTATGAAAGTAAGTATGAAATAAGTTTTCAAATTATGTCATTATTAATTTACAGATTCTAACTCCCTTTTCTCACATTCAAGTAATAAGTAAGTATGGGTAATCTGTGGTATAGGGCTTGTCATCTCCACGTAAGTACTGGTCAAGCCTCCATGTTGTTGACATGTAACGGTACTAGATTGGTACCGAGAAGCCGATAGAGCTGATACGAAACTCATCGCATTCCCGGGTAAACTATCTGCATGCAAAACTTCATCGCGATATAGCGGTAAGCGGTTTTAGTTTTAATTTTAACTTGCCACACCGAAGAAATTATAGATATGAATTTCTAATTTTAAATAATTAGAGATGAGAAATAAAGTGGTTGATTTCATATCGATAATTTTAAAATAATAAATTGCTGACCAAAAAAAGGTTACTTAAACAATGTTTTCGATAGTATTTTCATAGTGCAAGATTTTGCGTCAGTTAAGTATAAATAAATATGAAATTATTTTACCTAATAAAACAGAATGAAACTTTTAACAATAACAAAAAAAATAGTCATAGTGGTTAATGTAGGTGCACCTTTTAAAATATATCGGTTTTAGTTGAGCTTGTATTCGATTAAATATTTAAAAAAATAAAAATACATACCTAAAAAAATACACTGAGCCGCAAAAAATCCGTTATTCAACACCAATCACTCACAATAAAAATGTATTACTGAATACACAAAACGTTCACCATGCAAACACTATTTCAGAATTAGACTGAACGAATATACGCACATGTCAACACACGCGGAGTTTAAAAAAATAAAAATAAAAATGGCTTCGTGCGTTACTCGTCCTCTTTAAGTTACACGAGCGACTGACTCGGTGATTCACGAACAAGGCAAAATAATACCAATTAAACACCACCACTTCTATTATTTACGTAATATTATTTAAATTGCATGCGAATTTAGACTCTATGGAGTAGAAATAAGAACGTAGATGACGAATTTAACGGTAGGTTGAGTACGACTTCTTAAAATCGTGACGTGTTTTTCTGTGACGTGCTAACAAGTTTTATGAATGAAATATTGCCGGGGGTCGGCTATTTTCCATGAGTTATGGACGTAAAGTTAGCAATGGACTATGAACTGTTAATGGCACAGCATTTCACTAAAATAAGGTTGGATATAAACCTACATGGAGGGAATCTTGGCATAGTTGCGAGATTTGTAACGGTATGCTGTACGACATTAAACTTTAAATCAACACCTATACCGGTTTAGAATTAAATGCAAACGCGGTTTTAATATACTGCAAGCTTATACACTAATATGCATATTAAATGAAAGTTTACCTGAAGAAAATAAGACTGAACATGACTTAAGATATCATGTCCAAAAAACCGTTACTCCAGTAAAAAATCTACGTTCAGTACTGAAATTCGCCAAAAAACGTATCACAAAATATAAAATAAGTCGCCATAAAATCTGGAAGTTATAGTTGGTTTTGGGTTACATATTGGATGGATATTTGCAAAAAAGGCCTTTTGCATACAGGCACAGTGTGATCACAGATGCAGTTATTAATATCACAATACCACATGTAGCTCAACCTTGCAGACAACGTTATTCAGGTCAAAATAAGTGAAGATTGTGAAGCGATATGATATCAAAGGATTCTTTATGCTATCTATCTATATTTACAAAGGCGGAGAGCTCCATTAGAAACTAATCATTGTCGACAGACCTGCCAATTATTATTAGCCGTTAATGTCCTGCAGTGCAAAGACCTCCCTTCCCTATACGAATCTACATGATGATCATGGTAGAAGAAATACTAGCACCAAATGATCTTCCACAGGTTTGGCCAGTGTATCAGCCTTTAAGCTAAAGGACTATGTTTTAAACAGAAGTTGTCCATTGACCGACAGCTGTGGCATGGCAACTAATGGCAAGACATGAATATGAACTTTTTAAAGAACTTTCCACCCGACCACTTGAAACCCCAGGAACATCTGTCACCTGGAAAAGAATTAAATAGTGGCCAGGAAAATGCATTTAATCGGTTTCGTACCCAGATAGGTCGCTGCAAATACAACTTGGGAAAATGGGACATCAAAGATCCGTCTAACACCCAAAGTAAGTGCGGGGCTGTCCAGAACATGGATCACTGGATGCTGGAATATTCCAAGTGTATATCCTCCCGCACCTTGGAGGATCTAATGAACACCACTGAAACCGTTATTAACATGGCCATCTCAGTACTGGGTATAGCTAAAAAGTACCGTCGCGTCGACTCGAACAAATAAGATAGATCAACACTCTCCCAGCCAGAAGACGTCCACTCCTGGGCATAGACCTCCCCTGAGTGAGCACTCAACACCAGACAGCCTATTTTAGTCATTCAAGACCTCACAGCATTAGCAAAAAGGCTTGTTATTATAATAGCTAATTAAAGCTTCCAGTTAGGAACACTAACGACGTTGTCACTTTGTAAGTCAATTTGATGTAACTGTAGGTGTTGACGACGGAGGACGAATAACAAGGGACTGCAAGAATGCTAGTTACCGATTGAGGAATTTGATGGTGGCTTTTATAAAGCTGGTGTTTTCCACGAAACCAGTGCGTTGAAACCATTTGGTGTTCTTTAAGATTTCTCAATAGAGGAGATGTTTAGATTTTAGTGTGGCGTGTGGCGGATTACGGCCCACTCCCTCTCACAGACAGAAGGCCTGTGTCCCAGCAGTGGGAACATAGGCTGATTATCCCAGAAAAAAATCTGATGTTTCATAGAATAGTGGCCAAAATGAATGGAATAGCTTTTATTTTTTAAATAACCGACAAAAAATTTCAACGCAGGGTGTTCAGAATCATGTACTGAATTCATGGTTTCAACAGGCTTCGCATCGATGTCCCTGCCACCCTGTATATGTACGCTATACATATATGAGCCCTCTATATCGCAGTGCATACAATGGGTATTTTATTTTATATTTATGTCCTGAAGAAGCTTTAGCTAAAATGATCACTAGAAATTGTTTTATTTTAATAAAACCGTGCTATTTCAACCTTGCCTGTACTGTAATAGTCTTTTTTGCGTCTCGCATAAGTACCTATATTAGTTAGATTACAACATTAAAACAAGTTTAAAACACTATCTAAACGCAATTTAAAGATAAATTAATTCTAGATTCTTTGCACAACGAAATAGCTATCTAACATTGATTTAATCACATATTTCGAGACGCAACCTTCACTTTTTCAATAATATGTTGCTAATAGTCAACTGGGAGTGCTTGAGAGGTCGCCCTGAAGGTCGTTGGAAGGCAAGTCATCCCTCCCACACCTGATCACCTCTCGTTGATTGATTAAATCAATAGCAGTGCTCATTAATTTTAAAATTAATAGATGCTTCTCGTTACCTCGATGTTGCTGGCTTCAAAGCCTTGCAATTTGAATGTTTTTTATTAATTGTGTTTTCTTCTTCTTTTTTTATCGCTTTATAGTTTTGGTCTAGTTTGGCTAAGCAGAGTGGAATCGGGAGTGATAATAGTTTTTTGCTTGACATTATCACTCCCGAACAACAACACATCATCATCATCATTAAATTACACATCTAATAATTTAAAATAATATAGAATTGCTACCTACTTAGCCGTCTTCCTCTCTCCTAATTTTGCTGTGCCCGACAGGGTCCATATTGGTCTTTTACTTTGCTATACCATTGAGTATTTTAAACATACTTAAATATTTCTACATTAATTCAAACTGAATCAATCCCCTTTAAGTCAAGGATCAACAAAAATTAATAACGTCTCTCTTAAAATATAATTTAATAACTTAAATGCTTCTTAATTACAAAATATTTAATTACGAAATAAAGCATTGCTTTTTTGTAACATAAAATAAAAACATACTTTAAGACCATTTCGAGACTTCCTTAGTTTTTATGATTCGTTAATACTGACATACCTCTGTACCTTCTTAAGTCATTAAATTCATTTTATTAAAAAAATTAAACATGTTTCCATAATTAAACCACAAAGATTAACGAAATTCGATCACCTAACAGCCCTATTTTTTAAGAAAATAAAAATCGAATGCACACAACGCACTCACTAAACGCAGCGGCTGAGTGCGTTGACCTCTTGTCATATCGCACTGCAGCCGGCTGTGAACCAGTCGATAAATCGCACAGATTTATCGATACTCGTGTTTTGTAGGCCGATAACTGTAATTCCTTTGCTTGACTTTTATTCTGTACAACACGTTTATGACTGACCTAAAGGTTCTGTTGGAATGATGTACCTACAAGTAATGTCAAGTGCGGTTGTAATATTTGAAATGTAATTATACTCGAGGACAATCGTGGAAGACAATAGACACTTTTGTTATTGTAATTGCCTACTTGAGATGATAGCGTGACATTTTAATTAAGAAAACGAGTTTTAGAACGTGCATTTTAAGCTTTACAAAATAAATTATATTTTGCATGCAATACTGCGATTTTTGTAGAGTTATTTATTTAGTATAGTAATGAATTGGCTATTTTGAATCAAATAGTTAAAAAATTTGACACAACGCACAACAGTGGTTTTAGTTACAAAGATCATACATCTTTGTAAACTAAAACCACTCTAATCTTGGCCAACAAAGTTCTTACTTAACTGTCCCCAATTCAATAACACAGTTGAAAAGCGATTAAAAAAGAAATAATATCTAGGTAGATGTCTACAATATCGATGACGATACCCTCCATCACTAAACTCGAAGGAGTACATAAAATAAAAGCGAGTCATAATATCCTGCGCCCGCGCCGTTTGCTCACACACGTGTTCACGATAATCTTACTGCCTCTCACTACAATGCCGCTTCATCTGCATTTAGAACACTTTCAGGATCAAATAATATTCTTTTGAACACTTGACTTATGTTTTTAAAGAGCAATGTTATCTCTGTAACGTTGAATTGAGATTTTTTTACATTACAGGAGTGCTTGACGTCTGACTTTAATGTCTGGAGAGAGGTAATATCGTAATGGAGGGCCTGAAAAAATTGCCTTCGAATAAAAGTACTTATGTTTTTTTATTCTGTGCCTTACGAAGTTATGATGAGTTACCAGAAAAAAAGTTTTTTTTGCCACAAATATTCAAATACGAAATTTTCCTTAAACAAAAGCGTCATAAACAAAAAACCTCTGACAATTCGCCATAAAAACCACAAAATACAGTAACAGTTATACATCTTTTGACCCACTTACTTTATTACAAGGGCCCGCCCTTTCCAACACTGACGGGCGAGAATAATATCAGAAACATGCCTTAAACAAGTCGGTCATCAAGATAAGAGCTAGGCTCAATGGTCACAGTAACCATAAAGGAATGCCCACTATTTGAGCCCCGATTAGCTTCTGTATAAGTGTTTTTAATCACATCAATCATCTTTACAGTTGACAACTACCAAATATGAAGGTCCTATCATCGTCTTATTTTTAGGTCAACAAGTTTCACATAAATTATTCTAAGTCTATAATGTGCAGCTTGGCCTAGATCGATAATTTTATTCCTGGTACAATGAATAATGCAAGCCGAGCCATTTAATTTTAATAATCGCACGAATTATTGTTGTTTGACATTAATTCAAAAATTATGGATTTTACAAAATAGTTTTAAGTAACAATTATTTAATTTTTGACAAGCTAATTATCGACAAAAATACGAGTACGTGACATGCATGACCCCATCACTATTCATAAACCAAAAAGTTCGTAAACATAGAGTCCAAATGCGTAGCGTTAAACTAAACAAAAACATACCTAGTATAACTTTCTTTAAAAGGCATATGTTTTGTGTGTGGACCGCGACTTGTCAAGTCTGTGCTGACACTAGTCATACAAACATAATGATAGAGTTGCGACAAACTGGCTGAGCAGACACGTTCTTGTGTCAAGCCCTGTGTATAGAATAACGTTGCTAAGAGCCTATAAATGGAGACAAAAAAAATACCGCTCTACTGAAGAATAGCAGTATTAGATGACAAGAGCTGTGTTGTCTTCAAAAAGGGGAAAAGAAATCTATAACTTATACCTACAAGACGAAAGTAAAGTGTGACGGAAATCTTTAGTTATTTGCTATCAATCAAGACACAGAAAAAAAGCCTCAGGAAAGCCTCGTCCAGTCATAATCTCTCCTTGTCCAAATTGACACCTCTTTCGTTGCCCATTTTCCTCTTTTGGTTTTGCACCTTCCATGAAATTTCATGGTGTCAGCTAACTGACATCATCGCTCAAAGAATGTTGAAAACTCAACAAACCATAAACATTTGATTGTACAGAAGTCAGAAGCCATGACATCTCGAATCGACATTAGGCACATCATAAAACGTATACCAACGCTACTGTCAATCTGTCCGCGTTCGATTCCAATTTCAAAATAGGAATTCCGATGAAGGATAAAGTTAGAAGATGGCTGCCACCGCGCGCGTCCTAAATTACACAGGATCCGTTGGTCGCGACACGGTGTATTTTTGGTAATTACCATTAATTATAATCTTTCGACTGCTGCGTGAAACTGTTTATCCATTTCCGAAGATTTTATTGCGTCGTACAAATTTATTTTAGGTTGAAATAATAAATTAACGTTAGACCATAAACAAGCGTCAATTTTTTATTAAATTAGACAACATTCCAATGGCGGAAGGCCATAGATTTAATTTGACGAATGAATGTGACGACTGACGTTTGTTGCAATTATACAAGATTTGGTTCGTAACCATTTATAAAGTTATGCTGTGTGTTAATTGATTTGCGATAATTAGGATAAACAATACCTACAAAGTAATACAAGGCTCAGTTTAAATGATGCCAGTCCACAATCAAACCAAGAAAGAAAATGGCACGGATTTAAAACTTTTTCTTTAGAAGTATCTTTATAAAAAGCCTCCTAGACAACTCTCTGCCACGTTATTACCTTAGCACATAACATCCTCACATCAAATTATGGTTACTGATTCCTATCTCACGTTTTTCCGTACCTCAGGGCGACTTGTGAATTACTTTTGCACACTTTAGAAAGTCTTCCAAGGGCCCGCTTATGGCAGAATGCTTTTGCTTTAACAAAAGTTAAAGCGTTTACTTGTACAAACAGTATGATAAGGTATGAGTTAAGTATTATTTATTATTGATAAATAACTGTCAGTGTTATGTGACAGGGCATGACAGGACAGCGCACTTACATTTTCAAATAATAAACTGTAGGTACATTTTTCTTTGGAAATATTGGAAAAATGGTAAGTTTGAGCTAGAAAAAAACTAATGTATCGCCATAACCAGCTATATGGTAGGTATCTCTCTACATAACTCAGTATTAAAAAACATAGGCAGTCATGGGAACTGCAGACAAAAGTGAAAACTTAAAATTATGAAATTAAGAGGATGCATCCTTAAAGTTGGCAACGTCGTAAATAGCTGTCAAATATTTACTTGTTTCGATTAATTTGGAAATAATACTGTATGGAAATAAGAAATGTGGCTAACCAATTGACTAGAATATTAATAATGAATTGCAATTATAACATTGAATTTGATGTTGTACCCGTTTTAGGTGAAAAAAAGGCATTTGGAAAGTTTCCAAATACTTTTTTTACATCTAAAACTAACTATTCGGTGTTACGATACTAATTATTGCATTTTATAATCAATATTCTAGTTCGCTAGTTAGCCACATTTTTTATTTCCATACAGAAATATTATCAAATTAATCAAAACAGCGAAATATTTGACATCTATTTGCGACGTTGCCAACTTTCAGAATAAACCCTCTTAATAACAGTGAAATCTCTCTGTCGCACATACGGGTATTTTGTATTCCTAGCCGGGTGTAATTGGTAAAAACAAATTCCAACATAAAAGCAAAAATTAATACTAGTCAGCGAGTCAGGTAGCTACTGAACAATAGACGACCCTTTTCGGGCTCGAGCGCCCGCACCGTAGCTAGCAAGCCAGTCGGAACTTAATTGTTGTCGCATGCGCTCGCGTCAGTTACTGGCTACATTAAAAACGTACTCTGCGTTTGAGACCTCACTGCTTTTTTAAGTGAGTTATTTAACCAAAACTACTATGGATCATCATAATACAGGTAAGAACAGTTTTATTTATTAAGATTTACTAATGTTTACATGTATATGTAAGGTTCAAAATCAATTTACAACTATCTCGATTTTTTTATCAGTTTTTACCTGAATTTTAAATTTCAAAGTGTTTATAGTTATCCTTCCGAGTACTTCCGATTAACGATTTTTATTGTTACGCATGACAAAAACTGTCATATTATAGATATTTTACGAATAAAGTGCTACTTTACGCTACTTTCGACGAAACGTATGCGTTTGTGACGGTGTTACCTAAAAAGTATTAACCGTTATTTTCAAGCAAATTATGAAGTGTTTTCTTTTTATTGTTTTAGGGTTACCAGGGGTCTCTAACTACAAAGTTGTGACTAGACAATACCTGTTCAATAAAATGAAAAAATTGAAAAAAATTGCTGACTACTGTTGGGAGACGGCAAACGTCTACGTCTCGCTCTACGACTGGCATCCAATGAGTCCAACTATGCACAAAATTTTGATGCATGGTGCTACAGTCATGGAAAAGGCGTTATTGCCTATCGGACTACTATCGGAAGAGGCTGCTGAAGCTAGGAATAAACATTTCAGAATGTATAGATATCATTTTGCGAGGAAGTTTTCGAGAATAGATTGCAATGCAGATGTAATGAATCGCCTTCTACTATCCTCGGATCCACTGCTCACAAGTCAGAGGCCAAAACCCAAAAGCAGAGTGGAACCTTTTTCCAAAGAAGCGATAGCTATTTTGTTGCCACCATCACCAGAATCAGATGATTCAGATTCGGAATATGGAACAAAAGAGGTCGGAGAAAGTGACGATGAACCCTGGCATTCTTCCTCATCAAATTAGATTATTTTATATTTTTTGATGCAACTATTTAAAAAATTAAACCTTTTCTAAATCATGAATACACTTTTTTTTAATTATCAACATATTAGCCTATAAAGCTCATTGTTGGACCCTCCCCATTGGTCGTCTGTACATTTTAGTAAGCCTTACCTACTTTACAGCAGAAAAAACCGCACAAATAATTTCGCCCGGCTAGGAATGCAAAATACCCGTATGTGTGTCGTAACAAAACTGATTTATTCTCGGACACATCAGAATTCGCTTTAGTTGTAAAAATTAACCAAAACCAGAACGTCTGTCGCTTGGCGCCAAAACTGAACGCACCAATTATCGTTAGAGCTCTAATAAGAACGCACTGCAAAACTATGAACGCACCCGTTGTTTGACGTCACCGGTCATGATGAGAAACCTTTTTTTTTTTAATCGCTGAGGTCGATTGTAATGGAATTCCATGTTTAATTCATACGGACATTCCTTGGTTTGTTCGCTAGTTGGCAAAATGTTAAGACCGCGTAGTTTTCATTAAAGCTTTAATTAGTAGATACCTAACAAGTTACTTACTTGTTTACTATGTACTATTATTGTTTATTTGGCCATGCGGTAAATCTTTTCTTTATTATCGAAACACCTCTTAAAAAACTCAAAAAAAGTTAAAACTACTCATAAACTATTTTACTTATCGGTCAAGCTGTGTGGTTATTTATATTTTCTTCCATCTGCTTTGATTATTACCTGTAAACAAAAAGAAACATAATTAGTTACACAGTATTAAAATTTAAACTTAAGTATTCTAATTAAGAACAAAGACTACAAAAAAGAGAAATATCCTCTGAGGAAATATCAATGCCCATAGCTTCTGATAGATCATAAGCATGGAATTAGTATGTACTATTTATACAAGTTGATCCAATGCAACAGCAGATTTTCTTTCTCAATATTCTCAAACCTAACACGAGTACCTATACCAAAGAGTCTTTATATGCACATCCTACATCCTAACGTAGATCAATTTTGTCTTTGTTATAAACACAGTAATTAGTAATTAGCAAGTTATGTTCTTGCTAGATATGTTGTAGAATGTTTTTTATTCCTTTGTGTTCGCTAAGATCTTCCGTTTTCTTTGTCTTTAGCACACAAAGTGTAATTAAGCCGCCGTTTACCGGTCTCTTAGGCGTATTTGTAAAAAAATACGAGATTAAGGCATTAAACCTTTTTTGGACGTGAGATTAGCCTATCTGCTAACTTTTAACGCATTAGCCATACCTACCTATGTTATTATTCAGGAAAAAAATTAGGGTTTTTTAGTTTTTTCTGTGAATATAATATCGACTTTAGATTGTAATGCCGCGTGCCGTCCAGATTACAAGCACACGCACAAAAAAAAGTGCTTTTCCGGGGAGTAAACCGTAATTTAATATTTTGCTTTTGTAAAGCCGCAGGATCGAAGGTGTATCCGTGGAAACCGGTGTGCATGCAAAGGTAAACAAGGATTCCACATAGACTGCAGTCTTCTCATCCATCAGACTTACCACAACATTAAACAACTTACGACACCCAAGGGACATAATGAGGTGATCCCTCTTTCTTAGTCTTAAATCACAGTCATGTCTTGCTCCGTTCGATGTTTGCAACCTTATTAATGGATTACATACTTAGGTTTACTACTGCCTCTGAGGTCTAGTAGTTAAACCACCTGTCTCAGACCCAGGTCCCGGGTTCGATTCCCAGTGGGAGCAAAATTTTCTGCTCGGTTTGGTTGCTGGTAGGGCTTGTTCCAAGTCTGCCTGGCCAGCTACCACCATCTTATCTAAGTCTGTCGTCATAACAACAATGTTAAACAGCATTATTATTATATTATATCATATTGTTTCGGCAGTTAGAGATAAGATAGCCAGTTCTCTATGGTTGAGGATTCCGGGTGAAACTCGCTTCCACCTTCGGCCTGATCATAACTTACCATCAGATGAGATGCAGAACACGAGCTTCACCGATGTGACTAGAATGTGAACGTTTTTTAAGAACGAGAATTGGCCTTAAATTGGAAGATCGTGAAACAAATTCTTGATGAAACCAATGTCTTTTCAGTCTTAATCCACTTTTATTTCTGATTTAAACATTTAATGCAGAAAGAACACACACACAGGATCATTATTGTAATGTATTGCTAAATAACATATTGATAAGACAAGTGCTATTAAGTTTATATCAAGTAATGCTCTTCCCACGCTAACTTTTAGCGAATGACTTCATCGCTACTTTTATTTTATACTGATCATAATATTAATCATGATGTGCTAAGCTAACAAATGTGGACTGTATCTTAATTTTTTGTGAAAATCAGTTTTTATCGTAATGCATCTTCAGTAAAAAATTATCAGTAATTAATTATCAATATTTAACACATACGGTTTTTACTTTAGTAAAAAAATACGTTTCTTGAGAGCAGTTGTGGCCCCGACTTATCGGTAGTGGGTTCGAACCCAAACAGGCACTTTACTTTGTGTAAATAATTTCATCACCTCTGCTCTCAAAACGGCGAAGGAAAACATCGCGAGGAAACCGGCATGTCTTAGAACCAAAAATTCGAAGACATGTGACATCTACCAACCCGCACTGGGCCCGCGTGGTAGATTACGGCCCACTCCGTCTCACAGAGAGGAGGCCTGTGTGTGTCCCAGCAGCAGGAACATTAATAGGCTGATTATGATTATATATTATTATGATTTTATTTTTATAATTTGTTATTATAGCGGCAATATAAATACATAATCTGTAAAAACTTCAACTGTCTAACTAAGTATGTATTACGGTTCATGAGATACAGACCGCTGACAGACAGACGGATGGACAACGGAGGCTTGGCTGGTAATAGGGTTCCGTTTGGCATCCTTCGGGTACTGAATACTAGAAATATTTTTCTACTATCATCATGTTTGCGGTATTATAATTATAAGGACCAGTGTTTCTGATAGTCAGGAGAGCTCACCGTCATCAGGGAGTTAGTTCAAGTGTATTGAGACGGGTTCGTAGGTAAAGATTCGATTAATTCAATTAAACTGTTCGTCCTGCGCGTTGCTAGAGGTTAAAGTAAATTGTCGTGTCGTGTTGTTTTATTAAAAAGCCGTACTGTAGTTCGGGTTACACACTCCGTTATTACCTATAGGGTTATCGGGATACCATCTCCCAGCAATATCCCGGAGTTAGGAATTCAACTTTGTACACGTTCAATGCTGAACATCATAAGCATTGCCCTTTTTTTTTGGTTGTGATTTTGTGAAATCGTCAAATAACTTCTCCCGCTCTGGGCGGAGGGGACGGGCGTGTCAGACTCTTACTGACTAAAAGTACCCGTGTTCCGTCAGTTGCCTGTACGTTGCCAGGGGCCACGGTCTCCCCTTAGGACTTTCCCGCAACACCGGCAGGCATCGACCGTAGCGGACCCCGTCAATTGTGCTGACGTCTCTTTGACGTGCGCGTGAAACATAAGCATTGTGCCTCGCACAAGTGTTATTGATTTAGTCAGGTCTTAAAATCTTTACATGTCTGTCATTTTGTCTGAGATGAAGCGGTGTATCCAACCACAGAATCAGTTTATACTTCAGAGATCTCCGGAAACACACGATGTTAGATCCAAAGGCTAGACACATCAGGGTAATGGTTAGAGAATGAAGTGTTAATTAAGTCCTAAAAAAGCAAGAAGCAACAACGTCACAAAACGCTGCGTCACTTCCGTTACAAATGTCAGACGCATGCCTCGGCCACATCGGCGCCTGACCTGGATTTTTGCAACTGATGAGCAAATTCTTCCGCAAATACTACAAAAAAGTAAGAGGAAGATGAGTAGTTTATAGGTTAATTTGCTTTAATTGTCATGATTTGGAAACAATACATGCATCTTTTTTATAACAGCGAATCAATTTTCACGCCTCCCCCTGAGCGTTTATTCTGAAATTGGGCAACGTCGCAAATTGATATCAAATATTTCGCTGTTTTGAGTAAGTTGGCAATATTACTGCATGGAAATGAGAAATGTGGCTAACTATAAAAAAATATTTGGCCTAGGTCTTACCCAGGCCAAATATTTTTTGATATCGGATAACTCATGAACTAAAGAGATGAGGAGGAACAATACTAAAGCATGTATCTTGATTAAGGCTGATAGGTATATACAAGGGAGTAAGTTGACATTTTATATTTTAAAATAAATTAAACAAAAATATAAACTGTCAAATTACTCGAAAATGGTTGACATTGGCATAGGGTGGTTGGGGTCATTTGGTTGCAAATGACCTCTCCTACATCCGCATAACGAATTGCCGAAATTATAACCAATAAGACTGTATACTTTTAATTCAATTCAAAGCCAAACGAGATTCAAATTATACCTTTGTTCCTAAATACGAGCGTCCTGCAAGCATACTGGTTCATGTTCAACGCAGGAACTAGCTCATAAGCTCATCTCTGTGTGAGAAATGTGAAAAGAGGCCTTTGGGCTGCAGCAAGACAAATTATAAGCTGAGAGATTAGTATGAGGAAGATGCTTCACTGGTAGATACACAAATGACTGAAAACACACGTCTGTAGTCTGATAAAGAAGCTGTAGTGGTTACACCGCCACATACGAAATACGCAACGAAGACATGACGTCACTCAATTCCTGTATCGCGCAGTTAGAGTTTACCGAGCGAAAAACATAGATAAGACTATCCGAAATCAACATATGGGCAGTTGCCCGCCAGACATAACAACCCGTCTGGTTGGAGGATCCTCCCTTTTCTATGGTGGATGAGTGAACTTTACACCCTGTTCCTTACCCCTAAAAAGCTTAAAGAATTTTATTATTTCCGTTCTATTAAAAGATGAGTTGTATCATCTAAATACTAATAAAATTTCAACAGCTGTTTTAGTACCGTAAATTCACACGTTAGCATTTATCCAGCCTACTCATAAAGTCTACCCATAAATTACCACCAATTGCCAAACCATTAACAATGCAGAACATAACTAGAAACTCTGTTTGGTTGTCTATGGTGAGCTTGTAGACTAGGTTTCGGTGTAAGCATTGTGGCTAAGTAGGTATCTCAAATTCATGTTACTACCGGTTGGATTTGACGTCTTGCACAGGATAACGATCTAGGAGATTGATTGTATTGGACATAGTATAGCAGTTCTCGAATGCCGAATGGAGCTTCAGGTTGAGTAAGAGATACTGAAAGCTACAGTTACATAATATGACCATCATCGGGTTATTTTAAACGTGCGGTTTTTCTAGCCATAGAAGATCAGAATAAGTAGTTTGTGAATATACTTGATCACTAATTTATAAACCTACATTTATACATAATCCTTTTTTTTTTGGGTGGGAAATCATCAAATGACTTCTCCCGCTCTGGGCGGAGCGGAAGGGCGTGTCAGACTCTTACTGACTAAAACCCACCGTGTTCCTTCAGTTGCCTACTTGCCTGTACGTTGCCAGGGGCCACGTCACCCTTTAGGACTTATAGTCTTATACCTAAGCCTTACATTACAATTACTGAGGACTGAGGCTTAGACACAAACGCAAAACGCAAACGTATTTATCCAATGTGTACCTATATCAAATAAAACAATTTCACATGCAAATGGTTGAGCTCCCCTGGGCACTAACCCACAGTTTAGCGTAACAACTGACCTAAACTCACTTTCAAACTCCGAACAAGAGTGAAATCAGTTCCCCAGTTCCCAGCTTGGTGGAAATACTCAGGTCCCAGTGGCCCCGGCAAGGACATCAGTATTCAGCCAGCGAAGTGCAGTCGCAGGGAATGGGTTATGAATACTGAGTGATAATATTAATGGTACTGGCTATGTAATTAATAAACATTGTTTACTTTTAAATTTTAAATAAAGTGTGTTCGATTGAATGGTTTACTTTTAAGTCTATGGAAATGCGTTCGAAACTGATTATTTTTTAAATATTTGAAATTCGGACACAGAACACCACACACAACGCTATTTAGGTAGTCTAGCGGTATTTCGGATGAACCGATTTTATTTGCCAAAACTTTGTTTTCGCGTGAACTTAGTTATAAAACGTATAAAATAGAACTGTTTTGACTGGGTAAATAATTGTTATCATAGTCAAGCATAGCGTGACAATGAACGGCTTAATTTAAGTTTATTGTGTTGTAAAACAAACACTAATTACGGTTACAATTACCTACAAACAACTTATGTCAAGATAAAAACATGGCTCCTTTATTTCTTAGCGGCGCCGCCGCCGCCGGCGGGCGCTACTTGCAAGATAAAAGCTGCAAGCAAGATGAAAGCAAGACTTGCAAGATGAAATGTCAAGAAACTGTCAAATGCTATGTCACCGCACGCACAGCTGTATATTATGTACCTAGGTATTAGAACCATACATTCAGCAAATACCATTATTTTGTCCGTATTGTTTATATAAGGCACATCTCAATTAACAAAGTGTTAAGAATAATTTGTCGATTTATATGCTCCGCCTGATCTATATGGAGCGACAAACAAGTGATGTGATGAATTACTTCGTAAGGCTGTTATTATACAATCAACTCGTAATTTTCCGTAAGTATTTATTCTTTTTTCTTACAACCGACCTTCGTTTAACTCTGCCATTTAAAAAAACAAAAGAATATCTATGACTATGAGAACGTTTGCGTTTGAATACTTCCTTCATTTGTTTTTAACTGTATTCTATTTACAAAACAAATGGTTTCGTCACACGCAAAGGTACGAAAGTAAATCCTTATTTTATGCCTTTAAACAACCTCCTTCGTAAACATTTTTCTTTACCCCCGCAAAATACTGTTTGTTAGCAAAACTTCTGCGACTGCTAACAGTAATATTATCGTAAGTAAACTCACCACGAGCGAGTCATGGTAGCAGACAGTGACAAATGGCCCAAACTGGTCGTGAATGGGCAGGGAACACGCCACGCCGCGACGCGAAATGTTCCACTTCTGATTAGGAACAGGGTTGCCAGTTGTAAATAATCAAGTCACAATCAGTACTTACCTGGACAAGTATTTATAAAACCTGTTTAAAACTCAAAGAAAAGATTGAAGTAAATGAGATTTTTCTTTCTGTTGCTCATATTCAACTGGTGTCAAGCCTTGAGGAAACAAATAAATTCGTGACATGAAGCGCGTGCTTGACATAAAAATAAGAAGAGTCAAATATGAGCGAAAAAGGGTGACAGCCTGTACATCAAAACTATAATACAGCTTGGCAAAAAAAGGAAGAAAAAGGATAAGACGCGGTGGCAAATCAAACTAAAATATATTACATGCAGAACTATGATGATGCACAACTCTTTTTTGCCAAGCTGTAAGTAAATAACCATTTATTTAGTCTTCAGAAAGCTTACAGTCAAATTATTAATATTTAGTGTATGTACAATAGCGCTTACGATTGCCATTTAAAAGCTTCCATGCAATGATAACAAAGAAGTGCATAAACCAAATAATAATGGAGTAGAGATTTTGTGTCCCAACACGTACATACACTGAATCCTAAATCGTGAACAATAAAACACTGGGATTCCAATAGAACGATCAATTCAGAGAACAGTAGTTTTAGTAAGAAATAGAAAATTCGGAGAACAGTAGCTTTGTTGGGCACTGTCCACATCACAGCGCTTTGAACAAAGATTATACAGATAAAACAAAGCTAACTATTGTTTTTTTCGTATTCTTTGGATTTTAGATATTCAGTCTCACGGTTCTCTAAAAGTATAACGCATTTTTTTAACAATAGCCATCGACTGCCTCCTTGTTCTATCTACGTGTTGTGTTGCTGTCAAATGCGATGACACGAAAGTGTACTAGTCAACCCGTACTCTGCCAATCCCTTCATCATCTTCATGTACAGGCAATATCGTACGTACTCGAAAAACTAAAATCAGAACTATCACAGAGCTAGCAACCCTATCCATTTCGTAACATGATTATAGTTATTTTGCTGCAATTTATTTAATAAATAATTTTCACATTTAATAATGTAACGGTAAGGTTTCCAAGTCGTCATTAAATGTGATGTTCACAGATATTCTATTATTCGGTACAGTTATTTCATTATTTCTTCTTGGTCCAGTATTTAGGGCCGTGGTATGGCGAAAAAAATTGTACCGAATTGGTTATAATTAACAAAGCAACCTTATCAAAATACCACTAGTTTTTTTTTTGCTTTATAAAACTTATACTAAACTTTAATTATGGCTAACAAAACGTATACATAAAATTGTGTGGACTGTGGACACGTAGGTATTACACAGTTTGCCTGGTGTCAACCAGTTTTGCAATAAGCTTAACATCCATCCAACCAAGATAAGATAAACCATCGCAGAAAAAATAAGCTAGTCCATAACAACATTTCAGTAAAATTACAAGAAAAGAACCATTTTAAAATCTGACACTCGCTGTCAGATCAACATAAATGCAAATTTCGCGGCACATCAAAGCAGTGTTGCCACTCGTAAAAATTAAGGTCTGCGGTGTTGCCAACAGCGGTGATTGTTATTGCCGTCTGGGCGGTCCGTGAATTATGGAAGGGCTTTTTTGATTTATTTGACTCGAAGATGGTATCGCTTTTGAGAGTGATGTGACATTTGCGGGTCTTGAATATTTATATGATGAGAACTAGTCCGCTTTGTGTATTATTTGCTCGGTTCTATATGTATTATAAGGTTCCTATTGCCTACTGACAAATGTTTGCACTGACTGGACTGGTCCACTCAAATCTGTGTGATTCTTTTAAAAAAAACACCATTTCAGACACTAATATACATGGTGCGCGCAACAACGACCAGGATTATGTCTATTGTCTGACTTTTAAAAGAGACTTCGACTCCTAAGTTTGTTTCGCCATTTCTTCTCAAGGTTAGTCAGATAAGGAATGTCGACTCCATCTGTGCTTTACGATCGAAAAGTTTGTTTTGCCTCCTGCCAACTGTTTTTATTGTCACACTCCTGCTAGTACACAGAACCTACTACGAGTATATGTCTATATACCAATGTTTAGATAATTTAATGGAGATTAATTATCATAAAATTTATTCCGACATCCATCATGTAATTGTTAATTATTTACAGAATGAACAATTACATTTAATTTCATTTCATTGTACCAACTTCGTGAAATAATGTTACGATTTGTTAATGGATATAGGATCTATTCATCCATCGAAGTGGTTTAGTTATTAAACTTAACTATAATAGTATTGTAGCGCAATTCGCTACGTACTTAGATAAACCCATAAAAGATAATGCCTTTGCCTATTTCAGCTCGTATTTTTGGTCTGCAACTGACCCAGTTGGAGCAATCCTTATAAAACTGGGGCAAAACGTTTTAATGTAAATTCGAGTGAGTAGCACCAGCTACTTATTATTGTACGATTCCGAATAAGACTGTGAACAAAGAAACGGTCGTTGTCGTGAGGAGTTGTTGATGTCCATAATTAGCAGCATCATGCTTACCAAACCAGCTAGAGAGCAGTCCATAAAGTCGTAAACTCACGCCTTCTTCTTCTTCTAAGGATAGGAAGAAACTACAGAACGCCACCTGCTACGATCCTTATAGACTTCTTTTGCTTCGTTTACGTTCATACATTTTGGTCATACACGCACGCCGCCGTGCCGGTTGCGAGTACTACGCATCTAACCTCTCAGTAGAACATCACCAATAAGGTCTATATGTCCTCCTAGGGCGTCTCACACCATTGTGAACAGACAGTCGTGCCTTTTTGGACATCAACTGGTTGGTCACAACCGCATGTATAGCACCATTCACTTTATTTCCCGCATTTACTCTCCTTTCCACATCATCTTCATCAATCTCCCCATCCCTTGTAAACAGACTCCCCAAGTATACAAACTCACTCTTATCATTTATTTTCACATCACACACCGATACATCCTCCTCTTTCAAACAAAATATTTTAAAACATTTTAAAAGAATAACTATGGTGTTTCATGCCCATTTTTCTTCATAAGAAACTGCGTTTTGAGCAACTAGGATCAATTGATTTTTTTTGTAAATTTTGTCGTTCAATCGTGCCGTGATTTGACTTGACGTGCGCACTGCATTATTGTATTGCTAAGCAGTTTGTAAACACAATCTTACTTAACATTTATAATATTTATATTTAAATCTCTGTATGCAAATACAGAACTCCAAAGATAGTCTGTACACATTACTATTATGATTAATTTATGATAATCAAAGACGCATTAGTATTTTAATTTACCTGCGCATGAGTTGTCTTTGTTGCGTGGGCACATTGTTATTTGTTTTGCAACCTTTTGTCTAGACAAGCATTAAGATTGTAGTAGATAATTTGTATTTATTTATAAACATAAACATTCAAGGATTTATATCTTTTTATTTTTCTTTTTCGTTTTCGTGTGGTTATTGGCTAACCTGGTGTCAAAGTTTTTATACCGTCCATGGGCCTCTGACTTGGCTTCACATACCGTCGAGAAATATCTCTCAGGCATGCCGGTTTCCTCACGATGTTTACCTTCACCATAGCAAGTGATAATTATACAATACGCACATGAATCCGAAAAGTCAGAGGTGCGTGCCTTGGGTTCGAACTCGAGACCTATAACTGGCACTCCGACGGTCACACCACTTAGGCTATCACTGCTGCAAGGATTTAGATAATAAACAAGAAGAAGACGCCTGTCCTTTTCTTGTGACAGACAGCAAATCAACCGCAATTAAACTAAATGCAATCAACATGCCATTTCGCAGTCACGTCGCAGTCGATCAACATGCAGCCAGTCTCAATGGCCAAAAGCAAACAGCTGTGTTGCTGAGGATTTGTTGCGCCACTTCTTCTTCCCAGTTAAGCACTAAGATGTAGTGAAGGGCGTTTTGCGGGACTATCTTATGTAATTTTGACGTTCAAAAATGGCTGATTCTCAACCTAGTTTGAATAAATGACTTTTGAATTTGAGGGACTAAACAGTTATACAATCAAGGTCTGGATTCGTCAGAGTCATAACTGTCCCCACTGCTGATGAGCTGGCGACTGAAGATTTATGTTGACTGAGTTGTAATAATATGCCTTTTTTTTAAGTCTATGGACTAAGCTATATCAATCTGCCCAGCCTTTTCCCAACTATGTTGGGATCGGCTTCCAGTCTAACCGGATGCAACTGAATACCAGTATTTTAGATGGAGCGACTGCCTATCTGACCTCTACAACCCAGTTACTGGGTAACACGATACCCCTTGGAAAGACTGGTTGTCAGACCTTTGGGCTTCTGACCTGACTACCCGTAACGACTGTCAAAGATCTATAAATGACAGTCAGGACCAGAGACACGGAGGGGCTCGATAAGTAATGGATGGTCACCGTCCTCGAATCGACCGCGGTAAGCGTAGCTTTACCAACGATTGATCCGCGCAGCTGTTATTTAGCCACGAGTCCCTTTAATGAATTAACTATACCCTAAGTCATTAATTCAGATAATTTAAATAAACAAAGAAATGTCACTGTCAAAATGACAGGACAGTGGTGCAAAACAATTTAACATTAAATTTTTCTATATTTTAGTACAGTTAATTAATTATCTATATGAGCTATGCAAACAAAATACCGTAACCGGACTGTCGGTGGTGGCGGCCATCGAGGTACCCGGCTGGGGCTCCATTTGTTAATTAACAAATAAAACTTAACAAAAACAAGGAAATATAACAACTAACTACAAGATGAAACACCAGTTAACAAACACGCAGCGAATAGTATGATCGGGGAAAAGAAAACGAATGGATTGAAAAGACGCGACTTTGTAAATTACGTCAAACCAAATTTGAGAATGTTGGGAACTCCTGTAGTGTTACCAGTATCATAAAATATTTTATACCACAAAATTTTATTTTTTGAATAACTTTGTTTAAAACCGAACACTTGTAAAAATTAACACGGTATGATAATTTTATAATTCTTATTTCTAAAATCAGTACTTAAAAGCAAATATAACCTTGTTTTCCGCCATTTTATGTGAATTACCATTAAGACGATATTTTTTTGTTACCACCTTTGTTTACATAAATTATCTGAATTGATATCCTTTTCTTTATTTCCCAGTCGAAAAGCAGCAATAAAATCGTGTAACCAACTACACTTTTTACCGCTACACAATTTAATTTCTGAGGTAAGTGTAAAGGAAATGTACTAAAACTGCGTAAAATGGGTGTTTTCTCGTGGACCTACTTTTTTGTCCTACCAGTAGGTCCACGAGGGTATGTTATTTCTGTTGGTCCTACTGAACTGTTGAAACCAACATGAACCTCCTGTATAAAGAATTTTAGGAGTCACTAGGTGTGACTAGGTGGTTTGCAGGCGTTTCTTCGCCGGAGAACGGTCTGCTCAAGACCCATGACAAGTTATTTGCTGTGTCGAAGCAGTACTGTTATGAGTGATGACCTTCAATCATCATACTGCTTTCATATTGCGTGGACCTCCCTTTTAGTACATACCTCCTTAAAAGAATATCGATGATGCTGATATAACATTTACAGCCATTTACTTCTTTTTGACTAATAAAATATTAACTTAAGTTTTATCTATAATTATGACAAAATATTAATATGTAAGTTAAAATATTAGTGAAATGTTAAGTTTGTTCTTTTATATTATAATAAAGCAATATTGTAATTTTTCTTTGTATTATTTTTTATGAAAGCAGTAGGACAACTGAAACCACACCTAGTCTAATTTCTGTACACAGGAGGTTCATGTTGGTTTCAACAGTTCAGTAGGACCAACAGAAATAACATACCCTCGTGGACTTACTGGTAGGACAACAAAGTAGGTCCACGAGAAAACACCCCGTAAAATGCCTGTTTTCTCACATAATAATCAAGTGGCTATTACCATAATCAGCCTATAATGTTCCCATTGCTAGAACACAGGCCTCCTCTTGGTGAGAGGGAGTGGGCTGTAAACTACCACGCGGAACCAGTGCGCGTTGGATGTCACGTGTCACATGCCTTCGAATGTTTGGTTCTAGGACATGCTGGCTTCCTCACGATGTTTTCGATCTATTCTGCTTGTCTCGCGTGGATCCACGTTCCACGCATACGAAGGGTTTATGCTCCTCTCAAACTCATTAAAGAAAGTAAGAACTTCACTACAGATAACTTGCAAATCAATAGCTATGAGGAGTTTATCTGGGGATCTCAGAAACCGGGCCACATCGACATTAGTCAAATCTGTGGCATAATGAAATGAAGAAGAAATGGTACAGTCAAATAGACGAGATGTTAATGAAGCTGTGAAACAAACGGTACACAAAGCAAACGTCTGCAACTGTCAGTGCATGACACAGATATTAAAGTACCTACACACATGACATGTACAAATAGCAAATCTTCAGCAAACACTCTCAGTACAGTTATTTGATACTATTGTAGACTTTGGTAGGTGTTAAGAGGTATGAGGAACAGGGTGTAAAGTTCTTTCATCCTCATTAGATAAGGGAGGATCCTACGACCAGACGGTAGGTAGTTATGTCTAGCGGCCAGCGGACAACTGCCCAAGGATTGATGTCGGCGTTCGCGCGGTAAACTCTATGCAGGATTTGTGTGAGGTCAGGATTTTAGTGTGACGTCAGGTCTTTGATGCGTAGTTCGCATGTGGCGATGTAGAGACAGCCTCATCAAGACATAACAAGAGTATAAAATTTGCCAAGCTTACAGATGACTGGCCACGTAATTGGGATCATAAGCTTACTGAAAACACCCAGGTAGATAATAGGGGGCAAACCTGAGTCGAGTTTATAATGAGAAGTCCCTAAAGGGACACCTCAATAACAACTTGCTATATATAGCCCTAAGAATTGAACAGCCGATGTATACTGTGAAAATCACACCGGGAAAACTTCGGTGAGATGAGCTGTCATTCCATGATGCTAGGGATTGATACTATTGTTAGTAGACTGGCAAGACCATCGGCCGACGTCATCACGTCAACGCCGGTCGCTGAAAACCAGCTATCTAATTACGCAACACATTTTCGTAAACGATTCCGACTAATCTGTTTCATTTTGACAGTTCAACAACATTCATTGCGTTATTTACGTTGTTGAGATGATATTTTTTTTCGAACTTATGAAGCAATGGTTTAGCAATCTGTTTCAAAACGATTCAAATTCTGGTTGATCGTGTATTACGTAATTAGCTTTTATCTGTTCTGTGGTAATTAGGGTACAGCGCTGGGGGGCTCTGTTGCGCATAGGGTCGCAGCATTATGCTGAGCGATGGCGGTTTTACTTGAATGTGACGCATATTTTACCCCAACTTGTTCTTTTTTGTGTTCGTGTTCTTTCTTTGCGTTATGTTTACCGGAAATAAACGTATTTCTTTCATGCTCAGCGGTTACGAATGTGACTTAGACCATCTATGTCGGTTTTTTCGTATAATCTTAATCAGGTTTTTTATTGTAAGTCTTGTGGAACTGATAACACTGCATCGTCTTTAGAAAATTATTTGCTTTTCATGAACGCTCGCCAATCATTACAATTTAAAGGTATAATTCCGGCCGACTGCAGGCAGCAACAGCAGGTAACGTATAATTGCAACACTTCTGGGTTCTTGGTATTTCTATGAAATACCTTCCGTAGCTAGCGAAACGGTATTTCATAGGAATACTAGAAGTCATTAGTGTCGCGACTCGCGACGACACGTAGCCCGCTGCTGCTGCCTGCAGTAGGGTACAGAATTGCACCTTAACATGACGCATGCATGTCGTGATTTGCAAGGACTTAAACTTAGAAATGAAAACTCAAAAGTTTTAACAAAATAACATTCACAGTTCAGGCGTTTTTATTTGATTAGAGCTATCACTTTTATTTGGTAAAACATGAGGAGACACTACAGTAGTATCGCTTTTTGGTAAAGCCACAGCTGTATAGGTCATATTACTGTTAACACTAGAATCAAAAGTCAGGCGATTCGTCCGAGCCAAAAACATGACGTCAGAGATTAATTTCTGGGCTATATACTTTTGCTCTTTGTCAATTTCCCTCATCTGCACTTTTAGGTTCGCTGCGAAAGTGACACAGTCATCTTCTACCTCAGTGAGACCACAGTTTTGTAAAACAGTAGTTTGAGGTACTGGAATCGATTGTGCGAAGATTCTTGAAGGGAGAGGGTCAGCTGTTCTTCTGTCTATTTGCGTACGTTTTTTTGGCGGTGGGTTGTATTTCTCTTCGCCGCCACTTTCTTCCGAAAATTCTTCCTCGTAATGTCCCTGAGAATGTTAGAAAATATATATTAATATGATCTTAAACAAAATGATATAAAATCACGCCTGTAATACACCGAAGGCAAAGTTATAGTACTTTTGGCAGTTATGAGTCCCATATAATATGAGGGGGCGAGTCTATTTAAAATATTTATATCGGGTACAAATCCAGACAGTGAAGGACAAACACTTTGTCAAAACTGGGAATCGAATTCAGGCCCACGAGTCAGGATCTCAGGACGCAACGAAATCCTGCCATTCATAAGTCAGTAAGACTGTACGTACGACACTTATTTATGGGGGGGTTTCACAAGGTGTTTTTACTCCAGCATAGTCAGCTGGTATGTACGTTGTTACTGTGTCGAGTACAAGCAAAATCGCGAGGCCAAAGACAAAACTTACGGCGCCATCTTGTTTTGTCAAAACAATTTCTGAAGGCCAATTCTTACATAGAAAAACTAAATCTTTACATAGAAAAAGTTCACATTCCTCTCTCTTCGACTCTTTACATAGAAAAAGTTCACATTCAAGACGCAATCTGTCAAACTTGTCAAAAATATTGTATTTTTGACAGATTGCGAATTACATGCGAATGCGAACGGTCGTAAGGGAATTGCCCCTTTTTTTTTCTTTTTTTTTTTGTGATTTTGAAATCCTCAAATAACCTCTCCCACTCTGGGCGGAGCGGGAGGGCGTGTCAGACTCTTACTGACTAAAACCCACCCGTGTTCTATCAGTTGGCTGGCTGTACATTGCCAGGGGCCACGGTAACCCTTTAGGTCATTCCCGCAACCCCGACAGACGGGAAATGCCCCTCTGAGGTATTTCACAAATGCATGGAATTATATATGTACCATCTTACCAATACCGCTCCGCTTTCATTGTAATTTAGGCGCCAGAAGATGTACCGAGCTTGTTATAGTAAGTACTACGAGTAAACTTTGCCATAAACGCTCGTATTTGACGTTAAACTACATTGTTTTTCAATGTCAAGTGTGTAATAAAAATAATTTCAATTATTTATTTTCATTTTATATTTTCAATTCGTAACATAATGGAAATTATTCAACACTAAATAGTTTTAGTGACGTATTGTGGCTTAATTAAATACGTGTAGTACTTATAGAGTAGGTATTTCAAATACATGTAAATAAAAAATAAACTTACGTGTACCCATATGTGAAATGGCCACGTTTATTGGTTCGTAAAGAACTTACCACTGCCATCATGGGTTCAGATTCATCTTCATTGTTGAACGCTGCTCTGGAAATAATTAAATTCCTTTGTTCTTCAGTGTTGTTTCCTAGAAATTCTTGCAATTCCCTATAGTACCACAGCGTAGGAGTATATATCTCGTCATCAGTAGCGCCAGAATGCATACTCAGTATAACTTTCTTCTCCTCTCTTCTGAACGCCGTCCGAAAACTATCAATCTTTCTCTTCACCGTATCTATATTAGC
This sequence comes from Conistra vaccinii, assembly GCA_948150665.1. Taxonomy (NCBI): domain Eukaryota; kingdom Metazoa; phylum Arthropoda; class Insecta; order Lepidoptera; family Noctuidae; genus Conistra; species Conistra vaccinii. The sequence continues at coordinate 13,097,548 of OX411341.1, read as the reverse complement.
TGTGGTATCGATTTCGTGTACTTTGGCAACCAAGACATCGTAAGCGTCCTTCTTCTGGTCCCTCCGAATATACGACGGATCTTTGACATCCCATAGGCACGGAAAACTTTTGTACAGCTGAATGAACTCAAACCAGAAGTCGCGAGACATCGCGTTGTTGGTTTTAATAATCGACATTCACACATCCGCGTAAATCGGGGATCTGAGACCAACTATAAACATGTCGGCCAACACGCGGGAGCGGGGGTGAAGCGAGGGGCGCGCGGGACATGTTGGAAGGAGACCGTGTGCATCGGATCGAGTCGGCGCGAGTTTGTTGGACAAGGACAAAATATCGGATGGTTGGCTCGCACAGCCGACTCGCATTATATCGCAGCTAATAGGTTGTGTGACGTAGCAGTAGAGCGTACTTAGATAAATATTTGGTGAGACAGATTCTTACTATAATATCCCACAAAAGTGACTTATGTTTGATGATTAGTTTTCCATTTCAATGTACGCTTTAGTTACTTACCTACTAGTGTTTCTTTCTTACTATTAAAGTACATCGACTTCAAACCTACTAGGTAGGCGAAGCAGAATAAACAGAATGAATTCATCCGGATTTGTCTAGGTCTTTGAACCTCCATCCGGACTTTGTCCGGTCTTGTCATGTGTAAGGACTAAAGGGGATTTCTTTTAAAATAAATAAAATAGTTACATGACATAAGTAGGTAATGATTTCTGAAAAGACAAAAGAAAAACATCCGGACTTTTTGTGGGAAATGAATAACGTTTGACAGGACTTTTCAAATTTCGAAATGGTAAATGCGATGGACCATTTACAGATTGGATTTAGATACTATTGGTGGATTGTCTAAGAACTTCCTGAACCGAACAGAATCGACCTACTTGACAAAAACAAATATATTATATACAGTATTTCGTATAGATAAAATGTTTCCCTAAAATTAAAATTACATTCCGAAAATTTGATGGTGACATATCCAAAGACATTTTTGCTATGTAATCTGTGGGGGGAAATCTCCGGCCGACGACGCGATAACGATAAAGAATTGAGGACAAAGTAATGCACATACAGCCTGGCCTGCATACACAACTAGGGCATTAACATTAACCGATTTGTGTTGACTTGATCTTGTAAAACAAAAACCTTTTCTTTATAAAAGTAGTTAATTTTTAAGTTAATTAATTCAGAATTAAAATGATATGTAAGTACATAAACAAAAACTTAAACCTAAATAATAAATAAATTAAAATAAAAATATAATTTGTATTACGTAATTAGGGTAAGTACAGGTTTTCAACAGGTTTTGTCTACGGAAGAATAGACAAAATGACATTCTGATTGTTTATCTGTCATTTTTTTGGCTTATTGGTGACTCGCCCGAATAAACTCGTACGATTTCGGACGAATCGACCATTTTAATAAATATGAATTTTACTTGAGGCGATTCGTACGAATTTTGATCGTGTGGACGAATCGACAACTCCAGCAATACGTAGTAGTAAAGTACACTGGTGCACAGAAGTGGTTAGGGTGAAATGAAATATAAATATTGAAATAAACAAGATGAAAAATTAAATTATTATTCATATTAAAGGTAGCATAATTAACTTGAAACTGTGAAAATAATACAGGGTGGCGATTTATACACCTGCATCCGTTAAGCGGGCCATTCTACCTGCCATACTGAACTACTTTCGCTATGAAATTCATAACGGACACGTCAAAACAAAAAAATGCATCGAAATAGTCCTGTTGTATAGAAATTTGTAATTATTTTCCCCGAGTCGGATATAAGTTTCATAACGAAAGTTATTTAGTACTAGCTTTTTCCCACGGCTTCGCTCGCGTGGAAGTCGGAAACTATCCCACGAAAACGTACTACTGGGATAAAAATTATCTGTATTAATTCAGGTTATGAACTATCTGTCTGCTCATCCAAATCATATGAGTAGCATAATGTAATGATTGAATACTATCGTGAATTCATGCAAGCCTAATACTTTTTGTTAGATTACTACTTAGAAATTGTGCACAACATCTAATGATGAAATACTATATCGTGAATTCATGCAAGCCTAGTACTTTTAGTAAGGTTGTGCCAAGATTCAAGTTTATTAACTCAAGTAATGAGATTTTTCATACAATAATAATACCCCCATTTCACCCCCTTAAAATACGAATTTCCAAAAATCCCTTCGTAGTGCTCCCCTATCCCGTTAAAAAAGGAAGCTGTGTGCAAAATTTCACGTTTCTAGTCCCAGTAGTTTCGGCTCTGCGTTGATATGTCAGTCAGTCAGTCAGTTTCTCCTTTTGTATATATAGATTACTACATGTAGAATCACCCAAGGTTGAGATGATTTTAATCAGTCCTCCATCAAGGGGATGATTCCAGGGTTGATAAAAATCATGACTTTTTCAATAAAATCTAAATAATTGAATTTATTATATTTTAATCGGATTAATTTGATTTTAGTCAGATTTTTTAATTTATTTAATTTGCCCATATTTTTTCATTTATAAAGTTGGATACTATTTAAAAAAAAACATCGTTTGTTTATATTAATTATAAAATAAAAAAGAATCAACATTGCAGTTCTTCTAAAATGCATCGAAATAGTCCTGTTGTATAGGAATTTGTAATTATTTTCCCCGAGTCGGATATAAGTTTAAAAGTTATAGTACTACGTAAGTAATAGCATTCAAACAAAAATTCAACAATAAAAAAAAAAAATCAACAACTTAAAATTGGTCGATTTTGTTGCATTAAAAAAGGTACCTACTAATTTAAATCAACGATTTAAAAAAATCACTTTGTGATTGGTGATTAAAATCATATCAACCCTGGGTGATTCCACACGTCATACTAAACAACTTTCGCTATAATTATGAAACTTATATCCGACTCGGGGAAAATAATTACAAATTCCTAATACTTAGTCATAAACAACAGGATTATTTCGAAGCAATTTTTTTTTTTGACTAGTCGGCTATGAATTTCATATCGAAAGATTGTGGTTCATTATGACAGGTAGAATGGCCCCCTTGACGGATGCAGGTGAATAAATCGCCACCCTGTTTTATTTTCACAGTTTCAAGTTAATTATGCTACCTTTAATCTGAATAATAATTTATTCATTTTTCATCTTGTTTATTTCAATATAATTATATGTTACCCTGACCACTTCTGTGCACCAGTGTACTTTACTACTACGTTTTGTTGGAGTTATAGATTCCTCCGCAAATAAATTGAATTCGTACGAATCGCCTCAAGAAAAACTAATATTTATTAAAATGGTCGATTCGTCCGGATTCGTACCAGTTTTTTCGGGCGAGTCACCAATAAGCCATTTTTTTTGTCTATTCTTCCATCGACAATACCCGTTTCTATTGTGGTCACTGGCCATTATTATTTTCTACATGAAAAGTTTTCACAAAACTACGAATGGTAATAAAACACTGTTCTACCAAATTGATTTACTTAAAATGACAGGCGTAGTAATGAAAAGTATGAACATTATTGAATTATTCACTTTCCTTACTTACATGATTTCACAGTTTGATAAAAACATGTGCCATTAAAAATGTCGTTGCGATCCAGTCCTCTCATGCAAGAGATTCCAGTGGTTCATAATCCCGGCAAGTCACCAATGTGAATTTTTCAATTCATAGTAGGTACTTTTGAGTTCATCTTGGACATTACTGCCATAATATTATGTGAAGGAAAACATCGTGAGGAAACCTGGACTTATAGTTGATATCAGTCTGAAATCGCCAACCTGGGGGCCAAGTCTACTAATTTACAAACGTCATAATGGTGAAAATGGTGTCATGATGGTGAGTTTTTGACAGATTTTGTATGGCAAATCTGTCAGAAACTCACCATCGTGACACCATTATGACGTTTGTAAATGAGTAGACTTGGCCCCATGTCTTGAGCGAGTGTGGTGATCAATGCTCGTGCCTTCTCTGTATGAGAAGAGCCCTATGCCACATATTACCCTTTGCCCTGCAGTGGGATAGTAATAGGCAGGGGCGTAGCTACCGCCGTATCTGCCGTATCAATTATACGGGGCCCCAGGGTCACGGGGGCCTCCGACGTGCGTGAGCAAAAATTTATAAAAACTTCTTAAATTTTGTTTTTTATTTCTAGAAATGACAAAAGTCGAAATAAGCAATTTCGTTCAGTTATTCAGCAACAGCAACTGCTGAAATAAATTTTTCAAAATGAAAACTGATAAAAAATTACCTTCGATGGGACATAATGAATCAGATTGCCGAAAAAAAGGCAAGGAGAGTGTACTTATATGTATTTAATTTGAATTGTTTGGAAAAATTATGGAAAAAGCGACAGATACCTAGATAATTATGATGAATAAATTTCTTTTAATTTTATGTAAACAATTTTTTTTTTAATAGAAATCTTTACCCTTTATAAGGGCCTTCAAACAAATTTTTATACGGGGCCCCGCCAAGGCACGCTACGCCACTGGTAATAGGGTGGTATTATTATGGCCAATATTTGATTTAGTAAGGTACACGATTCAAGGTTGGATAATTAAACCATTAGTAGGTATTTTGTGAGACTTTTCGAGAAGAAAATAATTATCGTCAGGTTTCCCGCCTATAATAATTGACACCCTGTGTAGTCTTTTGTGAGATTAAATAAAGCAAAAAGAGTGATCAATTTGACCTAGTAACCTCATTGAAAATACAGTTTGAGAAATTGCTATTTTTGTAATTTGCAACTTTTGCAAGTCATCAATCATTTCTTTCGAAGTACCTACCTACCACTTATTATAAAGTAATTAATGTAAAAATCTGCGCATTATATTTACAGTGAGAGAAAAACATGATTTTATTCCAGATCTGTCTGTCAGTTCATCACAACTAATCACAAGTTCACATCTCGTAAACATGTCTGATCTGTTAAATCGAGTTACGTATGTTTTACTAAGAATTGTAAAGAAAAAGAATCGTTTAAGGTGAAAGCGTCGGGGTAGCCCGCGAAATTCAAATTTTCTTACGTTTTTTGCAATTTGCTTGTCAGTATTAGGTTGTATGTTGATATAAATATGATTTGCGACCGTATCAAATGTTTATTTATAAAATTATAATCATAGAAACCATCAATACAACTCTATAAGTTCATATAGCCCCTTTGAATGACTATTTCTTGAAATCATGACATTTGGGGATTATGCTAACCTAAGGAGTTGTTGAATTCTAATGATTATAATTCTGTAAGCCCATATTGGTTACGCTCGCAAATCCTATTTTAATCAACATACAACCTGACACTGACCTGCAAATTGTAAAAAACCTAAGAAAATTTGAATTTCGCGGGCTACCTTGGCGCATCCCCCTTAAAGGTTGTTTGTATTAAAAGACGTTGAACGAATCATAAACTTACACGTCTTTTACAACACTAACATTAATGAAAAGCTTTTAAAACATACCCATACTCTTCGATCCTATACCTAATGCATTTATTATAAATATAACATTACAAAATAACGGTTATCATCACCCTTCGTTATTTCGATATAAACCTACATGTATACTAATCATTAGACGTTGTGCACAGTTTCTGAGCAGTATCTAACCTAACAAAAAGTACTAGGCTTGCATGAATTCACGATAGTATTCAATCATTATAGGACTTGAATGAGGCAGACAGATAGGAAACTTTTTATCCCGGTACTACGTTTCCATGCGATAATATCCGTCTTCCACGCGAGCAAAGCAGCGGGAAAAAGCTAGTCTCTGAATGAATGAATGAAATGCACCGATCCCAGCGTGGTTTAACCAGACTCGATAAATCGAATGAACCCCAAGATTTGCACTAGCCCATGAAGTCTCATGTTGCATGGGACTTCAAAAGCCATTGTATATCAAAGAGTAGACCGGGTGGCGCGGTAATGGTAGGGATTAGATGTGTGCCCTGGGATAAGGAGGGAGATGCGAGCCTACCGCATATGCATCCTAGAGTAAGCATAGGAATAGTGGAGAGACAGGTTATAGATCATTGGATGGGCATTTTTTTACGACGTCGCCACTCGCCGTTATGTCGGTTCACGTAGATCTACGCCGGTGGCTCAAATAAAAATTACTTACATTAGCAAATCTTGAAAAACGTGAGACATAGTCCTTACAGTTATTAGCTTGGCCCAATGACATTCAATTAGTGGCCATTAGCGACACCGTTACACAACCAATATTTTAATGAACAGCAATTTATTCGCTAGCGCCATGAGATACAAGTTTTGATACTACCAATATTAACACGGCCCTTTTGGGCTTGTAAGTTTATAATTTTGAGATAACTATGCAATAATTATCCTTTCGAACGGGACTTTTAGCGCTAGAGGTGTTACGTAAACGGTAATTTATTGGCAAATTATCTGTGGTTAGATTAAGAACCGGCTTTTTTTGTCGATATTTGATTTAAAAGCTTCTTACTTACATGAAATGTATTATTTCATGAATTAATAAATGAATGTTTTTGTTATACCTAAGCATTTGTTTACAAAACTGAAGAAAGAATATTGATACAAAAAAAATTATAAGTACAACTACTTATTAATACAATTAACGGAAAAAAAATCTAAAATTAAAATTATGTAGGCTGTCCATAAATAAATTATTAAATTAAAAAAACAAAGCAATGGATTAGCAATTTCTGTCAAAATCTTTCGAATAGTGATTGAAACTGTTACAGTACGACACAACTTAGATGTAGCATCGGCAAAATTCGTAAAACCGATCACCATCCGAACTGAGTGCGCCTTTAAAATCACCATTTTTTTTTTGCTTTAGGAGAAAATAATTTTTCGAAAACGCAATAACTTGTAAAGTCATAAGGCCAAATAAATTAGTGAAATTGAAATGAATTAATAAAAATTTTCAAATCTATGCTACATCTAAGTTGTGTCGTACTGTACGCAATTATCCCGCTGTCTCATGTCTTTAAAGTTCGACGGAAAATCCAATCAATCTTTCCAATAACTAATAGTTATTAAAGAGGACAAAATACCCACATAATCGTTAATCAACTCATTGCGCAGTTTCTCAACACTTCCTTAAACTCAAAACAACATGCTGACGGTTGGTTTGTTAGACAGACAGATAACATAGCAGTGAAAGGGGTAATGACATGCCAACACAGTCAACAGTACCTAATCATTAGTATTGGTAATCTTGGTATTACAAGAAAGCTTTGGAACTGTATTTGAGAAGCAATATGGAGGAAGCTGGGTCTTCAAACGTCAACCTCTCGCAGCACGCCATCGATCGGCTGTGTATCACGTTCAGTGCCGGGAGCCCTCTTGGAGGGTTCACCTAGTCGCATATGGGATACCGGGAGCCGTCGCGGAGGGCTCATTTTAAATGTAGGGTTTTCTTTGCGAATAGTGTATATTTTAACTTATTTAATAGCATATATGCGTTGGTTTTAAAATACAAGTAAGTATTTTTAGTTTTAATTTTTTGTTCACGATTACAAAATATATTCACTAAAAATCTAAAAGGATGGTAACTACGTAAAGTGACAAGACCCTCTGAAAACAGTATTTTACTTCGTTTTACAGTGTTTTATAACACGGTTTTAAACCTAATGCCGTTGACCGCCCGCGATGGTTAACTTTAGCGCAAACATAATGTCGGTAACCCTGCCGGAGGAATTGACATAAGTACTTAGCTACCGAAAAGCTAATGTCAATCCTGTTGGAAATATTCTATGGCGCTATTCTTAAAAAGTTCGTTCCGAAACGAGAGAAGGAGTAGAATCACCATTTGGGTACGGAATCCTAAAAAGCAGCTTCAATAATTTTGTTGATAGGACATATTTCGGCATAGATTATTATGTACCTGCCTACCTACTTGTGAAGAACCCGCCATAAATAACGCACTCTTGTTTAACACAGATAACATATAGCAAGTGAAAGGCATAATAACCGATGATTAAGTCGCCATTGATCGAATGCTACCACTCTAGCATGACACCGTCCGTCAGCGCGGCGTAATTACGTGTTGCATTCTAAATAGCAGTTAGGATGATGATACGTGAGACATATCTTTAGAAGAAATTATAAGGGAATGTTATTGGTATCAACTGACGGAAGCGATTGAGCAGTTGACAAGTTGATCCTAATAAACACAGCTTTAATTTTGCATGGATTTCTTGTAAAAAGTGCTTAATTAATTAAAAAAAACAGCTGTTTTATACAAACACAGCTGTCCGTACCCATAGATTTAATTTAGATTCTAATGAGATTCTAAGTGAATCTAAAAAAAACTCTAAATTAGGGCTCGCAGAGACGCTGATCTATGTAGGTACGAACGTCCAAATCTGGAGAAATATTTACAGCTGTAATAAATGTCTTAGCACTGGACGAGATGCTAGAAAATATGTTTTCTGTTTTAATTGCATACCTGAGACATGTAATTAAAGATGGCAAAGAAAACGATCTTCGCCGATCGTCGGATAGTAGTTACATATTTATTTCTACTAAAGAATTATTTCTACGACTTTAAAAACGCTGACTGTCCGCCATAAAACAAGAGATAAAACTACATCGTTATTCAGTCTCTAATCCACAATTAGTATCTGTCTAGTCTCCGATAAACGAAGCGATAGCAATTAAGACAAAGCCATAGCAATTACGAGACAATGCTATAAACACACGTAATCGAGCTGTTCATCAGTTACTTGCGTCACATATTTTGTCATTGAACTTGAGTGAAAGTTATATTTTTTTACGACGACCATAATAAGGTCTTCTCATTACGCTTTTTCGAATGAAAGTGCTTTACTGAAATGGATGAGAACTTCCCGATTGCCATTACCATAAAAGAAAATGGTTTACCAATATGGACTATCGTTACGTCACATCTGTCATTGAACTTGAATTTGGAATGCGTTCAAAATTAAAATGTCGTCATGTCATTACGGATAGCATTCCAAATACGTCCAAGAGCAGTCGGACAGAATGAAGGGCATTGAAAAATTTAAATTCGGTGATCAATTATTTCTATTTGTAACGTGAATGGTTATTTTAATAAATCGGAATTAAGTTACCAGTAGGTAATCAGTGTTTCGATAATTACTTGCTGCCCGAGCAACATAGGTACCTAACTAATTACTTTCACATAACATGTCCAAAAAAAAAAACTGAAAATCCCTAGTCATTCGATTTCAAAATCGAGAACCGAATTTTCAAATATGGAGCGTTCGAAAATGGCGCGCGTTACATAACAGAGAAAGTGAGAAGTACAAAACGAAGTTGAATTGATGCGTCTAATATGGGCTCATTGTAGCGACAAGAGGCGATTAGGCTTTTGTCAGCAATAATGGCCGTGACTCTGAGCGATCAGACGTATGTGATTAAATAAATGTGAAGCATCGATATTACTTTCTTTACACGAGTGACTTAACTTGGGAACTACTTAAAACTTGTAAACATTATTGTGTTCAAAGATACACGACACTTGACAATAGGTTTTGGAAATACAGTGATGGATGAAGAGAAAATATAAAAGGATGCAATCTTAGAGAAATCAAGCGCCTATAGATATAAATAGCAATGTTTACATCGGCAGTTCGGCACCTCTACGTCGCCTCATAGGTTATGGAATGCAGAATTGGTTGCACTTAAAAATTTGTATAACTCCAAGCGTTAATTCTAAAACCTGACATCGTCGCAAATAGCAGGGGCCACGGTATCCCTTTCGGACTTTCCCGCAACCCCGGCAGGCATCGCTCTAGCGGACCCCATGGTAGCTGCCTTACTGCCCCATCTTAAAAATCCATCCTGTATAATGTGTACGTGTTAATTCTTCAAAAAAATATTGTATATTAACTTAACATAATTATGTTAACGATATGGTAGGTCATAGTGATCTCAGTCTTGTTTACAGCCAATTAAGTACCGTTTTACATGCTCTAAGAATCACTAAGAATCCATAAAGACCGAAACTAGCATTGCTATACCGTACACAGCAACCGTATCAAACCTTCAAAATACCTTCTCGTGTTCGCACCGCCCATTACCCATTACCACCACCCAGCTCATGCCGTATTGAAAAGATAAGCTGGTGATCGAAAAGTTGTGTGGAAATCGGTTGTCATGGTATGGGCATGTGTTGCGAAAGAATGAGGAAAATGTCGTGAGGAAAATTTTGAGTATGAATGTCGATGGCTATAAGAATAGGGGAAGACCAAAGAAACGATAGATGGACTGTGTGAAAGATGATATGACTAGAAAGGGGGTGACTACCGAGATGATGACAAAATAGAGAAGTATGGATGAAAAGGACATGTTGCGCCGACCACAAATAAATTGGGATAAGGACAGGAGAATGAAGTAAGGTTGGTAGAAGGCCTGCCCAAGATGGCCGAAGATTGCACTAGATCTTGTATCTTCTGAAGTGTTTCCTAGTCTCTGACAGATTACTGGGACGTTAAAACCATAGACAGACAGGTTTTACAGTTATTAGGTTCGGCCGTTAGAAAATATCAATCGGTATTATCTTAGTTTGATTATAAATTATTCCATAACACACTATTTTCATCTTACCCCATTCTCCAACCTTTAACACAGATCAATAACCACTATCAGTCAAACTGCCGGTCGTTGGACATCAGTATCACGTCTTCGCGACTCCAAGACCTGTTAGACGGGATGCCTCTCACGCGGAAACAGGTACTGAATAGTTTCCTCGCAACCTTGAGCGAGAGGAACCGAGGACGGACGAACAACATGACCCCTCCTTCTTCAGGTTTAAATGGGGTTTTAAGAACAGATGTGGTACAAAGACTTAATTAAGACATCATTTCTTTGGGATTTTGATCTGGAAGAATGTATTGAGAGAATTATTTTAGCATAATGGGTAGTCTTTCTTTTAGATTTGTCTTTAGTATTTAATTCTACTCCATTTGTAGATAAATTCAGGGAAATTCATTAGGAAGTAAATTGACTAACAATTTAAATTCTTCGTTTATTTAAATCACACTGTCATTCTTCGACAGTTGAAATGAATGGTAGTACTTACAACACGGAAAATTTACGTAGGATATCAATTTCCTAAACAATTAAGTATGTCCTTGTGTGTACAAGCACTAAAACTGAAAAAAATGCGCGAAGTAATTCATGGTTACCTAGTTCTACCAAATGCTGAGCAGAAACAGTTGTATTTCCCGTCCCTCATGCTTCCTTTTGTTCTTTATTATATGCTCGAACCATTTTATAATCGACAGCGGAACAATCGATTTTCTAACCAATTTCCCCACTAACTAGATTCCCAAAAACGAATCCCTATTACGCTATGGGGCTGTATCCCAAGTTGCAATCCAGACAAATAGAGATGGAGGTTGATTGATTGAAAACCTACAGGGTCCTCGAAAAGGAATCAACGACAAGTTAAAATTATACATACGTGGGCCCGAAGGGTTCGGTAGAGGTGTACCTACCACACCCACATTTCGCCAGTTATGTTTAAGTCCCATGTAATACGGGGCGAGCCTAAAAACAAAATAACACTTTGCCCGAACTCGACAATGGGGAATCGCACCCAGAACTTCGTGCTCCTTCGGACTACTACAAGGCAGTCTCAGTTACGATCTTCGATTAGTAGTTAACAGTTTCCCTACAACCTTGAATTGGGAAGACGACGTGTGTAACCAATGATTACGCAGTTCCTTCTTAAATTAATGGGTTTTTAATTACAGGACATTGTGAAGATATAACGCTTGGAAACAGTGGAAAGTCTTCCTCATACTGTTTTGCTTTTGTGCAAGAATTTGGCATTGACATCATGTTGGCGAATATCGACTTGACACTGCGATGTTAATCGATGATAACTTGTTTCAACATTATTGCTACGAAACAGTCGAATGAAAATACAAGCAGTGTTCTTAAACATGTTTATTGCAGTTCATCCAAGTGTTGATGAGAGATGCTGTTGAGAAAGGTGCTGGTTGAGCGAGCTAGTTTAGTATTTTTAAGTGCTCAACCCTTAGCAGAATATCAGCTCTCTAATAATATAAATGTGAAAATGAGTTTGTATGTTTGTTACGCTTTCACGCTAAAACGGCTGAACAGATAAAGATGAAATTTGGCACATGGGTAGACCATGACCTAGGTTAGGATCATAGATATATGAAAGAAGGTTAGGATATAGTATAATTTTTATTTAGATATTCTCACGGGATCGAGAATTATGCGGGTGAAACCGCGGGACGCAGCAAGTATTTAATCATTATTTTAAAGAGGTAAAAGAGTGTCTTTGTGAGTGTGTGTGTGTGTCTTCAGAACTACAGATCTAATTACGAAAATTCTTTCACTAATAAGAAGCTACAGTAGGTATTGCGGAGTGTCATAAAGTCATATCATATGTTAAAACAAGTATGTAATTTTACGTGGACTAAGTCGCAGGCAGTGGAAAGAAAGATAAATATCAAGAAAACCATGTATCGCACACCATTTTAAAAGCAAAACCGCAAGACTAGGTTGAAGACCTAGATCTATTTATACACCAAGATGGCGATCGTGGCCGATTAATCGTGAAATCAACACTTCCTTTCACAATCCCTTTGTAGATAATACAAGACTAGCTTCTTCGTCCGCGTGAAATCTTGCATAACATAATATACTATATAATATATCCTAGGAATCTAAGGGCCCATTTCACAATGTCCGAATAGCCACTACTTACTGAATAAATTAAAAATGGAACAGAATTTGTATGAAATTAACTGCCAAGTAAGGTAATGGGAACTTAATCGTAGGTGGTGAGTTGGTGACAAAGACCCTTAGACACTCAGGAATAATGAAGCTTCGATTTTCGAAAAAAGAATTTTCGGAATCAGAGTAAGTAGTACTTAGTTCCGAAGATTACCCCTTGCCTACAGACCAAATAAAAAACCAAGACGGAGCGCTGCGAACAACACAGTGAACCATGCCAAAACTACTACACTACTACTACTTTCAAAAGTGTAAAAGTTCGACCACCTTGTTATCTAAGTTTGGTGACGAAATTAATAATTATTTAAATAAAAAGCAATTTGTAGTAGCAGTATTTTTTGATTTTAAAAGAGCATTTGATACTTTAGAAACAAATACATTAATTAATGCAATGGAGGAGTGCGGGGTGGGGGAACCACTTAACAAATGGTTTAGAGACTATCTCACAAAAAGATATTACCGTGTAAAGGTGGGCGAGTCGTACAGTGACGCGAGGGAGGAGAGGTGGGGGGTGCCGCAGGGCGCGGGATGCGGGCCTGTATGCTACCTAATGCACGTCAACAGCTTGTGCGGCGTTTTACGCAGCTGCTCAGCGTACATGTTCGCGGATGACCTGTGCGTGCTGCGCGCCGGCACCGACCTCGCTGAAACTTGTCGACTCGTGCAGCACGACGTAGACCGAGTTGTTGAATGGTCACACGACAACGGGATAATCCTAAACGCAGATAAAACTAAGCTAGTTATGATACGCTCGCCATATTTACCACCACCTGGTGATCCACTCCCGATTTACACACATGAGTTTACGTGCATTCATAAAAACTATGTAAACTGTAATTGCAAACCAATTGTACGCGATAAATGTGTAACATATCTCGGAGTAAAAGTTGACGAGAACTTTTCGTGGTCATACCACATTGAGTTCTTGGGTACTAAACTAAGAATATTGCTTGGTAAATTCTACCATCTAAGCTTTAAAGTACCAAGAAATACCCTTAAGTGCCTTTATCTACAATTAGTTGACCCAGTACTAAGTTACGCCCTCGACTGCTATGGTCTCACATTCAAAAGTAATTTAGATAAATTAGAAGCACAACAAATTAGATTTTTAAAACTATTAGTAAGTAAGAAAACTAAAAATAAATGTAAAGATGATTACAATAAGTTATTTAAAATTTGCAAAATTCTTCCAATCAGCTTAAAACATAAATACCTACTTCTGGTTAACAGCCATGGCAGCTGGGGGCGTCACTCGTTAGTTAGCCATAACCACGCAACTAGGATGGTATCAGCAGGTAAATTTGATGTACCTAGAATAAGGAATTATTTTGGCGACCGAACGCTCGATAAAAGAGTACCATACCTTCTCAACCAATTGCCTTCTGATATAAGAAGTCAGGAAATAAAGGGTAAATTTGCCAGATTGCTTAAGCAGTTCTTTCTCAGGAGTTTGTAAGCATTGTTCTTAGGAAACTGGTTACAGATTGTTGAGGGAGAACAAATAGAATAGATATTTTAATTTATAAGTGTATTAAGTGGGAATTAAGTGTTCGCACGATTAAACCTTTTTTTTTATTATTGTGTGTTCTGTTCCCGCAGACAAACCGTGAAAACGGTTTTGTGGGGCATAGTTTTAAGCTAAGAGTCATTTTAAACCTTGTTATTGATAAATAAATAAATAAAATAAATATACACCGCCGCTCTGTGCATACACGCTCACACGCACACATTTACAACCTTTTACAATGACACTACAATCAAACTACACCACATAAAGTGCACACATGTTTACAAAACCGGCTTCACTTCAATGTTGACAGCGCTCAGTCTTGGATTTTTATTCAGTTTGAGCGCACTGCATACAAACTCAAAATGTTTACCTCTTCATAATATTAGTATAGATTTGAAGATTATATTGCTTAATTTGTGCATGAACTTGCACAAGTGCATAAAATATTACACACGCATCGGGCGTCTAGACAAAATTGACGTTGACAAACCGCCACTGAGTAGAAAGCTCAGTGTCAAACATTCCAGTACAGTGTATTTTTTCTTACATGTCTTATTTTGTAAATAAACCCGGTATAAAAATCACGAGATTTCACAGCACGCCTTAGTTAGAAATCCCACACTTTAAATTGAATGAGAGAGAAGAATGAATAACATAAAAACTGCTTCAAAGTTGTGATATGAATAATAATAAAAAATCCACCAATAAATTTTCTCATCATTGTAATCCAAGTTGTAGATACGCCATATTAATTTACCCAATAAAATAAGTACACTTTACGAGTAATTGCGACATCGATCATAAATTCATAATGAACGTGTTGAAATAGAGAACAAGTGCAAATAACATGAAATGTACGTACTGGATTTGACAGATTTTTAACACTACAACCAGCGCCAACATCATCTTTATTCATTCCTTTTAATTGTCTCTGATCTCTATGTTATCATCAAAGACCACAGAGCCACAGTCTACACGGATGCGTGAACATTTCGCGGTAGTAAGTGGAGTCATTCAAGTACCGGGCCGTGGGCGGACTGGTGCAGCCAGTCCTACAGGGCGTCGGACAGCAACAGGCAACGCAGTAAGGTAACTTGTTTTATGGTTTTGTACGTCGTCGGGGTTATTGCGACAAACGAGATACACATGTTTGGATGAAGATATTATGTCTGATGCAATTTTAACAGCATTTAGTAGGAATCTTCATATGTATTTTAGTAGCAGTAGAGTTTTTTATGGAGGTGAATTTCGATGTTCCAATTTGAAGAATATGATTGCTAGTACAGTGGCGGATTCAGGATTGTCGTTTGGGAGGGCTTGACTCCGATGAGGGTAGATTTTAGCAAAGTAAACACTAAAAAAGCACACAACATTTTACAAGCCTCCTCAGATTATTTTTCGCAAATTCCTCAATGACTTCGTTAGGTTGTAGACTACCAGATATCTCGGTGAATATACATGGTGGCTAAACCGGGCAGCAGCGTGGCGCACGAATTCAAAATTCGTCACGTAAACAAAACATCTTACTTACTTATAGAAAAAAAACACCCAATGAAGTAAAAAGGCAGATAGGCATTAGCATGCAAATGCAAGTGATGAAATCCATGCAAAATCAGCACACCAAATGTATGCAGAAGCTGGAGCCAACACTTTCAAGTTCGTTTGAGCGACTATCTTACCTTCCAAGCTGGTCAACAGGTTGGTTTGCATTGCACCCCAAGCACGTAAATGCATCCACGTAAGAGAACGGCTTTGTAAAGTTTAGCAAGCTAACAGGTAGTATATCAATCTGGAAAAGAGCTGTGTTCTTTTTACTTGACAAGTGAAACGCCTCTTTAATGTTAATGAGACCCAAAGCACACTGTTTATCCTTGGAATCACACACTATTTCCATATACAGGGTGGCAGGGACATCGACGCGAAGCCGGTTACCATGGATTCAGTACATGATTCTGAACCCCACTGCGTTGAAAATTTTCGTCGGTTATTAAAAAAAAAATCTGCTGTTCCATACATTTTGACCGCGTAGGTATTGCACTTTTCTATGAAACAGCAGATTTTTTTTTTAATAACCGACGAAAATTTTCAACGCAGTGGGGTTCAGAATCATGTACTGAATCCATGGTAACCGGCTTCGCGTCGATGTCCCTGCCACCCCGTATTTAGGTACATATTGGATTTTTTACTTTATAGTCCGAAACCTTAAAAAAGACTAGTCTCGTGATCGATTTTACAGTAATTTTCCATTTATCGATTGATTTAAAATTTTAAATCCACGTTTAGTTTTAATGGTAATCCAATATCAAAAAGCTGGATGTTGATGGTGAGTGTTTTAGTGTTTTACTTTTAAATTAACATCTTTTGGATCAGTGAGACTTCTGTTCTTCATCTGTCGTACGTAGTCTATGATACATTTTTCATCGGAACCTACAGCCCCGTTATACCTACTTGTGTCAAAGCATTTCTACGGCGCGATTGTGTTGTTCTCAATTTAAATCGGTACCAGTTCACTATAAATCGCGAATGGAATCAACACGGATTAATGTTGCCAGCACGTTTTCTTATGCACCGACTTGGCGCCATTATTTATAGAAAAAGGTTGGAAAAAGAGGTTGTGTAGCAAAAGAGGAACGAGGTGCTGTGTAAAGAGGTTTGTGTTTTATGGAATAGTCTGCTATAAACTGTGATTGTGATCGGTTAGGACCTACTTTTATTTAGCAGTTAACCTGTGATTGTTTATATCACGTTTATAACTGAATCTAAGTATCATGTTTATGGGCAGTAGCTTTCAAAAGCACATAACTTTTGTTATTGTACTTCAAAACATAATTGAAAATGAAACGTCATGTAAAGTTGGAATCATAAATATTGAATCGAAGCAACTTAGAACTACATTGCCCACCAGACCTTCAAATGCAGGAGTATGACCATGTAAGCTTTACGCCAGCATTATGCTTCTTTATGGTCAAATAGGTCCCAGGTAAGATAGAGCGATGATCTTCGAAAGGTGGATGGTAGCAGCAGTTAAAAGTAATAGACAAATGAGTTACTAAATGGCATTCAATTTGAGAAGCCTATCCGCAGCAGCACTAGACTGCCAACTGATTATGGTGACTATAAAAACGAAAATGAAAATGTCCAGTTTATAAAACTACCAAAATAAACGGCCAAGTGTGAGTCGAACTTGCAGACGAAGGGTTCCGTAACATATTATTAAAATCGAGCTAAAAATGCCAAAAACACGTTTTTTGTATGGAGACCACCTTTAATTATTAACTTTATTTTATTTATATTATTTGTTGTTACAGCGGCAATAGCAATACACAATCTGTGAAAATATCAACTGTCTGCCTATTACGGTTCATGAATACAGCCCGCTGATAATGATGGACGAGCTCGTGGGTAAGTAATAACAGCCGCACGGGTCGAGCCATCAGGTTAAGCTATGCTTGCCGGGGTCGGTCCGTGGATAGGTCACGAGCGTTACATACCGAGACTCCTCCGTGCCTCGGAAAGCACGTTAATCCCGGCTGTCATTCGAGGATCTTTGACAGTCGTTACCGGTCGTCAGAAGCCTGAATGTCTGAAAACCAGTCTTACCAACGGGCATCGTATTACCCAGTTACTGGGTTGTGGAGGTCAGATAGGCAGTCGCTGCATATAAAATACAGATACTCAGGAGCATCGGGTTAGACTGGAAGCCGACTCCAAGTCTCCAACATAGTTGGGAAAAGGCTAGGCATATTGATTTGATACAGCCCGCTGACAGACAGACGGACAGACGGACAGCGGATACTTAGTAATAGAGTTCCGTTTGGCAACATTCGGGTAGCGAACCCTAAAAACTATCATTAAGTTTTTGCCCAGCAGTGGACATCCGTTCTTATTACATAAGCAACATTCACGCCGCACAGCATCGTGCGTGGGCTGATCCAGAAACCGAAACCCGTTCCAAGACATTGGTACGCTTTAATCAGAATCTTGTCGCCGTCGTCGTTAACTCTGATCAATTAGGTCATTGAGCTGATAGTGTTAATAAGGAGCATGTATTCTGATTTTATAACGATGAGCATTTGTGTCGTGATGCTCGTGAGCAAGTTAAGATGAGCATACAATGATGCGGAAGCTTGTTAAACAAGGCTTGGGTTTTGTATGGTCCTTGGATAAACTAATACGGTACTTAATTATAATTTGTTGTGCTTTTGGTCATTTAACTTTTGTTTCATAATCGCTTTCTCCTCCAAACCTTTGTCACTTTTCTTTACGTCGATTGAGGATTTTAACAGAAAAGAATTACATACACTGCTGTCGGTTGGAATCGATAGTTCATCAATGAAAGTCCGACTAAGCTCGGCATTTCAATTGGACCCTGATATGGACTAGATTCTGGTTCAGTT
The DNA here is from genome assembly GCA_948150665.1 of Conistra vaccinii. NCBI lineage: Eukaryota > Metazoa > Arthropoda > Insecta > Lepidoptera > Noctuidae > Conistra > Conistra vaccinii. The sequence goes on along the minus strand of OX411341.1, from coordinate 13,078,891 downwards.
TCAACTCGATTTTTCTAACTGTGCGCTTGGTGTCAAAGTCATAGGGTCTTAGTATTGTATTCACCCGCTCAGTAACCTTCTCAAGGCCCTGAAGCCTCTTAATACGGTCTACACGACTCGTGTCGTCTTCACTGTTCCATCATATTATTCGTGAAGTGTTTATTTTAATTATTTAAACCACATCATCATAATCATCTGCGCAGCCTTTTCCAAACTATGTTGGGGTTGGCTTCCAGTCTAACCGGATGCAGCTGAATACCAGTATTTTACATGGAGCGACTGCCTATCTGACCTCCACAACCCAATTACCGGGTAACACGATACCCCTTGGTAAGCCTGGTTGTCAGACTTTTGGGCTTCTCACTACCTGAACGACTGCAGTAACGACTGTCAAAGCTCTACAAATGACAGCCGGGACCAACAGCTTAACGTGCTTTCAGAGGCACGGAGGAGTCTCGGTATGTAAAGATGGTCACCCATATACGGACCAACCGCGGCAAGCGTAGCTTAACCCAATCGATCGATCCACGCGGCTGTTATTACTTAATCACATAAACTGTAATATTTTAACGTACAGTTATAAAAATCGGGTTATAATAGAGTAAGTATTCTATTCTATTCACTCTCTTCCAATACATTCTGATCAGCAAAGATTGATAGCGACAAGCTCAGCTGTCCTCCAATGAGGCATCACTCACGATTCTTGGAGCCAGTCTGACCAGCCTCAAAATTTCACCGGCGACATTTAAGCGAAGGTAAAAGTTAATAAAAAGTTAGCAAACTTGTTTGTCGATAAACGGCATTGATACAACCAGTACATGATCATATTCGGAGTATTTTTTATGTTGTTGTGAACGTAACATAGCAGTCTGTAATGTTCCCACTGCTGGGACACAGGCCTCCTCTTTGTGAGAGGGAGTGGGTCGTTATCCACAACGCGGGCCCTTGAGGGTCTTTTCATTTTGGTTATGGACTCTAGTCTTTCGTATTGTGTTGGTCGCCTCCCACAAGGTGGACCGATGCCCTTGTGAAGGCCGCAGGAATCCGCTGGATGCGGGAAGCAAAGCACCAGTTAAAGTGGCGGCCTATGTCCAGCAGTGGACGTCTTTCGGCTGAAATGATGATGATGATGATATTGGTCATATCATAATGCCTATTTGAAACGTGGGATAATAATGTTGTTACTTGAAAAGTTTTAATTATGTCAATATGCCTATGTTGGGGTCGGCTTCCAGTCTACCGGGATGCAGTTGAATACCAGTATTTTCACAACCCAGTTACTGGGTATCACGATCACGATACCTCATGGTATGATTGGTTGTCATAGATTATTGGATTTCTGAAAAGATCTACAAATGACAGCCGGGACCATAGATATATCTACAAATGACAGCTGGGACCATAGATATAAGAAATATTTCTATGGCCAGGACCAACGGCTGAACGTGCTTTCCGAAGCATGGAGGGGTGATATGTGATGGAAGGTCATCGATCCACGAACCGACCGCGTTAAGAGTATAGTATTGTAAAGGCATGAGTAACAGGGTGTAAAGTTCACTCATCCTCCATAGAAAAGGGAGGTTCCTACGACCAGACGCGTGTCGTGTCTGGCGGGCAACTGCCCGGAGATTGATGTCGGGACGTTGTATAATACGAGTCCCACAGTAAACTCTGCTTGCGCGATGCAGAATTTGCGTGACGTCAATGTGATGCGTAGTTCGCATGTGGCGATGTAGATGCCGCTACAGTATATACCAAGAATGTATTTTTATTTGATTAAAGTTGTTACTTGAATATCTTACAGTATAAATAAACCAGTAAAGAGAGATTTAAAAAGAGTTTCTTGGTCTTTAATATAGTATGTACAGGGTAGCAGGGACATCGACCCGAAACTGATACTATGGATTCAGTACATAATCATCTACTTACTGAATCCATTGTATCAGCTATCGCGTGATCGGGATGCCACCCTGTAGATCAAGAATGAAGAAACTATTTTTATGTCTTTAATAATATTATCTAAAAATAATAGTAAAAACTGCAATATTTTTTTATAGAATTGCAATCCTGCTTATCAGTTTCGATATCAATTACCTTTATCAAATTGTTGCTAGGTACATTCTTATTTACTTAGTTAACGTTACTCATCCTTGTCTGACCGCTATAGGCTATCTGTTAACATCGTTATCAGCTACTGGTAATTACCTGTGAACAAGAAAAACAACAGTTAGTGCGTTTGTTTTTGATACAGTCATGTTTTGCTGAAGTAGGTTATTCAGAAGCTGAAACACTTCAAATTCAAATACGATGTGTTTCCGCATCGCAATACGTACCTACCTATTACAGAATGACAGCACCTTATTACTTACAGAGTGGTTCATCGCCCATAATTTTGACAGGACATGAGTAATGTCAAAATTATGACATATTTTTAACGCATGATTGCTCTGTGACAACGTTCCCGTTGATTGATTGTAAGGTAGTTACTCAGTTCAACTGTGGTTTCAGTAATAAAAGTAAAAATTTGCTATGGTATAAAGTGCATGCAGAGTTATTAGTGTACCTACGATATTATGTATGGATTTTCAGCTGAAAAAGAAAAAGAAGCTTCGCATTTAGTCTTATTTTCGGCCGAAAACGAAAATGATTTAGACATGAAAAAATATTAAAATTTCCGCTGTACACTGAACACTTGTTTGTTTTTTTTACACCTTGGGAGAGAAAGAGCATAAAGTTAAAGGCTTTAAACAAAAAAGTTAGCCGAACGTCACCTGAAGGCCAATTCTAGTACATAGAAAATGTTCACATTCATGTCGTAATTTGTCAAACTTGTCAAAAATGTTGGTGCTCGTTTATTAAAGGATTGTATTTTTGAGAGATTGCGAACGAGATGCAAATGCGAACGTTCTTAAAAATTACGGGAATTGCCCGTCTGATACTGATATTGCCGAGTTTTACGAAGTAGGTAGGCCGAACGACGACGACGTGCGACATTTCACGAACTTCTTATTTCCGACTTGGCCGAAGCTTCGGCTGGTTTATGGCCGAAAATGAAAAGATGGCGGAATCATGACATTTTGGCTGAAAAGGCCGAAAACGTAAACGAATCTTCGGTCGGTCACCAAGTTTTACGCTTCTTAGCTTCTTTGCGTTCGGTGCTTGTCGTGGCAACAAGTCAATCGTCATCCTGAGGATGCCACGTTGGGAGGTGAAACACGTGTCGATTTCTTACAGGGTTCTTTAGTTAAGCGGAATAGGTTACTAAATGAATGTCGTCTATTGTTTTTTTAGTTATACAGCTTGTTTTTAAATAAGTAGTCACACCACGTTTGTCTTACGTCTTACTGATTCGTGTTCATTTACTAGCCTGAGTGTAATAAAGTTGGTTTCAAAATACTTGCAATAAGTAAAGCCTAATCAATCACGCACCTTATCACTCTGCTGCCTTCTAATCTAGCGTGACAGTGCTACTGCTGACACCAATTTATATTTGATCAACTTCGCATTCTATGACGTCATGTTTTAAAAACGCCAAAGGACTAACAATGCCTTGTTTAATTGTACGAGTAGAGTATAACTAGTTTCCGCCCTTCGCCCGCGTGGAGGTCAGATTTTATGCCACGGGAACGTACAACCGGGATCAAAAGTTTAGTATATGTTAATCCAGGTTAAAAATTATCTGTGTGCCAAATTTCATCCAAATCTGTTCAGCCGTTTATGCGTGATTGAGTAACAACTTTCTAAACATACAAACTTTTACATTTATAATAAAATTATAAATAATTATAAATTATTATTATATTATATAATTAGAACTAACTACGCCCAGTGTAGATTAAACAATAATCGCAACAACAGAACAGATTGGTGATAGATATGGTCTGTTCCAAACTTATCAGATGAACGTGTAAACAAACCCTATTCAAGTTAAATTCTTCCGCAATCGCTCACTAAATGGAATGAGTAACACATATTTAGAAGGTTCTAAGTTTATATCTCACCGCTTTTTCCAACAATAATGGTCTAAATAACAATACGTATTAAATTGTAATTAAAAACTTATTGACAAAAGTTGAAGTTATAAAATCAAAAACAAATGAAAAACATCTCTATGCTTCGTACGGTTTTTTCCACTTGACAAAACATCAAATGAATAATACATGATGTATTATTCACATAAACCTTCCGGAACAGATTCTCTAAATTATGGTGAAAACCTTATCGCGTAGCGTAGTTTAGTTAAAGATATAGTTAGAGAAGTTTAGTTAAAGATAATATATAGCGTAGTTTAGTTAAAGCTTTAAATAAAGAAGCACTTGTAATCTACCACAAACAATCAAGTTATAAACAGTAGCACTTCACAGAGACAATTTAATTCTCTCAACCCTTTCAGTGCTCAGTGATTGTGTTCCGATCGTTGTGGCCATATTGTAGACCTCTGTCCTTGACACAAAACATGCCAGCTTGAGCCTTACATAACGATCAGTGCATAAAAAAAGCCAATTTATTGTTTATAAATAAAAGCAGCCAAGAGCGAGTCGGACTCGCTCACGAATGCTCCCGTATCACCGTAGAATATTATTAATTAAAACACAATTGTTGCAAACACTTACATAACATGAATGTTACAATTTATATTAAATACTTTAAAAAAAAATACTTCTACTACAAGTACACTTCTGCCTAAAACTTCGGGGGAGTTATTTGTGTTTAAAAATTATACGTATCTTGTACATTTTACTCCCTGTTGAAGATTGGAATATATATTATGTAGTCAATGATACTGCTGTATTTAACGGACCAAAGGTTATGATTATGACATAAAGGAGCGAAGGAGCACGCGAGGACCGCTAATCGAGTACTGTTTGCTCAATTAATATTAATTAATGAAGTTGCGTGAAAATGCTTAATCGTCAGTAGTGTATGGTTTCAACTTACACCCCTTTAATTTTTAACCGTATTGCACGACTCTTATATAATGCGAAGCATTAGAGTGTGCTCTACGATCGAAAAATATTTTTTGCCCCATTTCTGCAACTGTTTTTATTGTTACACTCCTGCTAGTACACAGAACCTACTTAATTTATATACCATTGTATAGATGATTAAATAGAGATTAATACTGTACAATTGATTTAATGCAGCAGAAATGAAAAAAACATCAAAATAGTTGAAAAAAAATTCCTGTCCGTCAATTTATGAAACTTGAAAACATTGTAGCTTGCGATAAAATCAATTAATTGAGTCAATTTTTTTTTAATACATTGGTTTCGGCCATAGAAGGAACCCTATTGAAAATGGCTCTAAGTAGTTTAATTATAATTAATAAAATACTAACTAAAATATAATATCTTTATCTAAATATTTCCAACCTTGACTTAACGTGTTGCCTAGCAACCCACAACGTAAATATCTAAATAAATAATCTTTGACATTACGTAAGGATTGCGAGGTTAGAAATTTACCCATATTGATGGGTAAAACAGCAGTCAAAACATACTTCATGAAAAGTGATAAATTGTTAATTTTTGTTAGAAACTATGTTTTGAATTTCTTGTTCGTTTATGAATGTGTGTTATGAGGCGTGCACTTTTGGAATTTCCAAACTATTTAATTTTTATTATTGGAACGAAGTTCCCTTTCGCGCGTTGCGAAAGGGGGCTAGACGGAAAAAATTAAGACCAAAAGTTGTAACAACACTTTTTGTTTTATAATTCAGAGCCATCTAGTATAGAAAGATTTTTAACCTTGTTAAAAATTATACTAGATGGCTCTGTATTAATATAATGCAGATAAAAGAACTTCGTTCCCACCGGGTGTCCCACGAGACCTCCCGACTTTTTGTTGTTAAAGCGGTCATAGTAGTACACACTCTTCGGGAGGACACGGTGGAGCATACGGTGGAGGTCTGCCCGGCTTGGGTGGACCACCGCCGTGTCCTCGTGGAGGCGATCGGCGGCGATAACCTCTCGCGTCCGGCCCTGGTTCAGGCCATGGTGCGGAGTGAGAGAGCATGGCAAGCCGTCACCTCCTTCTGCGAAGCAGTAATGCTCGCGAAGGAGGAGGCGGAGCGCGCGAGGGAGTGGCAAAGGCCGCGCCCTACCAGCCCTAGCCGCGCGCCGCCGCCGTAGCAGACGGGCGTCGGGAATTGATAGCCGATTTCCGGCCACCGTAGGCGCGGGCCTGCGGACGGAGAGCAACGGGTAGCTCGCCGTCCGATAAGGACCAGCCCCGGGTCGACGGCGCGTAGTGTTCCACGCGCGCCTCAAAGAGATGTCAGCAAAACTGACGGGGTCCATTAGGGCCGATGCCTGCCGGGGTTGCGGGTAGTTCCAAGGGGAAACCGTGGCCCCTGGCAAGGCAAGGGAAGGAACACGGGTGGGTTTTAGTCAGTAAGAGTCTGACGCGCCCTTCCGCTCCGCCCAGAGCGGGAGAAGTCATTGGATGATTTCCCACCCAAAAAAAATAAAAATAAAGTAGTACACACTCTGTGAACATTTCAAGTGTCTATCTATTACGGTTCAAAAGGTACAGCCCTGTGGCAGACGGACGAACAGTTATGCGTAGCGTACGGGACCCTAAATAGGGTTTCGACTTGAATGTTAAGTGGAGCAACGTTAAGTAGTTCTTATCTGAACCGGAATTTCTGTCCTTGATGTTTCAATTATAAAGCTTAGCTTATTTATATTTTTATAGTTAAACTAGCGGCCCGCTCCTGCTTCGCACGGCTTCGGACAAAACATCGAGATTTCTTAGGTAAACGTAACTTTAATATTAACGTATTATACATTATATTCCGGAATAAATTCTCTAAATGATGTTGACACATTTAGTAACAATAATGGAAGGATGCACTTAATTCTGTTAACATTGGTTAACATTGATGAGTCTTCGGCAAAAAAAATATACTTCTTAGCACCTCTTGATTCTTGCATTTTCAAGCTTGTTCTTTTCGTGTTGTCTTTGTCAACAGCATGAAAGTAGGCTTTGATAGCAACAGAGCAATTTGTTGGCAACCAAAGACCAATCCCAGCTAAAGCACTAGGAAGTGGTGAAGGGCGGGCGTTTTGGGGGACGATCTTATGTAATTTTGACGTTCGAAAAGTGCTGTTCTCAGCCTAGTTTGAATTTGAATTTTGAATTTAAATCAACGCCAGGGTTGCCACGCAACCTCATCATCTTCCCCATGGTGCAAGGATGTGGATTTTCTGACATAACAAGGAAGCTGTCCATAGCTAAACTAAGCAAAAGTTTCTCATGTTCATTACAAAGTTTGGATAGGAAAACATCGTGAGGAAACTGGCATGTCCTAGAACCAAAAATCGAAGATAAGTGACAACCTCCAACACACACTGGGCCCGCGTAGTGGATTCCCGGCCCACTCCCTCTCACAGAGAGGAGGCCTGTGTCGCAGCAGTGAGAGAGAACGTCATAGTGATGAGTCGACGTGATGCTATTTCATAGTGTCCCTTGCATATGGACAATGTCATCGTGCCTATATGTTTACTAACACGGTATGTTTTGGTGTAGCAACTGTTATGCATATCTGTTGTCACGTGTTTGTTATATTGTAGATTCAACACGCGCGTGACTATATCTATTTTATTATCAGCTTGTGTACGAATCTTCTTAGTTGGAAGATGGGGAGTTCGTTGCGTAATTTCTGTTTCCTAGCTAAAGTACTACGAAGTGGTGAAGGGCTTTTTTTTGAAGGACTGTCTTAGGTAATTTTTTAAAAAGTAACTACTTAAGTAAGTATTTGGAAACTTAACAAATGCCTTTCTGACATCTAAAACGGTTAGGTACACATTAAGTTCAGTGTTATAATTGTAATTCATTATTAATATTCTAGTTCATTGGTTAATTCATTATATTGCCAAATTAATCAAAACAGGTAAATATTTGACAGCTATTTGCGACGGTGTCAACATTTAGAATGAACGCTCTTCACAAAAATATTGTCAGGTTCTCAAAATCTTATGAATGGTATCTGGAACTGGAAGCCTAGTAATATATCAGCTTGGATAGGTAGTAATTTCTTACTGTAATTAGTCAAAAAAAATGATTGCTAACCAATCTTCAGGTACGATGCATCTGAAAGAGCACACATAAATCTCATCTGCCATAGACAATAGACAGAATATTTGTCTTGTGAACTAATTTTAGGCGACACAATAACTTCGAGTTACAAACGACCAATGAACGAACAGTGAACTGATTCGCGGCGAGGAATTCTGTTTTCAAACATTTTTTTAAATTTGGAAATTCTTTTTTTAGAAGCTAGGAAAAGAGAATTTTGGAATTTTGAGATTCCAGTTTGTTTTTTGAATGGCAACTAAGAACTCTCTTATTGAGGGAACTTAATTTACCAATTTATAAAAATATTCTTGATTACATACTAAAGCTCACTATCTAACTATACGGTATTGTATAACCTATAACCTCATTGACTATACGTAACATATTATTTTCGTAAACGATGACGACTATTTACGACTAATCTATTTCATTTTGACAGTTCAACAACATTCATTGCGTTATTCACGTTGTTCATTTTTTTTTTCGAACTAATGAAGCAATGGATAAACAATCTTTTTCAAAACGATTCAGATTCTGATTGATCGTGTATTACGTAATTAGGGTACAGCTTAGTAACCGTTTATTTGTCCTCTTGTAAGCTCTGAGTGGGCCGTGGAAGAATCTCAACATCTCAAGACATACAGGTGTAAAGGTTAAAAATACAACCGTGCTCAAAATCTGCAAAGGAAATGAGTCTAACCAGTTATTTCCTCTCTCACAATAAGCTAGATCATACTCTAAAAATACCGCCCAGCGTAAACTGTAATAGAATATTCTATAATCACGATAATACACATCTCGCGAATGTTAAGGAGGTCGTGAAAAGTCCGTTATTAAAGAAATAGCGGCCATTCTCATTCATAACACGGGCTTATGAAATAATCATTAAGTACACTTGAGGCGCACGAAATATGCCTACCGCTGTTTGCAAGGTTGAAAAGATTATGGAGGTAAAATTGTGATGCCTAGATTTCAGGAAGGATTAACAAGCAAATATTTGCAGATATGATATAGCATAACATAACGTCACGTCGTAATCCCCTAAGGGTTAAGCAGAGGTGTACCTATAGTACAGTACATTTCGCCAGTTACCACTTGACCAACGAGGCAGTCAATATTTGCGGACAATTAACAGTAATTGTACTATCTCACTATCTGACATTATAAATTATTATTAATATAGTATCTTACTCTAGTAGAGGCCTAAATACTATATTTGTAAAGAAAAAATAAAGTAGGCGAAACTACAATATTTTTATTTCAATACAAAATGGCGAGATGATCGCAATAGGGCCAGTAATGGCCAGTATTAACCCGTAGGGGAGTGCAAGTATTAATATTATAAGGAAATACACGTATATTTATATATATATAAATATTAAATATAATTATATATTAATAATAATAAATATATCGATATTTGAAAGCAGAAATAGTTTTTAAATCACGAATGCTAGGCGGAAGCGAGTTCCACAATCTTTAAGTGGCACCAAATGGTGCCAGCGGGACGATACCGGTCTCATAAAAGCTGAATTATTTGTATTTTATAATCTTAATTAAAAGTGTAAAAATATTTATTAGCAAAAAATATGCATTTACAGAATAAAAATGTTTTTGAAACATACCAACTATAATTTTTAATTTTTTCGCCATCTACTAGGCATATTTTTTATGGCAATACTATATTTGATATAAAAAATGTTGGCAATCCTACGTCAAACTGTTCGCCACCGCCTCTGTTTGAACACCGTAGTATTATATTATCAGCTGCTGTGTGTAACCGTATTAAAGGACGGTATTTGATTTCTGACTATAAACTCAGAAAACAAACACCATTCTTTCAAGGAATGAAAATTCTAAATTAGTGTCTAAGATTGGAATTAGAATTATGTTTTTTTTTTAAACATATGGAATTTTGTCACTTTCATTATAACATGAAAGACTGAAACTGTTTCAAAACTTATCTGTTTGGTACTATTAAATACGAAGAATCGCAGACAGAATTTAATTAATGTGATTAGTAGACAGCGTTACATTACACAAATTAATAATATCGATCGGTGGTCACTTGCCACATGTTCGATGAACAACGCCCACACTGTGTCTAATTAGACAGGTGGATTTAGTGTTATGAGAGGTGCGTTTCAACAAATATGTAGTTCCTAGGCCGTAATGTTGGCTCCGCTACGGAGCTACCTAATAGGTCCGATTTGTTAATTTAACAAGTAAAGCCAACATTATGGCTCAGGGAAACCATATGTTGAAACGCACTCTACCCTAGGTATGTTGTGGCACAGTATAATAAAGTAACAGTATTATGTCTCAGCAGTGACCTTGAAATAATCACCTATGGCAGCTCGGTAGAACCTTCCGCGTCCGTGCAAAACTGCGGCGCACTCGAGACTGTTGCGTACTGGTATACACTGAGATTTCGAAACGTTTTACCTGTTTTCTAGAAGACATAATACTGGTACTTATTTAGACTGTGGTACTACACTAGATATAATTTGTGGACACGTGTTTATTTTCAATTAGTTTTAGGGCCTATTGTTCACAGCCTTTAACCTGCCTTCAAGGCTGAAAGCTGAATACACAATTGATTGTTTGAAAATGTTCAATATAAGCTGAGAAGTCGACATTATCTATATCTATAAACGCAATCCGATTTAATTTAGCTATACATATAATATGTATTGCTTTGGCTATAATTTTTGCAAGTGCTGAACACTCCTGTTAGTGATAAGTTCACCCTTATCAAAAATTTCCAAAACGACTGACTGTAAGTATGAATAAGTTCTTGGAGCGCCATAATTAAATAAATATAACAACTGTTGTAGACGTTGTGGTTCCGGCACCGTCATTATCATCAAATTGCTATCCACTAACGATAACTGCAGCTTCACAAATTCTAAAATTGTTAATGAAATAATAAATAAATAAATACAGGTTTTCCTAAGAGATCGCTGCATAGGATTTCTACATTTATACCTGTAATTTTTATGGTGTAAGTACACAAAAAGAGTATTCTATTCTATCGCGATAAACACAATCCATTAAGAAGCCATTCCTTTCAGAAGCTGTATCAAGTTTATTTATCTATTTAACGACAACACTGTTAACTTAATTACAAATTAAACCGACGATTACCAACCCGTATCGAAACATTGATCACTCAATAAAAACGATTATCAATTTAAATCCTACTATAAATGTGAAAGTTTGTATGTTTAGATGTTTGTTACTCAATCACGATAATACGGCTGAACGGATTTGAATGTTGGCACCTTGACACACACATAGATTATAGCCTGGATATACACATAAGATACATTTTATCCCGGTAAATCAATCCACAGCATACGGGCGAAGCAGCGTGCAGCGGGCAAAAGCTTGAAGGCACTTTTGAACGTCAAAATTTACAAAATATAGTATTGATTCTACCGCCCCTTCCAAAAGGTAGTTTTCGTATGGAGAAGAATGGGCAAGAAACTCCACCGTTACTCTTTTAAAATGTTTTGCAATATTTTGTATATGTACATTATTTATATAATTATATGTGAAGACGATGCACCTAGAATAAAAGTAAAAAGAATTTAAAGTGGAGCAAACGACAGATAAATTAATTATGTGGTAGAACATGGTGTTCACATATTCACAAACATTGTAAAAATAGACGAATCTACAAAAAAAATACAATTAATAAGTCAGTGTGTGAGGAATTAATCACAGGATGTAAAATCAATGTCTTAACATAAAAAATAAATACAATTAAGTAAGCAACCGGTTTGATTTTCTTTGTAATACCAATAAGGTGTACAATTTAGTGTCCCACAGTGTACCGGGAAATAAGAATCGTGGAATATCAAGCATTGGAAGGTAAAGTATTGAATAATGTAATAATGTGAGCTTGCGTAGTGTGTGGCTAGAGTAACGTAGTCTATGCTCCCACGGTTACTGGACTACTGGAGCCCTGGGAAATGTTTGTGCGACAAATACGAGTATGTACCTACTGTTGATGACATAATCACAGTATAAATAAGTAACAATATTATATCTTGGCAGTGACCTTGAAATAATTACCTACGGCTGCTTGGTAGATTAATCTTCCGCGTCCGTGCGTAACTATCGCGAACTCGATGCTGTTGCATAAATGCGTACTACACACACTGAGACAACAGCCACCAGAAAACGGCTATGAAGATAATACTGTTACTTATTTATACTGTGACATAATTTGAGAGTTCGGCCGGCTAATCTATGGACAATGCTTCTCTATGCTGTAATACTGGACTACTGGAGTCCTGGAAAATGTTTGTGCGATAACTAGGTACTTATAATAGGCATTGTTGATGACGTAGTAGTCACTGGTCCAATTTGGGTGAACTTTAGAGAGATCTGCCGGCAAATCTACAGGCAATCTTCAAACACGTAAACGACTTTTCCAGAATTTATATCATCATTCTCTATTGTGTGTATATCGATATCCCATTAAACCTATGTTGGGGTTAGCACAAGTATTTTGTTCCTCCCTTCTCTATTAGTCGTCATGTTGGTCTTGGTAGTCACCCCTTTTTTTTTCTTTTTTCCCCTACTCACTCAAAGTCAAAGTCAAATAATTTACGAAGTGTATAGAGTGACGCGAGTTTCTTGTGGCACTCTAGTGTCACTGCCTCGGCCCGGCTAGGGTGCCGTGAGCGTTGCATTGTCACTGTCACTGTCACTTGTTATTTAGGTTAGGTTAGGTTAGAACTGTGACCATACAACGCACGAGCCGAGCGAGCGTAGCGAGCGGTGCCGCGGTAGCGGCCGGCGAAGTGCCAGGGTCCGTTTAGGCACAAGAGAATGTAATGTTTTGGGAATGTGGTGTTTTACAGCGATCTAACCTCGACAATCAAACAAAATACCAAGTGACGTGACTTAGTGACAGTGACAATGACAATCCAATGCTTGCGGCACTTTAGCCGGGCCGAGGCGGTGTTACTAGAGTGCCTGTAGTGGCACTTTATCCGATAGGGATAGAGTGCCAATGGTGGCACTCTATACACTGCCAATAATTTATTTCAATTAGGCACATAAAAGGCACTTTTGAGTGTCAAACTCTTATGGCCATCTTTCCATACTAACTCAAAACTTTCCTTACCATTTTTCTGAGTCCAATACAAAATGGATAAAACATACTAGTTAAAAACCTTCGAGCAAGTAACGTCAGGTCCTTGAAACAGAAATAAGGTCATTTTTGATATCCAAAAACCAGCCCTTATCCCTTTCCCAACTATGTTGGGGTCGGCTTCCAGTCTAACCGGATGCAGCTGAATATCAGTATTTTACATGGAGCGACTGCCTATCTGACCCCCACAACCCAGTAACTGAGTAGTGGGTAATACGATACCCCTTGGTAAGACTGCTCGACTAGTGTCAGACTTTTGGGCTTCTGACGACTCGTAACGACTGTCAAAGATTCATGAATGACAGCCGTGACCAACGTTCTTTCCGAGGCACGGAGGAGTCTCGGTACGTAAACATGGTCACCCATCCACTGACCAACCCCGGCAAGCGTAGCTTAACCTGAGGGATCGACCCGTGCAGATATTATTAATTAGCCACGAGCTCCTCTTCAATCCTCTCATTAATTTCTTATCCTCTCATTAATTTGCTTATGCCCTGAAGAATAAAAAATTGTTTGCCATTCGCCACCCAGTCATTTTCCATAATAGAATCTGTTTTTTTTTATTCTTGTTAGCATACTTTCAAACAAAGCTTTGAATACCCTCGAGAAAAACCTTCATCGCAGAGTCGTAGACCACAAAATCCGACACGATGATACTTCGTACAAATAATGATATTCTGATACAAATTACAGCCCTCGCCCTGAGATTTCAACAATACTGTTCCGGTCGAAAATTATAGCCCTCAGATTCATACAGCCAGCAAATCAGCTCAGAATGAAGATATTAAGCCACCATAATCACGTGAAGATGACAAGCCGACACAATCGAATTATCGTCAGTATCCGACCCTAGAGGGCGCGGCAGTCGATATGTCAGTGAACTTGAACTCCTACAATTAGGGTGGCGCTCTGTCGACAACGCGGCACAATGGGTTCCACATGGCGCCTCTAGCTGCGATCGATATGAACGACCGAGACATTGCAGTTTTACTTTCCGTATTGTCATTTTCATTTTCGCTTTAATATGTAACTTGAACGGTATGTTACACGTCCTTTGATCATTAAGTTTATACAACCTTTATCTTAAACATTACAGATTTGTCTAAGTAAAATAAAAATTGTGGTACAGGGTGACTTGTAATTTGACGTATTCCTTCCAGGACGTGAAAGTGACCCATTTGCATCAATTAAGCACCCCATAAAGCCTAGGCGAAAATACATGGGATTCGAGAAAATACAACATTTAAGAATTATTGATTTCCTAGAATTCGTCACTAAATATAATTTTCTCCAAACTCTCGAGTTGAATAGCCTTCATTACTATATTTGCCCACAGCCCATCGTCCTTTATTGATTAAATGCACTACTTTGGCAGTTGAGCTAATGTTATGAGGGTTTACGTCGTACGGCATTTCATACAAACTTTCAAGCCCTTATTTTTCGAAATGACTGAACCGATTATTAAACTTCATACGCATATGCAGGATACAAAGGTCTAAAAACTTTAGTGTTACAGCCAAATTAGACTGATTTCAAATTTTCCATAGAAACAGAGATTTCCAGTTATCTGTTTTTAAATAAGACATTTCGAAAATTTTCTTAACTAAGTTTTTAGACCTTTGTTCCTGCATATGCGTATGAAAATTCATTAAAATTGGTGCAGTCATTTCGAAAATAAGGGCTTGAAAGTTTGTATGAAATGCCGTACAACGTAAATCCTCTTATCGTAGTTTTGAAATGAGCTTTCTTGTTTTAGAAAGATTGTATAAGAGCAAGTTAGTCATCATAACATGTAATATTGTGTGTAGCGAATGCATAATATTATTTTTATTGTAACTCGTGCTAAACTATGTTTGTCCTTGGCGGGAAATGGAACAGGTGTTCTTTCACAAGGAGATTTACTACTACTAGCTAATAGTATGAGCCCGCTCAGGGGTTATTATAACTTATTATAGGGATGAAATTTTGTATGCAAGATCGTCATTTTGGCCGATGAGAAACCCCACGGTTTGTCCCTAACTAAATTACCTGAAGTTTTCTTTCATTCGCACAAAAATATGCTCTAAGAGTAAGAGTCTTTGCAACACTTTCGCCCACGCAATCATTCCACCTTTTCCTAACACAAATCTTAATGATTTGATTACAATTTAAATGGAACATTGACCCTCTAATTCACGACTCATTTGTATCATCATTAATTTTATTAACAGTAACATTTGGGCGCGCGAATCGCCCTGTTCACAAGCTTAGACCACGAATAGCCCCTTGTGTACAGTCGAACGAGCTACTTGGCATACAGTACAATGTCAAATTTTGGTTTTAAGACTTTTGAGTGAATACAAAAATCCCATAGAAAAAAGGACGTGTTCAGTTTTTCCCGTATTTTTCGAAAAACTTTTTTAATTTTTCTTCTCGTAAGAACAAGGTCCAGCCATTCTCAAGTGATGCGCTTGCCAACGAACAGCATTTAGTTTTACGTAGATGGAAATTAATTAACTAGTACTGCACAGTTGCAAGTTCTGAGGGGCAATTCCCGTAATTATAAGATCTATCTAATAAGAGCTTTCGCATTCGCATCTCATTCGCAATCTGTCAAAAATACAATCTATTTATTACCAACGTTTTTGACAAGTTTGACAGATTGAATGTGAAGTACGAGAATTGGCCTTCAGGTAACATGCAACTGTGCTGAGTAGTTAACTATTGGAAGTTACCTGCCTGTGAACCAAATAGTTTGTTCGACTGTACAGTACCTACTACTGTCTTCAGGACCGGGGGCAAAGACCGGGAATAAATAGACACGGGGTATTATTCTACCTTGTTTGGACACTGGCACCGCACGAGTACGTCGAGATCTACCGTTCAGTTGAGACAGAGATGTTTTAACTGTTGCTTTGTTTCAGGAGTTGGAAACTCAAGACATTTTCATGTAAGTTATGATTCAATTGTACTTTTGAGTGTATGTCATTAGTTCGATCAACAGGTGTGCGACATGTCATAACCTCGACAAGTCGTTTGTTCGACAGGTCGCTTGTGCGACAGGTCGTTACTTCGACAAGCAATGTACGTTAAACAAATATGGCTTCTAGATAATACGGTGGTCGATACCTATGGCGCTACTACTTTTTACTCGACTGCCCTGGGGCAGTCAAGAAGAAGAAAACCGCCAAAGAAATAGACCCTATTTCTGTGGTATCAAATACAAACTAGTAATGAGTAAATTCCATGCATTGTTTTTTTTAGTTTTCGTGACCACGTAATACCGACGCGGCTTGACCGCGGTAGGGCTGCCGATCGGCATTTTCTTGGTTTATGTAAACCAGTGGCTCCTAACCAGTGGTCCGCAGGAGTCAAAATATGGTCCGCGAACGATTACAAATTTCGCGGGCGATGCATTCCCTCGCGCCGATTATTGTGAGTGGCGAGACCGCGGGGGTCGCGAGGCCCGGAGGAGGGGTAATAGGGGTATCCCATAATCATTGTATTGTCGCTCGCATGTGCCGGTTAGTTGTAAGTGTGCGCAAGGATCGAGTGTTGATTGATAAATTTTATCGTTACGTCCCAGAATATTACGAAAAAGAAGCTAGTGATAAAAAACTGAACGCGACCTTTTTAGCACGGATGCTGGTGAAGTTACAGAAGAAATCCGGGAAGAACTCATTGAATTTCAAAATGATAGAAACTGTAAGGACGCATTCGAATCTAATTCACTTGAAAAGTGTTGGCGTAAAAAAGCAACTTCTTACACCAAAATTCGAGAAATCGCCTTGCGCTATCTTATGGTTTGCTCAATAACTTATTTATGTGAAAAAAGGGGTTTCTGCTTTGTTAGTAAATAAAAACAAGGCCAGGAATCGATTGAAAATAAGTGATGATTTGTGCAGATGCAAGCTCAAAAATCACATTGATTCAAAATGTACCTACATGTACTTTCTACGAAAAAAAAAAATGTTTTCTTTTAACCGATAAAGGCCCCACCGTGTCCATTTACTAATAATGTTAATGCATGTTACTGAGTTGAGTTTTTGAATAAAGTTTATTTTCGGATTGATTCAGTTTATTTTTAAATTATTTTAAGCCTCAATTATGGAATATCAAAATGAAGAACGTTGTACAAAAATATAAAAAGTAGTAGCCCCATCGGTATTGAGCACCGTATTACATGTAACTCATAATTTTGTTCAACGTACATTGCTTGTCGAAGTAATGACCTGTCGCACAAGCGACCTGTCGAACAAACGACTTGTCGACCTTATGACATGTCGCACACCTGTTGATCGAACTAATGACATACACTCTGTACTTTTGTGTGTAGTGTAAACGATTAACGGCCGAGCCCAATAACCTATTTTCAGTAAAAGACAAATTATCGCTATTGATGGTAGACAGTATAATTCTATCTGTCATTGAATGTCGTCCCATAATTCCGTAAGGAGGTTATTCTCTGACAAATTATTGGGACGTTAAAACCATAAAATGGTATTTTTTTCTATCTCCATAATGCCAAAACTGGTGATGTATAGGTTATTGGGTACGGCCGTTATCTATCTACAGCCAGTTTCCTAACGATGTTTTCCTTCGCCGTTTTGAGAGCAGTGGTGATGAAATAATTTACACAAAGTAAAAAGCCTGCCTGAGTTCGATCCTACGACCAACAATTCGTAAGTCACGGTCGTTTCCACTGGGCCACCACTGCTATAAGGTGGTGACTGATCTGAAATTACGGTCTAACAGAATTCTTTATTGTTCCCATGATTTCTGCTAAAAATAGTAAACACAAGCTATAGAATTCATAAATTCATCAAATATTAAAACTCATATTTCTCGTGCCAGTCATAAAAATGTAATGGTTTTGAGCAAACATACGTCTCGCAATAAAACAAAAATCGATCCCTCTTTCCCACGTATGCATGCGGCACAGGATTACCACAGTCGTGGCATGCTATAATCAATCTTATTACCACGTCATAGGTCTTAAAATATGCCCACGCACATACTAGCGTAAATCCGAAACAATGAACGCTTACAACGAAACCTATATTGAGAGTACCATACACGTAGACCCCTTGAACTTCAATACTGCAATTGAACACAGTATCTTATTAGACTGGCCTCTGTAATAAGGCCTTTTCAAAACTTTACTCAATTCTGCATAATCTGTACACGTTTTTTTAGTCTATGGACTTTAAGCCGCGCGGAATAGAGGTTTATTCTGCAAAAATATGAAACGCAGCGGTATTTTTGTTTGGAACAAATTACGTTCGGTTTCCCCTGAGTAATGCGCTATTCTGTGCGCCTTTAACAGAGGGTGTTTAGTAATAAATCAATCCTACCGCACTAAACTAATGTATTTGGCGTACGTTTCATTTTGTCCGACGTGTTTTCATTAGGTTTCGAGAGGGTGGGAATGGTCATAATAACCTTTTGTTTCGAGCTATAAAACACATCCATTATAAATTCTGGCATTTGAATAGGATAATAAACCACCCTGACTTACGCCCTGTTTATCCTCAGTATATTTACATTGAGCTACTTACTAGTAAACATTATTTCCCATAAAGACTAGACTTGACTAAAACGGAATAGCTCTACTTTTTATAATGTAAGTACATCTATGTATCTGCCATGCTGTACCGATTTAGAATAAGGCAATAGAGAGTAGAGAAGCGATTCGGATTTACAAGCAAAACAGTATTTAACTATTTATGCTCGCTCAAGTTTCCGGGAAAGATTAATCCGCCCCTATCCCTCCCTGAAAGAAGGTGTTATAAGAGTCGACTAAGGGTAAGCTGACGCTGGCAGCTATAGGGGATTAAAACGAGGGTCAGACTCAGACCAGCAGTCGCTCTAACTAAGCAATCCAAAATAATGCTTATTTGTTCTTTTAACAACTAAATCTGGCAATAAGACATCATTTCTACTACACAAGAAAGTTGTCCGTTATCATAATTGTCAGCAATTACTTTTTATCGTCCATTCTGTCCTTTCCTCATTTCCTACACAAAGTTAGCGAGCAATGTCAACAAATAACACATGAGTTCCATACAATCTTTGGAACGTGTGACTGTGACATTACTGGCCGTAAAGTCGTAACATTATGCTTACAAAGTGGCGAGGGTGGCGCGGCTATCGACCCGACCTATCCCAATCTACAGACACGCTTGGCCAAGGGTGACAGACAAAGGAAACGCGAAACAAAAATAGGAAGCCACGTGTGGAGATGAAAATGGGAATTGTTTGTGAAAAATGTTTTGAAATTGACTTTCTGACACTAGTGTTTTTCGGTTGCCGGGAATTATTTTCTGAATTTTATCAATGTTTCATTTAACATCAGTAAATCTACACTTCTTCAGTCATAAAAAAGTGATTTATTCAAATTAGGCTGAGACTCAGCAATTTTTGGACGAAAACGCCCTTTACCACTTCCTAATGGTTTAGCTCGGAAGAGGAATTCATCAGTTACAAAAGATAATAAAAAAAATTTTTTGTTGAACAGAAAAAATATCAACAAATCTGAATTTAATAACACAATTTTCTTTACGTAAGTATAATTAAGCAGTAGCTTAGCTTCATATTAATGCATTATTAAAGATCGAAGTGACATTAAAACATGTTCCAAAAAAATCAAAATCAAACTAGGCTGAGAATTAGCACATATTGATCGTCAAAATTATATAAGACAGTCCCTCAAAACGCCCGCCCTTCACCACTTCCTAGTTCCTAGTGCCTTAGCTGGGAAGAAGTGGCGCAACAAACTCCCTAGTAGCACAACACTGTCTGTTCAGTATAAACTTCAAATTATACTAGCTACTCAATAAGGCGCGAACAAGTTAACAGTAAAGCCAGTTTTACAAAACCATAACGTCTGAACGTTGAACTTTGAAACAAAATGAAAGGCACGCTAAATATTCGCTAAATGGATATCACAATGCAGTTTTAATCAGAAACGTCTCGGCCGTAATAAACGCATGTTTTATTTGTCCCGACGTCGCCGCATAATTCAAATTTATCTGAGGCGGCAAGATAATAACTCAAATTAAAAAAGGTTTCGCCGTCAAGTACGACGACATCTTTTTCACAGAATTCTTTGAATGCTCTTCGTGTGCCAGAATGTGAACTCAATTTTTCAGATACATTTACAAACGTGCAAAATGTAGCCGTGAGCTTTAAGCTCATAAGTCTCATAACATTTATTTTATTTACAGCAAATTATTAGTAATAAAATCGTGACCGGGCTTTGACAGCACGCTCGGCATGTTTCGAAGAGAATTTATTTTTCAATTTTGTGTCAGACATTTAAGTTTGCGACCCGCAAACAATACAACTTTACTGTTATTCAAACAAGGCTTCTCAATCATTCAAATAAGCTGTTTAATTTTCATTCGGATGAAAGATTATTATTATCTAACTATAAATTATTATTTTAGGATTAAATAAGAATCTTCTCTTGTCTAGAAGGTTTTTACTAAAATTATACTAGCCGGTCTATTCTGCAAAAATCTTGCCGTGAAGTGAGCTTTCATTCTGCCTGACAATTTTGACAGTTTGGCAGAATAAATCGACTGCTGCCTGCTCATAATATTTTCTTATGAATTTACATACAAACAGTCTCTATAGGTATTACACAAATTAAGCCAAACATTTCACAATTTCACCACCAGTGAACGTAAACAAATTTCGGCAAGCATGTGGCAGCCCTGCTTCTTATCTCTCCACACCCCAGGATAATAAAATGGCGCCCTTATTTCACTGTAGTCCCGTTTCCCTGTCTTGTTCTGTTTCCGTGTTATCAACAAACCCGCATTGAGAAGTCCTTTAGCGCCTGCGCCCACTGGTGGTCGGCACGGCACGGTAAGGGATTTTTATGCGTCGAATAGGAGTAAAGCTCAGTAATATGACAAAAAAAAAATCTTTCATAGGTACAAAAACAAAGCGTAAATGTTATTGTCATACTATTAAGTTATATTTCTATTCGTCACATAAAAATCCCTTGCCGTGCCGTGCCGCAGTGGCCGCAGGCCCTAACTATTCCCAGCCATTGGACATAAATTTTGAGAGATAACGGTTGGGTCCAGTAAAAAATACTGTTAACGACTAAATTACATGTGTCGTAAAAGCGATGGATGGGTTTTGTTTTTATTTTATACTCGTCTGTGGATGTGTTTATAAGATCCGCTTATTGTTTTAGTCGTGCTTCCTTTATTAATGTAAAATTATGGGTAGATAGGATTGATACCGGACAAAGCAATTTTAATAATATCTGACAGGAGCTACAAAAATGTGCGTGTAGGTACGTGAAAGCTAGATAACAGACTTCCAAAAAATAAAATAAACTACATTAAATTAATCTAAACCTTGGCCTTTCGCCAAGGTTAGCGAAATCTTTACTTTCGACGTTTATTCTAACAATTTTAAAATGACCTTTGCACTGCCCTCCTGTTCTCTATGCATAAGCCGGGCTGCAACTGCGGAGAGGCCATTTTATGCCGGTCCGTTAAAATATAAAACGTATGAGCATCGCCTCCCCGTCTAGACGTACGTCTGCGTTGCCGCGCATGCGCAATGCAATAAACCATTTTGTTTACATTATAATGAAATTTGATGCATAGTAAATTGAACAATAAAGATCAGTCAGCAACACGTTTACGCGTTTGAATGAGAATATGTTTAGAATTGATAATAAGTTAACCTATTTATATTCACTCACTCAATGAAATTATTATGACTTATATTGATATTCATGCACTTTTTACCACCTACCGCTAAATGGCTGATTCAATTCAAACAAATGGGTAATAAATACCGAGTTTAAATTGGTCTTAGTGTTCAAAATTATTGATGGGGCAATAATTTTGTGAAACCAACAAAGCGAATGTGATGTTAAAATTAATGGTTTTGAGATTAAACCGTTCAGAGCTAAACGACTGACGTCGGCACTGCCCAGTTATTTGGGGATCCAATATGACGCTTAAAATTGGCCTCAATCGTCCTAATAACTGTTTTACAACACGGTCAAACTTTTATTTAATCCTTGGTTAGATTAACTTTGAAAAATTCTAGAGACAACATATTTTCGGAGAATAACCCGACCGTCGACCGTCAAGTGACAGTGTTCCCTTTTTGAATCCTGAACAAACTTTTTGAAAGTGTTAAGTAAAAAAAGTAGACACTTTATTTAACACTTAACAAAAAAAATCTAATGCCACTTCCACACATGTTACAATTAATAACTGTCACTTTCATAAGTTACCAAGTCGCCTTCCCGCGAAATCTAGTGTAAGTAATAATGCTAAGCGTGGCGATCGTAATTACTTTAGTACCAATTTGACGTCATAGCGTGTGAACAAGAAATGATGCCTGTCATCAATTAAAAAACAACAACAACAGACAATGTTGGGCCATGAGATGGAAAAGATAACTGCCACTATAATTTTGGATAGATTTATTGAATCGACAGCACGCCGTAATCTATAAGTAGTGCTTTTTCGCACAAAAAATAAAACCCTAATTACGTATGTATTACGTAATTAGGGTACTGGTTTAATTTTTTTGTATTATAGGTCTATTCAATCAATCTGAATCGTTTTGAAACAGATTGCTAATCCATTGCTTGTAATTATCGCAATGAATGTTGTTGAACTGTCAAAATGAAACAAATTAATCGGAATCGTTTCCGAAAATGTGTTGCGTAATTTAATTAGATAGCAGTTTTTTGACTGGATTTTTATCTTGAACATGAATTAAATTTTATTTCTATGGTTGACAAGTGATTTTAGGAAAAATATTGTTAAAAATAATGAGAAGAGTATTTTAGAGAACAGAATGGACAAAAAAAAAAGAGGATATACGACAGCGTGTAGCAGTGGCGGCAGTGGCCACACTGATATAATAATGGTTTTTTCATATTTACTGAAAAAATCTTAACATTCACGTCTTCTGCCTGCTCTGGACAAGTCATTTTGTTTGTTGTACCATATTATAATAACTCCTTGATCCAATGAAACATAAAGCCACAGAACCGACACTCCGACACCAACATTTAAAATCACTGACAACAACTCGCGCCTCTCGCAAGCCGCTTACTTAATACCCCTACACTAGCCACCACGGTACAATGCACCAGTAACATCATTATCAACATAAATTCAACTTAAACGGTACGTGATAAAGTTTAAAATCATGTGACCAGCAAGTACAGTAGGAGTGTTGTCCAGTTCTGCGGATGATCGGTGCCGCGCACCAGTGCGATTACACAGTCAGTTGAACGTGTAAAATAAAGCTTAGATAACCCACAACTGTGGCTGAATGTTCGTTCAAAATAAAGCTTAGGTAACCCGCCACTGTGCGAAAGTGGCGTTTAAAAATAAACAAAAAAGTTAAGTTGTGGTTGCAATATTATGTCGGATTCTCTTTTGATTTATTTGCAAAGTTACGCAAGCATGTAAAGGTTGTGTTCGAATTTTGGAAGTCTGCAGAAGACAATCCGAAACTGGCTCAGTATTTTTTTTTAGTTTGACAGCTGGACTATTCTCGTAATTATTTTCAAAATAAGATTTTTAAAGTTTCTTTCATTCTGTTCAAACTTTTAATTTAAACCGGTGGCGTTAATAATTACATAAAGATAAATTAACATTTAAATTACACTTTCTTAACTACTCAATCGTTAAAATATTTAATTAACAAAATGATTACTCCGCGTACATCCTGACAGGAAAACTTGTAAGTACCTATCTACAACTGGCGCGGGCGCAGTAATCTTGCAATTATTACGAAACACTCACACCGCACCGGTTCGAAATCGCAGCAATTTATTTAAACGCGTGTTACAGTCAACGAAAGTGAGTACCAGAAGCAATAAATAAAAATAATTTCCGCGAGATATATTGCTTATTTAATGGCTGTAAACTTAATGGCTGCAAATAAATTAACTATAAGAAAGATACTGATCAATTATCAGTGAGTATTGCAAGTTTCTTATAATGTAGAACCTCAAAAGAAACACAGCATGATATTCAGAATTTCGGTATTGTGACCAAGCTCCGTAATAAAGAAAAAAATAACTGATAATACCTATAACTGATTACATTTTAATTTATTTATACTTTATTTTACATCACAAAAATGAATACTTAACACAAAATAAATCATCATCATCTTCTGCCCTTGTCCCATACTCTACTGTTCTAACTTCATAGTTTTCTATGGGTGACCCATTTCACTCTTAAAGTCGTAACCCTCTCACTTCCCTCACATTGTCGTAAGTCGTAACAATTCCAATCACAAATCGCCAATACGCCTCATTGGGTACGTTGATTTTGTCACCAACTTGACGAAACACAGCCTACTACATAACAGACATAACAGTACAACAATAGCAGTTCTATTCTGCAATAAATACCTGTGATTACCAAACGCAGGTCGAATGGCAACCAACTGTGTGACCTATCATTATGCTAATGGTAGGCTGTGACATGTGGAGAAGTTGGATTCTGGGTTTTGTTTCGTTCATGTAACTTGACATTATCGCATGGTATTAAGTTAAAGACGCTCGTAATGATTCCCTAAAAAGTCTATTGAATCAATTACTTACTAAAAAATCTGTATTTTTTTAACGAATCCAATAAGATTTCGATTCGGGTCTTCATTTTTAACGGTTTTAAGAGCTCTATGCAACTACAGAAGAACTAAAGTTGGCATGAAGTTTCGCAGGATATTTTTTGCGGCAGAGGCGAAAAGCCGTTGCCAGCAAAAAAGTTACGTCTACAGAAAACCCGTTCTTGAACCACGTTACTAAACGTAATCTTATCACAATTTCATAGAAGAAATATTTACACGCAAGCCAATGATATTATTTAATTTAATATCATTGACGCAAGCACAGAACAACTACATGTAAGTTACGTTAAATCCACGACAATTAGTAAAGCGATCAGTAATATTAAAGTCCTACTATATTAACTATGTCATGTCCATGTATCCGCGTCATCAGCCATAGTCGTTCATAAGGCTGCGCAAACGCACCTCTGCTGACGATTAACTTGATACGCCGGTTGCGAGTGTTGCGACACATGGCATACAACACTCGGTTAACTCCGTCATTATGTTGGGGCCAATGTTTGAGACAGCCTTGGTTATAAACTTTGGAACAAATGTAGATGGTGCATTTTGGTGTTGAAACTTAGAACAAACTTAAAAAGGACCTTTTCTTTACGGAACAAGTGGAAATCTAAATCCCTACTCAAACTGCAGTAGTAGCGACAGGTTCTGTTTTACTTTTGAAACTGGACTAATGAAAGGATACTTACGTTGTAGTTTTTAAAAACGTACCTTTTTTTTAATGTCATATAGATGACGTACAGCAGCAGCAGCTCGCCAACTTACTTGTACATCATCCATCACAGAAAATGCAGACAGAATCTTCATTGGTTATATTTATTTGTTTAAAGTTTTTCTAAGATACCAACATTGGGCCCAAGGTTTGCAACCAAACGTACTCTGGTATTGCAATCTGAAACTCGGTCGGCTGCAGGATACCGCTGGCGCCGGCGGTCTTAGCCAACGATATGAAAGATGCGTTTCATCTTCATATTTATTAGCCTCCTTAATCATTTGCCCTCAGGTGTTTGGTTAATTTTAACGTATTTCTCTCAATATAAAATTATTTATTGCTTATCTAATTCTACCGGTGCAATGTCGACGTCTTTGCAATATGGATGCACTTATTTTTTTACACTATGGTGCCCAGAAGCTCTTTGACTTTCTAGTTTTCTGTTTTTGCAAATTGCTATTATTCCTCTAAACTTGTTCCTCCTCTTCTTCTTCCGTCCCTGGTCCCGTTATTTCGGGTCGGGCCTCCTCACTTTTCTGCGCCAAGTTAGTCTGTCTTGGGTTGTCAATTCTGGCAATTGGGCTTTCTTGAGGTCTCTTTTTATATTTGACCACCAGGTCAATGGCGGGCGGCCTCTGCCTCTCTTTTGTTCCGGCGGATTTAGTGCAATTTGTACCACATGATCTTCATTGCGTCTTTTAATGTGTCCATACCATTTAAGGCGGTTTTCGGCCATTTTATCAGTGATCGGTGCGACTTTAAAGCATACCTCCCTCCAAACTTGTTCCAAATCGGGCAAATAATATTATATTTCACCCTTCTTCTTCGTTATTTTCGTGAGGTTAATGACTAACCTGGTGTCAGAGTTTTAAAGCCGCCCATGGGCCTCGGACTTGACTCCTCTTGACACTCTCTCTCTCTCTCTCTATTTCACCTAGAATAGTATTGAAGCTTTAGTAATCCTGTCCTCTTGAAGTATGCCATTTAGCTTCACACCTCAATGACTTATTGAGAACCATTTTAGCTCCTTAGGCAATCCTACTCACCACTTACAAAATATAATAATAATATTATAATAAACAAAGCTTACAACCGGTTACTCATACAATGTTTATAAACAGAACAAAGTTAGACTTCCATCTTGCAGCGTTCGATCGTTCGCTTTGTGTTACCTCCAGACAGTTGATTAAACAAATTGTATAGGTTTGATAGAGAGCACAGATACGGAATACAGACGCTCTCCACCTCGTCTAGACTTCAAAGACTTGGCCCTTCATATTCATGCACTAAGTGCACTCAACAACGCGCGTCGATTTCCGCTTAGTGTTCCAAGATGGAAACTTATCATTAACTTTTGTTTATGGTAATGAGTATGCAGATTGAAGAGTTTCCTTCTTGTTTGCTGTATTGTCTATGCCTTTGTTTTTTTTTTTGTTCCTTTTTTTTTACAGTGAGGCTGAAGTAGTTAGATTAAGTTCCAAATAAAATCGACTAAAACGTTATTTTTGCGGCATTATATGCAAAATCTTCTCAAAAATACTGTTTTCATTCTATAAAGCTTTTGCAATAGTTATAAATGTTATTGTCGCAATACTCAGCCACCAAAAGCTAAGGTACGGGCACAATAGATTGCACAAGTAAGTGACTAATGATCGCAGACAATGCGTTGGGTACTAGCTCAATATTAGCAGGAGTATTGATTCATCAGCACGAATAGCGTGACACTCCTTAGAACCTACTTACTTGACATTCTTATAGGAATGTTGCTGGTATTTTAATTGATCATTGTGCGGTTTATATTGTTTTAATTCTATTGTAATAAGACGCAGAACGACAAAAAGCAAGACCTTTAAACGATCGTTCCCGACAACTATAAATGAGGTGAAAGAACTATGAAACACATGAACGTTATCATCGTCTATATGCAGCTTCTGTCCAATGTCTTCTATTTCTTTAAATTTTATGTACACATAATTTGTGTATACATTAGCAGTATTTTTCTAAATACTTTTGTAACAAGCAACGTTGAATTTATATGTTGGTGTTTTTTAATAAATAAAAAGATCATTCTCTTGACATTATCTAATTTATTTGCCATGAAAAGTACCCTATTCAGACTATTATGGGTTTTACCTGTATCCAAACACAATCAATCCATAGCTGCTCCACTGCTGCTGGGGAGTTTGTTGAGCCACTTTTTCTGCCCAGCTAAAGCACCAGGGAGTGGTGAGGGGCGGGCGTTTTGGGGCTTTGGGCACATATTACTTGGGCGACATGGCGACAGTCAGAACTCACAAGTAATTTTTGACATTCGAAAATTGCTAATACTCAATTACCGTACTCAATTATTCAAACTTTGAATATGACTTTTGATTTTGATACCTACACTTTATTTTTTTCGTTTTGGGGCTTTGGGCACATATTACTTGGGGGACAGTCACAATCACACCTCACAAGTAATTTTGACATTCGAAAATTGCTAATACTCAATTACCGTACTTACTCAATTATTCAAACTTTGAATAAGACTTTTGATTTTGATACCTACACTTATTTTTTTTCGAAACGCTTTGCAAGACTCTCAGACTTCTTATTCCTATTAGATACAGCAATTAGGGGCGGTCAATGATATTAAATTAATATCATTGGGGGCGGTATAAAGATGAATTCAAACCGTGTAGTATATTTTGACTGAGTTCTGTTTGAAATCGTGAATTTGTCTGCGGCATCTGGCTTATGTTTCCGTACCTATTTTCTGCAGAAGATTTACAAATAAATATCAAACATTGCTCGATACTTTAAGGCTTAATAATAATATTTACTTTTCATTCGTTTATTATAGGAACGTGATTACAATTTTATTAAAAACGTGTATTTTCGTCACGTTTTTGTGTACTTGAAGCGACAGCCAGTGATAAATGCTAGACACGTGTTTCAATTATTGCTTCATTGATGGAATTCGAAACACCTGGTTGTTGGGTTTATATTACTTCCATATCTTGAAGGATTTAGAGTTTGTGCTACTCCTCACAAATCAGACTCAATATTTTCATTGTAATGTAATTTCCTAATGCCTGCCTCGCTGGTCTAGTGGTCCCAAGCGAGCATAAGATCCTGGGTTCGATTCCCGGGTTATATTTTAAGCAACATACCGAGGTTATACCAAGACAAGAAACAAAACAGAAAGGGCAAAGTTTCGCAAGCTCTTTTATTTATCATCCAGCTGCAAGCTGGTCATAAAGATATTTAGAAGAAAAATGTGTTCAATATGTGTATATTAATTTATAATACCTTACCAAATGAATTTAAATTGTTCCAGGGTTATGTTTTTAAAAACAAAATTGTCAGAGTGGTTACAAAAAAAAGTGTTTCTACAGCATAAAATAGTTTTTGGAACATAGCATTATTTGTTAGAGTATTAATCAGTGAATTTACTGTAAATTAATTAAGGACATTTGTATTGTAATAATAATGCGTGATAATAATGCGGTAATAATGTGATAATTATGTAATAATAATGTGATAATAATGTAATAAAAATGTTATAATAATGAAATAAGAATGTACTAATAATAGAATCAGCATAATAATTATGATATTTAAACATGAATAATTTGGACGCTTGCTTGTCTTCCCTTGTAAATCATGTATTTTCTTGCAAATAACAATTTGAATTTGAATTTACTATAGCCCAGCTTGCTCAGCCTTTCGAGAAATACAGGCGCGATGTTATGTACCTAATGCTGATGCAACTCTGCAATTCATTTTCTTATCAAAGTTGAGATGTATGAGGAACAGGGTGTAAAGTTCACTCATCCTCTATAGAACAGGGAGCACTGTGACAGGGAGGATCCTCCGACCAGATTGGTGTCGAGTCCGGCGGGGATCTGCCAAACGTTGATGTCGGATAGTCTTATAAATGTCGTTCGAGCGGTAAACTCTAATTGCGCGATTCAGGATTTGTGTGACGACAGGATTTTGATGCAGGCATTGTAAAAAATAATCAGTCAAATACTCAGTTCAATTGAAAAGTCTTTCCACTACGCTAAAACAGATAGGTACGTGTGTCAGGCGCAAGCTTTACATCGTGGAAATCGTTTGTACCCACAGAGAATTAGCATTGCCATACATCGTGGCCTTTTGGGCACTTTTCCTGTTGACAGCGATGCGGATGAATTTTTTGATGCCCTATGATCGTTTCCCCCCCCCCCCCCTTTTATATACTTGTACATAATACTATTATTATTTTAATTCTGTTAGTTTTTAAATCATGTAAATATCTATGGTCATGAATAAACAGGCCGCTTTCCGAATTAGAACGTAATTACCCACAGATATTGTGTTTGAACCTAATAAATAAATCTATCGTGAATTCTATTGGTATGACACTATGGTGCCTAAGCTTATTTAAAAGCTGTCAGAAGTCAATCACAATCGTGCAACATTTCTGTATCTACCAATGTATTGTATAACCTCATTGGTATCTACAATCTTTGTGTCGCTGCATTTAATTGAATATTGTTAAGTTCATCGACTGATATTTCGGATGCGGATCTCGCGTTTTTTTCATACAAGCAATAATTGTTTTGATTGAGAAACAATGTTGTATGCAAAATGACAACACAAAATGACGCGCTGGCACTGTGGCGCTGGTGACAAAAAATTTGGATGCAATCATCACAAATACATTGCATCTTCAATAAATAAACATAGGTACTTACTACTACTACTTTTGAACAGTCGCTAATTAAATGAGGCTCGAAATAAAATAAAGTTTTCGGCTCATTTGATATCAAACCTTCATCATACAAAAGGCGCCAACTGTCGAATTTCAAATTAATCGAACATCCGGTGCAACGGCTGCGTTCTGAGGAAGCGCACACCATTAATTCAGTCATACAATGGCGGCACTGATTCCCTCCATCTTGAGAATAATGTGACAGTGACACAATGAAGTTGATTAATCCGTTTTGTTTGAAAGGTGTCTCTTTGTAGCAAGATAGTACATACTAATTCCATGCTTTATAGTAAACAGGTAGTGTAAATATCTATGGTTAAGACGGTTTTTTATCTGTTGTGCTTACATGCTTGTAGAGATAAAGATAAACGCCCATTATGTTTGCTTACATGTGTTGTGTTACTCAATAACTCATTATTGAGCTATACAACGGTATTGTAGATATTTTTCTGAGTATAATGGCTACTTTGAAGTATCGTCGCTGAACCGTATTGCGTCTTGCGTGCCTAGTGACTCATCGATTCAATGTGGCCTTCTTCTATAGTAGTTACTATTACTATCTAGTACTAGTTTGCGTGCAGTTTGCGCGTAGTGGTTTATTTTAGATTTAGTAGTGGGTTTGGAGAATTTCATTCATGTTGGGCATTCAAATAGTTTACTAGGTAGCTTTGAGCGGTTTCCTGGAAAATGTTAACAATGCCAAAGCATTTATACTTAGTACCTACTTTTTTCTATGGCAAAACTGCCTTTGAGAGACTTCAGTTTGTTTAGTGTTATCATAAAATAAACTTAGAACGTATTGGTACAACCTGCGATTAGTTACATAGATAAACTTAGGTTAAAAAGTATAATGCATCCTTTCGAGGAGCGCAACAATAGCTCAACGGTTAGATGGACGATCAAGAGGTCGTGAGTTCGAATCTCACTCGAGTCACGCTGCACTATCTTGGTGATCCATGACCAAGAAGTAAAAACACGAAAATAAGTAGGTAAGTAACTAAAATGAAATGAATAAAGTACCTATCTATGTTTATGCAATCTTATTTTGCAGTGCTACATACATAACATCACGCCTGTATGCCCCGAACGGTTAGGCAGAGGAGTAGGTCTGGTACATATAGTACAAGTACACGCACATTTCGCCAGTTATGTTTAAGTCCCATGTTATAGGGGGCGAGCCTACTGCCAACAACCGGCCACAAAGCCAAACTCCGGGCTGTGCTACTGAGAAAGAACATACGACTTCGTTGGCATACCTATACCGTCCGCCATTATGAAAAAAACTGGTTTTGGCGGCCAGTGATGAAACAAGTGTCAATCGATAGAGTAAGTGATTGCAAACAAAAAATATCTAGTGATGAATATCGTAAGTGATATACTTCCTGAGATATTTGAGTTAAAACATGAGAAAAAAAATAAAGCAGTAATAGATTTTTTAAATATCTCAGGAAGTATATCACTTACGATATTCATCACTAAATATTTTTTGTTTGCAATCACTTACTCTATCGATTGACACTTGTTTCATCACTGGCCGCCAAAACCAGTTTTTTTCCAAATGGCGGACGGTTAGGTATGCCAGGTCCCATACAAAAATGTCGGAACCCCTTTTAGATGGAAAACCAAACAACACTTTGCTCGACCCGGAAACCGATCCCAGGACCTCATGCTCAGCAGTAGGTGCCTGCGACGACTAGTTCAAGGAGCAGTTAATTTTTAGAAGATAGGTTAATACTAATCTATAAAAATAAATAAAATTTTAGTGTTGTCAAAATATACAGCTTTTTACTAAATGCATAATATGAAAACGGTAAGTACACAACTAATTTAAAAAAAACGATTTTTTAAATTGGTGTGGATTTCTGTCTATCTGTTTGTTCCGGCTAATCTCCGAAACGGCTGGACCGATTTTGACGGGACTTCCATTGACAGATAGCTGATGTAACTAAGGCTACTTTTATATTTTAGAAAAAGAATTAGGGTCCACGCGAGTGAAGCTGCGGCTATCTGCTAGTATAATAAATATAATTTGCGATCGGTGGGTACTGTACCTACTGTTACTTACCTAATGCCGGTTATAATATTTTTTCTACACGAGAACAGCTCGTTTGTAATAATACCTCGCTATAATAATATTACAGAAACCTATTATTATCACGTTTGATATTAATAGTCCACTTTGAAACGAAACACGCGATCCCAAAACTACAAATTAGTGTTATTTATTATAATGGAAAAAAAACCAACATAATTTTCAATTCTGATCAAATTACGAATGTACAGTCAGCATCTCCTTAGCTAACTGACATTACCAGTTCTCAAAAAAAAAAATGAGCCTCATTATTGCTAGTACTTATATGGGACTTTATTTTAAGGGGTTCCGTATCAGAGAGGTGCCGAACGGAACCCTATTACTAAGCCTCCGCTGTCCGTCTGTCTGTCAGCGGGCTGTATCTCATGAACCATAATAGGAGATTGAAATGTTCACAGATTGTGTATTTCTATTGCCGCTATAACAAAAAATAATAATAATTAATATAAAGCTAAAAATTAAAGGGGTCCCCAATTCCCCATACAAGAACCGTGTTAGTTTCGGCGTTTTTCGCGTACCTATGGCGGTACGGGACCGTTCGTATGCGAGTATGAGTCGCACTTAGCGGGTTTTATATTTCTTATTGGTAAGCAAAGCAGACTGTATCAAAATTTGAAAAGTAAAAACGTTAAGAGGGTGCATCCTAAAAGTTGGCAACGTCGTAAATAGCTGTCAAATAGTTACCTGTTTTGATTAATTTCGAAATAATACTGTATGAAAATAAGAAATGTGGCTAACTAACTAACTAGAATATTAATAATGAATTGCAATTATAACATTGAATTTGATGTTGTACCCGTTTTAGGTGTAAAAAAGTCATTTGGAAAGTTTCCAAACACTTTTTTTACATCTAAAACTAACTATTTGGTGTAACGATATTAATTGTTGCATTTCATAATCAATATTCTAGTTCGCTAGTTAGCCACATTTTTTATTTCCATACAGAAATATTATCAAATTAATCAAAACTGCGAAATATTTGACATATATTTGCGACGTTGCCAACTTTCAGAATAAACCCTCTTAAGTATCGACATTATGGACAAGTTTTCATTCATAAACTTATTATTACAAAACTTTGCTCAACGATCAACTTTAGATGCTGGCTATACCTTCCCAATGATATGATTATTTTATTATATTCAGTAATAAATTACTATTATCACCAGCATACCTACTAGTTACGGGTGTTTTCAATACACAGAATGATTGATCACGTAGTAGCTTGATGCAAGCAGGCACAGGCAACGCAATCCACACATGCCATAAGTGGAAATGCTGAGCGAAACCAGTATCTTCCCGCCTCGGGAAATTCATGACCATGGAGTTACAAATATTGCAAAAACTTTTTTGTTGTGTTTTTTTTAAACACGTCGTAAGTAGATCACCGTCTGTTTCTTTGTTCAACTTACTTGGAACACTTGTGTGAGACAAAACGGTATTTCAATGTTCAACTAAATTGATTCGTTCTAAGTTTACTTACTTACCGAAAAAGTCCTCCCAAGTCATAGAGTGATCAGAATCACCGTTCGCACCGTCCATCTTCAAACACTATTTTCAAGCTATGCTAACACAACATTTTTCAATAAGAACAACGTGCAAGTAATAAAAACACAAAATCGTTTTATTTCTATGTCACCAAACACAACTGGTTACATTTTTTGTTTGTTGATAAACAAAAAGACATCGCGTTCAATACTCTCGCCGCGGCAGCGAAGCAACGAAACGCACGACCTCACGCTCGGCGACCGACTCGTGAATGAAACGATGAAAAAGTTAGTTGCGTACTTGCGTTGCATTTCGTTTCGGCCCTCGCCTCGCCCTCGCACATGCATCTCGTCGGTCGTACGCTGACTTTACAAGCTTTACTCTTCAGTTTATCTTCGCTTGCTTTACTAATAAGCATAATCTCTGTGGAAGTTTCCTGCACATAATTATGAAACTGCACCAAGATAAGTAGGCGTTACAAAGTAGGATAGCCTCTTATCAAATGTAATGATCTAGATAAGTAAGTAGGTAATGTAAATACCTGTCTGCAGACAAATAATTGCGTAGGGCGTCACCAGGCGTCACCGTTTAATCTGTCTTTAGGAAATTTCACCTCAAAATATGTTCGAAAATCGAAATATGCTAAATATTTTTGCATTTCAGTGGGTAGTTAAGTTTTGCCTAGGACTGGGCCTAGGAAAAACTTTGTTTTAATCCTGTGAATTGGATCTACCCTGAACCTAATCTAATACGATTTAAAAGCAAAGCCCTATCAGGCTAGAATCAAAAGCTTTTCAAAAACAAAAGTATAATTTATGGTTTTTTATTTTGAATTTGTTGACTTCCGCGTTTTCTTGTGGTTATAGATAAAAAATAATGGTTGTACTGGAAAAAACGGGCATTGATCTTTAGAAATAGAGATGATACATTGATTACTTAGTCGATTACTTCGGTTCGCATTGATTTAGCTAACAGACGTACCCTAAGGGGGACCTTAGATGATCAATCTGGTATCTGGTCAATCCAACAATTTCTTGACAATCTAATAATTCAAATAAAAAAGTAGTGTTATTCGGCGTCAATCAGGCATTACTCGATCAATCTAACATCAATCTATATAAGATCACAGATTGACCTATGTCACATTGCTCGCTTAAGGTCCCCTTTAATTACACTATTACACTAAAGAAACAAAAAGCACGAACGCCTTAAAGGTGTTATAGACGTGCGAGCAAGTACGCGGTCTTATGGCTCGGCGACCTTACTCGCCCGTGTGTAGTAAGTACGCTCACTTTAAAAACCGCACAGTAATTTCGTCGGCGATCCAACTGGTTTGAAATTTTGCTTGTAGCCCGCCTTGTTTCGTAGTTTCGCACGTTTGTCATCGTCATCAATCGACGAAAACTGGCAAATACTGAAAACTGGCGAGGCAACTATCTAATCGGGAAAACTGACGCATCAGTGAAACTGACGAATCAACGAAACTGTCGAATTAAATAAACTGACGACTGAGGGAAACTGACCAGGTGATACGCGGACTCAATAAAACTACGCTCCACGAAGGCCACGAAAAATTATTTAGATAAAGAATCAACTGAATTTATTACGTGGTATTGTAAATCGACTAACTTAGTTTCTCTAGAACAAACTACATAATAATATATTTGCTTCAGGCTCCTCTCTATTGACACAAACAACATGGCGGAATTTTGATCAGTTGTTATGTTTCTTGGTAATTTAGTTTTGTAACTGCAATACTAATCATAAAATAGTTCTATGTTAACTGTTTTCAATACAGTAGCTTCTTGTAAATGAAAATTTACCCAAAGTGATTCGCGAATCTACGTTTATTTGGTTGCGAAGCTATGAAAAGGTGAGCACTTGCAGAAGTAAAAATTAACGGACAATTGCATTTTATCGTCACATTGTTGAGCACGGTAGACTTTATTAGATTAGACAACAACTTTATTTATCTACGCTTTTATTTTTAGCTGTTCGCTCGCGTCTGCGGTCGTAAAAAAAATTAATAGCAAAAGAGAACGTTGAACTATCAATATTAAAAATTCCTGGATGAATTCGCAATGCCGAGACGAGGAACTGAATTAGTGCAGCTGCCGTTGCCTCCTAAAAAGAAAACAAAGACTGTCGAGGAGCCCCCGAGCTTGGATGTTAGTTTCTATGACGACGAGGCTTTGCCCCCTGGTATAGTGTTCACTGATGTCTTACAAAAGAAGTGGCGAATCGGGAAGCCCATTGGTAAGTTAAAGTCGCTGAAAAACTTAATTTCCTTGTGTAATTTGTATCCACTGTTTTTGTCTTTCAAATGGAAAAAGGTTGTTATTGTTACTTTCTTACAACAAAATATTATGGTATTTTGCACTATTAACACATTCCGAGACACTAAATGCCCATAGATTTCATAACAATAAAACTTCTATTGTGTCTTCGGAAAGTGTTATTCTTAGGCCCGTATTACAGAATCTCTCTCAAAACTAAAGCAATACTTAAAACTCATTTAAAGCCTTTTGTTTGGTTGAAACTAGTTTTAAGTAAAACTTTGAGTCTTGAGTGAGGTTCTGTAATACGAGCCTAAAAGTATCCAGTTCCTGTTAAAGACTATCCTTTCCCATCTGATGCAATGTACGAAAATAGCAGGTGCTAAGTAAAGAGTTTACTAGCAATATTTAAATTATTTACTATAGTTGAGTCACAGTTCACACATGCATCATATTCATTAGTGGTTCATCGTTTACTTGTCTGATGATGACATTCCTATAAAAAGTAGTTGGTGACAGCATTTGTAATACTTGTGACTGTTGATATGGTAGCTGATTATGCTTTGCTTACAAGACTTTGGTATGATAACTATTTTTATCATACCAAAGTCTTGTAAGTGTGCAAATGGTTGGTATCATGAAGACTGGTACTTCTTGGCTGTTCTAAAATATCTGTAAATGTAGAATATTTTACCTAAGCATTGCAAAAGATGTAATTTTTCCATCACTATTCAAATATAAATAAAAAAAAAACTATGAATGTATTTACTGCCATGAAATGAAATCTCCCTGGTGGAACCACTGCACTACCAAAAATTTAAAGAAAAAGAAAAAAAAAAAAATTGCAGTGGAATTTATATTGATAGTAGTCATAACTAAATAAATTGAGTATTTATCTTATTATTCAACAGTTATTGTATAAACAGCACTCTGATATCTATATTACTCATGCCTTAACATACATAATAACATAATAACTGCATTATATACTAGCTAACTGTACATATTAAAAAGGATACATTATTAAAATATCTAAACAAATACTAGGAAGTACATAGGCTAACTTAAGAAAGCAAACTAAGTACTAAGAATGTATGAACAGTTCACATCTCTGAGAGAAACTTGTTTACAAACCAGATCAACAACTTTTGACTTGACTTGTTCATTAACATAGGTTAGGTACCTACTCTATAATCTCTCTGACAAACCTTTGACTAGCCTACTACAATGTTTTTTGGTATAAATTACTATAAAATATTTCTTCACTAGTATTTTCTTACTGCTAACACTAATTTTATCCTTTTATCCTTACAAAACTTACCTGATATTTAAAAACTTATAAAATTAGTTTTCTTGGATTTATTTATTGTTTAGGAATACTTTTGGTGTTTTATCAAGACATTTTATACAATAAATCTCACATAAATCATAAATGTGTACCTATCTGAAAAGTTATCTAACATAGTCTTCTAGGACTTATTGCATGAATTGCATTTAATGAATCATCATCATCTGCCTAGCCTTTTCCAAACTATGTTAGGGTCAGCTTCTAGACTAACCAGATTCAGATGCTGCTGAATACCAGTATTTTACATGGAGCGACTGCCTGTCTGACCTACACAATGCAGTTACTCAGTAACACAATACCCATTGGTAAGACTAGTTGTCATATTTTTGGGCTACTAACTACCCGTAACAACTATCAAAGATCTACAAATGATAGCCGGTACCAACAGTTTAACGTGCTTTCTGAGGTATTTAATTAATCATAATTCATAATAATGAAAAATGGTAATTAACTCCACTTTTAGAAGGAGGCTTGTCCAAGTGACACTTATCAACATCATAATTCTTAATGTAATTTAAATATTCTTTCTATTTCAGGCAGAGGCAGTTTTGGCAGAATCTATCTGGCATCAGATGATGTTGACAAAGATGTCACTAAATTGAATGCTAGATATGTAGTGAAGATAGAACCTCACACTAACGGCCCCTTGTTTGTGGAGATTCATTGCCTCATTAGAACTGCACAGTCTACTCAAGGTGAGAAAAAAAAACTGTTGTTTATGATTTGTTTCAATCTTTCTTAAATTATCGGTATTCCGGCCTAATATCCAAGGTCAAATTCGAAAGATAATGTGAACATAGTACATAAGTTATTATAATAATAAAATAAATATTTTTAAACACATGATTACAGTTTTTAAAATCTTTCTGAACTAATATCTAGTTTTATTTGTCAACAGTAAAAGCATGGCGGCTAGAAAACAAGCAAAAGCGCATTGGTATGCCTGTTTACATCGCCAGTGGGTCGTTCATAGATGAGAACACCGACACTAAATACCGATTCCTTGTCCTACCACGCTATGACATTGACTTACAAAAAATAGTCGCTAGAACTAGAGTTTTAGACCCCAAAAATGTTCTAGTACTAGCACTACAAATATTAGACGTGTTGGAGTACCTACATAGTCAAGGCTACACACATTCTGATATAAAAAGTTCCAACCTAATGCTTGGTTTTGACGGCTCTAGAATTGGTAAAGTGCCCTTTGTAAAACTGACTCCATCATTCCAAAAAGATACGAAGGAGGTTGCCGTGTTATCAGGAAAACATAGAAGGGCTAAGCCTACAAAATCTAGGACCTCCAACTATTATGACGATGAAGATTTCGTCATAAAAGAATCTAAGAGCCCAGAGGAAACTAATGATAATGATAAAAGACTTGCAAATGTTAAAAAGAAGTTGAGAAAGATACTTTCTGATAGAGATAATAGGACTCTGCACAGACATCATGCATTCAATCTCAGACAGATCTCGAACTATGTCAACTATGAAGATATGAATAGTTCAGTATGCTCAGACCAATCCTATCAGAAACTTCTAGACGATTTTGGAGACAAAAACCTTATTCGCACCACTAAAGAGTTTCAAGAAGATACTAGAAAACGTAACGCAAGGGAGAAGAGAGAAATTGAGCCTGAAAATGTTGATGAAATATATCAAGAAGCAGTGTTATCACAAAGTATTGGACAGATATATTTGTTAGATTATGGTTTAGCTTCCAAGTTCTTGGACTCTGATGGCAAACATAAGGAATTTGGTATGGACGCCAGGAAGGCTCATGATGGTACACTGGAATACAGTTCCCGAGATTCTCATATTGGAGCTCATTCCAGAAGATCAGATCTGGAAACTCTTGGCTACAACCTACTGGACTGGTTAACTGGAACCCTGCCTTGGAAGACCACAGAAGTACTGGCTGAACCTGACCTGGTCCATGTTTTGAAGAAAAACTTCATGAGTGATATCAAATTGCTACTAAAAACTTGTTTTAAGACTGAATTCTACCCTCAATTCATGGAAAAATTCCTAGAATATGTCACAAGTCTTGATTTTACTGAGAAACCTGATTATGATTATTGTAGAAGTTTATTTAAGAGTGAACTGTTGAAAAATGGCTGTGCTAGTGATAAAGAAATGTCACTAAACTTTGTTGAACCACCCATGTCTCCTATGAGCCGCAAACTGTATTACTCAAAGAGATTTGGAAAGAAGAACACAACACCAAGCTTCCTCGCAAGAAACGGCATCAAGAAAACTTATGAGAGAGAAAATGTTTGTTCTCTCGAAAATGACTTAAAACTGGAACTTTTGAAGCAAACCTTGAACACTTCAAGTGATGGCATTCGCAAGCCTTGCGTGTCACGCAACTTCTTCATTTCAGACGCCGATTTAGTTGCCCGTCTGAAAAAAACACTTATGCCACACGACATATTTGGCAAAAAACTGTCACCCAAAAACTTGCGATCGAAAAAGAAGACTGTTAATAAAAAACGTAGAGGTGTCCGAACTCACAGAAATAGTATTGGAAAGTTCGGTAACTTAATGGGTTCAGCGCGCCAGTTTACTTGGGCAGAAATTTTGGCTGGCAACCCTGAAGATATAATTCGCAACAGAGAGCGCAACACTGCAGCAGCGAACACAGAGTATGTGGACGACGAGACATGCAAATATAGAATCAGAAAACTATCAAACGCATCAGAGAACAGTGACTCACATCTGCAGTCACCATTGATGCAAAAAGACTACTTACAAAACATGAACCCTACTTACGCTATGAAAGAAGTTATCGCGTCATTTAAGAGGAAAGTTTCTGGTAAACCGAAGGAAGCAGAAGAAGCAATCGAAGGCTTAGAAGGGTATACGCCAGCAATGATCAAAGTGTACAGAATGAAAGAAAAAAGAGAGGCGAAGGAGAAGTTAGATGCCTTGAAACAGCAATCATCAGCTAAAAAAGAAACTGTTCAGGTCCAACCGTGTACAAGATCTCTGAGGAGTAAGAAGCCATCTGAACCAAGTTCCAGAGTGACGAGACAGAAAGGTAGTATTGACAGCAATAAATCTGTAGAAGTTGAATCAAAAGTAGTTCCTAAGTGTACTGGTAGAACAAAATCGAAGAGTCATAAGAAAGTTGCAACTAAGAAAGATGAAAAGGAATTTAGTAAGAAAGAGGAAAAAGAAGTAACAAATGCTTCTGAGCCTGTTAAAACTGCGACTAAACAAACTAAAAGTAAGTGTTATTGAATATTTTGAAGCTAGAAATTTAACAACATACTTTATTTTGGTTCAAAGTTTGAATGATATTCAGCGATCCTAAGACTGCCTGTCCACTGGAGCGGAGAGGAGAAAAGAGGAGCGGAGATGTGCCAATATTAACCAATAGAATCTTGACTCCGCCCCTGAGTTTAGATCAGTGATCCTGAGTTAAGATTCTATTGGTTAATATTGGCACATCTCCGCTCCTCTTTTCTCCTCTCCGCTCCAGTGGACAGGCAGCCTAAGGCACCTGTAATACCGCCGGTGATTAAGGCGAAGCAAGTAGAACTAGCAACTAAAAATGAGTTTGTGAGCAAGCAGCGAGTGCGCGACGGCGACGAGCGATTACTCGCTGGTATGTGTATGTACCAAGTGTGAGTCTTTCAGCGAGTGTACAATACGGGCGATATAACTTGATAGTTCTGAACTTCGCACAGAAGAACATTTTTTGGGAACTAAATTAGTGACATGAGGCGAGTGTGAGTGAGAGAACATGCACGAAAGTACGACCTTTCGTGCATGTTCTCTCACTCACACTCGCCTATGTTCATACCTGCGAAGTTATATCGGCAGTATCACATGCTCTGTGAGCAGTATTGTACTGTCCGCCAAGGGAGAATCGCTGAACGAGTACCCTCTTTGATAGCTCTTGTCGCTGCGACATCGAATCAAGTACTCGTCGGTGTTGTGAACAGTTTTTAAACAATCTTTTGTACGATAATTGAGCGAGATAAATCGAGAGAAATCGTTTATAGCTAGTCGCTTCGTCATCGGCGGTAGGTCAGGTGCCTGCCGCGACTTTATTCGATGATCTTGGCATCCAAGCATAAGCTGCCGCCTTGGCAACCAGTCTTCAAATTGTGCTTTACATAATTTTCTGTTTCCTTTCAGAACCATCACCAAGAAAAAAATGCATTACAGTCATCACCAACAGGAGGTGGTTGAGAAGTAGTAAACGCAAGAAGTAATAAATTCACATTTAAATGATCTATTTCTAATTGTCTAGATTGAGAGTGTATGAGTGTCGCTTTTCAAATCTATAGGTTAAGTTCTATTAGTAGGTACCGCCTTGACAATTTTTTTATTATCAAATCTTTTATGGATATTATTATTCAATAATATCGGTTTGTTCTTAATTTTTATATTAGATTGACGATGTAATCTTGACCCACCATTTTTGAAATTTGCATTATCAAATTATTGAGGTGAATGAATGATTGAACAAAACTGTGATTATAATAATTTGTGTGAATTAGGCGTACGTAACATATTTGTCGTGATTTAGATAAGCCAGAAAAGTGGGCTTTATTCGAATATTTTTTTGCATTTATAAAATATTTGGTTTTCCCAAGTATTTATGCGATACTTTGGCCGTTTTATCACTGTCGGCTTGACGTTCCTTTGTGTAATTCCTTAATAAAAATCATTTTGTTTAACTTTGTCGTTTTCTTTGAACATTTTAAAGCCATTGTAAGTTTAGATGACCATGTTTATGTGTAAGCCATCAGCCAGCCATGGCGCAGTTAAACTGTATGGAAGCTTTCAGCTCTAATAATTATGTATGTCCGCCAGCGTCAACTGCAACTAATTTCAGTATGTTATAAAGTACCCTGTGGCAAGTGGCAACTAACGTTTGGTGGTTTTTGTGGAAGTCTCGTCCGCACATCGTTTCAGGTCATACATTAGATCTTTGGGGACGTAGGTTGAAGGTATTCTACCTGTCTCCCCCTTTACGCGTACTGGAGGTGAAGTGCAAGAATGAAACTCTCAACTTACGGTAAATAATATTGTAATCGGCACACACGTTTATATAGTTTAACGCTACGTACACTATTAGCACTTATATAACTAATTAAACTAGTAGGGACAAAAAATGAACTAGTGACTTAAATCTAGTCTATCCCGCGACGGTTGCCGACACAGAGCATGTAACTTTAGTTGCCGAGCCAAACCCAGTTGGCTCAGCCAACTGGCTAGTGCTCTGTGCAACTGGCGGTTACTAGCGACGCTAGTGACGCTACTTTTGTGAATGCGCTACGCTAAGCTAAGCTAGAAAATTATTCAAAAAACAAAAAACCCGACTGCAAAAACACATAACTGAAAAGAGAAAAACAAGCATTATAATCTATAGAATTTTGGTATCGCAGGCGGGGACAATAATAATATAACAATAATAACCGGAAATATGGTGTACCTAACTTTTGTTTGTCCCCGCCTGCGATACCAAAATTCTATAGATTATAATGCTTGTTTTTCTCTTTTCAGTTATGTGTTTTTGCAGTCGGGTTTTTTGTTTTTTGAATAATTTTCTTTATTTCAAGTTTTTTAGTTTATAATCTTAATTTGGAATTGACTCATTACCAGCTTTTATTTGATACCAATATTGTTGTAATTTATTTTAAAAAAAACATTCCCCTCCCTTTTTTTTGTATTTGCAGATGCAATACATAAATACTATATAGCCTATGTCACTTCTACGATTAAGACGAATCTAACGACACCTCCTATGTTAAAATCCATCAAGCCGTTTAGGCTACAGAGCGTGCCAAAGAAATAGACATACATACATACCATACATACACCCTCCTTCTGGGGCAGTCTGGTAATAAAAAGGGACGGTATGGGTAACGCCCCTCGTCTTGGCTTAGTGTTGCCACTTACTAAGGGTGCGTTTGCGTTCCTTACTAACTTATAAAATAAAAACATAATAATATAGGCGACGCCACGTATACTAATGTGCGTTCACAAATGCCCAATACGTGACGCCACATATCTATATTTCAGGTGAAAACAAGCTAAAGGCCGCGGCATGGCCTATGCGTTTGACGTTGGGTATTAGATGCAAAGTTCTGCCGTTTTACCGTACCGGTCTTACCTCTGACATTGTCATTGGCTAAAGGCCGAATGGTGCTATCAGTATTTTTATAGCTAGCAACTCGTATGCATTTCGGAAAATGACATTGATGGATTGACGTGACGTTTTGACTTTTGAGAAGTTGAAACTTGAAAATTTGACATTGACACTTCAGCGATTTGGCTGTTGTACAGAAGGATGAATTTATTTTATTATTCTAATTAATCAATTGCATAAATTGCCGACTCGTCCACTACAGTGATAGTGACAAGTCATTAGGCCGCCAAATTATTAATTTGTTTCCCTTCAAATACCGTACGTACATGACCTAACCTAAAAGTTCCTAATATTAAAATTCTTATGTAAATTCGTGTTTATTTGAATTAACAATGGAAAGTGAAGCAAAAAATGTGATTCGAGTTGGTTCTAGAAAGAGTGAGGTATGTCTAAGTCATTGTATCTTATTAGTTTATTGTTGTAAACAGTTCTCATACATTACGTGAATCTTGGATCGGTGGGTTGTCTTAGGATCTTTGCGTCTGTATCTACGTACCTACATAACTCTATGTGACTGCGCTGTTTCCGATCAGATTTCAAAATACTGGTATAATCATATCGTACCTACGTTTTTTACGTAATTATTCTATATTTTCAAGGTCTCAAGTTTCTTGTGTTTACATTACATTTTATTCTATGTTTATCTGATTGACCCCAATAAACTTTGGTATTATTTTTAAATAAACTTTAGCAACGTTTTGGCTGTTTTTGATAAGATAAGTGAAATCTTGACAGACAGAATTCTAACATAACTTCTAAAGAAAAATAAAACAATAAGTTTAAGAAATTGTTCTCATGACCTTTGACTTCTTAAAATACTATAACCCACTTTCCTACACTCAATTAATAAATAATTGTAGATATTCAAGCCAATAGCTACTTGACCTTTATTGAAATAAGAGTGAAATCTGATTACAAAACAAATTGGTAGTTCACAAGTTTCACAAGTACTAATAAGTATCAATTTCCTGTATCATGTAGAAGTATTGAATGTTCAATAAAGAAACTTGATGACTTGCAAACTAAAATATTGTGTACACAGATGTTTTTAAAACATTGTTTAATTTTACTCAATTTACTTCTGATCATGAAGTTAGTGTCCTTGTATAATTACAAGACTGACATACTTTTCAGTTCATTGGTTCCCCACCCTTGAATATACTAAGAGTACTTACCTAATAAGCATGCCTGCATGCCTTAACCCGTAGGGTAGTGCAAGTATTAATATTATAAGGAAATACACGTATATTTATATATA
The DNA here is from genome assembly GCA_948150665.1 of Conistra vaccinii. Taxonomy (NCBI): domain Eukaryota; kingdom Metazoa; phylum Arthropoda; class Insecta; order Lepidoptera; family Noctuidae; genus Conistra; species Conistra vaccinii. The sequence continues at coordinate 13,033,954 of OX411341.1, read as the reverse complement.
TATAAATATATATATAAATATTAAATATAATTATATATTAATAATAATAAATATATCGATATTTGAAAGCAGAAATAGTTTTTAAATCACGAATGCTAGGCGGAAGCGAGTTCCACAATCTTAAAGTGGCACCATTTGGTGCCAGCGGGACGATACCGGTTAAGGTAATATGGCTTATGGACACTATTGTTTGTATAATACCTTTTCTTTTGTACCCATATTCACAAATAAATAAATGATTATGATTATGAATAAGTTATGAGTTACACCTGTAGTACAGACAGTATAGCAAGCAAAAAAAAATTCTTTAATTTTATGTTCATTATAGGTATTTTAATTACTAGCTACAGTAAACTATCATAAATTATTATCTAGTTGAAATGCAAATATAGAAATTCTTGGTCACAAATGAAATGTTGGTATACTATACTTCTCTGCCCAACCCTTTGGAGAAGCAAGGTGTGATGCTTTTATGTTGTTAATAAGATGAAAATATTTGTTTCAGCTGGCTCTCATACAAACCAACTACGTAATTGACTGTTTAAAGAAAATAAATCCTGAGAAGGAGTTCACTGTAGGTAAGTAACATAAAATAATAAGTTACAGGAGGTCAGTCTAGGTCAAGCTCTTTGCTACAGTGCCTACAGATACCTGTCTATGACTTGTAGGCAATTCATTGATCTTTAAACTTTAAAGAACACTGACTCACTTTAAACTAAAAGTACTTAGGGAATTCTCCTTTTCTCCAGCTACATTTTATACAAATCAATTTGATAAGCTTACAAACATATTGTATCTACCGGCCCTGATCTCCCTCTGGATGTCGGATTGCCATCCCATCGGACTATGACAGTGAGAGAAGAGAGAGGGCACCTGTGTCTGTGCACACACTTGTGCACTATAACTTCTCTCGAGCTGAAGACTGATGGGTCTGGAGGACTATTGTCTTAAAATGTTTTATAAGCAAAATTAGACTTATAAATTTTTGTTTCTAAAGGTAATGTAATTTAAAGTTCTAGGAATTTCAGAATGTAAGCTGCTTACGACTGAAAATACACATTGAACTTATTTCAGGTATAATTACAGGTTATGATAACGATAATAATGAATAAAGTAATTTATGTATAAGAACATGGGACCTTAAAATGTATTGTAGGTTCTTGAGGTAAATAAAATTACCTATAATTACTAGACTTACGTTGCAACGCCAGATTATTTTGTAAATCATAGTGTTGTACCTATTTTTTAGTATGTACTGTATGACACTACGGTATAAATATGCTAATTTATTAAGCAACACCTATTGACGAGAATGAGACTGTAAATCTTGCTAAGCATAATGTTTTTTTTGACCAAAGTTAAACTTTGGTGAAAATACCAATGAAAATAGCCCTCCAGACAGAATTTCGGCCATGGCTCAAATGTCATGATTTCATGAAAAAAATCATTCAATGGAACAAACACGGTTCTCACGCGCATATGGCACGGTCCCGTGGGAATATCGGGACAAAAGTGCTCTATTTTCTAACCCAGGTCATGGACTACCCATGTGCCAAATTGCATCCAAATCCGTTCAGCCGTTTTTACCGTGAAAACGTAACACACAAACTCACTTTCGCATTTAGAATACTAGTTGGGATTCTAATGAATGATTATATATATAATTCTGTAATTAAATAAATATTTGTTATGGTAGCGAATTTGATAGGTAACAAAGCATATTTTGATCGAGATACAACCTAACAATGATATGCAAAAAATAAATAAATTTGCTGGCTATGACCTGGTATATTATACATTAACTTTCCGGAATAAATTCTCTCAATGATGGTGAAAACCGCATCAAAATCCGTTGCGTAGTGTAGAAGAACAACGTGGGCGTACACACGGATATACATCAAGCTATTTCCAGTTTATGGTGATCTCGCATTGTAAACGATTTCCGTACAATGCGAGGTCAGCTTAAACTGGAAATGTATAGCTGGATGTGTAGCCGTGTGTACAGACAGACACGAAAATTTTCTTTAATTTATAATATGTATAGAAATCGTTTTTCATCGTTTATTAAATAAATAATTAAACATATATATTCCAGTTACCATGACAACGCTGGGAGACCGCATTTTAGACGTATCACTGCCCAAAATAGGAGAGAAGTCGCTGTTCACTAAGGATTTAGAAGATGCGCTGAGGAATGATACTGTGGACTTTGTAGTACATTCACTGAAGGACTTACCTACCACGCTACCTGACGGATTGGCTATTGGCGCTGTTTTTGAAAGGTAAGAAATACCAAAATATCCAGCACGCGTAGCATAACAATCATAGAAACGGGACGAAATAGACAAATTGACACATTGTGATTGTTTATCTGTAATTTTGTCTATTCTTCCGTCGACAAAACTCGTTTCTATTGTAGTCATACTAAGCGTGCAGATAAAAGATACTCCTTATAACATCCGCTATCTGCCTATGAAAGTCCTGTCATAATCGGTCCAGCCGTTTCGGAGATTAGTCTCTAAACAAACAGACATGCAATTTTTTTTTGTTTTTTAAGTACTTTATATACTTTCATATGCATTTAGTAAAAAGCTATTATTTTTACATCACAAACAGACACTTCAATTTGATTTATTTGTATAGATTTGATAGTGAAATCCACAACGTCATTGACTTTTTTGTTAACTGTACCTACCACCTGCTGATAAATTACCGTTCCCATGAATTGGATGACTAGCTCGTAATTAGGTATTTACTAGTTAATGAAACGGATTAATTTCTGCCGGTAATCATTTCTAGCTTTCCTAAACTAACTGCTAAACGCTTCTTCTTCTACGTGTCGCTGGCACGACAGTTATTCATTGTTTTTCGGCCCAAAACTTCTCCACTTTCACGGCGTTATGTGTGGCAGCGCAGAAGTCACTTTGTCTTTTATTTTATTTAAATAGAAAGAAAACAAAGAAAAAGTATTTATTGAGACAAGCACAGGAGATCACAAACTAAACTAAGACATATTGAGACATAAATAAAAATCAAAATCAAAAACAATAAAACAATGTAAAAACAAAACAAACAACAAAACAGCTAATAGGAACAACAAACAGCTATATTAATATTATTTATGTCTGTAATTTTTATGGTGTACACAATAAAGAGTAATCTATCTATCTATCTATCATTAATTCATTATTACAAACAGAAAAATATAAATAACGTAATAACAAGTCACAGCAAAACAGAAATGAAAAATATCTTAAAAACAACAACAAACAATCTAGAGTTCAAGTGTGGTTCAAGTGTCTGATACAACAAAAGTAAAAAGTATTTTTTTTATTTAGGAACAACAACAAATTAACATAAATTACAATGGAAACGATGATAGCTACAAAAGTTAAAAAAAAAGCTGTCGCAGTCGCAGCTATCAACGCCCGTCTAAACATAAGATGCACATTGTTCCAAACTTATCTGTGACATGGGTACAGTTTAGCTGGCTTTGGGAAGTTTAAAAAAAAATCCATGCAAAATCATTAGTAGAAGAAGACAAAAGACATGCAAAGTTTTTATGTTGGTAGGTGTGGTGTAGTGAGGAGTATTATTGTGAGTGGGGTGTGTCGGTGAGTGTGGTTGAGTGTGTGTGAGTGTGTGTGCGTGTGAGCGAGGATGTGTGTGAGTGCCATGACTAGTTTTAAGTTTCCACAATATTTTCAGTTGCATCATAAGAAAGAGATTTCAACCAGTCTGTCAATTTTACTCTCAAAACATTACGAGATAAGCGGTAGATATCGATGGCTACGAAACCTTTTCAAAGAGCATCATACAAGGTGCGGTGGAGCATAGTTTGCGACACAGCTCCAAATTCTGCGATGCCTCTAGTATTTCAGATGACCAAATAACACCAAATAAAATTCATTTGGTAAAATCCATATCACTAATAAATAATAGGCGACGACGGTGACCATTTTCCTGGTCCTTTCCATCCAATAACATAAAATACAGTCTTAAATTATCTATCAGGCGTGACTCCATTAACAATAATCCCAAAATTAGTTAATGGGGGTTATTTAATATTATCGCACGTATTTATTATTACTATACTAATATCTAGCAGGTTTCCCTTATCACTAACGAATTACTGAGTCACGTCGAGTCAATAAAAAGTTAAATTAATAATGTTATTATATTATTTTGAAGTTCAACGCTTTCGGTAATATTTAGGGAACCTTTTTTTTTTATGATGGTATAATTATTATTTTTACCCTTGGCCCTTTGCCTTTATGACTTGCGTCTCGACGAATCTCGTCGTAATCTTGACGATACGCCTTGGTAAGGTTAGTTGTCAGACTTTCAGGCTTCTGACGACCCGACTGTCAAAGATCTACGAATGACAGCCGCGACCAACGGCTTAACGTGCTTTCAGAGGCACGGAGGGTTCTCGAACTCGATGTGTAATAGATGGTCACCGTGTCACGGATCGACCTCGGCAAGGCTGAGAATAAACGTCATATTTTTTCATCAGATAGTCTGATCCGGCTATCGGAAAGCGTTGGAGCCATTATTTAGTTTGAACATTCAACACACGGCCGATCTGATAGTCGGATAGTCTGCATAGTTCTGATAGCCGGATCAGACTCGGATCCGACAATCTGATGAAAAAATCGACGAATGACGAGTGATGTGTAAACCCAGCCTCACGAACCCCTAAAGAGAGTGACAAGTATCTGGCGTAATAAATCAAATTAAAATATCTTTCTTTCAGAGAAGACCCTAGAGACGCACTGGTACTCCGAGAAGACTTCAAAGACCACACGTTAGCTACGCTACCAGAAGGCTCAGTTATAGGTAATTATTATTGAACACCTACTACTAATTGAATTTTCATGGGCATCTCAATATCAGCTTATACCACAGATGAACAGATGGTTCACTTAGCATTTTAAGTATGAAGCTACAAGTACACGGCGGGCTCGTCTTGTTGGGCCAATTCAGTGGGCGTAAAGTAGTCAGAAGATATCAGAGTTACGCGATAGAAAGAGAAGCAACTTCTAGCTAAGTGGATATTACTGTAGGTAATTAGCGCTATGCGACCTGAATTGCACTTTATTGTGTCGTAGCAAGAGTCGCTTGTTATTTAAATTATTTTGCCGAGTGAGCCATTTGTATTCATCTGTGCTTATAAGGTCTATTTGAATCTTGTGTTTCCAATTGATGTTATTTCCACTTCAAGAAACATCAACTTAATGCAAGTGTAAATAAAGTTGATTTTAGACTGACTAGTACTATTGAAAAGTCATAAAAAATATGAAGTTGTAGCGCAAACTGAACCTTATGTGTAGGCATTACAGTTGTTTTTCCTAAAACTCGTGTTTTTTTGGCAAATTAAATTGCGAATGCAGAATAGGTAGGTGTTCTTCCGAAGGTAATCGCGAGAGGCAACCTCCGTCGCTCAATCGCGATGAGAGACCGCAGCGACCCGACATGCAGTTGCTGTTTTAAGGTGAACGCAGACCTGGGCCGCACCGCACCCGCAGTCGCCGCATTCGAATTCTTCATATGAAGTTCTATGCAATCTCGCACACCCACCCGCGCCGCAGTCGCCGCAGTCCCATTATCAAAAGCGACTGCTGTGCAGCCAGGTGTGCGTTCACCTAAATTCCGAACGCGGCGTCACAACCACAAATTCGATGGCAGCGGCATTTCTCTTCTTTAGTTTCGCGAAAGTCATTAGTCTAATAAATAAAGAAAATTATTCAAAAAACAAAAAACCCGACTGCAAAAACACTTAACTGAAAAGAGAAAAACAAACATTATAATCTATAGAATTTTGGTATCGCAGGCGGGGACAAACAAAAGTTTTACCATATTTCCGGTTATTATTGTTAAATTATTATTGTCCCCGCCTGCGATACCAAAATTCTATAGATTATAATGCTTGTTTTTCTCTTTTCAGTTAAGTGTTTTTGCAGTCGGGTTTTTTGTTTTTTGAATAATTTTCTTTATTTCATGTTTTTTAGTTTTATTAATATATCTTAATTTGGAATTGACTCATTACCAGCTTTTATTTGATACCAATATTGATGTAATTTATTTTTAGAAAAACCTTTCCCTCCCTTATTTTTGTATTTGCAGATGCAATACATAAATATTATATAGCCTATGTCACTTCTACGATTAAGTCGAATCTAACGACACCTCATATGTTAAAATCCATCAAGCCGTTTAGGCTACAGAGCGTGCCAAAGAAATAGACATACATACATACATACATACTCTCGAAAAACATTACCCTCCTTCTGGGGCAGTCGGGTAAAAAGCGGCCAAATTCTGACAGCGAAGTCTTCGTAATAGGGTCCCGTTGGCACACTTTGGGTACCTACGGAACCCAGTCGCTTCACGACCGCAACGTCAGACGGAAATGTCACCATCTACGGAAGCGTTTTCATAGATTAACATAAAACCAGTCGTGTCGCTGTGGTCGGCGGGCGACGTTGCCGTTTGTGGTTGCGGTAGCCTTCGGAAGACCACCTTTAAAGCCTCGTGCAGACTGGTGCGACGGGACAGCGTGATGCGACTCTAAGAAAACTTCACGGTAGAACAATTTTATTACCGTGTCGCTTCGCGCTAGTCTGCATGACGCTTAAAACGCCGCGCTCGGCTGCTTGCAGCGTATTGTGCGTTGATCGATGAATGAAGTGCACGAATAAATAAATTGTGCCAATGTGTTTGGAATGTAGAAGTCTTGCATCGTATTAAAACAGGTTTTTTTGCTGTCTCGTTTCGAAAGATAACTTTATTTACATAATTTTAACAATGGTAGGTATATCATGCCTCCGTCTCATTTTACCAATTTATTTGTACGTACTCTTTTGTTTTGTTTTTGCAAGTTTATGCACATCACACTATTTTATGTACTTACTTACATACCAATTCGTTATAATTTTTTATCTGACACAAATTTATTTTATTTAAGTATGCTTACACACTTTACATTATACCCCTAATTACGTAATACACATAACTGATTCACATCCGTTACATCCAAGTTACATCACATCACACTCAGGTCCAGTTGAAAACCAGCGTCAGACACTGATAGTTGTCTGGCATTTTTTGCTGAACTGGACCTTTTTAGCGCAGCCGTGAGGCACACTCCCGTGCTAATTTCAATCGCATTTTTTACACTTTTTGTTAGATTTTTGTTTTATCTTTATTGTTTGATTTATTTTTATCTGCTGTATAAATTGTGTGCTTTTTGGTCTGTTAAATAAATGTATTTTCTTTCTTTCTATATAGAACTAAGGCATTCACCTCATTTAGCAGACATATTGGTGACAGATAACAACTGATAAAACTCTCTCTTTTGTACATATAAATGTTATACCTACCTACCTATAGTTATACTGTTACCATGGATACAGTAAATGATTCTGAACCTATAATGACCTATATTAGGCTGCCTGTCCACCGGAGCGGAGAGGAGAGGAGAGGAGCGAAGATATGACAATATTAACCAATAGAATTAAAACTCCGCTCCAGAGGTGCGATTCTATTGGTTAATTTTGGCACATCTCCGCTCCTCTCCTCTCCTCTCCGCTCCAGTGGACAGGCAGCCTTAGGCGCGTTGAGCACCTTTTGCGTGAACAAAAATCTTGGTACTCGCGTCATCGTCACCGAAGGCGCGTTGAGCACTTGACTTGACAGCGCGCTATTTTATTTTTTTTGAAGATTTTTAATTTAGCTACAGCTTTCGTTCTTGTACTGATAGCAAGCCACCTAAATCCCTGACATTTTCGTTAAAAATTAGCTGTTCCATACATTTGGACCCGTACTTATTGCACTTTTGTGATTGTAGTTTGAAAAAAAAAAACCAATGAAATATTTCATCGATGTCTTTGCCACTCTGTATACTCAATCAATAGCATACTAGAAGTATTCACGATAGGCAGTAGGTATTGAAAACAATGTATTGTGTTAGACCTACCTACTCATAAAGATACGGTCATTTATAAAACAAAATGTCGTAACTATTTGTAAATTCTAACTTGAGTGACAAGTAAACTAGCTCTTGTCCGCGACTTCGTCCGCGTATTTCAATTACGTCTAAAACCCGCGACACTGCGACGTGCTTTTTTTATCAGTGATAGGCTTTGTTACGAGCAATATTTCTGTGCTAGTGTCAAGTCGCACTTTTGCGTTTTTAGGGAGAAAATAAATAAAAACGAAAATCTGAAAATTATTTTTAATAATTTTCAGATTTTCGTTAATTATTCTGTATCCGGTCCGGAGGTGATTTTCCAAAAATAAAAACTGGAAAATATACGCCCAAAGATGGTCTATCAGATTATATTTATATAAATAAACTAGCTGTTACCCGCGACTTCGTCCGCGATGATGTCTATACATCAACTTTATTTGCATAGCTGCCAGTGAGACTCCAGTCGAAAAGTCGTTTCGGAGATTAGCCGATACAAACAGACAGGTTTTTTTTTGTGTTTTGTTGTATGGATCGTAAGTATTTAGAGGTATGAGGAACAGGGTGTAAAGTTCACTCATCCTCATTAGAAAAGGGAGGATCCTCCAACCAGACGGGTGTTTTGGTCTGGCGGGCAACTGCCCGTAAGTTGATTTCGGATAGTCTTATCTATGTTTTTCGCTCGGCAAACTCTAACTGCGCGATGCAGGAATTGTGTGACGTCATGTCTTTGTTGTGTTCGTATGTGGTGGCGTAACCGCTACATCACTCCCCTCCGGAGACTGGAGGTCGATAGTGGGCTGAGTCTTGGATCTTGAGATGCCTGCACAGTGCCAGCTGTGGTTCCAGTGAGTCGGAACCGGGTGTCGCAAAGTTCACGGTGAGTCGGAACTGTTTGCGGTGATTCCCGAATGAGTCGGGGTGGCGCTGCGTCGTTATCCAGTGAGTCGGATGTGGTACAGCGCCGGGTTGTGGCTGACTGCTTGCGTCGACCAGAAGAGGGTAGAATAGGCTCTGCTTGTGAGATCGGCCGGAAGTGCAGGTGCTGATGTGGCTGAGGGTGATGACCAGGAATGCGCGTTCGCTGCATGCTGGTGGTCAGGATACCCGTTGAAGCCGTGGGTGCTGGCTGGGTGTGTGACTCGCCTCACGAAAGCTTGCGGGAGTGATGATGATGATGACGTCACGCTGAAGTAGTTGCACGAAGGCTGCGTTGACATTCATACTCGGGGTCACCAATTTAGAGGTATGAGGAACAGGGTGTAAAGTTCACTCATCCACCATAGAAAAGGGAGGATCCTCCGACCAGACGGGTGTTATGTCTGGCGGGCAACTGCCCGTAAGTTGATTTCGGATAGTCTAATCTATGTTTTTCGCTCGGCAAACTCTAACTGCGCGATGCAAGAATTGTGTAACGTCATGTCTTTGGTGCGTAGTTCGTATGTGGCGGCGTAACCGCTACAAGTATATAGGTACTTTCATGCATTTAGTAAAAAGCTGTTATTTTGAAATTACAAACAGACACTTCAATTTTATTTATTTGTATAGATACCCACAACTGCGCCTGCGTGGAATTCTATGCATCATCTTTATTTATTTGTAATGATGCCAGTGATACTCCCGTCAAAATCAGTCCAGCCGTTTCGGAGATCAGCCGGAACAAACAGACAGACAAAAAAAAAAATAGATTGTGTTTTGTTGTATGGATTGTATATACTTTCATATGCATTTAGTAAAAAGCTGTTATTTTGAAATTACAAACAGACACTTCAATATTATTTATTTGTATAGATGTAAGATAAGACAGATTTCATGGGTTTTAGTTCTTTGCGCGAAACCCTAAGTCTTTTTCTGAAACAAAAGTAGCATATTTTAATCCTTATGAAATAAGCTATCTTCCAGTGAAAGTCCCGTCAAAATAGGTCCAGCCATTTCGGAGATTTCCCTTAAATGTTCCCGTGGGAATATCGGGATAAAAAGTAGCCTATTTTACGCCCAGTGGCCTCAACTATCTATTAGTGAAAGTCCCGTCCAAATCGGTTCAGCCGTTTCGGAGATTAGCCGGAACAAACAGACAGACAGACAAAAAAAAATTAAATTGTATTTTTGTTGTATGAGTCGTATACACTTTCATAAGCATTTAGTAAAAAGCTGTTATTTTGACATTACAAACAGACACTTCAATTTTATTTATTTGTATAGAGATAAAAAGTAGCCTATTTTACGCCCAGTGGCCTCAACTATCTATTAGTGAAAGTCCCGTCCAAATCGGTTCAGCCGTTTCGGAGATTAGCCGGAACAAACAGACAGACAGACAAAAAAAAATTAAATTGTATTTTTGTTGTATGAGTCGTATACACTTTCATAAGCATTTAGTAAAAAGCTGTTATTTTGACATTACAAACAGACACTTCAATTTTATTTATTTGTATAGAGATAAAAAGTAGCCTATTTTACGCCCAGTGGCCTCAACTATCTATTAGTGAAAGTCCCGTCCAAATCGGTTCAGCCGTTTCGGAGATTAGCCGGAACAAACAGACAGACAGACAGACAAAAAAAAATTAAATTGTATTTTTGTTGTATGAGTCGTATACACTTTCATAAGCATTTAGTAAAAAGCTGTTATTTTGACATTACAAACAGACACTTCAATTTTATTTATTTGTATAGAGATAAAAAGTAGCCTATTTTACGCCCAGTGGCCTCAACTATCTATTAGTGAAAGTCCCGTCCAAATCGGTTCAGCCGTTTCGGAGATTAGCCGGAACAAACAGACAGAGTTTTCAGAATTTATTTTAATTTTTTAAATAAAAAGATCACCTAAACTTCATCATTGAAAAAAAAAAAAGTATTTGAAATCGACACGTGGGCGTTTTACTCGTGCATTATAAATGCATCCCTTGATCGATAAATACCATAAACAGCAGAGGGATTTTTTTTTGGTCCAATGGAACACTGTGGGACGGACGGACAGCGGAGACTTTGTAATGGGTTCCGAAGGGTTCCATGTGGCACCCTTCGGGTACAGAACCCTAAAAACAAACATACCCTTCAGCTTTATCATATTGTTAGTACATCGTATTAGTATAGATTTTGTAGAGTGACCTATGCACTTGAGTTTACTAGATACCTACTTATCTTTTGTTAGGAGATAACACACAACAACACTTCTAAAATTATGGATATAAGTATTATTGATCCAAAAATAAAAACGTAATCTTATTTTGAATAGCTTCCAATGACCAGTCATTGTTGTTGTATAAAATCCTAGTTACGACCTGATAAAAATCTCCCCGATAAGCAAACACATCTTTTTATCGAATATCGAGTAGCTATCACTTGGCATCCACACTGGCACAGCTACAGTTCGACATAAAGAGTCTGACGTGGTGACTTATGGAACTAATTCAGACCTATGTTGATAGCACTACTTTGCCGACAAGTGCTAGTAGGTTTTGAGTCACTCACAAGCAGTGTTTTTAACAATTTACTCATTTCCCATTCGAAGTGACATAAGTGCGATAGTCGCGCCCTCGTTTTCATTTTACTCTTTTTTGCCAAGCTCTACAGTCACTTTCACCGAGTCGAATCGAAGAAGCTCAAAAAAACTACGGGTCATAAAAAGAGTTCCTGTTTCTGAAACCCTGTCATCATCATCATCATCAGCCTATTAATGTTCCCACTGCTGGGAAACAGGCCTCCTCTCTGTAAGAGGGAGTGGGATGTAATCTACCACGCGGGCCCAGTGCGGATTGGTAGATGTCACATGTCTTCGAATTTTTTGGTTCTAAGACATGCCGATTTTCTGAAACCCTATGGTAGCACCCTAATTGCGTAACAGACTATCAATCACAATATGAATGATTTTGAAGGATATTGCTAATCCATTAACTCATATGTTCAAATTAACGCAATGAATGTTGTTGAACTGTCAACATGAAAGCCATTGCTACTGTTAGTGTCTTAGGGCCGATTCACACGATGCGTTGCGGCGACGACGCATTACCGGAACGGGTTCGCTGCCGCGTCCTACATACAAATATTCATGGTATGCCACACGGAGTGTTTCGTCGCACCACATCGGACTTGCAACCCGTGAGATGAGGCGGGGAGGGGTGTACGCTTTTGGACGCCGCAGCGGCACCGCTCAGTCTCACCATGTGACCGCCAATCTGGCGTAATCTTTGCGGTGCGGCACCGCAACGCATCGTGTGAGCAGGCTCTACCGCAATTACCCCGCAGTTTAATTTCTTGTCGGATCACATTCTTAAATCAAGTTGTTTCGTTACTAATCGCAACAGTTAACATGAGATTAACCGGAGATATACTCATCAGTCTCAATGAGGCTTTCATGCTTCTATACCTATTCTGGCCATATTATAACTTCTCACAGCTTCTTTACTTCTACTAATCTCATCCCCAGGCACATCTTCCCTCCGCCGCACAGCACAACTACGCGGCTCATATCCCCAGCTCAGCGTAATGGACGTACGCGGCAACCTCAATACGCGACTACGCAAACTGGACACAACTGGACAGTACGCCGCGTTGTTGCTAGCCAGCGCTGGGTTGCAGCGGATGGGATGGAAGGATAGGATATCTAAGGTAGCCATGAAGGTTCTTTAGATGTTATAACAACATCAATCTTAAGGACATCGCTCATTATGACAGCACCGCTCTGACATGGCAAATAACTTGTCATTCAAGTTAGGATTTTAAATCAAATACATTAAAGCCTAAATAGACTTTAAAGTCTAAATAACTTTATTGTAATTATAAAAGTTCACTAAAAAAAAAAAACGAGCGAGGCTTGCAATAGGCATATGATGTGTAACATCTGACATCTCACCTTGGTAATAACCCAAGTAACACAACTGGGTGGTAAAAAAGCTCCATATCATATCTGTTTGTAACCTTGGGTGAAATATATAGGCATGAATAAGTTCTATATAGGTGGAGAGAACCCATATGCAAACAATATAGAACCACGGGGAGAAAAATTGCAGCTTAATTTTGATTCCAAATGAAATCCATAGGAGTTCTCACGATCACCTTAAGTGGCAATTAGAACTATGGGTGTAAGTTGTACGCAGTGAACGGTTGATTGAATGATATGACGTTTCAATTCATTCATTGGGTGACAAATGAAACGCAAAGTTCTTTTTAGGGGCGATAAGTTATTTGTTTTTGAATTTGTACTGTGAACAGCCAATTCAATTTGATTACATCTATTTGATGAGTATTAAAATTTCACGTCTACTGATATATTGCAGGCATTGATTTACAGCACAAAATCCTTGCGAATGTTTTGTTACTGTGAAAGTATAGTATGGTTTCTTTGTAAATTTTGAAGCGCCTTCCATTTGATCAAGAACAATTAAATAAAGTGTGCTAAATCAATTGGCGAAATAATAGTATAAAAAATAAAACTGTTAAAAACCTAACGTAATGGTTTTAGACTAAGTATAATGTCAAAGTACATCAGTTACAATTAACAAAACTCAGTGATTATGCGTCAGTGTGATAAAACACTTTCAAAACAAAATATTCTCAAGGACCATTTTCTAAACATGGCGATGTTTATGGCATCTCATAGTTTTTATTTTCATTTATTTGTTCCCTATTTGGAACTGTGAGGTCTAAAAATCACTTATTTGTAAGTTGCTAGTGGCTGACCAGTGGATGCTACTACCAGCAGTAATAATTAGCTCGTACAATCTGCCGATGATAACTACCACATCGCTTAATTTTTTTCCATTTCAAGGAATTCATTTTTGATGAAGTAGTTTATACTATGAACTTTACAACAACAGAAACAAAAAATGCTATCAACAGAGTGACGCGTAGGACGATCTGACTTAAGTAATAATAGGTCACAATTATGTATTTCGGGAACTGGTACATCGTTAGTGGTTTTAAATAAGTGGAAATAGCTGCTATTGGTTTTCAAGAACCCACTATTGAAATTTATCTACGCGTTGGAGTGGCATATTAGAGTACAATAAGCCTGAAAGATGCAATCACGTTAGGTTTCAAAAAGGTTGCAAAATGATCCCTTTAGCCACTACAGGTGATATACTACTCGTTTGGAAATAGAAGTGCTAAATAAGGGTATGTTACAGTTTAAATGGGACAGTTGCTTACAAGTGATTTAAAGGCCTCCACTACCTCCATACCACTGTTGCTTCTAAATTTGTATCAATTAAAACCCGTTTTCAACTTGAAGTAACAAAATCGACTCTATGCAACCATAAGAAATAAAGTATAAACCAAATACACTCTTATGCATCTACGAGTGATAGAAGGTACTCATATACAAATATGAGTAGTGTTTGAAGCTATAAGTTTTATCAAATACTGTTATACCACTCATTTACAACTTAAAGCTATAAGATAAGTTGCAAAATTCACTAATGTGTTACTTGGGAAGTTACATTAAAGGGGCGGGGCCTCGTCAAGGTCGTTTCACCGCGCGCTCATTGGTCAAATCAAATAGCGCGCGCTTCCCCGGCTTCCTGTTACACACTTCCGTCGCATTACACGAAATTAGTCCCACAGATTTGACTTAGATTTTTTTAGATTTTGATTTTCATTGCAGGAAACCGAGAGGAAAGATGTTACACGAGATAGAAGTGAAACTTCTTAAAAAATTAAGAATATTATGACAGTGTGAAAGACAGAGAGAGTTATCTTTCTATGTAACGAAATGTTCTAAAACGTGGCGCGTCCTTGAAATTTCACTCTCAATTCTCGTCCATTATCGCATCCCCGCCTAAATAATTTCACATCAAAAACTTTATTTTAGACTGTAAAATAAAATATTCATACTCTAATTACTCTAAAATAATATTTTTTACTCACAGATCCTACCGTGTGCAGAAATGAAGTACGCAGTGGGTCAGGGAGCGCTTGCCGTCGAGTGTCGATCAGATAACACGAATATACTGAATATGCTGGCGCCATTCAACCATGCTGAGACTTACTGCAGAATCCTGGCTGAAAGGAGCTTCCTCAAGACTTTGGGTTTGTCTCTCAATTTTGTAGCTTATGCCACAGATTAGTACAGATGGTATACTCCGCAAAATCATTCAAATAAAAAGCGACTCTTGAAACCACACAATAAAGTGCAATTCAGATCGCACAGCGCTAATTCGGTATGTAAAGTATTTTTCAGATAGGTTTTTTTTATATTTTTATTTGATAGATTTTGTAACTTAAAGCAACTACATGTCATACAAATATAAATTCACGCCTTTCTTCTATGGGGCTCGGCAGAAACTACAGAACGCCACCTGCTACGATTCTTACATATTTCTATCCAATAAATATTCTAGGCAATATTCTTTTGCCTCGTTTATGTTCATACATCTGGTCATACACGCACGCCGGTTGCGAGTACTACGTACCTGTCCTTTCTGAAAAACATCACCAATAAGGTCAGTATATGTCCTCCTAGGGCGTCCCCTCCCGGCGATTCCAGTCACATCTGCTTTGTAAATACATTTTGTTAGTCGCCTTTCATTCATTCTCTCAACATGACCCATACATACCCATACCCATCCCCTTTTCAGTTTTTGTCTATCTTTGAAGACTGGTTGTCAGACTTCTTGGGTTCCGGCGGGTAGTTAGAAGCCCAAAAGTATGAGGACTGTCAAAGATCTACGTATGACAGCCAGGACCACGAGTACAGTCAGCTGCAGAGAAATCTCACCCCCTAGCAATGTATTTAGTCATTGCCAGGGGGTGAGATTTCTCTGCAGTTACTGTAGGTACTATCAGTCCGAAATATACTGTACCATGGGGTACCAATTCGAACAAATTATAATTAGTCTTGAAAAAAGATCATAGATGGCAGCATAGGTAACAATTATGAAATTAACAGTCACTAAAAAGCGATAAACGGAAGATTTTGGCTGAAGTAAGATTAGTAAAAATCAAAACTTCCTTGTTTAATGCTAATTTATCTATTGTAACTCATAAATCTCGTATTTTCAACAAAAAAAGATAAAACCTTTTTGTTTAGGGCTCTTTGCAATAGATGGCGTTTTACTCAATTTGTCATAACTGTAGTACATTTAGCCAGTCAATAGCCCGACTAGGGAGGTCTCATTTCTTTGTATGGGATTGGGTATCTGTACGTAGTATTATATTATCTGTGACTGTACAAAAATTACAACTAAAACCCGTTTACAGGTGGTGGTTGCAGCGCCCCTGTCGGCGTATCAACAAGTCTAAAACCAATAGACTCACAGTTCAAACTCTCAGTAACCGGCGCGGTGTGGAGCATGGACGGCAAAACAAAACTCGACCACACATTACAACAAACTTTCACTCAAATCAAAAGCACACAGAAACACAAACTCAGTCCCACTGAAGAAAACGAATGTAAAAAAGTGAAAACCGACAATGGTGAGTCAGAAAATGAAATCTTATCTCCAACAGAAGTACTTAAAGACAAAATTATTGATAAAACAAGCAATTGTGATGACAAAGCAGTTGAAAGTGATACACGTATATTTTGTGGTCTGACTGTGAATCCTAGTATGCCTGTAGATGTTATTATTAAATGTGATAACTTAGGGAGGGATGTAGCAAATGCTCTAATTGATAAAGGCGCTTTAGAAGTTATGAAGGTTACTCAGGACTTGATCAGGAGTTCTGTTGTCGAAAAGAAATCATGATTGATAATTTTTTTTAGAAGTGGGGTTGTATTTTATTTAAAAAAAAGGTGGCCTTACAATTTTTTTTTATTTATTCATGCAAAATTAGCATTGTATATAAATAGTAATTTTCCCAGTTCTCTTTAGTCGACTAAGCCAACGTTCGCATGGACGTAAAAATATCGTGCACTGGATTTTCAACTCTCGGTGTTAAGCCGAGCGTTGAAAATCCAGTGCGCAAAAAGCAATCGCTGCAGGAACAAATTGACCGTGCGAACCTGGTCTAAAAGGAACTGGGGAAATTGTGAATTTGTAAGCTTTGTTCAACAATAGCACTAGAAAGGAATATAACCATTGCTCAAGTGGCTGCGATCCTTAACTCTCGAACATAAAGTTTATTATCGTTTGCAATGTATTCACTACTTCTATTGAGAAGTGAACGTATTTTTTAAATAAGAACAAAAATATTTATGAAAAAATAAACCATAATTTGTAAGCAATAAGGTTGAAAAAACTATGTTGCAAAATAAGACCACAACATTATATGTGGCCTTATTTGTCCGGCCGTTTTGATCCACCATTGTTGATCGAAGTTTGTAAGGCATGTAGGCATTCTGTGTATGAATGCCTAAATAAAAGCGCCTTTGCCTGCCTTTGGATTTGCAACGCACAGCTCAATCGGCTGTAAATTTTAAATATTTGTACTGCCTCGTAAATGTATAATAAATACTGTATGTATGTTTGTAAATAAATTGTAAAAATATTTTATGACGAGAAATCGGTTGCATAGTTTTTGTATAATAAATTGTAAATTACAGTTTATCACAATTTTTTTATCATAAATATCCACTGAATGTATAATGACGATGTATAGCAAAAGTTTAAGGAAATGGTTTTTTTTTTTTAATAATTATTATGGAACATGGACATGACTGCTTCATACAACGACATAAATATGTTTGATTTAAATATTCCTATAGAAAACATTTTGCCGCGTCGTACGAGTGATCGCAGAGGGCACACCTTCAGGTTTCCTGAATAAATTGACACAAAATCGTGCATTATCTTTTTTGGTTAGCACACGGGGTTAAAATTAAGCCACGGAGTAGCTACTAAATGGAGTGCCAATGAACAGAAAATGAATTTATGTTGCAATAAACTAATACCAGGAAATTAACAAAAAAACCAACCTGGTTATGTATGTTAAAGGTAAAGACAACAATTTCGAGAGTTTGAGACGCCTTTGACGCGTAGAAGAGACTGTATCGAAAACCACTTAGCATTCACGCAGCGTCTACAGATGCAAAGGTACACTCTCTTACTCCATTTATTACTTACTTCGTGAAAGCCGGTGAAATAGTGAATTTATACGGACTGTTAAAATATGAATTTGTTTGATTTAGTAATAAAATCTTGTTGTTTGCATGTTATACACTGTTGTATATCGACTATTTCCGTTCAATTAGTGGGTACTTATTTATCATGTTAATAATATACTGCCCAAGGACCTTGTCTAGCATTTATTTTCGTTATAAAAATTATATTTTAGTTTAAAATGTTTATTTTGTTATATTAAAATTATTTTTGGTTCTAACGAATAAGCTATAATTAGTGCCTTGAAAATTATAAGTATTCTGGCCCCTAAGTTAGCTCAATTAAGTATAGCTTCGGACAAATTCTTTATTTAGGTGCTCTTCAACACAAACATCTGTGCAGCTCTTTATAAAAATAAAGAAAGAATTGTTTAATACATTATGTAAAAATTCTAGTCTTCGTTTAGGTAGACTTTGGTCACAACCCTAGACAGAGTGAATGGACTGGGCGCCTCATAAAAGAGACCACTCTCTAGAACAAGTTAGAAGAACAAGTATACTTGAGACAAAGCGACTGTGCAGCCAACCAGTCTCTTTATAGTGTTACGTACGTTCTACACAGAACTACTGGCCGCACATTCGCTTTGTCTCTCTCGTAGTTTTCGGTCTGCTGTATTCGCTGCACAACTGAATACGGAACGGTCGGTTCATTCTCTATGTCAGAACTGAGTGTTTAATAAACCTGCCATAAGCGTTCTAAAATATTACAGAAAAATAACTACATAAGGGCCCTCGCCCACGGCGACTTTTTGTAGCGATGCTGTCGCGCATGTGTATCGATACAAACGCGATGCTGTAATTATGTATGAAGAATCCTGCGCGACAGCATCGCTACAAAAAGTCGCCGTGGGCGAGGGCCCTTATTGCTTATCATAATTTGTCACCTTCAGCATTCCTTCATTAGATCATGAATTGGATCTCCACTAAATTGAGAATTGTTCAGAAAATTATTTGGTAGTTCCTTGTAAGTTATAATTAGGACGAAATTGAACAAATTGTATTTATTTATATAATTAATTTATACAGGGTGCACCAACAGTATAAAAAAAAACTATTAAAAATAATGGACTGAGTATCCATCAAGAGAACGGGCATTTTCATAATGCGCCGCGAAGTTAAAACTGGTCATCCTGTATCAGGTGATGTGTTAAAAATCAATGGGGTTTGTACCTATTGTTTATGGTGACTATTTAATTGTTGTTGTTTTGTTAATTTTATTTGAATAAACTGGTGAATGACTTGGGATTTTCATGTTTTATTAGAGAATTTTTAATTTTCTACTACAATCGTTTATTTTTACTTACCTAAATCTTCTCTATTATCTTACTACTTAACTACTCAGGATCAGCAATTGAAATCACAAGTGAACAAACCCCGACAGTCGGTGGTAAGTCACACTGGTATGCAGACGCGAACAGACTGACATAATTACTTTTCGCAGTTATAATATTAGTATAAATTATAATGCACCGGGCCCGCGTGGTGGCTTCAGCATTTAAGTGTATTATCTATGTTTTCAGCCCCGGATTTACGCCTAGCCACACAAGCACTGGCCTAGGGGTCCCACCCACCCAGCTACCCCGACCTATATAGCTAGCTTACGGTAGCCTAGTTAGCTAGCGGTAGCTTGACTATAGTGACAACTTAGTGTAGCGGCACACCAGGCGGAACGTTCGGCGCCCTTCATCGACTTCAGCTCGTTACGCGACGTAACTTTCGGCTGATGTGTCATAGGTAACTTGAAAAACACTACGAGCGTATTCAACCGAACCTTCAGCGCCGAACGTTCGGCAGGTGTGTCGCGACCCTTAGGGTCGGGCCACACCTGCCGAACGTTCCGCGGCGGAACGTTCGGTTGAATACGCTCCTAATGTTTTCAAGTTACCTATGACACATCAGCCGAACGTTACGTCCATAGAAATATGACGCGACGGAGCGTTCCGCAGCGGAACGTTCGGCAGGTGTGGCGCTAGGCTAAAGTCAGATAAAAATTAGTTTTTTTTTTTCTGTACTAGTGCTTTTTATTTACTAAATTTCCAAAATGGCTTCGGAATGGGGGGCCTCGTAGGGCCCTGGGCATAGAGGAAAGATATATATCGGCCCTGGGTCTCTGGGTGGAGTACGGCCCACTCCCTCTTACCGAAAGGAGGCCTGTGTCCCAGCAGTGGCAACATTATAGGCTGACTATGTTATGTTATGGATTTATAACTGAATTTATATGAGCATGAGTGTAAATCAATGAATTAATGAAATGCAGCGACCCCAACGTGGTTAAACCAGACTTGATAAATCGAACCCCAAGATTCGCACTAGCCCCTGAAGCCTCATGCTTTATGGGGCTACAGAGGCCATTGCATATCAAGTAGATCGGGGGGCGCGGTAATGGTAGGGAAGACGTGCCCTTTGGATATGGAAGGATTTGCGAGCCGTACCGGATATGCATCCTTATCAGCACAAGTTGAAATAAAACATGTATATTTGTACAACTTTTATTTCACAATAAAATCTCAATCAAAACTCACAAGCATCCTTAACCAGTTGTGAACACAAAACAAAACCTAAATAACACTAAGAAATACCTACAATATTATTGAACTTGCATTTACTCCACCTACCCTTCCTTGCAAAGTTATCAGACGTTCTAATGGCGGATCGATTTTCAAGCACATTTTGTATCACAGCCCAATGCACGTACTTGGAAAATTTAAGGCTTTGCAAGTCGAAAGTAAATTTAATCTAGGATGAAATAATTAGGATAATAGTTTCTTTGATGGGATTTTTTATAATTAACTTAACTGTATAGTAAGCAGATGCTAGATGTGTGTTTGTAACAAGATGAGGCGACCGCAATATGTAACATTACGAGTTCGAGACATCGGCTCTACGGACCGTCGGCAAGACTGATTACTAGTTAACGGTCTACAGTCAGAGAAAAGTTACATTTAAATTGAATGTTGCATTGTTTCATAAACTACTGCTACATTGACGCAAGGCGCTGTTTGGTGTAATTAAAATTAATTAATCAAACTTATTACTTTAAATTTCTTATATTATGCATTAATTGCGAAAGAATAATTAATCGATAAGGATGAATGCCTATATTAAATAAATATTAAATAAAATCAGTAAATGGAAGTCACGTCAGCGGCGTCAACGTAGCGCTATCTATCGACCAAAGATGGAAGCTTCCATGATTAGCGAGATATTGAAAATATACTATGAAAATATTCTCCTCTCCAACTGTGGTGGACTATGTTTATTCGACGTCTTCTTCTTGCAGCATCTTGCCGCTGGCCTTCATGGATGCTCGGAGCCTCTCCGAGACCTCGGGCAGCTTCTTCAGGAGTAGGTGGAAGATGGGGGCAGGCATCGTTTGTTGGAGTACCTGGAGAGTGGGAAAAGGGATTGTTAGTAAAATGATCCAGGTCAAACAGAAAGTTTAAAAATCCAGTCCTTTACTGTCATTAATATAGAAATGCAAATTAGTCTAAGCCTTCATCTTCTGTGAAAGACGGCTCAAACTAGACTATACAATCGACCTACCTTACTACCTAAGCAATAAGGTCGAAAAGTGGTCAAGCGCCAGTGTACGCGATAGTGCTATTCATGCTCTTTCCAACCATTTATTTAACTTTTGACAGTTAAAGTAGTGATGTCCAAATTGCATTTCTGACGCGATTTCGAAATTCATGATGTTTTTAATCGAATTTAATCATTAAAATTTTGGTTTTAATGTAATAATTACGGATATTCATAAGCGTGTATATGTCAAAAGTTAAATAAATGGTTGGAAATAGTATAATTGAAAGAAAACAAAAAAACTAACATAACACATAACAGTGTTATTTTCACGTTGAGCTTGCAAAGAAATTACATCCTCTCTTGCAACATAACTGCTCTGAAAATTCTAGGTTCAATATGTTCTTCATTTCTGCTGCGTCTCAACCGATGTGATCGCCGCGTTCATTTTGTTCGGCGAACCCGAACGCGTGGGCGCGTCGACAGAGGGCGTCTTCCGGTTATTTCATATGAATCTTTTTGGTAAGGACGCGGGGTGATTCAAAAGTGGGCGATAGACATGCGAACTTTAAAGTCCGTGGTTTTCAAGTTCGCCAACTTACTCGGCTCGCCGTCGGTGACACACGTGAAGCTTGCTCACACTGTATCGCGATGTTTTCGAATTTTCTGAACCAAACTAACCATACATTACACAAATGAGAACACTAAGGCTGCCTGTCCACCGGAGCGGAGAGGAGAGGAGAGGAGCGGAGATGTGTCAATATTAACCAATAGAATCAAAACTCCGCTCCAGAGGTGCGATTCTATTGGTTAATTTTGGCACATCTCCGCTCCTCTCCTCTCCTCTCCGCTCCAGTGGACAGGCAGCCTAAAGCTGGCTCCGACTCGCGGCGATGACAGACTTAGGGTCGGCCCACACCTGCCGAACGTTCCGCGGCGGAACGTTCGGTTGAATACGCTCCTAATGTTTTTCAAGTTACCTATGACACATCAGCCGAGCGTTACGTCCATAGAAATATGACGCGACGGAGCGTTCCGCCGCGGAACGTTCGGCAGGTGTGGCGCTAGGCTTACGAAATTACGAATCAAGGCGTGCTACGAGCAAAATTTCAAACCTATTGGATCGCCGACGAGCTTACTCGGCGGTTTTAAAGTGCGCGTACTTAGTATGACACACGGGCGAGTAACTTGCTCGAACTTCTATCACCCCTTTAATATTTAAACTTCGGCTAATGCTGTTAAGGGCCGATAAAACCACATATACTTACACTAAGAAGCTGCTGCGTCTGGCCGCATACGGCGACGGCCTGTCCAAGATGCTCGACGCCGGCCTCCATGTCGCCAGCGGCTAACAGCTCCTCACCGAGCTGAATCTGGAAGAAACAGAATAAACAGCTTTATTTTCTGGTCTAGCAACACTTCACTTGGTAATATCAAGTGGTAGAGCATTATTGCAAATGAACCCACTACTACCACCATTGCCCTCAGGGATCTATTCAATAAAACAGACAGGCGACAGGTTACATACGACAATCTAACAATCCTGGTTATAAAAGTTTCTTTAACACATTTTCAGCTTTAACAGCATCTGTCGTGAAGATATTGTGTAAATTTTTTTTTTTTTTTTACTTATAAATTGTATAGAATAGGGCCCAGAACGCGTAAAGACGCGCGTAAAGTAAAAATTTTATTGGGGCAGTTTATACGCGAATCGAGATCGATAGATGGCGCCAGCAGCACAAGCAGTATACAGAAAATCAAATAGTTTTATTTTATATGTGAGAAAATGTTGGAAGTGTAAAAAGTATTGACATTATTATATTTATATTCTGTCGATATTTTTTAAATGTATGGAAATCTCTTTCGATATAACGCAAAAAAAAAACGATTTGTTGGCAAAGTTTGTAAGAATATTGGTGGTTTTGCAGACTTCTAAAAAGGAAGAAATTTTCAATATTCATCATATAAGTCTAGAAAGTCAACTCAATCGTGAAAGAGCCACATGCTGTTTTTTTAACGAATCTGAACTCCAGCCTTATAAAGTTACAAGGGCTGGACCCTGTAAAACTTATATAATTTTTAACACGTTTTCGATACTCGGTATTTACATCTAAACTGAGTTCAAGAGCTGTCAGTGTCAATATTCCAAAGACAATAATGACACTGACAGCTCTTAAACGTGGTTTATGTGTTGATCGCGTTCAGTTTCATTGGAGAAATTCGCCCTAAAATGACAGCTGCAATCGAACTTTTTTATTAAATAACCCAATAAATAATTAATAAAGAGAACACGACAACAGTGAAGGTCTTCCTGCAAAGAAAGACTCAGTAGTCCTTGGCGAGAGTTACTCAGTAACTAAATTATTTACTAGGTTATTCACCAAATGTCAGTTTAGTCTAGGAAATCTGAGTATAGATATTTTCATAGTCATTGATTTTACCTGTTGAAGGAAGAACCTCTGCATGGCCTCATGGTCACTCATGTCGGGTAGGGGACCACCGATTGTGCGCGATCGAGATGCATTCTGTTGGGCTTTCTGTCTGCCTGCAAATGATACAAACAATACAATATTTAATATTACAAATCATATCAAAACTTTTAAGCTTTAAAGTTTTAAGTGGGGCCAGGCAGGATTGTTATAATGATTAGTAAGTGACGCGACACTTCAAGCTCGTCAAATAATGTAATATTGCATCATTTATTTAATATTTTTTATCTTTTGTTGATCACTTTAAATAATCCACGGATGCCTTAGGTGTAGGTTCCCATTGAGTAGTGATGATTTCTTCTCAAGGGATACTATAATTTCTTCTACTTCATTAAGTAATGATTAAAGAAATAAATAGAAAGAAAATATTTCACTTTTTTTTATCTTTTCTTACAGGAAATCTTAAACAATAAGTAGGTACCTACTCTTGTGTGCATTTTCATGCTTCAAATTGTCCATATAGCTAAAATTCTGAAGTGAAATAAAACTTCTAATTGCACATAAGACAAAAATAACATCAACAGAATGTTTAAACAGATGTTCACAAGACTAGTGACAAACTGTGTACATAAAAGAAATGAGCTGTTCATACATTTCTATATTATTATGATTCGTGGGAAACCTATTGTGACTTTTTATACATTATGTTTTACCCGTCTGCAGAATGAATGAAAGAACTTACACATGACTAATTTGTTTGGTGCAGAGTTTGTGATAAGGAGTTATAGAACTCATAGAACCATAACAACTAGATTAATATTGAAGCAATGTACTAATTACTTTCAACTGTGAACTTATTGATAAGGAAGTCTGTACTTAGACTAAAAATGCTAAGGTATGAAATAAACGGGCTTGAACATACCATTTTGGTAAAAAGCTGATTCTCATGAGTGAAAGTAGCACTATAAAAGATGCGATGATGATGTATGCGCATGTCATATTTGCTATATAGTTTTGGCCTATTGCAAAAGCATGTTTGGCACAGTCTACCAAAGTAGTACAACTAATTTTGTTAGAGTACATACTATGTTGAAAGTTATTATTAAATAGTTACACAATTAACGCGCACATACGTTTTAGGTATCGATTTATGTAATGCACTGTTAAAATGAAACAGTTATTGAAGCGAAAATTGATTGATGCATGATGTTGTAACGATTATTCCTTGTGAAATTTTTAGGTTAACAAAAAGAACAAAAACGTTTGCACAGTCAAATTAACGGTGGTAAGACACAATAATAAGAACGTTTACTCGTCCGTTGATGCCGTTTTCATTCAATAAATATAAAAACTTACGTTCTCTCAACTTCTTTTTGAAAAGAGGATCCTTGCGACGTTGTTGGTCAAAGTACACACAATATCCAAGGAACAAAGTTCCAGCTATTCCAACTGCAATTCCTAAGGTAGCGCGCGTAATCTCCATGCTTTTAAATTCACTTGCGTTGTTTTATTCACATAAAATATCAACTCGCTTTTGTTAGAGAATTTTGAGATCCGCCATTTATGAAAAAAAGGATTATTTTACTGGCAGCACTATTTTCTTACTTTTTTCGTTCACAGATAAGAAATTTGTACTATTATGTAATCGATTATTGATTTCTGGGCAATAAATCAGTTAAACGCCTTCTACACGGTTGCCAACAGCGTCCCGATAGAGGTGACCTTGGTGGTTTACAACCGTGTAGATGTTGTTTACGACCAAAGGGTGAAACAACTTTGCCGGTTGCCAACCAAGGTCACCTCTGTCGGGGACGCGGTTGGCAACCGTGTAGCAAGCGTTTTAAAATGTTTATATAAGTATCAGTTTGAAAACAATCCCATTATTAGCCATCGATAAATTGATGCAAAGGCGTAATAATAAACAAATAATAGAAAACAAAAGTTACATAACAAACTAGTGAACAAGGATCTTTATAATTTTTGAGTTGCCTCATCAAAATTTGTCATATGTACACATGACTGAAATTCAGTATTTATAAATACTTTCCCTATTCCAATAGTTAAATTATATATTTATGCCGAAGGACCCTTGCAAGAAATTCGCGTGTGCCCTCCAGAGATGCCTTGTTGGTGAGTTTTTTCACTATAATTTTATTTATGAACCTCTTCGCCGACAGCCGACATAAAATCAGTCGCCATCTTTGCTTCAACCTTTCAATCGCCTCCACAGATTTGCGGGCGTTTCATCGCCGTTTTTCAATGTTTTGCTCAAATAAATCATTACAGTTTTGTTGTAAAGCCACGTAAAAAGTTTCCGATAGATTGTGTAAGTGATAAGTGCGAAAATGAGCTTTTTCGGGTTCGGACAGACTGCGGATATTGAAATCGTATTTGATGATGCTGACAAACGGAAGGTTGCCGAAGTGAAAACGGATGAAGGCAAAAAGGAGAAGTTATTGCTGTATTACGATGGTGAAACCGTTTCGGGTAGAGTAAACGTCACCCTGAGGAAACCGGGATCGAAACTTGAACACCAAGGTATCAAGGTCGAACTTATAGGTCAGATAGAATTATTCTATGACAGAGGCAATCATCATGAATTTATATCATTAGTGAAGGAGTTGGCCCGTCCTGGTGACCTGTTACAGCATACCTCGTATCCATTCGAGTTCGCAAATGTAGAAAAACCTTACGAAGTTTACACGGGCGCTAATGTCAGACTCAGGTATTTCTTGAGGGCTACGATCGTCCGCCGCCTAACAGACGTCGTGAAGGAGGTGGACATAGCTGTTCACACGCTGTGCAGCTACCCAGATGTACTAAATTCAATAAAAATGGAAGTGGGCATTGAAGACTGCCTACACATAGAATTTGAGTACAATAAATCCAAATATCATTTGAAAGATGTAATTGTTGGTAAAATCTATTTTCTACTTGTCCGCATTAAAATCAAACATATGGAAATATCAATAATTAAAAGAGAAACAACAGGTTCTGGGCCTAACACATTCACAGAGAATGAGACAGTTGCGAAATACGAAATAATGGATGGGGCCCCTGTTAGAGGGGAAAGCATTCCTATAAGAGTCTTCTTAGCTGGTTATGACCTCACACCAACAATGAGAGATATAAACAATAAGTTCTCTGTGCGATACTACCTAAACCTTGTGCTAATGGATACCGAAGACCGGCGCTACTTCAAACAACAAGAAGTCACACTATGGAGAAAGAGTGACAAGTCTAGACTACCATTACATAATGCACACATCCCTCAAACATTGTCCCATCCAAGTCATTCAATTCCAAGGCAATTGAGTGCTTCTAGTGAAGACAACTCTAACAGGGCAGTATCTCCATCCACTCCTAACCTAATGCAGAGATCAATCTCTCCATCTATGAACGATGGAGAGAAACATAATGGACCTTCTGAAATGGAGCAGGATCAACCTGATGTGATAACGAACAAACTGTCCAACGCGCACATTGAAAATAACCAGCTAGATGAAGAAGATATTGATGATGAACCTGCCCCTCCTGTAGTGGAGAAACAAATGATACCTGAAAAACCACTTGTGGCAGAAAAGCCTCAAGTTGCAGAGAAGCCAGTGATTGCTGAGAAGCCTGTTCTAAACCGGCCTGAAAGTGAAGCTAGTCCGAGTCAATAGCCGATATGCACATGCGCGGTCAACTTGACAGGCGCTGAAGATATGAACTGTATGTTTTCATATTTGAAAACTATCATATAAAGGAATGTAGTTCTATTAACTTTTCATGTGGTTTCAGCAGACATAGTTTGTGATCTACAAAGAAAAGTTGGTAAAACTGTGTCCTATACAGAAATTGTTGTAGAATTCAGGATTTCTATTATTAAAATGTTGGAGCTGTATAAATCGAAATTATTGACATAGTGAGTACTGTCAGCATTAAATGGAAAATGGGCTCTAATTGTAAGTGTACATTGCTATCAACGCAAAAATAGCTGCTGAACAATCTTCAGATATCTGTTATATTATATGTAAGTTAGTATCCAAAATAGAACCTTATTGCAACAGTGTAAAGAACATTTTAGCACAATATCAACCATTTGGAGTCTCAAAGGCCTTTGTTTTTGCATGTAAGGGCTTATTATTTTAACTCAAATAGCATGTGCTTGTTTAATTACAATGGAATTCTTTTAGTTCAAGTGACATTTTAGATAATGAAATAGAATTTCGAACTAAGGTCAATAAGAAATGATAAACTCACATCACTTTTTATTTGAAATTGTGCAAAGTTTATCCGTATAATTGTACTATGTGTATAAATACGTACCATCATTGAAACAGTACAATGTCTAGGTATTAAATGTCACGGCACTTATCAAAACTGTTTGTTCACTGTTAAAAGGAAACTTATCTAAACCTCACATTGAATTGTGTGTAATTTATTTATCTGTAATTGTTGAATATGTTCAATGTGTAAAGCTAAATAGTGATGGTCCATTTAATCAGTAGGTAATATTAATTAACGAAAAATACAGTTTTTGTAAGAAAATGATTTAGATTTATTTTATTTTATGATGACAGCACAGAGGGTAAAAAGTGTAAAATTGTATTATAGGGCCAATGAACTTGATTAGCATTTAAAAACGCCATGGTTATTCAGTGCTGAGACTTTTTTATTTACATGGTCTTAGTTTTGCTATGTATGCAGCCCACATTCTTTTACGTAAATTGAGTGCATTAGTCAAATTACACATAAAATTGATTTCATTTGACACTGATCTGCCCCCCAATTACGCAATGCACGATCAATTTTAAATTTAAACCAATTGAAAAAGATTGCCAGTCCATTGCTTCATAAGTTCGACAAATAAAATCTGCTCAATTTTTTATGTCGAACTTATGAAGCAATGGACTGGCAATCTTTTTCAATTGGTTTCAATTTGAAATTGATCGTGCATTACGTAATTAGGGTGCTGAATGTAGACGGTGAGCAGCTTTTTATTGTATCACACACATTGTCATTAATTTCGCCAGATAGAAGATTGTTTTCATAGAAAATTATCAAAAGTGTGATTATACATAGTGTGTATATTAAAATTTAAAAGATGTATTTCTAAGATATTTGGGAAGTCAAAAATGTAGGTGTCGGAAAATATTATACGCGAACACTTTAATTTTATTATAGAAAAATTGCTTCATAATATATTATAGTTAAGTTTTGCGGTATATTTTAATGAATTTTAAATTTTTTGCACGTCTGGATCTGCCATTCTTATTATTTTACGAACATAATTAATTAATTTTACAATAATTCAAGAGTCTGATTTAAAAAATATATAATACTAGCCGATTCTACCAAATTAATTTTATAACAGTGGGTAGTGTAGTATTAAAATTGTGAGGAAAATGGCACTATTTAGTGCCAAACAGGACTCCACGAGTTAACATTATTATGCATCCGCTTTGTAGAATAATAAAAAGTATCATATTTAACCGTAGTTATGAGTACAGTACTAAATACCTTAAAATGGGCATAGAATGAAAAAGCCGAAACGAATCACGTAGAGTCCTCTGTAGCTTTTAATATGGCAAAAATGCTGTCAATCAACAAATCCAAATTTCATTAAATTCCGCGTGCCGTGCCATTGTTATTTATCGGGGCTCATTATTTTACTTGTATAAAAACTCACTATCGGAAAATTAGGGCGTGATTTCTCTAATCTTTTTGTTGAGGAAAATCGAACTACTGGTCGTTAAAAATAATGAATCAAGCTAAATATTGATAAAAGTTTTTTTGTCAATTTCCTATGATTTGATTAATCATTATAGAAACTTTCTGCAAAGACCTTAAGAGTGGATCCGCAGTTGTAGCCCGCAAAATCAATTTCATTAGGTTTTTTACAATTTGCACATATGTTTCTGGTTGTATCTTGATTAAAATTATGATTCGCGACTATAACAGATATGTATAATTTACAGAATAAGAATCATTACTACATCTCTCTGAGTTTGATTTGTTCCATTGAAGAATGACTTGTTAATGAAATATGACATTTGGGAGTAAATCAAACTTAGCGAGATGTAGTAATGATTCTAATTTTATAAATACATAACTGTTATAGTCGCGAATCATATTTTGATCAAGATACAACCTGACAATGATCTTAAAATTTGAATTTTTCGGGCTACACCTACGGATCCACTGGAGAGGGGTAAGAAAAGTATGCATGTTGGTCTGAAGCTGCAGTAATAATTTTAATTTGTAAGCTCACACAAGAGCTCTCGCTCTTTAGAAGTGTTATTGTATTATAAAAGTGATTTGTTAAAGCAATTTAAAAGTGTTTGGGCTTTGTTATTTGTACATATCATTGCATTGTTAAACAATGCAGGACCATAGATTGTATCTACACCAATTTATTTCAATTGAATCCGTCAAGAGAGCAGTTAGAACCAATTGTAACTATGTCACCATATTAGGAAACTATTACTGTGAGACATCCATTGATTCTGGCTCAAAGAAAAAATATTACAATGAACTTATGTAATAATTTTGGTATAGCTTCGATAGTAACAATGTGAATCTAATAAGACAACTGTCTGTAAAAAGTATACTAAAATATGTATTGCGTATATAATTATTAGTTTAAGTTTTAAAAGTTTTACAGCCGATGGTCGCGCATATAGAAATGCCTTTTATCAAATGCATGCAAGAACAGATCCAACCCATTTGTTAAAGGGTCTTTTATGCTGTCCACGGATAATTTATGTAGATTTTATCCATTATTTTTATGTAAAGTAAGTAAAGTTACAAGTTATTGAAAATATTGTGTTATATTATAATTGTTTGGATTTAGTATCACACTGTATAATAAAGATATCTTGTTTCTATTGAGATTAAGGCGGCATGTCGATTGTAACATTATTGTTAATAAAATATATATGTATAAATTGCTGAAAACGTTTTTTATTGTTACGTAAGGGTGTGCGTCTAATTACAGTTGTTTGTTAGTCCGATAGGTCTAATTACTTACGGTACAAACCTTCTAGAACAGTCACTTGTGCGCATTACTACTAGTTCGGCAGACGGTTGAACATACGAAAATGGCGGATCCGTGAGGCCGTCTGCTACGTGTTTTAGACACAGGTCACAAGGTTCCTTTTTTAAGTTTTTTTAAAATATTCGTAATTCGTCGTTGCTCAAACTTCAAACGTCAATAATTTCAATATCTAACAACACTTTTTTTTTAAATTTCTTCTTAAGTAGGTAACTGTAGAAAATAAAATAAAAATTAAAAATATTGATTATAATTAATTTATAGTAGGTAGGTGTATTTATAAACCCAATGTAAAACTTCTTGGACTTACTGCCCTGCCTCTTTGGTGCAAGTGTGGTCGAAAGCGCTATTGTTGAGCATGAGTTTCTGGGTCGGGCAGTGTTATTTAGTTAGCAGCCCGGAGTCTGGTTTTGTGCCTGGTTGATGGCAATAGGCTCGCCCTCTGTTACATTACATGGGACTTAAAAATAACCGGTAGAATGTGGGTGATGTGTGTAGGGTGACCTCTGCGTAACCCTTTGGGGCATAGAGGCGTGATGTTTTGTTATGTAAAAAACAAAAAACCCAACTGCAAAAACACATAACTGAAAAGAGAAAAACAAGCATTGTAATCAATATAATTTTGGTAACGCAGGCGGAGCACTGACTAACAAAAGTTATAACATATTTCCGGTTATTAGTTTGTCCCCGCCTGCGATACCAAAATTCTATACTTAGACTATATTTTCTTTATTTCAAGCTTTTTAGTTTTTATAAATATAACAGGAATTGACTCATAGCCATTACTTGCTTTTATTTGATACCAATATAGTTGCATTTTTTTATTTGCAGATACAATATATAAATATAATATAGCCTATGTCACTCCGACAATTCAGACGAATCTAACGACACCTTATATGTTAAAATCCATCAAGCCGTTTAGGCTACAGAGCGTGCCAAAGAAATAGACATACATATACGAGTACATACTCTCGAAAAAACATACCCCTCCTGGGGCAGTCGGATAAAAATCAAACCAAAGTGATAAAAATAACCTTTGTGTGGATGTTAGGGGACTTCCGCATTTACAACTTTATAAACAATCGAAGGAAAAAGAATTGTTTTTCATTCAGAATAGTTTTCTAAAATTGTAAATATAGGTACCTATTGAAATAATCGGACTGTAAACATTACAGATATGACCCTACTGAATTAGATAATTACGAAAGAAAAATATGCAAGAAATTAACAGTGAATTAACTTTGATGTATAGAATGTGTGTATTATCGGTGTTATGTTATCGGTCGAGCAGTTATTTATAGCCTATTATGTATAAAAAATACCGAGAGCCGGTTACCTAATTAAAGCGTTGATCCTTATGGTTAGTTTACATTAGAAATTAGTTGATATATTATAAAACGTAATGTCTTGTTGGCATATGTATGAGAAATCACCGTAGGTACCTACTAACAGATAACACATTTTCATTAGAAAATTATAGATAGACATAATCTTCCCGAAGTAGGTAATTTTACAAAGTAGTTAAGTGAGTATCTACTTTATCCGCATCCAATTTTTCTAATCAGCTTGATTCAGAGCAGGGCTTGAAAACTTAGCGAGTTTGTAGGTACCTACATCATGGCCGCCCCCTTTTTGATAACGCGTGATAATACACCATTCTAGCTTTAGTAAACGGACTTTCCGACAGATATCAGCAAAATACGATTGCCGTTTGTTATCCAGTTAGTACCTACCTACTTTCTGATCGTGGAGGCATGGGTAGTCAAAATGGGCGCTTGTCACCCAGGAATCGACACAAAAATATCTTCTTTTTCAGAAAGAGGTGAGAACATAAAAATAATCTGGGTTCCTATGACCCCTAAAAACACAAAGCCATTTCTTACAATTCGACTATCGATTGACATATTTATGATAGGTCAACTCAACAATAGGGCCCTTTATATTCGTGTAGGATAGCAGTCATGTCCGTCCAAATTATTTGAACCCTCTGTCACAGATTATTACAGATGAGACACTCCGCAAAATCATTTAAATAAA
The DNA here is from genome assembly GCA_948150665.1 of Conistra vaccinii. Taxonomy (NCBI): domain Eukaryota; kingdom Metazoa; phylum Arthropoda; class Insecta; order Lepidoptera; family Noctuidae; genus Conistra; species Conistra vaccinii. The sequence goes on along the minus strand of OX411341.1, from coordinate 13,000,925 downwards.
TGCGACTCTTGCTTCGAGAAAATAAAGTGCAATTCAGGTCGCATAGTGCTTATCACCTACAGTTATAATCACCTAGAAGTTGCCTCTCTATCGCGTGACTCCTTAGATCTTCTGACTTCGTTACACTCATTGAATTGGCCCAACAAGACGGGCCCGCCGCGTAGTTGTACCTTCATACGTAAAAGGCGGAGTGTCCTATCTGTTTTAAAGTGTGCTTCTGTGTCATATTGGATGAACATTACGTTAAAATTTTACTAGCTTGGAGTCTGGATTTGTGCCCGGGGGACGGCATTATAGGCTCGCCCCCCTATTACATGAGACTTAAACATGACTTGCAAAATGCGGGTGTACAGACCCAGCACAGCAAGTTACTACAATCTGTCAAAATTCCTTAATAGATTTTCTACTTTATCGCTAAAGAATAAGGTTCAATGTTGATTGAGAAAATTTGACAGATTGGTGTAGGTTGATGTGCTGGCGTCTGTACTAATAGGTACACCTCTGCGGAACAAGGCACGATGATAATGATCAAGGAGTCTTTATCGTCATTGAATCATGCAAATATCAATAGAAGCTTGATCGTGTATCGCGAATAGGTGTGAGTAGGTCGTTGTTGCATCACGATGACGCATCTGATGTCAATGACAGTCAATGACGGGGGTGAGGTTCTAATTGAAATAATTCTCGTGTCATGCAACAGATCCGGCATCAATGGGTTGCAATTTCAAATTGAAACATGGCGTTACCATCACTTTTATTATTATTAAATGCCTGTGATGATCCACTGCAGGGCAAAGACCGCCCTACTCTCTTTTCACTTCTGTCTATTTAAAGCTGTTATGTTGTTATGTCCAGCTTAAACTTTCACAGCTCAATATTAGACCAAAATTTAAGTGTCGGGCCCCCCAACCATTAACTGTTACCTTGACCTGTTCTGCGCATCACCTGTCCTGCAAACGAATAGTAGTTGGGCCCCGTAACGACGAATAATTATTATGGATCGTATTTTCTTGCTAGGGGTAGATACAATAATTATCGCCCATATCCCCTCGACTTAACCGCTAGAACTTTACTTAACTAAGTAGATCGATCTAGCGTCACGAAAGTCACGATAGTCATCTAACCCCATCCCTTCAGCCCAGTCTTTGAGGCTAATGTTTGCATTAAACGCGCGAAGTGGCCCGTTAATGCAAAAGGTACCTCCGTTAGAGATGTAGGTTATGCAGACATTCCTAATGCGACCGTGACCCGTCTTCTGTCAGTCGTGGACATTATAAGTATGACTGGAGAGCTTATAGGTACACAGTTTATCTTTTGATTGATACAAAAATGAAAGCGAAAGTTTATCAATAAGTTACTATCATCATTGATGTATTAAAATGCTTATCATTGCTGATAACGTACTTACAGTCAACCAACTACTGCTAGGGTGTAAATTGGCCTTCAAGAGTGGTAGCTGCAGCATCCAGCGTGCTATGGTCATACAGCATCTTGCGGAATGGACGTCATGTTCTATTCTTTTTAATTCGTGCTGATACGAGAGAAAAGGTGCGGTGGAATATGGAAAATGTCGTCGTGAGGAAAGTTTTGAGTGGCTATAAGAGTATAAGGGGAAGACTAATAAGAAAAGATGAATGGACTGTGTGAAAGGTGATATGGCTAGAAAGACCGATGATGAAGTATGGTAGAAAACACTACAAAGTGAAAAATAACTTTGATTTCGGAAGTCGGTGTCTTTGGTTTTGAATTTTCGTTTTTCCACCGACAGCGACATGGACACTTTGTAGTGTTTTTTTTGGAAGTCGGAAACGAAAATTCAAAACCAAAGACACCGACTTCCGAAATTAAAGTTTTTTTTTCACTTTGTAGTGGAAAACGGTTGTTTTTTTTTGTAAAAAGTTTTCTTCTGATAATTCTACTATTTTCTCTGCAGGTTATATTACCTACGTACTGCAACACAGTTCATTATTAAAGATATGCGAAGAGGTACCAGTTAGGTAATTGCTCGTATGACTAAGCTCCTCAGTACAACAAGCGGATTGCTGACCGCTGAGCCAATCCCCCGCATATGACGTACGGACTACGATACAATGTTTGCATTGACGTAAAATAGTTTTTTACTCGACTTGGCAACGACAACAGCCGTTTTGATTGATGTGTACAAGTTTTTACAGTTGTCTACAAAAACACTGGATGGTAACCAGTCCTTGAATGTTTTCAGAATCGATTGTGTGGTATTGAAAAACTGTCGTTCATAAACATAATTATTATCATCAGAGGCAAGATTATCAAGGCAAGGCAGATTATGATAATTTTGTTGGGGTCAGCTTTCAGTGTAACTGGATGCGGTTGGATACCAGTATTTTACATGGAGCGACTGCCTATCTGACCTCCATATCTGGGATGTACGTTACGTATGTTACTGGGTAATACGATACCCCTTGGTAAGACTGGTTGTCAGACTTTCGGGAATCTGACGACCCGTAACGACTGTCAAAGATTCACGAAATCACGATTGATAGCCGGGACCAACAGATTAACGTGCTTCTCATCAGATTAACGTGATCTGTGATCTCTTGTGGTGGAATGGGCATTTGATTACACAAATACCCTGGGCATCAGGCAGAAATGACCACGATCTATTTAAGGTGCAACTAGTCGCGGGCTCGAACTCAATGGTGGGCCTGGCCAAAAACCACACGGTCTCACCTGGCATCGTGTCCGACAGAGATAGTATCAGTGATGAGCAGTTAGAAGCTGATCTACATGGACAACGTATAGTTCGCACGCACAGAAACACCGTACCGACCAATTTTAGTAAAACGAGCGCGTCAAAAATTACGAAAAGGCCTTTGGAAAAAAGGTTTTTCTGAAATAACCACTGCATAAATCAATTACAAATAAAATTTATTGAAATCTTCGTTAATTTTTCTGTGTCGGTACGGATTTTGTTTTCGAGATTTCACACTTCTTGTATTACTTATTTACGCCCAAAGTTGCGTTAAAATTAGCAAGAAAAACGAATCTTTGTTGGCTCATAACTTTTTAATGGCTTTTTATTTTACTATTCTGCTTCCGTACAGACAATTTTAATAATGAGACCTAACGATATCATGTTTAACTTTGAATGTACGATGTCAAATAGTGGAGTAAAACCCCTCCGAAGTTTGTATGGAAAAAATATCAAATTGTTTCACCTTAAGTATACCTAATTACCTACCTACCTAAATAGGTAGGTTGAAAATTGAGATAATATAGGCGCCTAGGAGGAGGAAAAGTACCATGATATTTTCCGATAAACGCAAACTGGTAATCGATACGAAACAACCTAGGGGTTCATAACTTCGTACGGATACGACCACCGAAGACATGGGTCTTGGTTTGCGGTCATCTCATAGGTAGGTATTGCATTACAAAGACTAACCACAGAAGCCATAGCTTCATTTCTCTGAGTAGGGAAATGAAGCTGTGGCTTCTGTGGTAAGGGTCGCGCCACATCTGCCGAACGTTCCGCGGCGGAAGGTTCGGTTGAATACGCTCCTAATGTTTTTCAAGTTACCTATGACATATCAGCCGAACGTTACGTCCATAGAAATGCAATCAAACATGACGTAACGGTACGTTCCGCCGCGGAACGTTCGGCAGGTGTGGCGCGACCCTTAGTCATAAAACTATATGTAATCACGTTCTCGAAAACGGCTCTAACGATTTCGATGAAAGTAGCAATATAGGGGTTTACGGGGGCGAAAAATCGATCTAGCTAGGTTTCATATCTGGGAAAATTAGTTTTCTCCGTATTTTTACCCGAGCAGAGCTCGGTCGCCCAAAGTTTAGAACAAGAATAATGACAAATGACAGTTGACACCTTAGAGTAAATTGACATGACAGCATGGAATTAGTAAGTAGCACCTACTATCATGGCAGCGTGGAATTAGTATGTTCTATCATGGCAATACGGAACTAGATTGATGAGTGTTCTCTATTTTCACTAGAGCAGGAGCTCGGACGCCCAGGTACTGTATAATTATACCAGTTATACGAGTAGCCCGCGACTTCTGCGATCCAGGATGTCTGTGATTAGGCGTGAAAAAGTAACAGACAGACAGAGTTACTTTTACTTTTATAATTATTTATTTTAAGTATGGATTAGTAATGATGCTCTACATAATTTCCCTAGTCAATAAAACATGTTACAAACAGCTAACTATCGCGTCCTATACCTACCTACATTACGTTACGCATCCGAACACGTGATGTGCCGTCAATGAGCGTGCGAAGTGAGGGGCGGAGTATTTACTTCCGAACTAAATGTATGTTGGTCTAGTAGTATGTTCTAGAACAGTGGGCGGAACGATTATATACTAGGTTTTTAAAATAATTGGCGGGTTCGCTCTTGTTAGTTTATTTGTGCTGTTTATCTCGGTGGTGATTTGGGAAGTTGAAACGTTTTTCTTACAATTACCTACACTCCGATTTCGAGGCATCCGATTTCCTGCCAAATACCTAGCCAAAATGCTTGTCATTTCGCTTCAGCAGCATGAAGAAGTTTCATTCATCCGCTAGAATTAGCATTTACATAAAATCACGCCTGTAATTCCCATAGGGTTTAAGGCCGAGTTGTCCCTACCTATAGTATAGTAGGAACACCCACATTTCGCCAGTTATGTTTAAGTCCCAAGTAATAGGCCGAGCCTATTGCCATCAACCGGACACAAATCCAGAGTCAGAATATTTCAGCTCCCTTCAAAATGGTTGAGCTGAATGGTGCTAAACTGCTAATCCATGCGTCAGGTTCGTGAACAGCACCCTAATTACGTAACGCAAACTCAATTTTAAATTTAAACCAATTGAAAAAGATTGCCAGTTCATTGCTTCATAAGTTCGACAAAAAAAGTTGAGCATATTTTTTCTGTCGAACTTACGAAGCAATAGACTGGCAATCTTTTTCAATTGGTTTCAATTTAAAATTGATCGTGCATTGCGTAATTGGGGGGCAGGCCCGTCAGTAGGCCCCGTCAGTAGGGACTGGTCATCTCTTAGATGCCACGGCTTATTTTATTTTAATTAAATTTTTGAATTGGTTTTTTATATCTATTACGGACGCTTTAAATGATTTGCATCGTTCTCACATGTATAACTTCAACATGAATGATTTAACCAATATTTTGTTACCATGTTTTGATTTAAAAGTCTGTGTCTGTGGAGTTTCTTGCCCGTTCTTCTCCATAGGTACCTACCACGAGTTGGAATGGGCATCCAGCTTCATCTTTCTGACTGACCGACCCGTTGACATTTCAAAAGTGCCTGTAATTGGTTTATTTGAAATTAATGCTATAAGTTTGAGTCAGGGCTGCTACGCCTGCTACTCAGAAATTCCGGATAAAAACCCAATAACATTTTGCCTGACCTAAGCCAAACAGCAGAAACCATTTTAAAATTCTTCGATAACTCCGTTGAACATTTTCAATACTCCCCACAAATCATTCAAGTCTTCGTTTGATATTCCGAAACTTATTTTCGGTGATTTGCAAACATGAAACCTTCCGTCTGTAAGTTATTGGTGAATACAAATGTGGGAAAGATATGGTATTACGGCATGCTAACTTCGCATCCGGAATATTTCGCTTTATTTGTATAAATAGAGTTTTTCTATCGTATTACTGGAAGTGCACTTCGTGCAAAGATTAAAATCAAATCTGCATGATATATAATTTATTATTAGTGATGTACCGACTAGTCGGCCCATTTTTTATTCGTATTAATATACTTAAAAATGTCTTTAAATCTTCGACATGACGTAAACAATTTCAATAAGGTAGTTCCACTACTAATAAAATAATATTCACTGTTTTAACTCAGTAATTCAACTTTGTTTTATATTAAAACACCAAGAAACGCCTCTCTCACGTAAACAATGATAGAAAAAATGCAATGTAAGCACAAACATGTCCCGACAAGTCCGCCTGGAACCAAAAGCCTAGTCACGACATTGCCGATGTCACCCGAACTCAACCAAAAGCAATGATCGGCTTCGACTAGTCGGCCAGTCATAGTAGGCCCATCTCTACTAATTATCTAAGTCCTCAAACTTGTCGGTGCAACCACATTATGACTATAAAAATTGTGGTATGAGGTAGGTACCTACTCTGACATGAAAATTAAGGGCACTCAATAGTGGGGCACAATGAACTTCGGCTTAGGAATCGTTTAGAATCACCTGCCCTGACCATGGATACCTGTTTATGCTGTGAGCGTCCCTAGTCCCCCAAATTAAACAAACTTTATAACCCAGACATGTTGCACGAATCAATTATCAACCTTGAATTTAATGTCCGTAGTTGACAGCCATCTGTTTTACTTATGATCTGTAAATATAAACATTTGGCATGTGCCGATATACTTTGTTCGAACTTGGTATCCAGCAGGGCCCAACACTCAAGCAAGATAACTCCAAACCTACCTCAATTTCTTACCAAATATCCGATATTTAATTAATATATTATAACAGATATACTTACTTATCACAAGTCCAAGAAAATGAGCAGTCTGCTGCATTGTCCTGTCGAAGAAATAAAGGCATAGGTAGTCTACATCATGACCGACGACCAGCTGAAGGTCGCAGGAATCTCTGGATGCAGGAAGCGCAAGAACGGTATTTGTGGCGATGCTGAGAGGCCTGTGTCCATATTAGTAGTAGGTAGGTGTCCTTCACCACACAGTCCTCACCTTTGAAAACTTCATGAACTTCATGAATTTTGAGAAAATAGTCATAAATAGTCCCTAAGGTTAAAAAAATAGGGTCCGCAAAATGATACTGGCAATGGCACTATCATTTTGCGGACTCTTCTGTGATAAAAACTTGTTTGTCTTTAAAAAAACAGCACGTTAGCTATGGATTTTCATTTTCATACACTTTTTCGATCCGCACATTTGTACAACAGTAATGACGTATGTTTACTAGCTAAAGTGACTAGTCGATCTGCTGACCTAATGAGATACACTAGAAGGGTTGAAGATAAAATAAAACCACGTCTGTGTTCTGATCTAATCTGGTTGTTTATTAAAAAAATCGAGGTTACCTATACAATGGCTGGTAACGAAACCATAGCGAGATCTAAATCGACGCCAACGCCATCTATCGAGCTTCGGGTCAGTTTTTTGTACAATCATCCCTATTGAATTTGTGTTGATCTTGAACATACCGCCCACCAAGGGCATTTAGTGGCAGAATGTCCTTTACAATTTGATCTTATTGCGAATAAAACATCATATCTAATCATAAGTTACAAAAATCTTAATAACCGTTATTTAAAACTAGTGAAAAATGTGTACTTATATCAAACTAACAACTAACATGTAGTATACAAAAAATATGTGAGAAATAAAAATAAAAAACACGCTTAAAGAGATTAAAAATGAACAACATAAACATTTAGTTTATTGGTCTCCTATTGGTAAAATACATAGCTTGTTAGTAGGCCTCTTAAGAGTGGCTGTCTTTGTACGTAACGTTACAACGCGAGTGACTTTATCATCCCCTGGATGTTTTTCTAAAATGCGCCCTAACATCCACCTACTTGGGGGCAAGTCGTCTTCCTTGATGAGAACGATGTCTCCAATTTTAGGCTCAGGCACCTTGGAAGACCATTTATACCTATTCATTAAAGTAGCCAAATATTCAGTAGACCATCGCTTCCAAAACGATTGCAACATTCTTTGAACGAATTGCCACCTTGTCAGAGAACTTACTGATGAATTGTCGTAATTGTAATCAGGCACATTGATTAAAGCTTCTCCGATTAAAAAATGTCCTGGGGTCAACGGCATTGGCTCGCTTGGATCGTCTAAATTAATAACACTTATAGGGCGTGAGTTCAAGCAAGCCTCAATCTGACTAAGTAGGGTACTGAGTTCTTCATACGTGAGTGTCGACTCACCTATCACGCGTTTGAGGTGAAATTTTGTGGATTTCACTCCCGCTTCCCATAGACCGCCAAAATTGGGGGTGTGGGGGGGAATGAAATGCCATTCCGTGCCGTTTGCTTCTAAATATTTCGCAATAGAGGGTTGTAAAGCTAGAATTTGCTGCAGTTCTTTGGAGGCTCCTACAAATGTGGTGCCATTATCACTCCACAACTTTGTACAGCAACCTCGCCGAGAGACAAACCGTCTGAACGCGGCTAAAAATGCCTGAGTTGTCATGTCGCTAACCACCTCCAGGTGAATTGCACGTGTGGACATACACACGAATAGACACACGTAACCCTTGTAGGCACGGTGACCACGACCCTTTGTTGTCCTTATATTGATTGGGCCAGCGTAGTCAACGCCACTGTGCATGAATGGTCTAGCTGGGGTGCAGCGAACAGATGGAAGTGAACCCATAAATTGGTTTTTAATTGTAGCTCTTTGTCTAACACATGTTACACACTTCCGAACGTACTGCTTCACTAGGTTTCTAACACCAATGATCCAATAAGCTGTCCTCAAATAATTTATCATTAATCGTGGGCCTCCGTGAAGAGTCCTATTGTGAGCGTCTGCTACTAATAAGTATGTAAAATGACACTTATTTGGTAGAATTATTGGGTGCTTCATTTGCTCATCTACTGCAGCCTTCTCGAGTCTACCCTGAACTCTCATAATGCCTTTATTATCCAGATAAGGACATAATGATTTAAGGTGTGTACTTTTAAGCGGTAAGTGTTCTTTACTTTGCAATTGTGTGTACTCTATTTTAAAATTTTCCTTTTGTGCTATCTTTATACAACATTCTAATGCTTCTTCTATTTCTTTTCTTTGCAGATAAGATTGGCCTGTGGTGTTCCTATTTAAAACACGACGACAATATGCAATTACCCTTAGCAATTTTTGTAAGGAAGAAAACCTATTTAATATGTCATTACTATCTGAGGTAATAGCTACATGAGTCTTAACTGACTGTTCTAGATCTACTCGTAAATCCTTTGGTCTTTCGTATGTAATATCTTTTTCTTCCAGGAACTGTGGTCCAGAAAACCATGGTGTAGTCTGAATAAATAAACTTGGTAATAACCCTCGTGAGGCGCAATCAGCTGGGTTCTCGTTGGTCGAAACATGAAACCACTGCGAAGAATTCATTGTAGTCAATATTTCCGCTGTTCTGTTAGCCACGAACGTCTTCCATCTACTGGGGTGGCTGTTAATCCAGGCCAACACCACAGTAGAGTCTGTCCATGCTTTGATCTTTTCCTTTGGGATATCTAACACTCCAGCTGTTTCTGTCAAAAGTTGTGACAGTAAAACTGCACCACACAACTCTAAACGAGGGATACTTACTTGCTTTATAGGTGCCACTCTGGTCTTTGCAACCAGTAATGAAACCTTGACCTTACCTGCGACATCGATTGATCGCAAGTATACTACAGCGGAGTAGGCTACCTTCGAGGCATCACAGAAACCATGGAGCTCCATATCACTATCTGAAGTTGTGCCGAGCCAACGAGGTATGTGAACTTTGGTAAGTAGATATAATTCTTCGCGGTAAGTACTCCACTCTTTTATCAATTCAGTAGTGAGCTGTTCATCCCAACCAAGACCTGCAAGCCACAATTTTTGTATAAAGATTTTGGCTAGTACTATGGTAGGGGCCAGCCATCCTAATGGGTCAAATAATCTTGCTATATCTGAAATTACAGTTCTTTTTGTTACAGGTTTACTCGACAATGGCGGGAGGTTCACCGTGTACTGGAGGGAGTCTTCGTTGCGGTCCCAGGTAAGTCCTAGTATTTTCATAGTATTGTCTAACTTAATTTCTACGTCCTTTTTGTCCTGATTGGTTGTACTATTTTTCTTGTTGTCCTTTTCCTGACTTTCTATTGTACTAATTATATCCAATATTTCTTTATTGTTGCTGTTCCACTTTTGAAGTAGAAATCCCCCTTTGCTTAATAACTCCTTCGTTTGTTTATATATTTCTATCCCACTAGTTACGTCATCGCATCCAGTCATTAAGTCATCCATATAGAAGCACTTCAAGACTTTATTAGAAGCAAGCGGATATTTGTCCCCTTCATCATATACGATCTGATGGAGTGTCCTAACAGCTTGATAGGGAGCTGAAGCCGTCCCAAAGGTAACTGTAACTAGTTCATAATCTTTGATCTCCTCTTTAGGGTTGTCACGCCAGAGTATTCTTTGAAACATGGTATCTTCATCGGCTACTCTTATCTGGCGGTACATTTTAACAATGTCTGCTACCATTCCAATAGAGTATATTCTCCAACTCAAAACGGTGTGCCTCAAATCTGCCTGCAACGTCGGTCCGACCATCAATGTATCATTTAGAGATACTCCCCTATTGTTTTTTTCAGATGCATTGAATACCACCCGCACCTTTGTGGTGGTTTTGTCGTCTCTTACAACGGCGTGATGTGGTAGGTACACAGCTATTTCCTTTTTGTGGTCATCTTCTTTTACAGGCCTCATGTGTCCTAACTGTAAGTATTCATTTATTACTTCAGTATATTTTTCTTTTAAATCTGTATTCTTTGCTAACCTCTTCTCTAACGATTTCAATCTACTTTCAGCTATAGCGCGAGAATCACCTGAAGTGCATGGAGGATCTTCGACTCGGAATGGCAACCGGACTTCATACCTACCATCTTCTTTCCTTTTTGTACTTAGTTTATAAAATTCCTCACATTGTTGTTCTTCCGGTGTAAGTATTTTTTTTGTACTTGTTTGGTCTTCAATTTCCCAAAATTGTTTAAGTATTTGATCTAAGTTGAACTGGGCATGCATTACACTAACTCTTGTTTGTGCGCAGTTTGAACTATTGTTGGTATTTGAACTATTTACTACTCCGGATAAAATCCATCCTAAGGTGGTGCTCTGCGCGATTAAAGTAGAAGATGGACTCTTTGCTATGCCAGCTTTCAATATGCAGCCATAGACGTCTGCACCCAATAAAATATCAATCTTATTCGGTTGATTGAATTGTGGATCTGCCAAATCGATATTTGTGATGTCGATCCAATCAAAAGCATTTGTATCTATGGTATGATCTGGTAAGTATGAAGTAATTTTACTCATAACGTAGGCGTTAATATTTAATTTAAAATTTGAATCCACTCGGGATTGGATCGTTATATTCACCATATATTTTGCACTGGTAGACTTGTTGCCCAATCCTGATACGACTCCCTGAATCGGAATTTTTGTCAGTCTAAGCAATTGCACTGTGGCCTCGGTAACAAAACAAGCCTGTGAGCCTTGATCCAGCAAAGCTCGTACCATCTGATAATAACCTGTCTTGGACTTAGCTTTTACTAGCGCCGTGGCTAGTAAAACTTGACCAGGCATGTGCACTTTGTTGGTGGACAAACAAGAAACTACTGGAGTGGAACTAGTCGAAGGACTAGATTCAACAATAGTTGGGTTTGCTAACGGGTCACTTTTATTGACTTCTCCATTGGGATGAAGTAAAGAGTGATGACGTTTATGACAAAGCTTGCAAGTGGTTTGTTTTTTGCAATTTACTACCATATGATTGCCGCCTAGACAGTTAAAACAAATTTTATGTTTTACAACGAATTCGCGTCGGTCACTAAGTGATTGGTTTGCAAATCCTTTACAGAAGCAAAGTTTATGAGTCTCAGTACAAAACTCACACCGTAAATTGCTTGAACTCACAACCATAGCCTTTGCGTTGTGTGAATTGTTGGATTGTTGTCTTTTTGGTTCTATAAATTCTAGGGCACGAAAACGGTTCTCTAAAAAGGAAGCAAATTCTACAAAGGTTGGCAAGTAATTTGAATCATGATTACTAATACTAAATTCCCACTGCTTTCTTGTTTCGGAATCAAGCTTAAAAGTAATTATGTGAATGATGATGACATCCCAAGTAGTCACATCTACCTCTAAATTTTTTAATGCATTTAGACAATCGTTTGTTGTGTCAAGTAACTCTTTTAGCGAAGTTGCTGACTCAACCTGCATGCGTTTCTGGACAAAAAGTCGTTGTAAGGTACAGTTAACTAAGTATTTTTTATTACTATATCTTTTCTCTAATTGAGTCCAGCACTGAATGTAATTTGCTTCAGTAACCGGTGTTTGTCTCACTAATTGTTCAGCTTCACCGCTAAGGTGGCTTTTTAGATAGTGCATTTTTTGCACGTTATCCAAGCTATCATTGTTGTGTACAAGTGAAACAAATAAGTCCCGAAATGTTACCCATTCTGCATATTTACCACTAAAAGTCGGAATGGCGATCTTAGGCAATTTAACCATCGCACTTGTACTTGATTTAGCTGCACTACTGGACGTACTCAGTTCCTTACTAGGCTCTTTTGTAACATATTGATTTAGCATTGTTTTTATTAAACATTTATATGTAATATAAGTATCTTCCGTACTATCGTATAATTCCGCTAGATCTGGTTTCCCTTGTGTTGTATGTCGCTCGCAAAGTTTGGTGTAATTATTTGTGAATAAACCCCAATCTCTTTCTAACAAGTCTTGTTTCGTTTGAATATACTCCACTGAAAGTCTATCCTTAGGACTCTTTTTAAAATTAGTTAAGCCACGTTGAATAACATTTTGAAGTTCTTTTAAAAGATTAATTAATCCTTCCATTTTATTACAACTAATATTTTACCAATACATAAACCCTCAATAAAATAATAGTCTTTATCTTGATTAGAGATAATAATCTTATCAATCAACTAAAACCAAAGTATTGTATCACAATAAAACGTAAAACAAATTCCATAAAACAGTTGGTGTCAGAGTTTGTAGTTAACACCCAAAACAAATTATAAGTCTAAAATCTATTAAATATTCTAAGTCTTGTGACTAAAGACACAAAATAGTTTACAAGTTTAAATGTACTGTGGGGGAAATCGGGCATAGGTTCCCCGTTCCGTCGTTTTTTACCAAATTTTTCTAAGTCTAACATGCACACTATTAATCTAAGTTAAAGTCTTTTCTTCAGATATCACAACTCCGATAAATTTACTAAGTCCTTAATTTCTTCGTAAATTGTCAAAGTTAAATTCTTGATAGACATAAAGTTCAATTTTGCTTGAAATATTATCAAACCGCACTTTTTATAAAGTTTAGTATAAAACAGTACTCACAGTTGCACTTCACACTCACGTGTACGATGGTAGTTGCTGGTTGAACTGATGATGTCACTGAACCAAGTGACTGGTGGCGCCCTTTGCGACGTCACGTTGAACTTCACCAGCCGTCCGTCCAACTCCGCTGGACGTAGCTGTCTTCACCTCCGTCTCTGCTGGTGACACTGCTAAAGATACCGCGTACCTTTGCCGCAGCGATCCACTGCGAGTACGGGGGAAGTGGTCCAAGTTGGGCCACAAACAAAAATCCGGGTCGTAGGACCAATGTTTACTAGCTAAAGTGACTAGTCGATCTGCTGACCTAATGAGATACACTAGAAGGGTTGAAGATAAAATAAAACCACGTCTGTGTTCTGATCTAATCTGGTTGTTTATTAAAAAAATCGAGGTTACCTATACAATGGCTGGTAACGAAACCATAGCGAGATCTAAATCGACGCCAACGCCATCTATCGAGCTTCGGGTCAGTTTTTTGTACAATCATCCCTATTGAATTTGTGTTGATCTTGAACAACGTACATTCTGCCTCATATAAAAAAGGTAATAAGTTGCTTACCGAGCAGGTATAGTATAAAGTAAATTGCATACCACCCTAATATCCCCTAAACAAAGTTGAAAATATAAATTATAATGAATCTCTGTAGGTATTTTAGTTATAGATAAGTAGGTAGATAGTCTTAATTAGTATTACTCATCACTACATAGGTAATATAAAACAAAGTCGCTTCCCGCTGTCTGTCCCTATGTATGCTTCGATCTTTAAAACTCCGCAACGGATTTTAATACGGTTTTTTTTAATAGATGGAGTGATTCAAGAGGAAGGTTTATACATGCACAATATAGTAGTGAAACACTGATATTTTTAGAAGTTTCTAATGTGTAGAATATTGCAGGTGCAGGGTGGATATTGGTGGAGCAGAGAACAAAAATACACTGGTTGAAGGTTCAAAAAGTATATTCCTAAAGAAATCGTCGTCACAATTACACTGTTTGCATGTACACGTTAACAGGAAGTCGTATTATTACCACTGGCTCTACTGCTAGCTTAAACTAACTCTAATACAGACTCATGATACAAGGGTGAAGCCCTGGGACGCTGTACGGGTACACGCGGCGGAGACAAGACGCGCGCGGTTCTTGTTTGGAGACTAATTCGACACTGAGCTCGCTTGGATACAGATCGATCCTTTTATAAAATTGACACGCTGGCGCCACTACTGCGCGCGAGCTCGGAAACGTTATTTTCGAGCCCGCCAATCAGATCGATCTGTACCCACGCTGAGGGGGTGCTGAAGGGGATCGGGGTGCAGCGGGGTGCTGCTCGTTTACAATAGTATATAACGACAACAAAAGAATTTCTTAAAAGGTGTACATTCCTTCCTATTTCTATTATGTAAACTACATACATTAATAGAGTACGACCAAACTAAGACTTTTACATTGTTATATTTCCCATATTTTACCTATTCTAACAAATATTCCCACTTTTGTTATGGTATATAAGCAAATTACTACTGAAACTATTGTTACATGTTTACTATACAACCCCTTTAGCTAGATATTAACTTAAACTGTTATGTAAAATGCAAATACTTATATTTAAGGAGGTCTAAAGTCTACAGTGACTTGTTTTCGAGATTGTTGTGCTTCGTAACAATCCCACCCCCCGTAAGAGGGTTCAACCGATTACAGCTCCGTCTGTTGGAAGCACAACAACCTTTACAACGGGCCGACGCAGGACCCCATAATTGGTTCTTACATCTACGACTCTAATTACAGAATCTAAACCGGGATAAACATTTTTAATGACCCCTTTGGTCCACTGGTTACGTGGCTTACACTGGTCTGTGATCACTACCACGTCACCCACTTTCACATTTGGCACATTATTGGCCCACTTATGTCTCTGCTGAAGCGTCGGCAGATACTCGCGCAGCCATCTCCTCCAGAAGAGGTCGGCCAGCGCGTTCACCCGTCGCCACATGCGGCGGGAGTCGAGGTCGGCGGCGTGGCCGCGCGTGCACGGAGCATCTCCTGCGGCAGTGCCAAGCAGGAGATGGTTGGGGGTCAGCACCACCGGATGCTCGACGTCACTGCTTACGTAGGTGAGAGGCCGGCTGTTAACAATAAGCTCGGCCTCGGCGAGAAGAGTGTACAGTACCTCCTCGCGGGGGGCGCGCTCTCGAAGCGTCGCCTTGAGTGCGTTTTTCACGGATCGCACCAGTCGCTCCCAACACCCGCCCATGTGCGGGGATGCCGGAGGGTTGAAATGCCACGCTATCCCGCGGCCTACAGCTTCGCTCTCCAGCTTGTCGTGGTGCATGGCGCGCAGAGCTGCACGCAATTCGGCGTGCGCGCCGACGAAGTTGGTGCCTCGGTCGGAGTATACGTCCGAGGGTCGCCCGCGGCGCGCGATGAGGCGCCGCAGGGCCAGGATGGCGGAGTCAGCGCTCAGCGATGCCGCCAGCTCCAGGTGGACGGCGCGGGTGGTGAGGCATGTAAACAGCACGCCCCACCTCTTCTCCCTGCGCCGACCGATGGCGACCTCCATGGGGCCGAAGTAATCGACCCCACAGTGGACGAAAGCTCTTCTTGTGACCTCCAGCCTCGCGGCCGGGAGGTCACCCATCTTAGGTGTCACTGGCTTGGCCTTCTCCAGGCGGCAGCGCTGACAGCTGGCGGTGACGGCCTTGACTGTTGACCGCAGGTTGGTCACCCAGTACTTTTCTCGAACCCTGTTAACTATAGATTCTTGGTTAGCGTGTAAAGCCGCTGTGTGATAGTCATACACAAGCAGGCGTGTGAGCGTATGACGCCCGTCTAAAATTATGGGGTGGCGCTCTCCAAAATCGAGGTCGCTGCAGGCGCCCAGCCTGCCGCGTACCCGCACCAGCCCGTCTTCGTACAGCATCGGGTCGAGCGTGCGGAGTTTGCTGTCTTTGGGCAGCGGGCGCGCCTCTCGCAGCGCCGCGATGTCCTCTCCGTAGCTCTCCTGCTGTGCCATCTTGAGTATTCTTGTCTCCGCCTCTGTATCGTGGTCGTGATTCACTGGCCACTGCTCCTGTGGGCATAGAAGAAACGAGGGCCCCGACAGCCACTCATCACCGGTATTGGGCCAGTCCGTGCGGGTGGCTTTATCGGCCGGGTTCATCGCAGAGGGAACCCAGTGCCAGCCCTCTCGAACCGACCTACGGTCTATCTCAGCTAGGCGGTGTGACACGAATCTCTGAAATTCTAAAGCGTCTGAGTTAATCCATTTCAGGACTGTTTTGCTGTCCGTCCACAGATGTTTGGAGTTAACATTAATACCTAATTCTGTTTCTATGGTGTTAGCTAACCTACATGCTAAGACGGCTGCTTGTAACTCTAAACGTGGTACGGAAACTAATTTCTGTGGCGCTACTCTGGCCTTACCTATTACTATGGCTACGTTTCTTTTACCGTTCAAGTCTGTCCCCGCTAAATATGCTACTGCGGCGTACGCGGATTCGCTTGCGTCACCGAAAACGTGGAGCTCCAAGCCCTCCGGCCTCAGGCCGTACCACCGAGGGATGGTTAAAGTTGTTAAATGTTGTAGCTTGTGCAGCCACTCAAACCACGTTTTCGCTTCCGCTTCCTGTAACTTTTCATCCCACTGTATGCCCGTGTGCCATACCCGTTTCATGAGTATACGTGACTGTATGATACACGGGTATAAAAAATCCAGTGGGTCAAATATGGACATAATAAAACGTAAAAACTCCCGTTTAGTAGGTATTACTTTACCTTCTATAATTTCTTTAGGTAATTTCTTAAAAGATAAGTCAAAAGCTAACTCGTCTGTACTTGGCGACCATATCATACCTAACGTACGTTCCGTGGAACTCTCCCCCTTGTCTAAAGAGACCCGGTCAGGCATGTCTGTGTGTAGTCTGTCGCGTAGCTCCTGAGAGTTAGTGACCCACCCCCGTATGTTAAACCCGCCCTTGGCGTGGATGTGAGTCACCTCCTCGACTAACTTACTGGCTTGCGTGACAGACCACACACTATCAAGGTAGTCGTCCATGTAATGTTTTGTATGTATGGCCGCTACTGCTTCGGGATACCTATCTTTAAACTGAGCTGCATTTCTATTTAAAATATAAATTGCTGACGTGGGAGAAGACACAGCACCGAAAATCATGGAATTCATTACATAAACGTCGGGCTCTTTGCTACTATTCGCGTTCCATAGGAACAGCTGTCCCCCCCTGTCTTGTTCCCTAATTTTAATTCTAAGGAACATGTCGGCTATGTCACCTGTGAAAGCGATGGGTCCTAATCTAAACTTGAATAACACACCGAGAAGAGAATTTAAAAGGTCGGGCCCTGTTAACAAATTATTATTTAAAGTAGTCCCATTATAGGTTGCAGCGGCGTCAAAAACTAGCCTCAGTTTCCCGGGTTTGTTTGGGTTCTTCACCCCGAAGTGAGGTAGGTACCATACGGGGTCGTATACGACCCCGCCCTCTACTTTACTAGCGTAACCCTCTACTATAAGCCTATTCATTTGATGTTTGTAGGCAGTGGCGTACTCCGGGTCCTTGTTAAGGCGCCGCTCGATGCCTGCTAGGCGCTGACGCGCATGTTGAAAATTATTAGGTAACTGAGGGTTGTCGTGACGCCACAGCAAGCCTACCTCCCAGGCACCGCTTTCTATCTGACGGCTAGTGGAATCTAGAATTTTATTAGCCCTTTCAATGTCTGGGTGCGTCCGAGGCACCTCGGAGATTCCAATAGCTTCAAGCTCGAACTGGTTTCTGACTAAACTATGTAAATCAATATTTTCATCGCTGACACAATTAACATACTGGTCACTAGTGTGGCTACTACCTACGGGTCCGTGCACCACCCACCCTAGACCGGTTAGAGAGGCGACTGGCTTACCTGACCTCCCTCTGCGAGTCTCCCGGCCGGTAAGCAGCTCCCAATTGTCCTGCCCCAGCAACAGCAGCGGCCGGGCACCTCTCATCTCCTCGCAACCCAAGTGGCGAATGTGGGCGTGCTCTGCTATCAGCGCGGCTGGCACGGTTTGAGCTGGTAAATCTAAATTTATTAATGTGCGACATTTAATATTATGAGATTGACCGCTTGGCCCGCGTATCGTTATGTCGATAACACGCGACTCCTTATCCGTAATCTCCTGCCCGCGCGCGCTCCGCAGCACCAGTGGTGCTCGTTGACCCCCGACACCTTTGGTTAGTGACTCGTCTATTAATGACACGGTGGCCCCGTCGTCCAGCAGGGCGTAACAGGTTTTCTCTTCCCCGTTTACCGTTATGCATACCGGCATAATTTTTAACAACGCTTTACCGGTGTAGTCACTTACATTTGTGACACTTTCCGTGTTCCTGTCGGCATGTAGTAATATGTGATGAGCATAATTACATGTAGAACATTTGTTTGCACGACAGAAATTCTTATTGTGTTTCTTTGTTATACATTTGAAACATAACTTATTTTTCTTTACATGTTCCCACCGCTGGTCAACTGTCAACTCAGTGAACTTTTCACACCTGTTGAGTTTATGTGGTTGCCCACATAGCGTGCAGCTATTTATTTCCGCCTTGGCCTGTTGTTCGTCATTAGATGTAATATGTAAGCGCTGTATGATCTTAGGCTGCTTAGTAAAGTGAACATTGCCTCTTGGCTTAACGTTAATGTTTGACAATGCGGGCGTGTCTGTGTTAAGTTGTAAGTAAAATGACGTGGCTCGGGCTAGATGGGCTAGAAAGTCTGCGAGTAGCTCTAGGCTAGGTGATACCCTTACGTCGATGCCTTGACTGGCTGCCATGCCCATCGCAAAATCTCCATATTGAGCACGTTGTATGGGTGTGAGTTTATTTAGCAATTCACTTACCAGCTGTGGGTTATTTATGTATCCATTCGCCTGCACGCTTCTTAGCAGCGATACACAATTCCGCACTGTAGTGGAGAATCTCCTCAACTCGCGACCACTTTCAGTCACCCTAGGTAATGCACGCACTTTCTTCAGGGCGCACTCGAGCACTAAGTTAGGATGACCGAACTCGTCGTCCAAGATCTTCATGATATCCGCTGGGTCGGTCGACGTCCGCAGCAAATCCTCCACTGCCAGCTTGGCGTCCCCCTGTAGAGAGGTCTTCAGGCGCGCTAGGTTTTCATGCGTCTTGAACTTGTAGAGTGCTGTCGTGTCATGATACATATTCTTGTATGACAGCCATTCCGCTGGATCCCCGGTGAAATACGGTAACTCGTACGCTTGCCTCGGCACGGGACGCGGGCGCGCTAGGTTTGAAATAGCGTCGGCCAGCTGGTCGATTTTTCTGTCCCGTGATCTGCTTCTATCCGTTTCGTCCGCGAACGTGTTGTTCCATTTCGGTGCTTCTTCACCCGGCGCTTCCCTGGGTGGTGGTCGCGAAGCCCTATGCGTCGCGACGGGCGTAGCGAAGTACGCGGTTTCTCGGAATTGTACCGACGCGGGCGCACATTGCTGTAACGCGGGTGTATTTTCGGGCGGCGGCACTATCACGGTATTATCGCGAACTAATTCGGGCGCGGGAACGAGTAGCGGTGTCGGGTCGTGGGGCAACGCGGGCGCGGGCCTCTCGGGGTCGATGACGGGCGTCGTGTCCGTTATCCAGTCTTCAACTCGACGCGTCGTACCTTCTTCATCCGACAAATCCTCGTCGGCAGCGGCGTCGATCTCTGCTAGATCTGCTTCCAGCTTCTTCTTGATGAGACTCTCCTTCAGACGCACCAACTCCTTTTCTGCCTCGTATTCAACCCTCCGTCGAAGATAGTCGGCACTTCTCTGGCCGCTCTTCGAAGAGACGTGGCTCGCTTGTGAACCTGCCCGCCGTACGATATCCAATCTCGCTGGCGTCACCGGTACACGATGGTCTATCACACGACCGGGACCAGCCAGCGGGATCACAGGGGCAGGAACTGACGACGTGGTCGGCGCTATTGAAGGTGAACCGGGGGCCATTTCAGTCGGCACCCCAGAGTCTGCATCTGCTGGTTGACGCTTGCTCATTTCGGACTCCAATCTGCGCAGTCTGCTCCTTGTGATGACGCTTCTTTCGCTCATTGTTCTCTTTTCCAATCCGGCGCTCGAAGGACCAAAATTGTAGAATATTGCAGGTGCAGGGTGGATATTGGTGGAGCAGAGAACAAAAATACACTGGTTGAAGGTTCAAAAAGTATATTCCTAAAGAAATCGTCGTCACAATTACACTGTTTGCATGTACACGTTAACAGGAAGTCGTATTATTACCACTGGCTCTACTGCTAGCTTAAACTAACTCTAATACAGACTCATGATACAAGGGTGAAGCCCTGGGACGCTGTACGGGTACACGCGGCGGAGACAAGACGCGCGCGGTTCTTGTTTGGAGACTAATTCGACACTGAGCTCGCTTGGATACAGATCGATCCTTTTATAAAATTGACACGCTGGCGCCACTACTGCGCGCGAGCTCGGAAACGTTATTTTCGAGCCCGCCAATCAGATCGATCTGTACCCACGCTGAGGGGGTGCTGAAGGGGATCGGGGTGCAGCGGGGTGCTGCTCGTTTACAATAGTATATAACGACAACAAAAGAATTTCTTAAAAGGTGTACATTCCTTCCTATTTCTATTATGTAAACTACATACATTAATAGAGTACGACCAAACTAAGACTTTTACATTGTTATATTTCCCATATTTTACCTATTCTAACAAATATTCCCACTTTTGTTATGGTATATAAGCAAATTACTACTGAAACTATTGTTACATGTTTACTATACAACCCCTTTAGCTAGATATTAACTTAAACTGTTATGTAAAATGCAAATACTTATATTTAAGGAGGTCTAAAGTCTACAGTGACTTGTTTTCGAGATTGTTGTGCTTCGTAACATAATGTGATGTCGTAAATAAACTAATTTTTTTGCGCTTACATTGCAAAACGCTGGCTGAAGCCTACGAGATAGATCTCAGAGTAATAACTAAAGCATTACTCTGAGAGATAGATCAAAATATTATACTACAGTACCTATTGTACAACTTAAAAAGATCAACAAAAAAGTCCACAATAGGTTAGGTCTATCTTCTAAGGATGACCCACAGTAACCATTTTTATCTTTCAGAATTTTATAATAATTTCATTGTTATTTCCGAAGCTATTTTGACTGGTATTATATTTATTTACCCTTATCCAATAAAATATGTTATTAAAATTTGGCATTTAATTTAGATTAAAATATGCCTTGACATTATATCATTCAAATGAATACTTTATTAAAAGGTATCGCAGATTCAAAATTACGCGTCACAAAATAATTATGGTTGACGACAACGCGGGCGCAGCGGTAGGAGTCAATGACCTTTTCCTGGGATTTTAGGTATCTAATCCCTGTAGTACGTACCTGTGGGATATTTTCCGACATCCACGCGGGCGAAGCCGGGGGCAAAAGCTAGTACTACAATAAAATTAATCCGAAATAAAGACTTAGTCTTTTATATTTCATCACTCATCAGCCCAGAAGCATCGTGGAAGACCCAAGCGTACTTGACGCTTATAGGAGGGATTGGTCCATATTGGCTCAGGATCGAGTCGAGTGGAAAAAGGAAAGGGAGGCCTTTGCCCTGTAGTGGGACAATATGGGCTAATTATTATTATGACGTCTCTTGACATTTCTCCCGGTCCCGGTCCCGGACCTTTGGAAGGCGTACGAGGGGCCGAAGCCAACTCGCAGAGGCCCGTTAGGCGTTTTAATGAAATGAGGCACTATTATTATCAGACTCATAAAGCCAACCGGAAGGAAATGCCTAAAATGAAATAGCAGGAAAAATATTTAAAATTGGAGGAATATTATGTACAGATAAATAGGTATTTATTAAACTTTGACAGAAATAATAAATATGTAAGTAACTACAATATTTTATTACCGTATATTATTATACAACAATATTTAAATATATAGATTTGTAATTTTAGTATTCGCGACTGTTCAAAACAATGTGTGTAGAACTTCACATGGAAGTTTAACATACTTATACCTACTTAGTAAACCAGTATGAAAATGTGTTGCGTAATTAGATAGCTGGTCTAATCTAAACTATCATGGTTGGGGTTGACTATTTCCTGAATATTTTTTGACACCAAAATCAAATTCAAAAACGTAAGCATTCCGCGGTAATCAGGTGAGGATTGTGGCGAGAAAGGCTCACCACGTAATCCTCACCAAGACACCTTTATATTTCTGGAATCCCTTAATGACTATTTTTGAATTTTGGCATAACATTACGACTATTTTTGGAACTGAAACCAAGTCGATACTCCCTTCCGTTTGCTTACACTGAGGTGAGGATTGTGTGGAGACGTTCACCCAACAATCCTCATAAAATTATAGCTATAACTTCGGAATCGTAAGGCGTTCTCAAAATTGATTTTCATGAAGTTTTCAAAGGTGAGGATTATGTGGTGAAGGACACGTAGGTAGAGCTGTAGTATTTGGACTGTTAGGCCTGAGTTGTGACGTCTGCATTTATAATAATGAATTCCAGAATTATCCATATTTTATTAGTAGGTAAGGACTTAAAAACTAAGTTAGTAAATCTATTCTTAAATTAAAAATAGATGGTGTGGAATCCGTATGACAGTTCCAGTACAAGTAATAGTGGACAATCAACCCTAATTATAATAGTGTTTAAGATACTGGGGGCCTACTCCCTAAGCGTAATCGTTACGGGCGGCCGTCATTACGGGCGCTTCGCTCTCTGTCTAACTTACGGTATGTCCGTAAGTGAGACTGAGAACGAAGCGCCCATAACGACGGCCGTCCGTAACGAGTTCGCTTAGGGAGTAGGCCCCCTGCTGTGAGCTGTACTGCATGCGACGCATCAGAGTGGCTCTTGCGCAAAATTTATCTAAACCCGTCTGTTCTTACCACTGCAAACATTCCTATTGCGCTACAGAATCGAGGCAGTTCCAGCAGCGTCCTAAAACCATTATTATTTACATTTATTTCCATTTTTCTTTTTCTGCAGAAAACGACTTCCAAGAGGTCCGTTGCCACAAAGTGTTCGAGGCCATGCGCCATTGCTGCATGAAGTTCAAGCCACTAAATAACTCTCTGGTTTGTGAAGGATACGACCTGGAGCCGCGAAACTACGCGCCGGTCACTGACAGGCCGGCTAATTAAGGTAATCGCTAATCCTCTAAAAAAAAACGCGCATTAATTTTTTTATTCATATTCTACAAGCCATGTGATCCAGGGGTTCGATCGGCTAAAATTACGAACTTTCATCCCCTATTGACCTTTAGAGGAACTTTCCTAGTTCAAAATGTTATGCTTCTAGCTAAACCCAGCAGTTTAGACTGTTCGTTCTCTACCAGTGCATTTAAGATTATATGAAGTAGATGTTAAAATTCACAAGGCATTCTTATTTTTTCCAGATAGCATGGACGGTCGTCGTCGGAGCCAACCTCTAGGAAAAAGAAGTTGGATCTACAGATATCCGAGGACCTTCCAAATCACGTTCACTGTTTTGGGTATCGGAATATTCTTTTCGAAGCCCATCTACGACGTTTACTTCAGACCGCGCGAACCGTACGACTTTAGTGAGCCGGCCACCACATTTCCACGCAGGGCCTAAAATTAATTATGGAATCGATCTCTAAAGCTAAAGAAAGGCTAGCAAAGTATCCTATGATATTTGCCAAGTGTTCTAAGCAGAGTGTTTTGTATGCCCGCTGTGTGCTGCTCAAAGAAGGGTCCGTGAAAAAGGACGATTGTGCTAAAGAGTTCGAAGAGTTTAAAGGTTGTTTGTATTCAGCTGCGAAAAACTTAAAGACGAGGATTTAAAATGAATCAGTTGTTGCAGTTTCTAAACTTGCCGCTTCGTTACCATCTTGTTGCTGGTTTCTTTGTAAGGTTGTTGTTGATTATATACGCTGATTTCCACGACAAAAATTACGATGTCCCTTACACTGATGTTGACTATTCCGTGTTCACGGATGCGGCTAGGCATGTCTTACACGGAGACTCCCCATACAAACGACAGACCTATAGGTACAGCCCTTTACTATCGTACATTCTTGTCCCTAACATGATTTTGGGCAAAGATTTCGGGAAAATTCTGTTTTCTACTTTCGATATTTTTATAACGATTGCTGTAAAAACGTTAGTGGAACACCAGTTAGGTACTAAGAGCATTGCTACTAATATCCCGACGTACTGTTCTTTCCTTTGGCTGTACAACCCTCTGAGTATCGCAATATCGACTCGCGGCAACGCAGATTCCGTGTCATGTTTCACTATAATTCTATCATTACTTTTATTGCAAACCGATGTAGTGAAGGGACTAAAGCAATATGCTCTCTCCGGATTTTTTCTCGGAATATCTATTCATCTACGATTGTACCCGTTAGTATTTAGTTTCCCAATGTATCTTAGTTTGGGGGTGTCTAAAATCCCTCGGAAAATTTCTATGAGAGAAGGAATGTTAATCTTATGGCCGAATTTAAACCAACTTATATTAGCGCTGAGCTGCATAGTAACACTATTTAGTTTGACATATGGAATGTGGGTATTATACGGTTACGATTTCCTCTACGAAACGTACTTGTACCACGCTTCCAGAATTGATACACGGCACAACTTCTCTGTCCTCTTCTACTATTCGTATTTGAGTACGAATCAGCTAACGTTCGACATAGTGAAGAATATCGCGAGTTTATTCAAAGCCGTTATTCTGTTTTTACTGAGTATAAAGTACGGCGCTGATCCTCGAACATTGCCTTTTGCTATGTTTTGTCAGACGGTTGTAGTAGTAGCGTTCAACAGTGTCATGACGTCACAGTATTTTGTTTGGTTTTTATCCCTGTTACCGCTTGTGGCACATTCGTTCAATATCTCTAGACAAAAAGCCTTAATATTAGCAATCATCTGGGTCACCGCACAAGGCGCATGGTTGTTTTACGCATACCTTTTAGAGTTCAAAGGGAGAGAGGTTTTCTTCCTAATATGGCTGAAAGGGGTTGTGTTCTACTGCTCCAATATATTTGTATTAGTACAACTTCTAAGGAGTTACACGATTGGATACGGCTTTGGTATAGGCCAAGTCAGTCATTTAAAAACTCAGTAGGTGTTACTAGTTAAATAAATTATTATTTGTAATTGTAGATAGTCTTGTAGGAAATTGTGTCATGAATTTGCACATGGTGTAAAAATAAAATGATAAAAAAATATTTCATTACTTTTATTTCTAACGAGTGAACAAAATCTAAAACATTAAATTACTAAATATTAATAATGACCCATTCTACAAACAGAAATTGCATCAACCTGATAATATACTACCGTACTCCTAAATCGAGCTACTGTGCATATTTTCATGTAAATATAGAGGTCTAATAAACTAATCACAAGCCAAAAAAGTTGTATGCAGTTTTGAAGTCTACATACTGCCCATCATTTTGGTATCACCATAGTTCCAAATTTGAATTCACAAACATCTAAAAAGCTACAGACCCTCAGGGTGGCTCGATTCAGGTGTCTAGAAGTGTATTTTTAATTCCCATTAAACTTTTCATTAACACCATAACATTCAATTTGCTTCTCATAATTATTATATTATCTAATGGATGGCAACTTATAATGAATCATGTTTCTATTATAAATCTAGATGTTTCTTTAGTATTGATAATATGAATAATATTCATAGCAGTCTTTGTTGAGGTGATGTGTTTCCAGTAAATGCCTCCGGGACTATATCAGTGGCGCTAGCGTCGAAGGGGCCATGTTTCATAGACAATAACGAGTTAGCTATTACGAAAAAGATTAAAATTATTAGTGATAACAAACGATAGTTTTCAGGCTTGATTAATTTCAATAGTTACCAAATTATGAAAGCGCGCATATTTTAAATCTGAACTAAACCAATTGATGTCTAAAACTACCAAACAATTTTTTTTACGTATTATCCCTTTAATTCGTAGTTTCATTACCGGTGAAAGCTAACTACATCCTACCTTTATTTTTTTCAACTGGCAATACTTCATTAAATCAGGTACTGGTACATTTGCTTTTGTGATTCATGATAAGTGTCATCCGTATCTATCTACTTCTATTTCTTGCCCTCAGACAAGTTGACCTTGGTGAGGTCTTCGGTATCTCCTTGGGACATGTTGGAGAGCTTCTTGCCTATACGCTCGTGAACATCGAGGTATTTGGCCACACAGCGATCTAGGCAGACTGACTCGCCTTTGCCTGGAGATTTGAAATAAACCACAATTTAGTTATGTCAATCAAAATGCCTAACAAATTAGGTACTCAAAAGTATATCTGAGATTTGTTTCGTATTCCTCATATAGGCGTACAAAGCTTTGAGGCCTTTTAAGGCCTTGGGATTGAGACAGCCTAAAGTCTCAAATATTTTGGGATTTATATTGAATACTAGCTTTCGCCCGCGGGTTCGCCGGCATGGAGGTCGGAAATTTATTATCCCATGGGAACATACTACCGGGATAAAAAGTATTCTATTATATTAATCCAGGTTATAAACTATCTGTGTGCCAAATCCGTTCAGCCGTTTTTGAGTGACTGAGTAACAAACATACAAACTTTCGCATTTATAATATTAGTAGGATAGTAGCATAGTCTAAACATCAAACAGTTGTCTGCGCTCCCAAAACTGCTTACGCTACCGTGTTAGTCGTTCTAGATACGTTGTCAGCGTTTACAACGAGATCAAAGACGTTGTCCTACTGTAGGTTTTTATACTGTGAAAGTAGGATCTGGTGCTTAATAAAGTACTGAGAAAATTATTAAGAAAGACTCCAGCTGTAAAATTAATTCAGTTTATAGGTTTTATTATAAACAGAAAAAAAAAGTTGAATTGAAAAAATACTGAGTGTACTTACAAAGTTCAGTCTCTTGATATTTGACCGGTATACACTTGCGGTGGCAAGCGGTGACAAGCCGGTTGTACATATCAGACATCATCTCAATCTCTAACTCTTGGACGAGCTGCAGCTTCGCAGCATCCAGCATTGGCGACGCCATCTTGATTCGTTCCCTTCTCGCTTTCACTCACTCAGATTTTAAACCTGCAATATTTAATTAAACTTGTTATGGATGCTGTTACTTTTTGTTGTGGTCAATATAATATGCAATTTTTTCTGATTGAAATTTTGCATTTCAGAATGTTAGATGCTAACTGCTAAAGTGAACAAAATATGATGTTCAAAAAATGAATACCTAAATTTAACATAACATCACACCTTGTATGCCTGAAGGGTTGGGCTGAGGTGTACCTATAATTCACCCATATTTCGCCAGTAATGTTTAAGTCCCATGTAATAGGGGGCGAGCCTACTGCTACCTAAATCTATTTTTTTTGTATTCCATAAGGAATTTCTGTAATGAACAAAATGGGCATGGTTGCCAGGTAAAAAGGTTATACAAAAAAAAAACAAATGCGATGCAGTTGCATGTGGTTCGACTGGAAGCCAACCCCAACATTGTTGGGAAAATATGGGAAGATATGATGCCAGATGATGATGAGGTACTTAACAACTCTTCCTACCCTTGAGGGGAACAGGCATGAAGTTATGAGGTTCAGTACTCACACTCACAGCTGCCTGTACACGTCTGGATACTCTCCGTGATTGGACTTGCGCATACGTTCCCGAGATCTCATGTTCTCCAGACGACGGGCATTTATCGAGTTCTTCGCCACCACAAACAAAGATAAACTAGTCACTGTTACTGCTAACCTGCAAGTCAGACCGTTTCCCTATTACGATGAAATCAATAAATAAGGATTCAATGAAAACGCCTTGTCGGGTGATCGGGTCAAAAGATTTTTCAATAAACAGCTGAATTACAACAACACGAATAGGTTAGGTCAGATTTTTTTCCAATACCTAGGTCAAACAAAAGTATCAACATTCAACAGTCACAATAAAGGAAAAGATTATGTCATTTAACTTAATTTACAGCAAAGAGTACTTTATGATACCGATTTACAGGGAATCATGCCGATTAGGTTGGATAGTCAAGAAGAAAATAAAGTTAAATGTACAAGGCTCACCACAAATGGACTGTATTATTTTAACAGGCAATGTATTTGTATATATTGAAGTAATTACCACGAAATTGTAATTTTCCCGAACTTTCCAAGCGGCATAATATATTCTCGTGAAAACTTCAGTAAAATTATTTGAGGTTACAATTTTAGTGTCGCAATCGCTCACGTTACGTCATAGGAAGATGTCACTACTATCGCGT
The DNA here is from genome assembly GCA_948150665.1 of Conistra vaccinii. Taxonomy (NCBI): domain Eukaryota; kingdom Metazoa; phylum Arthropoda; class Insecta; order Lepidoptera; family Noctuidae; genus Conistra; species Conistra vaccinii. The sequence continues at coordinate 12,972,520 of OX411341.1, read as the reverse complement.
TTTTCGATTTTACATGGCAACACTAAAGATTAAGGTGCTTTTACACTATAGAAAGTACAAAATAGTATTTTTTTACTCGGTTAAAATAATAATGCTAGCCCCATACGCTTGCCAACGTAATGTATTGACTAGACTTTGAATAGGGTGTAGCCGGTGTAGGACTGTAGGCTTGCAAGTTACTGCTGTGCTGCTGGCTGCTGCCGATCAGCCGATCTGTCGATTCGAATGAGTTTATTGACTGTCAGCGTACCTATGTATTTCCTCTATGGTGTCAGCATCAATGAATGGGTGTCAGCTAATATCATTGGTGTCAGCCAAGTGTCAGCTAAATTCCGTAGTAAAATTCAGAGGAAGTTTGCGATGCACCCACAAGTTTGTGCGTTGTCAAGAATTTAGAATTTCTTTATTTTGCATAAAATAAGGTCTTAACAGTAACTTAAATATAAGAAGTTCCACATATTTTGCTTACTTACACATTTCAGCATGCAAAAAAAAATAAAAAAGTACCTTATAATAAAATGATATACAATGATGTAGGAAAACACTTCTATTGAGATCATGAGGTAAAAAAAAATTAAATCCTTAAAATTATGTTATTTATTTACATTACTAGTGAGATCATATCTCGAACTTTGCTTATAATTTAAGAACTCACTTATTGTATAGAACACATTACTATAGAGCCATTTCTTAAGTTTATTTTTAAAGTAGTTTAGTGGTAGCTCTCTAATCTGTTTGGGTATTTGGTTATAGATTTTGACAGACATATTGTAACAATTGTTCTGAACTAGTGTGCTTCTACATCTTGTGACAGCCAGTCGGGTTGGATCTCTTGAAAGGAATTTTTTATTTACTATGGCTTTAGTATATCGCTCGGAGTGCTTTTTAACAAATAATCCTACTTCTAATATATACAGACTAGGTAGAGTTAGTAATCCTAATTTCTTAAATAAAGGTCTGCAAGATTGAAACGGTCCAACCCCACAGATTGCTGTGACACATTTTTTTTGTGTGATAAAGACATTTTTAGCCTGAGAAGAATTACCCCATAAAAGAAGACCGTATCTAAGAACGGACCCGACGTAGCCATGGTACGCAGTCATAGCAGTTTTTTGACTCGCTACCTTCTTAAGCTTTTTTAGAGCAAAGACAAATTTGTTTAAATTAGAACATATGCGAGTTGTATGTGGTTTCCAATTGCAATGTCTATCTAAGATAATACCTAAAAATTTTGTATCAAGTACTTCTTCAATTTTGGTGTTTTTATAATATAGGTCTATGGGTTTTATTTGAGTATTGTTATAATTAGAGAATTGTAAAATTTTGGTTTTAGAAATATTAGCTGTTAAGTTGTTGTCCTTTAACCAGTTCATTATTGATTCTACAGTGTTTTTTAATGAATGTTCGTAGTTGCTTTCTGAAGTTTGTGGTACTATAACCGAAATATCGTCCGCAAATAGAATGCACTGATGTGATGTTACTTGAGGAATATCATTTATATAAATAAGGAAGAGAAGAGGGCCTAGTACACTTCCTTGGGGAACACCGAACTTATTTACTTTAAAAGTAGATCTGAATGGAGTAGACACAAGTTGATCATTTAATTGGTTTATTTCGACACATTGTTTTCTGTCGCTTAGGTAGCTTTCAATCCAATCGAGTGCTTTGCCTCGGATTCCATATAGCTCGCATTTGTTGAGCAAGATTTTGTGATCAACGAAATCGAATGCTTTGCTCATGTCAAAGAAAATGGCAGCAACTCTATTACGTTTATCGATGTTTTCTGTAATTTTTTGTATTAGTGAGAATGCAGCAAGTGTTGTAGATTTGTCTTTTTGAAAACCATTTTGGTTATTTACTATTAAATTAAATTTGTTTAAGAAATTCATTATTCGAGAGTGCACTATTTTTTCAAAAATTTTAGATAAAATCGGGATTAATGTGATGGGCCTATAGTTGTTCATATCTTGTTTAGAGTTTTTTTTGTGAAATGGTTTTACTATTGATGATTTTAATTTTTCTGGAAAGGTTCCTTGCGTAAACGATAGATTTATAAGGTGACTTAAAATGTCTGATAATTCTTTATTGCAGTTTTTTAATATGGCTGTAGAGATGCAATCATAACCAACAGCTCGTGTGTTATTAAGTGAATTTATGGTTCTTGAAACTTCTTCACAGGAGGTGGGTCTCAGATAAATAGTCGAATTTGATGAATCTATTAACTTGTAATTTGGACGAGAGTTATTCTCCTTATTTGTTATAGATATGAAGAAATCGTTGAAGGCAGTCGCAATTTTCATTGGGCATTCAACGCTTTTTTTATTACAATCTATTGATTTTATTGTTTCAAATGTTTTTATATTATCTGTTTTATTTTTTATGATATCCCATGTGGCTTTACATTTACTTTTTGCATTTTTTAAATATGTATTATTGTTTTGTTTTTTAGAGTTAGATATGCATTTTTTAAATAATTTATCATATTTTGTGTAGGCTTTTTTGTTGTCATCAGTGGAATTTTTGTAGTAACGGTATCTCATTGTTCTTTTGTGACAGGCTGATATTTTCAATCCTTTTGTGATCCATTTGGGAGCGTTAAAATTGGAATGTATTTTAACTTTATTTATTGGGAAGCAAAGGTTGTAATATAATTGTAAAGTTTCGTGAAATATATCAAAAGCTTTATTAAAATTTTCTTGCCTTAGCACTTCGGACCAGGTTAATTTAGATAACACATCTTTAAACTTTAAAGTATTTTCTAGGCTGAAGTCCCTTTTCATTTCATACCAGAAGGGTAATCTTTGTTCTTGGATTGACGAAAAAGATAGGGTTTGACCGGTGTTGTGATCTGAAAGAAATAGTGAATGAACTTCGCCTTTTGCGTATTTGATATTACTAAATATATGATCAATGCATGAATCTTTACGCGTTGGGTTTTTAATGTGTATTTGTAAATTATTATTCAATAGGATGCTTTTTAAGTCCTCTGAAGGTATACTTGACTTAAGAGTGTCGATGTTTATATCCCCCGCTATGATAATTTTTTTATTCCTGTGTGAAGTTAATTTATGAAGTAGAATTTCTAGTTTCTTAAGGAATGTTTTTGTACTGGAGTTTGGGATTCTGTATAAACATACAATTATGCATTTCATGGTAGGTATTTCTATTCCACAACATTCAAATTGTTTTTCAGTTGACATGCTTTCGCAAATATTTATTTGTTTAAATTCTATAGATTTTCTAGTTAATATGCAAACCCCACCGCGTTTTTCATTTTTTCTTGAAAAGTTACATGCTACATTATAATCTTTTATATAGATGTTGTGCTCGTCGCCTGATTTGACAAAGGTCTCAGTAAGACAAATAATGTCTATTGAAGTACCGTTTTCTTGAAAGTTATTTAGACATAGTTCTAATTGCTCTTGTTTGTTTAGCAAACCTGCAATGTTTTGGTGAAGTAGAGTAGTGTTACATGCTGACGTGGTCTCGAAAAAACGTTTTAATGGGGGTGTCATCTATTTTTATTATTTTAGGGAAATAATACGGAATTGTACCTTTAATTGGAGTAGCAGTTTCTGTATTTTGTGTGACAGTGTTTATAACGACTGGTTCTTTGTTCATGTTGGTAACGGGGTACACAACAACTGGATCTTTGAACGAGTCAACGTTGTTGAGTTTGTAGCAAAATTATAAAAATCATTTGATTGATACACTTGGACACACATTGATACACTTCCTACTAAGCTGGCTGCAAGTACCCAAGTGTATCAATCAAATGATTTTTATAATTTTGCCGGAATTTTCTGAAAGTTAGACAAGCTGTTAGTTAGTTTTTCGTCCAAAGTGGTCCCAGAATTTCAACAGGCACACCTTATCAAAATAATAGAAGATTGATTGGAACAGCACAGCAACAGAACAGCGTCAAAGTTTTATTAATTTCTGAACGAAACCAACGCCGCACCCCAACGAAAAAAAACCGAAAAAAAAGAAACGTCACGTCGCTTTCGCACATCAAGATTGAAGATTCACGTCAAATGTTCAAAACAAAACAAAACGTGGTTTTATTGAATTAAAAAGCGATTTTAAATAGTAACCATGCCTAAACCTACTAAACTACATTCTAAAGGCAAGTCTAACTCTCTACAGAAACCGTTTAAAGTAGAGAAAGACTCATCGGATGGAGCGGACCCCGAGGACTCAGTTCGACAATTTCAACTTGAACTGTGCTGGTGTATTCAACAGTTAGAACGATCTTTGAACGAAAAGAAAGGCAATGAAAAGCAGAGTAAGTTTCTTTACATACAGCAGATACCAACTTATTCATCTTCATTTTCAAATTTCACTTTGTTGGCTAGATTTAATGTTTTACCCTAAGTAGCACACTAGCATTGGCTTAAATGCCATTGTTGGTTACTACTTACAGACACAAGTATTGCTTGGGTCATTCGTACTACTTTCTTGACAAAAACTGACTCACTTCAGTCACAGACAGGATTTGTGTAATCTTCTGTAGCCACATATTACACAACAATTTCATTTATTTTAATTTTTTAACCATGAATATGTATTTCTAAATATTTGTTGTAATTTTTCAGTGCAAGAAGCATGGAAGGTTCTAACAGTACTAAAGAACAACAACCAACCCGTCATACGCAAGAGACAGCTAATGCGCACACATTTTGGTGATTATAGAGCTAAAATGGCTGCCGAAGAAAAGAAATTAGCAAAAAGTAAGGTTAAACTAGTGTCCTAGATAATATTTTGATGCGAGAAACGCATAATTGACAGTTTTTATCAACTGATTAACTTATGAATGGTTCTTCATTATAAAATACTAAAATAAGCAATGTTAAGGAACTGTTAATAATGTGTCCATATTGTAAGTGCTGAGCCCTTGATATTATAACCAACACTCTTGAAAGGTTGTTGAGAAGGCAAGAGGTGACTACACATACACATAATTCTAAAGGTACCCATGTAAACTCCAGTAGAAGGATCTACCTTTTTCTGAGTCCGGGACCAGTCTCATTATTCTAGGATAACATGAACGCCTTTCCTCGTAACCTCTTATAAATTGAGGTTATTTATTTGCAGTGGCCAGTAAAATCAAGATATCAGACGTTCCTGAAAAACCAAAAGCTACATTCTTGAGAAAATCTGCATTTTTAACCACAGGCGATGAATCTTTTAGATTCAACTTCAATTTAGCACCAGAACAAGTAGATAGTGGCAATACAGTTGTTAAAGATGGCAACACTAGTAGTGAATCAATTCAAACAGATACTAGCAATACCAAAGTTGACACTGAAGTTGCTAACACAGAAAAAGGCAGTGAAGATAGTGCAAAGAATTTCAAATTTTCATTTACAAAGTCAGATTTTAAGTTTAATTTTAATGTAGATAATTCCTAGGTTGTACTTAAAATATTTTATATGAATTCTGTACAAAATGTAACTGGATTAATAATATAAGTGCTTTACTATGATTTGTGTCTTTTATTGTACTAATACTTTTACCTTTCCAGAATTTGCATGTGTAGAAAGTAGACTGTGGCTGATGTTTTGTGCCTCAAAGCGTTGTGGTGAAGTCTATCATACTCCACAGTCGAAAATAGGCGTCTCTCTAATTACACCAATGTCTGCTTTTCTGTAAAGTTCTGCCTACCTTCATACAATATTACACCTGTGCCTAGTATTAAGAATACTGGGTGATTTTCGTCGATTCAATGAAACACAAAAACTTCTTCAAACATCAGGGGCCGTTCAAGTATTACGTAAGCAGATTTATTACAAATTCGTTTTCAAGCATAGACAAAGTGTGGGTTGCCATATGTGTAAAAAAGTAAATAATTACTGCTGACGTAATCACCATATAGGGGGGGATCTATCTATACCCCCCATGTCATCAAAAATAAGCAAAGCATAGACCCCCCCGCCCCCCTAAACTGCTTACGTAATACTTGAACGGTCCCATAAGTATTTATCGTCTTCTGTCGCACAACTTTTGATAATAACCTTTCGTGGGCATCCCGTTGTCATCCCTTATCCGCCTCGCACACGTCAAGTCTTTGAAGAAGTTCTCAGAATTCACGGTGGAGAAACCTACTGGCATCTCGCGGTTGTTGTAATGCGCGCCCCAAGTCGCTATCCCTACCAAATTATTGGTTTTCGTATCTAACAACGCTCCACCTTCGACACCGTGGTACCGTTTACACTGCGTATTGTTTTTATCAAACTGTTCATAACTGCAGGAGTGGTAGCAAGGTACGCCGAAACCATTCCTTACTGCCTTTCTTCTGAATTTCTGTAGTATCTTGAAACATATATCGTGTGCGGCGATGACGTTCAATTCTGTTAGGTCGTATTTTCTTTCTGCTGACATAAGTTTGAACAAACTCTGTTGAGGCGAAGAAGTAGGTATAACGTTAGTTTGTTCTTCGTTATGGGCGATTGGTTTCCCAAGCGATGAGCGTGAGTAGCTCCAGTCGATTTGGAAGGCATAAAATATGCGCACACAGACTTTCCACTAAAATTACGGACAAAGCCCAGAAGGTTATGTAACAAACTCAGCTTAACGCAGTTTACTGCTGGACAGGCCTCTCCCAAGTTACGCCACAACATTTGGTTTTTCGCCTTCTGCATCCAGTTTATGCCGCAGCTTTTAAGGTCGTCAGACAGTAGCTGGGTTGCGTACCATGTTATTAACTAGCTATACGCAGACCTGCCACATGATAACGGGGGGGGCCTGGGACAATCTTTCGAACTAGGCCCCCCCTCCACATACGAAATTGAAAACAAGCTCATTTTATCAAACGAAAAATTCAAGTGGAAAAAAGGATTTTGGGGCAATTTGGGGGTCCTCCTCAAGGTGGCCTCAGGCAATTTGTCCCAGCTGACCCCCCGCTTGTGGCGGGCCTGGCTACAGGTACTACTTATGATAGCCGATACGCGGTCTCTCCACTCCACTCGAAGACTCGTCTGCTCTTAGGACCATCAGACCTTCGACAGACAAATGTCGGACCAATGTCACTTCACCTCGCTAGGTCTACAATCTAAATAGATAAAAATTGAAGGAAATCTCTCCTTACCCTTAACATTGCATACCCGACAACTTTGTACTTAATATTTCCTTTTTTATTTAAATCTGCAAACCATTGAAAAGCTTCATCTGTCCTGTTTACTACATTAAACAGTTTTATGAATCTCCAAGTCGCCACATTCACCTTCTTAGTATCAACGACTATGAAGCCTATGTCATCAAACATTTGTCTTGTAGGTTTCGATGGCTCCACAAATGCTCGCGCTTCGAATCGTTTTGACAAGTACATTATTGTTGTGTAATTGACTTTTAAACTAGAAGTAAGATTAGAATGTAGGTATTAGTTTTACGTATAATGTAGGTGCACGCATCTCGTTGATTCCGGGGTAAGCCCAGGTTAGTATGGGCGATTTTTTTTCGTGCACTGGATTTTCAACGCTCTGCTTAGCCAGGGATATCGGGATGGGACACTCCGCAGTTTAGGTATGAAGCTACAAGTACCCGGCGGGCTCGTCTCACTGTGCCTATTTAGTAGGGCTGCCGCGCGCCGTTTGTCGCAAGATATTAAAACTAATAATACTAAAATGAAGGCAGCAGTTTATTGCATCCCATTTGGCTGCTTATATAATAATCCGAACCTCACGTTTTTCTCACTTCCAAAGGACACGAAAAGGTAAAGAAATGCACGTCTACCTTTAAGTAATTAGTAATGACCTATGAATAGCAATTAATGTAAACGTTTGGTAGGTAGTATAGGTACCAAACGTTTACATTAATGGTTATTCTTATATAAGGCACACGTATTTACGTAGTTCTTAAATATTCATTATTATTATTATTATACTTAGTATAGTTAGGTACTTACAAGTTCTGTTTACAAGGTCAGGTTCAGGCTTCGATAAGTATAGGTAGGAAAGTACATAATTAAATATTTTTTTGGTCGTATCCGTGGTAGGTACACCACGGACTTAGTGTAACCATAACTAAATATTATGTACTTAGTAAATTTTTTATTATGTAGACAACAGGGTATTCGTACATACTTTTTTATTTGCCCAGTTACATAGGTAGGTACATATTAATAAATAGTGGAGACTAAACAAATTAAAGTACCGACGTACTTTAATTTGTTTAGTCTCCATTTACCGCAGGCGGCAGCAGCAGGTGACGTGACGCCACCGCGACAGTGGTGTCTATTGTATTTTTAAGAAATCGAATCGCATTTTTATGAAGTCGCCTGCGGTCGGTTACGGATTGGTGGTACATTTAAAAATACACCAAGAGCTGGTACCTACTTAATTATCTAATTATTCTTTAAAAGATGACAACCCTGACGTGGTCAGAAGGTATAAGAGTTACGCGCTAGAAAGAGAGGCAACTTGTAGGTGAATATAACTGTAGGTAATTAGCGTTGTGCGACCTGAATCGCACTTTATTGTGTCGTAGCAAGAATCGCTTTTTATTTAAATGATTTTGCGGAGAGTCCCATCTGTAATAATCTGTGGCTTAGCGCCGAGAGTTGAAAATCCAATAGTGTGTTTTTACAAAGCGCTGGGACGAGAGTGCGTCCCCCCAGCGCGTTGGAATCTCAACGCTCGGTTCAACACCTAGAGTTGAAAATTGCGATAAAATCCCGCCGCGATATTTTTACGTCAGTGCGAACGTGGGCTAAATCATCATTTTTTTCAGCCTACAGCCACTGGCAGGCCTATGTCCAGCAGATTGCCCGCCATTCAACTCGTTTCTCGGCAACTCCTGCCACCAGCCACCCTGCGACGATCGTCGGTCCACCTAGCCTGAGGGCGTCCTACCTTACGTTTGCCAATTTGTGGTCTCCACTCAAGAACACGTCTTCCCGTATGGTCATCGGTTGTATGGTGGCTAATATGGTCGGTCCATTGCCACTGCAGCTTGCTTATTTACCGGGGTTAAGGTGCAACTAGCCGCGGGCTCGAACTCAATGGTGGGCCTGGCCAAAAACCACACTGTCTCACCTGGCATCGTGTCCGACAGAGATAGTATCAGTGATGAGCAGTTAGAAGCTGATCTACATGGACAACGTATAGTTCGCACGCACGGAAACACCGTACCGACCAATTTTAGTAAAACGAGCGCGTCAAAAATTACGAAAAGGCCTTTGGAAAAAAGGTTTTTCTGAAATAACCACTGCATAAATCAATTACAAATAAAATTTATTGAAATCTTCGTTAATTTTTCTGTGTCGGTACGGATTTTGTTTTCGAGATTTCACACGTCTTGTATTACTTATTTACGCCCAAAGTTGCGTTAAAATTAGCAAGAAAAACGAATCTTTGTTGGCTCATAACTTTTTAATGGCTTTTTATTTTACTATTCTGCTTCCGTACAGACAATTTTAATAATGAGACCTAACGATATCATGTTTAACTTTGAATGTACGATGTCAAATAGTGGAGTAAAACCCCTCCGAAGTTTGTATGGAAAAAATATCAAATTGTTTCACCTTAATAGTTACTTTATAGGCTTCGTTAGTCTAGTAGCCCAGGTTCCGATTTTTTTCCGCGGCCATTTTTTTTCGTGCACTGCAGTGTATTTTTTGAACGCGCTGGGACAAGAGTGCGTCCCAGCGCGTTGTATTCTCAACGCTCGGCCCAACACCGAGGGTTGAAAATCCAGTGGGCGATAAAATCCCGCCGCGATATTACCGTAGGCTTATTATGATAAATATTTTGCTTTCGACTGTTCGAAATCTGCTATATTAAGAATCTGGTGTTTTGAGATTGGGCCTACTGAGCATGGCATACCCGACCTGTGGAATTGAACCCAGGACGGGTTCAATTCCACAGGTCGGGTACTTTGGTCCGTATAGGAGTCCAGATTTGTGCACGCTTGTTACATACCAGGCGAAAACTGGGTGTGCTAAACCTACAGCATATTGAAGGTGCCTAACTAATAGCCAAATTCTGGACCGACTTAGCTTCCAATCGACATGCTAAAGACAGGAGTGCACAGTACACGCCTGCCTAGCTCCTTGAGAAATATGTACGGGCATGGGCGTCGCCAAGGTGGGGCAGGGGGGGCAGCTGCCCCCCCCCCCCCCCCCTAGAGATTAAAAAACATTTAGTTAATCTACAAGTGTAAAGCTTAAAGTGCTCTTGACTCTTGACTGTCTACTAATCATACTTTTCCCATTCCCCTCCATTATATTAACTTGCCCCCCCCCTTGGGCCATAGGCTGGCGATGCCCTTGTGCACGGGGGAATGTTATCTAAAAAGTACCTACGTGTAGATACACCGCGCGGCTGTGATAAAGATGGCTTTATCGATGCAGACAGCGGTACACATGTGCGGTATGTCAGCGGAGCGCGAGTGTATGACCCGCGCTATCCAGGGGTAGCTGGACTCCTTCGCCGGTGTAGCTAGCACCTGGTAGTTGTTTAACGATGAGAAACCTGTAATGGTGGGCATTATTTATATTATTGGATGATAAGCCGTATTTAAGTGTATTATCTATGATGATAAGCAATCCGACGGCCCATATATGATGTTAAGAGCGTTTAATCTAAAACTGGGCGAAGTCGCAAACAGATGTCAAATATTTCGCTGTTTTGATTAATTTGGCAATATTACTGTATGGAAATAAGAAATGTGGCTAAGTAGCGAACTAGAATATTAATGAATTACAGTCACAACATTGAATTTGATGTACCCGTTTTAGGTGTAAAAAGAGGATAAAAAAAGGTAAAGAATATTGCCAAATTAAAATTAGACACCTATTTTCAACGTTGCCAACTTTTGGGACAAACGTTCTTAAGTTTTCCGCCTAAGGCTGCCTGTCCACCGGAGCGGAGAGGAGAGGAGAGGAGCGGAGATGTGTCAATTTTAACCAATAGAATCAAAACTCCGCTCCAGAGGTGCGATTCTATTGGTTAATTTTGGCATATCTCCTATCCTCTCCTCTCCTCTCCGCTCCAGTGGACAGGCAGTAAGTAGCTGAGGCATGAGAGGAATCGCATCGGTTGCTATCCTAGAGAATTCAAATGTCTCATGCCTCTAACGATTTCAGCAAAATGCACACGTCGTCGACACGAAATTCACTGTGGTAAAAACTTCACACAAAATACTAAATAAATAACACTAACAGCTTTCATTCAAATCGAGTTTTTTAGAGTTCGGGGCCCTCAAAATAGGGGCCACAATAGAGGGAGATATTAAATTCAAAGTTTCCAAAATTTCAGACGATTCCGTTGTGAACGCGAACTTAACCAACAAAATATGTAAAACTAACTTGAACATCTTAAATGATTATCGAAATAAAATAGCATTTTTATGTTTTTTTTATTATAGTTTTTATTTCATACATTGTTTTTACAATAAAGCAAACAATATTAGTTTGCTGTGCACTTATCAAACGATATTGTAAAATATTTAGGGGCAACACAGACGATAGAATTTATGTGCGATAAAATCTGTGGCGACCAAAAAGTCTGTCGTCTGAGTAGGCCCATAAAGTAATATAAGTTACAGTACAGTTTACAAACTTAAAAATGAACATTTTTCATTTCAGAATTTTAAATACTTCGTATAGTTAACAGGCACCTATAAATCAGGAATGTTAGATAAAACATGATAATTTGAAATATAAAATGAATCTTAAATCAATTTAACACAATAGTCTAACGATATTATTTATTTATGTTTATCAATAATAAGTGTAATTTAGGACTAAATAATATAATCTTATTTTAGGTCAATTTACGTTACAGTCATGCATATGCAATGTAAACTGAGCTTATGTTTACTGCAAAAGATATTTAAAAAAATTGAAGATATTTTATAGTAACTTCATTTCACCACAGATGAGACACTCCGCAGTTTAGGTATGAAGCTACAAGTACACAGGCCCGTCTTGCTGGGCCAATTCAATGAGTGTAACGTAGTCAGAAGATCTAAGGCGGTTTACACACGGCACCGCGCTCCGCCGCGGAGGGCGGTGGTGGCAAAGGGATTAGCACCGCTCGCCCGCGCAGTCGGGCGCTGTACGTGTGTTAGGCATCAACGGATTTATTAGAGGCCAATGCGACATGAGATCCGCTTTACCGCCTGCCGCGGCGGTGCGCGGTGCCGTGTGTAAACCGCCTAAGAGTCACGTGATAGAAAGAGAGGCAGCTTCTAGGTGAATATAACTGTAGGTAATTAGCGCTGTGCGACCTGAATTGCACTTTATTATGTCGTAGCAAGGTCGCTTTTATTTAAATGATTTTGCGGAGTATCCCATCTGTATTAATCATTGATTTCACGAAAGAGTTGGAGTTAAACAGAAATAACAATAAAATACATTACACACTCGACTATATCGATACATCTGACTCTTGTAACATTACTTCTTACATACAGGGATTTTAGCCAATGCGTACCTAAATAAAATATAGTATAGTGACTCAGAACTCGGTGATAATTTTCATTTACAATCAAGGTTGCTGAATAAGTGAATATTCATATTTTTTCAGTTGTTTTTAGCCATATTAACGCTTTGAAGGACAGTAAACGCCCATAGGCGTCATAACAATTAAACTTCTATTGTGTCTCATTGACTATGATTCAAAGTGATAAATAGTAATCAACTACATAAGAGCGTCTATACAGAAAGTTCGCAAATAGCTGTCAAATATTTCGCTGTTTTCATTAATTTGGCAATATTACTGTATGGAAATAAGAAATATGGCTAACTATTGACTAAAATATTGATTATGAAATGCAATAATTAATATCGCAAAACCGAATATTTAGTTTTAGATGTAAAAAAAGTATTTGGGAACTTTCCAAATGCCTTTTCATCTAACACAACGAATTCAGTGTTATAATTATTAATATTCCATCCATATTTCTTATTTTCATACAGTAATATTGCCAAATTAATCAAAACAGGTAAATATTTGACAGCTATTTGCAACGTTGCCAACTTTTTGGAAGAACACTGTTATTTGCAGGCTTTATTCTATACTAAGTCACTATAAAACCACTATTTCACCCCCTAAACGATCTCATACTTGTCAGGATGGAAGCTGATTTCCTGCGAGTAGTCCACGGGCGCGGTATCATCCTCTGCTTGCGTCACTTTGATAGCCTTCAGGAGAGCCAGCGACGTGTCGGATGTCCACATCACCGTGAGGGGGAAGAAGTCGTTGGGAATCGCTGGGGTGACGCTAAGGGGGGAAATTGGGGGTTAAACTTATATGTCTAATAGTTTCAAGTTGACAGATTAACAGAAGAAAGGGCGGACTGGCGAACGGGACGGCAGAGGATTTTTTTATCAATTGAATTTAATATTTATTCAATGGAAATAAGGTATATATTGCGATGCTCGCTAAAACGGCACGATGCTCCAAGATCGATCACCGAGCATTGAAATATATACCTTACTAGCTTTTGCCCGCGGCTTCGCCCGCGTGGATGTCGGGAAATATCCCACGAGTACGTACTACAGGAATTAGATACCTAAAAGCCCAGGAAAAGGTCATTGACTCCTACCGCTGCGCCTGCGTTGTCGTCAACCATAATTATTTTGTGACGCGTAATTTTGAATCTGCGATATCTTTTAAAGAATTTCGACATGTACATTGCGCATTGTAATGCTCGGTTCTCCTCTCTCACTGATGTAATGCTCGACTCTGAACGTTGCATTACAGGTGAATTCTCCTGGGTATTTTCATAATAAACTATAATAACTCACGTGAACTCAAGACTGCCGGATTTCTGTTGCTTGTTGATGATGGGTATGCTCCAGATGAGCGTGCGTCCCTTCTGCGCGTAGCTGCCTTCCCACTGGTGCACCACTACTGACGTATTGCCAGAACTAAGGGGAATTTTATAAAGTAGAAAAATTGAGAGACATGTCCGCGAAAAACATAACCCTCCTACTTACGCAGACGGATAAAAATATGTCGGAAAAACGTCAGTGATTTGACTAATCGGGGCGCCAGCGTCGCCACGGCGCTCGACAGAGTCTACAACACACCGCTCGACCCGAGTTAAGTTGAGTTTGTGGGTGGCAGTCAAGCAGTGAACACGCTTAGAAACTGTCGCGCGTTCCGTATAGTTGTGTCGTGTAACTAGTACGTGAATTAAATTAAAATTCTATCTTGATTATATCAGTTAATTGTCCACCTTCTGAGTTGATGCACATTTGTGCTTATTTCACGGCATTTAGAATTCTGAAAAATCTGGCTTCAATTTAGTGATTTCTTGTTCAATGTTGGCTTTCAAGACTTGCCACGTTTGTGGTTTATGTTGGTAAACGCGAGATATCAGAAAGCCCCAAAGAAAGAAGTCTGGCGCCGTCAGAACTGGCGATCTGGCCAGCCAGTTCAAATCGCCAAAACGAGAGATCATACGGCCCAGAAATGGCTTTTTCAACAGATAGATATTTTACTAAAACTCTTTTTTTGTCAAAAGTCGGCCTTAAGGCTAATCCGCCACTGTGTGGGTCTTATTCGTGCAGAATAATTAATTCTTCTTTTTTTTGTGATAAATTGTGAAAGGAGCACATTTCTCGCAGAACTGTTGAGGCTGAAAAATACAGTAATTAGGTAGGAGACTTGAAAGGTTGACTGACGATGAATACATAACATAATCAGCCTATTAATGTTCCTACTGCTGGGACACAGGCCTCCTCTCTGTGAGAGGGAGTGGGCCATAATCTACCACGCGGGCCCAGTGCGGGTTGTTAGATGTCACATGTCTTCGATTTTTTTTGGTTCTAAGACATGCCGGTTTCCTCACGATGTTTTCCTTCTCCGTTTTGAGAGCAGTGGTGATGAAATTATTTACACAAAGTAAAGGGTGTGTCGTAAGTCGGTGCCATTACCACTGGGCCATCACCGCTCGGTGACAGTAAATAGATACTCACGGTAACGGTATATGAATGTTGACGTCGTTGAGCGTGAGATGGTCGTGTTCGAGCTCGTACTCGATGTTGACGTCACAGCCGCCGCCGGTGCCCTCTGACGGCCAGCAGTTTACTGCAAATAATAAACAGGTCAGGAGGTATTCGACCTAACTCAAGTGGTTTTAGACAAAGATGTGTAGTGAATTTTGTTCTACCGATACAATTAAATCATATAAAATAACACCGCATTTTCACAACTCGCACTTGACCAAAAAAAAATAGTATTCCAAAAGTTTCAGTTCAGTTTTCCCAGGAAAAACAAACACTGTATAGAGAGTCAGTGCCCACCGGACAGTGGCGCCAGCTTGTCGTCGCTGGCGTTGAGGCGCCACTTCAGCACTCCCACGTCGCTGTTGAGAGGGAAGGCGCGTCGGCTCTGCTTCAGACCTATCACTGTAGTATATAAGAGTCAGTGCTCACCGGACAGCGGCGCCAGCTTGTCGTCGCTGGCGTTGAGGCGCCACTTCAGCACTCCCACGTCGCTGTTGAGAGGGAAGGCGCGTCGGCTCTGCTTCAGACCTATCACTGTAGTATATAAGAGTCAGTGCTCACCGGACAGCGGCGCCAGCTTGTCGTCGCTGGCGTTGAGGCGCCACTTCAGCACTCCCACGTCGCTGTTGAGAGGGAAGGCGCGTCGGCTCTGCTTCAGACCTATCACTGTAGTATATAAGAGTCAGTGCTCACCGGACAGCGGCGCCAGCTTGTCGTCGCTGGCGTTGAGGCGCCACTTCAGCACTCCCACGTCGCTGTTGAGAGGGAAGGCGCGTTGGCTCTGCTTTAGGCCTATTACGCCATTCGCTCTGAACGCTTCTTTGTCAACGTTGGGGTGGGTCTGGAAGAAATATTGTTAATTGAGTAGAAAAAAAAAAACGAGCGAGCTTTACAGTAGGTATGATCTTGACTGACCGTACCAACTTCTCGGAAAATAGGTTGGTACCATCTGACGGCCGACTCTAGCACCGCGCGCGTTCATTGGTCAAATCAAATAGCGCGCGCTACCCCGGCTTCCTGTTACACACTTCCGTCTCATTTTCACAAAATCACTCCCACAGATTTGAGCGAAAAGAAAGCGAGATTGCAGGAAAGCGAGAGGCAACATATTACACATAATTTTTTTTGCGTTACTTACAAGTTGCTCGCAGCTAGGCATGCTATTTAATATTAGCGGAAGCCTGAGAGATATTTCTCGACGGCATGTGAAGCCAGGTCAGAGGCCCGTGGGCTGCTTTAAAACTCAGACAACAGGTTAGTCTTAATATAGAATATACATTACCTGCAGTTGCAGTGGTCTGGTGTCCTTGTTGTCGACGTGCACGTGAATGCGCGCGTACTGCTCGTTGCTGATGCGCAGGGTCAGTAGACCTGATTAGGAAACAGATATGTCGCAGAGCTTAGTTAGCTGTTTCACATAACCGCTCCGTTATGTAAAACGGCTGAACAGCTACATTTAACGGTTTTTAATAATTACTGAACTTTAATACGCAAAATTGCATGAACGTTTTGAATTTTAGTTCAAAAAGAAAAGAGAAAGTTGTTTATAATCACCTTCTGAATGGTTAACAGTGAATTAAAAATCACCGTTTATAAAGAACTCTCGTACACAATAAATGACGTTTTCTTTTTGATGACAAAGTTTTTTTATTATGACAAAGTTTTTTTAATATGACAAATTTTTTCTTCAACAACTTTCATAAAAATTACTATAGCCCTGTAAGAGCTGCAAGACTTACCGCTAAGTTCAAAGTTCTGTACATCACCATCTCTGCCGGCTATTAACGTTAGTCGCTCCTCGAAACGCAAGTGTACACTGGGAACAAAAAGAACTGTTACATACGGGTCTGGAAAGTAAAAGAAAAAACAAATAAAGAAAATTATTCAAAAAACAAAAAACCCGACTGCAAAAATACATAACTGAAAAGAGAAAAACAAGCATTATAATCTATAGAATTTTGGTATCGCAGGCGGGGACAAACAAAAGTTAAGTACACCATATTTCTGGTTATTATTGTTATATTATTATTGTCCCCGCCTGCGATACCAAAATTCTATAGATTATAATGCTTGTTTTTCTCTTTTCAGTTATGTATTTTTGCAGTCGGGTTTTTTGTTTTTTGAATAATTTTCTTTATTACAAGTTTTTTAGTTTTATTAATATATCTTAATTTGGAATTGACTCATTACCAGCTTTTATTTGATACCAATATTGTTGAAATTTATTTAAAAAAAAACCTTCCCCTCCCTTTTTTTGTACTTGCAGATGCAATACATAAATATTATATAGCCTATGTCACTTCTACGATTAAGACGAATCTAACGACACCTCCTATGTTAAAATCCATCAAGCCGTTTAGGCTACAGAGCGTGCCAAAGAAATAGACATACATACATACATACATACTCTCGAAAAACATTACCCTCCTTCTGGGGCAGTCGGGTAAAAAGACATTAATTTCAGGCTATAATGGCCCATAGGCAATATACCTAAAGCTCAGGCTGCAGTGGAAACGAAGCTAAGTACAGGTCGTAACATTAAAGTTGAAAGTTGCGCAGTAGACGATTTATGGGTCTCTTTAGCGGTGTGAGGTACGCCGGGGCGGCATCGGGGCGGGGGGAGAGCGGCGGGAGGCGCGGACCAGTCTCAACTTTAATGGCACGACTCGTTTAGCTTCGGTTATGTAGCTACCGAGTGTTTGCATATTTTGGATCACACTGCGAATAAAATTATGAACCGAAGTATGGAACGCGGAACCTAAAAGAACTTAGCTTCGTTCCCAGTGTGGCCTGCGCTTTACCATATGTATAAAACCGTCATTGATTGCGTTATTTACGTTGTTGAGTAGACAAATTTTTCGAACATATTTTATTATGAAGCAATGGTTTAGCAATATCCTTCAAAATAATTCAGATTCTTACTGCATCACTAACTTAAGAGAATTATTAGTAACACATTTAGTTGTATTTAGAAGATTTCAAATTTATAATAACATTTACAGTAATTGAGAAATAATAGACGTAAAAGGAGGTTATAAAATTAACCTCAACTGTCAAATAAAAGACATTTTTAAGGTGATTTAAAATTAAAATTTTGATAAAAATTAAAAAGAATCATAACCCTTCTTTTTGGCTCTGCCGTAGTCGGGTAAAAAAGCACTAAATTTTTAAGAGGTACTGGTATTGGCGTTTTCTGATCGGTTTTCTTGTTTACATTATCATTAGATACTTTTGTAATAGTATACTTACTCCTTCTGGTCGTGCGGCGCCGGCCGCGCCACGCCCACGTCTGCGGCGGGCGCGGGCGCCAGCGCGGGCACGGCGTCGCCCTCGCTGCGCAGGCGCGACACGAACGACTCCGCGTCCGTGCCGCGCGAGCCCAGCTTCATTGCTGAGCGACCGGCGGGCCGAGCTCTGAGGAACGACAACAAAAAATACGAGATAACATAATATCAAACCTATTTATCTAAGAAGACTTTACGTAAAGAGTAGTAAAGTACAAAGTCCAGGGGTATTATACAGTATGCCTGACGGGGTTGCCGTGGCCCCTGGCAACGTACAGGCAACTGAAGGAACACGGGTGGGTTTTAGTCAGTAAGAGTGTGACACGCCCTTCCGCTCCGCGCAGAGCGGGAGAAGTCATTTGATGAAATCCCACCCAAAAAAAAAAGAAAAAGCGGTAGTATACAGTATGTTAACAAACAAAGGACGTTCCCGTTAAGCCGCAATATGGCATCCAAACATGCTAAAACAATATTACCACAACAACAAAAGTCTTTTTATACTTTTATAAGTATTGGCGATCGTGGAATTTTTAAACAATCTTACTTATAGGAGTTTTACACTACAGTTAGAATTAAGGTTACGCTAGTCGGTCTTCCATACCGTCTGTTTGACGGTGTACGTTCAAAATTTTAAATTATATCAATTTATCTTGTCATTATCTAGCCCTCTATGGAAGCAGAATTGGAAAAAAAAAGAATTTAGAAGTTATGAGCGTCGGAAGTTCCATATTTCATCACTAATTTTAACACATCTTTGGGCGTAAATAAATAACTGATGTAGTATGAAAATGGCAAAATAAAAACCGTACAAGGTATAATTAATAAATTTATTAAAAACTTCAATTAATTTTATTTATTTTCCAGTCTTTTTTCCATAATATCTATACACCCAAAGGTCTGTTTATGAAATTTTATGCGCTGGTTTTCGTTATAAATCATCGTCTATTTTAATAAATAAATAGATAACTAAATTAACAAGTAACTAAATATCATGCTTATTAGCCACGCCCACCAACGAGCTCCAGCCGCGTCGACTAGTGCAATCTTAACAGTAAATAATAATGATTAACGACGATTTATTGAACATAGACTTGTGTACTTACGTCTCGCGCGCGGGCGTGGTCGGTATCTTCTCGGCGATCGGCTCGGATTGTGCCGAAGATGACATCGACGAACTGCCGAAACTGCTGCCTACAAGGATTACATGACTATAACAATATTTTCTGAGATTGTAGTATAAGTTTGTACAAGGTACGGTCAGCAAGAAAAGTAATTAAATACTTCAGATTTTAAATAATTTGTATTATTCATCGCTAAACTCGTAACTGAATTCGGGGCTCACTCAAATTATTATTGAAAACATATTGACACAATATTTAATTATCTTTTAATTGGAATTAGGATCGCCCCGTATATCAAATAATTTGAGTCAATTTCTTTAGATGATTGTAACGCAAACGCAGTTGATCATCTTTCGTTGCTGACCGTATGTGGAACAGTCTTTTTGAAGTGAAAACTTCTTTAGGCGCGTTGAGCACTATTTGGGTGAACAAAAATCATGGAACTAACGTCATCGTCACCGAAGGCTATATGTATCGAATGAAAGACATCAACGCGTGAATCAAAAAGTTACTTAGTTTTCACTTCTATCGGCAGTCCCCAAAGACTGCCAGAGTCTTCTTTTACAACTTTCTTTGTTGCTATTGTGTTGTTATTTCTTTACCGATCGTTATTTTTTTCTTCTTTTCTATACGTACATAAAAACATATTCTGACTTACCGAATGACATCTGACTGCGCGTCGGTACGCCACGCTTGGCAGCCTCCAATCTTTCACGTTGCAGCTCCTTCGCGCGTTCACGCATACGATTTGCAGCTTCGCGCTCTTGTGTCTAAAAGCAAAGAAAACATTTTCAAAAGAGCTCCGAATTTATTATAGTAGCCTTCATTAACTTGCGACATTGCATAATCAGCCTATAATGTTCCCACTGCTGGGACGCAGACGTCCTTTCTGTCAGAGGGAGCGGGCTCAGAGTGGGTTCGTAGATGTCACATATCTTCGAATTTTTAGTTCTAGGACATGCTGGCTTCACCAAGATGTTTTCCTTCACAGTTTTGAGAGCAGTGGTAATGAAATAATTACGACATTGGTATCATCCTTATTTCACCCAAAACATGTCCACTTCTGGAAATAGGCCTCCCCCAACAAACGCCAAAACAACCGGTCGTGCTGTTCCCGCATCCAGCGATTCCTACGACCTGACTTTTAAGGCCTCCCACGGGCCTCTGACGTGGCTTCACATGCCGTCGAGAAATATCTCTCAGACGTTTCCTCGCGATGTTTTCCTTCACCATTTTGGAAGCAAGTGATAATTATACAATACGCACATGAATCCGAAAAGTCTGAGGTGCGTGCCTTGGGTTCGAACTCGAGACCTATGACTTGGCAGGCCGACTGTCACACCACTAGGTTATCACTGATCAATCTCAATCTTCCTAGCCTTTTTCCCAACTACCTTGGGGTCGGCTTCCAGTCTAACCGGATGCAGCTGAGTACCAGTATTTTACATGGAGCGACTGCCTATCTGACCTCCACAAACCAGTAACTGGGTAATACGATACCCCTTGGTAAGACTGGTGTCAGACTTTCGGGCTTCTGACGACTCGTAACGACTGACAAAGATCCACAAATGACAGCCGGGACCAACGGCTTAACGTGCTTTCCGAGGCACGGAGGAGTCACGGTATGTAAAGATGGTCACCCATCCACTGACCAACCCCGGCAAGCGTAGCTTAACCTGATGGATCGACCCGTGCGGCTTGTTATTACTTAGCCACGAGCTCCTCCATCACTGATGTATGATGATGTTGTCAAAAGTGGGAACCAATAACGAGTTTGACTATATTCTATTGATAAATCTATCAGGACTGTTTGGTTAGCTTTACAATAAAGGTTTTCATTCATTATTTGACTTAATTTTTACATACCTGTCTCACAGCTTGGTAGATCTTCTCCTCGTGGGAGTCCATCTCGACGAATGAGCGCACCTAAGGAAAAATATTTATAAATCTTGAAAAGAGTAATTTTTTTTTAATTTTTTTATGAAATAGCTATAACACGGTAAATTTACGTAATGTGTCAATTTGATAAACAGTTATTTCTGTGACTGTACATCAAATTAAGATGACCAACACTGACCTGTGCTAAGTTGACACTCTCCCTGTAGCCGAGAGCCACAATCTCATCAAATGCAAACAGCAGGTTGAAGGCCTGGTTCAGTACCTCTGCCTCAGTCAACTGAGTGCAGTATTCTGGCACCTGGGAACATGGAAAATTATGTTATTAAAATAAAGGTATTAAAAAAGTAATCCTTAAATTAATGCTCTTTTAGCTCTTACAATTTTTTTTCTTTGATCTGTTCCTCCTACTTTTTACTTTCTTTTCTTTTTTTTTCTATTCTCTCTTATTTGTTTGTTAAAAAGGAATCACTATCACTACATATTATAAAACAAAGTCGCTTCCCGCTGTCTGTCCCTATGTATGCTTAGATCTTTAAAACTACGCGTACGCAACGGATTTTGATGCGGTTTTTTTAATAGATAGAGTGATTCAAGAGGAAGGTTTATAATGTATAATACATGCATAATTTAGTAAGCTATAATTTATTAATATAAGTAAAAAGAAGAGAAAAGAGTAAAAAGAGAGAAAGAAGTAAAAAATTCTAATTTTCATAAAATATCATAGACAAAGCACTGGACCTTTTGCCTATGGTTTTAAATCTTCATACTCACCACTCTGCTAAATAGGCGCAAAGTCTCCAGATCCTCCAGGATGTTGCTGGCTTTAGTGGTGATGAGCAGCATGTACAGCTTGTCCAATGGCTGGTACACATATCTATAATAATATAGGTATTAGGAGTGTGTTGGTTTTCATAAACAATCAATGCATGGCATATGAAACTATTTAAAAATGAAAAATTAAAGTCTTTATTTAGGTAGGAAGACATGATGGAGTTTATTTATAAACATTGCTTAAATGTAAGTAATGAATGTAATGATTCACAACTTTTCAATCATATATTTTTGAAGTTTCAACATCACTTATCTTTAAGCAACGTTTATAAATAAATCCTGATAGGTTTACATTTATTTCTAGTATACCAAATATTAGTAATATATTTATTTGAGATAAAAAGTACACAGATACAGAGTGACCCCTAATTTAGTGTGCAAATGGCCTGGTACAGAATAAATGATTAATGACCCCTGCTAGGAAAAACCTGTGTTACAGGGGTCAAATAAACTGTTCTACCAGATTTACAAGTTGATTTACAAGAAATGTAGACAGCAGTTACCTACTACCATTATTTTAATTAAATGATTCTTTATGAAAATCTTTGCACACTCACACTACAGTGAATAGTGACATAGTCTCCTTTTTTGTATTTAATCAAGTTTCTACTATTTTTCATCAGCAGGAAGTATTGATTATAAGTAGTAAACATGTTCTTAAATCAATAAACACTGATACTTTGCTTTCATGCTTCCTTTTAGTAACAGTTAATTAGAATAATAGGCAGAAATCTTATCAGACTGCCACACAGTCAAACAATCAAAAATACACTTGGAATTAAGTTTCATCACCTGACAGATTCAGTTTCGACAAATGTATGTTGTCGCCCGCCAGTCATGAGCTTGGGGAAAGCAGCAAGCAACCCCTCGATACGTGCTTTCGTCATCTCCACAAATTGACGTGAAACCAATGCTGAAAATTGCGATATGTTTATATACATTTTCATTCATAATTCGAACGTTTAAATGATGAATTATAGAGTGAAGATAAAGTTAAGTACCTTTTCCTGACTTTGTGCATACTGTTGCCGCTATGAGCACCTGAAATTACACAAAAACACCTCAGAAAACTATAAACATAAGCCGGATGTCTATCGCACAATTTTAGGGAATAACCACTTTAGTATGGATAATAAAGCGTTGGTAGATGTGGGTTTGTTTTAACAAGCACTGTTTAAAGTATTACCATTTTGATTTAGCTTTTAATTTCTCAAATATCATAAAATAATCACAAATTGCAAACTTGACAGCCAACACACACCGAGATGACGTGTAGAACTTTTTTTTAAATAATATTGCCCTCTTATTCGAAATTTCGGATAATAATTCCCTTTTCCGAACGCAACTAAACAGATTATTGGCTCAAAGACCGGTATGGTGTTTTATCAAAATGTTGACAGATTTTAGAAAAAAACTGTCTTTTGGTCTATGGTCTTAAATTAAATGTCAAATTTGTCAAAAGTAAGCAAAGCACATTGGGGTTATTGTTCGTTTTTTACCCAATTTTAACGTGTAACTCGTATCTTTTCACGTAATTAAGATAATTAGTTGAAGTGTTCAATTACGCCATTGGAATCATGGAGGTTTTTATTTGATTCGGTGTCTAAATTCTATGGAATACACTTGCATACCACAGAAGCCAAATAACAGTAGTAAGTGGCAAGATTTTAATTATTTTGTATTGTTAATTAGATGTAGTGGTTCAGGTGACATGCTCTCGAGTATGCGTTCGTTGTAAATGAGTGTTACCGTCATTATTTTTCGCTAATGGTCAAACTTTTGATTTGCATACAATGATATTTTCTATAAAGAAAATATCATTGTATGCAAATCAAAAGTTTGCCTGATTTATAGATATATATTTGCCTGAGAAGCCTGATTTATAGATAATCTTTTCATCCAATAATGTTCAGAGTGCCGTCGGTACAGCTGGCTGGACACTGTTCTGACTTGTGCAGTTTTAGTATTTCTTCATACAAAAATTGTGTAGACTAGTTTTTAATGTTTTGATGTCATGGAAGAGACTTCTCTTATTGATAGTGATAATGAGGTATTTATTTTGTCCCTCTAACTTTTCTTAGCTCACTCTTACCACTATTATTATTATTATTACAGCTTTATTTCTCACACAACTGAAATTACATAAATTAATTTTTTTACATTTAAGTTGTTGTTTTTGATATGTGTGATCCCTTGTGGGTAAAAGCCTCCTCCATCTGTTTCCATTTGCACTTGTCTGTGGCAATATTGATCCAGTTCTTTCCTGCAATCTCTATAATGTCGTCTGTCCATCTTTTCCTTTGTCTTCCCACGCTCCTTTTGCCTAGCGGACCTATCCATTTTGTAGCTATAAGAGTCCACCTCTTGTCCTTGTATCTTGCTACATGACCGGCCCATCGCCACTTTTGTCTCAGGCAAAACTGTAGTGCATCGGTTAGTCCTGTTTTCTTCCGGATTTCGGTGTTTCTTGTTTTGTGTATCCTTCTCAGTTTTAAGAGGCTCCTTTCCATTGCGTGTTGGCAGGACAAGATCTTATTTTTAACCTTTTCTGTGTAAACCCATGTTTGGCTGCCATAGGTTAAACAAGGGAGGATGCAGGAATCCATTAATATCTTTTTGGTTTTAGGGGCATAGTTTCCCTTCAAGATTTCTTTATTTGCCCAGTATTTTTGCCAAGCAGTTTTTATTCTTCTGTCCACTTCATTTTCGTTGTTATTACTGTCGAACGAGACCATTTTGCCCAGATACACATAATTGTCCACATACTCTATCTTTTTCCCTTCTATTGTTATGTCTTTTCTATTACTGTTCGTCATAATTTTTGTCTTGGATGCGTTCATGCATAGACCAACTCTTTGACTTTCTACGTTTAGGTTTCGTAACATTGTTTCGAGGTCTTGGGCTGTATCACTGAATAGCGCGATGTCGTCGGCAAACCTTAAATGTGTCAGTTTAGTGTTTGATATCCAGATGCCTTTGTTTTTCCACTGTACGTTTTTAAATATTTCATCCAATACGGCAATAAATAGCTTTGGAGAGAGGGGGTCCCCTTGTCTTACTCCTCTTCCAATTTCAAACTCTTCACCTTGCCTCTCTAATTTCACCCTACTTACGCTCTTCTTGTAGATGTTCTTTATGATGTTAATATACTTTTTGTTTATCTTGTTGTTTTTTAGGGCATTCCATATGGCTGAATGTGTTAGGCTGTCAAACGCTTTGGAGTAATCCACTAATGCTATGTAGAGTGGTTTACAGAATTCTTTATACTTTTCCATGACTTGCTCTATGACGTGTATGTGGTCTATTGTCGAGTAATGTGGCCTGAAGCCTGCTTGTTCGATAGGCTGGTTTTTGTCAATTTCTGGTGCTAATCTACTCAGTACTATTGATGAAAAAAGTTTGTAGATTGATGACAGTAAGCTTATTGGCCTGTAGTTGCTAATGTCCAGAGGGTTTCCTTTTTTGTAGAGTAGAATGATGTTAGATTGACACCATTGTGTAGGTACTTGTTCTGTTTCCAATACTAGATTAAAAAGTTTGGCTAGGTACTCAACTAATAAGGGTGCTCCTACTCTTAATGCGTCGTTTGTGATTTGATCTGGACCTGGGCTCTTTTCAGGTTTTAACTTTTTAATATGGAACATTATTTCGTCCTCCGTTATTGGATTAGGGGCTGGTTGTTGTTCTGTTTCCACAGTTTCAGTGTTGTTTTGTTCCTGTACGGTGTCAATTGGTCTTTTATATAGATCTGAGTAGAAAGCTGTTGCCTGTTTTATTATGTTTTCTCTGTCTCTAGTTTCGCCTCTTTTGTCACTCAGCCCTTGTATCCAGTTTGTGTGGGTTGATAGTTCCTTAAATGCTCTTTTTGAGCTCCTATACATTGTCATATTCCTTTCAACTACTGATCTTCTGTAGGTTTCGTAATCTTCTCGAATTGCTCTGTTCGTTTTTTTGTACAGTTGCTTTAGTTCACTTTTCAATTCGTTAGATTTATTTTTTGTGGCCAATAGCACTGTTCGTCTTTGAATTAGGCTTTGTGTTGGATCGCTTATTATTTTGTTTTTCATATTACTATTTTTCATTGTTTCGTCTATTTTCATACTTTTAGTCACTGTTTCTTCCAGTTTGTTACTGAGAGTTTGTATATTTATGATGCCTTCCGTGGATTTGTATAGTATCTCTAGGTTATTTTTCAGGTCTTGTATGTATTTCTTTTTCTCTTGAGTAGACTTTAGCGCATTAGGTAGGGATTTAAAGGATCTTCGACAAATTTTATGTTGTTGGATTTTCAGGGAGCATCTTATCATTCTGTGGTCTGATGGGTAGTTTATCCTGTTTAGTATTTCTATGTTTAACACAGATTTTGGGTTTGGACTGAGTATGAAATCTATTTCATTTGTTGTCTTTTGGTCCGGAGATCTCCATGTCCATTTACGTGAATCCTTCTTCTTGAAGTAAGTATTCATTATTGAGAGTTTATTTTCGCAAGCGTATTCTATTAGACGTTCTCCTCTTCTATTCCGTTGCCCATATCCGTAGATGCCCATTATTGTATATTCATGTCGTTTTGGTTGTCCAATTTTTGCGTTGAAGTCGCCCATGATTAACACGTTTTCATCCGCCATCTCATTTGCTTTCCTCAAGTCGCTGTAAAACTTCTCAATTTCTTCGTCACTAGAACTCTCAGTGGGAGCATAGACCTGTATTAAGGATAGCGGACCATCTTTAAAGTTCATTTTCAGTAACCCAACTCTTTCAGATATGCCTATAAAACTTGATATATGAGCTTTGAGTGTTTTCTTCACTAGGAAACCTACACCATGAAGACCTGCGGTCTCGCCTATATAACAAAAGATGTAGTCTCTATGTTGTTCTATGGTGCAACCCATTTTTCTCACTTCGGCGAGGCCCATAATGTCCCATTTCAGATTTTCGATGGCATTGTTCAGTTCTATAACCCTTGTGGTTGTCGACAAAGATCTCACATTGTAAGTGCATATCTTCAGGCTATGTTCTCTTTTGCTTTTATCATTCATGTTGTTTTCATTATCATTATCATTATTTTTATTTGATGGAGGGTTGTGGTCTTCTTCCCCCACGGTGACCAGCCGGCTTGGGGTGCTTCTTTCAAAAGTTGATTTAATTGGTAACGTTAAGGTATTCGTAGTTTTATTTTTATTTCGGTTCCGGGTTGTAGTATGGGAAATCAGTTTTTTGGGAGCTCGGAAAGAGATTGTGATCTATCTCGTGTTACATAGTTGAGAATGTTTGGTTTCAGCATTCCTCGGGTGGTCTTGTCAGAAGATTGAGCAGAAGTGTTTCCCTCTGTGATTATAGCTCTCTTCTGTGATGAGGAGTTTTGTGGGCTTGTGTCCTCCCTCTTTCTCTTTTCACGAGTATTTTCTTTTTGTTTCCTTACTATCAATTTGTCGTATTTTAAATATGCATAATTCCCCTTTTTCCTTTCTTCTTCCAGTTGTGGCTGTAGCTGTCTCCTTTTCTCAATTACCTCTTTCGGAAAGTCATCCTTGACGTAGATACCAGACGGTAATTTAGCTTTATTTTTCATTATTATATGCTTTTTCCACATGGATGTGATGGAGACTACGACAGGACGTTTTTTGTTAGTGTGCTGCCCAATTCTGTATATGTTGCTGATTTCGTGACTTTCCAAATATGTTTCAGTTTCTATTATAATTTCTTTTATGTAGTCCACAAGCTCAGCTTCTGTTTTTCCCCTCTCTTCAAGTCCGAAGAAAACTAAGTTCTGTTTTCGTTTGTCTTTTTCCACCGCACTAAGTTTTTGTTCCAAGATGGTTACTTTGGTTTGTAGTTTCGTATTTTCTTCCGTTAGTGTTTTTAGCTTTTCGTCCAAAGCCTCCATAACCTTTGTTGTTACTAAGGTTGTTATAGTTACTGTTTGCTGGTCGAGTTTCTCGTCCAGTTTAGCCAGTAACATTTCCATACTTTTTTCCATTTTCTGTTGATATTTTTCCTCTCTGACAACACTGAAGTACGGTGGTATTCGGAGTTTCGTTGCTGGTCACACTTTTGACACTGACAGTTGTCGCTTTGTATGTGGTTGGGTTGGTACTGCTGTTTAACCGAGTGAACTCTATAGTCTATGGTTCTTACTTTCACCGTTATCGCAATTTGAGGTTAAGTTGTTAGGATATTTTGCATAAAATTGTTGCAAATAACAATGCCCGCACTGTGATCACTTCACCTTATTGTTTAAAGATGTTTGTTCTGTGAGTTGGTGGCCCAATGTCTTAGGTTTATCACTTTTTGCACTGATTTTACGAATTTATTTTCCGAGAGCGTTGAATTGCGTGTTTACTATTCAGTTACCGGAACCGGAAAACTTACCACTATAATAGAACTTATTTATTTTGTAGTAATTTCATTTGCTGTGTTTATTTTATTTATGAAATTAGAATGTGGTAAAATTGGCATAATTAACACTTTGAGGGACACTAAACGCCCATAGGCGTTTTAACAACAAATCTTCTATTATGTCTCGTTCAGTGTCCTTGAATGCGTTAAGGCAATGATACAGTTTCATAGGTCCTATAAATTGTTCAGGTTTGTTCTTACCCAAATCATTCAGAACTATAAACTATGACAGGTTATTATTAATAATACTGAAGGACTTTATTGACAGTCCACAGTTGAGAAGTATGTGTAGAGATGAAGAGATGTGACGCGTGCCGTGTCCGTTCAGAACGGAGGACGGAGGAGAGAGCGGAGCACGCGGGGGACAGAGACCCGCTCATAGACACAACAACTGTCTCTCAGGACGACGCTTACGATAACCAAAATTTAGTAAGATTAATACCATTTTCGTAGTTAGCACTGATATTTTTTTGTGTGCACTATTCGTATTCCGTGCACTCATTTAGTTGGTTATATGCAATATTTTATGTGATTTGTCTTTTGTTTACTCTGTGTATTTGTATCAGCATCATGTAAATTATAATGTTTTGACTGTAGAATGTAAATTGATAATTATAATTTATTGGTACTTTAAAGCGTGATATATGTGATAAAAGAACAATAACAATCATGGATTTATTTGTAAATACTATTGTGTACATTTCTTTTTGTAATCTATAATGATAGGGTAATGACAGTAAGAGCTAATGTTTCACTCACAGTTCGAACTAAATTTCTTATGATAATGAGGAATTCCTGTTTAAGAAGTAGAATTTTTAAGGTAAAAAAGCAAAAAAAAAACCCACACTATTTGTTTGTGGTGAAGCAATAGTGACTGGTTCTTTTTACTTAGCACAGTGTTTCTCTGGATTATGTTCATATGGGGGGAGGTGAATTAGTAGCACAAAAAACCCAAAACACACCTAAATCGGTTATGCATAGTGTTATCATCTAAAAAAATTATGAACCCAGAACAAGCTCTGAAACTCGGGACTTACTCTCGTTAACTCGCGCGTCGAAAGGGTTAACTAGCGCGTTAAAAGTGTTCAGTCGCGCGGCGCGAATAGAGGGTTATATGTATACAGTTTTTTTCAATAGGATCCTAAAACTGGATAGTCCGATTTCTTTTCGAAAAGTCCCTTTAAAAATATACCGAAGTTACAAAGGATTTAACAGCCCTACGGGCATAAATGATGATCCATCTATGTATTCATATTAACCTAATTGTAATCTTTTATTAGCTACTTACTAAGATTTCTTGACAAAGTCGAAGTCGTCGAATTAAGCGTCGTGCAAACAGGCGCGACGCGACAGCGCAGCGCGACTCGACTGTGACAAAACAATTTCTAAGAAAAATTCACAGTGAAACAATTACCGGTGTCGCGTCGCGCGACAAGTCGCGCTAGTCTGTACGAGCCTTTACTGTGTCGTGACGCGGGGGTGGGATACACCAATCAAACGAATCTGTTCAGGACTACATCAAATCACAACGAGTTTTGATTGGCTGACATTGCTTCAAAAGCCGTCACGACACGACACAAAACAGTAGTATAAGTTCGTAAGCTTAGCTTATGTAGCTAATGCGTCATTTCATACTGTGGTTCATACTGCGAATTGAACCGAAGTGTTAAAAGACGCAGTAGCTACATGAGCGAAGCTAAACGAACTTAGTTTCGTTTCGCTTCGTTCTCAGTGTGGCCAGCGCATAGTGCGCATAAACCTCTGCGAGGAGTAAAAAAATGCTTTCAAATTTTTTCATAATCTAGCCATATTTATAGAGGTACCAAGTACCAACTAGGTGCTAAATGTAAACAAATATTGCTGTTTGTAGAAAAATACCGCGCTAATGTGTTTTCACTGTTTATCAGATAAACAGTAATTTATTGCTAGTAGGGATTTATTTGTAGACAAAGGATTATCAAAATTAAATCGGGGAATCAAATATAAATCACGCAGTAGCACCATTAAAAAAAGGGTCGCTTCCGGTTGTACTTATTATAGGGATGTTCCTATTTTAAAGCATGTAAAAAAAAAACAAATAGGATGTGAACTCGGTCGGGTACTCGGGTCAATTCGAGTTATTTCGGGGCCCGGTTCTTATGACTGTGACCTTATCGAAATAATAAATAAGGTTGGAGTCAAGTTTCTGATTTGGAAACCCTTGGGATCCCGGGTCCCGGCCCGAACATAACATGGCTACAGACCTTTTTTGTAAATAAACTCAGATTGTTACAAAGTCAAAGCGATTTTGATGGAACGAACACCTTCTTCTTGAGAAATTTCGATCTAATAAAGGCATGATAATACAGTTTTATTATTTGATCTTTTCTTCCTCTAAGCTCACTATCGTAGAAAGTAAACAAAGAAAAATCACTTGGTCATTAACAGCTACTGATAGCAAGCCTCTCCAAGATTAAAATTTTATTGCGGATTAAAAAAAACTGATAATATTGATGCGACCATCGTATTTTTGTCTCTGGTAAATAATTAAAAAGTCAATGTGTCTAATATGGCGGGGACCTGAATACGCTGGTCAGAATTTCCCGCCTTTTGAGAGCACAGCACACAGTTCTTTTTAAGTGGAGACGAAGCAAAGGCAGTCTCTGTGATGCCTTCAAAGTATGTGGTAGTGTTTATGTATGTGTTGTGCGTCCTAAACTGGTACAAAATATGAGATGTCAGTGATAAAAGTTACTAAGACATCGGTCAAAAAATGAAGAAGAAAATTAACATAACCATGACGCCGAAAAAGGTAACTTGAAATAAACTGTTTATTAATTTATTAAATTTGCACGCTTAGAAAATGCGCGTTAATTAATAATATCGACCGTTCAAAACAAAGCGAAATAACACTTCATATTTAGCATAAAATCGGTATTAAAACACACGAGTTTTCGTAATTATTTAGACGGAAGCGGTCATGCGAAAACTCTACTAATAAGGCCACTTAAACATGTTTATGAATATTTTCGCGGGCAATAATTAGGCTGGTTCTACATAGCACTGATTTTGCGGCAAAAGATGGAATAAAAATAACAACAAAACTTTTTTAGTCGAAACGAGCCGTCGCAAGCGCAGCTTCCCGATACTTTGCGTGCATCAGCTTTTCCACACTGCTTTCTTTAGAAAACGATTCGAATTTCTTCCTCATTTAAAACCATTTCACTTGTTTGAAATGGGCACAAACTCTCCTTTTAGCTAAAAGCGATCTTTCCAAGCAAAATACCTCAAGGCATTAAAGTTGATGAACAAATTGAGTTCTAACTTTGCGAAAGAAATTCAATACACCAAGATGTCCCTAGAAACCGCCTTTACAAAGAAAAATTTACATTCAAGAGCGACACCAGTTTCTACGGCAAAAGTAAACGAAATTATGTATCGTGGTTAGCATCAGTCCTTGCGGCTTTTAATATATTCTAGCGTGCATTCAAGCGACATTAAGGTTTCTTGTTTTCAAACAAAACCTCGCTTCTTTCATGTGTTCACGTTATTGTTAACTGAGTTCCTTATTGTGTCGCATAATAGGACTTGGAACTGACAAGACGGTTTTAGTGACCGGTTTTTAGGACGGATTTAGACGGAATAATTTGCTAGACATGGAACGGACTTCTTCAAAAGTCTTCCCGCGAATTTATAATCTGATTGATAGCTTTAAGAATAATGTGAAGAGAGGTCTCTATCAGAAGTCCAACGCACTTACGCACAACCCCATAAAATGCTCTTGGTACCTTACATATCACAGGCGCCCTTAGGCGATGACCCCTTAAGAGACAGATACATGCCAGTGACCTTGAGTGGTTAGCTTGCGTGTTCTGTACTGAGCTCACGCAACGCGTCGTACATCCAGCCAGTAATAGAACTCGCGCATCAAGGAGCGCTCTCACCAATTTGACGCATTATTAATTTATTATACATAATACAGAAGGTATTTTAATAAAACTCGTAGATTAATATTTTAATTATCCTTAAAATTGTGAAGGTTTCAGAAAAATACGCTTGACAGCTTTTGCGTAATTCTTAGTTTTTTATCCGCGTTAGACACAACTTTAGAAATTAATTTCACCATGTAATGTAAACATAATCTAAAATATTCGTACATTAAATTATTAAGAAAATGCTCTAATTTAACATATATTTTTTCCAAATCATAACACCACTCGTTTAGACGTAATTTCCGGTATAAAATCATTAAAAGTAGCTTGTCGTCGCCTTAACCATCTGGTGCACTTCGTACTTGTTTGACACATCATAAAAAACCTAGCTTGGCAAATTACTTTTTACTACTAGCCTACGCTGTCCCACTCCTCACTCCTGGGCAAAGGCCTCCGTTCACTCCTTCCATCGTTCGCGAACCCGCGCGTCCTCCTTCCAGTTTGTGGTTATGAGACATAATATTGGATACTGTCCATCCAGTTGGCATATTCCCTTAGGCGCTATTTGTCGTCACTACTGTCACATACGTAGAGATTTATGAAACCACTATATGCACTGGTAACATAGGATATACATTTCAGTATTTATATATCTTCTTATCACTGTATTCAGTAATCAGTTAAATATAGACACAAAACGTGTTTATGTTAACTGGCCTTTCATTCAGAAGTTACACTCTCTCTGCTTTGCTTGCGGTTCCAAACTTGCTATCCCATCTTTCAAACCGATCTTACTAGTAAGTAACCAAATAATTGTCGTCTCGAGTTATGAAGTTCTTTAAATTCATTAACAACATGATGAATGATGTAACTCCACCTGTTTAGGTGGAGACTCATAGACAACTCCGCCTTGGAGTGCAAATGTGGTGCTGTTTGTCGATGGGACACTTATTGTCATGTCCTGCGTGTCCTGTCAGCTAAACGTTACAGGAACTGATAGATGCTAATGATGGCGCCTCAGAGGATGGCGCCCAACACTTAACCGAATTCTGGGCCGAGTCCATTTAGATTACCATCGACATAGACTAAGAAGAAGAAAAATTATGAAACTCGAAAAAAATTATAAGTGCTGTGAAATCTCAAGACTTCTTTAATTTTTCGAGTGAATAGATTATTTCTGGGCAGCCTTGCACAATCGTTGAATGCAGCTTCATTTACCATCAGAGGGCCAATTCTCGTACTTAAAAAACGTTCACAAGTCGCAATCTGTCAAACTTGTCAAAAATGTTGGTAAATTGATTGTATTTTTGACAGATTGCGAATGAGATTAGAATGCGAACGTTTTTAAAAATACGGGAATTGCCCCTCTGGTGACATAGTGGTCACAAGCCAGCCTGTCAAAAAATCTTGTAGTTGTATTGTAGAACATTCCTTTCTGTACTTAAAAGCTCCCAGATTACCGGCATTTCGGTTTATAATAATTATCCCATAAACTTTTACGACCCAACACGACTCTTCATAAAAGCATGTCACAGTAAACAGTAATGTAAATTCCTTGTAATGGTGACTCCCCGTCAGATAGTAAACATACGTAATAAATAGTATATTTCTTGTAATGAAATGAATCATCAAGGGTTATGGGAAATCTAAACCACTTGTTGTATTTATATCATCGGGCTTCAGCGTTGTATCTATTTCAAACAACGGGTAAAGAAAGGGTGTACATTCTATAAGCCAAAAAGAAGTACTTAATGTTGGAGGCTGGACAAGTGGACGTATCTCCCAAGTTGAAATAACACCTCGTCCTCCGCCTTCCACGTGCAGTCTGTCCCCGTTTGCTTTTTTATGGTCGGCCCATCGCTATTCTATACGCTATACTTTACCAATACAATCGTGGGTCCCGACATCCATAGTCTTGCATTTGATAACTCATTATTCTGGACTGTCTACCCTTCTGATTTCTTTTCTCCGCCCTTCGCTTTCTACAATCACGATTTCTTGTGGTCGCCGGTTAAATTCCTTTTTCGTTATGTCAACTTATGTCCGGTTAATGTCAGTAACACGACAATGAACTGTTCAATGATGTGTCATTAGTATTCTACATTATTTGTCTCGTGTATACGGAAATCAATTACAAAAATCATTATAAGAAACAATAAAAGAAGTCTTGAAAAACTTGGTTATTGTATAAACAGGCTTTACGGCGTAAATCTGCCAAACCAGTATGTTAATAGATTTACTTTTGTTTGGCAAAACAATAGGAAACTTGTAAATATCGCGTTACCACGCTCTACCTCGACTACAACTGGTAACTTCGACCGTTCGTAGTTCGTCCAAAGGTCAGGACCGAACCATTAGTTACCACTCGCTTTCTAAGCCCTACACATGTTGTTTCTCACATTAATTATTTATGTAGTCTCTGATCGATGAGAAGACAAAGGAGCTTGAACGGCTCGCGAAGTTTCTGTACAAGGTCATGAAGACTTATAATCTTGTTTAGAGTTAAACTTCTGAAGAGTTGAAACTTCAAAAGGGTTCTTGTTCAATAGGTGTTTTGAAGGTTATTGTGTTTCTTCTTTTTCCTTTGGCAAATGAAATAACCCAAAAAGAGATCTAATTTCGATTAAAAGTATCTCCGTAATAGCTGTCCAATTTTTTTAACCTGTTGAGTCAATCCATTTAATCTACGAGGAGTTTTCAGAATTTTAACAAGTTAGGAGAGTTTGCGAGTAAATGCAATAAACCCAAGATCCTGACAACAATACGACTTGCAATAACTTGACCCTAATTCAGCTAAGGCAAGCTTCTTATCTCTCGAGTGCAAGTTAGGAGACAACTGTAGGAAACCGTACACTTTACGTGCTTCATAAGGTATGGCAAGCAGGCACGCCATGTATACACTGCAGTTGCAGATATCTTCGCTCACAGAATTCGGGCTAAATTGATACCAGATTCGTGTTACGACGTATTGGTTGTGGTAGAAAAAGTAAGGAAATGGGTATTGTAGAAAGTCTCCTTTGACATACCAAAGAATGACGTTAATGCCAAAATACTGGTTGCAAAGTTGCAACTCCAGAGATATACTAGAAGTTGGTGGAATCTGCTGTTCATAAATCATCGTGGTTCTTCAACTGTAGACAAAACCTGACAGCTGTTAATAACTCTTATCTAAATACAAAAGGTGCAGAGATTGGATTTGACACTGAGTTTGACTTGCAAATCAGCCAAACAAAAGAGAAAGCTTTCCTGAATTTGTTCTGAAAAGCCTAGGAGATTTAATTAACTTCTGGAGGGAGGTGGGCTGGTTGGAATAAACACCAAACGGCCGCCGTGGCCCACGCACAAAGGTTCACCTGACGGACTAAGTGCGGAAACCAAACCCCATAACATAGAAGCTTTCCTGGATTTGAGAGTTTGGTAATACATAACATAACATCACGCTTGTAATCCCCGAAAGGTTAGGCAGAGGTGTACCTATAGTACACCCACATTTCGCCAGTTATGTTTAAGTCCCATGTAATAAGATAAGAGGCGAGCCTATTGCCATCAACCGGACACAAATTCAAACTCTGGGCTGCTACTGAGAAATTCCTGACGAAAAACTCAATAACACTTTGCCGGACCTGGCAATCGAACCCAGGACAGCAGTAGCGGTTGCGACCACTACAACTAAATTGGTAATACAATACATAAGGAATTGTTGATCTTTCAATGCTTGGCCTTCTTCATTCAGCAATCTTTGTAGCTGTTGGATCGACTCCCTGGATGAGACGTATAAGCTATCTTCACACTCGGAGACTCTTAATGTACCGGTGACCTAAAAGTGGTTCTAGTTTATTCGATATCGGGAAATGGTTAACATTAAAAACCGTTCTGCAATCACAGCCGTTGCTATTGTGATACGTATAACGTTATCGGCGCTTGCTCGCACCGTTTCAACTTTATCACAACTTTAATTGTGTGGCTATCGATAGCGAGCGCTCCAATTGTTTCTCTGCCGAGAGTATGTTATCGGAATGTTATTGATAGTGACGGTTCAGCTTAAAGGAGAGTATCGTAATTTACGTTGTGGTTATTGGTTGGCCACTCATGCATGACGTTACAGGGTGAGCGACACTGTCAATGCAGTTCAATTTAGTTTCATATTTCAACATCTGCTCTGAATATTAGCATTGTATGTCCAGTGCGCACATCAGTGACAACAATTGGACATTCACAATGCCTTTATGTCGTAGCAGTAAATGCGGTTTTCGTAGTGCAAGTGTTATCACGAATGTGCGGTTGACTATGTAGACCATAATGACTAGACTCATTAGCATTCATCATTATCTGTCCTTATCCCAATTTATTGGTGGTCGGCGCAACATGTCCTTTTTCTTCCATACTTCTCTACTATTAGTCGTCATCGGTAGTCACCCCCTTTCTAGCCATATTATCTTTCGCACAGTCCATCCATCGTTTCTTTGGTCTTCCCTTATAGCCATCCAAATTCATACTCAAAACTTTCTACCATAATGACTTGACTATAATGTTTTAAGTGTCGCAAACTTGTGATAACACCAACCTGTTTTTCTTTTCGTGTGGTTACTGACTAACCTGGTGTCAGAGTTTTAAAGCCGCCCATGGGCCTTTGACGTGGCTTCACATGCCGTCGAGAAATACCTCTCAGGCATGCCAGTTTCCTCACGATGTTTTCCTTTACCGTTTTTTAAGCAAGTGATAATTGTATTACGCACATGAATCCGAGAAGTCTGAGGTGCGTGCCTTCGATTCGAACTCGAGATCTATTCGACGGTCACACCACTAAGCTATCTCTGCCCAAATTGTTGGTTCCGTCTTAGAAGGTGACTAAGCTTGTGTCATTAGTGTTACCTCCTTTTTCGAGAGATCTGCGTCTAGCAGTATTACTGAATATTTTAAGTTTCATTTTATAATTAGAGAGAGTTCATTTTGAATTCGAACTACAACCAAAATGTTAATAATTACGTCTACGACTTCAATGGAAATTTTCCAGACAAAGTTTGTAGAAGTTAGTTTGTAATTAAATACACTAGCCTTTAGAGGGATGTAATGGATTTTCGTGTTCAAAGCCAATAATAATAATGGGTTATTAAAGTTATTAGTAAATGAATACAGTGATCTTTACAAGCAGTATTGAGTATTTATTTAGTCAACCGTGGCGGCACGTTCTAGGTGACTTTCTCTTGGGGATAGTTTAAGGCTGCCTGCATGTGCATACAGACTTGCGTTGAGCTCCTTTTAAATTCTGACAAATGGGTGCTCTGACTGGACAGGTCTACTCAAAACTGTGTGGTTTTTCCCTCAAAAAAACATTTTAGACACTAATCTACATGGTTTTACATGATCTGACCAAGATTATGTCTGGACTTTAAAAGAGACTGACCCCTGAGTTGGTTTGGCTATTTATTCTCAGGGATAGTCAGATAGGAAATGTAGGAGGAGCTCGTGGCTACGTAATAACAGGTGACCATCTTTACATACCGAGACTCCTCCGTGCCTCGGAAAGCACGTTATCCCAGCTGTCATTCGTGGATCTTTGACAGTCGTTTCGAGTCGTCAGAAGCCCGAAAGTCTGACACCAGTCTTTCCAAGGGGTATCGTATTACCCAGTTACTGGGTTGTGGAGGTCAGATAGGCATTCGCTCCATGTAAAATACTGGTATTCAGCTGCATTGGGTTAGACTGGAAGCCGACTCTAACATAGTTGGGAAAAGGCTAGGCAGATTGATGGTAGTCAGATAGGAAATGTCGACTCTACATCGCAATTTTACTTTGTATGACTTCTAAAAGTGATTCCCATATCCTATTTACAGAATACACAATTTCATTTCATTTCTAAATTCACAAATGGCTAGCCAATGGCTGCCAAGCTTCTTCTGTTCGTGTGGTTACTGACTAACCTGATGTCACAGTTCTCAAGCCGCCCATGGGCCTCTGACTTGACTTAACATGGCGTCGAGAACAATCTCTCAGGCATGCTGGTTTCCTCACGATGTTTTCTTTCACCGTTTTTGGAACAAGTGATAATTTTATACAATACGCACATGAATCCGAAAAGTCAGAGGTGCGTGCCTTGGGTTCGAACTCGAGACCTGTGACTTGGCAGGCCAACGGTCACATAACTTGGCTATCACTGTTATGCTGCTGCCAAGCTAACACTTTATTATTCATACACTTAGACGAGTGTGATTATACGTTTTACAGAATATATCGCTGTAGTGATAATCTCGCCGTCAGTTACCGGTCAACCGTTCAGGGAAAGATGCTCTGGCAAGTCAGGAATTTACAAACAATTCAACGCCTCATAAGTTCGTTGGATTGAATACCGCTGCATGAACTGCGCCTATCGGAGTCTACACCTGGATATGCCTCTCACAAGTGCCCCAACACCTGGTTCTCTGCCTTCCACATCCAGTCTGAGACCGCCTTTTAAGTCTTCGGACCATCTAACCAACATCTACGAATTAAAATCTAGATTTTTGGACTATAGGTCCAAGACCAGTTTTAAACTGCATTATTATTTTAAGTTTTCAAATCCGTTTGAAGGTAAAGGTTAAGTTCTAGGTCACGGAACTAGAAAGTAGAAAACTAGAAACCTTAGGTAAACGAAATCGCAATGAAAAGCTAATGTAAGCTTTGTCTAAATATTAACCTCGTGGCACACTAATAAAACGACTTGCTAACAGGAGAAAGGTATATTTTACATTTGTTTACTACAGTTGGGCTGTTTGGCCTCAATAAGGGCCTATAAATTCTAAACTAAAGCTCTTCCTGAGTCTTGACCTAGAAACTTCGTAAAACCTGAACGTAACTTTTCTAATTACTTACCAAATAAGTTTGAAATATTGAATAATTTTTGCATGATAATGTCATTAGCTACTTATTTAATGCCTTTGCAAGATAGACTGTCTTGTTTGCTGTTACCATTCCTGAAGCAGTCTAGTTCACTCAGTCATTTTTGCTTGGGCCTTGAACGGCGTCATTTTTCTCCTTTGACAATATATATTCATTTTCAGTTCAGCAATCTTCTGGTATTCCAAATACATAGTCTGCCCAGTCCCATTTCCCATAGACCTTTGCGTGCATCAATGCAATATTGTATTTTGACGCGGTCTGTAATTTTGACTCCTAAAATTGGTTCGTGTATTTTGAACGAGAAGTGTGAAGTTTTCTCCAAAGAAAATGCTGCCAAAATATGCCAAATCACTGTAATATGTATGCATTCTGCACAATATATCCCCATAGCTCGTCATAGGCTGAGCTCGGCCCCAAAGGTCGTGATCTCCAATTAATGAACAGACGGGCTCAGAACAGGGACACATGTGCATCTGTAGTTAACTCTCGATCCGCCGCGTCAACGTCAATGATGTTTCTTGTTCCAATTTTGATTTTGTAGTTAAATTCGGCGGGAATGGCCGCTTGAAATTAGAACGATTAACAAGGAGTTTTTATTCTTGGTATAAATAAATGTGTTTGTTTACTGTCTTGTGGGTAATGTCTCCGAAGTCATGTGGGTATGTATGTATCGTTGGGTTTTGTTTATAGTCGTTGATCGCGACTTCGTCTTGCATGCGGACTTTTTTCCCACTAGACACGCAGATTATTTCTCACTAAACGAACACCTTCCCATGTTTCTAGTCGGTCATTCTTCCATACAAACGTAGTATGGTGATTACTCGTCTGTTTGACGGTGTACGTTCAAAACTAAACATTATATCAATTTATCTTATTATTATCTAGCCCTGTATGGAAGAAGAATTAAAAAAAAATATTATTACGCGCTCGTTTTTGTTATCTAAGGTAAATCATTGTCTATTTCACGAAAAATAAAATATATATATAAACAAATCAATATAAAATAGATAAATAATTACTAAATAAAAAATTCATTAGACTTATTACCATGCATATTTATTAGAGTTCGAGCCGTTGACAACTGTACCCTGTGTATAACTGTGTGTTTTATGCTGTGCTTTGTCTCTCAATCACCATATTGTTGCAGTTATAGTAGCCCTGTTATTGGAGTCATCAGTGCGATCGTTTTATTATCGTTTACAAATATAATAAACATAGAAAAGGTCGACGATAACGCAAATACACACTCTATTTACTGTTTACATCAGTGAAAACAAAAGAAAGTACTTAACTGATAAGCTGGGCCATAAAATAGTAGGCAAATAAAACTGCCATGTCGATAAGATTAATACATTAACTTATTTAAATATAGCTAGCACTGGTTAATTATAACGCCTCGTTATAAATAACCAGCGCTTACTATAGCCATAGCACTCACACGCATGTTAAGAAAATTATAAAGGCCGGAAATCTAGTGACCAATTTCGGAAACGAAAAATTTTGAGTGCTTTGTCTGCAAAGCATGTACACACATCAAAAGTGTCTAGGGATCAACATATATTTTTGCAATAACTTTTCTCCTGATTGATATTAATTAAAATTTTCTTTAAGGATTCATCAAATAAAGTGTTTTCGTTTGTCACAGTAACGATAAACCAAGTCACCTTTGCATTAATAAAGAAATTTGCCATTTTCCTAATAAAGGGATTTTTGACATTTGAACCACTAACATTAAAGTTCGAAAAAAAGACTGAAATAACAGTTTTCTTTAAAATTTTATTGGGTAACTTAAACAATTAATAATCCGTGTTTCTACCGCGAACACTAACAACACAAGAACATCGGTTTGGCATACTCAAAATGAGTTCATCCAAATCACGCTGTGGAATGGCCGCCCATGTTCGTTGCAACAACAAAAAAAGGTCTTCTTGCGACTGGATACCCTCCATATTCGGCAGAGCTCTTCTCTGTAGCATATCCCATGCATGCTCAATCGGGTTCAAGTCTGGCGACTGAGCAGGCCAGGGCAGGACATTGATGTTAGCTGCGGCGAGAGTCTGTCTTACAACTCTTGCGGTGTGCGGTCGTGCATTATCATGCATTAACTGAAATAAGGGACCGATTTGCACTTGTAGAGGAACGATGACGTCTGATACAATCGTCTCAGCATAAATTTGAGCGTTGAGGTTGCCTCTGATCCAAATCAACTCAGTTCTTCCGCCGATCCAAATACCCGCCCATACCATGATGGTTCCACCACTATAAGGATGGACTTCCTGGCAGGATTTTAATCGCTGTTGGCGTCCAGGGGTTCTCCAGTGTCGTATACGTCTTGTATCCGGTCTCATACCAAAACGAGACTCATCAGAAAAGCACACGAAACGCCATTGTTCTTCTGCCCAATTTCTGTGTTCAAGAGCCCATTGATATCGAATCCTACGATTGTGCATTGCTATAGGTGGTACCCGTAGCGGTCTTCGGGAATGAAGGTTCACTTCATGCAAGCGGTTTCTGACTGTTTAGTCGCTAATTAAGTTCCCTGAAGAGTGATGAAGCCTCACGGCTAACATCATGGCGGTTATTGTTGGAGCTCTTCGAGCTAAGATTTGAATGTATCGGTCTTGTCTCCGTGTGGTGCAGCGATACCGTCCTCCATGGCGCTCAGCCACGGTACCAGTGCTTCGGTAACGTGTCCAAAGTCGACTGATAACACTCTGACTTGTATTCAGAGCTAAAGCCACAGTACGTTGCCGGGAACCAGCTTCTATCATTCCCACGGCTCTGAGCATTTCTTCCCTGCTTAAATGACGTCGCTGCTCCATAATAACGTTGGTTTTAATCAGTAGTAGGGAAACAGTAGCACTAATAATGTCTTCAATGCGTTGTATGTTTTTATAGGGAAAATATTGACAGCTGATTTTCATCTTTTACTCGAATTTGATTCACAGTTCCTGATTCAAATTATGAAATGCACCAAAAAGGATCCATATAAATTTATAAAATCATAAATTTATTACAAAGCCACATCTCAATCTCAAGAAATCCGCATAAAAATGCTTGATCCCTAGACACTTTTGATGTGTGTATTACCTCTCATATTTTATCTCTCTGTATCTGCTAAGTATAACATTATAGACATCCTTACATATTATAAAACAAAGTCGCCCGCCGCGTCTGTCTGTCTGTCTGTCTGTCTGTCTGAACGCGATAAACTCAAAAACTGCCGAACGGATTTTCAAACGGTTTTCACCATTGGACGGAGTGATTCATGTGGAAGGTTTTAGTGTATAATTCATTAAGGTTTTGTGTAAATTGGCTAAAATATGACGATTATTGTTGAAGATGTCGGAAAAATCATGCCGACTGGGAGCTTTACTGGCGTGCGCTGCGTAAGTCGTGAGAGATAAATCAAATTTATGTTCTAGAGTATTGTATATCTTAAAAATTGCAACAAAAAAGTCCGCGATGGCATATGTCTATCTTTTAAGGGTGACCCACAATAACCATTTTTATCTTTCAAAATTGTATAAAATTTTCATTGTTATTTCCGAAGCTATTTTGACCGGTATCTTATTAATTCTTATCCAATTAAATAGGTTATTTAAATTGGGCATTCAATTTCGATTAAAATATGCCTTTACATCACATCATTTAAATGAATAGTTTAAGAGATATCACAGTTTCAAAATTACGCGTAACAAAATAATTATGGTTGACCACGCGGGCGCTGTAGTAGCCTACCACTGCGTCCGCTGAAAGTTAGTCAATGATCTTTTCCTTGGCTATTAGGTATGTATTCCCGGTAGAACGTTCCCGTGGGATATTTTGCGACATCCACGCGGGCGAAGCCGCGGGTAAAAGCTAGTTTAAGATAAATGGAAAGTCTCTCAAAGGTCTTTTAGCTAATTTATATCTTTTCTCCGCCCTCAGCACGCTTAGTATGACCACAAATCCACAATAGAATAGAAACGCGTTTTGTCGACGGAAGAATAGACAAAGTAACAGATAAACGAATCACAATCTGTCATTTTGTCTATTCTTCCGTCGACAAAACCCGTAGAAAACTCGTTTCTATGGTTGTCAGCACCCTAATTACGTAACGCAAACTCAATTTTAATTTTTTTTTTTTTTGTTGTCACGTGGTTTGTTAAAAAATATTGGACACGTATTTTTTATTTTTTTACGTAATCAAAAGATACGGCATACATTGAGTTAAAATGATGCATGACGTCACTACCCGGTAGATTTTATACTGTGACGTAGCTAGCTCCCACTCCCCAACTTTAATGCGTTTTATCTAATCCATTTTTATTAATATGATAAAGCAAAAAATACGTGTCTAATATTTTTTTATTATTTGACTGACGGACTAAATCGTTTTTTTTCCCAGTCAATATCCCTTTACTCCATTTATGACTGAAATTATATAAAAAGTTTTAAAAAAATTGGGTGGCCAGGTAGTAGTCATATTTGTTGTATCGCGTGAATAAATGCTTAGTACTTGTAGTACACTTGTAAATTATATTATAAC
Source organism: Conistra vaccinii (assembly GCA_948150665.1). Classification (NCBI taxonomy): domain Eukaryota; kingdom Metazoa; phylum Arthropoda; class Insecta; order Lepidoptera; family Noctuidae; genus Conistra; species Conistra vaccinii. Next base: position 12,928,715 of record OX411341.1, on the reverse strand, counting down.
ACTAGCGTATAAATGGGGCCGTCTACAAACCGCTTGACCGTTACAGTGGACATCAGGTGGGCATAACAATTAAAATTCTATTGACAGCTGAAGGTCTAAATCCAATAAATAAACTGCTGTTTTCATTTGTATGCACACAATTTGGTTTTGGATGTAGGCACTTATTTTTTATGGGTGATCGAAAAGGTGAAAGTATTCAGTAGATCTTCTAAATCTCCATTATGAGGATTTAATATTAAAAGCCATAATTTGTTTATGGTAAACATAGATCAATAGATAATTAGTTCCACAGTTTATGGATTTCGGAATGATTCGAGATAACATTGAGTCCGAAATTCCGAATCAAAACCAAAGAGCTATAAGTCCTTGTAACCTTGTTACCTTATTCAGGATTATATTAGCATTATAAATGGTACCACACATTTTCAAAAAGAAAGTAATAAAGGTGTAACATTTGTGAAAACTTGCTAAGCGCCAGTTTTGCTCGCCAGTAATTAGCGAGGCGTTCAGCCTTTGTGGCAAGTGGCGGCCTCGTCATTGCTTTTGACATGCTGTTGCGGCGAACTCGAAAAATCGCTGTATTTTTCCTCTAATTCACATGTAAAATGAATTCAGCGTCATACTAGGCTTAATGCTTGGGCTCTCTTTGCGACGTCTGCAATTTTTTTGAAAACACCGAAAAAAGACATGTTTGTTGTATGGGAACCTTTAACTTTTTCCTTTTACATTTATTGGCAATAGAAATACAGAATCTGTGAAAATTTCAACTGTCTACCTATTACGGTTCATGAGATACAGCCCGCTGACAAACAGACGGACAGCGGGGGCTTAGTAACAGGGTTCCGTTTGGCACCCTTCGTTTAAGGAACCCTAAAAATGTATTCTTTACTTTGTTTAAGAAATCGTTTGGTTATAATAAAGAGTTTACCCGAACAGTGGCAAGTCATATTGTTATAAAAATAATTTATTACAGCTACTGTCAAGTTTGCCAATTACCTCATCATTTATCAATTACTTTCGGAAATAAATCCACTTTATCGGATAGCGACAGTTTCTACGCCAATATCTTATCTTTGACAAACCGCTCTGTCTGTCTACACCGGCCTAATCGGGCCTAATCTACAGTGAGTTGAAATTCTATTGACATTGTAATGAGTTTGACGTAGTCTTGCGTCACATTAGGCATATTTCGTATCTATGTATCTATGACTTATTCCTGATTAATAATATTGAATGATTTAGGGGTAACAGAATTGTTCCTCCTCTCATGTTATGTTTTGTAAATTGTTTCAATTTTTTTCGCTGTCTTCATCACTGTCTCGGCGCAAAGCTTCCCAGAGGCATACTGCAGGGGCCCTACCATCTGCACCACCTTTAAAAAGCAGTATCATTTTAATCTTACTTCAGTGGGGGAAAGAGAAGGAGCTGTGTGTCCTGTAAAGCTTCATCTCTTTCCCACACTTAAGTAATATTAAAATAATACTGCTTCAGAGATGGCGGTAGGCCCCGCGGTCACAGCTATTGTTGGGACTTAGTGCGAATGGTACTTTTTGCGAATGGGACATTCTGCGTCAGAACCTTACAAACTTTGTCTATGATTGACGAATATCTGTATAAACTTGCGAAAGATAAACGATATTAATCTTTTGACAATGTTAGAAATCAGTGGCTTACCAAGACACGATTAATGATTTCCGCAGTTGCAATCCATTCTAAATGTAGGAATCAGGAAAAGGTTTTAAATTACAGATCAAATTCAAAGAAACTGCTTTGAAAAACATCAATCGTTTACTCTAACGCATCTCAATAATTGTAGATTTGGGTTAACGATTTGGGAGTCCGTAAAATTTTGTCGGGATGCAGATTTAACATGGCGCTTTTTTAGGTCAGCAACTCAGCATTTGCAGGACGATTCTCATTCACTCAAAAGACGGAATGATGTCAATATTTGTCAAGTGTCAAGCGATTTCTAACCATATGCAGTGCAAATATTTTTGTCAACTTATCCTGGCCTGCACTGCCTCGATTATGGGACGGGCCCAGATCTAGGTACATAACACGTTACCATCATGGCTTCATGCCTTCTGTAGATTCTAGCTAACAGATGTCTACAGTTTTAGGGAACAGTATGGCAGATTTGTCAAACAAAAACCTTGGCAGTAAAACCCGAAATGGTACCAAAGAATCATAATAAGCTACTTTCAGCTTATCTGCAATTGAATTACGAATTGTCCCCGATGAACGCACTCAGCACTAATTCGGGCAACAGAGACATCATTCATTTACACTTTGCTTAACCTAGTAATCGGATTACAAAATCTCGTGACTCCTCAAAGACTGACTTAATCCCAGTAGAGCGGTGCTTTTAAGTATCACTTTAGCCATTACTTAATAATGTATCACCGAGATATTTAGCTCCAATGATTTGGGTTATTCCCGCTCGGTAACACCCTTTCGTCAACACTGTTGACGATCGGGAAAAAAAAGTTTCGTTCGTTCACAGTGTTGACGAACGCTACCTATTATTTCCCGTTCGTTTACACCTTTCGTTCCTGTCGTCAACACTGTTGACGATCGGGAAAAAAAAGTTTCGTTCGTTCGCAGTGTCCATGAATGCTGGTTTTTATTTTTTAAATATGGAAATTAAATTAAAACATGTCATGGATTTTTAAAATGTTTTAATGGATTATGTTAGATCTTTTAAAACACAATTAACTAGAAAATAAAAAAATGGCCTTATCATGTGCATAATAACCATTTTACACTTTGATAAGTAATAAAATTGTGACATTGATTTAACATAATCAAATATAGTTGAGAAAGTGACTAATGAAAACTAAGTACACTAATATGTATCACAGATAATCATCTAATTTACACTAATTAAATAACGAAACTATAACCATAAACCTTAATATTTTTATATTAAGTACCTTAAATTAAAATATACCTAATTAAAAACAGTAAAAATAAAATATTTCAGATAATCAAGTAAATAAAGAATTTTGTATCACAGATAATCAACTATTTTACAATAATAATTAAAGCGTTGTAAATACCAAAGTTTTAATTAAAATAAATATATAATAATATTAATAATTGAATAGAAGTCATAACTTTGAGTACCTATGTGATATAATTGAGTACCTACCTATGTGTAACGAGTTGTGTCTCTGTGAATCTGAAATTTACTTTTATAGGACAACAAATTATTATGTAAATTATTGAAAACATGTGATTATCTGTGATAAAAATGCTTAGGTATTTACAACGCTTTAATTAAAATAAATATATAATAATTAAAGCGTTGTAAATACCAAAGTTTTAATTAAAATAAATATATAATAATATTAATAATTGAATAGAAGTCATAACTTTGAGTACCTATGTGATATAATTGAGTACCTACCTATGTGTAACGAGTTGTGTCTCTGTGAATCTGAAATTTACTTTTATAGGACAACAAATTATTATGTAAATTATTGAAAACATGTGATTATCTGTGATAAAAATGCTTAGGTATTTACAACGCTTTAATTATTATTGTAAAATAGTTGATTATCTGTGATACAAAATTCTTTATTTACTTGATTATCTGAAATATTTTATTTTTACTGTTTTTAATTAGGTATATTTTAATTTTAGGTACTTAATATAAAAATATTAAGGTTTATGGTTATAGTTTCGTTATTTAATTAGTGTAAATTAGATGATTATCTGTGATACATAATAGTGTACTCAGTTTTCATTAGTCACTTTCTCAACTATATTTGATTATGTTAAATCAGTGTCACAATTTTATTACTTATCAAAGTGTAAAATGGTTATTATGCACATGATAAGGCCATTTTTTAATTTTCTAGTTAATTGTGTTTTAAAAGATCTAACATAATCCATTAAAACATTTTAAAAATCCATGACATGTTTTATTTTTATTTCCATATTTAAAAAATAAAAACCAGCATTCATGGACACTGCGAACGATCGAAACTTTTTTTACCCGATCGTCAACAGTGTTGACGACAGGAACGAAAGGTGTTAACGAACGGGAAATAATAAGTAGCGTTCGTCAACACTGTGAACGAACGAAACTTTTTTTTCCCGATCGACAACAGTGTTGACGAAAGGGTGTTACCGAGCGGGAATAACCCAATGATTTGACACTCAAAGCATTTATTTCAATGAAACCATTTACAAGCACTATTGAAATTGTCGAAGGCAGAAAAATTTTGCCCATTCCAAAGCGCAGTAGGTTCCTTTTGTGAAGAACGGACAAGAAACTCCATGGACAGTCTTTTAAGTTAATTGTTATAAAATATAAGTAAATATACTGCAGAAATGTGGGTGTACTTTAAGTACACCTCTGCCCAACCCTTCGTGGAAACAAGGCGTGATGCTATGTTCTGTTATATAAAACTCTTTTCCAAATTTTTCATCGATATAATATTATATTATATTCGCTTTTGCACTATCATAGATAAGAACGGCACGTGCTGCCGCGGTTTCACTTTCAGTTCAGTCATTTATTTTGTTTTTAGAGGCATGGGCAAGGACTTTCGACACACCTATTACATCGGAATGTTTATATTTTATACAGCTAATTATATCTTAATTGTATCTTAGCAAAAGATAATTCATAATTAGTAAATTCATGAGGTGATTAACTTTTGAGATACTTTCTCGGCTCGATCTTATTGACTGCAATGAACTCTCTAAGGCATCTGATTGGCAGAAATGGACTCTCTTTAATTTGTAGGTTCGTTTCTATTGGACTACCATTATCGCACGGTCAGCAGCTGATCGTTCTGTTATCAGCTGTGTCATAATTAGTCATAAAGTTCAACTCAAGTATTTACAAAGATAATTTAGTCTACCGTTCGTGAAGTAACTGCGTGTGAGTCATTTTGATGGAAAGCATGATTTTTAAGAAATACTGTCTGTAATATTTGATTAATTTATTTGTATAAGAATTTGTATTGTTATTGTGGTTATTTGAATTCCAAACACGTTTCTGAGTAACCATGGAAAAGTCTCAGTAAAATATTAAGTTAAAATAACCCCGAAGTACCTAACCAAACGTTTTAAATATCTGCTAAGTGGTAAAATTTTTATCTTTCAGTTTAATTCCTCTTCTCTTTCTTTCGTGTTAGTGACTAACCTTGTGTCAGAGTTTTAAAGCCGCCAATGGGCGTCTGACTTGGCTTCAAATTCCGTAGAGAAATATCTCTCAGGCATGACAGTTTCCTCACGATGTTTTCCTTCACCGTTTTTGAAGCAAGAGATAATTATACAATACACACATGAATCCGAATCCAGTTTAATTAAAATGTAGGGACAAATGGAAAAAACATAGAAAATAATGGTCAGAAAACTTGAAGATTACCGCCCGGAAAATTCTCGGAAAAACGTCAAAGACAATAACTGTACAAATTCTATGTTACGCTCTGTTTGATACGGGCCTTACAATTATTTACTTACGTTTGCCGACCGAAACAAATCTTTTCGCTAATTAGGTAGTGTTGTGTACTATGGTCACGGATTTGTTATATAAAGACAGTAGGTAACTTCGCATTTCCTGTATGTAGATTCGCCGAAACTACAGACCGTTCTCTATAACCTGTGCCTTATATTGGCACTGTTTTCGGTACTAATACAGTTCAACTACCACTCACATGACTGCAGAATAGTAGTGCTACCAATTGCAATCGTACCACGGGACAAGTTATAATGAACGCATAGCACTTACACTAGTCTGCTTTTCTGTTCGTAGTAAAATCAACAGCGAGTAATTTACAAACTATAGTTTGACCGACATCTCTGTTCCGCGCTTTACCACAGATTAATACAGATGGGACACTCCGCAAAATCATTTAAATAAACAGCGACTCTTGCTATGACACAATAAAGTGCAATTCAGGTCGCACAGCGCTAATCACAGTTATATTCATCTAGAAGTTGCCTCTCTTTCTATCACGTGACTCTTAGATCTTCTGACTACGTTACACTCACTGAATTGGCCCAGCAAGACGGGCCCGCGGCGTACTTGTAGCTTCATACCTAAACTGCGGAGTGTCCTATCTGTATTAATCTGTGGCCTTACGTTTGTGCCCGGCGAGACGGGGGGCAGTGTAGGCCGCTCGTTCGGCTCATTCCTAAAGGTGCTGATAGAATTGAGCATTCACTTATTTCACTTGTAACAGAACATTGGGCATTCGCCGTTTTTAAATTTCTCGAACTGAACAACGAACAGAGCCAAGCATAGAGCCAGACATCGCTACCAACATTTTCACGAACATTCTAGCGAACGCTCTAGTCAATGCTCGTCAAAAAAATATTTTTCACGAAGATGGAAACGGATACATTCGCTAGAATGCTCAAGCCTATCAGCACCTTTACGGCGCGCATTCATAAGTGTCTAAACACACTATGCCGAGGATACGCGACCGAAGTTCGGCATGATTACGCCTGCAATGCTATTTGATTACTGGCGACACATTATGCCGAAATAACGTTGCGTTATAGCGTACAGCCGAACTTCGGTCGGGCATAAGTAGCGGGGAGCAGCGGGAGGCAGGCATGCCCCCGCCCGCGCCCCGCGACTATTGCGCAACTGAATTTCTGCCGCGTAAGTTCGGCACTTATGGTGTGTCATATCAGCCGAATACGTTGGAACGTAAAATCAGCCGCGGAACTTCGGTCGCGTACGTTCGGCATAGTGTGTTTAGACACTAAGGGTCGCAACACATCTGCGGAACGTACCGCGCCAACACTTCAGCGACTAAATTATCGGTCGTTAGTATTCGGTTGGCATGACACACCAAACGCGCCGAACAGTCGGCGGCGTATCCTTCAGCGCGTTACGCGACGGAAAATTATAATACCGCTCTTCGTTTGCCGCACCGCCGAGATCCACCGAACGTTCAACTACGCGCGCCGAACTTTCGGTCGTTTAACGCGTCGCCGAACTTTCGGTTCGGAACTCATGAACGCAACGTAACTTTCGGATGATGTGTCATAGGGAACTTGAAAAACACTACGAGCGTATTCAACCGAACTTACCGAACGTTGCGCGCCGTACCGTAGATGTGCCGTCGCGTAAAGCTAAGCGTCCACAGGTCGGTATCATACGCTTTGAATTTCGCGGGCTACCCTGACGCTTTCACCTTAAGGCGCTAAACAGCGGTCCCAGCCAAACTATAAGTAACAAGCTTTAAAAAAAAAAATTGGGCCATAAAGTTGGGTCCAAGGAGGTTGTTGTCTCGCTCGTGGTAACTGGCAGCATAACTGCTAAAAACAACCAACCGCGCTTTCATTTTGACAGTTAAAGAATATTCATTGCACCTGTCTTCTAGATAATATTATTGCGATTATCGCAATGAATACCAGATCAAATAAAAAACCGGATCAAAATGAAAGTTACTACAATTGTAAGTGTTTTAGGCAATTTTATATCTTTCGTCTTAAAGGCGTGTTTTTATATTTCTCTGAGATATTTCTATGGTAAAAACCTAAAAACAGTCGTTGGTGTGATAGGAGCGTGAAGGTCATCGCCCATTATAACAGCACCGCTCCAGCACGGTAGCGCCCCGGCACCGCGTCGAAAAATCTAGTCGTCAACGCGCCGTAAGCCAGGCGACGGCTAGCCGCAAACGCGCCGGAAGCAAGGCGACGGCTAGCCGCCAACGCGCCGTAAGCAAGGCGACCGCTCGCTGCCGGCACGCCACCGGCGAGAGAACAGTTTATTGTTTATTCACAAGCAAGGCGTCACCGTGCGGCCGGCGAGGCGTCACCGCGCTTACGGCGAGGCGTCACCCCGCGGACGGTGAGGCGCCAGCGAGCGCGAGCGGGCACCTCGGTTGAAGCGCGCTGTCGGCCTGACGTGTGACGGCTCACGGGCCGCTCACTGCCGGCGAGCCGTCCACTATTTTGTATAGCCATCGTAAAATAGACTTTAATGCATTTGACTTAAAATCCTAACTTGATTGAAAAGTTATTTGTCGTGTCGGAGCCGTGCTGTTAAAATGAGCGATGACCATTACTCGCGTGTTTGACGCAGCGTAGCATTTAGCACAAAGCGAAGCACCTAATACAGTCCTTTCTCAGTTCTGTACCTCTAACTGCAGCAATCCAATATCAACCTTGTCAAAAAGAAAATAACTCACTGATTTTGATAACTTGTCAGCGGCATGAAAAACATTGATTTTGACAGTGATGCGAAATCAGAGGTAACATTAGAGAGAGTACTGTAGCTGTGTGCCATCGACCTTACGCAAATTATCTTCGGATTCCTTTCGGGTTGTCTTTCAACCCAACATAGTCACAGAACTATCATGACCTACTCTAACATATCTCCTTGCGCTCACGCAGTCGTGCGGCATCTGCGCGATGTTCCCGTCGTGCATGTCGCTGCTGTCGAGGCGGGGCGAGCAGCGCTCACCGCGCCCCGGCCAGTCGGCCGTCGTGCTCAACGTGTACGATATGTACTGGACCAACTGGTAAGTTACACATTCACAAGCTATCTCTTGGGGTCCCTAGCGATTTCCCGCTAAGATTAGTAGGGGATTAAAAAAACGGGAAAATCGCGACGTACCCTCGCGCGCGTTTTTCGCTCTATCTTAGCATGTCATGGTTCTAAATATCGGGGCGGAAAGTACGCACAAACTTCGACTCCGTTTTTCCGCTCACAATTTTATTTATCCCTACTAATCCCTAGTCCACTCATACTAAAACAGCACCCACACCTTATGCTAAATGCTAGATTGGAAGAACGGAAGAAATAGCAAAGAGATGCCTCAAGCTGCAACACAGCAGGATACGGGCTGACGTGTTGAAGCCCGTATCTGCATGAAGTACTCACAAGCATGTTTCAGGATCGGACTGAAACTGAGCCCTACTCCTATTCAGTTATGAGTTAAGTTTCTATGACACCAGGTATTCTGAAGAACAGGTGTTCGCTCTCAGGCTAAGATGAAAAAAACTTAAAAGGGCATGCTGAGATGGTTTGGTCATGTTGTGAGGATGAATCAAAGGCGACTATCAAAATGTATTTACAAGGCACTGTGACTGGAATCGCCGGGAGGGGACGCCCTAGGAGGACATATACTGACCTTATTGGTGATGTTCTTCAGAAAGGACAGGTGCGTAGAACTCGCAACGGCGTGCGTGTATGACCAGATGTGTGAACATAAACGAGGCAAAAGGAAGGATCGTAGAAGGTGGCGTTCTGTAGTTTCTGCCTACCCCCACGGGAAGAAGGCGTGAGTTCATGTATTTTTATGTATGTAATTAACAAGTACCCTTTGGTCCAGGTACACGGCGGGCGCAGGTGTCGGCGTGTTCCACAGCGGCGTGCAGGTGCACGGCTCGGAGTGGGCGTACGGCGGACATCCGTACGCCTTCACCGGCGTGTTCGAGATCACGCCCAGAGACGAGCGGGAGTTAGGCGAACAGTTCCGATTCAGGTACTTATTATACTAAGATATTTAAATTCAAAGGTCATTTATTCAAACTAGGCTGAAAATCAGCACTTTTCGAACTTCAAAATTACATAAGACAGTCCCCCAAAAACGCCCGCCCTTCACCACGTCCTAGGTCTTTAGCTGGAAAGAAGAAGTAGTGCAACAAACTCCCCAACAGCGGGCGGCTTATTTCACAGCAGGCAACCCATCCTAACACTAGATTTTCTTAATATCAGTTTAAAATGTTTCCACTGTTCGAATACAGGCTTTCTCTATTTAGTGGGCCCAATGCGGATGCCGGATGTCTTCGAATTGTTGGTTTTAGGACAAGCCGTTGTAACTACGTTTTCTTTCACCATTTTCAGAGCTGAACACTAGTCAGAGACTTGATCAGTTTGGCTTTTCGAAATCTAGCCTTATAATAGAAGATTGTTATTCCTTTCTAGAAACATGACTAAGGCTGCCTGTCCATTGGAGCGGAGATGTGCCAATATTAACCAATAGAATCGCACCTCTGGAGCGGAGTTTGGCTGCGTTTCCACCAGAGATGAGCGAGGATGCGTAGCGAGGGATGTGTATAAAACTAACCAATACCAACGCTAGCTTAGCTTCTGCTAAATGACAGTAAAGCGATGTTATTGGTTAGTTTCACACACATCCTCACTCATCCCTCGCTACGCATCCTCACTCATCTCTGGTGGAAACGCAGCCTTTAGATTCTATTGGTTAATATTGGCACATCTCCGCTCCTCTCCTCTCCGCTCTAATGGACAGGCAGCCTTATACAACGTTATTTTTTCGCGATTTTAGCGTTGGTCCAATAAAAATGTTCATTATGATGAGTACATTAAGAGGTTTAGTATAAATAAAACTAACGTATACTATAAATAAAAGAATCCATTCCTTTCCAAAAAATAAAGATTTTATATAACTTTTAAATATAATTAATCGTAATGTGTCTATGTTTGTGTTGCAGACAAAGTGTACACATAGGTTATACGGACTTCAGCGAAGAAGAAGTGAGACGACTCGTAACAGAGCTAGGCAAGCAGTTCCGCGGTGACAGGTTTGTATTTTTTTTTACTACTATTACCTCTCTTAGTAAGAAAGATTCTAAAGACATCTGATGACGCCAAAGATCTCTACGAGGTGCCTTGACTTGGGCAAACGGAGATTTAAAATCGGCTGCATAATGGAAAAAGAATATTGATTTAATCGCTAATTCGCAATAGCTTTTATTTGTACAAAACGGTTACAAATAAAAGCTATTGCGAATTAGTTATAAAATATTACATTGATATATACATAAATATAAATCAAACCCATTTTTCGTCCTTCACTTTCTTTATTTATTTCTATTAAGGAAGGAATGGTTTTGCGTAAAGCAAGATTGTCAAACAACTAAACCAAAATATTGAGTAAAAAAAAATATAGCATGAAACATTTTCGGCCATCCACAACACTCATACACAAAGTAATTAACTAAACGCCTCAGTGATTACACCTATTACAAAAGTATTAGGTTTTACTGCCAAACCTACACACGCATACAAACAGACGATTATCAGTGTATATGGCGCATCAAGTTGTTGAAAAAGTTCGTCTTTGTACAGCGTCATCTCTGCTGTCACCCCAAAGTCTATTCAAATACTTTTTTCTAAATGAGGTTATATGCATTAAACAAGTATCAACCTTATGTTAATTTAAATTAAGTTGATTTTAAAATCTAAAACTCAAAACTCATTTATTTCAAACTAGCTGCCCGCCCCGGCTTCGCACGGGTGGCACTAAGTACTTATCTACTCAACGTTTAAACCTTCCCTGGACTACGACAAACATTTCAAAACCAAATCAGCAAAATCGGTCCAGCCGTTCTCGAGTTTTAGCCAGACTAACGAACAGCAAATGATTTTTATATATAAGATAAACCAATTACAAGGACTTTTGAACTGTCAAGGGGTCAGTCAGTCAGAAAGATGAAGCTAGTTGCCCATTCCAAAACGTAGTAGGTTCCTATGGAGAAGAACGGGCAAGCAACTCCACGGACACTCTTATATATCAAATTATATTACAAAATCTTTGTTACATCATTCGTGTTGTAATTATACACATGAGAACGATGCAAAACATTAAAAGCGTGCGTAATAAAAAATAAAAACAATTACAAAATTAAATTAAATTAAACCGTGGCACCTAAGAGATGACCAGTTCCTACTGACGGCGTCCGTTCACGAACCTTACTAGTACTATAGAAAAAAATATATTTGTTGAAGTTGTAGCGGAAACTAAACCTTATTTTGTAGGTAGTAAAGTATTTTTTTAATACTTTTTTTTTGCATGTTTGGAAACTAAATTTCGAATGCAGAATACCTGTAAAAGTCTTTTACTAAAATTCGATGTGTCATGCCGGGTTGCAGAGGTTATCGCCATCAGACAGACGGACACTTTTATTGTTCTAATCTAAATGTATATTTATATATTATACTGGGTGGCGACGCTCAACCTGTTGACACGGATTCAGTACATGATTCTGGACACGCCTTTTTTTTTTTTTTTTGGGTAGGAAGTCATCCAATGACTTCTCCCGCTCTGGGCGGAGCAGAAGGGCGTGTCAGACTTTTACTGACTAAAACCCACCCGTGTTCCTTCCCTTGCCATGCCAGGGGCCACGGTTTCCCCTTGGGACTACCCGCAACCCCGGCAGGCATCGGCCCTAACGGACCCCGTCAGTTTTGCTGACATCTCTTTGAGGCGCGCGTGGAACACGACGCGCCGTCGACCTGGGCCTGGTCTTTATCGGACGGCGAGCTGCCCTCTGCTCTCCGTCCGCAGGCCCGCGCCTACGGTGGCCGGAAATCGGCTATCAATTCCCGACGCCCGGGAAGTCTCCTACGGCGGCGGCGGCTAGGGCAGGGCTGGTAGGGCGCGGCCTCTGCCACTCCCTCGCGCGCTCCGCCTTCTCCTTCGCGAGCATTACTGCTTCGCAGAAGGAGGTGACGGCTTGCCATGCCCTCTCGCTCCGCACCATGGCCTGGACCAGGGCCGGACGCGAGAGGTCACTGCCGCCGATCGCCTCCACGAGATTCTGGACACGCCTACGTTGACATTTTATTGACAATATAAAAAAAAAATGCATTTCCATACATTTTGACCGCGTAGGTACTGCACTTTTCTATGAAACACCAGTTTTTTTATTTGACAATTGACGAAAAATTTCTACGGTGTCTAGAATTATGTGCTGAATTCATGGTTACAGTTTGCGTGGCTTTGTCCCTGCCACCTTGTATACAATATTATGTATAGCTGCTATTGTTTGAAGTAGATGTGAATATAAAGTATTTCAATGGTGCTATTTTGCACGCAATGATGGTCAATTGTTTAGATGACATGGCAAAAAAGTCATCTGTTGTGTCTAGTTTCACTTTGTTTACATAAAATACCTTTACAGTAAAAACAAGCAATAAGAAAACATACGAGGTGGGTAAAATAAATGTCATAATGTGAATTGGCTGCCGTTTTGTTGAAAATGATAAAAAAATGGGCCCTGTTTTCACGGAAAGTTTATATAAAGTTGTAAAATTGATGACATTAAGTCGAAAACATTATATCACCTGAGTCAAAGTCAAAACGCGAGATTTTAAAAAGCCCCAAAGGAAGAAGGCGGCCAGTTCAAATCACGAGATTAAGCCTAGCGCCACACCTGCCGAACGTTCCGCGGCGGAACGCTCCGTCGCGTCAAATTTCTATGGACGTAACGTTCGGTAGGTGTGGCCCGACCCTAAACGACCGGGAAATTGGTGTTTCAAAATCTCCATCGTTGCCCGAGCTGTGTGTATCGCTCCATTGTATTGTCAACTCTATCTGTCTACGACATAAGTGTCAAATCACAATTATGTATGACGCCATTTGCAAAAATTATGGCATATTCACATTATGACATATTTTCGCCCTACCTTGTACAGGTTTTCCATTACAAAATTTTCAGCTACCTGTATTTGTGTCCGGACTCGCCCTCTATTACTTGGCACAATATTACTGTAATAGTGTTCCATAAACCTACGGTTACACCGCCACATACGAACTACGAAACAAAGGCGACGTCACACAAATCCTGCATCGCGCAATTAGAGTTTACTGTGCGAACGAGATATATAAGACAATCCGACATCAACTTTCGGGCAGTTGCCCGCCAGCACGACACCCGTTGGTTGGAAGATCCTCCCTTTTCTAAAGAGGATGAGTGGTCTTTATAGGGTTGTTCCTCATACCTCTAAATACCTCTGCCTATCCCTTCGGGACATACATGCGTGGTGATATTACCTGCATAATAAGGATATTCGGATAGCTCATGCATGACCTAATAAGGTGCCATAAAAAATATGAATTAAAATTATTTTCTAATTAAAAAGTTATGCAACAACGCGAAATTTCGCGGGTATTCTGGTAAATTACAATAAAGATAATAATTTATTATATTTTTAAATGATTTTTATAAAAATATTTAAAAATGTAAATAAAGTAAAATATGTAAACTTTTTACAAGTAGAGTGTAATCTAAACTTGAAGTACACAAAAGTATTAGCATTTGGGGACGAACTTGGCAGAACTTGTATTTCACCTCTCAACGCCGATGCCCCTGGGTTACTTTTTTTATTTCATTTCATTTTACTAATTAAGTATTTTTATTACGACACAATACAGCCTGTATGTATTATCTAAAGCCTATCTATATCTGTTTCAGGTATCACCTTATGAACAACAACTGCAATCACTTCACCTCAGCATTTTGTTTGGTGAGTCATTCATTTATCGAATTAATAATTTTTATCTACTACTAGCGACTCGCCTCTGCTTCGCATCGTTTTTACGACTTGACAAAAAAATAGATTTATTAATTATGACCTTATGACCGGGCAGACGTTGTGCTGTTTCCTAGAATTCGCAGTGCCACCTAACGGGTCCAATTGTGAATATAAACCATCGAGAGACCCACACAAACACAAAAATAAAATATCAATATCGGTCCAGCTGTTTAGGAGTTCAGTGACATACAAGACGTACAGAACAGTTATACATATATACAATGCCGCCCACGGGCATGTGTCCACCCGTATTTTTCTGAATATTCATGGAAAATTATCGAAAATTTACTTTAACGTCGTAATTTTATACATATTGTAACTTTGTAATTTTTTGAGTAGCCTTTGTGACCTCGTTTTACATTTTTTGCCATATATCCGATGTAATTGGCTAGATTTGGATTTGGATCCCATGGGCGGCATTGTTTTATGTATAACGAGATGTAAGTTGAATACAAATGTACAAGGGCGTTGCCAGCCGAGGCCCAGGGGGGGCACGTTGATAAGGAGGATGGGAAAAGCATGATAAGAGTCAAGAGCACATGAAGCTTTACACTGTCTTGTAGTTCGAGTCTTACCTCTACGGCGCACAATGGGGCCAAAATGAGAGATATGGAACGTTAAAAAACAAAATAAAATGTCGTCAAAATAAACAAAATTGGATTTATAGATATGTAGTTTATATACATTAAAATGCCTTTGACAAAAATTATTGGATCTCCTGGGGGGCCAGCTGTCCCCCTGCCACCCCCTTGGCGACGTCCATGTAAATGTACCTATTATACACATAAACCGTCGGGAATACATTCTCTAAAATACTCTAAATGTTGGAGAGAACCGCATCGAAATCCGTCGCGAAGTTTAAAAGAACAATGGGGTCCCACAGACATACACGAAAAGCAATTTTAGTTTATAATATGTATTTATAGATACGATATTATTAAATTACTCATACTCATAAATATAAAGTTGCAACAACTGCTATAAACACAGGTGCGGAGTATTATCGATGACGTTTAGTTTTTATAAATATATAGAGAAAATGTCTACAATAGGTAATTCGGCAAATAGGTGTTTGATTAATTGCGATAAGGCCTTATTTATTTATTTAACAGCATAAGCATAGCATAATCAGCGTATAATGTTCCCACTGCTGGGACACAGGCCACATTCTTCGAGAGGGAGTGGGCTGTAATCCACCACGCGGGCCCAGTGCGGGTTGGTAGATGTCACATGTCTTCGAGTTTTTGGTTCAGTACATGCCGGTTTCCTCACGATGTTTTTTCGTTCACCATTTTGAGAGCAGTGGTGATGAAATTATTTACACAAAGTAACATAAACTATCATAATAATAATCATAATCAGCCTATAATGTTCCCACTGCTGGGACACAGGCCTCCTCTCTTATTTATTTATTTATTGAAACTTTTCGCACTAAAGGTACAAAGGCGGACTTAATGCCTTAGGCATTCTCTACCAGCACGCGTAGTATGACCGCCGTAGAAACGGGTTTTGTCGACGGAAGAATAGACAAACTGACAGATTGTGATTGTTTATCTGTCATTTTGTCTATTCTTCCGTCGACAAAACCCGTTTCTACGGCGGTCATACTACGCAGTGTGTGTCTACTAGTGCAGTTGATGTCTCCTCTTTCTTCTTCTTCTTTCACATTCCTTTCCTCAGGTCTTGTGGACCAACTTAACTTTAGATCCCAACGAATTTTGCTCCTACGCTTCTTGTATCCATTTTTAACCGCAATTTTCTTCACGAAACCATAAATTCATTTATATATGTATTTTTCAAACTAATTTTCAACCGTCCCTGAACACAAAGTGTAATTAAAATAATTGAAAACCTCTTAATGGTCATTGTACTCTCCATTATGAACAATTTTTACTATGGGCCCAACCCGAAAATCGCGAAAAAAGAGTTGTTCCTTTTTTCACTAATTCAGGGTTATTTCAGTTACACGTGGCGTGGTCGCGTTCTGTACTTTCTGCTTACCCCCTTGGGGAGAAGGCGTGAGTTTACTTATCTAATATATAAAATTCTCATGTCACGGTGTTTGTTGCCAAACTCCTCCGAAATGGCTTGACCGATTTTTATGAAATTTTTTGTGTATATTAGGTAGGTATGAGAATAGGATGTAAACTATTTTTCATACCCCTAAGTGATAGGGGTGGTCCACCCCAAGTGTTTATTTTTCTTTTTTTGGACATTTTTTTTTTATTATAATTTTTTTATGATTTGGCATTAAAAAATACATACAACCCTAAATTTTCACCCTTCTTCCACCAATCCCTATTTTTTAATAGCGATATTAGTACTTTAATAAGTTTCTACTCTTGGCGGTCGAATAATTGATCAGTTACCACTCGATCAGTTATTCCCGTTAGGAGTCTGCCGGTGTCACTTCTCATCCCGTAAACAGCACAATGAGAACGAAGCCGGTCTCCTGTCGTTCTCTCACAACAAGCTTTCTCTCTCTCACTCACTAAAGTTTAGGGCCTAAAATGAATCCCTATTTAAATTTCGGCTGGACCGATTTCACTAATTCTTTTTTCGTTATTGTAAGGAGAAGGTTTTTAGGATAGTTAGGTGAAGGTAGGGTGTAAGGTAGGTAGGTAGGTAGGTAGGGTGTAAGGTAGGTAGGTAGGGCAGGGTACGTAGGTTGGTCGGGCAGTCTAGGGTAGATAGGTAGGTCGGGCAGTCTAGGGTAGATAGGTAGGTCGGGCAGTGTAGGGTAGGTAGGTAGGTAGGTCGGGCCGGGAGGGTAGGTAGATAGGGCAGGGTAGGTAGATAGGAAGGTAGGTAGGTAGGGTAGATAGGTAGGTAGGGTAGGTAGGTAGGTAGGGCAGGATAGGTAGGTAGGTCGGGCAGTGTAGGGCAGATAGGTTGGTAGGGTAGGTAGGTAGGTCGGGCAGTGTAGGGTAGGTAGTTCGGGCAGGGTAGGGTAGGTAGGTAGGTCGGGCAGTGTAGGTTAGGTAGTTCGGGCAGGGTAGGGAAGGTAGGTAGGTCGGGCAGTGTAGGGTAGGTAGTTAGGGCAGGGTAGGTAGGTAGGTAGGTCGGGCAGTGTAGGGTTGGTAGGTGGGGCAGAGTAGGTAGGTGCGCCGTAGATAAGTACTTATACCCGTGCGAAGCCGGGGTGGGCAGCTAGTAATATAATATAACACAGCCTAATGTTCCCACTGCTGGGACACAGACCTCCTCTCTGTGAGAGGGAGCGGGCCGTAATCACCCACGCGGGCCCAGTGCGGGTTGGTAGATGTCACATGTCTTTGAATTTTTAGTTCTAAGAAATGCCGGTTTCCTCACGATGTTTTCCTTCGCCGATTTGAGAGCAGTGGTGATGAAATTATTTACACACAGTAAAGCGCCTGCTTGGGTTCGAACCTACGACCTACAACTCGTAAGTCGGGGCCGATACCACTGGGCCACCACTGCTCTACTGAAAGTTTACTTATGTATGTTCAATTATTCCTTGTATATAATACCCCTAAATAAATGGCTTCTGTAACCTTATCCTTGCATATTCAGTACCATTTTTAGTTATGCAATTACCTACATCAAAATCGGTCAAGGCGACAAGCGTTTTATACAAGTTGCAAACAAACCAAATGTAATTTATTACAGGTGACAAAGTCGACAGGTTTTAACGTTAAGTTATAATAAATAACAGCTGTTTAGCACGCATGCAAGTCTTTTTGATTTATTATCCAACTGGTCGGAAGGTTACCAAAGGTTAGGCCGCTATTCTAATGTTCAAGTTCAAGATTTGATTTTTATTGCACGACTCATAATGCGAAGCATTAGATAAAGAGAGAGATTAGTGTGCTCTACGATCGAAATTTTTTTTTTGCCCCATTTACCTGTTATTTAACTGTTTTTATTGTTACACTCCTGCTAGTACACAGAACCTACTTAATTTATATTCCATTGTATAGATGATTAAATGGAGATTAATACTGTACTTTTTACCAGTTGATTTAATGCAGCAGAAATGAAAAAAAACATCAAAGTAGTTGAAAAAAAATTCCTGTCCGTCAATTTATGAAACTTGAAAACATTGTAGCTGTGATAAAATCAATTAATTGAGTCAATTTTTTTTAATACATTTGTTTCGACCGTAGAAGGAACCCTATTGAAAATGGCTCTTTTATGCAAAGTAGTTTAATTATAATTAATAAAATACTAATTAAAATATAATATCTTTATCTAAATATTTCCAACCTTGACTTAACGTGTTGCCTAGCAACCTACAACGTAAATATCTAAATAAATAGTCTTTGACATTACGTAAGGATTGCGAGGTTAGGCATACTTCATGAAAAGTGATAAATTGTTAATTTTTGTAAGAAACTATGTTTTGAATTTATTTTTCGTTTATGAATGTGTGTTATGAGGCGTGCACTTTTGGAATTTCCAAACTATTTCTTATCTTTTATCGTGTTTTCTAAAGTTTAAATTAATATGAATAAATATCGGTACAGCTCTGATTTTTTGGACGATTTCTAGACAAAAGAACAGCTATTAAAAGGTTTTGATTTAACTAACAGTTCTTTCTTTATTCAGAGAAACTACCACAATTGACAAATACTAGATTTTTTCAGAATGATCGCAACGCTCATATGAAATACGATCTTCAATCATACCCGATATCATATTAAGCTACCCGTAGACTTAACTATATTAGTTACAAACCCCGACTAACTAAGATTTAATTAAATAACATAATTATTCTCTTGTCAAAATATCAATCACTCACAATTTCCATCAAAACGCGAATCAATCAACATTCTATCTCTAAAGAGACAAGTTTTAAACAAACAAGTTATCTGGTATTATGGAACTGAGGAACTGTAATTATTAGAAGCTAATTATGTGGAACACAATAGCACAATTAGCGATAACGCGGTTTTATCAGCTCTGTGTTGATCGTTAGTCAGCGTCCGCGCAACCACGTGTAGATGAACACGCAAGGCTAGCTTTACTATTTTTACTAAAGACAACGGAATAAAGTGTGTGTCGAAAAAGTTCTCAATTCTTTTCTCATTCTCAATTCACGGGGTAGAGCAAACAAGTACCACGTGGGTCGCGACGTGACTGTCAAAATTATTTTTTAATTTAGAGATATTTTTCCGCAGAATAGCTTTTAGATTCTCATAGCCAAAAGTAAGGTATTTTAGTCGTAGTTTAGTTAGTTTAGTTCGGTGTACAAGATAATCGGCACCAATATCAATCTATATAGCCTTTAATAAGTCCGCAGAAATATGTTCAGACATAATTAGTGACGAATCCTTCCTAAAAATGTTTGTGCGCGGCAGGTAGACAGAAGGGTTCGCGCGCGGCAGTCGTCCAAACATAGCGCGGCAGCCTCGCATGATTGCCGCTCAATGTTTGGACACACCTTAATATAAGTACACCATCTGTAACAATTCGATGATAACAAAGCTACACAGGGTAGCGGGATGTCGGAAACGAACTTATATCTCGACGCTTGTCGCTTGACTTTCTCTGACGGCTACAGGAAGGGAATAGAGATTTGAATAGAAAGCAACAATTTTATTGATTAAAAATCAGTATTTCGCAGCCACTATTCGTGTTACTTCTTAACCAACTTCAATAAGGAGGAGATTCTCAATTCGACTGTATGTTTTTTTTTATTGTACTTAATGTTTATTACGCGATTACTCCGCCAATTATGAATTGATTTTGATCATTTGATGATTCTTTTTTTATTTGGTAGGGCATACTTTAGAGGTGGTCCAATGTAAATTTTATCAAGCACAGAGGAAAATCTTAGTGAGGTGTCAGGTCATTGTTTTTCTTTAATGTTTTTGATATTCAATGTTTTGTTTGTATCTTTCCAGGCACTATGCGACCACGACATCCCGGCGTGGGTGAACCGGCTGGCGTACGTGAGCTCGTGCGTGCCCTTCCTGCAGCGGTGTCTGCCCAAGTGAGTGTCAATGTATATTGTGTCGTTTTATTTTGTTTTCTTCTCACATAACGGGTGTAACAAGACCCAGCACATAGCTGATATCTTTGCATTTTGTACCATCGAAGAACTTCATATTTATACACCGTAAGGACTATTTCTGCTTGCAGCGCTCAAGGGCTATAGAACCGGGATGGTAACAGATGTGGTCATCGTGTTCACGGGATTTTGTTTTCAAACTGCTTAGATAATTATGAACTTCTTCGATAGTGCATCAAACTAAAGCTACGATTTCCTAGAAAAACGGTGGCCGCACTAAAGGTATCTGCACACAGCGGGCGGGGCGGGGCGGGGCGCGGCGTGACGGGAGCAGTCACACTGCGGGCGCGATCACGTCCCGTCCCGCCGCGAATTGAGAGAGAAAGAATATAAATAAAGTAAAGAGTTATATCGTGAGGAAACCGGCATGTCTTCGAACCAAAAATTCGATGACATGTGACATCTACCAACCCGCACTGGGCCCGCGTGGTAGATTACGGCCCACTCCCTCTCACAGAGAGGAGGCCTGTGTCCCAGCAGTGGGAACATTAATAGGCTGATGATGATGATGATGATGATGAAAGAGTTATAAGTTCAAAGTAACTAAGTTATAGCTTTTTAAACTTTAATACAATCTCTCAATTCTGAATGTAACCGTCACGCCCCGCCCCGCCGCTTCTGACTTGTATTCACGCCCGGCGGGGCGGCGGCGTGGCGTGACGGTTACCGTCGCGCCGGGCGGGACGGGTCTTTGTGGAGTCATCCGTAGTATTTAGTACATTACAACTGCAACTGCTCAGCGTCACATCGCCGTCCCGTCCCGCCCCGCCCCGCCCGCTGTGTGCAAGATATTAGACAGCGGCAAAGATTTAAATTGTTAGATTCGCCCTACCGCGTCAAAAAATAGTCGCTTTTCTGTTTCGTTTTGACACCTCTGACACACAATGACGCAGTGACTACACTGGTTTGTCATGGAAACGCTATTTAATCATGTGTAAGCTCACTCTTCTCAGTATGGAGATTTTTTCTTGTGACTGAGTACGGCGAGGGCAAATCTTTGAGGGGAGGGCTTTGACTTATTGTCAGCTAGTGGTGAAAATGATAGAATTTCATGACGTCCGATAAAATATGACGGAACCGCTTTTCTAGCAAACCGTAGCTTTAGTAAATTGAGCAAAAATGACTGCCGTAAAATTACTTATTTTTTATGTGAAAAATCACAATCTAAAGCCCGCAAAACATTATGCTTATAATATTGTGCACATGCTGTTGTGGATTTTAAATTAAGTTGTAACATTTACAACTAGTTTTCGTGAAAAAAGTAAGTATTTTGACCTTCCTTCCATGTACCAGCGTACAATATGGACACTCGGCTTCGCGTCTTTTTTACATCCGTTATATATTATGGCCTGTATTTATTTTTACCGGCTATGTGGATAGTCTCTTTCTTATATTCTTCAATTTGCTTTTCCTTGTATTCATTAGGCCTGATTTGTACCTAACTGGACAGGAGATACTCTTGAAAAACCAATAATTTGCATTATTGTCATTATTCGCCACTTACCTTGATTCTGTACGAGCAATCTTCTCTCCTCACCGCTTTAGTAGAAACTGGGTCTGTTATAAATAATGCATTGACTTGATCAATCAATTTGTATATTTGTCGCCTAGAACAGTCTAGGCAGCTTTTTTGAGAAATTACTCTCAACACTAGAAATGTTTACCAAATTCTACCAATTCAAAGGGTTGAGTGGTATTTTTTTTTATCTTGTCGTGTCGTGCTACTAGCAAAACAATAACCGAGTCTTAAATAAAAATATTTATATGACTTTCGGTTTCTGTTTTGCTTTGGGCGGTTCTTAGATAGTATTTTTTTTAGAGTTCCATTATACCTCGAAAGGAAAAAAGGAACCTTTATAGTTTTACTTCGCTGTCCGTCTGTCTGTCAAGACCCCTTTTCTCAGGAACGTGATATAGTAGAAATTGAAAATAAATAGTAAGATGTACGGTCCCTTGAAGCTGTAATTTTTTTTGATATTTTGACGCTCTTATTAAATTAAATTCAAAACCCACTTTGGGTACGGGGCACTAAAGGTAGTTGCCGTCCCAAAAAAAAAATATTTGGTCTCACAGCAAGTAAAGGGAAAAGTCGGTAAATCCGTAATTTATCGTGACATCCATAAATAATTTTGTTTTTATAGTTTATTCGAGAAATACAAACTTATTTTTGCTGCTGGTAAAATCAATACTGCGTATGCGTAAATACCCATCACTTGCTTCTGCCCGCGACGTCGTCCGCGAACCTATACTATAACCTTCCTCAAGATTTGGGCTACCCAATGCAAAAAGAATTTTTTAAATCAGACTAGTAGTTCTACACTAAAAATTATTATTATTAAATTATTGTACTACTAAAAATTTGTTTGTTTGTTTGTATACAGGGGGCCCCTACCTACAAACAAACAAAGGAGAATGGGCGCTATTGTATGGGCTCCGTCCCCAGACTGTATCAAATTGAGCAATACGTCTTTTTAAAGCTTATTATAATGGCTTTATTTTATTCTATTACACCAACCACCGCACTCATGCAGGGGAAGAACTACGAATGATAACATTTTTCTTCAGAAAAAAATTGTTTTCTCTTAGTTTACCATCGTCCACCTCTTTTGCCCCTGCAAATATCCTGGGGTATGCCTAGCTAGACTATTCTATCCATCCAAAGTTTTTTTTTTTTTCTATTTTAATTAGGGCCAGTTAGGCCCGAACAGTAATAATTACAGATCGACTCCCTTATCGTCGTTCTTGTATTAACTAAAATGTCATCATCATCATCACCATTTCAGCCAAAAGACGTCCACTGCTGAACATAAGCCTTCCCCCAAGCACCGCCTCTTCGACTGATTTGTGCTTCCCGCATCCAGCGGATTCCTGCGGCCTTCACAAGGTCATCGGTACATCTTGTGGGAGGCCTTCCAACGCTTCGTCTTCCGGTACGCGGTCGCCACTCCCAGAACCTTTCAGCCCCATCGGCCATCTGTTCTACGAGCAATGTGCCCTACCCATTGCCACTTAAGTTTGGCAATTCTTCGAGCTATGTCGGTTACCTTGGTTCTTCTACGGATCTCTTCATTTCTGATTCGATCACGTAGGGAAACTCCAAGCATAGCCCTCTTCATTGCCCTTTGGGTGACTTTTAGCATTCTGATAAGACCTATTGTGAGCGACCAGGTTTCAGTGCCATAAGTCATCACTGGCACTGACACGCACTGGTCAAAGACTTTCATCTTGAGACACTGCGGTATGTGGGACGAGAAGATATTGCGTAGCTTTTCAAACGCTGCCCAACCGAGTCGGATTCAACGATTGACCTCTTTCTCGAAGTTGGACCTACCTAGCTGGACAGTTTGTCCTAGGTAAACATACTCGTCCACAACTTCGAGCGTAGCGTCTCCGATCTTCATGAGAGTGGGTGTTAGATGAACATTTGATATGACCTTTGTCTTGTCCATGTTCATTTTAAGACCCACTCTTTCGGAGGCTCTACTAAGGTCATCGAGCATTGTACTGAGGTCCTTCATGGTCTCGGCCATTACAACTATGTCGTCGACAAACTGAAGGTTAGTAATGTACTCGCCATTAACATTGATGCCTAGCCCTTTCCAGTCCAGAACCTTGAACACATCCTCCAGTGCAGCGGTGAATAGTTTCAGAGAGATAACGTCTACCTGTCTCACACCTCGCTGCAAAAGGATAGGTTTCGAGGTCTGGCCCTGGAGTCGAACTGACATAGTGGCGTTTTTGTACAGACACTTTAGCACCTCGATGTACCGATAGTCGATCTGGAGCCTTTGAAGAGACTGCAGTACAGCCCTTGTCTCGATCGGATCGAAGCCTTTCTCGTAGTTCACAAACGCTAAGCAGAGCGGCTGGTTATACTCTTCGGTCTTCTATATAACTTGCCGCAGCGTATGCATGTGGTCTACTGTGCTAAAGCCTTTATGGAATTCGGCTTGTTCGTACTACAATGTTGGAGTAATATATTCTATTGGATATATGACGTTATTGAACACGGCCTCTCAAAAGCACTCCTTCAACATTGAGCCCGTAAAGTGCTAGGTCGGGAATTATGGTCTCGCTAGATACTGGGAATGCCAATGCTCGTACAGCTTCATCCATAATAGTATAAGAACGCTGCCCTCTGTCGATTGAGATTGTTTTATTTGGCTGATGAAGTGGCGTGTTTGTCACAGGCTCATTAAACGTGTTTGTTAGAGCGGCAGCAATTCGTACATCTTAGAACATATGAGGCAGTGCTCTGTTGAAATATTCTTGCCGTAATATTTTAAAATCACGTTTTAGGCGACAATTTATTACCTCCACGACCCATCTGATTATTGTCACCAGCCGGGACTTATTTGCATCTTTGGTGCTGAGTTGTGATTCGGTGGGAGGCATATAAGCATTACAACCATGGTCTTCTATATCTCCAAAGAGTCCCTGAAGCCCCTGTCTAAAATGAGTACGTCACTATCACTAGCATGAAGTACAACATGTATTGGAGCTTCATTATGAATTGATTTCGACATAATCGCAGCATCTGATACGTGCTGCGTGTGGTCCGGTAACATCAACAATAGCAAAGGAGCAACAGCGCCGACAGGTAACCACCCGCACCGCACTAAATACCTGCACCGCACTAAATACGCCAAATAAATAGTAAAAAATACACAAAATAATTATCCAAGCTAAAAATAATATTATTAAAAATAATATTAAAATAGTTTATGGTTCCTTCCCTGCACGAGTTTCGTTGTTGGTGTCATACAATAAAATAAACCTATTGTTATGATCTTCAAAATGACGTGTATCACATCTTGATACACCACTGGGGACGAACCCGCCCATTCTCCTTTTACCTCTTTATAATATTAGTATAGATGACTACTAAACCGTTCACCGTGCGTGGTCCGCCGCGCACTATGTCGGTGATGTTCAAGTGAGCAAGTTTACTAACAATACAATTATCCCCCCACTGCTATGCGATAGAGAGTGGCTGACGCCGGCCGCGCTGCAGCAGTCGCTGGCGGCGCACTCGCGCTCCTCCTCGCCGCAGACGCCGCAATAGCATCGTGAGTACTGCCTACAATTCTATATTGCTGCTATAATTAGTATACAGGGTGGATTATTGACATAGGATAGCTACCTTAACTGTTGTAGCTACAGGAAAACGGTCTTAGGAGACTGTCCTTAACTTTTTGAGACATTTTGATCTGCATTCACAGATGTTGAAATAAATTACAGTCAGCAAGAAATTGTGCCCCATCTCAAAAATCCAGCCTGTGTATTAGCTTTTGTCCGCGTTGAACTCGGACATTATTCCACGGCAACGGACTACTGGGATAAAACCTGTGTCTACTTCTTTGCCAAATTCCATCGAAATCCTTTCAGCCGTTAAGGCGCGACCCAGAGCAAAACAACGCGCTAGCCGTTTTTTGGAACTATCTACTTGTTATTTAAAATAAAAATCGACTAATAAAAATAATACATAC
Source organism: Conistra vaccinii (assembly GCA_948150665.1). Classification (NCBI taxonomy): domain Eukaryota; kingdom Metazoa; phylum Arthropoda; class Insecta; order Lepidoptera; family Noctuidae; genus Conistra; species Conistra vaccinii. The sequence continues at coordinate 12,902,872 of OX411341.1, read as the reverse complement.
AATTTTCTCCTAATATTGTCTCCATAATGGTTGATTCCACAGATATAGATAGACATAGATAACGCAAGAGCAACTACTTCGCGTGCCCAGCTTACGTACAATAATCGTAAGCTGCCACTTTCGCGCTCAGTCTGCATCGTTGTGCCACGCTAGACGGACGTCAGTAAAATAATTTAAAATGGTTAATTGCTCAGTTATACATTGTAAAAACTTTACAAATGTGAGGAGAAAAAATAAAGGAAACGATTCCTTCCATCGATAAGTCATTTTGTGATTAATATTATGCGTATTTAATATTAAAATCAATTATTTTTAATCTAATACTCTCTGTAATACCAAATTTGAGAAAAACATAGGTCATCAAACGTAAACTGAATATTCGTATTACATTGCGGCTTTTACTTGAAGCGGTTAATGCGACGTTTTGTTTTAACAAGTGATGAATATCGAAGCAAGTGATACTATCGTATATCGCATCGGTTTCGTAGTACAGGAGCTTTTATCATTTTTCTGTCAATTTTAGCGATTAGTGCTGTTCATCGTATGCAACACAAATCGATTCTCAAGAATCGATTTCGGAAACAGAGGAATGATTTTGTATTTTATAGGTAGTAATTATGTAGACAATTTTAATAAATTATCGTAACGTTTAGTGATTTTTTTAGTTTCCCACATGAACCCAATTTAAAAGAAAAATGGATTGAGGCGACGGGAAATAAAGATTGGTTCCCAACAAAGCATAGCATTATAATATAGTTTGGAAAATCCAAAAGTGCACGCCTCATACTTATCACTCATTCATAAACGAAAAAGAAATTCAAAACATAGTAAAATGAACAATTTTATCACTTTTCATGAAGTCGTAATGTCAACGACTGACAAAGATATTTACGTTGGCAGTTGCTAGGCAACGGCACCGGATCAAGGTTGAAAATATTTAGTTATTGATATTATATTTTAGTTAGTATTTTATTAATTATAATTGAACTACTATGAATAAAAGAGCCATTTTCAATAGGGTTCCTTCTACGGCTGAAACGAATGTATAAAAAAAAAATTGACTCAATTAATTGATTTTATCGCAAGCTACAATGTTTTCAGGGATCATAAATTGACGGACAGGAAATTTTTTTCAACTATTTTGATGCTTTTTCCATTTCTGCTGCATTAAATCAATTGTTAAAAAATACAATATTAATCTCCATTTAATCATCTATACAATGGTATATAAATTAAGTAGGTTCTGTGTACTAGCAGGAGTGAAACAATAAAAACAGTTGCAGAAATGGGGCAAAAAATATTTTTCGATCGTAGAGCACACTCTAATGCGAAGCATTACGAGTCGTGCAATATTTGTTAAATACATTTTGAGGAAGCATGCTTTGTTGAAGGGAAAAAGTAACGAATATTAACAAAAGCAGCATATCCGACTATTGATGTACTGAAGATCACAACTTTCTTTATCTTTTTGCTGTTGTAGCTTAAGTAATTTTGCATCCATTTTAATTTTATTATATCGTATTTTACTGGGTTTTCGTTTACCTTCTAAAATTTCTTCTCTGGTTTTTTTTTTGTTTTTGAAAGATAATCTACAACAATTACAAGGAATAAGTAGGGAAATACTAACAATTTAAAGAAATTATAAATCCCTTACTGCCTACTAAGCAGATCAGAAATTTTTATTTTCCTCTGTTTATCTCATTCCTCTGTCTATCTCATTCCTCTGTATATCTCATTCCTCTGTCTATCTCATTCTTCTGTCTATATCATTACTATGTCACAAAATCGATTAATTAATCTATTTAAGCGATTCTCAATAATTCTTTACTGTACACGATTACTCAATAAATAGAGAAATGGTATAATAAAAAGGCGATCTTTATTCAAAATTGAGATGAAAAAGGGTAGAATCTCGTTGCTTTTATAAACATTAGAACTAAATTGAATATAAGGTATTTCAATCGAATATTCACGTATTTATAATGGTAAACTTACTTGAAATTTTGGAAAAGGTATCCAAAAACGACGTGTGAACGTCGACGGAACGCGCACGAACACACAACCTCAGAATGCGAAGACTTTTAGTTAGCGTACTGCTGGCTGGGTGAGCGAGCAGTATCGATTCAAAGATAATAAAATCGATTCAAAGACGCTGCCGCGTGCGGCGGATTTTATTTTCCCATCACTAAATAATGCTTGTGACGTCATAGTAGGTAGTCAAAAAATGGCACGCTTGGTTTTCATACAGATCGTGATACTTGCGTTATCTATGTCTATCTATATCTGTGGTTGATTCAATGCGCACACCAAGGAGTAAATGTTTAATTAATCTCCTAAAAACAAATAAAAAAAAAAGTTTATTCTGCACAACTAAACGCACATCACAAAAACAATAACATAAAATACTCATTTATTTATATCAGCCGGATAACATTTTGCACGATTTCATTTTTTTAAGACCAAATTTTATAAAGAAATTATTTTAAAATCTATGCGTATTCATTCTATTTTAACTCATGCGCGTGGTGTGGTGCGGCGAAGGTAACGAATGCTCAAGGGTTATTTGCTCAGGGAAGCGCCTTAACTCTTAAGGCGGGAAAAGGTGAACACACAAAAAGAGTTACTATGCGTCGGGAAGGGAAAGAGACGCCTTTGCCTTGCGGTGGGATAATACAGGGTAGAAATTGAATTGACTTTTTGACTTGAATTAGATACACCGAATAATATGATTTTTTTGATCGAGTGAGGAGTTTAGTTCTTCCATGAATAGGGATGATGACTTAAAATATATTTTTTGTATGTGAGGGAGATTATTAAAAAATATTGGACACATATTTTTTCTTTTTTTTTCGTTGACAAAAGATTACGACGATACATTGCGTTAAAGTGTGCCATGACGTCACGAGTGGGTCCATATTGGCTCACCTAAAGATCTTTACCCGAAATTGTTCTTCCTAATGATTTGTAATCCGAATGATCACTCTTCCTAAAATTTTTCATCCTAAAGTTTTCATTCATACTATTTGTAGTGCTACCGGCGATGTTCATAACACTCATGTTTCCGAAAATTTTAATTAATAATATCATTAATGTAAATATATTTAAACTCCTACTGTTTTTTATCATAAAACGCTTTTATCCTACTGAGAGAACATAATCATGAACCAGATGCTTTGAAGGAGAAGGTTTGTTTTTAAACTATTTCTTGTGATTACAAAACAACTGTTCACATTTTTACATTTAGCCATTTTATTTTTGGTTATTGTTGTTACATATTTATTACTATAACTATACCTGAGATAATTATGTCTAAAAACCAACTGTTTAGAATGATTAAAAGTCGTTTCACTGATTTTTGTCTTAAATGAATGAAATTCAGGTCAAAGTGTCGTCTTGGGGGCACTATGAAAAAAATACTTAGAAAAATTTCGCGACCAATTTCGAGGTAGCGCTCGCCGGCCGCTGCCGCGGCACCGCTCGCTTCGCTCGCTCGGCTCGCGCGTAGTTGGTCACAGTTCTAACCTAACCTAACCTAATCCTAATCTAAACAAAAAAGATATGACTTTGAATAATAGTGTAAAAGATGGGTATGTTGAGAAAATATAGGAAAACAAATAAAAGTATAATAGATGTTTATTGCTACTGACATTATGAAGTTGAATGCTTCGGGATTATGAACATTAGAGACAGAGTAGTTAGGAATTGTGATTGTTAGGATGAAAAATGTTAGGAAGAACATTTTCGGATTTCCAATTATCGGAGTTGAAAATTTAGGTGAACTTTGGCGCACCCGTCACGAGTATGTAGATTTTATACTTACTTGTGACGTAGCGACCCCCACTCCCCAAATTTTATGCGTTGTATCTAAGTATTTTTTTATCAATATGATAAAACAAAAAATACGTGTCTAATATGTTTTTATTATCTGACTGACGGAGTAAATAGAATTTCTTTTTGTTGACCCAGGCATCATCCCTATTGGGCTCCTAAAAAGTGTGTAACGGGCATAACTTTTTTTTTTTCTAAAATTTTATTCATATTTTTTCTCTTTTTGTCAACAGAATATGTACTGCACTGTTGCAGATAAGCAGTCAGAAGTGTTGTGCGAACTAATACATACTAGAGATATCGTTAGCTAGTACTTGGTTTGGCGCATTGTCGATCGTTACTAGAGAGGCGGAGTTGCGGGATGCCGTTCAAAAATAACAAATAGTCGATTTTGTCTATGGTATGTTTAAAAATCGACTAAACGTACAAACACATGAAATAGTGACTTAAAAACGGCTTCGACGCGACTCCGGCCTTTATATTTTATATTAATCTAATAATTATTCTACTCTGGCGCCAATAAAAACTGAGTTCTATCTCTTTCTTTACAGTACGAGTGAAAGAGACAACACTATTTCGCTCAGTTTTTATTATCGGGGCTAACGAGTATTTGCAGTAGTGTTGTCCCCATTTTAAGGGTTCCTATTTTAATAAGGAACTTATATTTAACGAATATTTAAAACGTAAAACTTAACTTTGTGAGGGAATTGATCGTTGACATCATTTTATTTAAATAATTATGTGAATGAAAGATTATTTCTTCGTTGAAAAGTATCTCTAAATTGATTCTATTTCTTTAAAAAAATTAAGATTAGTGAGAAAAGACAAAATATATTCAAATACATAGTGTATTTGTTAAGATGTAAAGTGGATTTTTAATTAATTTTATAACATTTTCACTTAAATTATATTCATTTAAATTACGTTATAATTTTTAGGCAACTCCTAAGTATAAGAATATCGGGGTTCTATATAAAATCCAAAAAAAAAACTCCATTTTGTCGTTGTATGAGTTGTAAAGATGGCGGATGCGTGTGTGTGTGTTTGACTAAATATACGTAGATCATTGTAGTCCGTCCGTCAGATGTTGAAACAGGCGTGATTCTTAATAATAAGTGCGTTTTCTATACTTCGTTATATCAATACTACATTTAAAATAAAATTAGACATTTAACTAAACCTTTTGGACAGTCCGTTCAACCGATTCTGACTTCTATACCACGGTAGACGGTAGGCCAACTTCATAGAAACGGACGAAGCGCGAGCTATACCTACGCGCCTCGATCGAGGTATGCGCGAGGTACGCAGACAGTCGCGTCTGTGCCGCAGTGACGAACGAACGGTGTGTTGTTTTTTTAACAATAACCGCGCGATTTTTACACTAAAAATAAATTCAAGTACATATTTAATATGACGAGTAGGATATATTGTTGCTGTTTTTGGTTGCATGAATTTGGCAATAACGCATCCAGAGAAAACTTTTTTTAGATTACCTGGAAACTTTGAAAGGTAATTATTAACAAACAACAACAACAAAATTATTTCATAGTCTTACTATAAAATAATTTTACTTACTGGTAGGTAGGTACATATTGTGTGTATTTTTAATGGATAAGTATTTCCTTTTATCTCCCGAAAAAAAGATGTCTGGATTAATAAATAAAGTGAATAGAGTAAAGGAAAGTGATAACACGAATGAAATAGGTAGTTATAGGAGGTTCATGAATTAATACGGTAGGTACGCTTGTTTTAAAACCTCGGGCATTTGTGTTTTGTTTTGTTATTCAATTCACAAAGTATTTTATTTATTTGTGTAGATAAAAAAAGTATATTTACAATCACAAAACTAAATGGAAACACAAAGTAGGCAAATGTAATTAAAATACTGGAGGCGGGCAGCCCTATCGCATGTTTACGTACCGCGCGGCTGTAAGCATTTATTTCTAAGATATGGCTTAGTTATTCTACCGTCTACCGTGTCTATACCGTAGGCATAAGGATGGCATTAAAAGCAAAAAAATTGGTTACAATACCAACTGTTTACTGCAGCTGCCATTTGTCATGCCACCAACGCAATAGAAGTCAAAATCGGTTGAACGGACTGTAAAAAGGTTTGATTCAATGTTTAATCTATGGAGTATTCATGAGGGTCTTGCAAAGGGCAGTTTGATAGCATTTACAACTACAATACGGTCGATGAATCATGACCGGTCCGAAATTCGCGCAGAAGATTGCGCATTAACATTTTTTTTAGGAACCAATGGTGACATGAGGCGAGTGTGAGCGAGAGAACATGCGCGAAAGTTCGGAGAGCCTGTGTTCAGAGCGGTCATGATTCATCGGCTGTTTTGTACTAGCCGACGAAACAAAACCAAAAACTAGGTTTGAGTGTAAATAAGTATCTCCATACCATGCCTACTTGTTACTTAGTAAGTATGGGTCGAGATCGATTTGAAAATCGTTCTAGAATATGGGCTTATGACAACCGATATTGAAAATTGAATCAAGCGTCTGATAAGTAAACCTGCCACTAAATCTTAAATTACTTGTTCTGACAACATATAAAATTGATTAGCTTTAAGAAAACGGAATTGTGGGAGGTGATCATAAAATAAATAAAATCACCCCTATTTTGTTAAGAGCGTGCTTTCCGAAAGTGGGCAAAGTCGCAATATAGCTGTCACATATTTAGCTGTTTTGATTAATTTGGTAATATTACTGTAAAGAAATATGATGTGGCTAACTAGCGAACTAGAATATTAATAATGAATTGCAATTGTAACATTGAATTTGATGTTGTACTCGTACCCCTTTTTTAGGTGTAAAAAAGGCGTTTGGAAAGTTTCGAAATACTTTTTAAACATCTAAAACTAAATATTCGCTGTTACGATATTAATTATTACATTTCAAAATCAATATTCTAGTTCGCTAGTTAGCCATATTTCTTATTACCATACAGTATTATTTCCAAATTATTTAAAACAGGTAAATATTTGACAGCTATTTGCGACGTTACCGACTTTTAGGATGCACGCTCTTAAATATCAGATTACTTGTTCTGACAACATATAAAATTGATTTGCTTTGAGATAACAGGATTTGTGGGAGGTTATCAAAAAATAAATAATATTACCCCTATTTGGTTAAATAAGTACGTTCTTTTGGCCTAACATAACCTGTATCGGTTCATGCTTGTCAACTTAGGCCAGTATGTTACGGTTCATCCAAATTCATACACGTAAAGAAAGAAAGAAAGAAAATACATTTATTAGCACAGACTAAAAAGCACACTATATAATTATACAGCAGATAAAAAATAAAAAAATAATTAAAAAGTGTTAAGTGCAATGTAAGAAATTCAGCAAAAATGCCAGACAACAATTAACTGCCTGACGCTGGTTTTCAACTGATCCTAAGAGTATGATGTGACGGGTGTAAATCAGTTTAATGATGATTATAAGCCGTAGAAATAAAGGGTATCGGTGAAATTGCATGATTCTCTTTGACGTTCACTCGTTTCCGGCGTTATTTAAAAAAAAAAACTGCCCTTTGTCAGACGGAAAAATCAGAGGAGAATAAAAAATATTTCTTGTTAATGTTTTGAATAAATCGTTTGGAACGTGTGTATATTGATATATTATCTATTTAAAATATATGAAATATATAGGTATATACAGTATGTTGTATCAGAAAGGTATCATATTTAAGGGAGTGGCACAGACCGTCAAAACCACAGATATAAATCTAACTAGATGACGCGATTGTATCTACTTCGCGTGTCAAAAAAAACGGAGTAAAATTACGATCAATGATCGTAAGCTGAGATTTTCATTTAGCACTATCGGCGCCGGAAATCCACCGAAATCTAGAAAAATGCCTCTTTATGCCATATTGAGCTGTAAAGACTGTACAGAAAAAGCTGGCCGAGGCATTGGAAATGTTTTCTTTCATTGGTAAGTAAATTTGTTTTTTAATTGTGTGTGAAAAAGTGGCACGCTTGGTTTTCATACAGATGGAGGGACTTGCGTTATCTAGTTAGATTTATATCTGTGGTCAAAACTGAACTACTTTCTCCATGGTGATCCGTTGACCGTGACCGTCAGACTGCCAAGTCACAGGTCTCGAGTTCGAGCCCAAGGCACGCACCTCTGAGTTTTCGGATTCATGTGTGTATTGTATAATTATCACTTGCTTCAAAGACGGTGAATGAAATATCGTGAGGAAACCGGCATGCCTGAGAGATATTTCTCGACGGCATGTGAACCCAAGTCAGAGGTCCATGGGCGGTTTTAAAACTCTGATACCAGTACCCTAATTACGTAATGCACGATCAATAAGAAATTAATTTTAAATTGAAACCAATTGAAACAGATTACTAGTCCATTGCTTCATAAGTTCAAAAAAATAAATTAAGCAGATTTTTTTTTCGAACTTATGAAGCTTTGGACTTGCAATCTGTTTTAATTCATTTCAGTTTCTTATTGATCGTGCATTACGTAATTAGGGTACAGGTTAGTCACTAACTTCACAAAAACATGAAGTTGGGACCAGCATCGCAATCGTGAAACAAATATCAACTGTCCCATAAAAAACTTGACCCAAATGTATGGACTGCTGAGTGGTAGCCACTGGGGTACCACTCAACAGTCCATACATTTGGGTCGACGACCTATAACTCTTAAGTCGGGGTAGACTTACGAGTTGTAGGTTGTGGGTTCGAACCCAAGCAGGCGCTTTACTTTGTGTAAATAATTTCATCGCCACTGCTCTCGAAACGGTGAAGGAAAACATCGTGAGGAAACCGGCATGTCTTTTAGAACCAAAAATTCGAAGACATGTGACATCTACAAACCCGCACTGGGCCCGCGTGGTAGATTACGGCCCACTCTCTCTCACAGAGAGGAGGCCTGTGTCCTAGCAGTGGGTACATTATAGGCTGATTATGATTATTATTGTATTCTGTTACTTTATGTAAATAATTTCATCAGCACACACCACATAGGCTGATTATATGTATGATGTCGGCCCCATAGAGAAATTTGTTCAATTTGATGGTTTGTACCACACCCTTAAATATGAACACACATTTCTGATAGTGCGTTTTATCAAATAGTTCCTTTAACTTTAACAACACACTAACAAGGTAGCGCGGCCACTGTTGTAGGACGAATAGGAAGTTAAAGCAATGGCACGTAAAATTTCATCGGAGAGGCAACCGGATGGCGATTGGTATTCTGGGTCTTGAAGTAATACCGAATCCCCCCGTACCGTCCGAATGGACCCCAAATGGGCGGGGGCAGAGATATGGGGGGCGGGGGCAAAATATTTTTTTTTGAACGAGGCAACGGGATGGAAATGCGGTTGCTTTGAAGTTTATATCCTAGTTATCAAAACCCCCAACATCGTTCTACTTGAAATAATGTCTTACGCGTTATTTAATTCTTGAAACTCCTTACCGATGATTTTTCACTGAAAACGAGGGTCAATTTTGTCAAAACCGGATTGCATTGATACACACAATTCCTTGCTTAGAATTAGAGCTTAAATGACGAATGTCATGTCAAACAAAAAAATGTTCCGTCCCCGCACCATATCTCCGCCCCCGCCCATTTGGGGTCCATTCGGACGGTACGGGGGGTTCGGTATCACTTCAAGACCCAGATTACCAATCGCCATCCGGTTACCTCTCCGATAAAGTTTTACGTGCCATTGCTACGGCGTGAATTGGTCTGTTGTTATACATTAACAGTGGAGCGAACATTACGGCATAGGAATTATTTGATGAAACGCACTATACATGCTATACGTGTCAGAGTTGCTCCTTATGAAACGTCATACAAAGAAATAGACTTTGGCGTCATGTGTGGGAGGGCCTTTCAACTCTGTTTATACTTTTTGTATCGATACAAGCGCAGAAGTCTATTGTACCGTTTTTGGGGGAATTGTACGTAAGTCAAGTCAGTACATTCGATATAATTACGTTGCCTTATCTAAAGGATACACTGTGGTTATAATTTACTAGCTAGATAAAAGAGGGGATTTTTTCCGCTATAATAAGTCAATATTTTGATGTATAAATAAGAGAATATGAGGAGAAAACGTGCGCAGTCGTAGGATACTCGCACGCATACACACATTCGTATATAATAGAGAAAAAGACAGAGAGAGAGAAAATTTGCAGGTCAGTGTCTTATGTAAAAACTACGGAACTTATGTAAAAAAAAATACGTTTCAGTAAAAATATATCGTTTACAAAAGTCGTAAATTAAATGCTTTTTTATCATTATAAGGACCAGTCCCATATAATGATAAAGAGCATTTAATCCATATACTCAACTGTGAAGATTTACCAAGTAATTTAAAACCACAGTGTATTTCTATAAAATCATCTCCTAAACAGTTAAAACGCATAACAGTGTGACGTTGTCAGGATAAAACTTAAGTGCACTTAGACATTGTGCATTTACTGGGTTACTTAGACATAATGGTATATGTGTTACTTCTAAGAGTACCGTGTTTCTCAGGATCGCAGCAAATATTACGCCGCTCAAACTGAGCCGAGAAGTTTTGACTCTTGAAATGACGCCGAGTGATTGGTGAAAACCGCGATTTAGAATGTAACCGAATGCAGCGTAATGAGAGTGTTCTGAAATGATCACTCGGTGGTCCGGGGATCTGTCAAAAGTGTCAAACCGCTTATAATTTATTTACTGAATAAATTTACAAGGCAGATGTGACTGGAAACGCCGGGAGGGGACGCCCTAGGAGGACATATACTGACCTTGTTGGTGATGTTCTTCAGAAAGGACAGGTACGTAGTACTCGCAACCGGCGTGCGTGTATGACCAGATGTATGAACATAAACGAGGCAAAAGGAGTATGTAAGGATCGTAGCAGGTGGCGTTCTGTAGTTTCTGCCTACCCCCATGGGAAGAAGGCGTGAGTTTATGTATGTATGTATTTGTCGTGACTGAATGGACGAATGAATGAAACGGATAATAAACGTCATCATATAATTTTTTATTTTGTGGCGAAATGGAAGACCTGTTGTCAAAGTGGCGCCAACTAGTGGCGTGATTTGTCATGAAAACGCCCATTTCGGCGACTCACTTTCAGTGGCGTAAATTGAACTCGTGCGGCATCCCTTAGTTAAAAGCTTTTGAAAGCGTTTCACAAAAACTTCATAGCAATAAAAGAGATAGAAATAAATAGAAAGAGAAGACAAATAGTTGAAGCGTAGTTATTTAATATTTAGAACGCATTTTGTTGATGACTAATTCGATTGTTGTTAATATAGTCGCGGTCCCAACTAACCATAGATATATGACTAAACTAACTAATTGTCCTAGTAAGTATATTTATTGCAGTTTATGTTCTGTTTCATTAATTTGCAAGGATGGCAGCAAATTAGCTTTTAAAGAACTTATTTAGCTAGTTTCCTTCCTGTGCGCTTATCTATGGATGAAATAAGTATATTTCCTAATCATTGAGTCCAGTACTGCTCGGTTCTAAAGTTATCTCATAATTATTAGCCAGTTAGCTATTTTTAGCTAGTTAGCTAATTTCATTCCACCCTAACCGGCGAAAGATTAGGAATTAATTGATAATTATATTTAAGCATAGCTACGATCCTGATATTTCACAAAAGTGCCATTCATATAATAATGGAAATTAGGTAAAATTAATTTATTGACAAAAAAAAAAATTTTTTTTTCGCGGCCATGGTGAATTTGTGAGAATCTTTAGAAATTAAACAAGTTTTTTTGTAAAAGTTTAGGATAATTGGCTTGAAATAATATGAGCGAAACATGATTATTGTAATATAACCATACTCTCAGCCTTGAACTTGACAATGCGCCAACGAATAACGTGTTTCAAATTGGAACACTAAATGCACGATGATATTATTTTATCTACTTACACGTTTTATATTTGTTTTCTGTACATAGTTTGTGAATCATAATATCTAAATAGAACGATGCCATCAAACAAGGCACAATTTATACAAGTCGTAGTTTTAAATGCTATTCAAAAGTATATTAAACTATTTATTTTTTAAAACAACAAAACGAATGATTTATGGTTATTTTTTCGTTTTTTAAAAACCTTAATAACATAACCATAGCAAAAGGAATAATACTTTGAATAGAAAAAAAATTGCCGGCTGGAGGCGTATCATACGCTTGAGTTTCCTTCATACAAGATAGATACGACAATATATTAAACTGCGTATATCTAATGAACGACGTTTCCAGTCTGCATACAAAAGTTCAATCAAATATATCCAATAGTTTAGTCACTATTGCTAATCCGCTGATCGACAAACCCTATAGTCGGCACATCACTACTATTTAGTTTATTGGAAAAAATCACTTGTGACATTTCGATGCTAGGATTTGTTTCGTAGTTTCAAAATAATCCTATGCATTAGTATTGTCAGTGTTTTCATTTAATTTCGTATTGTCGTCTCCACGTATATGAAGCTTTATTACTTTTCCTATGGTATTTTATTATTTATTTAGTGTATTATGCAAAATCTGTTATACTCGGGCCGTTACAAATATAAAGTTCGAGTCATTCATTTTTATCGGACCTCTCGCTCGCACTTACGTCCCTTAAGGCGGGTTCACACTTGCGCACGCGCACGAACAGTGCGGTTCGCGTGTATCTTAGGAACATAGTATGGATACCTTTGGACATGTTTGCGAGCAGTTCGCGTGTAAGTAAAGGTCCACTCGCGCGCACGAGCCATGCGGTTCGCGTGCTTCTTAGGAACATAGTATGGACACCTTTACTTCACGGGTCGTGCGCGTGAGCTTCAATTGCGCAGGTGTGGATCCTTCTACGCGAACCGCTCGCAACATGCGCGCGCGCGCCTAGAATGTAACGGTTCGAGCGCGTGCGCTGGTGTGGAGCAATGCTAGTGTTGTGCGTAACAGTGTTATTGACATAATGATTTATGACTTTAGCTTTACGTTTGGTCCTATTATAGGGATCTTAGTACATGGCGTTCTATAATTTCTGTCTCCATCAGAAAAAAAATGATTTTAAAGTATGAATGAAAATCGTGCATCGTGTTTTATTTGAAATACGGTCTCGTGTGTAAGTAACGGACTATAATGTGCCACGTCTCACCTCAGTGTTTCAAATTATGACATTTTTACAAGTTACAACTAGTTAGGTTATAATTATGTGATGCTGCAGTCACGGGCTGGCGACGCACGGACGCGCTTATATAGAGTTTGTACGAGTAGTTAGAAATATAACATACCAGAGCCAGTTTCTCGAACAAAAATGATCTCGAAATTTGTGCAAATTTTCGTTCGAGAAACTGGCTCCTAATGTTATATATCTGTATGTATGTATGTCTAGGCATATACCAAAGGCTCAGCGCAGACCCAAGAGAAGTGTAATGCATAACACACTTTATAGTCAGTTTCATAAAGTGCAAAGTTGCGTGATCGACGTACACATGAACCTCTTGGTTCTTTAAAACACTTATCATAAGGTTTATTATTCAATATCATACAAAAGACTCCGCTTTGTGCTCCTCTTTGGTCTGAGCTGAGTCTAAATCATTTATATAAATTCTGTGTCGCAAATTTTGACTTATTCGCGCAGTTTCCTCTATGATTTTGTATAAACTTCTCCACAAATATTTCTCTAGATTAGCACCTCATTAGTTATACAAAACAATCTTTTATTATTAAGTTTACTAGGAGTTCCTAAGACTCATGACAATTTCTAAAGTAAATATTTTAAACCGTGCGTGAAACAGCCCGTAACTGCGGCACGAAATACTGTAGATTTTGGAAATATAAATATAATATGCAAATAAAAAGAGTTAAAACTGTTGAATAACACTATAAAATATTACTATTTAAGGTAGATATATTTTAAACCTTTAATTTTCGAAATGTAAACTGGCAACTGTACTTGCATGTAAAATAAATAAAAATAGTAAATTAAACTTAAATTCACAGATGGCTCTAATGTGTTAAAAATCATACATTTTCAGTTACACAAAGGGAAATGCGACGAAATTCTTGAAGCACATGAAAATTTTTGTCAAAGCAATAAATAAAATAGTACCAAATTTCTTTAGTCGCCCTGAAGCAGTGTAACATAATGTATAAATGAATAAATATGTTAAAATATAAGAGGGATAACTCTCAAAAGAAAAACTAATAAATTACTGCCATTTAATTGGATCATAATTAAACCAAAGATTCCGCCACACCGATTATTTCATCAATTTAAAATAGAAAAAAAAAATGTGAGAATTTTAATCAAAATGTCAATGCAACAATTAAAACTCTGTTATCTTATAATATTTCCTATTTCATTTTATTCTTACGCTTTAGTTTGTAATTTACCAAATGTTTTAACAACTTCTCAGTTTTAGCAGCTCCAACATTCCTTTTTAGTAACTTCCCGTCTCTAATTCAAAACAATCGTTTTCATACATTATATAAACTTGGTAAATAAACTATGATGTATGATTATTTAAACGTTATTGGTAATTTCGATCACCACAGGTGAACCAAATTCATAATTCACACGAGCTTGTTAGTTATTTACCAAAGTTTATTCTAGTTCTATTTACTAAGTGTTCGCATTTATTTAACTAAACATTTCGTGTGTGCATGTGCGTATCTTATTTGTAAATTAAGGCCATATTTTTAGCAAATATATTTTATGTAACGCGTTTATCCCTTATGAACCTCGAAAAGGTATACTTTTGAAAATGTTTGTACATTTTATTTCAAGTTATGAAAATATGTAGTTGTGGGTTGAATTTCAATTTGATGTTAGTCTTGCGTGTGAGATAAAGAATTCTCTATTTTTATTATGATGTGGTAACTAAATGAGGATGTAACGAACTAATTTAGATGTTAAATAATATAACACTGTTACATACAAGTAAATCAATTCTATTCGGTGAGTCGGAAACGTGTTGTGGATATTTTTCGCTCATTGAATGGCGATATTTAACGGTTTTTCACAATATTGTCAGATTAAAGTTTGGCAATAGTATAATTTTTGAATGAATAAACTGTGTAAAAAGTTTGCAATCTAATGTTTTATTTCAACCCTCGAATTAAAGCTGACAAGTCTCATTTCTCGATTTCGGTGGGCACATGTACCGTGATGTATACATATAGCGCTAAAAAAGCGTGGTCATTTAACGCAACCGGTTTCTCAATTGAACGCCGAAAGGGTAATCCGCGCCACTAACAATCAAAGTTACGAGAGTCCAAATTTCGCCGGAGTCAATGGGAACCCTGAAATTGGATTTTAAGAAAGTCAGGCAAAAGGGGTCAAGCCGGTCAGTGTGCCCAAAGCGGTCCATCAGGAGCTCTGGGATCCACGTAAGGATCCCCAAGGACCACTTTGAGAAAAGCGTGTCTAAGCCTAGCGCCACACCTGCCGAACGTTCCGCGGCGGAACGTTCGGATGACTACGCTCCTAAGGGTGGCGCCACACCTGCCGAACGTTCCGCGGCGGAACGTTCCGTCGCGTCATGTTTGCTTGCATTTCTATGGACGTAACGTTCGGCTGATGTGTCATAGGTAACTTGGAAAACATTAGGAGCGTATTCAACCGAACCTTCCGCCGCGGAACGTTCGGCAGATGTGGCGCGACCCTAAGTGGAGCGGCACACCTGCGGAACGTTCAGCGCGGAAAGTCGTCATGTGACTCTTGCATTTCTGTGTGATGACGATGATGCGCGACGACATCTGCCGAACGTTCCGCGGCGGAAGGTTCGGTTGTTGAATACGCTCCTAATGTTTTTCAAGTTACCTATAACGTTACGTCCATAGAAATGCAAGCAAACATGACACCTGCCGAACGTTCCGCCGCGGAACGTTCGGCAGGTGTGGCGCGACCCTTACGTATTTTGGAAGTTGGGGGATTTATGATATAAATTAAAACCAAAAGTTCTTATTGAATACTTTTTATTACTAAATCATTATCAGTAGTGACATTGGAACCACACTCTTAACTAAAACATTTGTACACAAAGCTATAAGCTCATCATTCACTCACACACTCACCAAGTCAGTTACTTAGTGTAACTTAGTCATTAAAAAACTTACAATTACTAACTAACCCCCCGATTTTATTTATTACGTACCTAAACTAAATTGCTAAATTTAAAAGTCACCTCCATACCTAAATGGTAATTGTTTAATCAATGATCCCCCAAACATTTGGGTATATTAATATTGTTGAGTAAATTGGAGAACATTACTTTTATGTAACGACATAGATACTGATTTTGTCTGGACATAAAGTAGTGAATATTGACAAAACCTCGGCGCATATCTTTGACATTTACTAAATAATAAAAAAAAATACCTGTAACGCAAATAATATCTAGGTAAATACAACGCAATATTTTCAGACATGGAAAAGATTTTCTGTCAATATTCTTCCACTTGATCTCACCATGTCCGAGGGTTTTTACTGTTTTTTTAGAACATGACATTTGCAAGTTATTTGATATCCTCTCATTGTACTACTTACAATTCGGAATTCTAAAACTATGCGATGTTTCGTGCTTATAAACATTGCTTTTTAAGATACTGTCAGCACTCAACGTGATAGTCTTTAACTATCATTTAAAAAAGATGCCAGTTAGTATTTTTAATTTAGACAACACTGAATTTAGTTTCCGACTAAACATTCAGAAAATATATTAAAATTTGTATAACCGTGATAATAATTCTTATTAGCTACATGTTTCAATGAGTCAATTCATTTCAAAATTGTGTCAAGTCGATTGCACAAAAAAAACAACACTGTGCAAAAACAAGTACATATTTATTTTTATAACAAAATTGAGAATAGGACTTTCATTCGCTATCGTAACTGATTCACGACTATGCAAAGGAGAAATACCTAATGCAAAAAACATGTATTCTGCTGTGCACATTCACTGATGAAAAAAATATTGCACCAATTATATCTGAAAATCTAAATAATAATGGTCGAAATAAAAAGTATCTAAAATGATACTGTAGTGACTGACGGCACAAGAAACCAAAATATAAAAAATTGTGTAAAGGCGAGTCCCCATTAATGCCGCGTGGCTTGACCTAACGGAGCCGCGCGGCCGTAATGTGGCCGCGCCTTTAGGCAAACTAAGCTTTTACTATTTAAAATTGGTGCAATATTTTCCTAATTACTTATTTTGGTAAAACCTAAATACTGTAGGAAAATATGTATCACTATACGTTTCGTCTACATAATATCAAAAACTCCAACGCTAACTGATCGCGACTTATAGTAGATTATTCGAAAGCTATTCAACCTTTGCAATGTCGATATGTTTGTGACTCGACGACTACCTTCATAACCTTTAGCAAGACACTAGATCAACATGAACGGTTTTTGCCAATGCGGAACTGCGGACTATGCTAGATGCCATATGTAGTGGCAGACGCGGTCATAAAACGCGAGAGGGAGACAATACGAGAATTTTTAGAAATCCCGTACTAAATATTCACTATCCTACTTGCAAGTCTTATGACCGCATCGTTAGCGTTTATTATAGAGACCCTTAGTCGGTTGATAGTTTGATTAGTAGTGTTTATTTTTCTAGCCCAATTTTAAATCAGTTTTTCGCACTCCAATAAAGCTTTAGGCCGTTTATCCCCCGCAACCGATAAAGAGAACCAATACCTCCGGATACGGTAAGCGGCCCATGGATTAGAATGACCTCCAGCGGCCGATAAAAGGCCTTATACTAATTACCAGACCCATCGAACTATCAGCAGTGATAAAACTAGTGCGCGCTGGGAATTATAGAAAAGTAAGGAAGGTACATGAAGTTCTCCTAACATTACAAGTACTTAGAAACTCCATAACAAACTTAGCCTAGATATTTTTTTCTAATGTTGAGCTCAAATTGTACGATACAAAACTTACAAAAACACAATTTATCAAATAAATAGTGCTAAGTGTTTAGTTTAATCGTAACGCGGCTAATTTCCGTACAAATTTCATATTTATTGCTTTTTTAAATCGTTAATCTATATTTACGTTTGTATTTAATTAAATGGTGAAATTAACTAGAAAATAGATGTTCGACGAAGCAAAAGTATGGACGAATCGTAGCATGTTCTGTAGGAGTTTATATAGGTATGTATACCATAGTTTCTTACTCGTTCTATAAGAACGCCGTAACCTAACTCTTAGACTACTCAAAAGTGCCTATTTAAAGCTCTTATTCAGAGGCGCGACATATCATTCGACGTAATCGCATTGCCATGTTTATTTCAATATTTCATACACTAACATTCAAAATACAGTGACAATTTAACACGAAGAAGATTCCACCAGTTAAAGAATTATGTACCTTAACGTAATGGAGTTTTTGGTTAGCCGAATTCGGTCACAAACTGAGTTTCTTGGGAACTATTCGATTACCCGGCACATTCGATAATCAACCTAATGTCAACGCGTTAAGAGTCATCGGATGAGTCGTCTTTAGAGTACATAGTGTAGGTAGTAGATCGTTGTCGACTAAGCTGTCTGTAGAGGAGGTTGGCTATGAAGGAGTCGTTGATAGTGGTGTGTTCAGCCGTGACGTCACGCGAGCGCGGTGGGTCTGGCCGGAGCGAAGATCACTTTTTCTCGCTTCCCGTGACAGCGTTGCCGGCGCTACTCGCGTTTTGGTTGCCGTAGTTCTGTAATAGACAATTATAATAACATGGTATTCAAAGATGAAGATAGAGGGACGAACTGACTCCTACAGAAAGGACTGGCCCTCCATGACAGACGGTGTGTGGAGGGAAAGGGAGGCCTTTGTCCAGCAGTTGGACATCAGACCATCAGAATGATTTGCCAAACATTTAAACAAACATAAGTTTTAGGAAAAACTACTTAATGCCTACACATAAGGTTCAGTTTGGATGTCTTTCGGCTGAAATGATGATAAAGGTTCAGTTTGCGCTACGACATCATATTTTTTATGACTTTTTCAACAGTACTAGGCAGTCTAAAAATAACTTTATTTACACTATCATAAAGTTGATGTTTGCTTAAAAGATCTGTTCAAGGATTAAAAAAATAGACCTCAGATGAACTATGAATAATTGTGTGAAAGATGATATGACTAGAAATAGAAATGATGTAGCTAACTATAAAAAATTAAAGAAAAGGAAAAGTACGTACGAATAGCTGAAATAATATAGATAAAAAACCATGTCTTAAAAAACCGGTAATGAGACCAAATTTTATGCGAAATATGGAACATTGATTTTTATTTTCATTTTAACTAAGAGTTTTAATACAAAAACTTTGGTAAATTGAACGAATTTCGTACTAACCTGATAGTATTGTGCCCACGCCTGTGCGTCGGCAGCGTTCTGGCCAGTCTGGTTACCTTGTTGATACTGTAACAAAGATATACATCAGATGCTGCTAACTGACTCCTCAACCTACTTTATTTTATAAAATATTAAACGATAAAAATAAACAATTTGAAAGTGTTTGACACCTTATAACCTTATCTAACCAACTTTTTACGAACACCTACTCCGCACAGATACATGCACGCACACACTACCGCTCAAGTCCGAACGTGTGGCTGGACAACCCGCAAAAACACCTTCCAGCCCCTGTGTACTTCGTAATTGGCGTAATGTTTAGAATAATAATAATGTTATACTTACTGTCAGCTGTAATAAATAAATAAGAAACTGTTAAGGTGACGTCGTCGATTTTGGCGATGCAACGCTTTTGTGTGCATCGCTTTTAAAACACAGCCTATGAGGCACAGATTGTTCACCGTGCCTGTGTATCAAATCTTCGAGTAAGCTCAATCCTCTGCCTGTGATGAGTTTGCGGGCGGATAGACGACGGCATTGTTGTGAGAAGATCGTATAAATGTTGTCTCTCATTGGTTATCATATATTAACTTATCATTGTAGATGCTACGTCCATTATTTTTCTGGATACCAAGAAGGATTGGCCCCGCAAAGTTGGGTTGTCAACTTTTTTTTAGAGGAAATAAAGTATTTCTGATTTCAGAGCGGGTAAAATTAAGAGTACAGACATATCTTATGGTTGTCTCAAGAATAATTGTTCTTGTAGTAATATAAGTAGGTCCTCGCTACCCACCCCGGGCCAGCCGGCCTGCTGCTGCTGCTGCTGCCACTGCTGCCACTGGTACCACTGCTGCGCCGTGTAGTTGGCCGGCCACTGCTGCCCCGCCGCGCCCTTGGCCCCCGCGGGCCCCGCGGCCCCGGCGCCCGCGGCCCCGCCCGCGCCGCCGGCCCCGCCTGCGCCTTGCTGCGGGTTGCCCCAATTGCCCCAGTTACCCCAATTGCCCCAACCTGGACGAAAGATGAAGATTGTCAGAGAAATAAAACTTTAAACAAAATAATTGTACATTTATCTCTTGAATAAAACTCTTATGGTGCTAACATTTTGATCATTACATAAGTGTTAGAAAATGTTTGTTAACATTTTTAACAGCAATGTGAGAGCAACATAAAACTCAATGGTCTAGAACCGCTAGGAATAGAGAGAAATGGAAACAATTGTAGGAGGGTTACACCGCTTTAGGCGGCCCTTATACTAACATGTCTTAAGAGAAGGTAGAATATAATAATCTCCAAAACTGTCATTGACGAAGTGTTATCTCAAACGCAAAGCATTATTTATTTCCATTTAATATTTTACAGAAGCTTTTAAACTGTCGGGACTACATCAATTAATCAGAAAAATAAAGCTCATTCGCTCGTTCAAAAGCATAGATTCTTATGGCCGAAGTCTCCCAGTGTTTTTTAATTATTCTCTTTATACGTTCAAATCTACTTCATCCATAATTTTATTTCACATAAACCTTTAATGGGTGCAGCACTCATGAAACATTAGAAGCTAGATGCACGATTCCAATTGGTAATGTAGAAGAGCCAGAAAGAACTCCACAATAACTACTTTAAAAATAATTGGCTAAGACTCAATTTCACCATACTCTGTTAGATATAACAGACTGTTAACACACATGTCAGCTGCTGTGATTGGCTGTTGTCATGTCAGTGAGCCAATCAAAGCAGTAACCTGAGTTTAATGACCTATTAGCTAATTTTTGTGTTTGGTGAAATTGGGTCTTAGACTCAATTTCACCATACTCTGTTAGATATAACAGACTGTTAACACACATGTCAACTGCTGTGATTGGCTGTTGTCATGTCAGTGAGCCAATCAAAGCAGTAACGTTTAACTAACAAAGAGTTTAATTAACTGTTAGCTAATTTTTGTGTTTGGTGAAATTGGGTCTTAACGATGTTTTCAAATAGGTAATGGGAGGACAGTGTAGGCTTGTCAACACAATATAGAAAATGATAAACAAGTACATTATCGTAACTATACCTTGGTTTTGATTCCAGTTGCCCCAGCCGCCCCATCCGCCGGCCCACTGGTTCCATCCCTGTTGATTCTGTTGGTTTTGATTCTGGTTCTGATTCTGTCCATCCTGTGTGCAATACAAATTTTGTATTAATATCGGTAAGCTTATCAACGTTCGAATAGCCCGCGGAACAACATGACGCTTCGAACGGTACCTCGTTTGTCAAAATACGACAAGTGATTTAGGACATATGAGAGAACAGATGAACATACATACTTAGACTGGTAAAATCATAACCATCCTTGGCTTTGCCGTAGTCGGGTAAAAACACGACCTATTTTAGTAGTCAAAATGTTGTACTGTATTGTGTTCAGTGTAGGGTACACTTTATTGCGCTGATTGAAAATTAAACTTATGTTATACTTGCATTAGGTGTATAATATGAATATAAAATAAATATACGCCATTCATTAAAGCTCATGGGATGTCATAAGACTGAAATTCGTGGGCTACAGCTGTATTCATGTAAATCTAAATGTTCATGGAACATGTTCCCCCCACTGGCTTACTTCAATAAGAAAAACCTAGTAATGATGAATGCAACGCGTATCTACTTTTTTTCTGTGCTTTTAATTATAATAATATATTAGTTTTGTTTTCATGGTTTTCGATGGCACTGATGTTGATAGTGGGGTCGAAATGAATATCCAAGATAGCGGCTGCGAAAATTTTAATTATTTTCGTCATGGGTGTCGTTTCCATGGTTTTCGTGGGTGCTAATGCCGATAGCGAGGTTGAAATGAAAATTCAAGATGGGAGCTGCGAATTAAAAAAAAAATCGTCATGATTGTCATCAAGGGTACTACTCTCGAAAACCATGAAAACTAGACCCACGTCGTTTTTTTTTTTTTTTTTTGTTTCTGAGACAATAATAGTAGATTATTTACTAAGGGGATAAAGCAGTGTCTAATGTCACGGGTGCTAGTTTCGGAGTTAACAGTTAGAATCTAGAGACTGTAATCCTGAGTGCAGCGAGGGATTCAAGCTCGCCCAAGAGGAACCGACGAATACACTTTAATTCCCAAGGAGAATACTCTACTTTTCACATCTACTAGATAATAGAAAGCGATACATGTTTTAAAGTATTCATGCAAGTTTTTTGTTGAGGTTCCAAATTCAAAACATATTATTGATTACTCTACGAGTCAGGTTAGATAAGCATGAAATATGTACCTTCTGGTTGGGCATGGGCGCGCGGTGCGGGTGCATGGGCCGCGCCTGCTGCATGGCCCCCCGGGCCCCGCCCGCCTGGCCCCCGCGCTGCCACGAGCCCGCGCCCGCGCCGCCGCCGCCGCCTGCGACACACGGAATATCTCATCATTCTCTACTCTACACATGTCACGCGAATCAAGGTCTTATTGGCTCGCAAATAAAGGTCATCTAACGCGAATCAACATTGCTAAGTTCCGGTTTTAAGGGTATGGATACCGGTGCAATGGCAGACACATGATACTTTCAGCTTTGTCTCTTAGATGACAACGTATCTGCGGAGCATCTGGTACTTCAACCCAGGCAGTAACCATTTAACAATACATGGGTTGGTTTTAATGCCAACCAATAACGTAAAAAGTCTTTATTGTTGGATATAATGAGTAAGACTAGCTCCTGCTTCGTAAGAATACAATCTGCTGATGTGACGACATGTTTTCAAAACATCCAGATTTCTGTGCGAGTTTCCAAGTTGTTAAATATTAATTAATTAAACACATAAGCCTTCCGGAATATGTCATCACATTTCGTTGCGTAGTTTATACAATGCATAGATTTATTTAGTTCTACCAACAACTGCTTGCAATACTAAGGGTCGCGCCACATCTGCCGAACGTTCCGCGGCGGAAGGTTCGGTTGAATACGCTCCTAATGTTTTTCAAGTTACCTATGACACATCAGCCGAACGTTACGTCCATAGAAATGCAAGCAAACATGACGCGACGGAACGTTCCGCCGCGGAACGTTCGGCAGGTGTGGCGCGACCCTAACATCTTTTAAAAATATGCATTTAAAACTTTACAATGCATCAATTACAAGGTAAACACCACCAGAGCCGTGGTGGCCCAGTGGTGACGGCCGCGACTTACGAGTTGTAGGTCGTAGTTTCGGACCCTGACAGGCACTTCATTTTGCGTAAACTATTTCATACATTGTGCAGAAACCTGCATGTCCTAGAACCAAAAATTCGAAGACATGTGATATAAACCAACCCGCACTGGGCTCAAGTTGTGGATTACGGCCCACTCCCTCTCTCAGAGGCCGGTGTCCCAGCAGTGGGAACATTATATAGGCCGACTATGCTAACACTATTATGACCAAAATTTTACTTCTTAGGTACATGTCAAGTTTACTAGCAAACTTAGTACTAACCAAAAAAAAATTGTACAAATGCTAAAAATTAAACCATCAAAAAGGCTTCACACCAAATTAGACGAACAGTTCAGAAATTAGTCTTCGTTCTGTACTCCAACAACTATCAAGATTATTACTAAGCATGTATTTTGCGTAAAAAATGTTCTTGTTCTTTGTTTATGTGCAAATTGAAATTCATTTAATTTATTTGCTTGAATATGGGTAGGTAAATGAGGTGATTGATTGGCGATGTCGCGCGATTTTAGTTTTGTTTATCTCTATACAAACCATGCGCCTCCGCCCTATTGCAAAAACGAAAACAAAACATACAAACGTTCATCCCTTTAGGGGAAAATTTAAAAATCATAGTGCTCACTTTCATTATATTTGGAACTCTTGTTAATTGATTCAGGCGTGACCTTGCGGAAATCCATCATAAAACGCAATAGACGTAGATATATTTATTAGTAATCTATTCCGCTTAACTGTTTCTCAAGAGTTACAAAAACTCTGAAAGATATCGACACGTGTTTCACTTTTCAACTAGGCATCCTCAGGATGGCGATTGACTTGTTGCGAACCCGTGCCACGCCGAGTGCCGGACGCGGAGTCGAACTCTTGTGCATAATTTCATGCTTCTTAAGCCAGCAGTGGCGAGCAGTGGTGGCCCAGTGGTAATGGCCTCGACTTACGAGTTGTAGGTCGTGGGTTTGAACCCGAAGCAGGCGCTTTACTTTGTGTAAATAATTTCATCAACACTGCTCTCGAAACGGTGAAGGAAAACATCGTGAGGAAACCGACATGTCTTAGAACCAAAAATTCGAAGACATGTGACATCTACCATCCCGCACTGGGCCCGAGTGGTAGATTACGGCCCACTCCCTCTCACAGAGAGGAGGCCTGTGTCCCAGCAGTGGGAACATTAATAGGCTGATTATGGTAAGCCAGCAGTTTAGGCAGGATGTGCGTCTTCTGCCAGCCAGTGATGAGTTTATAAGTAGTACGGTACCGGGCTGGTGGTGCCTCTTGTCGGGCCGCTCGTTGGGCCGGTTGTGTCGCTCGCGCCCGAAGCGGTCGTTGCCGGGCGGCGCCCCCCCCCGCCCGCCGCGCTCGCCGCGCCCGCCGCCCCCGCGCCCGCCGCCGCGCCCGGAGCCGCCGCGGAAATCGTTGCTGGAACAAACACACAGTTTTCATTAATACAATGAAGAATGAAGTGGGCTATATTGAAGAGGGAGGATACTTCAACTAGATGGTTGATATTGTTCAGCGGGCCTATGCCTATAGATTGTTGTTGGATATATGTTTGTTTCCAATTTTATTGCTTGTGTGGTGCAGAATTGAATCTATGCAGTTTATGAATAGTTGCGTAAGTATCACTAAATGTGATCTCTTCATTATTTCAGGACAAGGCTACAACAGTATTCAGTATCATTTCAACTGAAAACCTATAGTGCAGAAACTTTAAAGATAATGAACCGTGACAAGTCCCAAAATTATTCATTTGCATCGAACCCGTAACGAATTCAATCAGAAAACAACCACAGAAAAATAAATAAAACCTAATTTCTCCAATACTCAAATCTATTACAACTCATTCTACCTTGCCTCTTTTTATGTATATTGGGAACAGCTTAAGAGGCCGACGTACTACGGCACGAAATGCAAACTCGAGACGTGAGCAAAATGCGTTTGGAATATTGCTATCTCTGTTCGACAAAAGAAGGCGGGGGGGGCCACAGATTACGGGCGCGCTTCGCAGTGTGTGTGAGCGGATAATACTAGATGTAGGTACTGCCATTCATTCATATCGAGTCGACAGCATAAATATTTATTATGAGTAATAATTAGGTATGTTCATTATTTGCTTTATTTTTGTTGACTAATTTGGGGAATCGCTAGTGAATGTACAGACTAGTAATGCGTTTTTTGGAAATTTCTTTACCATGCCGATGTCTCAATATTTTAGGATATCTCGACTAATCTCAAGATAGAAGGCCTTGTAGAGAAAACCTAGCTAGTAGATACGTCATAAAAATAAGGTAGGTACCAACAGTTCGCGTCAAATAACTTTGCCGCTCTGAAGTAGACTCTATATGACTGCGGAGTAGTCAATCTGTCTTATAAAACAGTAGCGCGCATGCCAGTAGGTACGCATGCGCAACCTAACTTCAGAGCGGCAAAGTTATTTGACGCGAAGTGTACCTATACGAGTACTTACATCGTTATCAAGCATGGACTTGTGGGTAAATCGGCGGACCGACGGACGACGCTAGAGTAGTCATACGCACGTCGCGTAAATATAAATTATTGGGATATCTATTATTATTGTCATTATTTATTTTAAGTCTGTTTGTGTTTATTTATTTCCTTTAGAGTGGTCTCCACTTCTTATTGGTGGTCTCGCACTGGATTTTAAACTCTCGGTGTTGATCCGAGCGTTGAGAATCCAACGCGCTGGGACACTCTCGTCCTAGCGCGTTGAAAAAACACGCGTTGAAAATCCAGTGTGCGAAAAACAAAACCCGCGGAAAATAACAGCCCGTGCGGTGCGAACCTGGGCGAACTCGACATTATTTTGCGACGGCACAAGCAGCTCTGCATAATTTTTTACCGACATGTGCGTAAGTGCAAGCGACACGTGGTGGCGGTATATTTTCATCATCCGAACATACTAATGTCGCACCGCTGCTGCACCGACAAATAAAAATCTGCGTTCGCAGTTCATTTGCCAAACATCTAAACAAACACGAGTTTTTGGAAAAATGACTGTAATGGACTACACGTCATAAGGTTCAGTTTGCGCTACAACTTCATATTTTTTTTATGACTTTTTCAACATTACTAGTCAGTCTAAAATCAACTTTATTTACACTAGCATAAAGTTCATATTTGTCTAAGTGGAAAACTTGTGTTTGTTTACATGTTTGGCAAATACATTGCGAACTCAATTTAGAGCGAGCAGTGTTCTCAATAGTGTCCTTGAGACAATAATTACGCCCGCTCGGTCACATAAGTAAAGAAAAGGAACAGTGACATGACAAAACTTCGTACAACCGCGTTATGATAGGTAGGTACAATACTACAACTTGGTGGTGGCTATGGCTTCGTCGCGTACGGAGAGCAACTAGCTTATACCGTCTCGGCCAATACTCACCACGCTACGGCTCATATTACATTGGCGCAAAACGGAATGGAAGCGAGTTTTTGGCACGAAATTAGGTCAAAGCATAATGAACTTTATGTCAATTGTGTAACTTACAAACTACAAAATACTCGCTGAGGCCATAGCTGAGGCTCTTTAGACACATAAGTAGGTACCTATCGAATAATATTAGTAACTAGCTGCCCGCCCTGGCTTCGCACGGGTATGCACTCATCTACGGTTCACCTACCTACCCTAACTACACCTACCTACATACATACCTACCTACCTACCTACCTATCCTACCTACCTTCCTACTTACCTACCTACCTACTTACCTACATACATACCTACCTACCTTACCTACATACCCACTTTACCAAGATACATACCTACCTACTTGCATACCTACCTACCTACCTACCCTACCTTCACCAACCTATCCTAAGAACCATCTCCTTACTATAGCAAACACAACAAAAAAGAATTAGCGAAATTGGTCCAGCCGTTCACGCGTGATACTGAGACCAAAGAAATAGGGATTCTTTTTTATATAATATATATAGATCAAACAAAGACTTTTTCGTTTTTGGGTGGTAGGCTCGTTGGAAACAGACAAAAATTAAAAAAAAAACTTTTTCCCCTTGAGGATGATATGCTATTTTATCTCCGCTCTGGTACGCTACAATGACGGATTTTTTGAGTTTTTATAAGTTTTTATTTCTTCCTTTTAAGTGGGTCGGTTTGTAATTTGTCTAAGTTACAATAGCCTAATGTCAACTGCTCATCACCTTTTACAAAATATTGCTTTTCCCGATGCAGGGACGTTCATTGTTGAGGAGTTCTCCTGGTACTTCACCACTAGCTCCACTTCACCCTATGTATTGTGACGGGCATAAATTGCTTGGCAAAGTAATCTTCTCTAATCGCAACCCGTGAAATACGTATTATTGATAAGTTCCGGTGGCAATCTGTGGTCTTCATCATCACTTCCACTTCACTAAATGGTGCTTTCCAAGATCAAATTCAAGAGTAACTATAAAAAATACCTAAATCGCTATAGGTGCGCCTGTAATATTTCAAGAGTTCCCTCGAATTCTCCAGGAGTCCATCATCCAATCCTGACTTGATGACAATGGGACCACCTGTGAAGTATAAGTACCCTTTCTGACAAAAAAATTTTTTTTTAAGTCGGTCCAGCCGTCTTCGAGTATTCCGGGAACAAACATTAAAAAAAAAATCGGACGAACTGAGAACCTCTTCCTTTTTTGAAGTCGGTTAAAAATAGGTCAAGTCAAGAGGAGTGTCAGAAATATTACATACAATACAATTTAGCAAACAAATAAGTACGCGCGTACAGGTACAGCACACTGTAAAGTACCTAATCGTCTAAAGTTGACAAAAAATACTATGAACGAACTCCAACCAAGCACGTTGCGTTAGTGTGCCTTGTGCCTGTCGGAGCGATAAACACCTACAGGGAGCACACACACATTGAGATTATTGCTTGACGCGATAGCACTACTAGCTATCTGAAATTATGAGAAATTTGGATGTGTTCCGTAATACCAAAAATGATGAATGAAAACTTAATGTTTTTCCAATTTTTTTTCTATAATTTGTAACTTGATAATTATAAGCTATGCTTGTGATGAAACAATATTACAAATATTGTTGTTTATAATAAAGAAAAAACAATATGAAAACAAGTCATTTACGCTGTAAAAATGTACGAAATGCAATTCGCTTAAACTTCATGTAGAGGTAGGTTTTTGAAAAAAAAAAGAATTGGAAGCCTAGATAATTATTGTCTCAATCCGAATATCAAATTTATTTGGTGGAAATATGCTCGAATTGGAAATGATTTAGGTATTACGTTTGTATGGACAATTCAACGGTCGCCGCGTTCTTAATGGAACTGAATACCAGTATTTTACATAGAGTGACTGTTTATCTGTTCGTCACAACCCGTGTTACTGTGTAACACAATACCCCTTAGTTTTAAGAATTAAGTCTTTGTTAGACTTTTGGGTAACACTGACTGCCAGTAGCGACTGTCAAAGACCTACAAATGACAACCGGGACAAAGGGCTTTCATTTTAACATGCTTTTCGAGGCACAGAGGGGTCCCAATATGTAATGGATGTACACCCATCCACGAACCGACCGCGGCAAGCGTAAGTTAAATTTAGGTCGACCCGTGCGGCTGTTATTATTGAGCCACAAGCCGCTCCTAATAGAAGTATATAAACAGCCGTGACTCACTCGTATCGTCCCTGGCCGTTGCCCTGCGCGGGCGCGCCGGGCTGCGGCGGGCCCTGCCAGGGCCGCTCGAAGCGGTTGGCGTTGGGCGGCGCGCTGGGCCGCGAGTCGCGCGGGCCCCAGCGGGACCCGCCGCGCCCGCCCCCGCCGCCGCCGCCGCCCCAGCGCCCGCCGCCGCCCGAGCTGTTGCTGCCGCCCCAGCGGTCCTCTGTAACAAACATTCATTTCAAAATCTTGATACACCTAACATATGTTATTATTACATAACATAACATCACATCTGTAATCCCCGAAGGTCTAGGTAGAGGTACACATATAGTACACCGCTGTACACCCACATTTCGCCAGTTATGTTTAAGTCAGTAGAAAATTTCTGATGGAAGGGGTATGAGGAACAGGGTGTAAAGTTCACTCATCCACCATAGAAAAGGGAGGATCCTCCAACCAGACGGGTGTTGTGTCTGGCGGGCAACTGCTCATATGTTAATTTCGGATAGTCTTATCTATGTTTTTCGCTCGGTAAACTCTAACTGCGCGATGTAGGAATTGTGTGACGTCATGTCTTTTTGCTTCGTAGTTTGTATGTGGCGGTCTAACCGCTACAGAAAAACCTAGGTCCTTATACTCACCAGTAGCGCTTGCGACCAGTAGACCAACTAGACAATCTATCTCGTACTAAAATCGTAAATTCGAAGAGATGTGACATCAACCAACGCGTTGTGGGCACGCGTAATTGATTACTACAGCGCACTCTCACAATGAGGACGCCCTAAGGCGGCCGAAGGGGTCTGTCAGACTCCTACTGACTAAAAACCACCCCGATGTTCCCTTCCCACATTTGGACCGGGGATCATGAGATCTTGTGCGCCTTCCATGACCCCGACTGGTGCCGCCTCATGCCCGCGGGGACTGCGGTGTGAAACTCCCCTCAACAAGAGGAGGCCTGCGCCAGCTTAGCATTAAGAGCATTATAGGCTGATTATGCTACTACACTGTCTAGTGAATACTACTTATTTAAAGTTGGGCTGCAAATCACCTTCAGCTTACAACTGAGTATTGGAAATTAAGCCTCTCCAATTGAATTAAATTCAGTCAGTAATAATCATTGCTTCAACTAAAACTAGCATCACGGTTTTTATACTTCACTATAAAAAAATCTACCCTAACAACCATCGATGTTATGGGTAAAATAGCAGGCCCATTACTAGGCTAAGTACAGTAGGCGTTTCATACGAATATGAACCTTATACATATGAAATTAACATTAACTATCAAAGTACTCTCTATAGATTTCACACTTAGACAAAACTAGCAGCGCCTCGTGCTTTCACCCGCAATTAATGTCGATCGCCGTGGAAATATCGAGATATAAAGTATATATTATGTTAATACAGATTATAAACTATCTGTGTGCCAAATTTCATCCGAATCCGTTCAGCCTTTTTTGCGTGATTGAGTACCAAACATACAAACTTACACATTTATCATATTAGTAGGATCAGAGCTACTTTCATAGTATGTATGTGTAACTAACCGCGGTCTCCTCTACTGAAGTCCCTGTTCCTGCGATCATCTCGTCCATGCCGCTTGTCGTTGGAGCGGTGTCGCTTGGCGGGCGGCGCGTCTCTCGTGGCGGAGCGCTCGCGCTTGTCCTTGTCGCGCACGACGCCGGCGGCGCGCGCCTCGCGGTGGTAGGCCTCCAGCACGCCGCGCGCCGCGTCGGCCGCCAGCTCGGGGTACAGCACGTCGTCTAGCCACGAGCACTTGTCGGGCAGCGTGAAGTTGGCTACAACAGAGAGGCGCGTGAGAGTCGGCAGAGGCGGGGCGGGCGGGGGCGGCTCCTAGGGCGAGGCAGAGTAACCAACCTTTCATGTCCACGATAGCCCCGTCGGGCACCTCCTTGCCGTCGGCCTCCTCGCGTCGTTTCTGCCGGTCGCGGTACGTCTCGTCGTCGGTCACGATCACGACCGCGACCCGCCGGTACCCGTCGAATTCCCTCAACTTCCGCCTCTGGGCCGACGGGTATACGTTCGTCTGTTTTACCCAATGCGATATCGAAACCGCGGTCGCGAATTACGTCGATCGCCGTCGTCGAGTCCCGCGTTGATTATGATGTGGAGCAAAACATTCTCATTATAGATATTGACGATATCCAGCGGTGACTTTGTACTTTGTGTTAATGTTTTGTGGCAGTTTGACACCTAGAACAAGCTCAATAGAGATCCCATCGCGGTTATTTCAGTGGGCCTTTAGGCAGTTACCGCCCACCGCTCCCGCGTGTACTACTTACCTCGGCGCTACTACAATCAATTACATTATAGCTTGCTCTTATCGCGGAAGCGGTGTCGTGATACATAGCCTTAACTACTCTTATATATAGGACGTACCTTATGAAGATGCGTAGATATATAGATGGCATACGAAGCTAGATAACATGGCATACATATAGATAAACGGTCCGTGAAGATAGTGATATCGATAAACAAATGAAAGGGCGAAACAGTCGCGGGGGTGACAGTCGTTCGATCTCGATTGTTCCTGAATTAAGTGTGCCTGCCAAAGTTTTAATGTTATAAAAATTGGAGTGTTGCTCACCTGGTCGAGGATAAAATTCCTTTTGCGGCCCTTCGCGATTTCCAACAACTTAAGCACGCATTTAGCGCACTTGGACACCATAGCGTCCCAGCGCGCGTCGTAGCTGGCGCGGAAGGGCTTACAGTCCACCTGTGTCGACGTACACACTCATACAATACTTAACCTAGACGCAGCGACACGACTTAGGCTAGCTTACACTAAGGAATATATGTTATTGTGATACCAGGGACTCTCCTTGGTGACTCGGGACTCGGTATACGTACGTCCTCTTCAGTCGGCGATCCACTGGTATCATATTAACTACACTGCTAGTTGTTGACCGCTAAAGGTCAATTAACATTGTTTTGTTATAATGTTTTGGTTTATAAATGTTGCTCATATTGCACCCTGTTGAAAATACAGACGAACATTAGTTTATCAATGTTTATAGTTGGAGCTGATGGCGGTTTATTGTGCTCATACCTCTAGCGCTGGAAGGGAAAAATCATTAGCTTGTGTACAGTTTTGTGTTTGAAAAGAAAATGTGCTTTATTCATGTTTCTCATGTACAATTAATTTATTATTTAAACTTTGAGGCACTGCGATGTTAAATTCAATTCATTCGAGACATTCATACTTCGTATTTCAAATCTTTCCATTCAAGCTTGCATTCTTTGGGCGATGTAATTCGGCATGAAATTAAATAAGTGTTTGCTAAAGGCTATGCGCGCATGATTGTATTTCGGGCTAAGAATTATTTTTTTCTAAAGAAAATAACGTGTTCTACACATTCTCTTGTGAAGACTTACTTACCTTGCTGTCAACAAATGAAGCAGTTCTAAATTGCATCATTTTGATACCATCCCAAGAGTTTGTAAAATTTCTCAGTAATTTTATACAATATATCCTTGTCCGCATATCATGCGCACTTAACCTAGCAGAGCGTTAGAGTGCTAAGCAAATAAAAAACTGGTAAAAATGAACATTTCTGAGAGCTGAGAGAAAACATCGCAACATCTCAAAGGTGTCTTCAAAAAACTTGTGATCAGCAAAAAAAACATAAATAAAACCTTGTTTTGTGTTTGTAACAGAGTGAAAATTTAATGTGTTGTGTCAGTATAGTTCGATTTATTTCAAAGTCAAAGTCAAAGTCAAATCATTTATTTCAAATAGGCCCTTGAAGGCACTTTTGAACGTCAAAATTTACAAAATAAAGTATTGATTCTACCGCCCCTTCCAAAAGGTAGTTTTCGTATGGAGAAGAATGGGCAAGAAACTCCACCGTTACTCTTTTTAAAATGTTTTACAATATTTTGTATAGGTACATTATTTATATAATTATATGTGAAGACGATGCACCTAGAATAAAATTACTGTATAAAGTAAAAAGAATTTAAAGTCGAGCAAACGACAGATAAATTAATTATGTGGTAGATACATGGTGTTCACATATTCACAAACATTGTAAAAATAGACGAATCTACTAAAAAATTACAATTAATAAGTCAGTGTGTGAGGAAGTAATCACAGGATGTACTCGTAAAATCAATGTCATATAATAAAAAACAAATACAATTAAGTAAGCAACCAGTTTGATTTTGTCTAGACTCTAAATTGTCCTATGGAGCAGGACCAGCATGTTTCCAAGCATTCTTATCTTGGATATAATCCTCTAATCTGTAATATGCTTGTTTACAAAGTGTACTTTTTACATGAGTTTTAAATTTTCTTTCATTTAATTGTAATATATCACAAGGTATTTTGTTGTAACATTTAACACAGTACCCCATAAAAGATGTATGTACTTTAGATAATCTGAAAAATGGTTGATCTAGTTTATCTTTATTTCTAGTATTAAAATTATGTCTATCACTTATTTTATTAAAAAGATGTAGATTTTTCCTTACATACATAATATTTTCATAAATGAATTGGCAAGGAACGGTCATAATAAAACATTTCAATGTCCTAATATCATTAATATTAATAATGTTATTTGAACCTCTTATTTTAAAATCGTAAAGCCATTTCTGACTCATCTCGCGACTGAAACCGTCATGCGATAACTTTTTGCTTGCCTCAGGACAGATTTTTTTTTAATAACTTTTATCCAAGGATAAAATATTTACAGCTTTTGAAAAGAAGATATTATGTCAAACTGTAATATTTATTCTTCAGATCAAAGTTATTGAAAAATCAGCTATATATGCTATCAAAAAGTCAACTAGACAATAAAACTTGCAAGTAAACATCCTGCATTTTTTTTTTATGCTATTAGATACTGAACTAAACCAAGACTATACCATCTGTTAGTACGTGTATATTGTGTAGTGTGGTGCTCCTGTGTGGCAGATGACATACCTTCATGCGGTCGAAGAGCGCGCCCGTGGACAGTATGTTGTACCGCTTGGCGGGGTGCTCGGCCGCGTGCTGCTTGGCCCAGTGCGTCTTGCCCGAGCCGGGCATGCCCACCATGAGGATCACCTGGTACAGATACATTTTATTATACTAATGCCAGTATTGGGTTCTTGTTTTAGGAGGTATTGCAGAGGTGGTTAAAATCCGGTCAAATACCAATGTGACTTATTCAATTCAAATGTACAGACGCCAGTTTCGATCTGTCAAATTTTCCCAATCAACATAACCTTATTCTTTAGAGATAAAGTTACAAATTACGAATAAAGAAATTTGACAGATTGGAGTAGGTTGATGTGCTGACGTCTGTACTTTCAGCACGCGTAGCATGACGCTTTCTATGTCTACGAAGAATAGACATAGCTCTTTCTATACAGTGACATTTCCTTTCTTCATTTTTGACATCGCACCGTAGAAATCTTTCTACAATCTGTCACTTTGTCTTTCGTTTCTAACTCTCTTTGTCTAGGTCCTTTTATATGTAGACTATTTAGGAAAAAAGTTTTCTATCCCAAAGGGGTTCCGACATTTTTGTATGGGACCTGGCATACCTAACCGTCCGCCATTTGAAAAAAAACTGGTTTTGGCGGCCAGTGATGAAACAAGTGTCAATCGATAGAGTAAGTGATTGCAAACAAAAAATATTTAGTGATGAATATCGTAAGTGATATACTTCCTGAGATATTTAGAAAAAATATTACTACTTTATTTTTTTTCTCATGTTTTAACTCAAATATCTCAGGAAGTATATCACTTACGATATTCATCACTAAATATTTTTTGTTTGCAATCACTTACTCTATCGATTGATACTTGTTTCATCACTGGCCGCCAAAACCAGTTTTTTTCATAATGGCGGTCGGTATAGGTATGCCAACGAAGTCGGATGTTCTTTTCAAAATTACAGTGACATCTGACAGTTGTCTAAGATAGTGAAACTTTCTAGTCGACAGTCACAAAGTATACATGGTTATCTGCAGAATCATAATTTTACAGAAGAGCGTTTTAAACGCAAAACTGTGATAACTAATTGTATATAAGAACAAAGCTATCTTCTCCTATTTTACATCATTTAGTTAACCAACCAACCAAGGAAATGTATAAGGCCAATATTACTGTAATATGTTTTTGTTCCAAAACACGGCACCTACTTCGACACTCTGAAAAAAAAAGTTGTAGTTGTGTTTATATACGTGACTTAATATCAGTAAGAGAGAATCAAACAGAAAGACATTCTATGACGAAACAAAGAATTCTGAGTCGAATTATGTAAAAGAGTGAATTTCGTAAAAAATGCAGTTGACTCTTTCTACTTTGCTGCCGTCGTACTGTCTACACGGAACGTCATTTTTGTTAACTCTTCCGTCGACAAAGCGGTGCTCATGCTACGCGTACAGGATTTATTTTGTACATTGTACATTACTGACATTTGTGAAGAAAAACGTCGTGAGGAAACCTGGACTCAAACTCAAAGCATTTATTTCAATTAAGCCATTTACAGGCACTTTTGAATTGTCGTCGGTTGGTTAGTCAGAAAGTTAAAGCTAGTTGCCTATTCCAAAACGTAGATCTGTATGGAGAAGTCAAGAAACTTCAAGGACACTCTTACAAAATCCTGGGTACATCATTCTTGTCGCTTTTTTCTCTGTGAGAAAGATGTAAAAAAAGAATAAAAAACAATTCAAAATATAAGAATAAAAATAAGCCCTGGCAGATAAGAGATGACTAGTCTCAACAGACGGCACCCGTTCACGAACATGACGCGTGGACCAGCACCATCCAGCTCAACCAATTCGTAGGGAACCGAATGATCCAACAACGACTATTAATTAATATAAGTCTGAAATCATGAACCCGCCTTGAGCAAGCGTGGAAGCTGTAGTTATTTTGTTCCTCACCTCACAGTCGGCGATGCTGGCCGGCCGGGACGGTCCTTCCACAATGTCGCCGTTACTAATGAACACGAAACCTGGCAGAAGGTCCGCCTCGGTGCCATCTAACTCTTCCTCTACAGTGTACCTGTGAATGAATAAATAATAAGTTAAACTAACCTCGTTAAATTTCCTACCACAGAGAAGTGGCCTAGGTCAGGGAAAATTATAGGCTGATTATGGTTATGCTAAACTCGTCTTTAGCTTTATTTTCAATATGTAATTCCGCTTGTGATCCCATACATCATGTAAAATACGAGAGTAAATACGGAATTTTGATATATCTGCTCAGATGACTCATACTAAACGATTGAGATGAGTAGTCAAATACTTTACAGATATTTTTTTTTTGTTACTTGTCAATCAATCAATCTTCCTAGCCTTTTTTCCCAACTATCTTGGGGTCGGCTTCCAGTCTAACCGGATGCAGCTGAATACCAGTATTTTACATGGAGCGACTGCCTATCTGACCTCCACAACCCAGTAACTGGGCAATACGATACCCCTTGGTAAGACTGGTGTCTGACTTTCGGGCTTCTGACGACTCGTAACAACTGTCAAAGATGCACGAATGACAGCCGGGACCAACGGCTTAACGGCGTATGTGAAGATGGTCACCCATCCACTGACCAACCCCGGCAAGCGTAGCTTAACCTGATGGATCGACCCGTGCGGCTTGTTATTACTTAGCCACGAGCTCGTCCTTTTCTGTTACTAGTGCACCAACACAACCCAAATGCACGGCTTTAGTATGTGCGCTAACAATCAATCTCCTTGTCTAATTAACAAAACCTACAACAACTATGACTTACTTAACACAATGATGACTTTATCATTGATCTGTGTCCATCAGTGTACTGGGTAGGTAAATATTTTAAAAAGACGAAGAAAAAAAAAACGTGTGCGTCTCGGGACGCTCGACAGAAGTGATAACTTAAACTAATCCAAGTTGAGCCTGCCTACTGCTGCCGTATGCGTCAGAGAAAGAAAACCAGACAGACTGGCGCCGTAACGCGTTACGTTACGAAGCGGTTTACCATCCCATAAAAAGATATCACTTCAAAAAAAATCTTGGCAATATTTGTGATAGTTACTACATTGCACATTGATAACTTACCGGATGACGAATTTGATTCTCTTATCCAATACATGTCCTTGGAGGACTTGTTCTTCAGTCACCTCGGCGAGTTCGCCTTCTGTGGGCAAATATAACAAAACTCTTTTACTTCGATCAGAATATCAATATTAACGAAATCATTATGAAAACTGCCTTTTGAACTTGCATACAAGCTTTTACTGTTTTTACCTTTCATTGCAAAAGGTGAACTGATAAGTTGTTTTTTTTTTTACTCAGAAAATCTATTTCATTTTTCCAATAAAAGACTGAGCAGCTTTGCTAACGAAAATTTATCAAAATAAAACGAGGCTGATTCGCACTGCCGCGGCCACGCTGTTAGCGGCAAATGCCTCGCAAAGCTTATAATGAAATTCCGCCTGGGATTTCATATATTTACACAAGAGAGTAAATACAGAATTGGTATTCCTACTAAGGCTGGGAATACACGTCAGATTTTTTCATCAGATACTCGGATCCGATAGTCTTGTAGCGGTTACACCGCCACATACTAACTATGCTGCAAAGACACGTCATACAAATCCTGTATCGCGCAATTAGAGTTTACCGCCCGATCGACCTATAATATAACTTTCGGCTATACTATTTAGAGATGTACTAACCAGGTTCAGGCTCGTCCTTCACGTCCGCGGGCGCGGCGGGCGGCTCGCTGGGCTCGGCGTCCATAGGTTCGGCCTTCACTTCAGCCGCCTGCCCTGCTTCTGCTGCAGCTTTGTCACCGTTCTCCTGCAAGATACGTTAAGTGTTAACATACGTACTGAGATCCCTGAAGGGATAGCCAAAGGTAGACAGTATTCCCAATTTGGCCAGTTATACAGGATCAAATTAAATTACTGTGTTGCATATAAAGCATTATCAACTTATAATGTTCCCACTGCTGGGACGCATCCTCTCTTCGAGAAGGAGGGAGCTGTAATCTACCACGCCGGCCCAGTGCGGGTTGGTCTACGTCACATGTCTTCGAATTTTTGGTTCTAGGACATGCCGTTTTTCTCACGATGTTTTCCTACACATTTTGAGAGCAGCGGTGATAAAATTATAATTTAAAGCGCCTGTCTGGGTTCGACCCCATCGGGGCCGTTACCACTGGGCCACCACTGCTCCCTGTACAAGGTCTAATTAAATTAACTGGCGAAACTTCAGAGACGTGATCAACGTCATATCATGCTAAAACAAAACATCTGTAGACCCTCTCACCTTGGGCTCATCCGTCTTTTCTGCGTTTTCCGCAACAGCTTCCGATTCCTTTTCTTTCTCTTTATCTTCGGGTGCTTTATCTTTCTGTCCTTCTGCTTCGGGTTCCTCCTCACCTCTCTCTTTTCTCTCAGCGGCCTCTCTCTCCTTCCTTTCACGGTCTTGCTTTTCACGCTCCTGAAAGAAAGATGTCGATTCTTTCTTTAAAAAAAATACACATTGAATTTTAGAATATGTTCGGCGCTGTAGAGCTTCGTGTCTGTCACTCAACGGAGTAAAATTACGGTCACCGAAATCTAGAAAAATTACTTTTTATGCCATATTGAGCTGTAAAGACTTTATAGAAAAATTTTGCTGAGGCATTGGAAATGTTTTCTTTCATTGGTAAGTAAATTTGTTATTAAACCGTGTGTGAAAAAGTAGCACGCTGGGTTTTCGTACAGATGGTAGGACTTGCGTTATCTAGCTAGGCACACTGGAACAATGTTGGCTAAAACACGTCATAGTACAGTCCCAGAATCCACATTTGCAGATATTACACATGTAGTAGGCATCAGTGACAGCAATTTCCAATTCTTCTTCTTCTCAAATTGAGGCATGAACAACATTAGAGTAGCCTTGGTAAAGACATCAGTCAGCAAAGTGTAGTGAGGCTATCTGCCCCAAGTACTCCGGACTATGAATTATCATCTAATTGGCGACTGTGTAAGTCCGTGGCTATTGTTACCTATATTACTTAAGATATAATTATGTACTGAAGCTGTTGGAATACCTTTGTAAATAAATAATTAATCAATCAAACAACAAGTGGCTATATTATCTTACATCTTTCTTCCTCTTCTGTCGTTCTTCTCTCTCGTTCTTCTCCTTCTCCCGTCGGTCGCGTTCCTTTTTAGCGACCTCTTCCTTCTGTCGCAGTAACTCAGCCTCGATCGCGCGTTTCTCTTCTAGAACTTGTTCGACTGGAATCTCAACGCGTTTGCGAACTGTCTTCGTTTTTGTTAACATGTTGTATCTGTTGAAAGAATGGCGTATGAGGCAACAGACAAACAAACACATTGTGGTTCAGAGTGGTACTACCGAAAGTAAATCCCGAAATGAAATAATTAACTTTAAAGTTGTGAAAAACTAGGACAAAATATTTTCTAAATCCCGACGTGTGGTTCCCGACAAAGTCCAAATCTGGTGATTATATTCCTAATTAATCACGATTCATTGTAGCAGGCGTTCCACAGACCCCATGATGTGATTTATAAAAATGAAAGTCACTCGAAACTACAAAAGCCACGTCGATTTAGATTCAACTTCAAGTTCAAAACATAAGCCCTACCAACATTATTATTATTAAATTTTACCCAATAAGAATAATATAATTTTCTCTTCCTACCCTCATAACAGAAGTATTTTTACACAACACGAAAAATGTATTTCCGCTTGAGATCTCATGCATTACAGAACACACAAGAATAATTACGGAATCGAATGTACCTGCTATAATAGAAACCTCACAGTACACAAAGCACTGTGGGTTGATCAAGGCAGGAATCAAATATGCAAACAGTTATCCTTGAATGCGGGGATCGAACCAGCCGTCCTGTCCGTTGAAAGCGGGAGCGTGGCCTCTACGTCAACAGGGAATTCAAAATAGCGTCGAAATTCGCCATCCTATGACATCTAGACAGGAATAGACAGTCTAGCTCGCGCGTTCTAAAATTAACTTTAGTCTAGACACGTGATGTCAACGTGTGTACGTAAATATGAAAGCACATGTGCGTTTCAATTGGTTACAGTACGACACAACTTAGATGTAGCACAGATTTGAAAATTTTCATTCATTCATTTCAATTTCACGAATGTATTTGGTTAAAAGACTTTACAAGTTATTGCGTATTCGAAAGATCATTTTCCTTTAAAGCAGTAATAAAGATTGGTGGTTTTGGAGGCGCACTCAGTTCGGATTGTGATCGGTTTTACGAATTTTGCCGATGCTACATCTAAGTTGTGTCGTACTGTACGCGTTAGAACGAACTATGATATAAAGTGTCTTCTACTTATTTATTATGGAGGCACAGATGAACTAAGGAAAGTTATAAAGTGGTGTTTGGTTACAATATTAACGTGACTTTTGTAAAATGTCGTACAAGACGCTGCAATATTTATATTGAGGTAGTCCTAGTGTAAGCAAATTAAGATATAGTTTTCTGAAATAAAAGTTATATTGTATTAGCAGTCTCTTAGAAATACACACCTTTTACCTGAAAATTATATGTGGGCGATGAATCGTAATACAACGGCCTACATGCCTATAAGAATGTTAAGCCTCACCCGACAGCAGCACAAAGAGCGACACAGTTGGCACATACACACATAAAACAGAAATTTATGGACTCCAGGAGTAATTGCGTTTTATTGGCGACGAGTCTATACAAAACGTATAGCGCCCATAGTTTAATTCACTTATAATGTATTTACTTGTCATATCCGAAGTTAACTTTGTAGCAGATGTTCTTGGTTAGCAGATGCGGGAACACCGGCTTTCCGTTGAGCGCTGCCTTGTCGAACTCGTAAGCCGTGCCTAGCTCAGCGCCGTTCACCGTGTACGAGATCTTGCACGGGTTTGACTCCAGATCCTGGTATAAATGGAATAAGGTAAGGTAAATTCACTTGAAAGGAATCATAAAGAGAGCATACAAGACAAATGGAGCTAATTTTAGTTTCTATGCCAAAATAACCAATTTTATTGTTATCCAGCTGTTAGTAGAATGTTATGGTCTGCATAAGAATATAAAGTAAAATAAGGTGGTATACAATACCCAACACTAAATCTAAACATGAACACATAACACCAAGCTTGTTTGCAATAAACGTTTTGACTTTTGAAACGTTTCTACATGTAATGCCCTTTGACACTCAAGAGACTACTAATGCTATAGAACGTGTGGTAATACACACAATCTATTGGGGCTGCTTTTTTTTAGTGTAGTTTTTTCAGTTTTTCTTGCTCACAAACAGTGGCAACAAGACTACAATCAGCTGTTTATACATAATTTATTACCAAGTAAGCCCCAACGACGTCCTTCTCGGTGAGTTGTTTCCCGTACTCCTTGAACTCGCTGTTGTTGACAGCGCGACCAGAACTCTCGAAGCCCCAGCTAAGTTCACCCTCGCCTGAAATGATGATACAAAAATGAAAATTCTAGCCGAAATACACATCGCTTTAACTTAGCCATTATAAAGAAACTAGATTATCCTTTTTATTCACTTTTTTTATTTATTTGTTGCTTTTCAACAATATTGTTGAATTGTGGACGGTGCACTTTCGGGTCTTAAACCAAAATTTGGGGCTTTCACAAACTAAAGCAGGCCTAGAGTTCTAAATGGCAATGCATTTTATTGTAGATTTGAAAAGGTCTGATGCCCAGAAAGGTCAGTGAGGTGAACTATAATTGTAAACTTTTTTAGTTCACCACTCTTACCAAACAGAATTCGGTATGCAAACTTACCTAGATGCAATGGGGAATCATCAGTTGACCACCCTATTCTCAGTCCGGAGCCGACAGGTTCCTTCTCCAAGCTCTCAGTGGTTGTAAGTATAGTGCCGACGCGCACCTACAATGACAAAAAAAGTAACATTGTCATGAAGATTTTTTTTACGTAGGCAATTTGATCCAGTTTTCAACCTTTGGGTACAGAACCAACTATCTTGGCCAAACAACATCTTCTTTTCGTGCGGTTAGTGACTAACCTGGTGTCAGAGTTTTAAAGCCGCTGATGGGCCTGTGGCTTGGCTTCTCATGCCGTCGAGAAATATCTCTCAGGCATGCCGGTTTCCTCACGATGTTTGGCAAAGCAACTAGGATTAGTTCATTACAGATTGGCCAGAATAAGCAAAAAAAAAAGGGAGATGTCGAAAGATGTATATGAGAGATCTTTGTAAAGCAGGGCAGGCTATTATGATAAAAAACTGACAAAGTTCGAGTCGGACTCGCGCACCGGACTTGCGGCCATATTTGCCAAGATGACATAGTCTGACAACCAGTTTTATAAAGGGGTATCGTGTTACCAAGTAAGTCCCCGTCACGAGAAGCTATAAATTTTGTAAACAAAGAACTTCTACTATAGTGCGCGCGGCGCCTTATCTTACTTAATTAATCTATTCCGGCGCCGTACTTCGCGACGGCAACACGCGTTGAAAATTCCGGCTAGTTTAGACAAAACGCACATGAAATTGCCGATGAGCCGCCACCTAAGGCGCGGTCAACTAGTTCTGCGCGCACTATAAGTTACGTAGCGAAACAAATAATCCCAAATTCAATCAACTCCAAAGTATTTTACGTGTAATACGAAACTAACGAGCAATTAAACTTGGTCGGTTATATTTTAGCGATATAAAGCGCTGTCGTCTAATGTTTTGTGGTACTGGAACTCAGACGCGTTCAAAAATACTGGTATTCAGCTGCATCCGGGAACCGGGACCGAAGCCGATACCAACATATTTGGGAAAAGGCTAGGCAGATAGATTTTTTAAGAGGCCATAGTAATACTAATTCTGGAAAATTTACAACTATATTATGGTTATGAAGACACAGCCATGTGAGATACATACAGCATAGGCTAAGTTAGTAACGCATTTTGACAACTTTTGAGTAAGAAAACAAATAACAACTCTCGCGTTACCTCGTAACACACTCTGCCGGCATTCACACCATGGCTGGCCCTCGCGCCCGCCCACGCGTGGGCGAAGGCTCCGTCACTGAGCGGCACCACGCTGTTCAACTCCGGCACTTCCAAGTACTGGTTCAGATCGCTGTCATCTGTTGGGCAAAATTCGCATTTAGAAAAGATAGAAAAATAGGTTTTAATTGTCACACCAAACAATTGCATACAAAAAAGATAAGTTAACTGAACAGCTGGACCGAATTACAAATTATTTGTTTTAAAATGTTCGTAATAGTTCTTACTCAAAGAAAAATAAGGTTGCCGAGAAAATGGAAAATTCGGGAAAATTTAATGTGCATTTTCTATGAATTGACGTATTTCCATACAAACTTTCATCCCCTTTAGCGAATGAATT
The DNA here is from genome assembly GCA_948150665.1 of Conistra vaccinii. Classification (NCBI taxonomy): domain Eukaryota; kingdom Metazoa; phylum Arthropoda; class Insecta; order Lepidoptera; family Noctuidae; genus Conistra; species Conistra vaccinii. The sequence goes on along the minus strand of OX411341.1, from coordinate 12,859,549 downwards.
TTCAACAAACGATCTGTTTGCGGATGAATGGACGACGATTTTATTGGCATATCAGGTTACTTCCTCAACTAAGTTTGTACTCTATTGGGAATGTCTTATTATGATTGCTTTTCAACCGTTTTAATGTAAATAAATAAATTGGTATTCAACTGACTGGAAGCCAACCCCAACGTAGTGGCATATGGCTAAGCAGATGATGTAGTAACATACTCACACCAAGAGAGGGTGATTTTGCTGTCGTCAATCTCGGGCTCTGCGACCTTGACTTCAGCAGACTCCTTCTTCTCCTTATTAGCATGGGCCTCCTGCGGATAAAATAACACTTAATAATGACCCAAATTACTAGTATCACGTTGTAAATATGGCACATACAAATTTGGTGGGCCTTGCAGAGCGTTGCAACGCCTCTATGAGTCTCTATTCCAAATTTGGATGTGTCACATTAACAATTGATTACTGTCATATAAGCTTTGGAGCTTATTCAAAATGTATAAAGGTTTCTTCTGTACAGGGAAATACCGAAATCATTACGAATATTTATTTTATAAAGCAAGCAACATATTTTTTTTTACAGGTACTTACATAACTACATTAGGGTTACTTGATTAGTAACATGCATTCTAAAGATGATCAACTTCTGATGATTTATCGTTTACGAGCAATTGAACACTAGATACGTGGAAATGTGAGGTTTCTATGGTGTACTAATGAAAGAGGTTTCAACGCCAATCGGCCTTTTAAATGACTACAATTTAGTTTTCAAATGCATGATTGTCTCTCAATAGAGTTAACACAACATGTGAACGCTTGCTTTCGAATGCTCGCGGTTGGACCTATGATTTTTTGTAACGTGGAACTATAAACGTAGGACTATCTAACTTGAGACACTATCATTAGGGTTGATTTTTCAACGGACTGTACGTGCGACATACCTCAGGCAGTGAAAGCACTTCGTTAGTGACTTCGACAGCCCTGTAGAAGTTACTCCAGCGAGCCTTCTTTTCGCGCTTGCGCTTCAAACGGTTCAGCTTGACCGGGTCCTGTTCCAATTAGATAAATGGTTCAATTATTTACTGAAATTAACGTTTACGGGTTCACTCGTGTATTTATTTCGAGTTTTCCCGACAAGCTTCAAATTCGACCGGAGATCAAATATATGAGCTCATGAATTAGATTTCCGTTAAAGGTCGAAACAAGTCGGTCAAATCCGAAATAAATACGTGAGTAAAGTCGTATAAATTAATAGATATGACAACATGTCTCACGATAAATGTAATAATTAATCTAAGTTAATTCCCGAAAAATAATGTTATCGATAACAAAATGGAGAAGAGCAAACTGGAGAAATTCTAAGAAGGCTGATCGCATTAGCTTTTATTTATTTGACAATTTCTAGAAACTGGATTTCCTACTTTTGTGATAATATGACCATGTAGCCAAGCCGATAAATTTATTAGGGAGGCTAGTGCAGAATAACAATCAAAATAGAAACAAAACAATTAAATATCTGTCCTACAGTTAGACTAAAATAATTTTTGGCCTAAATAAATATAAATCGCATGACAGACGATAAATGAGCCAAACTTACGACCCCATGGGTCTCGCTTAATGACAAAAGACATCGCGGCAGGCCCAGACGGAGATGGCGGGAGCTGGACTCCTTTAATGTAAATCCGCAGTTGCAGCCCGGGAAATTTTCTTGCATTTTTTGCAATTTGCAGGTCAGTGTCAGGTTGTATCTTGATACGCAACTAAGGCTGCCTGTCCACTGGAGCGGAGAGGAGAAAAGAGGAGCGGAGATTTGCCAATATTAACCAATAGAATCTTGACTCCGCCCCTGAGTTTAGATTTGATTAGTTAATAATTGCACATCTCCGCTCCTCTCCGCTTCAGTGGACAGGCAGCCTAAAGCAGGTATGTATTTACTGAATTATAATCATTGGAATCATTAATACATCTCTCTAAGTTAGATTTGTTACGTGTGAACTTTTTCCACAAGAAATTTGTTCTTATGTAACAAATGTAACTTAGAGTTATGTATTAATAAACCGTTATAGACGCGATTTTTTTTTTTATCAAGGTATAACGTGGCATTGACCTGCAAATTGCAAAAAACGTAGGAAAATTTGAATTTCGCGGGCTGCAACTTCGGATTCACCGAAAACACTTTATTAAAGATTGGTCATTGGCAGCTCTGGACAGAGAGAGGTTGAAAGAAAGTAGGGAGGCCTTTGCCCAGCAGTGGGACTAATTGGCTAATTAAAAAATATGAAACTAAATATTTTAGTACTTTTGTTATTGTCAATCTAATAATATGGAATATGTCTGTTGTCTTTTTAATAATTTATTTAAAATTTGAATCCGTGACACAAAGGAATCATGTGTTTCGTTTATCACTACGTAATTTGGTACAATACAGGCTTATGGGAGTCCGAAAATATGAATATAATGTATATCACTAGTCCCTAGTTGTACATGCGGAGAAAAACTTCAACAACGGTTAGAAAAAATTAAACATGCATGCAAGATTGTAAAATATTGTGTTTTTCTAAACCTTATTGGGGAGACAAAAACTTAAAAAGTCCAAATAAGGAAAGCAACGGAAAAAGCACCTTAAAGCAGGACAGCATAAGACTCACAATTGAGTTGCGTTTGGGGGCCGAAACACAGATAGAAAGTTAAAAGCTGTTAGAGTAAAGGGTGTTTTATGAATTAGTTAGTCCCTTAGACTCTGTTGCTTCCCCAGCCACACTAATTAATAAGTTCCACATACATTACTAACATCCTCGAGGCGTTTCGCGTCATCCTCGGCCTGCTTTCGTTCTCTCTCGAGGCGTTCTTGTTCACGAACGCGGAGGCGGTCATTCAATTGGTCCCATTCTTCTTCTTCAGTAACTTCACGTTCACGCTGAGCGGAAAATTTGTTGAAATAAATTATTTTTCTGAGCAAAACCAACATACAAAATTATCTTTTATTCATCGTCACTGAAGTAGACTTACGAAAATAGCGCTATTGCGCTAGAATGTCATTACATGGACTGGTTCTTGACTGATTACTATGGGGAAGATGCTTACCATCAGGTAAGATAGTGGCCAAAGGCTAGCTCATCTATACTAATATTATAAAGAGGAAAGATTTTTTTGTTTGTTTGTTTGTACCGAATAGGCTCCGAAACTACTGGTCCAATTTGAAGAATTCTTTCAGTGTTAGATAGTCCATTTATCGAGTAAGGCTATAGGCTATATACCATCACGCTAAGACCAATAGGAGCGGAGTACCAATGAAGAATGTTTCAAAGTCGGGGGGTTTTTTTCGCGGACGAAGTCGGGGTCAGAAGCTCTAGTAAAAAATAAAAGTTATAATACCCAACTACGTCGAAAAAACATGTGTTATGGTCATAAATTGAACAGATTACGTGTGACTCCGGATTTTTTATTTGTCTGTCTGTGATGTCTTGTTTATACCTTTTTAGATGACTTTTTTATCGTAGTTTTATAACTTTTAGTTGGGTTTTAGATTTATAACTTTTATTTTTATTATTTAAATAATTTTGGGGTTACAATATTTTTTTTTTTATGTCCTAATTAAGTCCTTTCATTTGATACACAACATATCATCGTATTTTGTTTGTTCATGACTTTATTTCATCTAGAGAGCGCCATAATGTAACGTCATATAGCCTTTAACCAGTGGATGATCAAGACTCTTCCAACGATACCTCATTTGTCAAATTATGATGAGTAGTTTAGAAGTTATGAAGGAATAGATGGACATACATACACACATTCATACCGGTCAAAATCATAACCTCTTTTTTGTTTCACCGTAGTCGGGTAAAAAAAAGCAGTGCAACTGAATAGGGAACAAAATAAAGCTAGTAGTGAACGGAAGGCAACATAATGCAAAATATTATGATTATTTTTATAAATCATATTTAACTGGTTTCGTAAGACTAAAATACTTCATTGAAATAACAGTACTTAATTTTTTTTATACCTTGGCTGTGTGTACTGTATTAACGTGCAAAGAAAAAGCGTTAATAAAACCGAATTTTACTGACACGCGTGTACAGCTTGTCAGTAAAATTCGGTTTTATTAACGCTGCCTACCACTACAAATAATAAAACCATAATTCATACTAATATTAAAAATGCGAAAGTAAATCTTTCTGCATGTTCACGCCTTAACAGCTGAACGCGTTTCGATGAAATTGGCTGACAGGTAGAGGATACTTTTTTATCCCGGTAGTGCGTTCCCGTGGGATAAGTTCGTGCTATCTAAAACTAGTGAAATAGAACTCACCTCATCCTTCCTATCACCCCTATCTTCAACCTTTTCATCCCTATCATGGTCCATCCTATCATCCACATCATACTTCTTCTCTGGTTTTTCGTCCTTTTCAATATTCGGATTTTCTTGAACTTCCATTGGTTCTGGAACGGAATTTTATTTTTATTACCCTGAACTAACAATGGTCATGAGAAATCTTACGAGCGTTATTCTGAAAGTGTGCAATGTCGCAAACGGATGTCAAATATTTCGCTGTTTTGATTAATTTGGCAATATTACTGTATGGAAATAATAAATGTGGCTAACTAACGAACTACAATATTGATTACGAAACCGAATATTTAGTTTTAGATGTAAAAAAACGTATTTGGAAACTTTCCAAACGCCTTTTTTTTACATAAAACGGGTACAACATTGCAATTCATTATTAATATTCTAGTTCGATAGTTAGCCCATTTTTTATTTCCATACAGTAATATTGCCAAATTAATCAAAATAGGTAAATTTTTGACAGCTATTTGCGACGTTGCCAAGTTTTGGGATAAAAGCTCTTAACATGTTAATATTAAAATATGCTTACCAGCACCACCTTTTACTGGCGATTGTTTCCTGAAATTCAAGTAAACGTTTAGTAAGGAATATTTTTAGCTTAAACTGTTTCACTGTTGAGCAAGCGCTTCATTCATCCATCACAAAAATTAATACTATTAAAAACTTTGGTTTTGCTTTGAAGCATACTGGTCACTGAATGATAATTACGTTATTGATGGATTTGATGGTGAACTAGGTATTGGTCATATTAGAAACGCCGACCTCATCTAACTTATTTTTAATGACGTGTAAAAGTGATTTCATTTCATTTTATTTTCTAAATATTAACTTTTTACCTGATGTCACAAAAACATATCAAATACAGGAAAAATGCAATTGAAATGAAAGGTCAGCCATTACTGAGTGTATTGTTAGAAGTAATTGTTATCGCACGCGTCACATCGATCGGAACGCCATATTGCTGCTTTTATTTAACCTCTGTTTATGATCACATATAATTTTATGCTATTTTCATGACGCCTTTAAAAAAGCCATTCAATATGATTGGGCTTGCAATTTAGGTTACACGATAACCTACATTGCAAGCCCAGAGCAGTAACTTACTTATTTACTGTTCAATAATTCCTAGTGTGCAGAATTACGGAATTTATTATTAAAAAAAAAGTAAAGTTACTAAGAGCCGTCGAAAGTTTTATAGCGATGTTCCAAGCCACTGGCTATGATAGAAAAATGCATTGACGAACGTAACAAATCTAAGCGTCTAAGCACACTATGCCGGAAGTACGCGATCGAAGTTCTGCGGCTGATTTTACGTTCTGATTTATTCGGCTGACATGACACAGATTCGGTTGCGCAACGTTGTGTTCAGTGTGCCGAGCGCTGCCGCGCGAGAGGTGTCGTGTCGTGTTGCCTAAAAAAATGGATCATTTTACAGTAACATCGATTGCAGAGGCTTTAGAAGAGGACAAATACAAGAAATAATTTTGGAACTTTCCGAACTTTCGTCGCGTATTATATGTTGCTATATAGAATACGTTGTCGCCGAACTTACGGCCGACCGAAGTTCGGTTTTACGCCAAAACGTGCCGTGATTTCGGCAGATATGATGCTAGTAATTGAAATAGCATTGCAGGCGCAATCACGCCGAAGTTCGGTCGCGTATCTTCGGCATGCATAGTGTGCTTAGGCACTAAGAGGTTTCAAATGTACCCGTCAGGGCGTAATTTTCCGTCAGGGCGGTAAATTCGTGATAAATCTATACTCTCATGCATCTCTATACTCTCAAATGTAGCTTTCTGTCAGGATCATCCATCATCATTCACAGCCCAACTTCACCCACTGCTAAGTATATAATAATTAATAGGTCTCTCTCTGTTATGTCAATCTCCACCATCATCATCATCAGCAGCCTATTAATGTTCCCACTGCTGGACACAGGCCTCCTCTCTGTGAGAGGGAGTGGGCTGTAATCTACCACGCGGGCCCAGTGCGGGTTGGTAATGTCACATGTCTTCGAATTTTTTGGTTCTAAGACATGCCAGTTTCCTCACGATGTTTTCCTTCACCGTTTTGAGAGCAGTGGTAACGAAATTATTTACACAAAGTAAAGCGCCTGCTTGGGTTCGAACCAACGACCTACAACTCGTAAGTCGGGGCCGTTACAACTGAGCCACCACTGCTCTCCATGCTCTTTGCGAACAATAGCAACAATGTCCTCCGCCAAGCTGGACAACCGATACTTCTATATTCAGGGGCCTATTAATAAAATCGACAGGCCACATTCTGTCAATTTTGCAAGATTCTTTCATACAGGCTGCTTTATTAAGGCTATGTGGTCATAGCAGCGCCGCAACACAACGCATTGCAATAATCCTCCTTTAAAACTATTGTGCTCTTTTTTAAATTTCATTATGAATATGCTGCGGCATGTTGCGGTTGTAATGTGCACTTGGCTTTAAAGTGCTCCTTTCATAAAAATGTGTCAAGTTTGCAGTCTGTTCTTACTATGCCAACCAGTTTTAACTATTACTACTCACTTTACGTCAGCAGTAGGCTCAGATTGTTCAAGAACAGCCGCATCTGCCGGCGCAGATACAGGTGCTGGAGGCGCTAATTTTTCAGGCGCTGCGACTGGTTTAGGTGCAGCAACTGGCTCAGGGGCAGCTACTGGTTCAGGGGCAGCTACTGGTTCAGGGGCAGCTACTGGTTCAGGCGCAGCAACTGGTTGAGGGGCAGCCACTGGTTCCGGGGCTGCAACCGGCTTTGCTGGTGTAACTGGCTTTGCTGGTGCAACTTTCTCTGGGGTAGCAACTGGTGCAGGTTTAGGGGCAACAACTGGTTCTGGCTCTGGTGGTGCAACCGGTTTAGCAGCGGCCACCGGTGCCGCCTTTTTAGTTGGTGGTGGTGAATCATTGTCAGAATCCTCCTGGCTTGGAGAATATGCCCCTCCACCTGGCTTTGGTTCCTCTTGTATTGGTTCTGGCGGTTCTTCACGTATGTGCTGCAAAGATAAAAGATTTATCATTTTTGAGCCATGTAATGTGTTTACTCGTATTGTGACTTATCAATTATGATAGCCACACACGTAACGATTTATGTTTCACGAGCAAGAGAATCGTGGCGATAGTTACGCCGTGCTATCAAATTATCAATGGTGGAATCGTGTATCAATTGGTGGAATAAAAATATCGAATTTACGCTATGCAGATGATACTACGCTATTCGTAACTAGGAAGCAGTTGCTTTCCAAGATGGAACACACCAGCCTAGCTATCGGCTTGAGAATAAACAGAAGTAAGACGAAGATGATGATTGTCGACCGTGCAAACAATAATTCGCCCGAAGTTACCCAGATTGCGAACTGCGATGTCGTACAGTCATATACCTTGGAGCTCTGATCTCGAGCAGCGGTGGCTGTGTAGATGAAATCAAGCGACGCTTGGCCATAACTAGGTCTGCCATGGACAGGCTGAAAAAAGTCTGGAAGAATCGCAACATCACCAAAGCCACCAAAACCCGGCTTATTCGGGCATTAGTGTTTCCCATATTCCTGTACTCTGCTAAGACGTGCGACACTTAGAGAAGTTGAGAAGAAGCAAATAGACGCTCTGGAAATGTGGTGCTGGAGGAAAATGCTTGGAGTGTCGTGGACAGAATTTCTTACCAACACAATCTATACTTCAAGAACTCGGCATCAAGCAGCGTCTATCGGCCACCGTACAGGCTCGAATACTCCAATTCTTTGAGCATGTGTCACGACGCGGACGGGGAAATGATTCCATAGAACGTCTTGTAGTGCAGGGAAAGGTCGAAGGAACAAGAGCACGAGGCAGATCGCCCATGCGATGGACCGACCAGATTAAATCCGCAGTGGGCCGCCCATTACACGAATGCACGCATGTTACAGCCGACAGAGAACGATGGCGTCGCACCGTAAAGCAAATCACGGCTGTTCGAAATCTCACTGCAGCGTGATGACCACAACCGCTCTGTCAAAAGTGCACCGACAAAGAAGATCAAATTATCTCCGCGATGATATCGCCATGCGAAACTATCGCGAGATGGCGCCTAACTAAGAATTCTAGTTTTTTTTTTAAGCTTATTCGGAACTGTTACATTTGCTGATGAGAATGACACGGTCATTACAAAACGAGTTTAAACCCAAACCTTCAAGCCAGTTTTTGTATTTTACGAGGTAAAATTCAATACTGGCTTTGGAGCAGAGACCAACTTGTCACCTTAAACTAATTAATATAAAGTGCTACAAAGAACTTTTGGCGATTGGATGACATTGACAGGGTGGGCGTTGGTGAACAGTTTTTAAGAAATTGTATTGAAAAAGGAAACTGGAGGCGTTAGTTCCGTATTTTGCCGCGTCGCCAAAAGATCCCTGCACAGTTGTACTAGTTTGACTTCTTACAGGTATTTTAGCTGGCGTAGCAGCAAGTCGGGACGATGAGGACCGCCGCGTCGTCCGAGCGGCAGGAGTAGGACGCCTCGGAGTTGCCGGCTCCTCAGCATCCTCATTTGAAGTGTCCAGTATAGATGTGTCGGGTATTGCTGAGAACAAACATGAAGACTGGTTAATAATGACGATTCAACTTAAGATTGTTGTTAGTAGAATCAGTGGGCCTACCACAAACGCGCGGAGTAAATAATGTAAAGTAAAAACGATTTTAAAATCGAAAATAATAGTTAGCACATCATATTTCCTTAGTTTTATAACTTTATGTATATCTATGGGTGATACTTATTGTGTAGTGGTTAGGAGTGGGCGTTGCGACGACGAACCGTTTCCAAAGACCGTTTTATGTTCTGCGACGATGGAACCGTTTTACGTCCTGGGTTCAAACAGTCTTCGTTGCACAAACCAGTCTTCGAATTATTCAGTGCGATTCTTTATTTTACGTCTTTGAAAATACAGTCGAGAACGCAATGATAAATGATTCAACGAACGGAACAACACGAGTAGACGAGTCGTCGTCTTCGAACGACCGAACGGAACGCGACAAGTAGTAGACGGACGGACGACGAGTCACTCGTCGTTCGTCGTCGTCGTTTACAAAACAGTCCTTGCAATAAAAAGTGAACTTTATACCAATGATATAGAGTCGATAATATATTACCAGTTGTCAATGCGTCTCGTTCCGTTTGTTTGCAAAACAGTCCTTACAATAAAAAGTGAACTTTATATCACTGATATAAAGTTCACTTTTTACTGATATAAACTAAGAAACTGCAACTATTTCACTAGACGAGAACGTCGGGAACGTCGAAAAGACGACAACGACGAGAACGTCGAAAAGACGGCAACGCAATTATTCTTCGTCTTCAAACCAGTTGCAACGACGACCGTTTCTTGCAACCGTTTTCGTCGTCTCGAAAACGGTTGCGTTTCGTCCGCGAAAAATTCGACAACGACCCACCACTAGTAGTGGTAAATCTTCACTAAGCTTCCCATAATGTTCAAAGTTCTTCAATAAACCATTGTTTTTATGGCAAATATGCTATACTAAGAATTCATGTAAAATGTATGCATAGATAGGTGTAGGCTACATCTATAATAAACATAGTTTGGGACCCCTAAAACATAAATCAGAAGCCAGAAGTTGGTCTGCATATTTTGCATACGAATTTCCTTTAGGAGCCTGGTCTATATCTTTTCCGCAGCACAAAAATACTTTATTTAACATTTCAAAATACCGTAAAAATCAATTTCTGATAAAATTCAACATTTTAAAATAATAATAATACTTTCATTGGGAAAGAAAAAATATGTATTTGAATACATCCATTGTTAATTATTGTGTCAGACATTCAATTTCAAACAATGACTCTGCATGATTATTATGTTATGGGGGGTTCGATTTATGCACTTAATCCTTCAAGTGGACCATTGTGGGTTCTCTGCATGATATTGTTAATATTGATAAGAATCTCAATGGTCGTAATACTCAAGTGGTCAACCTTCTAGACATATGGAACCTATCAGATTCAAGGTCAATTTTCAAAGGGTGCAGGAAATAATTATCTAAAGACAGGGGGACCTGCATCCCCTAGCTCTAGGTCTCAAGGACTCTGGGCGGGTGATAGTAACCAAGTTTCTAAATTATACTGTTAATTATTTGTCCCAGGCTCCGGTCAACTTTACTATATTATTTTTCCTTCACACTTATTTGTACATATTTTCTTGTTCCTTTTACTTTTTGTACAAAATATTTGAACATATTTCACAACCTCTGAAGGAATATAAATCTCATATTTACCTTTTGTTAACTTTATTTTGATGCAGTTTTGAAATTTTATCAGCAAGGCCAATATTTACCTTTGTAGACATTTATGTAGCTTGCTGGTGATAAAACTATAAGCTAAGATTACATTATTATTACTAACTATTACTTTTGTTAGCTGTAAACCACCCACAACTAAATAAAAATTGTTAGCAGTCTAGGAACATACACAGACTGCCTTGTTGGTTTAGTTGTCACAAGGGTTACTGCTCAGTATGAGGTTGTACGTTTGATTCCCAGGCTGGGCAAAGATTTATTTGGTTTTACTATTTGGAATGTCTCAGCAGCAGCCCGGGGTCTGAATTTGTGCCAAGTTGATGGCAATAGGCTCTCCCCCTAACTTGGGACTTAAAAAATAACTAGAGAAAGGGGTTTGAAGATTTTGGCCCTAAATTCAGCCACCATTTTGATTTTTTTTCAAAATCGAGGTGCACAAAAATGTCATATATTTGGATAGGGGACACTTATACAAACATAAAACTTCATGTAACATAACATCATAAAGCGTCACGTTTCTGAGATATTCAAAGATAAAAGTAAGAATACTTACATGAATTAATTGACAACCATAAAGCAAAAACAAAGTTTTTTAATCATATTCGGTATAAATAATATCATCCAAGAAGGCAGCGGGAGGCTGAATAAGATTTTCTTGGTGTCGCGCCCATGCCATGCACCATATAATACATATACCATATAACACACGTCCTCATTTGGCGGGGGGTATACATATTATTATATTTTTGTCTCTTTCGCTCTTAACTAAAATAATAAGTCGTAAGTAAAAGGTAAGTAAAAGTTTTCATAGTTCAATATAATTACCTGAAGGGAAAAAAACAAAAAAAATCCTTGTTTCTGGGTTCAGTTTTCGACTTATATTTCGGTGAATAACTCCGAAACGTGACGCTTTAGGATATTATGTTATATGACATTTTTTGTTTGTATAAGTGTCCTCTATCTAAATATATAACTTTCGATTATCACCGCGATTCTGAAAAAAAAACAAAATGGCGGCCTCACATTAGGGCCACCCTCCATACAAAAATCTTCAAACCCCTTTGTGTACTATAGGTACACTTCTGGCCAACCCCTCAGGGTAATGAGGCATGTACTGACCTAGCCAATAATGGTCAGTACTAATTACTGTTAGCCTGCTACAAAGTAATTACTTTTAGCCCTCGGTGTGCCCGGTAAGGTCTGTCAGACCCACCTCTGCACATACACTGTTGGTTTTCATTCCAATTTGAATTTCACACCTAACTGCACTCAGTAGCTAGATGCTATGTATCATTAGACGCCCTCTGCTCGCTACCTCAGTCTGTAGCACACTCCTGTAGTAGTAGGACATGCGGATAGTCCCCATGGTCTATAATATGCAATGTATGATATAAGAGTAACAAAGTCTATTTCTTTGTTAAAAAATGCTACCTCAGTTTAATTAGAAAAATAAATAAGTTGTTGATGTTTTTTTTACCTCCACCCCTAGTAAAAACATTAGTACATTATAATAACTTATTTATCAAACTATTTTTGAGGCTTGTTTTTTATTTAAAAAAACCAAGTCTCACAGCCCAGCCATACGGTGTAACTTTTGGACTCTAGGCATGCCGAGGGTTAAGTGATAAGTCAAACATGCAAACTCCTATTTATATGCAAAGTAGTAATTAGACTATTTATTTAATCGGACAACCTATATCAAAATTGGTTATAGTCAGGTGGCTGATAATATGATGAGGATAATGTTTATGTCACTATCAAATTAATTTTTCTACGGCCTATTGAAAACGATGCTTTATAATATATTATAATAATCTATTGCAATGGTAAAGTTAAAAGTAGAAAAGACCTTTTATAAGTCAGAACTCCTAGGTTCTATAAACCAGTTCTACGAAGATGGGAAACCTTGTTGGACAGTAACATAACCGTGTTATAACATGAATTAAATTACTGAAATGAACATTAAGTATAACCTTGAAGATTGAGTGACACTTTAATCAAAATCAATGTTTTTGTTGAGATCCTACTGATAACATAGTGTTCTGACTTCTGTTTTGGTGTGGGCCTAATTTGTAATAATAAATAATAGCCAAATTCTACCATCCTATGACCTTACTTTCATTACTGTAACACCAAAATGTGACATCATGGTTATTATTGAGCAGACAACATAAAAAAATGAAGGAGTAAGCCAAAAATTTCCCCCCAAACCAAATAAGTAGCCATTCATGATATCATTACAATATTGTACAATATTTTTTCTAGTTATTATGATGGCATGACGTCAAGTGAAAATTGTGAAACCAAGCGTTGTAGACTCATCAAACATTTTTACTCGCCAAATGTACACGTGCCTGTGCGAATAATATTGATTATAATAAAGATAGAAACAACAAAATGAAAACAAAATTGTTCCTACAGATGTGATAATTATACAACGAGCGTGTTTTACCTATTCCTGACTTAGCTTCTAGAGCTTTCTTCAATCTTTCAACTAAAGCCGGCTTGTTCCCTTTGGTGTCCAAACCGAGGGCGCCAAGCTCAGATCTTAGATCCACAACTTTCATCTTTGAAGGTTCCATCATTCAGTTTTAATATTTAGCGCTGTTCACAAATCACTTTATTCCAATTCACACACAGTAATTACGCAAATTAAGTGTATTCAAACATTACTCGTGAAAATTTACTATAGGAAAGCGCCAAGCCAAACCAAGATGGCCGCGCAACAACACGTAACGGATCCGGAAGCGGAAAGATTGAACTGTGAACAAATAAAACTCTATTGTCTATGAAAGACGTATAATCGACTAAAATAACAATTTTAGGGTTTCCCATGAAATTAGAGAAAAAAGTAATACGCTCGGACTGCATAATACCCTGCATCCTACTGTTGTCAGAATTGGCTATTTTATCATTATCATCACTACATAGATCTGAAAATGGAAATCATTAGTGACAATTTGACAAAAGACAAAATCGACAAAATACCTCCAAAATACTAAGGAGCCAACGAGCAATAAAAAAAAAGGTGGGAAAGGAGTATCCTAAATGCCTTTTCACACGACACGTGGTGGTGTGACCAAAAATAATTTAAAAATATAAAAATAGTGGTCCGTCGGTATTGGGAGTAGCTACCGGTGTTTAGGGTAAGGCTGCGAAGACTGAAGAGAGAAGTTCTTTATAATGCGAGCCGTATCGAGCAGTACTGCCAGTACTGCCTTCTGAATCAGACCATTCATCCAACTGCCTAACGGGAGCCTCGAAAGATGTTAGTCGTAGTCGAGGATTTCGGCCATGGCCATTGGCCGTTACCACAGGCCGTTACGACAATCGGCACAATGATAGCCGAGCTCACATTCCGTATGTGAACAACGAGTGCCAAGTCGAGATTGATATTATATGGTAAGTACATACAAATTCCATGGGTGAGGCATAGAGTCAATTTTTTTTTTTTTAATCGAACATGAATAAAGCGCGGGAATTTTATATGGCGGTCCGATTTGTTGCCTGGTTACAAATCAAATTGATATTATGTTATTTTAGTAAATTGATATTTTAGATATTTTTGTGAATCTCATTAAATTTAAGTGAAAAATGGCTACAGCAAGAGATTTTGTTAAAAGTAATGTTGTTATTCTTGTGTTTAAATAAAAGAATTAAAGTTTTACCTACTCATTTTTTTTATCTAAACTTTCCAGTTTTCCCTAATAACGATTTGGAAAAGAGGATTATAGAAGCTTTTGAAGTATTTGACCATTCTGGAAAACAAGTCGTCGATGTCAGAGAAATTGGGACTATCCTACGGTCTTTAGGTATGTATATTTACAGGTATTTACATACACTTTACGTACCTTGTCCACCTGACCCCAAAGACACCTCATTTTCATCATCTTATTTTATTTTTAACTCGACTTCCTCAGCTCCTCAGAATTCCTCTAGTAGGTAACTAAATTGAAAAACAAGCACGCTGTTGATTTTTCAACTTTCGGCGCTGAACCACACATGGCTGAGCCATGAACGGCCACGAAGTTACACACTGCTGCGATAATAAAATTGAGATTTTATACACAGAGCAATGTAACTTTAATTTTATACGTCTATGGATAATAAAGAAGGACGCTTGCGTTTCTCCGTCCTGCGAATTGCGATATTCCGCTAATTTAAGTGTTCTTAGAACATTTATTTTGTATTAGGATTTAGGACGCACACCTGCCTTACACACAGGGGTGGATCCAGGATTTCATTTTGGGTGGGGGGGCATTCTGACAAGGTTAAATTCGGAGCTAGGGTTAAAATACAACACACAAGTAAAAAATAAAGTTGTCATTATCCTGAGTTGTTTAAATTTTATAAAATGACCTTATTCAGCATTTTTTTAAATTCAACCCAAGAGTATAAAAATTCGCATTTTTAAGGATTTATCTTCATTTGAAGATCCCAGTCCCATTAAGTGGACGTGGTTACGAGGTGGGTTGCTTGCTAATGATCCTAAGTATGTGCATGCTTGTTATATCTTTATAAACACCTGTTGTAAAGAAAAAAAATATGTTTCTTGATATAGGCCTTGATATGAGTATGCGGTGTTAAAGTAAGTGCACCTGAATTAAATCGAAGTATTATATGTATCCTGTTTCCCCTGTATCCGTCAATGCTTACACAGGCGTGTTTTTATTGGTCGATAATAACGCTGCGTTTTTACAAAATGTAGGTAATTACTAAAAATAGATATCGCAATAACACTTGCGTTATTATCGCGCTATAAAAACGCGAACATGTTAGAAATATCGCACAGTAAAAACGCAGCTGTACAAGGAATCGCGACGCATTATCGCAACAACGCTGCGTTATAAAAAGCGCCGGTGTCGCGGTGAGGGTGAAACAATTTGATATTTTTTCCATACAAACTTCGGAGGGGTTTTACTCCACTGTTTGATATCGTACATTCAAAGTTTAACATGATATCGTTAGGTCTCATTATCTAGTAATTTTGTCTGTACGGAAGCAGAATAGTAAAATAAAAAGCCATTAAAAAGTTATAAGCCAACAAAGATTCGTTTTTCTTGCTAATTTTGGCGCAACTTTGGGCGTAAATAAGTAATACAAGAAGTGTGAAATCTCGATAACAAAATCCGTACCGACACAGCAAAATTATCGAAGACTCAAATTAATTCTAATTGATTCATGCAGTGGTTTTTTCATAAAACTCCATTTTCCAAAAGACTTCGTAATTTTTTACGCGCTCTTTTTACTAAAATCGTTCGGTACGGTGTTTCTGTGCGTGCCAACTAGGTATACGTTATCCATGAAGACCAGCTTCTAACTGCTCATCACTGATACTATTTCTGTCGGACACGATGCCAGGTGACAGCGTGGTTTTTGGCCATGCCCACCATTGAGTTCGAGCCCGCGACTATAGTCGCGTTTACTAGGCGACACTTTAAGGTGGGACAATAGTTCCACCTTAAGTGTCGCCTAGTAAACGTGAGAACGGGCACAATTAATTTTCCTGTCTCTTGCTTTGTTCACTCATAAATATTTTTTTAATTCAATAAAAAAATAAACAATATAATTGTTTGCATTCCAGGATGTTGTCCCAGCGAAGCGGAGGTACAGGAGGTGATTTTAG
This sequence comes from Conistra vaccinii, assembly GCA_948150665.1. Lineage (NCBI taxonomy): Eukaryota > Metazoa > Arthropoda > Insecta > Lepidoptera > Noctuidae > Conistra > Conistra vaccinii. Next base: position 12,843,294 of record OX411341.1, on the reverse strand, counting down.
CGACAGAAAATAAAGAAGCCACCGGAAGTGTGGCGCTTGAGACATTTCTACCCTACTTGTGCAAAGCTATGTTTGAACACAGGTTTAATATTGACTCTTTTTTTCGCAATTCTTGGTCACCGTTTCTGTTACCAAGGTGACTTGGACTTATCAGGCATAGGATATTCAACCAAACAACCGATAAAAAAAGTCAACGAGATACCTAGTTTCCAAAATGGGACTTGACACGACACCGCGACTGTCTGCGAATATCCAAAAAAATCGTTTGCAGGTATTAATTAAACACTGGATTTTAGTTGCATGATGCGGGTTAGACAGTCAGAAGGCTTCCGGTCTAACTTAGACTGGAAGCCGACTTCTTTCCATGAGTAGGTACTGTAGGTACTTAATTTAAAATGACGACTTGAAATCTTTCACAACACACGTCGTATGCACCATTTTAATTATTATACATAAACTAAAACAATAATAAATTCAACACGATAGCCCTGAAAGTTATCTTCCGAACTACACTAACTTGATAGCGTAAGCCACAAGCAGTTCGGTCGGGAGCGCGCTTCCCCCCCGTCTCGCCCCGCACGAATTCCCTCTCTAGACTTCTTCGTCGGACGACTGTGTATGTATGATGTCTATGTATAGACTGTATATACTTACTTTATACTTATGGATACTTACTTAATTAATAATGTTGTAATACTTTATAACTAACTTGTCTGTGTGCACACATAAACTTATTAGATTTGATTGATCGTTGAAAAATTAAAATCACGTATCTAATATCAGTTCACTCCTACATACATACAGGGTGGCAGGGACATCGACGCGAACAGCGAAGCCAGTTAACATGGATTCACAGAATACATTATATAGGTATACGGGTACATGGATTCATGTACATGATTCTGAACCCCCCTGCGCTGAAATTCTTCGTCGGTTATAAAAAAAAATCTGGATACATTTTGACCGCGTAGGTATTGCACTTTTCTATGAAACAGCAGATTTTTTTTTTAATAACCGGCGAAAAATGTATAGTACACCCACATTTCGCCAGTTAGGAATGTTTAAGTCCATAACCAGGCACAAATTCAGACTCCGTGCTGCTACTAACAAATTCCAGATGGAAAAACTCGATAACACTGCCTTCTGCTCAGCAGTAGCGCTTGCGTCCACTAGAGCAACAAGGCAGTTCAAAAATTTATAGTGCTCATATTTTTGTGTAGATACTACCCGGCAAGTGCCGAGATGTTGTTGGCAGCGTTCCGTTACTTCGACGAGGAAGGACGCGGCTTTATCACTAAGGAACGGTTTACTAAGCTCATGCTCGAAGAAGGGGAACCGTTTACACAGGTCAGCAACGGTATAAACTCATTTCTGCTGCTAAAATTTTTTGATTAGGCAACATAAACCCCACCAAAAAACGCAGTTTGTTAAAAACGGCGTTTTTTGGTGGGGCAAGCGCTAAGAGTTGAAAATCCAGTGCGCAAAATTATAAAAAATCATCCGTGCGTATCTGTTACCTACTGAGATAATTCTAGACTGCTCATTTGAACTTGTAAAGGCTCGGGAGCAGACAACCGCTGACGGGACTCCGGCAGAACCATTACCAACCAGTCGCATCGCGCCTGTCTGCGAGGCATTTAATCACTTTGATAGAAGATGAGAAGCATTCAATAGATAAAAATGTACCGGTGATCATTTCAGTTTTAGAGGATGTTCCTTTGGCAAAAGTCAAGCTATCATAATATAGTTTCAACTGGTTTTATTCAAATACTGTTTCATGCTACCCTCTGCTACATGGCCATCAGGAGGAATTCGACGAGATGATGCAAACAGCATTGGATCCCGTCACTGACACCATTACCTACGAATACTACATCAACCAGCTTATGGTAAGTATCATTCTTAGCTTAATAAACAAACTTTCTATGAACAAAAATGATGTTACTCTATAGAAGGAAAGAAAATATTTAATTGTTCATTTTTCCTCTAATTCCTGTGACATGAAAATAGAGGGTTAGCCGACTTTTGCACGAACGTAATAAAATCGCCGAGAGTTGAATACCCAACAGTGTATTTTCTTGACGCGCTGGGATACACGCTAAATGCGCTCTATTTGATATCCAACTCTCAACGCTAAGCAGAGCGTTGAAAATGCATTACGCGCAAAAAAATCACCGCGATTTTATTACGTCCGTGCGTACGTCGGCGGAAAAAAAAAACTTACGTATTTATAAGTTTTTAAGAACAAGAGGGCAAGTTAATTTCAACAGACCTAAAACCGGCTTTTGTTGTAGTAACTTGTACCACTGACCGAAAAAATCCTTCAGACCTTAATATTCTACACTATCCTAGAGTCCTTTTCCAATATAGCTCCCAGGGTTTATGTTTATGTCTAGGCACAGGTGAATACATAGGACACTCCCCATTTTAGATATGAAGCTACGAGTACGTACGCGGCGTGCTCGACTTGTCGAATTCAGTAAGCGCGTAGCGGCGTAGTCAGAAAATATAAGTTACGCGATAGAGAGGCAACTTTTAGGTGAATATAATTGTAGGTAACTAGCGCTGCGCGACCAAGTCGTAGCAAGAGTCGGTTTTTATTTAAATGAATTTGCGGAGTGTCCCATCTGTACTAATCTGTGGTCTAGGTGACCATGTATGTAAATTCTGTAATGTATGCTTCTGGAATTGCGTCCATGTGATATTTTGAATCCAAGGCTGACATGCCAGGATAAATAATTTTTGAAGGAATGTTATATTATAATTTGAAGTAGGTATGGTAAAAGAAACAAGTACATAAGTTTATACATATTTATTATTCAGAATCGGTAACAGGTTTAAATGATAAAAATAACACAACTAGTGCAAAAAGGAAGTTTTAAAATCTATCTTCAAAATTAATTTTATCAACCAAATAAAATCTACCAGTTCAATAGGATTTACGTAAAAGTCATTCATAAGTAAGAAAAATATAATAATTCTATGTTTCTGGTATTCTTACGAATTTAAAATAAAGACTATGCTAATAGTAGAATTAAATTATAATTAACATAATATTTAAAAAAACCTGGAAAAATCTCATAGCTTGTAACTCAAGAGGCCATAAAACAAAACCACAATACTTTTTTATAAGTCAACAATAAAATATCACTAACTGGATAAAATATGGTCAACTAAGAAATTAAAATGTTCAGTGAGAAAGTATTGAATATGTTAGCAAAATATTTGTATCTTCCCTAAATCTTTGCTAAACTAACCTATTGTAACGAACTCTTAAAAAAATCTTACCATAGTGGCTCTAGGGCCCTGGTCCTGCTTAAAATATAGTTAGACTTAGTTCTGCGAAGCTAACCTGCTTGCGCGTCGAGTGCGGATAGTACTTGGTGTGACGTTAGCAAGCCGTGCTGACGTCCGTGCCGGCGTAGATCTACCAGTCGCATTGCCCTTTAAGTCTCCTACTTTATCATCAGCCTGTTCTTCAGAGTCTTGTGAATTTTCCTCCTTTTTAGAGTCGTCTGAAGTTTCAGTTGCTTCCGGCTTTTCTGTATCATTAGATACCTCTGTGTTTTCAGTATTTACTTCGTCAACAACTTCCGTATCTTGTTCCTCTGGCTTATTAGCTGCTTCTGAATTTTGAGTTTCAACCTCATCAGTGACCTCTTCTTGGGACGCAGTGTTATCGTCCTCTTCTTGGGACGCAGTGTTATCGTCCTCTTCTTGGAACGCAGTGTTATCGTCTCCAAGGTTTTCTTCAGCAACATTCTCATCAACAATTTCATCCTTATTTTCTTCATTTGCAGTATTTGCAGTCATTTCCTCGTCATTTAGAATGTTCTCTTCTCCATCCTCCATTTTGATTTCTGCAGCTTCTTTCTTTACTTCGCCATCATTATTTTCGTTTTCCTCATCAGCTTTTTCACCATTTTCTTTCTTAGCATTATCTTCTTCCTCTGACTTCCTTATAGACGATAGCAGGTCCGTTATCTGGCCGTCTAAGTCGGAGGGAATAATATCGCTGTCACTCTGGTTCTCTTTTTTAATCTCTTGTTGGCTTACGTCGTTAGAAGTGGTATTATTTTCACCGTTTTCTCCATTGGATTCCTGAGGTCCCCCCTTTGTGCAGATTCGTACGCTGAGCGTATTTCGTCCTGTAAAGTAACACAATATAGATATTATACACTATGAGAGTTGAAAACAAAACTTTTAGCCCTAGGACAAGCCTAACATTACACCTAACATAGCCTAACATTAAATCAGGAAAAAATAAAAGTTATTAGCTCCCCTGACGATGTGACCACCTACTTGGCCCTAACAGTATTAGTAACATAATATTTACCGTCGATATGAAGATAAGAAGAAAATAAATAGTATGCAACATATTCAGCGTAAGCTTTAAGATATGTTATGTCATAAAGTTCATTTTTACTATTGAACTGTCGACCTTATGACTTCAAGAACAAAATTAATCTTACCAATAACAGTTCCGTCAGCTCCCACCATGACATCATAATCAGTTTTCTCAGTGAATCCAACAAACAGCAAGTTGTGGATACTCCTGTGTTTCTTTATAGATTTCGGGTTGAACTGGCTCAGGAATCCTTGCATCACCTTCCTCTTTGGCAGTGTAGGACGACCCATGATCTGAAATTTAAGTTTATTAGGTCAGCAGAATTATCGCGACAACTCTACTCATTTTATAAAAATTCAATAATTTCGCTGCTTATTGGATAGCCAACAATACCAGAGTCATTATTTATAGCCGTCCCAGAGACAACGTGAAAATGTCTCTCAAGGCTAATACTATAATAGAGGAATGAGGAACAGGGAAAGTTTCTCATCCTCCATAGAAAAGGGAGGATCCTGTATCTAGTGGGCGACTGCCCAATGATTGATGTAGGGACATAATAATATAATATTTTCAAGTCAGTGTAATGCGTCGCCACAATACCATTCAAACAGAACATACCAATGCTGCCCGATGGCAGAATTAAGTATGATGGAAGTATTTCCCCAGAGCTCCTATCAAGAAAAATATCCTTGCCTGATACTACTGCTTACCTTGACATAATAAGGCAAATTGTACATCTGGCGACTATCATTCGGGGTTTGTGCAGCAGGGGTAGTGGTAACATCACCCTGGCCTTCTTCAGAGCTTTTAGTACCGAAGAGGTTAGCAGCCTTTACATTGGCCTTCATTGTTATTGCTGCTTTCGTAGTTTGGTACATCCCGTCGACATTTAAAAGCTTAACAACGTACTGAAAAGGAAATAGTCGTAATAAAACATTTAGCAGTGTTCGAATTTCAACGCCTTCAATGGGTAATTGCCAAACTGATATTAAATAACTTATTCCGTAATTGACAAATGAAATGAATCAACTTACGGGTACATATCTTTTCATGAGTCGAGGTAAGATCCGCTTTACGTCATACACTTTCAGGGTAGAGTTCAAAAAGTCTTTGTACTCTTGGGTGTATTCATCTTTGTCTTTATTATCATCATTCTTTTGAAGGTCAATCTGTTCTTCAGACGTAGCAACATCACTCGCTGGAGCTTTGCCATATATGTCTTCGAGCTAAAAATGAATTTTTATTTGTAGGTATCATGAAGGTGCAATATAAATCATGGTAAAATAATAGTTATAGGGATAGTACTCACTTTCGAAAACATTTCATTCAGTTTTTTCTCAAGAAGGCTACCCATATTGGCTTTGAAGAATTCACCTGGATCTCCTGCAAACAAAATATTACTTCGAAGTTCAAATTCACTATCATTTTAAAAACGTATTTTTTATAATGTGTAGCTACAAACTATTTATGTGTATGAAGGACTGAAATATGGCGAAAAAGGTCATATGATTCCATTACACATAATAAAACTTAAAAATAATTTTGATATTTTTAAGAAATATTGTATAAAATGGTAAAAATTCATCAATAGGTCAATAATAAAGCTTTTTTATGTTTCTTAAATAGACTATAAATGTTCATGACACATTGATTTATACGTGACAAGCTTTTACCCGCGGCTTCGCCCGCGTGGAGGTCGGCAATTATCCCACGGGAACAGACTACCGGTATAAAAAGTATCCCATGTCTTAAATGCAGGTCATGGTTAACCCATGTGCCAAACGGCTGAACAGATTTTGTGTCGATCAAAATCTGTTCAGCCGTTTAAGGTTGAAAGCGTAACAAACAAACAAGCTTTCGCATTATATAGGTTTTAGTTTAGTTTAACTTGTAGCTAAACTAAAATAAACTTTTGTTATCTTGATGTCAGTAAAATTTAAAAAATATGATTATTAGGCACATAGAAAGGGCTTGGTTTTTAAAAGTAAGAAATAATGAATCAATAACTACCTGACTCAATAAATTTAGTTTTCAGATTTTGATCTGGTGCTGAGACGCCGCCGGCTTCTAGAGCTATGTTCAGTATATCGGCATCAGTCTCGTCAGGAAACTCCTCTCGATAAACAGCGAGGATATCAACCAGGCTGCCGACTATTTTTCCTAACATGACAGTTCGGATACGCTCCCGCACAGCCTGTTTCATAACACGCTGTAGCTGAATTGAGCGTAACACGGTAGCGTGTTGTGGTTGGCCATCAATCAATGCCCTTATGTTTTTCATGATCGCACCCAAAGCCAGTTCCAAGCGGCCGCTGACCTGCTGCGAGGGCACGCGGTCGGGCAGCAGCATGCGCGACACGTCCCCGTCAGACGACTCTGTCGCAGCAGCCACCAAACTTTTACGTTCAGTGACATTGTGAGACGCCATTTTATTGGGAGCAGCTGGCGCTTTCGGCTTTGATACTTTAGACGGTGTGAAGTCTTTGTTAGCCTTCTTTGGTGGAGCTTTCTGGTTTGCGATCTTTTGGCCTATAGATAGCTTTGGAACCTTTACATCCATAAGAGGCCTAGGGGAGGACTTTGAACCTTGGGTAGATCCTTGACCTTGATGAGGTCTTTGGTTCCGAAAATTCCCAGACCCAGGAGTACCCGAGCCATGTTGGTTAAATTGAGACGGATTTTTCTTTTTTGGTGGGTTTCTTTTAGGGGCACTGTCGTATTGCCATTGGTTTTCAGCTGGGCGTTTTCTACCAAACTGATTGCGATGTTTGGGTCCGGTTTCGTACAAGTGGGTAAAATCGCGATTGGAACCATGCTCTGGTTCATCATATCGCATTTGATCGTACGAATGTCTCTGAAATTCAATTACAAAAAAAAGATGATTTACATTTTAACAATATGCTGAAAAAGCTGCCATTTGTGGACCATTAAATCTGATTATCTGATGCTTTGTGTAAGGGACTAATCGACTTTAAAGTTAATTAATCAATTAACCAGATGAATGGTTTATGACACTTCAGCATATTTGGAGGTGAACTGGTCTAATGAAAAAAAAACATTAGATTTATGTTCACTTCAAGTAACTGTTGCAGATAGAGAACAAGTGCTAAATTCCAATTTCTAAAAATAGTCACAAAGCAAAGTGTTGACCACAGCAAGTTATTGCTTCTTAAATTTCATGTACTTACACAACACACATATTGACATATTGAGAAAGCTTTCCAAGCAAAATGTTGTGATACAAGTCACAACCATACCATTCTTTGAGCTTTCTCAACAGAACTATAAATATTGTGTCATGGATGAATTTAAAAAACGTCCTAGCTGTTGATAGTTATTTCCTCAGTAAATATTTTTAGATTTGGAATCTACCATACAAGCATAAAAATTGTTGTAATTATTGTTTCATTACAAATATAAGTTAATGTGACGAGTCTCATGGATCTGAACATACATGACATAATTTGTTCATCACTATAGGTGTAAATAACATCTGATCAAGAGAAGACAATGGAAAATTTACAAATTACACTTTAACAGGGAATTAAATAACTTTGTTGGTTAAAATATGCAAGTTCAATACTGTTAAGTATCAAACTAGTGTATTTTTCAACAAATTTATAGAAGTGCTGCAAGTAGAAATAGTAATTTAGGTAATCTTCCAGGCATCCAAGCTGTAAAATGCCATGCAGGTTCAATGTGTGTCCCCTACATTACACACTTATGAATAGCTCTGCAATCACTGATGAATGGACTCCCAGTGTTTGGTACTGTTTTAATCATTGTAGTTTTATTTTTCTGTTAGTTTCTTGTTAAAAATATCTATAACATAACAGCCCTTAAATCCAAGTAAATGAGTAGAAAAATGAAGTGCCTGCAAGAAATGGCCATGTTTATTCAATTATGCTGTATCATACCGATGAATTCTTGAATTGTTGCTCCATGACAAGCAACTGCTGCTGTTGCTCGATCATCTCGCGCTTGCGCTTCAGTAGTTCCAACTCCAAATCAATATCCTGGGAACATTACATTGAAAAGTTTATATCATCAAAAGTATTTCACTAGTCTATGTTATAGGGTTTGGTTTCTGCACTTAGTCCGTCAGATGGACCATTGCTCGTGGGCCATGGCGGCCGTTTGGTGGTTATTCCAACCAGGCCAACTACCACCAGAAGTTAATTAAATCCCATGGTCTGTTCAGAACATCTGTGAAAGATCTGGGTGTCCTGAGGGTTTCTGTTCTAATCTGGGTGAAGACAGCACATGGGCGACGGTTTCCTCTCCCTCCATGCATGCTCTGCACTTGGTCTAGTGGTTGCGAGCCCTTGATTTGGTTGGGCAAAATGTTATTGGGTGTCTCCATCTGGAATTTCTCAGTAGCAGCTCGGAGCCTGGATTTGTGTCCAGTTGATGGCAATAAGCTCGCCCCCTATTACAAGGGACTTAAAGCGAATTAATGTGGGTATAGTAAATGTAAACCTGCCTAACCATTCCGGAGAATACAGTGTGTATTGTGATGTTATGTTCTTTTTATATTATTAATAATAATAAACCCGAATCATAAAAACTATTGTAATAGTAAAATACTCCTATAGTGAAATTCACAGCACATAAAAGTCTAGTGAAATAACATAACTTATAGGTTTAAAGTGGGTGACCTAGATAGATATGGTGCATTTATAGACCTACAATCAGATACATCAGCACCTAAACATAGGGGGATTGAATCTTGAACATCACTGTGCAATTTAGGCTTCTCTTCCAATGTTTGTAAAAGTTAATTTCGAAGCTAAAACTATGCAGTAGTGTAGAACAATTTATATTGATAATCTAACTATGTGAAGTTTGATGTAAATGTATTGAAAACGTATTAACTAACCCCTAGCGGCTTAGCTAATGTTTACTCAACTCCTAAGACGACACATCGACCCAATGTTGCTGTATTAGGCCACTATTGATTATTGTAGACTTTAGGTTGGCGATTTAAATATTTTTCTTTTACGAAATTGTGTCATGCTTTTCACTTCAAGTTTGCCACAACACGTTAGAAACCGATGGAAACAACTCGTTCAATCAATCAGACAATGGATGACGACTTCATCGTCACAAGGTTGTTTCTGTATTTCGTTCAAATTTGACTTTACGGCATTAAATTAACATTTTATCGCGTTTGCACAATGTAAGTAAATACAAGGTGTTACATGGGAAAATGAGTACCTGTAAATGCCCGGTCATCAGCGGCCCACCGCCTCCAGAATTGTTATTACCCCGACGGCCCATGTTGCGTCGCATTTTATTACTTTATATTATACTTTAACGTAGCACGGGGGAAATTCCGTTAGGAGATTCGGTACAAATTACGTTGAAAATAGTTGAAATTATTTAGTTAGGTTGACAAGCTATAAATCGCTCGCCGCATCCACCATTGAAAACTGTAAAGCTGGTATTGCCAATGCCAAATTACCAAAAGAAACAGCTCAATGGCAAAAAAGAGTTTGGACAAAATGTGGGCGTCACTATCGCACTAGGTCACTTCGAATTCAAAATAAATTGTAAAATAGATGTGCTACAAAAAACGCTGCTTGTGGGTGACTCAAATGTGTAATCGATTAAGCTAATGAACTAAGAAATGTTTATTTATAACTGAGTTAACTAATCGCTAACTAATCGTTATATGTATTTAGTCGATTCGTAAATAAACGTACATTCTTGCGACCACAGAGCATGCTTGCGACCGAAAAGAATACCTAAAATATTCCATTCAATGATAGACGTGCGAACTTAAACTACGCGGTTTAAAAGTACGCGAACTTACTCGGCTCAGCGTCGGTGACACACGTGAAAGGACATGACCAGTGGGGCGATGGGCGCCTGCTTAGGTGTAAAAATCAATGTGCAGCAAAAATTGTTTTATTTTTGCAATTGTTGTATTCTACAGTTTACAGGTAAAAAACTTTCACGACTCCAAAAGATCAGGAAACTGAGAAAAATAAAGATAAGTTTTCACTAAATAGCTCTGCTTTTCGTTAAGAGATGGCGCTAGGCGTTGTGGTAATCGAGTTAAAAATCAATGTGCAGCAAAAATTGTTTTATTTTTGCAATTGTTGTATTCTACAGTTTACAGGTAAAAAACTTTCACGACTCCAAAAGATCAGGAAACTGAGAAAAATAAAGATAAGTTTTCACTAAATAGCTCTGCTTTTCGTTAAGAGATGGCGCTAGGCGTTGTGGTAATCGAGTTAAAGAATGATTTTCTACTATTCGACACGCCATCCATCGAGGCGCTAGGTTTTTTTTTTATACCATCAAGGGCGCAAACTGGCATGCTGATCACCTGATGTTAATAAGCAATAACCGCCGCCTATAGAAGTCTACAACACCAGGGTTACTGCCGATGCGCTGCCACCCTTTTCCCACCCCAAAACCCTGGGCTTCCGATTCTCTCACTCACTATTCGAAGCGGAGCAACATAATGTTGGTACTTTACGTTGGTATTCTGTAAGAGTGTGGTACCTCCCCGGCCGAGCCAACCCAATTAAGAGTTACAGTCAGCTATTGACTACAACTAGGCTCTACGTGGCTCGGGAAATAAAAATAAGGCTATTGTTATTATTATTTGTGAAGGCATGAGGATTTAAATAAAACTATTATTTGAACGAATTAATTATTTTAATATTCTTTAATAAAATAAAATATGTAGGAAAGATGAACTGTGCCGGACGGGCGTGATCGCTGGACGCGTAGATTATGCAGGATGTAAAGCTATCCCAGTCCAAGCAGCGGTGACGTCCTGCACCTAGGGATCTGGATACTTTAATACTAACCGAGCGGCTGTCCTAGATTCTTGAGGGAAAATGGGTTTTGACAAGAAAATAACAACACCATTTCCCTGATAAATCTTCATAATATGCCTTTTAACCCGCCTTACAGATATGCCATAGTTTAGGCACCTCATCATAATATCCGTTTATCCGAATCGTAGAGCAAAACAGATGAATCCTTTATGAATAGCAATGGTAATCGGGTTTTGAAGATGTCAGTCCGTAAAGAATAGCAATGGTCGTGGTCAGTGGGTCGTCTTAGGGGCGTAGAAATAGAACACAATAATCGCACAGTACACAACGAACGCGTAAACACAACGTGGGTCGCGAACTGCAATGATAGATAGAAGATTCTTTATTATGTACACCATAAAAAGTACAGATATAATATATAATTATACCTGACGTGACGCCAAGATTGAATGTGCAAGTAGGGATGGTGAATGGCGATCTGAAATCGATAAACTGTCAATTGCTTTTTTCTCGAACCTAACACATAAAATTCGAAAACATTTGACTGCCTCGTTGGTCTAGTGGTGGCAAGCGCTACAGCTGAGCATGAGGTCCTGGGTGCGATTCCCGGGTCGGGCAAAGTGTTATTGGGTTTTTCCATCTGGAATTTCTCAATAGCAGCCCGGAGTCCAGATTTGTATCCGGTTAATGGTAAAACGCTCGCCCCGCATTACACGGGACTGGCGAAATGAAGGTGTTATGTTATTATTCATCCAAATTAAATATAAGTAGTTCAAAACGGTCAAAGAAAATATCAATTCAAAATCCATTTTATGTGAATCGATTTTTCATGCTTTGACTCGAATCGATTGAATTCAATCAATTTTATGAAAAAAACTACTACCCCTTTGGTCCCTCCCTACACAGGTGTCTGCTAATGTCAGATGCATTGTCAACGAAGTAACACTCCTATATACGCAGTGATTATTAAAAAAAATATGGTGTTCGAACTTCACACGTGTCAATAAAACCTAACATAACCCGTAGGCGTATCAATAAATAAGTAATTATAAACAAAACATGTATATTCCATGTCATTAAAATTCACTTGATCGAAAATAGCTCGTTTTTAGTTTATTTTTTTCCATATTATGTGTAGCTTATTTTGGTTACCGGGTGAATATAGATACAATGGAACGTCAAAATCAGGAAGTGCATAAAAGAGAGAAACGGAAGCAATTAAACACTTATTTTTCAGATAATTTAATCTGGGCTTTACTCGGAATAATATAACCATGATAAATTAGATCTTTATTTTTAAATCTTAGTGTAAAAGTTGTAATGCTGCGCATGTTCCCGAATTCGAAGGCTAAAACTGGTCATGTCCTTTGCTCACACTGCATCGCGATCTTGTCAAACGTTACCAAACTAAACAAGCATTACACAAAAATGTCGAAACAAAATGGTAGCTCGCGACTCGCGGCGATGTCAAACGTACGAAACTACGAACCAAGCTTTATGCAAAATTTCAAACCTGCTGGATCACTGACGAACTTACTCAGCGGTTTTAAAGTACTCGTACTTAGTATATAACACACGGGCGAGAAAGGTCGCCGAACCATAATTACGTGTACTTACTCGTGCGTCTATCACCATTTTTCCCGGTTAAGTAGTCATGAGCTCAGAGGTCAGAGAAGCCCTACATAAAAAAAAAAGAAACTTCTCTAAAGTTTATGTGGGAGGTTTTATTTCTCGTTTTATCGCGCGTTCGTTTTTACAAACTCAGAACACAATATATCTAACCCTTCGGGGAATACAGGCGTGATGTTAATGTTATATACAGAAGTTTTGAATTCCTTACTTGTTTAGTTGTTGCGATAGAGCTCGTACAAAAATGGTCCAAAATTCACAAATATTACGGCCCCCTATTTCTTCTATTTTTAAGAGATTTTTTTAAATATATAATTATATTAGTACTCTACTCGTTGCGCTCTAGTTCGACTCCACATGCAAGGGAAATATTTTTTTTTTCAAAATCATAAGTTTATTGTATAGGGACCCCCTGCGGTTTAGCCATCTAGTAGTTACAAGGGAACTTAGGGACGGACATACATACAGGTCAAACTCATAACCCTACTTTTTGGTTTCGCCGCAGTCGGGTAAAAAACCGATCACGTGCGAGTTGGAATAGTCCCTGTTACAGATAGACAGCGGCGCGGGTGTAGGCTTAGCTAGGGTTAAGATAATTCCATTGATTCCTTCCATAAATACCCATGATACCCATCCTATCCTAAATATTCCCCCTTCAGGTGGCGTCGAAAGAAGTATACGCTTTAGCAGATGAACTTGAAGAGGAAAGGAAACAAGTATTGGCTGCTCAACCGAAAAAGAGACGCGCTTCCTCATTGTTACGTGTGGCGGCTGCGACTAGCGCTAATGCTATGACGACTATGTAATGTGCGAAGCTGGAGCGGAGTGGATAGTCTAAAAATTAAATTCAAGCCAGTATATGCCGTATTACTTCCTGTTTGTGATGATTTTTGTGCAAAATGATGGTTAGTTAGTATCCTCTCGAATAGTTGACGTTGGAAATAAAGCGATCATTATATATGGCTATCTTAAATTTTGTCACACGATAGTTGGGAGACTTTTGAGACTTTGGGGACAGAAGACACCAGTCTATAACCGCAGAATTAAAATTTTCTTTCGTATTTTGCTATTTGCAGGTTAGTGTCAGGTTATATCTTGATCAAAATATCGATCATACATAACGAATATGTATTTGCAGATTCATATCTCTGTATGCTACATTTTTGAAGTGAAAACTTCTTTAGTTGCGTTGAGCAGTTTTTGGGTGAACAAAAATCATGGAACTCGTGTCATCGTCACCGAAGGCTATATGTATCGAACGAAAGACATCAACGCGAGACTCAAAAAGTTACTTAGTTATCACTTCTATCGGCAGTCCCCAAAGACTGCTCGATGTTTTTTTTGTCATTGAATGACTTTTTCACCATGTCATGAACATTTGAGAACAAACATATTTAGGGATTCTAATTCTGTAAATACATGTTGGTTATGGTCGCGAATCATATTTTAATCAAGATAGGTACAACCTGAAACTGACCTGGAAATTGCAAAAAAAAAACGTAAGAAAATATGAATTCTCCACTTTCTGTAAGGCGTACTTGAATAATGAATGGACCAGTCTTTTTTTAAATATTTTAAATTAAATCATCGATTACTTTCATGTTAGCTTCGTAATCATGCAGCTAAATATCAACGTTTTGCTGAAAATGATGTGAAATGGGGAACAAAATAATATATTATAATATCATTATCTTTTTCAGGTGGAAGACGAAGTCGTGGATAATCAAGAACCACCAAAATAAATCTCAGTTTATCCTTACTGGCAATTCAGAATACTCACAAAATACTCGAGAGAGGAAAAATAAAACCATCAATAATTTAACATCTATGTTTTATTTACGTTTTAGATAATAATTTACACAAAATTGTGACGATAGGATAACAAAAACTATATTATTTTTCCGAACTTTGTGATATAACAAATTGTAATTTTAACATTCTGTCTGGGACTAGGATAGTCGTGTGTTTGAGGTACCTGTTATCCTTAGGTATATCATACATATATTTAACTAATTCTTAAAGACCTATTCATCATCAGATCCACTACATTCATCTAATACAATACCTTCAGACATAAGAGCAAGGATGTCGTGATCATCCAATTCATCGTAATCATCAACCTTATTGGTTTTATCAGCTTTTTCATTAGTTTTAATTGCAGTTTTCACAAGTGAAGGAGCTAGTTTCTTTCCAGTGTCATTAATTTTGGGAGTAACTTGAGGTTTCTTAACTTCTTTGTTTTGTACAGCTGGCTTAGCAACGGTAGTATTTGCAGCTGCAGGTTTATTTGCTGCCACAGGTTTATTTACAACTGCAGTTTTATTAACTACAGTCTTATTTTCAACTGCGGGCTTAGTACCTGTGGGTTTATTGTCGACGGAAGGATTAGTGACATTCTTATTTTGAATGACTGTCTTTTCTGGGATAGGTTTGTTTACCGCAGGCTTGTCAACGGCAGGTTGGATTGCAGTCTTATTGATGGTGGTTTTATTTTCAGCTGCAGGCTTATTTACAGCGGTCTTAATTTCAACGGGAGGCTTACTCGCTGCAGTCTTATTTTCCACTGCTGGTTTGTTCACAGCAGCCTTATTTGCAATCATTGGCTTAGCTGCAGCCTTGTTTTCAGCTGGTTTACTAACAGGGTTTTCAACTGCAGGTTTATTTTCAGTTGCAGGCTTTGTAAGAACAGTCTCATTTTTGCTGTCTACCTTAGGTTTAGGAGGAACATTTTCAGTTTTAATAATAACTTTCTCTTGTGATATAGTTTCAGTTTTTTCTTCCAATTTCTCTTCCTTTACAGTCGTTTCTGCTATTTCATCGCTGGGGTCTTCTTCTTGATCATAGAAACTTGTGACAAGATTTGGCGGGCATTTAGTAAACTTGTAGATTGGGATAACTGTCAGTTTTATGTCACCTGAAATTAGAACATCAACGTTATACAACATGTCATCGATGCGTGAGGGTGTTGTTATGTATCGTACTGAGAGTCTAGTCCCCTATCAAAATATATGATATTTATTGTGCACCTCGATTTGGAAAAAAAACAAAATGGTGCCTGATTTTAGGGTCAAAATCTTCAAACCCCTTTCATCCAAATTCTTTCAGCCGTTTTTGCGCGATTGAGTAACAAACATCCAAACACACAAACATACAAACTTTCACATTTTAGTAGGACTAGTTAGGATTTAACGTACCACAACGAATATCTTTGGCGCTGCAGATCCTGTCGAAATCGTTGATAGTCTTGACTTGCCCCGCAAACATGTTGACAGTTTTCTCAATACGCTTAAATGCGGTGAAGTTATATTTCTTCAGAAATTCGCCCAGGTGCACCTTTTCCGGTTTACCAGAGAATTGGACCTAGAAATACAAGGTTTGTAGAATTTTACCAAAATTTTAGTAGCGGGTGTAAAATGATGCTTTACAAAGGCGGGAGTCACTGTCATTGTGATATTTTTTTTTTGTACTGTACCATACCTGAGAAGGGAACCTTCTGGGTACGGAGATATTAAAGGCCAAAGATTTTTTAAATTATTTTTGCTCTATGATCCTTAATTTAATGTACAGAATGCATAACAGCTATGTGATTTGTCTTTTTACATCCTGTATTTCAAACTGAACAAGCTATAACCATTCAATAGATATAGTCAGATTGACAGATCTTTTATAAGATCTAGTCTAGACTGTTGTCTAGACTTGATCTTATAAAAGATGGCGAATCAATTCATTATTCAGTGTGTTTAATATTGCTTTCCTACAAATATACACATTGCAGTAGTAAGAATTTTATACCTTTACGTATAGCGGGTTGTGGACATTCAACAACCTCTTGGTGATATTCAAGCCCAATACCTGAAACAAACAATGTTTACGTTAATTTATTAATAATTTTTATCAATTATTTGAAAATAGTTATTTCCAATTATATAATATAAACTAGGGATGCATGCATACGCACCTTCGCCGGTACGATACCGATACGGGATATTATTTAACCATAAATTAAAAGTACTGACTATTAAAAAAAACAAAATGATTAAATAATATTTAATAAACTCAAAGCATTTATTTCAAATAAACCATATACAGGTACTTTTGAATTGTCAAGGGGTCAGTCAGTCAGAAAGATGAAGCTAGTTGCCCATTCCAAAGCGTAGTAGGTTCCTATGGAGAAGAACGGACAAGAAACTCCACGGACACTCTTTTAAATCAGAATATTGTTACAAAATATTGGTTACATCATTCATGTTCAAATTATACATGTGAGAACAATGTAGAAAGACGTGCAGGTTAAAAGCGTCCGTAATAAAAATAAAAAACGAAAACAATTCTAAAATTAAAATAAGCCGTGGCAGCTAAGCGATGACCAGTCCCCACTGACGGACGGCGCCCGTTCACAATAAACTTACAATCACAAAAATATTCTCAGTTAATTATTTTATTGTTATAGAGGATTCAATAGTGATATACTTTAGGTATGGGAAAAATCATTTAGAGTTCAAGATAGACACCGAACGACGTCTTTTCTACGACGATAAAACTTATCATCGTCATTTTTATCTTCACAAACTACACTAGCAGCTTTAAAACTGAAATACTTACATTCCTAAAGTCATCGCCAGCTTGATTCCTTAGCTTTTCAACTACTAGAGCTTCAGCATCGTCGGAAGGATTGTCCGGTAGTTCGTGCCACACCTAGAACATTAAAATATTATGTTGTCAATTATCTAATTAGCTTTTCTCATACAGTCACCCCTGGCCTGGCCGGACTACCTAAGCACTATTCAATGTACACAACAGCTAACATAAGGTTATTTATCCGCATCTCTACTAAAATTATGACTTTTAGGAGGAATGAGGAATAGGGTGTAAAGTTCACACATCCTCCATAGAAAAGGGAGGATCCTCCGACCAGACGGGTGTTGTGTCTAGTAGGAAACTGCCCGGCGATTGATGCTGGGATGTTGTATATATTATACTCGTCGCGCGGTAAACTGCATGCGCGATGCAGGATTTTTGCATGACGTCAGTGTGATGCGTAGTTTGTATGTGTCGATGTAGACGCTGCCACAGCAGGAGCAGGTTAAAATAACTAGCAGAATCTAAAAAAAAAATTGTTTTTTTTTTATTCCCTGCCGAAATCTGTACTTTTTATGGTGTACATAATAAAGAATATTCTATCTATCTATCTAGGGAGAAGTGAAGTGTGAGGTTTTTTGATAAATAGTATTTGTAAGCCACCTATTAAATAATTTTTTTGTCATATCCATAAAAATCATGGGTCGCCAGAATCTGCTAAGTACGACAGGCACAGGAGCAGTCGTTCGTCCGGCAGTGGACGTCTTTGGGCTGAATGATGATAACCATAACTAGCTTCTGCCCGCGACTTCGTCCGCGTAAAATTTCTCGTTTACAATATGAACCATCGAAGAAGTTCATATCTATACACCGTAAGGACTATTTCTGCTTGCAGCGCGCGGCGGCTATAGAACCGGGGCGGTAGCAGGTGTGGCAATCGTGTTCACGAGATTTTGTTTTCAAACTGCTTAGTTATGAAATTCTTCGATAGAACATAAAATATATCCTATGCCACTCAGCAATACTGTAGCTTCTCATTGGTGTAATATTAAGTTCAGATGATAGTTTAAAAACTTGAGGAGATACTTTTAAAACTTTTTTAAACTTGAGGAACTCGTGGCTAAGTAATAACAGCCGCACGGGTCGATCCATCTGGTTAAGCTACGCTTGCCGGGGTTCGTCTGTGGATGGGTGACCATCTTTACATACCTAGACTCCTCCGTGCCTCGGAAAGCACGTTAAGCCGTTGGTCCCGGCTGTCATTCGTGGATCTTTGACAGTCGTTACGAGTCGTCAGAAGCCCTTAAGTCTGACGCCAGTCTTACCAAGGGGTATCGTATTACCCAGTTATTGGGTTGTAGAGGTCAAATAGGCAGTCGCTTCATGTAAAATACTGGTATTTTCAGCTGCATCCGGTTAGACTGGAAGCCGACCCCAATTTGGTTGGGAATAGGCTAGGCAGATTGATTGATTGATGATAGTTTTAAACTTACCTTGATCATGATATCCCGTAGCTCAGTCTCGACCATCCTGGTCATGCGTGCGTTCAGTTCATAGTTTCCACCTTGTAGGGGCGGCTCCACAGGTGCTGGCAGCGGAACTGATTTCTTTTCTTCTTCCGGTTTCTTTATTTCCGCTGTTTGAGGGTATTTAGAAGATTAATATTTGTATTTCGAAGGTACACATGTTTATCGTCCCATAAAAATATGCCACCTCTTATTATGTCACGATATGTCTAATTTTAATAAGCTTTAATGATTATACATACGTTTTCGAAAAGATCCAGATGAACTTTCTTGTACTGCAGAACTTTTGGTTGGCCCTTTAGAAAAAGGAAAATCTATGTAAAGTAAAATAAGCAGATGCTCAGAATTTTTGTTTTGGCTCTTTCCACCGAAGCAGTGATGTGTGAAAATAAAACTTATTGGTTATTCGAAACATGTCTTCACACGCTTCGTTGGAAACTAGCCAGTTACTCAGTCAGTATGTAACATACCTTTAGCAACTTTAGCCTCACTTGGGCTGACTTTCGATTCAAACTTGGGAGGATCTGCCCTCCGTTTAAATGATTGTTGAGGTCTCTGCTTTTTTGGACTCAGAGCATGCTGTTTCTCTGTAACAAGACGAAATGGGATTACAGGAAAAATAAAAAAAAATCCTGCTAGTGAGTAATAATAGTATATTATGCAACTAATGAATAAAGGACGGATTTAAAGCGAGGGCCATAGATGAATCACGATCAAGTGAAGGATTCTAACGACTGAATCACGACCGTAGGGAGTGATTCATGATGATTGAATCACGAGCGCAGCGAGTGATTCAAGTGTTAGAATCCTGAGCGACGCGAGTGATTCATGGCCCTCCATATAAATCCGTTTTATTCAAGAGTTGCATACTATACTTTATACCATGACTACGAGAAAAAGAAAGATTTAAGCGAAAATAGATATTTAATAAAAGGTTAACACGTTCAGTGTCGGGAGCCCTCCTGGAGGGTTCACCTACTTGGATATGGGATGTCGGGAGCCCTCGCGGAGGGCTGATTTGAAATGTAGACATTCAGTGTCGGGAGCCCTCCTGGAGGGTTCACCTACTTGGATATGGGATGTCGGGAGCCCTCGCGGAGGGCTCATTTTAAATGTAGACATTCAGGATCGGGAGCCCTCCTAGAGGGTTCCCCTACTTGGATATGGGATGTCGCGAGCCCTCGCGGAGGGCTCATTTTAAATGTAGACATTCAGTGTCGGGAGCCCTCCTGGAGGGTTCACCTACTTGGGTATGGGATGCCGGGAGCCCTCGTGGACGTTGGAAATGAAACCTCCCGGAGGTTTCACTTCCAACTACGAATAATAAAAGTCATAGACTTTTATGGCGGAATGATGAGTTATGAGTTCTATGAAAATGGGTGGAGTCGAAAGTGTTAAGGAGGTTGTATAGCATTGAGATAGAGGTCGAATACATTGGTGTGTTCTAAATTCAAACACCAAAATAGTGATTAAAAGAGCTTTTTATTCACTGTTTTCAGTGAATAAAATAAGCTTTTTAGAGGGGGAATGGTATAAATAATGTTTTTAGAGGAATTACAACAACATCGACAAACACATAAGACAATTTAGAAGACTTGTTCCTTTGAGAGAATAGAGAATTACCGAAATTACCATGCGCAGAATACGAAAAGATCATTCTAGAAACATCCAAATAACTGGGGCTAAATTAAAATAGCTTCCACAAGTGGCGCTAATCAAATAATGTACATTCGGCGCACGGGCAGTCCCGCAAACTTCTTCCGGACTGGCTAATAATTTTGAGGTATTTTCAGTCCGATACGCGAGTTGAAGAATCAACATCTTACAAATGCAAACTCAATATTAAAAAATACTGTTCAGAAAAAAAGACACTCGGAAACCTGGATGTAGGAAGAAAAACAAATAAATTGGTATCTACGCAAATAATAGTCTGTAAGGAAACTGCTGTAACACGTTGTAGGTATCTGCGAATATGATTAAAGGTAGGTAAATTGCTTCTGATTCTCAACAATTTGAAATAGAAAATCCCGAGAGCTGCCCCGAATATGTGAAAAAACAGCGACAAAGAAAAATAAAGACTACAATGATGAAGATATCGTGTACTTTAGATTTATGAACGACCTGGACGAAAGCACTTATGCCACAGCACCCTCGAAATCATTGGGCCACAAAAACGAACGAATCTTCTCGAACACTTGAACAGTTCAATTAAACGTCTACTTATAAAAAGAAACAGAGCCTTTACACAACAGCAATGTTTCAGAAAAATAATAAAAATCCTGGATAATTCCTGGGGAACTCCCAAGACTGGCAGAACAGCTTTACAAATGGCATAAAAAAGGGGTGCACCCTAGATAGCCCCGCTACCACCTTACCAACTTGTTAATGTTTTGTCCAAGGTAAAAGCTATAGGCATAAACGAGACAATATAAGAGAACAAGGTTAAACAATAATAAAGGTAATACGTACTGCTTTCTCCACATATCGAGGTGTTCGTAGGTCTCGTCAAGTCCTAGGAGAATTTATAAGTCGTCACAAGCAAAGAAGTCTGAAAAATTACTAATAAATTTTCTAACCTTATGCATTCCACTTTTTTTATCTTGCCCAGCCAGTGTGGAAGATAACAAGCCCACTCCCTCTCACACAGAGAAGGCTTAAGTCCCAGCAGTGGAAAAATTACAGACTGATTGTGTTGTTACTTTTAAATAGGATAGTTACGGCTAAAAGCCAGCCCCAAGATCTTTGCGAAGAGACCAGGACCTTTGGGCTTAACTTACCTTATATGTATCAGTTTTTATTGATTCACAAGCTAGGAGTGAGGTGAATACATGCAAGTATTCTCAGCAGACGTACACAGCTTCATATAACATCAATGTAATGTTAGTTATTGAAAAACCGACTATAGGCAGTCAGAAAATCAAAACATATAGTACTCGTACTTCGGCATAATTTGTTGTTGGCTTCGGAATACAGCAAGTGTGACGGCATTTCTGTAGGCCATTCGTTCAAAAATGCTGAAAATGTAAATGCAAAATAATATTTGGGCCTTACCGTCGTATTTCCGTGCACAATCTTCGGAACCCTGTAGCATTCTAAAATGTCGGACCCTCTGCAAGTTTTTGGTTGATTTTTCATGATGATTCAATTCAACATTTAAGCCTTGTTGATGCCAAATCTCTATAAAAAGAATCAAAAAATTATAATAAAAATAAAATATTGGTTAATCAACAACAAATAACAAAAACTGGATGTAGATCCGAGAAATTCTCGACCGTACCAGAAATACAGATGGTGATAAATACATAAAATATGACTTACCTCTTTTTACCCGACTGTGAATAAGCTCAAAATGAGAGTGATTTTTTTTCACGTGATACATTCTGAGACCAGCAATCTTTAATACCAGTTAGTTACAAATGCAGTTGCGAATATTGGCAGGAATATCCGAGATCGTAAGCGAGAAGCAATTTATTTTTTAATGTTTGATTTCATAGCGAACTTCGTAGCTTCACTAGCACCATTTACAGTTGAACCCACACAATATCAGCATTCAAACGTTCGTTATGGCTTTTCAATGGTAAAAAAAAAACATGATATTCTAAGTAGTTATACTATTTATTGAAACAGCAATGTCTTCAAAGACACTTTACAGTGCAAGTGACAGATCCATAGAGTCACGTTCTTAACAAATTCAAATTAAATTACAGCATTATGTGTAAGTGCAAATAAAACAAAATAGTACCTTCTGAAGAAGCTTAATCTAAACAAATGATGTCATCATCACTATCGGAGTCTAAATCCATGTTAGCGATGTCGTAACTATCCGTCATTTCTGCTTTATACTTTTCAATGAGCTCCTCTAACTTGGAATGAGAATACTCAGACTTAAAGTACGCCGTGTGAGACTTATTCATAAGATCGACGTAATCTAACTGATACTGCATCTTCGACAAAGTCTCCAATGAGTCTAAATCCATTTCTAATTCAAACTTAGACTTGTTTTTCCTATCAGGTGTAATGTGGAGAGGTTTCCAGATATTGAAATTGATCCCCTTTACGCCTTGATTACTTTGTTTTAACCTCTCTGCCACGATCGCAGGATTCATCTGATACTCGTTCGGCACGACAACAGACATTCTAAAGAATCGAGTGTTCTCATCTTCAGCGCCCAAAATAACGATAGCCTGACGGCTTACTTTACCTAAATGTTGCCCCAATAACCACTTTTTTGTCTCCGGATTTTGTGGGATTACCCCAAAACAATTCGGAGGGAAAAATCCGTATTTCACAAAATCCGTTTTAGACGCTCCGTCCTGTTGATGATAGCGGAAAATATGATATATGAGCACTTCTTTAATTTTACGCGCCTGTAAAAGGGTGAGACTTTTGCAACCTTTGAGAGATATTTTAACGAGTGAGGGGTCGTAAGTGAGCGACGCCATGGGTGAGTTCTGTATGGCTTCCGAGATGACGCCGAGGTCTACAGTGGCGGCCTGCTTGAGCCCTGCGTCGAACGCGTCCTTATCGACGGCGACCGCTTTCAGAAACACGTTGACTTTCTGCAGTTCGTAGCTCAGCATCATCTTGTGTTTTTCGAGAGCGCGCGCGGATGACGGCGGCATGTCGACGTAGAGTCTGGTTCCTTTCTGCATGACGATCTTTTTGACGAACTTCCAGTTGGCGATGTTGATGCCTTCGAGGCGCTTGTTCTGCAGTTTGAGTTTATCGAGCGGCTCGATGTTGCGGGAGCGCGAGTGGCCGGGCAGCCACACGGCCGCGCGCTCGTACCAAAGCTCCTCTTTCGTATACACGATGACGTGGAACTCTGTGAACCCGCTAAAGTCTAAGTTGACGAGCCAGTCCCTGGTGCTGTCGTCTGTGGTGATCAGCTCGTACCGGTGCGTATTCTGCAAACCTTTGAGTGTGAAATCGGGAGCCCAGCCTTGAGCGATTTCAGTCTCTCGTAACATTTGAGAGATGAGGAAGTCTTTCAAAGAGTCGGCCTGCCTAGCTGTAATCTGTTCGAAATCGTCTTTGCACAAGTATAGTTTGTAGCCCTCGTCCTGTGATTGTTGGTAGGGCTCGGGCATGAACACTGGATTCTGCGGTAGAGTTTCGTATGGGTGAACAAATGGTGCCGGCACCATCATGGGGACCATGCCGGGGTTCAAAGGCGGCGCAACGGCCGGCGGGACGCCGAGGATCGGCAATGTGACCACTTCCGGTGGAACTATATTCATGCTCCATCCTGTAAATTTTAAACATTGATAACTTTGGAGGCAGCGATTTCACCACTTCAAAAATTCGAAACATCGAATAAAGAAAGTAAAGCACACATACAACACTGAGTAGACAAACTTACTAGATTCACTTAATTTTGGGCGCGGAGCGTATTCTGAAAAGATGGAAGAGTTATGTGAAGTCTTAAGTTTATGATCAGAGTATAATTAGACGAAGATGAGATTAGATTCCTACCTGTCTTCTTGAGGGGGCTCTGAGAACGAACGGTCTTGGCAGGAACCTCCGACAGTTCTGTGGAAATATTAGTCATGTTAAAATATTATCTACACGAAAAATATAATTATGTATTTTCGACATTTATAATACAATACAGCTGTTGAATGATTTCTTTAAAATTTTATTTGTTAATCATTATTATTCCTAATTTTACTAACGAACTAGCTTTAAGAATTTTACATCTTACACAGCAGAATGCAAATAATTCATTTCAATTTAGCCTGCTGAGCATGTATAGCAAAATTAGGAACGACAAATCAAACCACCGGGAAAAACCTCACATACTTCATAATAATCAAAAATCCCTACAAAAAGTATGACGAGAGAAGAATCTCGAAAGTTATAAAACATACCTGGAGCGTGCCGCTTGATAACTCTGAACTGACTGGGGAGCGAAGACATGACTTCCTGCAATATCTTCTCCTCTTCTTTAAGATTATACTTCGCCTGGTACTTGATAATTATCTCGATGAACGAAACGTCATTATCGCCAAACATATCAAACACTATTCTTGCAACTGCAAGTTTTAATTCTTCGAGAACTCGATTTCTCTGCTCCCCTTTGAGTTGTCTGTAGTTTTCGTGTCTATCGAGAATTTTGTTGCATATTTCTTCGATAGCTTTGTCGCGTTTGATTCTGACGGAAGGGCTGACGGTGAAGCGTTTGGCTCTGTCGTCGATGCGGTCTCGTTCATTTGCGTAGTCGTCACGGCGGTAGTCGCCGCGGTGCGGTCCATCATCCCGCGGTCTGTCATCCCGCGGTCTATCGTCCCGCGGTCTGTCATCCCGCGGTCTATCGTCACGTTCCCTGGCTCGTAATTCTTCCTCACGGAATCTGTGCCGCTCGTCGTAACGCTGCGGTCGTTCTTCGCGTTCCCTCTCGCTGTGATGACTCCTACTGCCTTCCTCCTCCAAATATTCACTCCTCTTCGACCCCAATCGGCGCAATTCTTCAGCCTTCTTTTTGAACAGTAAAGCTCTCTTGTAGATGTCTTCGAAATCTTTATCGATGTTCGGGTTAGCTGGTTCTTCTTTTCTGCTATCGTGGCGGGGGGACGGTTCCCTTCTGCGGTGGTATTCGTCTGGATGAGGGCGTTCTTCATGCTCTCGCGGTCGGCGAGCGGAATCGTATTCTTCTCTTTGCGGATGCGGCTTACGTTCAACTGAAGTTTCTCGCCGACGGTAGTTACCTCGGCGTTCAGCTTCATAATCTTCGCGGGGAGAGAACTTGGGAACTTCCCTTTGAACGAATCTCTCGCTATGAAGGGGGTGAGGTACTGGGTCCCTCACCGGTATCTCTTTAACAGGTCTGATTTTATCTTCGATAAACGGTCTTCGTTCAGTGTTATCAGGACGTCTGCCGCGCGGGTCGTCAATTTTCTCGAAGGGCTCTCGAGGCTCCCATACAGGCACATGTTTGGTTTTATCGGCTTGATCTCTTTCGGGGAAGTTCGGGCGGTTGGCTCGGGGATAATCGGTATCTCGTACTTGTCCGGGCCAGGATGGCGGTGGCGGGGCGTCTCGTATCTCGGGGCTGCGACGTTTCTCTAGCGCCCAGGAACGGCGCGGGGAGTGAGACGAGCGGGGGGAGGGAGAGTGCCTCTTGTAGCGGTCTCTTAGAGGAGACCTGTCACGTCGGATCGGCGAACGAGACTTCCTTTGCGGCGTCAGGGTGCGTTTTGCTTCGCCTGCAGCGTCGGGCAAGCGATCTCTCATCTGCATTCTTACCATATCGCGTCTATCGTCGTCCTGTTTCTTTATAGGACCGGCAGCTTCGTCCCTCTCTCTCTGCCAGGGCGAGATCCTTGGCTCGGCTTGCCTCATCCCCTGCATGGGATACGGAACATTCTCGCGGTTATCGGGCCGGTAACCACCTGAGTACATAGCTTGGTTTGATGCCTGGAAATTGAAATTTAGTTTGCAAACACGTAGTTGAGTTATAAATACTTAACTAAAAATATATAGAAATAAATATCAAAACGGGACTTCGAAGTGATAAAATTCTTCCTCACTTATTTGTCCCTAGTGAAAACCACGGAATTCCTATTTTTATAAATCATTGATAAATACCACTAAACCATTAAATATTCCCGTTTATGGTGTTTAAACCTTTATGTTTACAACATTTAACATAAATATATTAAAGTTATTTATCTCCACCTGATCTGTCCATTTATAGTCGCCTAGTTGTCGATAATAATCAATATCGATTTGCTTAATATGTCATGGAAAATAAGATATAACCTTTTTCGTAGCAACATTGGATTTTTGGTTAAAAACTGTTCCGCATTCTATTAGGGCTGAAATAGACGAAAGTTTATGAATTGTTACTCTGGGTAGAACACTTCATCATTGGCATTCTTTTCATATCTCAAATAATTTGGTCACTTTGACTTAAATTATTTTAAAAGACTAGTTCTTTTCTTTGAAAAATCAGTTTCTTTCATGTTTTGCATTCTTATGAGACCATTGATTAATGCACTTCACGTTCGGTTCAGCTTGATAACGTTTTATTGAGGAACTAATTGATCTTCATGCTATTTTGTCTTGTTGCTTCGTCTGAGTTCTAACTCATTTTAAAAAGCCTAGTAGCGTATCAGTTAGCAACAGGATTTTTTTGTAACAATTTCCACATGAATGCCATAAATAACTTCGGTTTTAAAATCTCCTCTCATGCCTTTTACGTAAAATTTATTCCAGAACTTCTTTAGAAATTTTAGCTTCACGGAAACTTGCAAAACTTATGCTTTTTACAGCGTATGTTTTATACGTTCTTCTGAAAAGGGGTATTATGACAATGGTCTCAGTCATGTATAAATAAATTGTTCTACAAATTATTTTACAGCCTTCTTATTGGTAGTTGGCCATTTCTGTTTGTTGCTTCTACCAACTTAGGGCAAATACTCAATTTCGTAATTTAAAGACGCTCTGAGAATAGCTCGCATTTAATTACTGGGCAAGGCTTGCGATCAGGATCAATAGTAGCTATTTGTTGATGGTTTTCGTATTCAGGACTTGCGGCATCAGCGACGAGAAGTTGCAGCAAACCTACGCGGCGATCCTTTCTTTCTAGATTTATAATATGTTGCTGTACGTTCGTACAGTTTGACGCCAGAAATCCATCAATCCTTTTCTATCATCTGATATCTTTACCATTGAATAGTATTTAATTTCTTATTTCTTCAACATATCTGGCGTAATGTGGTCTTACTTATAGGTGTATGGTGGCAAAGGTCTTTGCCAAACACTTAATGGAATACAGGCGAGAAATTAATGTTCATAATACGTAATTTCAGAATTTTTACAATATGACGCCATGCCAATATATCGACTTCAGTTTTCAAATTTCTCCAAGACAGGATTCAAAGGCGCCTCTCCAGCTTTGAAATTGATTACGTTTTCCACATCATTTGTTGATTACAATTTTATTTTACCCGAGAGTGTCAGAAGTTTTTTCAATTTATACTTTTACTTTTCTCGCGTTTTATATTTTTGAAATAAATTATTAATGTATTCAAGCAGAATCATCATCATTTATCCTAACTTATTTAGCGTTGGCTCAGCATGTCTTCTTTGGATTTATAAAGTCATTAGCCGAGCTCCCTCAGTCGTTTGAGGTCGCGCACTAACGTACTTACGGCTCGCGTTTCCCCGGGGCAACAAAAATCCAGTAGGTCATCTCGGGCGTCCGCGTAAGGTGCATTTTAGCACACACGAAACGCCTGTAATATTGTTGTAGATAAATAAAGCGTTAGCTATCTACAGAAGAGAAGTATCTGTCTTAATCTGTGCCATTAGGTAGAAGTCCAGCGTCCAGTGATCTTTCTGCTTATCTTCATAATATTGAAATCTTTCGTAAGTCTCGTCTGTCGCCAAGATTATTTGATATTCCCATAAAGTTTCTGCAAAATACAGCGGACTCTGTTTTTTTTTTTTAATGTTTCGATTTCATTTTAATGAACTGCACTAGTCATAGTCAGCCTATAATGTTCCCACTGCTGCGACACAGGCCTCCTCTCTGTGAGCGGGAGTGCCACACGGGTCCAGTGCGGGGTGATTTCATATGTCTTCGAAATTTAGGTTCTAGGACATGTCGGTTTCCTCACGATGCTGAAATAATTTACACAAAGTAAAGCGCCTGTTTGGGTTCGAACGACATACAACTCGATCGCGGCCGTCACCAATGCTGGGCCACCACTTCTCTATAGTAATTGGTTGCAAATATTTTTATTGCTCATTGTGATCATGGGTAAATAACAATAATTTAGTTTTTCTGCTGATATCTGATTTTCCTTTTTCCTGTCATGTTTCTTTGAACATATTTTGTCAGTACTCTTATTACACACATTTTCTTGCACTGATTTCTATTTTTAAGTACATTCACCCATAGACTAGGGCGTCACATCATTGACAGACTTCTTTGTTACAAAAACACGAGTCCTACGGTTGAATTTCAACTGCTTAGCGTCTTGCTTCTTAGGAGTACTAAATGTATTTTTTTTGTTAAGTGCTTTTAGTTTGTGGAGATTTTTTTTTCCTTCCTTGTTTTTTGGCTTGTCTCATTTTTCGATGTAGCATTTGTATTCCATTAAAGTTATCTGTCTTCTTTATCGACGACCTGTTAATGAAGGCGTAATGTAATTATGGCCCCCCTAGTCTCATGTCATGCTTCGTAACATTCAGCATTCAACCAACAGCATGCGAAGACATTTCGTTCCAAATAACTCACGCGGCTTGTAACTTTCGTATTCTGTATTATTTGTCAGCATGTCACCTATCTACAAGGTTGTTCATAATTTCATGTAAATTGTGACTTTCCTGCGCGTCTTTTTGATTTATTTTTGTCTCTTTTACGTGAATCCTTTCAAGGCAACTAAATAAAAAAAATAACCACGTCGAAAAAAACAAGACACAATTTATACGCGTATTAACAAGTAGAATAACTTTTTGTTATCCATTAAATTGTATCACTTGCACAATAATACGGTAAAACACTTAACCTTTTTGTACTGCAAACATACGAGTAAGTTATAATTATAAAAAATCTTCTCCTGCACATTATAGAACATTCTATGTCACATAACTATTGGAGACAGCAAAACGTTCAAACTATGTAAAAGGATTGATTATGAAATGCAATAATTAATATCGTAACACCTAATATTTAGTTTTAGATGTAAAAAAGTATAATGCCTTTTTTTACACCTAAAACGGTTATAACATCAAATTCAGTGCTACAATTGCAATTTATTATTAATATTTTAGTTCGCTAGTTAACCACATTTCTTATTACCATACAGTAATATTGCCAAATTAATCAAAACAGGGAAATATCTGCGCTGTTGCCTACTTTCAGAATAAACACTCTTATGTGATTTAAAATCAGAATTTCTGTTTTAAGTATTCAAATAATTAAATCTAAGCACTCAATTTGTAAGTGACACTACAAATTGGCATCGACAGGTCCTGTACGTTTTGTAGTTCGTGCTAAGTAATGCTTATTAATCTCAACCTCAAATAGGTATACCTTACTAATGAAATGTGCTATCATGTGCAGGAGGTATAAGGCGGTACTTACATGGGCGGTCGGTTCGTACGCGGGCCGGATTTGCTTCAGTTTGTCTTGTCCGTACTTGTCCAGTTTGTCGGCGTGGAGGCGGTCCGGTGAGTACCTACTTGGAAAGATTGTATTTGTTGGTATATTTTTGAAGTGACAACTTCTTTAGCGCCGTGTGCACTTTTTTTGGGATGGGTAAAAAATGTTAAACTCGCGTCAGAACGTGCCGTAAGATCCGTTGCCTAGCAACTGACAAAGTAAATATCAAAATAAATAGTCTTTGACATTACGTAAAGATACGTCATTACTTCAATATGGGTAAAAAAAAAGCAGTCAAAACATACTTCATGAAAAGTGTTTAAATAAATTGTTTATTTTTGTTAGACTATATTTTGAAAATAAATAAATATACTACTACTACTACTGAATACTGAATGAATATTGTATTTAACCACATAAATTACTTTTATACTGATAAATAAAGCAATTCGTGCGAAATTATTCCCTAACCATTCCAAAATATTCAAAAATGCACAACGTTAATGTTCAAGTTTTCACTTCTGCCGGCACTCTCAGAGTGCAACCCGTTGTATTTTTTTTTTTTTTACGTTAAGAGCGTAAGCGGGAGTCTTATTTTCAGAATATTTAAAACTTAGTTTTAAGTATACAAAATACACACTCAACATCAGGCCTGTTTCTCGATGGGACTGAACACGACCTAGGAATCCAACCTAGACCCCATAGCCAGCAGTCGGGCTTGCAACTTCTAGACCAGGAAGTTAATCACAGTACTTATATAATAAAATAAACTTATTTTTTATTTTAGCTCTTGTCGCCTGAAACACGGGATTACCTAGTTCAGGCACGTAAGTCTTGCGTCGTATGTGCGGCTGCTGGCAAGCCGGCCGACCACCGGATTGGGGGCAAGGCCTGCGCCAAACCCGCCAAAGCCGGAGGCAGGGGCAAGCCCTCCGCCACCGCCGCCACCGCCGTCACCGCCGCAGCCACCGCCACTACTGGCGCCGCCGCTGCCGCTTCCACCGTCGTCGCCGCCGCCGTTGTCGCCGCGGCAGGGCCCTCACAGGGGGCTCGGGAGGGGGCTGAAATGGACTGCCAATAACGGCTCCATTACGCCTCCTCCAGGCGAACATCAACCACTGCGCTACAGCTCAGGACCTATTGATCCAGAGCATGGCGCAGTGGTCGATTAACATCGCCGTGGTCGCTGAGCCGTACTTTGTCCCGCCCAGGGATGACTGGGTGGAGGACCTGAGCGGCTCAGTGACCCTAATATCGTCGGCCGCCGCCGGTACTCCGTCCCTCGAGGCTGTCAAGAGAGGACGGGGTTGCGTGGCAGCACGGTTCGGGGAGATTGTCGTGGTAGGGGTGTACTTCTCCCCGAACCGAACTCTCGCCGAGTTCCACAACTCCCTTGCGGAGTTGAGAGTCGTCGTTGTCGGGTTCGGTTCCCTCCCTGTGCTCGTTCTCGGGTACTTCAATGCCAAGAATGTGGCTTGGGGTTCCCGGTATACAGACACACGGGGCAGGATGGTGGAGGACTGGGCACTGGAGACAGGCCTGGTCGTCCTTAATCGGGGTTCTGTCCCCACGTGTGTGCGGATGCGGGGTGAATCAGTGGTGGACCTTTCGTTCGCCAGCCCCGCTCTGTCGCCGCGTGTCGCCGACTGGCGCGTCATGGAGGGGGTGGAGACGTATTCCGACCACCGGTACATCCGGATTGACGTCTCCGCCCAGTCCTCGAGCGCGCCGGTCCGACAGGCCCCGAGTGGTCCGCGATGGGCGCTGAAGCAGCTGGACCGGGAGCTAATCCGGGAAGCCTCGATCGTGCAGGCCTGGGTGTCATCACCGGACAGGCCTGCCGATATCAACGATGAGGCGGAGTGGTTCCGGGAGGCCATGTCCGATATATGTGACGTGGCAATGCCCCGGGTCCAGCCCGGCCGTGCTTCGCGCCAGGTGTACTGGTGGTCGCAAGAGCTGACGACTCTGCGCGCCGCGTGCGTTGCTGCGCGACACCTGTACGCCAGGCACCGCAGGCTTCGTATCCGCCCTCCGGATACGGAGGCCATTCAGGCGGAGTTGTACGAGGGGTACAGAGCGGCGAAGACCGCCCTCCAAGCGGAGATCCTGCGGGCCAGGGGACTGGCCCGCGAGGAGTCGCTGGCGACTCTGGACAGGGACCCGTGGGGACGCCCATACAAGTTGGTGCGGGAAAAAATCCGCCCATGGGCTCCCCCGCTGACTCAGAGTCTCCGGCCACAGCTTGTGGAGGACGTGGTGAGCGCTCTGTTCCCCTCGAGAGGGGAACACTCCGCCCCGCCCATGGCCCCGCCTGTTGCGGTGCCCGCTGCGGACCACACCGCCGACGACGACGACGACGATGCTCCGGAGGTGACCGAGGTAGAACTGAGAGTGGCGGTACGTAGGCTGAGTGCCAAAAATACCGCCCCAGGACCCGACGGCTTACCTGGGAAAGCCTGGGTCCTGGCCATGGAGGCTCTCGGGCCTCGACTAAGGGGGCTCCTTAGCGCGTGCATGGAGAGGGGCCAGTTCCCACTTCGCTGGAAGACGGGGAAACTGGTCCTCATCAGGAAGCCGGGGCGCCCTGCGGACTCTCCGTCCGCTTACCGGCCCATCGTGCTGCTCGACGAGGTGGGCAAGCTCTTTGAAAGAGTTATTGCAAACCGCCTCGTCGGGCAGCTGGTGCGAGTGGGGCCGGATTTGGCGGATAGCCAGTTCGGCTTCCGCCGAGGGCGCTCTACGGTGGACGCCATCATGCGCGTGCGAGCCCTCACGACGGGGGATGCTGTGGCCCGGGGTGGGGTCGTCTTGGCGGTGTCTCTAGACATCGCCAACGCCTTCAACACCCTACCCTGGAGTTGCATCAGGGAGGCACTCCGGTATCACCGGATGCCGACCTACCTCTGTCGGTTGGTCGAGGCCTATTTGACGGACAGGGCCGTCATCTACCCCGGTCACCAGGGAGAATGGAACCGGCGAGAGATGTCGTGCGGTGTCCCACAGGGATCGGTCCTGGGGCCGCATCTGTGGGACATCGGATACGACTGGGTGCTGCGCGCCGACCTCCCTAGTGGTGTCAGCGTAGTGTGCTACGCTGACGACACGCTGGTCCTGGCGCAGGGGAGGTCGCACGAAGCGGCGGCCGAACTGGCGACACGCGGGGTTGCGACGATCGTCGACAGGATCCGGCAATTGGGACTCGAGGTGGCCCTGCACAAGTCCGAGGTCATGTGCTTTCATGGCCCTCGGAACGCGCCACCGTCGGGTTCCCAAGTAACGGTAGGAGGGGTTCACGTCGGCGTCGAGGTGACGATGAAGTACCTGGGACTCGTCCTCGACAGCCGGTGGAACTTCGTGGAGCATTTCCGACGTTTGGCTCCCAAACTGGAGCGGGCCGGGGCTGCCTTGAAGCGGCTTCTGCCCAATCTAGGGGGTCCAAACGCCTCCTGCCGGAGGCTCTACGCGGGGGTCGTGCGGTCCATGGCCCTTTACGGGGCACCGGTGTGGGCGCGAACCTTAAGGTTGCGGCCAGCCCGCCGGTTGCATGCAGCCCAAAGGGTCATGGCTATCCGGATGGTCCGGGGATACCGTACGGTCTCCGGCGAGGCGGCGAGCCTCCTTGCCGGAACGCCGCCATGGGATCTGGAGGCGAAGGTCCTCGCCCACATTTGGGAGTGGCGCGAGGAGATGAAGCGCCGGGGTGTAACTCCGCTGCCGCGAGAAATCACGGTACAGCGGACAGAGCTCCGGCGGGATCTCATGGCGGCTTGGAGTGTGCGATTGTCGCAACCCAGATTTGGGCACGCCACAATTACGGCGATAAGTCCCCTCTTTGAGGAGTGGCTTGAGAGGCGCCACGGCGTCCTCACCTTCCGCCTGACGCAGGTTCTCACCGGACACGGTTGTTTCGGGAGGTACCTGTTTCGCATAAGGCGGGAGGAAACGCCCGGGTGTCACCATTGTGTGGATCGTCCGGAGGACACGGTGGAGCATACGGTGGAGGTTTGCCCGGCTTGGGTGGACCACCGCCGTGTCCTCGTGGAGGCGATCGGCGGCAGTGACCTCTCGCGTCCGGCCCTGGTCCAGGCCATGGTGCGGAGCGAGAGGGCATGGCAAGCCGTCACCTCCTTCTGCGAAGCAGTAATGCTCGCGAAGGAGGAGGCGGAGCGCGCGAGGGAGTGGCAGAGGCCGCGCCCTACCAGCCCTAGCCGCCGCCGCCGTAGGAGACTTCCCGGGCGTCGGGAATTGATAGCCGATTTCCGGCCACCGTAGGCGCGGGCCTGCGGACGGAGAGCAGAGGGCAGCTCGCCGTCCGATAAGGACCAGGCCCGGGTCGACGGCGCGTCGTGTTCCACGCGCGCCTCAAAGAGATGTCAGCAAAACTGACGGGGTCCGTTAGGGCCGATGCCTGCCGGGGTTGCGGGTAGTCCCAAGGGGAAACCGTGGCCCCTAGCATGGCAAGGGAAGGAACACGGGTGGGTTTTAGTCAGTAAAAGTCTGACACGCCCTTCCGCTCCGCCCAGAGCGGGAGAAGTCATTGGATGATTTCCCACCCAAAAAAAAAAAAAAAAAAAGGCACGTAAGTCTTAGGAATATAATTTAAATTTAAGCAAAACTGTAAAATTTTTATACCTTGTAACTTATTGAATAAAGATATTTAAATTATATAACTTTGCATTTTGCCTCAGTGGCTGAACTATTAGCGCTATGTTTCGTGGATGAAATTAAAATGATGGATTAACCATTCTATGCAATTCCAAAAAATCTTTTCATAACTTTTGAGTGTTGATCTGAGACCGGAGTAGGTAGCCTGACAGAGAGAAAACTTCACAAACGCGCAATGCATAGGTGCACTACTACAAAACGAGGTAGTCCAAAACTTTGCATTGCCTCTGTGGAGGATTAGGGACTACTCACAATTATTCAGCTCTATTCAGCTTATGCCCACAGAAAACAATGATTTTGTATGCAGACGCGTATGCATACGTTCAGCTTTCCGCGTCTATTCAGCTTTCGCGGCAAACAAGTATAAAATGAGGACAAAGGCGTTATTATCATGCGAGTGCTATAGAAGTAGGAGGAGCTCGTGGCTAAGTAATAACAAGCCGCACGGGTCGATCCATCAGGTTAAGCTACGCTTGCCGGGGTTGGTCAGTGGATGAGTGACCATCTTTACATACCGACACTCCTCCGTGCCTCGGAAAGCACGTTAAGCCGTTGGTACCGGCTGTCATTTGTGGATCTTTGACAGTCGTTACGAATCGTCAGAAGCCCGAAAGTCTGACACCAGTCTTACCAAGGGGTACCGTATTACCCAGTTACTGGGTTGTGGAGGTCAGATAGGCAGTCGCTCCATGTAAAATACTGGTATTCAACTGCATCCGGTTAGACTGGAAGCCGACCCCAAGATAGTTGGGAAAAAGGCTAGGAAGATTGATTTTTTGCTATAGAAGTATAGATAGAGTTCAGCGCTGTTACTGTACTGTGCTGTACGCGGCTGGTAGAAGCAGAATTGTATAAGTGTGGCCAAAATCGTTCAGCGAAACGCGAATGGCGCTGAATAAGTGTGCGTAGCCCTTAGGCTGCGTTTCCACCAGAGCTGAGCGAGGATACGTAGGGAGGGATGTGTGTGAAACTAATCAATAACATCGCTTCACTGTCATAGCTTGAGCTAAGTGGAATCGCAACCTTACTCTGTGGCGCGAAGTTCGTGCTAATTCAGAAACACAAAGATTATCGAAGCGCATACTTTTATTTAGAAAGCTGTATCTACATAACCTAATATAAATACATACAATATACATACAAATACACACACACATACACACTTTACCCCACCTCCACTCTTCACTTACACTACATAGTAACCTCCACATAGAGTAATCTCTTTTTTATTCCTCAATTAATTAACTTTCTTTGGGAAGTCTGGAACAATGTCTTTGTACATATTTTTCAATTGGGCGTTGATAGCTGCACCACAGTATTTAACTTTTGTGGCTATCTTCGTTTTCCTTTGTAAGTCGTAAACTTAAGTTGTTGCATACATATATTTTTTTTTTTAATAACTAAACGTACCTGGGCATCCTCTGCGGGTCATCTCTTCTTCCGGGCGAGGCTCTGCGTGGAGGCGACACCAGGCGCCTCACTGGCGAGGTCCTCTTGTGCGGCGAGTCGCGGCGACCGGGGTGGTGCGCGGCGGGGTGATGGGCTGGTATACGACGGTCTGGTGAGAAGGAGATCAACAACTTTAGTTAACCGCTGAGGGAGAAAACCGTCTTGCATAGTTTTCTTGACACAGCATTATGCTGAGCGATGGCCGTTTTGGGTGGATGTGACGCACATTTTCCCCAACTTGTTTTATTTACGTTTGTGTTTTTTGCGCGCCATATTTATGACGATAACTTACCCGGAGAAACTCTTTTTCCAGGTGGAGAAAACTTCCTCGCAAGCGGAGAAATCCTTCTCCCAGATGGGGAAATTCTCCTCCCAGGTGGAGAAACCCTTCTTCCAGGTGGGGAAATCCTTCTTCCAGGTGGAGAAACCCGCCTTCCTGGCGGAGAAACCCGTCTTCCCGATGGAGAAACCCGCCTTCCTGGCGGAGAAACCCGTCTTCCCGGTGGAGAAACCCGCCTTCCTGGCGGGGAAGCCCGTCTTCCGGGTTCTGGAGATGCCCTCCTCCCGTTAGGAGATCGTCTGGGCGAAAAACCGCGTCTCTTCTCATAGTCTTTGTAAGTTCTATCTTGGGTTTCTGGTCTTATTGCCAGGGTCTTAGGATCCCTAGGTTCCGTTTGAAGGTATTTCCTATCGTCGTATTGTTTGTCATACGGCGCTGGACTTGGCTTCGAGAACGGGGCCTTTGTTGGTTGGGGCTGAAAAAGAAAGCTGGGTTAGAGAATTTTAAAGTGTATTTGTTCATTGAAACATTGTTTTTCTGCTGTTTAGGTATTGCAGGGATTAATACCATTTTTTTATATGTGCATTTAAAATTTCAGATAGGCAGTCGCTCCTTGTAAAATACTGGTATTCAACTGCATGCGGTTAGACTGGAAGCTGACCCTACCATAGTTGGGAAAAGGCAAAGTAATAAATGATTTATGATTAAAAGACTAGGCAGGCAGATATTGTGCATTTAACATTTATTATTTTTAGCCTTTAGAGCATGAACACATCGCACCTTTAAAGTAAAACCGTTACTAAACGAAATTATACAATTTTACAGGAGAGCCAAAATTAGAAAAATGTCACTGTTTTTTGTCAATAAAATCTGAGTGCAGGGTTCTTTAAAACATTTAACGAGGTCATATTATAGATCTCAGTTTACATTTTGACACGTGATTTTGGAAAGTTATTTTTTTTAATTAACAGTATTATTTATTTTGATTTATATTATTATAGTAACACTTTACCATTAATAATTTGTTCATTATGGTATATAACTATGAAATTACAGTGCAATTGATGTTACTAAATAGAAAACTATTAAAATTTCATAAATACAATAATATTATTCAACATTTAAATTAAAAATCATAAAGTTGGCATTTGTTATGGTGTTATAATATTACCAAATAAAAAAAACATTCGAAATTAATAATGTTTTATTACAAATTAAAGAGAGATTCATACAATCATTTTGCATAGTTATTTATCAATCAGTCTTGAGTTTGTACCTTTAAATCACAGCATGTAGGTACGTATCTTACTATATTAACTACTTATTAAGTATCTTATTACATTTACAATCAGTTCGACTAGGAACAAATCAACTGGAAATAGCATTTTTTTTTAGTTTAACAAAGTTTCAATCACAGCATTATTTCCCTATCCACGAAAGCTACTCAGGGCTAACCAAAGTTATGTTGACTTGTATTACGGGGGGACTCCCCTATGCTGCGAAGATGGGTGCGGCTTCATGTCGTAATTTAACTGTGTTGTGTTCGAATACTAACATTAGTTTTACTAACAAGAATATGGACCTGGTCTGAAATAAATGTTTAATAAATAATAAATAAATAATATTACTAAATTAGAATAATGAGGCAAACCTATTGCCTTATAAAATGTTATATAAAATATAAACTGTACCATTTTATCAATGAAATTTTATTATGAATTGCGTAATTTCATAACACAAAAACTGTGTTTAAACAAATTGAAACACTTTTCCTATTAAAACAAATCAACAACTTACCTTTTTTGTGACGTACAGCCGTGTTTATCCAAATAATAACACTATTACTTTAAACTTCCGTCATCACTCTTCTACGAACATGTTCTTATTGATATAGACACAATATTGTATTTCGTGAGCCGATCATAACTCGGTTTAGTAACGCTTTAATTTACCGCTAAATGGCGTAAAATACTACATTTTACAAAAATGACAAGTTTATCTTGCAGTTTACGTGTATTTTAGATAGATGGCATTGATAACTCAATTCATGAAAATTTTCGTTTAG
Organism: Conistra vaccinii; assembly: GCA_948150665.1. Lineage (NCBI taxonomy): Eukaryota > Metazoa > Arthropoda > Insecta > Lepidoptera > Noctuidae > Conistra > Conistra vaccinii. Next base: position 12,804,844 of record OX411341.1, on the reverse strand, counting down.
TAACGGTTTTACTTTAAAGGTGCGACATGTGAAATAAAAACTTGATGTTTATTATCGCACAGCGTCAGTAGGTATTTTTTTAATTGGCGACGATAAACGCACTGCTATTCAACTTTACCTGTGCCTGCCACGGCGATGCCGCGCTCGAAGAGTACTGCGACTGATGCGCTACAGGCCCTGAGTGACTGCCAGTCTGACCCCCAGGGTTGGTGATATTGTACTGTGTTGGGCCTTGGAAGTTGTCCTTCATTATGGTAAGCTGAAACAGTCATTTTATTAGTTCAAGGAGAGACAGGCATTCAAAATTATACAAAGTTTAATTGAAATAACTCAAAACCAGCAGTTTTCTTTTTCACGATTTCTTGAATTAAATTGTTTATTCTGTAATAATCGGAATCACTTCTACAGGTCAAATTAAAATAAAATAAGCTAGATGAGTTCGGCGTTTCCTATCTGACGACTCTAAAAAGAAAGGCCGAAACAAACTCAGAGATCGCAGTTTTTTTTAAAGTCCAGACATAATCTTGGTAAGACCATATTATGAGGATCATGTCAAATGGTCTTTTGAGGAAAGAACCAGAGTTGTGGACCTGTCCAGTCAATGCAAGCATTTGTCAGTAATCGATTGATTGTTCCCATTGCCAAAGTTGTTCATAATGATGTCAGGTTTGTCACGTTTCACACTCCCTTGTCAGGTTTTCAATGACACCTTGTTTAAGTGTGTGTATTGGTGACAAAAAAAGGTAATTTCATTGAAATTTTAGGAAGTGCTTTAGTTTCAAGTCTATGTAATAGAAGTTTTTTTTTTCATATGCTTCCAGCACATAACTCTAATCGTTAGAGTAAAATAAGCATGCCATGCATTAGAGTCTAATGCATGGCATGCTTATTTTTAATTGGCAATTTCTGACCATTAGCTGGTCGAGGGTTCCTCCAAATAGTCCGTGGCACAAAAAACATAATAGTGATACTAGATAAGTTTCGAATCATGCTGATAGAAATACAAAAAATAAAGGGGTGATATTTACACTTGCCGGTTTGTCCTGCTGGTAAGGCTGGCTCGCTGGGTAGCGGCTGTGGATTGGCGGGTGCGTTATGCTCGTATCGACAGTCTCGATGCTCCTCAGAGACGAATGACGAGGTTCCACTTGACGTGTGGGCTGTGAAGTTTCATCTTAGTTACTCAGACGTTTGTTGGTTCATATTGGTGTTTTATATAGTACATTCGGCGACATATTAAGTTGGTTGTCATCAGCCCAAAGTTTCAGAAGAGTCTTATAAATGACTAAACTAAACAGACTTGCCAAAGATTTGACGAGATTGAATTATTATAATTTCAAAATTTTGCTACTTTCATCGATGTCTGTACTTTATCGTCATGGTCGCTCTGAAGTAAACTAAGAGTGAGTTTTTACAAGTCGTCAAATGTCTTGAATTTACTTTTTGAGAAACTTAACCAAGTTAAAACCAAGGTAATAATTTCTTATGATCTGAGCTGTCGTCTATTCTGTAAAAATCTCACCGCTAAAACTTAAGTTCAGGCACAGATAAATACATATTGGCCACTCCGCATTTTAGGTGCCTATGAAGCTACAAGTAGGTACGCGGCGGGCTCGACTTGTCGAATTCAGTGGGCGTAACGTAGTCAGAAGATATAAGTTACGCGATAGAAAGAGAGACAACTTCTAGGTGAATATAACTGAAGGTAATTAGCGCCGTGCGACCTGAATTGCACTTTATTGTGTCGTATCAAGAGTCGCTTTTCATTCATCATTTAAATAATTTTGCGGAGTGCCCCATCTGTACTAATCTGTGGTACAGCGTGAGTTGTCAATGGAGTTAATCCCTTGCATCAGGTGGAGTGACAGCTCACTTGACGTAAGTCTTCATCTGTGAGATTTTTAAAGAATATTTCGGCTGTACCGTTTCAGCCGGTTGTGACGAAAGAGAGCTCAATACTCTTACGCATACCCGGCTCCAACACGTTAGAGTTACTTTCTATAACGAGCTGCACTTAGAGAAGTGTAAATGCAAAGCCTTTTGACATTCCCCTCAGAGCTGAGTTAAAGTAATAAATAACTTAGAACAGTATTTCAAACTTAAAATTATGGCTTTTTGGTTCAATGTGACTACTTATCAGTTGATTTCTCTTTTTGTTACTCTCGAAGGCGAAGAAGAGGAGTCAAAAAGTATCCCGTAAACAGCATTAAGGTGAAAATAGATTGTTATCAATCGACATCGTGCCATATAATGGTTTTATGATGCCATATAGTAATAATAATTATGTGATGACATATTTAGGGGCCGGTCGGCGATTGACTGTTCGACCGCAGTCTAGTTGCATCCTTCGGTTTGCCTTGAAAACCGGTCATGCAGCCTGTAGTGTAAGTGAATAATAATCAAAACTCGTCTCATGCATACACGCCGCACACTGTGGTGGGCTGGGGGATCGGTGCACATCCCCCTCCCTCAGGCAGTTTGCTTATGGCTAGGCACTGAGATGGACGTGCGTGCGGTGTGTACTTCAGAATAGGTTACGTAAATAAAAAGTACACAGCCTTAACCGCGATGAATGGCTAACAGCGAAACAGCAGGTTTTCGGGATAAATCCGTTTACTCCTCCTTTGATTACAGCAGCCAGTCTCAACAGAGACTAGCAAAATACGCAGGAGATATTTAAAACAAGTGTGTGCGCAAACACAAGTGAACTCTCTCTTCCTTCACTCTCATAGTCCGTTGAACGCCAATCGAGAGATCAGGCGCAGGACCAACAGCTTTTCGTGCTTTTTGAGGCACGGCAGTGTCACACCACCAACTTTCTAACTCCAGGCTGCTACTGAGAATTCTTGACAGAAAAGCCCAATAGTTGTTTGGCACGACCCAGGATTTGAACCCGGGACCTCATGTTCCGCAGCCGTAAACGGTTGAGTACTAGACCAACGAGTAAGTAAGACCATAATTATGCTCCATTATAGACCTCATTCATCCCTTTCGTATCAGGTGAGATCGAGGTCCAGAGCAAGGGGCCTACTCCCTAAGGCACCATTCACTAATAATATTCGGTACAATATTTACAACTGAACAGCGCAGCACTTTAGTCTGCATACATTTTTACTGAACATAGGCTCTCTGAATTTTCTCGCATGTTCTCTCGCTCACACTCGCATCATGTCACCATTTGGTTTATAGTACACCCACATTTCGCCTGTTATGTTTCAAGCTGAACTCACACACAAGGCGGGTGCGGGTCGAGCGCGGAGCGCGTCGGGAGCTGGAGCCGGGCACGCGTTTAGTGCGCTGACATCCATGTAATACAAGGAATTATAATATATACAAGCCCGCCGTACGGCCGTTCCGACCCGCGCCCGTCATGCACCCGCCTTGTGTGTGTGTGTTGAGCTTAAGTCTCATGTAATAGGGGGCGAGCCTATTACCAACAACCGGACATTTATATCACTCCGGGCTGCTACTGAGAAAGTCTAGATGGAAATCCCAATAAAACTTTCTCCAAGCCGGGAGTCGAACCCAGGAGCTCACGCTTGGCAGTAGTGCTTGCGACCACTAGACCAACGAGACAGGTCTACAAATATAATAATAAAAACATCACTTATTGTTTCCCCGAAGGGTAGAGGTGTACCTATAGTACACCCACATTTCGCCAGTTATTTTTCATAACTTAAACAATATACATACATAATCAGCCTATTAATTTTCCCACTGCTGGGACTCAGGCCTCCTCCCTGCGAGAGGGATTGGGCTGTAATCCACCACGCTGGCCCAGTGCGGGTTGCTAGATGTCACATGTCTTCGAATTTTTGGTTCTAAGACATGTCGGTTTCCTCACGATGTTTTCCTTCACCGTTTTGAGAGCAGTGGTGATGAAATTATTTACACAAAGTAAAGCGCACCCACTTGCCAGCGCGCTTGGTTTCGAACCCACGAGCTACAACTCATCGGGGCCGTTACCACTGGGCCACCACTGCTCTCTGTTATTTTTCAAGTCCCATGTAATTAGGGGCGAACTTATTGCCATCAACCGAGCACAAATCCAGACTCCGGGCTGCTACTGAGAAATTCCAGATAGAAAGCCCAATGACACTTCGAAAATAATAAAAACATAATAAAAAATAAGTGATTAAAACCAACGCACCTTAATAATGAATAAAGGTGGTTCTTCTTATGATCTTCGTTCAGTCCTTACGGGTCGTCAAAAGCCCGAAAGTCCGACAACCAGTCTTTCCAAAGGGGAATCGTATTACCCAGTAACTGGGTTGTGGACGTCAGATTGACAGTCGCTCCATGTAAAATACTGGTATTCAGCTGCATCCGGTTAGACTGGAAGCCGACCCCAACATAGTTGGAAAAGGCTAGGCAGATTGATTGGAGCTTATGATGGCTGATGTTAACGACTAGAGGAATCTTCTCTTGAAAGTAGCGTATTAGAGGAAATGCATGGGATAGGTCCTCCTGATGCAGAAGTTTGGCGTAGTCTGTTTTCTAATTTTTTTAAAGTGATTTCCTCATAATGCGCATTGAGCGATTGTTGGTAGAGGAAAATCTTATAAGTTTGCGTCACCGACATGCTGTTATAGCAGTATATCTGTAGCTATAAAGGTGATGTGTTCAGATGTGTTGTGCAACATTATTTCATAGTTTTAAGTAACCGTTTTTAACATATTTGTCTGGATTGAAAGTGATGGGAAATAATTTACATATTTTCATACTTAAAGCATTTATATTTTATAAATTATGTGTTAAGGAAACTATTAATATTAACTTAATTTAATGAGATATTGGATAGGTCCGGTCAGTTAAAGGAAGGTCGGCCTTTAGGTTTCTTCCGGGATTTTTGCCCTTGGTCAGTATTTCCCGGATTTTGAAATTTACGCCCCTTGCTTTTAGCCTTATTAGGATTTGGTTTTTTATTAGAGTTGGGATTAGGGCCGCCATAATTACTAGCAGGTCGACCTTGTTTTTTATTTTTTTTGTGGTTCTTACCACCACTGAAATTCTTTGGCTGATTACCGCCACCGAAATGATTCGGTTGAGAAAAACCAGGGGCGTAGGAGGAACCCCTTCGGTGACCATGCATTGTAGTTGAAGTCGATGCTGCTGGTACAAAGCCCATTGGTCTCATAGGCCTCATGCCCATTGGTCCCATAGGACCCATTTGTCCCATGGAACCCATACCCATTGGTCCCATCGGGCCCTTGCCCATTGGTCCCATAGGCCCCATACACATTTGTCCCATGGGGCCCATACCCATTGGTCCCATCGGGCCCTTGCCCATTGGTCCCATAGGCCCCATACCCATTTGTCCCATGGGGCCCATACCCATTGGTCCCATCGGCCCCATGCCAATTTGATCCATGGGCGCCATACCCATTGGTATCATGGGCCCTATGCCCATTGGTCCTATAGGCCCCGTACCCATTGGTCCAATTGGCCCCATGCCCATTGGTCCCATGGGCGACATACCCCGTGGTCCCATAGGCGCATCGCCCATTTGATCCATGGGCGCTCTTTGCCTCTTAGGCGGCATACCTATTTTTCCCTTGGGTCCCTTACCCTTTTGCCCCATGGGCGGCATATCCATTTTCCCCTTACCCCTTTGTCTCATAGGCAGCATACCCTGTCCAGGGGGCGCCTTTACATTTTTTGTTCTAAGTCTGATTTTTATTTTTTTTAATCCGAGATAGACAAAGTTGTTTCTTTCGGCAAGCTTTTCAACTGAGAATTTATCGATAGTAAAGGTTACAGTCTGGCCATTTGGCAAATCTGGTTTCCTGCTAGTTACCCACCAGTCAGAGAAGTCAAATCCTTCATTTTGAGATTTAAGCATTCTAATAATGGCGTCCTCATCCAGATTAGGATCCGGTACGTATGCGACTCCGATTACAGGTTTAGGTAATTCGTTCAGGTTGATGATTTTAACGTGCGCCCCCTCCCATATCTGGAAATTCGGCAATTGGTTTTCTAACCATTCTAACGTCTGGTCATTCGCACAAGTGAGTATAAGGCAACCAGATCGTGAGCTGCAACCTACAAAGCTTGGGCCATTTCCATCCGTTTCGGCGTCGACAAGTTCTAAAATTTTGTCCTGAAGCTGTTCGATTCTCTCTTGAGACATATATCCGACCTCATCAACAATACGAACACGAATGAGGGGCCAAGTAAGATGGGGCCTAATTGGGGCTTGGTCTCCCGGGATTCCACGCCCTTTCAGCCTATCCACCTTAATCGCCCTTGCTTGCCTCTCAGGGCTCATGCGTCGTATAGCAACCTCACGCTTCTTCTTTTTCTTTTCTGCCTTTGCAGCAGGATACTCTGAAATCCGATTTAAACGGGTTTCACAAAGTTCTCTAGCCTCCATGAAGGATTTTCCTTGTTTTACCCAAAAAAAGAGCCGCCTTCTTTGAGCGCCCGTAAGATTTTTGATATTTCTCAATTTCGCTTCTTCCCTTTTTCTGGCTTTTTTACTGAGCGTAGTTTCGGAGGAACCTAACTGATTGTTAGGCTCACTGGGACCCTGTTTCTCTAGGTCATTTGGGACATCCTGAGACGTTTCGTCAAGAGTTTCATCATCAGCCGAAGATGGACTAGGGCAGTCGTCATCAGTATGAGGTGATTTAGGGACTTTCGGCTCAGGTGCTTCTTTTCTGACCCAGCGGTATCGGGAATTTGCCTACCAACAACGGACAAAACAATGTTATGAAATTGTCACGATTTATAAAGGCGATGCGTTTCAAATGATTTTTTACGTCCTCGAAAGTTAAGAAATATTATTTTCTGTGGAGAGGTAACGAAATGCATCACCTTTATCGATTAAATTTTTTAAGGTAACAACAAATTCATGCTAGCCCTTCAGTTTTAAGCACCAATTACTTATAGAATTTATACAACTGTTGAACTCGATGAACATTTTATTATTTATTCAATCCGACTGTAATTTCTCTGATTATAAAAAAAATATCGTGCTTTAATTTTGGTTTATATAGGGCGCATCGAATTTGACTATGGGACGATGTAACATATCCGCGACCTATATTTTAATCCTCCAAAATGTAACAACACAAACATAATATTTTCCTGATATTAATTTTTTCTGATATTTATTAATAAGTTCAAAATTTAGATATTTTCTGAATACGTGCGTGTTGATTGCATTTGATAATTTTGTTGATAGAATTGCTATTGTTTTTTTTTAAACGTTTAAGAATATGGATAATTAACCCAGCTGAGTAGATGGAAAAGTCTACCCAAATAACGCTTAATATCAGAACTTAACTTACTTTCTACATTTATACCTGTACTTTTTATGGTGTACATAATAAAGAATATTCTATCTATCTATCTATCTTAATTTTACGCGGAGCAACGGACGAAACCGTTTCATCTCCGCGGCCCAATTACTGGGAAAAAAACCGTAAACCTGCGGTATTACGGTTGTCAGAATTTCGGGTTTCTGACTTCCCGTGGTAAATGTCATAGGTAATCGTAGTATGACAGCCGGTATTACGGCATAACGTGCTCTTTGGGGGCACGGAGGGGTGTTTAAAAGGAGCTGACACGCCAATCCAAGCCTTGACCGCAACAAGCGTGGCTTACCCCTCAAATGGATTGGTGTGTCTACTATAACATTGTATGTTAACAGAGTTAAATTGCTCGAGCACACCTAATCGCGTACGTACGACAATCACAAACTATCTCAAATAAATGCCGCAAGTGCACTCGCACACACTGTCACGGATCGTCTGCTTTTTCGTTCTTTGTATGGACCCGACTTGCTGTACTTGAATTCAGAATCTATACAGGCTGGCAGCGACGGCGAAAACTGATACCATGGATTCAGTATATTATTTAGAACCTTGCGTTGAAAGTTACCGTCGGTTATTTAAAAAAAAACTGCTGTTTCATAGAAAAGTGCAATACTTACGCGGTCAAAATGTATGGCACAGATGATTTTTTTTTAAATAATCGACTAACAGTTTACTGTGTACCTATTTTGTGACAACGTCTTGAATTTATTTATTCAATGTTCTATTTTCAATTAATAAACGATGATTTTATTAATAGTATTTCATGTCAATATGTGCAGTACTTACCGGCACCGCCTCAGGTACATTGCTCTTAGGTGTGTACCCATAGCCCTGGTCTGTGGCTCTGCCCTGGTTGAAGCCAGCCCGCGGATGACCTTGATGTTGCTGTGGCTGTTAATAACACAGATTGTATTTACTCATTTGAATAGTATATTTTAGCGCATCACATTCCAAAACAAGAAAATTTCGTGTCTGTACTGTTCACCGTTGAGGAGTTCCCTCGTCTGAAGCCAATCCTGGGTGCAGCAGCCAGATCATGTTGGAGTTTAGATCAGACTATCATAATTAATGCGTATATAAAATTTGTCTGTACTGTTGACCGTTGAGGAGTTCCTTCGTCTGGAGCCAATCCTGGGTGTAGAATCAGGTCATGCTTATCATAAAAAAGCATTGTCTTCGGAACTGAACCAACATGTAAAATGTCAGTTCCGTAGGATAAGAGGAAGTGGTTTTAATTCAGCTCGCAAGATTCGGCCTAAACTAACTAACATACAAACATTGCAAGATAAATGAAAGCTTGTAAAAAAGCGCGGCGCGGGCTGCCTTTTGTGTGAGATGGTTCATACAAAATGTATGAAAGTTATGTACAAGGCTTTTTACAATGCGTTACGTTGCGGCGTAGCAGTAAGGGTGGTTTTTCGTGAGCCAAATGTCCTAATGACGTTCGGTTAACCGTGCTTAAGAGTCATAATACCTCAAATTGCTATAGCATGATCCTCCGATATCGAAAATACTGCAGCTTTAATTTACTATAAATATATGGTAAAGTTGAGGATTCATGTTAAGTTGGTACAAAGAAATTACCTAAAGTATCGGCGCCTTGGAGCCTTCTCCCCGCCGCTCAGTCTCGCTCTCACTCAGCGCGTGAGCAGTATTGTGCGAGCGAGATAGTGAATTTGAGCTTAGGTATTTAAAGACTCTTAACCGGTCAAGCCGGACCGAAGCCCCAGGCGCACGAAAACTCCCAATACCGTCAAGCCTCGTTGTGTCCCCGGGAACACGGTACGTTCATGCAGATTGCAGCTCTATTTATATGTAATATACGGGCTGATATGGTCTGTGGTTGGTTTTGATTTATGGTAGGATAATATACCTGTCGAATAAATCGACCATAACGTCAAAATATGCAGAAACAACTCTAAAAAAAAGTAAAAATTGAACATTTTTGGTACGGCAAAATGGCGTCCGCGCATGCGTGCCGTGCACTGCACTCCGCGTTCTATTTATTTGTTTTCTATTGTTTTTTAAGTGTAAATCGACGGGAAATGGTGTTATTTCAATAATTAAGTAGTGTCGTCATCGTATTTAGATAAAATTTGCACAAAATAACATCGTAATTACCTATTACGGACCCATCAAAAAATGTAAACAAACTCGGTAGTGAAAAAACGTGTTGATGTGGAATTTTGAGTTTTGTGTGTGTTTTGTGTATGTAATCGCTGGTAAGTCATTTATTTTATATTCTTGAATAACTAATAAATAATAAAAATGCATAATACAGAAAGAAAAAGAGTTCAATATTTTTTTGTCAACTAAATAATGTTACGTAATGATACGGTTAACGATTTATTGAACTTTTTTATTTATATGTGTTTTTATTTATTATTATTGTCCGTAAATAATGGTTTTGACCGATAGTATATGTATTCATAATGTATCCTGCGAAGTTTCATGTGAATCGAACCAGTAGTTTTATTATAAATAATCAAAACAATGAACAAAGGAATTTCTTATAAGAATCTTATAAGAATGTTTATTTATCAATACTAGCGTTCGCTTACAAAGATTCTAAGTATTATAAAAAATCCTTTGTCTAATCAGGAACCCAAAACCATTAACGATAAGACTATTTACTTAACAAAAAGCTCTCAGTTTTTGTTTATATTAGCGAGCTCTTATCTCTGACGCGCCGCGATCGTGTCGCGCGGCTTGACGGGTGTCGCAAAATCGCGTCGCGCGGCTTAACCGGTTAAGTTTATACATTTGAAAGCATTATTAACTTATTGCATTTTGTTTAAAACTTACAAGTATTATCTTAAAAGCTACGAACTATGATTACCGGTATTAGTTGGTGCAAAAAATTTAAGCAGCTTAATGTATTTTTTTTCCTTTACATAATACGTTGTATTGGTAATTACTTTAATAAAAACCGTTTTATAGTTACCTGTTGTCCGTACGACGGGTTAACATTAGTTTGAGGAGAAGTAAAGCCAAATGTATTCTGTGGAACTTGAGCCGCCATTGGCGCATTCCATTGGTTTCCGTTTCCGCCGCCAGAAACCCATGGTGAAGGTCTATTCATCGAGTCTATTGAGCCTTGGGGCCCACCGGGCACAGGTGGCACACCGTGGCTGTGGGGCCCTCCTTGAGATGGTCTGGGTCCATGGGATCCGACAGATCCATGTATTCCACCGGACCCGTGAACTCCACTGGAGCCGTGAATTCCACCATGGCTATGAGGCGCATCAGGGCCACGAGACCCTTGGTTGTTATAGTCATTTGAGGGTTGACTCATGTAGTCATTTCTGGGTGCGTTGGAGTAATCATTCCTGGGCTGGTTTTGGTAAGTAGGTCGGGATTCGAAGGTCTGCTGCGGTGGTAGGCTAGACTGAAAAGAAGAATAATATGTAAAACAAAAAGTCTTCCCGTTTTTGGGACTTAACATAACTGGTGAAATGTGGATCTTCTGCACATCTCTGCCTATCCCTTCAGCGAATATAGGTGTGGTGTGAAGAACTGCATGTTTTATCGAAATTCTCGGATGTAATTATTATATAGACAAGTTTTCATGAATATAGAGAAAGTTCATAAAAGTTACGGAAAGAGTTGTAAAACAAATCGAAATATTTTATCTTTCTGTAAAATAAAGATGAGCATGATCGCATGTCGGAGCAGCAATACGCAAAAATCACCACTCAGTGGATCCCAAATAACAGGAAACAACTACGCGGCAGGCCCAGAAAGAGATGGCGGGATGAGCTGGACTCCTTCTTAAAGGATTGGCCCGCAATCGCAGTAGACCGGGAAAACTGGAAAGAGGGAAGGGAGGTCTTTGCCCTGCAGTGGGACAACACAGGCTTAAAATAATAATAATAAAGATGAGCGTCTTTCTTAAAGGATTTGCCCACAATCGCAGTAGACCAGGAAAAGTGGAAAGAGGGAAGGAAGGCCCTTGCCTCGCAGTGGGACAACATACGACTTATAATAATAAAGGCACATGAAATAATGAGTACTTCCACTTTGCCCCACCAGGCCGCCCCACAGGTGGGGCAAAATGGAATGCCAAAAATTTTGCTGTGGAATTTGCCCCACTAGGGTTGGCAGTGCCAACCCTAGTGGGGCAAATTCCACAGCATAAATTCTAAAGTGCCAACTTGGCACTTTAGAATTTATGTAGGAACTCGTATTTTATATTTGTATGGAAAACAAAGAAATGTGTATCTAAGTAAAAATCCCAACTAACAAAAATTGCTCTTGTAGTGGCTTATATTGCCAAAAGTAATATTCTTATAGGAGCCGCATTATCGCTAATAAGGGTGCGTTTGGGCACAAATTATAAGGACAATAACCTTAAACCGCCCGTATAGTTGCTCGGTTTTTTTCCTTATACGTGCTATATTATGACAAGAAACAAGGTCAATACACTTGTAAGGATCATATAGAAAGCGTTAAATACGGCCGATCACCCTTATAAATGTTTTATTATGGTCCGATACAAGGGAGTTAAACTCATTGCGGCAAATCAAAGGCTCTTAAAAAGCCGTAGGCCCTTATAGCCTTCTGTTTATGATTCTGCAATAAGTCTTTTTTTTTGTGATTTATATATATATATATTTTCGCAACAGTTTGGCGAATAAAGAGAACGTCAACCATTTTACTGAAAAGTGAATGGTAAGTTATTATTTTATGTAGTGATTTATGTGCTCGTTTATAGTGAAAAGTGTATGGGAATTCAAATGCATGATAAAATGTGGTACGCTGTGTGTTGTAGTATCAACGCGCCCTTGAATTTAAGCTGTTTTTGTGCTGCAAACGTTATTAATTGTTTAGTCATGTTATAAACAGTGCTATTATAAGAGCAAAGCGATTCTCACATCGTCTACAAGGAATCTATGAGATTGAAAACTTTATAATGGCATCATTTGCTGCTTTTGTCATATCGCCATTTTACATATCGTTAGGGTTCTTTTCTCACGAACAAAATCATGTACCTAGTTAGTCTTGTTCCCATATTTATAAAATTTATGTTTCACTTTGGTTGGGTTGGCTGGAAGAGATCTCTTTAAAGGGATAAGCTTGCTTTTGTGCACTAGTTGAAATATAAAATAATTATAATTGTAAGTACACAATAAAGAATATAATTATATATATAATATGTTTGTCCGCAGATATTGCAATGGCAGTAAACATTTGGCAGATGTTGACAAATTACTACAAAGAAAAGATCTTAATTTACATAATATGCGATGGCCATGGAAGTGGACACATTTTATTTAAAAAAATGTACATATCCGACCCTTTCTAGTTGGCCTTTACACTTTGTTATAGGTCGTATAACATAAAGGTTTTGCAACAAGTCACTTTGATTTTGTGCCAAAATTGTCAAGCGTATTTGGATTTACGACCACTCTAATGAAGATGAATGCGAGTATTGTAATCCTTAATTAATTGTTAATAATATATCTCAATAAAATATTCTCTCTAAACAGTCTCATTCTCATTTTCTATAAAATAATCCTCTGCGGAACCACGGGCTGATTCGTTGGTATCCGCTTGGTCATTTTGTAGCATCGTAAGAGTAGAAGGTGGTGGGTGTAATGCTCATAACCATGTTTTTTACTTTTCTTCTGTAACCACCGCTCCTTTTAAACAGTCTTTTGAATCCATTTTTTAAATGTAAATTCCGCGCCGTAATAAATTCGCACCATCTGCTGTACTTCAAAAAGGCGAATCTAGTTATGTAAAACATTTTAATGTGACCTTATAGAGAACAATATCTTTATAATCACTGGACAAGGGAATACGGTACGGATTGCTTTCATCCTTGTAAAGATCATGTAAAATGTTAGAGTTTGTTTGTTGGATAGACGTCTTAATAAATGCGCTTATAAGTTAAAAAGCATCATAGTTACCTTGTGCATTACTTTTCTAAGAATAATTGACCATGTTAAAAGCCTTTAAATGACTTTGAATATTATATGGCTAAAAAGCAATGTAACTAGCCTCCATAAGAAGAACATATTTTGAACCCTTATTGTAGCCATATTAATTGGATTTATTAACGTTTACCCAGCCAAATTATAAGAATAAAGAACACATCTACACACTACATCTTGCACACTGTTGTAACCTATGTTTACAAATAAAGAATATTGATTGATTGATTGATTGAAAGGTAATATTAGGCAAATCTTCTAATAACGTGCCACTATAAGGAACATTGACATAATAAATGCTCTTTTATAACAAGTATAAAGCCTGGCATTCACGGTCGCGCCGTTCGGCGTGGCTCCAAATGGCTTGGCGCGGCGCGATGGATTTTGATGCGAATGGAAATCCAGAGTTTTACATCATGCCAAAAGGATTTCACATTCACAATCAATATTTGGACGTATATCATGCCATTTGACAAGATGGCATGACCGTGAATGCCCACCTTAAGAGTTGAGACCTTATAGACTTAATTTTATAAGTTTAGTTTGTTTGTTTGTAACTACTGTTAGACTTCGTACATACCTAGGTAGTGTTTTTAAATAAAAGATTATTTGAACCAGTGGGACAGATTACACTGCAAAATTTTTGGCATTCCATTTTTCCCCACCAGTGGGGCGGCTTGGTGGGGCAAAGTGGAAGTACTCGAAATATTGATGTGTAAAATCTTCCCTCTCGCTTTCCTGCAATCTGTGGGAGTGATTTCTTGAAAAGCGACGGAAATGTGTGACAGGAAGCCAGGGAAGCGCGCGCTATTTGATTTGACCAATGAGCGCGCACGGTGAAGCGACCTTGACGAGAACCCACCCCTTTAATTTTGGTTATGGTGAGATGTCTGATGTTACACATAAGTGGCTACTGTAAGGCTCGCTCGTTTTTAGGGTTCCGTACCCGAAGGGTGACAAACGGAACCCTATTCATAAGCCTCCGCTGTCCGTCTGTCTGTCAGCGAGCTCTATCTCATGAACCGTAATAGGTAGGCAGTTGAAAATTTCACAGATTGAGCATTTCTATTGCCGCAAGAGCAACAAATAATAAAATTAAAAAATAAAGGGGGGTCGCCATACAATAAAATTAAATTTTGAAAAAAAAAATTATCTGACCCTGGCATGTGGGGTACCATTTTCTAGAGCTCATCGAGTAGAGAATAAATATAATTTTTATTTGTTTTTATCTTCTAAAATGATGAATTAGGGGGCCGTAGAAGTTGTCTGTTTTAGACCATTTTTGTACGAGCTCTATCTCAACAACTAAACAAATTAGGAATTTGAAACTTGTGTGTATCATGTAACATATACTGTTTATAATCAACAAATACTAAAAACGCCGATTCATAACGTATTTTATATGATATGGGCGATTTTCTGCAACTTAAAGTAATAATTTTGTATTTCATGCTAATATTATGCGATATAAATTCCACAGATAACTATTTAATAGTCGGAGTAATGACATGGAATTAGTAAGTACCTACTATCATGGCAGCATATACTATTTCGATCATCCAAAAAGGTCTACAAAATAAACTTTCTTCACAAGATTTTAAAACCGGCCAGTATTTTTTGAGTTTAAGAACTTTATCGACTTTTTTCAAAGTATCCCTAGACGGTGTTGATGTTATGTTAAAACTACACTCCAATAGACAATAGGTATATTCAGTAACATTGAAATGAATGCTGGCACATACAGTGTACTATTCAGTTACCTAGCTTAAAAGTGGTTCCCATGTTGTCCCGAATAAAACAAATTTTATTTATTTATTTATTAAACCGTTGTGGATACAATTTCATATTGAGAAAAATTATTGGTGTAAAAATATTCGGTCATGGCGGCCAATCTCAACGGAGACTGGCCTTCGGCGCGGGAGATATTATAGCAGTGAACAAGTGTGTGTGCAGACACGAGTGCACTCTCTCTTAATATATATATATAAAAATAATAAGTAAGAAATAATAGATTTCTGTATGACTATCAAAAATAACGTAAATAAATACCTGTATTGACCCGTGCGTTTGCACTGGCGAAACATTCACAACAAAACATGTTGGAATCTCTATTTTCTGTCAATTTTTCATACAATGTTTGACAGGAACTAGAGATTTCAACATGTTTTGTCGTGATGTTTCGCCAGTGCAAACGCACGGGTCAATACAGGTATTTATTTACGTTATTTTTGATAGTCATACAGAAATCTATTATTTCTTACTTATTATTTTTATATATATATATTAAGAGAGAGTGCACTCGTGTCTGCACACACACTTGTTCACTGCTATAATATCTCCCGCGCCGAAGGCCAGTCTCCGTTGAGATTGGCCGCCATGACCGAATATTTTTACACCAATAATTTTTCTCAATATGAAATTGTATCCACAACGGTTTAATAAATAAATAAATAAAATTTGTTTTATTCGGGACAACATGGGAACCACTTTTAAGCTAGGTAACTGAATAGTACACTGTATGTGCCAGCATTCATTTCAATGTTACTGAATATACCTATTGTCTATTGGAGTGTAGTTTTAACATAACATCAACACCGTCTAGGGATACTTTGAAAAAAGTCGATAAAGTTCTTAAACTCAAAAAATACTGGCCGGTTTTAAAATCTTGTGAAGAAAGTTTATTTTGTAGACCTTTTTGGATGATCGAAATAGTATATGCTGCCATGATAGTAGGTACTTACTAATTCCATGTCATTACTCCGACTATTAAATAGTTATCTGTGGAATTTATATCGCATAATATTAGCATGAAATACAAAATTATTACTTTAAGTTGCAGAAAATCGCCCATATCATATAAAATACGTTATGAATCGGCGTTTTTAGTATTTGTTGATTATAAACAGTATATGTTACATGATACACACAAGTTTCAAATTCCTAATTTGTTTAGTTGTTGAGATAGAGCTCGTACAAAAATGGTCTAAAACAGACAACTTCTACGGCCCCCTAATTCATCATTTTAGAAGATAAAAACAAATAAAAATTATATTTATTCTCTACTCGATGAGCTCTAGAAAATGGTACCCCACATGCCAGGGTCAGATAATTTTTTTTTCAAAATTTAATTTTATTGTATGGCGACCCCTCTTTATTTTTTAATTTTATTATTTGTTGCTCTTGCGGCAATAGAAATGCTCAATCTGTGAAATTTTCAACTGCCTACCTATTACGGTTCATGAGATAGAGCTCGCTGACAGACAGACGGACAGCGGAGGCTTATGAATAGGGTTCCGTTTGTCACCCTTCGGGTACGGAACCCTAAAAACGAGCGAGCCTTACAGTAGCCACTTATGTGTAACATCAGACATCTCACCATAACCAAAATTAAAGGGGTGGGTTCTCGTCAAGGTCGCTTCACCGTGCGCGCTCATTGGTCAAATCAAATAGCGCGCGCTTCCCTGGCTTCCTGTCACACATTTCCGTCGCTTTTCAAGAAATCACTCCCACAGATTGCAGGAAAGCGAGAGGGAAGATTTTACACATCAATATTTCGAGTACTTCCACTTTGCCCCACCAAGCCGCCCCACTGGTGGGGAAAAAGGGAATGCCAAAAATTTTGCAGTTTAATCTGTCCCACTGGTTCAAATAATCTTTTATTTAAAAACACTACCTAGGTATGTACGAAGTCTAACAGTAGTTACAAACAAACAAACTAAACTTATAAAATTAAGTCTATAAGGTCTCAACTCTTAAGGTGGGCATTCACGGTCATGCCATCTTGTCAAATGGCATGATATACGTCCAAATATTGATTGTGAATGTGAAATCCTTTTGGCATGATGTAAAACTCTGGATTTCCATTCGCATCAAAATCCATCGCGCCGCGCCAAGCCATTTGGAGCCACGCCGAACGGCGCGACCGTGAATGCCAGGCTTTATACTTGTTATAAAAGAGCATTTATTATGTCAATGTTCCTTATAGTGGCACGTTATTAGAAGATTTGCCTAATATTACCTTTCAATCAATCAATCAATCAATATTCTTTATTTGTAAACATAGGTTACAACAGTGTGCAAGATGTAGTGTGTAGATGTGTTCTTTATTCTTATAATTTGGCTGGGTAAACGTTAATAAATCCAATTAATATAGCTACAATAAGGGTTCAAAATATGTTCTTCTTATGGAGGCTAGTTACATTGCTTTTTAGCCATATAATATTCAAAGTCATTTAAAGGCTTTTAACATGGTCAATTATTCTTAGAAAAGTAATGCACAAGGTAACTATGATGCTTTTTAACTTATAAGCGCATTTATTAAGACGTCTATCCAACAAACAAACTCTAACATTTTACATGATCTTTACAAGGATGAAAGCAATCCGTATTCCCTTGTCCAGTGATTATAAAGATATTGTTCTCTATATGGTCACATTAAAATGTTTTACATAACTAGATTCGCCTTTTTGAAGTACAGCAGATGGTGCGAATTTATTACGGCGCGGAATTTACATTTAAAAAATGGATTCAAAAGACTGTTTAAAAGGAGCGGTGGTTACAGAAGAAAAGTAAAAAACATGGTTATGAGCATTACACCCACCACCTTCTACTCTTACGATGCTACAAAATGACCAAGCGGATACCAACGAATCAGCCCGTGGTTCCGCAGAGGATTATTTTATAGAAAATGAGAATGAGACTGTTTAGAGAGAATATTTTATTGAGATATATTATTAACAATTAATTAAGGATTACAATACTCGCATTCATCTTCATTAGAGTGGTCGTAAATCCAAATACGCTTGACAATTTTGGCACAAAATCAAAGTGACTTGTTGCAAAACCTTTATGTTATACGACCTATAACAAAGTGTAAAGGCCAACTAGAAAGTTTTATTTGTTTTTATCTTCTAAAATGATGAATTAGGGGGCCGTAGAAGTTGTCTGTTTTAGACCATTTTTGTACGAGCTCTATCTCAACAACTAAACAAATTAGGAATTTGAAACTTGTGTGTATCATGTAACATATACTGTTTATAATCAACAAATACTAAAAACGCCGATTCATAACGTATTTTATATGATATGGGCGATTTTCTGCAACTTAAAGTAATAATTTTGTATTTCATGCTAATATTATGCGATATAAATTCCACAGATAACTATTTAATAGTCGGAGTAATGACATGGAATTAGTAAGTACCTACTATCATGGCAGCATATACTATTTCGATCATCCAAAAAGGTCTACAAAATAAACTTTCTTCACAAGATTTTAAAACCGGCCAGTATTTTTTGAGTTTAAGAACTTTATCGACTTTTTTCAAAGTATCCCTAGACGGTGTTGATGTTATGTTAAAACTACACTCCAATAGACAATAGGTATATTCAGTAACATTGAAATGAATGCTGGCACATACAGTGTACTATTCAGTTACCTAGCTTAAAAGTGGTTCCCATGTTGTCCCGAATAAAACAAATTTTATTTATTTATTTATTAAACCGTTGTGGATACAATTTCATATTGAGAAAAATTATTGGTGTAAAAATATTCGGTCATGGCGGCCAATCTCAACGGAGACTGGCCTTCGGCGCGGGAGATATTATAGCAGTGAACAAGTGTGTGTGCAGACACGAGTGCACTCTCTCTTAATATATATATATAAAAATAATAAGTAAGAAATAATAGATTTCTGTATGACTATCAAAAATAACGTAAATAAATACCTGTATTGACCCGTGCGTTTGCACTGGCGAAACATCACGACAAAACATGTTGAAATCTCTAGTTCCTGTCAAACATTGTATGAAAAATTGACAGAAAATAGAGATTCCAACATGTTTTGTTGTGAATGTTTCGCCAGTGCAAACGCACAGTTATAATTTAAATTTGGCGTACTACTTACATTCTATTTTGTACAATATAGTCTGATGTAGCAAGAGAAATTCTTTTATTTATAAGTAACTAGCTTTACCCGGCCTGGCTTCGCACGGTTAGCACTAAGTACTTATCTACGGCGCATCTACCTTTCCTAATTACCTATTTCTACCTAATTACCTACCCTACCTATCTACCCTACCCTTCTTACCAGGGTAGGTAGGTACCTAACCTACCCTACCTACCCTACATATCTACCTGCTTACCTACCATATATACCTATTTATACCTATTAATACTATGTTAGTAGCAAATAAATAACTTTGACTTTAGTTAATGCATGTTACTGGATAAAGTTAACTTAATATTTTTCTCTTAAAATAAATGAAATATACTCCTACACCTATATTTTAACACAACAACATTTTCTCATTAAAATTAGACAATTTCTTTACAAATCTTTGTTTTTTTATAGCGCCTCTGTTGTTACCTTTACGAAAGTATTACAAAAATTCATAGTGTTAAATCTTGTACGACATGGTATGGAACCCTTCGTGTGCGAGTCCGACTCGCACTTGACAGATTTTATTTTAATAATCTAACCATTCTAACGTCTTAATATTGGGCAACAATGACATTTTGTAACAAATACGTAAATATGAAGTAATAACTTCCTCACGTGATTATAAATTATAGCATATGATACTCAGTGATAATAATTATAGCATTCTTGAGTA
Organism: Conistra vaccinii; assembly: GCA_948150665.1. Lineage (NCBI taxonomy): Eukaryota > Metazoa > Arthropoda > Insecta > Lepidoptera > Noctuidae > Conistra > Conistra vaccinii. Next base: position 12,784,974 of record OX411341.1, on the reverse strand, counting down.
TTTTTCATCCATTTTTGAGTTTATTCATACAAATCTTTTTTCTTAATAAGATTAGTGTAGGACAGAAAAAGCTGTTCAAACAATATTTTAATATTTTGGAATTTATCTGCCAACATAGAATTTGAAAAATAAATCATATTAGCTCTAATTTACTCAACTGGGCTTTGTTTAAAAAGTAAACATTTATTTATGTCATAAGACTAGCAAATAGTGTGGTAATATTACAGAAACGAAGACAGATACTTTATAGAGGATGTAAAATTTTAAATAAACTTGCTGTGGGATTAAGAGCCTTAAGTCCATTACTCAGAATTATTTTTCTCTTGCAAACTATGTTTATGTTGCCTGACGACCATTTCAATAGTTTTTGTTTGTCTTAAACTAACTTTGGGAACTTTATGATATTGTTGAAAGTATGAAAGATGTTTTGGCATAGTAACAACATTTTGTTATTAGCTTTATATCCGGCTGTTTCGTAACCTTTCTTTTATTAAGTAAAACAACAGATATTTTTCATGTATTTTATTAACTATGATTAAAGTTCAGTTACATAAACTACATCATGCAATACAGTACCAACTGCTGTACCAAGCAGAAAATTAGCAGTTAAATCCGTTCGGTGTTCTATTATTTTTTAACAATTTTATTTCTAACTTTAATTTTTCATTTTCCAAATTAAGTTTTTCTGCTTTAGCTTGAAAATACGCAGCCAAAGCTTCGTTTTTATTTATTCGAGACTGCTGTTCAACCTCAGCCAGCGTTCGATTTTTGATACCTGAAAAACAAAGTATTTCAACATTATTTTCTTTACATTGTAGAAATATAAGAAAAAAAAACATGACCTGCAAAAGTACACTCGCGGAATGAAAGGTAATTTTAGAATATAATAAATGTTGCCTTTTTTACCCAACTGCAAAGAAGGGTTAGGTTATCCCCTAAAGGTGTACAACTTATTTATTTCCAAAAAATGCGAAAGTTCACCAATTGCTGTCATGCTAGGGAAATTATTAAAATATGCAGATTACGTACTTTCTTGTGTGTTATTCTCCTGTAAACTTTCTTCAGCATCATTCATCACACAGAGCTCAATTCTTTGCAGCGGTGTTTTTGGTTCGGTATATGTGAAAGTCTGTATTGTAGTACTATTTGTAGGCGCAATGAAACTGGGAGTTAAAGTCTCACTATTTGACGATTCTGTCATGAAACTAGGTGTCAAATTCGCGCTGTTTGACGTTTCTGAGATAAGACTGGATTTCAAAGGGTCATTGTTCGATTGTGGGGCTTCTTGTGTCTCGTCCCTGAGTTCTGAGACTGACATGTCACTTTCACTGTCGCCATCAAGCTCAACCTTGATACCAGTGCGTGAGGCACCTAGCAAGGCTGCTACACGATCTAGTGTTTCATCTGGTGGAAAATATCTCCTTCTTCCTCCTATCTGCAAAATAATAAAAGAGTAAGTATTATGACTAAAGTTTTATTTAAAAACCGCTTCCTGAAGGGCTCATGTACTCGAAAATTACATGACTAACGTCTAGTGATTTCATTGGCTCTCGTTATTTCAGTCAGCAAATCACAGCAATTTACATAAGTACACCAATTTGTCAGCTGATTGTCATTGTGTGTCTTTACTGGATTACAAAAACCAGGTAAGAATATTTTAGAATAAATTATTTACGTCAGTATGTGTAACCGTACGCATACTTGCTTGGACGCAGAGTTACGGACCCCAGCTTACCTTTATATTATTTTGCTTTATATAGCTATTGCGCTTCCTAGCGGCTTTCTTCAAGTTGTCCCATTTGAGTCTGAGTTGAGCTACTCGTCGGAACTCGCCGGTGGCCACACCAAACGTTTGTGCTATGGACTTCCAGGCATCAACCTTCATCTTATTGCTTGAGGCCTTCGTAGATGTACTTGTTATTATCCTATTCTTGGAAATCAGGTTTAGAAGCAACCTTACTTCATCTCTTGAAAGAGGTCGACCCTTGCCATGAACATTCTAAAAAAAGATTACAAAATTAGTACAATATCAATCAGGCAAAAACGAATTTTATAGTTAAAACATTACTAAACACTCATACTCACATAAAATTGTTCAGATATTTTTATTAAAATTGACCTGAACTCCAACAGTAACTCTTGATACACTTGTACTGTACACTAGTAAAATATCGCCTCGAAATTATTGTTAATATTGATGCCATAGACAAAAATGTCAATTTTTGTCAGATTAAACATAAGAAGTTTTGTTACTGGGAAATCAGTAACAGGTAGTTGTAGGTTTTTTTTTTTTAATATTTTGTGACACCAAAAATAAAGGGTAAACAAACCCTTTTCAGGTTAAATTCTTATAAAATCAATCACTAACGGACTTGTCACACTGGATGCATTCTGCATCCTATGGTCTGGTTAACTCAAACATTAATGTTATGTTCTATTTGAAGGACACTTACCGCATCCAGTTTGACAAGTCCATAAAGGAAATTAAATTAGTAACACATTCATCTTATTTACAAGGTTTCAACTATATGTATCACCAGTATTTCCATAAATTTTTGTTTGAGTAACATTATTGAATTGTATTAGAATGAAAATTTGTTGTTAGTGTAATATTACATATATCATACATAATACTACTTACATCTTGTATTATTACATTTATTACTTAATATTATCTATCTGTTGCTGATGTCCTAATAACAAAACTACTGCTGCAGTTCAGAATGCCAATTCTCATATTTACGTAAAAAATTTAGTTTCTCTAATTTTGTCAAAATTAAACGCACCTGTTGAGAGCTTCCTAAAGTTGGAGGAGCTCCTGAAGTAATCAGAACAGCTTTTTCCTATAAATTAATTATTTACTTTATTTATTTATTGGAGTAAGGTTTAACTAAAAGAAAAAATTGTTTTAATGAAAACATTTTTGGTATAACTGGTCAACTGCTCAGGTGGTTCGCTTCCTACCTGACGGGGCGGAAGCAGAGAGTGGTTGTGAGAGGATACGAATCACTATTCTACTCTTCCACATCCGGAGTACCACAAGGATCGCACCTGGGGCCGATCTTATTTCTTATATTTGTAAACGACATTGTTTCCACAGTACGACACAGCAAATGTTCCATGTTTGCTGATAATTTGAAACTGTACAAAGTAATTAAAACGGACTTGGACGTATCACTTCTTCAGAAGGATTTAGATGCGATACATGAATGGTGTCGGTTAAACATGATGACCCTTAACGTAAGTAAGTGCTACCACATAACGTTTACGCGAAACAAAAATATAGTACCTTCGTTATATAGATTAAATGGAGTTTTACTGCAGAAGGTTGACACCATTCGTGACTTAGGAGTCCAGCTCGACAGTAAACTTTCGTTCATTGACCACATCGACCTAATTGTATCCAAAGCGACAAAAATGGCAGGTTTTGTGAAGAGAACTTGCTCCGAGTTTCGGTCTATATCGACCCTGAAACTCCTTTTCAGCACGCTTGTCAGAAGTATTCTGGATTACGCATCTCCAGCATGGAATCCTACATATCGCGTCCATGTCAATAGGATTGAACGTATACAGAAGGCCTTCACCAGGTATCTGCGCTTCAGATGTTCTAGTTGCGATCGAGACACCAGTTATTCTGAAAGACTCAACCATTTCAATATGATATCTCTGGAGCAACGTAGAAGTCTCTCCGATCAGATATTTCTTTTTAAAATTATCCGTAATCGGTCCGATGTTCCAGAGCTATTATCTGAACTTAATATCACTGTCCCTAGGCGCACTATAACTAGATCAGTACGCAGAACAGATATACTATCTATGTCCTCATCACGAACAAACCTTGGCCGCAGTGCCCCTATGAACCGTTTTATGGTTAATTATAATAAAACTCACAATAGCAGCAACATTGACATCTTTGCCGACACTTTTTACCAATTCCGTAAAAAACTTATGATCTCCAACCATTCATAACATTTGATCACGTTTATTGCAGTCGTCTTACACATAATACTCATTTATAATATATTATTATTATTTAACTAAGTCTATCTGATGTTGTATTTTCTTTATAAATTGTCTTCCTATAGTAATGTACCTATCTCTGATTATCTTTCATTGTAATATTTGTTAGTTCATTTTAATTCACTTTGATCCTCATAATTGGAATGTATTTTCTATCTATGTCTAAGCTGTGTACTTCTTTAAGTGACAAATTCACCATACTGATAGTTATATATAAGTTCTTTCGTGTTATATGTTATTAGTGAATAAGTCGTTGGAGTACCTATAAAAATAAATAAATAAATAAAACATAATAATTATACAATGTTGATACGACAGAGGGGCTTTTCTTTGAACTGCCTATACTAGGTACCATTTTCAAGCTCTGTACCAGGGGGGTGAAAGTCCCATACATGGCCAAAGCAATTTTTTTAGGGGCGCCATCTATTACCGGTGTTCCGAATTAAAGGCAAATAACTCTCATAAGGCGTACTAGATGTCTCTACAAAACGACTTAGACGTAATAGTTGTTGTAAAACTGCTATTTTATATTTCTAATTTATTTTCATTGCTTTAGTTTAATTTTAAAGACTTAAATTGCATATTTTTTTGGTATACTGTTTTTTATTATTGATTATCGATATTTGCGAAATCACAAATGTCAAAATTCAAAATTGAAGAAAATCAAAGAAAATGGCCGATACGTTTTCCAATTTGCATGTGCGCTAAATTGTTGTTTTCGTGTTGTAATGCTGTTTTCTTTGCTGCAAATACGTTGAGTTGAGCTTCTAATCCTCTGTAAGGCTTGAAGAGACTCCATCACATTCGTTAGTCCGCCCTTGGGTTGAGTTTATCCACGGGGCGAAGGCCGACTGAATTCGGTGTCGTTTGCGCTATTTGGACGCTATTAGTTAAGTATTCAGTGTTTTTAATATGCCTTAGACGATGTGTATTTGGATGCGACACAACAGGTAAGATTTCTCGCCTACCCCCAAAACCCCTTTTCTATAGGTACCTACTTATATCTCAAAATTGAGTCAGTGGGTTATCTTGTTATCCGAGAATGTATAGCTAATAAGAACATAATTATAGCAATACATAAATACGGCAAAAGTCCCAACTAGAGTAAAGTTACATGCTCTGTGCTAGAGAGCACTGTATCCGAGCGGGCCCCCTGGGACCGTCCCAGGGGGCCCGCTCGGATCGTACTATACAGTGCCCGCTAGGGGATCAACACTGAAATCGCAAAACAACCTGTGCCCTACATTTTGAATATAAATTTAGGGAACAGCTGATTTTTTTTTCGCGATTGCAGCTTTGGTCCCGTAGTAAAAGTTGTATGATGTACAACAAGAGATTTCGTGTATGAATAGATATACCTTATATACTTAATTGATTGTACACCAGAACATACATAGCAAAAAAAAATACAAAATACTTGGTACTTATTTAACACTAAATTATTTTCAGGTGTCAATCCACAAGTTTCCCCACCCTAGAATCTTCCAAGAGCGCTTCCGGATATGGGTTGAGTTAGCTGGTGCCTCAGTTAGTGGACTGACTGATACTCAGACCTTTAAAAATAAAAAAATCTGTGACAGGCATTTTGCAGAAAAAGACAAGAATCGCAATAGTCGGTTGAATGCCCTAGCAATTCCTCACTTGCATATATCAAGTAAGTACCTTATGTAAATGATTGATGCATAATGCATTATTAGGAATATCTATTTTCTAAACTTGATCACATTCTTCTATTATTCTGTACTAGCAACAACCAGCTCTCAAATAAATAATATAGGCAGGAATGTATCAGGAAAAAATATTGTTTTAGATTATAATACCTATTTCATGTTACTATTTCCAGCGGCATTGACACCAGTTGGATTGAACGGAAGTGTGAACCTGCTTTCATGTACATCGGTTCAACTTTCAGGTAAATAAGAAAATTCAATTTTTAACTTTTGTTTAGAAAGATCAAATCATCTTGCCTTTTATTATTGCATGGCACTGTAATTGAGATTGGGTTATTGAGTTGTTTTTGTTGGAATTGACTTCTTTGATGAGGAGCTTGTGGCTAAGTAATAACAAGCCGCACGGGTCGATCCATCAGGTTAAGCTACGCTTGCCGAGGTTGGTCAGTGGATGGGTGACCATCTTTACATACCGAGACTCCTCCGTGCCTCGGTAAGCACGTTAAGCCGTTGGTCCCGGCTGTCATTTGTGGATCTTTGACAGTTGTTACGAGTCGTCAGAAGCCCGAAAGTCTGACACCAGTCTTACCAAGGGGTATCGTATTACCCAGTAACTGGGTTGTGGAGGTCAGATAGGCAGTTGCTCCGTGTAAAATACTGGTATTAAGCAGCATCCGGTAAGACTGGATGCCGACCCCAAGATAGTTGGGAAAAGGCTAGGAAGATTTTGACTTCTTTGATGATTCTCACGTGGAAAGAAATTCAAACAATATTAATGTTTTTTTCTATTTTACTTTGCAGCCTGGATAGAATAATTTTATTAATATTGCAAAATCATTTAGAAACATAAAAAAAAAATTATAACTTTTCAGGAGCAACTACTCCTTCGTCCCAGAAGGAATTTTATGTTTGCGACGATTCTGTGCCTACAACCTCTAAAGCATCACTTGTCTCAAGCAAGTAGTTTTTGGTATTAGACAGACACCTAGACATACTTAGTTGGTGCTGCCTCACTGAATGATGTTTTTAAATCAATTTTTACACCTATTTCATATTATTATTTCCAGTGCCGCACCTAAAGCACGGTAGACGGTAGAATAACTAAGCCATATCTTAGAAATAAGTGCCTACAGCCGCGCGGTACGTAAACATGCGATAGGGCTGCCCGCCTCCAGTATTTTAATTACATTTGCCTACTTTGTGTTTCCATTTAGTTTTGTGATTGTAAATATACTTTTTTTATCTACACAAATAAATAAAATACTTTGTGAATTGAATAACAAAACAAAACACAAATGCCCGAGGTTTTAAAACAAGCGTACCTACCGTATTAATTCATGAACCTCCTATAACTACCTATTTCACTCGTGTTATCACTTTCCTTTACTCTATTCACTTTATTTATTAATCCAGACATCTTTTTTTCGGGAGATAAAAGGAAATACTTATCCATTAAAAATACACACAATATATACCTACCTACCAGTAAGTAAAATTATTTTATAGTAAGACTATAAAATAATTTTGTTGTTGTTGTTTGTTAATAATAATACCTTTCAAAGTTTCCAGGTAATCTAAAAAAAGTTATCTCTGGATGCGTTATTGCCAAATTCATGCAACCAAAAACAGCAACAATATATCCTACTCGTCATATTAAATATGTACTTGAATTTATTTTTAGTGTAAAAATCGCGCGGTTATTGTTAAAAAAACAACACACCGTTCGTTCGTCACTGCGGCACAGACGCGACTGTCTGCGTACCTCGCGCATACCTCGATCGAGGCGCGTAGGTATAGCTCGCGCTTCGTCCGTTTCTATGAAGTTGGCCTACCGTCTACCGTGCCTAAAGCAAGCTGTTGCATCTAAAGCAAGTCTCAACCCCTGTGCTCAACCCACAACCAGAATTCCCGAGTACATAAGTTCAAATTTCAGGTAAATAAGTATTTTGTTCTATTTTAATTTGCAGCCTAGATAAAATATTTTTTAATGCACTGTCATATAGAAATATTTTTGAAAATCTATATTTATATAAATATGAATCCCTATTTCCTTGCGGTCACGGCATCTCTCGTGAACGGCTGGAACAATTTCGCTAATTCTTTTTTTGTTGTGTTTGTTAAAATAAGGAGATGGTTCTTAGGATAAGTAGGTGAAGTTAGGGTAGGTAGGCATGCAAGTTGGTATGTATGTATGTTGGTAAAGTAGGTATGTAGGTAGGGTAGGTAGATAGGTATGTATGTAAGGTAGGTAGGGTAAGTAGGCAGGTTGGTATGTATACATATAGGTAGGTAGTTAGGGTAGGTATGTGCGCCGTAGATAAGTGCTTACCCGTGTGAAGCCGGGGTGGGCAGCTAGTATTTATATAAAAATGAATCCGTATTTCCTTGGTCACGGCATCACGCGTGAACGGCTGGACCAATTTTGCTAATTCTTTTGTTGTTGTGTTGTAAGGAGAAGGTGCTTAGGATAGGTAGGTATGTAGGTAGATAAGTAGGTGGCGCTAAAACGGCTGAACAGATTTGGATGAAATTGGGCACATGAATAGAATATAATATTCATTTATTTGCTCAGAACGTAGCTGTAGGTATTTACAATAAGGTGGTTAAAATAATATTTAAGCATGGACACATGGGTAGACAGTGATTTGCATTAGGACATAGGTTACTTTTTATCTCGATGTTTCCACGGGATCGAGACTTATTCGGGTAAAACCGCGGGGCGCAGCTAGTGTTATATAAAATCTTTTCTGGAGCAACAACTCCTTCGACCCAGTAGGAATTTTATGTTTTCGACGATCCTTTGCCTACAACCTGTAAAGCATCACTTGTCTAAAGCAAGTAGTTTTTCGTATTAGACAGACACCTAGACCTACTTAGTTGGTGCTGTCTCACTGAATGATATTTTTAAATCAATTTTTACACTAATTTCATATTATTATTTCCAGTGCCGCACCCGCCTGTTGCATCTAAAGCTAGTCTCGACCCACAATCAGATTTCCCGAGTACATCAGTTAAAATTGCAGGTAAATAAGTATTTTGTTCTATTTTACTTTGCCGCCTAAATAAAATGCTTTTTAAAGCAGTATCATATAGAAACATTTTTTTAAATGCAATTTTAAATCGTTTCAGGAGCAACTACTCCTTCGACCCAGAATAAATTTTATGTTTGCGACGATCCTGGCCATACAATCTCTAAACTAAAGCAACATCACATAACTCACGTAAGTAGTTTTTGGTATTAGAAGTTAACATAACATCACGTCATGGTTTATTAAAGGAAGTAAATATGGCAATCAAAAAGAAAATACTCAAAATTTTTTCAAAGGAAAAAAAAATATTTCTTAGTTTAAATTTCGTTTGGATGTTGGCTTTAGGCCGCGTTGCCATATTTGAGATCCTCACAACTCATAACAAGTATTTTCATTTGATATGTCAAACATCCAGTTCGTAAAACTTTTTTTTTAATATTTGCTAGTTGCCGCCCAAATGTGACCCCCATATTCGAAATTCGTTTATTTACTTTACACGTCTGTGTTTGGGTCACAGAAATTCATGTGTACCAAATTTCAACTAAATTGGTCCAGTAGATTTGGAGCAAATTGGCTGTGACAGACAGACAGACACACGAGTGACATACGGAACCTTAAAAAGGAATCAACTTAGCGGAAAAAGCTTTTGCATATTATTTATAACTTGCTTTTGTCCGCAACCTGGTCCATGTAGGTTGATTTCGATCCCCAGGGGAAGTGATGGTATCAAGAGTATGGGTACTCTACATAATAATGATACAAATAAATCATAGCATTCAGTTCAGTAGCTCCTGAGATTATGCCTTGCCAACTAACAACTTTACCTCAATTACCCATATTAGTGTATACATATTTTATATGGTGTATTTTTTAATTTTCCAGGTTCAAGAACCAAATTGTCATCAGTGCAGGTGCAGTTTTATCAAAATACTCGAAAACAGTTACGAAACCTCAAAAGGGCGAAAAATTGTTAAAGAAGGTCGTCGTCGAACTCATTCAGCTGTTTGCAGTCTGCAAACAGCTGAATATTTGTCCAGTAAAGTTATGCTGCAAACATTAGTTAAAAGTGTGCATCCTAAAAGTTGGCAATGTCGTAAATAGCTGTCAAATATTTACCTGTTTTGATTAATTTGTAAATAATACTGTATGGAAATAAGAAATGTGGCTAACTAGCGAACTTTTATTCTATATTAATTATAAAATGCAATAATTAATATCGTAACACCGAATATTTAGTTTTAGATATAAAAAAACTATTTTGAAACTTTCCATATGCCTATTTTACACTTAAAACGAGTACTACATCAAATTCATTGTTACTATTGCAATTCATTTTTAATATTCTAGTTCGCTAGTTAGCGACATTTCTTACTTCCATACAATAATATTGCCAAATAAATCAAAACAGCTAAATATGTGGCAGCTATTTGCAACGTTGCCCAGTTTCGGAATGCACGTTCATAACATTAGTTTTTAAGTTTTTTACAGCCAGTTGCAGAAGTGAACTTTAACTTTTAAAGCTGACCTTTCATTAACTTGTTGCAGAAAGCAAAATGTTACTTTCTGCAACAAGTTAATGGATTCTTTGATGGAATTTTATCTTTGTGCAACTGGCTGTAAGTAAGTAAGTAACATTAGTTTAGTAGTTTAGGGAATGCGGTAAAAAACTGAACGAATTTACTGTCTATAGAAACCCGAAAGTACGTCGATTTCTCAGGAAGAAAAGTATTGGCACTTTCTTTTTACAAAAGAAGCCCGAAATGCTATGCTTTGCTGTCTGTTTTACATTGCCATCAGCAAAATCATTAAAAAATCTTCTTGCCAAAGTAATTATAAAAAAATGGATTAATCCATTTTTTAAAATTTGATGCTAATATTTAAAAAATTAGCATCAAATGTTAAAGATCTTCCAAATGACGAAAGGTGGTGCATTTTAATGTTTGACGAAATGTATAATTATAAATTTTTAAAAGAAAGTAGTTGGCAAGAACGTTATAATGGTTGAGAAAAAAAAAAATCATCAGTTAAATTTTTTATTAAAACCATAGCCTGCATACCCTATGCAGGCCATTTGGAAGGTTTTAAACAAAAAATATGGTTTTTATGTCGGGTTTTGTAGAAATTTTAATCAAGACCCATTGAAAACTTTTTTGGCAGAATAAGAGGTGTAGGCGCTCGAAATGTGTCCCCTAACAGCATTTTCTTTGAAGGTGCCCTTATATCACTTTTGCTTAACAATTTTTCGTCCTCACATTCCATAAAATCGAATTGTGAGGACGACGTGGGTTCGTACTTCCAGTCCCTAGATTTCATGATTGACGAAAAAAATTATGTGGAGCAGGATAAAGATCTGCCAAGTCATGAAATTATTCTAAATGAAGATTTATTGTTAGATGCTCCAAATGTTCAACCTATGGAAGGAGCTGGACAAAGAGGTTATGTTTGTGGATGGGTTATCACAAAGTGTTTAAAATATGTATGCAAAACATGTAAAAAAGACTTTCTCGACGATAAAAATATTGAAAGCAATGCTTTAATAAGAGCAAAAGAATATAATTGTGATAAGAAATGGCTTATACAGGTGAAATTGAATTTATGAACATCATCTTAAGGTCATTGTGCTCGTCATTATCAACAACTTTCACATCAACCCAGAAATCGCGAAAAAGAAATCAGCTGTTCCCTACATCTATGTTCGCATATCTCGTTAAAATGTAGGTAGGGACAAGCTGTTTTCTTTTTCGGTTCTGTGTTGATCCCATAGTGAAAGTTGTGATGCCCATGAATTCAATTTCACCCTGTAGAAATATCCCTCGATAGAGAGGTGACCAATTTATTTACGGAAATTCAGAAAATAACAAAAATAATGTTCCAATATGAAATGTAAGGAATAATATAATAATGCTTGTTGACATGTTTGTCACTTGACCTTTTAAATGTGAAAAACTTAAGAGCGTTTATTCTGAAACTTGGTAACGACGCAAATAAATAAATAGATGTCAAATATTTCGCCGTTTTGATTAATTTGGCAATATTACTCTATGGGTTCACCTATAGAAATAAGAAATGTGGCTAAAAAGCGAATTAGAATATTAATAATGAATTACAATTATAAAAATTTGATGTTGTAACCGTTTTCATTGTAAATATGGCATTTGGAAATCTAAAATTTAATATTAAGTATTGCATTTCATAATCAATATTTTAGTAAGCTAGTTAGGCACATTTCATATTTCCGTACAGTAATATTAACAAATTAATCAAAACAGGTAAATATTTGACAGCTATTTGCGACGTTGCCAACTTTTAGGATAAACGCTCTTAAAACAGCAGTTCAACAATATTTCGTCTCTAAAACAAATGTTTTGATTTATAGTTGGCCCCGAATAATTAATAGAATATTAAACGGCAAAATAAAATATGATGGTGATGATGAAATGAAAAAAAATTCTCAAGAATATTATAGTACCTAAACGATAAAATCATGGAATTGAAAATAAAAAATACTATAGTATTCTAACCACCATCGTATTTAATTTTTTCAGTATGTATGTAATTTAAACTTAATTGTACTTAAATAAAATTGTCGATATCAATTGAAGTGAAAAATGTGCACAAATGTGTAAACGTAAACAATACAGAACCGAAAATAAATCTATGTTTTGAGTATTCAACAACAAGCTTGTTTCATTAAAAATTATTAACTTCTACAAACTATATAAGAGAATAAATGTGCACATTTTCCATGGTTGTAGATTGATTAAAATTCATGTGGAGCGTTTTTTATTTTACAGTCTGTTGAAAGTAAAAACTTACTTTCAAACGACTGTAAAATTAATGACACGCTACATGGGTTTACTTATATCAATCTATAGCTATGGAATATATATGCACCAAATGAAAATATGGATATATATAGGTATGTATAGTATGGTTAGTTAGGAACACATTTTCCAGAGGGCGCTGCTCACGAGGGTGACATTAAAACTCCTAAAGATGGCACTCTATACCAGTATTATATAGTGCTCTGTGCTCTGTACCAAAAATCAATTAAATAGGAGCAGTAGTTTAGTCGCAAATGATTTTTTAAGTTTTTGCCCCATTTGAACACAATGTATCTTTCCTAATGCTGGTTTCACACGAGGGCAGAACAGTGAGGCAGAACAGTGGGACAGAACAGTTTGGAAGGACAGTGGCGTTTAATTATAGGACAGTCCGCAAGTGATAGTGATAGCGATGGAGCGCCGACGGCGACAACGGCAACATTTACGCATTTGGTATTCCCATCGAGTCTCTTATCCAAATCAGAGCAGAATCTCGCGCGGCTCTATTCCGATATAGAACAGAGTCACTTTGCCATAAACACTCTTTTTCTTTGTAAAGTCTTATAAGTTTTATAGTGTCGTCCATTGATAATTTAGGAGGTGCCATTTTCATAACAAAACAAACAAAGGAGATGTTTCAAAATGGGCCAGGTCTATGTACAGTATCTCAAAAAAAAGAGAAAAATCCGTAGAATTCAGGAAAAATACAGATAATTCAATTAAATGTTTACTGTTGTGGTAGTAAATTGATATTTATTATCAATTTTTATCGACTTTCAACATGGCGTCTCACGGATTTAGTTACTCTATGCTTAAAAACATTGACAGTAAACCATAGATCATAGAAACAGAACTGTCAGCTGTCACAACAGTGTGAAATAAACATGTCAAACGTGACAAACGTCAATCAAAATGACAGCAGATCATAGAAACAGAACTGTCAGCTGTCACAACAGTGTGAAATAAACATGTCAAACGTGACAAACGTCAATCAAAATGACAGCTTACCGCCATGACGGGTTTTTGTTGTGTTGCAATTTCAAGTGTAATTTCTTGTGTTTACCAGCAAACCAAGCCATTTTAAAGTAATTGGACAATTAAGAACTGTTTTAAATGAATTTCCCTATTTTTTTGTATAGTGTACAAGGACCTGGCCCAGGCTCCATACATTTTGAAACATCTCCTTTTAAGTAAAAGAAACCACACGCCACAAGCAAAACAAGTCAGGACGCGTACACGCACACTGTCCTGCTCTTTGCACTGCACTGCCCTCGCGTTCGCACGAGTCCAGCCACAAGACAGACGAGTAAGAAAGGTGGTGGGGGGTGCAAACTGCCCCGAAAAAATAGACCGGCGAGCTATTAACTGTTCTGCCTTTGTTACTGTCAAGACAGTACTGTTCTGTGCGTTCAAACAGTAGCAGTACTGTGCTGCCCACTGTTCTGCCTCACTGTTCTGCCCTCGTGTGAAACCAGCATTACAGCTGATTATGTCTATACGCTTAGGTCATGCACCTTAAAACGATAAATCTGAGTACAACCTACATGCGTTGTTGCCGCTCTGTGACGACTGTGACGCAAATCACAAGTACATACAAATACAACCAAATATTTTCGCTAAAAAGATGCCAATTCAAACAAGGACACACACACTTGCACTTTCATTACGAGAGTGACAATCATAGCAAAACATCCCGCGCGTAAAAGAAATAGAAATAGGTCAGTGTGTTTGTGGTGTGTTGCTATTGCATCCTAGATCCTTGCGATCGGTAAGGGGGTTGGGCCTCTAAAAAACGTGTTTTTTCAGTGCGCCGAGGCAATCCTTTTGGAACGTACTTATGTTACGTAACACGGAAGCTCCGCGAACTCGCGCGCTGATAATTGTAATTTTGTTTTGTTATTATGATAGGATAGGACACTAAATACGTACGGACGCATTGCTACCCCGGGGGTAGCAATTTGGCTGCATTGGTTAAGTCGTTGGTAAAAAACGAAAATCAAAACCAAAGACACAGACTTCCGAATTATTATTTTTTTTGACTTTGTAGTGTCTTTTTGGAAGTCTCTTGTTTTATTTTGTAAAAAGTTTTTATGTATTTTTAGCTGGTATTGGCCCTCTGATAATGTTTGCTTGTTTAAAACGTCTTATAGGAACAACTTACAAAAACTATTTAAATCTATTGTGTTTTACTTTATTGTTCGACTTGAGTTTATTATCTTTTTTATGCACGTGTTTCTGTGACAAATAAACTTATTTTTCTTTTCTTTCTTACTATCTATCTCTAAGCTCTATTCAATCAACCTTTAAACTTTTTCATTATTATAGTTTTTAAGAGTTGTTAGGAATTTTGGTATTGAAAACTAGTTTTTAAGCATTAAAATATTTAATTAAAAAATATATTGTTAAAAACACAAATTTTATATTATATTTTAGTACCACTACCAACCTGACATAATCAATCAGCTATTTATATTCATTGAACTAGGTACTACTAACATATGTTTTTGTAGGTGGAAACTTGTAATTGGCCTACTTTTACATGTAATATTGCATACTCAAATGTAAAATAAAGAAATATAAACTTGAATTCAAGTTACTGACATTTAGAGGCCAGCCATTAGCTTATCAGTATTTTAATTTTATGACTTATTGTAGATTTCCGAGTAAGAAGATTGAAATATACCTGCTCCATAGAACTAAATATAACTTCACACCTGTATAGATCTAGAGGTGTATAGTACATCCACATTTCTCCATAATATCTATGTTAAAGTCACTGTAATATGGAGTACTATGCACCTGCCCTTTCTGAAGAACAGCCTATGCACACATATGTATAAGCTGTACCTATATATTATGTAAGAACGCTCATAGCTAAATATTTAGTAAATTATTTTATTTTATAAAATCAAATATCTGTATAGGTACCACTGTACAATTACGCCCGGCGTTTTTTTATAGTAGCTATTTTTTTTTGGGTAGGATAGACCCTTTTTAGTGTATTTTTAAAAACCCCAAAGTGCGCAAATCCATAGCAGACGAGAAAAAAATCGCCGGTATTGGATAGTGGGAGTTTTAAGGGCGGGGAAGATCACGTGGCGGGTCTAAATTTGTTTCCAAACAATACCTAATAAGCGTAGTCGACGGAGCCCGCTTCGCGGGCTCCTATTTCTGAATTGTTAAAAAAAAAATAACCACGAAGAGGATGGCGGGGTCTTCGTTCGCTCGCTCACTAGACCCCGCCATCCTCTTCTAACCTAACCTGTCCGAGTCGGGGTGCCCCCAAGTCCGGAGCTCGCTTCGCTCGCTCTTACATCCTAAGTTTTCTTACTATAAATTACGTAAAAAGTTCAATTTTTTTAAACATTCGGATTTTTTTTCTCAAAAACTAGGCGTTTGCGCAGTGTGAAATTTTGCGAAAGCGTTTAACTTATAATTATCTATAACCAAAAAAAATTTGAAGCTTCAGACGCGCGGGCGTAGTTGTACAGTGGAGCCGAGAAAGTTTCAATGAAACAAAACATTTTTAATTATATTAGAATGAAAATGTACTCACGGCAGCTTTTCCTACTGGCACCGCTTTTAAAACAAAATTGCCGGGCATTCGGTAGCCGTCGAGGAATTTCATTACTTTGTATCCCTCGGTATTATCGGTGAGACCGATCCTGACTTTCTTCGTGCCATCAGTATCATTGATCAGATTATCAAGGATAAAGTCATTTATATTACACTCCTGTTTTATCAATATTTTCACATCTTGATATTTTGTCTGTAACAAAACAACATAATATATTTTTAAATATTGTATAAAACAATACATTTATCTTAAAACACAAAATAACCTTTAAAAAAACGTACTTTAGCAGGAAATCCATGAATTGTTATCATCATCTTGGCAGGATTTTTAAATATTATTACTTGGTCAGAATTCAAAGCGTATCTTGAGATGAAACATTCAGTTATACAATTTCAATGAACATTGCAAATATTTCACATCACAATAATAGAGCAGCAAAGCGAACGTCCGCCATGACACCAAGCTCCATAAACAATTTTAAAAAAAGTTAAAAGAAAAACCACAGAGCATGTAACTTTAAGGGGGATGCGCCAAGGTAGCCCGCGAAATTCTCTTAGGTTTTTTGCAATTTGAAGATCAGTGTCAGGTTGTATCTTGATTAAAATATGATTTGCGAGCGTAACCAATATGGGTTTACAGAATTTTAATCATTAGAATCAGCAATACAACTCCTTAGGTTAGCATAATCCCCAAATGCCGTGATTTCATGAAATAGTCATTCAAAGGGATAACATGAACTTATAGAGTTGTATTGATGATTTCTATGATTATAATTTTATAAATAAACATTTGATACGGTCGCAAATCATATTTATATCAACATACAACTTGATACTGACGAGCAAATTGCAAAAAACGTAAGAAAATTTGAATTTCGCGGGCTAGCCTGACGCTTTCACCTTAAGAAAAACCATACGATTTGTGGATTTGTCAAAACCATAGCCTGCCTATCCTATGGCAGGCTATGGTTTTGACAAATCCGTTTATTTGGCAACACTGACAAACTGAAAGGCCTTCTACACGGTTGCCAACCGCGTCCCGACAGAGGTCACCTTGGTTGGCGACCGGGCAGAGCTGTTGCAACTACATGGTCGCCAACATGCCATTCTGTCGTGATACACGAGCCAGTGTTTCCACTTACGTTTTTAATTTTTCCCCAGATTCTTATCCCTAAAATTCCCTAAAACAATATAAAAATTGCTTGGTTTAGGGATTTTTTTTCACCAAAAAATTTGGTGTATCCAACTAAATCTGACTATTTTTAAAAGCGATTAAAAACGTGTGGAATAAAATTAGTTGGCATGAACTAAAATTCACACCAACACTTCGACTCCAGTGCAAAACCAGTACTGTATTTTATTTTTCTACTGTTGCTTATATCTCGAAAATGGTGCGTCCTATCGCAAAAATAATGAAATTTTCGACCCCCTTTAGGAAACCCTTAAACCCTATATCCCAACATGTTGGTAATAATTTTTTATATTTTCCGTATACCTACCATGTTTATTATTGGCAATTTTTCCCTATAAAAAGGGAGAAATCACTTCGCCGAATACACGGTCGGCCGCCGGCCCAACGTCCTCTATTCGCCCTTGGTCACTAGCGCAGCTCTTCAAACCAAGGTCGTTGGAAGGTCAAACGAAATTTGGTCATAAACCACGAACTATACGGTTGTAAACCACGGAGGTGACCTCTGTCGGGACGCGGTTGGCAACCGTGTAGAAGGTGTTTGATAGTCGCACTCTATATCGTGCACGCTATTTTATAATGCTCTGTGGTGAACGCGCAACACCAAGGAACATTTAACATTGATCGATGTTCGATCCTGCGGCAGGGCTATTACATATCTTGCAGAAGCAATGCGATAGCGATCATTTGTTTCATTTTGACAGTTCAACAACATTCAATGCGATAATTACGTTGCAGAGCAGAATTAAATTTCGAACTTATCAAGCAATGGATTAGTAATCTGTTTCAAAACAAATTGATTGTGTATTACGTAATTAGGGTAGCCGGCACGGAAGCACTGCACTGTGCTGTGACGGAAGCTTATCGAATGTTTGTGAATATCTATGCTGGAAAGGATACATCGAATTACAGATCATTCTGTATACCACTCTACTCGTATGCTAATACGAGTAGAGTGCTCGGCATACAAATATTTATGTTTTTTGATGAAAATAAACTAAATCTTTGCACTACATTAGTCTGATAGACTAAATATTAGCTTATTAGTCTTTAGTAGCTATTAGTAATCTGTGGTCTTTAGTACAAATCCAATTATCCAATCATCCAATCCAACCTACCATCAATGTCAAATTGACATTGACTGGACTGGAATGCGTTCCTATTTCATTGATTGCTTTCGTGCATTTTCTTGATTAATCTTGATGTTCTTCATTCGTTTCTGTTTGAACATAGTTGCATTGTTTGTTGTCCCACTGCGGGACAAATAATAAATAAGTAATTGCCGGGTAAAATAGCTGTTGACCAACTATGTTACTGACTATATTTAATTTACCGGCGCAGGCAAGTTAAGGAACCCAATTGAGAATTTGTAGCCATAAATAAAGAAGATTCAATTATTTTCTGTTGTATTCTCTCAACAGACGCGGTACGTCGACGTGAAATCACTGATACACTCAAAATGTGGCTTCAAGGAGGTGATACTGGACAATTTGACGTCCGATAGCAATAATTCAAAGAAGGTGACTGTAGGGCTTGCTGAAGAGGAAGACGCGGCTATCCTTGTCCGGAAGATCAATGGGTTGTTCGTGGAAGGACAGCAACTGTATGTCGAAACTATAAAGAAGAAGGTATGGAATTTATTTGTTGCAAAGATCATTTATTCATTATTGTTGTCTCAGTAAAGTAATCTAACTATAATGCATCTCCAAGTTATCTGAAGTAAATATATTTAGATAAGTTATAAATATTAATAAAACAATGTTAGGCTCTCATCTGAGGCTAGGGCTCTAGTTGATGACACATGATGACACAAAAAAGGAAAAAACTTCTAAAAAAAGTTTATGAATTTTAATACGCACACTTTCTAAAAAGTAGCTTATTTGTGTAAACAGTGTGAAGTATTGCACATAAACACATAAATAAGTAATTAAAGCCAACAATTGCACCAACAGGCAGCATCCACCGTGTTGGACCTGGGTAGTACCCAACAACAGCAACCACTGCTTCAGCAACCATATTATCAGCAGAGTAAATACCAACCTAACTACGAGGTAGGCTACACGGAGATGCAACAAAGTAGAGCACAGTCTATGGTTGCTCCAGCCATGGCTTATGGTGGAATGTATGCTGCTGCACAGGTAAGTCCATACAACCTAAGTTAAAAAAAAAACAACTACATTTAGGACTTGTTTGACTAGGCACTATCTCTCAGTTAAATCTCTAAAATGCAACAGAGCTTTTATGTAATTATCTGTCAGATAAATTAACCTGAACTTATTACTATGCTGCTGTCTTGTACCAATATATTGAAGATCAGGATTAACCGAACTGGCTTATCTGGACATCATGTGCAATCAATGAAATACTCTGTGGTTGAGGATTCCGAGTGAAGCTCGCTTCCACCTTCGGCCTGATCCTTACAATCAGGCTATGATACAAAGAATTTCACTTTCCTTTTTGTGGTAAAGTTCATGAGAACTGTAGCATCCACACTTCTTGAAAGGGCAACCAATCCTGCGACAGTTGCTAATGTCAGTAGTTCAGTACAAACTTACTGACATTAACAATATAAAACATTTTGGCAAACCCTCACTCATCTTTATAGTAATACTAGCTGTCCCACGCGACTTCGTCTATGATCCAGGATGAAAAGTAGCCTATGTCCTTCTGCATGTCATGGGCTACCCATGTGGCAAATTTCATCCATATCCGTTCAGCCGTTTTAGCGTGAAAACGTAATGCTACGGCCGCATCGGCGTCTATCGAGACAAAGCAATGCGTGCCGAAGCTTTGTATGTTTTGCTCGCTAAAAATTTATCGCGCTAATGCGGTGATCACATAAACACACAAATGAACGTGGCGAAGCCGGCTAGGCTTGGCCACGATTATTATGTACCCGGGCGATAAGTGCTACGCAGCCCGAACTATCGCGACGAAAACCAATAATGGTTGGTCACATCTGCGTGTATCGTATCACTGTGCGAAGCAGACGCAGATGCGGCCGCAGCATTACCAACAAACAAACAATAAATAAATAAATAAACTCACTTTCACATTTTATAATATAATATTGGGATTCATCCAATAGATTGGCTTATTGGTCTTGTCTCGGTCTCGTAACTGCCTCGTTTGTACAGTGGTCGCAAGCGCTACTGCTAAGCATGAGGTCCTGGGTTCGATTCCCGGATTGGGAAAAGTGTTATTGAGTTTTTCCATCTGGAACTTCTCTGTAGCAACCCGGAGTCTGGATCTGTGCCCGGTTGATGGCAATAGGCTTTCCCCCGTTACATGGAACTTTACATATAACTGATGAAGTGTGGGTGTACTATAGGTGCACCTCTGCCCATCCCTTCGGAAAATACAGGCGTGATTAAGTGTTTGTTTGGTTGGTAATGAGGACTTGGTAAGGCACATTCAGAGGCTTTCTACAGATGCGTTATATTCACTAGAGAGATACGATTATGGAAAACAGGCGCAAAATAGTTGCAAATGTAACCAGATATAATCAGTAAATATAGGACACAATAAATTCATTGCTATAGTTTAAAAAAATATGGAAAAAAAGAAGAAAAGAAAGAATAATTATTTATTCTACACAAACTAAACATTAAAAATTAAACGCACATAAAAAAAAAAAAAAAAAATTGCAACATACTCTGCAACACGCCCTTCAAGGTATCTGTTATACTCGGTCATTTGTCTGCTAAAACATTGAGCATAATATGTTATAATTATATGCACATGAAAATTGATTTGGGCGTTTTTCCTCAAATCGATAAAGTGTTGCAGCCTTCCAAGTATTGTTTGCGCTAAACTTCGTAGCCGTACTGAGCATAAACCGAATGTTTGTGCAGAGGAATCTGCGCCAACTCACTCTACCCTAACTGTGAAGCAACCAAGAAGTTAGCGCAGTCAAACAACGGTTTTTGTTTCGAAAATGGGCCACAGTCATTACGACTCAGGCTTTTTCGGCGCACTAAACTATTCGCCATTTATCACGAACGGTTTCTAACGTATATCCTCAAAGCTATTCAACCCCTTCATACAATGCAGGCATTTGAACGAGTGTAATAGACACCTAAACACTCCCCACAAATCAAGTACATTTACTTGATTTTGGAAGTCTTCACAAAGCCTTCATTTTGTAACTATCATCAAAATTCTTCCACAGAATGCATCCGCCAACTATGGCTATCCACAACAAACGCAGTATCAGTTAGCTCAGCAGCAAATGATGGTTCAGCCAATGGTCGGCTACGACCAGGGGTCTCCGCTTGGGTTCAGTAACCAAGGCAGCAACCCCACCGTCTGGTCAGATCAGAACGATTGGAATCTTGCTGGCAATGCATCTGCTGGGAACCAAATTTCCCAACAGGGCAGAAACAGTTCAAGATGGGAGAATACTGGCGATATCAGCAGCCGTCCGCGTCATGAAGCGCCTGCTCGCGACTCCGGACGAGACCGACAGTCGCGCTTCGGAGAGGAGGCACCTGCACGTGACGCCGGGCGCTATGCACCTCGACGTGACTTCGGCCGAGATGCACCTTCGCGCGATCGAGGTCGGGACGCGCCTCGCGACCAAGGGCGCGATCGTGCGCAAGGACGTGATCGTGATCAAGGACGCGATCGTGATCAAGGACGCGATCGCAACCAAGGACGCGACCGCGACCAGGGTCGTGATCGTGGAAGAGATGCGCCGGCGCGGGACCGAGGTCGCGAGCCGCCAGCTCGTAACGCACCGTTCAGTGAGCCGGGACGTAACGCACATCCCCGCGAACACGACCGGGATGCGTTTTATACCCGAAGACCCGAACCTTCTCGTGCTCCCGCAAAGCGTCAGATTTCACCGCCTCCCACAATGTTTGGCGAACACGCCACCGCTTCGGCACCGTTCTCGAAAAAAAATTCTCAACAGCGAGATGGCCCCAAACCCAACCAACCTTGGAGCAAACCACAGCCTAAACCGAAGAAGGCTGAAAGTAATTATGTTCCTCCTTCGAAACGCCCGAAAAAAATCGCGCAGATGTTGGAAACCCCGCAAGCAAAGGTTCCGTCTAACTTTGATCCGGAAAAGAAAAAGAAACAACGTACCGCCACGTGGCGTCACCAGATTGCCTCCATCGTTGCTAAAGAAATTATAAAAGACCGTAAGACTGATATCCCACTGGAACATATTTTATCAGAGCTAAAACGCGCTATACGGTCCCGTCTGGAAACTCTTTTTGGCGAGGATGATGAAATTCGTATGCCCGAAATGTTAAAGATTTACAAAGAAAAGTTTAGTGACGCCTGTGACACGCCTTTTTTCAACCAAGTATGCGAGGACATCAAGACCAATCCATTGTATCAAGCTGACGCCGGAAAAAAAGGTAACTTTAGTATATTTTTGTGTATTCTCCAAGCGTATTGGACTGCATGTCATTTTTTGGTGGTGCTATAAGCAATTTCGCTATGTTTTCGCGCTTTCCACTTAGAGAAAGCATTGAAAATATCAGATCTGTTATTACTTGTACCACTTCTGTATAAAATGGCAAATCTCGAAGATCTGCTTTCCACGATTATAATCTGGGATCGTATTTGGAACTCGTGATTGTTCCAATGCGAAAAAGGGATAGCGCTATATCTCTCTTTGCTGTTTCTCCTTTTTCGCTCAGAGACGAAGATGACTGTTTCCAACCCCGGGGGAGGCAAACTGGGGCCCGTGCTCCGGGCGCCAACTTCAGGGGGCGACAAAATGAAGCGTAGCAGACAAGTGCACCAACCAGCACACAGCAACTGCAATAAATGAGACGCGCACAGCACATATATAATCATTCTATTTCTTTCTTTTTACCCGACTGCCCTAGAAGGAGGGTAATGTTTTTACAACACTTTTGGCGCCCCTGTTGGATTGGCGCATTATCAATCGATAAAATTTGATTAATATATTGCTGCCTACATTTTCATTTCGAGAAAATTTGAATTTCGCGGACTACCTTAGCTCATACTCCATAACGGATTATTGGCAGACGGCAAATTTGCCCCGCCTCGAAAAAAATCTAGTTCCGGGGCTGCCTGTTTCTCTTTGTGATCGGTCTCAAATCTGATATCTATTTGAGACCGTCGTACAGTTTCAATCGTCGCACCCGATGTCTGTCTTTTGGGAGATCCCTTTATCTTTGCCGGGATTTAAAAGTGGCATGGACATCTTGTAGTCATACTTATGCTGCTTGTGAACATGTAAACGAATCCTTTTCTGGGTTCTTAACTTCTGAACCTATGCTCGATTTGAAATAAGATTAGAAAAACTTAACCCTTTTTATAGTCCGTTCAATCGTTTTTTACTTCTATTGCGTTGGTGGCATGTCAAATGGCAGTTGCGGTAAACAGTTGGAATTGTAACCACCGTTATGCCTACGGTATAGAAGTCAAAATCGGTCGAATGGACTGTAAAAAAGGTGTTTAAATATCTAATCTTATTTCAAAAGTAATCGTAACTTCAAAGTATATAAATTGCACAACGGATCACTGGATCATTGCAACAGATGTTTTTGTTTACATATTTTTCCTATGTCATCAGGGTGACTATTATAAATTCGTCAGAATGTAGATTTTGACGTAAAGTCACTATATGCTTGCTTGTTTGCCCAAGTGAGCGAAGTCTACATCATGACACTTATCGACACATTGATCCCACATCTCCAACCAAATGACTCGTTGTTCTAGTGGTCGCAAACGCTACTGCTGAGCATGAGGTGCTGGGTTCGATTCCCGGGTCGGGCAAAGTGTTATTGGGTTTTTCCATCTGGAATTTCTCAGTAGCAGCCCGGAGTCAGGATTTGTGCCCGGTTGATGGCAATAGGCTCGCCCCCTATTACATGGGACTTAAACATAACTGGTGAAATGTGGGTGTACTATGGGTACACCTCTGCCTAACCCTTCGGGGAATACAGGCGTGATGATATGTTATGTGTTGTTCCAACGTTTTGTGCTGATCTTTCTCGTGATAAAACAAAAGCAAGACTTTTTACATCTTTCATCAAGCTTTTTTCAAGTAAGTTGCTAGATTTGTTAGAAAGTTGGCTCAGGGACAGGCATATTTTGAGAAGGTTCATCACCTCAATGCCATATCGCATATACCATACATATGGTCTTCTTCTTCTTTTCATGTGGTTAGTGACTAACCTGGTGTCAGAGTTTTAAAGCCGCCCATGGGCCTCTGACTTGACTTCACATGCCGTCGAGAAATATCTCTCAGGCATGCCGGTTTCCTCACGATGTTTTCCTTCACCGTTTTTGGAGCAAGTGATTATTATACATAAAGAATCCGAAAAGTCACAGGTGCGTGGCTTGGGTTCGAACTCGAGACCTATGACTTGGCAGTCTGACGGTCACACCATAGCGTATCACAACGTCAAAATGTGTCTCACCATACTTGGTGAGATCGATCTGAACGGACGAGTACGCGCCGGATCAGCCTGATGACAATCGTATTGTTTAGTTTCAACGATTTGCTTCTAATAGTACTTAACCGTTCTGTCCGTCGTAGGCAATCGACCTTGAGCCCACAGCCACAAACTGTTCAGATTTTGGTAAGATCTGACGATCTGAAGGTAGAACTTCCACCTTTAGAAGAGTCAGCGACAAAGGCACCAAAATCAGCAAGAATGAGTCTGAATAAACGACTCATTACATTACTTGTCAAAATCAAAAGTCATTTATTCAAAGTTGGCTGAGAATCAGCACTTTATGAACGTCAAAATTACATGAGCATTGCCCGCGCCGCCCTTCACCACTTTCTAGTGCTTTAGCTTGGAAGAAGAAGTGGTGCAACAAACTCCCCAGCAGCAAGTTGTCTGTCAGTTAGAAGAAAAGACTATCTCGAATCTCCGGCTTGTTTATGAAGCAGCTTTCTCCCTTTTTTGGGGCGAAATAATGTTTAGTTTTTTTTTGCAGTGGAGCTGCATTTCAGTAAGGACCCACAGTAATTAAAGGTTTTTTTTAAAGCGATGGTCGAGTATATTTGTTATAAAACAAACAAGTAATTGACCATCAAAATCAAGAATTTTGCCAAGTGAATTATGTGTGTTGATATAACAGGATATCATGAGATTGTTCTTACTCCTACAAAAACTGCCTCCAGGATTTCAAATTTGCAATCTGTGCGTCTGAACACAATATTTTCATTCGAGTTTACGTGCATGAAATTATAGAACGAAGTTCCTCATCGTACGTTGTACTCTGTACACTGCACACTTGGCGAACTAAAGGCTTTGCCAAATAGAACGCTCTAACGCGCGCTAAGTACCCGTTCTATTTGGCGAAGCCTTAACACTTTTGACGTACAAAGTGTCGTGACAGTCAATGTTGCACTTTGTTCGGTCTAGCTCTCATTCGCCAAGTGTGCAAAAGCGAAACGAACCTCGTTCCGACCGGGTGTCCCACGACATCTCCAGTTTTTTTGTGTAAATGCACTTACTATTCACTGGACTCGTGAAATAGGGCACATCGTGAACGTCAACATGGCATTTAAAAAGAAATAAAATATACAAGTAAAATACCGGCCGAATTCCTTAAAAAACCGTTCTGCACAAAGTTCGAACTGGCCATGCTTTTTTTTTTTTTTTTGGGTGCGAATCATCAAATGACTTCTCCCGCTCTGAGCGGAGCGGAAGGGCGTGTCAGATTCTTACTGACTAAAACCCACCCGTGTTCCTTCCCTTGCCTTGCCAGGGGCCGTGCTTCATAGGCCATATTGTACCTGTGTGACAGTCTGAAGCTCTATGTGACATAGGTATTTACGGCCGCGTATTGTAATCTCCTAAATTGTAAATCTAACATGACATACTTGATATTTTGCAGCCACTCCAGTTGTCAAAAACTCCGGTCCTGCGGCTGCGGTAGAAAAAAAACCAGTGGTAAAAACTAGTGGTGATGCCACTAAGAAAATTCCTTCATATCCGCAAAAAGGTAAATTGAAAATTATTGCTTTCATTTTGTGGGTAGTTTGCAAAAAGAAAATGTTGTGTATGATTATATAGATATTACCCAAATAGCAAGATTTGAATGTCAGAATGACTACTGATTATTATTTATCACTTATGAATTAGTTTCGTAGGGAAAGGTTTTCATGAAGTAAAGCACAGAAAGACAAGACTACACATTTGTTCAATTAAACTTGTCAGAATTATATCAAAAAGCTAGTAGTCCTTTCGCAAAACTAGTTCTTCATGGAGAAGAAGGACAAGAAACTACATGGAAACAGTATTACAGTATTCTATCAACACAATTCTTATATTTCCATAAATTATCCTTATCTTAAAAATAGTTAATTCTATGTCTTGGATTCAGAATAATAGCAACATTATAAAAATAACTATATTGGCAACAATACACCATACACATCAACATAATCATAATAAGCAATAATTACGGTATAATATCTAATTACTTAACTTACGTGACACCTGGTCGGTCTATTCCACACAACAACGGCACTAGAACCAACCAGCTGAACATCTACCAAGCAACTGACATTCGATCACTTGATCAGTGACCAACCAGCAGTAAATTATCAAAAGGCCCCTGACTCTACACATGTTACGGCTCCCACCTGCTGTACATGAGATCCAGACTAACAATAGCCAGTGACCAACCAACAGTAAATTATCATAACTAAATTGTAAATCTAACATAACATACTTGATATTTTGCAGCCACTCCAGTTGTTAAAAACTCCGGTCCGGTAAAATCTAGTGGTGATACCACTAAGCAGATTCCTTCATATCCGCAAGGAGGTAAATTGAAATTTATTGCTTTCATTTTTGCTCGTAGAACAGATGGCCGATGGGGCCGAAAGGTTCTGAAGTGGCGTCCGCGTACCGGAAGACGTAGCGTTGGAAGGCCTCCCACAAGATACACCGATCACCTTGTGAAGGCCGCAGGAATTCGCTGGATGCAGGAAGCACAGAATCGGTTGAAGTGCCGGTGCTTAGGGGAGGCCTATGTTCAGCAGTGGACGTCTTTTGGCTGAAATGATGATGATGATGCTTTCATTTTGTGGGTAGTTTGCAAAAAAGAAAATGTTGTTACTGCACGCGTAGCATGACAACCATAGAAACGGGTTTTGTCGACGGAAGAATAGACGAAAGTGACAGATTGTCATTTTGTCTATTCTTCAGTCGACAAACACAATTCTATTGTAGTTATGCTAAGTGTACTGGTGTTTTAAACAGAAACTTATGGAATGTTTAAAATATCAGGGATTAGATTATTATTATATATATTTTTTTAATTTCTTGCTTATTTTTTGAGCAAAGGAAATTAATTATTTGTTTTATCAATTTCAGATAAGAGGGCTCATAAGGGTGAGTTATTTAAAAAAATTATTTTATTCAGTCTTTAACAGGTGACAGACAGACTCGCTATTGCATGATATAAGGGCTCTTTCAATTTAAGCGTTTGATACCGGACTGCGGCGGCGCCGGAGCGATGATGCGGGAGTCGTTCTGTGCGCAGACGGTGGTTTTTTTCCATACAACTGACACGTAGCGAGCGCAGTGCGACGTCGGTACTGCGCACGCGCGACGGCAGGACAGCCTCGCAACGCTTAAATTTGAAGAGCGGCAAGCCTCCATGAATGGTACTTAAATGAACGTTCGGCGCGTCCTGAATAGTCCATCACCACTTTGCTGACTGGCTTTATTTTTTTTGCCACAGCATGTCCTGTTGTCCTATACGGTAGTAAATTTACTCTCTCTCTCTCTCTCTCTCTTGTCTCTTCGTTCGGCGCTTGGCGTGGCAACACGTCGTGTCCGGGTTCGCAACAAGTCAATCGTCATCCTGAGGATGCCTCGATGAGATATGAAACACGTGTCGATTTCTTACAGGGTTCTTTATGACTCTTTAAGAACTATTCAGTGGATTAGGTTGCTAAATATAAGTCGACTATTGTATTTTATTGTCTTATAGTTCACGTTGATATGAGAGATGAAAAGTGGCTATACTAATAGTTGAATTATATGAATGTTTCAGTAATAAAGAAGGCTAATGAGCAAATATTCCAAGATGAAGATATTTTGCTCTCTAAAATGGAACCAAACTTGCAGAAAGCGCTGGTCGACGAAATTGATGAAATGTGCACTGTGGTATGTTTTCTTAAGATTGTTATTGATTACTAGCTTTTAGATTTTCGAGCCATTTATTGTCTGACACGGTTTAAAAGACATGGTCAAGAATGGGATAAGACTGGAAACACTTAAAACAAGCCTGACTTCATCCATGCCACGCGACGTCTATGAAGTGTGCTTATTGTCCACATTTCATGAACCAGGAAGAAAAGGAAGGATGAGACCTGGGATCTGTACAAGAAGTTCCTAAATCACTGGCCTTTTAGAGAACTTTCTAAAAAATATATTAAAAATCAAAATTAGACTGGGATTTTGTTTCTTACTCGTTTTGTATATGTATAATTATTTAAGTGACCAGTAGGTATTTTGTTTACAATTCAAAATATTTCATCCACATTTCTATACTAAATTATTTAAATTAAAATTCTAGGTTGCCAGTGAATTTGAAGGTAAATCCGACCCGAAGTTCAAAGACTTCGAAGAGCGAGTTAAGACCATCGTTGTTGACGATTATAAGAAGGTATGCTACAAAATATGATAACTGTGCGTTTTAGTATAGAGATTAGCCGATACAGTCGTAATATAAATATATATTGAACATAATAATACAGGGTGGCCATCGACGCGAAAACTGTTACCACCATGGATTCAGTACATGATTCTGAAAATTTTTAGTTGGTTATAAAAAAAAAATCTGCCGTTTCATATAACAACAATAAAACACTATTATTATCACAAAAATGTAGGCACATAACCAATAAATTAAAAAGTTATCTGTATAAAAAATAGAAAAAACAAAACTCACATTTCTAATGCCTACTGAAACCAATTTGTTCTTTTTTTATTTGTTCTTGTTGAAGAGAAGAGACTAATTTTTTGAAAAATAGTCGTATTTTATTCACTGAAGCAAAATCGTTAAATACTCACACTCATATTTCACCCACAATTTCAAATTTACCAATTCTTACAGATGATGAAAGTGAACGTCGCAAAACGCATGCTGAACATTGGTCCGATAATGCTCCGTATATTCAACGCGCCGAAGATGGTATCAAGAGCTAAACTGGCTCCTGCTCTCGCCAAATATGGCGTCACAAGCCTGAGGAAGTCAGAGAGAAAAAAACCAGCAATATATTACGGTACCTGTGAGAACTATGATGATCATGACAGGCTCTGTGCCATGGACCCTATTATCGTTGGTAAGATCCTTTAAACTGTCTTACCAATGTAATTTCTAAGAATGTAATTTCTAAGTTTATCATGCACATCACTAATATACAGTGAAGAAAAAACATCGTGAGGAAACCTGAATGTATCCTTCAAATAACTAATACTATATTATACTAATAACAATACTATACTAATACTATACTAATACTGTACTAATACTATACTAACTACTAATACTAATATACTAATAATATTTATAAATGTGAAAGTTTGTAGCCCATAACTTCATAAAAATATATTTTCTAATACTTATTTAAATTCAATTTCAGAGGGCTCAACTGTGCAATTTAAACCTTTCCATCTGACTGGTAAAGAAAAAAAGCCGCGAGTAGACCACAGTAAAAACAGTTTGGCCAAGGATAAGGATGAAGATCCTATGATGGAAGAATTCGAAGATCTAGACGACGAAATTGACGAGGATGTTACTAACTTGAATACTGATTATGACCAAAGTAACACCCAAGAGCAGGATGATGACCAAGGTGAGAATGAAAACCAGGACACTAATGAACTAGACAATGTTCAAGATACAGAAATGGTTGATGATGAAGATACCAATGGTAACAATAAATTGGAACCAAATGAAGAACAAGAAAATATTGACTACAACAATACTGAAAATGCACAGCAACCAGAGAGTGTAGATGTTAAATCGGAAATTAAGACTGAGGACACAGAGGAGAGTGTCAGCAAATCCATTGAAGACAAAACTGAAGTTGACAACACAGAAAACAAAGATGACACACCTAAACAAAGTGAAGGAAACGTTAACACAGCTGTTGAAAAATTACTTATTACAAAAGATGTAAAACTCAATAAGAGAAATAAAAACAAAAAGAAAGATTCGTTACAAATCGATGGAGAGGCCGATCTTGAGGCGGTAAAAGATATTTCAGAATTGAATGCTGAAGATTTGGAAGATTTTAGAGGAAACATAATTGATGAAATCGATATGGCTGACCTGAATGACGATGATTTGGAAGATTGGTGATCGGTTTATTTGCAGCTAGAAAATTACACTATAAACTAAAGAGGAATTTATTTTAGCTTCAAATAATATACAAACAGGGTTTTTGGAGCATATCACTCAATCCTTCAAAAAAACGTGTTGACCCATGCACTAAACGCCCTGTATCTATATCCCTATACATACATATACATAAATACATACACTACCTGTTTATTCCGCCAAATCTTTTTTTTTTTGCAATGTTACTTTGTCCAGCTTTTTTTTAATTTTACTTTGGGAAATCATCCAATGACTTCTCCCGCTCTTGGCGGAGCGGAGGGGCGTGTCAGACTCTTACTGACTAAAACCCACCCGTGTTCCTTCCCTTGCCTTGCCAGGGGCCACGGTTTCCCCTTGGGACTACCCGCAACCCCGTACTTTGTCCAGCTAAGCTAATATTTTTTACGAAGTGTATAGAGTGCCGCGAGTATTCTTGTGGCACTCTAGTGTCGCTGCCTCGGCCCGGCTAGGGTGTCGTGAGCGTTGCATTGTCACTGTCACTTGTTATTTAGGTTAGGTTAGAACTGTGACCACACAACGCACGAGCCGAGCGAGCGTAGCGAGCGGTGCCCCGGTAGCGGCCGGTGAAGTGCCAGGGTCCGTTTAGGCACAAGAGAATGTAATGTTTTGGGAATGTGGTGTTTTACAGCGATCTAACCTCGACAATCAAACAAAATACCAAGTGACGTGACTTAGTGACACAGTGACAATGACAATCCAATGCTTGCGGCACTTTGGTTGGCCGGGCCGAGGCGGTGTTACTAGGGTGCCTGTAGTGGCACTTTATCCGATAGGGATAGAGTGCCACTGGTGGCACTCTATACACTGCGGCACTGCCTATTTTTTATGTATAAGTTGACAAAAGTTTATATTTCCATTCATAATAAGCCCTCGTTCCCACGGACGTAATAAAATCGCGGCGGGATAAAATCGCCCAGCGCGATTTTTCCCCGCCTTCAACAGAGTGTCCAAACGAGCGTGAAAAAATCACTTGGAATAAAATCTGCGAGCAGTGCGGACGTACGATGGGTTCCGCAAAATCATTAGCGGTAGCTAGTTAGGAGGCCAGAAAACCGCAAAAAAAAATTTGGTTGCATCCCTTGAATC
Organism: Conistra vaccinii; assembly: GCA_948150665.1. Classification (NCBI taxonomy): domain Eukaryota; kingdom Metazoa; phylum Arthropoda; class Insecta; order Lepidoptera; family Noctuidae; genus Conistra; species Conistra vaccinii. The sequence continues at coordinate 12,753,212 of OX411341.1, read as the reverse complement.
ATCATCATCATCATTTCAGCCGAAAGACGTCCACTGCTGGACATAAGCCTCCCCAAGCACCGGCACTTCGAGCAATTCTGTGCTTCCCGTATCTAGTGGTTTCCTGCGGCCTTCACAAAGTCATCGGTCCAGCCCTTGAATAATGAACTATATTTAAAAAGCCATTTTTTGAAGTCATATAATTATTTGGAAATAATATCCTGAAAATTATAATAAATAGCATGTTTCTTCTACTGTTTTTTATCAAATTAAACCCGTTTAATACCTACTTACTTTCTTTATGATAAACTCCACCTAAATACCTACTTATGCCCAGAACTGACTGATTATTCCAATGTTTTATTACGGCCTTGAGCATGCGACATGTCCGCACTCTACGAGCCGGCGTGCCGTACTGACCACAGACTACAATTATATATTGGTACTGACCAACGCGCGCGATTTTTACGCGTCCGTGGGAACAGAAGTACAGAACTTCGTATGTCGCATTTATTCAACGCTCAACGCCGAGCGTTGAAAATCGAACACTGCGCGATTTAAAATCGCCGTGTGAACAGATGTACTGCTTTGCATTTGTTCCATTCCAAGCGCGCCACGCGATTTTATCACGCGCGTGGTTTTCGCGTCCGTGGGAACGAGGGCTAAATATATTATGTTTACGAATTAATTATGGGGTTCGTAGTATAGTAGGTTGTATTATGGGGTGACTGTATTTGATGAGATTGAATTCTTTACTATAAATAAAATACTTTTAATTAAGAATGATTGTTTTATTATCTTTTGTTCCAAATTGAAATACAAAAAATTTGGCACTTGTCCCGTCTTGGAGGAGTCGGAGTAAGCCGTGTCTCTCTCGTGCGCGTGGCAGTTGAAAAAATCTGCCCCTAAAACGCCTTCTACACGGTCGCCAACCGCGTCCCGACAGAGGTGACCTTGGTGGTTTATAACCGTGTAGATGTTAGTTTACAACCGAACGTTGAACAACTTTGCCGGTTGCCAACCAAGGTCACCTCTGTCGGGGACGCGGTTGGTGACCGTGTAGCAGGCGTTTAAGCGACTAGCTATCAACAACGGTTTTTCTTGCTCAAGAGCATAGACATATATTAAGTCATTGAGGCACAGCATTGAGGTAAAGTAGATCTCAGAGTAATATGTAGACTTATTACATGGTAACTCTACCAAAATGGTGACTCACCGAACTAAAGACACAACATTGTATGAGTAAAAAAAATTATTTATTCGTAAAATTATTTAATTTTTATAGTTTCTTCGGACGGGAAATAATGTCCAAAAAGACATTCTACAAATTTTATTAAATGCAGCGAACGTTTTTAATACTATTGGAATTAAAAATTCTTCTTACTTCTGATAAAAGTGGTAAACTGGTAACACTTATACAGACGTCATCGTCAAGCAAGCAAGTCAAAAGTCAAGTCACCAACAAACAAAAACATTATTTATAGAAAAAGTTACGTGTTGTGCTTGTGTTCATAATCAAACTCTGTGCTAGTGTCTGTGTCTAGTGTCCTCTGACTGTGTATCATAATATCTGTGAAAATGAACCAAAAAATAAGATTTACTTATCGAAGAGGCAAACAACCTCAACATTAGCAGAATCCAGAGCCTCGACCTTTGTTGAGTCTGGTACAGTCAGCAGCAGAATCTTGTAAACATGGCCAAAATAGCAACTTATGTGTTCCTCGACCTTGAAACGACAGGACTGCCGCACCAGGAGAGAAACCAAACTAAGATCACAGAACTAAGTTTCGTAGCAGCTTTACGAAAGGATATAAAAGCAGCTCCTTTTGGTGCCGTCCCATATGTCAGCAAGCTGACCCTACTTTTCAATCCACAGAGGAAGATACATCCGGTTGCTGCAAAATTGACAGGCTTATCAAATGAGTTCCTGAAGAATGCACCTACTTTCAAGGATAATATAGTAACAATTATTTCATTTTTGTCAGGGTTACCTAAGCCTATATGCATGGTTGCTCATAATGGTGACAGGTTTGACTACAAAATTCTATTGGCTGAGTTCTTAGAAGTCAATGCTACATTACCACAAGACTTGCTTTGCGTTGACTCTTTGACTGGCTTTCAACATATAATTAAAAATACTTTAGCAAACACGTCAATTACAAGAAAAGACGATTCATTAGCAAAAAGCTCAATTAAGGACGACTCCTTGTTAGAAGAAGACTCATTAGCAAGAGAAAATAATTCATTGATAAGTGAAGATTCACTTATAAGTGAGGAGTGGCCCGATCTAGATGTTAGCACTGAAGACTGGAAAGAAATTGATTCTTTGTGCTCATCATTCTCTGATATGCCTATAGATGCATCAAAATCAAGCAGACATTCGGATGAATATAAGGAACCACCAAAAATTGTGGAAAAAAAAGAAACTGAGAAAATAAGTTATACCTTATGTAGTCTTTATAAAAGCATAATGAAAAAAGAGGTTTATAATGCCCATAGAGCTGAAGATGATTGTTTAATGCTTTTAGAGTGTGTAGTTGCTACAAAAGAGTTTCTTCCCTGGGCTGAAAGGTCATGTAAAAGTATCAATGATATTGTGCCATTAGACCGTAACAAATATTTTAAGAATAATTTTACAACTTCCACGCCTTAAGTATTTTTGCTACATTTTATCATGTGATTTAGAATATTTTTATACACAATTATTTTTAAAGCTATATTAGATTAAGAGCTAAAGACATTATTATTTTTAGATGATTTTTGAGACTTTATTTTGACTCTGATTGTAATATACCTATAGTTTTTAAGTTTAAGAATTTATTGAATTAATCATGTTATGAGAACATTTATATTTTTTTTATATTGTTTTTTTATAAAAATCCTTTGCTGTTTAAGAATTTGATTTTATCATGTTATAATCTTATCACATATTATTTTGCAGTTGAAGTTTATTTTTTATTATGTTGATTTTTCAAAGTATTACTTTTGAAGAAGTATATTATTTTTGTAATCTAAATAAAGCTGTTGCAATATTGATTTTGTTTTATTTAATATATTATAATAAAAATATTTAAGTTGCTAACTTGGTAGGTACAGTTACGACAGTTAGCAGTGTTGGTTGGTTATTATTTGAACCAGTGGAAAACACTTGGAAGTATTATTACTTGCCGGAACACTTCAATGACAAAATCAGATAATTCCTACATTTCTCAAACGTAAGAATAGGAATTAGGTATATGACATTTTGTGCATAGCCTTCTCTGCATAGTCAGCAACAAAAGTAGGTCAAAATCAACACTATTCAAAGTTTCAGAAGAAATGTATGATCCATAATTCCATACTCACGCCTGTTCCTTAAGGGGGTAGGCCGAAATTACAGAACGTCACTTGTTGTGATCCTTCCTTACATAGGTACCTACTCCTTGAATGTAACCCTGCTAAATATTAGGGCAGGTAGGTACTTGTTTGTAACAAACTAGCTATAGCCCGTGAAATGCGTTTTTTAAAATTAATCTATAGGGCACCTCTTTAGGTCTTTTCTATAGGGCGTCTTCATGAGATGAGGTTTTATGGGGGATGCGTGAAAATTCATTCGCTGTTATAATGTTTAAACCAGTGTTTTTCAACCATTTTAATGACTCTACCCCCTATTTTGTCGATAAAAGGTTGTTTCGCAATAAATTCCATTCGAACAAACGTTCAGTCGACTTAGCGTTAATCGAACAAATGACTATCGAAGTAACGTTACGGACCCATCTAAAATTAACCCTATAAGAAAATTTTTTTCGCGACCCCCTGTCCTCCACTGTTTATAATCTGTATTTTGTTATAATACAAATAATTATAAATAATAGTTAACACGTAGGTACAACATTATATTATTTTTTATAATGACGTATAGGCTAATTTCATAATTAACAGACTCTCGCTATAACTTCATTAGCATCAAAATTTTAAATTAGCATTATATTCTTAAAATCAGCTTCCGTATTTGAAGTGAAAACTTCTTTAGCGGGGTTGTGCACTTTTTTGGGATGGGTAAAAAATGTTAAACTCGCGTCAGGACACGTGACCTGATCGAAAATTCGTAAGACGTTAAAGTTTTTGTTGACAGCGCACTCTGTTTTCTTTGTTTTTTTTAAAATGGTGCTACAGCTTTCGTTCTTGTACTGATAGCAAGCCACATAAATTCCTGACATTTTCGTTTGATGGCTTTACTTAGTTTTCACTTCAATTGGCAGTCCCAGACTGCCTGGTTTTTTTTTTTGACAATAGTGTGGGTTAAATGTTTAACTATTTATTTTAAGAATCTTATTGTATCGCCCTAATATGTAACTGTTTTTTTCCCTAATAAATAAAATAAAATGTTACATCGCCAAACGCCTCAACGGAAAAGCGATATGATGGATTTCCTAAAAGAAAATCTGCTAGAATTATCTAAACTTTAGATAATTGTTGCTTTAGATTCTAAAGCAACAAAACAGTTGAAAAATATTTTATTTTTCTTTTACTGAGCTCTCTAAAACACTGGTTTAAACGATAGTGAGTTCAAAATTCCGCCAAGAGTTCTTATACTAGACTTGTGTCGCTGATCATGCAGTGCAAGTTATGGTGGGTTCAGAAAAGTTGTCTGGAGCCGCAACAAAACTTCATCATTAACCGAATTCCAAAAAAGAGGAGGTTCTATGTTCGCTGAGTCACGATATCCCCGAAAGTCAGTGCGGTGGTCGAGACAAGAGGAGCTAACTATGTACAAATAACCCCACAACTCTTCAACAAAATTTCATCACTAACCAACTTCCAAAAAGGAGGAGGTTCTATGTTCGCAGAGTCACGAACGATATCCCCAAAAGACAGTGCCACAGACTATGGACAGTGCGGTAGTCGAGACAAGAGGAGCTAAGAGCTAACTATGGACAAATAACCCCACAACTCTGCAACATAACTTCATCATTAACTGACTTCCAAAAAGGAGGAGGTTCTATGTTCGCTGAGTCACGCACGACGATATCCCCGAAAGACAGTGCCACAGACTATGGACAGTGCGGTAGTCGAGACAAGAGGAGCTAAGAGAGCTAACTATGGACAAATAACCCCACAACTCTTCAACATAACTTCATCATTAACCGACTTCCAAAAAGGAGGAGGTTCTATGTTCGCTTTTAGTTACATTACTGCTCCGACACACTACTCTGGCCATTATTATGGTACGGACAGACGTGCTCAAAAATAAGCATGCTCACAAGCTTGCTTAAATGAGTATGCTCTGCAACTGTTCACATGCTCATTACTAGCAATGATGGTACGGACAGACGTGCTCATTAAAGTACGGACAGACGTGCTTATTACTAGCACGGAAGCATGCTTTTATTGAGCAAGTGCTCATTAGTAGCACGTGTGTCACAACATTCCTAGTAATGAGCATGCTTATTTTGAGCATGCTCAAAAATCAACCGACGTTTGATTTTCGACCATGCTACCTGAGGATAAGAATGCTTGTTGGTACGGACAGACGTGCTCAAAAATAAGCATGCTCATTACTAGGAATGTTGTGACACACGTGCTACTAATGAGCACTTGCTCAATAAAAGCATGCTTCCGTGCTACTAATGAACACGTCTGTCCGTACTTTATTGCGAGTATGCTCATTTTAAGCAAGCTTATGAGCATGCTTTTTTTGAGCACGTCTGTCAGTACCATGATGCGACACACGTGCTACTAATGAGCACTTGCTCAATAAAAGCATGCTTCCGTGCTAGTAATGAGCACGTCTGTTGGTACCATTATGTAAATCTGAGAACCAACGACGGCCTCAGGGGCTGTACTATGACGTGTTAAAGCCATCATTGTTCCGGTGTGAAAGAGAGACGGAACTATACAGCATAAATAGCACTATCCCATTTTCACAGTGGAACCATAATGGCTATAACGTGTGACAGTACGGCCCCAGGTAAGCAGCTGTTGTAGTCAGTCGCATGGGGGTCGCTGCAGATCCAATCTGAGCTAAATGGGGTATCCTGCATCATCGTTCGTCGACCATCCCAATATAGTGTGAGTGCGAAGCGAAGCGCCTTCATCCATAGTAAACGTTGCAGCCCTTTTTGTGCCCATCATTCACATTGCTATATTTGCTACTAGCTGCTGCCAGCGGCTTCGCCCGTGGACTCTTTTCTGTACTATAATATATATGTATTATACATATAAACCTTTCTCTTATCACTCTATCTATTAAAAAAAACCGCATCAAAATTCGTTGCGTAGTTTTAAAGATCTAATCACGAGCACGAATGTGTACAGTGTAAATGCGGTACAACGTGGGTAGAATATATTTTAGTTGAGATTTTAGTAGTGTGTCGAGTACTGTCTTTGCGTTTATTATGTGATCTGTGGTCTTATCCAATGCTCTGTGGCCTTGTCTTTGATTTTGATAAATAAAAAGTATTTTTTTAAATTTTGTATCTGTGTGGCAAACAGTGTCAATGAATTCAATGAAATAATTTGTTTATTTTCAGGTTAGCGCTGCGAATGCGAATTTTAATTTTCAAATAAAATAAACCATTATTATCTCTAAAGCACAATGTCTGTAATAGCCGTCAAAGGGGTACCGCAAAAGGTAATAGGAGTATACTTTTCTTCGTCACATACAATATTTTACTGTCATAAATGAGTACATTTTCACACTTCTTTTACATTTACAGTGGTCGCTGATAAACGTCGTAAAGATTCTGGCTAAAGCAATTAATGGCAATTTCGAAGCGTTAAACTTCCAGCCCGGTGCAAAGGCTAGATCGCTGAAATCAAAGATCTGCTATTTGCGTCTATCTGAAAAGCTGGATCCCGTTCGTGTTGTGGAGAAAATTAATAGCTCAACATTTCCAAAGCAATTTCGACCGTTTGCGTTTATCCCGGACCATGTACCTGATGTGAGTACTGTATTAGCTACACCAAAATAAAGTTTTATGATATGTTTCTATCTAGCTGGCCCCCCTGAGCCACAGCAACGAAACCGATATAGACTGTTAGCTTATTGAATTTACTTACTCTACTCTACTTTCTAATCGAACGAAAATTTTGGAACCACTGTACAGTTATGCCCGGCGCTTTTTTATAGTAGCTATTTTTTTTTGGGTAGGTAAGACCCTTTTTAGTGTATTTTTGAAAACCCCAAACTGCGCTAAACCGTAGCTGACGAGAAAAAAATCGCCAGTTTCTTTCGGTATTGGATAGTGGGAGTTTTAAGGGCGGGGAAGATCACGTGGCGGGTCTAAACTTGTTTCCACACAATGCCTAATAAGCGTAGTCGACGCGCGACGGAGCCCGCTTCGTGGCCGCCCGCGAAGTAAGGTCAGCTAAATAAACCTCACAACGTGTGCTGTAATGTAAAAAAGTACTGCTTTCTTAGTCAAACCTTTATTCACCAACTAAATGAAAGGCTTTTGAGTAATTTGCAACTCTTTACATTATTATGGTGTTGTTTTAGATTCCACTGGCTGCGAAACCCAAGAAGATGCCACTGAAGATGCGCCGTGCACTGAAAGTCCCGGATGAAAATGCACCGGAGAAGGTAATGTTACATTGGTATGAAGGGACGTTTTGAAATTCCTACTGTAATATTTAAAAATCTTGGTATTTTATGACTTTGAATTTGAAAGTTTTGAGTATGAATGTGGATGGATGCATGGACTGTGTGAAAGATGATATGGCTAGAAAGGGAATGACTACCGAGATGACCATAATAGAGAAGTATTGAAGAAAAACACATGTTGCGCCGACCACAAATAAATTGGATAAGGGCAGGAGAATGAGTTTTTTTATGACTTTTAAATGACATTATGTAAATGACACTGCATAATTATGCAAAGTGTCATTTACATAATTTGAGAGATCTAAATTTTATGTGCTCTCTGTGGCACACCGCTCGACGTCTAGCTGAGTAAAAGAGAGCGCGCGAAGTTTAGTTCGCTTTATCGCGACAATGTAGCCCTAGCATTAGTGGATAAGAAAGTACCTCCTCATGCAGTCAAAAGTAACAGCAATTTTCATAAAAACTGCAGGGTATGAAAATGCCTTCATTTCTATTGGAGTTTCTTCTTAGTATAACAAGTTACAAGTAAATACAGGCTCATCATCATCTGCCTAGCGTTTTCCTATGTTGGGGTCAGCTTTCAGTCTTACCACATGCAGCTGAACACCAGTATTTTACAAGGAGCGACTGCCTATCTGACCTCTACAACCAAATTACAGTAAATATTGTAAATAAAAAAAAAGCTTAGAGGTGTTAAGGGACACCCGGATAGAACGAAGCTATGGAATGAACCTCACAAAGGCATGCCACTAATTAGTACCTGTGGTCGCTCACAGATGGCGCTATAATAAAAAATTAACCTCACAAAGGCATGCCATTAATTAGTACCTGTGGTCGCTCACAGATGGCGCTATAATAAAAAAATTAACCTCACAAAGGCATGCCACTAATTAGTACCTGTGGTCGCTCACAGATAGCGTTATAATAAAAAATAAAAAGTGTCGTTACAACTTTTGGTCCCAATTTTTCGCGAAAGGGAACTTCGTTCCAAAAATATATTGACCATACTTTTCTAGGTGCTAACATTGACAAATGATGAGATCTTGGCTGAGCTGCAATCAAAGTACCCTGGCCTGTACAATGTTAGTTTGAAGACTAACCATAAACTGCTGGAGGACTTAGCTAAGGTAAATATAAATGCTATGAATAAAATGCTAGTTGCAGTACAGACAACGAAACTGAGAAAAAGAAACTGCCTCGTTGGTTTCTATTGCTGATTCCTGGGTAGGGCATATTGTTTTTGGGTTTTTCCATCTAGAATTTCTCTGTAGCAGCCCGGAATTTGAGCCCGGTTGGTGGCAATAAGCTCGCCCCCTATTACATGTGACTTTAACAAAACTGGCGAAATGTGGGTGTACTATATTTAGCAAAACGCGAAAAAAAACAATAATAATTTTCGACCCCTTTAATTTTTTACGTTTTTTAGTATTTATTGTTATAGCGGTCATAGAAATACACTATCTGAATTTCAACTACCTTTCTATCTATTACGGTTCATGAGATACAGCCCATTGACAGACAGACAGCGAGGCTTAGTTATAGGGTTCCGTTTGGATTTTGTTTAATGATTTAACATTTTCTTCTCCAGAAAATATTCGAGCGTCTACAAGTGATCTCAGAACAGAATGCAGAGGTCTCAGACTCCTGCTTCAAGCTGAGCCAGTGGTACCGCCGCATGCACCCTCACTTCGGAGACTTCCAACTGGTTCTGAGCACGCTGCACGCGATAGAGGACGCAGCCGGAACGCCCAGGACACAGCTTCAGGAGAAGGAGCTAGCAGCGTTGCCGCCGCACCCTTTTAGTACGTATGGTCTCTTCCACAAGTATCAGCACGCAGTAGCGGATCCTTGGGAGGGGGGGACTAGGGTGCTCCCCCTCAAAAGCGTATGAGTTCTTCCGTGACAAATTTTAAAGTGAACTCGATATTATTTTAAATAAACTATTTCGCAATAACCACTATCTATTAGATTGTCATCGTATTGTCATCAATATTATCCTTAACTTAACCGATATGGCCCCATTTACCATAAGATGTTTTGTTTACGTGACGAATTTTGACCTCTCGCTGCCCGGTTCGGCCACCATGTATATCAGAGGTTCCCAAAATTGTTTTTCTCGTAGATCCCTTTCGTAATAAATTTGGAGTCTACAACCTAATAAAGTCATTCAGTAATTTTTTTAAGTAATGTGAGAAGGCTTTTAAAATGTTGTATGATTTTTTAGTGTTTACTTTGCTAAAACCAACCCTCAGCTGAGCCTGTCAGCACGCTTAGCATGACTACAGTCGAAACGGGTTTTTTCGACGGAACGGAAGAATCCTTACATATTATAAAACAAATTCCCCCGCCGCGTCTGTCTGTCTGTCTGAACGCGATAAACAAAAACCACCGAACGGATTTTCAAACGGTTTTCACCAATGGGCGGAGTGATTCATGCGGAAGGTTTTAGTATATAATTCATTAACGTTTTGTGTAAATTGGCTTAAATATGACGATTATTGTTGAAGATGTCGGAAAAAATCATGCCGACTGGGAGCTTTAAAGGCGTGCGCTGCGTAAACCTTAAAAGATACATACAAATTATGTTTTACAGAATGGTTTATCTTAAAAAGATCTACAAAAACATTTGCGATGGCATACATCTATCTTCTAAGTATGACCCACAGTAACCATAATTATCTTTTAGAATTTGATAAAAATTTCATTATTATTTCCGAAACTATTATGGCCGGTATTATATTAATTCTTATCCAATAAAATATGGTATTTCAATTAGGCATTTAATTTAGATTAAAATATGCCTTGACATCATATCATTTAATTTTAAATGAACAGAAAAATTACGCGTAACAAAATAATTATTATCGTTGACGGCAAAGCGGGTGCAGCGGTAGGAGTCAATGACCTTTTCCTTGGCTATTCTATTAGGTATGTAATCCCGGTAGCACTTTCCCGTGGGATATTTTCCGACATCCACGCGGGCGAAGCCGCGGGCAAAAGCAAGTAGACAAAATGACAGATCTTTTTAAAAAACGTTGCCCCACACTAGGAATTTCTCCTGTATTGTGGGTGCGTTTACAAACATTTAAATCCACATATACAAACAGCCAGACCCGGAACAACTACTTGCAGATCATACAAATATTTTTTCCGTGCGGGAATCGAACCCGCGACACGCAGCGCAGCAGTCAACCGCTTAACCACTGCGCCAACCGTGTCGTCAATCTCCTCACATTGTACGGAAATCGTTAACAATGCGAGATCACCATAAACTGGAAATAGCGAGATCACCATAATATAGCTTTATGTGTAGCCGTGAGTACTACGTTATTCTGTTGCTACGTAAAAGGGCGAACTATTTATTTATGTTATTTTTTTGGTTTCAGTGATCGACAACTTGCCGTTCGCTAAAGTGCAGTCAGCTTGCAACAAGTATTCAGACAGGATTATCAAGAAGGTAATGGGAAGCATTAACGTTAAAGTTAAAAACATTTAAAAAAAAAACGTTGATACCCAGATAGTCTTCAAAATTAAGAAGCCTGAACAATAAGATTTTTTACACTTCAATTTTATTTATTTGCTTAAATAACATGATCTGTATTTATTTTCTCGGCCTATGTTTTACAATTAAGAAATATTTGAATTTGACATAAAAGTTATCTAACGGTTGAAAAATCGACCCTAAGGGCGGTGCAACACGGGCGTTCTGTGCGTTCCGTTGGCGCTGCGTCGACTGAGCAGTGACAAGTCGTTCTACATATTATTATTAATCTGAACGACATGCCACACGATGCGTTAAAATGACAAGACAAGACGCACAAAGACGCAACGCATGCGCAACGCCCTTGTGGCATCGCTCTTACTTGAATGTTTTATTCCTAGGTTTCTGATCATGTGAAGAACCTGAAGTCAGAAGTAACAGACACTGACACAGAAGATGAGATTGTGAGGAAGAAGGTCAGGGAAGAACTGAAGAAGATGACGCCCTTTTTACCACTGGTACTCCTTCAATATTTTTGGATTTCACCTTACTTCGTTCTTCAATTCGTGTGTTTAACCTGGTGTCAGAGTTTTAAAGCCGCCAATGGGTCTCTGGCATGGCTTCACATGCCGTCGAGAAATATCTCTCAGGCACGATGTGTTTCCTCACGATGTTTTCCTTCACCGTTTTTGAAGCAAGTGATAATTAAATTATACAATACACACATTAATCCGAAAAGTCAGAGGTGCGTGCCTTGGGTTTGAACTCGAGACCTAGGACTTGGTAGTCCGATGGTCACACCACTAAACTATTACCTACTTCATTAGAAGCATGGTATAAGAAAACAAGGCATTCCAGTTGCCATTTTATAGCAACAAAACACAAATTAAGAGGGCCCTTCCCGGTCCGTCTATCTTCAACGCTCATGGTCGAAAAGCTTGTTGTTTCATCGAGCGCAAGTGAGAACTGCTAACAAGCAAGTGAGAACGCGATAACATAGTACGAAAAATAGTGGGTAATTTTTTTTTTTCAGGAAATACTTGTTTTTGTGTAAGCCTTACAAGTTTTATGAAATAATTGTTAGTCATTTAGAATCTCCATTGCATGTGCGAGGTTCCTATGACGATGTTTTCTTTACTGTTACAATCTATGAGTACATAAACCGGCCAAAGTTCAGGTAAAATTTGTGCAAAAAAACAAATTTTTGGAGGTATACTGAATTTGTTTCCCAATTTTTAAATTTTTTGCTTTCATAGAAACCTAAATATAGTGTACAAGATATTTACTAGCTTAGACATTTCAAAGAAAGATGTGCTACAACGCCATAATCACGTACGAGCGTTGTGTATGAAAAGTATGATGGGTTGGCCGCTCTTAAGGAAAGATTTTAAGTCGCCCTTCTGTTAAAAAATATACAAAAACGCATTTAAACTGTCGTTTCGTTTGTTTAATAACGAAACAAATCAATTTAAACATATAACAACGTAAATATTAATGAAAACCTCATTGTTTTATCGGATTCGCACAGGTAATAAAGGTGGTTGGGGAGTTATTACTACTCAATACTGGTAACACAGATGTGATGACGTAGGTAAGTGCCACCCACGTGACCACTGTGTCTCGGAATGCCATACCTTGTTTTCTTATACCATGGTTAGAAGGAGGCTTATGTTTTTCGTGTGTTGGTAATCCATACTTAATACTATAAATGCTCTTATCTTTCATGCGTTAAGGGTTGAACGGATTCCGATTAAATTTAGCACACAGGTACACCATGAACTTGGTTAGAAACTTACGGTCTTATTCATAAAAAAACCTTATCGAAGGTTTTAGACATTACTTAGTTAAAATGCTTGATAAGCCTATAAAACCTTCGATAAAATTTTGTATTCATAAACGTTTCGTATACCTTCTATTACTAATATGTCGTTATAAATCAAAATGTTGCCATTTTAATGAAGTCGTCCAACAAATTGACCAACACATCGAGTCGTCAAACGAGAATGTCTGTCTGCGCACCAAATAATTGTGACCATAGACATTATTACGTACCACTAAGCCCTCGTTCCCACGGACGTAATAAAATCGCGGCGGGATAAAATCGCCCAGCGCGATTTTTCCCCGCCTTCAACAGAGTGTTCAAACGAGCGTGAAAAAATCACTTGGAATTAAATCTGCGAGCAGTGCGGACGTACGATGGGTTCCGCAAAATCATTAGCGGTAGCTAGTTAGGAGGCCAGAAAACCGCAAAAAAAAATTTGGATGCATCCCTTGAATCATCATCATCATCATTTCAGCCGAAAGACGTCCACTGCTGGACATAAGCCTCCCCAAGCACCGGCACTTCGAGCAATTCTGTGCTTCCCGTATCTAGTGGTTTCCTGCGGCCTTCACAAGGTCATCGGTCCAGCCCTTGAATAATGAACTATATTTAAAAAGCCATTTTTTTAAGTCATATAATTATTTGGAAATAATATCCTGAAAATTATAATAAATAGCATGTTTCTTCTACTGTTTTTTATCAAATTAAACCCGTTTAATACCTACTTACTTTCTTTATGATAAACTCCACCGAAATACCTACTTATGCCCAGAACTGACTGATTATTCCAATGTTTTATTACGGCCTTGAGCATGCGACATGTCCGCACTCTACGAGCCGGCGTGCCGTACTGACCAACGCGCGCGATTTTTACGCGTCCGTGGGAACAGAAGTACAGAACTTCGTATGTCGCATTTATTCAACGCTCAACGCCGAGCGTTGAAAATCGAACACTGCGCGATTTAAAATCTCGGCGTGGAAAAATCGCGGCCGTGTGAACAGATGTACCGCTTTGCATTTGTTCCATTCCAAGCGCGCCACGCGATTTTATCACGCGCGTGGTTTTCGCGTCCGTGGGAACGAGGGCTAACTATTTTATTGTCTACAGTTTCGTCTCCTTTGACACGGCGCGTCTTTCAAAACACGTATTTGTCAATGAATTTGGTATTGAAGCGACGAAAATTTTTGAATATTTACATGCATGTACTAAATAAACAAATGGAATCAATACCGTAGACTAGTTCCAATAAAAGGCAAAGAAGTGAAACTTGGTTGGAGGAGGATAAGGTTTGTACCATACAGCTAGAACAAATTCAAAGTAAGTTTTGTTTTGTAAACATTCTCTTAGTTACATGCTTGCTTTTGCTTCTGTTCCTTAGATTGTTTTGAAAGAATTAGTCAGGAGAGGGTCTCCTTAATGGAAAATCAAAATACGGACGCAAACACCAACGCGAAAAAAGTGGCCTGGCATGGTTTACGAATTAGGTACCTACCTATCTTTTACGTTACACACTTCCTAACTAAGCATGTCAAGAATTTTGTTACAAAACTCATAGTAACAAAAACCCGCGGCCCTAAGAATATCTACTCGTAATATTAGTTATTCTTATGCCCCTACTGATTTAATTAATTTGGTAATAACTATAATTTACAAACAAACTATTACATTAATTTTGTATTTCAGGTTACAATGGTAAGGATGGCGCTGCTACAAATAGCAGAAACTGAAACAGCCTGCAGAAAAGAATTACATGAGGCACAGAGGGCAAATGAAAAAGAAACATTTTTGTTCTAAGAAAAAATCGAAAAGTCAAATTAGAGTATTACCTACAAAATAAATTAAACTGATATATTAAACAAGTTTTTTTATTAATTAACTACTCGCTAAAATGTCTTCTTATAAAAGTTTGTAAAATAGCATTAGCATTTGCGTGTCCCCTTGCAACTTCTTGAATTACTTCACTTGTATGATATTCATTGATATTACTACCCTCTAACTGCATGTCTCCATGGTGAACTGCAATGTTGTGAAGTATACTGTCACTATGGTTGTTTTCACATTTCCTAGTGTTCATGTAAAAGGCATTGAAAGCGTTTTTTTCACACACCAAAGCAGCGTTCCACAGTATATGTTGTTGCAGTGCTTCGTGATGTTTTCCCGCTTCTATTTTGAGGCGTTAAAATAGAAGTGAAGAGATATGCCTCTAACATAAGATCCTCTCACGAACAAGGTTCATTATGAAGATTTAATAAGGACAATGCTTCCAATCGTCGTCGTCCAAAGAAAATGGATCACTTCTATTTCTGTAAGCCTTTCTTCGAAGCGGACGGTTCTCAAGACGTCGTGTACGATTCTTTCAATAGTATCCAAGCTTTGCAAAGCTTGCATTTTATATAATAATAAACTAAATTAGTTAAACAGAAATGCAAAATAAATTAAACATGTACGATTGTTTACAAAACTGACATTTTGTAGACAGTAGACACACAGGTTAGATTTCAGCTGCTGTTGAGTCTGCCATTTTTTCCTTATAGTACTGCTAAAGTAGGGTTCTGGCTTCTATAACTTTATAGTAGGTTTATAGAACGTTTTGGTGCTAAAATGCGTTTATGAATACCATTTTTTGTAAACCAGACTTTAGCAAGTGTTTAGATGTTCGATAACTTTTTATGAATAAGACCGTTAGAACATAGGATACGTTTATAACACAGTCTATCGTGATAAAAAAGTATCCTATATTCCATGGGAACTATAGGCAACTTAATAACTATAATCTTTCCAGTAATTTATTTAACTTTTGACAGCAAAATTAGTGATGACCAAATTGAATTTATTTACAAAGAAGTTTTCATCGATTTAAAAAATTGATATTTAGGGGTATGAGGAACAGGATGTAAAGTTCACTCATCCCCCATAGAAAAGGGAGGATCCTCCAACCAGACGGGTGTTATATCTGGCGGGCAACTGCCCATTATGTTGATTTCGGATAGTCTTATCTATGTTTTTCGCTCGGTAAACTCTAACTGCGCGATGCAGGAATTAAGTGACGTCATGTCTTCGTTGCGTAGTTCGTATGTGGCGGCGTAACCGCTACAGATATTCCATTTTTACTCAACGTTTTGTATTGTTTTATAGAAATAAAACAGGCGTTCAAATGTCTATATTGTATGTATTAAAATAAATATGTGCTTACTACAATTTTAGTTATAATCACATCTCGTCACTATTATTAAAAAAACAAAGTGCCCATAAAACACTGCATTCTTTCACTTTGGTTTTTAATGTAATAATTACGGAACTCCATAAGCGTGTATATGTCAAAAGTTAAATACATGTAAATGGTTGGAAATAGTATAGAGGCAACCGCCTCTGTGGTGTAGTGGTTAGACTACCTGTCTAAGACCCAGAGGTCCCAGACTCGATTCCTAGTGGGGGCAAAATTTTCTGTTCGTTTTGGTTAGTCGTAGAGGTTCGGCCTGGCTAGCTACCACCATAATATCTAAGTCTGTCGCCATAACAACAATGTTAACAGCATTGTTGTTTCGGCAGTAGAGAAGTAAGAGAGCCAGTTCTGTGGTTGAGGATTGCGGGTGAAGCTGGCCTCTACCTTCTGCCTGATCTTCACTTATCATCACGTGAAATGCGGGCCAAAAGCTTCCCCAAACTAGAAAAAAAAAGTAGTTATAGTGGCGACTCATCTTGCTATTGCAATCTCATGTGCGTTTTGTCTAAACTAGCTGGAACTTTCAACGCGTGTTGCCGTCGCGAAGTTCGGCGCCGGAACAGATTTAGTAAGATAAGGCGCTCAATCTATTTCTATAATAATCTATTACCTAAGGCGCGACCAACTAGTTGCGCGCGCACTATATATACTAGTTTCCAACCCTCTCGCGGGCGAAGCCGCGGGTAAATGACTATTTTGAACACCGTTGTGTCTGAGGGTCATCTAATTAATATTGTTCTTTCTATTCACAGATAGTCAGGCAGGTGGTGACCAAACACTTCGTTCCACGAAGGAGTCAGAACTACAAAGTTAGGGTGAGTTGATCATTCTGCCTGAACATTATAGCACTTTTCCTCACCAAAAGAGTAGTTGTAATAGTAGGTTGAGAAAAGTGTGATAATTTAAACTAATATCACAGATTCATACAGATGGGACACTACGCAAACATTTAAACAACGACTCTTGCTATGACACAATTAAGTGCAATTTAGGGCGCTTAAAGTTATTGTAGTGGCATGTAACCCACACATGCACACACCCTGCGAACTAACTTACTTAAGACGTTGCAGTCTGTGAGTTCGGGACAGTTCAAACACGTTACCACACACTGCCGGTCATAACCGCTAACCGCGTCACTCGCGTCAATTTATATTAACCTAATCTAAGTTGTACTTGTTTATAAATCGTGTTTAGTTATAGTTACTCCTATATTAAACTCGTGTTATTAATTATAAATGATCATTTCATTTCATATTATACAGGATGAAATTGAACTCATGCGACAACTCTAAGGGGTCATTTTACTCGTCATTATGAACAACTTTCACTATGGGACCAACCCTGAAATCGCGAAAAAAAAACAGCTGTTCCCTACATTTTGACGAGCTATGCAAACATAAACGTAGTGAACAGCTGTTTTTTTTTTCGCGATTTCAGGGTTGGTCCCATAGTGAAAGTTGTTCATAATGATGAGTAAAATGACCCCTTAAGAGTTGTCGAATGAATTCAATTTCATCCTGTATAGGACCTATAACACACCTTAACAAAAGTCCTATATTATATTCACCTAGAAGTTGCCTCTCTTTCTATCGCATGACTCTTAGATCTTCTGACTACGTTACGCTCACTGAATTGGCCCAACAAGACGGGCCTGCCGCGTACTTGTAACTTCATAACCTAAACCTTTAATTTCTGACCATTTATTTTTTCTATAATTACGGACTTCATAGTCCTATGCAAACGTCTTCTGTAGACAGGGCTCGATTGGATGAGCCTAAGTGCTTGTTATCTTCGCCATAAGTTTCATTTCAGCCAAAAGACGTCCACTGTTGGACATAGGCCTCCCCCAAGCATTGCCACTTCGACCAATTCTATGCGAGAGGCCTTCCAACGCTTTGTCTTCCGGAACGCGGTCGCCACTACAAAACCTTTCGGCCCCATCGGCCATCTGTTCTACGAGCAATGTGCCCTGCCCATTGCCACTTTGAAGGACAGATCAATGAGACACAATAGAAGTTTTATTGTTATGACGCCTATGAGCGTTTAATATTCTTCAAAGTGTTAAGTTTGGCAATTCTTCGAGGTATGTCGGTTACCTTGGTTCTCCTACGGATCTCTTCATTTCTGATTCGATCACGTAGGGAAACACCAAGCATAGCCCTCTCCCCTTGGGTATAAGGCATCCGCATAAGTAATTACGACAAATTCCTAAAGTATAATATAATATCGTGTTTTTAAATTACAGATATACGGCGAGCCATTCCTCCCCGGTAAAGAGACAATGTCTCCGTTCGTTCGTCGGTACAAGCCCGGGCGCCTGATGCGCTCGGAGCGCATGTTCAACTGTCTGAAGATTAACGTCCCGCCGGCGCACTACGCCTCGCTCATGGCTATGGACGGCACTGTGCTAAGTATGTTTGCCTACTGTTTGTTGGTCATAACCACAGATTAATACAGATTAGACACTCCGTAGTTTATTGAAGCTATAAGTACGCGGCGGGGCGTCTTCCTGGGCCAATTCAGTTTGTTTTGCAAACAGTACATATCAAATAAAAGGGCTTATTGCGGATATCTCAAATATTTTTTTAAATCATTTTTTAAAATTGTCCCCTTATCTCCGAAACTACTGAGCCTAAAATTTTGAAATAAAAAAAGTTAAATAAAAAATAAAAAAAACCCCCGACAAAAACAAAATCATTTAAAAAGTTAGCCGTCCCCCGACGCGACGACAAAATATTAACTACAAATTATATTAAACTTAAAGGGCCAGTATATTTTATTTTATAACTTTTTAAATGATTTTGTTTTTGTTGGGGGTTTTTTAAATTTTTAATTTAACTTTTATTTACTGTGTTTTGAACGTTATATACGTACGTATTACTAGTACATACGCTACGATCGACACGTGCCTCGCTTAAATCTGCGCAGCTGTACGTATTTTTTCCACAATTAAGTTAGTTTTAGTTAGTAAATAAGTAAAGTTAGTTACTAATATACCTACCCTGCTTTTTTTTGCTTCTACATCATCAGACCCTGATAAATATATATTATATCTATAACCTATTCATTGAGACCACTCCAATGAGCCCAAACACGATTCCTCTGCTGTAAGTTGGTGAGGGAGTTGGGTATCCTGCAAATACCAGGTAATGCTGCAACATCAGTTCAAGGTTACTATGTTATTCTAATACCATTGAAGTAACAGATTACCAAACGTAGACTCAATCAGACCTGTGGAAGATGCTCAAATCCATTTATCAATTAGAAAAGACCTGATAATCTTCAAACGGCTGAATAGATTTTCTTGAATCATAGCTAAGAACACTCCCGATCAAGTCACCTTTCAAACAAAACAAAAAAAAAAACTAAATCGGTTCAACCGTTTGGGAGCTACGATGCCACAGACAGATACACACGTTAAACTTAAAACACCCCTTCGTTTTCCGTCGGGGGTTAAGGTTCTTTACTCATAGATTACAGGAAAACCTATAAGAAGTCTATGGTCTTAAAATAACATGGTAAATCACGAAATATTGTGCGTACAAACTTACATTTGCAGTTGGAATGTATGGGAGAACATGCTTTTCAACTACAATGTTAAGTTTGTATTTGGAAAAAATTCATCCCAACTACGGAACCCTTCATTGTGCGTGGTCAGACACGCACGTGGCCGGTTTTTTAATTTAAAATCGTTTAGCCTCTAGGAACGAACCAAAAGCATTACCCGCCTTTTGGGGTCCGTGGTAGTCGGGTAAAAAAAGTGGAGGTTTATAATTGACGCGTGACTTTTATTGTTTTCATCGAATTCGCCAAGATTTCTGTGATGTTTTGCTACAGAAAAATCAGTAACGAATCAACGTTTTTTCCACAGACGGCGCGAAACTAGTGATTCGCTCATCGGAACTCCCCCAATACAAAGTATCAGCGGCCACACTCGCGGGCGACGGTAGCGAGGAGCCGCAGACTGAGGAAGGCATGGACGAAGACGGAGCTGAAGACTGGAACGATCTCATGTAGAACTGACGTGAATGTGACACTCTTTCAAGTTTCTGTCTGTTTTCTTGAGCACGTCGGGAACGTAGTCCGTTATAGTTGGATTCAAACTGAATGGCAGCTCGGAAGTTAGCCACTCTCTGCGCAGTACCCCACCCCTTACGGGCTGACACATGAATTCGTTACTGCACAGCGACTCGCCTCTTGTTCCGAGTCGCCATTAAGTTTGAATCGGGCTGTACTAGCGTAATATGTACTTGTAAAAGCATTTACATAAATGAAGTAAATACACACATCAAAAGTGTCTAGGGATCAACATATATTTTTGCAATAACTTTTCTCCTGATTGATATTAATTAAAATTTTCTTTAAGGATTCATCAAATAAAGTGTTTTCGTTTGTCACAGTAACGATAAACCAAGTCACCTTTGCATTAATAAAGAAATTTGCCATTTTCCTAATAAAGGGATTTTTGACATTTGAACCACTAACATTAAAGTTCGAAAAAAAGACTGAAATAACAGTTTTCTTTAAAATTTTATTGGGTAACTTAAACAATTAATAATCCGTGTTTCTACAGCGAACACTAACAACACAAGAACATCGGTTTGGCATACTCAAAATGAGTTCATCCAAATCACGCTGTGGAATGGCCGCCCATGTTCGTTGCAACAACAAAAAAAGGTCTTCTTGCGACTGGATACCCTCCATATTCGGCAGAGCTCTTCTCTGTAGCATATCCCATGCATGCTCAATCGGGTTCAAGTCTGGCGACTGAGCAGGCCAGGGCAGGACATTGATGTTAGCTGCGGCGAGAGTCTGTCTTACAACTCTTGCGGTGTGCGGTCGTGCATTATCATGCATTAACTGAAATAAGGGACCGATTTGCACTTGTAGAGGAACGATGACGTCTGATACAATCGTCTCAGCATAAATTTGAGCGTTGAGGTTGCCTCTGATCCAAATCAACTCAGTTCTTCCGCCGATCCAAATACCCGCCCATACCATGATGGTTCCACCACTATAAGGATGGACTTCCTGGCAGGATTTTAATCGCTGTTGGCGTCCAGGGGTTCTCCAGTGTCGTATACGTCTTGTATCCGGTCTCATACCAAAACGAGACTCATCAGAAAAGCACACGAAACGCCATTGTTCTTCTGCCCAATTTCTGTGTTCAAGAGCCCATTGATATCGAATCCTACGATTGTGCATTGCTATAGGTGGTACCCGTAGCGGTCTTCGGGAATGAAGGTTCACTTCATGCAAGCGGTTTCTGACTGTTTGGTCGCTAATTAAGTTCCCTGAAGAGTGATGAAGCCTCACGGCTAACATCATGGCGATTATTGTTGGAGCTCTTCGAGCTAAGATTTGAATGTATCGGTCTTGTCTCCGTGTGGTGCAGCGATACCGTCCTCCATGGCGCTCAGCCACGGTACCAGTGCTTCGGTAACGTGTCCAAAGTCGACTGATAACACTCTGACTTGTATTCAGAGCTAAAGCCACAGTACGTTGCCGGGAACCAGCTTCTATCATTCCCACGGCTCTGAGCATTTCTTCCCTGCTTAAATGACGTCGCTGCTCCATAATAACGTTGGTTTTAATCAGTAGTAGGGAAACAGTAGCACTAATAATGTCTTCAATGCGTTGTATGTTTTTATAGGGAAAATATTGACAGCTGATTTTCATCTTTTACTCGAATTTGATTCACAGTTCCTGATTCAAATTATGAAATGCACCAAAAAGGATCCATATAAATTTATAAAATCATAAATTTATTACAAAGCCACATCTCAATCTCAAGAAATCCGCATAAAAATGCTTGATCCCTAGACACTTTTGATGTGTGTATAATTTAATAATTTTTTGTTTATGTATCGTGGATGTCTACATGAAATATATATTTTCTTTAAGAATAAAATAAGTTTCAAAACAGTCTCGTTTTTTCTTTCATTATATTTAAATAGAGTATTCCTTCGTTAGAACACGAGTCGACTCACGCCTATGAGGAGCATTCAACGTGGTGTCAAATGAGAAGCTCGTGCCGAAGTAATAAAAGCCGGACGGGTGGATCCATTAGGTTAAGCTACGCTTGCCGGGGTTGGTCAGTGGGTGGGTGACTGTGTGGGCTTCTAAAAGCCAACAGTAGGAGCTCACCTAACGGTGCTCTTACACGAGCCACAAAATCCCGCAATTCTTGGAAATTTCTATACCTACAATCTTTTAAATTTCGAACTTCAGGCTGTCATAAATAACTAACCTCTAAAAAATATTACAGAGTAGAATGGCCAGGGCTTCTCCAGGTGTGTCGCAGCATGATCGACATGCTAGACAAGGACGGTTCGGAACGACTCGGCCGTGAGGAGTTCGAGAGCCTGTGGATTTATCTGCGGAACTGGCAGGTTATTATTAAATAATACTCCAAACATAATGATTTTCAGGTCTTTATTCCCCAACATACACACGTTTTACCAATGTTCACTCATATCTTATAGGGGACGAGTCTTTTCTCATAAAGACTTCAGGCGTCGACATCACTCTTGCCAATATCTTCGGCATGCTCTCTGCGAAACAAACATTTCCAATTAAAATAATGTTGAAGTTAAAACTTCTTTAGGTCCGTTGAGCACTTTTTGGGTGGACAAAAATCATGGAAATTGCGTCATCGTCACCTAACGCTCAAACAATTTGTTGACAGCGCACTCTGCCACAGACAGCGCACTCTCCACTCTCACACATAAATTTATAACCTCGAAAAAAAAAAATTGAGATAATCATGACATGTTTGGTATCAAAAGAAAGGCCTTAACGAGCACATTACAAATATGTATATACAGGGTGGATTTTATGAACCCCACCTCGATTGAAAGTACTCTAAATACTGACGATAGCAAATTTTACTCAAAGGAACAAGCCTTTATTTAAATTAAAAAAAGAAACAATTCTGCGTTCAATGATTTTCGAAAATTCACTTCCCACTATCGAGAATCGAACCAGCTAAAATCCGAAAAAATAACACCCTGTATTTTTATGGGATCAATCGATAGAGTCAATCATAAGCATCAAATCTCTCTAACAAACATGATAAATTAAATTAAAGGAAAACCATAAAATCTTCTTACCACGATCTCATTTACCTTTCATATCGTATCCGTGTTCCCAAGCATAAGTCCGAGTTTTTATATCTCCGCAACTACAAGGGCATAGACCTGGAGGCTTTGAAGCGTGATGCTGGCGATCTCGACTGGACCCCTCTAGTTGAGAGGTTGAGAACGATGACATCGACGATAAGGTGAATTGTTTAAATGCAACTGTTCTCGACTTATTTAATCAGCATCCTCCTATCCGACTTGTCAAAGTTTGACATAACTCTGCACCATGGATAACGCAACAAATTAAAGAGCTTATGGCTCGCAGGATAAAGCTAAGAGCAGATATAAGCGCAGACCCTCAGAGCTGAATCTCTTTTATTACAAATCCTTGCGTAATCGCTGCAGTCGTCTGTGTCAAGATGCTAAGAGACGCTATTTCCACGATCAACTCAATAACCGCAGTTCTTCCGATGTATGGAAATTTCTCAAATCTGTAGGCATGTCACCTACAAGTCACCTACCAACCAGTGTAAGGATGTGAACCTCAATGATCTCAATAAGCATTTCTCTCTACTTCCTTTTTCTTTTGAACCGTCTGTCAAAGCTGCCACACTAGAGAGTCTAGCTAGTTTCCCGTTACCACAATGTTTTCACTTTCTCACTTTTTCATATCACATGTTTCACAAATTCTCACTTTAAGCTTAGCGATGTTACTGAGAATGTTGTTGTTACCGCGCTTTTGAAAGTAACTGACGACATCCGCTGGGCAATGGAGAATAAGTCACTGTTCTTGTTTTGCTTGACTTTAGTAGCGCCTTCAACTCAGTGGATTTCGACATTTTACTAGGTGTCCTCAAATCTATCAATTTCTCTTCTTCCGCTTTAGCTTTGTTCAGTTCTTATCTTCGGGGCGCTCTCAGTGTGTTCGCCTGGAGGAGTCTTTCTCTGACTGGTGTAGCCTCACTGAGGGTGTTCCTCAGAGTAGCGTTCTCTCTCCTCTTCTTTTTTCAATTTTCATTAATATTGTTACCAGAGTAATTTCCTCTAGTTTTCATCTCTACGCAGATGACTTGCAGCTCTACCGACATTTTACTGTAGCTGATGTGGGTTCTACAATTGCAATGCGGCTGATGTTGCAACATTGATGCCTTTATATCTCGATGGTGTTCGCATTCACTATACCGAAACCGCCAAAGATCTGGGCGTCATTTTTGACTCCAATCTTTCGTGGCGTGCTCAGGTCAATGAGGTCAGTCGAAAAGTACATTTCTCCTTTCATTCATTGAAAAGCCTTCAAAGTCTCCTACCCCTTAAGACTAAAATTTCTTTGGCTCAATCAAACACTTATTTAGCCGATAATAGATTATGCCGACGCCTGCTACCTGGATGCTACTGAGGAGCTATTAAACAAGCTTGAGCGCTTGCAAAACTTGCGCATTCGCTTTGTTTTCGGTCTTCGAAAGTATCACCATGTTACTCATCTTCGCAAGGAACTCAAGTGGCTCCCAATCCGCCTTCGCAGGACCACTCGGATTTTATGTCTCCTCTTCAACATCTTACACAACCCGTCTTATCCTTCTTACCTGCGTGAGCGTTTTTCTTACGCTCGCCCTAGCGACGCACCGTGTAGATCACACCTTAGAACCCTCCTTAAATCTCACCCTCATAAAACAAGCTACTATTCATATTCCTTCTCTGTACATGCAGTAAGATTGTGGAACTCACTCACGGCTCGAACTCGTTGCTGGGCGCAACTAATATGCATGCTAATTTGTCAAATTATTTATTTGTCATAATTTAGTATTTATTTATCTATTTAAACGTTACGACAACGTAAATAAGAGTGATATAATAAATTTGTCAGTAATAAACCTATTTTAAATTCAAATAGTAAAGGAATTCGTTTGCAGTAAACTTTAAATAGCGAGTTGTGATGAATATTGAAAATCGTAGTGTGAACCTCAGTTCTATATACTTGGAAATAAATACATTTTATTTTATTTTTTATTTTTTTTTCTTAACTCGTTTACAGTTGCATAGGATTTTTGGTAAATTTGATTCTAGACATAATATCCTGTTAAAAAATCTAAAGACAATTGTTAGTTAGGTACTTACTGATGTAATCTGGTGGACCTTTGAGTAAAAGTGCTTTATCTTGTCTAGTGCTTTATATTTATAAGTTTAGATTTTATGGTTTTCCTTTAATTTAATTTATCATGTTTGTTAGAGAGATTTGATGCTTATGATTGACTCTATCGATTGATCCCATAAAAATACAGGGTGTTATTTTTTCGGATTTTAGCTGGTTCGATTCTCTATAGTGGGAAGTGAATTTTCGAAAATCATTGAACGCAGAATTGTTTCTTTTTTTAATTTAAATAAAGGCTTGTTCCTTTGAGTAAAATTTGCTATCGTCAGTATTTAGAGTACTTTTAATCGAGGTGGGGTTCAAAAAATCCACCCTGTATATACATATTTGTAATATGCTCGTTAAGACCTTTTTTTTGATACCCAACATGTCATGATTATCACAATTTAATTTTTTCGGGGTTATAAATTTATGTGTTATGTCCACCATATTACATTTAGGGAGAATTTATATAGCCTATGTCACCCGGACCATTATTACGAATCTATTGATACCTCATTCATCAAAATCGGTACAGTAATTTAGGCGCTACGGTGGAACACACGTAAAAGCAAACATATATACATACTTATATACATACATAAACTGCTAAAATCACACATCCTTCCTTTTGGCTTTGCCGTAGTCGGGTAAGAAAGAAGTTCATATTTATAAATTTGTATAAATTTAGACATAAATGTGATTTTGATTTCAGGTGAAATTATGCTCTCTTCCATCTTCAAATGCTTTGAACACAAAGTCCCGGCAAGCTTAGACCTGGCAGACCTTTTGATCCAGTATCAGGGGCATCTTGGTTATTATTTGGCGTAGGATCCATCCAGGTAGTCGATGAGGTAGGTTTAGGGTGTCGGAAGGGGTATATTTTAGGGGTCTGCCAAGTACTTCCGGCAGGGTGCGGAATGGCAGACCAACTTTTTTTTACATAATTAATCAGTGGTTAACTGTTGCCAGCACTTTAATTCGGGTATCTTATGAGGTAATTTTCACTAAAAAATTACGTCAAAAAATGGCGATTATTTCTATGACCCGGCAGGATCGGCTCTGGCAGACCTAATTTTTTTTACGTGTTTAAGTGTTGGTTAACGATCTACAAGTAGCCTATTGGGGTATCTTATAAGGTAGGTGTTTTTGCAATCGGCTCTCGCACTATTACAATGACACGTGTATGTACACAGATATAGATAGACATGTAGGTATCATCTATGAACGACACTACCATCAAACTACACCACACAAAGTGCACATCATGTTTACGAAACCGGCTTCACATCACTGTTGACAGCGCTCTGTTTTGGTTTTTTATTTGGTCTGAAGATAATTTAAGGTACCTAAGGGTCGGGCCACACCTGCCGAACGTTCCGCGGCGGAACGCTCCGTCGCGTCATATTTCTATGGACGTAACGTTCGGCTGATGTGTCATAGGTAACTTGAAAACCATTAGGAGCGTATTCAACCGAACGTTCCGCCACGGAACGTTCGGCAGGTGTGGCCCGACCCTAAGTGTAGCGGCACACCTGCGGAACGTTCGGCGCGGAACGTTCCGTCGCGTCATGTGACGCTTGCTCATGAACCGACGTAACGTTCGGCTGATGTGTCATAGGTAAGTTGAAAAACATTAGGAGCGTATTCAACCGAACCTTCCGCGCCGAACGTTCGGCAGGTGTGGCGCGACCTTAATACTCACGTCATAATAATATGACTCTTCTCAGTGAAAATGCGCAGTAAGAACTCTCCCTCCTCGTTAGGCTGTAATGTGGTCGGCACGATGACGTAGCTGCCAGGTTGTAGTTTCAACCTGAAACATTAAAGCATTATAAAGTGGGGGGCTCATAGATGTTTCTTATTTTTATGAAGAGTTTACAGAATATTTGTCAACTTTAAACTATGCCCCCAAAAACCGTTTTCACGGTTTGTCTGTGCGAAGGAATCATAAAAATTGAAAGTAGGTAAA
This sequence comes from Conistra vaccinii, assembly GCA_948150665.1. Classification (NCBI taxonomy): domain Eukaryota; kingdom Metazoa; phylum Arthropoda; class Insecta; order Lepidoptera; family Noctuidae; genus Conistra; species Conistra vaccinii. Next base: position 12,725,939 of record OX411341.1, on the reverse strand, counting down.
GTTTAATAGTTAGTGCTTATCGTTAGTGAAATATAATTTTTCTCAGGAACGCGTTTAGTTATCAAGTTGATAGTCCGGTCAAAATAGACGTTCACCCTTGCATAAATTCGTTTTTATTCGAATTTACCGCGCGGGCGCGCGACCGACATAGATAAGACTATCCGAAATCAACTTACGGGCAGTTGCCCGCCAGACACAAATACCCGTCTGGCTGGAGGATTATCCCTTTTCAAATAAGTTTTAAACTGAAATACGAACAAAATATTTTACGGCGCCATTCGCCATAGACTAAAACATTCAAAAGTGAAGTGTAGGTACTAATAGCTGCCGTTTGTTTTTATGGCGGATTTTTTTAATATTAAGTATCTAATATTTTGAACGCTAATATTAATGTTTGTCTTATTATATTAAAGTTATTTGTCATCAAATAATTATAACAATTTGTGGCATTTTTTCCCTTTAAGATTTCCACGTCCGAGCTCCAGGAAACAAGGGGAAATGCCACAAATTGTACATACATAGTAATAACATTTGTGCAAAAAAATCGTAACGAGCAAACGTGGTTGCCAAGTGAACAATCTCACATAATGTTCATCATTAATACAATGGAAATTAGAATAATGTTCTGCAGTTAAAACTGTGTTAGGTATCAAGTAGGCAGAAGAAGCCGATGCCGATGCCTGCCGGGGTTGCGGGTAGTCCCAAGGGGAAACCGTGGCCCCTGGCATGGCAAGGGAAGGAACACGGGTGGGTTTTAGTCAGTAAAAGTCTGACACGCCCTTCCGCTCCGCCCAGAGCGGGAGAAGTCATTGGATGATTTCCCACCCAAAAAAAAAAAAAAAGTCCCAAAAGTTTAAATCTAATATATAAAATTCTCGTGTCACGGTGTTTGTTGCCAAACTCCTCCGAAACGGCTTGACCGATTTTTATGAAATTTTTTGTGTATGTTAGGTAGATATGAGAATAGGATGTAAACTATTTTTCGTACCCCTAAGTGATAAGGGTGGTCCACCCCAAGTTTTTTTTTTTCTTTTTTTGGACAATTTTTTTTATTGTAATTTTTTTATGATTTGGCATTAAAAAATACACACAACCCTAAATTTTCAACCTTCTACCACCAACCCCTATTTTTTTATATCGATATTAGTACTTTAATAATTTTCTACTCTTGGCGGTCGATAATTATTCCCGTCAGGCGTCTACCGGTGCTTCTCATCCCGTAAACAGCACAGAGTAAGGATGAGAACGAAGCCGGTCTCCTGTCGTTCTCACACAATAAGCTTTCTCTCTCTCTCACTACTAAAGTTTAGGGCCTAAAATGAATCCCTATTTGAACACGCGTGAACGGCTGGAGCGATTTCACTAATTCTTTTAATAAAAAGGTAAAGGTAGCGTATAAGGTAGGTAGGTAGGTATGTAGGTAGGGTAGGTACGGTAGATAGGTAGGTAGCTAGGTAGGGTAGGGAGGTAGGGCAGGGTAGGTAGGTAGGTCGGGCAGTGTAGGGTAGGTAGGGCAGGGTAGGTAGGTAGGTCGGGCAGTGTAGGGTAGGTAGGTAGGGCAGCGTAGGTAGATAGGTAGGGCAGCGTAGGTAGATAGGTAGATGCGCCGTAGATAAGTACTTACTGCTACCCGTGCGAAGCCGGGGAGGGCAGCTAGTATTATATAAAATTGCAACATTTCGTAATATAAGTCTGAAATCACCAACTCGTCTTGAGTATGCGTGGTGATCAATGCTCGTGCCTTCTCTGTATGAGAAGAGGCGTTTGCTCTGCAGTGGGACAGTAACAGGCTGGTATTATTAAACATTACTGTCGCGGCCAGCAATTAGGGCATTGATGGTCGATCGTGAATATGTAGACTCACGTATATGTGCGTATATTTCGCCTCGGCCCACATTGTATAGTTCTTTTATCAAACAATGCGCGGAAATTCAAACCAAGTAAATTATTTATATATAAGGACCCATTAAAATAGATGGACAAACTTTTAGTAATCATTCAGACCATCAAAATAAGGACAATGGTAAAAAATAATAATAAGAAAAACGCATTAGATACTTACAAGAAAAATAAATTAGCTAACGAAAATAAATACACCAAAAATGTTGGTTACCCAATGCTATTTATTATTTTTGTCAAAATAAAATCACTTTTTTTTTGCTTGGATATCTTTGGTTAGACGTACTGAACGCTGTGTTAAAATTTGTCCATCTATTTTAATGGGACCAGTCCCCCAATTACGCAATGCACGATCAATTTTAAATTGAAACCAATTGAAAAAGATTGCCAGTCCATTGCTTCATAAATTCGACAAAAAAAATCTGCTCAATTTTTTGAAAAAAATTGTATTAAGGAGCTTCTCTTGTGCAGGTGGAAGGCACAAGAGAAGCTCCTTAATACAATTTTTTGCAACTGCAAAAAGGGGTGTATTTCGAAATGTGGCTTGCAATAAAGGTTTATTTTGTTCACCAGCATGCACCAGTTGTCAAGGCCAGTCGTGCTCAAATGTTGAATCTCCAACAGAAGAAGATCGAATGAAACACAAATGTATCGCTGCTTGAACAATTTACGTCAACTTAGGAAGAAGAAGAAGAAAAAGAAGATGATGACGGAGAAAGAGAAGAAGAGAAAGACGAAATTGAATGAGAAGACCTTTCATTTTACTAGGATTAAATAAGATAGACCGTGGAGTAGGCCAACTGGGGAAACCACAAAAAAAAAACGCTTCGACGCGTTCTTTTCTCACAGGTGGTGTGTGCTTAATATGGGGAAACCAACTTTAGAAAATTTTAGAATCGATTTTTCTCCGAAATAATGAATCTTAGGGAAAAAAGTGTAAATTTTTTTTTGTAGATAATTGCATGATCATGATTTGTGTCTAAGCTATTTTTATAATAAAACTAACCGTTTCGCAATAAAAATCCAAAAAACCTATTTTTGCGAACTTTACCCTTGAATTAAAAAAAATTGCACACATGGGATCGACGGGGACTTTTCACAATTTCATTATAATGGTATCACTAACGTTCGGTATCGTTAGTAACGTTAAGTTACTAGATATACATCGTCTATTGTGTTTTACTAACGTTCCTGTAAATTTTCAGCTTCTTGGGAATTTATGCAAGGGCTGTTGACCTAGAATCATGAAATTTGGCACGAAGCAAGGTCTTACAGCACAAGTAAAGGAAAAAGTCCGAAAATGGTTAATTTGTAGTCTTACCACAAAAAAAAGGGGAATTATAAAACGATCGAATAAAAAAAAACTGACTGATGATAAGATACTGTTTTAAGGCGCTGTACATAGTAAAAATAGGCTTCTTAAAACAGTTTTTTAGCCAAATGTATAAATATGTATTAGAGCAGCAAAAAAAAATATATGTTAATCTTGATCATATTTATGGGTGAACCATTGTGTTCAAAACACGTTTCCGGTAAATTTTCTCGATGGAAAAAAGACATAAAATAACCATTAAAATTGAACTTCTAGGAATTGTAACTGTATTATTTATGAACAAAACTTGATAAAATTAATAACAGTGATGTAATATACAGTGGTGGTCATATAATTAGAAACAGAGAGTCACTTTGTAGTGTCAATTACTTTTTTATGTTATAGAATAGAATAGAATTTTTATTTATTGGAGTAACCAAGACTCAACAAGTTTGTTAGTAAACTTACGACTATGTTAGTAAGCACAGACACTAAACAAAAACACGGGAAACAATACAGAAATAACAACAAATAACATGAAATAACGGTTAGTCACCGTTGCGACATCCCATGAGAGACAGCACAACAGTGACCCACGTATACACAGTCCAGGCGACTCGCAACCATGCTTAAGACCGCGGCGACCCTTGAATTGTCCATACAAACGTAATACCTAAATCATTTGCAATTTGAGCATATTTCCATCATATTATGTTAATATTCGGATTAAGACAGTATTTATCTAGGCTTGTACATCTTCTTTTTTCCAAAAAACTTACCTAAAATAAAGTTTAAGCGAATTGAATTTCGCACAATTTTACCAGCAAATGACATGTTTTCATACTGTTTTTTCTGTATTATAAACAACAATATTTGGAATATTGTTTCAGCAGAAGCATAGCTTATATTATCAAGTTACAAAGAATAGAAAAAATTATGAAAGAATATTAAGTTTTCATTCATCATTTTTGGTATTACGGAACACATCCAAATTTATCATAAATTGCGATAGCTAGTAACAACGCTAACAACACACAACACACATAACACACAACAGACACAGGCAACAACAACAACACAAAAATACAACAGAACAGAGATAACAACATTCCAAACGCATTTTCCTCCAGTCTCGACTTGCAGTTACGAGCCGTGTTCGCCGGACCCTTAAGACACTGTTGGAGCTTCACCATACCCTGCGCACCAGGGAAGCGCACCTTTTACGCATTGTTGCGTAAAAGCAATCCACATGCGCATCTGCGAACATCCCTGACGCACTACAGAAACGGGGCAACCCCACCAGTATCCTAAACGCATTGTTATACTGAACGCGGAGAGCGTTGTACGATCTTTGCGTATATCTAGCCCACAGGCTGCACGTGTAAAAAGTAGTACAGTAGGCTCGAAAGAGCGTGATTTTAACCGGAAGTGAGCATCGTGCAAACCTGCGAGCCAGCATGTTCGCTCTAACCGACAACGCCCTCCGCTCCCGTTCAATGTCATCATCGTCTTTGAGGTCGGGAGTCAATATATGACCAAGATACTTGAACCTGTAAACTCTCTGCAAAGGTGTACCATTAAGTAATACAGGCGGTACCGCATCAGGAGTTCTACCCCCAGCCTCAAAAACCATGACTTCCGACTTCTTAGTGTTGTATGCCAAGCCATGAACTTTAGCATACGCCTCACACTGAGCAACCAATTTTCTCAAGCCGCAGACTGACGCGCTCAGCAGAACCATGTCGTCTGCATAACTGATATTATTGACACAGATACCGTCTATATAACATCCGAGCCTGGTACTGCTGATGATAGTGGCTGGTACTGGTTATGATTGCAATTTATTGCAGGTAAAATATTCAGTTACCACATTAAACTGTACTCTCATAACTCTAGTTTTAAAATGATCATTAACATTCTGTTAACTAATACAAAATATAAAAATAAATATAACTTGTAAAAAAATTATCAATATCTTTACTACTAGCAGCCGGACAACTAGGTAATTAGAAACACAAGAAATTGACACTAAACACTTTAACAAAACTCAAAACTCAAAATAGATACTATCGAATACCTTATTCATAATCGATTAGTACCTACTTGGTTGACAGAGTCTACCGTTTGTTGTCGATTACAGCTTTGACGCCACGTAGCAGACGTGGCATTGATTCTATCATTTTTTCACTCATTTCCAATAGAATAACCTCTCCAAACATCAAACAATGCGTCGTAATGTTGGTTACGACAACGACGACGACGATGACGATATGTTTATCTGTCAGCGTTTTTCTCGCGATGTGCCACAAATTCTCTATCGGATTTAAATCTGGACTATTAGCAGGCCTCTCCAACATTGTCACCGATTGTTATCTGAGAAACACTTTTACGCTGTTTGCTGTCATTATCGTATTCAAATATCCAAGTCACTGGCAAATTTTCATCGAAATATGGGATAATTGTTCCCTCTAAGATGCCTCTGTACTGATACTGATCCATTAGGCTTTCAAACTTTCTCACGGGACAACCCCGTATCCCGAAAAACATCCCCACACTTTAACATTTCCGCCGCCCGCGCAGCGCGCCGTACTTAACTGCCTTTTTGGTGTACTTTTCATTCAACGCCTCGTTAATTGGTCGTCGTACATATCGTTTACCGTCCGAATTTACCAAATGTATCGTAGTTTCATCCAAAAACAAAAGTTTTTTCAGGGATAAACAGTCTAACTGCCATATTTTCTAGCGAAGGCTAGACGATTTTCTCTATGTTGCCTGGTAAGAAGTGGTACTTTCTTAGCAAGTGTTCCAAACCATTTTCCCTTCACCCAACCGCCTGAGGACTTGTCCTGCGGATACGTTTCGAGGGTCGTCCTGTGAAAATACAACTTTTCGAATAATATTAGAACCTATGAAGGGGTCCGTCTAAGCCAAACGAATCATCAACCTGTCTTCTTGAATTGTGGTCTTCCTTGGCCGAACTATTTTAGGCATATTATCCGATGTTCCATGCTATTTGTAATGTGCAATGGTGTTAAATACCATCTTAACGGAACACTCTAAGAGAGCGGCAATTTTTCTACTTAAGCCCATTTACGTTGGGAATGAGAATACAGAATAATTTTTCTTGTTGCTGCATCACAGCTCTTGTTTTTCCCCATTATTAACATTTAAATCACTCAGAATGTAACATAATTAAATGAATAAGAAAAGGCGGCAAACTGCCTAATGTGATGACAAATGGAAGATGTATTGTAGTTTCAAAATTCAATTTTAGACCATCAGTTACTCTGTTTCTAATTAGTTGTCCAACTGCAGAATACTAAACATATTGATAATTTTTTTCCAAGTTATATTTTATTTATATTTTTTATTACTTATCGGAATGATAATGATAGGATTTAAACTAGAGTTACGAGCGTACATTTTAATGTGGTAACTGAATCTTTTACCTACAATTAATTGCAATAATAACATAAAAAGTAATGAACACTACCAAATCACTTTATGTTTCTAATTATATGACCACCACTGTATAATAATAAGGGGAATTGTTGTTTTTATTTATCGATTGAAATAAGGTATTTGTAAGGATTAATATTTTAATGATAAATAACTCGAACGAGTCGAACGAAACATCGCGCCATTGCGGCGTCTTCTCTTGTTCTTCTTCGCTTCTCTTTCATTTCTACGCAAAGCGACAGTGACCGCCATAAGTGTATTTATCTGTGGTATTATCCCAGTATTATATAGTGCTCTGTGGTATTATCTATGGTGACCGCTGAGGCGCGCTGCTAGATCAGTGTTACCAGATGAAAAAAAATAACTACCGTGTCATTGAATCAAAAATACCGTGTTTCAGACTCAAAATACCGTAGACACATTTGAAAAATACCGTGTAAATTATCGTGTAAAAAGTAAAAGAAAGGACCATGAATTCCAATATTTGTAGTAAAAATTATAACTAACCACTTTCTTTTAAAAAATCATTTATTCTTGGAAGATGACGCTTCCTTATCAATATCACAATCAGTGTCCTTGTCCATTTTGTATAAATATCCGTTGCAGTCGTAACTCAAATAACCAAACACTGTAACACAGGTTGAATGAACTGACTGAAATTTACTGGCGCAACCGCGCAACCAAAGGCGCAACGGTTCTGCGATTTATGGATTCAACCAGTTTTGATTATGGTTAGACAAGCGGACAAACTACTAACAGAAACACATTTGCATTTAGTCGTAATCGTCGATAATCCGTATTTTTGGGAATTCCCCCACGCGGGGTTTCGTTTTATGTATTGGATTTCATTATGTTATTAAATTACAGTTAGGTAAATTACACGGTAGTTAATATTGAAAATTACCGTAGAAAATTACATGGTAATGTGTCATTTTGTTCCGCTCGCCGCTCAAAAATCAGTTCGTTTTTATTATTTCTAAGTTGCGTTGTATGTAGGTGTAATTTTTTTACGGGTTTCGGTTCTAGGCATAAGTTGTGTAAATAAACAATTCGTTTTTTCTAAGTTGTGCTGTAGTAGTGGTGTAAATTTTTGTTCGATTTCGGTTTTAGTCATAATAGTTGTTTATATAAACAATCAGTGATTGACATATAATTTTACATGACATAAGATTATCTATATGTTTATGCGTAATTTCGACAAGAAAGTTTTAAGCTCAAGTGGCCTATTGGTCTTGTGCACTGGGAGAATGTTCTGCCACAGTGACTAACCCTGGGTTCAATTCCCAGAATAAACGTAGAGTTTTTGTTGATTTTGTTATTTGAAATAATTATTTTTTTAATTATTATTTTGCTTTATGTCAATTTTATTGTTTGAAAAAAAAAAACTGTTAATAATAACAGATTTTTTTTTTCAAACAATATTTTTTTTGTTGTTTTTCATATTTTTTAAACGAAGTGCCGCGAGTTTCTTGTGGCACTCTAGTGTCACTGCCTCGGCCCGGCTAGGGTGCCGTGAGCGTTGCATTGTCACTGTCACTTGATATTTAGGTTAGGTTAGGTTAGAACTGTGACCACACAACACACGAGCCGAGCGAGCGTAGCGAGCGGTGCCGCGGTAGCGGCCGGCGAAGTGCCAGGGTCCGTTTAGGCACAAGAGAATGTAATGTTTTGGGAATATGGTGTTTTACAGCGATTAACCCTCGACAATCAAACAAAATACCAAGTGACGTGACTTAGTGACAGTGACAATGACAATCCAATGCTTGCGGCACTTTGGCCGGGTCGAGGTGGTGTTACTAGGGTGCCTGTAGTGGCACTTTATCCGATAGGGATAGAGTGCCACTGGTGGCACTCTATACACTGCCTTTTTTAAAACAATTATAAAGCAATTTTATTGTTTTTTCTTTATAGTAAAATGAAACGGTTGGCGAGCAATCTGTCAGCAGATGAACCATCGGAGAAAACTTTTCATGAGTAAGGTTATATACATGGTGTTACAGAATATTGTAGAGTACTACTCCAGGTTTGACACCGGATGAATTAAATGCCGCTAAAGAATCATTCCTTCAAAATCTAAAGCAACTAACTTCGGACAAAGAAAAAATTCAAGTATCTACTATAAATCAGAGAGATAGCGATGAGTTCTACCCAAGAACTGAGAAAGATATGCTAACAGCATCAAATTTCGGATCAGTAGTGAAAAGAAGAGAGGATACCAACAAAGCCAAGTTAGTGGAAAATATTTTATAAAAAGGTAATCTCAGTAATATAGCGGCTATCGCACATGGCGTCGAAAATGAACATATCGCTTTACAACAACTTGCCATCCAAGAAAATGTCGCCATTGAGCCGTGCGGGTTGTTCGTGGACCACGAATTTCCTTTTATTGGAGCAACGCCCGATGGTTTAATAGGCCAAAACACAGTAGTGGAAGTGAAATGTCCGTTAGTGGCATTCAAAAAGGGTCTAGAAGAATGTATAAAGGAAAACAAGATACAGATATGGAAATACAATAAAAAAAGTGAACTGATTGAAGTGAACAATAACTTTAATTTCGGAAGTCGGTGTCTTTGTTATTTAATTTTCGTTTTTTGCCACCGACTTCCGAAATTAAAGTTATTTTTCACTTTGTAGTGGTTTTTTTTGGAAGTCGGTTTAAATTTTTTTTGTAAAAAGTTTTTATTTTTCACTTTTTAGTTGTGGTACCCACCCCACACAATATCCAATACCACTAACTGCAATAAATAACAGTGACAGGAAGTTATCATCATATCGTCCATATAAACTAAGTGGGAAAAATATGTATTATTGAAGCTAACTCAAAAACTATCTAAGCAAAGTTAATAAAATTTATATGGGACCACCTTGGGAGCTTACCCTTTCAAACAAAAAAATAATTTTCAAAATCGGTCCACAATTGACGGAGATATCGGTGAACATACATAAAAAAACATACATAAAGTCGAACACAGAACCTCCTCCTTTTTGGAAGTCGGTTATAAATAGTAATTGGTACCATCAGATTCAAGGGCAGCTCCATGTAACACGTAGAGAAAAGTGCCTATTTGCTGTGTGGAGTGGTGAAAACAAACCGCACAAAAAAAAAGTGGTTAAAAACAGAAATTATAAAAAAAGATGACGATTTTTGGGAAAAAAAGATGAAGGAAAAGCTGGTGTCGTTTTTCATGGACTGGCTTTTGCCTGTAATAGTCAATTCTCGGCGAGCGCGGGGTATGCCCCTGCGAGAAAAACAATATTCAGTAGTAGTCGCCTCAAGCGACGACATCAGAGAAAATGTCCCTTGTTGTAGTAGAAGACTTGTTTTATAATTTCTGTTTTTAATGGTTTGTTTTCACCACTCCACACAGCAAACAGGCACTTTTCTCTACGTGTTACATGGAGCTGCCCTTGAATCTGATGGTACCAATTACTATTTTTGTTCACTTCAATCAGTTCACTTTTTTATTGTATGTATTTCAATATCTGTATTTTGTTTTTCTTTATACATTCTTCTAGACCCTTTTTGAATGCCACTAACGGACATTTCACTTCCACTACTGTATTTTGGCCTATTAAACCATCGGGCGTTGCTCCAATAAAGGGAAATTCGTGGTCCACGAATAACCCGCACGGCTCAATGGCGACATTTTCTTGGATGGCAAGTTGTTGTAAAGCGAGATGTTCATTTTCGACGCCATGTGCAATTGCCTCTATATTACTGAGATTACCTTTATATAAAATATTTTCCACTAACTTGGCTTTGTTGGTATCCTCTCTTCTTTTCACTTCTGATCCGAAATTTGATGCTATTAGCATATTGTTTCTCAATTCTACCCAGTCATCGCTATCTCTCTGATTTATAGTAGATACTTGAATTTTTTAATTTTTCTCCAGAATCACCCATCAAGTTATGTGGACGTATTTTTTATTTAATTTTATTTTACTCTTGATTCTGAATAAAATAAATCTATAGGAATAAATATGATTGTTTTTATATTTTTTTTAATAATTTGACAATATCGTCGTAAAAAACGGCTTAGGCGCAGAATGGTAAATTCTAGAAATGGCTTTCTCAAAACGCCTATTTTGAGAAAGCCATTTCTAGAATTTACCATTCTGCGCCTAAGCCGTTTTTTTACGATTTTTTTATTATTCGACCGATGAATCTGTTACATAATTTCACGATAACCTTTTCTAGAAAATAACAATTATTGATTAATTAGGTATTTAAGAATAAGAAAACAAAAAAAAATTACATATTTAAAAAATAAAAACTCGAAAATAAATATAGGTACATTTATTTGAAAAATAAGAAAAGAAAAAATATGCGTATAATGAGAATCGAACTCAGTGTTCGCCGCGGAAGCGCGTTACGAAGCCGGACGCTTCCGCGCTGGGCTAATCGTACATATACTTTAGTTGTGAAATTACCCTTCTAAAAAATGGACGTCACGCATCGGCGAGATTTGGGCGGTGCACCCCGCAGTAGGCGGGACTACTCAGGGACTACTTCGTCTGCTTCACCCCCTCAAATACATAAACGTCGTCTATTCACCGCGCCTTAATAACTTGAGCGGTATGAATTTGAATAAGCGAAAAATTAACTAAACTAACGACGAATATTGATTAATAATAAAATCCAGAACGAGCTTACAAAAAGTGGGTTGTGATTAATCCATTTCAGATATTAAAATTCTAGCCGTGCGACTAAATTACTAAGTGAGCGACTAGAAATACAGAGAGGACATTTTTCCAATTGAGGTTATACATAACGAACTACTAAAAAGTTCATTTTAAGCAACGTTTGGTAGCTGCTTTATTAATGATTATTGGTTACCTACTGATATTCTATTTGAGGTCTAATGTTTTTTATTTTGATACGATTGGTGAAAACTACAGACTGTTTGATGCGAATGGGGGTGGAGCGACGAATCGATGCAGTCAGGTGAGTTGGGCTGCGGACCGGTGTTGCGTGTTTACGATGGGTATCTCTCTATCTGGCAGAGTTTTGATGCTCCGAAGTTTATTTGGCATAACACACTTGGTATAAACTTCATTAAACAAATATTTGTAAGGTATAAAAATTAAAAACGAATCGCTGCAAAACCGACTCCACGTAGTCTTGTCTGTCCTACCCCTAGAGTGTAATTTAAACTCGCGTAGGCGCGGAGCCGTGACAGAAACCATGCCTGCTGCATGTGGCAATAGTGTTTCTTCAAATAGTTATTTCATAAGAAAATTTTCAAAAAAAAATGTGAGCTCATAGTACTCTGCTCATTATAGTATTTTTCAAAGTGGTTTTTCTATTCGAAACACTTCATTTAAGATATAATGCCGCTCAGTATAAATAAATCATTTGCCAAATATTGAAAAAAATGCAGGACGTAACGTTGACACTCAAACATATATTAGGTCACTCACATATTATGAAGCTTCTCATTTTAAGTAACTCAAATTTAGTGTTTGTAAGTTGCTGTTATGTTGATTTCTCGTCACTCGCAGTCAGTCGCTCACTTAGTAATACTATAACTTAAATTAATTATTTTTGTCACTTAAAACATTAATTTACAGTCACTCGTTTAAATACTAGCCAAAAAAATACTGATTAAAAACTTAAATTTGCAGTTGGAGAATTGATCGTGGCGTACATATATCTATGTATAGGAGAACATGTTTTTCAACTACAGTGTTAAGTTTGTTTTTGGGATGAATTCATCACATCTACGGAACCCTTCGTTGTGCGTGGTCCAATCACAGACATATCACTTAGCCGGTTTTATATAATAAACAATTTTATTTGTCATCTTACCTTCTGGTAACCTGTCTCCTTAGCGACAGTCCTTTCGCAACAAACTTGTTGTTTTTGAAGAAGTTGACGTCGAGCGGCTTGGGCACGCGTCCGCCGTCCGGCAGCCCTAGCCGGTATACGAAGAAGAAAATCGGGAGATGTTTGAGGCCTCGGGAACGTCTGTTCTTATGCATTAGGGCTACTATGACCTGGAAAAGATTAAGTGTTATTAAAATTAAAATTCCTTTATCTAGTTCTATAGTAGGTAGTGATCGATGATTTATTAGCATAACACAGGTTTATATGATGTTAATAAAAGGATCGGATCAGATACACCTCATACACCGTATCCATACTATACATATAGGGTGACTGGTAACTTCTATGGGAACAAACCTAAAATCGCGAAAAAAAATCACCTGTTCCCTACATTTATGTTCGCAAAATTCGTCAAAATGTAGGGAACAGCTGATTTTTTTAACGACACGCGCGCGCGCCCTGTCGCGTCGCGCGACAAATCGCGCTGGTCTGAAAACAGCTTTATACCGTGAAGTTTTCTTAGAAATTGTAATGTTCGAGTCTCGTCGAGCGACAAGTCGCGCTGGTCTGCAAAAGCCTTTATGTGTGTATTGAGCTTAATTATTTGTAGTAAGTATAATACATAAACATTGAAGAAAAAAGAATAATCTCATGCATGTTAAAAATCTATTGAGATTTTTAACATGCATGAGATTATTATTATTTTGAGCAATTCTAGTCAATTTGATTATCTTAGGCGGGTATTACACTATCATATATCTATGATCATATACTGAGGATGAGGATGCTATCTCTTATCCTACATATATGACTTCTTGGATCATATAGAATCTGTGTATTACACTATCCTATATCTAGGATCATGCTAGGATCAATTTTTTGTCATAATATGTGGTTGCAATCGTTTCTTAAAATAAAACAAAATACTGAAGCCTTTCATCACACAATATTACAAATAGAACAGCAAAGAAGCCAAAACAATGAACTCCCGGCCGCCTGGCTGTAGTTTCAGTAGTTTGCTTTTTTTTAGTAGAGCAGTGCTGCCAACAATAATTTTAAAATTCCACTAAGCATATTGTGAACTTCGCCGCGTTGTACTTAATTTTTATCCGTCAATAAAACCGTCAGTTAAGAATATCGCAGTAGCAAAACTGAGTAGTGAAAACCACATAATTTTATGGACGGATTTTGTACCAGGAAATTATGAAAATAAATGTGAAAATTTTATACATAATATTCAATATGGCAAGACCTGTTTCTTTGATCATATCTAACAACAAATGTCAAAAATCTTTGATCAAAGACGATTTGATTCTTAAGTTTGTATTACATTATCATTTAACTAGTACCTACTCATAGATATGGGATCCTAGATATATGATAGTGTAATACCCCCCTTAGTCTATTTAATTGCATTTCATCGCCGATACGAACATATACTCAGAACCGTCCTGTTTCTTGACATACACGTTACCGTTAGATTCTGATGTCCAACAATATTTTTATTTTTCTGTTCTTGCAAAGTCTCTTGCGAGGAGGTGAAGGCGCAGAGTTTTGGCGGTAAGAGATTCCGAAACAAAAAGTGGCGACGAGTAATCGAGTAAGTGAGTGGCGATAATTATATGTTAATTGTATGCTCATTGTTTTTGTTAAAGCTTTTCGCAGATGCCAAAAATTACTCTTGATTTATGTATTGGAAAGTTCCACAATAACAGTTGATTTCGCTGGGTCTTTTATATGAGGTACGCGTTAGACATTGCGCACGTCGCCAGTACTCATAACAATGTTCAGGCAAGGTAACACAAGTTCAACTGAAAACGCCTACATCAACATATTTGAAGAGACTTTCTGTGTTTTCTTCATCCATTCGTGGAATATACTTAAATGGATATGATATACTATATCATCATATCAGGCAAAAGACGTCCTCTGCTGGACATAGGCCTCCCCCAAGCACCGCCACTTCGACCGATTCTGTGCTTCCCGCATCCAGCGGATTCCTGCGGCCTTTACAAGGTCATCGGTCCATCTTGTGGGAGGCCTTCCAACGCTACGTCTTCCGGTACGCGGTCGCCACTCCAGAACCTGTCGGCCCCATCGGCCATCTGTTCTGCGAGCAATGTGTCCTGCCCATTTGCCACTTAAATTTGACAATTCTTCGGGCTATGACGGTTACCTTGGTTCTCCTGCGGATCTCTTCATTTCTGATTCGATCACGTAGGAAAACTCAAAGCATAGTCTTCTCCATTGCTCTTTGGGTGACTTTTAGCCTTCTGATAAGGCCCATTGTGAGCGACCACGTTCCAGTGCCATAAGTCATCACTGGCAACACGCACTGGTCAAAGACTTTCGTCTTGAGACACTGTGGTATGTGACGAAAAGATTGCGTAGCTTCCCGAACGCTGCCCAGCCGAGTCAGATTCGACGATTGACCTCTTTCTCGAAGTTGGACAGTTTGTAAACATATTCGTCTATAACTTCGAGCGTAGCGTCTCCGATCTTTATGAGAGTGTGTGTTACATTGGCATTTGACATAACCTTTGTCTTGTGCATGTTCATTTTAAGACCCACTCTTTTGGAGGGTCTACTGAGGTCATCGAACATTATACTGAGGTCCTCCATGGTCTCAGCCATGATAACTATGTATGTCGTCGGCAAACCGAAGGTTAGTGACATACTCGCCATTGATGTTGATGCCTAGCCCTTTCCAGTCCAGAACTTTGAAGACATCCTCCAGTGCAGCGGTGAACAGTTTCGGAGAGATAACGTCTCCTTGTCTCACACCTCGCTGCAGAAGGATAGGTTTCGAGGTCTGGTCGTGGAGTCGGACTGACATAGTGGCGTTTTCGTATAGACACTTTAACACCTCGATGTACCGATAGTCGATCTGGCACCGTTGAAGAGACTGCAGTACAGCCCATGTCTCGAACGAATCGAAGGCTTTCTCGTTGTCCACAAACGCTAAGCAGAGAGGCAGGTTATACTCTTCGGTTTTCTGTATTACCTGCCACAGCGTATGTATGTGGTCCACGGTGCTAAAGCCTTTACGGAATCCGGCTTGTTCGGGATCGGGAGGCTGGAAGTCGTCAAACCTGCGCACGAGACGGTTCGTGATGACTCTTGAAAACAGCTTGTAGATATGGGTCAGAAGGGCCTCTAGTTCTTAAGCAGGTCATTGTCGCCCTTTTTAAAGAAGAGTACCACCACACCTCTGTTCCATGCCCTCTGTTTTACCGTCGAGTATGACGGAATCGAACAGCTTCTGGAGGGCCTTAAGAACGGGTTTCCCACCGGCCTTTAGGAGTTTGGCCGTAATTCCGTCATCACCCGGCGCCTTGTTGTTTTTAAGCCATCCTTCTCATCATGTTTTAGAGCCATCCTTATCTCGTACAAGCTGACGTCCGGGATATCTTCGGTATAATGTCGGGTTAATCTAGCTCTTGGGTCATTTGCCAGATTCGTAACGGGTTACTGTTTAACGTGTATAACTGTCCATAGAACCTCTCGATCTCTCTCAATAGTTCAATAGAACCGGAAAGTTCAGGTTTGGCGGATACGATCCTGACATCATCGGTCTTCAGTTTTGCAAGCTGACTCTGCCCAATAGACAGATCTCTTGCAAAGACCTTGGAGCCCTTATTCCGCTCTATCACGTCCTTAATGCGGTCTGCACTAAAGCGACGAAGGTCGCTTTTCAAGGACTAGAGATCCGTCTAATGAGCTGCCGGTAATTGAACTCATCGTCTGAAGACTAGAGGATCATCTCGCGCCTCTCCTTCATGAGCTGTATAGTAGGATCAGAGAGCTTCTTGTTTCTATTTTTACAACGGGTCTTAAAGATCTTGGACCCGACCGTATGGACAGTTTCCACGAACTCATCGTTGAAATCGTCCACGGAGCTCCCTAGGCACTCGAAACGATCCTGAAGTTCGAGCTGAAAGCTCTCGGGGTTTTGGACTTGGATCGGTGCTGGACGGAGCGTAGACTTCATCAGTCGAGATCTTTCCAGCTTGATATTTAAGTTCAATGTGCATCTTACCATGCGGTGATCGCTTCCGGTTTTCACCGCGTTGATCACAGAGACATCATTGAATACTTGCTTCTTCGTCGTCATAATGAAGTCAATCTAATTTTTTGTTGCACCATCAGGGCTCTGCCAGGTCCACTTTCTGTCCTCACGTTTTCTGAAGAAGGAGTCCATCATAAAGAGGCCTTCTCCATAAAACTGGCCAGTAGGTGACCCCGGTGGTTCCGACGTCCAACTCCAAATTGCCCCACTCGCAGCTCATCATGGTTTCGTTTGCCCAGTTTCGCGTTGAAGTTCCCCATGACAACGGTGAAGTGAGTTTTAGAGCCATGCATGGCTCTAGAAATATCCTCATACATGGTCTCCACCTCATCGTTGGGGTGTGACGAGGTTGGAGCGTAAACCTGTACGCGCGAATATCTTGCGGATATTCTGAGTACTACGGGATCCGGAACAGCGCTCTGGATCTTCTTACTTCATATTTGAGTAATAGGATTCAGTGCGTTGACGTTAATGGAAAAGATCTCCCGGATCTTTAGTAACAATGGGAGTCCCACAGGGCTCAATTCTTGGTCCCTTCTTGTTTCTTATTGGGGAATTATAAAAAGATCGAATAAAAAAAAACTTAGCGACTGATGATGAGATACTGTTTTAATAACTTGAGCGGTATGAATTTGAGTAAGCGAAAAATTTACTAAACTAACGACGAATATTGATTAATAATAAAATCCAGAACGAGCTTACAAAAAGTGGGTTGTGATTAATCCATTTCAGATATTAAAATTCTAGCCCTGTGACTAAATTACTAAGTAAGCGACTAGAAATACAGAGAGGACAACTATTATGATAGAGACGATTTTTCCATTTGAGGTTATACATAACGAACTACTAAAAAGTTCACTTTAAGCAACGTTTGGAAGCTGCTTTATTAATGATTATTGGTTACTGATATTCTATCTGAGGTCTTATGTTTTTTATTGAGGCCGGCTCACGCCGGCCAGCCTCAGCCGCGACGGTGGGCGTTAAAATCATCTGCGACGGTAAGCTCGCGTGGGACCGCCGGAGCCCCGCAGCGCCGGAGCCGTGACAGAAACCATGCCTGCTGCATGTGGCAATAGTGTTTCTTCAAATAAATATTTCATAAGAATGTTTTAAAAAAAAATGTGAGCTAATAGTACTCTGCTCATTATAGTATTTTTCAAAGTGGTTTTTCTATTCGAAACACTTCATTTAAGATATAATGCCGCTCAGTATAAGAAAATAATTGGCCAGATATTGAAAAAAATGCAGGACGTAACGTTGACACTCAAACAAATATTAGGTCACTCACATATTCTGAAGCTTCTCATTTGTATTTTAAGTAACTCAAATTAGTGTTTGTAAGTTGCTGTTCTGTTGATTTCTCGTCACTCGCAGTCAGTCGCTCACTTAGTAATACTATAACTTAAATTAATTATATTTGTCACTTAAAACAAGCTCCAAAAAACCGGCATCGACAAATGGGCATAAAAAAAAATATCTCAGAATTTGTTGCTTTTTTGTTGCTAAAAAAAAAAATTGTTGCTCGAACCGATCTCGAGAAATAACAAACATGCCAGGTTTACGTTAAGGTAGCAGGAAAAACAGTAATATATGAGATAGCCGAAAAAACAATAGGGCAAAATTTGTTGCTGCAAGTAACCATATTTTTTTTTGATAATTTTTTTTAAATTTTATTTTTGATATTAAAATTTTTACTGGTCATGAATGCTAGCTTAACTCTCGATTTTTCTGTTTTAAATGAAAAAAATAATTTTTCAACACAGTTGCTCGTAAAGTGGTTCTTATTTAACCGCTTTTAAGTTCATAATGCAGTGTATTATAGACACGTGCTTTTTTCTTTACATAATCGCACTAGTGCGGTAATGTGCGCCATAGATAACTATTTACTAGTCGGAGTAATGACATGGCAGTATGGAATTAGTAAGTACTATCAAGGCACGACATGTCTTTCTTATTGCGACTTAAATATAGTGTGACAAAGTAAACAGGTTCTTGGAACGAAGTTCTTTAACGCGGCTTCATTTTTGCGTCTGTCTTTTTCTAATTCGATAGAGAGAGAAAGGGAAAGTGTGAATTTCGTCAAAATGGAAATCTAAGATGCGAAAATTTTCTCATTTTTCGTCATAGGTGTCGTTTTCCTAGTTTTTGATGGTGTTAAAGCCGATAGTGAGGTCACAGTCGATACCCATGATAAAAAATTAGAAAATTTTCATAGCCGCCATCTTGGGTTAACGTTTTGACCTCATTATTGGCTTTAGCACCATCAAAAACTACGAAACTACACCCATGACGAAAAATTAGAAATTTTTACAGCCGCTATCTTGGATTTACATTTTGATCTCACTATCGGCTTCGCAGCATCGAAAACTACGAAAACGACACCCATGATGAAACATGACACAACTTTCGCAGCCGCCATCTTGGATTTTGATTTTGACCTCACTATCAGCTTTAGAACCATGGAAAACTACGAAAACGAGACCAATGACGAAAATTTTCACAGCCGCCATCTTGGATTTACATTTTGACCGCACTATCGGTTTTAGCACGATCGAAAATTACGAAAACGACGCCCATGACGAAAAATGAGAAAATTTTCACAGTCGCCATACTGGATTTTCCATTTGACCAAATTCGCACTTTCTCTCTCGCTCTCTCTCGATAGAGAATAATTAGTAATAATTAGCAGCGAAATCTAATTTTATCAAGTTTTAAATTTTGTCTCCACCTTCGACCGAACGTGATGGTAGGCTGTTCAGTGGTTATGTCAGTGCCTTTATTGACATTGCGTGCGCATCGCTACCAGAAAAAAAATCCAGCGCGCCATTTTTCATAAATATTTGTTATCGTTTACGTTGTGTGGGTCACCACACAACGTAAACGATGACAAATATTTCGTATTTTTCTTAATATAATATGTCAATATTATATTTAAGAAAAATACGAAATTTAAAGTATTGTTACCCAAAATACCAACCGACGTATAAACGTTTTTACAGGAAGTGGATAGTCAGTACCTGGCAACAAAGGTCAGTTGAACTTTATAGATCTAAATGTATCATTTCTCTAAAGTTACTTTATTGTAGCATAAGTTCTTACAACAAGACGGTTTCTTTCCTCACAAATGGGTTGAAAAACGTCGTATGAAACGCGTGTGCATTGATCATTACCCACTCGGCTACATTATCGCGCTCGCTTATGGCTCGCGCGAATAATACCGCCTTGTGGGTAATGACCAATACAGCACACTCGTATCATAATGTACTATTATATACACTACAATGACATGATTATTTACTTTTTAAAGCATTATATTCTTTTAATTATTGTTAATTTGAAGACTATGTGGGTCATTCCTTTCATTTATACTTTTTAGTTTTTTTTTTCTTCAGTTAGATTTTATCATGGTGTGACAGCTTGAGTAATTTATGCGGCCTATCCTTTCTTTGGTATTGTTCGTCGAATCGTTGAGCTCCTTAAACTCTGAGTTGAGCTGCACGATTACTGACAAATGCGTGCATTGACTGGACAGGTCCACTCAATCTGTGTGGTTCTTTCCTCCAAATACCATTTCAGACACCAATCTACATGGTCTTCACATGATCTGACCAAGATTATGTCTGGACTTTAAAAGAGACTGTGACCTCTGAGTTTGTTTCGGCCTTTCTTCTCAGAGTAGTCAGATAGGAAACGCCGACCTCATCTAGTTTAAAAAATATGATTGACGTGTAAAAGTGTTTGTACAGACCTACTTACAGAAATAAAATCATTTATCATAAGGTACGCCACCCTGGGCGACACACTCTCGATTTTTACCACGTTGCTCACAAGGGACTTGTGGACGATAAACCCGACACCACCCTGGGACTGCTGGTCGCCCTCCCGGAAATAGAGCAAGTTTCCGGATTTAAGGATTATCGAATCCTCCCCCTCTCTTCGGACTTCAGATAACCCTACTATACCCCATCGTAACCTGCTCAATTCTTCCTCGAGTTCGATGATCTTCTCGTCGGTCCGGAGTGTACGCGTGTTGTATATTGCCAGGTCCAGTTTCAGGTGATTGTGGTAGCCGTCTTATTCATAAAAGTAAAAAGTTATCGAACATCTTAACACTTGCTAGAGTCTGGTTGTCAAAAAGTGTTATTAATAAACGATCATATTTGAGAGCTGTTTGCGACGTTGTCAACTTTCAATAAACGCTCATAATCTATACAGAGTATGCCACCGCCATCGTTACAAGTAAATCGACTTTACATACACAGCTAAAATTATCTAACAATATCTATCTATCTTTCACGAGCCTGTACAGCATCCTGGCTGCTTCCGAAGCAGGAGCAATAAGAACGCTGTTACAGACCCCAGTCTCGCACATTATACAGTATACCTATTGCTTACAATTAACATATCTCGTCTTTCCAAAGCTTTTTCTTACAAATCACAAACAACAGCAAGACGAACTTGATGCTCTTTTGGCGAGTATACACAAGCATGCTATAATATGGATTTACCATCACGCATCAGGGGCAGCATTAAAAGAATACTCACGGTACAGTTGTTCTCGTTGTCTCCTTCATCGATGTCCTTCACCGTGAAAGTGTACTGTGGATTCTTCGAGACCGAGTTATATATATCCAAACTAGCATCGGCCGTTACGTCTGCGAAATAAAATTAACAATTGTTTAACGTTTCATTGGGTGACTTTACTCATCATTATGAACAACTTTCACTATGGGACCATCATAAAATCACGAAAAAAAAATCTGCTGTTATTGGTTTAGTTCACTCTTGAAAGTCGGTAAAACCAAACAACAAGTCACACGCGACACACTTTACTTTTTACTGACGGCGCAATTATTAATTATACGAGTATTTACTTTCGTAAATTGTTTATTTCATTACTAGCTTCCGCCAACAGCTTCGCCCGTGTGATAAAGGACCATGACCGATTTTGTATGGACCGCGTCCCCCCCCTCCAACAGCCATGTGATACATGCCAATATGTTTATAAGGATCCAGAAAAAGACTTACTGTCTTGTTCAATTGCAAAATCGATGGGATTTTTTTGTAATAACAAAAAACATTTTGGTTGGCTAACCTAACCTTTTTTTTTTTTTTTTTTTTTTTTTTCGGGGTGGAAATCCTCATGGATGTCCTCCACCCTGGGGTGGGCGAAGGGGTCTGTCAGACTCTTACTGACTAAAACCACCCCGGTGTTCCCTCGCACACTTACGTCGGGGGGCTGCGGGTGCAATTGCGACTTCCGCTGCCCCGGACTGGTGACGGCCCGCACTCTGCGGGCCCCGTCCCGTAGGGGGAGTGAGGTGTGCAAACTCCCCCCGTTACGTCTTAGAGTGGCGCGCGTGGAACACTACGCGCCGCCATCTCGGGTCCTGTGTGATGGGGGGCGACGGATGTCCCCGAATCCGTCGCCCCTGGACCCATTTAGGGGGGCTGGAAGAGGGCGTTATCCGCCCTCCGCCGACGCCCGGTGCGCCTGCTGCGGGCCGGGTGAGTGGACGAGATCTCCCTCTCCCTTTCCGCAGCCTCCTTCTGTGAGATGACTGTCTCGCAGAAGGAAACCACCGCGTCCCACGACTCGGCACTCCCGACTGACTCCGTATCAAAGTTGCGACAAACAAAGGCGCGACAAATGCTAGGGCGACAGTACGAAAGGTCGACCATCAGCGGTGCGACAGAACATCAGCTCGACAAACGTTAGCGCGACAGATTGTTTTCACGACAAACGATGGCACGACGAAACTTTTGATCGACTAACGTTATTGCGACTGATTGTTTTCACGACCATCGATGGGACGACGAAACTTTTGATCGACGAACGATAGCGCGACACAATTTTCGCTCGACAAACTAAAGCACGACAAACATTTCTATAATATTTTGTTGCTAATAGCAGATAACAAAAAAATGGGAAGTACTAAGTACTTTCATTTTTAATGTTTTTATTGGCAATATTCTTTATTGTCAATGTTTTAATGACTGCAGTGCGCGAGTGCAGTTACGAGCAAGGTAGGCGAAAACCATGTATAAAGAACCTAAAACTTAAATTTTTTTTTCTTATCTGCTATTAGCAACAAAATATTATAGAAATGTTTGTCGTGCTTTAGTTTGTCGAGCGAAAATTGTGTCGCGCTATCGTTCGTCGATCAAAAGTTTCGTCGTCCCATCGATGGTCGTGAAAACAATCAGTCGCAATAACGTTTGTCGATCAAAAGTTTCGTCGTGCCATCGTTTGTCGTGAAAACAATCTGTCGCGCTAACGTTCGTCGAGCTGATGTTCTGTCGCACCGCTGATGGTCGACCTTTCGTACTGTCGCCCTGGCATTTGTCGCGCCTTTGTTTGTCGCAACTTTGATACGGAGTCCTCCCGGTCCCGACCATCAAACGAACGACAGCCGGCAGTGACAAGTCGGCTCCAACTTCTGAAACGAGGGCACGGCGCGGCTCCTCCCATGCGGCACACTCTGCCAATGTATGCCGCGCCGTGTCCTCCCGACAATGGACGCAGTGGTGACACCGAGCGTCCGGCTCCCTGTTTATGCGACACAGGTACTTCCCGAAACAGCCATGCCCCGAGAGCACCTGCGTCACCCGAAACGACAGGGAGCCGTGCCTCC
This sequence comes from Conistra vaccinii, assembly GCA_948150665.1. NCBI lineage: Eukaryota > Metazoa > Arthropoda > Insecta > Lepidoptera > Noctuidae > Conistra > Conistra vaccinii. The sequence goes on along the minus strand of OX411341.1, from coordinate 12,702,738 downwards.
TCCCGAGCCAGTCCTCGAGCACCGGCCGGACCGCCTCGATGGTATCGAGGCCGGCGGTGGGGCGTGAAAGCCTTTCCCGCCATTCCGCCACCAGGACCTCGCGAAGCTGAGACCGACGCAGCTCCATGTGTCGCTGCATCGGTCGCTCGCCCCGCGCTGTGGCTTCCTCGCGCCACCGATGAAGTGACGCGAGCACCTTCGCCTCCAGGTCCCAGGGCGGGGATCCGGCCAGTGCACAAGCCGCCTCGTAGGAGATCGTGCGATACCCCCTGATGACTCTGACGGCCATCGCTCTCTGCGGCTTACGCAATACAGCGATGCTACCGGCCGTCAGGTCCGCCGCCCAGATCGGGGCCCCGTAAAGGGCCATCGACCGCACGATCCCCACGTAGAGCCGCCTACAAGCGGCGCTCGGGCCCCCCAGATTGGGAAGCAGCGTTGACAGCGCCCCAGCAGCGCCCAGCAACTTGGGCGCCAATCGTCGGAAGTGGGGCCCGAAGTCCCACCGGCTGTCGAGCACCAATCCTAGGTACTTCATGGTAGACTCGACAGCGATCCGAGTCCCCCCGACCACGATATGTGAGCCGGGTCGCGGCGCCCGCCGGGGGCCATGAAACACCATGGCCTCCGACTTACTAAGGGCCACCTCCAGGCCTAGGCGACGTATGCGGCTCACTACCTGTGAGACCGCAGCTGTCGCGCGCAACGCTGCCTCCCTGTGCGATCTCCCCCGGGCAGTGACCAGCGTGTCATCCGCATAACACGTCAGGTCTACCCCCGGGCCGAGCTCGCCCCTCAGCACCCAGTCGTACCCGATGTTCCACAGGAGCGGGCCTACAACCGAGCCCTGCGGAACACCGCACGACATGCGGCGCTGGTTTCCACCATCACGCCCCATGTAGGTGACACACCTCTCCGACAGATAAGCCCCAATGATGTGGCGGAGGTAGGGAGGCACCCCATGATAGCGCAGTGCCTCCCGAATACAACTCCAGGGCAGGGTGTTGAAGGCGTTGGAGATGTCCAAGGACACTGCCAACATCACCCCGCCCCGGGACACCGCTTCCTCCGCCAGGACTCTAACCCGCGACACAGCGTGGATCGTGGAGCGCCCATGCCGAAACCCGAACTGACTGTCGTCCAGGTCCGGCCCCTCTCTGCACAAGTGGCCGACGAGGCGGGCTGCGATTATACGCTCGAACAACTTTCCCACCTCGTCAAGCAGCACTATGGGCCGGTACGCGGATGGTGAGTCCGCAGGGCGCCCCGCCTTCCTGAGCAGGACCAGACGACCAGACTTCCACAGAGTGGGAAACTGGCCCCGCTCAAGGCACGCCGTGTAGAGTCCTCTCAGTTGGGGCTCAAGCTCCTTCAGAGCGAGGGCCAACACGCAGCCGTGGATCCCGTCGGGCCCCGGAGCCACGTTCTTGGCCCGGAGCCGCATCACGGCTGCCCTCATCTCTGCCTGTGTCACCTCTGGGACGCTGATGGCGTTCTCCTCCTCTGTAGACTCTGCGGCTGTGGGCAAAACCATCGGCGGCGGAGTATGCTCCGCTATTGCCGGGAAGAGGGCTGCGACCACCTCCTCCAGCAGCTCGGGTTGAAGACTCTCAGTAAGTGGGGGCGCCGCGGCTCGAAGTTTCCCTCGGACCGCGCGATAAGGGCGCCCCCACGGATCCCCATCTAGAGTCTCCAACATCTCCTCCCTGGCTCGCGTCCTCGACTCGCCGATGGCCAGCCACAGAGCCTCCTTAGCCGCGCGGTACACCTCATACAGCGCGGCTTCTTCGTCAGGATCCCGGCGACGTCTCCTCCGGTATCGGGTGTACGAGCGTCTAACCGCCACGCACGCGACGCGCAGCTGCGCGATCTCGGCGGTCCACCAGTACACCTGGCGCCTAGCGGACTGTGCGTGGACCCGGGGCATGGACGCGTCGCAAATTTGCGTCATCGCCCCGCGGAACCACAGCGCCTCCTGCTCGACGTCGACGGGTCCGTTCATTGCCGACTCCCGGACCCAGGCCTGGACAATAGCGGCCTCCTCGAGAAGCTCCCTGTCGATGCGCTTACGCGCCCAGCGCGGACCGTCCGTTCGCGGGGCCGGTGGACCGCGGCCGCCGGTGGTCTGGGCGGAGACGTCGAAGCGGATGTATCGGTGATCCGACAACGTCTCCACCTCCACGGCGACACGCCAGTCGCGGACACGGCTCGCGACAGCGGGGCTAGCGAACGAGACGTCCACTATAGACCCGCCCCGCTGCCGCACGCACGTGTGAACCGAGCCCCGGTTTAGAACGGTCAAGCCAGTCGTGACCGCCCACTCCTCCAGCACCTCGCCCCTAGCATCGGTCACAGGGGATCCCCACGCCACAGACTTGGCGTTGAGATCCCCCAGCAACAGCACCGGGCGAGGGTGTAGTCGGCCCACGACGGCGCCCAACTCGACAAGGAACCTCTCGAAGTCGGCGAGACTCTTGTTGGGCGAAAAGTACGCCCCAACCGTGCCAATGCCGTCCGCGAGGGCGGCTACCCAGCCATGACCTCGGGACGGGTTGACAAGAGCCCCGCCAATGATGGCCACCAAACCATCCAAGTCTCCCACCCAGTTATCCCTGGGGGGGACAAAATACGGTTCGGCGACCACAGCCACGTGGATCGACCACTCTGCCATACTCTGGAGCAAGAGATCCTGAGCTCTAGCGGAGTGGGGCTAACCTAACCTAACCTAACCTTACCCATCCTTACCTTTTTTTTTTTTTTTTTTCTCGGGGTGGAAATCTAGGGTGGCGCGCGTGGAACACTACGCGCCGCCATCTCGGGTACCTAACCAAACCTTACAGTGTTAAACTTGGAAAAAGTATCTAACCTACAACACGCTTCGAATGACACTGGTTTCATACTTGTTGGAGGGTGGCGACGTCCAGTAACAGTGATAAAAAAGAAAGAAAAACATTTTATTTGGGACACGCACAGGATACACAACAATAAAAAAAAAGAATAATGAAACGAACGAAATCATGAAAACAATAATATATTAGAAAAAAAGAATAATAAAACTAACAAAATAGTGAAAACAAAAAATAAGAAATTCATCTTGGATTTTGATCGTGTAGCGGTTACGCCGCCACATACAAACTACGTAACAAAGACATGACGTCACACAATTCCTGCATCGCGCAGTTAGAGTTTACTGAGCGAAAAACATAGATAAGACTATCCGAAATCAACATATGGGCAGTTGCCCGCCAGACATAACAACCCGTCTGGTTGGAGGATCCTGCTTTTTCTATGGTGGATGAGTGAACTTTACACCCTGTTCCTCATACCACTAAAATCGTAACATGGAACTCCTCAATGATGAACAGCATTTGCGTATTTGGGTAATTGTACAAATGATTAAAAGAAAACAACTACTTAGGTTAGGCTAACCTAACCTAACCTAACCAAACTTAACAGTGTCATTCTAGAATGAATACGGCAATCTATTGCACGTTTACGCATATATGAAAAATATTACTTACTAATACTGACGGAGTTTTTAGATTTTATATTGATAAATGTGTATATTGATAAATCACCAACTTTTTATTTCAACGTCAATCATAGAGCCATCACAAGTTTTGGAACCTATTAAAACCGTTTTTTTATTGTAAGCAGTGACGGCTATATTATTAGACGAAGTGGGTCCTTTCCATGATGCGACAATTGTGCAATCATTGATGAATGAAGAAAATTCATTGCATTTGTTATTGAATAGTGGGGATGTTTTCATAGTTGATGCTTTAAAGATAGCATTAATGATATCGAATCGTATAGTTATGAAGCCTACATTCCACCTACAAATGATCGGAACGCTAGTCAGCTTACACCAGAATAGGCAAATAAATCCCAATTGATCCCGATTTGTACACACTTGTAGAGACGGTGAACGGAAAGTTAAAAAACTTTTTACAAAAAAAAAGAACAACCGACTTCCAAAAAAGACACTACAAAGTCAAAAATAACTTTAATTTCGGAAGTCGGTGTATTTGGTTTTGAACTTTCGTTTTTTACCACCGAGTTCCGAAATTAAAGTTATTTTTGACTTTGTAGTGTCTTTTTTGGAAGTCGGTTGTTCTTTTTTTTTGTAAAAAGTTTTTATTTTGCGCTTTTTAGTTGTGGTACCTACCCCATACAAATTCTAATACCACTAACCTGCTATGTAAATAACAGTGATTGGAAGTTATCATTATATCATCCATATAAACTACACACATCAAAAGTGTCTAGGGATCAAGCATTTTTATGCGGATTTCTTGAGATTGAGATGTGGCTTTGTAATAAATTTATGATTTTATAAATTTATATGGATCCTTTTTGGTGCATTTCATAATTTGAATCAGGAACTGTGAATCAAATTCGAGTAAAAGATGAAAATCAGCTGTCAATATTTTCCCTATAAAAACATACAACGCATTGAAGACATTATTAGTGCTACTGTTTCCCTACTACTGATTAAAACCAACGTTATTATGGAGCAGCGACGTTATTTAAGCAGGGAAGAAATGCTCAGAGCCGTGGGAATGATAGAAGCTGGTTCCCGGCAACGTACTGTGGCTTTAGCTCTGAATACAAGTCAGAGTGTTATCAGTCGACTTTGGACACGTTACCGAAGCACTGGTACCGTGGCTGAGCGCCATGGAGGACGGTATCGCTGCACCACACGGAGACAAGACCGATACATTCAAATCTTAGCTCGAAGAGCTCCAACAATAACCGCCATGATGTTAGCCGTGAGGCTTCATCACTCTTCAGGGAACTTAATTAGCGACCAAACAGTCAGAAACCGCTTGCATGAAGTGAACCTTCATTCCCGAAGACCGCTACGGGTACCACCTATAGCAATGCACAATCGTAGGATTCGATATCAATGGGCTCTTGAACACAGAAATTGGGCAGAAGAACAATGGCGTTTCGTGTGCTTTTCTGATGCGTCTCGTTTTGGTATGAGACCGGATACAAGACGTATACGACACTGGAGAACCCCTGGACGCCAACAGCGATTAAAATCCTGCCAGGAAGTCCATCCTTATAGTGGTGGAACCATCATGGTATGGGCGGGTATTTGGATCGGCGGAAGAACTGAGTTGATTTGGATTAGAGGCAACCTCAACGCTCAAATTTATGCTGAGACGATTGTATCAGACGTCATCGTTCCTCTACAAGTGCAAATCGGTCCCTTATTTCAGTTAATGCATGATAATGCACGACCGCACACCGCAAGAGTTGTAAGACAGACTCTCGCCGCAGCTAACATCAATGTCCTGCCCTGGCCTGCTCAGTCGCCAGACTTGAACCCGATTGAGCATGCATGGGATATGCTACAGAGAAGAGCTCTGCCGAATATGGAGGGTATCCAGTCGCAAGAAGACCTTTTTTTGTTGTTGCAACGAACATGGGCGGCCATTCCACAGCGTGATTTGGATGAACTCATTTTGAGTATGCCAAACCGATGTTCTTGTGTTGTTAGTGTTCGCGGTAGAAACACGGATTATTAATTGTTTAAGTTACCCAATAAAATTTTAAAGAAAACTGTTATTTCAGTCTTTTTTTCGAACTTTAATGTTAGTGGTTCAAATGTCAAAAATCCCTTTATTAGGAAAATGGCAAATTTCTTTATTAATGCAAAGGTGACTTGGTTTATCGTTACTGTGACAAACGAAAACACTTTATTTGATGAATCCTTAAAGAAAATTTTAATTAATATCAATCAGGAGAAAAGTTATTGCAAAAATATATGTTGATCCCTAGACACTTTTGATGTGTGTAAGTGGGAAAAATACGTATTATTGAAGCTAACTCAAAAATCCAAGTAAAGTTAATAAAATTGATATGGGACCACCTCTGAAGCATACACTTTCTAACAAAAAAACAATTTTCAAAATCGGTCCACAATTGACGGAGAACTCGCGTAACAAACATACAAAAAAAAAAAAAAAAAACATACAGACGAATTGAGAACCTCCTCCTTTTGGAAGTCGGTTAAAAATAGGTTTAGGCTGTTGCGACAAACATATTTCAATCGAGCACTACATCACATATTTTGTGATTTTAGAATCGCAGCAGCCATAATAAACGCCTTTTATTGTGTTGCTGTTGACAACACAGCAACACAATAAAAGATTACAACTATAATTCAGATTGTAACCATAATTCGTTCTTGATTTGTAGCCATGGAAGGAAATCTTCCTCAATTCAAAGACTTTCCACGTTTGACTGAAGAGGACATATTTCTGTTTTCGCTAAGGAGCTAGCGTATTAAGCTCGCCGAACATATTCGCACCGGCCTTTACAATATCGAACCATATCGAGATCATGAGTATGATTGACCGTTATGTGCAACTTATTGATGTGTAACATCTTTCCTCTCGCTTTCTTGCAAATCTTTCGTCTCACTTTCTTACAATCTGTGGGAGTGATTACGTGAAAAGCGCCTTCCTGTTACACATTTTAGATGTGTAACAGAAGCGCCCGCTATTTGGTTTGACCAATGAGAGCTCGCGGTGATAGAGTTGGACGACCCACCACCTGTGAGACTGCAACTGTCGCCAGCAGCGCTGCCTCCCTGTGTGAGCTCCCCCGGGCCGTGACAAGCGTGTCATCTGCGTAACATGTCAGGTCCACTCCCGGTTGGAGCTCGCCCCTCAGCACCCAGTCGTAATTGATGTTCCACAGAAGTGGGCCCAGGACCGAGCACTGTGGAATACCGCACGACATAATATATCGTGCCAACTCCCGCCGTCACGTCCCCTGCAGGTGACACACCTTTTCGCCAAAACCTAACCTAACCTAAGCTAACATAACCTAGGTTAGGTTAGTGACAGTACAGTGATTAACTTACTGATCTTGGATTTTCAAGGTACCTACATGGAACTGCTCAAAGATGAACAGCATCACTGTATCCTTTTGATTGCGTAATTGTACAAAATATCGAAAGAAAACAGCAGGTTAGGTTAGGCTAACCTAACCTAACCTACCAATTGACGAGAATATCCGTCAGGCCATAGAGAGAAACAGCTCACAGACGATACTAGCCATTATTTAGCAGTAAAATAGTGATTAAAAATCAAAGATATGGTTTATAACATGTTATTTTGTGCCAAAATAATAACATTAAAACATGATTTTTCTGGGATATCCCATATTTTTGAGAGATGTCGTCATAGTAAAAAATGTATCACCTTACCAAGATGGTTTGACTGAGATACATTTTAAATCTGTTGGTCGGTGTAAGGTTTGGGGGGACGTTTTGACGCATCGTCCTATATAATATATTATAGCTTACTATATTATACATGTATTATACATATAAACCTTCCTCTTGAATCACTCTATCTATTTTAAAAAACAGCGTCATAATCCGTTACGTAGTTTTAAAGATCTAAGCATACATAAGGGACAGACAGCGGGAAGCGACTTTGTTGTATAATAATTATGTAGTGATACTTAATTACCTAATAAATCCAAAACACACGTCCGCTTATTCTCGTGGCACGTGAAGCGTTTAACGCGACATTTATTTTTTATTTTTTTACCCGAAAAATATCAGTAGTTGGTGCAACAGGCTTATTGCCTGGTCTTGGTACCTATAAGATTATCTAGTTTACATAGGTACAAAGGTAAGAATTTATTACCTTTGACCCATTTTCCCTCAAACGCCGACATCTCCCACTTTTTGGTGCAGCCCTCTGGACAATCCTCAGGGTCCAGCGAGGCGGGGTTCAAGTTACAGATCTCCACTCTGAAACGAATACAAGACAATATGAACTATTGGATGCTTGCTGACTGGCTTTTCATGGGGGAACCACTGTACGGGAGTGATATGAAGATTCGAATGACGTTATTTCGATGCACGCTCTTTTGAAAAAAATAAAAATAATAGTCGAATAGTGATTAATTTGCAAAATCGGTCCTTAATTGACTAAAATATCGATAGACATACATCTAAAAGATATATACAGATGAAGATACAAGTAGAACCTTCTCCTATTTGGAAGTCAGTTAGAAAGAAGTGTGACATACTTTGAGAAGTGTTTAACAAAGTCTTCGAATGACATCCAGAATTCACCATCGTTGTCGAACGTAAGGCCCATCTCCTCCTTCTCAGATTTAGGAATAGATTGCCACTCGGGAGATCTGCAAACAAATAATAATCGTCTAATAGGTACTGACAAAAAATACCTCCAACATTGATATATTAATACATCAATGACCTCCAACGAATTCCAACCAAGCACGTTGCGCTAGTGTGAGTGCCTATCGGAGTGATATACCTACATACACCTACAGTGAGCAGTACGACCACGCCCACGCCCACGCCCACGCCCACGCCCACGCCCACGCACACATTGACAATTATTGCTTGACACGATAGCACTTAACTACTAGCTATCAAAAAATTATGATTAATTTGGTTTGGATGTGTTCCGTAATACCAAAAATGATGAATGAAAACTTAACGATTTTCATTTTTTTTTCTATAATTTGTAAATTGATAATATAAGCCATGCTTCAGAGGAAACAATATTCCAAATATTGTTGTTTATAATAAAGAAAAAACAACATGAAAACATGTCATTTACGCTGTAAAATGTGCGAAATTCAGTTCTCTTAACTTTCATTTTAGGTAAGTTTAAAAAATAAATCAGTCAAGTGCGAGTCGGACTCGCACACGAAGGGTTCCATACCATGTCGTACAAGATTTAACACTATGAATTTTTGTAATACTCTCGTAAAGGTAACACAGAGGCGCTATGAAAAAACATAAATATTTGTAAAGAAATTGTCTAATTTTAATGAAAAAATGTTGTTGTGTTAAAATATAGGTGTATATTTCATTTATTTTAAGAGAAAAATACTAAGTTAACTTTATCCGGTAATATGCATTAACTAAAGTCAAAGTTATTTATTTGCTACTAACATAGTATTAGGTATATAGGGTAGGTAAGCAGGTAGATATGTAGGGTAGGTAGGTAGGGTAGGTAATTAGGAAAGGTAGGTGCGCCGTAGATAAATACTTAGTGCTAACGTGGTGCTAACCGTGCGAAACCGGGCCGGGAAAAGCTAGTTACTTATAAATAAATGGATTTCGGTTCTCTATTGTATTACCTAACTTTTTTATCCGTAATCTAAAATGCTATAATTATTTTTGTCCGAATTATCATTTGTCCGAATGATAACTTGCCCGAACTTAATGTCACATAATATAACATGACATAAAATTGAAATCCCTATATACAATATGCCCTAAATTTGTTTGTCATAAATATTACAATCAATAATATACAAAAGACATAAATCTGTTTTCAATAAAAGTTACAAGTCCTAAATTCAAATTATTTATAGTTTATTTAAATTAATTTATTGTGAACATGTGGTTTTTATTTCCCTGTAAGAAGCATGCAAACAAGTATACGTTATACATGCAAGCAAACTTGCAGCTTGCAAGCAAGCATGCAGCATGCAAGCAAGCATACAGCATGCGAACGAGCATGCAACATGTCATGCATCATAAAATACATTTAATATAAAATCGTTTGATATACCTACCTCACCACAAAAGACATAAAACATATATAGTCTTATATGTATTTCTATCACAGTTAGTAACCTGAGTAGATACTGTGGATATACCTAACTGATTACTACCTGTCAAGATGGTCACTCGCTACGCTCGCTCGCCTTCGCGCGTTAATGGTCACTGTTCTAACCTAACTTAACCCAAATGGTTCGCCAACAAGAGAGGGGATCTGGCACTCGGCGGCTGCTGCCGCGGCCCGCTCCCTACGGTCGCTCGCCTTCGCGCGTTAATGGTCACTGTTCTAACCTAACCTAACCCAAATGGTTCACCAACAAGAGAGGGGATCTGGTACTTGGCGGCCGCTCCCGCGGCACGCTCCCTACGTTCGCTCGCCTTCGCGCGTTAATGGTCACTGTTCTAACCTAACCTAACCTAAATGGTTCACCAACATGAGAGGAGATCTGGCACTCGGCGGCCGCTGCCGCGGCACGCTGCCTTCGGTCGCTCGCCTACGCGCGTTAATGGTCACTGTGCTAACCTAACCTAACCCAAATGATTCACCAATAGTAGAGGGGATCTGACGCTCGGCGGCCGCTCACGCCTTAAGCTTTGTGCAGACCAGCGCGACTTGTCGCGCGATGCGACACCGGTTATTGTTATACCATGAAGTTTTCTTAGAAATTGTATTGTGTGTCGCGTCGCGCGACAAGTCGCGCTGGTCTGCGAAAGCCTTTAGCCTTCTAACCTAACCTATCCGAGTCGGATTGCTTTGAATAGGGGTGTTAACCATAATGATGGTATCAATATTATATTTTAAACGATAGACCTAATTATTTTCGATTAAATAAACGTTATATCCAATAACGTTATACGAAATAAGTTTTAGAGTATATCTCACGTTTATTATATCTTGGGAACGTTATTGTAATGAAAATATACCAAATAACTTTATAATAATGAAATGAAATGAAATAAAATGAAATGAAATTGTTTATTCTGTAAATAGGATATCGGAATCACTTTTACACGTCATATTTTAAAAAATGTTTAAAATAAGCTATGAGGTCGGCGTTTCCTAACTGACTACTCTGAGAAGAAAGGCCGAAACAAACTCAGAGGTCACGGTCTCTTTTAAAGTCCAGACATAATCTTGGTCAAGCCATATGAGACCATGTAGATTAGTGTCTGAAATGGTCTTTTGAGGAAAGAACCACACAGATTTGAGTGGACCTGTCCAGTCAGTGCAAGCATTTTGTCAGTAATCGTGGAGCTCACTCAGAGCTTAAGGAGCTCAACTCGACGAACAATACCAAAGAAAGGACATTTGGGTAGGCCGCATCAACTACTCAAGCTGCCAGACCATCATTAAAACTAACTGTGAAATAAAAAAATATTAAAACATTAAAGAGAAAAAAATAAAAAATACCCACATAGTCCTCATATTCACAATAATTAAAATAATATTATACTTTACAAAGTAATCATGTCATTTTGTATATAATTTTATTATGTTATTATTTTAAGTATATGTTTTATTCTTCTATGTAAATATTTTTAAATCTGGTTTAATTGATGATTATAAGTACCTAACAATTAAAATATCAAGTTTTATGGTTTTATCACAAGGTATAGCAGAGCGAGCAGCTCAATCCCAAGCTTTTTTATCTTCTAAATAATCTGAAATTTTATAGTACCCTTTTTTACAAAGTTTGGTTTTAATACAGTTTTTAAATCGTTTAATGGGTAAGTTTCGAATGTCAATGGGAAGTTTGTTGTAAAAGCGTATACATTGACCCATGAACGAGTTGCCTACTCTGTGAAGACGTGTGCGATGTACAGCAAGGTTGTGTTTATTCCTGGTATTTAAACTATGAACATCGGACATTTTCTTAAAATTTGATATATTTTTGTGTACATACAATAGATGTTCAAAAATATATTGTGAGGCTACAGTCAGAATATTTATTTCTCTGAATTTCTCTCGAAGTGAATCTCTTGGACCTAGGTTGTAAATGGCTCGAACAGCCCTTTTCTGTAGAACAAAGATAGAATTAATGTCCGCACAGGTTCCCCAGAGAAGAATCCCATAAGACATCAGACTATGAAAATAACTAAAATAAACAATTCTGGCTGTATCTACGTCTGTTATCTGCCTAATTTTTTTAACAGCATATGCGGCTGAACTAAGCCTTCCTGACAATTTTTCTATGTAGATTACAATGAGGCCCACCCTCATTGTAATCTACCGTCAATAGTTATTCCAAGAAAAACTGTTGACTCAACAGGGTCCAACTCTATTCCATTAACTTGAACATTGGTAGTTAGTTGCCTGACATTTGGCGTTGAAAATTTAATGAGTTTAGTGTTTTTTTTTTATGAGTTTATTTTGTAGTCTTTTATGAATATATGACCGCACCCTTTTATTACTTATAAATGAACATTCGGAATAATGCACATAATACAATACTTAGGACATATGACTTTATTCCATACAAAATTAGGAGATTCAATTATTATAGTTCTCGATAGTATGACAGAATAGTTTTAGAAGTAAAGATAATTATTATGTAAAACAAAATTTCGAATTTTTGAACATTATGGTTACCTACTGAAGTTTATAGCAAACGTGTTATGGATAATGATTTTCGGACAAACAATTTTAGGAGAAGCAAGGGAGTACCATGGATTTCTCTTGCTACATCAGACAATATTATACAAAATAAAATGTAAGTAGTACGCCAATGTTTAATTACAACATTCCGTCAATACAGCTATTTATTTACGTTATTTTTGATAGTCATACAGAGCTAGTCTCCGTTGAGATTGGCCGCCGTCGTAGCCGAATATTTTTACCCGACTTCGGCGAAGCAAAAAGGAGGGTTATGATTTTGACCGATATGTATGTATGTATGTATGTATGTATATTCATCTGTAACCTCATAACTTCTAAACCACTAATCATAATTTGACAAATGAGGTATCGTTGGAAGCGTCCTGGTCGTCCGCTGGTTATAGGCTATGTGACGTTACATTATATTCAATATGGCGCCCTCTAGAGGACATAAAGTGTCGAACGAAAAAAATTTTTTTTTTAATCATACCATGTTTGGTATCGAATGAAAGGGCTTGACGAGCACATTACAAATATGTACGAGTATATATATCATATTTTCAAAGTAAATAAATATGTTTTAATAGTTAAAAACATGCAAAAGTGAGACTGTACTACGGCGCGGCTGTAAAATTAAGTAAGTACCTACCATTATAAAATTAAATCTATCCGAAAAAAAATTAAAGCGGCTCTGCAAATACTTTATTACGAAATTATAACCCCAAAATAAATAAAATAAAAAGTAAGTTTAAAAACTAAAACCCGACTTCTGAAAAAAATGGTCAAAGTAAAACCGACTACGGTTTTACTTTGACCATTTTTGTACCTATATCTTGATTTCTGTCCGAAATATTTTCTTGTTTTATACTTTTTAGAGCGTGATTTTTCAGAAGTCGGGTTTTAGTTTTTAAACTTACTTTTTTTACACAAATAAGTTTTCTCAATATGAAATAAATTGTATCCACAACTTTAAGGTAACTGAATAGTGCACTGTGTGTGCCAGCATTCATTTCAATGTTACTGAATATATTGTCAATTGGAGTATACCCCGTTCTGGTTGGAACATGAGGTACACACATCAACACCGTCTAGGGATACTTTGGAAAAAATCGATAAAGTTCTTAAACTCAAAAAATACTGGCCGGTTTTAAAATCTTTTGAAGTAAGCTTATTTTGTAGACCTTTTTGGATGATTCAAATTTGAATTTAAAATAATAAAATTCCATGTATAGTCATGCCATGATAGTACTTACTAATTCCATGTCATTATTCCGACTAGTAAATAGTTATCTGTGGAATTTGTAATAAATATTTTTATTGTATAATTGTAATAATAAATAATTCTATGTTTAGTAAATATTTTCAACTTTAGTTATAGATAATTGGTTGTTATAAATACCTTACTATTAACTAATATTTGCATGCCAAAATATGGCGAAATGTGTCATCGCACAAGAACTATAAAATAACACCTTTGTAACCGCATTTAGAGCAAATAAATGACTTTGACTTTGTATTGCATAGTAATAGTATGAATTACAAAATTATTATTTTATATTGCAGAAAATCGCCCATTTTTAAATGAAATACCTTTTGAATCGGCGTTTTTAGTATTTGTTGATAGTAAACAGTGTATAGTACATAATATACAGGAGTTTTAAATTCCTAACTTGTTTAGTTGTTGAGATAGAGCTCGTACAAAAATGGTCTAAAACTGACAACTTCTACGGCCCCCTAATTCATAATTTTTGAAGATAATAAAAAGCAAGTTTAAAAACTAAAATGGTCAAAGTAAAGCCGTAGTCGCATGCCATTATAATTTTGTAGCCGACAGGCATGCGACTACGGCTTTACTTTGTCTATGTCTTGATTTCTGTCCGAAATATTTTCTTGTTTCATACATTTTAAAGCGTGTTTTTTCAGTAGTCGGGTTTTAGTTTTTAAACTTGCTTTTTATTTAATTTGTTTTGGAGTTATAATTATGAAATAAGTTATTTGCCGCTTTATATGTTTTTGTATAGGTTTAATTGTATAATAGATATTAGTTTACACCGCCACCGCGCCGCGCCGTACGTAGCACAGTCTCACTTTTGCATGTTTTTAACAATTTAAACATATTTATTTACTTTAAAAATATGGTATATATATATATATATTTGTAATGTGCTCATCAAGTTCTTTCATTTGATACCAAACATGGTAAGATTAAAAAAAACTTTTTTTTTCGCTCTTCACTTTATGTCCTCTAGAGGGCACCATATTGAATTTAATGTAACGTCACATAGCCTATAACCAGCGGACAATCAGGACGCTTCCAACGATACCTCATTTGTCAAATTATGATCAGTGGTTTAGAAGTTATGAGGTTACAGATGAACATACATACATACATACATACATACATACCGGTCAAAATCATAACCCTCCTTTTTGCTTCGCCGAAGTCGGGTAAAAACATATAAAAAATATATTTGTTATCTACTCGATGAGCTCTAAATAATGATACCCCACATGCTAGGATCAGATATTTTTTTTCAAAATTTATTTTTATTGTATGGTGACCCCAATGGTGACCCCCCTTTAATTTTTAATTTTATTATTTGTTGTTCTTGCGGCAATAGAAATGCATAATCTGTGAAATTTTCAACTGCCTACATATTACGGTTCATGAGATAGAGCTCGCTGACAGACAGACGGACAGCGGAGGCTTATGAATAGGGTTCCGTTTGTCACCCTTCGGGTACGGAACCCTAAAAAGACGTAGGAGCCTAGATAAATACTGTCTAAATCTGAATATAAATATAATAATGGTGGAAATATGCTCAAATTTCAAATTATTTAAATGTTATGTTTGTATGGACATGGACAATTCAACGGTCGCTGCGTTCTTAATGCTACGGAATGAAGGCGCTAAAATGAGAAAATTTTCGCAGCATTCATGTTGGATTTTCATTTTGACCTCACTATCTTCTTTAGCACCATCGAAAACCATGAAACCGATACCCATGATGAAAAATTTGAAAATTTTCGCAGCCGCCATTTTGGATTTTCATTTTGACCTCACTATCGGCTTAAGCACTAGCAAAAACTACGAAAACAACACCCATGACGAAAAATTAGAAATTTTCACAGCCGCCATTTTGGATTTACATTTTGACCTCACTATGGGCTATAGCAGCATCGAAAACTACGAAAATGACACATAGGACGAAAAATGAGAAAATTTTCACTGCCGCCATCTTGGATTTACATTTTATATAATAATAACTTTATTTCAGACTATCCTATTACAGAGTCATCCATATTTGTGTTAGTAAGTACTTATGAACTATGTTAGTAAAACACAAAAATAATTAAATTAATACTATTTTTGTGTTTTACCACAGATTAATACAGATGGGACACTCCGCAGTTTAGGTATGAAGCTACAAGTACCCGGCGGGCTCGTCTCACTGTGCCTATTAGTAGGGCTGCCGCGCGCCGTTTGTCGCAAGATATTAAAACTAATAATACTAAAATGAAGGCAGCAGTTTTTTGCATCCCATTTGGCTGCTTATACTAATACTATAATAATAAGGATCCGAACCTCAGGTTTTTCTCACTTCCAAAGGACACGAAAAGGTAAAGAAATGCACGTCTACCTTTAAGTTATTAGTAATGACCTATAAATAGCAATTAATGTAAACGTTTGGTAGGTAGTATAGGTACCAAGCGTTTACATTAATTGTTATTCTTATATAAGGCACACGTATTTACGTAGTTCTTAAGTATTCATTATTATTATTATACTTAGGATAGTTAGGTACTTACAAGTTATGTTTACAAGGTCAGGTTCAGGCTTCGATAAGTATAGGTAGGAAAGTACATAATTAAATAATATTTTTGTTTGGTGGTATCCGTGGTAGGTAGACCACGGACTTAGTGTAACCATAACTAAATATTATGTACTTAGTAAATTTTGTATTATGTAGACAACAGGGTATTCGTACATACTTTTTTATTTGCCCAGTTACGTAGGTACATTAATAAATAATTAAAGTACAAACAAATTAAAGTATCTCCATTTACCGCAGGCGGCAGCAGCAGGTGACGTGACGCCGCCGCGACACTCTGTCTGTTGTCTATTGTATTTTTAAGAAATCCAATCGCATTTTTATGAAGTCGCCTGCGGTCGGTTACGGATTGCGGGATTGGTGGTACATTTAAAAATATAATAGACCAAGAGCTGATACCTACTTAATTATCTAATTATTCTCTAAAAGATGACAACCCTGACGTGGTCAGAAGGTGTAAGAGTTACGCGATAGAAAGAGAGGCAACTTGTAGGTGAATATAACTGTAGGTAATTAGCGTTTGGTGCGGAGCGAGAGGGCATGGCAAGCCGTCACCTCCTTCTGCGAAGCAGTAATGCTCGCGAAGGAGGAGGCGGAGCGCGCGAGGGAGTGGCAGAGGCCGCGCCCTACCAGCCCTAGCCGCCGCCGCCGTAGGAGACTTCCCGGGCGTCGGGAATTGATAGCCGATTTCCGGCCACCGTAGGCGCGGGCCTGCGGACGGAGAGCAGAGGGCAGCTCGCCGTCCGATAAGGACCAGGCCCGGGTCGACGGCGCGTCGTGTTCCACGCGCGCCTCAAAGAGATGTCAGCAAAACTGACGGGGTCCGTTAGGGCCGATGCCTGCCGGGGTTGCGGGTAGTCCCAAGGGGAAACCGTGGCCCCCGGCATGGCAAGGGAAGGAACACGGGTGGGTTTTAGTCAGTAAAAGTCTGACACGCCCTTCCGCTCCGCCCAGAGCGGGAGAAGTCATTGGATGATTTCCCACCCAAAAAAAAAAAAAAAAAAGGTAATTAGCGTTGTGCGACCTGAATCGCACTTTATTGTGTCGTAGCAAGAATCGCTTTTTATTTAAATGATTTTGCGGAGAGTCCCATCTGTAATAATCTGTGGTTTTACTAACATTTTGACCTCACTATGGGCTTTAACAGCATCGAAAACTACGACACCTATGATGGACCTTTTATTTTCGTTTTGACCCAATTCGCAATTTCTCTTTCGCTCGATAGAGAAAGAAATAATTAACAATAATTGGCAGCGAAATCAAATTTTTTCAAGTTTTATTTTTGTCACCACCTCCGCCCAAACGTGATAGATTTTTCTTAGTCATCCGTCTAAATGTGAGATTTGTGACAAAATATGTGCGCCCTTAGTAGCATTTCTAGACGTGCAACAGGCCTTTGATCGTGTCTGGCACAAGGGCTTTCTGTGCAAAGTAAAGCAAACGCTTCCCCACTCAGTGTTTCCCATCATAGCTACGTATTTAGATGGCAGACAATTCCAAGTGAAACAAGGAGACGAAAGATCTAGTCTGTATAATATCGAAGCTGGAGTCCCACAGGGATCGGTTCTGGGACCCGTTTTATATAATATTTTCACATTTTTGATCTTCCAACTACAGAAGATGTAACGGTAGCAACATACGCAGATGACGTTGCTTACCTGGCAAGCACCAAAGAACCGGATAACGCCAGTAACAAACTGCAAATAGTACTGGATAAAATGGATACCTGGCTTCAAAAGTGGCGTATTTGCGCCAGTGCTCAAAAATCAAGTCACATTACCTTCACCTTGAGAAGAGGCGACTGTCCCACAGTAACACTGGGCGATAAAACTCTACCACACACAGATTGTGTTAAGTATCTCGGTTTTTGCCTAGATAAAAGGCTCTCCTGGAAGACGCATATAAAACAAAAAAGAGAACAACTAAACACTAAATATAAAAACCTGTATTGGTTGATGGGTCGTAACTCAGTCTTATCCTTGGACAACAAACTTCTGCTGTACAATTCACTATTAAAACCTACATGGTTACGGCATCCAACTCTGGGGAGTGGCCAGCAAAAGTAACATAATGTGCCTCCAAAGAGCTCAAAACGCCATCTTGAGGAATATTGTCAATGCACCATGGTTCACACGGAATGAAGAAATCCATGATTATCTCAACACTCCTACTATTCTTGAGGAAATTAATAGACATAAAAAGCGTTATGCTGATCGTCTAGCCATCCACCCAAATCCTCTGGCTGTGAAATTGCTGGACAGCAGCGAAACTGTCAATCGACTTAAGAGAGGTCAAGTAATCTAAAGAGGTAGCAGTGGCAGTGGCCCCTGCACCTGAAACGCCAACTTTACTCACGCAATAAAACTGATAATAGTCCAGAAAGGACTGATGGCAGTTATTTACATGGGAAAAAAAAAAAAAAAAACTGTATGTAATATTCATACTTGTCACTCCAGGGTCCATTCCACTCGAGCCATCCCCATGGGTTACGTAGACGAAGTAGCTGTTTCTTCTCCTTGCGGCCGGAAGTCTCAATGTCCACGTATTTCACTTTTGTTACTGAGTACGCATGTCCTCGGAGGAGGCTGAACGGGGTTTGCAGTCCTAAGATGTCTGGGTCCCCCTGCGAAAGACTTGGAGTTAGAAAAAAAAAAGTGGATATTTAAAAATAAAAAAAGCCATTATTCTACTTTTTTACAATGTGTCCTAAGTTACATACACTAAAAATTACTTTTTTTATATTTATAAATGAAATAATTTGCTTTTTCTGCTTATACAACGTCAACGTGTAACGGAAAGGGTATATATAGTATGTCGCAGATGGATTGCAGTTTCAAAGGAAGACGGGAAAGCTCCTTCGGGAAACTAAAACCTGCGTTGGATGTGGCGGAAACCGGCGCAAAGAATACATCGTACCGCCTATTCATAACAGACAGAAACTCACGTCTGTCATTCCTTATTGATACTGGTGCATTTGCAAACGTCTCCGTCAAGATCCCGCTTACACCGCAATGATTCATCGTTGCATTCGTTGCGAAATAATAATTCATATATATATCTCGAGGCTGCACCCACGGCCGGCCGCTCAGTGAAGCGTTCGCTGTGCCGGCGGACGTATGTGTTGATGTATTGCAGCTAGCAGCTACAAGGGCTCACCTCAATGCCGCAGCTACTGAGAGAGTTCCTTTCGTACGCTTTCAAGAGAATAGTAAAGAAGTTTGGCGGTAGTGCGGCCATGTTATAACACTCTGTGAATCCGCCTGTGAACTTCTCCATTGCTTCGGATGTATCACCACCGGCTAGAGACTCGTAGGAGCCGTGGAGTCTGGAATTAGAAATGTGTTATTAGTAAGATAATACACGACGCGACTTTGCAAATTATGTGGAGCGGACATCTTCCAACGGCGGTGCATGCTGTTTTGGCAGTTACTGAAGTGAAGGAGTTAGATAATTTGGCTGTCTTAGCAGACAAAGTAATGGAGGCAACTCGATCGACGGAGATAGCGATGGTGACGACTAACCCCACCAGCAAGGACGTCCCCAAGGATTTTAGTTAATTGAAGGAGTTGGCTGCCACCGTACAAAAACTGAGCATTGAAGTCGCAGAATTACGTCGCTCGCGTTAAAAGAAAAGATATGGAGGAGGTACGAATCGATATCGCCAGTGTCGACCCTTGCAATTGGAAAACATCAAAACACGCAACAACGACGGAAATTTCTCTCGTGGAATATCCTTCTTGGGATCAAAGTTACAATTTTTGCTCGTAAAAATATTATAAAACCGTTAAAATTGACTATGTCGGATTTCAGAATGAGCGTAAGCTTTTTTTTTTTGGCCGGTATATCATCAAATGACTTCTTTCGCTCTGGGCGCACTGGGCGGAGCGGAAGGGCGTGTCAGACTCTTACTGACTAAAACCTACCCGTGTTCCTTCCCTTGCCTTGCCAGGGGCCACGGTTTCCCCTTAGGACTTCCCGCAACCCTGGTAGGCATCTGCCCTAGCGGACCCCGTCAATTTTGCTGACATCTCTTTGAGGCGCGCGTGGAACACGACGCGCCGTCGACCCGGGCCTGGTCCTTATCGGACGGCGAGCTACCCATTGCTCCCCGTCCGCAAGCCCGCGCCTACGGTGGCCGGAAATCGGCTCGCGATTCCCGACGCCCAGGGCGTCTCCTACGGCGGCGGCTAGGGGCGCGAGGGCGCAACATTTGTCTCTCCCTCGCGCGCTCCGCCTCCTCCTTCGCGAGCATTACTGCTTCGCAAAAGGAGGTGACGGCTTGCCATGCCCTCTCACTCCGATCCATGGCCTGGACCAGGGTCGGACACGAGAGGTCACTGCCGCCGATTGCCTCCACGAGGACATGGCGGTGCTCCGCCCAAGCCGGGCAGAGCTCCACCGTATGCTCCACCGTGTCCTAGAGATGAGAGTACCTAAAGGTTAAAATATCCGGAATGGTTGTGTTTCTATCAACATTGGATCCAAAGCTGCTAAATGTGCCGACCCTTTTGATGTTTTCCAATGCAAGGAAAACATCAAAACACGCGACAACTACGGAAATTTCTCTCGTGGAATATCCTTTTTCCCTCAAAGTTACAATAATTCTTGCTCGTAAAAATATTATAAAACCGTTAAAATTGACTAAGTCAGGTTTCAGAATGAGCGTAAGCTTTGAATGAATTTCTTTTTTTATGGAAAAGCAATTGAATTTGTTTTTTTTTTGTTTTATATTCTTTTTTTTTTTTCTTCATTCTTATTCTATATTTTTATGTAAAAAATCTGAAAAAAAACAACCGACTTCCAAAATTTTTTTTGGAAGTCGGTTGTTTTTTTTCACTACACTACAACTACAAACTGAAAAATAACTTTAATTTCGGAAGTCGGTGTCATTCGTTTTGAATTTTGTTTTTGGCCACCGACTTCCGAAATTAAAGTTATTTTTCAGTTTGTAGTGTTTTTTTTGGAAGTCGGTTGTTTTTTTTTTGTAAAAAGTTTTTATTTTTCACTTTTCAGTTGTGGTACATACCCAACACAAATTCAAATACCACTAACAAGCTTCAAGGTAGGTACGACATTGGAGAGGGCGGTAATAGACCTCGGGAAAAGAATTTTGCAAAAGGTCAGATATAATGTGGCTTTAAAAGTCGTGTGAAGAATTTAGATGGTGTGGCATTAAGTGATTTGGAGCCGTCAAAATTACTGAACAGACCACATGATGACAAAGCACTAAAGGAAATGCAAAGATTAAGACTAAATCAAGATTAAATATTTTATTTCTCCTCGCCGACATCATTGAAATAGAGGTTGTCAATTCGGGTGGTATGTTTTCTCTTCTTTTGGTTTTCATTTTATTACGTGTACCTACCGATTTACGTGATGTTTTTTAGTTCGACGCGAAATATCTGATGGTTCAGGTGCACCAGGCGGAGAACGCACACCCATGTTACTCTGGGCAAAAGGGCTGTAGGCTATGATGTGAAGTGTTCGCTTATTATTTATTTAACAATCACAATTCACAGCACATCATTTAACACTATTAAACCTAAACGTTAAATAGATTTACCTTCAAGGTCAACCTAATAGCCTCAAGGAATACTACTTATTCTCTATCCATAATATGTACGTATAATTTTGAAAGAATTTTCTCTGAACTCCTAACCTTTGAGGAGTTGTACCTTCCATCATCAGCTCATCCATAGGAAATCATCATCAAACGCAAATAATTGAACAAACTGTATGATATTGTCTGAAACTTATAAATTGAGTGTTCTTCTCGATTTCCTTGGGATCCCATCATCATATTTATGCTGACTAGATGACCAGGGTACCTACCAACTTGAATATATACCCTAACGAACAAAAAAAGAATTACGCAAATCGGATTAGAAATGTTAAAGTTATCGACATACTAATATACAAAGTATCGTCAAAATGACATCGTCCAAATAACAATAATGCTTATAAAATAAAAACTACTAGACCAAACTGAAAGAAATTGTTATGGGACCACCTGGCAGCTATTTCGCGTCGAACAAAAAAAGAATCACGCGAACGCGGCGTAATCGATGTACATACATAGAAAAAAAAAACATACCGGCCGAATAGAGAACCTCCTCCTTTTTGGGAAGTCGGTTAAAAAGAAGAAGAAATTATTATAATACTAGCTGTTTCCCGCGGCTTCGCCCGCATAAAGGTCGGAAAATATCCCACATGACCGTACTACCGGGATTCTGAGTATCCTATGTCCTAACCCCGGTCATTGCCTATACGGATTTAGTTGAAAGACCATACGCCTTTCAACTAAATCCGTTAGCTGTTACGGTATGAAAAGGTAACAGGCAGGTTGCGTACCTCAAAATGAAAAATTTTCTGTCAAGACCCTATAAATTGTAATATCTTTTGACAGAGCGGGCCGATTTTAATTAAATAAAAACTAAATGTTTGTAGCGGTTACACAGCCACATACGACCTACGCATCAAAGACATGACGTCACACAAATCCTGCATCGCGCAATTAGAGTTTACCACGCGAACGACATAGATAAGACTATTATCCGAAATCAACTTACGGGCAGGTGCCCGCCAGTCATAACACCCGTCTGGTCGGACGATCCTCCCTTTTCTATGGTGGATGAGTGAACTTTACACCCTGTTCCTCATACCACTAAATTGGTGACCCCGAGAATGAACGTCAACGCAGCCTTCGTGCAACTACTTCAGCGTAACTTCACCATCATCACTCCCGCAAGCTTTCGTGAGGCGAGTCACACAACCAGCCAGCACCCACGGCTCAACGGGTATCCTGACCACCAGCATGCAGCGAACGCGCATTCCTGGTCATCACCCCGACTCACTGGGGTATCACCGCAATCACCTCAATCACAGCAATCGCCTCGATCACCACAATCACCACAATCACCATAATCACTACAATCACCACAATCATCATAATCGCCGCAATCACCACAATCACTGACAAAGTACTTATAATGAAACACAATGACTTTAAAAACAATCCTTTGTAAAACAATAAAAAACTTTAATTATTACAGAAACGCAATTGAGTTTATTTACGGACATCGAACCTTGAATAAGATATCTTATATTTATATAGTGTTAAACTTCCACCAAATAATCCTTTTGAATAATGAAACACAATGACAATATTCTTTTCCATGTCGATTATTAATAACAACTTACTTAGCATAAGCTTTCTCTAGTAAAGGGCCCCAGAACTCCTTGTTCTCTGGCGAGTGGAGGAACACCAGCTTTCCTTCGTAGGTGGGGAGACGGTCGTCTATGACTACGTCCACCCAAGTGCCGTATTGCCAGAAACTGAAAGAGTAAAGAAATAATATTTGCATGAATGTTAGGGATTTCGAATACCGATTTTTTTCAATACCGGTATTAATAATTTCCTCTCTCTATTTTTTTACTTAATATCGTTTTTTCTTATTCAACAACTAATAACTACAAAATGATAAAACGCTGTTTTTTAAATATAAAATCACTTTTTGAATACAACTTTAAGTTGCAGTACTATCATAAATGCCCATTTCAACTCTTGCAATAAAATTTTCATCAAAGTGAAAGTGATGAAAGTGATTTTAAAACATTAGCTTATGGCTGCCTGTCCACTGGATTGGAGAGGAGAGGAGTGGAGCGGAGATGTGCCAATATTAACCAATAGAATCGCACCCCTGATCTCCGCTCCTCTCCTGTATAGATAATCACAGAGATACTAATTTGATTTATAATTTGCATTTAATTTACAATTAATTTAAAGCTTGTGCAAGTAATTCGTTACACTCCGCCAACTTTTAAGACTATGGTCAAGATTACTCAGCACACAGCACTCTATGAAAGTCATAATTTATAAGACAGTCCCCCAAAACGCTCGCTCGTCATGAATGTCTGGATAATGATGGCTTATTCTTACCGGAAATGGAAGACACCGGCATAGTCCTCATCGAAGCTCTGGTCGTCTGGCACAACTTGAAAGAACAATCTGAAATCGGAATGAAATAGTTATTTATGATACTAGTGCGATAAGTTAGTTTTTATAAACGAGTAGACGAATGGTTTACCATAGTCACAAGTTTGTAAATACCAATTTCCGCACAACGTGTGTCATACAACGTTTTTCAACACATTTGCGAGAAAACAGTACAATAAGAAATAAGTCATCAAAATATTTTCAGAGAATGATAAAGTACTTCTGCGAGCCTTCCTTATAGCAATCTGTTTGATTTTCAGAATGTAGTTGAACGATAGATTTTGCACAAGCACTATTTTCAGAAACCAGTAGTTTCACACGTACCTACACACAGCATCAGTATGTGCTAGCCCCTCAAGTTTTAAAATGTTACACTGCTACAACATTGAAATCGTTAGGTACGTATAATCTAAAGA
Source organism: Conistra vaccinii (assembly GCA_948150665.1). NCBI lineage: Eukaryota > Metazoa > Arthropoda > Insecta > Lepidoptera > Noctuidae > Conistra > Conistra vaccinii. Next base: position 12,678,323 of record OX411341.1, on the reverse strand, counting down.
ATACTTCAATAAAAACTTTTTCGCAAAAAAAAAACAACCGACTTCCACTATAAAGTTAAAAATAAAAAAAGTCGGGTGGTGTCGTGGGACACCCGGTGGGAACGAGGTTCTTTTAGCTGCATATTAAATATTAATACAGAGCCATCTAGTATAATTTTTAACAAGGCTAAAAATCTTTCTATACTAGATGGCTCTGAATTATAAAACAAAAAGTGTCGTTACAACTTTTGGTCTTAATTTTTTCCGTCTAGCCCTCTTTCGCGCAACTTCGTTCCAATAACTAAAATTTCGGAAGTCGGTGGAAAAAACGAAAATACAAAACCAAAGACACAGATATTCGTTAAATGCCACCGACTTCCGAAAGGGGTTTGAAGATTTTGGCCCTAAAATCAGCCACCATTTTGATTTTTTTTCAAAATGTAGGTGCACAATAAATGTCATATATTTGGATAGGGGACACTTATACAAACGTAAAACTTCATTAACATAACATCATAAAGCGTCACGTTTCTGAGATATTCAAAGATAAAAATAACAATTAATATAACGAATTTATTTATTTATGTTGTAGTTACTTCATGTTGATTAACTTATTTACACATTAATTATTTTACTACACCTAGTGGATATAAGACTTTTTAATCATCTTCAGTATAAATAATATCATCCAAGAAGGCAGCGGGAGGCTGAATAGGATTTTCTTGGGGTGTCGCGCCCATGCCATGCACCATATAAGACATATACCATATAACACGTCCTCATTCGGCGGAGGGTATACATAATATATTTTTGTCTCTTTCGCTCTTAACTAAAATATTACCTATACATAATGCAATTATTTTTTCATAGTTCATTATACTTACCTGAAGGGAAAAAAAACAAAAAATCCTTGTTTCAGGGTTCAGTTTTCGACTTATATTTCGGTGAATAACTCCGAAACCTGACGCTATAGCATATTATGTCGTAGGACATTTTTTGTTTGTATAAGTGTCCTCTATCTAAATATATAATAACTTTCGATTTTCACCGCAATTTTGAAAAAAAATCAAAATGTGCCATGTCATGTTAGGGCCACCCTCCATACAAAAATCTTCTAACCCCTTTTAGTTATTTTTCACTTTATAGTGGAAGTCGGTTGTTTTTTTACGAGAAAGTTTTTATTTCTCCCTTTTTAGTGGGTCGGTTTGTAATTATATTAAATAATAGTTAATACTTGTTCTTTGTTTATCATTGATCATCACTGTTAATGTTTACAGAAAAACCAAATCGTTATGAACTCACTGCCTACGCAAGCCTATGCTAATGGGTCGATTACACCGAGTACAGCGGCGAGTCAGTAAATAAAGCTCTCGGCCGGTACTCGGCCTAGTAAACAAATAGGGATTCTAGACACTGACTCGCCGCTGTACTCGTTAGGTGTAATCGACCCATATGTTCCAACCTTCTAAGGTTCCAACACCAATATCTCTTAAACCAATTGTCATATATAGAATCGAGTTTTTGGTATCATTATTTAGGTAAACTAAACATCTGTTAGACGAGTAGATGACAAAAGATAGTTCCCGGGGGTGAATTTTGTAATAACCTTGATAATATTGATAATGACCTTGACCAACTAAAAAAACAATGTTAATTTTAACGTGACATTGATCGTTTAGCATTTATTTCAATACGATGCAGCATGTACTGTCAGTATTTGAGTTATTTAACCCAATTTTAACACTTTTCGCTTATTAAAGTTTTTTTTTAACAATAATTGGACATTAAATTTCAAAGTTAAAGTACTTTTAATATGCACGCTTCATAAAATGCGATCAAAATATAAAAATGGCTGCCATTTAGGGGGGGCTGGGTTCCGACCCCCCATGTAGAATAATTTTATTGATAAAATAGAGCAAACTACCTTCCCTTAAAGTTTGTACAGTCCGAGACCAAACACATTGTATAGAAGAGATCTAAAAAATAAATCGGTCAAGTGCGACTCGGACTCGCACACGAAGGGTTCCATACCATGTCGTATAAGATTTAACACTATGAATTTTTGAAATACTTTCGTAAAGGTAACAACAGAGGCGCTATAAAAAAACATAGATTTGTAAAGAAATTATCTAATTTTAATGAAAAAATGTTTTAGTGTTAAAATATAGGTGTAGAAGTATATTTCATTTATTTTAAGAGAAAATATTAAGTTAACATTATGTGGTAATATGCAACTAAAGTCAAAGTTATTTATTTGCTACTAACATAGTATTAGTAGGTATAAATAGGTATACAGGGTAGGTAAGCAGGTAGATATTACGTATGTAGGTAGGTAGGGTAGGGTAGGTAATTAGGTAGAAATAGGTATTTAGGAAAGGTTGGTGCGCTGTAGATAAGTACTTAGTGTTAACCGTGCGAAGCCGGGCCAGGTAAAGCTAGTTACTTATAAATAAATACAAGGATTTCTCTTGCTACATCAGACTATATTGTACAACATAAATTGTAAGTAGTACGCCAAATTTTAATTATAACATTCCGTCAATACAGGTATTTATTAACGTTATTTTTGATAGTCATACAGAAATCTATTATTTCTTACTTATTTATTTATATTTACTTTATTGTACACCAGATAATACATACTACTTACTTATTATTTTTACACATCGCATCGGACTATGAGAGTGAGGGAAGAGAGAGTGCACTCGTGTCTGCGCACACACGCCTGCACTATAATATCTCCCGCGCCGAAGGCTCCGTTGAGATTGGCCCCCGTGGCCGAATATTTTTACACAAATAAGTTTTCTTAATATGAAATTGTATCCACAATGGTTTAAGGTAACTGAATAGTGCATCGTATGTGCCAGCATTCATTTCAATGTTACTGAATATATTGTCTATTGGAGACTTGGAGTATAACCCGTTCTGGTTGTAACATGAGGTACACACATCAACACCGTCTAGGGACACTTTGGAAAAAGTCGATAAAGTTCTTAAACTCAAGAAATACTGGCCGGTTTTAAAATCTTTTGAAGAAAGCTTATTTTGTAGACCTTTTTGTGATTCAAATTTGAAAAAAATAAATTCCATGTATAGTACATGTTGTTATGATAGTAAGTACTTACTAATTCCATGTCATTACTCCGACTAGTAAATAGTTATCTGTGGAATTTGTATTGCATAATAATAGTATGAATTACAAAATTATTTTTTTATATTGCAGAAAATCGCCCATTTTGAAATAAAATCCCTTATGAAGCAGTGTTTTTAGTATTTGTTGATTATAAACAGTATATGGTACATGATATACAGGAGTTTTAAATTCCTAACTTGTTTAGTTGTTGAGATAGAGCTCGTACAAAAATGGTTTAAAACTGACAACTTCTACGGCCCCCTAATTCATCATTTTTGAAGATAAAAACTAATAAAAATTATATTTATTATCTACTCAATGAGCTCTAGACAATGATACCCCACATGCCAGGGTAAGTTTTTTTTTTTTCAAAATTTATTTTTATTGTATGTTGACACACACCCCTTTATTTTTTAATTTTATTATTTGTTGCTCTTGCGGCAATAGAAATGCTCAATCTGTGAAATTTTCAACTGCCTACCTATTACGGTTCATGAGATAGAGCTCGCTGACAGACAGACGGACAGCGGAGGCTTATGAATAGGGTTCCGTTTGTCACCCTTCGGGTACGGAACCCTAAACATGAACCAGGCTGCTATGAGAGATCGGTCGGTAAAATTTTCTGACATTTATGAAAATGCGCTAAGGCTGCATTTGACACGCAAAAATAAACTTTTTCTTAATAAAATTACGAAACTTATGCACATTTTCCAATTTTTTTTTTGAAATATAGAAATGAGCTCTCATAAAACTGTAAAGTTTATGACTGGCCCACCGAGTCGGGTTCAAAATCATCTAAACTAACGATTTTTTACGGTTTTGGTCGTAAAACGATGTGACATGGTTTTGGTCGTCGGGCCAGTCAGACCGGTCGTATTTGTTCAATCGATGACAGTTATTATCTACTTGATGTTTGATTTAGCAACCCTCCGTAGAACGTAAACCCTCTGAAAAATCGATTCAACAATACCTACATTTTTTCAGAGACATTTCTTCGTTACAACAATTATAAGCTCAATAACTGAGATGATGCAGAAAATTTGCTTTTATTACTTAAAATAATACAAGGTCCCATTAAAATAGATGGACAAATTTTAAAACTGCGTTCAGTACGTCTAACAAAAGATAAACAAACAAAAAAAAACACTGATTATAGTCATTTTATTTGATCTAAAACAATAAATATGACATTGGGTAACATACATTTTTTTGTGTATTTTCGTGAGCAGATTTATTTTTCTTGTCAGTATCTAATGCGTTTTTTCTTTTAAAAAAAATTCCATTGTGCCATTGTCTTTATTTTGGTGTTCTGAATAATTCCATCTATTTTAATGGGACCTTATGTAACAAATCGTTTTTATTGCTTGCTAGATTATCTTTTTGTGATTTAAGTTTAAACGGTTCAATTTAATTATTACTAATAATAATAATTAATAATAAATAATAACAAAAAAATAAAAATAAATAGTAATAATAATAGAAATAATAGTAATAATATTTTTTTTTTATTTTTAAATGTTTTTATAATTTTTATTTTAATATTTAAAAATGTAATTAATATGTTTAATACTGAATAAAGGAAATAGAAATAATAGTAGTAGAATAGTAATAATAGTAGTAGTAGTAATTATTATTAATAATTTTAATTATTATTAATTTAATTTAATTGTTTTTATTTTATATTGTGTGTATTTGTTTTATTTTTACCAAACACAAACCTATCGAAAAATTACTTTATCGGTTTTCCAAATGTAATATTAGGGTAGGTAACTCACTTTCTGTGAAGCGTGAGGTTAGCGATGGCGGCCATCAGCCAACAGTCGCCCAAGCCGCCCTGTATAACGTCGAAGCGACTGTAGCCATCAACGAAGAGTTTAGGTAGGTCAGATTTGCATATTTCCTGGAAAAATACAAAACATATCAGATTAGTTCAGAAGTAACTAAAAACACCAGATGAAAGAGGCCGACTAAGGTATTTAATTGTTTCAGGAAATACTGCGATTCGTTTGCCTACTGGCCATATACTCGTAATTATGTAGCCTATATGCAGCGTCGGTCTCGGTCTGGGACCCAAAAAACTACCGGGATTTTAATTTAAACTGCGGCCCACTCTACTTTTTTATCCGGCTACTCCGCATAAAAAAAAACCATAAAGCTTTTTATCTGGCAAAAACAAAAAATGGGTTAAATGTAGGGAATTATCAGGGTATGCTTGAGGTAAATTAAATTATCAAACACTTACGAGTTTACCAGTACACACTTTATTATTGACATGAAATCACCAGTGTTTCTTGCTAGACAGCAAGAAACACTGGTGCCGGTTCACTGGTTACAAATGCCTCTAAACTAGACTAAAAATCACCAAAATTTCATTAGTTTATATTATGTCTTTCAAACGACGATTTCCCATTCTGAAATAGACTACAGTGACACCACTTAACTATAATTATTTAGTTTGACAGCACTAAGATGGCACTGAGTTATTAGTTTAGTGAAAATGGCAATTTTGCTATTCTGAATAATTATGACGTTTTTCACAAAAAAAATTGATTATCCTACTAAATCTGACCATTTTTAACGCGATAAAGGAGTGGAATAAAATTAGTTGTAGTTGTCATGAGTCGAAGTATTGGTGTGAATTCAGTCACACCAATACTTCGACTTCAGGTGAAAAAAAACAGTAGGTACAGTACGACACAACTTAGATGTAGCATAGATTTGAAAATTTTCATTCATTCATTTAAATTTTACGAATGTATTTGGCTATAAGACTTTAAAAGTTATTGCGTTTTCGAAAGATCATTTTCACCTAAAGCAGTAATAGCGATTGGTGATTTTGAAGGCGCACTCAGTTCGGATTAGATATGAGCGCCGATGGTCCATCAGGTCCATCTGTCGGCGGCGGCGCGCCGACTTTTTGAAGTCGGCGGCGGCGGCGTCGTCGGCGGCGTGACCTTTAACTTAACTTCATTAAAAAAAAATAACATTTACGTATAAAAAAATAAGATTTATTATAATTTTGCCGTGACAAAATGAATTAACAAGATGAATTTTAAAAAGGAAAACAAAATTATAATAGTCTGACCAAAATAGCTGTCTGCGCTAACGAAACGATGATGAGCTACGACTGGGGCAATTTGGAGTTGGACGTCGGAACCACCGGGGTCACCTACAGGCCAGTTTTAAGGCCTCTTTATGATGAACTCCTTCTTCAGAAAACCTGAGCACAGAAAGTGGACCTGGCAGAGTCCTGATGAGCAAGTATTCAATGATGTATCTGTGATCAACGCGGTGAAAACCGGAAGCGATCACCGCATGGTAAGAGATTTTAACGATGGGTTCGTGGAAATTGTCCATACGGTCGGGTCCAAGATCTTTAAAATCCGTCGTACAAATAGAAACAAGATGCTCTCTGATCCTACTATACAGCTCATGAAGGAGAGGCGCGAAATGATCCTCCAGTCTTCAGACGATGCGTTCAAGTACCGGCAGCTCAATAGACGGATCTCTTAGTCCTTGAAAAGCGACCTTCGCCGCTTTAGTGCAGACCGCGATAGAGCGGAATAAGGGCTCCAAGGTCTTTGCAAGGGATCTATCTATTGGGCAGAGCCAGCTTGCAAAACTCAAGACCGATGATGGCAGGATCGTATCCGCCAAACTTGAACTATTGAGAGAGATCGAGAGGTTCTATGGACAGTTATACACGTCAACCAGTAATCCTGTTATGAATCTAGCAAACGACGCAAGAGCTAGATGGAGCTGACATTACACCGAAGATAATCCGGATGTCAGCTTGTTCGAGATTAGGATGGCTCTAAAGCAGCTTAAAACTCCTAAAGGCCGGTGGGAAACCCGTTCTTAAGGCCCTCCAGAAGTTGTTCGATTCTGTCATACTCGAGGGTAAAACGCCACAGGCATGGAACAGAGGTGTGGTGGTCCTTTTCTTAAAAAAGGGCAACAATGCCCTGCTTAAGAACTATAGGCTCATCACACTTCTGACCCATGTCTACAAGCTGTTTTCAAGAGTCATCACGAACCGTCTCGCGCGCAGGTTTGATGACTTCCAGCCTCCCGAACAAGCCGGATTCCGTACAGGCTCTTATAAAGATCGGAGACGCTACGCTCGAAGTTCTAGACGAGTATGATTACCTAGGACAAACTGTCCAGCTAGGTAGGTCCAACTTCGAGAAAGAGGTCAATCGTCGAATCCAACTCGGCTGGGCAGCGTTCGGGAAGCTACGCAATATCTTCTAGTCCCGGTACATACCGCAGTGTCTCAAGACAAAAGTCTTTGACCAGTGCCTGTTGCCAGTGATGACTTATGGCACTGAAACGTGGTCGCTCACAATGGGCCTTATCAGAAGGCTAAAACTCACCCAAAGAGCAATGGAGAGGGCTATGCTTAGAGTTTCCCTACGTGATCGAATCAGAAATGAAGAGATCCGCAGGAGAACCAAGGTAACCGACATAGCCCGAAGAATTGCCAAACTTAAGTGACAATGGGCAGGACCCATTGCTCGCAGAACAGATGGCCGATGGGACCGAAAGGTTCTGGAGTGGCGACCGCGTACCGGAAGACGTAGCGTTGGGAGGAAAATTGATCGTGCATTGCGTAATTGGGGGGCAGGTAACGATTGCGCGCGCTTTATTTCAACTGGCAATGCATTCCACAATCGAGCGGCCTGGACAGTAAAGGATTTGTCGAAGAAAGTTGTGGAATGCATAGGCATTTCATCCATTGTTAGAGAGTGTTTATGTTTCATTACAAATAAAGAAAAGCCGTATTAGTTATAGGCCGACCGTTTAACTGAGACGGTTCCTGAGGCAGCTGCGCGGTGCGGGAGGGGTATCAGTTGTCATAAGTTAACAAATCACTGAGCTCTCGCATCACCCCTCCCGCACCGCGCTGCTACCCCAGGAACCGTTTCCGATAAGCGGTCGGCATGCAAGAACGCCTTAATATTATTGAAGGCACCGTTCAGGTCGGTCGGAAAATGAATTTTCCGAGAAATTCTGGATATCTGACGCTTAGGTGGGGCCTGAGTCTAGCTAGCACTGAACGAAGTTCACCAGATATGATGATGATGAAAGGATTAAAGATACAATGAAGTACTCACGCCAGGTCTTAGCCAAGTGATGGGCTTATCGAATATTTTCTCCTTGTAGTAGAGACTTCGATCTACTGCGGGGAACTCAGGGTCTTCGAACAGCTTGCTCTCGGCTAAGCAGCGAGACCTGATCTCTTTGAAGTCTTGGTAGGTCGCCGTCGGATGAGTCTCGCTTAACTGTAAAAAATAGGTATAAGTTAGCTTATTATGAATGTATTATATTATTATGATTTTTTTAGTAACATAAAGTTAGCGCCAACAGGTTCCTTGTCTTCAACTGTGCATTTGATTTCCTGTTTGACGTATATCACAATTATTCACAATACCATCACTTTGATTACTCCAGATTTTTGAGGAATACCTAGGTGACGTAGCCGCCTATCGGTGGTATAGGACTATTTGGATTCAACCAGTGAGAATAATTATGTAAAATTCAAGAGAAAACCTATAGCCTTCAAAAGTGCTCAATTTGCTTCTTGCAAAACAAATTGAGTCTCATACGGAGATTTGTTAAAAATAGCTAAAAAAAACTTTAAGGATAAAAAGAAGGAAGAAGAAGAATAAAAGGATTGACGTGTTATGTGTGAATGAGACGAAAAGAAAGGAAGTGGAGACATCCAAACACCGTACTCTGACCGCTATTTGGTCCAGTGTTCAAGAGACACATAGGGCCAGTCAGGGTGTGAGGGTTGTCCTCTCCGAGCGTATGATGAAATGTGTGAAAGATTATGTTTGTGTGAGTCCCAGGATTCTATGGGTAAGGTGTACCTAAACTCTATCTTAGTTTTGTGCATTTATGCAGTTATGCACCCAATATTGGAAGCTCACCTTCGGAGAGGGACGTATTTTGGGGCAGTTTAAGGGATTTAGTGAATGGGTGTAGGTCAAACGAGAATATTGTTATGCTTGGAGATTTTAATGGTTGAGTTGGTGTGAAGAGGAATGGGTACGTAAAAGTATTAGGTGTATTTGAGTTGATAGAGTGTATGAGAATCGGATGAATTTACTAGAGATATGTGTAGAGAAGAATTTGTCTGTTATGAACATTATGTTTAATCATTGAAAGGTTCACAGGTATACGTGGGAAAGGCAAGACAGTAGAAGTATGTAGTGAGAACTCGCAAAATGCTATTGGGGTTTTCTGTGATCTCTCCAAAGCTTTTGATTGCGTGCACCATGACACGCTTTTGCGTAAACTGCGTCATTACGGTGTGCAAAACGAAGCTCTCGATGTTCTAAATTCTTATTTACATAATAGGTCCCAATGTGTAGATGTTAATGGTGAGAAATCTTCCGGGTTACCAGTTCAGTTAGGTGTACCTCAAGGCTCAATACTGGGTCCATTCTTGTTCTTAGTGTATGTCAATGACTTACCATTCTTTTTAAAGGGTATCTGTGAAGTTGTACTGTTTGCAGATGATACCTCTCTTATTTTTAAAGTAGACAGGAATAGACATGATTTTGACGATGTAAACAGTGCACTCTCAATGGTTACGGATTGGTTTACAACAAATAACTTAGTTCTCAATTCCAAGAAAACGAAATGTATAAAATTCGCTTTACCCAATGTTAGAAATCTAGGACCCAACATCGTCTTAGATAAAGAGGTGCTTGAAACTCGGCAGTTTTTCTGGGCATAACAGTAGATGCTAAACTTCAGTGGGGCCCACATATTTCAAGTCTAGCGGGAAGGCTTAGCTCGGCCGCCTACGCTGTCAGGAAAGTAAGACAATACACTGACGTTGATACTGCTAGATTAGTCTATTTTAGTTATTTCCATAGCATTATGTCCTATGGCATTCTGCTGTGGGGCAAAGCCGCTGACATTCAAAATAATAATATATTTGTTCTTCAAAAACGAGCTGTTCGAGCAATTTACCAGCTAGGTGCCAGAGTTTCTCTAAGAGATTTTTTTAAGGATATTGGTATTCTCACAGTGGCATCACAATTCATCTTCGCCAATATCCTATATATTAGGCAAAATATACACATAAATAAAAAGAGTGATATTCACAATATTAACACCAGAAATAAGGACAAATTACGAGCTCCTTTTCACCGGCTTCATAAGGTTCATAACTCATTTGTTGGGCTTGGTTGGTATAACCTTTTATAACAAGCTACCCACTTCTCTGCTACATAGATTTGCCTTTTAATGCGTTTAAAGCTAAAGTAAAATCCAACCTTTGTTCAAAGGCATACTACTCTATCAACGACTACTTAAACGATAAAAATAGTTGGTCGCTGTGATTAACTCAAGACAATATTTATGTTCTTTCTCCAGAATTAGCTTACCTACTGACAGGTCATATGAGTTATATAATTGTTATTTTATTTGACTGTATAAGTAAATTTATTTTAATTAAATTTTCATTTATTATTGACATAATCGACTCATTACAATGTTTTTGTTTAATGAGTTGTATTGCAATATGTGGTTAGCTAGCGACATCGACAGTAGATCATTATATTATTCTTGCCTAACTGTTGATATATTTTTACTTCGATGGTCCTAGTTTATCATAATTATGTGACTTCGAGTTACAGTTTTATTAGCCATATGTAAACGGGCACGCCCTTTACATGGAGGCTTTTTCTGTTTACGTTTTTAGTTTTTTAGTATTTATTTTCGCTTGAATTTAGCTTTCGATATTTTTTTTTGTTGGTACATTGGCGTGTGCTAGCTGTCATTATGGCAAATATATTTTATTTAATGTTTTGTGTTGAGTAATGTAAATTATTTGCATACTATTGTATCAAGAATAGAATCAAGTTTTTTTTTCTAACTGAACAGACAGCTGTGCTGCTGGGGAGTTTGTTGCGCCACTTCTTCTCTCCAGCAAAAGCACTAGGAAGTGGTGAAGGGCGGGCGTTTTTGGGGGACCTGTCTTATATAATTTTGACGTTCGAAAAGTGCTGATTCTCAGCCTAGTTTGAATAAATGACTTTTGAATTTGAATTTGAATTTATGATCCACTTTGTGATTGTGGATGGAATATTAAAGAGTAAAGTTACAGATACTAGAGCATATCGGGGTGTTAATGTAGGGACTGATCATTATCTGGTTATGTGTCGGGTGGGTGGTCTGTTCAGGCATTGGCGTCACCGAGTTCGAGCTCCTGTGACTGTTCTAGAAAGAATTAAAAACAAAACAAGCGATTTCCAAAAAAGACAATTTAAAAAAATAATATTAAATTCGGAAGTCGGTCTTTGGTTTTTATTTTCGTTTTTTGTCACTAATTTCCGAAATTAAAGTTATTTTTCACTTTGTAGTGCCTTTTTTGGAAGTAGGTTGTTTTTTTTTTGAAAAAAGTTATTGTTTTCAATTTTTAGTTGCGGTATCTACCCCACACAAATTCGAATACCACTACCAGTTAGGTAAATAACACTGACAGGAACTTATCATATTATTAATATCATCCACATAGGCTAAGTGAAAAAAAATACGTATATTGAAGCTAACTCAAAAACTACCCAAGCAAAATTAATAACATTTATAAATACGACCACCTATGAAAAAAAAAGAATCAACAAAATAATGCATACTTGGCGGAGTAGTCGCGTAACAAACATAGAAAATCAATCTGCCTAGCCTTTTCCCAATTATGTTGGGGTCGGCTTCCAGTCTAACCCGGACTGCAACTGAATACCTGTATTTTACATGGAGCGACTGCCTATCTGACTTACACAACCCAGTATCTGGGTAATACGATACCGCTTGGTAAGACTGGTGTTAGACTTTCGGGCTTCTGACGACTCGTAACGACTGTCAAAGTCCACGATTGACAGCCAGGACCAACGGCTTAACGTGTTTGGGTGACCATCCCCGGCAAGCGTAGTTTAACCTGATAGATTGACCCGTGCGGCTATTATTACTTAGCCGTGAGCTCCCCCGCGTAACAAACATACAATAAATAAAAAAACAACATACTGACGAATTGAGAACCTGCTTCTTTTTGAAGTCGGTTAAAAAGTATAAAGACTGCAAGAATTGAAAGTAAAAGAGGAATATACTCGTAAGAGGGAAGTAAAAGTGAAGACGGATAAAATATTTGATGATACGAATGATTACACTCTAGACGAAGTATGGGATATAGTGAAAAATAGTTTGGTGCAAGTAGCCACAAATGTATGTGGTCTGGCGAAGAGGAAGTGTAGTAGTAGAACGAATGACTCTTGGGTAGATGGTGAAATAAAAGAGGTTGTGGGGCAGAAGAAAGAGGCCTAGCTTAATGTGTTAGCCTATAAGGCCCAAAATAGGATGAATGAGGCAACGAATGTGACAGATGATTTGGAAAGAGTGAAGAAGAAATACTCCGAACTGAAAAAGAAAATGAAAGAGATGGTAAAAGTTAAAAAGGATGAGAAGGAAGAAAAGTATAACAGGAAGTTCTCTGATAACTTCAGGGTCAATGTTAAGCTGTTCTGGAAACAGGTAATATTGGCTCGCGGAGGGGGAAAGGGACATCGATTAAGAGCGATAACATAGATGAAAGTACTCACCACAGCGTTCCCGTTAACAGGGGCACCAGCTTTCAGCTCTGCATACTCCTCAGCAGGCAGCCCCATGATGGTACTGAACAGGGTATCAACTTCCGTCCCTTCATCACGTTCTCCTCTAGGGAAGCTTTTAACAGCAGTTGCAGCAGCAGTACTATGCGAGCCCCAGCCATTGGTTTTAGAATTCTTTGGGTTATTATTCATAGTTAACGTTGGAGGGTTAATGGTCTGAAAATACCCAGGTCTTCACCTCTCAGCGGATTGACGGCGAATGAAATAGTCTCATGTTGTTGTTAATACTTATATATACTGTAACAAAGGAAGTAATCCCGTTTTTATTATGTGTGAATAATGATTTTCCTTAATTTTTTTTCTACGTCTTTCCCTTCGGTACCGTTTAGGAAACAGGAAATTATGGCATACTAGCTTTTACCCGCGGCTTCGCCCGCGTGGATGTCGCAAAATATCCCACGGGAACGTTCTACCAGGAATACATACCTAATAGCCAAGGAAAAGATCATTGACTAACTTTCAGCGGACGCAGTGGTAGGCTACTACATGTCACTCAGGATGGCTGGACAAATCTTCAAAATAGCTCGCATTTAAGTAGGTCAACAGGGCACTTTATGTGACGGCTAAACACCCTTATCTCAGAATTTGTGACGCTACAGAATCTTAGATAATCGATCGAAAACGTGTCCAGCCAGCTTGAAAAACCACTTTTCGCTGGTCTCAATCTCGGTAACGGAAGTGATTTTGACGACTTTTTGCATATCAACGGGCGTCACATAAATTTGTGACAGGCATGGAGCTAAAAGTTTTGAGATACGTACAGTGGTTTAGTAGAAAAATGCAAAAATCTGTGCCAGCCATCTTGAATTTACGTATAAAACTTTTGGCTGGCACTTACGAATCTCAATAACGGTAGCGTTTTCGAATATGACTCCTTTACTAATATTTAGTGACGCAATTTGTGACAGTAATAACGTTTGATTTATGGCGGCACATGTAAGGGTTTACGAGAAATCAATAAAAACTAATGTCCAGCCAACCTAAAGTTCAAGATGGCTGGACACCTGTATCTCCGCTGCCTGATGATCTACGACCTTCAAAATGTGTTCAAAATTTTGTGACGGGGACGATAATGATAACCTGAATTTGTGACGGAGAAACTTTGCGTAGTTTCCGCTCCGCCCAGAGCGGGAGAAGTCATTTGATGATTTCCCACCCAAAAAAAAAAAAAAAAAAAAAAAAAAAAAAAAAAAAAAAAAAAAAAAAAAAAAAAAAAAAACCTGAGTGACATGCTACTACAGTGCCCGCGTGGTCAACCATAATTATTTTGTTACGCGTAATTTTGAAACTGTGATATCTCTTAAACTATTCATTTAAATGATGTGATGTAAAGGCATATTTTAATCGAAATTGAATGCCCAATTTAAATAACCTATTTAATTGGATAAGAATTAATAAGATACCGGTCAAAATAGCTTCGGAAATAACAATGAAAATTTTATACAATTTTGAAAGATAAAAATGGTTATTGTGGGTCACCCTTAAAAGATAGACATATGCCATCGCGGACTTTTTTGTTGCAATTTTTAAGATATACAATACTCTAGAACATAAATTTGATTTATCTCTCACGACTTACGCAGCGCACGCCAGTAAAGCTCCCAGTCGGCATGATTTTTTCCGACATCTTCAACAATAATCGTCATATTTTAGCCAATTTACACAAAACCTTAATGAATTATACACTAAAACCTTCCACATGAATCACTCCGTCCAATGGTGAAAACCGTTTGAAAATCCGTTCGGCAGTTTTTGAGTTTATCGCGTTCAGACAGACAGACAGACGCGGCGGGCGACTTTGTTTTATAATATGTAAGGATAAGGATTGTCAAAGAGATGGAGTAGAGTAGGAGTAGGTACAGCCCCCCAATTACGCAATGCACGATCAATTTTAAATTGAAACCAATTGAAAAAGATTGCCAGTCCATTGCTTCATAAGTTCGACAAAAAAAATTGAGCAGATTGTTTTTGTCGAACTTATGAAGCAATGGACTGGCAATCTTTTTCAATTGGTTTCAATTTAAAATTGATCGTGCATTACGTAATTAGGGTGCAGGTCGTGGACTTGACGCACCTCATGGTTTGATTTGCGCAGTAGACGATTTATGGGTCTCTTTAGCGGTATGAGGTCCCCGCCCCGGGGCGTCATCGGGGCGGCGGCAGGCGCAGTTAAATCTCAACTTTAATGGCACGACTTGTACCTATCCTTTTTTGTAACAGAAACATTACTTCATCAGCTTTATGATTAAATAATAATTTATTAATTTATCACTTTTCATAGCTCGAAGAAAATACGTCCATGACTAAGCAACGTCCTTTTTCTCTTTTTCTTCATGTATCCTTAGTGACGGCTGTCATGAAATGATGACAGCGGCAAAGATTTAAATCGTTAGATTCGCCATGCATATCCTAGGCTATTAAACTAATGTTAATGGTTATTAGGCTATTTAATCCATACTAATATTATAAATTCGAAAGTAACTCTGTCTGTCTGTCTGTCTGTCTGTATGATACCTTTTCACGGCTAAACCACTGAACGGATTTCGATAAAATTTGGCAAGGAGATAGGTGGCATCCTGCAGAAGGACATAGGGTACTTTTTGTCTCAAGAATAACCCCTAAGGGGGTGATATAAGGGATGAAAGTTTGTATGGGAACCGAGCATTTCTTAAGTTGGGGATATGAAAATTCAAATTTATGCTTTTGGTAAGAAATAAAGAATAACGCGTTTCAGCGTTTTTGTAAAAACATCCCCCAAAGGGGTAAAATAGGGGTTGATTTTAAAATTCACATGTAATATTGATT
This sequence comes from Conistra vaccinii, assembly GCA_948150665.1. Taxonomy (NCBI): domain Eukaryota; kingdom Metazoa; phylum Arthropoda; class Insecta; order Lepidoptera; family Noctuidae; genus Conistra; species Conistra vaccinii. The sequence continues at coordinate 12,662,726 of OX411341.1, read as the reverse complement.
ATTTTTGTTGCGCCTTATTTTTAAGAAATTTAAGGGATTGGATACATAGTCATAGACCGTATCTTGAATTAACATTTACTGGTATGAGGAACAGGGTGTAAAGTTCACTCATCCACCATAGAAAAAAGAGGATGCTCCGATCAGACGGGTGTTATGTCTAGCCCGTAAGTTGATTTCGGATAGTCTTCTTATCTATGTCGTTAGCGCGGTAAACTCTAACTGCGATGCAGGATTTGTGTGACGTCATGTCTTTGATGCGTAGTTCGTATGTGGCGGAGTAACCGCTACATCACTCCCCTCCGGAGACCGGTGGTCGATAGTGGGCTGAGTCTTGGATCTTGCGATGCTTCACAGTGCCAGCTGTGGTTCTGGTGAGTCGGAACCGGGTGCCGCACAGTTCACGGTGAGTCGGAACTGTCTGCAGTGATTGTGGTGATTGTGGTTCCAGTGAGTCGGAATCGGGTGCCTCACAGTTCACGGTGAGTTGGAACTGTCTGCGGTGATTGCGGCGATTGTGGTGATTGTGGTGATTGCGGCGATTATGATGATTGTGGTGATTGTAGTGATTATGGTGATTGTGGTGATTGTGGTGATCGAGGCGATTGCTGTGATTGAGGTGATTGCGGTGATACCCCAGTGAGTCGGGGTGATGACCAGGAATGCGCGTTCGCTGCATGCTGGTGGTCAGGATACCCGTTGAGCCGTGGGTGCTGGCTGGTTGTGTGACTCGCCTCACGAAAGCTTGCGGGAGTGATGATGGTGAAGTTACGCTGAAGTAGTTGCACGAAGGCTGCGTTGACGTTCATTCTCGGGGTCACCAATTTAGTGGTATGAGGAACAGGGTGTAAAGTTCACTCATCCACCATAGAAAAGGGAGGATCGTCCGACCAGACGGGTGTTATGACTGGCGGGCACCTGCCCGTAAGTTGATTTCGGATAGTCTTATCTATGTCGTTCGCGTGGTAAACTCTAATTGCGCGATGCAGGATTTGTGTGACGTCATGTCTTTGATGCGTAGGTTGTATGTGGCTGTGTAACCGCTACAAACATTTAGTTTTTATTTAATTAAAATCGGCCCGCTCTGTCAAAAGATATTACAATTTATAGGGTCTTGACAGAAAATTTTTCATTTTGAGGTACGCAACCTGCCTGTTACCTTTTCATACCGTAACAGCTAACGGATTTAGTTGAAAGGCGTATGGTCTTTCAACTAAATCCGTATAGGCAATGACCGGGGTTAGGACATAGGATACTCAGAATCCCGGTAGTACGGTCATGTGGGATATTTTCCGACCTTTACGCGGGCGAAGCCGCGGGAAACAGCTAGTGTTTATATAAATGAACTGATCGAGGAGCTGAGTAACACTTATGTCGGATGTCGCATTGATGACATATGCTTTAACAACATCAGCTACGCAGATGACATGGTGTTGCTCAGCCCGTCGGTTAGTGGTCTGAGAAGGCTGGTGGCTATATGTGAAGGGTATGCTGAAAGACATGGTCTGAAATATAACTCTGTTAAGAGTGAACTGCTGGTCTTTGTTGGAGGAAACAAGAGCCCATACTATGTTCCTCCGGTGATGCTTGGTGGTTCGGCCTTATCAAGAGTCAAGACTTTTAAGTACTTAGGTCATATAGTCACCGAGGATCTAAAAGATGATATGGATATTGAAAGGGAACGTAGGGCGTTAGCTGTAAGGGGAAACATGTTGGCTCGCAGGTTTGCTAAGTGCTCAGTAGATGTTTAAAGTCACTTTGTTCAAGGCCTTCTGTCAAACTTTTTATACCAGCAGCCTGTGGGTTAACTTTACTCAGAAAGCTTATAACGCGTTACGTATTCAATATAAAAACGCGAAGCTTCCTGGGTACTGTAGTGCCTCTGGTATGTTTTTTCACGCCAATACATGTGATTTCTATGCAGTAATAAGGAAGAAAGTGGCCTCTGTCGTACACAGGCTATGGAAAAGCCCTAACACCTTAATGTTGGTGTTTGCAGCACGACTGGACAGCATGATCTTCGGGCGGTTCACCGAGCTGCACGTCAGTGGTGTAACTCGATGAATCGGCCGGGAACATGATGTCAATGTAGTGTCATACTGTACTGTCCCTGTGATTTGTTTTGTGCAGTTCTATAATATTCAATGGTGCCTTAAGTCAAGATCTCGTTGTTTTTTTTGTTTTTGTTAAGTACCTACTTATTAAGAATGTTTAAAATAATACCTATTATACATATTGTACTTCCTACCTTATATGGACTAAGTTGTCTGAAATAAAAGTTTTTTTTTATATCTCGTCTAAAGATAGTCGCGTTTCTGTTTCGTTTTGACACCTCTGACACACAATGACGCAGTGACTACACTTGTCTGTCATGGAAACGCAATTTAAACATTGTGTGAGCTCACTGTTCTCAGTATGGACAGTTTTTCTTGTGACTGTACGGTGAGGGCAAATTAGCGATTAAAATCTTTGGGGCGGAGTTTGCTGTACGGTGCCAATAACGCTCTCTAAGAAACCACACCAATTTACAATACATGCTAATCCATGTGAAAAATGTCGGCCTGGAAATCGAACCCGGAGCGACATAGGCAAGACAATGAAACACGGCGTAGAACAGAAGGAATACATGAGTATATTAGGATAATATGATTTAAAAGTATAACAAACTGTATATAATATCACTATCATCATCACTTGACAGCGGGAAGCAACTTTGTATAATATGCCTAGTGATGATCTACATTATTATAAAACTAGCTTCTGCCCGCGGCTTCGCCCGCGTGGATGTCGGAAATTATCCCACAGGAACGTGTAACATGTCCTAAATCAGCGGGGTAATTGCGTAGCACTTACAATAGCAATGGGTTTCATTTTGGCAGTTCAACAATTAATTGCGTTATTTCTCGAACATAATTATTAAGCAATAGCTTCTACTTGGCGCTCTGGCGCGTCATCCCCTGGCTGGCCCGCCCCTCCACCCTCGTTCTGTGCGCCGTCGACTCAATATCGCAGGTCATTCTTATCGTTCTAACTTTTAAACTATTTGTCCAAAAATACTTAGTGTAAAAGACAAACTTTATCTACATGAAATTCCAAAAGCGATGAAGGTATTTATTTTGATAAGAATTAACTAAATACTCTAAAATATGCAATGTAAAAAAAGTATTCAATTTAACTGTATTTATTGCTCACTATTTTGGTTATAAAGGCTTCCACATAAAAGGTAGATATATGCTGTCGCGGACTTTTATTTAGAACTCTTTAAGACAAACAATCCCACAATACATTTTCTTCATGTAACTCTAACGGTTTAGGCAGCGCACGCAGCATACGGTGGAGGTCTGCCCGGCTTGGGTGGACCACCGCCGTGTCCTCGTGGAGGCGATCGGCGGCGGTGACCTCTCGCGTACGGCCCTGGTTCAGGCCATGGTGCGGAGCGAGAGGGCATGGCAAGCCGTCACCTCCTTCTGCAAAGCAGTAATGCTCGCGAAGGAGAAGGTGGAGCGCGCGAGGGAGTGGCAAAGGCCGCGCCCTACCAGCCCTAGCCGCCGCCGCCGTAGGAGACGTCCCGGGCGTCGGGAATTGATAGCCGATTTCCGGCCACCGTAGGCGCGGGGCTGCGGACGGAGAGCAACGGGCAGCTCGCCGTCCGATAAGGACCAGGCCCGGGTCGACGGCGCATCGTGTTCCACGCGCGCCAAAGAGATATCAAGGATCGAAGGAACACGTGTGGGTTTTAGTCAGTAAGAGTCTGACACGCCCTTCCGCTCCGCCCAGAGCGGGAGAAGTCATTGGATGATTAACCGCCCAAAAAAAAAAAAGGCAGCGCACGCAAAGATAGATCTCAGAGGGCAGGAATTTTTCCGACTTACTTGATACTTATCGTTATATTATGGCCAAATCACATAAAATCTTTATAAATTGTAGCCTATGTGTTATTCTAATGTATAAGCTACATTATTGTAAAGTTTCATCAAAATCCGTTCAGTAGATTTTGTGTGAAAGAGTAACAAACATCCATCCATCCATCCATCCATCCATCCATCCTCACAAACTTTCGCATTTATAATATTAGTAGGATTAATGTAGGGCAGTGTTTTTCAACCTTTTTCATGACTTGACCCCATTAGTATGAAAAAAATTTTTCGCGACCTCGACCATTCGAGAACGATTTGAACTCAGTCGAGATTCCCGCTGAGTCGAAGTTTCTGCAGCACGAAACCTAGCCTGATGTTCCCGAGTTGTAGAGAGCCTTGCCTCACGACCTTCCTCAGATTCCTGTGATCGAACTTATCTCATCCTTTTAGCATTTCTGCTACATTGGGAGAGGTTGGATCTTCTTCGAGGCATTCTTACAATAAAATAGTACTTACTACTTAACACACAGTTATTTAGTAAACACGTACTATCGTAAACAATTAAATTATAAATACTTACAGATTATTATACAGTCTAAAATTGTCACAGTTTAAGTAATAAGTGTTAAGACGTGTAAACCAAACGTACTTACTAACTTTATAAAACAAAATAAATTGCTATAAAAATTAATTACTAACCTGAGCTAATAAACTTATACTTAATTAATAAAGAAAATCAAGAAAAGAAATGCCTAACCTATACCAAATACTTATAATATTTATATACAAACCCTAAATAAAAATTAAGATAAGTATACCGAAAATCAAGGAAAGAAATGCCTAACCTATAATAAATGTTCGATGTGATTCTTTAAATTGACATAACTTTTTTATTTATGAACCGATTGACATGAAATAAACACTAAATGTTAAGTGAAGCTTACTACAATATATTAGTGAAAACCGCATCTAAATCGAATAAGCCGTTTCTGATATTAGCGTGCACAAACACACAGACAAACAGACAAACAGACAAACCGACAAACAGACAAACAGACAAACAGACAAAAAAAAATTTAATTACAATCTCGGGTTCAGCATCGATATAATAACAACCCCTGCTATTTTTTTTTCATATATTTCCATTGTACAGACACCACTTTTCTACAATTTTATTATATGTATAGATAGACAAAGTCGCTTCCCGCTGTCTGTCCCTATGTAAGCTTAGATCTTTAAAACTTCGCAACGGATTTTGATGCGGTTTTTTTAAATAGATAGACTGATACAAGAGGATGCTTTAAATGTATAATACATGCATAATATAATCCATACTAATATTATAAATTCGAAAGTAACTCTGTCTGTCTGTCTGTATGTTACCTTTTCACGGCTAAACTACTGAACGGATTTCGATAAAATTTGGCAAGGAGATAGATGGCATCCTGGAGACGGACATAGGGTACTTTTTGTCTCAAAAATAACCCTTAAGGGGGTGATATAAGGGATGAAAGTTTGTATGGGAAATCCAGTATTTCTTAAGTTAGTTATATAAAAATTCAAATTTATGCTTTTGGTTTAGAAATAAAGAATTATTCTATTCAGCGTTTTTGTAAAATCATCCCCTAAAGGGGTAAAACAGGGGATGATTTTAAAATTCACATGTAATATTGTTTTTTTTGTGACTTCTTTTCAAGAGATTTAAGGGATTGGAAATATAATGGTAGTCCGAATTTTAAACTATGATATAGTATTTATTTCATTAAAATCGGCCCACTCTGTCAAAAGTTATTACAATTTAAAGTCATAAACTGACCTTTCAAACATTTAGGTATAATGTGTTCAATGGCGGCACTAGAGCAGCGTCCTATTACAAATTAATGGGGATGATAATAGTAAAATACTTAAAGTATTATTTTTAATAGAGTTTAGAACTTTTAATAGAGTAATAATTACAAAAAAAAAACAACCGACTTCCAAAAAAAAGACTACAAAGTGAAAAATAACTTTAATTTTGGCAGTCGCCGTCTTTCGTTTAGAATTTTAGTTTTTTGCCACCGATTTCCGAAATTAAAGTTATTTTTCATCTTTTTTTGGAAATTGGTTGTTTTTTTTTTCAAAATGTTTTTATTTTTCACTTTTTAATTTGGTACAGCTACCCCATATAATTTCGAATACCACTACCTGCAATGTAAATAAGAGTGACAGGTTTGATTTTCGTTACAACTCCAAGAGACCCAAGTTCTAAGTTTTTGATATTAATTTCAACTTGATGATTCCACACGTTCCTGAGAAAAAGGATCTTTACAGACAACGAGGTCATCCTTTAGGGTTTAAATTTTTAATTTTGAGGTAGGTACGGAACCCTAAAACATATTTATCTGCCTGTAACCTTTTTTATGCCGCAACGGCTGAACGAATTTAGATGAAAGGGGTACGGATAAGCCATGACTTGGGTTAGGATATATCCAATACATACATAGGTCATACCCATATCCTCTGAATTCCGGTAGCACGTTCCTGTGGGATATTTACCGACATCCACGCGGGCGAAGCCGCGGGCAAAAGCTAGTAAGCTATAATTTATAAACTTATCACGCGGGAAAAGCCGCTGGCGGAAGCTAGTAATAAAATAATTGTCAGCCTGGTTTAAGAAAGTAAATTATGAGAGAATAATGAACAGTGGTAGGACCATCGGTATAAGTGAATTATTTTTGATTTATTAGACGCGACGCGAGTGAACGTGCGTTGGCCAACGCTTCGGAAAGCTCCCGTTTATGGTCGAGTTTAAAATATTGATATAAATCTGTCGCGATGAGCCTCATCATCATCATATCAGCCGAAAGACGTCCACTGTTGGACATAGGCCTCCCCCAAGCACCGCCACTTCGACCGATTCTGTGCCAGCGGATTCCTGCGGCCTTTACAAGGTCATCGGTCCATCTTGAGGGAGGCCTTCCAACGCTACGTCTTCCGGTACGTGGTCGCCACTCCAGAACCTTTCGGCCCCACCGGCCATCTGTTCTGCGAGCAATGTGTCCTGCCCATTGCCACTTAAGTTTGGCAATTCTTCGGGCTATGTCGGTTACCTTGATTCTCCTGCGGATCTCTTCATTTCTGATTCGATCACGTAGGGAAACTCCAAGCATAGCCCTCTCTCCTCTTTGGGTGACTTTTAGCCTTCTGATAAGGCCCATTGTGAGCGACCACGTTTCAGTGCCATAAGTCATCACTGGCAATACGCACTGGTCAAAGACTTTCGTCTTGAGACACTGTGGTATGTGGGACGAAAAGATATTGCGTAGCTTCCCGAACGCTGCCCAGCCGAGTCGGATTCGACGATTGACCTCTTTCTCGAAGTTGGACCTACCTACCTGGACAGTTTGTCCTAGGTAAACATACTCGTCTACAACAAAAATGAACAATTACCACTTTTCATGAAATATGTTTTGACTGCGTTTTTACCCATCAATATGGGTAAAAATTCTAATCTCGCAATCCTTACGTAATGTCAAGACTATTTATTTAGATATTTACTTTGCCGGTTGCTAGGCAACTTACGGACGTCAAGTCAAAATATGAAATATTTAGTTATACATAGATATTACATTTTAGTTAGTACTTGAAATATTTAGTTATACATAGATATTACATTTTAGTTAGTACTTTATTAATTATAATTAAACTACTTTGAATAAAAGAGCCATTTTCAATAGGGTTCCTTCTATGGCGGAAACGAACTCAATTAATTGATTTTATCCCAAGCTTCAGTGTTTTCAGGTTTCATACATTGATGGACAGGATTTTTTTTTCAAATATTTTGATGCTTTTTTCTTTTCTGCTGCATTAAATCAATTGTTAAAAAGTACATTATTAATCTCCATTTAATCATCTATACAATGGTAGGTTCTGTGTACTAGCAGGAATGTAACAATAAAAACAGTTGCAGAAATGGGGCAAAAACATTTTTCGATCGTAGAGCACACTCTAAAATGCTTCGCATTATAAGTCGTGCAATATGAATACTTCGAAAAATAAAAATAAATCTATCCATTAACATGTCTGACCAAATTGTTGAATCGTCATTATGGAGGGATCAACGTTTATGGTCGATATTTCTGAAACGATTCATGATATGGACAAACAAATTACTAAAGTAGGTATTGAAATAGGTACTATATAAGCTGGGGCAGCCACAGGAAAGTCCGGTGAAGCAGCTACGACCCCTTAGTGGTCACCTGCAAGATACAAAGTCCAAAAAAAAAAGCCAACCAGCGCGTTCATTTGGTTCCTCCATCTTGACGTTAAAATGGAGGGACCAAAGATTTTGTTAAATAACTAGGTACATATACATTGAGGTATCAAAAATTAGTGCATAGGTTACATAGCAAACAGTAGATTTACAGTATTATACGTAGGCTGATTTGAAATCCAAGACTTGGCCCCTCCATCTTGACAGGCCCGCTTCTATCAACCGAATTAAAAAAATTGTCAGTTGGCAATATTTTATAAATAAACCACATTCGGGCTTTTTCACTTGCAAGAAGTACTATTTGGCAGCGGAATGCTGCACTATGTACCTAACATTTATTTTCATTAACTTAGTTACTTATCAATTCAGTACAAATAAATTACAAATATATACGTCTCAATTTTAAATGATAAGGTAAGGGAAAATGTTATCACAAGCCGTTTGTTATAATTTAAATACTCATTAATTTTTTTTACAATAAAAAAACAAATTAATATATTAAATTATTTTAATTAATATTTAAACCGTATGACGGTTACAGGACATTTCTGGGAAACAACGAAATACTTAATCGAATTCTCCTAGTAACTAGTATAAAGTAGTATACCAGGGTGTCAGGGATATCGACGCGAAGCCGGTTACCATGGATTCAGTAGGTACATGATTCTGAACCCCCCTGCGTTGAAATTTTTCGTCGGTTATAAAAAAAAAATCTGCTGTTTCATAGAAAAGTGCAATACCTACGCGGTCAAAATGTATGGAACAGCTGATAATTTTTTTAATAACCGACGACTGGTCCTGACCTCCCTGTAACCAGCGGATATCTACAAAGAGCCATAGGTATATAGGGTGTCAGGGACATCGACGCGAAGCCGGTTACCATGGATTCAGTACAAATCACAAAATCTGCTGTTTCATGGAAAAGTGCAATACCTAAGCGGTCAAAATGTATGGAACAGCCATTTTTTTTTATAACCGACGAAATATTTCAACATTATCTTTTACCTTCTATCGATTCAGCCTGTTTTACATAAACGATAGAATACAGATACTTATTAAAGTTGATAGTGGAAGCTGACTCCAACTTGAGCGTTGTTGACGGTGCGAATTTAAGCAAGAAGAAAGTTTATCTTCTATCTTCTTCTAATATATAAAATACTTGTGTCACAGTGTTTGTTGCCAAACTCCTCCGAAACGGCTTGACCGATTTTTATGAATTTTATTATGTACTCGTATAATCAGTAGGTCTGAGAATAGGACGTAAACTTTTTTCATACCCCTAAGTAATAATATAGGTAGGTAGGGTAGGTAAGTAGGTCGTATTTTTATTCATTTTTCACTTATGAATATGATATCCCGATATTACTAGGCTTGCATGAATTCACGCTATGTAGGTAGGTAGGGCAGGGTAGGTAGATAAGTGAGGTTAGGTAGGTAGGTAGGGTAGATAGGTAGGTAAGGTAGATAGGTAGGTAGGGTAGGTAGGTAGGGTAGGGCAGGGTAGGGTAGGTCGGTAGGGCAGGGTAGGGTAGGTCAGTAGGGCAGGGTAGGTAGATAGGTAGGTGCGAGTGCGAAGCCGGGGCGCCAGCTAGTGTTAATATATTTTAGATAAACATATAGAGATGGGAATTCACCAGGAAAAAACCCCAAACGTGGGAAACGAGCGAAAATACCCAGGAAAATTCTCGATAGAGAAAATAATCGTTTTTTTTTTTTTAATTTAGCTTGTGTTATCTATTTAGATAAGTAAGAAGCAGTAAGAGCAGTGGTGGCCCTGTGGTAACGGCCCCGACTTACGAAGTTACGAGTTGTAGGTCGTGGGTTCGAACCCAAGGAGGCACTTTACTTTGTGTAAATAATTTCATCAGCACTGCTCTCAAAACGGTGAAGGAAAACATCGTGAGGAAACCGACATGTCTTAGAACCAAAAATTCGAAGACATGTGACATCTACCAACCCGCACTGGGCCCGCGTGGTGGATTACAGCCCACTCCCTCTCACAGAGAGGAGGCCTACTGTGTCTCAGCAGTGGGAAAATTAATAGTTAATTAGTATAGGATTAACATAGAAACAATTAGAACGTTGACAATCATTTAATTTAAAACTAACATGGAACAGTGGACGCCCCTAACATACTCATACGTTCTGTCACAGAACACCAGACATATACGCATAATTTTACTCCATTCATCCGCAAACACATCACATTCAGGGTTGGCAGTCAGAAGGGAAATTAGTACCTTTAAAATACGACAGACTGGGGATCCAGTTCTGGCGACAGTTTTAGATAATACACGCAAACAGATTCTGTAGGCGCTTCTGACGGTGTCCAATATATTTGTCGGGCACAAATAACCGGCAGAAAAGGCCATTGAAACTCTGGGCAGTCGATATGTCTCCGTAAGGTCTTACCTCTTCTCACCTCCAACGAGTCTAACGTCCCTTCATCATCATCAGCCTATTAATGTTCCCACTGCTGGGACACAGGCCTCCTTTCTGTAAGAGGGAGTGGGCTGTAATCTACCACGCGGGCCCAGTGCGGATTGGTAGATGTCACATATTGTGTTCGAATTTTTTCTAAGACATGCCGGTTTCCTCACGATGTTTTCCTTCACCGTTTTGAGAGCAGTGGTGATGAAATTATTTACACAAAGTAAAGCGCCTGCTTGGGTTCGAACCCACGATCTACAACTCGTAAGTCGGGGCCGATACCATTGGACCACCACTGCTCTGGTCCCGTAGATAATTAATTAATTATGATTTTTTTATTATTATTTAATATGTTGTTCTCAAACAAAGCGCACCTGCCATTTAACCACTCTTGGTTGACTGGTAGAGAATGCCGAAGGGATTATGTCCGCTTATTTATTGCAAGTTTAAATATATAATTAATAAATGCTTTGTGCTCGATAAGCATTCGTCTTTCACGGCTTTTCACTAAGAATTTTTTCCTTTATATAGTAAGTACCTAACTATGGGATATTTAATTTAAAATGTTCATTATATTATAATTTCATTAATTTTAATCTAAACAAATTATTATAAAGAGAAAATGTTAGATTTTATGTAAGTTTGTTTGTTTGTAAAACCGCGTCTCCACTAGGGCTGCGCGGCTCCGTGAGGCCAAGCCCCGCGGCCGAGCCTCGTGAGTTTATAAACGACTACACACTCACGAAGCTCGGCCGCGCGGCCCTAGTTTATGAATAAACTCAAAAACACTGGCCGATTTTAATAATTCTTTCAGTTTTTCACTCAGTAACATTAACGAAGGGATACGCGGGCGAAGCCGCTAGCGGAAGCTAGTTACGAGAAAAATTTAATTTAACATTTCGTGGTCTTGAACTCTTGCTCCTCATTATCAGTATCGGTTTATCAGTTATTTCCTTATCCTTGCTGGCCAACACAACATTTTTCGTATCGCCGGTCAAATTGATAAATTAGTTTTTGAAGCCAGTTCCTAATCGCTATTTAAAAAATAAATAAGGGTTTTTCCTTAGTACCAACGCATTGTGCGCATTGTGCGTTGGTACTAAGGAAACCGTTATCAAAGTCAAAATAACTAAATTAAACTGAACGAACCTACTAGGTCAAAGGTGCAGGAAGTCGAGGGTAGGGGGAGGGGCTAGGGGGTAGGGGGGCAATTAGCGAATGTTACCGATAACAACTGATAATGGCTTGCCGATACCATAATCGCAGGGGCATGACTTCAAACTACGATAGTTTGACATCATGATGTGGTCGCCAAGCATATTATAAAATTAAAGACTAGGTAGAAGACAAAGTTTTGCAATAATTCCTTCTGCAGGTGGCTTCCCTGTTACTTCATTAACGGCAAATTATCTAAGAGCCTATTAACTGCTCCCAAATTACCATGTTTATATTTTATTTTTTACATTCTTCCTTGATATGATAATCATCATAAACAATTTCATTTCAAACAATTTCATTTCATTTAATTTCATCATATTTGACATTAGGTACCTATATTATTATACGGTCTACTATTTAATTTCAACTCTTTATTCTTCTGTGTACAGACGCCAGCACATCAACCTACTCTAATCTGTAAAAAATTTCCACTCAACATTGAACCTTATTCTTTAGCGTTAAAGTTGAAAATCTATTAAAGAAATTTGACAGATTGTAGTAAATTGATGTGCTGGCGTCGGTACATGATAAATATTCAGATTTGTTACAGTTGCAACTTGCAATAGCAATCATGTCTTTTCGTTTAAATAGGTTTACATTTTTATTTATTTTTTTATACCTAAGTAGATTAGGTATAAAAAAATAAATTGTGAATGTGAGAACGCTGTAGGCTTAGTGGACTGTAGACTTGTTGACCATCTTCTATTTTGTTATGTACCTGGTTCTTGTTGAAAGACCTACGCTGTCCTCGCATACGTAATAACACTGTTATTTGAAAATATTGTAAAAGAGTAACCGTGGAGTTTCTTGGCGGCTCTTCTCCATAGGAAATTAGGAAACGACCAATTGGAACTGTTCATCTAGTTTCTGACGTTTCATAAGTGTACGAGGGTACGAGGGCACTTATGAAAAGTCAGAAGCTGGTTAAGTGAAAAAAAAAATCTGCTGTAAGGGCCGAAACACAACCGTGTTGCGATGTCGCAACGCAAAAATTAAAGACGGCTTCGGGCATTTCCTAAAAAAATCTTTAGGGTGCCGTCCACAGATATCTATACAGGGCCGTCTTAACCATATTGGGCGCCGGGGTGCGAAAATCATCCTGCGCCCCCCTTGTCAACGAAAAAAAAACTAAATTTTTGGGTTCCTTTTTAATGTAAGTAATACTTTATAAGGCTATTTTCAAGAGTCATCACGAACCGTCTCGCGCGCATGTTTGGCGAGTTCCAGCCTCCCGAATAAGCTGGATTCCGTAAAGGCTTTAGCACCGTAGACCACATACATACACTGCGGCAGGTTATACAGAAGCCTGAAGAGTATAACCTGACTCTCTGCTTAGCGTTTGTGGACGCCTACGACTCCTACGAGAAAGCCTTCGATTCGATTCTGACTTGGGCTGTACACGATAGTCAATCTGGCACCGTTGCAATCTTTCCAACGATGCCTGATTGACTATCGGTACATCGAGCTGCTGCACTGTTTGTATGAAAACGCTACTATGTCAGTCCGACTCCAGGACCAGATCTCGAAACTTATTTTTCTGCAGCGAGGGGTGAGACGGAGACGTTATCTCTCCGGAACTGTTCATCGCTGCACTGGAGGATATCTTTAAGGTTCTGGACTGGAAAGGGGTTGGCATCAACATCAATGGCAAGTAAATCACTCACTTTCGGTTTGCCGACGATATAGTAGTCAAGGCTGAGACTATGGAGGACGTCAGTACAATGCTCGATGAACTCAGTAGAGCTTTCGAAAGAGTAGGTCTTAAAATTAACATGGACAAAACGAAGGTCATGTCGAATGCCCATGTAACACTCTCACCCTAATAAAGATCGGAGTTGAGACACTTGAAGTTGTGGACATTATGTTTACCAGGAAAGACTGTCCAGTTAGGTAGTTCCAACTTCGAGAAAGAGGTCAATCGTCGAATCCGACTCGGGTGGGCGACGTTCGGGAAGCTGCGTACTATCTTCTCGTCTCAAATAGCAGTGTCTCAAGACAAAAGTTTTCGACGAGTTCGTGTTGCTAATGAGGTTCTATGGCACTGAAACATGGTCGCTCACAATGGGCCTCATTAGAAGGCTGAAAATCACTCAAAACGCAATGGAGAGGGCTATGCTTGGAGTTTCCCTACGTGATCGAATCAGAAATGAATAGAAATCCGTAGGAGAACCAAGATAACCGACATAGCCCGAAGAATTGCCAAACTTAAATGGCAGTGGGCAGGGCAAATTGCTCGTAAAACAGATGGCCGATGGGGCCGAAATCTTCTGGAGTGTTACCCGCGTACCAAAAGACGTAGCGTTGGAAGGCCTCCCACAAGGTGGACCGATGACCTGATGAAGGGCGCATGAATTCGCTGGATGCGAAAAGCACAGAACCGGTCGAATGAGCGGTGCTCGGGGGAGGCCTATGTCCAGCAGTGGACGTCTTTCGGCTGAAATGATGATGGATGACTCTACAATAAAATTAAGTGCATTTCAAACATCAAATTAAATTTTTCTGGCTTTTAGTTGGCAATTTTTGCACGACTCTTAATGCGAAGCATTAGAGTGTGCTCTACGATCGAAAAAAATTTTTTGCCCCATTTCTGTAACTGTTTTTATTGTTACACTCCTGGTAGTACACAGAACCTACTTAATTTATATACCATTGTATAGATGATTAAATGGAGATTAATACTGTACTTTTTAAAAATTTATTTAATGCAGCAGAAATGGAAAAGCATCAAAATAGTTGAAAAAAAAATTCTGTCCGTCAATTTATGAACCCTGAAAACATTGTAGCTTGCGATAAAATCAATTAATTGAGTCAATTTTTGTTTGATACATTTGTTTCAGTCGTAGAAGGAACCCTATTGAAAATGGCTCTTTTATTCAAAGTAGTTTAATTATAATTAATAAAATACTAACTAAAATATAATATCTTTATCTAAATATTTCCAACCTTTGACTTAAGTTGCCTAGAAACCGCCAAGTAAATATCTTTGTCAGTCTTTGACATTACGACTTCATGAAAAGTTATAAATTGTTCATTTTTGTTAGAAACTATGTTTTGAAATTCTTTTTCGTTTATGAATGAGTGTTATATAAGAGGCGTGCACTTTTGGATTTTCCAAACTATTTTACGACTTCGTCTGTTTTGAAATCTTCCCTGTGACCCTGTCAATGTCCGATCTATTTTCACGTGTGAACTTTTCTTCTAAGTTTAGACATTGCGCTTTTTTTGGTCAGCACTCTTTGAATTTGCCGCGTGTGTTCGTTGGAATATAAATTTTATTCTCGTCGTAATAAGATATAAATTGGCTTGCACAACGCAAGTCGCAAGGCTTATGTGCCGAAAGCTGCACGAGGCGTATTTTTTGTAAACAATATTAGTGCCTATATTTTTATAGTTACTTATAATGAATATTAACTATGTATTTTTTTTTACATTGTAATTACGCGTGGTATATGTCATAAGGCGATCGGCTTGCGCCCCCTAAGACCCTGCGCTCGGGTGCGACGCACCCCTTGCACCCCCGGGTAAAGACGGCCCTGTATCTATATCTGTGGTGCCACGGTAGACGGTAGAATAACTAAGCCATATCTTAGAAATAAGTGCCTACAGCCGCGCGGTACGTAAACATGCGATAGGGCTGCCCGCCTCCAGTATTTTAATTACATTTGCCTACTTTGTGTTTCCATTTAGTTTTGTGATTGTAAATATACTTTTTTTATCTACACAAATAAATAAAATACTTTGTGAATTGAATAACAAAACAAAACACAAATGCCCGAGGTTTTAAAACAAGCGTACCTACCGTATTAATTCATGAACCTCCTATAACTACCTATTTCACTCGTGTTATCACTTTCCTTTACTCTATTCACTTTATTTATTAATCCAGACATCTTTTTTTCGGGAGATAAAAGGAAATACTTATCCATTAAAAATACACACAATATGTACCTACCTACCAGTAAGTAAAATTATTTTATAGTAAGATTATAAAATAATTTTGTTGTTGTTGTTTGTTAATAATAATACCTCTCAAAGTTTCCAGGTAATCTAAAAAAAGTTATCTCTGGATGCGTTATTGCCAAATTCATGCAACCAAAAACAGCAACAATATATCCTACTCGTCATATTAAATATTATGTACTTGAATTTATTTTTAGTGTAAAAATCGCGCGGTTATTGTTAAAAAAACAACACACCGTTCGTTCGTCACTGCGGCACAGACGCGACTGTCTGCGTACCTCGCGCATACCTCGATCGAGGCGCGTAGGTATAGCTCGCGCTTCGTCCGTTTCTATGAAGTTGGCCTACCGTCTACCGTGGTGGTGCCGTCGCTAATTTTTGCGTTGCAGCATCGCAACGCGGTTATGTGTTTGGCTCTTAGCGTAGCAACACACCTGCGAATATTACGCATTATAAATTCGGCGTGCTTCCGCCTACAGTAATTTTAAAATATATGGAAAATTAAAAAGTGCACATCCGCCTCACATCGCCTCATAAAATGACTGGTTTAGTGGTATGAGGAACAGGGTGTTAAGCTGTTTTCAGACCAGCGCGATTTGTCGCGCGACGCGACACGAACAATACAAATCTTCACGGTATAACAATAACCGGTGTCGCGTCGCGCGACAAATCGCGCTGGTCTGAAAACAGCTTAAAGTGAGTGAGAAAAGGAGGATCCAATCTCCAAACAGACGGGTGTTGTGTCTGGCGGGCAACTGCCCGTAAGTTGATGGATAGTCTTATGTATAGCGTTCGCGTGGTAAACTCTAATTGCGCGATGCAGAATTTGTGTGACGTCATGTCTTTGATGCGTAGTTCGTATGCTACGCTACACCTGGTAAAAGGAGATAATTTTTTTTGTTCGACTATTAGGCCCACCATCAGTGTCCAAATTGTGGCGTCTTGTTGATATATTCCTAATGATCTCTAGATTACAGTATTATTAATATTATACTTCGTCTAACAGGAATACTGAACAATACGACCACAAACTAAATAATCACTATTGTTTAGAAAGAAAGAAAGAAAGAATGAAAAATATTTTATTTGGGACACGCACGGGTTATTGACCATTTATTTTTTATTTGTGTCGTTCCCTGGCGATGGTATATCTGCGCTTACGGTGATAAGCGTCCCTTTGTTACCCGACTACTAGGCATTCCCAACGCTGGCTACACCAGCCCCGCCTCCCCCAAATACCCTATACTCCCTTATGGACCCCCGCAACCGCGTCTCCACCCCGGGCTCTCTAAACCAATCTATCCCCGACCAGTCACCATGTTTGACAAGCCGATCCCTTGGGAGAAGCGAGCTTAATATCTAGGTGTAATTCTGGACGAACACTTCGCTTTCGCAAAGCACATAAAGTCGATTCGCTAGCGAGCCGCCTTCGCTCTCGGTAAGCTCCACTACGTTATGAATTAACGCAGCAAATAGTCATAGTCACTCAAGTGCAAGTTGCGCATATATACATATACAATGTCGCCCATGCGCATGTGACCGCCCGTAATTTTCTGAATATTCATGAAAAAGTATCGAATATAAACTTCAAAAGGGGGGGTCTATCTATAACATTTTTCATGTTATTCAATTTTTAATTTTTTAAAGATTTGCTTTCCGTTTTTTGACACATCTCCGAAGTTTATGGGTCGATTTGGATTCTGTTTATTATTTCCAAAAGCTTATGAGTTATTTTAACAGGTTAATAAAAATTTTGCAGTGTATAGAGTGCCACCATTGGCACTCTATCCCTATCGGATAAAGTGCCACTACAGGCACCCTAGTAACACCGCCCTCGGCCCGGCTCAAGTGCCGCAAGCATTGGATTGTCATTGTCACTGTCACTAAGTCACGTCACTTGGTATTTTGTTTGATTGTCGAGGTTAGATCGCTGTAAAACACCACATTCCCAAAACATTACATTCTCTTGTGCCTAAACGGACCCTGGCACTTCGCCGGCCGCTACCGCGGCACCGCTCGCTACGCTCGCTCGGCTCGTGCGTTGTGTGGTCACAGTTCTAACCTAACCTAACCTAAATAACAAGTGACAGTGACAATGCAACGCTCACGGCACCCTAGCCGGGCCGAGGCAGTGACACTAGAGTGCCACAAGAAACTCGCGGCACTCTATACACTTCGTAAATTTTTTTATAAAAAATTATCGACTACGAAAAAAAAACGGAATCGAAGTCATTTTTTCGGTAAAAAATTGTGTATTTATTTTTAAAAAAACTAGTGAAAAATTTTATAGATAGACCCTCCCTTTTGAAGTTTATTTTCGATATTTTTTCATGAATATTCAAAAAATTAGGGGCGGTCACATGCGCATGGGCGACATTGTATATACACAGCGTGCATTCGACCAATCATGACCTATACAGGTACCGTCTTTGCACATACAAAACCCCATATAATCCATAGGATGCCGTCCCTACAGAACCGTGTCCTCCGCAGGGCCACGGGAGCCCCCTGGTTCGTTAGGAACGAGATCCTCCATCTCGACCTTAAAATCCCCATAATCACACTAAAACGCATGTCCAAGCGTTATTTCGACTCCGCTGCCAAACATCGCAATCCTCTGATTGTCGAGGCATCCAATTATGTCCCTTCTAACCTTCAACCAGGGTTGGGCAGTATTTGAATTACTTGTAATTGAAATACGTAATTGAAATACAAATACGTAATTGGTATTTGTAATTCAATTACTTCATAAAAATGTAATTTGTAATTAGTATTTCAAATACCTGACGCTGAGGTATTTTGTAGTTAGTATTTCAAATACTTATGGCTCCAAAATACATTTGAACATAAATACATTTAGCGATCTTATGAATGGGTGCGATCTGCAGAAAATAGCGCTCGATAGCTTTCGTAAGCAAAATGGCGACCGCTAAATATGTAAGTTGGCAGCACTGCACTTAAACTGTACTGTAGTCTGTACTTCAGGTACATACGTCAAATTGTCAATTACATAACTTGTCATTCGGCGATGGAGTGAATCCTGTGAATGCTGTGACATATTTAGCGGTCGCCATTTTGTAAATTATGATGGTAAGAATATATTCCCTTTGCCTTAGGCTGGGCTGGATTAGTTCTATTCTATTTATATACCTAACCTAACACCAGACTGTATTTTGTAATTTGTATTTTAAATAAAAATAGTCAAAATACTGTATGTTGTAATTTATATTTCAAATACACGACTTAAAACTATTTTGTAATTTGTATTTTAAATAAGTGCGAGGTAGTATTTTGTAATTTGTATTTTAATTAAAGCAAAGCATGTATTTTGCCCAGCTCTGCCTTCAACTCGGTCAAGTTCGCCGCCCAAGGCATATTCTCTCAGACCCAGATGATCCCATAACCCTCCTCCAGAAGAGCAGTAGGGGCACAAGTACAGTGCACAAGATTATATATATATGGTATATATATAAATAATTATGTTCACCTACTTAGTGGACTGGAAGGCCATAAAAAACTATTGCTGTACGTGTTTCACGGGTCGGAGGACAATTCGTTGTTGCGCGAACACTATGTGCTTGGTCTGGTTTATTGGGTTTGCTAGGCACCAAGACGTGATTAGGTGTCCTGCTTTATCCCTAAACACAATAATAATCAATAACGGTGAAGACGATTAATCAATATTATTGTCATAGTTTTGTACTTAGCTGATTAATTAGTTGTATGTTTACATATCTCGGGACCCTGGGGTCCCGGACCTTTGGAAGGCGTACGAGGGGCCAAAGCCAACTCGCAGAGGCCCGTTAGACGTGTTTAATGAAATGAGGCACCAACCGGCGATTATCCCTGTATGCACTATGCAAGTGCACCCAAGGACAACCCCCGGTTGGTGTAGGACTATTGCAGGAAATGGAAACAAAGGAGATGACCAGTTTTAGCCTTCGAATTCGGGAACATGCGCAGCATTACAACTTTTACACTAAGATTTAAAAATAAAGATCTAATTTATCATGGTTATATTATTCCGATTAAAGCCCAGATTAAAATATCTGAAAAATCAGTATATTAATTGCTTCCGTTTCTCTCTTTTATGCACTTCCTGATTTTGACGTTCCATTGTATCCATAATCACCCGGTAACCAAAATAAGCTACACGTAATATGGAAAAAAAAAAATTAAAAACGAGCTATTTTCGATCAAGTGAATTTTAACGACATGGAATATACATGTTTTGTTTATAATTACTTATTTATTGATACGCCTACGGGTTATGTTAGGTTTTATTGACATGTGGAGTTCGAACACCATATTTTTTTTAATAATCACTGCGTATATAGGAGTGTTACTTCGTTGACAATGCATCTGACATTAGCAGACACCTGTGTAGGGAGGGACCAAAGGGGTAGTAGTTTTTTTCATAAAATTGATAATTCAATCGATTCGAGTCAAAGCATGAAAAATCGATTCACATAAAATGGATTTTGAATTGATATTTTCTTTGACCGTTTTGAACTACTTATATTTAATTTGGATGAATAATAACATAACAACTTCATTTTGCCAGTCCCGTGTAATGCGGGGCGAGCGTTTTACCATTATAAATAAATAACCATTAACCATTAACCGTTTTACCATTAACCGGGCACAAATCCGGACTCCGGGCTGCTATTGAGAAATTCCAGATGGAAACCCAATAACACTTTGCCCGACCCGGGAATCGCACCCATGACCTCATGCTCAGCTGTAGCGCTTACCACCACTAGACCAACGAGGCAGTCAAATGTTTTCGAATTTTATGTGTTAGGTTCGAGAAAAAAGCAATTGACACTTTATCGATTTCAGATCGCCATTCACCATCCCTACTTATGCACATTCAATCTTGGCGTCACGTCAGGTATCATTATATATTATATCTGTACTTTTATGGTGTACATAATAAAGAATATTCTATCTTCTATCTATCTATCTATCATTGCAGTTCCCGACCCACGTTGTGTTTACGCGTTCGTTGTGTGCTGTGCGATTATTGTGTTCTATTTCTACGCCCCTAAGACGACCCACTGACCACGACCATCACGACCATTGCTATTCTTTACGGACTGACATCTTCAAAACCCGATTACCATTGCTATTCATAAAGGATTCATCTGTTTTGCTCTACGATTCGGATAAACGGATATTATGATGAGGTGCCTAAACTATGGCATATCTGTAAGGCGGGTTCAAAGGCATATTATGAAGATTTATCAGGGAAATGGTGTTGTTATTTTCCTGTCAAAACCCATTTTCCCTCAAGAATCTAGGACAGCCGCTCGGTTAGTATTGAAGTATCTAGATCCCTAGGTGCAGGACGTCAGCGCTGCTTGGACTGGGATAGCTTTACAACCTGCATAATCTACGCGTCCAGCGATCACGCCCGTCCGGCACAGTTCGTCTTTCCTACATATTTTATTTTATTAAAGAATATTAAAATAATTAATTCGTTCAAATAATAGTTTTATTTAAATCCTCATTCTCATGCCTTCACGAATAATAATAACAATAGCCTTATTTTTATTTCCCGAGCCACGTAGAGCCTAGTTGTAGTCAATAGCTGACTGTAACTCTTAATTGGGTTGGCTCGGCCGGGGAGGTACCCGTACTCTTACAGAATACCAACGTAAAGTACCAACATTATGTTGCTACGCTTCGAATAGTGAGTGAGAGAATCGGAAGCCCAGGGTTTGGGGTGGGAAAAGGGTGGCAGCGCATCGGCAGTAACCCTGGTGTTGTAGACTTCTATAGGCGGCGGTTATTGCTTATCAACATCAGGTGATCAGCATGCTAGTTTGCGCCCTTGATGGTATAAAAAAAAAACCTAGCGCCTCGATGGATGGCGTGTCGAATAGTGGAAAATCATTCTTTAACTCGATTACCACAACGCCTAGCGCCATCTCTTAGCGAAAAGCAGAGCTATTTAGTGAAAACTTATCTTTATTTTTCTCAGTTTCCTGATCTTTTGGAGTCGTGAAAGTTTTTTACCTGTAAACTGTAGAATACAACAATTGCAAAAATAAAACAATTTTTGCTGCACATTGATTTTTACACCTAAGCAGGCGCCCATCGCCCCACTGGTCATGTCTTTTAATGGACTATGGGTTTGGCTGGCTAAAGTTGGCTGGTGACCTGGAACTATGGAAGGACTATGGCCCCTGCCTGATCAATGTTTTATATATACACGGATAAAATGTTATTATTATTATTATACATGATGCAATGCCAATAGCTAAAATACAACTAATTAGTCTGTTAACAAAACTAATACAATAATATTGAACGTCCCGTTTTTACAGGAACCCATAGGCAGACTGTGTTATCCGATTTGATTTACTTGTCAGGTGTGGTCAGGGTAGAAAAAAAAACCATAATATTTATTATGAATAAATGTTTTTATTTCAGATCTTTTAAAAAACAAAAATATTGTCAAACAAAATAAATGTATTGCGATTATAAAAATGCATTGTCAATGCAACGAAGTGCAATAAATTGTAATATAACATATATATTAATTTTCACGTAAAAAAAGCTGTAAAGCTAATCGCACAGAACTAAACACGGACGCGTTGCCCATAGATGATCCATAGACAAAACGCTCTAGCACATTGGAATGGAAAATCGGTGGATAAAGAAATACTGTTTAAATTAAAAACTATTTTGCAACATAAGAATTGACTATTCATAACATTTAACACAAAACAGTGAGCGAAATACAAAAATATGTTTTTTTTTTAGTTATTTAGTCAATTACACAGATATAATACCCGTATAGAGTGAAATTTATGTCACCATAAGTTAATTCTTAATTAATAAAATATATTTTGTGACTTAGACGTATGAATCTCACATACACTTACTTGCAAAAAATTGTACTCACTATAAATTTTAAATAACATCTTATGTTTTTATGCAGGGAAGTGTAACAATTCTTAAAAAATGACGGCAACATTTAGTAGTATTTTTTTCAATGTACATTTTGCGTAAATAGGCCTTAGCTATATAACAATAAGGCTTGTTTAGGCTTGACGTTTATGAGTAGACTGTGCGATTCAGCCATTCTTCGAGGGAGAATGTGGCGTAGTCACCGCCTGAAGACCTCCCTTTGAACGTATCTGTAAAGCAAATTGTTTATATTAGTTTTTTGTCTGCTTTGGCGCGAAAGTTAACAGTTAGTAAGCGTTTTAGTGCGGGGGACATTCTACATGGTATTTTTGGAACATGGATTGTTTATGGATCTTGAAACTTTTTAATAAATATTAGATACTTGTAAAATGTCCAAAAGAAGTGGAGGGGTTACTGTCTGCGAATAGTTTTGGGGTTCATAAATACTTCAAAAAGTTAACAAACAATGAATAGTAATTAGGTAAATATTTTGATAATCTGAAGAACTATCGCAAACAATAATATGTGCAGAGGCTGTGTAGGAAATGTCTTTTAATAAGATGCAAGTAAATAAAAAATTGGCTGTTTTAGGTCAAAAAGTTTGCTTTTCACATTGCCTATCAGTATTTCTTCGATTTTTTTAAAAGTACGTAACGTTTGTTTATCACCCCAGAACTTTTAGATACAGGATCAACAGTTTTTTTTACCTCTTTCCTTAAATTACTTATCTAGCTCCCAACTAGTCGGTAAATGGTTATGTCCTTATTTCTTATCCAATGAATCATACAGTCTTGATTGCAATTTTGTAGTTTAAACTAGGTCCCAATTGCACGGTCCGAGATATCAGCATTGGATTAGCCCTTATCAGGCCAGACGCACTCCGCATTTTAGACATGAAGCTACAAGTACGCGGCGGACACGACTTGTCGGGCCAATTCAGTGGGGGTTACGCGATAGAAAGAGAGGCAATTTCTGGGTGAATATAACTGTTGGTAATTAGCGCTGTGCGACCTGAATTGCACTTTATTGTGTGCACTATTATGTTTTCTGTGCACTTTTTTTTTGGATCCTCAAATAACTTCGGAGGGCGTGTCAGACTCTTACTGACTAAAACCCCCCCGTGTTCCTTCAGTTACCTGTACGTTGCCAGGAGCCACGGTAACCCTTTAGGACTTTCCTGCAACCCCGGCAGATGTATTCTGACCCGGTAGATATATTGTGCCCTTATGTCTACAATCAAACTTTTTGACCTAACAACACCTTCAAATATTTTGTATCTGGCAACATTTCCCCACAGCCCATGGTAGGTGAGACAGCGGTACAGTGACGTAATTCCTGTAAGTATATTACGTGGTGCGTGGCGAGGTCGGCGCCGCTCACTTGTTCCATTGCAGCTCGCGCTCGAGATTCTCGAGTGGCTCGTTGTTGGCTGTCATAGTTATTATTTTGTTGTAATAACTTTGTTAATAGCACACATTTTATTGGACAGTCAACATCATGGGTAAAGTCGCTATTAATAGGAATTTTCTTATCCTAAAAGTTGGCAACGTCGCAAATAGCTGTCGAGTATTTACCTGTTTTTATTAATTCGGCAATAATACTGTATGGAAATTTGAAATGTGGCTAACTAGCGAACTAGAATATTGATTATGAAATGCAATAATTGATATTGTAACCCCGAATATTTCGTTTTAGATGTAAAAAGAAGTATTTGGAAGGAAGGAAGCTTTCCAAATGCCTTTTTTCACCTAAAACGGTTACAACATCAAATTCAGTGATATAATTGCAATTCTAGTTCGCTAGTTAGCCACATTTCATATTTCCCTACTGTCAAATTACTCAAACCAGCGAAATATTTGACATCTATTTGCTACGGTGCCCACTTTCAAAATAAACGCTTTTAAGTGAAAAATTTAAATATGTAACACATTTTTCAAGATGTTTTTAGACGATTATTTGTGACAAAATATTTATTAAATCATGAAAATAGACATCTTAATTCTGATGTTGACCGTACAATTGTATTTTAAATACCTATTAAACCTATGATATGTAGAAATCTCAATTCTGCGTTGTAGAACCGTACTTACATCGGTATATGAGTTATAAAAAATAAGATTAAACAATCACAAACAATTAACTATTTCTCAATTACTTGTAAAGCTACTTATGATAGCTATATACCAATATCACAAAACCTAGAGATATATTGAATATGCTGATTCTAATATCGCAAAATATTACACATGCATTTGAGAAGTCATGCAGTATGCACGTAACAATAACTTGAAAATAGAAGCAGAATTATTCTAGCTTGTACTTCGGTTTAAAATTTTAAATCAAACGTACCCATACACTACATTTCTACGGAATAGTCTTTTTACTAAAAGTCAACCTATCAATTAAAATAGTTGTAAGTATTACAAATATGAGACTTTAGTATGGGTATGCTATTATACGAAGCAGGGATGTTAAGGAGCTCTGTAACTGTAACCGAAACTATCGGATATCCGAAATAAAAACCTATCTGTAACCGTAACCAAATCCGGTATAAGACTTTCGGATAATTTCGAATAGGGGGCGGAGTCTAAATGAGACACGTTATGACAGGGTTTTCTGCCGGCCGAGCAGACACACAAGGCGCGCGCGGCACTTGCATGTTTTTTTTTATTTGTTAATTGGGGTTTGCTTTTACAATTTCTTAAAAAACTTATATCCGTAATCGAAACTATCCGAAACTAAAGGATAATAAAACTCAAAACTCGAAAGCATTTATTTAAAATAAAGCAATTACAGGCACTTTTGAATTGTCAAGGGGTCGGTCAGTCGGAAAAGATGAAGCTAGTTACCCATTCCAAAGCGTAGTAGGTACCTATGGAGAAGAACGGGCAAGAAACTCCAAGACACTTTTTTAAATAAAAATTTGGTTACAAAATATTGGAAATAATTTGATATCCGTAACCGTATCTGAAACCGGTATAATATCATTTCTATATCAGTATCCGTATCCGGATCCGAAATTTCACTTCCATAACATCCCTAATATGAGGTAAGTTCTTTAACAACTAGGAACATTCCTCTTTTTACCTAATTAATATCTAATTTTCACTTTCACATTGCCTAGCTACTCCTACCGTTCACACAAAAAACTAATTACAATGCGAACACTAACTTAGTAATATATACTTAAAGTACAATGTTGTAAAACTCACCGATCATGGTCTTGAGTCGCACCGAACACATAATGAAATCATCGAACTGAATGTAACCGTCGGAGGAGCCGTATCTGTTGAAGTAAACAATAATTATGATTAAGTGAAAATGTGTCTATTAAGCCGGATTTACATTACGAAACTAGTTGCGCGAAATTAGTTATCCATTGATAGTTTTACGTGTAAATAATTATCTATTGACTCGTGAAACTATCAATGAATGAATTTCGCGCAACTAGTTTCGTAATGTAAATCCGGCTTTACTTACGGTAGCATTTACTTAAGAAATCGCGAAAAAATAATCAGCTGTTCCCTACATTTATGTTCGCATATCTCGTCAAAATGTAAGAAACAGAAGATTTTTTTTTCGCGGTTTCGGATTTGGTCCCATAGTGAAAGTTGTTCATAATTATGAGTACAATGACCCCTTAAGAGATTTAGTATAAACAAAAAATAACGTTGTATAGTAGCGTCATAGAGTAGCGAAGTGTTCAGATTGGTTCATAAGGCACCTAGGTATATTTAAATTAACTAAGGTCTATTTAAATCCTTGTATCCACTTAAACAACCATCAGTTTTATGTAGGTGTAAATAAAGTTGATTTTAGACGGACTAGTACTGTTGAAAAAGTCATAAAGTTGTAGAGCAAACTGTACCTTATGTGGAGGCGTTAAGGTTGTTTTTTTCTAAAACTCGTGTTTGTTTACATATTTGGCAAATTTTATAAATTTCGATCGCCGGTTTGGTGCCTGATCAACCAATCTAGATCAACAAAACCTGACTAGTCAATCCTTTTACTGACTTAAAAATTATTGTTGTGTCAAAATAAGAAAGTGCGTTCGAGGGTGTTTGGGGCCCTTCAAGTATTACGTAAGCAGATTTATTACAATTATTTCTCCCCCCCCTCTCTTGTCAGCAAAAGTAAGCAAAGCTCTTACCCCCCCTCCCATGCTTACGTAAACATTGGTATATGCATTTGCGGGAATCCCCCGAATATGCGTTTCGTTTTCAAGCATAGACAAAGTGTGGGTTGCCATATGTGTAAAAAATAATTACTGCTGACGTAATCACCATCTAGACCCCCCCCCCCTACCCTCCAAGTCATAAAAAATAAGCGAAGTATAGACCCCCCGCCCCCCTACAGTGCTTACGTAATACTTAAACGGCCCCTTTTACATCCGGATGGGCTCACATTGGATCTCAATGCGGTCGACGTTGGCGCACCCTTGCTCTCAAAAAATCAAGGGCAGCTCGTTTCAACATCAGCAACCCATCCAATACGTTACCTGTGAGCGAGCACGTTAAGCACGTGCGCGTTGACAGTGTAGCCTGCGGAGTGCAGCGCGTCGCGGAGGTGGTGCGCGGGGATCGCGCCGCGGCCTTCTGTGTCGTAGAGGCGGAAGACAGCCTGTGGGCGGAAAAAGTTTATAATAAATTAGTTACCTGGTCATAAAGAGATGAATTTTTCAGATGACCTTTCAGGGTAAAAAGGTAATTTGTTCGACTTGGCGGAACTGATAAATACAGAGGGCCTAGTGTGAGTTTCATTTAACCTTCTCGATCAAACGCATCTAGCGCGTTCGGCGTTCCGATTGGCCCTTCACCGGTGAAGGCCGGCCGGCTGCCAATCGGAGCGCCGAACGCGGTCGATGCGTTTGATCGAGATGGTAAAATGAAACTCACACTAAGCCCTCTGTAATCTTTAAAGTAACCTTAGGGCCACATCAGACTAGCTACTGTTAGCATCGGCGATTTAGCCGCTTTTTAGAAGCTAAATGCGTCGATACAGTCGCAAAATCACCCATGCTTAGAGTAGCTAGTCTGCTGAGGCCCTTAATCTTCATTTTGGAGTCAGCAGAGTTTTTTCAGCACTTTTAGTTCTTTTTTTTGGAAGTGTCCTAGTTTAGCCAAGAAACTAACAACATTGTATTGTGAGCTATAATAGTACTACTGGTAAGGTTCAAATCCTTCAGAGGATATTTTTGTGAACTTTGTAGCTTTAAAAAACTTAGAAATATTGCCTCTGCGGCGTTACTCTGTGGCGCGACTTTTGTGCATTTTTGTCCGTCACATAGATTACTTATTAAAAAACATTGGTCACGTATTTTCTCTTTTTTATCAAATGATTACGGCAATACATTGAGTTAAATGTGGCATGACATCACTCCCCAGTAGATTTTATACTGACTTGTGACGTAGCGAGCCCCCTAACTTTAATCAGTTTTATCTAAACCATTTTTATTAATATCTCTCTCTCTCTTCCTGGCTATGTATCCCACATGGTGGTGGGGTCAGCCTTCCTGGTCATTCTCTTCCACTTCGCTCTATCCTCGACTTCGTCTACGGATACCTGACACTCTTTCATGTCCTTTAGCACAACAGCTAAGCAGCCATTTTTTATTAATATGATTGTAGTGGTTACACCGCCACATGCAAACTACGCAACGAAGACATGACGTCACTCAATTCCTGCATCGCGCAGTTAGAGTTTACCGAGCGAAAAACATAGATAAGACTATCCGAAATCAACATATGGGCAGTTGCCCGCCAGATATAACAACCCGTCTGGTTGGAGGATCCTCCCTTTTCTATGGTGGATGAGTGAAGTTTACACCCTGTAACTCATACCCCTAAATTGGTGACCCCGAGTATGAACGTCAACGCAGCCTTCGTGCAACTACTTCAGCGTGACGTCATCATCATCGCTCCCGCAAGCTTTCGTGAGGCGAGTCACACAGCCGGCCAGCACCCACGGCTTCAACGGGTATCCTGACCACCAGCATGCAGCGAACGCGCATTCCTGGTCATCACCCCCAGCCAAAACCCGGCGCTGTACCACATCCGATGACATAACAACCCGTCTGGTTGGAGGATCCTCCCTTTTCTATGGTGGATGAGTGAAGTTTACACCCTGTTCCTCATACCTAAATGATAAAGCAAAAAATACGTGTCTAACACTTTTTTTATTAGCTAACTGACGGACTAAATAGTTTTTATCCCCAGTTAACATCCCTATTCGAAAGCACGAAGATTACCGAAGCGCATTCACTTTTCTATGGTAAGCTGTACTCACCCGCCAGTTCCTCAGATCAATCCACAGGGTCTTGAACTCCTCAAAGCCGAGTCCTCCCGAGCCGTCTTTGTCTAGCATGGCGATCATGCTGCGGCACACTTCCTTTGAGAAGCCCTGGCCTTTCAGCTCTGTAATGTTTTGTAGAGGTTAGAAAGGACATAGAGAATGAAGGCAAGCTGTGAGACGTGGTGCTGAGTTTATGAGTTATGGAAAGATGTGTGGTTTTTAAAGTGAAACCTTCTTTAAGCGCGTTGAGCACTTTTTAGGTAAACAAAAATCATGGAACTCGCGCCATCGTCACCGAAGGCACGTTGAGCACTTTTTTGTTGACAGCGCACTCTGTTTAATTTTTTTGGATTTATTTTAATGAAGCTACGGCTTTCGTTCTAGTACTGACAGCAAGCCACATAAATTCCTGACATTTTCGTTAAATGGCGTTACTTTCACTTCTATCGGCAGTTACCAAAGACTGCCCCGCAAGTTTTTTTTTTAGATAATATGATATAAAACTGCTTAAGGTGGATTCGCAAAGGTAGCCCGCGAAATGCAATTTTTCTTACATTTTTTGCAAATTACAAAAAACGTAAGAACATTTGAATTTCGCGGGCTACAACTGCGGATCCACCTTATAGAGTTTTTAAAATGGTGTATGTATTAAAACCTATATAATTATATAAGGATTATAGGTATAAGTTTCGACACAAACGACAATTCTTCAATTTTGTTTTGAAAAGGTTTTCTTTTCGATGTTGCTTGTACTGTTTGGGCCCAGCAGGTGTCCACATTGATTGGAAAGCTATACAATTATTATGTAGGTAATAGGTAATAAGGGCTGGTATCCGCGTCACGTCAAAGCGCGTATTTTGCCTACGGAAAATTATTATGAAATGAGAATGATTTTTGTGCCAGATAACGTAGACGTATTATTCTAAGCTTTTTTTTTATATTTTAATTATAAAAAATCCTACCTGGTATAGTTCGATTCAAACTTAATGGCGGCTCGGAAGTTAGCTACTCGCTGCGCAGTACTCCACCCCTCACCCCCGCTGACACATGAATTCGTTACTGCGCAGCGACTCGCCTCATGTTCCGAGCCGATATTAAGTTTGAATCGGGCTGTATTATATTGCAAAAATTAAAGACAAGACATTTATGACACTTAAAAATAAGTAACAAAATTCATAAACCCTCCATTTTTTGATCTCCTCGATTTTCATTCCTCAATTTTTCCTAATGGCACCTCCCACTGTTTGTCTCTGCATCACTCAAAGGTTGAAAATATCTATGGTATTAAGTCCGCCTTTATACATATGTGTGCTTGAAGTATTAAATAAATATATAAACCTAGTTCAAAAATCTGTTCCATATCGTATAAATTCAGTGCCACGTCTTAAAATAAAAACTTAACAATAATTTTATGGAAATGGAGGTGACTTAACTACCTAAAATGTATTTAAAATTAAATAAACAAATAAATTTAAAATGCCCATTTTCGTTCACTTCCGATGTACGATAACATGCGTTCAAGCGTAAAAACGTTCAAATTTCCAAAAAAATACATTTTTGAAAATTCCTACATTTTTAATGTTAGTGGCATTAAGCAGACGTAATGCAAAATATTGCTTACAGATCCATAGACAAGACAATATTTAGCATTACTTGACATTGACATTTGACAGAACAAAATTAAATAAAAAAATAAGTTGTGTCCGTGGTAACCTGAAAAATATAAATCATAAAAGGGGGGAAAAATATATTTACAGAAAAATAAAAATAATAACTAAAACAGACATTTTAAATTGTGCCCTCCATTTCGATAAAAATGTGATATTATTTAAAGTAAAGCAGTGCATGCATCGTTGTCGCTGGCAATCTGAAAAAAATCTTATACGCATTAGTCATTTGCAAGGAATAATCGATTATAAAAACAATTATAAATATTTTAAAACTACTCTTTGACTTGGACACAAGCGTGGTTAAAAACTCCCAATTAATATAGGAATAGATAGTGCTATCCACGAAGACGCTCCCCACTCCGTTCCGCTCCGTACTAAAGTACAGGGGACCAATTTTTTTTTTTTGTCTGGGATTTTATCAAATAAGTTCTCCCGCTCTGAGCGGAGCGGGAGGGCGTGTCAGACTTACTGACTAAAACCCACCCGTGTTCCTTCAGTTGCTTGTCCGTTGCCACGGTATCCCTGTCGGGCTTTCCAAGACAGGGATACCATGACAAGATAGGCCTACTCTCTAAGCGAAATTCGTAGTTTCGGCTGAAATTACGGGCGCTTTGTTCTCCGTCTAACTTACGATATGTTTGTATGTGAGACTGAGTAGGAAGCGCCCGTGCTAACAGTACAGTAATCGTGGAGTGGGGCGGGTCTTCGTTGATGGCACTATTTGTACCTATTTTTACAAACAAATATTTAATTTAAAAATTCTATAACAATGGACTACATCTTGATTGTTTCACAGCAAAATTGGAAATGAAATGAAATTTTTCCCATTCGATTTTTTCCCACGGCGATTGATTTTCGTGCACTGGATTTTCAACGCTCTACTTAGCGCCAAAAGTTGAAAATCCAACAGTGTTTTTTCAACGCGCTGGGACGAGAGTGCGTCCTAGCGCGTTGGATTCTCAACGCTCGGCTCAACACCGAAAGTTGAAAATCCAGTGCACGATAAAATCCCGCCGCGATATTATCACGTCCGTGCACGTGGGATTAGTCTAATTCAAATTAATTTATTCAACTTACAGTTCTTAAATTTACAAAGTACCATGGAAAAACTACAAGCAGCAGTAACATAAACGTCACACAATAAATATCACACAGTTTTTTTTTCCCAATTCACAGTATAGTACTATGCATTACATTTGCCAGATTTCTGCTATCAATACTTTTTTGCATTGCTCCCCTCGTGTTAAGTGCCCAAAAATTATAGCCCCACTGTAGCTCAGATACAACACAAAATTTAACCAACATACTATTTATAAATATAACAGTTTGTTAGAATTTTTTGCATTGACTAGTTTACCGATACATCTACAGAAAATACGCGGCGCGCGGTAAGCTCGGTGTGCATACATACAACACTTTTTAAATTACCAATGCCATAAAGAAACGCCTTCACGCTTTCACGGTAAAACGGCTGAATGGATTTGGATGAAATTTGACACATGGGTAGACCATGACCTGGCTTAGGACATAGGATAGTTTTTATCTCGATATTCCAATGGGATCGAGATTAATACGGGTCAAACCGCGGGGCGCAGTTAGTAATATTATAAAGAGAAAAGATTTGATTTTTTGTATGTTTATATGTTACGCTTTTACGCTAAAACGGCTGAACGGATTTGGATAAAGGGGTTTGAAGATTTTGGCCCTAAAATCAGCCACCATTTTGATTTTTTTTCAAAATCGAGGTGCACAATAAATGTCATATATTTGGATAGGGGACACTTATACAAACATAAAACTTCATACAACATAACATCATAAAGCGTCACGTTTCTGAGATATTCAAAGATAAAAATAACAATTATTATAACGAATTTATTTATTTATGTTGTAGATACTTCATGTTGATTAAGTTATTTACACATTAATTAATTGACTACACCTAGTGGATAAAATATAAGATTTTTTAATCATATTCGGTATAAATAGTATCATCCAAGAAGGCAGCGGCAGGCTGAATAGGATTTTCTTGGGGTATCGCGCCCATGCCATGCACCATACAAGACATATAGCATATAACACACGTCCTCATTCGGCGGAGGGTATACATATATTTTTGTCTCTTTCGCTCTTAACTAAAATATTACCTATACATGATGCAATTATGTTTTCATAGTTCAATATACTTACCTGAACGGAAAAAAACAAAAAAATCCTAGTTTCAGGGTTCAGTTTTTGACTTATATTTCGGTGAATAACTCCGAAACCTGACGCTTTAGCATGTTATGTCATATGACATTTTTTGTTTGTATAAGTGTCCTCTATCTAAATATATAACTTACGGTTTTCACCGCGATTCTGAAAAAAAATCAATATGGCGGCATCATGTTAGGGCCACCCTCCATACAAAAATCTTCTAACCCCTTTGGCACATGCTTAGACCATGACCTGGCTTAGGACAATTATTACATTATATTAATTTCGGCCTGATAAGTCGCAGGTAATTTTAAGGGGAATCGTATTGTAGTTGCAGTAACTGGGTTGTGGAGGTCAGATAGGCAGTTACTCCATGAAAAAATCTGGTCATCAGCTGCATCCGGTTAGACTGGAAGTCGACCCCAACATAGTTGGGAAAACGCTGTGCAGGGGAGTGATTCAAGTCGCAGGTAATTTAAAAAGTATTGCATAGGTAAGCACGTCAAACTTTCCATCGCGTATCTTCCCTAGACTTGCAGGTAGACATAGAGCATCCCGAATTCGTCCTACGCATATCCTCATACCTGTAGTCGGCTGCGGCTGCGTCAGATGTACAGACTCCTGGTTGTTCTGCACCTGCTGCAGGTCGAGGCCGATCTCCTTGCAGATGGGCGTGCACAGCGCACACAGCAGCTGCTCCAGGCAGCTCGGCTCGCTCCCCCCCGGGGCGCCCGCGCCCCCCGGGGGCGCCACCCCGGGGGGCGCGCCCCCCCCGCCGTCGTACGCGGCGCCGTGACGCATGGCTAGCTCTGTTGGGGAGGCGGATACGTGTCCTATTGTTGTATTGTTTGTGTATGTAGAAAGTGAGGAGGTTATCCGTATAGTGCATGTTTACTACTATAACCGTTTTAGTTACCAAAAGTGTATTAAAAAAAAATTGCTTAACGACGATATAGATATTTAAAAAAAAAAAAAAGTTACTCGCCGAATGCATAGCCTCCTTCTTTTTTAAGACGGTTAAAAAGTAGAGGCGAAGAATTCACGACTATATGGATAAACTCACATTTTTTATTACATTGAGTAGATACAAATAAATGTATTTTGCAAATAATAATAATTATTTTACATTAATAGCCTAATAAATTGTTCAATATGATGTCTCCCTATGTTATATTATGTACTTTACCTATGACAGATTTTAATGCTTATTTTACATTATATTATGCAAACAATAAAAAATAATATAAATTATCTTAGTACTCAATCTACTTACAAAGCGCAGTTCTTTTGTGGATTTTTTTGTTTAATTTTAATAATACACACATTAATATATATAAAATAAAAATAAAGTCATACATTATGCAAAATAAATTAAATTAAATATTAACACCAATTTAAGTAAACTCAAAAAAGTTAAAAGTTCGTGTCATAAGAAAAAAATCTATAAATAAACTAAAACATCTACAAAAATGTTGTAATTATCGTATTTTAAATACTTACATATACTATACCTTGGCACGGTAAGCATAACGAAACGAAAGCGGCATTTAACTCGACACAAAGCGTTATCACATTGAGAAGCTCAAAAATGGGCATTTTAGAACAGGAAATATGATAAAATTACGGATAAATTAATTATATAATGCCGGCCTGCCTATTAGAGTCGAATTCATATCTCATCGCACTATGAAATGAAAAGAACATTTTTTTTACACGATTTACAAGATATTCCACTATTTAAAAGTATTAAATATTGTGCAATTCCATACTCCGATGAGATATAAATTGACTTTAAAACATTGTTACTACAATCAAGGAATAAATCCATATACTTGGATATGTATATGAAAAATTATAAGATAAAACATGTATTTGTTCCTTGTTTATAAAACAATATATTTAACTCAAAAATAAATTGAAATAATATAATGTAGGCCTCACTAAATAAATTAGGATCACTCTAAGCATAATCTGTTGGTATGAATTTATTATTTGGATTAACACAATTGATATTTTTAGTATATTTCGTGAGAGCTGTGTTAATCAAACAAATATTTTAAAACATATTTATAATAGATTTCAGCCTTAATTATTTTATAGATAAGGTTTTCTTTCAAATATGAATAAATATAAATTCAGCAATGTGACGAAGTCGGAAACATCAGATTATTTTACTTAAATTTGACTCTCCCTCTGGCCTCTTAAAAATCGGGAGTTACTTTCGATAATACTCCTAATGGCGTAGTTAACAAAGCTCAATATTACGTACCCTCTCGCATGGCATAGTCGAGAATCTCCTTGAGTTCTTGCCAGTCGACCTCGCCATCATCGCCGGCCAGTCGGTTGAAGAAGTCCCGCACCGGGTCCGCTGGTTCAGGGTTGGGGGCTATTTCCTTTACCTGGGGGTAAATATTGTTTTAGAGAGTTAAGTACTGTGTAGGTTTTCATGTAGGGATATATTAATTTTATATGGGACTTGAAATTTTATGAAAACAGCTATAAAATTATATATCAACACTTTAAAATAATAATACAACTATAATTTGTTTTTGACATATCTCGGAACCCTAGGGTCCAGGACCTTTGGAAGGCGTACGAGGGGCCGAAGCCAATTCGCAGAGGCCCCTTAGAATTTTTTAAGTATTGGGGCACCAACCGACGATTATCCCTGTATGTACTATGTAAGTGCGCCCAAGGACAACCCCCGGTTGGTGTAGGACTATTGCAGGATATGGAAACCAAGATATTGGACTATAGGTTTGGGTGGCTTAAGTTGTATGGTGACCTGGAACTATGGAAGGACTTAGGCCCCTGCCTGATCAATACTTCTATAATTTATTATTATCACTTTAATAAACATGAACCAATTTTCAGCGAGCAACTTGAAAGTAGCGCTCGCCGGTCGCTGCCGCGGCACCGCTCGCTCGGCTCGCGCACGGTTGATCACAGTTCTAACCTTACCAATATCACCCAGTTTAAAATGACGAATTATACAATCTGCCTGCGACTAGATAATTAGACAATCCTACGACGTAGTAATAAGCTAAGCATATTTATAGTGGAAACAAATATTTTTATAGTTCATTCAATTAATTTTAGAGCTAAACATTTAAAAGTGTGAAACATTATTTTAAAAGTGCGTTTATTTATTCCCCATTTTATATGGTTTGAAACCGTCGTTAGTACAACCAGACCGCGGTCGATCGACGAAATCGAGACATTTTTCGAGTACCGAGTTTTGGTTACCGCGTAGGAGTTTTGGTTATCAAAAAATATATCAGCTGTTTCATAGAAAAGTGCAATACCTACGCGGTCAAAATGTATGGAACAGCTGTTTTTTTTTTAATAACCGACAAAAAATTATCAACGCAGGGAGCTTCAGAATCATATACTGAATCCATGGTAGCAGGCTTCACGTCGATGTCCCTGACACCCTGCATACATTTTAACGATACATTTCTAGAACTAACTGAAATCATGTAGCAAAGATTTAACTTAGTTTTAAGCTAATGGATGGACAATTTAACTTACCCGATCATCAACATCTCCCATACCGATGTCTTCATCATTCTCTCTGGAAAACAAAAAAAAAAATGTAAATACATATTATTACTATTTACCTCAAATGTCATGATTTCAGAAGAAAGTCATTTAATGGAACAAAACTTAGAGAGATGTTAATGATTCTAATGATTATAATTCTGTAAATACATATTTGTTATGATCTTGAATCATATTTTGTTCAAGATACAACCTGACACTGACCTGAGGGCCTAGAGTGAGTTTCATTTCACCATCTCGATCAAACGCATCGACCGCGTTTGGCGCTCCGATTGGCAGCCGGCCGGCCTTCACCGGTGAAGGGCCAATCGGAACGCCGAACGCGCTCGATGCGTATGATTGAGATGGTTTAAAGAAACTAGGCCCTCTACAAATTGTAAAAAACGAAAGAAAAATTGATATTCACGGGCTACAACTGCAGATCCACCTTAAATAAGTACTCACGTCATGTTATTGCACTTCTCAGAGAAGACGCGCAGTAAGAACTCTCCCTCCTCATTAGGATCGAATGTGGACGGTACGATTACGTAGCTGCCAGGGTCTAGCTTGAACCTGAAAGATAAAACCATGATCAAATGGAGGCTCATAGATTATTTCTAATTTATTCATGAAGAGTTTACAGAATTCTTGTACTTAAAACTATGCCCCACAAAACCGATTTCACGGTTTGTCTATGGGAAGGAATGATACAAAATTGAAAGTTAAGTTTATTATAGTTTGACAGACACGGCTGTACCGTGTCTTAGGAATGCGCGGCGAGGCGGGGGGCAGCGTTGCCGAATGAGCGGTGGGAAACCGTGAGCGTTGACAAATGAGCGGCCCGCACTGCCGTTTGTAATGTGCGTTTTATTTGTGTAGAATAATAGTATATTATGCAACTAATGAATAAAGGACGGATTTAAAGCGAGGGCCATAGATGAATCACGATCAAGTGAAGGATTCTAACGACTGAATCACGACCGTAGGGAGTGATTCATGATGATTGAATCACGAGCGCAGCGAGTGATTCAAGTGTTAGAATCCTGAGCGACGCGAGTGATTCATGGCCCTCGATATAAATCCGTTTTATTCAAGAGTTGCATAATATACTTTATACCATGACTACGAGAAAAAGAAAGATGCGCAAAAAGGACATTTAATAAAAGGTTAACACGTTCAGTGTCGGGAGCCCTCCTGGAGGGTTCACCTACTTGGATATGGGATGTCGGGAGCCCTCGCGGAGGGTTCATTTTAAATGTAGACATTCAGTGTCGGGAGCCCTCCTGGAGGGTTCACCTACTTGGATATGGGATGTCGGGAGCCCTCGCGGAGGGCTCATTTTAAATGTAGACATTCAGGGTCGGGAGCCCTCCTAGAGGGTTCACCCACTTGGATATGGGATGTCGGGAGCCCTCGCGGAGGGCTCATTTTAAATGTAGACATTCAGTGTCGGAAGCCCTCCTGGAGGGTTCACCTACTTGGATATGGGATGTCGAGAGCCCTCGCGGAGGGCTCATTTTAAATGTAGACGTTCAGTGTCGGGAGCCCTCCTGGAGGGTTCACCTACTTGGATATGGAATGCCGGGAACCCTCGCGGAGGGCTTTTTAAATGTAGACGTTCAGTGTCGGGAGCCCTCCTGGAGGGTTCACCTATTTGGTTATGGGATGCCGGGAGCCCTCGCGGACGTTGGAAGTGAAACCTCCCGGAGGTTTCACTTCCAACTACGAATAATAAAAGTCATAGACTTTTATGGCGGAATGATGAGTTATGAGTTCTATGAAAATGGGTGGGAGTCGAAAGTGTTAAGGAGGTTGTATAGCATTGAGATAGAGGTCGAATACATTGGTGTGTTCTAAATTCAAACACCAAAACAGTGATTAAAAGACCATTTTATTCACTGTTTTCAGAGAATAAAATAAGCTTTTTAGAGGGGGAATGGTATAAACAATATTTTATCTTTCTATGTTATTGCGTTTTTCCATCTGGAATTTCTCAGTAGCAGCTCGGAGTCTGGATTTGTGCCCGGTTGATGGCAATAGGCTCGCTCCCTATTACATAGGACTTATAACATAATTGGCGAAATGTGGGTGTACTATGGGTGCTTCTGCGTAACCCTTCGAGGATAAAGGCGTGATGTTATGTTATTTGATATCTTACCTAGCGCTAACTTCTCTCAGGTTAATGAACGCCTGACTGCGGCCGACGGACGCGTTGTACTTGAAGAAGTTGATGTCGAGCGGCTTGGGCACGTGGCCGTAGTCCGGCAGCCGGTATATGGCGAAGCCAATCGTGAGGCATTCGAGGCCTTGGTGTCGTTGGGAGCGCCTGTTCTTCTGCATAAGGGCTACAATGATCTGAGAACAAAATATTAAGTGTTTGTTATTTAATTATGAATTGAATTAAGGTTTCCAAATGATTCCGTTTTCAAAACTGATATTCATGTCTCGTATTTTCATATCACAGGGTCAAATTAAAATAGCTAGCAAAACTCCGCCGACGTGCAAGGGTAAAGGTTCAGTTAAAAGTCCCAAAGGACTCCTTTTAATAGATTTTAGACTGTCTAACGGTACGTTACGGTTGTTTATTCTTTGGTTTAGCTCCAAACAAAATTACCCTACATTTCACAAATGACAAATGAGGTTAACATCAGAGCCTGGAAATAAAAGAGTTAAGTCTATTGCAAGCAGTGGTGGCCCTGTGGTAACGGCCGTGACTTACGAGTTATAGGTCGTAGGTTCCAACCCAGACAGGCACTTAAATTTGTGTAAATTATTTCATCACCACTGCTCTCAAAACGGTGAACGCATAATAAAGAGTATTCTATCTATCTATCTTCTATCTAAGGAAAACATCGTGAGGAAACCGGCATGTCTTAGAATCAAAAAATTCTAAGACACGTGACATCTACCAACCCGCACTGGGTTCGCGAGGTGGATTACGGCCCACTCCCTCTCACAGAGAGGAGGCCTGTGTCCCAGCAGTGGGAATGTTACAGGCTGATTATGTATTATGTATTGCGACTTAAAAGTTAAAATAAATGAGAACTTACGGTACACTTATTCTCGTCATCTCCTTCATCAACGTCCTTCAATGTGACAGTGTACTGCGGGTTCTTCCAGAACGTTTCCAAGGAGTTCCTGCAGCCACCGGCCGTTACGCCTGTGAAATAAAATTAACAAATAATTAATTCATTCATTCATAAAGTTACGGTTGGTTTTCCTAAAACTCTCTTTTATCAGTAAAGTTCAGTTTGCGCTACAACTTCAAAATTTTTTGTGACTTTTTCAACAGTACAAAAATAAACACACAATTATTTACACTTGCATAAAGTTGATGTTTGTTTAAGTGCAAATAATATCTAACATCAAATCATACTGTTGAAAAAGTCTTAAAAATATGAAGTTTTAACGCAAACTGAACCTTATGTGTAAGCATTACAGTTGTTTTTTCTAAAACTCGTTTTTATTTACATTCTTGACAAATAAATTGCGAACGCAGTATAGATATACAAAGGTTTTTTTTTTTAAACGTTGCCCCTCTTGGAATTTCTCTTCTATTGTGGGTGCGTTTACAAACATTTAAATTCACATACACAAACAGCCAGACCCGGAACATCTACTTGTAGCTTGTAGGTCATACAGATATATTTTCCGTGCGGGATTCAAACCCGCGACACGCAGCGCAGTAGTCAATGTCTGTGTGATGATGATATCAATCCAAAGAATTCATTACCTCTGACCCACTCTCCTTCGAAGACAGACATCTCCCACTTCTTGGTGCATCCTTCAGGGCATTCCTCAGGGTCCAGCGAGTCGGGGTTCAAGTTACAGATCTCCACTCTGAAACGAATACGTAGTTTATTAAATTAAATGTAACATTAAAATGAAATGATAATATTTCACAGATCAATATAAGATTAAAGTTTGACCGAGAATGCTGTTCCACAACTGAGGTACGTGCGCGGCGAAACGAAGGGGGCTGTGCAGGCCGCTCATTCGTCAACGCTCACGGCCTCCAGCCACTCATTCGTCAACACTCACGGCTTTCCACCGCTCATTCGTCAACACTCACGGCTGCCCGCTGCTCATTCGTCAACGCTCACAGCACCCAGCCGCTTATTCGTCAACGCTCACAGCGTCCAGCCGCTTATTCCTCAATGCTCACGGCATCCAGCCGCTTATTCGTCAACGCTCACAGTGTCCAGCCGCTTATTCCTCAATGCTCACGGCATCCAGCCGCTTATTCTTAAGGCGCGGAACAGCGGCCTAGACTATGTAGTTCACGAAATAGAATTGGTCACCTTTTCAAATTCACAAGAATAAGTTACTGACTAACTGCTATCACTAATTCAGCTGCAGCAGTTTTGCTCGATGCTATGTTCAGCATTCAATACTTCAAACAAATCTTCTTTTCGTGTGTGATCAACCTGGTGACTTGGCTACAAATGCCGTCGAGAAATATCTCTCAGGCATGCTGGTCTCCTCACGATGTTTTCCTTCATCGTTTTTGAAGTGAGTCATAATTATACAATACGCACATGAATCCGAAAAGTCAGAGGTGCGTGCCTTTTGCTCGAACTCGAGATCTATGACTTCGCAGTCTGACGGTGACACCGCTAGTCTATAACACAAATGTGACGTACCTTGAGAAGTGATTAATAAAGTCTTTGAAGGCCATCCAGAATTCACCGTCATCGTCGAACGTGAGACCCATCTCCTCCTTCTCAGACTGAGGAATGAATCGCCACTCGGGAGACCTGGAAACAATGAATATATGAAAGAAAGAGTTTATTGAAGTGAAAACTTCTTTAGGCGCGTGCACTTTTTGGGTGAACAAAAATCATGGAACTCGCGTCATCGTCGCCTAACGCTCAAACGAAAGACATCAACGCGAGAATAAAAAAGTTACTTAGTTTTCACTTCTATCGGCAGTCCCCGAAGACTGCCTGATTTTTTTTGTCACAGAAACACGTGCATGCAAAAAGACAAGAGTAAACAAAATAGAGAACAAAAATAGTCGGCAGCTGCACGTCATGACTGTGACAAGAAGGCTTCCACTCAGCATAATGCTGTGCTATGGGGACCCACAGCACAGCGCTGATTTTCAGTATATAATTTAATGTCTAACTGACTGTCTGTCTGTTTGTGTGTCTATGTGTTTATGTGTGGGGATGTAACGATTCCGATTCCGATATAATCCGCAGGCCGATAAACGAATTTA
Organism: Conistra vaccinii; assembly: GCA_948150665.1. Taxonomy (NCBI): domain Eukaryota; kingdom Metazoa; phylum Arthropoda; class Insecta; order Lepidoptera; family Noctuidae; genus Conistra; species Conistra vaccinii. Next base: position 12,621,176 of record OX411341.1, on the reverse strand, counting down.
AATCATCGTTCTGTCTCTGTCATCTTCAAACGATTAGCAGATACAGAACGATGTTTTCGATTCCAGATTTCACCTTCTAAAATGTATAGGAGATATTTTTCTACGTACTTATCGCTCCAGGGTCCATTCCACTCGGCCTCGTTGCCCCAAGGGTTGCGCAGGCGCAGCAGCGGTATCTTCCCCGAGCGGCCGGGAGTCTCGATGTCCACGTACTTCACTCTTGTTACTGAGTACGCATGTCCTCGGATGAGCCCGACCGGTGTTTCGGCTTCTAAGATGTTTGGATCCGGCTGCGAAAGAGATGGGGTCGGATCAAAATATGGACATTATAAAAATAATATAACAATGAAAAAGCATTTATATTTGTTACTTTTATAATGTTTCTATATGTAGGACATAACTATATCACGGCTGTAACCATTTTTTTTATAGCCACAACAGGGAAGCTCTTGGCCTGCATCTCACTTGATGGTAAGTGATGATCAGGCCGAAGGTGGAAGCGAACTTCACCCGGAATCCTCAACCACAGAGGAACTGGCTATCTTACCCCTAACTGCCGAAACACAACAATGCTGTTAACATTGTTGTTATGGCGACAGACTTAGATAAGATGGCGGTAGCTAGCCAGGCGGACTTAGAACAAGACCTACCACCAACCAAACGGAGCAGAAAATTTTGCTCCCACTGGAAATCGAACCCGGGACCTCTGGGTCTGAGATAGGTGGCTTAACCACTAGACACAGAGGTGGTAGGCATCTTACTGCGACATTTATAAATATCAAGTGAGACCATCCATTTCATTCCTTGACGGAAACACCACGTTAAGCCATTGGTCCCAGCAGCAGCTGTCATTTGTATATCTTTGCCAGTGGTTACGGGTAGTCAGAAGTCCAAAAGTCTGACCACAAGTCTTACCAAGGGGTATAGTGAAATGAAATGAAATTGTTTATTCTGTAAATAGGATATCGGAATCACTTTTACAAGTCTTGTTAAAAAAATATTCAAAATTAGCTAGATGAGTTCGGCGATTCCTATCTGACTACTCTGAGAAGAAAGGCCGAAACAAACTCAAGAGGTCACAGTCTCTTTTAAGTCCAGACATAATCTTGGTCAGCCCATAGGAGGACCATGTAGATTAGTGTCTGAAATGGTCTTTTGAGGAAACAACCACACAGATTTGAGTGGACCTGTCCAGTCAGTACAAGCATTTGTCAGAAGTTCAACTCAGAACTCAGGAGCTCGTGTTACCCAGTAACTGGGTTGTGGAGGTCAGATAGGCAGTCGCTCCATGTAAAAGGTTTTCAGCTGCGTCTGGTTAGACTGAAAGCCGACCACAATATATTTGGCAATAGGGCTTACCTCAATGCTGCAGCCACTGAGAGAGTTCCTCTCGTACGCCTTCAAGAGAATAGTAAAGAAGTTTGGCGGTAGTTCGGCCATGTCGTACATCTCTGTGACTCCGCCTGTAAAGTCCTCCATTGCTTCGCATGTTGAACCGCCCTTTAGGGACTCGTAGGACCCGTGGAGTCTGGAATTAGAAATGTGTTATCACTACATATTATAAAACAAAGTCGCTTCTCGCTGTCTGTCCCTATGTATGCTTAGATCTTTAAAACTACGCAACGGATTTTGATGCAGTTTTTTTTTTAAATAGATACGAGTGATTCAAGATTTATATGTATAATACATGCATAATATAGTAAGCTATCTAATATATAAAATTCTCGTGTCACGGTGTTTGTTGCCAAACTCCTCCGAAACGGCTTGACCGATTTTTATGAAATTTTTTATGTATATTTGGTAGGTCTGAGAATAGGATGTAAACTATTTTTCATACCCGTAAGTGATAAGGGTGGTCCACCCCAAGTTTTTTTTTTTCTAATTTTGGACAATTTTTTTTATTGTAATTTTTTTATGATTTGGCATTAAAAAATACATACAACCCTAAATTTTCACCCTTCTACCACCAACCCCTATTTTTTAATAGCGATATTAGTACTTTAATAATTTTCTACTCTTGGCGGTCGATAATTGATCAGTTACCACTCGATCAGTTATTCCCGTCAGGCGTCTACCGGTGTAGATAGGGTAGATAGGTAGGTAGGATAGGTAGGTAGGTCGGGCAGGGTAGGGTAGGTAGGTAGGGCAGGGTAGGTAGGTAGGTCGGGCAGGGTAGGATAATTAGGTAGGGCAGGGTAGGTAAATAGAAAGATAGGTGAAGGTAGGTAGGGCAGGATAGGTAGGTAGGTCGGGCAGGGTAGGATAATTAGGTAGGGCAGGGTAGGTAAATAGAAAGATAGGTGAAGGTAGGTAGATAGGTAGGTCGGTCAGGGTAGGGTAGGGAGGTAGGGTAGAGTAGGTAGGTCGGGCAGTGTAGGTAGGTAGGTCGGGCAGGGTAGGGTAATTAGGTAGGGCAGGGTAGGTAAATAGAAAGATAGGTGAAGGTAGGTAGATAGGTAGGTCGGTCAGGGTAGGGTAGGAAGATAGGTAGGTAGGGTAGGTAGGTAAGTCGTGCAGGGTAGGGTAGGGAGGTAGGGCAGGGTAGGTAGGTAGGTCGGGCAGCGTAGGGTAGGTAGGTAGGTCGGGCAGGGTAGGGTAGGGAGGTAGGGCAGGGTAGGTAGGTAGGTAGGTCGGGCAGTGTAGGGTAGGTAGGTAGGGCAGGGTAGGTAGATAGGTAGGTGCACCGTGGATAAGTATTTACTGCTACCCGTGCGAAGCCGGGGTGGGCAGCTAGTAATTTATAAATTTATCATGCGGGCGAAGCCGTCGGATAATATTCCACGGGAACGTACTACCGGGATTAAAAGGAAACAAAGTCCTGTCCTTAATGTACAATCCTGTAGAACATTAATTTTATGTATCTCTTAAGGTTTACGTGGCGCACGCCAGACATCTTCAACAATCATCGTCATATTTCAGCCAATTTACACAAAACCATAAAGAATTCAACTAAACCTTCCTCATGAATCCCACCGTCCCTTGGTGAAAACCGTTTGGACATTTATAATATGTAAGGATTGTCGTCTCCACCTTGTATAGTATTGAAGCATCCACCAAATAATCCTTTTGAATAATGAAACACAATAACAATATTCTTTTCCATGTCGATAAATAATAACTTACTTAGCATAAGCCTTCTCAAGTAAAGCGCTCCAGAACTCGTTGTTCTCCGATGAGTGGAGGAACACCAGCTTTCCTCTGTACGTGGGGAGACGGTCGTCTATGACTACGTCCACCCAGCGGCCATATTGCCAGAAACTGAAAAAGTAAAGAAGTTATTATGAGCAAGGATGAAATGTCTTAAGAAATGCATGAATATGTATTTTTCGCACACAAAAAAGGTAGGTAAAGGCAAAGATACAAAGGCAGACTTAATGCCTTAGACATTCTCTACCAGTCAACCAAGGGTAGTGAAGAGTTAGATAGCAGGTGCTCTGTTTGAGAGGAACAACAAAATTTTGTTTGGTGGTAGGGCTTGTTCTAAGTCCGCCTGGCTAGCTACCACCATCTTATCTAAGTCTGTCGCCATAACAACAATGTTAACAGCATTGTTGTGTTTCGGCAGTTAGAGATAAGATAGCCAGTTCCTCTGTGGTTGAGGATTCCGGGTCAAGTTTGCTTCCACCTTCGGCCTGATCATCACTTATCAGGTGAGATGCAGGTCAAGAGCTTCCCCGTAGCGGTAAAAAAAACATATTTTTTTTAATAAACTCTCGTCATTTTTACAATTAATTTAAAGCTCAAAACACACACAAAGTGAGTTTGCGTGTCGGGCGCGGGTCGGGACGGGAGTATGGCGGGCGTGTATATATTGTAATTCCTTGTTATATGGATGTCAGCACACGAAAAGCGTGCGTGGCTCCCGCTCCCGACCCGCTCCGCGCCCGACCCGCACCCGACCCGCGCCCGACACGCACCCGCTTTGTGTGTGTTTAAGTTTGTGCTTTAAGCTTGTGCCACTTTTTCTTTAAAATCAGTCAACTTTTAATACTATGGTCTCGATTACTTCAATGGACGGAATCAAGATCAAAAGTCATTCATTCAAATAAGGCTGAGAATCAGCACTTTTTATACGTCAAAATTACATAAGACAGTTCCCCAAAACGCCCGCCCTTCATGATCAATGTCTGGATAAAGATGACTTACCGGAAATGGAAGACACCAGCATAATCCTCATCGAAGCTCTGGTCATCTGGCACCACTTGGAAGAACAATCTGAAATAGAAATGAAAATTCTTTTAACTATTTTAATATCAGCTTGAAATGAGCTGACAATACTATGAGTATCAGGCGGAATGACAGGACACGTCAACTCAGTTTTTACATAATATATCAGCTGATGCAGTAGCGGATCCAGGGGGGGATAAGCCTGCCGGGGTTGTGGGAAAGTCCTAAGGGGAGACCGTTGCCCCTGGCAACGTACAGGCAACTGAAGGAAAACGGGTGGATTTTCGCCCTTTCGCTCCGCCCAAAGCGGGAGAAGTTTATTTAACGATATCCCAACCACAAAAAGAGGGGGGATAAGGGGCTGAAGCCCCCCCCAAAATCGTCTGTGTTCTTCCGTGACAAATCTTAAAGTGTACTTGATATTATTCTAATTAAACTTTTTAGCAAGTATTAATACGGCATAATACGGTCCCAGTAACCCGGCGTTACTATGAGAGATTGAGCTTTAGAAAGAGACACAGATATGTATGACTGTATTTGTGACTGAGAGGACATTCTACAAAGTTATAGTAATATCTAAAAAGGAAGAAAGAAAAAAATAAGTACGTTTATTTGTGGTAAAACAGTAAGCAAAGAAAAAAAATAGGCAGGACTGCCGACAAAAGTGAAAACTTAAAACTGGTGTTAGCGCCATCTATATTCTATAGAACAGCACTAAGGCGCGAGCATGGTGGTGACGCGAATCCATAAGTTTACCCCCTAACAAAAATCGCTCAATGCGCCTAAAGAAGTTTTTACTTTAAAAACAACCAAACAGACACGCACACACGCATACTAATTGATGTGCCAATTTTTCGGTTGGGTACAACACTGTTATTAGACTTTTACGGTCTGATAAGATATGAATGTAAGGCCTGTTTTATCAAGCATAACTCTAGAACCTTGATTCCTAGAAATCTAGTAATTGTTATCACTACTCCTGATATGGTTTCAATGACACCATATCTAGGAAAAAATATTAAAATACAACTGGCATATCAGTGATCAATGTCAAACTGCATGTATCATTGTCCTGTTTCAACATGTAGGTATGGCCACAGATAATATAATACTACGTACAGATACCCAATCCCATACAAAGAAATGACACCTCCCTAAGTCGGACTATTAACTGGCTAAAGTAAAAATGTGGTACAGTTATGACAAATTGAGTAAAACGCCATCTATTGCAAAGAGTCCTAAACAAAAAGGTTTTATGTTTTTTTGTTGAAAATACGAGATTTATGAGTTACAATAGATAAATCAGCATTAAACAAGGAAGTTTTGATTTTTACTAATCTTACTTCAGCCAAAATCTTCATCTTTAGGGACTGTTAATTTCATAATTGTTACCTATGCTGCCATCTATGATCTTTTTTCAAGACTAATTATAATTTGTTCGAATTGAGACCATGGTATGGCTATTTACTAGTCACGTATACCATCGAAGAAGTTCATATCTATACACCGTAAGGACTATTTCTGCTTGCAGCGCTCGGCCGCTGTAGAACCGGGGCGATAACAGATGTGGTCATTGTGTTCACGGGATTTTGTTTTCAAACTGCTTAGATATGAAGTTCTTCAGCATGTTTCGCAAAGGTGTGATCATATTTAAAGGTATTCCCTCACCGCGAGCAATCAATCTGCCTAGCCTTTTCCCAACTATGTTGGGGTCGGCTTCCAGTCTAACCGGATACAGCTGAATACCAGTATTTTACATGAAGCGACTGTCTATCTGACCTCCACAACCCAGTAGCTGGGTAATACGTTACCCCTTGGTAAGACTGGTTGTCAGACGTTCGGGCTTCTGACGACCCGTAACGACTGTCAAAGATCCACGAATGACAGCCGGGACCAACGGCTGAATGTGCTTTCCGAGGCACGGAGAAGTCTCTGTATATAAAGATGGTCACCCATCCAACCCACCACCCGGCAAGCACAGCTTAACCTGATGGTTCGACCCGTGCGATATTTAATCGAGGCATATATTTTTAATCGAATTTATAAAACCCAACATATTTGAGAAAATGCTAGACAGATGATAATCCATCGAAGGACTGTTACTCACTTTCTGTGCAGCGTAAGGTTGGCGACAGCAGCCAACAGCCAACAGTCGCCCAACTCGCCCTGTTGCACGTCGAAGCGACTGTAGCCCTCCACAAAGAGTTGAGGATCTTCGCATATTTCCTGAAAAAACAAAAAACATATCAGATTTGCTCAGAAGTAACTATTTTACAGACTGTCTACGTGTCTCATCGAACTCTCCTGTCCAAGATCTTCCGGATTCTTATGAAATAAGCAGAACAATTTATGCTCTTCTATCTGTATGTATTTTTCTCTTTCAAGTATTTTGTGTGTAGTTACTCGGTTGTGGAGGTCTGATAGGCAGTCGCTCCATTTAAAATACTGGTATTCAGCTGTATCCGGTTAGACTGGAAACCGACCCCAATATAGTTGGGAAAAGGCTAGGCAGATTGGGTGTAAATAACAATAAAAACATAACTAAAATACTCCGGATTACAAAAAAGACTCAATGTGGGCGTAAATGCTGTTATAATGGGCGATGACCTAGGTATTCAATTGTTTCAGGAATTACTGCGATTCATTTTTCTTTTAGCAGTATTTATGTACACTTCTTTTTCTTCTTTAAAGCCGCCCATGGGCCTGTGGCTTCACATGCCGTCGAGACCTTACACTAAAGACATTAAATGTGTGGACATTTCATCGTCCACTGTCGAACTTGGGTTAAACAGTGAACTTATGAAGAATCAATTTGTAAAGAAAAAACTTCATAATAAAAAACTAGTCATCATTCTGTAATATAAGTTCTAGACAGGATCTGACAGTATTTATCATACAGGTAGGTATTTTTATAACTGCAGGAAATCTCTGTAACTTTATGACCGTCCGTCGTCTGTAAATTATGATAATTATGACTAGTATAATACGAAGGCATAATTGAAATTGCGCTAATTTGTTGTGTAATGACTATTAAATTAACTGGCTGTAAACATGACAATATGTTTAATTGTTTACTCCATTGTCGCTGACTCTTTATCAAAAATCATGAAATGTCTTAGTCGCAAGAACTATATTTTATTGAAGGCACTATACATATTATTTCGGTCGTAGGTTCGAACCCTGACAGGCGCTTGACTTTGTGAAGATAATTTCATCACCACTGCTTTCAAAACGGTGAAGGAAAACATCGTGAGGAAACCGGCATGTCTTAGAACCAAAAATTCGAAGACATGTGACAATTACCAACCCGCACTGGGTCCGCGTGGAAGTTTACAGCCCACTCCCTCTCAAAGAGAGGATGCCTGTGTCCCTGCAGTGGGAACATTAATAGGCTGATTATGTATGTTAAGTTAAGTAAGTACTCACGCTAGGTCTCAACCAAGTGATGGGTCTATCGAGCCTCTCCTTGTAGTAAAGACTGCGGTCTATTGCGGGGAACTCAGGGTCTTCGAACAGCCTGCCCTCGGCTACGCAGCGAGACCTGATCTCTTTGAAGTCCTGGTACGTCGCCGGACCGAAAGATGAGGGACGGGTTTCGCCTAGCTGTAAGAAAAATTGGTATAAATTAGCTTTCAAAGAAATATTATAATGTAAAGCCAGTCTGCAAAGATGAGACTGGAATAGGAGCATGAAGCAAATTAGTTTACTTCGCATAAACCTACATGGGCACTTATGAATCTTCAGAAGCTAGCACGGTTCCAGTACGCGTAGCAACCATAGAAACAGGTTCCTACGTGTTTTGTCGACGGAAGAATAGACAAAATGACAGATTGTGATTGTTTATCTGTCATTTGTCTATTCTTCCGTCGACAAAACATGTTTCTATTGTTGACCAAACAATAGAAATGTGTTTTAAAGTCAAAAGTCAAAGTCAAATCATTTATTTCAAATAGGCCCTTGAAGGCACTTTTGAACGTCAAAATTTACAAAATAAAGTATTGATTCTACCGCCCCTTCCAAAAGGTAGTTTTCGTATGGAGAAGAATGGGCAAGAAACTCCACCGTTACTCTTTTTAAAATGTTTTACAATATTTTGTATAGGTACATTATTTATATAATTATATGTGAAGACGATGCACCTAGAATAAAATTACTGTATAAAGTAAAAAGAATTTAAAGTCGAGCAAACGACAGATAAATTAATTATGTGGTAGATACATGGTGTTCACATATTCACAAACATTGTAAAAATAGACGAATCTACAAAAAAATTACAATTAATAAGTCAGTGTGTGAGGAAGTAATCACAGGATGTACTCGTAAAATCAATGTCATATAATAAAAAACAAATACAATTAAGTAAGCAACCAGTTTGATTTTGTCTAGACTCTAAATTGTCCTATGGAGCAGGACCAGCATGTTTCCAAGCATTCTTATCCTGGATATAATCCTCCAATCTGTAATATGCTTGTTTACAAAGTGTACTTTTTTGTTTTGCTAAGCGTGCTAGACGGTGTTTTCTATGGACAAGTAGGTATATACCGGAAAGAAACTCCACTCTTTTAAAAATAATTGTCTTTTACGATTTTGCCATGACAGTGTTAATACTAAGTTATGACAGAACAGTGTAGGCCTAAGAACAAGTATCTCAATATATCATATATCAATATTCCCGATTGAGAAAAGGTTCGGTAGAATTTTGTCAATTTACAAGGAGTAATATAAAAGGATAGTCGGCTGATGTTTGTCTTGACCTCAACCCAATGTAAAAACGTAGAATAGAACAGAGAATAGAATAGTTGTTTACAGGTGACAAAAATAATAAAGCTGAAAATTAAAAAAATGCCTCTGCATGCATCATGTTGCACGTGATGTTCTATAAACTCTTCATATTCTGAGTTTATGTTTATAAAAAAAGAAAAAAAAAAAGTTTTTATTTAATTTGTGTACACAATGTAAAAATTGTTAATGCAACAAATAAATTAATATTATTATGTTCATGTTAGTAGTTATCAATGTGGGTTGCATTTGCATATTCTGCTAACCACTCCAACTAAGCTTAATATTATGCTTTTTTATAAGAGTCGGTTCACGACAATAGTGCACTCTGTGGGCATCGACCTCTTGCTCGCAAGTTCCACGCCCACAATCCGTATCACTACAATAAACCATTGTTGAATTTCTTTGTAAAACAAAGAAGTCAGTGACTAATTGTAGGTTTGTGAGGGCTTCAGATAAATACTCTCATCAAAAATAGCTATTGCATACGACAAACTTTTAACTGAGTGCTTTGAACTGCAATACGGCAGGATATCGAATTAATAGCACTAAAGTCGATATACTAAACGCCACTTTTTGTTCATTTTTACCTTTCATTCGGCATCTTTCACCCGAAGTGAAAAAACGAAAAAAACATTAGTGCTCGCTCATACATACGAGCGGCACCCGTCAACGGCTGGCGTAGACGCTTGCCGTTCGTGCGTGTGAGCACTTAGTGAAAGGCAAAGACAACGAACCGATCGAACGATGTTGGATTTCAGAATCTATCACTCGCCTGTAGAAAGATCGAAAATTGATATAAAAGGAGCAGGCGAACTTTCAACCGTGGCCCCTGGCAAGGCAAGGGAAGGAAGACGGGTGGGTTTTACTCAGTAAAAGTCTGACACGCCCTTCCGCTCCGCCCAGAGCGGCAGAAGTCATTGGATGATTTCCCACCCAAAAAAATAAAAATAAAGGCGAACTTTCATTCCTTACTATTTCGTCAGTGTGATGAAATGAAATAAAAATTAACCTTCACTCGAGAGAAGCGTCTGATATTCGAAAGTGTCAGGGTAGCCCGCGAAATTCCAATTTTCTTAAGTTTTTTGCAATTTGCAGCTCAGTTTCAAGTTGTATGATGATCTAAATATGATTCGCGGCCGTATCAAATATTTATTTATAGAATTATAATCATTAAAATGATCAATACGACTATCTTAGTTCAAAGGAGTCAGAGCTACTAACTAATTTATTATTTATTTATTTATTTATATCAATTGCTTGCTACACTTACAGTAAACACCAAAGCGCGCAGCAAGCCAACAACAACATCTAGCTAAATATGTCAACATCGGGCTCCTGAGCAATCAGGGCGTTCAGCAGATTGATCGCCTGGCTTGTGGGAGCATATCGAGCAGTATGGGTACGCACTGGCGGAGCCGCGAACAGGCACCGCGAGGCACAGGCCTCGTTGATGTTTAAGTTCAACAGATTATGATACACTAGCAGATAAATATTGAAGTTCGTCTTTCTTTACGACATGAACGGTAATGGCGAAAGCCAGAAAAAAAATCTCAGTCCTATATTGAATTACAGATATTCAATGCGACCGTGTTTTTACCACAATATAAGATTTATTAACAATGAAAATTATATAGACATAGAGCGCAAAAATATTAGGTTTAGGGTACTTTTGGCAAGCTAAGTCATTACCACATACTACGATTATTTATTTTAAGCATTCACAACGATACATAGTAACGTTGAAACTAAATGTAAGAACTAGCAATGCTATTTCCAGATGCTAAGTAAGGATTCAATCAATTAAATTACTAAAAAGCATTCGATCGACGCACGATTCTTAAGTGGGCGACTTTTAGTAAAAGCCACTTCGAAAATGTTTGATTAATTTAGTTTCAAGGATGTTTTCTTACCTGTTATACTTTATATTAAACTTATTGATTACATGCAGAACAAAATATACTTGTTCCTTTGTTTGATAGAGAAGTATTATAGTTCACTTTGTCACTAGAGAACAGGATAATACTTAATTATATGAGGATAAGACAGCATGAAGTATATGTAAATAAAACTATAAATAAGAGAGATTGAACTATAAATTATACAAAATAGCCATTCTCTATAACTTTCTGGCGACATTAGATATAAGTTTTAGCGACGCGATGGCGACGCTAAGTCGAAACCTAGGTTTGGCCTATTTGGCAAGATTCCCACATTCTGAAGGCTTTACTGCGAAAAAAAATAGCAGACATCGATTCTAAGGACTAACATAACGTTAAAAAGAGGAGATAAATCTTTCCAAGAAATAACAACACAGATTTAGGTCAACAAATTGCCAAAAAAGATGACAAGGACAGAACAATCTCTATAGAATTCAGATGTAGACTATCATAATTATTATTAAAAGAGATCACAAACCCAAAATAGTTGTTCTCCAGTAGGCATAAACATTTGGCTTCCTTTATAACTCGGAGGCATCCTCAATCTGTAATCCTTATGATGGTCTACAGACGAGAGCCTCTTCATAGGGGTACTTTCTCTACTAGCTTTAACATTACTCAGAGTAACTTTAGGAGATCCAATAACTTCCTTGGTGAAAATCATACTTCTATTAGTAACAGCATTGCTGTTTTCAACTAAGTCAACTTTTTTCGAACTCATTTCTGGTTCTTCTATGTTAATTTCAGGAACAGGTTGCACAACTTTGGTCGCCCAAAAAGGTTTGTATGAACTGTTCCTCCGAATGTTAGGTTGCTGGTAGGCATAATCAGAAACTTTCGCCTTTTTGAAATCTTCGAATAATCTTTTGAAGAAACCACTTTCTTTGCCATTTTTCTCGGATTTCGGAGGATTTTTCTCTGAACTTTTCTTGTTTCGTAAAATCCTTCCCGATTTTGGAGATACTATGGAAACTGATTTCTTTTTCCATGCTTCGGCTGCGTTGGAGACAATAGCGGTTGAATAAAAGGTCTTTAGATATCCAACCTCCTCTTTGGTTAATTTTACAAAGGCATCTTCTGCGACTTCATTAGCCATTTTCGTGTTTCTGTGTTCATGCGTCGGATTTTTGCAAGTAACTGATGCTAATGCAGCGATTTATTTAAATTGATGTTATTTCGTTAACTAGGTTTCCAGTGTTTTTGTTCAAGGTCTCCTGATTGATGTAGAAGGATAATGAGACTAAAAAGTAATTCTTTGTTGTTCGAATGTAACTAACCTAATGTTGTTTATCTGCTGATGAGAATTTTCCTATAACTATTGTTCTGAATCGGAAACAGATTATATACTTACTGATATTTATATTTTTTTAATACGATAGCAGAAATGAGGCAAGAGCTATATTTAAATAATTTTTCCTTTTCTTTTATTCAGTTACGTTTTAAATATTAAATTAATAATAATATTTAACGTTACATTCAAAAATTTTATTACGTGCGTTACAAAATATGTATATGAAGAATTACCGTGACAAAACAAAATCTGGTTCTTAATTAAAGTGATAAATCAGTTTGAGAACTAGATGTCGCGTCCTTGATAAAAATAACTATCGATTTTACTGACGACTGTAAATTATACATATCCTATTCTTCACAGAGATAGGTCTTAGATATAATATTCGATGTACACAATAGTTTCCTCAATGATATATGCTAGAGTGGAGAACAACAAAGCAAAACTAGAGATACGAATTTTAAGCCCTGCAATAGTTATACCAACTTTTTGCACTACTTCTTCGGTTCATTCGCAAAAAAAATCAACAGCTTTTAATTATAAAAGATAGATTATAAAGAAGAAGAGAAACATAAACACTTTGTTCACAAACTAAAAACATTCACTTCACTATAAAATAATAACAATTTAAACTAAATATCCCGCGACCACTTCATGACAGTATTAACTGAAAATATTGACTGCCAGCAACGGACTGATAACACAGTATGTTAAATGCGATGGTATAAGGACAAACGTGTGTGTGTGTAGAAACCCATAGAGAATTATTTTACTATGGTGGAAGCTATGGAACTTGTGGCGTATTGGAAGCGAAGCGATATTGAATAGTGTTTGTTTGCTAACAAAGCTTTTTATTTGAAATGTTCTCTTTTTTTAAATGTGTGTATTATGAGCTCTGTGATGAAATGTTGTTTCCTTTGTAAGATTACGGAAAACTGTTCGAGTGATACAGTCAAAATGAAATGTTATTTAGATTGAAATCAAATCTATACTGTTACTACTGTCCTATTGTTCTGCTATTTATATTACTTACTTGCTTGGCCATTTAACACAAAATAAACATATGAGATAGTAAATAATGCATATTGCTAAGTTATCTATTCGTGCAATAAGTACCACCAACACGGATATCTAATCAGCACTCGACGTGAAACTACAACCAACTACAACCATTAGGATGTTCGATACTAAAAGCTAAACAAAGCTATTTTCAGCATTTCTAATTAGGACATTTAAGAACCTAACATAGCTCCCTGAGGTACACCACGTAATAGCTTAGGTGTGGTGTATGACAGACCGTTTTTTATCAACCCATCGAATCTACGGTGACATAAAAAGATAATTACTGTTCTGTTTCTAGTTCGGACAAAAGCCTTTTAACCTAATAGGGTTTAACAGGTATGGTGAACAGTATCGATGGCTTGACTAAGTTCGCTAGTTAGTTATCTGACTGCTGTTGTACGCTGTAGTGTTAGCACAACACCAGGACAGTCAATTAGATCGGATTCAGCGGAACAGGTTAGTCACTTTTTATTTAAGTTTTTTTTTTTTACTTTTAACTTTTTTATCGGAAGTTATGTGGTGGTATGTTGACATAGTGATAAATTGACGGACACATGCTTTTTTGATAAGATATGTATTTCGCAAATTCAAGGCCGTTCTAGCTTACGCATAAGCATATTATTTGTCACATTTGCGACAATTGCAAATTATACTTATGAACTCCTGTTTGACACACTGCGGATAATGATCTACTTACTTTCCTATTGACTTGTCAACTAACAATGGAAATTGATGATTTGATGCAACCAACCTGATAAATCCAATTTCGATTTCAGTAATAAATCTGTGCGTAAAAGACACGTGTATGGCATTAAAAATTATCTTAATGTTTCGTAATGAGATATTACATACGCTACTCCACGTAGGTTAGCTAGGTAAGATCATGAAGTGCGTAAGATGATGGCAGTAGCTTATTACATAATAAAACATTACGCTTGTATTCCCCATTAAGCAGTAGGCAGAATTAGTGTACAGTACACTCATTCTCCGTCAATTATGATTAAGTCTCATGTAATAGAGGGCGAGCCTATTGCTATACCTGGCACTAATCTAGACTCCGGGTTGCTACTGAGAAGAGAGTAACGGTGGAGTTTCTTGCCCATTCGTCTCCATACGAAAACTACCTTTTGGGGCGACTAGAATCAAATAAATTTTTTGTAAATTTTGACGTTCAAAAGTAGGGATGTAACGATTCCGATTCCGATGCCGATATAACGGAGAGCCGCGAAGCGCATGCTTAGAGACATGGCAACATGGCAAACGGTAGATAGTGTTTGCAGTGTCTAAGCGTTAGCTGAGCGATGTATTGTTTCGTGCCTGTTTCATGTGACCGGTATTCATGATTCTCTTTATTCACACAGTGTAGTGAGGACTATAACGCACTATTAAACAGTTATGCCCGAAATACAAAAACCAAACGTTGGGCGTTTGGTTTTTGTATTTCGGGCACAACTGTTTAAGCCCAACCCAACAAAAAGTGTTGAAGTAAGTGTTGGTGTACACTCCATTATTTATTTGATTTATTATCTATAAATAAAGTCATCGATATTGTCATCGGTATCGGTATCGCCAATTATTTACTACAATAATCGGTATCGGTATCGTATCGGGAAAATTATTTATTGGTACTTACATCCCTATTCCAAAGTGCCTTTCTTTATGTGCCTAATTAATATAAATTATTTGACTTTAAAATTCCTAGTGGAAATAGAATGCCCGACATAACGATGGATCCCATGAGCTGCCCAGCAATTGCGCTTGCGGCGACTAGATCAATGAGGAAGTCAAAGTTTATAAACTTGACAGAAAATGTGAACTGCATTTGCGCACAATAATTAGGTACTTATGTGAACAAGGGCTTTACTTCAAGCAAAATTATAATAACAAATGTGAATTATTATTGTTATTTCCTTTAAGCCATTTGTGGCAATTATGCACTAGTAGGTAATTAACTCATCATTATTAATAATAAAGACTCAAAGAGATGTTATGCCTACTCCCGGCAAAGTATAATTCTATTATTGTGATCAGATATATTTACTACCTAAATACCACAATTTAAATCGCCAAATATTTCATCAACGGGTTATCCGCAACATAAAGTTTATTTTTCATGCTTATTTTCCTCAATAAGTTAGATATAAGCTAGACAAATCCCAAATATGGTTCTTCTATTTTTACCTACATTAAATAAAATGTGAACATTAAATTCGCGTTTTACGTGGACAACAACTAGAAACTTCGTTTTCTTCAGTATTGTTGGTGGCCATTCTTTTGCGTGCCTTTAATAATAGGCTTTTGTTTGGGCAGAGTAACAAATGTGTATGAGTGCAGAATAAACACTTTTTTCTTTCTTTCTTATTTGATAGTTCGAATAGGCAATCGAGTCTTTCCTTTCCAAATTATAACCACATTAAAGTAGAAGACTGCGGTGCTATTCAATCTTGATTTGTTGGTAAGAGGTGCCATGTCTAATTTATTGTAGTCTGAACTCTTCAAGTCTATAGGCTATATTTTAAACCAGCTGTGCCCCGCAGTTTGACACGCATAAGGCTGCCTGTCCACTGGAGCGGAGAGGAGAAAAGAGGAGCGGAGATGTGCCAATATTAACCAATAGAATCTTGACTCAGGATCACTGATCTAAACTCAGGGGCGGAGTCAAGATTCTATTGGTTTTTAGGTTTATATTGGCACATGTCCGCTCCTCTTTTCTCCAGTTCTTTTCTTTTCCTCTCTGCTCCAGTGGACAGGCAGCCTTAGTCTCGAACCCGTGATAATATCGTGATAAAAAGTATGTCCTATGGCCCTAACCACAGATATAAATCTAACTAGATAACGCAAGTCCCTCCATCTGTATGAAAACCAAGCGTGCCACTTTTTCCTTTTACTTACCAATGACGGAAAACATTTCCGATGCCTCGGCCAACTTTTTCTATACAGTCTTTACAGCTCAATATGGCATAAAAAGGCATTTTTCTAGATTTCGGAGGATTTCCGGTGCCGATAATGCTAAATGAAAAACTCAGCTTACGATCATTGATCGTAAGTTTACTCCGTTTTTTGACACGCAAAGTATATACAATCGCGTCATCTAGTTAGATTTATATCTGTGGCCCTAACCTAGGTCATGGTCTGCCAATGTACCAAATTTTATCCAAATCCGTTAAGCCGTTTTACCGTCAAAGCGTAACAAACAAACAAACTCACTTTCGCATTTATAATATTAGTTAGGATTCTATGTACAATTATACCAATTAGATGACATCACCGCTACGTTATTCAAAACAGAACATTAAATAATTTAGTGTGATCAATACGGGGGCGAAAAAGGTCGAATGTCTAGACTGGGGTGCTCCCCTATGTCTGGATACTGTCTACTGTGTCTAGATTTTGGATGCTTACAAGACGCATTACTCATCTCGAGTGTCGTACGCTTCTTTATATGTTTATGTGTTTATAATAACAAAGATCACAATGAAACCTGATCTAGGGTGCTTCTCTGCGTCTGGATATTGTCTACAGACAAGTATATCTAGATTTTGAATACTTACAACACATTACAAATGTCGAGTACTCGTGTCCATAATAACAAACAAAGGTTACAACAAAAGCAGATGAATTTAAAATTAAGCTTGAAGAACAAAGAATAGGGATATTGACTGGGCAAAAAAATACTAAGTATTCAGTCCATCAGTCAGATAATAAAAGATATTAGACACATATTTTTTGCTTTATAATTTAATGCGTTTTATCATCATAAAACGCATTAAATTTGGGGAGTAGTGGCTCGCTACGTCACAAGTGTGTGACGTCATGCCACATTTTAACTCAATGTATTGCTGTAATCTTTTGATTTGTGGAGTTTCTTGCCCGTTCTTCTCCACAGGTACCTACTACGCTTTGGAATGGGCATCTAGCTTCGTCTTTTCTGACTGACCGACCCCTTGACAATTCAAAAGTGCCTGTACTTAATTGGTTTATTTGAAATAAATGCTTTGAGTTTGATACGTAAAAAAAGAAAAAATTCGTGTCCAATAATTTTTTAATGATCAACCTGATGGACGAAAAGAAATCTTGTCAACATCCCTATCAATTTCTACTACAATTTGAACTCAGGTTGTACTTGTACCATATATAAAATACATCGGGAACAAATTCGAATGTTCCAAACAGATAAGGGATTATTACCATCCAGCAAATTAACCTTTACTGAAATTGTGTTAGATACCGTGTAATTTATAAAACAAAAACCATTCGTTCTTAAAAATTATGGACGATAATATCAAAAAACTTTTCAATGTTTTGTAAACTTAACGAGTTATAATAGCGTTACAAGCATTTTCAATACTTCATTAAAATTAGATTGATTGAGGCATATATCGTGTCAATGCAGTTGTGAATTGATGCTGATAAGATAACCGATGATTGAATTGATTTATTAATGTTCCGCTTTAGATGAAATGGGTTAATATGATCATGAATTCATTAAACAATATAACGGAATTAATTATTTCAATAAAGATAAGTCTAATAGCGACGATACCTGTTCAATGGAAGGTCAAATTATTTGCACCATTTTAGAAGACTTAGTCAAAACAATCTCCTAGCCTTTTCCAACTATGTTGGGGTCGACTTCCAGTCAAACCGGTTTTTTACATTTAGCGACTGCCTATCTGACCTCCACAACCCAGTAACTGGGTAATACTATACCCCTTGGTAAGACTGGTTGTTAGACTTTCGGGCTTCTGACGACTTGTAACGACTGTCAAAGATCCACGAATGACACAACACGAATGACACCGGGACGGGACCAACTTCCAAGGCACGGAAGAGTTTCGGTATGTAAAGATGGACAACCATCTACGGAGCCACCCCAGCAAGCGTAGCTTAACCTGATGGATCGGCCCGTGCGGCTGTTATTACTAAGCCACGAGGGCAAAAGCGGAGACAAAAGTAGGTAATATACCTAGAGAAAAAAATTAATCTATAAACCCTAAAAAGGGTCCCAAATAAAATATACTACTGATCAAAATATCAGTTCTCAAGATAACTGATAACACCACGCGAAAGTATAACAAGCAGTTTCAGAGCGTCATACTAGTTCAAATAATGTTTATATTTCACTTCTACTATGAACCTAGCGTCCGATGTCTTTATTGGTAGCTTGCCAACAAACAAACCGACTTACCAGTATTCGTGCATTAAAATCGTCATCAAAATTCTCAGGAGCCGCTGAAATATGATTAAAATTATGTTTTTTATATAGCTTTTATTGGGATATGTGTTAAGATTCGTGTGAGTAATTCTTTAATTCATGCTTCGTTTCTTGTTTTTGTGAAATCTTGCAATTACTCATTTCTTTATCTTATGTTTGTACTTTGTGTGCATCATTTTTTTTTAGTAATTTTACTGATGTGACATCTTTCAATCTTCTACTAACAACTCACTCTCTCTCTCTTGTTTTCTCACTACTACTCTTTCTCTGAGGTCATTTCCTTCAGATGTTGCTCTACTGTCTTGCTCTACTCCTGTAGCGTGTGTCGTATTATTCTAGTAGCGTTATCGTACTTCACCTAATTCAGACTTCCAAATTCAAAAGCTATCTCAATAGTCGGCACATTTTTAGGGCTAGAAATAAAGGAAATTAATCCAAAATCAAAACATTCTGTCGTTCAAGTCCCATTACAAATCATTTCCAATTTTACTTTCCAAAAATAAATAAAAAGTGCCATATGGTAGATCGTAAAAACTGTGTTAATTTTGGCACATGAATTACCGTTCGTTGTACTCGGCGCCGTTTGAGTGGCTGGTACAGTCAACCGTACGTAAAATTTCACAGATTCACCTTGAAAGCGTGCTCATTTAGAAGCAGTAGAGGCGGTTTTCGTGGTTCAAGTGTTATTACAGATATGCGGTTGACCGTACATGTGACTGGTATATTGGGACAGACACAGTTCGTGTTATGTTACTAGTGATTGATAAATGTTAGTAGTGGACACTACAAGTAGTAGTGGTGACGCACTAGCTGTTGATATGGCTTGGCTGTGTGCTTTACTATGGAGGAATAATGATGTTGATTTTGGATACGGGGCCGAAGTTTTGTTGTCCACGGCTTAGTAAAAATTCTTTTGGATTTAGTGTAAAGAAATGTCTTGAGAAGAAAACATGATACACGAAGTCATAAATAACAGTTACGACAACGAAGACAAACATTTCTCAAACCTAACAATAAGTTTATAAGAATAGGTAGGTACACAGATCGCTTAAGAAATAGTAAAAGTTCTTTTGGATTTAGTGTAAAGAAATGTCTAGAGAAGAAAACATGATACACGAATTCAAAATTAAAGTAGCGGTTACACCGCCACATACGAACTACGCAGCAAAGACATGACGTCACACAAATCCTGCATCACGCAGTTAAGAGTTTACCGCGCGAACTACATAGATAAGACTATCCGAAATGAACTTACGGGCAGTTGCCCGCCAGACATAACACCTGTCTGGTCGGAGGATCCTCCCTTTTTTAATAGAGGATGAGTGAACTAAAACAACAACAACAACAACACAAACAACGAAGTCAAGGACACCGAGGACGAGGACGAGGTCGTTGTTGTGAAGGACAACGAGGACTAAAAGTTCTCAACCCTAACAAAAAGTTTATTTGAGACACACATATCGCTTAAGAAATACGTTGCGTCTATGGTAATATGACTGAATGTAAGGTAAATAAGATTATTACAATTTATAGACCTTGATCCATCAATGCGCCTCAGTATAAATGGACGTTATTGACACTAAACACATATGTATAGAAGATTAGGGTAGTAGGTTTCAGACACAGATTCAGACTGTCCCCATCATTATTCTACACACAATAAGCTTCTCATTGTGAATCAATGAACTACATAGCGTTAGAATCGATTGTTAGTTCCGAGAAACTAACGTTTACCTATTGATTGTAAGATTGTATTTGCGTGTAAAATGTTAACAGTGAACAGCATTTGATTTGTAATCGTAGAGCAATTTATGAATGACGGTATTCGAGCGTGTACACATTTTAATTCAATGCCGATAACATATATGAACTTTATCATCATTGAAGGTTTCAATTGACTGGCTATGTATTTCAGGGTCAGGCCCGTATAAATTGTGTCTGTTTTCAACTATCTGATGCTCTTACTGTTTTCCCCGCAGGTTTTTGCTTTTACCTGTCCTGGTCCTCTGTTACTTTGGTCCGTTCTCCCTTGCCAGTCACAAAATTATCATTAACTCCCTCTTCATTCATATCATTCCATCTTCACCATTCCTCAGACATTTCTTCCATCTTTTCCTTTTGTCTACCTTTCCCTCCACATTCATCATCGGCATCGTTTCACCCCTACTGCTGTGCTTTTAATGCCTATTTTGAAGGTATGCATTATTTTCATTAGTTTGTAACATCTTTGTTGTAAACAGTTGCTTAATTTCTTGAAATACTATATTCATAAACTTGAGTGAAAGTCAATAAACTCCAATACAAGGGCATGGTGATAACATTATCTTTTATCAAGTTCAATGTACCTTATCTGGCTTGTAAACAATAACAATAATTATGTTTCATATACATGATAGCTATCTTGATTGAATCAGTATTCTAAATTAACCCAGATTTGGTTATTTTGAACTTATTGATGATGGACTAGTAGGTATTTCATTTGGTGATATGGCTTTTTAAGGAACTATTTCTACGGGCTCTCTAGTTTCAACCAGCTAGCCTCGTAAAGTCGTAACTAAATTGGATATTATTTGCATTGCATATTATATGTCAACTGTCTTATTTTCTTTAGTATGCTTCCACCTTTGTTCTGCTCTTTTGCGGTTTTTTAGCGTCACACCCAACATGGCGATGAACAGGAGGGACAGCAGGATAAAATGGACGAAAATCATAACGTAATGGCAACCACATGATGACAAAAGAAAGAGAGGCAGACAAGCTAAAAGATGAACTCAAGATGATGCTCGAGATATCAAGATTATTGGAGGGACAATCTGATCAAGAAAAGCTATAACTTTATTTTCGGAAGTCGGTGGCAAAAAACGAAAATCAAAACCAAAGACACCGAAACGTTTTTATTTTTGACTTGTTAGTTGTGGTACCTACCCCACACAAATTGGAATATGTACCACTACCTGCTGGAACTTATCATCATATCATCCACATAGACTAAGTGAGAAAAATACGTATTATTTAAGCTAACTCAAAAACTACTCAAGCAAAGTTAATAAAAATTTTAAGGGACCACCTCTAAAGTGTTTCTACTGGAGTTGGAGGATTGGTTGGTTGGAGGTTGGTTGTGTCACAGGTCACAGGACACGCTGACTACTGAACCGGGGAATACGATGTGTTAATTAGAAGATAAAAACAGTTTGCTACTATGTATAAAATGATTAGTATCAGCAATAAAGGCTTAATAATTAATAATAATATTCGATGTGACCATTTATGACTCATGCAATGGGTTGACTAAAATATTTGGCGTTCTTCAATTCCCAAATCGATCGATTTATTTAGAATAAGCTTGTTATTGATTTGACCTACAATGACATCACTTTATCGATCGGCAAACAGAACAGTCAATGTTCAATTTTGATCAATGTGCGCTTGTAAACGAATTACAATAATGTTATAGAACTAGAGAGATTAGTAATTTTAGATAAAACTATTCAGTTAAGACCTCTTACTAAAAATAAATTAAAAATGTTTAATAATAATGTTCTTAGCAATCTTTCAACAGCTAGTTTTGATTCACAAGACCCCAATATAAACTACGGTACATTATTTTCTACAGTATGCCAAGAATTCAATAAAGCATGTCCTGTAAAAAAAGTAACAATCAATACTAAACCAAAATTTAATTTTATATAATTTATATAACGAAAAGTCATTGACTTCTGATGAAGCTGTTCATAATTATGTAAGAAACTATTCTAAGATATTTAAAAGAGTCTGCGCCCAAGCAAAATCTAAATTAATAAGTAACAAAATTAGTATCTCGAACAATAAAATCAAAGCTGTGTGGCAGGTAATTAACAAAGAAACTGGTAACACAAAACAGCGAGATCAGAATGAATTGTCTTTGAAAATTGATAATGAAACCATTTCAGATAAGTTAAAAGTTGCTGAGACACTAGAAAATTTCTTTACCAACATCCCAATAGAGGTTACGAAATCTCTGCTTTCATCATCTATACTAGCTGAATCTCTTCTAAAAGAAAATTTCAGTAAGGACATTCCAAGTTTTGAATTCAAGCCCATTTCTATTGTCACGATTAAAAAAGCTTTCAAAAGTCTTAACATAAAAAACACTGAAGACTTATGGGGGATTTCCGTTAAGGTCCTTACTGATATCATTGACACAATTGCCCCTGTCCTAACAGGCATATTTAATCAATGTTTAGATAGCGGTACGTTTCCTGATTTAATGAAACATAGTAAAGTAGTACCAATTTTCAAATCGGGTAGTAAGAGTGATCCCTCTAATTATAGACCTATATCTGTTCTACCAGCATTGAGTAAAATATATGAAAAAATCATGCTAGACCAGATGTTGTCACATTTTGATTCAAATGGGATTTTGCATAGTCACCAGTTTGGTTTCACGAAAGGTAGGTCAACGACTGACGCAGGAGTAAAACTCATCAGTCACATTTTAGAATCCTGGGAGAAGTCCCAGGATGCAATTGGCATTTTCTGTGACCTCTCAAAGCGTTTGACTGCGTTGACCACAACACACTGATCTGTAAATTACACCACTACGGAATTCGTGGCCAAGCTGCTGACCTTGTTCTTTCCTATCTATCAAATCGACGGCAAAAAGTAAACGTTAATGGGGCGACGTCCTCGGGGTCTCTAGTTAAAATGGGCGTGCCTCAAGGTTCAATTCTCGGCCCTTTTTTATTTCTCGTTTATATAAATGACCTTCCTTACATGATGGCTAACTTATCGAATATAATTCTATTTGCTGATGACACTTCTCTTATTTTTAAAATAGATAGAAAAGATACAGATGTCTTACACGTCAACGATAGTCTGGCTGTTCTTTCGAAATGGTTCGCAGCTAATAATCTTTTACTTAATGCGAACAAAACTAAATGTATTAGGTTCTCATTACCAAATGTACCTCAAGTGGGTCTAAATCTAAAACTTGATGGCAAAAAACTAGATGCAATAACGGAAACTGTATTTTTAGGAATTACTTTAGATTCAAAATTGCAATGGGGCGCCCACATTAGAACTCTTTCAGGTAGATTAAGTTCAGCTGCATATGCAGTAAGAAAAATAAGGCAGTTGACTGATATAGCTACAGCTAGGTTAGTATACTTTGCTTATTTCCACAGTATTATGTCTTATGGCGTTCTGTTGTGGGGATCGGCAGCTGACGTAGATTCAATTTTCATTTTACAAAAGAGGGCAATACGCGCTATCTATAAAATGGGTCCTCGCGAGTCTCTTAGAAACAAATTCAAAGAAATTGATATACTGACTCTGCCTTCTCTTTATATCTTAGAAAATATTTTGTATGTTCGGAAAAACTTAGGACTTTTCAAAATAAGAAGCGATTTCCATAATATAAATACACGTAGTAGACATGAAATTGTGATACCCAAATTTAGATTAACTAAAACAAGCAAGTCATTTCTTATAAACAGCATCCGATTTTATAACAAGTTGCCAAAGTCGGTTACAGAACTTAGCGATGGGAAGTTCAAAACCCACATCAAACGTGTCCTTATCAGGAAAGCATATTATAAAATTAAAGACTACGTTGAAGACAAAGAAGTTTGGCAATAATTCCCTCTGCACATGTGGCTTCCCTGGTACCTCATTAACGGCAAAATATGTAAGATTCTATTAACTGCTCTCAAATTACCATGTTTATATTTTTGTTTTATTTACATTCTTCCTTGACATAATCATAATTTTATTTGACATTATATACCTACTATTTAATTTTCAACTCTTTATTAGTGACTTTTGTGGACATGTTAATTATTCAGATTTGTTACAGTTGTAATAGCAATCATGTCATTTCGTTTAAAATAGTTTTTATTTTTATTAATTTATTTATCTTTTATATAGATTCTTTTCTATTTTGTGAATGTGAGAACGCTGTAGGCTTAGTGGACTGTACACTTGTTGACCATCTTCTATTTTGTTAAGTACATACTTGGTACTTGTTGAAAGACCTACACTGACCTCGCATACCTAATAATACTGTATTTTTTTTATTTTTTTTGTTGTAAATATTGTAAATTATTTTTAAAAGAGTAACCGTGGAGTTTCTTGCCGGCTCTTCTCCATAGGAAACGACCAATTGGAACCGTGCGTAGCTTCTGACGTTTCATAAGTGCCCATGTAGGTTTATGTGAAATAAAATATTTTGAATTTGAATTTGAATTTATGTTGTACGTAGATTTCTTTATCAAAGTTTGGCATTCAGTCAATATTTATATATTTCGGAGCAATGAATATTGTGAAATAACGGGCCATCAACCTAAGTATAATCTATGTACTCCTGCTTTGAAATCTATTTCGTCATGTGAATAGACGCTACGTTCTTTGAATTTGAGCTTTACTTCTTATCTTTCTTTCATTTTTAAAGACTGTCTGATATTTAGCTACTTCAAGTTCAAACGTATTTCTGCTTATCTCAACACCTCTTTCTTTCATGTTGGAAATATATGGCTAGTGAAACATTTCATATATGTTCGTACCTACTTCATTCGACCGTGAACTAGTACAATCCGAAACAATTTGATTAGCAATAATGAGTGATTCAGCTCGTACAAATGTGTACTCGACCTATTCACCATTTAGAACTTCATTGTGAGGAAACTTTACAGCTCACAGGTTATTGGCAGTTAGCGGAAAATATCACGTTACACTGGTTCTGTTCAGACATTAGCTTCCTACAGAATTACTTCTGTATTGTGGTTTTCTTCGTTTGTATTTTTAATTTCATTTTCTATTCGTTCTTTGTCACAACTCTTCTAGCTTCATGGAACGTCTTTATTACCACATCCTAGAAATAACTTGAAAACTGTAACCCGACACAACTGAGTCAAGATGCACTTGATACAGAACTGGTTATTTATGTAGGTATAACAGATCAAAATTAAATGACAAGCCGGAGCAAGCTGGGTATAAACAAGATAAGACATGAGGCGAAGTTTTCAGATGCGGCTTTTAAGAATACTACGGTTGACAAAAAAAAAACCGTCAAAAAAAAAACAGTGAAAAATAAAACTTTAATTCCGGAAGTCGGTGTATTTTGTTTTGAATTTTCGTTTTTTGCCACCGACTTTTAAAGTTTACATTTCACTGTTTTTTTTTTTGTAAAAAGTTTTTATTTTTGACTTTTTAGTTGTGGTACCTACCCCACACAAATTCGAATACCACTACCTGCTATGCAAATAACAGTGACAGAAAGTTATCATCCATATAAACTAAGTGGGAAAAATACGTACTTGAACCTAACTCAAAAACTATCCAAGCAAAGTTAATAAAATTTATATGGGACTATCTTGGGAGCATACCCTTTCAAACTAAAAATCGGTCCACAATTGACGGACATTTTTAAAGACTGTCTGATATTTAGCTAGGTACTTCAAACGTATTTCTGATTTTGTCAACACCTCTTTCATGTTGGAAATCCATGGCTAGTGAAACCATTTCATATATTCGTACCTACTTCATTCGACCGTGAACTAGTACAATCCGAAACAATTTGATTAGCAATAATGAGTGATTCAGCTCGTACAAATGTGTACTCGACCTATTCACCATTCAGAACTTCATTGTGAACTTTACAGCTCAGAGATTTTTGGCAAAGTTAGGCGAAAATATCACGTTACACTGGTTCTGTTGAGACATTCGCTTCCTTCAGAATTACTTCTGTATTGTTTATTTTTTTATTTACTATTACCACTTACATTTGTTTTATTACATTTGTATTGTGGTTTTCTTCGCTTGTATCTTTACTTTTCTTTTTTCTCACAACTCTTCTAGCTTCATGGAACGTCTTTATTACCACATCCTAGATACAATTTGAAAACTGTAACCCGACACAACTGAGTCAAGATGCACTAGACACAGAACTAGTTATTTAGGTAGGTATAACAGATCAAATGATAAGCCGGAGCTCTAAATTGGACAATTGCAAGTCTAGAAAGGTCATTTGAAAATAAACTAGTTGACTTCGCTGCGTCAAGAAGCTGGGATAGACAAGATAAGACATGACGCGAAGTGTTCAGCTGAGGCCTTTAAGAATACTATGTGTGTTTATAATAGTTAATGAATCCAAGTTCCAGCAATCATCGTCATGACTCCTCACAATAGATTCAGGACGTCTTTAAATGTTGGTCTGATTTCTAAAGGGCGTGTTCAGAAGACATACAAAAGAATATCTTTGCGTAGACCATAATATCTTACAACACATGGAAATGCTAGATAACAGTGAAATACACACAATGCATTGGTGCTAGTATTAGTATTCCTAGTGTTGTATTAGTTAGAATACGCTAAATTACAGTTCCTTTATAGTTTATGAGCGCCACATCCTGTCAGCAGCGTTAAAATAAATTTCGCGGCCTATTTTTGGCAACGACGCCCCTCACTTGGTTCTACAGTCACCGATCCTACCGCACCCACTGTTACACGAACAGCACCACTCCATTTAGTTAGCTCTCAATTTTAAATTTCCTTCCGTCAAATCTTGGATGAGGAAAAATGTTATAGTTTTCCTTGTCTCTTCAAATATTTGTCATGTTGGGGTTATCCCACGTTCGGTTTTAATTGTCGTCTTGGATTTTGTATTTTACTCATTGTTACTGTCTTCTGAATTTGTTGCCATTCCATCAGTTTTTGCTATACTCCACCTCCTGCCCTGTGTGCCTAGGATTGCCAACCATACTGTTAAAAACAGTATTATACTGTTTTTCTCTCTAAAATACTGTTTACTGTTCAACAAAAATAAAGTATATCATAAATATTTATTTATCTCAACATCATTTTATTACAGGCACTGGTTAATAAAATGCACCATCTTAAAATTCTTAAATAGAGAAAGGTGTCTGAGGTAGGAAGATCCTGAGGTACAGAGTTACAGATGATATGAATTTAATATACTGTTTTCACTGTTAAGACACCGACTTCCGAAATAAGAGTTATCTATTTTTCATTTTGTAGTGTTTTTTTGGAAGTCGGGCGTTTTGTTTTTTTGTAAAAAAAACGTTTTTTTTTTTCGAGATAAGTACTGGTTTTTTTTTTGCGAAATACTATTTATTTTCCCAATTTGACTATAATAATTATACTTTATTTTTTGTAAAAAAAGTTGGCAACCCTATGTGTGCCCCAAAACATGACAACCAAAGTGACCTCTGCGCTGCCACCGATAAAGCTGATAATAAGAAGTTGTTGCTATTTCAAGTTCACATACTTATGTACGATATGTGCATAATTATGTATTAATAGATTTTTATTGAATTTCCCTTACCGACTTTGCTCCAGATCGCAATGAATAGCCGTGGGAGGCCGGAAAGGAGGTTCAGTGCAATAATTGGTCTTCACACGAGTATGGTGCTATTAGAGTTATTGTCCTCGTAGCTTGAGAATATATCATGGATTCAAATACATGCCATTCAATACGTATTTAGAGCTGGCAAGAATGAAGAACCCGAATGGTATTGGTACTACAGCGTAAATTAACACTAAATGGGCTGAAATTGGTACTTTATGCTCTTCGTATATAGCGGAAGAATACAAATGATTCAAGTCGGTTTTTGACCTGTTACAACTTCCAATTTGATGAATAACATCTGTAATTACTGTTTTGTAATTCTAACTACGGTTTATGCAAATAATTATTAGTGATGGATGTACTGAGTCAGCATCTAAATAAATTTAGAACTTGGGTAAACAAAGACTTTAAATTAACGACGATGAGACAATTATTTGCTAAATTATAAAAATACTCGTAGAAATTATTTATCAAACTGGCTTGCATAGAGTTCATTTTAGATTCAAAATTCACGATTTTCTTCCGTGAATCCAATGCCACAAAATATTAAAGAACAAGGTTTTAGCCTCCTGCCCTGCAAGATTATACTCCAACTTTGTTCTGATTAAAAAAAGGCTAAATGAAGTCGATAATTTTAATTTTAATAATGACCGGCTTAAAACCATAAAATTTCAAGCACTTTCGATCAATCAAACTAGCGGGACGACTAATGCTGACCAGATAACTCTGGCATGCACTATACAAACACTCATTATACGATTTAGTTGGCACCGAAGTATTTCGACATTTGAGTGACGCGGCTAACAAAACAATTACCGCTATCTGGTAATTTACATACTATTCTTATGAATCCTTTGAAAGATTGTGGCTCATTTAAATTTAGTATAAGAACTAAATGACCAAAACCCAGTGAGCAAGCGTGGGCCGCGGTCATGAGGATGAATAACCTTCAAACCCTTTATTAAAACCTCTCATATCCTTCTGAATATTTGAAGTTTTAACCTGCAGTAGTATTCCAAGAGATAGCCGTACTTTTGGTAACTATCGTTAGGAAGGCTGATTCAGTAAGTATTTGGTGGGTGTCGGGCCCTCCTCTCGTGTGAATGGTGACGGTCTCCTCGCATGCGGCTGTCCAAGTGACTATCTTTCGCCACAGGTACTAGGTACTCATGTAACTCATATCATAATGCCGTACTAGTATCAGCCTTTCTAGTTATTGTAAATTTTTTGTGACAATAACTCGTCTTTCAGCGGCGATTGATAGTCACAGATTTTGGAAAAATGGTACTGACAGACAGCTATACTTACTCCATGTGAAATAAGATTGGACATTTAACTATACCTTTTTTGCAGTCCGTTCAACCGAATTTGACTTCTTTTGCGTTAATGGCATGGCAAATGGCAGCTGCAGTAAACAGTTGGTATTGTGACCACTTTTTTGCTTTTAATGTCGTCTTTATGCCTACGGTATAGAAGTCAGAATCGGTTGAATGGACTGTAAAAAAAGTTTGTTTAGATGTCTAATCTTATTTCAAATGAAGTATAGTTCTACAATTAATTATAGCTTGCTGACATGGCATGGCTACAGCGTGATAAGTTCATAACAAGTAACCTATACTTTGTCATTGATGCGAATTAGCCCCGGAAACAAAACAAGTTCCCTACCTCACTTCACTAGATTTTAAAACGTGATTCACACACAACCGGTTTACGTCTTTACGTCTGCACTTAATAAAAATATACTTGTAAGGTGTATAAGACTCATAAAACGACGCGCTCGCAAGTATGGTGGCAAGAATGTACAATATGGGATATTGCAAAGATCGTAGCGTAGTGGCATTCAACACCAAGTTTTTGCTGACAGAAATGTTGGCCACATGTTTTAGTGTTGACCAAAGAAATGTAGGATTGTTGGCCCAACAGTTATTCAATAAAGGCTTGTGATAACTCATAAGTCTTGATGTGTAAAATAATGTGTAAAGTCCTGGGCAACAACTAGATGCAATATTTTGCATCTAGTTGTTGCCCAGGACTTCGACTGTATCCAAGATGAAAAGTACCTAGCCTATATCTTTCTCCAGGTCAAGGTCTACCCCTGTGCCAAATTTCATACAAATCTGTTCAGCCGTTTTAGCGTGAATGCGTAACAAACAAAGTAACTCACTTTCGCATTTACAGATAGTGCAATCCACGAAGACGCGCCCCACTCTGCTCCGCTTCGTACTAAAGTACAGCCCCCCAATTACGTAATGCACGATCAATTTTAAATTGAAACCAATTGAAAAAGATTGCCAGTCCATTGCTTCACAAGTAAAGTAAAAAAAATTGAGCAGATTTTTTTGTCGAACTTATGAAGCAATGGACTGACAATCTTTTTTTTTTTTTTTTTTTGACTAGGGCATCTCGCAGGTTACCACTAAAGTACTCGCTGCTTAACCGGACTTTCCTGTGGCTGCCTTAAGCTCCTAAAAGAACTCAAAGCCTCCAGCCAGGGGCATACAAACTAAGCTAATTAAAACTAGGCGAACGCTCGCTAAGGGCACCCCCTGTGGGGTACAAACCTCGGCTTAGGGCGTTCGCTGGGGGGAGGACAGCAAGAGGGACAGGCTGGATCAAGGATAGATCATTATTATTATCAGGGGAGTTTAAAGCTACAGGCTCAGCAAAAACGCGGGCTGGCGCATCGTTATCGAGCAAGGGTCGGGGGGGAGTATCATTTACTCGGGTGGGTCGCGGTCGCGGACCTCTACGGCGAGGTCTGAAATTGTGTCGGTGTGTTTTGTGAACTGTACTTGTGGCCCTACTGCTCTCCTGGAGGAAAGTTATGGGGTCATCTGGGTCTAAGAGGATATGTCTAGGGCGACGGGCCTTACTGACTTGATTATTGGACGGGACATAGCTAGCTGCTTTGACTATTAGGGGATTCCTATGTTTGACTGCGGAGTCAAAGTACCGCTTGGACATACGTTTAAGGAACTGATGAATTGTGGGGATTTTAAGGTCGAGATGGAGGATCTCGTTCCTAACGAACCAGGGGGCTCCCGTGGCCCTACGAAGGACACGGTTCTGTAAGGCTTGCAACCTATGGATCGTACGGGGATTCGCGTGGGCAAATACGGTCCCCGCATAGGTCATGATGGGCCTAATACACGCGGTATAGATGCGCAATTTGCACTTAAGTGGCAATTTGCTGCGTGCATTCATTAAACTAAAGAGTCTACCTAGAGCGAAGGAGGCTCGTGAGCGAACCGCCTTCACGTGATCTGCGAAAGTGAGATGATGGTCCAGGATTACACCTAAGTATTTGGCTCGCTTCTCCCAGGGGATCGGCTTGCCAAACATGGTGACTGGACTAGGAAGGATGGGCCTACGGCGCGGCTTTGAAAAATAGACCGCCTGACTTTTGTCGGGATTGACCTCGATTCTCCATAACTTAAACCAGGCGCCAAGGTTATTGACGGCCTTTTGTAAGTTAAGGATCATCTGGTTGGAACTTTGCCCGCTGCAGTATATGGCCGTATCGTCTGCGAACAGAGCCAACTGACACTTTATACTCTTTGGGATGTCACTGGTGAACAGTGTGAAAATGAGGGGAGATAGTACTGAGCCCTGAGGGACTCCTGCGCGAATGAGACGGGGGGAGGATAACGCTCCTTCGATACGATAGCGAAAGGTGCGATTTGACAAAAAGTCCCGTAAGATGAGTACGAGACGATCTGGCACACCGAGCTGTTATAGCTTGTATATTAAGCCATTGTGCCAGACTTTGTCAAACGCCTTTGCTATGTCGAAGAAGATAGCACCGGTCGTGAGACCACGATAGAAACCACTGCTAACGTGTTCTATTATCCGATGGACCTGATGCACGCTAGAGTGCTGAGTTCGAAAGCCGAACTGCTCGTTGGGAATGAGGCCCTTGGTCTCAGCATAGTCTCTGAGGACTGGCAATCTTTTTCAATTGGTTTCTATCTAAAATTGATCGTGCATTACGTAATTAGGGTGCTTACAGTACAGTAATCGCGGAGTGGGGCGCGTCTTCGTGGATTGCACTATCTATATAATGTTAGTTACGGAATTATTTTAACAGCATCATAATCGTCCAACAGCTGCAAAGCTTTAACTTCTTAACATAGGAGGAACAAGAATTGATTACTATGTTTGGTTTGGGCGGTAATAGACCATTTTTTCACAATGTTTACCATACCATAAACCAGTTCTTAAATTAACTAAGAAGTTAATTTAAGAAGCAACTAAGAAGAAATTAACTAAGAAGTTAATTTAAGAAGCAACTAAGAAGAAATTAACTAAGAAGTTAATTTAAGAAGCAACTAAGAAGAAATTAACTAAGAAGTTAATTTAAAAAGCAACTGGCAACTACTCTCTTGAGTAACTAGGTACAGACGCCAGCACATCAAGTTACTACATTCTGTCAAAATTCTTTAATAGATTTTCAACTTTAACGCTATAGAATAAGGTTCAATATTGATTGGGAAAATTTGACAGATTGGAGTAGGTTGATGTGCTGGCGTCTGTACATCATAGTATGGCCTTCAAGGGTCGCATTGGTAATTTGGTACTTGCCAAGTTTGGAACTTGGTAAGTACCAAATAATTATTATACAAGATGTTTCATTTCACAAGTCAATAAACTGCGTAGGTGGATGACTGATCTTTTTTATTAAGTCCCACACTAAAATAATATGAGTAAAGATAATTTGGGAGTACATGCACCGTATGAGTAAGTAATGAATTTAAATTGTAAGATAGCCTTGTAGAGACATGGACAGACATATTACAGTTTTCTTTTAAGTTAGTTGAATTGTAATAAAGAATCTAAAATACAATTCAACTTAAAAGAAAACTGTAGGTACTAAATTTTCATCTAAATATAGATGAAAATTTAAATATTAAATCATGTGCAGGCAAATCTCAAGTCCCTACTGCTTGTTCCCGGTTTGTCAAAAACTTAAGAATTTAAAGCTGTTGCAAATTGAATATAAGTATTATCATTTGAATTAATGAATGGATAATAAAAACACCTACCACTTTATAATTCTTAATGCTCGGCAAGAACCTCTTCTGTTCCACCTCCTTCTTCTGAAAAACCTCATTGATGATGTTGCCTATGGCCTGGGCGCCATATTGCATAAGCGCCTGGCCTCCTTGGTTGAGTAGCTGCTTTCCCGCGCCTGACAGCATGGCGCTAAAGTCCACGCCGCCATTTTGACCCGCCATGATGGCGAGGTCTCACTCACAAACTACTCTATGAACTTTTATTGTTTGTCACTTTGCTAGGGCATTTTGGGAGTGGCTGTGTGGAAAATTAAGAGCCTTATTTTACTGTGCTGTGTGCATACAAGTACAACTTCATATATTAGTACATATACTATTATATTTAGACTCAGAATTAGGAAGAAGTAGCTCTTAACTTAGAAATTAGTCTCCATACTGCTGCAGGAACATGGGAGTATAAAACCATCATGAAGAAAATATGAATGATGAGGAAATGTGATGTTCAAAAATGAGGAACCATGTTATAAAGATGAAAACAATAGAAAAACTAATAAAAGCTAATAGCTTTTGTCGTCAAATCAATATTAACTAAACAACACTTAAACAACTGTTGTCAAATAAATTTATATAAACTAAACAAAACTTTAACACCCAACTCAAATACTTAACTGTAATGGACTGTTAAAAATTGCATTGTAAATTATTTACACAGGTAAACTAATTTGTAAATACAATTAAAATAGTACTAAAACCATCAGTTTCCTTTGCATACACCTGAGTTACAGAACAAATACCAATAAAATGAATCCAGAATGTTAATTTTATATAATCTACATATTTAAAATAGGAAACAACACAACAACATAAACAAAGTTCGTCAGACCACAATCGCAACATTCAAAAATTAAAAATCAAAGGCACTGGACACAGTCATTCATCCTAGTGTGTGAACACAATACTGAGTAGGAAACTGCATGGAGGCCACCATAGACATGATTACAATGTTTTTAATGATGTCATCTGTAGAGGCGTGCTAATTAAAGTATGTACCTCGTAGTTTTTTCTCATATATAAAGATAATTGAGCATGGAAGTGTATAAAATTTACATGATAGATGATAAATACTATCAACTCTTTTCATAATTATTACTACATCTACATTTATCCATGTTGTTCATACACAGAGCTCTAATATTTTCTTAACTCAGCTGTTTTTTTATAAATTTCCACAGTGAAAAATTAACTAATTCAATCTAAATTACAGAACAAGTTAACTTAGTTAAAATAATAATATTTGCTGAGATTAGTTACCTACTTATTACCAATCATGAAGTTTGATTGCAGCTATTCTATTATGACCATCTGACCAAAGTTTTTATGTGGGTACCTATTCTTATATTCTATAAATTGATTTGCTAATAATTTGAATTGAATTGATTATTCAAACCATATATAAACCAGTACCAGAGAAGTAGATATTTTCAAACCAGTTTTTTCAAGCACTAAAGTAGTGGACTGAATTAATACTAAAGCATTAAAATAATAATACGTAAATCGTATTTTCTAGACTAGAGAAACTAGAGTCCTGTTTTTTAACTCAATATTGTCACATTTTTGCTGTGTAAAACAGTAATTTAAAAAGAATCATAGAACCTCTATGCAATTCCTACAATGACAACGTATAAAGATCATATTCAGAGACAAACCGGCAACGAAAATACTACGGTAGCTGAACCAGAAGCAAATTATAATGTAGGTCACTAGTCACTAGTGCACTTTCGAAGTTACGATAAAAATCTATAAACACAGCTATTTTTCATCGCTACACGGTATTTTTTGGCAATTTTAGAGTAAGTTACAGACGAACTGTTAGATTAAAATAGGTGAGGTCATCAAAAAGCCGAAGTTCACTGAAAAATCGTAAGAATCTACGAAGGAATGTTCCACACCAAGATCCTATCAAATATCACACAAACAAATGCTCAAATATACACATTTTCAACAAACGAATACGCACACAACACAGTAAAATATTCTGCTACATATTGCACATGGATTCGACTTAATTTCCTATTAAAATATTAATAAAACTAAGTTTTAAAATCAGAGAACAACCGTACCCAAAACTGTCTCACGGAAACTGACAGAAACACAACCGACTAAATAGAGGAGCTTCTAACTACACGGGAGATGCAATGAAGTCGTGACCTTTTGAACTTGGTCGCATAACCGGCGAGATTATTGCCAGCGCAGAGCCTGACGTCACCCGCTAAAACGGAGGAGAGCATTAATTTTGTGCTTATATTATGTACTGGTTACAGTCATGTTTGGGTTTCTGTATAACGTAAATACATCTTTCGAAATTTTAATAATTATATGAAACCTCCGATATTTATCAGGATAAAAAAAGACAGCTAGACAGCTTGATTATTTTATCTTGTAACACTGGTAACCATGACCTTGACAAGGAAAATACAAAATTACAAATAATTTATCCAAATAAAAACTTTTAAAACTAAAATCTTTTCATAATATCGTTAAAGTTAGTCATAACGTTGAATATTTATATTAATAGTTATTTTATATAATACAATTACAAACTAATGTAACTTTATTCCTTTATTGGTCTGAGCTTTATTCATTGAATTAGGTTCAATGATTAGTTATGTGATATTTTGGATATTTTTGCATATTTCGCATGCCAGGGCCGGATTAAGGAAATTAAAATATAGATTATGTGGTATATAGCACTTGGCGTCATTTTATAAACATTAGTCATTCGTTTGGTGCAAATGAACTTATAAAAGCAAAGTCATGTTTTACACCGCTCCCAAAATCTCAAGGGGTAAACATGGGTAGTGGGGGAGGGGGCAGCGAGAGGGCAGCCAGACGTCCCGATTTTGGCGGGACGTCCCGATTTTTTTATCATAATTATTTGTCCCGCGCGGGACAGGCTCAGTCCCGCTTTTCGGGAATAACTCAACGGTGCGTGCAGTAGGTAATCTGTGGTAAGGTGCGCGGCCGGGTGGCACAACAGACGAGTTTAGTGTGGACTGGCCACCCACCCCGGCGCGTAATGAACAACGATATGGTAAATCTGATGTAAACTATCATATTTTTATTAAAATACATTTGATACGGCTATTTTTGTTATCTATTGTCACGTAAATGTAACCTAAAACTCAAATAAAAAGATAAATATTTAAAAACTTCTGATTATACTTATATGTTTTTTTACTATGTCCCGCTTTCGACGAAGGAATCCCGGTTTTTTCACTCAAAAAGTTTCAGAATGCCGACTGCGCAAAAAAAAAATCTGGCAACGCTGGGAGGGGGAGAGGCGAGTTTTACTTCATGTCTTGAATAAGGAAGTATTTTTTTGTACCCTTTGTATGTACCTACTTAGTCTAGTAGTCATACAACAAAATACATGAATGTAATCCAATAAAATCATTGTCATGTTGCGTAAAAGTAACACAACAATCTCACCCCAGGGTTGCTCTCTAATGTTCTAATGTAAAGAACATCTTTTGGCTGACATGGGAAAAGCATTTAGCAGAATGAAGTACTTACCTACCTAGTTTATTTTAGTAAAATAGGCAAACACTTCTATTACCACGTTGTTGTTTTTGATTTTCGTTACTTTGTGTATTGTGTTGTGTAGAATAACCCTGCCTGCAAATAGTTTTCTTCATTTCCTGAAGCTTCATTGCATGTTCATACCACGTATCTGGGCAATGCAGGCTATTTAACATTTCTGGCAACTGATGGAGGATTTTGTAGGTACCTACCTACAAACATTTTTATTGTCCAGTCAGAGGGAACATGCATAATACTTTACTAGACTAACTGTTTGAATCTAGTACACAGGCTAGCTCATACGATTACATAGTTATTTATCACTGTGACTATCATATCAGCACCGCTATTCTGTATTATCACCGTGAAAACTTAAGTCAAGTGAGCTTGAAGTGCCAATAGTGTCAATCCCTAGCATTAACGGCGGAATGACAGTTCACTTCAAGCTCACTGAGATTTTTACAAAATAATACCGCAGATCAACCTTCAGTTGTTTTATATTGATATAGGCCTGCCAACCACTCGTTGAGTGGCATGGGAAGTAGCGAGGAAAGGAGAAGACGTAGTGGGGCAACATTACTCGTAGTCGTCATACGTCATGCTTCTCGTTATGCTCCCTGTTTTGTCGGTTTTTGGGCGAGAGTCAAAGGACTTAGTGCAAAGCGGCAGTGTGTGGGCAGAAAGTACAACATCGCGGCACCCGTGAACGCGAGGAACAGAGCGATGAGCAGCCAGCAGCGCGAGGACTATAGTGTGGCCTCAGACCAATAAAAAAGTACTTCTTTATTGGTCTGAGAGTGTGGCAGGGGCAAAACAGATTTCGAGACCGCAAAAGCGGGCTTACTAGTCATTGGAATCACGAAGATTCCTATTTTAAGTATGGTAGTTAGTGGGAGTTTTGTTATTACCAAATCTTTAGTACAGTCAGTACTCTGCATTACTTGACTCCTCTTACAAAGAAGAAGAGCGGAAGAGGGGTCAGGTAATTCAGGTCACTGACTGTACCTATAGTAGTATCTATCTCTTGAGATCAGAATCAAAAAAATTGTCGTCATATAGGCCGAAATCCTGTCGGTGAACTGTAGAAGTAGATAAGGCAGTAACTACCTTCTACCTACACCCTGTTTGCCTACTGGGCGATTGGGCGTGAAGGTTATCTCATGAGAACCAATTATCTTGATTACACCGGTAAATTATCTGTAATGATTTCAAGTCTCTTTTGTGGACCAAAATGGAAATACCTACGGCTATTTCGCCTTGACAGACCAGTTTACGAATAAGGCAGGAAATTACTGACCAAAATGTCCAAAACTTGTTACGTCGCAGTGCTAAATGATGATAATCTTCATCAGACTACCTACTACCTACTAAGTCCTAAGTTATTGCTATGTAGGTACCTATGTCGTTTTGTGTATACGTATTACATTCAGATTGTCAAGCTAAGCCTCATTACATTCGAATTGTCAAACACAGCCTAGATTTCCAAGGTTTTCCCAGTTTCCCTTAGATATAAACAGAAAATGTTGGCACCAAACCAGCTTCTCCATAGATTTCCTATAATAACCGACACAAGGCCGCCATGGCCGCTTTTCTGAACGATGTCTAGCCATTAAACAATTGCTGACGTGTTCGTCCATAATGGACACAATCAATAAAGAATAGTACAGGATGCTGTGGCCGCAAAAAGACCGAAAATTGTCCAATAGCCTTGAACTGCGATGACGGAATTGAAGTAAACGGATAATTAATTATGATGTTAAGTCTAGTTGTGTTAGAGTCCGGTTTGGAAACTATGTGGGTGGTTGTAGGTAATCAATTTTTTGAGTGTATTATCTTCTATTAAGACATGATGGTAATATTGACGCAAAAAAGTAACTACATAATACCTAAACAAGGGATTTAGGAATGTGAGACTTTCGAGTGACCTCTGAGTTTGAGTTGGTCTTTCGGTCTTTCTCCTCAGTCTATTTGTCAGTTAGGAAACACTACCGAATTTATCTAGTTTTAAAACGTAATTAAATTTTAACGTGTACCTAAAAGTTTTTTTTTACCTATTTACAGAGATAAATATAATTTAATTTTATCATTTACATTTCTTCAACGCGGGACTGGACAGTAATATCCGGCTGCGATTGCTTTGGCTGGTAAGAAACTTGAATCTAAAGTTAGCCTGTGCAACCAACCAGTTCAGTTTTGCAATTGGAAAGGCAATAACCGGAGACACAAACATTTGCGAAGAAGATCTAGATATTATAGAGACTTACTTATGATCTTCAAAGCTTTACAAAAACAAAGCGCAATGTGGGAGTTTTTAAAACAGAAATAGCAAGATTCACTGTAAATCCGTTTCGTTTACTAGACCAAAACAAACAAAGCTAAAAGCATTTCGACGAATGCTTAACTATCTCGGAATCTGCGATAGTAATTAAGAATAGAATTTAAACAACAGTTGGAATATAGGTACTTTGCAGAAGAAATAGTTATGCCATTTGGTATTTTATGGGATCTTAATGGATTTGAACATAGTGCTCCGGGGAGCTGGAAATCGTCAAAAATCATCATTGAGTAAAATTATGATTTTTGACCATTTCAAGCCCACCAAAAACAAACTGTGTCTGTTACTTGCTAGAACAGATAAAAAAGCTTGTTTGGAAAGTCAGTGAGCCTAAATTACTGTGTATTTCTCACGGTAACCACACCACTGCGGTGCTACACTAACCACCCACAAGAACAGACTTGAGTTAAAAATAAATTCCCTTTTTATTTTGCTAGTCGCATTCTCAACGAGTGATGTCAGGAGCCCTACGCAATGATTGGTCTATATTAGAGGGAGAGATTTCTATTAAAAAGCTAGTCGTTAGGTACATTTGAATATATCAGCATTCCTTATTCCTTTTTGGGCTCCAGGAGTCCGCTTTTTGCATGTTAAAATTCTTATTTCTTAGGTCTTGCGCGTTAAGTCATCATCAGAGGTTTTGCATACCGTCTTCCAAAGAAGTATTTCTCAGGTCCACCTGACTTCAAGTGCTCTATGCACTCCAAATCCCAACACAACCTGCGTAGGTTCCCAAGTTCGACCTAATTCACAGAAGGGGGCGTCGGCGCTATACTTATATTTTGACCAGCAATTACTTAACGCTTGCGCTATCTATCAAATGATGTATTCGTCCTACCATAATAATATTATGTCACGTGTCCCTGACATAAAAAGCGCGTGATAAGTTAAATACGAACTGCTATAAACAACTTTAAGTTCACTTATTTTATTTAATACAAAACTTGTTTTACTGTAGGACCTGCATATATGGATTCGTTTCGCCAGATATCTACTGTTTATAGGTAGATACCCTATACAAGGTGCACGATTTTAATATTTTGAGTTTGAGACAGATCTCACTCAGTGTGCTAATAACTGGTTTCAGTAGTCTTAGAAGCAACTGTTCTGTTTTTTATTATTAATTCTGAAAGATTTTTCAGTATAAAAATATTAAGTGTTTACATAAGAAACAGTGTTTATATCAAAATGTAATGGACTGTGAGTGTATTGTTTTATCATAAACTATAGTAGGTATAAATATGTTATATTACATAACAGATATTAAAATATCTTGTACTCAAGCAGTTTGTTGACTGTTGACCTCGTGCGAAAGTGACTGAACGGCCTTCGAGGTCTTGAGAGATACGGAGTGTGAGAAACATGAATATTGAGAACGATATGATATATTATATTAAGTATGCTTTATAAAAAACAATGTCAGGTCATGACTACAAGCGACCCAGACCCCTTAGATCGCGACGAAATGATAAGATCCGATACTAGACGATATTTTCCAACATGGTAGCGTAATTATATGGAGCAGCGCTGAGATGAGCTATAGGTACCTACGAAAGACAAGATTATAAATAAATAAGAATAGGTAGCAAAAAATCATAGGTTTTAAATCTGTCGTTTCTTAGCGTGGGTTTTATAATTTATTCTAAGGAAAACATTTCGAAAAACTCATGCTAGGAAACTGGAATTTCCAAATAAAATTACCAGAGTTGTTAGGAATGAGAACTGTAAGTATCACCAAATAAAAAACAATTGGAGTAAGAACATGACTAAACACTACAGGCGTGGGAGCTTATCGATGATAAAGGAGTCAACGGCGCTAAAATTATCTACGTCACAACATGATTCAGTTCTTAATGTCCGTTAAACCCGTGTTAGTCACAGTATCTGAGTAAACTTTAATTAAGGTTTGCACATGATATCGCAACGATCGTAAGACTAACGATAATGAGTAATTAGACTCATTATGTGTTCCTGTTTGCAATCAAGATTCAATCAACAATTTGTAACGTTTGGCAGAAATAGTACTAAGATTATACTTACATCAACAACTTCCACTGTATGCTTGGAAATAAAAAAGAACATTATCATTTTTGGTAAGATTTTGTCTAATAAAACATATTGTATTTTTTAAATTTAGCCAGTTTCGTTGCAATCTACAGAAATAGCCAGACGTTTCAATACCATTTAAGGACCACAATTTAAAATCCGGATATGGCAATGCCAAAAGTTATTAAATGTTAAATTATATGGTTATGAGACACTTTTAAGAGTAAGTTAAGTATTTATAAGGACTAGGTACTTTAAATAAATCTGGTGGCTTTGTTTATGCCAGAAGTTATTAAATCTAAAATTATAACGACAACGCTAAAGATCTACAATCTAGTAAATATTTTTCGAGTCATTGAAATGAGAAAGCTCGCGTGTTCAGAGTAATTATTTACTATTTGACAGATCCTTATGAAGTCAAGTTCATGTTGAAGGTCTAATTAAACATGTCCTGCTTTGGCGAGTCCAAGGTGTTTTCTTGAACTCTCGGTGACTTTCAAGACAACAAAGCGCAGCATAATTAGCATTAATACAAACTAATGAGTTGTTGTGTACCTATTTAATTTCATCACCACTGCTCTCAAAACGGTAAAGGAAAACATCGTGAGGAAACCGGAAACCCAAAAATTCGAAGATATGTGACATCCATCAACCCGCACTGGGCCCGCGTGTTAGTAATTGGCCCAGTCCCTCTCACACAGAGGTCTGTGTCCCAGCAGTGGCAACATTATAGGCTGATTATGACTATGCATGAGTTGTTTCCATTACATAATCCATTGAAATATTTGTATTGTTATCCAGAAAGATATTTCATTTTCATGTTACTTTGTGAGACAAACAGTTATTGCATCTTTATTTTACGTTTTCTTTCATGTTTAATTAAACATTAACCTGAAGGCAAGCGCTAAAATCGTGGTCATAACAGTCACAGGTGTGAAAAAACATGTTGGAAAATAAAGAAAAGTTCATCTCTTGCCAAGAGGAAGACTGTAAACATTTGAGAGAGATTTTGTTCGTCATTTCCTTGCTCCTATAGATAGAACTCTCCACCTATGTTAGACGTAATTTATAATAAGCTATCTAAAACACATGGTTTTAACAGCATCGTAAAGATTATATCGACGCCAAGAGCGATAAAATAGATGAAAGTACTCACCACAGCGTTCACGTTTACTGATGCACAAGCTTCCTCTATCACTTCTTCGACGGCTCCACTTTCATACTCCTCAGCAGGCAGGGCAGGGTACAGCTTCATGTTGTTAATAAACATGGTATCGTCTTCCGCCGGCAGGGCAGGGTAGAGACTCCCATTTCCAATCAAAGGTTCCGAACTTCCTTCACCTCGTTCTCCTCTAAGGAAGCCTCTAACAGCAGTTGCAGCACTTTGAGAACGATGCCAGCCCCAGCCGTTGGCTTTAAAATTCTTCGGGTAGTAATTAAACATGGTTAACACTTCACTGCACTACACGGTAGTCTATACTTTTCGCACTGAACGAGGGTTAATGCTCCGAAAATACCCGCGTCTTCACCTCTCAGCGGATGGGCGGCGAATGAAGTAGACTCGTATTTTTGTTTATATTATAAATCTGTAACAAAGAAAGGTTTCCCGTTAATATTTGTGAGTCATGATTTTTCTTAATTTAGGGGTGGGTTTTGTGATTGCGCGAAACACAGTCATAAGTTAGTAATTGGGTTTGTTGGGAGACCAAATCACAGAATATTTTACCTATACAAATTATGCTCCAAAAGAAAGCCCACTCCCTTCCGTATCGTTCAGGCATTTTAGGCATATTGTCAAAGAGATGGAGTAGAGTAGGAGTACCGGTCTATCCTCCTATGTGACAGAAACATCACTTTATCAGCTTAGTGATTAAATTCCATTTTTTTAATTAATCACCTCTTCCATAACTTGAAGAAAATTACGTCCATGACTAAGCGACATTTCTTTCTTCATGTACTTAGTTTTGATAGAACAGTTTTTCAGAAACCTATAGAATTCAAATGACCAAAAAAAACAATATCCCAATAACCCAAACATATGAAAAAACATGCATTGTTTGGTCATTTTGACCTAAACGTGCAAAACAGACGCGAGCGACCTTGCGGTGCTGTAGATATTATTCGTCGTCACCGTTTGATTTGACGTCAGAGTAATTGATCAAAGTTAGGTACCTATTTCGTGTTGGAGAACGAAGACTGTTTTGATCTGATCTTTCTCGCAGACAATGTTTTGTATGATCCTTTCTAATCTTGTAGCAATTAGTTATCTATAATTATGTTAATTACTCTGTCGAAATAGATAATCATTATACTGTATAATATAATATTACAGCACACCCTTTTGGCTTACTAATAAAAGATAAGACATGTGAGAGAGGTGGCCTATTATTTATCAGAGTCTACATAAAAACATAAAGATAGAAAAAGTATTTATTAAGCTCAATATA
This sequence comes from Conistra vaccinii, assembly GCA_948150665.1. Lineage (NCBI taxonomy): Eukaryota > Metazoa > Arthropoda > Insecta > Lepidoptera > Noctuidae > Conistra > Conistra vaccinii. The sequence goes on along the minus strand of OX411341.1, from coordinate 12,577,960 downwards.
AAAGTATTAACAAATTGGCTAAACAGGATAAAATCAACATGCAATGCCTACTGTTTACTTATAGGGGACATTGTATTCGCTAACCTTGGATGCAATTGAAGCGTGACTAAATTTCCTCTCCGATCCATTCCTAACGGTGTGCATTATGCAGTTTAGAGACCTACGATCAATCGATCATATTCTTTAGTCAATCTATACTACTTACATGTATAAAGTAATGAAGTTAATTTCCCAATTACTACTTAAATAATCAGCTTAAAATAACTAACTACTGCTAGCTGCTATCTAAATACTGCTGCACGCTGGCACACCGGTGCGTGGCCTCTTCTCTGTGAGAGGGAGAGGGCCATAATTCACCACGCGGGCTCTGTACGGGTGGGTGTCATAATATGTCTTCGGTTCTAGGACATGCCGGTTTTCTGACGATGTTTTCCTACACTATTTTGAGAGAGTTGATGATAATATCAATTACACAAAGTAGGGTGCCTGCCATGACTTACGACACGTGTCGGGGCCGTTATCACCGGACTACCATCACTGCTCACTACAGTACCCACAGAGAAAATAAACATTCCCATAGCATAGCCAGAACTGCCTCCTCTCTGTGAGAGTGTGTGAGTGGACGTGGACTAGTCATCACCGCGGTTGGAGTAAAAAAATTGGTTAGTAAAAAAACTTGCCAGGAAATACGTATGCTTCTATCACTGCTAGCTAATGAAATACAAATACAATATCGGAAAAAATATGCAAATGGCATCTTATGTACCGAAAATTATCTTTATCAGATAACTATTATGTCATTTCCGCAAAGTTGATAAAAATGCATATTGTACTCGTACTACATGTAATAAAGACATTATCTGATGAAAGTTTATCAGTAGGCAGTAGGTAACTAGGTATTTTATTTATTTTGAGATACGGACACGCTGTCCTTTAGCAATTAATTAGCACGCATACAAAAATCGGGTGTGGTGAACTGTGGTGTCTAGGTTATTTTTTAAACAAACGAATACATTAAATTAAAGCCCGCATAGATATTACGTAATAGCTGCCTGAATAAAAATAATATTAATATTTCTGTAGGCTGATAACTCGGTGTCAGACATTTCGACAATCACAATAAAAATTAACAATATTTTACAATACTTATCCAAATAGAAAAACTAAAACTAAACATCAACAAACACACATCAAGTAAAAGTAAGTACTTATAAGTTATAATCAAGCTATACTTACTGTTACTGTTATTTATAATATAACGTTAGATACTAAATTCGGCCCTGCATTTCCGGTAGTTCATTACCGCGGAAATGAAAAAGGACATAACTACGAATATCGAAATTTTGGTTTTTGAATAAGAACAAAATAGACTGTTGATGTTGAATCGGAGTTCGAAACAGAGGTAAACTGATAAGAATAAAGAGCTTATTTATTAGTTAGTAGATAAATATTTACAAAGATAAAATTATGTAGGTAGTTATGTACTCAAAAAACGATTTACGTACACAGATTTATTTTTATGAAATCTCTCTCAAATGTCGTGCCGCAAATAAACCTTGCAGTTTAATGAAAAAGAGACGAATCAAAACTAAATGTATGAACCTTAAAACCGAAGCACTTTATTTACCCAAAACAGAAATTATAGAAACCAGTTGGTAATTTTAATGAAAATTATTTATAAATGAACTGTTAGACAAACACGTACCTACAGAGTTTCTAGTCCATGCGAACTGCATGCTTAACAATTTATTTCTGGAAGCAGTGCTTTGTAAATCTGTCCATCTGTTCGCCTACAACATTAACTAAGTTTTTAATGGTAAGAGGTGAAGTTTATACTAATTTAGTTAATATTAAGCACTTCCCTAGTCTCTTTTGTTGTATTAAATCGTCCTAAAATGTGTTAAAAGTAGAAGTAAAGTGTGTTGGAGTAGTAGTATTCTCAAGCGTTAAGATTATTTTCTTTTGTAACACTCTAGTACTTATTATTTTTTAAATGGAGCCGTTTTCCGCTATTTTAATTGAAATGGGGCTTTTACGTCTGGCGCTGACTAATTATGTAGATTACCTTGCGTTAAACTTGTAGCTAAAAATAAAATGAACCCGAATCATCAAAGACTGCTCTGGCAAACCCATAAATTCGTAGAAAAGCACGTTCTGCAAACGATGCTTTCTTGGAGCTGAAAACTCATCGTGGAATTCTCAGAGGTTAAAGGGACCTAATGAGCAACGCTGCAGTTTTGCACTTAGCATCATTTTCAATTTAATGCAAAAATTTTTATTGCACATTATAGAGAATTTTTTAGGGTAAATATAATACCAGTCTATAGCTGTTCCACTGCAAAGAAAAGGTCTCATCTCAGACAGAGAACGCATGAGCATTGATCACCACGCTTGCTCAAGGGGTTGGTGATTCACACTCATTTTAATTTTAAGTCCAGCTATCTAATTACGCAACACATTTTCGTAAACAATTCCGACTAATCTGATTCATTTGGACAGTTCAACAATATTCATTGCCTTATTTACGTTGTTGAGCTGAGATATTTTTTCGAACTTATGAAGCAATGGATTAGCAATCTGTTTCAAAACGATTCAAATTTTGATTGATAGTGTATTACGTAATTATAATAATATTAGGGTGGTTTCCTCACGATGTTTTCCTTTACCGATGTCAGTGATGTCTAAGATAAACTTAGAAAGTACTTATGAATTGAAAAAGTCGGATTTGTTGTTGGGGATTTCAATACACAACTTCGTGCATGAGAGCCATCATGAGCCGACATCAATCTTCCTAGCCTTTTCCCAACTATGTTGGGGTCGACTTCCAATCTAACCGGATGCAGCTGAATACCGGTATTTTACATGAGCGACTGTCTATCTGACCTCCACAACCCAGTAACTGGGTAATACCCCTTGGTAAGACTGGTGTCAGACTTTCGGGCTTCTGACGACTCCGAGCCCACATTAATGACTAAAATTATGACTTATGACGCAGACACTGATTTTAAGCGTGTGAACTTAATTACGAAAAAACTTTAAGTGAATAAAATTTTTTGTTTACATTAGTAAACAAAAAAAACATACATTCAGGTGTACCATGACAAGTACCTACCTAAAGGTGTGTTCACGAATTACAAAGGGAACGAAATTAGGCCGCTCCCTTTGCGCAAACATGGCGTCATCGCGACCTCCTTGCTCTTGGCTCTGGGGAGCGTTCGCTTTAATTACTGGAATTAAAACCATAGAATATAATCGTATAGTCTATAGTTTATGACTGTTTAGGGAACGCCATTACATTCGTGTAAGTACTAGTTAATAAAATGGCTTTGTTCGATTAAACGACGTCACTTATGATGACCGACAATCATGGTTATTTCAGCCTATCAACTGCCTGTCTTTTAATTAATACTGCTAGTGCTCACACTGAGGATATACCTAATTAGATAGTTATATGGAATGTTTCAATTACGGAGCGTAAGGCACCTGTCCCACCGCGACGAGGAACAGATAACCTATCAAGGATTTTATCGCTCAGGAAATTTAAAAACTGTTCACACCGCCAGCACTTGCTGGCGGTGTGAACAGTTTTTAAATTTACGAGTACTTACTCGTTTGATGGAGAGACAAAAGCTATTAAAGAGAGTACTCAGCGTCAGCGATGCTCACGAAGAGACTCACGCTACATAGGTACAATCGCCGGCACGTAAAGCTGTTTTCAGACCAGCGCGACGCGACACTGGTTATTGTTATACCGTGAAGTCTTGTATTGTTCGTGTCGCGTTGCGCGACAAATCGCGCTGGTCTGAAAACAACTTAACTTGGCAAGGTTTTGGGGTAGTGGGGGAAGTTCGCGCATGTAAAAATGTATGAAATTGTACGTGCGCGAACTTCCCCCACTACGAAAATCGTTGCCAACTTACGTGCCGGTTAGATATCAGCGAGTAATCGCTCGTCACCGTCGCGCTCTCGTTGCTCGCCTAGGTACTCGGTTTTTAGTTGCTAGCTCTACTCGCTTCTTGTTAACTGCCGGCGCGGCGGCGGTATGACAGGTGCCTAAAATGGCAGTTGCAGCATTCTTTATTTCTTTGCAGATTTGTACTACGATAGAATTAACAGTCGACATTGGGCCCGCACCCGCACGAAGAAGAGAACCTGCAGGGTAGGGACCACTTTGACAAGAGGTCTTCAATTTGGACAAAGATTAAAAAATATATGATGACGTTCTTCATAGTTTCATTCATTCGTTCATCATTCTGTCATGACTAAAGAAAATACATAGAGGCACTTTAACACTTTTGACAGGTGCCGTCTCAGTGCTGCCAACTAGTGAACATCATTTCAGAAAACCCTCATTACGTAGGTAACACACATTCAATGACAATGGCTTTCATGTTGAATTGTTGACAGTTTCAGCAAAATTCATTGCGTTATTTACGTTGTCGAGCAGACATTTTACAAACATTATGAAGATTTACAATAGCTTCAAAATCTTTCAGATTGTGTTCAAAGTGTGTTACGCAATTAGGGTGCTGGTGGGTGTACACCTCTTCCTATTTCTTAAGGAAATACAATCATCTGCCTAGCCTTTTCCCAAGGATCAGCTTCCAGTCTAACCGGATGCAGCTGAATAGTATCTTACATGGAGCGTCTGTCTATCTAACCTTCACAACCCCGTTACTGGGTAATACGATACCCCTTGGTAAAACCGGTTGTCAGACTTTCGGCTGTGCTTTCGGGCTTGTGACGACCCGTAACGACTGTCAAATATACACGAATCACAGCCGGGACCAACAATTTAACGTGGTTTCCAAGGCACGGAGAGGTCTTGGTATGTAAAGATGGTCACCCATCCACGGACCAACCGCGGCAAATGTAGCTAAACCGATCGATCCGTGCGGCCACGGTGCCTCAACGTGGGTACATAAGACAAACATGAGTTATGTTTGCCTTATTATTGCCTAAACGGATAATTTCAGTAGGTAATTAAGGCAATTAATTGTGTCGCCAACATAATAACCTACCCAATACTCACCTAACACTAATGAATCTATTTTGGTATATTTCATAAACTTATATTTCTAAAATTATAAATTGTGCGTTGTGTGTAATGTCATAATGTGTTTTAGTTTATGCTATTAATTATTCATTAGCTATAAATACAGGGTGGATTATTGGGGCAGTTAGAATATCTATATTTTTTTAAAGATTCTATTTTTATACAGGGTGGGTTTTTGAGACAGGGTAGTAACTGTAGGTACCTTAACCGTTGTAGCTACAGGAAAACGTTCTTAGTAGACTGTCCTTAAAACTGTTTCAGTTATTGCTAACTTACAGATTTTGTAAAAAAGGGTACAGACAGTCAGGTAGGAAAATGTAATTTATCACAAAAGGCCGTAAATTCCAAAAAAAACGTAATTTTTTTTCGCTTTTTGGCTTTTCTACGTAGTACCTTAGTCTAACTTAGTTGGTCTAGAAGAGTATTTACATATAAGTATATATTTATAATAACATTTTTATAGGTGACTGTAGCATTTTTCCAAAATCTTATAATGAAGTCTCCTGCGATCGTTTTCCTGTAGCTACACCGGTTAAGGTACAGTTACTACTCCATCTCAAAAACTCACCCTGTATAAAAATAGAATCTTTTTAAAAATATTATTTCCAGCGGGCTCAGTTTGTACGATATACGATTATCGTATTTAAAACTCGTTTGCAACTTTATAACGTCATCTTAATGACGAATGATTACTTGATGAGGTTTAGACTCCACATAGTATAGTCGGTGAATGACTGTGCAAAATTGGCCGAGCAACGCTTGTGTACCTACTCATGCATGCTTGCCTTTAAACCTTTGAGGATTTCTCCAGTGTTCATAAAATTATTAGCACGCAAGATAAGGTAAGGGTTGAATCTTATTTACATACAAAAGCGTCTGGTCACATTACACGTCACACACTGTACAAAAAAAAAACAAGTTCAAAAACACGAATTTCTTTTGTTTTACATCCCGATTCAAGCAAACAATTTTTTTTTTACAACTAAACTGTTTAGAGTGCTGTCTGTATCAAACACGGTCACCTGTTGCATTTAGCAGATGCCACGTTCATAGCGACCTTGCAAATGCTACGCCTTTTAATCGTATTAGCCGTTTAAAAGCTTTTATTATAATCTCAACCTCACAGATGTGTCGTGCATTATAATCTGTGAACGTCATCTTTCTGAATCATTGGTCGAACAATGACGTATCTTGGATACTCACTTACTCTATCTATCAGTCGTAAGTTTTCTTGATTATCAATGCTCATTGGCATACAGTGACCCATGACTTTAGCGTTTACTGGTTCTTTTGTATGCACGAGCGCAATTTTAGATGCCAGTGATTCATAATGTAGGTACGTTTGACTGCATTGAATATCGGTCATTGTGTGTTAGCCATATGATGATCTGAGGATAACATTTTGCAGTAAGGAGTGTTCTGCTCTTTGCTAATTTTGTGGTCCATTATATAGATGTTCCGTGCTTGCGAAAGAACTGGACTTAATTTTAGGTCTGTCTCAGGAAGTCTTAGCTTTTCTTTCGTTTTCATCAGTCTTTCATTTTCAACACGATAACTGAAGTTGGATTTCCTCTAGGAATAGTCTTTTATGGACCGTTTCAATAGTCAGGAGAAGGGCCAAGAATACTCCGAAGTTTTAAATGTGCAGAAACTATTTACATAGTTCACCAGTAGGTAGGTACACCAGTTTATGCTGATCTCACATTTTAAAGAATTTCCGTACAATGCGAGGTCAGCTTATACTGGAAATGTATAGCTTGATGTGTAGCCGTGTGTACCTGTATTAGAAGACATAGGCAGATGCTAAGAGGAAAAGATTTTCAGTAAGTAGTTACGTGGGCAAGCCGTAAGGTCGACAAGCTGCTTGTTGTGGAAAGCACGTTACAAGACCGATTGTTGTGGCAACTGCCGATGCTTTGGGGAGGCTTTTCTCTAGCAATGGACGTTTTGACACACGTTTTCCGTCTGAGATGATGATGATTAAGTAGATAAAGATTGTTTACTTTAAAATTGCACGCCTCTCCACTGCTTGTTGCAAACACATTTCAAATGTTTGTACGAAAATTTTTGTGGCGTTCAGTTTGAAATGAAATGATCTCTACCCGCTAAAAGCTCAGGGAGTGCCTTCAAAAAAATAATTCTTGGTATACCTACCAAGATTTAAAAAAAAATGTAAATACATCGAAATAGCAATTACATCGAACATTAAGAATCATAATATTCATGATCTGTCAATAGGCAGGATTTTTACTGTAGTTTTCCTGCCGGATATGTCATCATAGCTCTATAATTAGATTTAAAGACCTATTGTAAAAATATTGGTTATGTTTTGTTCTAAATATTTTCTCGTAAGGAGTTATACATTATACCTAATTGTAAGAAATTCTTTTGGACATTAATTAAGAGCACAAGTCTTTTTTTATATTCCCAGTTAACATAGATCGACAGTTTTGGCGGTTTACATCTTATCCAGTTATTTCTGAACTTTTCTTTAGCGAGTTATCATTGCAGAATATTTTTCTAATCGACACTATCATTTATTTCTTTTCATTCATTAACATATCATGTTTATGAATATAAGCTCATATGTACTTTCTTAATGCTAAGTTTCTACAGAACTTTTCTTTTTATCACTTATTTTTCATCCCGGAAAACTATAATACGGTAGAGCTACAGAAACCGCTATTCCAGAATTAGAATAGACGTCTCTACTTACTTGTTGAAAGGAAATCTACTGAGTTCATTTGTTTATTCAAATGTGCAGATGAAGCCGTATGCATTTATGTACCAACATCCTACATACCAACATACAGTATTTATACATTTTATTCACGTGTACAGACATGCTCTCTGTTGTCTTGTATTATTTATCTGCAATGCAACAGTAACTGACCTGTAGTTATTTTTGACTGCGTTTATTTTAATTTACCTACTTCCGGGTGAAGAATGGAACTTTGGCTTAGCATTACTGTGAGTTCGGTCTAGTAATAAAATCTTTTGAATTTTCAGTAAATAAGTAAATGACGAAATAGATCAGCACCCTAATTGTGTAACACTCTTTCAATCACAGTCCGAACGATTTTGAAGGAAATTTTCTATCTATTGCTTGCTATGTTTGAATAATATGTCCGCTTAACAACGCAATGTATGTTGTTAAACTGTCAAAATGAGGCATTGCTTTTGTGTGTTACGCAATTTTGCTCCTGCAATCCTGCAGCCTTGGGTAGAACGGGTACCTAATTGGGTTAGATGCTAACCATCCAACCCAGCTAAATAGGTATCTAGACTAAGGAGAGTGGCATATCTACATAGCGGGATGTAGATATGCCACATGTACCATCTGTTACTGTTTCTGGTTTGCCAGGTTAGGTTAATGAATGCGTATCAGTGAGACCCCCGTGATACGCATTCAGGAGGGGTGGCCCAACCGTTAGGTAGATGATAGCCTTGATGATAACACATTCGGAATCTATCACACTGTTCTATAGAATAGTGTGATAAATTATAAAAGATTTATTTGGGTAGATGTAGGTATAAAAATTAATTAGTCAGCCAATACCAACTCCAATACCTACATGCAAAAATGCCACTCAAGGCGCCTTCGAATTTTGTGCTTGGTAGAGCTGTTTATTATAAACTGTTACAAAATATCCAATTTAGTGCATTTGGTACGCGATAAGAGCCTATTGTGCCAGATAAGTAGGTTCAACAAGATAAAAATTACAGGTTGGTCAAACTTGCAATTATTGGTGCTAAACAGGTTTTTCCTTTTAGTCAAATCAAAAAAGGACTTATAAAGTCTTGTTTACTTTTTGAATTAAAGGTAGTTGTCAGTTGAGTCATCTTCAGTTCCTAAAAATTAACTTAATAAATAAAAAAAAATTATAAACACCGTTTTTAATTTAGCGGATCTGTGAATATGTTTGTTGTCGTCACGTGCAGTACAGTAACTAGCAAGACGTTCACTTGTTTATTTCAGGGGCACCAAAACAGATGGTGTTCAACAAATATCTGAGAAAACGCTACGCTTTACTTTAACCTATTTCTCCTATAAATCTCAAAGCTGTCGTTCGGAAAGTAATTTTTAACTTACTATAAAATAGGCGGCGAAATTATGAGTAAGTGTACAAAAATTTGCAAAATAAACTTACCACCTCTCTCTCCGGCCACTAGAACGATTTCTTGAATGAAATGAATCAGATTTTAGAATGAGTGATCTGTGAACTGTGAACTTCAACTTCAAGGTTCATTCAAGAGTGTAATAATTGTGTCGTTCAGAAACAATCTTTTCACTAAACACTAATAAACGCGGCGGCGCCGCGCGCCGGCACGGCGGCGCGGCGGCGTCGGAATACTGTTTAGTTTATATTTTACAGAAAATTAATTTGATGATATTTATTACATGACTTTGCAATAGAAGTACCGAATTAACGTAATAAAATATATTTTTTGTTTGCCGAAAGCCCGAAACAGAATTATTTCTTTGCTTCAAGTAGTTTCTGAACGATTCAAGTTTGGAGCTGTCAATAGCAATAGTGTTGTGTCAATGTGTGTCAAACATAACGGATGCACGTGTTTTTATTATTGTTAAGAAATAGTTAAAAATCAAAATGAAAGTGCTATCAGAGGAAAGAACGCGAATTTTATTTGAAAAACTAACTAAATAGTAAGTACTTTTCTTAACTCTCCGCTACCTCATTCATAAAATACAATATTCGTTGGTACGCTCAAACCAACGTGTGCCGAACACAGTTTTTGTTAGATAAACATTAATATAACCTCTTACTAAACCAATATTACCTTAAAACCTTGTTATATAAACGGTAAACTATACATTCCCACTGCATAATCCTTCAATAAACCACAATGCAAACACCAACCTCTAAATAACACCAAACTTTAATTTTTCAGTATCGGAGTCAATGTCAAACTCCTAATCGACAGACCTGATGGTACATACTGCTTCAGAGAGAAGAAAGACCGAGTATACTACATATCTGAGCGTCTCCTACACTTAGCACAAACCGTGAAGCCAGATAATTTAATAGCAGCCGGAATATGCTTTGGAAAGTTCACAAAGACGAATAAATTTAGGCTACACATCACTGCGTTGACTTATATTGCTCCTTATGCACCGTACAAGATATGGGTGAAGCCCTCGGCAGAACAACAGTTTTTATATGGACATCATATCATTAAGAGTGGTAAGGACTTGTTTGTTTATTAATATTCATTGATATGTGGTCAAATGTAAGCTTTTCGTATATTCTATAATCAAACTACACTATTAAACTTTTTTTTATACATAAAAATTTATTTATTTAGAGTACAATAGGGTTTTTAATTTTCACAGTCAAATGTTATGAAATTTACTGTGTGTTATATTTAAGACATGAAATTGTAGGCTCTAGGAGTCTTCCTAGCCAATATCACCTGTCATAGACAGGAGGTGTTTGCATCCATTGATGAAACCTATTTATGACTGGTCTTACTTTTGATTCCTGATCCTGTCAAGATTAATTCAATTTTTAGTCTACTGCTCTTTATATTCTTATCAAAACCTTTTTCTTTCAGGTCTAGGCCGCATAACAGAAAACACACCAAAACACCACGGAGTCGTAGTACACACAATGTCCGACATCCCCATAGGATTCGGAGTAGCCTCACGAACCACTGCAGAATGTAGAAACGCTGACCCTCTAGCCACTATTGTATTCCACCAGGCTGATGTCGGAGAGTACATACGATCGGAGGATACTTTGATATAGTGTTTAATAAATAAGTTTTATGATAATTTGTGTTTTATTTATTTTTGATAGGAATAGAATAATTAGTAATGTTTTCGTGTTAGACCATGAGAAACAGGAGAATGAACCCCTATATTTTGTAATAAATACATACCTTTTATGTGACCATTCATTATTTAAAGGTAACTGTGCTGTTATCTGTGAGAGTAGATAAAGTAGATTAAATGGAGTATTTAGTAAATCAAATAAAAAAATTATGAAAACTCGACATAACATCATTTTATAAATATCTCGGACTGGCTAGAGTTGGAACATTCATTTTTTAATTCTACTATTTGTTAATTGAAATCAAGAACTTTTAAAGCTGTGAGCGCCATCTAGTTACGATTACTGAAAACAAATCCACAGATTCGCATGGAGTAGCACAATATTCTGTAATGTAGTTTTTGACAACGATGGTAGATGGCGTTGTTTTCAATATTTATTTCATAAAACTAATCAACAGCTTTCAGGTACTTTTATTTTATTGATGTGCCTATTTACGGCAAGAGGGCTTTGATTAATGGTAAACAATCACAGCTAGTTTCATTAGAAGGGATATAAGGGATCATGAGCCGGTCTTATTATGAAGAAATAAAATGAATGGTTCTTTTTATGGATCATGAATTCGTGGAAAGCATTCATAAACGTTTCTATTGATTTAGTTATCCTGAATTAGTGAAGGTTGCATATTAGCTTCACTTCTGGACATTCTCTGTTAGATGTATTCTATTTTATAAGTAAGTATGTAAAATTTCACATTGGTGCCGATTCTCTTGTCACAAATGCCTCTAAACTAGACTAAAAATCACTAAAATTTAGTTTAGTCCTGTCAAACGAGCATTTCCCATTCTGAAATAGTCTATAATAAGACCTGATTTCACCAAACTATTCTTAATGAGCCATTATGAAATGTTCTGTTAAAATTGACGAAGACGTCAAAAAGGTTTACGTTCTACGGAGGGATCTTACCAAGGCGTTGCTAAATCAAACATCAAGTAGAAGTATCTGTCAGTATGTTATAAAGTACTCTGTGGTATCTGTCATCGATTGAACAAATATGACCGGTCTGACTTGTCATTCACTCTCGTTAGTACGAGAGCTCACGACCAAAATCATACCACATCGTTTTACGACCAAAACCGTATAAAATCGTTAGTTTAAATGATTCTGAACCCGACTCGGTGGGCAGTACAGGTCAGAAACGACACAGTTATGGGAACCCATTTCTGCTATGTCAAAAAAAATAGGCAGACAGTTTCATCACTGTCTGATATTAAAAATTTACATAGGTTTCGTAATTTTATTACGACAAAGTTTCTGAAAATTGTGTTTTCTGTAGGTATCTAAAAGGGGTTATAGACGTGCGAGCAAGCACACGGTCTCCGTCTTATGGCTCGGCGACCTTACTCGCCCGTGTGTAAAGTTCGCCGGCGATCCAACAGGTTTGAAATTTTGCTCGTAGCCCGCCTTGGTTCGTAGTTTCGTACATCTGTCATAGCCGCGAGTCGCGAGCCTGCATTTTGTTTCGTCATTTGTGTAATGTATGTTTAGTTTGGTTCAGAAAATTCTAAAACATCGCGATACAGTGTGAGAAAGCGTGTTTCACGTGTGTCACCAACAATGTCGGGCCAAGTACGCATGTCTATCACCCACTTTAGATCTATCGTTCAACTACATTCTGAAAATCAGACAGATTGCTATGAAAGTTTGTTTTTTTTTTTTTGACATAATATTTAAAAATGCGGTCAGCTCAGACGTGATGCGGAAAATTGAGGAAATTAGGATTTTTTGAATTCAGAATTACCAAATCTATCGATTTTATACGTTTTTGTTCGTAAAACGATGAATCATAAATTTTGGTCATGGGCTCTCGTACCATGTTTATAAGCAACCAAAACAGAATGTCATGGCGTCTAAACAAATAATTATCTAAATATACCTCATTGGAACTAGCCGTATAATAATGTAATGCCACTGAATTGAAACGTCATAATTTGTATTAAAATCGAAAGAGCATCTGTGTAATTCTTTATTTGTCGGTTTAAACGTCATACGCTTATTATATAATATACTGTCATACCATATGTTTTATGTTTTCGGTGTCGCGCTTGTGGAATTTTAATTGTGGTGATTTTTAATAACATTTCACCTTGGTTCTCCGAAGGGTTGGGCAAAGATGTACCTTTAGTACATCCACATTTCGCCAGTTATGTTTAAGTCCCATTTAATAGGGGGCGAGCCTATTGCCATCAACCGGGCACAAATCGTGACTCCGGGCTGCTACTGAGATATTCCTGGTGGAAAAACCCAATAACACGCATGACCTGGGAATCGAAACCAAGACCTCATGCTCAGCAGTAGCGCTTACGACCACTAGACCAACGAGTCAGTGATTATAACTTTGTAATTTTAAAAATTTTGTGTGTTGTAATATGTCGAAAAGAAATCGCGGTCCCAATTTCTGCGCAGTGAAAAAGAAATTTCAAAAAGACTCATTACAAAACATAATAATATTGTAGTGATAATTGCTCATGATAAAAGAGGGTTGAAAGATGCTCATAGAAGAATTCAACTACCTGAGCAGTTTCAATGTCCGATATACCAACTAAATAGAAGTTGGTTTATTAGCGAAATCGACTTGTTTCTGTAAGCAAACAAAATTTCAGGTTTACTTCATCCATGCCCATCTTATACGACATCTCGTAGACGGTTTGTGTAACATTCACGGTAGAGATGATGGGGTGGTCCTATTACTAGTGGGAAGAAATGTGTGAGCTTTTAAACTAGGTGACAATTTACACATATATACCTACATAACATCACTCCCGTATTCCCCGATGGGTTAGGCAGAGGTGTACCTATAGTACACCTACGTTTCGCCAGTTATGTTTTCTAAGGCCCATGTAATAGAGGGCGAGCCTATTGCCATCGACTGGGCACAGATCCAGACTCCAGGCTGCTACTAAGAAATTCCAGATGGTAAAACCCATTAACGCATTACAAACAAGGTTACAAATTAGCATCCAAATATATTTATATTAAGTACCTTACGAAAGAAGTTGTACTAAATAACAAAACAGGCATATTTTTATTACAATTCACATCGTAAGACCATAGGTACACACCGATTTGATGAATATTCAAGTTTATCTTCAATCATTCAGCGCAAAACATCCATAGCTACAAAAATCTGTCGATAAATGAAACCTTGTCCTGAAATCTACATCGTCATATTCTTCAAAATAGTGACGTCGTCGCTTTTTGTGTGTTTTAGGACGTCGAATAATATTACAAGTTCTATATTTTTTTTATATCACCTATTTCGTGTTAAAAAATAAAATTATCACCAACTCACAACCAGTTGACGGCCCGTTACAAGCATTAGCAGACCATTGGAGCAGTGATTAAGTTTAACGCCATGTTAAGAGAATTAACCATTCGTTAGTACGTGGTGAAACACTCACTACGCCTAACGGGCCGTTATCTACGTAATGGGACGTTAAAACTAACTAACAGAGTATGGTGAAACTAGCTCTAAAGTGACACAACTTAACTATATTTTAGTTTGACAGCACTAAGATTGCACTGAGTTAGTAGTTTAGTGAAAATGGCAATTTTGCTATTCTGAATTTGACGTTTTTCACCAAAAAATTTAGATTATCCAACTAAATCAGTCTAGTTTTAACGCGATTAAAAAGGAGTGGAATAAAATTAGTTGGTATGAACTAAAATTCACACACTTCAGCTGCAAAAACTTTATCTTTTTTTTTATTTTGCTTATATCTCGAAAACGGTGCGTCCTAGCGCAAAAATAATGGAAATTTCGACCCCCTCTGCCAGCCGTAAACCCATAGGCCCCTACTCACAGGTAATATTTTTTCATATTTTCCATAAAAAAGTTTAAAATTCCATACAAAATACGTCAAGGCTGCCCCCCCCGCGCGCCTCTGGCTCTAAAAAAATTCACGGGGTAGAGCAAACAAGTACCACGTGGGTCGCGACGTGACTGTCAAATTCAATTTTAGATGTGTCAAAACTATTTTTTAATTTAGAGATATTTTTCCGCAGAATAGCTTTTAGATTCTCATAGCCAAAAGTAAGGTATTTTAGTCGTAGTTTAGTTAGTTTAGTTCGGTGTACAAGAGAATCGGCACCATTGTGGCTATAAGAAATTAAAAGTTTGTAATTTTGATTCGCAAAATATCTCTACTTCTACCATTGGTTGGCAGGTTCTGGGAAAGAGTGACACATTTGATTGACGAACCTCTTTACCAACCTCCCTACCAGACTGGATCTAAGCACATGAGTAGATTATCTCACTATTATAATTATCTCCGTAATCGCATCACAGACCAAAGACATTATGAAATAGGTAGGTACCAAGTTTGTTTGTACCAAACTGAGCAGGAAGACATTTGGCGTTGCACTTGCAGGCAGTTGCACCGACGGACCATAACTTTGGATTTGTTAAATCATTAGACATGTCGTCCGGCTTCTTGTCCTAAGCACCGTCCAGACTTTGTCAGGACTTTTCGACTTAGGGGGAACAATTACAGGAAAATTAAAAAACCCCGCTAAAAACCCGTATAATTCCAAGAGACGGGATGTCTTTTGAAAATATACGGGTTTTTAGCAGGGTTCGTCACAGGAAATTGTCAAATAGTGCTCTGGCATTTTTTGCGACAAATGTAGATTTCGTGTGCCTACATACAGAGGGCCGTAGCCAGGAATTAATTTCGAGGGAGTTAAGGGTTGCCCCCAAGAAGAAATATAGTAAGTATTTCTGATTACAGAGAGGGTAATACAAAATAGTTACATAAAAAAGTATTATCTATTGTTCATTTTAGAACAGCATTTTTTGTTCTTACAGCGGAACATCATTTAAAAAAAAAAAATTACGATCTTAGCCATCAGAATTCGAATTGATGAAGAGTTTAGCTACTAGCTACTATAATTTCAATACACACTTTTGCAAGCTGCTACGGAGAATATAGGATGCAGAACGAGCGAAGCGAGCTCAACATTTTTAGCTTCCGTTTCGAATAAGTTAGGTTTTCTTTCGCTTTGACCGTTCATACAGAAATAGAAATTAATTTATCGACTTAGCAGTTACTTAGCAGGACTTAGCAGCTCGAAAATTTTAGCAACCGGCCTGGGATAGATTAGAGTAATTATATAGGGGTAAGTAATATATGGTATAATTACAAAATGACTAATATTTACAAGATATAACAACTGAATCTATAATTTTATTTGATATAATCATCAGTTAATATAATAAACGATTGATATAATTTTAAATTAACTAATTTTTATAATCATAACATACATTTAATATAAAATCGTTTGATATACCACTCAAAAGACATAAAACATATTTAGTCTAATATGTTATTTCTATCACAGTTAGTAACCTGAGTAGATACTAAGAATAATTATTACAATAAGAATAAATTTATTGGTCCATTGTTACCAAATATACTGTAGATATACTTAACTGATTACCACTCGCTACGCTCGCTCGCCTTCGCGCGTTAATGGTCACTATTCTAACCTATCCCAAATGGTTCACCAACAATAGAGGGGATCTGGCACTCGGCGGCCGCTGCCGCGGCACGCTCCCTACGGTCGCTCGCCTTCGCGCGTTAATGGTCACTGTTCTAACCTAACCTAACCCAAATGGTTGACCAACAAGAGAGGGGATCTGGCACTCGGCGGCCGCTGCCACGGCACGCTCCCTACGGTCGCTCGCCTTCGCGCGTTAATGGTCACTGTTCTAACCTAACCTAACCCAAATGGTTCACCAACAAGAGAGTGGATCTGGCACTCGGCGGCCGCTGCCGCGGCACGCTCCCTACGGTCGCTCGCCTTCACGCGTTAATGGTCACTATTCTAACCTAACCTAACCTAACCCAAATGGTTCACCAACAAGAGAGGGGATCTGAAGTTCGGCGGATGCTCACGCCTTAAGCTTTGTGCAGACCAGCGCGACATGTCGCGCAACGCGACACCGGTTATTGTTATACCGTGAAGTTTTCTTAGAAATATTGTATTGTTCGTGTCGCGTCGCGCGACATGCAAAAGCCTTTAGCCTTCTAACCTAACCTATCCGAGTCGGTTTGCTTTGAATCGGGGTGTTAACCATAATGATAGTATCGATATATATTTTAAACGATAGACCTAATGATTTTCGATTAAATAAACGTTATATCCAATAATGTTATACGAAATAAGTTTTAGAGTATATAAATATTATATGTAAAGAAATTATATGAACAGTTGGTATAACTCACGTTCATTATATCTTGTGAACGTTATTGAAATGAAAATATACCAAATAACTTTATATGATATGAGACGCACCCATTATATAGACTCTCTCAGAGAATATTTATGTTGCAGGAGTTCATTCAATACCAAGTCATCGATAAAGTTATAGTATTTAAGCGTACCTACTTTTGTAGTCAATCTCTGGATTGATATTCTGGTTTCTCGCATTTCGGGGGGTTTGAACCCCCAAATCACCCGATCCCTGTCTAGGGCCCTGCCTTCATAGCCGTAGTATGCAGTAGGATAGATTATGATCCTCAAAACGAGATTTTCATAGAGATAATATATTGTACTTTTATACTTTTTATTTGCTTGCACCAAAGACAGCCCCATTTTATGTCCAGTAGGTAGGTAAATCACTGTCCATTCCAAGGTTGCCTGGAACGGAAGAGATCGCAGTAGGTAAGCGATAAGGCCACCCATTGTATACTTTGTAGTGTATTACTTATTCTTTTTGTAATGTATTATTTGGTGTAGTACAATAAAATATATCTAAATAAATAAATACGTTCCTATTAAGAGGGTTTAATAAAATAAAAAAATAAAATCATTTTATTTCGAGTATCACTGACTCATAATAGAAACATTACACTCATACAGTCACATTACATACACAACATTACTAATTAAATTAAATCCCATTCATGTCAATTCAATCCAATTCAATTCATGTCAATTCAATTCAATCCAATTCATGTCAAATTAAATAAATTCAATTCAATTACAATAAGACATACAAAAAAAAAAACAATAATAAAAATAGTCATAATTAAAAATAGTCATAGTAATAATTGAGGTTTGTTAGTCGCATCAGCCTGCCACATGTCGCTTACAACAATGGGAGATGATGGCGCAATCAAGCCTCACCGCGAGCGCGGCCAGCATGCTGTTAGCGCTCCCCCGCACTCGCCGCACCAGCGACGCGCCTCTCTTGCGCATAGTAGCATGGAAGCAATCTACGCGAGCTTCCGCAAACATAGTCGATGCGCTGCAAAAGCGGGGGAGCGCCAACATCATCCTGAACGCGTTGTTGAACTGGACACGAAGGGCGCTGTACGACTTTTGCGTATAGTCAGTCCACAAGCTGCACGTGTACAGTGTAGTGCAGTAGGCTCTAAAAAGAGTTATTTTAACATCATTAGAGCACCGTGCAAACCTGCGGATGACCATATTCGCTCTGACCGACAGCGCCCTTCGCTCCCGCTCAATGTCCGCATCGTCCTTCAAGTTAGGAGTCACCAAATGTCCTAAGTACTTAAAACAGTCCACCCTTTCCAAGGGTGAACCATTTAACTTTATGGGTGGCATTTCTAGCACTTTCCTAGACCCGCCCTGAAAAACCATACACTGACTCTTCTTTACATTATAACGCAGCCCGTGATCAGCTGCATAGTCCTCACATATACTCATCAGCCTCCTTAGTCCACAGACCGAGGCGCTTAGCAGCACCATATCGTCCGCGTAGCTGATGTTATTAAAACAGACGCCATCTATGTGACAACCGATATGTTGCTCGCTGAGCGCCTCGATCAGTCCATTCACATACAGGTTAAAAATTGAGGGAGAGCTCAACCCCCCCTGCCTCACCCCACATTCCAACCCATATGGGTCCGACAACGTGCCCGCCCACTTCACGTTGTTCACCTGGTTCCCGTACCAATACTTAAACATGTTAATAAGTTCACACGGTATCTGGGATGATCTCATCTTATTCCACAAGATATCGTATGAGACCAGGTCAAAGGCTTTGGAAAGGTCGAGGAAGCAAGCGTACACAGATGTTTTTCTCTCGGTGTAGTATTTAACAGCACTCTTAAAACACAATACTGCAGCTTCTGTAGACAGTCCCGGCCGAAACCCGAACTGATTATCGTGTAACTTGATGTATTTGTTTAATTGTGTACTAAGAATGCTGTCAAACACTTTTGCAACCATTGTAGCTAGAGAAATAGGTCTGTAGTTAGATATATCTGACAAATCCCCTGCTTTGTTTTTTACTACGGGCACTACGATAGTCCTCATCATGTCGGCAGGCAGGTATGAGTGTGAAATACAAAAGTTGTAGAACATAGCCAACACCCTGCACATATGAGGCCCAGCATGCTGTATATGTTCCACAACCAATCCGTCATGACCAGGAGATTTCCCATGGGCAATTAATTTTACCGCCATTGAAACATCCCTGGCCAAGATTCTGGTATCAACATACTTCCCCCTCTCCCCCACCCCCCTCAGTGACGAGGATGGTCCTAACGGTGATCTTACAATAAAGTTGGTTTTAAATTTATCAGCTATACCTTTTAAATCATTCGTTCCATCAACACTCACTGGAAGACCAGGGCGAATCTTCAAACGGTTGGTACTTTTCCAGAACCCTTTGAAATCTTTCGTGCTATGTTTAGCTGCCAGAACATCCATTTTTACCTGGTTTTGATGGTTCTGACACCATTTTAAACGTGACTTAAATATTTTCCTGGTCTCACACATTTTAGTAAACATAACACCAGTAGTAGGACTACCACACAATAGCCATTCCCGAAAACTCGCCCTGGCCGCCCCGTGACTGTCGCTCACAATTTTACTCCATCCAACAATGGTTCTAGGTGGACGTTTACTCTGCATACGCCTGCTCCCCCGCCCCCTCACCGATGCCTGTGATAACGCAAGCACGATGTCGGAGTACATTTTGTCAATGACTGAGCTGTGAGTTGGGTCATCACAATACCGATCACTACACATTCTAAATTCAGTCGGAAAGTCAATCAGTCTGAGACGCTTATGGCATTCAGTTCGATATTGTGTGATATCGGCTGCAGTTTTTTCTCCCCACTTGACCAAATTATCAATTACACTCAACGTTATTCTAAGAGGAGTCAAACGTTCTAGTTTACATTCACATATCACGGGAAAATGATCTGACCACAACACGTCATAATTTACATACACATTGCATTGTTTAAGTCGTACGGCTTTTCATACAATCTTTCATGCCCTTATTTTTCGAAATGACTGAACCGATTTTAATGAAACTTCATACGCATATCCTACATAGTACATAGGATACATTAAAGGGCTAAAAACTTAGATAGGAACACTTTCGAAAAATAGTGTTACAGCCAAATTAGACCGATTTTTAATTTTCCATAGAAACAGAGATTTCCAGTTATCTGCTTTTAAATAAGACATTTTGAAAATGTTCTTACCTAAGTTTTTAGACCTTTGCATCCTTATGCGTATGAAGTTTCATTAAAATCGGTTCCGTCATTTCGAAAAATAAGGGCTTGAAAGTTTGTATGAAATGCCGTACGACATAAACCCTCTTAATTACCTACTGAAATAAATTACGGAACTGTCGTTGAGTGGAGTCGGGAAAACGTATACCTGCCTAAACATACCTACTCATGTGCCCAAAGTCCGTCAGGCCGCAGTCTTTCCAGTCCGCAACCTGTGGGCCTAGCTCACTGTGCCGGTGACCGCTCAAGCATACGACAGAGCATTGAGCATAATAGCCTCACGGCTGCTCACAGCCGTTTTGTGCTCACTGGGTATCGGCAGTAACTACGGGTACAATTATGTGATGTGAACTGAGGCATTGAATTAATTAATTAGTTAGTAGGTGCCTACCTACATACCTAGTGTGTGTTATAGGACGCTCGTGGTTGATGAAGAGTTATGGCTTTGACACAGTTGAGTCTTGTATTAAGTTTCACGCATTGCGAGGTATATGTATATTCTTGTAAAATATACAACTTAGGATACATAATCTTCTTTCAAAACTAAAAATAACAAACCTAACTAAAACTATTAACAAACAATATGGCGTAGAAAAATTCCTTCGTATCGCTGTCAACTGGTAATGTACCCAAGAGAATGGCGGTATTGCCACGTTGTATGGCAATGCTTAGCCTTTGGCCCAGGTAAAAGCCAGCCCTGTGGTGTCAACCAGTCGTTTGGAGATTTCATTAGACAGACCATGAGCAATCGGACCCCACGGCCGTAGGGTTTTAACCCCAGCATTGCGTTGATTTTGAATTCAAGAAATGGCCCTTTAATTTTTAATTTAATATTGCTGTTATAAACTGAAATACATACTCTGTGAAAATTACAACTGTCTAAATATTACGGTTCATGAGATACAGCCCGCTGACAGACGGACGGAAGGACGGACAGCGGAGGGTTAGTAGGTAATAGAGTCCCGTTTGCACCCTTTGGGTACGGGATCCTAAAAAAAAGATGTGTTCGTTTCGTTTTTCAAGTTAGAAAGTAAAATAAATATTCTTTTATTGTCACAGAAATACGTGCATACCGTGCATATTAGGTATAAGGTAAAAAAAGTTCATGTATTCATGAGAATAATTTACCTTCTTCACCCCCAGAATAATTGCCAATCAGACTAGTCTCAAAAAGCCACATTCACAAGCGATGCATTCCTTTTTACCACCAACCTTACAAAAGAAAATGATTGACATGCTCCCAGCGGGCAGCGTAGAGTTTATCAGCAAGATCCCAGTGCCCCTGACTCCTGATAAACTCGGGGTTCATTCGTCTAA
Source organism: Conistra vaccinii (assembly GCA_948150665.1). Lineage (NCBI taxonomy): Eukaryota > Metazoa > Arthropoda > Insecta > Lepidoptera > Noctuidae > Conistra > Conistra vaccinii. The sequence continues at coordinate 12,556,235 of OX411341.1, read as the reverse complement.
TCTTTAATCCGGCATCCCTCGCTCGTAAACCTTGCCTGTTTAAAACCCCTTCTAGATCGTCCTGTTAGTTATCTAAGTATTATGCATCGGTATTAGGTACCCACTCAGTAAAAGGGGCAAATATTTGAAGCCCTGCTGGCTTTTCAATCTATTCAGGAGGAAGCTATTAGAACCAAGAATTGTCTATGTATTTTAATTGGACAAAACGAGCGAGCCCTACAAAGCAAACCCCGTCCCCCAAAGATTTAAATCACTTAGATTTGCCCTCATCGTACACAGTCACAAAAAACATGTCGATACTGAGAAGTAAGATCTGTCATATTATTAAATAGCGTTTCCATGACAAACAAGAGTGTGACAACGCAATCCAGGGGGCCTACCACCATCTATATAGTAGTATTATTTTAATATTACTTTAAGTGTGGGAAAGAGATGAAGCTCTACAGGACGTATAGCCCCATCTTTTCCCCCCACTGAAGTAAGATTATAATAATACTGCTGTAGCGGTTACACCGCCACATACGAACTACGCAGCAAAGACATGCCGTCACGTAATTCTTGCATCGCGCAGTTAGAGTTTACCGAGCGAAAAACATAGATAAGACTATCCGAAATCAACTTACGGGCAGTTGCCCGCCAGACATAACACCGGGCCCCCTGCTATCCTATCTAACCTACTATAATAATCCTACTAAATGTGAAAGTTTGTATGTTTGGATGTTTGTTACTCAATCACGCAAAAACGGCTGACAGGATTTGAATGAAATTTGGCACACAGATAGTGTATAATAATTTTTATCTCGGTAGTACGTTCCCGTGGGATAATTTCCGGCAAACGGGCAAAGCCGCGGGCGAAAGCTAGTTTTTCATACAAATGGCGTGTTATCGTGTGTCATGTCGTCGGGGAATGATAAAATGACAATTGATACACATTGCCATGCCAAGTGCCATGTGAGAGTACCTACCAGTTGCATAGCAGATATCAACGCCCGGTAGCCAACCAGGCCGTGTAAGAATGGCCTTAATAGCATAACTGTCGTCGTAAGCCTGCTTTTTTACAAACCCTTAAATCCCCTTAAGTTATTCAACCGCCTAACCAAATTAATACCTTTTAATATCTAAAATCTTATTTAAAGCCTTTTAGAAGGTCCCTTTGTGTAGTAAATAGGTGTTATATTAAATAGGCCTGTAATTGTGGGCGCTGATAGACGGTAAAAGGTGCCCCTTTTTGTTTCAAGGGTCCCTTGTCCTTTGTAACGATATTATGGCGTGAGATAGGATTTCGAGAAGTAGAGTAGATGCCTATTCGGCTATCCTATATTAAAACCAAGTAAGGCAAATTGTACAACACCTGCGTTAAAATTTTAGCAAAAATGGACATTTTAATACCACAAAGGTCCAGTTTCACGAACGAAATATATCCCAAAAATGTGATAAATTGTAAAGCGCGCGTATACTGCTGTGATTGGCTGATCACTGAACAAATCACAGTATCTTTTACACGCTTGCCAATATGTCACATTAATTTTGGGATAATTTTCGATCGTTAAATTGGCTCTAAAACTAGTAAGTGAACCATCTCTAAAATCAATAAAAAGAGAGCAGGTAAGTCACTTTGACCATTTCAAAACTTAGCAAGTGATCGGAATTCGGAACTTAGCTAGGTTTTAACAAGAAAATAACATAAAAAAATGGTTTAATTGAAATAATTAATAATTGCTTTGAGTTTGAGTTGAGTTTTTTGAGTTAAGTTTGAATATTTTAATAGAAAAGAAATATAAATCATTTATTTGCCAATAATGTAGGTAGATATAATGGTTATTTTGATGAGAGTCCCGATACATTTTGCCTTACGGCATGCAAAATTATTTAATAAAAATACTCATAGTATTCAAAAACATTCGGAATTAGGCACAAATGTCAAAAAAAAATATTAAAAAATTAACAGAAAATTCCACAAACAAATTAAATTTAAATAGGTGCCTAGTAAGCTGTTTTTGAAAAAAACCCAGAAAGTGCTTCAAACAATTTTTTTTGGGAGAGCCCCAAAAAAAATTGTTTGAAGCACTTTCTGGGTTTTAGTACGGGGCAGTCGAATTGTTAAGCAGATTTTACGTGACATTTTCGCATTGTAGATCTAAAGGACTTTCTCTATTTCCGATGTAGTAGAATATTTTAACGAAACAAGTTTGTCCTGCCTGTGACGTCGTCCGCTTAGAAGTCGAAAATCCTTTGATGCCTAGACAATTTATGGGCAGGCATTTTGTACCTATATGTACGGGATGACAAACTAGCTGCCTACCAGGCGGCCAAGTCTACTAATTTACAAACGTCACAATGGTCTCTCCAGTGTTAGTTTTTGACAGATTTGCCATACAAAATCTGTCAAAAACTCACCATCGAGAGACTATTGTGACGTTTGTAAATTAGTAGAATTGGCCCCTATGTAATCACGACAGCACAGCACATATGTAGTCACAACCTATGGGCTGCATATCCAGATACATGCATTAAACCTACATGCAGATATAAATATAATTTTGACGAAGCTGCTACTGGGTTGTGGAGGTTAGATCGCAGTCGCTCCATGTAAAATACTGGAATTCAGCTGCTTCCGGTTGTGACGAGGTCTTTCCTCCTTTCTCATCCGACCACTTATTGCTGGCAATCTTTTTATGTCTGGCCACTTCATCATTCTATTTTCAATTCAAATTCAGAACGCCACATACTTTCATGCACTCTCATTTTCAGTATTGTCGTCATTACCTACAGAGAGCTTGCGCAAGCCACACACCCACTACAATAATATTTTGGAAAGTTATACTTACTTTTCTATAATTTGTACCTTTATAAATAACTATTAACATTTGTGATGTACTAAAATACAGTTATCTTCAGACTGTTTTCATTATTCCTACCAATCTACACTAACCAACGTTGGTTGGTGTGGTTCCCTCATTCTGAGCTAGCAAGAGGGCACAGAGCGACACCCCGGGACACGGTTAGACTGGTAGCCGACCCCAACGTAGTTGGGAAAAGGTAAGGCAGATTGATTCCAGGATTACTTCGGATGAGCTCCTTCTCAAAGATCTCTGTACTACTAATAGTCCTCCAGACCGAATCTCTGTCATGGCGGCCAATCTTAGCGGAGACTAGCCATCGACGCGGGAGATATAATAGTGCACAAGTTTGTGCGCAGACACAGGTGCACTCCCTCTCCCCTCACTCTCATAGTCAGTGGCGTATTTTAAGATTCAGCGCCCTGGGCCTGTAAGGTTTGCCGCCCCATAAATTAACGAAAAAAAGCAAAAAGTTTTAATATTATAATATAGAACCCCAGTGTGTGTTCATTGAACATTCCTCACTATCGGATAAAGTGCCACAGCAGTGGCGCTACCTAGACCCGTTTATAACCCGTCATTTTGCATTGTACGAGGTGGGCAAGCTCTTTGAAAGAGTCATTGCAGACCGTCTCGTCGGGCGGTTAGTGCGGGAGGGGCCGGATTTGGCGGAGAGCCAGTTTGTTTTCCGCAGGGGGAGGACTACGGTGGACGCCGCCGCAGACAGGGAATGCTGTGGCCCGAGGTGGGGTCGTCTTGGCGGTGTCTCTAGATATCGCCAATACCTTCAATACCCTGCCCTGGAGTTGCATCAGGGAGGCACTCCGGTATCACTAGATGCCGACCTACCTCTGTCGTGTGGTCGAGGCTTATTTGACGGACAGGGCCGTCATCTAGACCATTCACGAGTGAGAATGGAACCGGCGAGGGATGTCTTGCGATGTCCCACAGGGATCGGGGCCGCATCTGTGGGATATCAGATACGACTGGGTGCTCCGCGCCGACCTGCTAGCGGCGTTAGCGTGGTTTGCTACGCTGACGACACGTTGGTCCTGGCGCAGGGGAGGTCGCACCAGGCGGAGACCGAACTAGCGTCACGTGGGGTAGCGACAATCGTCGATAGGATCCAGCAATTGGGACTCGAGGTAGCCCTGCACATTTAGAATTTTCGAGGCGGAAAGGTGCGGCGGCGGCGGTGGGGCGGCGGGGAGGTGTTTTCATGGTCCTCGGACATGCCACCGTCGGGTTCCTAAATAACGGTAGACGGGGTTTACATTGGCGTCGAGTTGACGATGAAGTACTTGGGACTCGTTCTCGACAACCGGTGGAACTTCGTGGAGCATTTCGGACGTTTGGCTCCCAGACTGGAGCGGGCTGGGGCTGGGAGGTTCCTGTTCCAGATAAGGCGGGAAGAAACGACCAGGTGTCACCATTGTGTGGATCGCCCGGAGGACACGGTGGACCATACGGTGGAGGCCTGCTCGGCTAATGCGGAGCACCGCCGTGTCCTTGTGGAAGCCATTGGTAGCGGTGACCTCTCGCGTCTGGCCCTTGTCCAGGCCATGGTACGGAGCGAGAGGACATGAGAGTCAAGAGAGAGGCAAATTAGGCGCCCTCATGCCCCTAGTCATGAGGGCGCCTAATTTGCCTCTCTCTTGACTGGAGGCGCCCTGGGCGTCGGAAATCCATTGCCGATTTCCGGCCACCGTAGGCGCGGGCTTGCGGACGGTGAGCAATGCTCGCTGCCAATAAGGGACAGGCCCGCCTCGACAGCGCGTTTTGTTCCACGCGCGCCTTAAAGAAATGTCAGCACAACTGACGGGGTCCGCTAGGGCCGATGCCGGCCAGGGTCGCGGGAAAGTCCGAAAGGGATATCGTGGCCCCTGGCAACACACAGGCAACTTAAGGAACACGGGTGGGTTTTAGTCAGTAAGAGTCTGACACGCCCTTCCGCGCCGCCCAAAGCAGACGTTATTCCATATTTTGTATATGGACAAAAGGCAATGTTACTACTAGGAAAACTTTGGATGCAAGGGCGAGCGAAGCGAGCTTGGGACTTGGGGCACCCTGACTTGGACAGGTTAGGCTGCTCCGCCCCTCGTAGCCTACCGCCCCGGGCCATGGCCCTTTTGGCCCTAGGGTAAATACGCCACTGCTCATAGTCCGATGGGACGGCAATCCGACACGACCAGAGAGAGATCAGGAGCAGGACCAACGCGGCAACGGGTTAACGTGCTTTCCGAGGCACGGGGGTATCACACGGTCAACTTCTAAACCCCGGGCTGTTACCGAGAAATTCCTAAAGGAAAAACCCAATAACACTTTGCCCCCAGGTCGGGCAAAGTGTGTGAATCGAACACAGGACCCCACGCTCAGCAATCGCACTTGCAACCACGACACCGGGGCAATGTGTCTCTACTTAAGAAAAACCTTTTATTTCATGCACTAGAAAAAATATCTTTTTTTTATCATTGATTTCACATTATTAATTATTACAATTATTATGTATTTAATACATTGAAATTATTAAAAAGATTGTTACATGTCTCTAGTACTACTTACTAATCGAATTTAAATTGTAACCACGTATTCCAAAGTGTTCCTCATATGAAAAATTATTGTGACGCCAACGCGACGCGCGACGTCTTAAGGGATTGAAAACGGCACGTACAAAAAGAAAAAAAGAAACGATTGTAACATCGATTTGGGGACCGATTATTGGAATCGAGTGAGTGTTCTCGATAGGCGTATTAAGTTTCGTTGTGAATTCGCTACGTGTTACGACTGTCAATTGGTTGGAGGTCAATTTTGGATTGCCAGGTATTTTTTTGTGTGGTTTCAAGAGAAATTCCGTTGGTAGTTTCAGATTTGGGTGCTTAATAGGTATTCTACTTAAAATTAAAGTATAAAATAAAAAACTGATTTTGTATTCTATACCCGGCAATAAGGCTGCCTGTCCACTGCAGCGGAGACGAGAGGAGAGGAGCTCTCTGGAGCGGAGTTTTGATTCTATTGGTTAATATTGACACATCTCCGCTCCTCTCCTCTCCTCTCCGCTCCGGTGGACAGGCAGCCTTAGGATGGCATTAGAAGCAAAATAGGGTTTGTTGTTTACTGCAGCCGCCATTATTTTGTCATGCCACCAACGCAATAGAAGTCAAAATCGGTTGAATGGAATGTACAAAAAAATACTACAAAGTGAAAAATAAGTTTAATTTCGGAAGTCGGTGTGTTTGCTTTTGAATTTTCTTTTTTTGCCTCGGACTTCCGAAATTAAAGTAATTTTTCACTTTGTAGTGTTTTTTTAGAAGTCGGTTGTTTTGTCGGTTTTTGTAAAAGGTGTTTATTTTTTTCACTTTTTAGTTGTGGTACACCTACCCCACGCCAATTCGAATACCACTACCTGATATGTAAATAACAGTGACAGGAACTTATCCATCCACATAAGATAAGTGGGAAAATACGTATTATTGACGCTAACTCAAAAACTACCCAAGCAAAGTTAAATATGGGACTACCTTTGAAGTATACCCTACCAAAAAAAAAGAATAATCAAAATCAATTCATAATTGGCAGCGTAATCGCGTAACAAATATACAGTCGAATTGAGAACCTCCATAAAGATAAAGAGATAAAGATATATTTATTTGCGCAAGCATGTGTACACATACAGAAATAAAAACATGCATGTAAGATAACATTAAAAAAAGGTTCAGACATGTTTGCCACATATTATGGCGTGCAAATATGAATAATTATGGTTGTTAACAATTTAGGAAGTCAATTCATTGGCATTAATTTATCTAGAATTTAGCAAAACATTAATAAATTATAAATGTCAAGTAAATAAAAATAATTCATAAAATCTATGTCAAAATCAATGGTTCTGTCAGAAATTCCTAATATGCTTTGTCAGCTAGAAATGACTTAAGTCCATCTTTTTAAAGTGGTTTAAAAATATTTATTTAAATGTCTAATCTTATTTCAAATGGATTATAGTCACTTCCTCGTCGGCGTGGGACAGGGGTGCCCTCGGGAGCGTGACCCATATCATATAGATAGGTAGTCAGTATGCGACACGTTGCGCTTGACTACATCCCATTTATTTACATAACTGAGTTAAATTACCCCTGGTTTGTCCTGTGTGTCCTCAATTATAAGCATTGTCATCAAGTTTGGGTGCTACGAGGCTACGGCGTAGTTGACGCGTTGATATGATTGCTACGCTTGCTACGAGATTTGCTACGAGTAATTTGTATACGTATTGAATTTGTATAGTTTCGTGAATTGTATATTTAGAAGAGTATACATTATAATATATTACTGACAACTTGTCATATACGTAACTAGTTATTATTATTTTTACTTTGAATGTTAATTTCTGAAATAATTACTAAATTACAAAATTTCAGCCGAAAGACGTCCACCGTTGGACATAGGCCTCCCCCAAGCACCGCCACTTCGACAAGTTCTGTGTTTGGGGGAGGCCTTTGTCCAGCAGTGGACGTCTTTCGTTCTGTTTTATCGTACATTGGATTCAAATGAACATTTGGTTGTTAATAAGAAGGTATAATCTAGTCGAAAGATTAAATAAAAGCGCACTGTTGGATTTTCAACTTTCGGCGCTGAGGCGAGCGTAGAAAATCCAAGAGCGCTTTTATTTGGACATTCATTTAGGTATCGTTTAGTGGGTAGGGGTACCATTCCATACCCGACCGCAGGAGGTAACTACAGGCGACAGCGACACGGCGCACTATGGAACGAAAAGAGTCTCTCGAAGACATTTAATCTTAAATTTTAAAGTGTCGAATTTTTGCTGGAAATGGCTTCTAATAGCCAATATTATGCATACTTATATCATATCCGGTAGGCAAATGCTACATAATTATATTATTTTTGCAAAAAAATGTATGGAGGTAATGCTTATATCTCCTGAACGGAGAGAACAACCGTTATATCCTTGCACACGATGATGTAACTATTTATTTATGATTTTTTGACATAATAACGAAATTTACTGCGGTTTTTTTTGGAAAAAAAACCGCAGCTTATCTGAAAAAATGAAGTCAAATAGCCAATATTATGCATTATGTTGGCAATTAGAAGCGATTTCAAGCAAAAAATCGACATTTTAAAATTTGAGCTTAAATGTCTTCTTTTTTCGTTTCACAGTGCGGCGTTGGCAGCTACGGGCGAGCGACAGGCGACACGTGTAGCCCGACCGCAGAACAGCCGCCAACGCTCGAGCGACATCAGTAACACGTTTTTCTATCTTCTATCTGCCGACTGGAATACGGGCTGCTGCCGCCTGCGGTCGCGTTCGGAATCATGACAGCAGCGACACGGCACCACGACACATTGCCTGCAGTTGCCGCCAGGGGTTGGGTAGGGACCTTTAATAATAAATAATAATAATAAATATTTATTCAGAATTAAAATTGGAAAAATATTAACATAAAATCTTAGAAATAATTTACAAAGGTATTAATGTTAGATGCCTGTACTAGGTTATATAAACCTGTATCACAGGCGGCATGAGCTCTCACTTTATGGTAATTGTAGGACAATAAAATTCTTAACAATATTTAACATTGGAAGTATGTAGGTATTGAAATAATGACATTTTATTACTTAATTAATTATTCTATACCTAGTTTACTTAAATACTATTTACCTTAAAATAAAAATAACAAAATGTCTTGAATACTTAATTTCTTATTTAGTTTGCGTAAAATAGTTTCTAGCACTTTATAACCTAATTAAAACAAGATATGATTTTGCGTCAGCAGAATTTGTAAGTGGGTTAAAGAAAACGAGCGTTAAAATTGATTAATTTTGCAGCTGCTTTACTTATCAAGTGATCTTTATACCAACCATGAATGGTCCAGCTGCCTCCTTGGTCTAGTGCTGAGCATGAGGCCTTTCTTTCTTTTTTTTTTTTTTTTTGGGTGGGAAATCATCCAATGACTTCTCCCGCTCTGGGCGGAGCGGAAGGGCGTGTCAGACTTTTACTGACTAAAACCCACCCGTGTTCCTTCCCTTGCCATGCCAGGGGCCACGGTTTCCGCTTGGGACTACCCGCAACCCCGGCGGGCATCGGTCCTAGCGGACCCCGTCAGTTTTGCTGACATCTCTTTGAGGCGCGCGTGGAACACGACGCGCCGTCGACCCGGGCCTGGTCCTTATCGGACGGCGAGCTGCCCACTGCTCTCCGTCCGCAGGCCCGCGCCTACGGTGGCCGGAAATCGGCTATCAATTCCCGACGCCCGTTACGTCTCCTACGGCGGCGGCGGCTAGGGCTGGTAGGGCGCGGCCTTTGCCACTCCCTCGCACGCTCCGCCTCCTCCTTCGCGAGCATTACTGCTTCGCAGAAGGAGGTGACGGCTTGCCATGCCCTCTCGCTCCGCACCATGGCCTGGACCAGGGCCGGACGCGAGAGGTCACTGCCGCCGATCGCCTCCACGAGGACACGACGGTGGTCCACCCAAGCCGGGCAAACCTCCACCGTGTCCTGAGCATGAGGCCTTGGGTTCGATTTCCGGGTCAGACAAAGTGTTATTGGGTTCTTCCATCTGTATTTTCTCAGTAACAGCCCGGAGTCTGGATATGTGCCCGGTTGATGGCGATAGGCTCGCCCCCTATTCCATGGGACTTAAACATATCTGGCGAAATGTGGGTGTACTACAGGTACACCTCTGCCTAACCCTTCGGGGAATACAGGCGTGATGTTATGTTATAAAGGGTTATTGTTCCCAAAAATAATCCTGTCCTACCTACCTAAACTCGTGTCATCATCAGCCTATTAATGTTCCCACTGCTGGGACACAGGCCTCCTCTCTGCGAGAGGGAGTGGGCCGTAATCCACCACGCGGGCCCAATGCGGGTTGGTGGATGTCACATGTCTTCGAATTTTTGGTTCTAAGACATGCCGGTTTCCTCACGATGTTTTCCTTCACCGTTTTGAGAGCAGTGGTGATGAAATTATTTACACAAAGTAAAGCGCCTGCTTGGGTTCGAACCCACGACTCACCACTCGTAAGTCGGGGCTAATACTTCAACTGAATGAGACGAAATTTAAATCTTGTATAAAACGCACACTATGCAGGCAGGCATATTATAAGTTGGCTGATTACATCGCTGATAAAAATGCTTGGGTCAATGCTGGTCCTGCTCCACAACCACAACTAATTGATTAACATTTGAAAATACTGTTGGGAGCTGCTGAAGATTGTAAGACCATCTTTGCATTGTGTAAACTCAACCTCCTTTGTATTATATAATTGCATAGCACATGTGTGAGTACTATGTACTACAGAGCTACCATTTACCGGGTAATATGTCTTTCATTGACTTGAATGTGCCCTGGCGGCTGAGAGTATGTCATGCTCACTCAGATGTCTCGCTGATGGTGGCGTGTGTGTTGGATCATTTAGCTCCCTTCAAAATGGTTGAGCTGAATGGTGCTAATACATGCGTCATGTTCGTGAACGGGCGCCGTCAGTTGGGACTGGTCATCTCTTAGCTGCCGTGGCTTATTTTAATTTATTTTAATCTTTGAATTGTTTTTGTTTAATCTTTTTATTACGGACGCTTTTAACGTGCGCATCTTTTTACATTGTTCTCACATGTATAATTTAAACATGAATGATGTAACCACTATTTTGTAACAATTATTTATTTAAAAGAGTGTCCGTGGAGTTTCTTGCCCGTTCTTCTCCATAGGTACCTACGCTTTGGAATGGGCAACTAGCTTCATATTTCTGACTGACCGACTCCTTGACAATTCAAAAGTGCCTGTATATGGTTTAATTGAAATAAATGCTTTGAGTTTGAGTTTGAGTTTGGGGCCGTTACCACTGGGCCACCACTGCTCACCAAACTCGTGTGCCAAGTAATTATTTCCCGAATAGAGCAACACCGGGGGTCAGCTTGTAATTAAAACTCTATGGACGTTGCATCACTGGTTCCTAGTCTATGGTTTAACTTTCACAACCGACAACCCATCGAGCTGGGAAATGTTCAGAGTATTATAAAAGTGTCAAAGTGCTTACAACAATGTTTTTGTCAGTCAGGCAAATGAATTGTTAACCAAATTGACACACTACGTCAATTTGTCTTTTTATAACCATTTCATAGAACTGTCAAAGAATGATAGTTGTGATTTGAATATACCTACGTACAATATAAATTGGTATAATTTGACCGACACCGCTGTACCCTGGGTATGACTGTGCGCGGCAGGACGGGGTGTGCTGCCCACTCATTCTTCAATGCTGCCGGTGTCCCGGCACTCATTCATCAACAATCACGGCGTCCCGCCCTCGCCTCACTGCGCATTCCTAGGCATGGTACCGCGGTTTCCCGGTAACTTATAATTTTTTTCTTTCCGTAACAACCTGATTCCGACTATTACGAACATTTTAAAACAAATATTTGTCAAATCGGTGCAGCTTGGTGCGGTCGTTCTGAGTGTTGCACTTAGCAACGAACAGCATTTAATTTTTATTATGTAATAGAATAAGCTTACCAGCTTTTTTGTTGAAATACGGTATCTATCGTTAGTATAATACGTATAAACTTTTCCTAAGACTGTCGTGCGACAAAAGTATTTGATTAAAATCCACACGACTCTTTGAATCTTCTTTGGTAAATACTCTCATGTTCATCAAAGTAGCACTGACCGCCGCGCGGTGTGAACCTAATCGTGTATAGATTGGAAATCACTTTTTTACTTAGGTCTTCCAATCTATACAAGGCCAGAACGCAACCATACCGCCCAATGCCCTGAGTGGCACTGATCGATAAACTGTATCCTCATTTTTTGAGGCCTTTTTAATATTACACACAGAATATTTAGAGACAGAGCATATGAATCAAAGGTCATCTTTCTACCCTTGTCCATCCCATTTATGTAACTTCGGGTCGACGCAGTGGGGTAGCTTGTAGTAAAGGGGCCCTATATCAATATTTTTGTTCTGACGTTTTTGCGTGACTGAGTAACAAACATTCAAATATGTAACTAAATATCCAAACATATATAAAAACTTTCACATTTATAGCATTAGTAGGATAAATAGGATTAAGTAGCCATTAACTATTTCATGTATTTCTTCAGTTATTTGCAAGACTTGAGAAACGACACATTTCTGACAAAATAACGAATCTCTAAAGATTCCTTTTTATTACGAGGGAACCCTAAGAATAAGCGGTGCATTTATTTCCCAAGATCATTTGTTTCAGTTATAATACCTTCCGGGAGAAATAAAGTGGTTCTGGAAGAAGTAAATAGGAAGTCGAGAGGTAGTGGACTGCGGGACAGTTGTTTTTGCATGAAATTGGTTTCACTCAGGAACCAAGATCTTCTGCACTGCGACGGGATCATTTTAAAGTTAAGGCTGTGTATTCTGAGCGTTGGCAAAATGTTTCAGTAATTTGATGAATTTTTCAATATTATTAAATGAAATTATGAAATCCTAGCTTTCGCCCGCGTGGATGTCGGAAATTATCCCATGGGAACGTACTACCGGGATTAAAAGTATCCTATGTGTGAACAGGTTATAAACTATCTGTGTACCAAATTTCATCTAAATCCGTTCAGCCGTTTTTGCGCGATTGAGTAACAAACATACAAACTTTCACATTTATAATATTATAATATACTATATTATATTATTATATATAGTAGGATCGCTCATAAACATCATCATCATCATCATATCAGCCGAAAGACGTCCACTGCTGGACATAGGCTCTCCTAAGCACCGCCACTTCGACCGATTCTGTGCTTCCCGCATCCTGCGGCCTTTACAAGGTCATCGGTCCATCTTGTGGGAGCCCTTCCAACGCTACGTCTTCCGGTACGCGGTCGCCACTCCAGAACCTTTCGACCCCATCGGCCATCTGTTCTGCGAGCAATGTGTCCTGCCCATTGCCACTTAAGTTTGGCAATTCTTCGGGCACATAAACATAATCAGCCTATAATGTTCCCACTGCTGGGACACAGGCCTACTCTCTGTGAAAGGGAGTGGGCCGTAATCCACCACGCGGGTCCAGTGCGCAATGGCAGATGACACATCACTTCGAATTTTTGGTTCTAGGACATGCCGGTTTCCTCACGATGTTTTCCTTCCCCGTTTTGAGAGCAGTGGTGATGAAATAATTTACATAAAGTAAAGCGCCTGACTAGGTTTGAACCTAATTCATACGATCTCATAAATCACGGCCATTACCACTGGGTCACCTCTACTAGTTCTCGAGGTTTGTATTTTATTTTGCAATTTATCAGGACAACATGAAACAAAGCCATTGATATTATTTAGTACTAGCAAGTAATTGCTAGCGCTGAGTCTCCTAACACAAGCAATTCCTTGCTTAAAAGGTGATCTCCAATAACATTGTATAGAAATGCCCTTTTTAATATTGAAATAAATATTTGATTTTTGTTTTTTTTGTACTGAAATACCTGGGAACCTTCTGGTAACGAAGATATTGAAGGTAAAGTTCCAAAGTTTTTTAATTATTTAATCTTTTTAATACCCCAAAATTCCTGTACCGTACCGTCGCATGCACTCATACGCGAAATGTTCTGCGTGCGGTTAAATTGCAGCCACCAAAAATAAAAGTAATTTCCCAGCAATAATTTTTGCTCAATGACTTAGTTTTTAGGGCTCCGTATCAAAATGGTTAAAAAGGAACTCTTAGGCTGCCTGTCCTCTGCAGCGGAGAGGAGAGGAGAGGAGCGGAGATGTGCCAATATTAACCAATAGAATCGCAACTCTGGAGCGGAGTTTAGATTCTATTGATTAATATTGGCAAATCTCCGCTCCTCTCCTCTCCGCTCCAGTGGACAGGCAGCCTTATAGTGTGGCTCAGTCTGTCTATCACAGCTGGATATCTCAAGAACTAATAATGCTATCAACTTGAAAGAAATAGTTTTAGATGACGTTAGCCTAACTTTTTTACAAATAAGAAAGAATTAAAAATCAGGGAGGATCATTTGAGTAGTTTGACCACGGGGAGAGTTCCATGGTCAAAGGGGTTAGAAGATTTTTGTATGGAGGGCGGCCCTAACATGATGCCGCCATTTTGTTTTTTTTTAGAATCGCGGTGAAATTCGAAAGTTATATGTATATTTAGATAGAAGACACTTATACAAACAAAAAATGTCCTAAGACATAATATCCTAAAGCGTCAGGTTTCGGAGTTATTCACCGAAATATAAGTCGAAAACTGAACCCTGAAACAAGGATTTTTTTGTTTTTTTCCCGTCAGGTAAGTATATTGAACTATGAAAACATAATTGCATCATGTTTAGGTAAGATTTTAGTTAAGAGCGAAAGAGACAAAAATATATGTATACCCTCCGCCGAATGAGGTTGTGTTATATGGTATATGTCTTATATGGTGCATGGCATGGGCGCGACACCCAAGAAAATCCTATTCAGCCTCCCGCTGCCTTCTTGGATGATATTATTTATACCAAATATGATTAAAAAATCTATTTTTTTATCCACTAGGTGTAGTCAATTAATTAATGTGTAAATTCTATCCAAATAAATGACATTTATTGTGAACCTCGATTTTGAAAAAAAACAAAATGGTGGCTGATTTTAGGGCCAAAATCTTCAAACCCCTTTCCTTGTGGTCAAATCAGTTGGACAAAATGGTTTGACTACGGGGAAGGACCGTATTTTTCTTGCAACAGGGACTGAACGAGGGTCTTAAAAATTCGAAGTGGGGCTACTAGGGCATGTGTGTGTGTGGGGTTACTGGGGTATCATATGAAAATGCTATTTGAACATTCTCAAATATTTTCCTTTTTTTTTAACTGGCATAGCTTTCGACATTTTGACGAAAAATTAAAAAAAAAGCCGTTCCCCCCCCCCTTATCTCCGAAGTTTGCATAGAGAAAAATCTGAAATTATTCTAAGTGATAGAAGTTTAAGTAAAGATTACAGGAAAAATAAAACGATGTCTCTAAATAGGACACTTTTTCAGAATCATCAACAAAAATTACATTAGTTCCACTATCGGTCAAGAGATGGCGCTGACATAAAATTACAATATTCTATACCGCAGCGTTAAAATTCTCTAACGAATATAGGCCTCACCGATAAAAATTTAAAAACATTTCACAGTTCACAAGGTACGGAACCCTCAGTGCGCGAGTCCGACTCGCTCTTGACCGGTTTTTACACCTAAATCAAGTACAACATGAAATTCAATATTACAATATTGCAATTCATTATTAATGATTACTTTGTAAAGTATTATATTATTTTAATTATTGTGAATGTGAGAACTATGTAGGTTTTTTTGGTTTTTTTCCCTCTTTATTTTTTATTTTTATCTCAGTTAGTTTTAAAGATGGTCTGGCAGTTTGAGTAGTTGATGCGGCCTACCCAAATGTCCTTTCTTTGGTATTGTTTGTCGAGTTGAGCTCCTTAAGTTCTGAGTTGAGCTTCACGATTACTGACAAATGCTTGCACAGGTCCACTCAAATCTGTGTGGTTCTTTCCTCAAAAGACCATTTCAGACACTAATCTACATGGTTCTCATATGGCTTGACCAAGATTATGTCTGGACTTTAAAAGAGACTGCGACCTCTGAGTTTGTTTCGGCCTTTCTTCTCAGAGTAGTCAGTTAGGAAACGCCGACCTCGAGACCTCGAGAGGAGAAGAGCGGAGATGTGTCAATATTAACCAATAGAATCTTTACTTAGGATCACTGATCAAAACTCCGCTCCAGAGGCGCGATTCTATTGGTTAATTATATTAGCACATCTCCGCTCCTCTACTCTCCTCTCCGCTCCAGTGGACAGGCAGCCTAACGCTAGGGATATTTTGAGGCAAGAGATTGAGGGTTCAATCACTTGTTATTAACTTTTTAACATCACCTATGTCGCAAAAAATTGCTTTGCTGATTGTTAATAGGTATTAAGCAGGTTTTGTTGCTTACCAAAACTTGCTTTGATACCCCCTGGACGGTAGGCCTCAATCCACTAGCAAGCTGAGCTATCTGTTTTTTAAATTAGATGACCGACTGACTACTCTGAGAAGAAAGACTCCGTATCAAAGTTGCGACAAACAAAGGTGCGACAAATGCAAGGGCGACAGTACGATAGGTCGACCATCAGCGGTGCGACAGAACATCAGCTCGACGAACGTTAGTGCGACAGATTGTTTTCGCGACAAACGATGGCACGACGAAACTTTTGATCGACGAACGTTAGTGCGACTGATTGTTGTCACGACCATCGATGGGGCGACGAAACTTTTGATCGACAAACGATAGCGCGACACAATGTTCGCTCGACAAACTAAAGCACGACAAACATTGCAGAGATTAAAGGTAAAGCAGAGAGGAAAGATTTGACACAATAGTCATTTGACATTGACAATAAAGAATATTGCCAATAAAAACATTTATTAAAAAAAAAAATCTTATCTGCTATTACAACAAAATATTATAGAAATGTTTGTCGTGCTTTAGTTTGTCGAGCGAACATTGTGTCGCGCTATCGTTTGTCGATCAAAAGTTTCGTCGCCCCATCGATGGTCGTGACAACAATCAGTCGCACTAACGTTCGTCGATCAAAAGTTTCGTCGTGCCATCGTTTGTCGCGAAAACAATCTGTCGCACTAACGTTCGTCGAGCTGATGTTCTGTCGCACCGCTGATGGTCGACCTATCGTACTGTCGCCCTTGCATTTGTCGCACCTTTGTTTGTCGCAACTTTGATACGGAGTCGAGAAGAAAGCCCGAAGCAAACTCAGAGTTCACAGACTCTTTTAAAGTCCAGACATAATCCTGGTCAGGCCATATGAGGATCATTCAGGTTATGTCTGAGATGGTCTTTTGAAAAAGAACCACACAGAATATTTTGAGAGGACCTGTCCAGTTTAGTACACGTATTTGTCAGTAATCGTGTAGCTCAATTCAGAACTTAAGGAGCTCCACGACTCGACAAACAATGACAAAGAAAGGACATCTACGAACAAAACGAAAGAAAAGTTATATTCTAAACAAAACGTTAAATGACGTCAATGAAATGTTCATGCCTTCCCTGAGGATTGTGGATTTGATTCGTCTTTAGGTTGTCCTTTCCTATGAAAATATAGATAATAAAGGAAGCAGTGGTTTTTGGCGATCATCTGCAGCAGCTGGTGTCATTAGGTATGATGGTGAAACAGAAAAATAAAACTAGCGGTTAATATCGAGATACAGATTATATTTTGAATATTTTCAGAAAAACACAACAAACAAATTAGAAACAATAAAAGTAAAACGTAGCCAAACACCCAGTATTTAACATCAGACGTTAAAATTACAATATGTGAAGTAAATTTATTAACACATATCATGTATAAAGATAAAACATTATGCGATGATGGCTGACGCCATGTGGCTATTCATCATGCTACAAGAATATGCATCTTCACCACGGATTAGTCTGAAGTAACCATCTTCCCCAAATGTTGCGGCCCAAGACATCTTGATGCTCCAAAATGGCACACCGGCGTCTGAAATAAAAGTAATTACAGCAACACATGAATGAAAATGAAAAGTTTAATATCAGATACTAAAGACCACTAAAATCCCACTCTAGTTATAAGTAGCTTAGGAGTCTTTAAATCACGAAGGTTAGTTCCAGACAAGCGTATACCAGAGTCAGCTGCACCATCGCGAAGCATCTGACAAGACAGCGGCCAAACGGGACATTATTATAAAATGTAAAACGAACGTACCTGATCCATATCCAACCAGTAGGGCTCCATAATCTATTTCACCACCAGGTAATTGTGAATCGTCTATAATTCCTCTCGTATAAAAACCTAAAAGACTACTCCGGATAGCTTAAAGAAAGAAGAATATAGTTTAGTTTTTGAGTATTATTAATTACAAAAAGAATGACGAAAAACGACTTCATGAATTCAGTTGCGATCTTTCTGACGCTAAAACATTCATGAATATGAACAACTTACCATGAGCCGCCTACGGAAAAAAAAAACATGCGGGGCAGTCTTTGGGGACTGCTGAAAACTAAGTAACGCTATCTACCGAAAATGTTAGGACTTTAGTGACGAATGTGGCTTGCTGACAGTATAAGAACGGAAGCTGTAGCTCCATAAAAAAATATTTAATCAACGGATAATTTTAAAGTAAAATATAACCCAGGAAAATCAAACCAAGAAGCAGACTGTTTAAGCAGAAATCCAGTTCTCGAACCATATGATAATACTGACGACTTTTTAAAAGTAGTAAATTTAATAAACCTAGAAGATATAAAAAATTACCAACACACAAATCTAGACCTACAAAATGGTAAACTTATATTGGAGAATGAAATTTACTACAAAAAGAATAAAAGAAGGAAGAAAATCATACTATCAGAAGAACTTAGCAAAATTTTAATAAAAGATGTCCACGATACTTACTGCAACATTGGGAGAACCCAGATGACAAATAAAAGAACACCGTTCTACACAGCAAAGAATATCATCGCAAACATTAAACAAACTTGTGATGAATGTGATATTTGTATAAAAAACAAATCAAGGAGAAAGTCAAAATATGGCTTAATGTCACATTTAGGTCCAGCAACATACCCATTTGAAATTATATCTATTGATACCATTGGAGGCTTTGGAGGATCACGGTCAACAAAAAAATACTTACATCTCCTGGTTGATCATTTCACAAGATATGCTTATAATATGTATTTTCACATCAAGAAATCAAAGCTCCAATGATTTTATTAAACTAGTAAAAATGTGACACAAAGTTACAATATTGATATGGTATTAACGGACCAATAAGACCCTGGCATAAATTCCAAAGACTTTAAAGAATTTCTGAAGAAGGAAAACATAGGGCAGGTAGGGCAGGTAGGGTAGGTAGCCGTAGATAAGTACTTAGTGCTACCCGTGCGAAGCCGGGACGTGCAGCTAGTAGTAAATAATTGCTTTTATAAGCCGCATACGTCAAACTAAACTATGTATCTGTTGATAGTTCATGAGTGTAGTGGTGGGTAATCTGGCTCGATACGATTTAGATGCAACAGTTCAATGAAATCGAATCACTATCTAATGCAAATTAAATAAGATCACCAATCGCGATGGGTCCGGTGTGGTACAGCAACTGCTTCAGTTTCTCTTGTGAGGTAAGATTATAGGAGCGGCAGTCGGTCAACTTGACCTTCACTTTATTTGCATCAAAACGGCAACTTTTGTTTTCTAATCCCTCGTATGGATAGTCATCTTCAGATACGCTTCCTCCTTCATTGATCAGCGACCTGTCAACATAACCATCAAAAACAGTGTTATTAGATACAGGGCCTTGAGTAAACTCTCACTGACAAACATGAAAGAAGAAAAGAAAGAAAGAAAAATTGTTTATTCTGCACAAACTAAACGCACATTTCAAAAAATACATTTATAACTCCTTTATAAGTTAGCCAAAAGCCTCGTATTCAAGATTCATAACATATAAAAGTTTAACAAATTTTGGCTATTGCTTGCTGTCTGTCAGTACCAGAGGCCAAAGACAATTTACAATCTGTAATCTGTGATATAATACATTGCGTAATGCGTACTGTGTTGTGACAATAACAAATCAAAACAGACAATCAAACTATGCGAAATGCAGTTGCGTCACCACATAAAATAGTACATTACTGTCGCGGCCTGTAACTGGGGTATTGATGGACGATCATGAAAAAGTGGGCCGAGCCATAAGCGAGGCACACATACATGAGTCCATCAATGCCTGGTTATGGCCAAGGCTTGTATAGTACTTTACTCATATAATGCGCGGAAATTCAAACTGAGTAAATCCTAACTAATATTATAAATGCGAAAATTAGTTTGTTTGCTAAGTTTTCACGCTAAAACAGCTGCACAGATTTAGATGAAATTTGCACATGGGAAGACCTTGACCTGTATCAGGATATAGGATAATTTTTATCCCCATTTTCCCACGGGATCGAGACTACCGCGTGTGAAACCGCGGGGCACCACTAGTTAATTATAAATTCCAGAATCAATGACAACAAATATAATTCTTCACGCGCCTATAAATTTTTATTTGTTTCTTCACCACTCTTTTTCTTAAACAGCTCTATTTACAAGCAAAAAGATTTTTTAAAATAAAATCGTTGTTAGTTACCTCCTTGGTTGCCATGTGCTGAAGTAAAAAGTTCTTTCCATTTTTAAGAGGGTTTATTCTGAAAAAATTTACAAATATTTCTCTGTTTTGATTAATTTGATAATATTTCTGTATGGAAATAAAATATGTGGCTAACTAACGAACTAGAATATTGATTATGAAATGCAATAATTAATATCGTAACACTGAATAGTTAGTTTTAGATGTAAAAAAAGTATTTGGAAACTTTCAAAATGCCTTTTTCACATCTAAAACGAGTACAAAATCAAATTCAATGTTATAATTGCAATTCATTATTAATATTCTAGTTAGTTAGTTATCCACATTTCTTATTTCCATACAGTATTATTTCCAAATTAATCAAAACAGGTAACTATTTGACAGCTATTTACGACGTTGCCAACTTGTAGGAGGCACCCTCTTAAATAACCTGAAAGATATGAGATTTCATAGTAATTTATTTGGCCGCTAAACACACGCTTTTCTCAAACATGCTTGGCAATTCGATTATTATCTTGACAATCTTCTTGGAGATAATTATATCGAAAATTCTGTAAAGAAAGAAAGGAAGAAAGAAAGAAAGGAAGAAAGGAAGAAAGAAAGAAAGAAAGAAAGAAAGAAAGAAAGAAAGAAAGAAAGAAAGAAAGAAAGAAACAAAGAAAGAAAGAAAGAAAGAAAGAAAGAAAGAAAGAAAGAAAGAAAGAAAGAAAAATTATTTATTCTGCACAAACTAACTGGGACACAAATACATGCGAATAGGCGACCAGCAATGTTACTATGAAAATCCTTATCTATCGTGTTATTTAAAAATAGAACGATCTCTTTACTTCGACAGATGGCAACCAAGCAGGAAACTTGTCAAAAATTTTAAAGAGCTGTTAGTAAAGAAGAAACAAACGAACACATAGAGGTGCGTAAATAATTTTCGTTGTTCGTCATTGATTCTGGAATTTATAATTACTTTATTTATTTTGAATTTCCGCGCATTATTTGAGAAAAGTAGGTACTATCACAAGCCTTGGTCGCAACTAGGCATCGATGGACTCAAGTAAGTGTGCCTCAGCTTCGCCTCGGCCCACATTTTTACGATCAATACCCGTCCATCTGTTGCGACTATTACCACTATTTTGAGGTCAGTGAAACTTTTCCTAGCTCTTCCTTCCTTCTTAAAAGATTTTAAATTACCGAAATACAATACTCATATATCCACCATGACATTTACTACTTTTTTTGTCGCAGTCTACAATCTGCTGTTCAGATAATCTGACGAGCTCCTTGTGCTTGATGGCATACTGGCCCTCAATATTACCTGTAATAATGTTAAAACATTTTTTAATAATATTTCTTGTATTATACACAGTTTTATTCAGAAGCTTAAATACAATTCTTGAATGGAACATACTTACCAATTGCGCTAAACGCATAACAACTTCCACAACCCTTTTGGTCTTTAACGGGGGTGACCGCACTGTGATTGCGCCAATCAAACGACTCCGGCGCATCATTATAGTTAATGTCTTCATCACTGATATATGTGCAAAAATCATAGTAATCAGTGTCATCTGTTTTCAAACAGTCGATTTTCGATCTAAATTCTTCCTGAGATAGATCCGAAAATTGCGTTATACCTGAAAGAAACTCGAAATATTGCTACATAATTACGAAAAATAAAAACCGATAAATCAAATAAATGTGAAAAAAAAAATACCGAAAACAGCGTGTTTGCTGTTTTCATTCAAACTGTTTATGTGTTGCAAATTTTCTTTGAATATTTGGAACCTGGCTTGTTTCTCGTTTTCGTCGGCGTAGTTTCTTTCATACTTTTGTATGAAGCACTCGAAGTGCAGTTCGGCGTGTTCGAGTGCGTACGGCGCGGGCGCAGGGGCGGCTGACCACGCAGCCGCGAGCGCAAACCAACTGACACACAACAATAGCAACATTGATTCCATGATAGTTACTAATGAGACAATTTCAGTATTAGTACGAGTACCATATTTCTAGGATAAAGAATTCTAAACTTGCCATTCACTTGAAAAGTATTTGAAGTTTATAGTTTGCGATAAATTAAGTATTTAAACGACCGGCGTGCGGTTAAATTCCATAAAAAAAGGAATTTATTAGAACAGAGATAACAAGTTTATCATTTTTAGGATTCCGTATCTCAAAAAGAAAAATATGGAACGCTTATAGGATCACTTCGCTGTCCGTCTGTTTGCCTGTCAGTCTGTCTATACCGTTCTTCTCAGGAACGCGTGGATGTATAAAGTCGAAATTTATATCAAATACGTTGGTCTACGGTCTCTTGGAGCTATAAAAGAATCAAGCTTCAAGGACAACGCAATAAAAAAATACGGCCATATACAAGATATATTTTGGTACTCGCAAATAAATCAAAACCAGGGTATTTCCTGTTGACCTGTTAATATAATGTTTGGCAAGAAGTAAAGCAAGATCTCACAGCAGGTATGACATAGAAAACAAAAATTGCGATTACAAACTTATATTTGCAGTTGGATAATTGACTGTGACATAAATCGATGTATAGAACATATTTTTCAACTACAATGTTAAGTTTGTTTTTGGGACAAATTCATTCCAACTACGGAACCCTTCATTGTGCGGGGTCCAAAATGCACTTGGCCTTTTTTTTGCCAGCATATCTACAATTTAAAATATTCAATGTTAATTGACTATTTAATACTTTAAATGTTTATTTAATGTGCTTTGATGTGCGGATTTTACTGGTCTGTTGAATACTTTCATATCTGTAGAAATAATTTGGCGTGCAACCAGTCCATCCATACCTAACATTTTGTTATGCCATGGTTATTTTCCTTAACATTTTAACATATTTACCAAATAATTATTTGACACTGAAAAAATTTAATATCTATCAGATTTTATTTTATTTTTATATTATCCTTTTCACAAGGTGTCCTTCCTAACGCTTTAAAAATATCTGTTGTGAAACCGATATTTAAAAAGTGTGAAAAATGTGACATGAATAATTATCGCCCTGATACCCATCATGTCAAAAATCTATGGGAAATGCATGTATCAAAATTTACGAAATGTATAAAGTTCGCTTTACCGAATGTTAGAAATCTAGGACCCAACATCGTCTTAGATAAAGAAGTGCTTGAAACTGTGGGCTCGGCAGTTTTTCTGGGCATAACAGTAGATGCCAAACTTCAGTGGGGCCCACATATTTCAAGTCTAGCGGGAAGGCTCAGCTCGGCCGCCTACGCTGTCAGGAAAGTAAGACAATACACTGACGTTGATACAGCTCGATTAGTCTATTTTAGTTATTTCCATAGCGTTATGTCCTATGGTATTCTGCTGTGGGGCAAAGCCGCTGACATTCAAAATATATTTGTTCTTCAAAAACGAGCTGTCCGAGCAATTTACCAACTAGGTACCAGAGTCTCTCTGAGAGATTTTTTTAAAGATATTGGTATTCTTACAGTGGCATCACAATTCATCTTCGCCAATATCTTATATATTAGGCAAAATATACACGTATACACTAAAAACAGTGATATCCACAATATTAACACCAGAAATAAAGACAAATTACGAGCTCCTTTTCACCGGCTTCATAAGGTTCATAACTCATTTGTTGGGCTTGGTATAACCTTTTATAACAAGCTACCCACTTCTCTGCTAGATTTGCCTTTTAATGCGTTTAAAGCTAAAGTAAAATCCAACCTTTGTTCAAAGGCATACTATTCTATCAATGACTACTTAAGCGATAAAAATAGTTGGTCGCTGTGATTAACTCAAGACAATGTTTATGTTCTTTGTCCAGAATTAGCTTACCTACTGACAGGTTATATGAGTTTATAGAATGTTTAATTTATTTGACTTTATTATACAATTTATTTTATTTTTATTTATTGTTGACATGATCTACTCATTACAATGTTTTCGTATGAGTTGTATTGCAATATGTGATTAGCTAGCGACCTCGACAGTAGATTATATATTATTCTTGCCTAACTGTTGATCTATTTTTGATTTATTTTTACTTCAATGGTCCTAGTTTATCATATCTAATTATGTGACTTCGAGTTACAGCTTTATTAGCTATATGTAAGCGGGCACGCCCTTTATGCCTGGAGGCTTTATAATTCGGGTATTAAGTTCTGTTTACGTTTTTAGTTTTTATTTTTGCTTGAGTTTAGATTTCGATATTTTTTTTTGTTGGTACATTGGCGCGTGCTAGCTGTCATTATGGCATATATTTTATTGAATGTTTTGTGTTGAGTAATGTAAATTATTTGCATACTATTGTATAGAATCAAGTTTTTTTTCTAACTGAACTGACAGCTGTGCTGCTGGGAAGTTTGTTGCGCCACTTCTTCTCTCCAGCAAAAGCACTAGGAAGTGGTGAAGGGCGGGCGTTTTTGGGGGACTGTCTTATGTAATTTTGACGTTCGAAAAGTGCTGATTCTCAGCCTAATTTGAATAAATGACTTTTGAATTTGAATTTGAATTTACAATAAGCAGCTAATGACAGGGCTATTCTTTGATCTGACAAAGGCATTTGATCGGGTATCACATGAAATATTATTACAAAAACTAGAGGCTATCGGTATTAGAGGACTGCCACTTCAGTGGATATCGTCGTACTTAACTAACAGACAACAGAGAGTCACTGTCACTAAACTGAATGAAAGTAGGGACATGACAAAATATTCGTCTGAATATTAAGCATAAAACGCGGCGTCCCCCAGGGTAGCATATTGGGCCCTATCTTATTTCTACTCTACATACACGACATAGATAATGTTACCAATCATAAATGCTTCCTTTTTACCGATGAAATTTCCATAATAATTGTTAATACCGCTACAAAATATAAATCAATTACGGATCATGAAGTGGACATAAATAATACAATAGACAATCTAATTAACTGGTTAAAAAAATGTAATTTATCTATTAATCTTAATAAATCAGTATATATATAATTAAATAAATCTTACAATAATACTATATACTAATTTGTTATGTTATGTATAATAATACATTAAATTTTTTAAATCTACATACCGAAAGTTACACAAGTGGCACAAACTAAGTTTTTAGGAGTAGTAATTGACGAACATCTACACTGGAAAGCACAGGTTGATACTGTATGCAATAAAATAAATAAATTTGTCTATACTTTGAGACTAATAAAAAAACTCACTAATATAAAAACGGCTGTGATGTCATATCGCGCTTATGTTGACTCCTCACTACGGTATGGACTAAATACGTGGGGAAATAGTACTGACCATAATAGAGCATTTGTCGCCCAAAAGAAATGTTTTGGAGCAATACAGGGTGGCAGGGACATCGACACGAAGCCTATTACCATGGATTCAGTACATAATTCTGAACCCCCCTGTGTCTTTTCCAAAATTTCTCGTCAGTTATTAAAAAAAATATCATCTGTTCAACGCAGAGGGGTTCAGAATCATGTACTGAATTCATGGTAACAGTATTCGCGTCGATGTCTCTGCCACCCTGTATATATTTGTCATCACGATCTCGAAAACGGCTCTAACGATTTCAATTAAACTTGCAATATAGGGGTTTACGAGGGCAAAAATTCGATCTAGTTAGGTCTCATATCTGTGAAAGTTCGCTTTCTCCGTATTTTCACCCAAGCTGAGCACATGCCATCGAGAAATATCACTCAGGCATGCGTTTCCTCACGTTGTTGTCCGTCAGCGTTTTTGAAGCAAGTGATAATTATACAATACGCACATGTATTCGAAAAGTCAAAGGTGTATACTTTGGGTTCAAATTCCCATTCGAGACCTATGTCTTGGCAGTCCAACGGTCAACTGCAATATCACTACTGGTTTTGAAGATGATGTAATAAAATGTAGTTGGCCTTTCAAATCGTTGAAAATGTCAATGATCCGCGTAGCCTTTTCTTAAGTCAGGAGTCAGTTTCATAGTCATGATGAGACTTCATTACATTTCTTGAAGCGTTTATCTTCTGTCAGTCAGAACGCAGTCGTATTCACTTGTAGCGGTGTATTCATATACGAACTACGCAGCAAAGACATGACGTCACACAAACCCTGCATCGCGCAGTTAGAGTTTACCGCGCGAACGACATATATAAGACTATCCGACATCAACTTTTGGGCAGTTGCCCGCCAGACACAACACTGCATCCGTCTGGCCGGAGGACCCTCCCTTTTCTAATGAGGATGAGATAACTTTACACCCTGTTCCTCATACCACTAAATTGGTGACCCCGAGTGTGAACGTCAACGCAGCCTTCGTGCCACTTCTTCAGCGTGACGTCATCATCATCGCCGAGACATCAATTTTGTGAGTCGAGTCACATAGCCAGCCAGCACCTACGGCTTCAACGGGTATCGTGACCATCAGCATGCAACGAACGCGCATTCTTGGTCATCACCCTCAGCCTCATCACCCCGACTCACTGGGGAATCACCGCAATCAACTTCATCACCACAATCGCCACAATCACCGCAGACACTTCCGACTCACCGTGAACTGTGCGGCACCCGGTTCCGACTCACTGGAACCACAGCTGGCACTGTGAAGCATCGCAAGATACAATACTCAGTCCACTATCGACCTCCAGTCTCCGCAGGAGAGTGATAACGTAGCGGTTACATCGCCACATACGAACTATGCAGCAAAGACATGATGTCACACAAATCCTGCATCGCGCAATTAGAGTTTACCGCGCGAACGACATCTATAAGACTATCCGACATCAACTTTCGGGCAGTTGCCTGCCAGACAACACCCGTCTGGCCGGAGGATTCTTTTCTAATGAGTGAACTTTATACCCTGTTCCTCATACCACTAAACACTAAACAGCTGTCAGAATTTCAGGTTTCTCACTGTCCGAAACGACTGACTGTCTAGAGGCTTCACGGGTCCGTTTTCAAAGAGCCACGGCGGCTCAAAATGCACTTTTTGATTCATCCCCCACCCCAAAGAGCCACGGCGTTCACCGAACTTAACGCCACTGGACTATCTTTGGCTCAAAATTAACTTGCTTCATGCAACCCCAAAGATAGTCCAGTGGCGTTAAGTCTGGTGAACGCGGTGGCTCTTTGGGGTGAGGGTGGTCTTTGGGGTTGGATAAAGCAAAAAGTTCATTTTGAGCCAGTCAACACCAGAGAAGAGCTGCTGGGTGTATTCGCGTTGCTGCAGCAGAAACTATGGCTGATCTGAGCTACTGCGTGCCTTCAAAATGGTGTGGGGGGGGGGGGGGCAAATTTTCTACTTTTGTAAATATTAAATAATAGTTAATACTTGTTCTTTGTTTATCATCACTGTAAATGTCTACAGAAAACCCAAATCGTTATGAACTCACTGCCTACGCAAGCCTATGTACCAACACCAATATCTCTTAAACCAATTCTCAGTCCGAGACCAAACACATTGTATACAATAGCGGTTACGGTTGCCATTTACAAGCTTCCACAAATTACAAAACTATGTACCTAAAATAAAAAAAATAAAATAAAAAAAGAAATGAAACATACAAAAATAAAAATTAAATTAAAAACAAAGTCTTCTTAATCTAACTTAACAAATTCTTCTCTAAACAAAACAAAACAAAATAAAATAAATTCTTCTGTAAAACAATATAAAAATCTTGATGAATCATAATAATTAGGTAGTATCTAGTAATCGTGTCATCTTTATTTATTGTGCTAAAAACAGTAAAAAAAAAGAAAATGAAAGAAAATTTACACATCACGTGTTACATGATATTTAATTATGAATGAATAATGCTACTCATTGCGGTCTATACCAAAGTATTCTTTATTTAAAATACGCCTTAATGTGCTAGGGCTGGTACTAAATACATAGATCGAAATCTAAGTGAGAAGGCAGATTATTAAAGCTTGCTGCGCTACGTAAGAAGAAGGCATTTTGTCGGTAGTTTGTTGATGCGAATGGAATGTGAAGAAGTGGTCGCTGCCTGAAGGCAGCGACCACTTCTTCACATTCCATTCTACAAAATATATCTACTACCTAAATATATCTATCTACAAGATATTTCTACAAAATATCACTCCGAACCAATCACGTAGGCTTCAGCCTACGTGATTGGTTCGGAGTGATATTTTGGAGAAAAGTTGGGAACAATCGATGAAACTATTGGCAATATTTAACAGAAAAGTAATGTCATTAGCATGGCGTCTGTTTTCCAGTGGTAGAAAATGGTATCTTTTACCACGATGAGTGTAATCCGTTGAGTATTGCTTTGTCTTAAATCTTTCCAGAGTATGGAGCTAAATTCCACTAGTGACAATAGACAACCTCGTAGGGTAGGTAGGGTAGGTAGGGTGGGTAGGTAGGGTAGGTAGGGTGGGTAGGTAGGGTAGGTAGGGTAGGTAGGGTAGGTAGGGTAGGTAGGGTAGGTAGGGTAGGTAGGGTAGGTAGGGTAGGTAGGGTAGGTAGGGTAGGTAGGGTAGGTAGGGTAGGTAGGGTAGGTAGGGTAGGTAGGGTAGGTAGGGTAGGTAGGGTAGGTAGGGTAGGTAGGGTAGGTAGGGTAGGTAGGGTAGGTAGGGTAGGTAGGGTAGGTAGGGTAGGTAGGGTAGGTAGGGTGGGTAGGGTGGGTAGGTAGGGTAGGTAGGGTAGGTAGGGTAGGTAGGGTAGGTAGGGTAGGTAGGGTAGGTAGGGTAGGTAGGGTAGGTAGGGTAGGTAGGGTAGGTAGGGTACGTAGGGTAGGTAGGGTAGGTAGGGTAGGTAGGGTAGGTAGGGTAGGTAGGGTAGGTAGGGTAGGTAGGGTAGGTAGGGTAGGTAGGGTAGGTAGGGTAGGTAGGGTAGGTAGGGTAGGTAGGGTAGGTAGGGTAGGTAGGGTAGGTAGGGTAGGTAGGGTAGGTAGGGTAGGTAGGGTAGGTAGGGTAGGTAGGGTAGGTAGGGTAGGTAGGGTAGGTAGGGTAGGTAGGGTAGGTAGGGTAGGTAGGGTAGGTAGGGTAGGTAGGGTAGGTAGGGTAGGTAGGGTAGGTAGGGTAGGTAGGGTAGGTAGGGTAGGTAGGGTAGGTAGGGTAGGTAGGGTAGGTAGGGTAGGTAGGGTAGGTAGGGTAGGTAGGGTAGGTAGGGTAGGTAGGGTAGGTAGGGTAGGTAGGGTAGGTAGGGTAGGTAGGGTAGGTAGGGTAGGTAGGGTAGGTAGGGTAGGTAGGGTAGGTAGGGTAGGTAGGGTAGGTAGGGTAGGTAGGGTAGGTAGGGTAGGTAGGGTAGGTAGGGTAGGTAGGGTAGGTAGGGTAGGTAGGGTAGGTAGGGTAGGTAGGGTAGGTAGGGTAGGTAGGGTAGGTAGGGTAGGTAGGGTAGGTAGGGTAGGTAGGGTAGGTAGGGTAGGTAGGGTAGGTAGGGTAGGTAGGGTAGGTAGGGTAGGTAGGGTAGGTAGGGTAGGTAGGGTAGGTAGGGTAGGTAGGGTAGGTAGGGTAGGTAGGGTAGGTAGGGTAGGTAGGGTAGGTAGGGTAGGTAGGGTAGGTAGGGTAGGTAGGGTAGGTAGGGTAGGTAGGGTAGGTAGGGTAGGTAGGGTAGGTAGGGTAGGTAGGGTAGGTAGGGTAGGTAGGGTAGGTAGGGTAGGTAGGGTAGGTAGGGTAGGTAGGGTAGGTAGGGTAGGTAGGGTAGGTAGGGTAGGTAGGGTAGGTAGGGTAGGTAGGGTAGGTAGGGTAGGTAGGGTAGGTAGGGTAGGTAGGGTAGGTAGGGTAGGTAGGGTAGGTAGGGTAGGTAGGGTAGGTAGGGTAGGTAGGGTAGGTAGGGTAGGTAGGGTAGGTAGGGTAGGTAGGGTAGGTAGGGTAGGTAGGGTAGGTAGGGTAGGTAGGGTAGGTAGGGTAGGTAGGGTAGGTAGGGTAGGTAGGGTAGGTAGGGTAGGTAGGGTAGGTAGCCGTAGATAAGTACTTAGTGCTGCCCGTGCGAAGCCGGGACGGGCAGCCAGTATTATATACGACAAAAACTACTCCTAAGCAAAGAAACTTTGACAACTGTCCAACTGTGTCTGTGTCTGTGATTATTTTGAGTGGACCTGTCCAGTTAGTACACGTATTTGTCAGTAATCGTGTAGCTCAATTCAGAACTTAAGGAGCTCCACGACTCGACGAAAAATACCAAAGAAAGGACATCTACGAACAAAACCAAAGAAAAGTTATGTTCTAAACAAAACGTTAAATGACGTCAATGACATGTTTATTCTTTCCCTGAGAATTGTGGATTTGATTCGTCTTTAGGTTGTCTTTTCCTATGACAATAATTTATAGATAATAAAGGAAGCAGTGGTTTTTGGCGGTCATCTGCAACAGCTGGTGTCATTAGGTATGATGGTGAAACAGAAAAAAAACTAGCGGTTAATATCCGATACAGATTATATTTTGAATATTTTCAGAAAATACGAAAGAAACAAATTAGAAATAATAAAAGTAAAACGTAGCCAAACACCCAGTATTTAACATCGGACGTTTCAAAAATTACAATATGTGAAGTACATTTATTAAAAAATATCATGTGTAGAGATAAAACATTATGCGACGATGGCTGACGCCATGTAGGGATTCATCAAGACACAAGAAAGTTCATGTTCACCACGGTGCAGTCTGAAGTAACCATCTTCCCCAAATGTTGTGTCCCAAGAATTCTTGATGATCCAAAATGGCATACCAGCCTCTGAAATAAAAGTAATTGCAGCAATACATGAATGAAAATGAAAAGTTTAATATCAGTTATTAAAGACCACTAAAATCCCACTCTAGTTATAAGTAGCTTGGGAGGAAACGAACGACGAAGGTTTGTTCTAGACATGCGTAGGTATACCAGAGTCAGCTGCACCATCGTGAACTCAGACTCCTTGGACAGAGATTTATATTAGGCGGTGACTTTAACGCTAAGAACACTCATTGGGGATCGAGATTAACTTCAACTAAGGGAAGACAGCTTCTAAGTGCAGTGAAAGACATGCACTGTGAGGTTATAAGTACTGGAAAACCTACGTACTGGCCGACTGACCACCAGAAATTACCAGACCTTATTGACTTTTTCATAGTCAAGAATATATCAACCAGTTATCTGAGTAAGGAAGAGGGGTACCACATGAACTCCGATCACTCTCCGATATTATTACAATTAAGTCACAAAATATTATTAAGAGAAAACCACCCGACATTAGTTAACAAGTTTACAGATTGGGAAAGTTTTAGCTTAGACCTACAAAATATCATTGACCTAAAAACTTCATTAAAAAGCAAAGATCGGCTCGATTCTGAAGTAAACAAGTTCAGCAACAATATCCAACAATGTGCATGGAACAACACACCGCAACTTATAAAAAAAATTTAAGGTAATACCTACCCAAAAGAAATAATAGACCTATTATATGAAAAATGGACTCAAAGAAAAATATGGCAGCAAACTAGATTCCCACAAGATAAAACTCTATTGAATAATCTTACAAAAAAACTGAAGAGAAAAATACAAATATTTCAAGATGAGGCTTTTGACACTAACCTACGTCAATTAACAAGCGACCACACAACGCAATACTCTCTTTGGAAAGCTACAAAGTCACTCAAGAGACCAATTACACCAATTCAAATTACAATATCAGAGATGAAAACGGAAAGTGGGCCATAAGCAATGAGCAAAAAGCTCTAAGATTTGCAAATCACTTAGAAAAAACCTTTCAGCCAAATGACGGGTCTCTAGACAACCTACAGTTTGCCAATATTCTGCAAGATCAAAGAATTAAGCTTGTAACCCCTAAATAAGTTGCAAAGGAAATTCAAATAATTAGCCTCAAAAAATCCCCAGGGTATAACCTTATTACGGGGGAAATCCTAAAACATCTCCCGCGTAAAGCAATCGTTAAGCTTACTAGGCTCATCACTGCTGCATTCCTGCTAAAGCATGTTCCTGAGCCATGGAAAGTGGCTGAAGTGATTATGATTGCAAAGCCAGGTAAACCACCTCACGAAGCATCATCATATAGGCCGAGTTCCCTGTTGCCTATACTATCAAAGCTGTTTGAAAAATTGTTTTTAAAACGCCTTAAACCTATCATAAAAGAGAGAAACCTGATCCCTGATCATCAGTTTGGTTTCAGAGAGAAACACTCAACAATAGACCAAGTACATAGAATTACCAACATTATTGAAAGAACGCTTGAAGATAAAAAAAGTCTGCTGCACCGTATTTTTAGACGTGGCACAAGCTTTTGATAGAGTTTGGCATAAGGGTTTGATATATAAGCTAAGACTGTTGCTGCCTAATGAATTTACCGATATCTTGCAATCTTACATTACCAATAGAATGTTTCGAGTAAGGCACGAGGATGCCTTTTCCGGATTAAAAATGATTAAAGCTGGCGTGCCTCAAGGTAGTGTGCTGGGTCCAGTCCTCTACCTGTTGTACACGTATGATATACCAGAGCTGGTAAATAATACTATAGCTACCTTTGCGGACGACACTGCTATTATGGCTACAGGGTCATGCCATACGGAAGCAATCAAAAAGGTACAAATAGCTGTAAATGAAGTTCATGACTGGGCACAAAAATGGAGAATCAAATTGAATGAGTCGAAGTCACTTCATATTGATTTCACCAACAGGAATTATGATTACCTACCACCCAATCTTCATAAATGGCTAAAAAAAGGCCATACGCAAATACAGCCAAATACCTTGGCATAACGCTGGACGCGATACTGCGCTGGAAAGCGCACGTTAAAAAGAAAAGACAGGAGCTAGACATGCGTTTTAAAAACATGTATTGGTTGATTGGAAGGGGTTCTTGCCTATCGATACATAACAAAATTTTATTATACAAGCATATTCTAATGACAATGGACATATGGCATCCAACAGTGGGGCTGTACCAAACCGACCAACATCAAAATTATACAAACATTCCAGAATAAGGTACTCAGGAGTATTGTTAATGCGCCCTGGTACATAAGAAATGACGACCTCCATCGTGACCTAAAAATGGAGCCCGTCACCAAAATAATCCAAAAATTTGCTGAGGCCCATGAACACCGACTCCACCGACATGTGAACATCGAGGCAATTCAGCTGTTAG
The DNA here is from genome assembly GCA_948150665.1 of Conistra vaccinii. Classification (NCBI taxonomy): domain Eukaryota; kingdom Metazoa; phylum Arthropoda; class Insecta; order Lepidoptera; family Noctuidae; genus Conistra; species Conistra vaccinii. The sequence continues at coordinate 12,523,158 of OX411341.1, read as the reverse complement.
ACCAAACAAATATAGTGCGTAGACTAAAATGAACAAAACCTTTTGAGTTAGTGTAGTGTAAAAAGTGTAGAAATAATAGTGACAAAGACACACAATGTATAACACGTGAACAAAGTGTTTATAATATAATATCAGACTCTAAGAAAGTGAAACGGACTGTGTAAAGTTCAATCAACACTATTCTAATTTTTTAAATAATGGTTACGTAGAAAATTAAGTTAGATTAAAATTGCTTATTAGTGTTATAGGCTAGATTGTAATTAATTATTAAGAACCTAGTTCTTTTTAATAAAGGATAAAAAAAAAAAAAAACCGTCGTGAAGCATCTAACAAGTCAGCGGCCAAACGGGGCATTATTATACAATGCAAAACGAACGTACCTGATCCATATCCAACCAGTAGGACTGCATGGTTTACTCCAAGAGTACCACATAGTGCATCGTCAAAAATTCCTCTTTTATACAATTTTAATTCACCGGCATTGATAGCTTAAAGAAAGAAGAATACAGTTTAGTTTTTAAGTATTATCAACTACGAAAAGAATGACGAAAAACGACTTCATGAATTCAGTTGCGATCTTTCTAGGGCTAAAATACTCATGAATATGAACAACTAAACAACAAAAAAAACATGCGGGGTAGTCTTTGGGGACTGCCGATAGAAGTTTAAAACTAAGTAACGCCATCTAACGAAAATGTCAGGAATTTATGTGGCTTGCTGTCAGTATAAGAACGGAAGCTGCAGATAAATAAAAAAAAAAAAATAAAAAACAGAGTGCGCTGTCAACAAAAAAGTGCTCAACACGCACATTTGGCGACAAATTTTACGGTTGTTTGATATGCACAATTTATTTAAAATATGGCAATTTCGTGGGCACAATTTATAAGAACATTACTACCGCATTAACTTCAGTAATTTTATCCCAAACTAGCTTTCGCCCGCGGCTTCGCCCGCGTGGAAGTCGGAAATTATCCCACGGGAACGTACTCCCGGGATAAAAAGTATCCTAGCTGTGTGCCAAATTTCAACCAAATCCGTTCAGCCGTTTTTGCGTGATTGAGTAACAAACATCCAAACATACAAACTTTCACATTTATAATATTAGTAGGATATAAGAAGATATGTACGTAGATGCAGATTTCATGGGGGTTAGTTTTTTTGCGCGGAACCCTAAGTCTTTTTTTGAAACAAAAGTAGAAATGAAATAAAATGAAATTGTTTATTCTGTAAATAGGATATCGGAATCACTTTTACTCGTCATATTAATTTTTGTTTTTAAATAATCTAGATGAGGTCGGCGTTTCCTAACTGACTACTCTGAGAAGAAAGGCCGAAACAAACTCAGAGGTCACAGTCTCTTTTAAAGTCGACATAATCTTGGTCAAGCCATATGAGAACCATGTAGATTTGTGTCTGAAATGGTCTTTTGAGGAAAGAACCACTCAGATTTGAGTGGACCTGTCCAGTCAGTGCAAGCATTTGTCAGTAATCGTTGAGCTCAACTCAGAACTTAAGGTGGAACTAGTCGTGGGCTCGAACTCAATGGTGGGCATGGCCAAAGACCACGCTGTCTCACCTGGCATCGTGTCCGACAGAGATAGTATCAGTGATGAGCAGTTAGAAGCCGGTCTACATGGACAATGTATAGTTCGCACGCACAGAAACACCGTACCGAACGATTTTAGTAAAAAGAGCGCGTAAAAAATTACGAAAAGTCCTTTGGAAAATGGAGTTTTATGAAAAAACCACTGCATGAATCAATTAGAAATAAAATTAATCGAAATCTTCGATAATTTTGCTGTATCGGTACGGATTTTGTTTTCGAGATTTCACACTTCTTGTATTACTTATTTACGCCCAAAGTTGCGTTAAAATTAGCAAGAAAAACGAATCTTTGTTGGCTCATAACTTTTTAATAGCTTTTTATTTTACTATTCTGCTTCCATACAGACAATATTAACAATAAGACCTAACGATATCATGTGATAAACTTTGAATGTACGATGTCAAACAGTGGAGTAAAACCCCTACGAAGTTTGTATGGAAAAAATATCAAATTGTTTCACCTTAATGAGCTCAACTCGTCGAACAATACCAAAGAAAGGACATTTGGGTAGGTCGCATCAGCTACTCAAACTGCCAGACCAGCCTATGTTCCTAGCCTATTTTACTCCTTATAACATAAGCTATCTTCCAGTGGAAGTCCTGTCAAAATCGGCCCTTCTGTTTCGGAGATTACCCGGAACAAACAGAATAGACCAACAGACAAAAAAAAAATATTTATTGTGTTTTAGTCGTATGGACCGTATATACCTACTTTCATATTATGCATTTAGTAAAAAGCTATTATTTTGACATTACAAACAGACACTTCAATTTTATTTATTTGTGAAGATTTCCTAAACGGATTGAAAAACGACCCAATCCCATCTTTTATCGACTTCAAAAAGGTTCTCAATTCGACTGTAGGTTTTTTTTTTGTACTTATATATTTTTTAAATCATGTCATGACCAATGCCGCTACATATTAGACTGAATTCGATGGGCAGGTAATACACTATGTCAACGAATATATCTTCCTGGGCCAGCTAGTTTCCTTCGACAACAGACAGCACAAAGAGATCGACCGTCGTTGAGTCAAAAATGCCTGGAGGAGCTACTGGTCCATGAAGGGCGACCTTCCTATCTCACTAAACAAGCTCGTCGACATGTGTATCTGGCTTACTCTAACCTATGGCACTCAGACTTGCAGGGCTAACATGACACACGCTACAATCACTCACACTCCTGTGAGTAATTCCTTCGTTTTTCAAAATGCAATCGTCGTCCTATTTGTCATTTCTGGTGATTAAGAGCATTTATTCTGAAAGTAGGTAACGTCGCAGATAGCTGTCAAATATTTACCTGATATGATTAATTTGACAATAATACTGTATGGAAATAAGAAATGTGGCTAACTAAGTACCTAGAATATTGATTATGCAATGCAATAATTAATAGGCAGTGTATAGAGGACCGTTAACGGCACTCTGTCTCAGCTGTGTATTAAGTGCCGTCAGTTTGCGACATACTAGTGTCGTGAACTGAATGTTTAAAAAAATAAGGTTATAAAAATTAGGTATTAAGTATTAAAAAAACGCAACGGTTATAAATAGTACGGTACGACAGGGAACCACTACAATACACATGTTTAAAACCACACCATGCATGCAACTTGCACGCAGCATGCAACAAGTATGCAACATGTAGGATGTAAGCAAAGCATGTAACATATTATAGCATGTAAGCAAGCATGCAGCATGCAGGCGAACATGCAACATGCAGCAGGCATGGTTTCTGTCAAGGCTCCGGCGCTGCGGGGTTCCGGCGGTCCCACGCGAGCTTATTGTCGCAGATGGTTTACCGCTCACCGCCGCAGCTTCGTCTTGCTGGCCGGCTTAGCCGGCCAGCCTCAGCCGCGGCGGCGAGCGTTACAACCACCTGCTCCTCAACTCGCGGGCCGCCTCGCACCTCCGCGCCTACGCGATTCTAAATTACACTCTAGGGGTAGGGCAAAAAAGACTGCGTGGAATCGGATTTACAGCGATTCGTTTCTGTCACTAAAACCTTATTTTTAGCAAAATGTTTTAGGACTAACAATTTAATTATAAATGAACATTCAGACTAATACAACAATACTTAGGACATATGACTTTATTTCATTCAAAATTAGGAGAATCAATTATTATAGCAATGAACATAAAAAAGGTGCCTGAACAATTTCACTAAGTTGTGCACCAACGATTAAATCTGTCTGTGTAGTAAGATCAAGATCGATCTGTAAGTTTTTAAAGCTGACTGCCACAGAAAGTTACCTACCTATTATTTTATTTATAACGGATATCATTTGTAGAACCCTCACATGACATGATGGGTTCACCACTTGACAACCTTTATGTTTCTGACAATGACTCTGTATTTGATTCGCCCCGAAAAAATCAAATAAAACACCAATTAAAAAAGGAGGTTTTAAAGAAAATAAGATATAGATCTGAACTTCAAAAAGAGAAACGTAAAACGAAAATATTGAAATTAACCAATTTAAAATTAAAAGAGTCTTTGAAAAAGTTTACCGGTAAGCAAATAGTACCTAGCAAAAGAACATTCAGAATTGTTTTATTTTTTAAAGACCATTTTTGTCTTAGGTCTTATAAGAGCTTATTAATATTACTATAATTTAGAATATTTAAATAATAAAGACTATAAAAACAAACATTTTATTATTTCAAAAGAACCTCCTTTAAAATTAAGTACCTATTTTAAAACGAGTATGCTGACGGTACAGCGACAATTCTCTACGTCATTGTTTGACAGATGACAACTTAAGCATAAATGAGGTCATCTTTTGACGCGGTAAGGCGTATCCTTCGATGTAAATCGATGGTAAACGTAAAGTAAATTCGAGCGATTTTTGAATTGAAAATATTTGGAAAATCCAAAAGTGTACGCATGAGGCGTTTACTTCGCGCGTTCGTGCCAGGCCTACAGGCCTGAAAATATTGATTTGTTAAACATATTTGTGTGTGGACTCGTGAAGGCTTCGTAACGGCCGAATAGTATATAAGCTTTTATAAGCCGCATACGTCAAACTAAACTATGTATCTGTTGATAGTTCATGAGTGTAGTGGTGGGTAATCTGGCTCGATACGATTTAGATGCAATAGTTCAATGAAATCGAATCACTATCAAATGTAAATTAAATAATCACCAACTGCGATGGGTCCGGTGTGGTACAGCAACTGCTTCAGTTTCTCTTGTGAGGTAAGATTATAGGAGCGGCAGTCGGTCAACTTGACCTTCACTTTATTTGCATCAAAACGGCAACGTTTGTTGTCTTCTCCCTCGTATGGATAGTCATCTTCAGATACGCTTCCTCCTTCTTCGATCAGCGACCTGTCAACATAACCATCAAACACAGTGTTAATAGGACCTTGAGTAAACTCTCACTGACAAACATGCGAAATGCAGTCGCGTCACGACATCAAATAGTACATTACTGTCGCGGCTTGCAACTGGGGCATTGATGGACGATCGTAAAAATGTGGGCCGTGCCATAAGCGAGGCACACATACATGAGTCCATCAATGCCTGGTTGCGGCCATGGCTTGTATAGTAATTTTCTCAAATAGATAAAGTTTTCATAGTAATTTATTTGGCCGCTAAACACACGCTTTTCTCAAACATGATTGGCAATTCGATTATTATCTTGAAAACCTTCTTGGAGATAAATCGAAAATTCTATACTGGTCAAATACATACGAATAGGCGACCAGCAATGTTACTATGAAAATCCTTATCTTTCCTGTTATTTAAAAATAGAACGATCTTTTTACTTCGACAGATGGCAACCAAGGAGGAAACTTGTCAAAGATTTTATTCATATTTCGATTTGGAAAGAGAGCTGTTTAAAGTAAAGAAGAAACAAATGAACACACAAAAGGTACATGACACACGTAAATAATTTTCGTTGTTCGTCATTGATTCTGGAATTTATAATTAGTTTATTTATTTTAAATTTTACGCGCATTATTTGAGACAAGTAGGTACTATTCAAGCCTTGGTCCCAACTAGGCATTGATGGACTCAAGAATGTGTGCCTCAGCTTCGCCTCGGCCGACATTTTCACGATCGTCCATCAATGCCCCTGTTGCAGGCTGCGCCTGTAATGTACTATTTTGAGGTCAGTCAAACTCCTCCTCACTCTTCCTTCCTTCTTGAAAGATTTTAAATTACCGAAGTACAAAGCGTATATGTCCACCATGACATTCCTTTTCTTTTTTGTCGCAGTCTAGAATCTGCTGTACAGATAAACTGACGAGCTCCTTGTGCTTGATGGCATACTGGCCCTCAATATTACCTGTAATAATGTTAAAACATTTTTTAATAATTCTTCTTATATTATACACAGTTTTAACTATTTCAGAAGCTTAAATACAATTCTTGAATGTAACATACTTACCAATTGCGCTAAACGCATAACAACTTCCACATTCCTCTTGGTCTTTAACGGGGGTGACCGCACTGTGATTGCGCCAATCGAACGACTCCGGCGCATCATTATAGTCGATGTCTTTATCAGTGATAATTGTGCAAGAATCAAAGTTATCATCGTCATCTGTTCTCAAACAGGAGATTTTCGATTTAAATTCTTCCTGAGATAGATCCGAAAATTGCGTTATACCTGAAAGAAACTCGAAATATCTTATTCAATTATGATTACTTAACATCTTCACAAAAGGTTTTAAAAGAAACAAAATTAATGAATATTGATCAAATTTATAAATATACCACTTGCATAATTGTTCGTGAAATAATTAATAGAGACATATACACAAATCTACACACGCGGCCGCGTGTCAGCCAAGTACTGGTGACGCAGCAGCAGTGTGTAATAATTACACGAACCATTTGGAGCTACTTTTGACCTCTTAATAACTCTAAAACTATTTAACATAAACAGATGAAATTTGGTATATTTATTAAAACCCCTTAGATTAACTAGGACCCCAAATTTCGTAAATACAGCTCAAACGGTTATTGAGATATTAACGTTTAAAAATCGGTATTTTTATCACTGACTGACATAGTGATATAATACATACATTGATATATTCATTCATATGTATATATATATACAATGTGGAGACTACCATACAACAAAAAATTAAAATACTGGCACTACTAATGCATAAGAGTATTTTGGAACTGTCAAATAAATCCTAGCTTCGAAATAAAAAAATGAGTTTTTCAAACAAATTAAATGTTACGTATGAATCGTATGATCCACCCTAAGCCTATAAATTCCGTTTATCCTACTAGGCCTTGGGTGAATTCTCGGGCATACATTTCCGAATATCCACCTTAGGGTGGATTTTTGGGGTGGATAAACGGAATAGCCCGAGCCGACTATGGATTTTGCCGAGCTATAATGACTAAACCATTGAATATATTCAATTGAATTTTTGTATACAGAATGGGAACGTCATTATGGACACGCCGTTTAATTTATTGTTGTATTGTCATCTCCACCTTGTATAGTCATCAAAAACCTAACCCACTTCCAGATAACCTAGAAAGTTGAAATTTGGCGTCCAGCTGGGTAATTGTGTGTATAGATAGGAAAACATCAGAAAACCGTTTTCTTTTACGATTTGAAATATTTTCGATCGAATTTTACTAATACCTAGCGCCTTTTGATATTATAGTAACAACTAAACTCTTCCTTTCGCATGAGAATCGGTTCCTTGATGTCAAGTCGAAGTCAAAGTCAAAGTTAAAGTCAAAGTCAAAGTCAAAGACAGTCATGGTCAAAGTCAAAGTCATGAATGTTGTTTATATCAGCTAAATATGTCAGATGTTAAACATACCTATGCGACTACTGTAAGGGTCGCTTTTTTATTTTTATTTCATCACACAATGCATAGCAACACTGCAATGCACGTTGTATGACTTCCGACTCGTGTCAACTTATACACTCGTCGCAAATCACCTACTTTCCGCACTTGTACCATAAATATTAGTGTTTTAACGGTTTGTATACCTATCAACTTAGACTACCATCCAACAAACTAACAGTCTGCAACGGGTAGCGCCGCGCTGGCTCAGCGATCTGACATAATTACAAACAACAATTGTGTTACGTAAAAAACCAATACTTAATCGTAAATCTAATTTGAGCCCCCAAAACAAATTACGCATTTATTCCACCCTAGTTCGTCCTTGTATGACATATGCTTCCCCTGTCTGGAGTAGTATTAGTGACACAAACTACAAAAAACTCCAGGTTGTTCAGAACAAAGCACTCAAAATAGCATTCAACACATCTCCTTACACAAATCTTAAACAACTACATAATGATATCAAGTTTCCACCTCTAAAGGATTTCATTCTGAAAGTATCCCGAAAATTCTACCTCTTTAATAATCCACTTCATCGTAATACTCTGGTCTCACACATTGGTAAGAGTAGATTAACCCGATTACCTTATGCCAGGACTTATAACAAGTACAAACTGCCTCATCACCACTTCCTGATGGAATAACGTTAGCGCACTTACCACCTGGCCAGCGTGATTGCTGTCAACTAACTCACTAAATATTGTACATTTAATTATGTTTACATGCTTTTATTTTATCTTTTTTTTCTTTTTTACAATAATCTACAATACTTAATAATGTAAAAATTTAATCATTTCAAAATAATTAAAAATGGGGGGCCTGGGTAACTTACAATTTAAAAATGGGGGTCTGCAAACCCTACATAACAGCAGTATCTTATATTAAGTAACTATTAAAAAAAAAAAAAAAAAATTGTCACACAACAATCATACATGTTGTATGTTAAAAGAGGCGATTTAGCCTATTTAACATTGCTCTTATTATGTTAGTTTACACTTAGAATAAGATCTTTTTGTTAACTTTTATTATCTTTCTGTTTAATAAAGACCTTTAAAAATCAATCAATCAATTGTGTTACGAAAGAAATATACATCCTGACACAATCTTACATAATATAACATCACGCCCGTATTCCCCGAAGGGTTAGGCAGAGGTGTACCTATAGTACACCCACATTTCGCCAGTTATGTTTAAGTCCCATGGAATAGGGGGCGAGCCTATTGCCATCAACCGGGCGCAGACTCCGGGCTGCTACTGAGCAGTTCTAGATAGAAAACCCAATAACACTTTGCCCAACCCGGGAATCGAACCCAGGACCTCATACTCAGCAGTAGCGCTTGCGACCACTAGGCCTACGAGGCAGGTATCTTGCTACGATTGACGAATAATAATAATTTCTTTACAAAAAGTAATGATATGACACAAAAACATAAATTTTATGTGAAAATTGGGAGCCAAGTTAAGAATAAGCTTTATTGTCGACTTCGCCAAAAAAAGAATTGAAATCTAAATGGGTGCCAAGTTCTGGAGATAATCCTGAAATTTATTTATAAGAACATACAACATTCTAAAATGAATTTAAAACACAAATTCTTGTTTTTTTCTGCTATAACAATGGTTGCTATTAGAAATATAACTGCTCAAATTTGAACAGTCAAATTATTTACACAAAGCACTTAGGATAAATTGAAGCTCAAGATTTGACTTGGCTAGTTTTTACATACAAGTTATCTTATATTTGGCTAATCAATTTATCTTCTTTATCTTTGACTATTTAAATGTCTATAGTGTCGCGCTGCAAAAGAACTTAAACAAATAGGGCAACTATTTTATGCTGGTTTGCGTGACAGCTACGTCTTAAACTCGCGCCACGTCACTGTGCTGTAATTGTGCTAATGTAATTTAAGTTAAAATAAAAAAAAGAAAAAAAAAAGGAAGGAATATTTATATCTTTGTTCTTTATATTATGCGCAAGTTACTGTTTCTATATTGTAACTGGGTCAACATATCTTACTCCTCTAAAATTTTCGCTTGCTGGTTAAAACTAGCCAAGTCAAATCTTGAGCTTCAATTTATCCTAAGTGCTTTGTGTAAATAATTCGACTGTTCAAATTTGAGCAGTTATATTTCTAAATAGCAACCATTGTTATAGCAGAAAAAAACAAGAGTTTTTTGTGTTTTAAACTCTTTAAACAACTTGGCTCCCAATTTTCACATTTATGTTTTTGATTGGATAACATTTACAAAAATTAAAAATTTAAAAAACCCCCGACACAAACAAAATCCTTTAAAAAGTTATAAAATAATTTTTTAATTTAACTTTTATTTCCTGCTTTTTAAACTTTATATACGTATTACTAGTACATAAGCTACGATCGACACGTGCCTCGCTTATATCGCTATACGTTTTATTCCCACAGTAAAGTTAGTTACTAATTTACCCTGTTTTTTTTGCTTCTCCATTATCAGACCCTGATAAATATATATCTATAACCTATTAATTGAGACCATTCCAATGAGCCCAAACACAATACCACTGCTGTAAGTTGGTGAGGAGTTGGGTATCCTGCAAATACCAGGTAATGCTGCAGCATCAGTTCAAGGTTACTATGTTACCATATGTTACCATATGTATACCATTGAAGTAACAAATTACCAAATTTAGACTCAATCAGACCTGTGGAAGATGCTCAAATCCATTCATCAATTAGAAAAGACGTGATATTCTTCAAACGGCTGACTAGATTTTTTTGAATCATAGCTAAGAACACTCCCGATCAAGTCACCTTTCAAACAAAACAAAAAAAATCTAAATCGGTTCAACCGTTTGGGAGCTACAATGCCACAGACAGATACACAGATACACACGTTAAACTTATAACACCCCTTCGTTTTCCGTTGGGGGTTAAAAAGAATGCAAGTTCAAAAGCGGATGACGAGGCAAGCTAACCCCGAGGACAAACTACGGTAGAAAGACTATCGTGTATGAGGGGGCTGAACTCTATAACTCTATACCTAAAGTAATTAAGGAATCGCAATCACTTCCAACTTTTCAAAGGCTATTACGTATGAATTGTAACAGTTGAAACCGTTTTTTATAACTTTTATTTTTGAGTTGCAATATAATATATGATCAAACGAACTTCGGTAAGTGAAGTTCGATCGATATTATATTAATCGCTTCATTCGAAGATATAACACCCACACACCCATTTCCCTATATAGAAGTTTTTGCTAAACTATATTTACTCTAAAAAAAAAATGAGATTTGATAGACTGACCGCAGACCGCTGAGCTACAAAAAAAAAAAAGGGTATATTCAAAAATAGTGTGAAGTTGCCTTGTAGGTTAGTGGAACTATTGCATTATTTTTGAGCAAAATAAATTTTCTTAAACCATAAATATTGTTACATAATTACGAAAAATAAAAAAAAGATAAATCAAATAAATATGAAAAAAAAATACCGAAAACAGCATGTTTGCTATTTTCATTCAAACTGTTTATGTGTTGCAAATTTTCTTTGAATATTTGGAACCTGGCTTGTTTCTCGTTTTCGTCGGCGTAGTTTCTTTCATACTTTTGTATGAAGCGCTCGAAGTGCAGTTCGGCGTGTTCGAGTGCGTACGGCGCGGGCGCAGGGGCGGTTGACCACGCAGCCGCGAGCGCAAACCAACTGACACACAACAATAGCAACATTGATGCCATGATAGTTACTAATGAGAACAACTGCTATACAATCACGTCCTACAGTATTCCTTAACAGTACAATTCCAGTATTATATACCATGTTTCAAGGCTAAAGAATTTTAAACTTGCCCTTCAATTGAAAAGTATTTGAAGTTTATAGTTTTGCGATAAATTAAGTATTTAAACGACCGTTGTGTGGTTAAATTCCATAGGAAAAGGAATTTATTAAAACAGAGATAACAAGTTTATAATTTTTAGGATTCCGTATCTTAAAAAGAAAAATATGCAACGCTTATAGGATCACTTCGCTGTCCGTCTGTTTGTCTGTCAGTCTGTCAAGACCGTTCTTCTCAGGAACGCGTGGATGTATAAAGTCGAAATTTATATCAAATACGTTGGTCTACGGTCTCTTGGAGCAAACTCAAAACTCAAACTCAAATCATTTATTTCAATTAAACCATATACAGGCACTTTTGAATGTCAAGGAGTCAGTCAGTCAGAAATATGAAGCTAGTTGCCCATTCCAAAGCGTAGTAGGTACCTATGGAGAAGAACGGGCAAGAAACTCCACAGACACTCTTTTAAAGAAATAATTGTTACAAAATAGTGGTTACATAATTCATGTTTTAAAAATTATACATGTGAGAACAATGTAAAAAAGATGCGCACGTTAAAAGCGTCCGTAATAAAAAGATAAAAAATTAAAAATAAAACAATTCAAGGATTAAAATAAGCCACGGCAGCCAAGAGATGACCAGTCCCAACTGACGGCGCCCGTTCACGAACATGACGCATGTATTAGCACCATTCAGCTCAACCATTTTGAAGGGAGCTAAATGATCCAACACACACGCCACCATCAGCGAGACATCTGAGTGAGCATGACATACACTCAGCCGCCAGGGCACATTCAAGTCAATGAAAGACATATTACCCGGTAAATGGTAGCTCTGTTGTACATAGTACTCACACATGTACTATGCAATTATACAATACAAAGGAGATTGAGTTTATACAATGCAAAGATGGTTTTACAATCTTCAGCAGCGCCAACAGTATTTTCAAATGTTAAGTTGTGGTTGTGGAGCAGGACCAGCATTGAGCCAAGCATTTTTATCAGCGATGTAATCAGCCAACTTATAATATGCCTGCCTGCATAGTGTGCGTTTTATACAAGATTTGAATTTCGTCTCATTCAGTTGAAGTATGTGGAGAGGAATTTTATTGTAACATTTTAAACAGTATCCCATGAAAGATGAGTCTACTTTAGCCAGTCTGAAACCTGGTTGAACTAATAGGTCCCTATTTCTTGTACTATAATTATGTCTATCACCTCTTTTGCTGAAAAGATGTAAATTTTTTCTTACGTACATGATGTTTTCATAGATATATTGACAAGGTACCGTCATGATGTTAATATCCTTAAACCGTTCCCTTAGAGAATCACGCCTGCGTAGATGATATATGGCTCTGATCGCTCTTTTCTGCAGAATAAAAATAGACTCGATGTCTGCAGCCCGTCCCCACAGTAAAATACCGTAAGACATGATACTATGAAAATAGCTAAAATAGACTAGCCTCGCGGTATCTACATCAGTAAATTGACGGATTTTTCTGACAGCATATGCTGCTGAACTTAACCGACCTGCAAGAGATGTTAAATGAGGACCCCATTGTGGCCTTGAGTCAAGCGTGATCCCCAGGAAAACAGTTTTATCGACGAATTCTAGTTTCTCTTGATTCAATACTATCTCACAATCTCTACTTTTGACATTTGGTAAAGAAAATTTAATGCACTTGGTTTTTTTTCCATTTAATACTAAATTATTAGCAGTGAACCAATTTTGGACCTGCAGTAGGGCGTTATTTACGTCGTCAAAATTTTTAGTACGTCTATCTACCTTAAAAATTAAGGAAGTATCGTCAGCAAATAACACCATTTGTGGTTGATTTTTTAATAAATGGAGTAGATCATTAATATACACTAAAAAGAGGAATGGACCTAATATCGAGCCTTGTGGTACACCCATTTTTACTGTTAAACCTAGTGAATTGATACCGTTTATTTGGACTTGCTGTTGTCTATCATTTAAATAAGATTTTACTAAATTGAGCGCAAGTTTTCCAAGTCCGTAATGCTCAAGTTTCAAGAGCAAGGTTTCGTGATCAACGCAATCAAATGCCTTAGAGAGGTCACAAAAGATCCCTATGGCGTCTTGGGCCTCTTCCCACGCGTTAAAAATGTGTCTTAATAAGGTTACACCGGCGTCGGTCGTACAACGCCCTTTGGTGAAACCATACTGTTGATCGTGAAGGATTTTATTTGTGTTAAAATGATTGAGCATTTGATTAAGCATTACCTTTTCAAACACCTTGCTGAAAACCGGCAGCACGGATACGGGTCTATAATTATTACTGTCTTTACTGTCCCCGGATTTGAAAAGTGGTATTACCTTACTGTATTTCATTAAATCCGGGAAGACTCCTTCATCCACACAAAAATTAAATATTAAGGCTAAGTAAGGCGCTATGGTCTCAATTATGGAAGTACAAACTTTAATGGACATTCCCCAAAGATCTTCGGTCAATTTGATCTTGATTTGTTTAAAAGCTTTTATTACTGTTATGGGGTTAATATGCTTAAAGTTAAATTCAATCGGGCAGGCTGAAACGTTCGCCCTTACGTAATCAAAAGAGAGCGAGGGCGAGGAATTTAAAGTTTCAGTAGTTTTAAGTGGGATACTGGTAAAGAAATCTACAAATTCTTGAGCAACTTTTTTGCTATCGCAAATAAGACCACCACATGAGGTCTTCAGTGTGTAATCAGAATTATGCTTTTTGTTTCTGTTCGTTTCATTATTGATAATTTTCCAAACCGTTTTTATTTTATTGTCTGCTGATTTAACTTTGTTGCTAATATATAGGGCTTTAGCTGCCTTACAAGTGTTTTTAAAAGTTCTAGAGTAAGTAGCAACATACTTATTAAAAGTTTCCGTGTTAATATAAGGCTTAAGGCCATACAGCTCGAAAAGTCTTTCCCTACTTTTCCTGAGTCCTTTAGTTGCCCAGTCACTAAATAAAAACTTAGGGCTGATAATTTTAGTACTCTTCTTAAAATGATTATTGAACTCGGTTTGAACTACCGAAAAGAATTCATTATACAAAATATTAACATTATTTAATGTAAGGTGCTGATTACTTAATTTACAAACTAAAGTGCTATTAAATTTATTTAAATTAACAGCTGTTATTGGTCTGAATTGTATTTGCACTTTTTGTATTGGTATGTTGGACTCAAAAGTTACGGTTTGACCACTGTGATCAGAAGGGAGATAATTAACGATGGCTTTATCTAAATAGTCGCAGCAACAAAACACATTATCAATACATGTACCAGTAGTCGTAGTTATTCGGGTTGGTTCTAAAAACACATTTGATAAATTGAATGATTTGAACAAATTTAAAAATCTACTGGTATTTGAATTATTTTCTAAAATATTAATGTTAAAGTCACCACAGATAATTACTGATTTATTACAAGTTGCAAGTTTTGCCAACACATCTTCCATTACTGACTCAAATATAGAGTAGTTTTGATAATTTGGGGGTCTGTAAACGCACACTATAACATGCTTATCTAGCTCAACACAAGACAGTTCAATGCTATGTTCAACCGATAGTTCAACTATGTCATTACGGGTTTTTGATTTAATACAACTTTTAATTAAGATTAATGAACCACCACGTAGCATTGATTTTCGGTTAAAACAACTAGCCACAATATAATTCTCATAGTTAATTAACATTTCATAATCTTTTAACCAATGCTCAGTTATACAAATAATGTCAAACTTTGTTTTTTCTAGAAACAATTCAATCTCCAATTGTTTGGAAGAAAAACCTTGAATATTTTGATGAAATAATTTCAAGGATTTCTGCCTAGCCCCTTTTGTATAGTTAACTATTTTAGTGCTAGAAAATACCTTTTTGTTATTATGTGTAACTATACTGTTAGTGGTACCTTCTGTTGTCTTACAAACTAGTTTAAACTATTTGAGCTAACCACCTTAACATTAGTACTATTACTAATTGTGGTGCTAATAACAGATGACTTCGACATACTAATTATGTCTGGGTTAATATTAAAAGCTAATAGCCTAGCTATTTGACGTCTAAAAATCGACATCTAAAAATTGAGCTATAAAAGAATCAAGCTTCGTAGTCAACGCAATAAATTATACGGCCATATACAAGATATATTTTAGTACTCGCAAATAAATCTAAACCTATAGGGTAGTAAACCTAAGGTCTCACAGCACAAGTAAAGGAAAAAGTCAGAAAATCGTTAATTTGTAGTTTTTTTTGACATAGAAAACAAATATTACGACCACCCCCTTTTTTATATACTTGTACATATTATTACTATTATTTTATGTCTGTACTGTCAAATTATTGTACTTTTTAATGAAAATAAATTAATAACCCAAACAAACTCAAAAAAAAAAAAAAAATTACGATTACAAACTTACAATTGCAGTTGGAGAATTGACCTTGACGTAAATCGATGTAAAGAACATGTTTTTCAACTATAATGTTTAGTTTGTTTTTGGGACAAATTCATTCCAACTACGGAACCCTTCATTGTGCGGGGTCCAAAATGCACTTGGCCGTTTTTTTTTGCCAGCATATCTACAATTTAAAATTTTCAATGTTAATTGACTATAATTAATACTTAAAATATTTATTTAATGTGCTTTGATGTGCGGATTTTACTAGGTTGTTAAATACTTTCATATCTGTAGAAATAATTTCGCTTGCAATCAGTCCATCAATACCTAACTGCAGCCACACACGTAACGATTTGCTTGCGCAAACTTAGGGTTACGCAAATCTATCTTGACGTGTTTTCAAAGGAATTTGCGCAAATTTCTTCCCACACACGTAACGATTTGCTTGCGCAAGCCTAAAGGACATTGTTCGGCGTCCATACATCGTTCGCCTAAGAACCAACAGAGACGGGAATTTACTTTCTGTATTCTAAATAATGGATATATACGACTGAAACTAAATTAAAATCACGGACACTTCTGAGAATTGTAAAAATTCTAAAACACTTTCAGATTTTGAGTTTATAATTAGGCCAATAGAAACATACTTAGCGTTTATTAGTGAAAATACATTGGATTATTGGCGTTTCTTCAAACGTTTCATTAAGTGTATAACGTTTCATTGAGTGTACTATTAGGTAGTCAGAACCATTCTTTCTGTAAGTAGTTACTAATTTATTTGTAGTTATGTTAGTTTAGGGCTATGAACTGAAATCACAGTCGTTCACGCCCAGTTGTTAGTCAAAATCGAAAAAAATACAGAAAATGCAATAATACAAACGAAAATACACGGCGACGACAAGCTACTTTTAATGATTTTATACCGGAAATTATGTCTAAACGAGTGGTGTTAATGATTTGGAAAAAATATATTATGTTAAATTAGAGCATTTTCTTAATAATTTAATCTACGAATACTTTAGATTATGTTTAAATTACAGAGTGAAATTAATTTGTAAAGTTGTGTCTAACGCGGATAAAAATCTAATAATTACTCAAAAGCTGTCAAGCGTATTATTCTGAAACCTTCACCATTTTAAGGATAATTAAAATATTAATCTTTTAATCTACGAGTTTTATTAAAATACCTTCTGTTTTTTGTATAATAAATTAATAATGCGTCAAATTGGTGACAGCGCTCCTTGATGCGCGAGTTCTATTACTGGCTGGATGTACGACGCGTTGCGTGAGCTCAGTACAGAACACGCAAGCTAACCACTCAAGGTCACTGGCATGTATCTGTCTCTTAAGTGACAAAATAACAAAGAAAGAAAGAAAGAAAAGAAAGAACAATTATTTATTGGGACAAGCACAGGAGATCACAAACTAAACTAAAACACATTGAAACATCAATAAGAAATAAAAAACAATAAAAATAAAACAAAGTAAAAAAGAAGCAGAGTCCTGTGCGAGGCCAAAAGGCTCCTATCTCAGCACGATGCTGCGACATTTAATACTAAAAGTCGCAGCGCTGGTATTCTGATAGGGCCCGCAGTGATGTCACGGATAGATAGGTACTTAACTAAATAATAATAAATAAATTATTATGTATCAAATACATTAATTAAAAAATAAATAAAATACGTAGTCCGTGTGTCTGCACCCGACGTAGCATCGATTACTTGTCTATGCCTTTAAGTGTCTGTGGTATGGTACTCTATGGCATCGATGTGACAAGTAAAGAGACCACAGATTAGGAAAGAGCGCCGACACCGGCAAAAAATTGATAAATATTACGGCTGCCTATTGTTTAATAATACAATAATATAGTGAATAATCGTAGGATGAAAAGTGTTTTGGGGTAAGTTTTGGATTGTCATCCAGCGAGTTGAGAGTCCACTTTTTTTTATAGAAAGATTATAATATTAGAAGCCTCCACGCAAAGTTTTAAGACTAGAAGATAAATAGTTTACGAGAAAAAAATTAAACAAAATCGTAGGAATTTTTCAATATTTCGTCACTTTTGACATTTTGTCATAACATTGAACGTTTAGTTTTACGTAAGGTCAATGCACTAAAATGTTTTACTATGTTTTACTTCATAATAATGAAAAAAACATATATATTTGGTGATTTAGATACTTTTCATGCATATTACATTATATGACAAATATTTCGTGGATTTAAATTAGCGTTAAATTAACACTAATTTACCGACTATTGCCGATACGTGAAACCAAACGTGTAACGACGCCATTTTGTGTTGTTATTGTTACATTTGTTACTTCACATAGTCTGTCAGTCATCGTTTGTGTCCCTTACAGTTGAGAGCGTTTTCCGTACTCAGTGGCGTATTTACCCTAGGGCCAAAAGGGCCATGGCCCGGGGCGGTTGGCTGCGAGGGGCGGAGCAGCCTAACCTGTCCGAGTCAGGGTGCCCCAGACCCAAGCTCGCTTCGCTCGCTCTTGCATCCAAAGTTTTCCTAGTAACAGTAGTAACATTGCCTTTTATCCATACACAAATTTTTTATTGCGCTAACACTCAACCAAAACACCAAATGACAATGCAATGCTTTTTATTTTTTGGGTGGGAAATTATGGAATAACTTCTGCTCTGGGCGGCGCGGGAGGGCGTGTCAGACTCTTACTGACTAAAACTCACCCTGGTTCTTTCAGTTGCCTGTGTTGCCAGGGGCCACGGTATCCCTTTCGGACTTTCCCGCGACCCTGGCCGGCATTGGCCCTGGCGGACCCCATCAGTTGTGCTGACATTTCTTTAAGACGCGCGTGGAACAAAACGCGCCGTCGTCGCGCCGGGCCTGTCCCTTATCGGCAGCGAGCATTGCTCACCGTCCGCAAGCCCGCGCCTACGGTGGCCGGAAATCGGCTATGGATTCCCGACGCCCAGGGTGTCTCCAGCGGCGACTATGGGCATGAGGGCACCTAATTTGCCTCTCCCTTGACTCCCATGTCCTCTCGCTCCATACCATGACCAGGGCCGGACGCGAGAAGTTACCGCTACCAATCGCATCCACGAGGACACGGCGGTGCTCCGCTCTAGCCGAGCAGGCCTCCACCGTATGCTCCACCGTGTCCTCCGGGCGATCCACACAATGGTGACACCTGGGCGTTTCTTCCCTTATCTGGAACAGGAACCTCCCAGCCCCAGTCCGCTCCAGTCTGGGAGCCAAACGTCGGAAATGCTCCACGAAGTTCCAGCGGTTGTGAACAACGAGTCCCAAGTACTTCATCGTCAACTCGACGCCGATGTGAACCCCTCCTACCGTTATTTGGGAACCCAACGGTGGCGTGTTTCGAGGACCATGAAAAAACATGGTCTCGGAAATGTGCAGGGCTACCTCGAGTCCCAATTCGGGATCCTATCGACGATTGTCGCTACCCCACGTGACGCTAGTTCGGCCTCCGCCTGGTGTGTCCTCCCCTGCGCCAGGACCAACGTGTCGTCAGCGTAGCAAACCACGCTAACGCCGGCGCCGCTAACAGGTCGGCGTGCAGTATCCAGTCGTATCCCACAGATGCGGCCCCAGGACCGATCCCTGTGGGACATCGCAAGACATCTCTCGCCGGTTCCGTTCTCCCTCTTGGCTGGGGTAGATGACGGCCCTGTCCGTCAAATAGGCCTCGACCACACGACAGAGGTAGGTCAGCGTCTGGTGATACCGGAGTGCCTCCCTGATGCAACTCCAGAGCAGGGTATTGAAGGTATTGGCGATGTCTAGAGACACCGCCAAGACGACCCCACCTCGGGCCACAGCATTCCTTGTCTGCCAAGACATCCACCCCTGCGGAAACCAAACTGGCTTACCGCCAAATCCGGCCCCTCCCACACTAGCCGCCCAACGAGACGGTCTGCAATGACTCTTTCAAAGAGCTTGCCTACCTCGTACAATGCAAAGTTACGGCACTATAAACGGGTCTAGCTAGGTAGCGCCACTGCTGTGGCACTTTATCCGATAGTGAGGAATGTTGCTAGAACGCAGCTAACTATACACTTCCTAACAAATATGTATTTACAGAATTAAAATCGTTAGAATCATTATAACTCTTATAGTTATATTTGTTCTCAAATGTCATGATTTCATGAAAAAGTCTTTCAATGGACACACACTGGGGATTTATACTTTGTGCTTTTTTTCGTTACTTTATGGGGCGGCAAACCTTACAGGCCCAGGGCGCTGAATCTTAAAATACGCCACTGTCCGTACTCCTGTCTGTGTATTTATCTATTTGAAATATACTATCCATTATTATAATAATTTTAGGGCGGATCCGACATGGTTAGGTTAGAAGACAAGTTAGGATGCATGAGCGAGCGAAGCGAGCTCAGGACTTAGGGCACCCCGACACGGACAGGTTAGGTTAGGAGGGGAAGGGGATGGTTATAAAAAATAACCACGAAGGGGATGGCGGGGTCTAAAGACCCCGCCATCCCCGTCGTGGTTATTTTTTTCTAAACCCTATTTCTGGGTGGTTTACACAGATATTGGCTGGCATACACAGATATTGGCTTCACGAAAATTCATAACATACTTAATTAAAAACGGGGACGCATAATGTTGCGGCTCAACACCTAGAGCGTTGGTTCATACACAGATATTGGCTTCACGCGTTCGGAATACCTTTTACCGAACCGGATATTCGGCCGAATATTCGGCATAATCACAGACATATAAAGAGTAGCAGACCAAACATTAATCCATAGTTATATTTATATAGATGGATATGATTCTTTATCCTTTTTTTGCTAAGCGGCAAGCCGTAAATTCTATCTCGTTCTGTCACCTGTTGTTATACTGACTCACACATAGACATTTGACGCGTAGCTTGTCTATCTCGCGCCGCCATGTTGGCAAACAACATCTTCTGCATCGCGTTCTATGTTTCAACCGCGTTAGTCAGACAGGGACGGATTTGGCAACAGAGACGAAGTTTTTTTGTAAAATATTTACCATTGAAGTATCAAACAGAGCCTCAGATTACTCTACGATTTTTTATAGTTTTTTTGGTGACGTAGTTCCAGAATACTGCAGTGCAGATTTTCAGTGTAAACACACATGCTATTGTAATAAATTATAAAATTATTTATGTTACCCTGTGTCTGTGTGATGGATAACATATGCATAGGTACACCTATGCTTATGTTATCCATGACAATTATTAGATTATTACCTGCCGAATGAAATTACTCACATAACATTCGGCAGGTAATAATCTTAAAATTGTTTAATTGACTTTATTGATAGTAATCTACACTTCATATACCCAGAGAATATCGATTTTCGCGGAGTTTCAGTAAGTACTTACATTGGTTGTTTCAATATCGTTAGATAATACCGGCAACCGGCCCTAGACCGGCCCTGTATTGACAACTTTCCCTATGTGTGCGTAATGGCTACGCAATTTTTAGCGAATGTTTGGTCTGCTACTCTTTATAAGTCTGTGGGCATAATTGATTCCCTTTATAACTGAGTATTTTTGTTTGTATACGAGTAGGTAATTAATTGATCTCTCAAATGAGTAGGTACCTATAAAAATGTTGTTTCTGTTTAATTTCAATAAATAACTAGAAACTACTAGAAATACGATACATATTCTGCTAAAATGTTGTAATTTAATCATGCAAATCTTTCTTGCTATAAATATTGATAAAAACAAAAAACTTGCTTAATTTCTTACAATAAAGACCTGATTTCTAATTTTAATCATAATCAGCCTAGAATGTTGCCACTGCTGGGACACATGCCTCCTCTGTGAGAGGGAGTGGGCCGTAATCCAACACTAATTTCATTATAAAGCCCGAAACAGCTGCATACTTATATTTTGTTTTTAATAATCATCTTTTTCATCTACTGTTATTGGAAATAAAGCTACAGTGTCGACAAAAACATAAAGCTGCACTGTAAATTACTTGCCTAATAAAACAACATATTTAACACTCAACTCATGATAAATCATACACGGCTCAATACAGTAAAAACTTTGAGTACCACTTTGCTGAACGGCGATATACCCCAATATTCGGCCGAATACGAATATTCGGTAAACCTGCCGAATACCGAATATAATACGAATATTCGGTCCATCCCTAACTTATTCTAATCATTTACTTACCCTCTAGAATTGATTAATTAAATTGCTCTGTTACCTACTGCATAAAATGGTCTACCGTTCAGAACCCATCAAATTACGTATTCACTGATGAACGTCTAGAAATACTGTGGGAAGATAAAAAGGAATACAGAGATGACAGTTACTAGATAATCTTAAACCACTCATAAATCTGTTTATTCTTTTACTAGATAGTTTAGTATGTAGCAAGTGAAATTATTCTTGTCATAGAGCTAGTCTCTAGGGTGTTTGTTCTATTAAATTCGTTTTTCTAGTAAATTTTATCTTGACGCCTTTTTTATTGCCTATTTTTGCTTAAAATGATTTTCGGTACATATTTTAATGCTTATTTTTTATCATTAAAGTATGTCTAATTAAACATTTAATATGTTTTAAATTACTATATTTTAAATAAATTGAGTATTTTAAACATTAAAATGCAATTTAAAAATTTTGCTTATAATAATTAATATTCATATTAGCTAAAAAAATATTAAATTTTACATTTACAGCGGGCGCTCTTATTTTAAGAGAGTTTTACATAATATTCGACGATAGAATTTCAATCGCATATAGATTTGCTTGTTTACCCATTATTGACTAGCTAAAACACAAGTAGGTAATGTAAGAAATAAATGAGACATGATGCAATACAATAATAAGTTTAAATGGGTTGTTCCCAGAGGTCCACGATTCTATTGCCACCGGGTCCATGAAAAATTATAATAATTTTTTTAATGTTCCTACATGAATTCCCAACGGGTCCACAAGATTTATCCAAAGTAAAGTCAGTAAAAGCAATTTCTTGTAAGAAAGAATACAAAATCACAATTAGATTTAATAAGACACATTTTCAAAATATTCCACGGCTTTAGAAGATACAGGTGCGGTGTTGTGAACTTTGTTTTTCTGTTTTCGTCTTGTGGGACTTTGAGTTAACTAATTGTTATTTTGTAGGGGAAGTGAGAAGCATAATTAATAAAAAAAATTTTTGCCTATATTTTGGTTTATAAATTGATTAAAAGCATCGACGATGCTTATCGATTTTAATATTAATTTTGCACTAATGATTTTAATGTTTAAATCTTTATTAATTGAACATCTATTTGTACATCTATTGAATATCTAATCAATAAGTATGCAGCAAGCAGCAATTTTTTTTTTTATTGCTTAGATCGTTATTAACACTTTCGACTCCACCCACTTTTCATAGAACTCATACGCCTTGCCGCCATACATATTGGAAGTGATCCCTCCGGGAGGGTTGCGGGCATTATGTTTGCGCTAAAGGTAAGGATGGTGGATGGGCAACGGCATTACGTTTAAAACCGTTTTCTAAAACATTGTAAAACGAGGTAAAATAGTGTTTTCGGGGGTTCTTGTAGCTATACGCAGTTCATCAGGCCGAAGGTGGAAGCAAGCTTCTCTCGGAATCCTCATCCACAGAGGAACTGGCTAATCTTATCTATATCTGCCGAAACACAACAATGCTGTTAACATTGTTGTTATGGCGACAGACTTAGATAAGATGGTGATAGCCAGCCAGGCGGACTTAGAACAAGCCCTACCACCAACCAAACCAAGCAGAAAATTTTGCTCCCACTGGGAATCGAACCCGGGACCTCTGTTTCGGGTTCGGTTTGCAGACCCAGAGGGGTCTAAGACAGGTGGTTTAACCACTACACCAAAGAGGCGGAAAAAATATACATCAGATTCTATTTTCACGGTTTATAATGCTGTATTCACTAAGAAAAACCTACATTTAAA
This sequence comes from Conistra vaccinii, assembly GCA_948150665.1. Lineage (NCBI taxonomy): Eukaryota > Metazoa > Arthropoda > Insecta > Lepidoptera > Noctuidae > Conistra > Conistra vaccinii. The sequence continues at coordinate 12,499,592 of OX411341.1, read as the reverse complement.
ATGAGCCCTCCGCGAGAGCTACCGCTATCCCATATACTACTAGGTGAACCCTCCAGGAGGGCTCCCGACATCAGTGTCGGAAGCAAAATCACATTTAAAAAATAATCGTAGTTAACACGTTCAGACGTGTTAACTACGATTATTTTTTAAATGTGATTTTTTTTATGCTTATAATGTCCATTTTATTTTAAGATTGAGACAATTAACTGTACTTAACACTTCTGAAACTGCGATTTTTTTTATATTTTTTAAGTCGATTTTCGTCTACGATTGAGATGATGTTTATTCTGAAACTGTGATTTTTATAAGTCTATTTTACTTGACTTATAAGATTAAGATAATGTCCTGTAATTATTCGGAAGCTGTGATTTTTTATAATGCTTAAGAAGTCTATTTTATTGTAAGATTAAGATGATTTATTGCGATTATTCTGAAACGGATGTTTTAAATACTTAAGTCTATTTCAGTCTAAGCTTATAATTATTTACTGTGACTAAAATTGAGATTTTTTATGGTTATGACCATATTATTAATTATTCATGTGATACAGTAAAGAGTTCTTAGCGCTATCAATATTAATTGTTTTATTTCATAGAAATAATAAACATTTATTCCTTAGCCAAGCTTCTACTGCTGACTGTACCAAACATTCTCATGGACCCGTAGGGAAAGAAAATATTCTAAAATGTTGTGGACCCGTTGGGAAGTAAAGTATGAATTTTCATTTTTCGAGAACAAAAGACTCGTGGACCTCTGGGAACAACTCGTTTAAATAACTCTTGTAAGTTCTGCGCCATTATGTGTCGTTGTCTATTACAAATCAAATGTAACTTAAAGTTGTTAGTCTTGAGTTATTTTGGTTTAAAAACTTGACGAGTAAAGACTTCTTTAAAGGTCTCAACTTTATCTATAAACTATCTACTAGTAAAATTTGTGGTCTATAAACAGGTTAATGAGACACTAGAAGAATCTCTACGACAATTTGAAAATTTACAACTCTTATCTCTATATATTCATGTTTTCTTAACTCATTCTTAAGAGAGGGGATAAGGTTGTACCCACTTTTACTAAACTGTGTCTATAAGCGTTCTTGAATATAACTTGAGGTATATTTTACTCTTAAGGTAGACAATAAAATTAAATTCTATTAGATATCTAATAGTTCGTTTTTAGACGCTATTGTGTTACTTACCTCATCTCTCTGATCACGACACAGCACAAATGTTAAGCTTCCCTTTAAGGCTTCAAACAACAAAAGCCGCAGTATACCATATTTACAAAATAGACTGGGTCCGTGGCTTAGGCCCCCAGTGGTCGAGGGACCTGTGGCCGACTCCCCCGATTCTATATCTTTTGTTTTTTGTGCTTTTTCACTTAGTACATGAAATGAAAAAGTGCAGTCTAGATAATACGCATAAATTAATTGAATGTTACAAAATCCATCATGGACAGAATAGATCTATAGGTATTTGGAAAGCGATGCAAATACAGCATTCAACGCTTTCCGTGAATTAATTATATTGTTTATTTTACAATTTCTGTTTTGTAAAAGTTAGGGTAAAGATAAATTTAAACAATAAAATAAATGCGAACGTGGATAAGTAAGGGTCTTAAACAGAGTTCTAAAACGAAGCGTTTCTTACGATATCAATATTACAAGAATAAAAATATAATGCACAAAAGTAGATATACCACATATTCAAAACTATTACAAAAGTGTCGCCACAATGCTAAATGCAAGGCTAACATAAAGTTTATGAATTGACAACAAAATAAACAAAGTAAAGCCGCATGCATGGACAGTCATAAGAAACTACTACCGATAAAAAAATATAAATCAATTACGGATCATGAAGTGCTGAGGAGCTTGTGGCTAAGTAATAACAAGCCGCACGGGTCGATCCATTAGGTTAAGCTACGCTTGCCGGGGTTGGTCAGTGGATGGGTGACCATCTTTACATACCGAGACTCCTCCGTGCCTCGGAAAGCACGTTAAGCCGTTGGTCCCGGCTGTCATTTGTGGATCTTTGACAGTCGTTACGAGTCGTCAGAAGCCCGAAAGTCTGACACCAGTCTTACCAAGGGGTATCGTATTACCCAGTTACTGGGTTGTGGAGGTCAGATAGGCAGTCGCTCCATGTAAAATACTGGTATTCAGCTGCATCCGGTTAGACTGGAAGCCGACCCCAAGATAGTTGGGAAAAAGGCTAGGAAGATTGAATTACGGATCATGAAGTGGACATAAATATTACAATAGACAATCTAATTAAATGGTAAAAAAATATAATTTATCCTTAATCTTAATAAATCAGTACATATACAATTAAATCAATCTTATAATACTTAATACATTTAATGTTTTAAATGGACATACCGAAAGTTACACAAGTAGCACAAACTAAGTTTTTAGGAGTAGTAATTGACGAACATCTACACTGGAAAGCACAGGTTGATACTTACTGTATGCAATAAAATAAATAAATTTATCTGTGCTTTGAGACTAATAAAAAAGTCACTAATATTAAAACGGCTGTGATGTCATATCGCGCTTATGTTGAGTCGTCACTACGGTATGGACTAATTATGTGGGGAAATAGTACTGACCATAATAGAGCATTTCTCGCCCAAAAGAAATGTTTACGAGCTATATACGAGATTCCATCTGACGAATCCTGTCAACCAATATTTAAGGAGTTTGGTTTGCAACCGTTGCCTTCATTTTATATAATTATATGAAGCATGCATGTTTGTTCAAAAACACAAATAACTATTGTAACCAGCAGAAGAATTATACTCTCGAAGTCGGCGTGACGTGATGTGCTGCCTAGATCAGCGAAATATAATAAAAACTCTCTGGCTATGTGTGTACGTCTTCCTCCTCTTTTTTGGGTGGGAAATCATCAAATGACTTCTCCCGCTCTGGGCGGAGCGGTAGGGCGTGTCAGACTCTTACTGACTAAAACCCACCCGTGTTCCTTCCCTTGCCTTGCCAGGGGCCACGTTTTCCCCTTGGGACTACCCGCGACCCCGGTAGGCATGGGCCCTAGCGGACCCCGTCAGTTTTGCTGACATCTCTTTGAGGCGCGCGTGGAACGCGACGCGCCGTCGACCCGGACCTGGTCCTTATCGGACGGCGAGCTGCCCGTTGCTCTCCGTCCGCAGGCCCGCGCCTACGGTGGCCGGAAATCGGCTACCAATTCCCGACGCACGGGGCGTCTCCTACGGCGGCGGCATGTGTGTACGTCTATAATATTATACGACCAAATATGTTTAAAACATTAAATTGTGAATTATCTATATCTATCTATCTATATCTATCTATACATATAATAAAATTATAGAAAAGTGGTGTCTGTACAATGGAAATATATGAAAAAAAAGTAGCAGGGGTTGTTATTATATCGATGCTGAACCCGAGATTGTAATTAATTTTTTTTTTGTCTGTTTGTCTGTTTGTCTGTGTGTTTGTGCACGCTAATATCAGAAACGGCTTATTCGATTTAGATGCGGTTTTCACTAATATATTGTAGTAAGCTTCACTTAACATTTAGTGTTTATTTCATGTCAATCGGTTCATAAATAAAAAAGTTATGTCAATTTAAAGAATCACATCGAACATTTGTTATAGGTTAGGCATTTCTTTCCTTGATTTTCGGTATACTTATCTTAATTTTTATTTAGGGTTTGTATATAAATATTATAAGTATTTGGTATAGGTTAGACATTTCTTTTCTTGATTTTCTTTAGCTCAGGTTAGTAATTAATTTTTCTAGCAATTCTTTTGTTTTATAAAGTTAGTACGTTTGGTTTACACGTCTTAACACTTATTACTTAAACTGTGATAATTTTAGACTGTATAATAATCTGTAAGTATTTATAATTTAATTGTTTACGATAGTACGTGTTTACTAAATAACTGTGTGTTAAGTAGTAATAAGTACTATTTTATTGTAAGAATGCCTCGAAGAAGATCCAACCTCTCCCAATGTAGCAGAAATGCTAAAAGGATGAGATTAGTTCGATCACAGGAATCTGAGGAAGGTCGTGAGGCAAGGCTCTCTGCAACTCGGGAACATCAGGCTAGGTTTCGTGCTGCAGAAACTTCGACTCAGCGGGAATCTCGACTGAGTTCAAATCGTTCTCGAATGGTCGAGGTCGCGAAAATTTTTTTTCATACTAATGGGGTCAAGTATCAAGTAAGTGGGAAAAATTCCTGCCCTCTGAGATCTATCTTTGCGTGCGCTGCCTTTTTTTTTTTTTTGGGTAGTTAATCATCCAATGACTTCTCCCGCTCTGGGCGGAGCGGAAGGGCGTGTCAGACTCTTACTGTTTTTTTACATTGCATATTTTAGAGTATTTAGTTAATTCTTATCAAAATAAATACCTTCATCGCTTTTGGTATTTAATGTAGATAATGTTTGTCTTTTACACTAAGTAATTTGGACAAATAGTTTAAAAGTTAGAACGATAAGAATGACCTGCGATATTGAGTCGACGGCGCACAGAACGAGGGTCGGACCAGCCAGGGGATGACGCGCCAGAGCGCCAAGTGGAAGTGTTCGAGAAATAACGTAAATAACGCAATTAATTGTTGAACTGTCAAAATGAAACCCATTGCTATTGTAAGTGCTACGCAATTACCCCGCTGATTTAGGACATGTTACACGTTCCTGTGGGATAATTTCCGACATCCACGCGGGCGAAGCCGCGGGCAGAAGCTAGTTTAAAATAAAATTATATAAATGCCTTATTAATAATAATTTCTAATCATCACTGACAGGACTATTATAGCCAACAAACCTGATATTGTGGTGATAGATCGACAAGATCGCCGTGCTATGATTATTGATATCGCTGTAGGGCATGACGAGAATCTCGTGAAAGCTGAGAAAGATAAAAAAATCAAGTATCATTACTTAGTACACGAGGTTGTCGACATGTTGTAACGCAACGCTTAGCTCCTCGGAGTTTGCTCCTCGGAGCTAAGCGTTGATAACAATTAAAGATAAAAAAGGTTAGAGGTTAAGGTTAAGAGTATAGTTAATATAAAAGCTAAAGAGGATTAAGGGATCGGCTTCACTCGACGCGGGATGCTCAGGTTAGGAGGACAGGTAAGCAGGCAGGCAGGCAGGTAGGCAGGCCGGCAGGCAGGTAGGCAGAGAGTGCACAGGAGCCGGACTACCGCGTAGCACGCCGAACGGGAGGTTCTTCTACGCTGTTGGATGGAGAAGTGAGAGGTGAGAGGTAGTTATAGGTATATAGTGGAGGCACTTCGCAGAGCCTCACGCTAGCAGGAGGGACGCGTCGGCGTCACTCGTGACGTCGCATCGAGAGGGCGAGGTCACTCTGAGGGCACGGCGTTACGTCACTTCACGCCGGCGCCCTTCTTTATTTGACTAGTGTGACGTTTGAGGCGTGGCGTCTTGCGCCATGCGGCCAGATGGTTAGTGTAGGGCCCTCTATGGAGCTAGGTGAGAAAGTCGGTTAAATGATAAGCCGGGTAGACACTGAACACCAAAAGTTTATTGATTGAAATTACACAATAGGTTATACACGGTATTATGTTAGTTACACTGGATTAATCAGGCTAGGATTCAAGTACGTAATGTGTGATGTGTTATTATTCAAGGTGAAAAATAACACATCACACGGCTAGAGCCAAACTTCAACCCAGTTAAGAAAAGAACCCGTTTTTATCGTTCTGTGTCATATTTTAAAACATTTCAAACATCTATCAAGTTAGTTCTTAGTTGAATGATGGCCAGCACGGATAAAAACGGTTTACAGACCGATAAGCTACAACTGTCTTTATTGAGATTTGAGAACAATACAGTGTATTCACCTGCCTTATAATAGGTTTAGTAGAAGATAAAGTGTCTATTGCACATTATGTCTATGGTTAAGAAAAGTAAATAAGACAGATGACAGCTTTCAATCAATATAAAATATTCTAACATCTTTACAAAAGGAAGATAATAGATAGTACTAAATAGAATTTAGATGCTAAAACAATCAAAGAATATAAAAGTATGCTATTACAGGTATAGTGTGATTAAGAATAAATACAAGGAAAGTTTACATGAATGATGATGGATTTCATAGGCACGGTATCAAAAGGTGAATTGTTTAGTATAGTAGCTTAAAAAAACATATAAGTAGATTAACAATTGTGGTTCTGCACAGCAGATGCCACAATGTGGGAGGTGGACTCTGCAATCATTGTATCGATAATCGTTACGGTTAATGGCCTAATAGCGGAGAGCCTCGACCAACACCTCAGGAGGCTCTCATTGTGCGGCTGGGTCAAGGGCTTGATTCAGAAAGCAGTACTCCTAGACACAGCACGCATAGTGAGGAGGTTCCTCTCTCTAGAGCCCTGACCACCGGCATCTTGGACCTTGTTCCTGATGCCGATGGGCCACTACTTTTTATATCTTTAAATGTTTTTTTTAAAATAGTTTTTTGATAAAAGTATTTAAAAATATAATTAATATGTATGAAGATGTAATAAAGGAAATAATTTCTATAGTATTAATAATTTTTTTATATGTATTTCAATGTAATATATTTCAATGACATAAAGTATTTTTATTAAGTAAGTTTGCATGTTCGATCGAAAGAATTCGAGGGTAAAGGTATTAGGAATATTATTCCTAATACCTTTTATACCATGTTTTATGCAAATAAAAATATCTTATCTTATTTTATATTTTGGTACTCGCAAATAAATCAATCCGTGTGGTGCCGGACTTAAAGAATCGCACTACCCCATTTCTACCCATGGGTGTCGTAAAAGGCGACTAAGGGACTTACTAGAGAATGGGCAGCAGCGTTCGCTATGCACTTTTAACACCATACTGCGATCGCCAACCCGCTTGCCAAGCGTGGCGATTATGGCAAACCCCCCCCGAAAATGACAGTCGGGAATTGGTAGCCGATTTCCGGCCACTGTAGGCGCGGGCCTGCGGACGAAGAGCAACGGGCAGCTCGCCGTCCGATAAGGCCCAGGTCCGGGTCGACGGCGCGTCGCGTTCCACGCGCGCCTCAAAGAGATGTCAGCAAAACTGACGAGGTCCGCTAGGGCCCATGCCTACCGGGGTTGCGGGTAGTCCCAAGGGGAAAACGTGGCCCCTGGCAAGGCAAGGGAAAGAACACGGGTGGGTTTTAGTCAGTAAGAGTCTGACACGCCCTACCGCTCCGCCCAGAGCGGGAGAAGTCATTTGATGATTTCCCACCCAAAAAAGAGGAGGAAGACGTACACACATAGCCAGAGAGTTTTTATTATATTTCGCCAATCTAGGCAGCACATCACGTCACGCCGACTTCGAGAGTATAATTCTTCTGCTGGTTACAATAGTTATGCCACCGGAGGAAGCCGTAAAGGTCCGGGCCCGGGAGCGGTGTATATCATACCTACTTGGGTCGATATACGTGCGCTTCTGGCCCACGGCCCAACCCTGTGACGTCCAGACCGGCAGCACAGACGGCAAAAGCCTACCACCGACGACGTTGACACTGACGACCGACTCCGACATTGACCAACTGGAGGAAGTCATGGCCCGAGCCGCAATGGCTGACGCTGAGGACAGCATACCGCCCGAATCACCTGGCTGGAGCGAGCGTCTACTCGCCTCGTCGCCGGGTGAACGCCCACACGACGACTACAGAGAGGAGGCGGGGAGACTGTCCGATGGATCCATCACCGACTAACTCCTCTCCACCACCTCCATCCCCCCTAAACATCATCCAGACCAACCTCCAGCATAGCCAGATTGCCACGGCCAGCTTACGCAGGGCACTGGAGGTAAAGCCCCGAACAATCGCACTGATCCAGGAGCCGTGGATCCGGAACAACAGAGTATGCGGTCTCGGTAACATCGGAGGTAAGCTAATTCTCGACACACACAGCTTAGATAGGCCAAGAACCTGCGTCTACATACCCAAAGAAATTCCTATCACACCACTCACTCAATTCTGTTCCAGAGACCTGACAGCTGTCAGGCTCCTGACCGAAGGTAGTGTTCCAGATGTTGTACTGGCCTCGGCATACATGCCAGGCGACGACCCGGACTGCCCGCCAAAAGAGCTGGTCGACCTGGTGCAGCACTGCGAACGCGCCAAACTTGACCTGATCATCTGCACCGACTCGAATGCCCACCACACGCTCTGGGGCAGCGATGCACCGAACTCCAGAGGAGAGGTACTTAATATCGTAAACCGCGGCTCCGAACCCACTTGGGTTACAGTCCGAGGACAAACGATTATAGATTTGACACTCGCTACAGAAAACGCGACTAACCTTATCACAAACTGGCACGTATCGGACGAGCCTTCTTGTTCAGACCACAGAAGGATCCGCTTTACACTAACTACAAACACTAAAGAACCACCACCGAGGCGCAACCCGAGGCGCACCAATGTTCCCGAGTACAAACGCCTCCTGGCTTGCTTGTTAGCTAGACACCTAACACAGATAACCCTAAGGGACCAAGCACAACTGGAATACACCATCACAAAACTATCAGAGTACCTTACCGAGGCATACCACGCATGCTGTAAACTAAGAGCGCCACGAAGGAAGGATGAGAGGAACCCCTGGTGGAACGCTGAACTTAGTAAACTCAGGGATGCGCTGCGTAAGCAATTTAACAGAGCAAAAAACACGAGACTCCCGGACGAGTGGGAGATATACAAAGAAACCCAATATATGTACAAAAAGCAGATCAGGACCGCCAGGAGGACCGCCTGGCGCAAATTCTGTGAATCCATCGAGACGAACAATGAAGCCGCAAGGGTAAGGAAGATCCTATCAACTGATCAGGATCGAACCCTTGGCGCGCTGAAAAAACCCGATAACTCATACACATTGACTGACTATGAAACCAGTCAGGTCCTTCTCGAGACTCACTTCCCAGACTGTAAAATCCTGGAGGACGGGACGTGGGAGGCTGAACCAGAATGGACTCCAACGGAACACGACTGGTCAAGAGCCCGCAACATAGTAACAGAAGACCGAATAAAGTGGGCTATCAACACCTTTCAGCCATACAAGTCGGCAGGGCTGGATGGCATCTTCCCAGCCCTGCTGCAGTAGGGAGTAGATCATCAGACACCATGGCTGGTGGAGATCTACCGAGCCTGCATTGCACTCAGATACATACCTCTCGCATGGCGCGAGGTGAAAGTCATCTTTATACCCAAACCCGGCAAAACTGATTATTCACAACCCAAGGCCTATAGACCGATAAGTCTCACATCCTTCTTACTGAAAACCCTCGAGAGACTCTGTGATAGGTACATCCGAGATGGACCCCTCCGGGTAAAACCATTGCACAAACAACAGCATGCGTACTCCACAGGCAAATCAACGGAACAGCGCTGCACAGCGTGGTTTCTAAAATTGAATGCGCAGTGGACCACAAATGCTCAGCACTGGCCGCCTTCATTGACATTGAGGGCGCCTTTGACAAGACCATGTTTAACAGTATAAACATGGCCCTCGACAGACACAGCATAGACGCACAACCCTGAGTGGCTGGATCACCAACATGCTCAAACTGAGAGCTGTACAAGTCACAGTAAATGACACTACGAGGGCCATTGTTGCGAAAGGCTGCCCGCAAGGGGGCGTCCTCTCGCCGCTCCTATGGAACCTGGTAGTAGACAGCCTTATCAAAACACTCAACGACAAAGGTTACTTCACCGTAGGCTACGCCGATGACTTAACCATAATAATAAACGGAACCCACGAAAACACTATGCAACCTCATGCGTCAAGCCCTGAGAATTGTAGAGGAATGGTGCAACAAGCACCAAGTCTCAGTGAACTTCACAAAAACCGAACTGATTCTCTTCACAAAAAAGAGAAAACTGCCGATACTACAACTACCACGATTCTTTGGAACAACCCTTAGCCTTTCAACTGAAACCAAATACCTGGGCATTTATTTGGACAAACAACTGAACTGGGCAAAACACACGGACTACATCACTACAAAAGCCAGTATATCCCTGTGGCAGTGCAAGCGGCTGCTTGGCAGGAATTGGGGGATCAGCCCCAAGGTCACCCACTGGTCATACACCACAGTCATCCGACCAATTATCACATACGGCTCACTGGTCTGGTGGCCCAGGACGGACCTGAGCACAGCCCAAAGAGATCTCGAAAAACTGCAACGATTTGCCTGTGTCGCAATCACGAGCAGTATGAGAACCACACCCACCGCCGCCCTACAAGCAATGCTGGGACTGCCGCCCCTGCACCTCATCGTGGGGGAGGAGGCAGCCTTAGCCGCCTTTAGGCTCCATTTATCAGGAACCCTAAGCAATGACTCCAGAGTTAAGCACACACGCATAAAGGAAGATGCGATCAAACGACGACCAATGATGGCATCACCTTGTGATAAAGCCCCGAAAACACACCACTTTCAAAGGCACTACAACATTGTACTTACAGAAGAACAGTGTGACTACTCAGGCCCGAAAGAGATGAGAGTATACACCGATGGATGGAAGACCGACTCCGGCACTGAAGTCGGAGTCTTCTCACACGACTTCAATATAAATATATCCAGTCCGCTGGGAATGTTCAACATCGTCTATCAGGCGGAGTGTGTGGGCATCATACAAGCGGTACATGCCCTAAAAGCCAGGAGAGTTACGGATACACATATACGTATACTCTCCGACAGCGCCTCAGTTCTCCAATCCTTACAGAAAAAATTTATAACCTCAAAGCTGACACTAGAATGTCACAATGCCCTAGAACAAATAACGTTATCTAGCCGCAACACGGTGACACTGCAATGGATAAAAGGACACAGCGGATCGCTATGCAACGACGCAGCAGACGAGCTTGCTACACACATCAAAAGTGTCTAGGGATCAACATATATTTTTGCAATAACTTTTCTCCTGATTGATATTAATTAAAATTTTCTTTAAGGATTCATCAAATAAAGTGTTTTCGTTTGTCACAGTAACGATAAACCAAGTCACCTTTGCATTAATAAAGAAATTTGCCATTTTCCTAATAAAGGGATTTTTGACATTTGAACCACTAACATTAAAGTTCGAAAAAAAGACTGAAATAACAGTTTTCTTTAAAATTTTATTGGGTAACTTAAACAATTAATAATCCGTGTTTCTACCGCGAACACTAACAACACAAGAACATCGGTTTGGCATACTCAAAATGAGTTCATCCAAATCACGCTGTGGAATGGCCGCCCATGTTCGTTGCAACAACAAAAAAAGGTCTTCTTGCGACTGGATACCCTCCATATTCGGCAGAGCTCTTCTCTGTAGCATATCCCATGCATGCTCAATCGGGTTCAAGTCTGGCGACTGAGCAGGCCAGGGCCATTGATGTTAGCTGCGGCGAGAGTCTGTCTTACAACTCTTGCGGTGTGCGGTCGTGCATTATCATGCATTAACTGAAATAAGGGACCGATTTGCACTTGTAGAGGAACGATGACGTCTGATACAATCGTCTCAGCATAAATTTGAGCGTTGAGGTTGCCTCTGATCCAAATCAACTCAGTTCTTCCGCCGATCCAAATACCCGCCCATACCATGATGGTTCCACCACTATAAGGATGGACTTCCTGGCAGGATTTTAATCGCTGTTGGCGTCCAGGGGTTCTCCAGTGTCGTATACGTCTTGTATCCGGTCTCATACCAAAACGAGACTCATCAGAAAAGCACACGAAACGCCATTGTTCTTCTGCCCAATTTCTGTGTTCAAGAGCCCATTGATATCGAATCCTACGATTGTGCATTGCTATAGGTGGTACCCGTAGCGGTCTTCGGGAATGAAGGTTCACTTCATGCAAGCGGTTTCTGACTGTTTGGTCGCTAATTAAGTTCCCTGAAGAGTGATGAAGCCTCACGGCTAACATCATGGCGGTTATTGTTGGAGCTCTTCGAGCTAAGATTTGAATGTATCGGTCTTGTCTCCGTGTGGTGCAGCGATACCGTCCTCCATGGCGCTCAGCCACGGTACCAGTGCTTCGGTAACGTGTCCAAAGTCGACTGATAACACTCTGACTTGTATTCAGAGCTAAAGCCACAGTACGTTGCCGGGAACCAGCTTCTATCATTCCCACGGCTCTGAGCATTTCTTCCCTGCTTAAATGACGTCGCTGCTCCATAATAACGTTGGTTTTAATCAGTAGTAGGGAAACAGTAGCACTAATAATGTCTTCAATGCGTTGTATGTTTTTATAGGGAAAATATTGACAGCTGATTTTCATCTTTTACTCGAATTTGATTCACAGTTCCTGATTCAAATTATGAAATGCACCAAAAAGGATCCATATAAATTTATAAAATCATAAATTTATTACAAAGCCACATCTCAATCTCAAGAAATCCGCATAAAAATGCTTGATCCCTAGACACTTTTGATGTGTGTAGACGAGGATCCAGCACAGCAGTCTGTGGACCCGAGCCTATCGTACCCATCCCCTTCAACCAAATACGCAGGTGGCTACAGGAGTTCACCCATACACAAGCGGAATATTGGTGGACCTCGACACCGGGACGCAGACAGTCCAAGGAAGCTATGCCATCCTTGGATAGCGGACTAACCAGACGTTTACTACGCCTGGACAGGAACGGCCTGCGTCTGGTGACAGGGACCATCACGGGACACTGCTCGCTCAACAAACACTTCCACACAATTGGCATAACGGACAGTCCTCTGTGCAGGGCGTGCATGGAGGCTGAGGAAACCGTCGCGCACGTGCTCTTTGAATGCACAGGCGTCACCCAGATTAGAACACAAACCCTCGGGTCACCCAGATCTTTCACAGACGTTCTAAACAGACCGGGAGTTTTAATTAACTTCTGGAGGGAGGTGGGCTGGTTGGAATAACCCCCCAAACGGCCACCATGGCCCACGCACAACGGTCCATTCGAAGGACTAAGTGCGGAAACCAAACCCGTTAACATAGAACATAGAACATTCAGGTTTCCCACTGTCCGAAACGACTGCCTAGAGGCTTCACGGGTCGGTTTTAAACTGCGCCCGCCGGCGGTTACTGGACCATAACCAACGTAGAATGTGGAAATGTAGGTAAAGTTCAGTAGTTAGTTTTCACGACGTGAATTAAGCCAACAGCGGCGAGCGCGGTTCAAAATTGCTTCTTGAATTACACCACTCCACAAAATCTAGGGAACAAACCAACTACATATATCAACTTCTTGCTAGTATAGGTGGAATGTGTGGAGGTATATCAAGTGGAAATGTGCTCTGCGAGAACAATATCACGCAATTAGTGACCGGCGCAGTCCGGTGATCTCAATCCCATAGAGCATGCGTGGGATTTGCTCTTTGACCATTCCAAAATTCGAAAACGGAAGAAGAGCTTTTTGCACATCTTTCCAGAGTATGGAGCTAAATTCCTTTAGAGACAATAGACAATCTCCGTCCCGTGTTACTCTCTCAGCAACGCTCGCTTGGCGGGCAGACCAGCATACCAGCGAGTAATTAGTCGTCAACGTCACGAACTCGACAATTCGTTTCTTCGTTGCTATCTCTACTCGCTTCTCGTTAGTCGCCGGCAGTGGGGCAGATGTCTCAAACATAAATATTGATTAGCGGAAACTTGCAAAGAAAATCCCGAATTCCTAAATATTATATACAAAAAAATTATTCAAAAAACAAAAAACCCGACTGCAAAAACACTTAACTGAAAAGAGAAAAAAACAAGCATTTTATTCTATAGAATTTTGGTATCGCAGGCGTACAAACAAAAGTTAGGTACAACACCATATTTCCGGTTATTATTGTTATATTATTATTGTCCCCGCCTGCGATACCAAAATTCTATAGAATAAAATGCTTGTTTTTTTCTCTTTTCAGTTAAGTGTTTTTGCAGTCGGGTTTTTTGTTTTTTGAATAATTTTCTTTATTTCAAGTTTTTTAGTTTTATTAATTGGAATTGACTCATTACCAGCTTTTATTTGATACCTACCAATATTGTTGAAATTAATTTTAAAAAAAACCTTCCCCTCCCTTTTTTTTTGTACTTGCAGATGCAATACATAAATATTATATAGCCTATGTCACTTCTACGATTAAGACGAATCTAACGACACCTCCTATGTTAAAATCCATCAAGCCGTTTAGGCTACAGAGCGTGCCAAAGAAATAGACATACATACATACATACATACATACATACATACATACATACATACTCTCGAAAAACATTACCCTCCTTCTGGGGCAGTCGGGTAAAAAACTACTCCTAAACAAAGAAACTTTGACAACTGTCCTTTGATGTGCTAATGTGGTTTGTAACAATATTTTGTACTATACTTTGAAAGAAGAAATAAAAATAAGTTTATTTTTCATAGAAACACGTGCATAGAAATATATAATTAACTAATAAAATAAAACACAAGATTTAATATAATCACGAGCACAAAACAGAAATTCCGCTGCTGCTGGCATGTCATGAGTGTGACGAGAAGGCTTCAACTCAGCATGATTCTGTGCTATGGGGACCCACAGCACAGCGTTGATTTTCAGTGGTCACTTAAGTCTTCACTTGAGCCAGCACAGTCACTCGTAAGTCTACCCTCATTTTGCTCACATGGAATAATACCAGTCACCTACGATAGAAATTGTACGATGAAATAATTCTATTGAATAGAATTTGTGAAGACTCAAATTTTCCGGTCGTGAAGTTGAAATATAATTTGTAAATGTAATGACTATCTATTTATGGGTCATTGTATCTTGTCGCTAAATTTTTTCAATTATTTTTTTGTGATTACCTCTTTGGTATTGTAGTCGTAAGAGCGACTATTTAGCGTAAGATTCTGGGTTTGATCACCAGGTCGGGAAAACTGTTATCTGGTTTTCTAATTAATTTAATTAAATTTCTCAGTAGCACGCCGGAGTCAGGATTGTCGCCTAGTCGATGGCAATAGGCTGGGGTCCTATATGTGACTTACACATAACTTGCGATATGTGGGTGCACTATAGACTATACAAAACGACACACCAACTAACTATAGGAAAAGTTATGTTATTTTTATAGTATTCATGCACGAACAATATTTACTTTTTATACAGCGACTTTTTAAATGCCTATGTTCATCATCATCATCATATCAGCCGAGAGACGTCCACGGCTGGACATAGGCCTCCCCCAAGCACTGCCACTTCGACCGATTCTGTGCTTCCCGCATCCAGCGGAATCTTACGGCTTTTACAAGGTCATCGGTCCATCTTGCGGGAGGCCTTCCAAGTCACGTAGCGACCTTCCGGTACGCGGTCGCCACTCAAGAACATTTCGGCCCCATCGGCCATCTGTTCTGCGAGCAATGTGTCCTGCCCATTGCCATTTAAGTTTGGCAATTCTTCTGGCTATGTCGGTTACCTTGGTTCTCCTGCGGATCTCTTCATTTCTGATTCGATCACGTAGGGAAACTCCAAGCATAGCCCTCTCCATTGCTATTTGGGTGACTTTTAGCCTTCTGATAAGGCGCATTGTGAGGGACCACGTTTCAGTGCCATAAGTCATCACTGGCAACACGCACTGGTCAAAGATATCGTAGCATATATTTCAGATTCATTAATATCAATCAGTCAAAGAAGGTATAGGTAAAATCCTAGAAAGATTTCATATTGATATATGCTCAATAGAACTCGTATGATCGTTTCCAAACACATGAATTGATTACGCGATTCAACATTACAGCACCGCGCACTATGAAGTTTGAGTTGGAATAATACGGAAATATTGTATGTAAAACTTATACGGAAAAAATCTAATTCGATTATTAGTCTATTCATGATATTACTTACAAAATTTTGTTTAAATTGATCCATTGCTTTTGCCAGAAATCAACATAATACAGCAACAAATCGGTTTTCGGACAATTCTATGTTTATAATAGGATGTATAAAATAGGTACTAATGTACGATTATGAGTATTGTTTATCTATTAACATATGTGGCCTCATTGTTTATGAATCCGAATCTGTTTACAGAATGTAAATTAAAGCAACAGACTCGCGTTTTTTATGAGCGAGGTCAGCTCGGATCAAATTACATCACGATAAGCCGCGCGTAGCGGTACTTGAAGAGATTTTCGAGCGCATTTTTTGCGGGACTTAATCAGTTAATTCCCCCTGGGCGGTAGACCTCAATCCACTAGCAGGCTGAGCTATCTGTTTTGAAAACTAGATGAGATCGGTGTTTCCTAGAACTGACTACTCTGAGAAGAAAGCCCGAAGCAAACTCAGAGTTCACAGACTCTTTTAAAGTCCAGACAAAATCTTGGTCAGGCCATATGGGGACCATTTGGGTTATGTCTGAGATGGCCTTTTGAAAAAGAACCACACAGATTATTTTGAATGGACCTGTCCAGTTGAGTACACGTATTTGTAAGTAATCGTGTAGCTCAATTCAGAACTTAAGGAGCTCCACGACTCGACGAACAATACCAAAGAAAGGACATCTACGAACAAAACCAAAGAAAAGTTATGTTCTAAACAAAACGTTAAATGACGTAACAGAAATGTTTATTCTTTCCCTGAGGATTGTGGATTTGATTCGTCTTTAGGTTGTCCTTTCCTATGACAATATAGATAATAAAGGAAGCAGTGGTTTTTGGCGGTCATCTGCAGAAGCTGGTGTCATTAGGTATGATGGTGAAACAGAAAAAAAACTAGCGGTTAATATCGAGATACAGATTACCTATATTTTGAATATTTTCAGAAAATACGTAAGAAACAAAGGACGATGCGTTAAAACGTCCCCCCAAACCTTACACCGACCAACAGATTTAAAATGTATCTCAGTCCAACCATCTTGGTAAGGTGATCAATTTTTACTATGACGACATCTGTCAAAAATATGGGATATCCCAGAAAAATCATGTTTTAATGTTATTATTTTTGGCACAAAATAACATGTTGTAAACCATATCTTTGATTTTTAATCACTATTTTTACTGCTAAATAATGGCTAGTATCGTCTGTGAGCTGTTTCACTCTATGGCCTGACGGATGTTCTCGTCAATTGTTAGGTTAGGTTAGGTTAGCCTAACCTAACCTGCTGTTTTCTTTAATATTTTGTACAATTACGCAATCACAAGGATACGGTGATGCTGTTCATCTTTGAGTAGTTCCATGTAGCTACCTTGAAAATCCAAGATCAGTAAGTTGATCACTGTACTGTACTGTCACTAACCTAACCTAACCTAGGTTAGGTTAGCTTAGGTTAGGTTAGGTTTTGGCGAAAAGGCGTGTCACCTACAGGGGACGTGACGGCGGGTGTTGGCACGATATATTATGTCGTGCGGTATTCCACAGTGCTCGGTCCTGGGCCCACTTCTGTGGAACATCAATTGTCAAAACGTCCCCCCAAACCTTACATCGACCAACAGATTTAAAATGTATCTCAGTCCAACCATCTTGATAAGGTGATCAATTTTTACTATGACGACATCTGTCAAAAATATGGGATATCCCAGAAAAATCATGTTTTAATGTTATTATTTTTGGCACAAAATAACATGTTGTAAACCATATCTTTGATTTTTAATCACTATTTTTACTGCTAAATAATGGCTAGTATCGTCTGTGAGCTGTTTCACTCTATGGCCTGACGGATATTCTCGTCAATTCTTAGGTTAGGTTAGGTTAGCCTAACCTAACTCACTTTTTTCTTTTAATCTTTTGTACAATTACCCAATCACAAGAATACACAAATGCTGTTCATTATTCAGGAGTGCCATGTGACCTTCAAAATTCAAGATCAGTTTATCACTGTTAGGTTAGGTTAGGTTATGTTCACTGCGTCCATTGTCGGGAGGACACGGCGCGGCATACATTGGCAGAGTGTGCCGCGTGGGAGGAGCCGCGCCATGCCCTCGTTCCAGAAGTTGGAGCCGACTTGTCACTGCCGGCCGTCGTTCGTTCGATGGTCGGGAGTGCCGAGTCGTGGGACGCGGTGGTTTCCTTCTGCGAGACAGTCATCTCGCAGAAGGAGGCTGCGGAAAGGGAGAGGGAGATCTCGTCCACTCACCCGGCCCGCAGCAGGCGCACCGGGCGTCGGCGGAGGGCGGATAACGCCCTCTTCCAGCCCCCCTAAATGGGTCCAGGGGCAACGGATTCGGGGACATCCGTCGCCCCCCATCACACAGGACCCGAGATGGCGGCGCATAGTGTTCCACGCGCGCCACTCTAAGACGTAACGGGGGGAGTTTGCACACCTCACTCCCCCTACGGGACGGGGCCCGCAGAGTGCGGGCCGTCACCAGTCCGGGGCAGCGGAAGTCGCAATTTGCTCCCGCAGCCCCCCGACGCAAGTGTGCGAGGGAACACCGGGGTGGTTTTAGTCAGTAAGAGTCTGACAGACCCCTTCGCCCACCCCAGGGCGGAGGACATCCATGGGGATTTCCACCCCGAGAAAAAAAAAAAAAAAGGTTAGGTTAGCCAACCAAAATGTTTTTTGTTATTACAAAAAATCCCATTGATTTTGCAATTGAACAAGACAGTGAGTTTTTTTCTGGATCCTTATAAACATATTGGCATGTATCACATGGCTGTTGGAGGGGGGGGGGACGGGGTCCGACCCACAATGCGGGCCACCACATGCCCGTGAGTCTCGCACCTCCGATAAATTTTATTTAACATCTTGCATGCAATATGTGTGTATACTTATGTTTTGAACAAATAAATTATCTTATCTTACCTCACTCCTGCTGCGACGTCAAAAAGGGGCGCGCTTGGAACACTACGTGCCGCCACTACGGGTCCTTCTGGAAGGGAGGCGGTGGACCTCCCCGAGTCCACTGTCCCTATAGACCTGTTTACGGGGGCTGGTAGAGGGCGAGGTTAGGTTAGCCTAACCTAACCCACTTTTTTCTTTTAATCTTTTGTACAATTACCCAATCACAAGAATACACAAATGCTGTTCATCATTCAGGAGTGCCATGTGACCTTCAAAATTCAAGATCAGTTTATCACTGTTAGGTTAGGTTAGGTTAGGTTATGTTAGGTTAGGTTAGGTAAGGATGGGTAAGGTTAGGTTAGGTTAGGTTAGCCAACCAAAATGTTTTTTGTTATTACAAAAAAACCCCATTGATTTTGCAATTGAACAAGACAGTAAGTCTTTTTCTGGATCCTTATAAACATATTGGCATGTATCACATGGCTGTTGGAGGGGGGGGACGGGGTCCATACAAAATTGGTCATGGTCCTTAGAGAAAATAAAAGTAAAATGTAGCCAAACACCCAGTATCATCGGACGTTTAAAAAATTACAATATGTGAAGTAAAATTAAAAAATATCGTGTATAGAGATAAAAATATAGTTTGGAAATTCCAAAAGTGCACGCCTGTAAACTCTCATTCATAAACGAAAAAGAAATCCAAAACATAGTTTCTAACAAAAATGAACAATTTATCACTTTTCATGAAGTATGCTTTGACTGCTTTTTTACCCATCAATATGGGTAAAATTTCTAACCTCGCATTCCTTACGTAATGTCAAAGACTATTTAAGTACTACTTATTTTTTTAGATATTTACTTTGTCGATTGCTAGGCAACGGACGAGCGAGGGTCGAAGTTGGAAATATTTAGATATAGACATTGAGGTATTATTAGGTCTTAACATCCAATGTTATACTAACATTAGATGTTAAGTAAAGTTGTTATTAACTCTATGGACTTTGTCCGAAATAAAAGTATTCTATTCTATTACTGTACTAACGTACTAGAGAAGTCGCCACACATCCTTACTGTGTTCCGTTCAAGATCAAAAGATCCAAGACTAGGTACGAGCTACGCAGCAAAGACATCACGTCACACAGATCCTGCATCGCGTAGTTAGAGTTTACCACGCGACCGACATAGATAAGACTAACGGAAATCAAGTTGCCCGCCAGACACAAACACCCGTCTGGCCGGAGGATCCTCCCTTTTCAAATGAGGATGAGTGAACTTTACACCCTGTTCCTCATACCTCTAAATTGGTGACCCCGACGTGATTGTCTACGCAGCTTTCGTCCAACTACTTCAGCGTGACGTCATCATCATCATCACTCTCGCAAGCTTTCGTGAGGTGAATCACACAGCCAGCCAGGCTTCAACGGGTATCCTGAACACCAGCATACAGCGAACGCGCATTCCTGGTCATCACCCTCAGCCACAACCCGCCGCTGTACCACATCCGACTCACTGGATGACGACGCAGCGCCACCCCGACTCACGGGGAATGGCCGAGACAGTTCCGACTCACCGCGAACTATACGGCACCCGGTTCCGACTCACTGGAACCACAGCTAGCACTGTGAAGCATCGCAAGATCCAAGACTCAGCTCACTATCGACCTCCGGTCTCCGGATGGGAGTAATGTAGCGGTTATACCGCCACATACGAGCTACGCAGCAAAGACATGACGTCACACAGATCCTGCATCGCAAAGTTAGAATTTACCGCGCAACCGACATAGATAAGACTATCTGAAATCAACTTACGGGCAGTTGCCCGCCAGACACAAATACCCGTCTGGCTGGAGGATCCTCCCTTTTCAAATGAGGATGAGTGAACTTTACACCCTGTTCCTCATACCTCTAAAGTTTTAAACTGAAATACGAACAAAATATTTTACAGCGCCATTCGCCATAGACTAAAACATTCAGAAGTGAAGTGTAGGTACAAATAGTTATTGTTTGTTTTTATGGCGGAATTTTTTTATATTAAGTATCTAATATTTTGAACGCTGATATTAATGTTTGTTTTATTATATTATGGTTTCTGGTTATTTGTCAACAAATGATTATTACAATTTGTGGCATTTTTTCCCTTTAAGATTTCCACGTCCGAGCCCAGGAAACAAGGGAAAAATGGATAACATTTGTGCAAAAAAATCGTAACGAGCAAACGTGGTTGCCAAGTGAACAATCTCACATAATATTCATCATTAATACAATGGAAATTAGAATAATGTTCTGCAGTTAAAACTGTGTTAGATATCAAGTAGGCAGAAGAAGCAGACTGTGTCGCATCTGTATGCATTACTTATCTGGTGCATTACTCTATGAGAATCTCCTCGTACCGCGCATGCACCGCAGTAGTCAAACGTCAAAGCATCCAAGGGACACATTTTTTGTTCGCGGTGTCTTTTCTGATAGTATATTTTAGTTATTATTTTATTAATTATAATTAAACTGCTTTGAATAAAAGAGCCATTTTCAATAGGGTTCCTTCTATGGCTGAAACGAATGTATTAAAAAAAACTTGACTCAATTAATTGATTTTATCGCAAGCTACAATGTTTTCAGGGTTCATAAATTGACGGACAGGAATTTTTTTTCAACTATTTTGATGCTTTTTCCATTTCTGCTGCATTAAATCAATTGTTAAAAAGTACAGTATTAATCTCCATTTAATCATCTATACAATGGTATATAAATTAAGTAGGTTCTGTGTACTAGCAGGAGTGTAACAATAAAAACAGTTGCAGAAATGGGGCAAAATAAATTTTTCGATCGTAGAGCACACTCTAATGCTTCGCATTATGAGTCGTGCAAAAAATTATGCGACGATGGCTGACGCCATGTAGGGATTCATCATGCCACAAGAAACTGCATCTTCACCACGGTGCAGTCTGAAGTAACCATCTTCCCCAAATGTTGTGTCCCAAGAATTCTTGACGATCCAAAATGGCACACCAGCCTCTGAAATAAAAGTAATTGCAGCAATACATGAATGAAAATGAAAAGTTTAATATCAGTTATTAAAGACCACTAAAATCCTATTCTAGTTATAAGTAGCTTGGGAGTCTTTAAATCACGAAGGTTAGTTCCAGACAAGCGTATACCAGAGTCAGCTGCACCATCGCGAAGTATCTGACAAGACAGCGGCCAAACGGGACATTATTATAAAATGTAAAACGAACGTACCTGATCCATATCCAACCAGTAGGACTGCATGGTTTATTCCGTCAGATCTATTACAGAGTGCATCGTCTATAATTCCTCTCTTATAAGAATCTAAAGGTTTGGCATCGATACCTTAAAGAAAGAAAAATACAGTTTAGTTTTTGAGTATCTACGAAAAGAATGACGAAAAACGACTTCATGAATTCAGTTGCGATCTTTCTGGGGCTAAAATACTCATGAATATGAACAACTTGACAACAAAAAAAAAACATGCGGGGCAGTCTTTGGGGACTACCGATAGAAGTGAAAACTAAGTAACGCCATCTAACGAAAATGTCAGGAATTTATGTGGCTTGCTGTCAGTATAAGAAAGGAAGCTGTTGCTCCATTAAAAAAAAAAAAACAGAGTGCGCTGTCAACAAAAAAGTGCTCAACGCGCCTTCTTTTTGATTTAGCGCCAAATTTTACGGTTGTTTGATATGCACAATTTATTTTAAATATGGCAATTTCGCTAGCACAATTTATAAGAACATTACTACCGCATTAACTTCAGTAATGTTATCCTAAACTAGCTTTCCCTGCGGCTTCGCCCGCGTGGAAGTCGGACATTATCCCACGGGAACGTACTCCCGGGATAAAAAGTATCCTACCTGGGTGCCAAATTTCAACCAAATCCGTTCAGCCGTTTTTGCGTGATTGAGTAACAAAACATCCAAACATACAAACTTTCACATTTATAATATTAGTAGGATATAAGAAGATATGTACGTAGATACGGATTTCATGGGGGTTAGTTTTTTTGCGCGGAACCCTAAGTCTTTTTCTGAAACAAAAGTAGCCTATTTTACCCTTACCCTACTTTAGCCTTATAACATAAGCTATCTTCCAGTGGAAGTCCCGTCATAATCGGTCCACCTGTTTCGGAGATTACTCGAAACAAACAGACAGACCAACAGACAAAAATGTTTAAATTGTGTTTTAGTCGTATGGATCGTATATTTACTTTCATTTGCATTTAGTAAAAAGCTGTTATTTTGACATTAAAACAGACACTTCAATTTTATTTATTTGTGTAGATTTCCTAAACGGTTTGAAAAACGACCCAATCCCATTTTTTATCGACTTCAAAAAGGTTCTCATTTCGACTGTGAGTTTCTTTTTTTGTATATTTTTTTAAATAATGACGAATGCCGCTAAATATAAGACCGAGTTCGATGGGCAGGTAATACACTATGTCAACGAATATATCTTCCTGGGCCAGCTAGTTTCCTTCGACAACAGACAGCATAAAGAGATCGACCGTCGTCGTCGAGTCAAAAATGCCTGGAGGAGCTACTGGTCCATGAAGGCGCTAATGAAGGGCGCCCTTCCTATCTCACTAAACAAGCTCGTCGACATGTGTATCCGGCGCTTATTCTATGGCACCCGGACTTGCAGGGCTATCATGACACACGCGACAATCACTCACACTCCTGTGAGTAATTCCTTCGTTTTTCAAATTGCGATCGTCGTCCTATTTGTAATTTTTGGTAATTAAGAGCGTTTATTCGCGCTCTTATATGGTGAGTATATTATGGGCGACTAATTTTCATTTTCGTCATTTTGTATTTTAATTTCAGCATGCCAAAGAAAACATTTAATTTTAATTAAAAAAATCGGTTTGAAAAAAAAAAACTAAACATAATTTAAAAGTTTTTGACGGATTATTTCTAGATTTCATACTAATTCCATGCGTAAAATTGAATGAATGAAACGGAACCTCTAGCCAATGTTGCTATCATAAAATTGTTTTTAATAATTTGCAACAGCGGTTTCTAGTCGCGAGATAAAGAAGTGACAAAATGCCGTTTTTCGATTTTACTTTATGAAAATTTACCATTACCATAGAAAATGGGGGGGGGGGGGGGGGCTATTTTCTACGAAACTATTGTGACTAAAATCATCATCCACATATACTAAGTGCAAAAAATACGTATTTATAGAAGCTAACTCAGAAACTAAACGAGCAAAAGGACTAAAATGTATATGGGACAACCGCGCAAACATCTTCCAAAAAAAAAAAAGAATTTTTAAAATGGGTCCATAATTGACGAAAATATAGATAGACTTACAAAAAAAAAATCTCCAATGTTGGCGATAAGTCTGCGAGGCTGTAATGGGACTGGGCGAGTAACACCGATAGGATGCATCCGACAGATGGGCCGGTATCGTTACACGATGGATGCCTGAAGACGCATGTCGTCACCAAGGCAGGCGTAAGAAACGCTGGCGTAACGATTTGGACTCGTTCCGATTGGACGCAGAAAGTATAGCATAAAGAAAATTGGAAAAGTATGGGGGAGACCTTTTGTTAAAGATATATCACCTTCATGTACACGCACTGGCTACTGGCTAGATAGAGAAACGTCTAGTTTGAAATAGCCATAATTATAGTTTTTGTACCGAGCTCCATTTTACACTCTTATTTGTTTACCTTCTATTAAAACATACTTATCAATATTCCATGTTTTTTCGCTCTGTAAACCACCCCAACAATGGTTATGGGCCCAGGGCAGTAAAGTGTGCTGTGTTTCGTGAACGTTGAGAAAATAATTCGAACTTGTGAATTTTTTTAAAGTACATGTAGAAAGAAAAATGGATGTACGAATAGAATAGGGATGATGTCTGGGTCAAAAAAAAATCTATTTAGTCCGTCGGTCACATAATAAAACAAAATTAGACACGTATTTTTTGCTTTAACAGATTAATAAAATAATACTTAGATACAGCGCATTAAAGTTGGGGAGTGGGGGTCGCTACGTCACAAGTAAGTATAAAATCTACATAATCGTGACGTCAGGCACATTTTAACTCAATGTATCGCCGTAATTTTTAAATAACTTAAAAAAATAAAACATAATATGTGTCCAATATCTTTTAATAATCTCCATGACGGACAATAACAATTTTTAGTCATCATCCCTATTATTGACGAAAGACAATTAAGACAGTTGGAAGGTACAGGTGGAAGCATTGTTAGTAACTGACACATTTAAATTGTACAATTTTAAGTAAAATCGTCTACTTTAACAATGTTTGTAAATTTGTGAGCACCATGTATCTGTCACATAATTAGTTTATTCGTCATTGTTTCATTTTTCATTCTTTTTACCAATTTTGGTATAGTAATTTTATTTTAGGTGCCATCGTCTTCACATATAATTATATAATTATTGTATACAAAATATTATAAAACCATTTTAAAAGAGTAACGGTGGAGTTTCATCCCCATTCTTCTCCATACGAAAACTACCTTTTGGAAGGGGTGACTGGAATCAATTTTATTTTTATTTTTTTGTAAATCGTGACGTTCCAAAGTGCCTTTTATGTGTCTAATTGAAATAGGTAAATTATTTAACTTTGACTTTGACTTTAAAAATGACTTCTGGGAGTATGTGAGTGGAGAAACGCCAAAACCTACTGATGATGCTGCTATATCGACATTATAGACGGCTGACAAAAAGGCAAAGTCTGAATTGATATTGACATTAGCTCCGAGTATAGTTCATCATGTAAACAGACCCTTTGTACCTTATAAATTCAATGACTTTTGAAATACCCGCCACAAAATCCGCTTACCGAAAAAATCGTACAGTGACAGCTGCAGTTGAGTCTATGGCTTACCAATGCGATTTTACAATAAAAACTTTTTACAAAAAAAAAAACAACCGGCTTCCAAAAAACACTACAAAGTGAAAAATAACTTTAATTTCGGAAGTCGGTGTCTTTGGTTTCGAATTTTCGTTTTTGGCCACCGACTTCCGAAATTAAAGTTATTTTTCACTTTGTAGTGTTTTTTGGAAGTCGGTTGTTTTTTTTTGTAAAAAGTTTTTATTTTTAACTTTTTAGTTGTAGTACCTACCCCACACAAATTCGAATACCACTACCTGATATGCAAATAACTGACAGGAAGTTATCATCATAATAATATCATCAATATAAACTAAGTGGGAAAAATAACAATAATGCTTATAAAATAAAAACTACTAGACCAAACTGAAAAAAATCACGCGAATCGGTTCATTAACCGCGGCGTAATCGATGTACATACATAGAAAAAAAAAACATACCGGCCGAATTGAGAACCTCCTCCTTTTTGGGAAGTCGGTTAAAAAGTTCGCATACGCGTAATGTTTTTTTTTTCTTTTTTAATTTTTCTGTTTTTGAATGAGGGTTCTGTTTTTGAGTAAACGTAAAGTAAATTCGAACGATTTTTTTATCTATACTTAATATTATAAAGGTGAAGAGTTTGTTTGTTTGTTTGCTTGAACGCTCTAATCTCAGGAACCACTGGTACGATTTGAAAAATTCTTTCAGTTTTAGATAGTCCATTTATCGAGAAAGGCTATAGGCCATATATGTATATCATCACGCTAAGACTAATAGAAGCGGAGCACCAATGAAGAATGTTTCAAAATCGGGGTTTTTTTTTCCTTTTGAGAGCTTCTGCTGCGTGCGCTGCGTAAACGCTTAAAGTTTCGCAAAAATCATGTAAAACAGAATTGTTTCTCTTTAAAGGTTCTAAAAAAAAGTCCGCGACAGCATATGTCTATCTTTCAAGGTTGGCTCACCTTCACCTTTTTTATGCTAACCAAATTTGTTCTAAAATAATGCATTATTTGTGAAGGTGTTTTTATAAACATGATATTAATCCTTATCCAAATAAATACGTTATTCATCACAAGTATTTAATTTAAAACAAAATTGGCCATTACATCATTCGATTTCAATGAATATCTTAGGAGATATCACAGTTTTAAAATAACATCGCAGCAAAATAATGATCAAGTACTACGCGCGCATTTGTGATGGCAATAGCAGTCATGGTGGCCCATTGTTATCGGCCCCGACTTACGAGTTGTAGGTCGTGTGGGTTCGAACCAGCAGGCGCTTTACTTTGTGTAAATAATTTCATCACCACTGCTGTCAAAACGGTGAAGGAAAACATCGTGAGGAAACCGGAGTGCACGGGGCCCGCGTGGTGGATTACAGCCCACTCTCTCTCATAGAGAGGAGCCCTATGTCCCAGCAGTGGGAACAGTAGGTAATAGGCTGATTATGTATGTTATGTAAGGCAGTCATGAGGGGGAAGGGCGGTGGCCTCAGTTAGCTCTGCGAAATACTATGCCGCGCAGCTCAGACGCGTGGTTGGCTGAGTCGGCTCCTTACTTCCTTAGGCTGGTTTTCCTCTCACGCTGACCGTCATCGGCGCTGACATCTGAAGTTCATACGTTTCGGCTGTCAGCGCCGACGGTCAGCGTGCGGTCAGCATGACTCTAAACCAGCCTTAGGAAACGTTTTTTAATTACGCCAACCGCTCAGCGTTGACTTCGCAAGTTCATACATTTCGGCTGTCAGCGCCGACGGTCAGCGTGACTCTAAAACCAGCCTTCAAAACTGTTGTGCTCAGCGAACTACTTTTTAAATTTGTTTTTCCAAAATATCATCGTATAAATACTTTTTAGATGAATAAGTTAGTAATAATAAGTTTTGTTTTAATTTAGTTGTTTTTGTTAATTTCCTTATCTAAATAGATACATTATTTGATTTTGTAGTATTTTAGGGTAATTTAGTCGCGGGTTAAAGTTAGCGTTATCCCAAAGTAACTATTCCACGCGGACGAAGTCGCGGGCAGAAGCTAGTCATGTACATAATCACCAATCGCGATGGGTCCGGTGTGGTACAGCAACTGCTTCAGTTTCTCTTGTGAGGTAAGATTATAGGAGCGGCAGTCGGTCAACTTGACCTTCACTTTATTTGCATCAAAACGGCAAGGTTTGTTGGCTACTCCCTCGTATGGATAGTCATTTTCAGATACGCTTCCTCCTTCTTCAATCAGCGACCTGTCAACATAACCATCAAAAACAGTGTTAATAGATACAGGACCTTGAGTAAACTCTCACTGACAAACATGCGAAATGCAGTCGCGTCACGACATCAAATACATTACTGTCGCGGCTTGCAACTGGGGCATTGATGGACGATCGTAAAAATGTGGGCCGAGCCATAAGCGAGGCACACATACATGAGTCCATCAATGCCGGGTTACGGCCAAGTCTTGTATAGTACTTTTCTCAAATAGATAAAGTTTTGGTTGTATTTATTTGGCCGCTAAACATACGCTTTTCTCAAATAGATAAAGTTTTCGTAGTAATTTATTTGGTCATCGAACTCGAGGAAGAATAGAGTAGGTTACGATGGGGTATAGTAGGGTTATCTGAAGTCCGAAGAGAGGGGGAGGACTCGACAATCCTTAAATCCGGAAACTTGCTCTAGTTCCGGGAGGGCGACCAGCACTTCCAGGGTAGTGTTGGGTTTATCGTCCACAAGTCCCTTGTGAGCAAGAATGAAGAAAGAGAAGAAGTGGTGAAGATCGAGAGTGTGTCGACCAGGGTGGCGTACCTTATACTCAGAATATCCGCATGATATTCGCTGAAGGTCGTACAGGTTTACGCCCGGACCTCGTCACACCCCGACGATGAGGTGGAGACCATGTATAAGGATATTTTTAGAGCCATGCATGCCTCTAAACTCACTTCACCGTTGTCATGGGGGACTTCAACGCGAAACTGGGCAAACGAAACGATGATGAGCTGCGAGTGGGGCAATTTGGAGTTGGACGTCGGAACCACCGGGTTCACCTACTGGCCAGTTTTATGGAGAAGGAAGGCCGCTTTATGATGAACTCCTTCTTCAGAAAACGTGAGCACAGAAAGTGGACCTGGCAGAGCTCTGATGGTGCAACAAAAAATTAGATTGACTTCATTAAGTCGACGAAGAAGCAAGTATTCAATGATGTCTCTTTGATCAACGAGGTGAAAACTGGAAGCGATCACCGCATGGTAAGAGGCACATTTAACTTAAATATCAAGCTGGAAAGATCTCGACTGTTGAAGGCTACGCTCCGTCCAGCACCGATACGAGTCCAAAACCCCGAGAGCTTTCAGCTCGAACTTAATCGTTTCGAGTGCTTAGGGAGCTCCGTGGACGATTTTAACTATGGGTTCGTGGAAACAATCGTTTCGAGTGCTTAGGGAGCTCCGTGGACGATTTTAACGATGGGTTCGTGGAAACTGTCCATACGGTCGGGTCCAAGATGTTTAAGACCCGTTGTACAAATAGACACAAGAAGCTCTCTGATCCTACTATACAGCTCATGAAGGAGAGGCGCGAGATGATCCTCCAGTCTTCAGACGATGCCTTCAAGTACCAGCAGCTCAATAGACGGATCTCTAAGTCCTTGAAAAGCGACCTTCGCCGCTTTAGTGCAGACCGCATTAAGGACGCGATAGAGCGGAATAAGGGCTCAAGATTTTTGCAAGGGATCTTTCTATTGGGCAGAGCCAGCTTGCAAAACTGAAGACCGATGATGGCAGGATCGTATCCGCCAAACCTGAACTATTGAGAGAGATCGAGAGATTCTATGGACAGTTATACACGTCAACCAGTAACCTCGTTACGAATCTGGCAAACGACCCAAGAGCTAGAATACCTACATGTGGAATGCAATAAAGTATTGAGTATAGATTAACCCGAAATTATACCGAAGATATCCCGGACGTCAGCTTGTACGAGATTAGGATGGCTCTAAAGCAGCTTTAAAACAACAAGGCGCCGGCGGTGATGACGGAATTACGAACGAACGTCTAAAGGCCGGTGGGAAACCCGTTCTTAAGGTCCTCCAGAAGCTGTTCGATTCCGTCATACTCGAGGGTAAAACGCCACACAGGCATGGAGCAGAGATATGGTGGCACTCTTCTTTAAAAAAGGCGACAATACCCTGTTTAAGAACTATAGGCCCATCACACTTCTGACCCATGTCTACAAGCTGTTTTCAAGAGTCATCACGGACCGTCTCGCACGCAGGTTTGACGACTTCCAGCCTCCCGAACAAGCCGGATTCCGTAAAGGCTTTAGCACCGTGGATCACATACATACGCTGCGGCAGGTTATACAGAAGACCGAAGAGTATATACCTGCCTCTCTGCTTAGCGTTTGTGGATTACGAGAAAGCCTTCGATTCGATCGAGACATGGGCTGTACTGCAGTCTCTTCAACGGTGCTAGATCGACTATCGGTACATCGAGGTGTTAAAGTGCCTATACAAAAACGCCACTATGTCAGTCCGACTCCACGACCAGACTACGAAACCTATCCTTCTGCAGCGAGGTGTGAGACAAGGAGACGTTATCTCTCCGAAACTGTTCACCGCTGCACTAGAGGATGTCTTCAAGGTTCTGGACTGGAAAGGGCTAGGCATCAACGTCAATGGCGAGTATATTACTAACCTTCGGTTTGCCGACGATATAGTTATCATGGCTGAGACCACGGAGGACCTCAGTATAATGCCCGATGACCTTAGTAGACCCTCCGAAAGAGTGGGTCTTAAAATGAACATGGACAAGACAAAGGTCGTGTCGGAGGGCCAAATTAGTGGCGGAGGAATTTAAGTATATTAAGCCAGTGCGCACTAAATGCTATGAACAAATCTAAATATTTACAGGAAGCTAAGGGGTATCATGTAAATCAACCTACAAATGAAGGAAATGACAACTAACACGCTTACGCTAGAGTCTTCAATGCTAATTACACACTACAACATAAAACAAGCTATTCAAAAGTTGAAATAAAAAAAAATGTGATTTTTGAAATTTCGTTTTCATCTCATATCATTTTATTTTACCCTCCCTGATTGAACTAATGTTGCCTACAAAGAAATGAAATGAATG
This sequence comes from Conistra vaccinii, assembly GCA_948150665.1. Taxonomy (NCBI): domain Eukaryota; kingdom Metazoa; phylum Arthropoda; class Insecta; order Lepidoptera; family Noctuidae; genus Conistra; species Conistra vaccinii. The sequence continues at coordinate 12,468,911 of OX411341.1, read as the reverse complement.
AAAATCACTTTTAAAACATATTTTTTAACATCACTAATTTAATTTCATCAAATCAAATAGACACCCAATTTTCTGGGTGTTTATGGGTGCTTGCGGGTGTTTATCGGGTTTTTATCAAAGCACCGGGTTTAAACCCGGTGGATTTCCCATCTATAAGGCGCGTTAATAATTTTTATTGTTCGTCATTGATTCTGGAATTTATAATTAGTTTATTTATTTTAAATTTTACGCGCATTATTTGAGAAAAGTAGGTACTATGCAAGCCTTAGTCCCAACTAGGCATTGATGTACTCAAGCATGTGTGCCTCAGCTTCCTCAGCGTCCATCAATTCAATGCCCCTGTTGCAGGCTGCGACAGTAATATAGTATTTTGAGGTCAGTCAAACTCCTCCTCACTCTTTCTTCCTTCTTAAAAGATTTTAAATTACCGTAATACAACGCGTATAAGTCCACCTAAACATTTATCATTTTTGGCGCAGTCTAGAATCTGCTGTACAGATAAACTGACGAGCTCCTTGTGCTTGATGGCGTACTGGCCCTCAATATTACCTGTAATAATGTTAAAACATTTTTTAATAATACTTTTTATATTATACACAGTTTTAACTATTTCAGAAGCTTAAATACAATTCTTGAATGTAACATACTTACCAATTGCGCTAAACCCATAACAACTTCCACAATGCTTTTGGGCTTTAACGGGGGTGACCGCACTGTGATTGCGCCAATCGAACGACTCCGGCGCATCATTATAGTCGATGTCATTATCAGTGATAATTGTGCAAGAATCAAAGTTATCAGTGACATCTGTTCTCAAACAGGTGATTTTCGATTTAAATTCTTCCTGAGATAGATCCGAAAATTGCGTTATACCTGAAAGAAACTAGAATATCAATTATGATTACTTTACATCTTCACAAAAGGTTTTAAAAGAAACAAAATTAATGAATATTGATCTTTATAAATATAACACTTGCATACTTGTTCGTAAAATAATGAATGGAGACATACATACACAAATAACATTTACAAAAAGAATGCAAGTTCAAAAGCGCATGACGAGGCAGGCTTTTCATGAAATGAAATGAAATTGTTTATTCTGTAAATAGGATATTGGAATCATTTTTACACGTCAAATTAAAAAAAATATTTAAAATAAGCTAGATGAGGTCGGCGTTTCCTAACTGACTACTCTGAGAAGAAAGGCCGAAACAAACTCAGAGGTCGTAGTCTCTTTTAAAGTCCAGACATAATCTTGGTCAAGCAAAATGGCTATTATAACCATATAATTTTAAGAGCACCGAGGATAAACTACGGTAGAAAGACTATCGTGTATGAGGGGGCTGAACTCTATAACTCTATACCTAAAGTAATTAAGGAATCGAAATCACTTCCAACTTTTAAAAGGCTATTAAAGCACCACCTAAATAATGTATACCGTTGAAACCGCTTTTTATTACTTTTATTTTTGAGTTTATTACCAAGCGAAATCGTCGCTTATCTTAATTATTATGTTTTGAAGTGAATAATTCTATCATTTTTGAGCGAAATAAATTTTCTTAAACCGTGAATATTGTTACATAATTACGGAAAATAAAGAAAGATACTTAAATCAAATAAATATGAAAAAAAAAATACCGAAAACAGCGTGTTTGCTATTTTCATTCAAACTGTTTATGTGTTGCAAATTTTCTTTAAATATTTGGAACCTGGCTTGTTTCTCGTTTTCATCGGCGTAGTTTCTTTCATACTTTTGTATGAAGCGCTCGAAGTGCAGTTCGGCGTGTTCGAGTGCGTACGGCGCGGGCGCAGGGGCGGCTGACCACGCAGCCGCGAGTGCAAACCAACTGACACACAACAATAGCAACATTGATGACATGATAGTTACTAATGAGAACAACTGCTATACAATCACGTCCTACAGTATTCCTTAACAGTACAATTCCAGTGTTATATACCATGTTTCTAGGCAAAAGAATTCTAAACTTGCCCTTCAATTGAAAAGTAATTGAAGTTTATAGTTTTGCGATAAATTAAGTATTTAAACGACCGGCGTGTGGTTAAATTCCATAGGAAAAGGAATTTATTAGAACAGAGATAACAAGTTTATAATTTTTAGGATTCCGTATCTCAAAAGGAAAAATATGGAACGCTTATAGGATGAGTTCGCTGTCCGTCTGTTTGTCTGTCAGTCTGTATCCATATAGGCTAGACTTGCCTGTTGCTGACTCAACAAAACACTGCACTGACCTACAAATCACCGTTTTTCTTGATGTCGAAGCAGATTGTTCGCCCGCAGTAAAATTGAATATACACCCATCGTCGAACAACATTGACTTTAACCCACTTACAAATTCTGCTGACGCAAAATCATATCTTGTTTTAATTAGATTTTAATAAGTGCTAGAAACTTTTTTACGCAAACTAAATAAGATATTAAGTATTCAAGAGTTTTTGTTATTTTTATTTTAAGGTAAATAGTATTTAAGTAAACTAGGTATAAAATAATGAATTAAGTAATAAAATTTTGTCATTATTTCAATACTTCTAATGTTAAATATTGTTAAGAATTGTATTGTCCTACAATTACCATAAAGTTGCTCATGCCGCCTGTGATACAGGCTTATCAGGTTTATATAACCTAGTACAGGCATCTAACATTAATACCTTTGTAAATTATTTCTAAGATTTTATGTTAATATTTTTCCAATTTTAATTCTGAATAAATATTTATTATTATTTTCTTTTATTCATTTGTATAAACTTATTAAGTACATTTTTAAATATTTTTATAAAAGTCATAAAAAAAAACATTTAAAAATATAATTTTTTTATTATTATTATTATTTTTATCTTTTAACTATTCTCGGGACCCTGGGATCCCGGACCTTTGGTAGGCGTACGAGGGGCGGAAGCCAACTCGCAGAGGCCCGTTAAATGTTTTTAATGAAATGATGCACCAACCGGCGATTATCCCTGTTCGCACTATACTGGTGCACCCAAGGACAACCCCCGGTTGGTGTAGGACTATTGCAGGATATGGAAACAAAGATATTGGGTTATGGGTTTGTGTGGCTAAGTGAACTGGTTATTTAGAACTATAGGAAGACTATAGCCCCTGCCTGACCAATATTTTATGTATAAAACACAAGTGAAATGGCAGGGGGTGACTTGCACACTCAATAATGGGACCCCGAAAACGGTCCCTAGCACAAAGTGTCGTAGCGACAAGGGGGCAACATGTCCTGAGGTGCTTGTCAGGAGTGGAGCGGTATTCCACGGCTATCAGGACAATCCCGGAAGTACGGTCAAGATCCCTACCAGCATCTTACTGGAATACTTCCTTCCTCCGAGCTCGTTTGCTCTTGCGAATCTCCACTCAAGCCGGCCAATTAAGGCAAGAATGAGGTGGGAGCTCTGTTCCTCGTCAGTGTTTACTCCAGCCGGCCAATAAAGGCAAGCCAGAGGTGAAGAACAAGACTTCTCCCGGGAGATAGGGTCCGTGGGGTCGCTACTGCCCAACAGCTCGCCACACGCTGCTATGCGGTTTTCTGTATCTCTCTTGGTCTGGCTCCTCATGCTAGACCTGGTCCCGCAAAGTAAACTCTACCGGCACAGACCTAGAGTTTGGAGCGCGCAAGCCCCACCACGACGTAAACGTAGAGATACGGCGGTGGGGTTATTATTATTATATATGTCTACATATCTCGGGACCATGGGGTCCCGGTCTTTTGGAAGGCGTACGAGGGGCCAAAGCCAACTCGCAGAGGCCCCTTAGACAATTTTAAATGGAATGCGGCACCAACAGACGACTATCCCTGTATGTACTATGCAAGTGCACCCAAGGACAACCCCCGGTTGGTGCAGGACTATTGCAGAACATGGAAATAAAACATATTGGGCTATGGGTTTGGGTGGCTATAATGGATTGGTTACTAAGAACTATGGAAGGACTATGTCCCCTGCCTGATCGATGTCATGGTATACACGGATAAAATGGCAAGGGGTGACTTGCACACTCAATAATGGGCCCCCGAAAACTGTCGCTAGCACATAGTGACGTAGCGACAAGGGGGCAACATGTCCTGAGGTGCTTGAGGAGTGGAGCGGTATTCCAAGGCTTTCAGAACAATCCCAGAGCCCGGAAGATGGTCAAGATCCCTACGAGCACTTACTGGAATACTTCCTTCCTCCGAGCACGTTTGCTCTTGCGAATCTCCACTCAAGCCGGCCAATTAAGGCAAGAATGAGGTGGGAGCTCTGTTCCTCGTCAGTGTTCACTCCAGCCGGCCAATAAAGGCAAGCTAGAGATGAGAAACAAGATTATTCCCGGGAGATAGGGTCCGTGGGGTCGCTACTGCCCAACAGTCGCCACATGCTGCCCTGCGGGTTTCTGTATCTCTCTTGGTCTGGCTGCTCATTCTAGACTTGTTCCGGCAAAGTAAACTCTACCGGCACAGACCTAGAGTTTGGAGCGCGCAAGCCCCACCACGACGTCAACATAGAGATACGGCGGTGGGGTTATTATTATTATATACAAGATATATTCTTTTACTCGCAAATAAATCAAAACCAGGGTATTTCCTGTTGACCTATAATAATGTTTGGCAAGAAGCAAAGCAAGGTCTCACAACAGGTATGACATAGAAAACAAAAACTGCGATTACAAACTTATATTTGCAGTTGGATAATTGACAGTGACGTAAATCGATGTACTCGTATAGAACATATTTTTCAAGTAAGTTAAGTTAGTTTTTGGGACAAATTCATTCCAACTACGGAACCCTTCATTGTGCGGGGTCCAAAATGCACTTGGCCGGTTTTTTTTTGCCAGCATATCTACAATTTAAAATATTCAATGTTAATTGACTATAATTAATACTTTAAATGTTTATTTAATGTGCTTTGATGTGCGGATTTTACGAGTTTGTTAAATACTTTCGTATCTGTAGAAATAATTTCGCGTGCAATCAGTCCATCAATACCTAACATTCAGATATGTCATGGTTATTTTCCTTAACATTTTAGCATACTTAATAATTATTTGACACACTGAAAAAATTGAATATCTATCAGAATTAAGCCTATAAACTATATACAGATGATATCATAAATCAAGGTGTAATACTAGTATAGTTAGAAAATATGAAATTAGTGATTATTTGCATATACCGAACACCTCAATCGGATGTTAATCAATCTATACATATAATAAAATCGTAGCGTTTAAACTATTAGGTGTGACAACGGATAAGCCGCATATGTTCAATGTTGGGTCATCAAAATATGCAGGGTCTATCCGGCAAAGAGCTAGAGTTAAGTTTATTTTTGGAGCACTATGATGTTCAGGTGTTATGTTTGACTGAACACTGGTTGAAAGAACATGTGTATATCAATGATGATAATTTTACAGTACAAAGTGCGTTTGTGAGACAAAACGCCATTCGCGGTGAATCTTTAGGTCTTGTTTCAAACAAGTTGAAATGTAAACAACGTTTAGATTTAGTTAATCTTTCCATCGAGCGCACTATTGAGTTGTCTTGTGTTGAACTCGAGCGATACGTTATAATTTACGTTTATCGACCCCCCTCTGGTGATTTTACTAGTTTTGAATCGGTAATGGAGGATTCACTCAATAGGTTAAAATCAAGTAATAAGAGTATAATATTATGTGGAGATTTTAATATTAATGTTTTAGATGTACACCATCCCATGGTGTGAACTCCATTAAGTATTAGACTTCTTAATCTGTTTAGGTCTTATAATTTAATTAACTTGTTTTTTGAACCTACTAGGATCACGGCATCTTCGTCAACTTGTCTTGATAGTATATTTAGTGACTGTGATGCCAAAAATAAATGTGTGACTTAACTTCTGACCACTGTGGTTTATTAGCTAGCTTCCCCATGCCATTACATAAAAAGCCGCGTAAAATAGAATGCAGGCCGTATACAGCTAGTCGTTGCAATAAATTTAAAAATAATATAGCTCATGGAATTACACCATCTATAGTAGAACACGAGAGTCCTAATGAAATCTATGGAGCCCTTTTTGATGTCGTGCAAAAAGAGTACCAATCTACTTTTAAGACCAAAACTATTGAAATTAATGGCACCACCGTTGGCTTTAACCAATGGGCCACTCAAGGTATTTATAAAAGTAGAGCGAGACTATACGAATTATATGGTTTGAAAAAATACAGGTTTGATACTCCTTTCCTAGAGTATGTCAAAAAATATTCAAAATTATTTAAAAAGGTTAGCGTTTATGCTAAATCTAAATTTTTAAGCGATAAAATTAAAAATTTCAATAATAAAGTAAAAAAACCACTTGAAAAATTAATACAAATGAAACGAGTAAGTCGGTTAAACAAGATAAAGAACTTGAGATTATGGTCGACAGCAAATTAGTTACTAAAGCAGCTGACGTAGCTCAGGCTTTTAATACGTTTTTTGCCAACATACCTATAACTACGACTCGCTCCTTAAATTCGTCCCCGTCTAAAGCTGAAAACCTTTTGCTTAGTTGTGTGTCTAAAAGTAGTCGTTTATTTAGCTTCGAACATGTAACGCCTCGTGATGTAGTTAATGTTTTTAACACACTCAAATCCAAAAACACTGGTGATTACTGGGGCATCTCCATTTAAACTTTTAAGACAACAGTTTACTCTGTAAAAAGCTATTTCAATATTGGCAGTATAATATATAGTTAGGAATAATCCTGTTAAAATAGTGACTTCGAGTTACAGCTTTATTAGCTATAATTAATGTAAGCGGGCACGCCCTTTATGCCTGGAGGCTTTATAATTCGCGTAATACGTTCTGTTTACGTTTTTAGTTTTTATTTTCGCTTGAGTTTAGATTTCGATATTTTTTTGTTGGTACATTGGCGTGTGCTAGCTGTCATTATGGCAAATATATTTTATTTAAGGTTTTGTGTTGAGTAATGTAAAATATTTGCATACTATTGTATAGAATCAAGTTTTTTTTGATACCTATAGTAGCAAGAAGTTGATATACAAGGTTGATACGACAGAGGGGCTTTCCTTTGAACTGCCTATACTAGGTACCATTTTCAAGCTCTGTACCAAAAATCAATTAAATAGGAGCAGTAGTTTAGTCGCAAATGATTTTTTAAGTTTTTGCCTCTGTGACGCAAATCACAAGTACATACAACCAAATATTTTCGCTATAAAGCACACACACTTGCACTTTCATTACGAGAGAGTGACAATCATAGCAAAACATCCCGCGCGTAAAAGAAATAGAAATAGGTCAGTGTGTTGCTAATGTGGCTTACATCCTAGATCCTTCCGACCGGTAAGGGGGTGGGGCCTCTAAAAAACGTGTTTCTTCAGTGCGCCGAGGCAATCCTTTTGGAACGTACATACGTTACGTAAGACGGAAGCTCCGCGAACTCGCGCGCTGATAATATTGTGATTTTGTTTTGTTAGGTATTGTGGTATGATAGGGCACTAAATACCTACGTTTAACCGCTAAGGCCCCACCGTTACCACAGTAGACAGTATTTCTTTTTTTTATTGTGACAGGACACGTAACTTGGGATTATAATTATTTAGTGTTAGTTTTTTTTTTTATTGACTGCTTTACGACACGTAATTAAACTTTGGTTGTGTGTGTGTGTGTGTAATTAAAGTGTGCCTCAGAGTTAAATACAATTGTTGAACTAAAAACTAGGATTATTTTAGCATTTCACAAATTAAAGGGCTTAGCGACAGACAGTGATTTAATTAGAAAAATAAAACAATATTCTCCGTCGGTATAATTTGTGCATTAATGTGAATGGAGGACACAATTTATGTCATCGAGAATTTAAACATTTTGTGTTTTTGCTGTGATCGTTGTAAGTACTTCAAAGCCGCCGCCCGCGCCCGCGACACCGCCCGCCGGCCGGGCGGCCGCCCGCTTTGAACATACGCCGCGCGACGGCGCGCGCGACGTTGCCGCTTTGTTACCTAGGTATCTAAGGTCAGTTAAATTTATTTACAAAGGGTGGTTGCGTTTTACTCTGATTTGTAAGCTATTTAGTTTGTTTGAAAAAAAGAAAAACTCATTTTTGGTGCTTTTTGTTTTTATACCGTATCGAATTAATACTAAACACGTATAGTATACGTAGTGTAATTTAATGCCCCTCTGTCATATCAACCCTGTATGTATTTATTTATTTATTTTATTATATATGTACACAGTAAAATACATACAGATACAACATTATTATAATTTAAGTACAAAAGTACTGCTAATTTCTTAAGAAATTTCTTCCAGCAGACCTGCGAAAGGAGAAATGAAAAAGAAAAGAAATGTCGACAATACTCGACATCAGAGGCATTAGGTCGGATGTATGGATCCGACCAAAATGACTTTTTAGTACAGCGATATTAAGGTTTTGTTTCTCTTTTTAACAAACTGACTTTGGTATTTCTATCTCGTACCGTTGACAAGATACACACATGCATAAAGACGGATTTGCAGACTTTTTTAAATGTCTGGGAGGCATAAACTTTTATTTTAACTTACACCCCTGTGCACCAAATAATTAATAGTTTTATGAGCCGTATTTAAGTTTAAGCTATTATGCATATAAAATGTTTGGTCTCACATGCTGGTCGCTTCAGCAGATAAGCCTTTATACATCTAAAGCTTACAATAAAATAATAGTACGTATCTTCAAATACAGCATTATGTTTAAAAAAATGTTGCTTAATGCTACAATGCATAAAGTCTGCTATCGATATGAGACGTTCTTGTTGTAATAACACCAATTTTGTAGTGGTTTTTTGTACTTTTAAGGAATTCCAACCTTATGCCTCCAAAAATGTATTCAACAATTTAAAATACTTGGTCGGTACTAAAGATAGTTTGAATATTTTCGTATCACATTGTGTCGTAATGAGCTCTCGTGGCGCGTGAGCGCATGGCGCGCGACATAAACCAATCATTGATAAATGAATGTGAGTTTTTTTTTGTATAACAGTGGTAAAATTATATTGTTAGTATTTGCGTTTAATTACAGTCATGGAGGACAACAGATATAAAGTAAGTCCCTAAATCAGCCTATAATATTATACTTGTGATTGTTGCACTTGGCTGCACAACTAAAAAATATTTTCTAACGATCTTTTGAACCTAATATTTTTTATGTATTGTAGTTTAGACACCTAAAGATACTATTGTAAGCAAATTTGGATTGGGCAATAATAAATATTTTGTTATAGAAGTACCTAGTAAGATTTTGGTGGCACGCGAGGATTAAAAAAATACAATAAAATTAATACATTTATTGTACCGTTTACAATTGAATCTTAGAATCGACTGGTTATAATTAATTCATATTTTAAGACGGACACTCGCAGGCGCCGTCTTATCATAGAGACAAGTCATAACATCCCTTTGCTGTGTCAGCGTCTAGAGACGCACGGAGACAACATCGCGTGGGCGAACAGCGGGAATAGGGTGTATAACTCCTCCCTCCATAAGTTCGAAGTTATCAGAGGGTGCATTTTCCGTCTGATGACTTCGATTGATACGAAATCTATATAATAAAAAGGTAAATATGCTTATTACTATGATTACATATAGGAGTATAGTTCCTAAGCCAATGTTTCTCGTATTCACTATTCCTTCATTTCCACTAACACTGCTCACTATCTCACTATCACTTTTCTTCAGGACGTACGAAAGTAAACGAAGATTGTTCAGCTCAGTTCCATCCAGGTTGACGGGTTTTCTCTCTTGTAGTAGCGGTGCTAACATTGGTATTTCAGGAAATTGAATTATCGGTAGTTTCGGAAATGTTATCTTTTTACCCATTAGCTGGTGTTTCTTTAGGCATATCTCCTTAATTCGCACCTCACAGTCATCATCCATAGTAATTATGTATGGTCCTGTAATACTATGACGAGTTATTTCATTTTCACAGTATTTCGTGAGTAATTCGGTGGTTTTAGTGAAGAGAAGCCATCGGTTTGGTTGTATGGGCTCTATTAATATCTCATTAATTTCGACTGGAACTAGGTGACAAGAGGTGGTATTAGCCTTGAATTTCATCAGGTCGGCGACGCAACTATCTTCCACAGGTAGGTGTCTATCTCTTTCATAGCACAAAAAGCGAGCTTCATCGATTTCAGCACATGGCTGGGAGAGCGATTTGGTTTTCAACCCTTTCACTAACAGGTAGGGGTATTTAGGCAGTATAAGGTGCGTTTGGTTTAGGGAATTAATAACAGGTAAGGGAAGGACTTTATAGTAAGTATATGTTTCATCTCGTACTAATGGAACGTTCATAATAAATGTTATCTGATTTTCTTTTAAATATGTTTTCAACTCTATGCTTTGTTCAATCTTAACTAGGTTTTCAGGGCTTATTGGATATACAAGTTTATCAGACTTTTCTATAATCATTAGCAATTTTAACAATTCATCGCTATCTAAAATTGACTGATGTAATATTTTTAATTTACTAAAAGCTACCGCAGTTTCAATCTCATCCAGTTTTATGTAGAGCATTTGGAAATTGTGTAAAAGTGAATTATATACATTAATTAAGTCGTTGTCAATTCGTTGCATTCTCGTTTCATTTAAAGATTGCTTTATTTCCCAAATGGCTTCATCCAACTGTATGAAATTATTATCGGTAGTGTTTGTAAGGTTCACGAGGGCATCCACCATTTCGGCAACCAGAGTAACTTTCTTTAAAACAACATTATGACTACTTTTTATTTCCGTAATCAGCTTATCATACTTAATCGCGTCTTCATTATCCAAATTCCCGGTAACAAATTTAATCAATGAACCAATAGGATTTAGCAAGCCTCTTTTCATTCTTTTTGAAGGAACGAGCTGGTGGAATTTTTCGGTAGTTAAATTCTTAATGTTTTCTACTTGTGTTCTTGCATTCATGAAGACTGATCTCAAATCCCTTTCGTTAACACTATTCTGAACCCGCATTTCCAACTCAGTATATCGATTTGAATTAAACTCTAAATCATCATATAGTAAACTTAAATCTAAAACCTTAATTATAGTCCACTTATCGTAGGTAACAATCGCCTGTCCCTCCTTGATAGGTAGTACTCCAGGGTTGTTAAGAATCTGCTGCAGCTGAAGGCCCTGGGTCCTGAGAACTTGGACCAGCAGAAGGACGAACCTGTGAAGGGCGTTTGATGTCTTTAACATGTACTTTCGATTTACGGTTTCGGACTATTACTGGTGCTACATTTCTAACAACATCTCCGGAGATGCGCGCTTTCTCATAACGCGGTTTATCTTTGCTCCTCCTAGTATTCACGCCTTTTATAAATACTACGTCCTCGTCTTGTATATTAAAGTCTTGTTCTCCTCCGCGTTTCTCTCTACTAGCTTCCTTTTTAGCTACGATTTTATCTGTTAGGTACTTATAAAGATACTTCGTTCGCTTAACATGCTCGCTCACTAATTGTTGTGTGTAGTGTTTATCGAAATTAACGTTAAATGTACTGGAAGCCTCCGTATGACCGAAGAGTACCTCAAATGGCGTGAGGCCTGTGGTGGAATGTATAGTGTTATTATATGACATCACCGCATATGTCATGACGGACGCCGCGTCTGTCATTTTGTGTTCATATTCCGCCAAACGGTAGATTTCTAGAATAGTGGAGTGGAACCTTTCTATGAGTCCCATTGAGTTTGGGTTATGTGGCGTACCTATGTGTAGGTCGATCTTATAAAAGGTCATCGTATCTCTCATTAAAGCGTTATTAAATTCCGTACCAGGGTCTGAACTAATTTTTCCGGGAACACCATAGAATGAAAAATATCTAATAAGGGCTCTAATAACTTCAGGTGTCGAACGGTTTGCAATCTCTATTGCTTGCCCTACTTTGCTAAACGCATCTATGATAGTGAGGAAGTATGTGCCCTTTATAGTAAATAAATCGATAAAAAGTTCTTGTAAGGGTTTCGTTTCGGTTCCATGTGTGGATAAGAATTTGGTTAGGCTTAGTATCTATTGCCTCGCTCAGAATGGGAATGCCGTCTGTTTCCGTGTCTAGCGCTGAGTGAGCAGTTTCAGTACTACTGCTCGTTGGTCTTTCCGAAGCTGTGGTGGTACTGCTAGTTGGGCTTTGTACTGAAAATGGGGATAAAGGTCTATTTTTGCCTATTGAGGGGATGCTCAAGGTTGCTTCTGAATCCGAAGAAATCAGGATCGGACTAGCGCTACGTCCCCGTGAGGCTTCCCTGTTATGTTGCCTACCTAATCTTTCAATGTCACCGGTTAACTCTTGAATATAGTCTTGTAACCGCTCGTTGTTATCTACATTAGCTTTCATGGATTCGTTCCCATCGTTATCGAGGGCGTTAAGTTTTATACGCGACAGCGCATCGGCGTTGCTATTTTGCGACCCCTTTCGATACAATATATCATAGTCAAACTCTCCCAAACGTAGTTTCCACCTGGTGAGTTTACTATTTGGCTCCTTGATAGAATTGAGCCAGGCCAGTGGTCGATGGTCGGTGTAAATGGTAAACTTCCTACCATACAGGTATGGGCGGAAGTGTTTGGTTGCCCATACGATTGCCAATAACTCTTTTTCGATAGTACTGTACCGAGTTTCAGGATCGTTTAAAGTCCTGCTAGCATATGCAATCGGCTTGTCACTACCAATGGGTCCCTGGGAAAGGACAGCGCCTAATGCGTAGTTTGACGCATCTGTAGTTAGCACGAAAGGCTTTGTGAAATCAGGGAACTGTAATAGGGGGGCGTTGACTAATAGTTCTTTACATTTTTGAAAGGCCGCTACATATTGGTCTGTTATTTCCACTTTATTTCGTTTCTTTAAACAAAATGTCAATGGCTGCGTAATCTTAGAAAAATCCCGTATAAACTTCCTATAATACCCTATCAAACCAAGAAAGCTCTTAATTTCAGTTGGTGTTTTCGGTAGAGGGAACTCTAGTACCGCTCGAATTTTATCGTCGTTTGGCTTAAGGCCATTTTTTGTTATTCCGTGTCCTAAGTAAAGAACTTCTCGTCTAAAAAATTCACATTTGTCTAAGGTGACCTTAAAATTGGTTTCCCTTAGTCGATCGAATATTTTTCGTAATTTCTCCACGTGTTCTTGAAGGCTAGAAGAGTACACGATGATATCATCAAGATATACTAAGCAATGTATACCTTGAAGACCTCTGAGCACATTGTCCATAGCCCTCTGAAAGGTAGCCGGGGCTGTCTTAAGGCCAAATGGCATCCTAGTGAATTCATAATGCCCTGACTGGGTGGTAAAAGCGGTTTTGTGTTGGTCAGCTTTATTTACCTCTACCTGGTGATATCCGCTTGCCAAATCAAGCGTAGTGAAGTAGACTGACTTTCCTAGCTTATCAAACAGATCCGTTATGTTGGGCAAAGGGTATTTGTCATCTATTGTTATTTCGTTGAGCCGTCGATAATCAATCACCATCCTAAACTTCTTTTCGCCAGAGGCATCTGCCTTTTTGGGCACTAAATGTACTGGGGCACTCCATGGGGAGTGTGATTCTTGGATGACGTTGTCTTTGAGAAGTTTATCTACTTGTCGCTGTATTTCTTCGTTTTGAGTAGGAGGGTGTCGGTAAGGCCTAACATAGATCGGGTCTTCGTGTTTCGTTCTAATGCTGTGTTTTACATGGTTTGTAAAGGAGAGCGGTATATCTTCGCAGTAAAATATATCCCTGTACTCGTAACAAAGTTGTTCTATACATTCTCGTTCCTCTCGATTCGTGTGGTCTAGACGTAATTTCGATAAATTTTGTTTAAGTAAATTATCTATGTCAAAATTGTCAGAGGTGTTGTTAACCTCACATTCATCGCAATTGTATTCCTGAACTTGTAATGGTTTTGAAAAAGTCAAAGTTACCTTTTCTTGAGAAGCATTTTGTATGATTGTATGCGCAAATGAATTGGCGCACCTAACTATTGCTGTAGGCATTCGCACGTCCTTTCCAAACTCGATAAAATCTATTATTCCGTCACCATTTTGCAAATCTGTCGGTACTTTCACACGAGTTTCAGATCGGGGTTCTAGACTTATTTCATATGGGGGATTGTAGATTATGGGTATATCTGTGTCACACGTTCGCAACACTTGATTTTTCATATCTATTGTCGCATCAAGTTGTTTTAATAGATCTGATCCTATTAGGCCGTCGTATCGGCTATCTACATTATAGACGTAGAACTTATGTTTGGATGTACTTTTGAATGTTTTCAAAAGGGGAATGTGTATGACTTCGTCATGTCTACTCCGCGCGTGAGTGCTTATGACCTCAAATGGTTCATAGTATTTATAATCAGAAAAAAATTGAGAAGCCTTTGCTGGACTTATAAAAGACCTAGTACTGCCAGTATCAATCATAAAACGTGATCCTATTTCTGGGATTTCTATGTGTGGTAGCTTCAATATACCATCACAATTTAATTGAACTACTTCAGGTGGTCTGTCTTCGAGGCTGGTTCGGGAAAATTTTTATTTTCCAAATTTTCCGGGTAAGCGATAGCTAATTCAGGTGACTTTACGAAATAATTATCAACGTTCTCAGTATTCTCTACATATTCAATGTATGGGTAATTTTCATCGTAACAGGCTTGGTCGTTATAGCCGTCGAAAGCATCTAACTCATTACTATAGAACACGTTATCCATATCCCGTGGATTAGATAACATGTTTTGTCTCACGGGGGCTGCTGTACGCATAGATACATCAGTATTATTTTGTGGTTTCTGGACTTGTGGTTGTGGCGGAATGCCAAACCGGAACTGATTTGGTTGGTTCATTGTGAACCCAGGTGATGGTCTATTAAAGTTTTGAGGGGGCCGAAATCCTTGCTGCTGGTAAGGGTTACCACCGAATCTGAAACCTTGTTGATAAGGGTTACCTAACCTGAACCCTCCTTGTGGATTTTGTGGTACCCCAAATTTAAGGCCTTGCTGTGGCGTTTGGTTCTGGTTACCAAACCTAAAGCCAGAGACAGGGTATGGCTGAGTGAATTTATTTTGAGGATAAAAATTAGGTTTGAACCCTACATTCTGTGGATCCCCAAATTTAAAATTTTGTGCAGGGTTCGTGTTCTGGACAAAAACAGGCTTAAAACCTTGAGGCCCTTGAAAGGGTGACAGCTGTTTAATATTTTGTTGCTGCTGTGGTGGGTTTGATTTCTTATTTTTGGCATTATATTGAAATAAGAAATTCACTTCTTCTGTTACAATAGTCAGAGCCTGCTCCAAGTTTGTGCAGCCTTTGAGACGTGCAATACGTATCATGTCCTCAGGTAGGTTATACAAGAAAACATTAAGAGACGCTTCATCATAGATAATCATCTTGGCTCGTTTTAAGTTAACATCGGCAAGTCTATTAACCTTTGACATAAGGGTGCTTCGAACTTGTTGCACCCTGTTACAAAAATCTGAGTATGATTCTCCTTGTTTAATTTTTAAAGTGTCTAACTCAATCGCAACGCACTCTTCCGAGCGCGGGTCACCGAAATGTTGGATGAACAACTCTTTTACACTTAGCCAGGTATCTACGTCTTCTCTTTCACTGAGTAGAGCCGCAGCTCTCCCAGCGATCCTACTCGTAATCGCATGAAACACATATAAATCTTGGGCCGGGTTTTCCTGGCCTCTAAAACGCGCAATGACATATTCACACTTACTTATAAATAGGTTAAGCAATTTTTCCTCCCCTTCAAACTTGGGGATGATACACAAAATATCTCTTGGAATGATTTGGATTTCCGCCATATTGTTTTCACAAAATTAGAGCAATAAAATTATTAATAAACGAAAATCAGTTAACACTACTGCTATTCTAGCGATTTGGTCCAAAATAACGTTATATACTTAATACAGCCCAAAGGAATAGATTGGGAAGAGACGGAAAGTGAAAAAGTTTACTCACACACCGCTCTGCTCCATATCCTCCAAGGTTAGCTGCTATGAAGATCCTCGACGAGCCGCCGTGTCCACTCACTTATTTATTTGGTCCGAGGATACCCGTGTCCTGAATCCGAAACCGCACCACGACCGATTTCGTGCCGAAAGCAACAGCCTGCGAATAGGATCTGTACGAGTATCCTACCGGCTGCGCCAGTAAGATTTTGGTGGCACGCGAGGATTAAAAAAATACAATAAAATTAATACATTTATTGTACCGTTTACAATTGAATCTTAGAATCGACTGGTTATAATTAATTCATATTTTAAGACGGACACTCGCAGGCGCCGTCTTATCATAGAGACAAGTCATAACATCCCTTTGCTGTGTCAGCGTCTAGAGACGCACGGAGACAACATCGCGTGGGCGAACAGCGGGAATAGGGTGTATAACTACCTATATGGGTGTGATTGATAATAACATACCTAATATAAATACGAGCGTAATTAACTATTTCGAACCTCCGACACAAAGAAGGGTGATTCAAGTTTAAAACGTCTGCTTGTCTATCTTAGGACAGACATTGGCTTCCAAATGCATGGACCGATTTTTAATGCAGTATTTTTTTCGAACGTCTTTCTTCTTAGAAAGTAAAAGTTAGCATAATAATGACCTAAGTAGGTACTTACAGGTATATTACTTGAGCAGAGGCTCCGATACCAGGATCTCTGTCCGCCTGGAAAAGGACTTTACCTTGCAAACGACCGTAGCTAAATCACGTTGCTCTTTGTAGCAATGTATTCATACGAGTGTGGAAGGTCGTGCACCTTGAGGAAATGGTGTGTTGGCAGTGCTGTGCAACGCTGTTGTATCCACTCTACTGCTGGTGCAGCGATTCCTGTCAAACCTACCGGGTTGGAAATGTGTAAATGATACCTTTGCTATTGCAAGCGCCTATAAGCAGCGGTAACCGCTTACGATCAGACGAGCCGCATGCTTGTTTGCCACCTCAGGTGTTGTATTAGAAAATACTTAGGTACTTACTTGTTGTATTATTCTTGCAGAACACAGGGCCGTTGTAGATTACGGCAGTAATGACAGCGTTAAAGATAAAAATTATGAACCGAGGGAAGAGGATGACTCAAGTTTCCTAACATCACATAGCAAGATGCCTATTCTTACCAGAAAAGTCTAATAATGTTTTTATTAAAAACAATGCAAAGTTCCAATCAAAAGACACTTAATATCATCACCTAATAAAAAATCAACTAAAGGCCAAGTACATGCAGAGAACGCTAGACTTCTGAATGAATAACAATTGAAGATCTTTGAGGGCTACATAGTTTATTCCTGATTTTTACAAATGTTTTTATTCACCCATCAAGAAAAGATCACGTGTAGAGAGAACAATGATTTACATTCATGAAATTTGTGAATTGAGTGTTGATTTCGATGCATCATGCACTGACAATACAATATTTTTACCCAAAACCAAACAGTTCAAAAGCGGTGGTTTACTATGAAAAAAAAAAAAAACGATATTTGACTTGACCGTGACAAAAATACCAATATTGGTTTTAGCGTTCGACAATAACCCTACGATGGCTGTTGCCTTATGTACATACTTGAATTATGATCATTGTTGTTATGAAATATAATATGAAATCATGTCTGTACAATGTCTAACTGCAAAGTTTGACTTATGCATGTACAATGCGGATAACAGATCAGAATGTTTTATATCTAAGATCTTAATACTACATGTCAATATAAAACTCTAAGTTCATCACCCAAAATTGCAAGCATAAAGTCGGATGGAATCTTAAGCTTGAAGTTTTAATCAAAAATCTATTATATTTCAGGCATAACATCGGATGTAAGAGATTTAATAAATAAAAAATTTTACTAAATTTATTTTAACAATTAGGGTGATGCTTATAATAAGAAGCGAAAGGTACTATTTTCTACCAAATATTAAAAAAAGAATACATTTAAATACTCATGTTTTAATAAAAATATGAACAAAAAAGATTGTCAGTTTTATTTTTGCTCTCCTGTAAAGTTCGAATTTTGTACATCCGACCTTATGCATCTGATGTCGAGATTATTTATAGTGTGTGAGAACAAGAAGAGAAAATATGAATAAGCGAAGTCTTAAAACTAAAATATTAAATATACCTACACGTATAAAGCTTAAATATATATAATTATAAATACTCACAGTTGAGAGGAAAGGTAATGCTCTTTTAATCGATATTTGAATGCAGAAATAGTTTTTAAATCACGAATGCTAGGCGGAAGTGATGCAGTTGGGTTGTTCCCTAGATTTTGTTGAGTGGTGTAATTCAAGAAGCAATTTTGATCCGCGCCCGCCGCTGTTAGCTTAATTCACGTCGTGAAAACTAACTACTGAACTTTACCTACATTTCCACATTCTACGTTGGTTGTGGTCCAGTAACCGCGGACGGGCGCAGTTGAAAACCGACCCGTGAAGCCTCCAGACAGTCGTTTCGGACAGTGGAAAACCTGAAATTCTGACAGCTGTTTCGTGTTTAGTGGTATGAGGAACAGGGTGTAAAGTTCAGCCAGACGGGTGTTGTCTGGTGGGCAACTGTCCGGAAGTTGATGCCGGATAGTCTTATATATGTCGTTAGCGCAGTAAACTCTAATTGCGCGATGCAGGGTTTGTGTGACGTCATTTGTCTTTGCTGCGTAGTTCGTATGTGGCGATGTAACCGCTACATCACTCTCCTGCGGAGACTGGAGGTCGATAGTGGACTGAGTCTTGTATCTTGCGATGCTTCGCAGTGCCAGCTGTGGTTCCAGTGAGTCGGATTACCATGGATTCAGTACATGATTCTGAGCCCCCCTGCGTTCAATAGATGATATTTTTTTTAATAACTGATGAAAAATTTCGACCCCGGTTCAGAATCATGTACTGAATCCATGGTATTAGGCTTCGCGTCGATATCCCTAGTCGATATGCCACCCTGTACAGCTCGTAAACATTTCTTTTGGGCGACAAATTTTATGCTCTATTATGGTCAGTACTATTTCCCCACATAATTAGTCCATACTGTAGTGAGGACTCAACATAAGCGCGATATGACATCACAGCCGTTTTTTTAATGGTGACTTTTTTTATTTGTCTCAAAGCATAGATAAATTTATTTATTTTATTGCATACAGTATCAACCTGTGCTTTCCAGTGTAGATGTTCGTCAATTACTACTCCTAAAAACTTAGTTTGTGCTACTTGTGTAACTTTCGGTATGTCTATTAAAAAAAATTAAATGTATTATTATACATAACATAACAAATTAGTATATAATATTATTAGTATATAGTTAACATATCTCGGGACCGTGGTGTCCCGGTCCTTTGGAAGGCGTACGAGGGGCCGAAGCCAACTCGCAGAGGCCCCTTAGACAATTTTAAATGGAATGAGACACCAACCGACGATTATCCCTGTATGCACTATGCAAGTGCACCCAAGGACAACCCCCGGTTGGTGCAGGACTATTGCAGAAAATGAAAACAAAAAATATTGGGCTATGGGTTTGAGTGGCTATAGTGGATTGGTAACCGGTCCGTCCTCTAGTCAGCCCCAGGCGCACAAAAACTCCCAATACCGTCAAGTCTCATCGCGGCCCCGGGGACACGGTACGTTCATGCAGATTGCAGCTCTATTTATATCTAATATATGGGCTGATATGGTCTGTGGTTGGTTTTGATTTATGGTAGGATAATATACCTGTCAAATAAATCGACTAAAACGTCAAAATATGCAGAAACAATTCTAGAAAAAAGTAAAAATTGAACATTTTGGCACGGCAAAATGGCGTCCGCGCATGCGTTCAGCGCGCTGCACTCCGCGTTCTATTTATTTGTTTTCTATTGTTTTTTAAGTGTAAATCGACGGGAAATGTTGTTTTTTAAATAATTAAGTAGTGTCGTAATAGATAATATTTGCACTAAATAACATCGTAATTACCTATTACGGACCCATCAAAAAATGTAAACAAACTCGGTAATGAAAAAACGTGTTGATGTGAAATTTTGAGTTTTGTGTGTGTTTTGTGTATGTAATCGCTGGTAAGTCATTTCTTTTATATTCTTTATTAAATAATAAATAATAAAAATACATAATACAGAAAAAAAAAGAGTTCAAAATTTTTTTTCAACTAAATAATGTTACGTAATGATACGGTTATCCGAGCAAATCGTTACGTGTGTGGCTGGTATAACATTTTAAGTATGCTAAAATGTTATACCAGCCACACACGTAACGATTTGCTTGCGCAAATCTAACGTGATGTGTTTTCAAAGAAATTTGCGCAAATTTCTTCCCACGCACGTAACGATTTGCTTGCGCAAACCTAAATTTGCGCAAGCAAATCGTAACGTGTGTGGCTAGCATAAAGGAAAATAACCATGGCATATCTGAATGTAATGCCAGCCACACACGTAACGATTTGCTTGCGCAAAAGACATTGTTAGAAATGGCCTATGAATCAACACGTATAAAACCTTTACAGTAAGTTTTTTTAATAATTTACTTTACAATTATTACAATAGAACGGACGCTTCTTAATAACAAAACAATTTAAAAAAAGTAATTCACTTCGGTCTTATTCCCCGGCGCCATTGTTTTTGTTTCAATATAACGTTTTGGTGTAGGCAAAGGGCAATAGCTCGTACAGCCAATTCTTTTTGCGCACCCGTATAAGTAGTGTGCCCCGTAATTACAACGCTCAGCACTCAGCGCTTGATCTATGAATAAGATATTTAGTTACAAACAGAATAAAGCGATTGAAAGCGCTGTGTAAAACGAGCAACAGCGAAAGTGAATGTCGACGAATTGACAGATGACAGTTTGACATTTCATAGTAATGACAGTGTTGTTATTTTGTCACTTAACTCCTGTGCATCTTGCGTTGGTTGTGTATTTTCGTTTGTGTTATTGCATTTTCTGTTTTTTTTTCGATTTTGACTAACAACTGGGCGTGAACAAACGACTGTGATTTCAGTTCATAGCCCTAAACTAGTCATAACTACAAATAAATTAGTAACTACTTAAAGAAAGAACGGTTCTGACTACCTAATAGTACATTATATACTTAATGAAACGTTTGAAGATATAATCCAATGTATTTTCACTAATAAATGCTAAGTTAGTATGTTTCTATTGGCCTAATTATAACCTCAAAATCTGAAAGTGTTTTAGATTTTTTACAATTCTCAGAAGTGTCCCTGATTTTAATTTAGTTTTAGTCGTATATATCCATTATATAGAATACAGAAAGTAAATTCCCGTCTCTGTTGGTTCTTAGGCGAACGATGTATGGACGCCGAACAATGTAATAAAATAAAATCAGCTGATGATAAAATAAAAACTACCTGGCAAATAATAAATAATGAAACAGGTAAGAAAAAACAGCGTAATACTAAATTTAACTTAGAGACTGCACATGGCCCCATAAACTCAGATGTAGAAATAGCTCAAGAATTTGAAAACTTTTTTGCTAATATTCCCCTTAAAACGACTGAAGCTTTAAATTCCTCAACCGCGCTTTCTGCTGCCTTACTTAGAAAGAATGTAAAGTCGTGCCCTTTAGAGTTTAAGTTTCAGCATACAAACCCCCAGGCTGTTACGGAAGCTTTTAAAGGACTTAAAATTAAACCAACAGAAGATCTATGGGGAATGTTTGTAAAAGTCTGTAGATCTATCATCGAGACCATTGCGCCCTATTTAGCTTTCATATTTAATATTAGTGTAGACCAAGGAGTCTTTCCGGATCTCATGAAACACAGTAAAGTAGTCCCATTATTCAAATCCGGTGATAGTAAAGAACCCAACAATTATAGGCCTGTGTCAATCCTGCCTGTTCTCAGTAAGGTGTTTGAAAAGTTGATGCTCAATCAAATGTTACGTCACTTTAATAAAAATTCCATCTTTCACGAACAACAGTACGGTTTCACCAAAGGGCGTTGCACCACTGACGCCGGTGTCACCCTAATATAGAACATTTTTAACGCCTGGGAAGAAGCACAAGATGCCATTGGAATCTTTTGCGACCTCTCAAAGGCGTTCGATTGCGTAGACCATGAGAGACTTCTGCTGAAACTGGAGCATTATGGGATTAGGAACACAGCTCTTGATTTACTAAAATCTTACCTGGAAGATAGAAAGGTTAAAGTTCAAGTAAACGGCATAAACTCATTAGGGTCTGAAATGGCAGGCAATGGGCGTTCCTCAAGGTTCGATATTGGGTCCATTCCTCTTTTTAGGTTATATTAATCATTTACCCCAATTACTTCAAAATTAACCGAAGATGGTGTTATTTGCAGATGACACATCATTGATCTTTAAAATTAACCGACGGTCGCAAAATCTTGATGACGTAAATAGCTCTATTCTTCAGGTCCAAGATTGGTTTACGGTAAATAATTTGGTACTGAATAAATATAAAACCAAATGCATTAGATTTAAATTACCTAATGTTAGAAGTAGCGAACGTGACATCATATTGAATGGAGAAAAACTGGATATTATTAATCAAACGGTTTTCCTGGGAATCACGCTAGACGAGAAATTACAATGAGGACCTCATATAACATCTCTTGCGGGGCGGCTAAGCTCGGCCGCTTATGCTGTTAGAAAGTTCAGACAGTTAACAGATGTAGAAAACTGTGTGGGAAGAAATTTGCGCAAATTTCTTTGAAAACACGTCAAGTTAGATTTGCGAAAGCCTAAGTTTGCGCAAGCAAATCGTTACGTGTGTGGCTGCAGTTAGGTATTGATGAACTGATTGCAAGCGAAATTATTTCTACAGATATGAAAGTATTTAACAACCTAGTAAAATCCGCACATCAAAGCACATTAAATAAACATTTTAAGTATTAATTATAGTCAATTAACATTGAATATTTTAAAATGTAGATATGCTGGCAAAAAAAACGGCCAAGAGCATTTTGGACCCCGCACAATGGAGGGTTCCGTAGTTGGGATGAATTTGTCCCAAAAACAAACTTAACATTATAGTTGAAAAACATGTTTTATACATCGATTTACGTCAAGGTCAATTCTCCAACTGCAAATGTAAGTTTGTAATCGTATTTTTATTTTTTTAATGAAATTGTCATATTAATTTATTTTCATTAAAAAGTACAATAATTTATATACAGACTTAAAATAATAGTAATAATATGTACAAGTATATAAAAAGGGGGGGGGGGATCGTAATATTTGTTTTCTATGTCATAAAACTACAAATTAACGATTTTCTGACTTTTTCCTTTACTTGTGCTGTGAGACCTTGAAATACCCTATCGGTTTTGATTTATTAGCGAGTACTAAAATATATCTTGTATATGGCCGTATTTTTTATTGCGTTGACTACGAAGCTTGATTCTTTTATAGCTCCAAGAGACCGTAGACCAACGTATTTCATATAAATTTCGACTTTATACATCCACGCGTTCCTGAGAAGAAGGGTCTTGACAGACTGACAGGTAAACAGACGGACAGCGAAGTGATCCTATAAGCGTTCCATATTTTTCCTTTTAAGATACGGAATCCTAAAAATGATAAACTTGTTATCTCTGTTCTAATAAATTCCTTTTCGTATGGAATTTAACCACACAACGGTCGTTTAAATACTTAATTTATCGCAAAACTATAAACTTCAAATACTTTTCAATTGAAGCGCAAGTTTAGAATTCTTTAGCCTAGAAACATGTTATATAATACTGGAATTGTACTGTTAAGGAATACTGTAGGACGTGATTGTATAGCAGTTGTTCTCATTAGTAACTATCATGGCATCAATGTTGCTAATGTTGTGTGTTAGTTGGTTTGCGCTCGCGGCTGCGTGGTCAGCCGCCCCTGCGCCTGCGCCGTACGCACTCGAACACGCCGAACTGCACTTCGAGCGCTTCATACAAAAGTATGAAAGAAACTACGCCGATGAAAACGAGAAACAAGCCAGGTTCCAAATATTTAAAGAAAAATTGCAACACATAAACAGTTTGAATGAAAATAGCAAACACGCTGTTTTCGGTAAATTTTTTTCATATTTGTTTGATTGATCTTTTTTTATTTATCGTAATTATGTAACAATATTTACGGTTTAAGAAAATTTATTACGCTCAAAAATAATGCAATTATTCACTTGAAAACATAATAATTAAGATAAGCGACGATTTCGCTTTAATAAAAGTTATAATAAAAACTTTTACCAAAAAAAAAACAACCGACTTCCAAAAAAAACACTACAAAGTGAAAAATAATTTTAATTTCGGAAGTCGGTGTCTTTTGTTTAGAATTTTCGTTTTTTTGCCACCGACTTCCGAAATTAAAATTATTTTTCACTTTGTAGTGTTTTTTTTGGAAGTCGGTTGTTTTTTTTTTGGTAAAAGTTTTTATTTTTCACTTTTTAGTTTTGGTACCTACCTACCCCACACAAGTTCGAATAACACTACCAGCGACACAATTAACAGTGACAGGAAGTTATCATCTTATCATCCTTAAAATGAATTAAGTCTGAACACAAGATAGGTACTTACTGTAAAACGTTGAGGAGTTCCCTTGACTGTCCTTCGTCTTCATCATCAAACCCCTAATGACAGTCACAACCCATCTAGGTGTAAAGTTCTCATCAATACAAATTAATCAAGCCCAAACACCAGGTAATTGCTGTAAATCGTTGAGGAGTTCCCTCAACTGTCTTTCGGCTCCATCACCAGATCGACTCCAGACCTTCATTAAATAGTAGTGCTTTAAAATGTTCAATGAAAAAAAATTACAAACGCACTAGTCGCCACTACGATTTTGGAAGGTTCCCCTTGGTTTGCCTGGGATGCCATCAACAGATCCTGGTTTCCTTATATTTTTTTTTGAGGATTTCCCGCAAGTCGTCATGAATCTCATCATTAAAACTGAATTTTGATCAAAATAGGACCAATCTGAAAGTATACCTTTCAAATAAGAAAATAATTTTCTAAATCGGTTCATAAATGACGCCACCCGTGAAATACTTATCATTGAGAAGTTCCGGTGACCATCTGTGGACTTCTTCATCAGTTCCACTTCACCAAATGATACTTTCTGAATGCAAATGCTTAACTGGTTGCTGAAAATACCGAAATCGCTATGTGTATGCCTATAATATTTGAAGAGTTCCCTCAATTTGTCATGGATTCCATCATCAGAACTAAATTTTGAGAAAAATGGGACCAATCGGGAAGTATATCCTTTCAAATAAAAAAAGAATTTTCCAAATCGGTTCATAAATGACGGAGATATCAGGTAACACACATAAAAAAAAAAAAAAAATACAACCGAATTGAGAACCTCCTCCTTTTGGGGAAGTCGGTTAAAAAACGGTTTCAACGGTTACAATTCATACATTGTTTAGGTGGTGCTTTAATAGCCTTTTAAAAGTTGGAAGTGATTTCGATTCCTTAATTACTTTAGGTATAGAGTTATAGAGTTCAACCCCCTCATACACGATAGTCTTTCTACCGTAGTTTGTCCTCGGGGTTAGCCTGCCTCGTCATCCGCTTTTGAACTTGCATTCTTTTTGTAAATGTTATTTGTGTATGTATGTCTCTATTAATTATTTCACGAACAAGTATGCAAGTGTTATATATAAATTTGATCAATATTCATTAATATTGTTTCTTTTAAAACCTTTTGTGAAGATGTTAAGTAATCATAATTGAATAAGATATTTCGAGTTTATTTCAGGTATAACGCAATTTTCGGATCTATCTCAGGAAGAATTTAAATCGAAAATCACCTGTTTGAGAACAGATGACGATGATAACTTTGATTCTTGCACAATTATCACTGATAAAGACATCGACTATAATGATGCGCCGGAGTCGTTCGATTGGCGCAATCACAGTGCGGTCACCCCCGTTAAATACCAAAATGCTTGTGGAAGTTGTTATGCGTTTAGCGCAATTGGTAAGTATGTTCCGTTCAAGAATTGTATTTAAGCTTCTGAAATTGTTGAAATGTATTAGCTGTAAGTTTTCCTAAAAGTAATAAAATAAAATAAAATAGTTAAAACTGGTTATGATATAAGAAGTATTATTAAAAAATGTTTTTACATTATTACAGGTAATCTTGAGGGCCAGTACGCCATCAAGCACAAGGAGCTCGTCAGTTTATCTGTACAGCAGATTCTAGACTGCGACAAAAAAAATTATAAATGTGATGGTGGAAGTATACGCGTTGTACTTCGGTAATTTGAAATCTTTCAAGAAGGAAGGAAGAGTGAGGAGGAGTTTGACTGACCTCAAAATAGTACATTACTGGCGCAGCCTGCAACAGGGGCATTGATGGACGATCGTGAAAATGTCGGCCGAGGCGAAGCTGAGGCACACATTGTTGAGTCCATCAATGCCTAGTTGGGACCAAGGCTTGAATAGTCCCTACTTGTCTCAAATAATGCGCGTAAAATTTAAAATAAATTAACTAATTATAAATTCCAGAATCAATGACGAACAACGAAAATTATTTACGTGTGTACCTATTGTGTGTTCATTTGTTTCTTCTTTACTTTAAACAGCTCTCTTTCCAAATCGAAATATGAATAAAATCTTTGACAAGTTTCCTCCTTGGTTGCCATCTGTCGAAGTAAAAAAGATCGTTCTATTTTTAAATAACACGAAAGATAAGGATTTTCATAGTAACATTGCTGGTCGTCTATTCGCATGTATTTGAACAGTACAGCATTTTCGATTTATCTCCAAGAAGGTTGTCAAGATAATAATCGAATTGCCAAGAATGTTTGAGAAAAGCGTGTGTTTAGCGGCCAAATAAATTACTATGAAAACTTTATCTATTTGAGAAAATTACTATACAAGCCATGGCCGCAACCAGGCATTGATGGACTCATGTATGTGTGCCTCGCTTATGGCACGGCCCACATTTTTACGATCGTCAATCAATGCCCCAGTTGCAAGCCGCGACAGTAATGTAGGTACTATTTGATGTGGTGTCGCGACTGCATTTCGCATATTTGTCACTGAGAGTTTACTCAAAGCCCTGTATCTATTAACACTGTTTTTGATGGTTATGTTGACAGGTCGCTGATCGAAGAAGGAGGAAGCATATCTGAAGATGACTATCCATACGAGGGATTAGACAACAAATCTTGCCGTTTTGATGCAAATAAAGTGAAGGTCAAGTTGACCGACTGCCGCTCCTATAATCTTACCTCACAAGAGAAACTGAAGCAGTTGCTGTACCACACCGGACCCATCGCGATTGGTGATTATTTAATTTACATTTGATAGTGATTCGTTTCATTGAACTGTTGCATCTAAATCGTATCGAGCCAGATTACCCACCACTACACTCATGAACTATCAACAGATACATAGTTTAGTTTGACGTATGCGGCTTATAAAAGCAACTAAATACTATTCGGCCGTTACGAGGCCTTCACGAGTCCACACACAAATATGTTTTGTAGTAACAAATCAATATTTTCAGGCCTGTAGGCCTGGCACGAACGCGCGAAATAAACGCCTCATGCGTACACTTTTGGATTATCCAAATATTAAAAAATCGTTTGAATTTACTTTACGTTTACTCAAAAATGATTTTGTGGCGGGTATTTCAAAAGAAAGTGAATTTATAAGGTACAAAGGGTCTGTTTACATGACGAACTACACTCGGAGCTATGTCAATATCAATTCAGACTTTGCCTTTTTGTCAGCCGTCTATAATGTCGATATAGCAGCATCCGTAGTAGGTTTCGGCGTTTCTCCACTCACATACTCCCAGAAGTCATTTTTAAAGTCAAAGTCAAAGTTAAATAATTTATTTCAATTAGACACATAAAATGCACTTTTGAACGTCACGATTTACAAAAAAATAAAAATAAAATTGATTCCAGTCACCCCTTCCAAAAGGTAGTTTTCGTATGGAGAAGAATGGGGAAGAAACACCGTTACTCTTTTAAAATGGTTTTATAATATTTTGTATACAATCATTATAAATGATTATATGTGAAGACGATGGCACCTAAAATAAAATTACTACACCAAAATTGGTAAAAAGAATGAAAAATTAAACAATGACGAATAAACTAATTATGTGATAGATACATGGTGCTCACAAATTTACAAAAATTTTTAAAGTAGACGATTTTACTTAAAATTGTACAATTTAAGTCAATGTGTCAGTTACTAACAATGCTTCCACCTGTACCTTGCAACTGTCGTAATTGTCAATAATAGGGATGATGACTAAAAATTGTTATTGTCCGTCATGGAGATTATTAAAAGATATAGGACACTTATTTTATCTTTTTTTACGTTATTTAAAGATTACGGGCGCCAATACATTGAGTTAAAATGTGCCATGACGTCACGAGTATGTAGATTTTATACTTACTTGTGACGTAGCGAGCCCCACTCCCCAACTTTAATGCGCTGTATCTAAGTCATTTTTACCCGACTGCCCCAGAAGGAGGGTAATGTTTTTCGAGAGTATGTATGTATGTATGTCTATTTCTTTGGCACGCTCTGTAGCCTAAACGGCTTGATGGATTTTAACATATGAGGTGTCGTTAGATTTGTCTTAATTGTAGAAGTGTCATAGGCTATATAATATTTATATATTTCATCTGCAAATACAAAAAAAAAGGAGGGGAAGGTTTTTTTTAAAATAAATTATAACAATATTGGTATCAAATAAAAGCTAGTAATGAGTCAATTACAAATTTAGATATCGCCGTCCCCGGAGAATAAAACGATAACTACAAAAACGCAACTTTTCAGGAAAAATAAAAAACATGTTTTCGTCAATTACTCCATAAACAATGGACGTCGTGGAGAGACGATTTTCAGCTTTGAGAAAAGGTTATTTTTATGTTCATTTCATTTAAAATTATTAAAATTAGCAGCCCACCGGTATCGGCAACAGGGTTCGAGCTACCGGTGATCAGGTCTCTAGAGAGGAACCTCCTCTCTATGCATGCCGTGTCCAGGAAAACAGTTTTCTGAGTTAAGCCCAGCCCAGCCGCGCAATGAGAGCCTCCTGAGGTGTTGGTCGAGGCTCTCCGCTATTAGGCCATTACGCTGCTCCCACATCTCCGCCGCGAAACCGTGGCAGCGGAACCGCTGAACCAATTCCGACGCCAATTCCGCTGCGAAACATGTCCATATTATGTCGCGAATCTATGCGGAACAAACGCGGAACCGCAAAAAACCGGCGGACTGCGTGCGGAGGTGTAAACGGCTTCCCAGCAGATCGGCGAAATCACGCGAGAAAGAGATAAAATCATAATCAAATCTGTACGATAGAGCAGGCAGTTTCGCTTCCGTTTCGCCTTTCGTACAACGGACAAGTCATGGCGGAATTTTTGCGGTTCCGCTGCTACAGTTTCGCGGCGGAGATGTGGGAGTAGCGTTAACCGTAACGGCTATCGATACAATGATTGCAGAGTCCACGTCCTACATGTCGACAACCTCGTGTGCTAAGTCAATACTTGATTTTCGCGATCACGCGATTCTCGTCATGAGGGATAGTGATATCAACAATCATTGCACGGTGCTCTCGTCAATCTATCACCACAGTATTAAGCTTATTGGTTACAATAGTCCTGTCAGTGATGATAGATCGATTCCAGTACAATGTAGTAATACCATTCTCTAAAACAGGGTCGGGCACATACTATATTATGTATTGTGTTCTGTAGTATGGTACTTCGGACTCCACAAGATTGTACTGCAAGGCAAGTTACTGGTGGATAATCCTAGCGAATAGATTGTGTCTGTGCAAGTACTCGCCGTTAGCAAGACGAGTACAACCGGAAACAATATGTCGGATTGATTCACCGGGACGGTGGCTTGCCGTTAGCAAGACGAGAACCACCGAAAACAATATGTCGGATTGATTCACTGGGACGGTGGCCTGCCCGACAGATGTCAAGCGTACCGTCCTTGACAATGTATTTCCGATAATTATTCATCATGATAACCTCGTCTATAATCGCACAGACAAAACCTTTGGTTTCCCCAAAGAGTTCGCCGAAATGCAGCCAGGATACAGACGCCAAAATGTCTACACCAGGCCCATGGAGAGCCCAGAAAAAGCTTCCGTGAAAATCTTTACCTTGCCATACTTCCTTTCGATCGTTAGTATCAAGTACTGTAGGTTGGCGCCAGCGCCATGTGGAGCGCGGTTGTGGAGGGTTTCAGCGTTTATTAAACCTCAACCCCCATACTTTTACGGGATGTACAGTCTCATCACTGATGACCGTGGGTGATGCATCTGATATGCCGTCAGCAATGTACGGACCTTCCTATCCAGAGCATCTAAATTATCCATTCGTCTGAATCTATTTTAGTATGCCGAAAGAATACATCAAAACCAGCATGAGCCACCGTTTAAGGCACGCACCTAGTTTCCGTCTGATAAAAGACTGCCTATTTAACATTTATTCAGGCGGCCAAAGCAAAGAAGCGCTTCCTCAAGGTTTCATGTCGGCAGCAGTGATGCCTTATGCTTTCGACAGTCAACAACACACGCAAATACTTGTAGGTTTCGGTTGAGGAGTGTGATCTTAGATGAATGGAATCCGAGACTTGGATTCCCACGGATTCCGTAATCCCTCTCGCTTTACATGCATGACTGCTTATTTTTCCACAACAAATTCCATCGTGATGGCGCTACTGAACATTTCTGCTATCTTCAGCAGCTCCATCAGTCGCAAATTGTTGGGGGCAAAGAGTTTCAAGTCATTCATGTAAAGGAGGTCAGATATCACCTGACCACCTCTTCTCAACTGATAGCCGATACTTGTATCTCTCTTGAGACTCTAGCCTTGTGCTTAGAGGTTTCAAGGCTAAGCAAAACCAAAGCGGACTCAAACTATCGCCCTGAACCCGCTCAGTCCTGGTCGTTTCATCAATCCCCCGGATCTGTCGACATCTTGGATACAGAAGGACCATCCTCCACTGCCCCATACACGACATCAAGAAGATGTGTAGAGTTGCGTCTATTTTGTGCAACTTTAGCACCCTAATGAGCTATGTATAGAGGACTCGGAGGCACCCAGTCATAGGCCTCCCTATGAAAGAAGCACGTAACGAACCAGAATCCAGGAACTTAGCTTATATTGCGTTTGTGTAAAATCTAAGTGAAGGAAGAGGATGACAATATGTCTTTTTACTAACACAACGAAGCGACTGAATGGTTTTGAACGAGAATAAAATGATAAATGCATTTATAATAATAAATGCATTTATTACTTTATTCTCGTTCCGTTTATAATGATAAATGAATTTATTATTTTATTCTCGTTCCGTTTATAATGATAAATGCATTTATCATTTAAAAAAAAATCGACTAGATAATGATCTAGTCGTAATTTTTTTCACGAGAGTATAATTCCCGACCGAGTTTTCACGAGAACATAATTCTATGACTGTTTGTCATACTAACAAATCGGAATACATTTTGATAATATTATATTAACACTTTAGGTATTCTCGTAATTTAAGGCCTGTGTTAAATCTTTGAATAAGTACTATTGTAATATTTAGTAAATTCGTAAATAACTTATAAAAATTACGAAACAATTTGAGAAGATGTATTTATAGCACTCACAGATCCCAAAATTGACATAATTTACACTAAAACTAAGATAATGGCAGTTGTCATTTTTTTCTCCAGGGACGGCGATATATTAATAAAACTTAAAAGCTTGAAATAAAGAAAATTATTCAAAAAACAAAAACCCGACTGCAAAAACACATAACTGAAAAGAGAAAAACAAGCATTATAATCTATAGAATTTTAGTATCGCAGGCGGGGACAAACAAAACTTACACCGTATTTCCGGTTATTAGTTTGTCCCCGCCTGCGATACTAAAATTCTATAGATTATAATGCTTGTTTTTCTCTTTTCAGTTATGTGTTTTTGCAGTCGGGTTTTTTGTTTTTTTGCTTTAATAGATTAATAAAAAAAAACAAAAACCCGACTGCAAAAACACATAACTGAAAAGAGAAAAACAAGCATTATAATCTATAGAATTTTAGTATCGCAGGCGGGGACAAACTAATAACCGGAAATACGGTGTAAGTTTTGTTTGTCCCCGCCTGCGATACTAAAATTCTATAGATTATAATGCTTGTTTTTCTCTTTTCAGTTATGTGTTTTTGCAGTCGGGTTTTTGTTTTTTGAATAATTTTCTTTATTTCAAGCTTTTAAGTTTTATTAATATATCGCCGTCCCTGGAGAAAAAAATGACAACTGCCATTATCTTAGTTTTAGTGTAAATTATGTCAATTTTGGGATCTGTGAGTGCTATAAATACATCTTCTCAAATTGTTTCGTAATTTTTATAAGTTATTTACGAATTTACTAAATATTACAATAGTACTTATTCAAAGATTTAACACAGGCCTTAAATTACGAGAATACCTAAAGTGTTAATATAATATTATCAAAATGTATTCCGATTTGTTAGTATGACAAACAGTCATAGAATTATGTTCTCGTGAAAACTCGGTCGGGAATTATACTCTCGTGAAAAAAATTACGACTAGATCATTATCTAGTCGATTTTTTTTTAAATGATAAATGCATTTATCATTATAAACGGAACGAGAATAAAATAATAAATGCATTTATCATTATAAACGGAACGAGAATAAAATAATAAATGCATTTATTATTATAAATGCATTTATCATTTTATTCTCGTTCAAAACCATTCAGTCGCTTCGTTGTGTTAGTAAAAAGACATATTGTCATCCTCTTCCTTCACTTAGATTTTACACAAACGCAATATAAGCTAAGTTCCTGGATTCTGGTTCGTTACGTGCTTCTTTCATAGGGAGGCCTATGACTGGGTGCCTCCGAGTCCTCTATACATAGCTCATTAGGGTGCTAAAGTTGCACAAAATAGACGCAACTCTACACATCTTCTTGATGTCGTGTATGGGGCAGTGGAGGATGGTCCTTCTGTATCCAAGATGTCGACAGATCCGGGGGATTGATGAAACGACCAGGACTGAGCGGGTTCAGGGCGATAGTTTGAGTCCGCTTTGGTTTTGCTTAGCCTTGAAACCTCTAAGCACAAGGCTAGAGTCTCAAGAGAGATACAAGTATCGGCTATCAGTTGAGAAGAGGTGGTCAGGTGATATCTGACCTCCTTTACATGAATGACTTGAAACTCTTTGCCCCCAACAATTTGCGACTGATGGAGCTGCTGAAGATAGCAGAAATGTTCAGTAGCGCCATCACGATGGAATTTGTTGTGGAAAAATAAGCAGTCATGCATGTAAAGCGAGAGGGATTACGGAATCCGTGGGAATCCAACTCTCGGATTCCATTCATCTAAGATCACACTCCTCAACCGAAACCTACAAGTATTTGCGTGTGTTGTTGACTGTCGAAAGCTTAAGGCATCACTGCTGCCGACATGAAACCTTGAGGAAGCGCTTCTTTGCTTTGGCCGCCTGAATAAATGTTAAATAGGCAGTCTTTTATCAGACGGAAACTAGGTGCGTGCCTTAAACGGTGGCTCATGCTGGTTTTGATGTATTCTTTCGGCATACTAAAATAGATTCAGACGAATGGATAATTTAGATGCTCTGGATAGGAAGGTCCGTACATTGCTGACGGCATATCAGATGCATCACCCACGGTCATCAGTGATGAGACTGTACATCCCGTAAAAGTATGGGGGTTGAGGTTTAATAAACGCTGAAACCCTCCACAACCGCGCTCCACATGGCGCTGGCGCCAACCTACAGTACTTGATACTAACGATCGAAAGGAAGTATGGCAAGGTAAAGATTTTCACGGAAGCTTTTTCTGGGCTCTCCATGGGCCTGGTGTAGACATTTTGGCGTCTGTATCCTGGCTGCATTTCGGCGAACTCTTTGGGGAAACCAAAGGTTTTGTCTGTGCGATTATAGACGAGGTTATCATGATGAATAATTATCGGAAATACATTGTCAAGGACGGTACACTTGACATCTGTCGGGCAGGCCACCGTCCCAGTGAATCAATCCGACATATTGTTTTCGGTGGTTCTCGTCTTGCTAACGGCAAGCCACCGTCCCGGTGAATCAATCCGACATATTGTTTCCGGTTGTACTCGTCTTGCTAACGGCGAGTACTTGCACAGACACAATCTATTCGCTAGGATTATCCACCAGTAACTTGCCTTGCAGTACAATCTTGTGGAGTCCGAAGTACCATACTACAGAACACAATACATAATATAGTATGTGCCCGACCCTGTTTTAGAGAATGGTATTACTACATTGTACTGGAATCGATCTATCATCACTGACAGGACTATTGTAACCAGTAAGCTTAATATTGTGGTGATAGATTGACGAGAGCACCGTGCAATGATTGTTGATATCACTATCCCTCATGACGAGAATCGCGTGATCGCGAAAATCAAGTATTGACTTAGCACACGACGTTGTCGACATGTAGGACGTGGACTCTGCAATCATTGTATCGATAGCCGTTACGGTTAACGCTACTCCCACATCTCCGCCGCGAAACTGTGGCAGCGGAACCGCAAAAATTCCGCCATGACTTGTCCGTTGTACGAAAGGCGAAACGGAAGCGAAACTGCCTGCTCTATCGTACAGATTTGATTATGATTTTATCTCTTTCTCGCGTGATTTCGCCGATCTGCTGGGAAGCCGTTTACACCTCCGCACGCAGTCCGCCGGTTTTTTGCGTTTCCGCGTTTGTTCCGCATAGATTCGCGACATAATATGGACATGTTTCGCAGCGGAATTGGCGTCGGAATTGGTTCAGCGGTTCCGCTGCCACGGTTTCGCGGCGGAGATGTGGGAGCAGCGTAATGGCCTAATAGCGGAGAGCCTCGACCAACACCTCAGGAGGCTCTCATTGCGCGGCTGGGCTGGGCTTAACTCAGAAAACTGTTTTCCTGGACACGGCATGCATAGAGAGGAGGTTCCTCTCTAGAGACCTGATCACCGGTAGCTCGAACCCTGTTGCCGATACCGGTGGGCTGCTAATTTTAATAATTTTAAATGAAATGAACATAAAAAATAACCTTTTCTCAAAGCTGAAAATCGTCTCTCCACGACGTCCATTGTTTATGGAGTAATTGACGAAAACATGTTTTTTATTTTTCCTGAAAAGTTGCGTTTTTGTAGTTATCGTTTTATTCTCCGGGGACGGCGATATCTAAATTTGTAATTGACTCATTACTAGCTTTTATTTGATACCAATATTGTTATAATTTATTTAAAAAAAAACCTTCCCCTCCTTTTTTTTTGTATTTGCAGATGCAATATATAAATATTATATAGCCTATGACACTTCTACAATTAAGACAAATCTAACGACACCTCATATGTTAAAATCCATCAAGCCGTTTAGGCTACAGAGCGTGCCAAAGAAATAGACATACATACATACATACATACATACATACATACTCTCGAAAAACATTACCCTCCTTCTGGGGCAGTCGGGTAAAAATACGTGTCTAATTTTTTTTTATTATGTGACCGACGGACTAAATAGATTTTTTTTTCACCCAGGTATCATCCCTATTGTATTCGTACATTCATTTTTCTTCCTACATGTACTTTAAAACATTTCACAAGTTCGAATTATTTTCTCAACGTTCACGAAACACAGCACACTTTACTGCCCTGGGCCCATAACCATTGTTGGGGTGGTTTACAAAGCGAAAAAACATGGAATATTGATAAGTAGGTATGTTTTAATAGAAGGTAAACAAATAAGAGTGTAAAATGGAGCTCGGTACAAAAACTATAATTATGACTATTTCAAACTAGACGTTTCTCTATCTAGCCAGTGCGTGTACATGGAGGTGATATATCTTCAACAAAAGGTCCCCCCATAGATATAAGAAATATATTTCTATGGTCTCCCCCATACTTTTCCAATTTTCTTTATGCTGTACTTTCTGCGTCCAATCGGTTAGGAACGATTCCAAATCGTTACGCCAGCGTTTCTTACGCCTGCCCTGGTGACGACATGCGTCTTCAGGCATCCACCGTGTAACGATACCGGCCCATCTGTCGGATGCATCCTATCGGTGTTACTCGCCCAGTCCCATTACAGCCTCGCAGACTTATCGCCAACATTGGAGATTTTTTTTTTGTAAGTTTATCTATATTTTCGTCAATTATGGACCGATGTAAAAAAATTTTTTTTTTGGAATAGGATGTTTGCGCGGTTGTCCCTTAAACATTTTATTCCTTTTGCTCGTTTAGTTTCTGAGTAAGCTTCTATAAATACGTATTTTTCGCACTTAGTATATGTGGATAATGATTTTAGTCTCAATAGTTTCGTAGAAAATAGCCCCCCCCCCATTCCAGCATTATATTTCGGTGAATAACTCCGAAACGTGACTCTTTAGGATATTATGTTGTATGACATTTTTTGTTTGTATAAATGTCCTCTATCTAAATATATAACTTCCGATTATAACCGCGATTCTGAAAAAAAAATAAAAATGGCGGCCTCACGTTAGGGCCACCCTCCAAACACAAATCTTCAAACCCCTTTGGCGCCAAATCAAAAAGAAAGCGCGTTGAGCACTTTATTGTTGACAGCGCACTGTTTTTTTTTTTTAATAGAGCTACAGCTTACGTTCTTATACTGACAGCAAGCCACATAAATTCCTGACATTTTCGTTAGATGGCGTTACTTAGTTTTCACTTCTATCGGCAGTCCCCAAAGACTGCCCCGCATGTTTTTTTTTATTGTCAAGTTGTTCATATTCATGAGTATTTTAGCCCCAGAAAGATCGCAACTGAATACATGAAGTCGTTTTTCGTCATTCTTTTCGTTAATAATACTCAAAAACTAAACTGTAAGTATTCTTCTTTCTTTAAGCTATCCTTGCCGATGCTTTAGACTCTTATAAGGGAGGAATTATAGACGATGCACTCTGTAATTATATGGGAGTAGACCATGCAGTCCTACTGGTTGGATATGGATCAGGTACGTTCGTTTTACATTTTATAATAATGCCCCGTTTGGCCGCTGTCTTGTCAGATGCTTCGCGATGGTGCAGCTGACTCTGGTATATGCTTGTCTGGAACTAACCTTCGTGATTTAAAGACTCCCAAGCTACTTATAACTAGAATGGGATTTTAGTGGTCTTTAATAACTGATATTAAACTCTTCATTCATGTATTGCTGCAATTACTTTTATTTCAGAGGCTGGTGTGCCATTTTGGATTGTCAAGAATTCTTGGGACACAACATTTGGGGAAGATGGTTACTTCAGACTGCACCGTGGTGAAGATGCAATTTCTTGTAACATGATGAATCCCTACATGGCGTCAGCCATCGTCGCATAATGTTTTATCTCTATACATGATATTTTTTTTTTTTAATTTACTTCACATATTGTAATTTTTTAAACGTCCGATGTTAAATACTGGGTGTTTGGCTACATTTCACTTTTATTTCTTCTAATTTGTTTCTTTCGTATTTTCTGAAAATATTCAAAATAAAATCTGTAACTCGATATTAACCGCTAGTTTTTTTTCTGTTTCACCATCATACCTAATGACACCAGCTTCTGCAGATGACCGCCAAAAACCACTGCTTCCTTTATTATCTATATTGTCATAGGAAAGGACAACCTAAAGACGATGCAAATCCACAATCCTCAGGGAAAGAAAAAACATTTCAGTTACGTCATTTAACGTTTTGTTTAGAA
This sequence comes from Conistra vaccinii, assembly GCA_948150665.1. NCBI lineage: Eukaryota > Metazoa > Arthropoda > Insecta > Lepidoptera > Noctuidae > Conistra > Conistra vaccinii. The sequence goes on along the minus strand of OX411341.1, from coordinate 12,431,269 downwards.
CATAACTTTTCTTTGATTTGGTTCGTAGATGTCCTTTCTTTGGTATTGTTCGTCGAGTCCTGGAACTCCTTAAGTTCTGAATTGAGCTACAAGATTACCGACAAATACGTGTACTAAACTGGACAGGTCCACTCAAAATAATCGGTGTGGTTCTTTTTCAAAAGGCCATCTCAGACATAACCCGAATGGTCCTCATATGGCCTGACCAAGATTTTGTCTGGACTTTAAAAGAGTCTGTGAACTCTGACTTTGCTTCGGGCTTTCTTCTCAGAGTAGTCAGTTCTAGGAAACACCGATCTCATCTAATTTAAAAACAGATAGCTCAGCTTGCTAGTGGATTGAGGTCTACCGCCCAGGGGCGATTAACCGATTAAGTCTCGCAAAAAATTAGCGCGAAAATCTCATCAAGTACAGCTTCGCGCGGCTTATCGCGATGTAATTTGACCAGAGCTGACCATGCTCATAAAAATCGCTATAGCTGCGAGTCTAAGGCTGCCTGTCCACAGGAGCGGAGAGGAGAGGAGAGGAGCGGAGATGTGCCAAAATTAACCAATAGAATCGCACCTCTGGAGCGGAGTTTTGATTCTATTGGTTAATATTGACACATCTCTGCTCCTCTCCTCTCCGCTCTGGTGGACAGGCAGCCTAATGCTTTAATTTACATTCTGTAAATAGATTCGGATTCATGAACAATTAGGCCACTTATTTTAATAGATAAACAATACTCATAATCGTAAATTAGTATTTTATACATCCTATTATAAACATAGAATTGGCCGAAAACCGATTTGTTGCTGTATTATGTTGATTTCTGGCAAAAGCAACGGATCAATAAAAAAAAAATGTTAATAATATCATGAACTAATAATCGAATTAGATTTTTTTCTTATTTTTACATAGTTACAATATTTCCGTATTATTCCAGCTCAAACTTCATAGTGCGCGATGCTGTCATTTTGAACCGCGTAGTTCAATTCGTGATTTTGGTCACGATCATACGAGTTCTATTGAGCATATATCAATATGAAATCTTTCTAGGATATTACCTATACCTTCTTTGACTGATTGATATCAATGAATCTTAAATAATCTACGATATCTTTGACCAGTACGTGTTGCCAGTGATGACTTATGACACTAAAACGTGGTCGCTCACAATGGGCCTTATCAGAAGGCTAAAAGTCAACCAAAGAGCAATGGAGAGGGCTATGCTTGGAGTTTCCCTACATGATCGAATCAGAAATAAAGAGGTCCGTTAGGGCCGTCGGGGCCGTTACCACTGGGCCACCACTGCTCGACATTGTAAAGGCCGCAGGAATTCGATGCGGGAAGCACAGAATCAGACGAAGTGGACCACCACTTCGACATATTCCTCCCCCAAGCACCAGCTTGGGAGAGGAATATGTCCAGCAGTGGACGTCTTTCGGTTGATATGATGATGATGATGAACATAGGCTATAATTTTAAAAGTCGCTGACGGAAGCTAGTTTAAATAATATACTGTTCGTGCATGAATACTATGAAAATAACAGAACATTTTCCTATAGTTAGTTGGTGTGTAGTTTTGCATAGTCTATAGCAGCGGTCGGTAACACGCGGCCCGCGACAGTTTTTAAACATAGATATGAAAATAGGTGGAGTCGAACCGAAAGTGTTAAGGAGGTTGTATAGCATTGAGATGGAGGTCGAATATTATATTGGTTGTGTTCTAAATTCAAACACCAAAATAGTGATTCAAAGTGCCTTTTATTCACTGTTTTCAGTGAATAAAATAAGCTTTTTAGAGGGGGAATGGTATAATAGTATATTATGCAACTAATGAATAAAGGACGGATTTAAAGCGAGGGCCATAGATGAATCACGATCAAGTGAAGGATTCTAACGACTGAATCACGACCGTAGGGAGTGATTCATGATGATTGAATCACGAGCGCAGCGAGTGATTCAAGTGTTAGAATCCTGAGCGACGCGAGTGATTCATGGCCCTCGATATAAATCCGTTTTATTCAAGAGTTGCCTACTATACTTTATACCATGACTACGAGAAAAGCGAAAATAGACATTTAATAAAAGGTTAACACGTTCAGTGTCGGGAGCCCTCCTGGAGGATTCACCTACTTGGATATGGGATGCCGGGAGCCCTCGCGGAGGGCTCATTTTAAATGTAAACGTTCAGTGTCGGGAGCCCTCCTGGAGGGTTCACCTAATAGGATATGGGATGCCGGGAGCCCTCGCGGAGGGCTCATTTTAAATGTAGACGTTCAGTGTCGGGAAGCCTCCTGGAGGGTTTACCTACTTGGATATGGGATGCCGGGAGCCCTCGCGGAGGGCTCATTTTAAATGTAGACGTTCAGTGTCGGGAGCCCTCCTGGAAGGTTCACCTACTTGGATATGGAATGCCGAGAGCCCTCGCCGAAGGCTCATTTTAAATTAAGGTTTTTCTTAGGGTATATTTTAACAAAACGTAATGCCGGCAACCCTCCCGGAGGTTTCACTTCCAACTACGAATAATGAAAGTCGTAGACTTCCAATATGTATGGCGGCATGGCGTATGAGTTCTATGAAAATGGGTGAAGTCGAAAGAGTTAAGGAGGTTGTATAGGATTGAAATAGCGGTCGAATATATTGACGTGTTCTAAATTCAAACACCAAAATAGTGATTAAAAGAGTTTTTATTCACTGTTTTCAGTGAATAAAATAAGCTTTTTACAGGGGGAATGGTATAAAAATATATAATTAACTAATAAAATAAAACACAAGATTTAAATATAACACGAGCACAAAACAGAAATTCCGCTGCTGCTGGCATGTCATGAGTGTGACAAGAAGGCTTCAACTCAGCATGATTCTGTGCTATGGGGACCCACAGCACAGCGTTGATTTTCAGTGGTCACTTTGTAAGTCTACCCTCATTTTGCTCACATGGAATAATATCAGTCGCCTACGATAGAAATTGTACGATGAAATAATTCTATTGAATAGAATTTGTGAAGACTCAAATTTTTCGGTCGTGAAAATGAAATATAATTTGTAAATGTAATGACTATCTGTACTGTTTGTTTATTTCGTTTACCCTTATGTATCGGCTCTCTGTCCTACACACCACACGCGCGTCCGTCTCCGCCAGCAGTAACTAGCCAACTGTCTGAGGGAGGGGGATGTACCCCGCTCTCTCGTTCCATCACAGCGTGCGGCGTGTGCACATGAGACGACAGATTCAATGAATGTTATTTACATACACTACATCTCTTCCTTATTTTAATAAAAGTAAATTTAAAAGAACGACTTTATTATTTGGTCATTGATCAATCACTTAAACATAGCATCAACTAATTTCCTAGCTACTAATTTATTCTTCCTTCACTTCCTTATTTATTACTTATTGTCTTCCTTCATTCCCTGTAATATTTTTATTTTTATTAAGTATTATTATTGTCTTTCTTCACTTCTTTATTTATTACTTATTGTCTTCCTTCATTCCCTATAATAATTATATTTTTTTTTATTAAGTATTATTATTGTCTTCCTTCACTTCCTTAATTATTCACTAGCTTCATCTAGTCCTTCCCGATCCTCTATTATTGTATTTTTTCCTAATCCTCTTCTCTTGTTGTTGCTTTCATCTCCTCTTACCTCATCATTTTCCTATCCATTTTTTTTTTTTTTTTTTTTTTTTTTTTTTATTCACTTCCATTAATACTCCTAGAGCCATGGCTGTTGTCTTTCCTAGTAAGTTGCGAGTGCCATTTCAACAACAAAGAAAATCGCCTGTTCTATTTTACATGCAAGCTCTATCGTAGACTTAAAGGCACCTATAAGTTTTAAAGGAAAATAGTTTCCATATGCATAAAATGTTTTGTTAGGATTTTGTGTTTGTTCCGCAACTTTAACATTTTTATTCTTCATAGGATTTAGGTACTTGTAATTAAGTTATATTAGCACCTGGAATCAATTAACACATCAACTTCCATACACATATACAGTATACGGTGTCATAAATTGTCGATATTAAAATAAGTAATGAATTTCTTCGTCTGAATTGGTATTATTTTGTTCGTCTATCTTGTTAATATCCTTTCTCGATTTTTTGAATCTCGTTGTATCCTTTTTGTGTGTTTGTGATGATGATGATGAGTCGTCATCTATTTTCTTCTTCAAAGGATTCGACTTGCACTGTAGTTTGAAATGCCCTATTTTTCCACATTTTACACACTTCTTACTTCTTGCCGGACATTTTTCATCAGATGCTATGTGATTCCAGTTGCCACATCTGAAACATTCTCTTACTCCTCTAGTATTTTTATTTCTCAATTTCTCTTCTATCTTGTTTATGTCGTGATTGTTCTTTTGTTTCTGATTATAATCTTCTAATTGCCTGCTTATTACTTCTAATGCATTTGCTTCAGCTATTACATCCTCAAGAGTCATTGTATCTCCTACTTTCAAGATTCTTTTTCGTAATTCTTCAGAGCTACATCTTTCAGTGACTTGATCAAGAAGTTGGTCGTCTACATCAGAGAATTGGCATTTAGCAGCTTGTTGTCGTAACCGTATAATGAATTTATCGAATTTCTCATTTTCTTCTTGTTTCATCAATCTAAATAAATGTCTTTCAAATCTTTTATTTTGTTTGGGTGCAAAGTACTCATCTAACTTCTTGATTGCTATTTTGAATACATCTGTTTTCACTACTGAGGCGTTAGTTGCGTCCGTATCAGGAATGTTATAAAATATTTCCTGTAGTTCCGACCCACCCCAATGTAAAAGACTTGCTCGTTTCTGACTTGGTGTAGTAACATTTGCGGCTTCTAAATAAATATACAAGCTTCTTTTCCACCGTTCCCATCTCACACACACTGAATTCACATCTCCTTCACATTCAAATTTTTCCAATGTAAGATTTGCCATTGTTACCTGTAAGCACACAAAATACATCCGATCACAAAACGGTCATCATCCGTTCTATGACTTCCTTCCATAATCATCCAAAATAATTCTAGTCACAAAACGGGCATCATCCGTTCTATGACTTGCTTCCATAATCACCTAAAATACGTCTAGTCACAAAACGGGCATCATCCGTTCTATGACTTGCTTCCATAATCACCCATAATACGTCTAGTCACTAAACGGGCATCATCCGTTCTATGACTTGCTTCCATCTTTACGTAAAATACATTTAGTCACGAAATGGGCATCATCCTTTTCATGACTTACTTCCATAATATTCACCCAAAATACGTTTAGTCACGAAACGGGCATCATCCGTTCTATGACTTGCTTCCATCTTTACGTAAAATACATTTAGTCACAAAAGGGCGTCATCCTTTTCATGACTTACTTCCATCATATTCACCCAAAATACGTCTAGTCACAAAACGGGCATCATCCGTTCTATGACTTGCTTTCATCTTTAAGGTAAAATACATTTAGTCACAATAAGGGCATCATCCTTTTCATGACTTACTTCCATACCCAAAATACGTCTAGTCACAAAACCGGCATCATCCGTTCTATGACTTGCTTTCATCTTTACGTAAAATACATTTAGTCACAATAAGGGCATCATCCTTTTCATGACTTCCATAATATTCACCCAAAATAGGTACGTTTAGTCATTACTCATGAAACGGGCATCATCCTTTTCATGACTTCCATTATATTCACCCAAAATACGTTTATTCATGACTCATGAAACGGGCATCATCCGTTCCATGACATATAACTTTTCCAATTAAGTAACTTATATTCAAACCCAATTTGTAATAAAACATTATTTTATAGAAATTATAACTACCTACTATACTAGGTAAATATTATCAATAATAATCGATACTCAAGTTTCGACCGGGAATTGAACCCGATATTGCTTTAAATTTCCGTAAAATTATTATAAGTAGGTAATCATTACCTATATTGTTCGGTTCATATTAGAGCATTTTATGGGTAGGTATAATAAGAGGAGTACGGAACAAAGCCGTTATTTATCCGACAAAGTCGATCTAAATCCTACCAATACCTACATGATTGCTGAATGAATGCTGTCATTTTGAAGTATATTAGTATCACAGTGCACAAGTGTGTGCGCAAACACAGATGCACCCTCTCCTCACCCAATCTGACAGTCCGATGGAGCGGCAATCCGACACGACCGGAGAGAGATCAGGCGCAGCACCAACGGCTCAACGCGTTCTCCGAGGCACGGGGGCACCACACCGCCAACCTCGAAACTCCGGGCCGCCACCAAGAAACTCCAACGGAAAAACCCAACAACACCCCGCCCGACCCGGTAATCGAACCCAGGGCCCGGTCTGAACCGCAGCCGCGCCCGCGACCACGAGACCACGGGGGCAGTTGATAGATTAATTTTAAGATACCTACTATAGAGAGGCTATCAGAAGAAATGTCATAGAAAAACCGTGATCCGTCTCAGTGACGCCACCCAGCACATTATAGCAAAACCACATAACAGTCAAGCCCGACACGACACGCTTCCACCGACCGCGACGTCAACATTCTATTGCCAACCATTAGACATAATAATCTCTGAGAAAGTTATTTTAATCATTGTTTTAAGTATTTAAATTAAATTATAAAATAAGTAGGTAGGTACTATCGAAAATAAACCGTGGCTCATACCAAAACACTGCTCAGCCGCAGAAGTCAATCCGATGCGCATCCATCACACAAAAAAAAAACTGCAATCATGGAGCCGCTTGACCAACGATACGCCGCGCGCGACCGAGCGCCAACCACGGGGAACCACGCAGCTTGATAGGACCAGCAGGCGCCGCCACCAAGTCCCGCATCTACCGCCTTCAATACATCAATGCCGTGGCTACGTTTTATCGTCCTATCAATACGAGATTATCAATAAGTACCATAATGCACCATCCGGCTTGTGGTTCGAACAAAAAAAATCTTATTCGACTTGACATGCAGGTGTACCAATTTCCAAACTCGACTTATTTACGAGTAAGTGTAATCTATGACTAGATTGAGCGACTTTAGTCCACTAGGAGAAATGTATCGGATTAAGATTTTGTTCGATACGTCCCGTCCGTATTGTAAGTAAATAGGGTCCATAATTGTTTCATTATATTTTATTTACCCACCACCTGTAATTGTACACTATGGTTTGCAATAAACGTTTTTTGATTTGAATAATTGAAAGTCTGATTAAAACGAACAAAAACAATCTTTGCCTACAACAATAAATACCTATAGCTATTTCCGAAAACAGTTCACTACAGTGCTACAGTCCCAGCGAATCCATTTGGCTTCGGCAATGTTTACCTTACTATAAAATCATTTTTTTTTTTGTTTGTTCGATACTATAATTTATAATACGGAACACGACTTAGGTAGCACGTTGAGATGTGCGAAGGCATACCCATGTACCCACGTACTCGTATTTCGTTTCTTTTCCTTTCCGACACTAATACAATGTAGGTACTTGCCGTTGTACAATCCAGTGATAAGTACTTACCTACAATGTTTGCACCTTCACCATGTCAGAACGGATTTTTTAATTTTATTGTAAACAACCAAATTAAAAGATGATAAGTTTTACCGCTACCGCTTACTGTCCGCGAACCAATTAAATACTTTTACGAATATTATTCTTAAAATTCCTTCAAAAGCCATTCGTTCATTGTTTACTTAGACCCTGCGCGGGTACACCGCATTAATACCTACTTCATGTTTCCTTCCCTTATCAATAGACACAGTAATCCACAACAATATGACAAGCTCAAATACGTAAACAGTACTCACAGACTCGTCGCCACTTGTACTGTTTGTTTATTTCGTTTACCCTTATGTATCGGCTCTCTGTCCTACACACCACACGCGCGTCCCCAGTATTATATAGTGCTCTGTGGCGCGTCCGTCTCCGCCAGCAGTAACTAGCCAACTGTCTGAGGGAGGGGGATGTACCCCGCTCTCTCGTTCCATCACAGCGTGCGGCGTGTGCACATGAGACGACAGATTCAATGAATGTTATTTACATACACTACACTATCTATTTATGGGTCATTGTATCTTGTCGCTCAATTTTTTTTTTTGTGATTACCTCGTTGGTATTGTAGTCGTAAGAGCGACTATTTAGCGAAAGATTCTGGGTTTGATCACCAGGTCGGGAAAAGTGTTATCTGGTTTTCCATTTAATTAAATTTCTCAGTAGCACGCCGGAGTCAGGATTGTCGCCTAGTCGATGGCAATAGGCTAGGGTCCTATATGAGACTTACACATAACTTGCGATATGTGGGTGCACTATAGACCAGCGGTGGGCAACCTTATAGCAGGCAAGGACCACATAGTGGCAAACTGAGGAACAGGCGGGCCGCACTTGTTCATAATTTTGATAATAAGTAAGTATCTATTAATTTGCTTACAGTGGTAAATTCTGATTCTCAAATGCTCATCTGTGAGACGAGAAGAATATTTTTTGTTTCTGTAATTGAGAATTGAAAAGGTTTGTTCGCATAAGCAAGTATGTACCTAGGTACTGCCAAAAATTGTAATTAACTGCCTAACAAACCTTTTCAAATTCGTCAAAATCAGATGGCTAGCTGCCATAAAACTTAACAAGGTCAAAAGAGTTTTTGAGAGTGTCATTAGATTGGAGAGCAATCACGTTCATTTGTAAATGACTCGATACATCCTCAATATCACATGAAAAAGGGTTTGCAAAATCTTCAGTTTGCTTCAAGTCACCAAATCTGTCGTTAACTGATTTTGTGGCTGTTTAAAAACTGTCGCGGGCCGCGTGTTACCGACCGCTGCTATAGACTATGCAAAACTACACACCAACTAACTATAGGAAAATGTTCTGTTATTTTCATAGTATTCATGCACGAACAGTATATTATTTAAACTAGCTTCCGTCAACGACTTTTAAAATTATAGCCTATGTTCATCATCATCATCATATCAGCCGAAAGACGTCCACTGCTGGACATATTCCTCTCCCAAGCTGGTGCTTGGGGGAGGAATATGACGAAGTGGTGGTCCACTTCGACTGATTCTGTGCTTCCCGCATCGGATTCCTGCGGCCTTTACATTGTCGAGCAGTGGTGGCCCAGTGGCGGCCCCGACTTACGAGTTGTAGGTCGTGGGTTCGAGCCCAAGCAGGCTCTTTACTTTGTGTAAATAATTGCATCACCACTGCTCTCAAAACAGTGAAGGAAAACATCGTGAGGAAACCGGCATGTCTTAGAACCAAAAATTCGAAGACATGTGACATCTACCAACCCGCACTGGGCCCGCGTGGTAGATTACAATTACAGCCCACTCCCTGTCACAGAGAGGACGCCTGTGTCCCAGCAGTGAGAAAATTAATAGGCTGATTGATTGATTGATTACAAGGTCATCGGTCCATCTTGTGGGAGGCCTTCCAACGCTACGTCTTACGGTACGCGGTCGCCACTGCAGAACTTTTCGGAACCATCAGCCATCTGTTCTGCGAGTAATGTGTCCTACCCATTGCCACTTAAGCTTGACAATTCTTTGGGCTATGTCGGTTACTTTGGTTCTCCTGCGGATCTCTTCATTTCTGATTCGATCATGTAGGGAAACTCCAACCATAGCCCTTTCCATTGCTTTTTGGTTGACTTTTAGCCTTCTGATAAGGCCCATTGTGAGCGACCACGTTTCAGTGTCATAAGTCATCACTGGTCATCACGCAACACGTACTGGTCAAAGATATCGTAGCATATTATTTAAGATTCATTGATATCAATCAGTCAAAGAAGGTATAGGTAATATCCTAGAAAGATTTCATATTGATATATGCTCAATAGAACACGTATGATCGTGACCAAAATCACGTGTAGTGGCATGTAACCCACACATGCACACACCCTGCGAACTCACCTACTTAAGATGTTGCAGTCTGTGAGTTCGGGACAGTTCAAAAACGTTACCACACACAGCCGGTCATTACCGCTAACCGCGTCACTCGCGTCAATTTATATTAATCTAATCTAAGTTATACTTGTATATAAACCGTGTTTAGTTATAGTTACTTCTATATTAAATTCAGTGTGTTATTCTAAATGAGCATTTCATTTTATATTATATAGGACCTATTCACACCATAACAAAAGTCCTATATTGGTGACCCCGACGAAAAAAATACGGTTCTATTTTACTGTTATCCACAAGTGCAATTGCGTTAAATACAGACTTAGACTTTGTTTAGTGTCGTTACTGTGAACTAGCTTATCAATTTTCGAGATGTCCAACCCTAACACTGCTGCTGCCGCTGACTATACCGTCGTTACTATCGACCCTGCGCACACGGCCGCCACGGTTGGCGCCGCACCAGGAAGCGTCTACGAGTCAAAATACTTGAAACTGATTTAGTTATAAAAAATAAATTTATTAATTTTATTCCACAATATTACTTTTATATTTAGATTTCACAATTTATAACTTAAACTTAAAGTTATCTTGACGAATGTCAAGTAGATACCACCGCCGCACTACTGGTGGACGTGTCTTTTATACTGACACGATTGCTAATGACTCTTTGTCTCGATTTGCTAGAACCTTCTCGTTTATAGTGGTCCAAGGGGTAATTAGTATCGGAGACTGATGTCCTATTGTTCTAGTTTCCATAACATCTCCTATGTCTTCCTTGAAAATGGTGATTATATCTTGAATGCGTTCATTGTTCAGGTCTTGTTGACTATTCCCCCTTAATTTTGAAGTCCATGGCTTCCTGCAAGCCTTGGATTGAAGAAATTTGAAAAATATCAAAACAATGAGGAGCATAGTTATACATAATATCCAACTATATTGAATTATATTATGTTTTCCTATCGTTGCTAGTTCTTCTATTTGCTTGAAATGTTTTAATTTTGCAGAGATTTTCATAGGATCATAATTTAATTCTATTTCAGGAGTATCTTTAGTCTGATTAATTTCTAAGTTAGTTATAATTACTTTATCATGTGACTCTTGTGTATGAAATCTTATTATATTTGAAATTCTTACTTCACAGTTTTCTCCTGTCAATAAGTAAGGTCCTGTAACCCATGATGTTTCTTCGTTCTTTCCACAGTTAATCATTATTTCGGTTGTTTTGTTAAAATACATGTAGATCGCCTTTGGAGATATTTCCTGTATTTCTTCTACGGGACACTTTATTGGAACTGTAATACATTTTTCAGTAGATTTATTTCGTAGAAGCTCGGTTTCACAAGTTGATGTTTGTCTAATGCTTTCTTTACAAATTATTTCTGTTAGTGTCGTGCACTCGTCTACTTCATATGTTTCTAATTCGGTGTATGCTAAAGTAACCTTTCGCATTATGGGGTAGGTGCAGGTTGGGATATTTTGGATAACGGGGACAATTTTTCTTGTATTACATACTTGTGGCTTAACTAATGGTATTTCTAATATAAAGTATACAATATGGTCAATTATTTTACTCTTTACATTAATAAAAGGTTCAATATTATTTATATTATTAGATATCATTACATTTTTATCAATCTTATTAATAGTTTCTTGTAAAATGTGAGATTGTATTATACTATAATGATACATATTGTGTTCGGCAAAAGTGATAGCTGTTGACAATCTTTCTGCTATATCTTGTAAGGTTTGAGCTTGAAACAATACTTCTAAAGCTACTTTTTGATGAGCTTTAAAATTTACTATCTGTGCATATTGTGTATCTAATACATTTTGAACACTAATAATTTTCTTAATTTGGCTATTATATTCTTCTAAAGTTTCGTCTGTTATGGATATTTGTTTATTATATGCTACTCTTAAAGTTTCTAGATCCTTTTGAATACTACTTAAGTCATCCTGATCTAGGTTTCCTGTAATAATTTTTATAATTGAACCTAAACCATTAATTAAACCTCTTTTATTTCTACTTTGCATATCTAAATGGTTACATATTTCAGTTACATGTTCTAAGATAACATTAATGCGATTATATATATGTTTTAAATCTTCTTTTTTAAAATTAGATTGTGACATAACTCTAGTTACAGTATCCTTAAGTCTATTCTTATGTTCTAATATAGGCTTTATCTCTAACATATGGATAATCGTCCATCTTCCTTCAATAATACGAGTGGGTTGCATTTCCACTAATATTACATGTTCATTCGACTCTAGTCTTCGGAATTTGTGTCCAATGACAATGAAGATTCTGCAACAATGAGTTCTTCTACATGATATATTCTACCATTATTTAATTTGTATTTATTGTGCGGTTCACAAGCTAATATATTATATGGGCCTATATATCTAGAATTAGTTTTATGTCTTTCTGCTTTACTATTTTTTAAATAAACTTTATCTCCAATTTTAAAAGATTTTGACGGTTGAATTCTTTTATTAATTCGATCATTACGTTTTTCTTTTCCTTTTTGTAACAGATCATGAACATTTTGATTTAATTGATTTATAAATGTTTTTTGTTGTGTTGTATAATTTTGGATGACTACTTTAAGATTATCAAAGTTTTGTAATTTCGGTTTTCTTCCAAAATGTACTTCAAAGGGAGTCATATTTATGGCACTATGTCTAGTGTTGTTATATGCATGTGTTATAAAATAGATCTTTTGATTTTGATTTAAATCTGTGTCTCTTTGCAACCTGTATAGTTCTTGAAGCGTACTATGTAATCTTTCTACATCTGAGTTTGACTTATGATGTTGTGGGGAAGTAGTGTGATTAATAATATTATAAGTTTTAAATAATTCAGTTATTATTTCGCTGCAAAATGATTGTTCACCGTCATGTACTATTTTTTTTGGAGTTCCAATTAATGAAAATATTTCCGATAATGTATCGCAAACTTTGCTCTTTTCTGTTGGTTTTATTATAGCGTATTTAGAAAACTTATCTATTATTGTTAAATACCACTGTTTTTCTAAAGACATGAAATCTATGTGCCAGATTTCCATTGGTTCATAGGGCGTTTCGGTTTCAATAGCTAAAGTTACATTCGGATGTCTGTTATATTTTTCTTTTTGACAAGGATTACACTGAAGAATGTATTTTTTTATTTGTTTCCTCATATTTTCCCAATAATATTTTTCTTTCAATTGTTTATATAAACTTTCAATTCCAGGATGTCGGTTATCTTTTAAATGGTATTCTTTAATTAGTCTTAATTGTTCCTCTTTTTCGTATATTTCTACGAGACTTTTCGTAAACCTTATTGGTTTAAATTTTGAATGATCAAAGTATTTACGATAAGTTTCTGATACTTTATAATATAATTCATCATTAGGGATTATGAAAGCATATCTCTCTAGGGGTAAATATTCTAACATAAATTCTTTTATAATTTCTTCTTCATGATTTGGTGGGACATAAAAATACCAAATTCCGTTTTCTTTACTTGCTCCTTTGTATGGGGCATATTCGAAAATAAGGCGTCTTAGCCTTTTCGGTGGGTACGCATTTACTATAGGAATTCCTTCATCACTATCTTCTTGGTTAGAATGTACAGTACCTTGCTGACTATTGTCAATTAAATCATTGTTAGATTGTCTTGTTGATTCACCTTTTGAAGAATTGTTTATAATATCAGAATTTGTTAATGCTAAATCTTCTTCTAAATTTACGTCTAATGAATCACCATCAGTGTGATGAATCTCAACGCGACTTAGTGCGTCGGCAACATAATTATCTTTTCCTTTTACGTGTTCTATAGAAAAATCATAATCTTGTAATTTTAATTTCCATCTAGTTAGTCTCTGATTAGGTTCTTTTAATTTAGCTAACCATATTAATGCTTTATGATCTGTACGCAATATGAATTTTCGCCCTTAAATATAAGGTCGAAATTGTGTTACAGCCCAAAGTATTCCTAATAGTTCTTTTTCAGTTGTATTGTATTTTTGTTCTGTTTTACTTAGAGTCCTAGATGCATAAGCTATGGGATGACTTTCTTGACTTAATACGGCTCCTAATGGGTTTACTAATGTTTGCCATAATTTAAAATGCCATAATTTTATATGCCATAATTTTATTTGCCATAATTTCATTAGTAATAACGCTTCAGTTGCCATAATCGTGAAATGACATAAAATCATTTTCACTAATTTCATTGGTCATAATCAATCAAGTGTCATAATAATTTTAATCCATAAATTCATTAGCTATATTTTTTATTTTCAATAATGTCGTTTTCCATAACATTTATTAATATTCATTTGCCCATACTAGCACAACAATGCTAGTTCAGTATGTACCATGCTTGCTTTGCAAAAGAGGAAATCTAGCACTCGGCGGCCGCTGCCGCGGCACGCTCGCTACAATCGCTCGCCTTGGCGCGTTGTTTGGTCACAGTTCTAACCTAACCTAACCTACCCGTTTCGAATTAGACAAACTGTTTATTGTCTGAACAAGAAAACCTAAAAATTACCCTAATCTGCCATGCATGCTTGCTTTGCAAAAGAGGAAATCTAGCACTCGGCGGCCGCTGCCGCGGCACGCTCGCTATGCTCGCTCGCCTTCGCGCGTTGTTAGGTCACAGTTCTAACCTAACCTAACCTACCCGTTTCGAATTTACAAACTGTTTATTGTTTGAACAAGAAAACCTAAAAATTACCCTAATCTGCCATGCATGCTTGCTTTGCAAAAGAGGAAATCTAGCACTCGGCGGCCGCTGCCGCGGCACGCTCGCTACGCTCGCTCGCCTTCGCGCGTTGTTTGGTCACAGTTCTAACCTAACCTAACCTACCCGTTTCGAATTTGACAAACTGTTTATTGTCTGAACAAGAAAACCTAACCTATCCTATTTTGCAAATGTACGCATGTATGTATATAAATGAACATTCGGAATAATACATATCATATAATACAACACTGAGGACATCTGTCTGTAACGTTTCTAAATAATGTTAAATGTTGCTTATGTCAAGTGTCGATTATGTAATGTGTTACTTATAGAATCTAATGATTATGACACATGTTATTATGGAAACTAATATTATGGCAAATAAAAGTTATGTCAAATAAGTTGATATGGCAAGCGTTATTAGTATAAATGATAATAGTGCAAGTAAATATTATGAGTGGGGACGATTATGGAAAACAATAATAGGACAAATAATATTATGGAAAACAATATAATACCCTCCTAATGCCATATCTGATGCATCGGTAGTAATTACGAAACCTTTATTAAAATCTGGGAAAGCTAAAATAGGTGCGTTAGTTAATAAATGCTTACAAGTCTGTATTGCTTCAATATAACTTTTCTGATGTATATCTATAGTCGCATCCATTTGTAGTTTCTGTGAGAGGTTTGACTATTTTACTTAAGTTTGGTACAAATTTTCTATAATATCCTATTAAACCTAAAAATGCTCTGATTTCTTTAATCGTTTTAGGAATAGGAAATTTTTGAATAGCTTCAATCTTTTTTTGATTCGGTTTTAATCCATCTCTATTTAATACATGACCTAGGAATTCAATTTCTTCTTCCATAAAAACACATTTATTTTTATTTACTTTAAGATTGGCCGTTCTTAATGCTTCGAAAACTTGTTGTAGCCTATTGATGTGCTCTTGTTTTGTTTTTGAGTAAATTATTATATCATCTAAATAAACAAGACATATATTTCTTGTGATTTCCTTGTTCAGCACGTTATTCATCATTCTTTGGAAGGTTGCTGGTGCATTCTTTAATCCGAATGGCATTCTTAAGAATTCATAATGACCGTCAGGCGTACTAAAGGCGGTTTTCTCAATAGAAACTTCATCCATTTTTATCTGATGATAGCCTGAGGTTAAATCTAGAGTAGTGAAATAGTTATTACCTTGTAATTTTGAAAATAATTCGTCTATATTAGGTAAAGGAAATTTATCTGATTTAGTCTTTTCATTTAGTTTCCTATAGTCTATTACCATTCTCCATTTTTGTATTCCTGATTGATCTAGTTTTTTTGGTATGATGTGTACAGGTGAGGCCCATGGTGATTCTGAGGGGCGAATTATATTTTCACTTAATAACGTATTAATTTGTTTTTTTATTTCTTCCTGTTGGATTTGTGGTAACCTAAATGGTCTTTGATAAATTGGCTCTTCATTAATTAAATTAATATTGTGTTTAATTTTTGTCGTTGCGCTGTTTGTGACGCTTTCTGTAAATAAATCTCGATACGTGTCGCAGAGTTCTTTGATATTTAAATTATTATCATCCGTCATGTGAAAAATAAGTAATTCTTGTTCTGGCATACTTAATTTTCTTTCTTTTAAATCTATTTTTGCATTAATCTGTTCAATCATTTCAGTACCCATCAAAACGTCATACTTATCGCTAAATTGGTAAATATAAAATTTCATCGGCCCCTTATCTTTACCAAAATATCTACACCAGAATGGAGTTTCTATTACGCCATTGTGGGTTGTTACTCCGTGTGAAGTTCTAACCGTGAATTTTTCTGGTTGTCTACATTCAGGAAAATATAATTTTTGTGCTATTGGCGTTATAAATGAACGTTGACTCCCTGTATCTATCAATATTTTTAGTTTAGGGTTTTCTGATTCAAAATAAGGTAGATACGATTTAACATGATTAAATTCTATGGGGTTTTGTTTAATTCTAATTCCTCGTGAAAATTCTGATTTCTTTCGGGAATATAATAATAGTTTTCCTCAGGAATATAATAAAATTCCTCGGGCGTATAATAGTAATTTTCTTCGGGAATATGACAGCAATTTTCTTCGGGCATAGGATTGATAGTTTGAGAACTATTATTTTCATTTTGTTTTGGTTCTTCCGAATTGTCAGAATGATGGTATAATTCTTTTGCTACAAAACCTTTTCCTAAATTGATTTGATTTGGTTTTAATTGGACCGCGGTTCTCATTGTTACGTCTTCTGATTTTTGTATAGGACGTTGTTGTGGTTGTTGTTGTTGTGGGTAACTATTTCTATATTGTTGAAATTGTGGATGTGGGGGTCTTTGAAATACGTTATTTGGATTTGGAATCCAAGGTGGTCTAGTTTGAAAAAAAGGTCTGTTTGTAAATTGAGCGTTTATTTTCTGTTGTTGTATATGTGGTTGTTGTGGATGATATTGAGTGTTAACGTTTTGTGTTGGTTTAAGTTGTGGTACACTCCATTGTTGTTGAGGTTGTATTTGATTTATAACTCGAGGAGCTGGTAAATAATTAGAAAACTTTTGTTTTATATTGTCAAATCTCCCTTCTGCTTCCAACTGAAGTACCTTTGTAACAGTTTCATTAAAGTTACAATTACTAACATATATTTGGTCGTGGTATGGCAAACTATTTCTTAAAGTATTTTGTGCAGTATTAATATAGGGTTCCATGATCTCATCTATAAGATCCTGTCTGGCTATTCCATGTTTATCAGTTAACTTACTTTTAATAAAAAATAACTTTTGTTTTAATTCAAATATTAAATCTTTATAAGTATTTTTTCTTTTAACATTAGATAATTCTACTAGTAAAGTATTAAGTTCTCTATTATCTGCACACTCTATTTTTAGGGTGGATTCTATATAATCCCAATTGAAAGCATGGTTTATCATAGAAATTATTATTGCGGCCCTTCCTTCAAGTTTAGATAATAATAACATTATATTTTGAGGCGTATTGCCTCCTACGGCTTGTAGCCATTGTTTAGCATTATTAAGATAGTTATAAATGGTAAATGGGTCACCATTATACGTGGGGACAAAATTAATTAGCTTTTGTGGATCGATTGTGAACTGCACTGGTGATGTCAGTGGTTGTGACAATGGAACCTGTGACGAACTGGATACACTTAGTGGTACGTAGCCCTGCTTACCCTCCATATTATTGTTAGGAAATGGGTCGGTGTCTCTACTTACACTAGTCATAGACTTATATACAAATTTCGGGGATCTAAGGAGTGGAATTTTGGGTAGGATAATGCTACTTGTTACTTAGAGAACGCTGCTAATGACAGCGCGGATAATCAGCATTTCTTCACTTTTTTGACTTATTTATTTGGTAGGTTGCCCAGTGTTTTAAGACTTAAAAGTCACGTGAAGTTTAAATTAGCGAACTTGGAGGTTTTCGCCTCAAAAGTCCTTGAACTTTTTTTTTAACACTTTCACTTTTTAGCTGGGCCCCACGTTGGGCGCCAGTCAAAATACTTGAAACTGATTTAGTTATAAAAAATAAATTTATTAATTTTATTCCACAATATTACTTTTATATTTAGATTTCACAATTTATAACTTAAACTTAAAGTTATCTTGACGAATGTCGAGTAGATACCACCGCCGCACTACTGGTGGACGCGTCTTTTATACTGACACGATTGCTAATGACTCTTTGTCTCGATTTGCTAGAACCTTCTCGTTTATAGTGGTCCAAGGGGTAATTAGTATCGGAGACTGATGTCCTATTGTTCTAGTTTCCATAACATCTCCTATGTCTTCCTTGAAAATGGTGATTATATCTTGAATGCGTTCATTGTTCAGGTCTTGTTGACTTACGCACCTCAGCAAGCTGGTCTGTGCTATACCGTAGACCAGCACCAGCCGCCAGAGACGGGAGCGATCACCATCAACTCCCGCATCGCCGACTTCTGGACAGCACGCCCACGACTATGGTTCCATCAGTTCGAGGCCATAATCGGTGCTCAAAAAGCAGGTGACTTGCATAAATAGATCAACTAGTTATAGCTAAGTTAGGTCGAGACGAGTTAGGTCAAATTAGTGACATTCTCGAGAACCCGCCTGAGAACGGTAAATATCAAGCGTTAAAAGATAGGTTAATTTCCGTTTATGAAGAGTCCGAGTCCAAGCAATTACATTCGTTGCTTACGAAAGTCGAGCTAGGGGATCAACAACCTACTCAACTCCTTCGTAAAATGCGAGAACTCGGAAGGAACAGAATACCCGAAGACACCATCAAAATATTATGGTTAGATCGCCTGCCTCAAACAGTCCGCGCTGTCGTTACTGTCTGCGATGGTACATTGGACCATGTCGCAGTAATTGCTGATAAAATCATCGAAACGTCACGGCCATCCGAAGTCTGTTTACTAAATCCTGTCACTATTCCAGGACAATCAATGGATCAACATTTTAATCATTTACTTCAGGAAATTGCCGCGTTAAACACAAAAATTAGTAATTTAGAAAATACGCGCCAGAGTAACAATAGTAGGCGTGACAATTACCAATCGCGATCTCGATCACGATCGCGCTCTCGGTATTTTGAAAATCAAAATAAATACAGGCGTCAAACAGCGCAACCGGGAGACAAAAATTTCAAGTGCTTCTATCACTTTATTTATGGTGATAACGCCACAAAATGTGGCGATGAACAATGCGTCAAAATGGCGTTAAACTAAAGCCGACACCTGCTTTGGCGAGCGCAGGTGTCGAAGGAACACATCGCTTGAGCGTCACCGACTGGGAAAGTGGTACGGACTTTCTTATTGACACCGGCGCCGATATTTCAGTTATAGCTTACAAAAACGTGAATCGTCAACCTGTTGATTTTACATTATTTGCTGCCAACGGTACAAAAATCAAAACATATGGGTCTCACAAAATGACTTTAGACCTTGGCCTACGTCGAGCTTTTACCTGGGAATTTGTGCTGGCCGATGTACAGCGATCCATTATAGGGGCAGATTTCCTAGCCAAACATCAATTACTTGTTGATCTTCACTCAAAAAAGTTAATAGACAAAGTCACTCTACTCTCTAGGAACACCAACGTAGAAGATGCCTCAAATATTCCTACAATTAAGGTCATCAACTTGGATAATAAATATCACCGCATTTTAACCGAGTTCCCAGACATCACCAAGACCGAGTGTTTCAAGGATCCACCCAAACACAATGTTATGCATCATATTTGTACCCGTGGTCCACCCGTTTACGAAAAAGCACGTCCACTTAACGCTCCCAAATACAAAGCGGCAAAGGATGAATTCCAACGCATGGTAGAACTAGGAATATGTAGGCCGTCATCCAGCCCATGGGCAAATGCTTTACACGTCGTTGATAAGAAAAACGGTGAATTGCGCCCATGCGGAGATTATCGTCGTTTAAACGCGATCACCGAGCCCGACCGCTACCCAATTCCTCGTTTAACGGATTTCACATACATCCTCAAAAATAAAAAAATTCTATCCAAAATTGATATTCGACGTGCATACCATAATATAAGTGTTGCACCTGAGGACATACCGAAAACCGCAATAATAACTCCTTTTGGTCTGTTCGAGTTTACGAAAATGAGCTTCGGTCTGCGAAACGCTGCACAAACGTTTCAAAGATTTATCAATGAAGTTTTGAAAAATACTCGCAATACATTCACGTACCTGGATGACATACTTATTGCTTCAGAGTCAGAAGAATGTCATATTCAAGATCTCAAAGAGGTGTTCAAGCGACTTAATGAATTTGGCGTCACAATTAATACGTCTAAATGCGAGTTCGGAAAATCCGAGCTTACATTTCTTGGTTATCGCGTTAGCTGTGATGGAATACGGCCGGACGAAGAAAAGGTGAAATCCATCATAAGCTACCCGCAGCCCGAAACCATCGAAGAACTGAGGCGCTTCCTCGGTCTTATAAATTTTTACCGAATGAGCATTCCTAAAGCAGCCGACACTCAAACTGTTTTAGACGGGTAAGTAATATATGGTATAATTACAAAATGACTAATATTTACAAGATATAACAACTAAATCTATAATTTTATTTGATATAATCATCAGTTAATATAATAATCGATTGATATAATTTTAAAATAACTAATTTTTATAATCAAAACATACATTTAATAAAATATCGTTTGATATACCACTCAAAAGACATAAAACATATTTAGTCTAATATGTAATTTCTATCACAGTAAATAACCTGAGTAGATACTGTAGATATATTTAACTGATTACCACCTGCCAAGATGGTCACTCGCTACGCTCGCTCGCCTCCCAATGGTTCACCAAGAATAGAGGGGATCTGGCACTCGGCAGCCGCTGCCGCGGCACGCTCCCTACGGTCGCTCGCCTTCGCGCGTTAATGATCACTGTTCTAACCTAACCTAACCCAAGTGGTTCACCAACAAGGGAGGAGATCTGGCACTCGGCGGCCGCTGCCGCGGCACGCTCCCTACGGTCGCTCGCCTTCGCGCGTTAATGGTCACTGTTCTAACCTAACCTAACCCAAATGATTCACCAACAAGAGAGGGGGGATCTGGCACTCGGCGGCCTCTACCACGGCACGCTCCCTTCGGTCGCTCGCCTTCGCACGTTAATGGTCACTGTTCTAACCTAACCTAACCCAAATGGTTCACCAACAAGGGAGGAGATCTGGCACTCGGCGGCCGCTGCTGCGGCACGCTCCCTTTGGTCGCTCGCCTTCGCGCGTTAATGGTCACTGTTCTAACCTAACCTAACCCAAATGGTTCACCAACAAGAGAGGGGGGATCTGGCACTCGGCGGCCGCTACCGCGGCACGCTCCCTTCGGTCACTCGCCTTCACGCGTTAAGGATCACTGTTCTAACCTAACCTAACCCAAATGGTTCACCAACAAGAGAGGGGGGATCTGGCACTCGGCGGCCGCTACCGCGGCACGCTCCCTTCGGTCGCTCGCTTTCGCGCGTTATTGGTCACTGTTCTAACCTAACATAACCCAAATAGTTCACCAACAAGAGGGGGGGATCTGGCACTCGGCGGCCGCTACCGCGGCACGCTCCCTTCGGTCGCACGCCTACGCGCGCTAATGGTCACTGTTCTAACCTAACCTAACCCAAATGGTTCACCAACAAGACAGGGGGGATCTGGCACTCGGCGGCCGCTACCGCGGCACGCTCCCTTCGGTCGCTCGCCTTCGCGCGTTAATGGTCACTGTTCTAACCTAACCTAACCCAAATGGTTCACCACCGCTCGGCGGCCGCTCACGCAAGTTTTGTGTGTGTATGCAGACCAGCCGCTGTATGCAGCCAGACCGACACCGGTTATTGTTATACGGTGAAGTTTTCTTAGAAATTGTATTGTTCGTGTCGTGTCGCGCTGGTCTGCAAAAGCCTTTAGCCTTCTAACCTAACCTATCCGAGTTGGATGGCTTTGAATCGGGGTGTTAACCATAATGATGGTATCATTATATAATTTAAACGATAGACCTAATGATTTTCGATTAAATAAACGTTATATCCAATAACGTTATACGAAATAAGTTTTAGAGTATATAAATGTTATATGTAAAGAAATTATATCAACAGTTGGGATAACTTACGTTTATTATATCTTGTGAACGTTATTGAAATGAAAATATACCAAATAACTTTATATGATATGAGACGCACCCGTTTTAGACAACTATCTGCACAATGCCAAGAAAAAAGATAAAACTAAAATCGCTTGGACCGAAGAAGCAATCAAAGCATTTAATCAGTGCAAACAACACATAAGTGAAGCCGTCACCCTCGCGCATCCAGACCCGTCATCGATATTAATCTTAATGACCGACGCAGCGAATACCTGCGTCGGCGCAGCACTCCATCAACTAGTCAACAAACGGTTAGAGCCGCTAGGATTTTATTCTAAAAAACTAAGTAGCGCCCAAACAAAATACAGTACCTACGACAGGGAATTATTAGCTATTTACATGGCAATAAAACACTTTCGGTATATGATTGAAGGGCGTGATCTTACAGTGTTAACCGATCACAAACCGTTAACATTTGCTTTAGCGAAGAAAGAATCAAAATCAGATCCACCAAGACGTCTTCGTCAATTAGATTTTATTTCTCAGTTTTGCAACAAAATTGAATACGTTAAGGGCGAGCTCAATAACGCCGCCGATGCTCTTTCAAGAATAGAAGAGATTTATGTACATGATATTTTCGATTATGAGCAATTACATAAAAGCCAAGTCGAAGATACACACTTAACTATGCTCAAACAAAAACCTAACTTGGAATTTAAATTGTTCCACATGCCCTATTCAAATCATGAGCTTACGTTTGAAACATCCACTTCAACAGCACGACTTTATTTACCGTCGGAATTTAGAGAAAAAGCGATATCAAGTGTCCATACACTTAACCACCCTGGGGTAGCCGCTACGCGTCGCCTTATCACGCAGCGCTATTTTTGGCCTAACATGAATACTGACGTAGCAAACTTTGTAAGAAATTGCATACAATGCCAAAAATGTAAAGTCCAAAGACATACGATTACACCTCTAGGAGAGTTCGAAAGGTCAGACCGTTTCGAGCATGTTCATATAGATATAATTGGCCCATTGCCATCTTCCGATGAATACACATACTGTGTCACAATGATTGATCGGCAAACAAAATGGCCTGAAGTTGTTCCTATAAAGGACATAACCGCTGAAACCGTCGCGAAAGCTTTTCTCGAGCATTGGATAGCACGTTTTGGTTGCCCTGCAAGAATAACTTCGGATCAAGGTCGTCAATTCGAATCCAATCTTTTTACACAGCTGACCAAACTACTTGGAATAGAAAAGATTAGGACAACAGCATATAATCCAAAGGCAAATGGCCACGTCGAAAGGATGCACCGAACGCTAAAAGCGGCCATTATGGCACGTTGCGATGGTAGTAGGCAATGGGTTCAACAATTACCTATCGTGTTGTTAGGAATGCGTAATACGATTAAAGAAGACTCAGGATACAGCCCCGCTCAGATGACATATGGTCAATGTTTGCGTCTTCCTGGAGATTTTTTTGTTCCCACCGAAGCAAGCATCAACACGACAGACTATACACGCAAACTCATGGAAACATTAGCGAACCTTCAACCAACCACTAGGAAACAAACTGATAACAGAAACATTTTCGTACATAAGGATTTAACAGATTCGGATTATGTTTTCATTAAAAACGAAGTTAAGCGTTCATTAACACCCCCATACGAAGGCCCGTATAAAATTCTCAAACGAAGCGATAAATATTACGTCGTTCTAGTAGGTTCTCGAAAAGTCACTGTTTCTCTCGATCGTCTCAAACCTGCTTATGTTATTACTAGCTCTGCACTTGACTCACCACCTGCAGTTTTCGGTTCGCCCGAAACTACAGCAAAAACTCCGGTTGCAACCCAACCGATCCCACTCGACAAAACAGAGCCACTTGTCACAACAAGGTCGGGTCGAGTTGTTAAAAAAACAGTATGATTTGCCATTTAAAACATTTTTTGTGGCCAGTCCCAAAGCAATAAAGACATCAATGTGAAATGTGAAGTGCAGTGTAGTGTTCTGTGTTTTAAAATAGACCAACAAAACTTAATAATTATATGGCGTTCTCACACTAATTATGTCAACTTATAATGTATTTAGTCATAAGTTATCGTTACCACTTATAGAAATGTTTAAGTTAAGTTAACTCACATGTTTAAAAGCTTTTTGTTCCAAACTTATTGACTAATGTATTTTAATTTTTTTACCAAATGTAAGCAGTTAGCAGTTTAAGCATCCATATGTGTAGTTTTGTTTTTATACACATTCTTAATACCTCTTGTTAGCGTAGTGTTTTATTTTGTATAATAGATTTAAGAGTTAAGTATAGTTAATACTTATAGTAAGTACTCTTTTACATCAAACCATTTTATTATGTGCTGTGTTTATACAATTATTTTTACAATTTATTAATTGTTATTTTGGTAATTATTTTTTACCCTTTTATTAAATTGTCTTTATCAAAGGGGGGAGGATATGTAGTGGCATGTAACCCACACATGCACACACCCTGCGAACTCACCTACTTCAGACGTTGCAGTCTGTGAGTTCGGGACAGTTCAAAAACGTTACCACACACAGCCGGTCATTACCGCTAACCGCGTCACTCGCGTCAATTTATATTAATCTAATCTAAGTTATACTTGTATATAAACCGTGTTTAGTTATAGTTACTTCTATATTAAATTCAGTGTGTTATTCTAAATGAGAATTTCATTTTATATTATATAGGACCTATTCACACCCTAACAAAAGTCCTATACACGAATTGAACTACGCGGTTCAAAATTACAGCACCGCGCACTATGAAGTTTGAATTGGAATAATACGGAAATATTGTAATAAAACTTATAAGAAAAAAATGTAATTCGATTATTAGTATTGTATTATTTAAACATTTTTTTAAATTGATCCGTTGCTTTTGCCAGAAATCAACATAATACAGCAACAAATCGGTTTTCGGACAATTCTATGTTCATAATAGGATGTATAAAATACTAATGTACGATTATGAGTATTGTTTATCTATTAACATAAATGGCCTCATTGTTTATGAATCCGAATCTGTTTACAGAATGTAAATTAAAGCAATAGACTCGCAGCTATAGCGATTTTTATGAGCAAGGTCAGCTCGGTACCCTAATTACGTAATTCACAAGCAATTCGTTTTGAAACAGATTACTAATCCATTGCTTCATAAGTTCGAAAGTAAATTCTGCTCTGCAACGTAATTATCGCATTGAATGTTGTTGAACTGTCAAAATGAAACAAATGATCGCTATCGCATTGCTTCTGCAAGATACGTAATAACCCTACGGTAGGGTTATTACATCGCGATAAGCCGCGCGAAGCGGTACTTGAAGAGATTTTCGCGTGCATTTTTTGCGAGACTTAATCGGTTAATTGCCCCTGGGCGGTAGACCTCAATCCACTAGCAAGCTGAGCTATCTGTTTTTAAAACTAGATGAGATCGGTGTTTCCTAGAACTGACTACTCTGAGAAGAAAACCCGAAGCAAACTCAGAGTTCACAGACTCTTTTAAAGTCCGGACATAATCTTGGTCAGGCCTTAAGAGGAACATTCGGGTTATGTCTGAGATGGACTTTTGAAAAAGAACCACACAGATTATTTTGAGTGGACTTGTCCAGTTTAGTACACGTATTTGTCAGTAATCGTGTAGCTCAATTCAGAACTTAAGGAGCTACACTACAAAAGAAAGGACATTACGAACAAAACTAAAGTTATGTTCTAAACAAAACGTTAAATGACGTCAGTGAAATGTTCATTCCTTCCCTGAGGATTGTGGATTTGATTCGTCTTTAGGTTCTCCTTTCCTATGACAAAATATATAATAAATTAAGCAGTGGTTTTTGGCGGTCATCTGCAGCAGCTGGTGTCATTAGGTATGATGGTGAAACAGAAAAAAAAACTAGAGGTTAATATCGATATACAGATTATATTTTGAATAGTTTCAGAAAATACGAAAGAAACAAATTAGAAAAAATTAAAGTAAAATGTAGCCAAACACCCAGTATTTAACATCGAACGTTTAAAAAATTACAATATGTGAAGTAAATTTAAAAAAAATATATCATGATTGTGTAATAAAACATTATGCGACGATGGCTGACGCCATGTAGGGATTCAGCATGTTACAAGAAACTGCATCTTCACCACGGTGCATTCTGAAGTAACCATCTTCCCCAAATGTTGTGGCCCAAGAATTCTTGAGGCTCCAAAATGGCACACCAGCCTCTGAAATAAAAGTAATTGCAGCAATATATGAATGAAAATGAAAAGTTTAATATCAGATACTGAAGACCACTAAAATCCCACTCTAGTTATAAGTATACAAGCGTATACCAGAGTCAGCTGCACCATTGCGAGGTTTACTAATGTTTGCCATAATTTAAAATGCCATAATTTTATATGCCATAATTTTATTTGCCATAATTTCATTAGTAATAACGCTTCAGTTGCCATAATCGTGAAATGACATAAAATCATTTTCACTAATTTCATTAGTCATAATCGATCAAGTGTCATAATAATTTTAATCCATAATTTCATTTGCTATATTTTTCATTTTCAATAATGTCGTTTTCCATAACATTTATTCACAATAATATTCTTTTCCCATACTAGCACAAATCACAATACTAGATCAGTACAAGATGTTATGATCATGTCAAAACGAATAATTTTGCTCCACATATTCACAGTTACTGTAATATGTGGGTAATTTTGTTATTATCATATTCACAGTTGCTGCTGTAGTATGTAAGCAAGCATGCAACATGTAAGTAAGCAAGCATGCAAGCAAGCATACACTATACATGCAGCAAGCATGCAGCATGCAAGCAAGCATGCAACATGAAAGCAAGCATGCAAGCAAGCATACAACATGCAAGCGAGCATGCATTTCACTAAAACCAATTTTTTTGCAAATGTAAGTATGTATGTATATAAATGAACATTCGGAATAATACCTATCATATAATACAATACTGAGGACATCTGTCTGTAACGTTTCTAAATTATGTTAAATGTTGCTTATGTCAAGTGTCGATTATGTAATGTGTTACTTATAGAATCTAATGATTATGACACATGTTATTACTAATACTCGTATTATGGCAAATAAAAGTTATGACTAATAAGTTGTTATGGCAAGCGTTATTAGTATATATGATAATAGTGCAAGTAAATATTATGAGTGGGGACGATTATGGAAAACACTAATAGTACAAATAATTTTATGGAAAACAAGATAGGTAATACTCCATTGCGAAGCATCTGACAAAACAGCGGCCAAACGGGGCATTATAATAAAATGTAAAACGAACGTACCTGATCCATATCCAACCAGTAGGACTCCATGATCTATTTTATCAAAATCACAGATTGATTCGTCTAGAATTCCTTTGTTATAAAATTCTAACATACCGGCCTTCATAGCTTAAAGAAAGAAGAATACAGTTCAGTTTTTGAGTATTAGACGAAAAACACGACTTCATGAATTCAGTTGCGAACTTTCTGGGGCTAAAACACTCATGAATATGAACAACATACCATGGGCCGACTACGAAAAAAAAAAAACATGCGGGGCAGTAAGTATTTGGGGACTACCGATAGAAGTGAAAACTAAGTGACGCTATTTGACGAAAATGTCAGGAATTTATGTGGCTTGCTGTCAGTATAAGAATGGAACATGTAGCTCCATTAAAAAAAAAGCAACGGGTTGCACTCTGGGAGTGCCGGCAAAAGTGAAAACTTCAACATAAACGTTGTGCATTTTTGAATATTTTGGAATGGTTAGGGAATAATTTCGCACGAATTGCTTTATTTATCAGTATAAAAGTACTATAATTTATGTGTTCAAATACAATATTCATTAGTAGTAGTAGTATACACATTTATTTATTTTCAAAATATGTATAGTCTAACAAAAATAAACAATTTGTAAAAACGAAGTTAAGATTATGCCGTTTTTAAAAAGCCCCAAACCGGCGATATTTGGAATAGCACTTTTGAAAAAAAATATCTCTGCATCTAAGTTAAATATATAAATACTACCGCATTTCTCTGGAAGGTATTGATGAGGTTAGTCGTAAAAAAAATTGTCTAAGCTCATAACGTTAGTAGTTTTTGTGTACAAGATTGATTTAAAAAAAAATCATACCAAATAGGGGGACTCTACTAGTAATTTTATTTTAGGTGCCATCGTCTTCACATATAATTATATAATTAATGTATACAAAATATTATAAAACCATTTTAAAAGAGTAACGTTGGAGTTTCTTCTCCATTCTACTACATACGAAAACTACCTTTTGGAAGGGGTGACTAGAATCATTTTGTTTATTTTTTTTTTTATCTTTCACGTTCAAAAGTTAGTGTCTTTTATGCGCCTAATTGAAATAAATTAATTAACTTTGACTTTGACTTTAAAAATGACTTCTGGGAGTATGTGAGTGGAGAAACGCCAAAACCTACTACGGATGCTGCTATATCGACATTATAGACGGCTGACAAAAAGGCAAAGTCTGAATTGATATTGACATTAGCTCCGAGTGTAGTTCGTCATGTAAACAGACCTTTTATTATAAATTCAATATCACTATAAATTCTCTGACTTTAGAAATACCCGTCACAAAATCCGCTTACCGAAAAAATCGTACAGTGACAAGTTCGCATACGCGTAATGTTTTTTTTTTTCGTTTTAAATTTTTCTGTTTTTGAATGAGCGTTCTGCTTTTGAGTAAACGTAAAGTAAATTCGAACGATTTTTGAATTGATAATATGTGGAAAATCCAAAAGTGTACGCATGAGGCGTTTACTTTGCGCGTTCGTGCCAGGCCTACAGGCCTGAAAATATTGATTTGTTAAACATATTTGTGTGTGGACTCGTGAAGGCCTCGAAACGGCCGAATAGTATATAATTGCTTTTTTAAGCCGCATACGTCAAATTAAACTATGTATCTGTTGATATATTCATGAGTGTAGTGGTGGGTAATCTGGCTCGATACGATTTAGATGCAACAGTCAATGAAATCGAATCACTATCTAATGAAAATTAAATAATCACCAATCGCGATGGGTCCGGTGTGGTACAGCACCTGCTTCAGTTTCTCTTGTGAGGTAAGATTATAGGAGCGGCAGTCGGTCAACTTGACCTTCACTTTATTTGCATCAAAACGGCAACTTTTGTTTTCCCCCTCGTATGGATAGTCATCTTCAGATATGCTTCCTCCTTCTTCGATCAGCGACCTGCCAACATAACCATCAAAAACAGAGTTAATAGATATGCCTTGAGTAAACTCTCACTGACAAACATGCGAAATGCAGTCGCGTCACATAAAATAGTACATTACTGTCATTACATTGATGGACTCAAGTAGTTAAGACTCAAGGACTCAAGTAGTTTTTGCGATCCTCCATCAATGCCCCTGTTGCAGGCTGCGACAGTAATGTACTATTTTGTAGTCAGTGTTCCTCACTTTCCTTCCTACTTAAAAATTTTAAATTACCGAAATGCAACGCTCATATATCCACCAGCACATTTATCATTTTTTTTGTCGCAGTCTACAATCTGCTGTTCAGATAAACTGACGAGCTCCTTGTGCTTGATGGCGTACTGGCCCTCAAGATTACCTGTAATAATGTTAAAACATTTTTTAATAATACTTCTTATATTTTAACCAGTTTTAACTATTTCAAAAGCTTAAATACAATTCATGAATGGAACATACTTACCAATTGCGCTAAACGCATAACAACTTCCACAATCCTTTTGGTTTTTAACGGGGGTGACCGCACTGTGATTGCGCCAATCGAACGACTCTGGCGCATCATTATAGTCGATGTCTTTATCAGTGATATATGTGCAAGCATCATAGTAATCACTGTCATCTGTTCTCAAACAGGTGGTTTTCGATTTAAATTCTTCCTGAGATAGATCCGAAAATTGCGTTATACCTGAAAGAAACTCGAAATATTGTTACTTAATTACGAAAAATAAAAACCGATAAATTAAATAAATATGAAAAAGAAAGTACCGAAAACAGCGTGTTTGCTGTTTTCATTCAAACTGTTTATGTGTTGCAAATTTTCTTTGAATATTTGGAACCTGGCTTGTTTCTCGTTTTCGTCGGCGTAGTTTCTTTCATAATCTTGTATGAAGCGCTCGAAGTGCAGTTCGGCGTGTTCGAGTGCGTACGGCGCGGGCGCAGGGGCGGCTGACCACGCAGCCGCGAGCGCAAACCAACTGACACACAACAATAGCAACATTGATGCCATGATAGTTACTAATAATGAGAACAACTGCTATACAATCACGTCCTACAGTATTCCATAACAGTACAATTTCAGTATTATATACCATATTTCTAGGCTAAAGAATTCTAAACTTGCCCTTCAATTGAAAAGGTATTTGAAGTTTATAGTTTTGCTATAAATTAAGTATTTAAACGACCGGCGTGCGATTAAATTCCATAAGAAAAGGAATTTATTAGAACAGAGATAACAAGTTTATCATTTTTAGGGTTCCTCAAAAGGTAAAAACGGAACCCTTATAGCATCACTCGTGTGTCTGTCTGTCTGTCTGTCCGTCTGTCACAGCCAATTTGCTCCGAATCTAATGGACCGATTAACTTGAAATTTAGTACACATATGTATTTCTGTGACCCAAACACGGACGTGTAACGAAAACAAATGAATTTTGAACATGAGGGTCTTTTACTTTTGGGGGGCAAAGAAGAAAAAAAAAAAAAAATGTTTTGTTTATTGTACCGTGTGACATATCAAATGGAAGGAATTGTTACAAGGATCTCAAATATTTTTTTTCATAATTATTAAATATATGTTTTTAGAGATATTTACGAAAATAGATAAAAATTGACCATCCCCCCCCCCTTTATCTCCGAAACTACTGAGCCTAAAATTATGAAAAAAATACAGAGAATAGTTCTTTACTCATAGATTACAGTAAAACCTATAAGAAGTCTATGGTCTTAAAATAACATGGTAAATCTCTCAATATTGTATTTGCGGTTGGAATGTATGGGAAAATATGTTTTGCAACTACAATGTTAAGTTAGTTCTTGGGATAATTTATTGCTACTGCTAGTTCGACTAAGGCCCCAGTACACGTTCAACGAGCTCGCCTAACGTGTACATAGGCGAGGCATCCTTCACTTCTCGTACCTTCCGCGATGCATTCTGTATGCCGATTTCACGGTGCGCTAGTACTATGCAGGCACTGTCGGTAGGCACTGCTAACACATTAGCCAGTGAGCTATGTAAAGTTCAATTAATCATTTTAGACGAAATATCTATGTTGGGAAGTAGGACATTCAATCATATTAATCGCAGATTACAGCAAATTTTCCATACAGACATCCCGTTTGTTGGTAAATCTATTATTTCTGTAGGAGATTTTAACCAATTGCCGCCAGTTGGAGACAACTGGATTTTTCAGCCTAAAACAGGACGTAATCCGATGGCAGTTTTAGCTCGTGCACCATTGTGGGAACCATTTAGCCTGTTTCCAATGAGCAAAATAATGCGTCAGAGGGATGATTTATTTGACATTTAATTATTTTATAATTTCCTTTATTTCAAAGATACAAAGGTCTAAAAATTTTGTTAAGAACATTTTTGAAAAATAGTGTTACAGCCAAATTAGACCGATTTTCATAGAAACAGAGATTTCCAGTTATCAGTTCCTCTTCCTCTTCCGGTACGCGGTTGCCACTCCAGAACGTTTCGGCCCCAGGCCTATCGGCCATCTGTTCTGCGAGCAATGTGCCCTGCCCACTGCCATATAAGTTTGGCAATTCTTCGGGTTATGTCGGCTACCTTGGTTCTCCTGCCGATCTCTTAATTTCTGATTAGATCACGTCATCATGGAAACTCTAAGCACAGCACCATTGCCCTTTGGGCGACTTTCAGCCTTCTAATGAGGCCCATTGCGAGCTATTACTTTTCAGCTCCATAGGTCATCACTGGCAACACGCACTGGTCCCGAATGCGGTATGTGAGACGAGAAGATATTGCGTAGCTTCCCGAACACTGCCCAGTGGAGTCGGATTCCACGATTGACCCCATTCTCGAAATTGAACCTACCTCACTGGACAGTTTGTCCTAGGTAAACGTTTCATTCAAACTTTATAGATTTATCGAGGTTCGATGACAATACAATAATTTAGTATCTCTTGGAGCTGATCTGACTATGAAGCCAGAAGGTGGATAGGGGAACTCTTCAGCGGCTTCTAGTAAACCCCTCGAGTTTGGGTACATATGATTTGGTTTGACGAGTCCAATATATTGCAATTTGGTTTCGAGGGTCTGATGATGGAGCCAGCAGGTGGATAGTGGAACTCTTCAGTGGCTACTAGTTAACCTTTCAAGTTTGACCTCATATGATTTGGTTTGTCGAGTCCAATATATTGCACTTGGTCTCGAGGGCCTGATGATTGAGCCAGGAAGTGGATAGTGGAACTCTTCAATGGTTACTAGTAAACCCCTCGAGTTTGAGCTCATATGATTAGGTTTGACGAGTCCAATATATTGCACTTGGTGTCGAGGGTCTGGTGATGGAGCCAGGAGGTGTATAGTGGAACTTTTTAGTGGTATTAGTAAACCCCTGGAATTTGGGCTCGTATGATTCGGTTTGAAGAGTCCAATATATTGCACTTGGTGTCGAGTGCCCGATGATGGAACTAGGAGGTGGATAGTTGATTTCTTTAGTGGCTACTTATAGTAAACCGGGCAAGTCAAAACTTCGTTGTTTTTTTTAAATTAAATGAATATACTAAACTAAAAAGTACAAATATAATAGTATATAGTTAAAAAAAAAACCGGTCAAGTGCGAGTTGAACTCGCGTGGAGAGGGTTCCGTACACGGATATCGAGGGATAAGGCTTGGAGGCGTGGCACATGTCGCCTATGCATACGGTCAAACTGACCGCACCGTTTAGTAGGGACACGGTATCGAAAAGCAAGTATCGATACTGTACTCATGAGTAGTATCGAACAAAAAGTATCGTACTCATAAAAGTATCGAAACAAAAGTATCGATACTTCAAGGTATCGAGTACTTTTCTTAGGCCTAATGCGCATAGAGCATAGGTCAATATGAGTCAGTAAATAACGCCATTTTATCTTCAGTAGGGCAGGACATGAAAAAACAAATGGTATTGGTACACAAATTTAATACAATAATAGAAAAAGACAACTGTAACTTAAAAAAAAAAAACAATTGGAATAAAATTAAATTTAGTACTTTAGGCATATAAATTAAAGTTCCCAATCCTCCTCCGTACAATCACTTATGTAAGAGTGATTGATTAGTGTAGTAAATGAATGAAGGTTAGGAATTTAACTGTGAACGGAAGGAACGATTTTGAGCAAAGATCGATGTTTTAGAAGGTTCAGAACGAATGAACTAGATGGCGTTGCCATAAACATAAACGTAAGCCGTAAAGTTGCAAGTTTTAAATGGGTAATTTCTAAGATTACCCATTTAAAACCTAATTTTTTATTCGATTCGATACCTGTCAAAAAGTACTCATTGAGTAAAAGTATCAAATGCAAAGTATCGAGTACAAAATTATCGGTATCGAATAGAAATGTACTCGATACCACAAAGTTTTTTTTCTAACTGAACAGACAGCTGTGCTGCTGGGGAGTTTGTTGCGCCACTTCTTCTCTCCAGCACTAGGAAGTGGTGAAGGGCGGGCGTTTTTGGGGGACTGTCTTATGTAATTTTGACGTTCGAAAAGTGCTGATTCTCAGCCTAATTTGAATAAATGACTTTTGAATTTTGAATTTTATCGAACCTCAAGACCAGTGGCGTGTCCGCGATAGGAAATAGTTCATTATTACTACTAATATTTGCTTATTTATATACACACTACATACTACATACATATACATACTACATATTACTACATATTATTGGGTAATCAAGAAATTAAGTATCGATTTTCATAACAGGCCCCCGGTATAGAAATTTTATGAGGAGCGAAATTTTATAGAAGTGTAATGGTAGCCACACACGTTACGATTTGCTTGCGCAAACTTAGGCTTGCGCAAATTTGCTTGACGTCGGTATTGACCACACACGTTACGATTTGCTTGCGCAAATTTGCTTGACGCCAGTATTGACCACACACGGCTCAAATTTGCTTGTGATATCATTTCTGTTTAGAGACCGTCCAGGTGTGTTACGCGGTAATGGCATCAATTATTGATGACGCTTTGGCTATAGTTGGCCTAATAATCGCTACAAAAAAATAAAACAAAGACGTAAAATTAACCGAACCATATGGTGTAAAGACTGGTTAAGGGAAAGAGAGCATTATTCGCACATCAACTTATTAAACGAATTGAAAATTGCACCCAAAGACTGGCATAACTCCTCGTGGAGGCGATGGGCAGCAGTGACCACTCGCGTCCGGCCCTGGTCCAGGCCATGGTACGGAGCGAGAAGGCATGGCAAGCCTTCACCTCCTTCTGCGAAGCAGTAATGCTCGCGAAGGAGGAGGCGGAGCGCGCGAGGGAGAGACAAACCGCCGCCGTAGGAGACGTCCTGGGCGTCGGGAATCGCGAGTTGATTTCCGGCCACCGTAGGCGCGGGCTTGCGGACGGAGAGCAATGAGTAGCTCGATTGTTGATAAAAAAAAACATGAGGGGCAGTCTTTGGGGACTGCCGATGGAAGTGAAAACAGTATCCTATAATATTATGTTAATCCAAGTAATAAACTATCTATCTGCCTCATCCAAATCATATTAGTAGCATAACATAATGATTGAATACTATCGTGAATTCATGCATGCCTAGTACTTTTAGTTAGGTTACTGCTCAGAAATTGTGCACAACGTGTAATAATTGAAATACTATCGTGAATTCATGCAAGCCTAGTACTTTTTATTAGGTTACTAACAAATTCTACTCTCCCTCCGTCTTACGAATTTTCGATCAGCACCCTAATTACGAAACGCAAACTCAATTTTAAATTGAAACCAATTGAAAAAGATTGCCATTGCTTCATAAGTTCGACAAAAAAAAATTAAGCAGATTCTTTTTGTCGAACTTATGAAGCAATGGACTGACAATCTTTTTCAATTGGTTTCAATTTAAAATTGAGTTTGCGTTTCGTAATTAGGGTGCTGGTTACGTGTCCTGACGCAAGTTTAAAATTTTTTACCAAGCCCAAAAAAAGTGCACAATGCCGCCAAAGAAGTTTTTGCTTCAAAAAACTACTGTTTGAACACATGCCCCACACACGCTCAAGCGCGCAAACTCAAATTTGCACAAGCTTGGAATCGAAAATTGAAAATCACACAAGCCTAGAAATTTGCGCAAACTTCCCACACACGTAACGATTTGCTTGCGCAAGCTTAAGTTTGCGCAAGCAAATCGTTACGTGTGTGGTCACCAAAAATCGCTACAAAAAAAAAAAAATATATACGTAGGTACAATAAACCGAACCATGTGCGCCGCGACACGACTGATTTCAATGAATTTCTATGAAGTACCTTCCGATGCTAGAGACACGTCAGCACGTCGCCTTCTTAAAAATACATAGAAACCAGTCCTGTCGCGGCGACACGTCGCCTGCAGTTGCCACCTGTGATCAACTACCGAATTGTACCCGGCGCATGCCAGTAAAGCTCCCAGACGACAAGATTTTTTTCGACACCTTCAATTGTCTTCATCGTCATATTTCAGCCAATAAAACTTTCTCATGAATCAATCCGTCCATAGGTGAAAACCGTATGAAAATCCGTTCGGTAGGTTTTGAGTTTATCGCATTTGATAAAAGAAATCTACTGAAAATTTAAATAGCTTGGAATCGAAAATTTAAAATCACACAAGCCTAGAAATTTGCGCAAATTTCTTCCCACACACGTAACGATTTGCTTGCGCAAGCCTAAATTTGCGCAAGCAAATCGTAACGTGTGTGGCTACCATAACACTTGTTTTATTCGTAAATAGCACGGTGGTTTTATGTTCGATAGTTGGATAGTTTTAATTTTATGTAAGAGAGAATCTGAATAAACTAACTTACTTATTAAATGTCATTTGCAAACAAATATATTAAAGTAAAATCCAATCTTTGTTCAAAGGCAGTTCGATAAGTGCTGATTGCCAGCTTAGTTTAATAAATGACTTTTGAATTATATTTTTATTTGATTTGATTTTAAATTACGTCAAAACACACCCAAAAAACACTTCTCTTTGTTGCAGTCAGTTTTCATCGATATTTTTATCGATCAAATATTTATTATCAACCCCTCATCCCTAATTGAGGCTAGAGTTGCATGTGTGCGTTCAATGACTGTATCTGTACTTTCTAGTGCCCGCCCCTTTTCAGCATGTGTGCTCAAAAGTGCACGCCCCTTTTCAGCATGTGTGCTCAAAAGTGTTACGCATTTTTTCTTGTGTGCGTACGAAAATGCATCATGTGTGCTGTATCTATTTCTTTTGTTTTTATGGGAGTGTCAGGAGTGGGGAAATGGTGGCGACACTTGAACTGGAACAAATATAGCTTGAAGGCATATCTCCGGATATCTATGGTTCCGTACGATGAATATGTTATATATACAGGGTTATTTGTAAAGCACCAGCAACCTCTTAAGGGGTCATTGTACTCGTCATCATGAACAACTTTCACTCTGGGACAAATGTTAAAATCGCGAAAAAAAAATCAGCTGCTCCCTACATTTATGTTATCTTGTCAAAATGTGTGGAACAGCTGATTTTTATTACGCGATTTCAGGTTTGGTCCCATAGTAAAAGTTGTTCATAATGATGAGTACAATGACCCCTTGTCGGTGTTTTACAAATAACCCTGTATGTATAACATATTCATCGAACGGAACCCTCTCCACGCGAGTTCAACTCGCACTTGACCGGTTTTTTTTTAGGATTCCGTATCTTAAAAGGAAAAATATGGAACGCTTATAGGATCACTTCGCTGTCCGTCTGTTTGTCTGTCAGTCTGTCAAAACCTTTCTTCTCAGGAACGCGTGGATGTATAAAGTCAAAGTTTATATCAAATACGTTGGTCTACGGTCTCTTGGAGCTCTAAAAGAATCAAGCTTTGAAGTCATCACAATAAAAAAATACGGCCATATACAAGATATATTTTGGTACTCGCAAATATATTAAAACCTGGAGGGTATTTCCTGCTGACCTATGTTTGGCAAGAGGGTATTTCAAGGTTTTACAGCACAAGTAAAGGAAAAAGTCAGAAAATCGTTAATTTGTAGTTTTATGACATAGAAAAAAAAATTGCGATTACAAACTTATATTTGCAGTTGGATAATTAACTGTGACGTAAATCGATGTATAGAACATGTTTTTCAACTACAATGTTAAGTTTGTTTTTGGGACAAATTCATCCCAACTACGGAACCCTTCATTGTGGGGGGTCCAAAATGCACTTGGCCGTTTTTTTTTGCCAGCATATCTACAATTTAAAATATTCAATGTTAATTGACTATAATTAATACTTTAAATGTTTATTTAATGTGCTTTGATGTGCGGATTTTACGAGTTTGTTAAGTACTTTCATATCTGTAGAAATAATTTCGCGTGCAATCAGTCCAACAATACCTAACATTCAGATATGCCATGGTTATTTTCCTTAACATTTTAGCATACTTACCAAATAATTAGGTGACACACTGAAAAAATTTAATATCTATCAGAATTAAGCCTATAAACTCTTGTGAATGTCATATTTCGGCGGACTCCTAAATATGTCTGCTGGGTTTAAAGAACGCTATTCCATTTACAGATGATATCATAAATCAAGGTGTTATACTAGTATAGTTAGAAAATAAGAAATTTGTGATTATTTGCTTATACCGAACACCGCAATCCGATGTCAATCAATTTTAACTAAGTTAGATAGTATCTTACATGATTTATACAAGAAATACAAATCTAGAACACGCATAGTTTTAACAGGTGACTTTAATTGTAATACTTTGAAAAGAAACATAATCACTCAAGCATTCAACGCTTTCCATGAATTAATATGTTTATTTTACAATCACTGTTTTGTAAAAGTTAGGGTAAAGATAAATTTTAACAATTAAATAAAAGTGAACGTGGATAATTAAGGTCTTAAACAGAGTTCTAAAACGAAGCGTTTCTTACCATATCAATATTACAAGAATAAAAATATAATGAACAAGAGTAGATATACCACATAATCGAAATATAGAAATATATTTTATTGACATAAAAGTATGTTACATTTTATATGGAAACCCTGACTCCTGCGCTAGGTTGTAACCTGTGTTACAGGAATCAGTGTCTTCTCCCAGTAGTTTTACACAGATATTATGCAATAAAATTTAAACAATCTTAAATTAAACAATACCTGCTTGTGGTGTATGTATGAGATTGGGTGTGTATCCATGTTTGTGTATGTGTGAGCGTGAGTAAGTGTGTGTGAGTGAGTGTATGTATGAGTGTCTGTGTGTGTGTGAGAATGCGTGAAAGTACGTGTGTATGAATATCATGGTATATGTATAAATATGATAAATATTGAATGTTGCATGTGCATGTTTATAATGGGACCTGGCAATTGCTAGGTTTATGTTATTAATTTTTCAGTCTGTATGTAGTCCAATGTTTGTAGCCAGGTGTTTATTTTCTTTTTAATTTCATTTTTAGAGAATGGGTTAATTAGTAGTGCCTTGTTGATCTTATTATAAATATGCGTAGCAAGAAAAAGATGTTGCCGTCTAGCTGACGCAGTCTTACATTTGACGTATTTACAAACATTAGTGATTGTGCGTTTACTTTTGTAACTGTTGTTTATAGGTGTTATTAGGTGTTGCTTCAATGTGATATTGAGAAGATATAGCTGTCTCACTGTGAGCACTCTACAGTTTTGGTACAAAGTTATGGTCGGAAACTGATACGGTTTAAAGGTCAGGACTTTGAGCAATGATCTTTGAGCTCTTTCGAGATGAATCATTATTGTTTTACAGGCTCCTCCCCACACCGTGATACAATAACCAATTATTGACTGGGCCAGAGAAAGGTATATAGAGCGAAGAAGATTAAAATTCGCTACATGTCGAAGTCTCTTAAAGGCCCAAATAAGTTTCCTAACTCGAGAGGCAGTTAATTCGACTTGGGGCCGCCAACTTAGTTTTTCGTCCATTAATACACCTAAGTATTTTAAATTTGTTTTTGGAGATATTGATAAACATGAGCACTGGTGCCTATTTTCAGGGAAGTTGCAAGAGTGTACCTTAAGTGTTATTGCTATAGGTTTGGTTTTGGCGAACCTGAACTGTAGGTATGAAGTTTTGGCAATGTTAAGGGTAAGTAGGTTTTCTTCCAACCAGTTGCTGACTTTAAGAAGTCCCAGCTCAGCCATATGCTGCGCCTCCTCCCAAGTCTCTCCATGGAATATGAGAGCGGTGTCGTCAGCGTAGCTAAATATTCTACCCTTAATAAGTAGTTGCTGTTACAAATCATTCACATATATCAGGAAGAGACTCGGGGAGAGGGCACTACCTTGCGGCACACCACAGGTGACGTTGGCTTCGCTACTGACGATTCCACCTATCTTTACCCTTTGTGTCCGGTCACTCAGAAATTCCGTGAATATACTGAGAGCCTCTCCCCGAATTCCTATGTGGTCTAGTTTGGTCACAAGAGTGGAAATAGAGACGGTGTCAAAGGCCTTCGCGAGGTCAAGAAAAACCCCTATGCATTTCTGTTTAGCATCGACCTTCTCAGCAACGTGATCAACGAGTTGACCAACTGCCTCTTCTGTGCTTTTCCCAGACCTAAAACCGAATTGACCTTCAGATAGGATTTTGTTTTTGTCCAAAAAGCTAACAAGTCTAGTATTCAAGAGCTTTTCTAGTATTTTTGACAGTGTCGGTAAAACTGATATCGGTCTGTAGTTTCTAAAATCATCACGATTCCCGCCCTTGTGAACTGGCGTGATAAGAGATTTCTTAAAGACTTTGGGGAAAACTCCCTGCTCAAAACAAATCCCAACGAATTTTGTGATCGGGGGAATAAGAATTGCCTTGCCAGTTTTAAGTAGTTTTGCTGAGATAGTGTCCCATCCTGTGGCACAGTCTGCTTTTAGATTGTTAACTACAGATTCGACTTCAGTCTCATCAGGGGAAAGTAGAACAATAGAATTAAGTGCTGGCGGGGAATTAAAATTGTAAGATCCAGATTGGCGTCTTCGACTTTGACTGACAGTATCTGCAAGTTGTTTGCCTATATCAGCGAAATACTTATTTATGGTCTCAATTTCTTTTGATGCATCCTTTGTAGCAGGCAATAGCTCAATCGCATTAGATTTTTTTCCGACTTGGTTAGTAATGGATTTTACTATGCTCCATGTTTCTTTGCTGTTTTGTGAATATTTTAAGGCAGATTTTTCATGATTGATTCTTAACTTTCTAAGTAGTAAATTGCAGTGGTTGCGGTATCGTTTATAAGATATCTCCATAGTGGTATTTTTTGGGTTATTTAAAAACATTTTATGAAGATTATCCCTATGTCTAATGCACCGTAATAGGCCTGGAGTTACCCATGGCTTGATAATTAGCTTGCGGTTGGGCACAATAGTAACTTTTGAGTGTAGTGTATCATACCACAGACACTTAAAGGCATAGACAAGTAATCGATGCTACGTCGGGTGCAGACACACGGACTACGTATTTTATTTTTAATTTTATTTTTTTATTAATGTATTTGATACATAATAATTTATTTATTATTATTTAGGTACTTATCTATCCGTGACATCACTGCGGGCCCTATCAGAATACCAGCGCTGCGACTTTTAGTATTAAATGTCGCAGCATCGTGCTGAGATAGGAGCCTTTTGGCCTCGCACAGGACTCCTTCTTTTTTACTTTGTTTTATTTTTATTGTTTTTTATTTCTTATTGATGTTTCAATGTGTTTTAGTTTAGTTTGTGATCTCCTGTGCTTGTCCCAATAAATAATTTTTCTTTCTTTCTTTCTTTCTTTCTAGTGAAATTGCACTCGTCAAACAATCTACAAAGAGTGTAGCCGCCTCATTTGCATCGGAGTCATTTGTTATAAATGAGAAATCAGCATATTTTAAGTGTTCAACAGCAGCATCAATATTTACCTTTGTAATAGATCTGTTCTTCTTGGTTTTACAAGGTTCATTATTCAAACATAATAATACAGAGGAGTGGTCAGTTACGGTGGAATCCATTACCACCACTGTCGAACCAGTTGCGGCATTTATCATGAAGTGATCGAGGCAGTTGTGCAGTCTTGTTGGATATGTGTGACCTGGTAGGAGGCCCAGTTCTGCGGTAAGGTTGAGGTAGGATGCACTGTTTCTGTCTGAGTTGTTCGGTTTTATGTCTATATTTATGTCTCCTGTAAGAATAATGGTTTTTATTTTTAAACTACCAATTATATTTTCGAGGGAGTTAAGGAAAGTATCAATACGGCATATCGACGGGGACCTATAAGCGGCTAGTATACATATATTTGTGCCTACTTTTAACAAAAGAAAATTTGCACCCTCTGTATCTGGCTCTTCAACCGTGCATTGAATGTGGTCCTTTGTGTATATTACAATACCGTCATTTTGGTTGAGAAATTTTTTAGAAGAGTGAGTGACGTAATTTTCTATGGCGGGAATTGGTTTGTCATCACTAAGCCAACATTCCGTTAGGATTATAATATCTATTTCGAATGCTAGCCTAGCTAGTTGGGCCTGAAAGCTTTCTAAGTTTTTATAGATGCTCCGAATGTTCTGTGTTATTATTTTAAGGGACGCATTAGGATTTTTAATAACTGTGTTACACATGGGTGTCTGTATCACAGTGATGAGATGTTGCCATTGTGATGTCATCTATGTGTGTTAAGATATTACTATTTGTATTAGCCATTGATAGTCGTTTCTGTTTTATTGCTGCCAATAAATGTCTCTACTTTTAATCCATATTCCTTTAGATAGTCGGGTAATACGTCAGTCTTTAACAACAGTAAGCAAGACCCCAAGAACGTATGTGGGCGAATGTAGATTGTCGTTTGTACGATCAAGTGTAATTGTAGTGTGTATTTGTGTTCTGAGTGGTTTTTTATTTAATGTATTAACTGGCGTTTTATGTGTTTAATTGTGTTATGTGTATACATTTTAAGAACAAAGAGTAATTGCAGATATAAAAATAGTGAAATTAACAAAAAGTTGTAAGAATAATATTTAGCTTTGCCTAGTCATTGTGCTAGGTTTATCTTAAGGTCGGCTTCACTTTTTACAAGTATGTGTTTCTTCCCTTCAATTTGACGCAGAAAGACTTTCCCATAAGAAGTCCAGCAGAACTTAAAACCATTGTCGGTAGCTTTGCGAGCCAGGTAAAATAAACGCTGTGATTTCAGAGTCAGGCACCCAGATAGATATATTGGGTTTGCCTTACCTTTTATTTTGATTGGGCGGTATTCAACTTGTGTTGGTTATTGTTGCGATTATATTGGCGAACTTTATCGAGCATATTTCCTTTTGTGGTGACTGAGACGAAATCGACGACAATAGAGGGGGTTCCATCCTTTTTATATACGCGGAAAATATCTTTAATAATAGTAGTATAATCAAAACTATTACAAAAGTGTCGCCACAATGCTAAACGCAAGGCTAACATTAAGTTTATGAATAATAGTGACAACAAATGTAAAGCCGCATGGACAGTCATAAGAAACGAAATACACAATACGGACGCCAAAGACAACATTGAACATATTAAAAATGACATTACCATACTAACCAAACCAGCAGAAATAGCCTCTGCCTCCAACAGTCATTTTACAAATTATATTCCTACTCAAAATTGTACAAATAGTTGCCGCAGTGATACCCTAAATGCTAACTCGATGTTCCTCACACCTATATCCGAAAGGTGAGGAATCAGATATTATCGTTGAAAAATACCAACTCTGAAGGCTATGATGAACATA
Source organism: Conistra vaccinii (assembly GCA_948150665.1). Classification (NCBI taxonomy): domain Eukaryota; kingdom Metazoa; phylum Arthropoda; class Insecta; order Lepidoptera; family Noctuidae; genus Conistra; species Conistra vaccinii. The sequence continues at coordinate 12,388,058 of OX411341.1, read as the reverse complement.
ACACTCGAATTATAAAGACATGTGTCAATGAAATAAGCAGGGTGTTGACTTATCTCATTAACCTATCCTTTTCACAAAGTGTCTTTCCTAACGTTTTAAAAATATCTGTTGTGAAACCGATATTTAAAAAGGGTGAAAAATGTGACATGAATAATATAATTATCGCCCTGATACCCATCATGTCAAAAATCTATGAGAAATGCATGTATCAAAGAATAGTTAACTACTGTGAGAAAGGAGGACGCCCAAATATGGCCCTGAACGCCCAGCAATTTACGTTTATGTAAAAAAAAACATCGTTATTTCTATTTATCTAACAAGATATTCATTCAAGGTACCGTAACGATAAATACGTGAAAATAATTCCCTTTGGTGGATAAAATCAGCAGTGTTGCCAATAATTATTAATTCCGTTCACGAAATAATTGATTATGTTTTCATGGATGTTTTACTAATAATATCAGATCCGTAATGCTTATTCGATGTATTCAAACAAATACGGTGTTATGTTTTTACGATTGATACTAAATGAACAAGCGAATTGATAGTTGATATAATAATGAATGCATAGGATCATAGCAAAAACGCTACCACACATTTTAATTACCTATAATTCTTTATCTGTTCAGCACAATAAAGATAGAATATGTTAAAGAAAACATATTTACAAAGACGTTCATAACTTCTTAACCGTTAAACTCCCGAGGCAGCCGCAAGGCTGCCGCAAACTATACGTCCTTCAAACCCCGAGGCGGACATACGGCCGACGCAGGTACACACGGTTTAAATCTCTATTTCTACTATAAAATAAGGGGTAAACTGATCTGTGAGCAATTTAACTCTATGGCCTGACGGATATTCTCGTCAACTAAATCATTTAAATCCAAAAATATCAATAGGCAACATTGGAAAAAAATGTTGAAACTGACTGATGTCGCACGTCACACGCAGGTAAAACGTCATAGTCACGAGTGCGCGCTCGGCATCGTATTTCGTTATTTTTTATTGTTTTTGTGTTTAAATCGACGGGAAGTGTTGTTATTTCCATTATTAAGTAGTTTTTACATCGTGGTAGATAAATATTTCCACGAACTAGCATCGTTTATACCTATTTTGATCCGACCAAAAAAAACGTCGGGAACCCGTGAGTGAAAAAGTGAATGTGATTATTTTGAGTTTTGTGTGTGTTTCGTGTCGTGTAATCGCTGGTAAGACTTTATTTTATTTTTTAATATTAGGTACTTAATCGTTTTATTATTTGAACTAAAATACACTGTTTATCCATTTTTTTTAACCAAATAATGTTACGTCATCACAGTTGACGTCGTTAAGATTAAAGAGTGGCGATTATAATTTTGTATTAAAATTAGGATTCGATAAAAAAATCGATATCGATCTATAAATTTTTTGTGTGTGGTGTGGCAACATTGAATTATGGCGGCCGGCTGTCAAGTCAATGTCAAATCACAAATCGACTTTCTTTGTTTTCGTTTGCCTAACTTTATTTTCTTGCGAATTTGTTATTTTAACCATCGAATACGCTTATTAAATGGACTCCGAAGATGTTGAGTTTTGTGTGTGTTTCGTGTCGTGTAATCGCTGGTAAGACTTTATTTTATTTTTTAATATTAGGTACTTAATCGTTTTATTATTTGAACTAAAATACACTGTTTATCCATTTTTTTTAACCAAATAATGTTACGTCATCACAGTTGACGTCGTTAAGATTAAAGAGTGGCGATTATAATTTTGTATTAAAATTAGGATTCGATAAAAAAATCGATATCGATCTATAAATTTTTTGTGTGTGGTGTGGCAACATTGAATTATGGCGGCCGGCTGTCAAGTCAATGTCAAATCACAAATCGACTTTCTTTGTTTTCGTTTGCCTAACTTTATTTTCTTGCGAATTTGTTGTTTTAACCATCGAATACGCTTATTAAATGGACTCCGAAGATTCTTTGAACCCTGAGCCCTGACGACTACGGCCTGAACATGGATTCCGCTCCCGCTTCTAACGATAACCTCAGCACTAACTTTGACTCGATATCCACAAATTATGAAGACCCCGGCATTGTCGCTGGCCCGAGTACTTTCGTGCCCTAAGTAATTCATTCAAAAGGTCCTTTACGCTGTGTTAATTGTGGTTTAAATGTCACGAGAATACGAAGGCATTTCTTGGAAATAGCAGAAAGAGCGAAATGTTATACAACAATCTAAGGCGACCCACCGCAGATTGCTTTTGAGAATAAGATCACATACACTCAGGTCTGATTCTCCACATGAAGAACTCGTAAGAAGTGTGATTGCCCGTCAGATTGTACCACGAGCGGTAAGTTATCAACAGTTTAGAATTAATACAAGTGTAGTTTTGAGATCTGATACTGACATACTTCTGAGTCTATAGTGTAATATTCAACTTCTTTTGTGTCCGCACAAGTTATATTTCACATAGTACAGATTGTCTAGAAACTTGAGAAAGATTTTTTAGAAATTAATTAATAATAATATAAAATGTTATTGATAGATATTTTTTTGATTGTGTATTTATTTGTACCAAAACCACAATAATTCACGTTTACTGTCTTTATGCACTGAGCTTTAATTTTAATTATTATTTCAGTTGCCATCATCATCTCGTTAGAGCAGTTTAGAGCAGCATCATGTTCAACTACAGAACCGGAATCTGAACCATCCAGTCTGCTTATGGAGCAATTTGAACCATCCAACCTACCTTCGGTGCAATCTGAAGTAGCTGACAGTGCATAGCAAGCGGGACAACAAAGCTTGAACACATCCAACAGTATACTGCTGCCTTATTATGTAAGAGCACCAAACACTCAAAATCAATGTTTCTTTCCTGGCTGTAACGAGACCAATCGGCTCGCTGTCTCCATCAGCACTGCGGGTACATCTATTTTGTGAGTACAATTATTATGTACCGCCGGATTGTAGAATCTGTTATTACCATTTAAGTAGTACCTAACTCCTGGAATCTACTTTTAGAATCAATATATTATAATCATATTAAAACATTTAGTGCAGCACAAATTGAAGATTTTGCCTCATTGTAAAAAACGATTTTATCTAAATAACCCCAACTTTTTTTAAAACCAATTCCTTGACCAGTTCATTATTTAAATAGCTTATTATCCTATCCATATACTTTGAATTGTGGGCACTTGAGGCCAAATTGTCTATGGACAGCGGGCAATGCCCTTTAATATTATAAAAAAGCAATTCGGCTTTCGGAAACACAAGTCCACATCCTTAGCCATCTTTTCACTTTTGAAAGCAATATTTAACAAAATTTACAATAAACAGCTAACGACAGTTTAGGGGTATGAGGAACAGGGTGTAAAGTTCACTCATCCCCCATAGAAAAGGGAGGATCCTCCAACCAGGTGGTCAAGTCTACTAATTTACAAACGTCACAATGGTCTCTCGATGGTGAGTTTTTGACAGATTTTCCATACAAAATCTGTCAAAAACTCACCATCGAGAGACCATTGTGACGTTTGTAAATTAGTAGACTTGGCCCCCAGATGGGTTGTTATGTCTGGCGGGCAACTGCCCATATGTTGATTTCGGATAGTCTTATCTATGTTATTCGCTCAGTAAACTCTAACTGCGAGATGTAGGAATTGTGTGACGTCATGTCTTTTTTTTTTGTTTCGTAGTTTTTGTATGTGGCGGTCTAACCGCTACATCACTCCCCTCCGGAGACCGGAGGTCGATAGTGGGCTGAGTCTTGGATCTTGCGATGCTTCACAGTGCCAGCTGTGGTTCCAGTGAGTCGGAACCGGGTGCCGCATAGTTCACGGTGAGTCGGAACTGTCTGCGGTGATTCCCCAGTGAGTCGGGGAGGCGCTGCGTCGTCATCCAGTGAGTCGGATGTGGTACAGCGCCGGGTTTTTGGCTGACTGCTTGCGTCGACCAGGAGAGGGTAGAATAGGCTCTGCTTGTGAGACGGGCCGGAAGTGCAGGTGCTGTACCAAGGTTGCTGATGAGGCTGAGGGTGATGACCAGGAATGCGCGTTCGCTGCATGCTGGTGGTCAGGATACCCGTTGAAGCCGTGGGTGCTGGCTGGCTGTGTGACTCGCCTAACGAAAGCTTGCGGGAGTGATGATGATGACGTCACGCTGAAGTAGTTGCACGAAGGCTGCGTTGACGTTCATACTCGGGGTCACCAATTTAGGGGTATGAGGAACAGGGTGTAAAGTTCACTCATCCACCATAGAAAAGGGAGGATCCTCCAACCAGACGGGTATTATGTCTGGCGGGCAACTGCCCATATGTTGATTTCGGATAGTCTTATCTATGTTATTCGCTCAGTAAACTCTAACTGCGAGATGTAGGAATTGTGTGACGTCATGTCTTTTTTTTTTGTTTCGTAGTTTTTGTATGTGGCGGTCTAACCGCTATAACAGGGATATTCTTTGATCTGACAAAGCCATTTGATCGGGTATCACTTGAAATATTATTACAAAAACTAGAAGCTATCGGTATTAGAGGACTGCTACTTCAATGGATATCGTCGTACTTAACTAACAGACAACAGAGAGTCACTGTCACTAAACTTAATTAAAGTAGGGACATGACAGAATATTCGTCTGAATATTAAGCATAAACCGCGGCGTCCCCCAGGTTATTATATTGGGCCTTATCTTATTTCTACTCTACATACATAAATAAATGCTTCCTTTTTGCCTGGAAGAAATTTCTTAAGAAATTAGCAGTACCTTTGTACTTAAATAATAATAATGTTGTATCTCTATGTATTTTACTGTGTACATATATAATAAAATATATAAAAATATCAACTTTTTGCTACTATAGGTATCAAGTGGAAATGTGCTCTGCGAGAACAATATCACACAATTAGAGTGACCTGCGCAGTTCGCTGATCTCAATCCCATAGAGCATGCGTGGGATTTGCTCTTTGACCATTCCAAAATTCGAAAACGGAAGAAGAGCTTTTTGCACATCTTTCCAGAGTATGGAGCTAAATTCCTCAAGTGACAATAGACAATCTCCGTCCCGTGTTAGTAAAAGAGATGCATATATTAATAGTTGATCGCTTACTGTTCACACCGTTGGCGAGTACTCATTTGTCGCAGCGACAAGAGCTATCAAAGAGAGAACTCTCTCAGCAACGCTCGCTTGGCGGGGAGAACACTCGCTGTGAGGTTCACGCTTGGTATGTACATACGCATACCAGCGAGTAATAACTCGTCAACGTCACGAACTAGACAACTCGTTTCTTCGTTGCTATCTCTACTCGCTTCTCGTTAGTCGCCGGCAGTGGGGCAGATGCCTCAAACATAAATATTGATTAGCGGATACTTGCAAACAAAATCCCGAATTCCTAAATATTATATACAACAAAACTACTCCTAAACAAAGAAACTTTGACAACTGTCCTTTGATGTGCTAATCTGGTTTGTAACAATATTTTGTACTATACTTTGAAAGAAGAAAGAAAAATAAGTTTATTTTTCATAGAAACACGTGCATAAAAATATATAATTAACTAATAAAATAAAACACAAGATTTAAATATAATCACGAGCTCAAAACAGAAATTCCGCTGCTGCTGGCATGTCATGAGTGTGACAAGAAGGTTTCAACTCAGCATGATGCTGTGCTATGGGGACCCACAGCACAGCGTTGATTTTCAGTGGTCACTTAAGTCTTCACTTGAGCCAGCACAGTCACTTGTAAGTCTACCCTCATTTTGCTCACATGGAATAATATCACTTGGGATAAGAGGAGCACAACTTCAACTATTTTCTGATTATCTTAGCGATCGTCAGCAATGTGTAAAAATTGATCATTATACAAGTTCTGAACTTAAAAATAGTTGTTTTGGAATTCCTCAAGGGAGCATTTTGGGCCCTACGTTATTTTTAATCTACATAAATGACCTGTGCCGCTTGTCACTCCAAAATGGTGTTATAATGTCTTATGCGGATGACACCGCTCTATTGTTCTCAGCTAAATCAAGAGATGAGGTCTACAAATATGCTCAGAATGGTTTTAACATTGTATCTAATTGGCTTCATAATAATCTACTAACGTTAAATACAGACAAAACAAAATACATTTTATTTGCAATGAGAAATACTAACATACCGCTTACTAATCTAAATCTTTACGCACATAATTGTAACACGGACGCTGACACTGCATGTTCCTGCCCCACTTTAGCTAAAGCTGACCATTTAAAATATCTGGGTGTCACTATTGACTCCAATTTAAATTTCCGTAAACATATCGAGTTAATTTGTACTAGAGTGCGCAAATTAATATATGTCTTTAAGAATTTACGCAACGTAGCAGACTATAAATTAATTAAACAGGTTTATTTAGCTTTGTGTCAATCAATTCTTACCTATTGCATAACTTCGTGGGGTGGCGCTGCAAAAACAATTTTACTCCCTCTAGAGCGTGCTCAAAGAGCAATTCTAAAGGTTGCTACCTTTCGCCCTTTTAGATTTCCTTCGCACGAGCTCTACACAGCATGTAATGTACTAACAGTACGACAATTATTTATACTAAGTATAGTACTACACCAGCACACTGCAGTTCCTTTTGACCCAGTACCTTCCGACAAGAGAAGGAAGGACTTGGTTTGCATAAAGCCTCAAACTAGACATGCGTTTGCTAATAGATTTTATGTGTTTTTAGGACCTTTTCTGTACAATAGGCTCAACAAGTTACTTAGCTTCTATAGTGTAAGTTATAAAAAATGTAGTAAAATATTATCTGAACATTTAGCCATACTCAATTACACAGACACAGAAAAACTTCTAGAAATATTGTCATGATGATAATTTATTCCCTCGTAAGTATTTACTTTTGTATATTTACATAGGTTTAGTTTTAGATATTAATGTGTGCTTTTTCTCATATTTGTTAATAGTTTAGATTATTTTATATTAGTTCTTAAAAAAATTGTGCTCCAATGTAATTGAAATGTAAAGTGATGGCCTGAAACACAGGTTTGAATTAACCTAGTTCGGGCGGGTCGCTACCTAACATTGTAATTCCGAACCATCATTACTTGCATCTGTTCTAACATATTTTAGTTTTAGTTTTTAATCTTATTTTTAGGCACGATCATTATTATTTGGGAAATTCTACTGTTGACTAAGTGTACACTTTTTGTAACGTTTTTATTCAATAAATATATTATTATTTTTAACAATTCTCGGGACACTGGGGTCCCGGACCTTTGGAAGGCGTACGAGGGGCCGAAGCCAACTCGCAGAGGCCCGTTAGACGTTTTTAATGAAATGTGGCACCAACCGGCGATTATCCCTGTATGCACTATGCAAGTGCGCCCAAGGACAACCCCCGGTTGATGTAGGACTATTGCAGGATATGGAAAGAAATATTTTGGACTATGGGTTTGGGTAGCTAAAGTTGACTGGTGACCTGGAACTATGGAAGGACTATTGCCCCTGCCTGATCGATGTTTTATATGTACACGGATAAAATGGCAGGGGGTGACTTGCACACTCAATAATGGGCCCCCGAAAACGGTCGCTTGCACAAAGTGACGTAGCGACAAGGGGGCAACATGTCCTGAGGTGCTTATGAGGAGTGGAGCGGTATTCCACGGCTATCAGGACAATCCCGGAAGTACGGTCAAGACCCCTACCAGCATCTTACTGGAATACTTCCTTCCTCCGAGCACGTTTGCTCTTGCGAATCTCCACTCAAGCCAGCCAATTAAGGCAAGAATGAGGTGGGAGCTCTGTTCCTCGTCAGTGTTCACTCCAGCCGGCCAATAAAGGCAAGCCAGAGGTGAGGAACAAGACTTCTCCCGGGAGATAGGGTCCGTGGGGTCGCTACTGCCCAACAGCTCGCCACATGCTGCCCTGCGGGTTTCTGTATCTCTCTTGGTCTGGCTCCTCATTCTAGACCTGTTCCGGCAAAGTAAACTCTACCGGCACAGACCTAGGGTTCGGAGCACGCAAGCCCCACCACGACGTCAACGTAGAGATACGGCGGTGGGGATATTATTATTATTATATTATTATTTTACGTCTTTGACATTTCTCGGGACCCTAGGGTCCCGGACCTTTGGAAGGCGTAAAAGGGGCCGAAGCCAACTCACAGAGGCCCGTTAGACGTGTTTAATGAAATGAGGCACTAACCGACGATTATCCCTGTTCGCACTATGCTAGTGCACCCAAGGACAACCCCCGGTTAGTGCAGGACTATTGCTGGATATGAAAAACAAAGATATTGGTTTATGGGTTTGGATGGCTAAGTGAACTGGTTATTTAGTACTATGGAAAGACTATGGCCCCTGCCTGACCAATATTTTATATAACAAACACAGGTAAAATGGCAGGGGGTGACTTGCACACTCAATAATGGGCCCCCGAAAACGGTCGCTAGCACAAAGTGTCGTAACGACAAGGGGACAACATGTCCTGAGGTGCTTATGAGGAGTGGAGCGGTATTCCACGGCTATCAGGACAATCCCAGAAGTACGGTCAAGATCCCTACCAGCATCTTACTGGAATACTTCCTTCCTCCGAGCACGTCTGCTCTTGCAAATCTCCACTCAAGCCAGCCAATTAAGGCAAAAATGAGGTGGGAGCTCTGTTCCTCGTCAGTGTTCACTCCAGCCGGCCAATAAAGGCAAGCCAGAGATGAAGAACAATATTTCTCCCGGGAGATAGGGTCCGTGGGGTCGCTACTGCCCAACAGCTCGCCACATGCTGCCCTGCTGTTTTCTGTATCTCTCTTGGTCTGGCTCCTCATTCTAGACCTGTTCCGGCAAAGTAAACTCTACCGGCACAGACCTAGAGTTTGGAGCGCGCAAGCCCCACCACGACGTCAACGTAGAGATACGACGGTGGGGATATTATTATTATTATTATCAGTCCTACGTACCTATGATAGCAATTGTACGATGAAATAATTCTATTGAATAGAATTTGTGAAGACTCAAATTTTTCGGTCGTGAAAATAAAATATAATTTGTACTTAAATGTAATGACTATCTATTTATGGGTCATTGTATCTTGTCGCTCAATATTTTCAATTTTTTTTTTGTTATTACCTCGTTGGCATTGTAGTCGTAAGAGCGACTATTTAGCGTAAGATTCTGGGTTTCATCACCAGGTCGGGAAAAGTGTTATCTGGTTTTCCATTTAATAAAATTTCTCAGTAGCAGGCCGGAGTCAGGATTTTCGCCTAGTCGATGGCAATAGGCTGGAGTCCTATATGAGACTTAACTTGCGATATGTAGGTGCACTATGGACTATGCAAAACGACACACCAACTAACTAATTATACGAAAATGTTATGTTATTTTTATAGTATTCATGCATTGTTCGTGCATATTTTATTTAAAGTAGCTTCCGTCAGCGACTTTTGAAATGCCTATGTTCATCATCATCATCATATCAGCCGAAAGACGTCTACTGCTGGATATAGGCCTCCCCCAAGCACTGCCACTTCGACCGATTCTGTGCTTCCCGCATCCAGCGGATTCTTACGGCCTTTACAAGGTCATCGGTCAATCTTGTGGGAGGCCTTCCAACACTTCGTCTTCCGGTACGCGGTCGCCACTCCAGAACTTTTCGGCCCCATCGGCCATCTGTTCTGCGAGCAATGTGTCCTACCCATTGTCACTTAAGCTTGACAATTCTTCGGGCTATGTCGGTTACTTTGGTTCTCTTCATTTCTGATTCGATCATGTAGGTAAACTCCAACCATAGCCCTCTCCATTGCTTTTTGGTTGACTTTTAGCCTTCTGATCCGTGGTCGCTCACAATGGGCCTTCCATTGTAAGCGACCACGTTTCAGTGTCATAAGTCATCACTGGCAACACGTTTTGGTCAAAGATATCATAGCATATTATTTAAGATTCATTGATATCAATCAGTCAAAGAAGGTATAGGTAATATCCTAGAAAGATTTCATATTGATATATGCTCAATAGAACACGTATGATCGTGACCAAAATCACGAATTGAACTACGCGGTTCAAAATTACAGCACCGCGCACTATGAAGTTTGAGTTGGAATAATACGGAAATATTGTATATGTTACTGTAAAAGCCCGAACTGCGGTAAATCTTAAGATTTACCGGTAAATCCTAAGATTTACCAAGTCTCACCGGTAAAAGTCCGAATTGTTCTATAATAATTTTTAATTTCGGACTTTTACCGGCATTCAGTTGGTAAATCTTAGGTTTTACCACATACATCGGTAAATGTCCGGAATCAAAGATTGAAATTTAATAATAGTCGTGTCAACTCGTGTCTCGCTCGAAACTGACTTAGTGACTGATTAGTGAGAGGCTCGGTGTCATATTAGTGAGAAGTCCTAATTTTTATTTGAGTAATTTCTTCTGCATTTTATTTTTCTAAAGCATGTTAAACATTTCTGAAGACTTGATTAATAATAATTGACGTCGTGGTGGGGCCTGCGTGCTCCGAACTCTGGGTCGGTGCCGCTAGAGTTTACTTTGCCAGAACAGGTGTAGGATGAGGAGCCAGACCAAGAGAGATACAAAAACCCGCAGGGCAGCATGTGGCGAGCTGTTGGGCAGTAGCGACCCCACGGACCTTATCTAATAGGAGAAGTCTTGTTCCTCACCTCTCGCTTGCCTTTATTGGCCGGCTGGAGTGAAGATTTACAAGAGCAAACGTGCTCGGAGGAAGGAAGTATTCCAGTAAGATGCTGGCAGGGATCTTAACAGTACTTCTGGGATTTTCCTGATAGCCGTGGAATACCGCTCCACTCCTCATAAGAACCTCAGGACATGTTGCCCCCATAGCATAGTGCGAACAGTGATCATCGTTGGTTGATGCCTCCTTTCATTAAACACGTCTAACGGGCCTCTGCGAGTTGGCTTCGGCCTCTCGTACGCCTTCCAAAGGTCCGGGACCCTAGGGTCCCGAGAAATGTAAAAGAAATAAGTAATAATAATAGTAAAGTAAATAATTTTTTTTATTAATTGTTTTTATAAAACTATTACTCTGAAAACTAAGATTTACCGGTATCTGTGGTAAAACCTAGGATTTACCAACTGAATAGTAAAAGTCCGAAATTATAGATTATTATAGAACAATTCGGACTTTTACCGGTGAGACTTGGTAAATCTTAGGATTTACCGGTAAATCTTAAGATTTACCGCAGTTCGGGCTTTTACAGTAACATATACAATATTTCCGTATTATTCCAACTCAAACTTCATAGTGCGCGGTGCTGTAATTTTGAACCGCGTAGTTCAATTCGTGATTTTGGTCACGATCATACGAGTTCTATTGAGCATATATCAATATGAAATCTTTCTAGGATATTACCTATACCTTCTTTGACTGATTGATATCAATGAATCTTAAATAATATGCTACGATACGGATATCGTAGCATATTATTTAAGATTCATTCAGTTTTCAGTGTCATAAGTCATCACTGGCAACACCGGAGTGTTGCCAGTGATGACTTATGACACTGAAAACTGGTCGCTCACAATGGGCCTTATCAGAAGGCAACCAAAGAGCTATGGAGAGGGCTATGGTTGGAATTTCCCTACGTGATCGAATCAGAAATGAAGAGATCCGCAGAAGAACCAAGGTAACCGACATATCTAATTCGATTATTAGTATATTCATGATATTATTTACATTTTTTTTTTTATTGATTTGTTGCTTTTGCCAGAAATCAACATAATACAGCAACAAATCGGTTTTCTGCCAATTCTATGTTTATAATAGGATGTATAAAATACTAATGTACGATTATGAGTATTGTTTATCTATTAACATAAGTAGCCTCATTGTTGAAGATCCGAATCTGTTTACAGAATGTAAATTAAAGCAAAAGACTCGCAGCTAAAGCGATTTTTATGAGCAAGGTCAGCTCGGGTCAAATTACATCGCGATAAGCCGCGCGAAGCGGTACTTGAAGAGATTTTCGCGCGCATTTTTTGCGAGACTTAATCAGTAAATCCCCCCTGGGCGGTAGACCTCAATCCACTAGCAAGCTGAGCTATTTGTTTTTAAAACTAGATGAGATCGGTGTTTCCTAGAACTGACTACTCTGAGAAGAAAGCCCGAAGCAAACTCAGAGTTCACAGACTCTTTTAAAATCCAGACATAATCTTGGTCAGGCCATATGAGGACCATTCGGGTTATGTCTGAGATGGCCTTTTGAAAAAGAACCACACAGATTATTTTGAGTGGACTTGTCCAGTTTAGTACACGTATTTGTCAGTAATCGTGTAGCTCAATTCAGAACTTAAGGAGCTCCACTACTCGACAAACAATGACAAAAGAAAGGACATTACGAACAAAACTAAAGTTATGTTCTAAACAAAACGTTAAATGACGTCAGTGAAATGTATATTCCTTCCCTGAGGATTGTGGATTTGATTCGTCTTTAGGTTGTCCTTTCCTATGACAATATAGTTATTAAAGGAAGCAGTGGTTTTTGGCGGTCATCTGCAGCAGCTGGTGTCATTAGGTATGATGGTGAAACAGAAAAAAAACTAGCGGTTAATATCGATATACAGATTATATTTTGAATATTTTCAGAAAATACGAAAGAAACAAATTAGAAAAAATAAAAGTAAAATGTAGCCAAACACCCAGTATCATCGGACGTTTAAAAAATTACAATATGTGAAGTAAATTTATTAAAAAATATCATGTGTAGAGATAAAACATTATGCGATGATGGCTGACGCCATGAGGATATTCATCATGCTACAAGAAAGTGCATCTTCACCACGGTGCAGTCTGAAGTAACCAGCCTCCCCATGTTTTGCGCCCCAAGAATTCTTGACGCTCCAAAATGGCACACCGGCATCTGAAATAAAAGTAATTGCAGCAATACATGAATGAAAATGAAAAGATTAATATTTATTTATTTAAACTTTTTGCACATAAAAAAGGTACAAAGGCGGACTTAATGCCTTAATGCCTTAATATCAGTTATTAAAGACCACTAAAATCCCATTCTAGTTATAAGTAGCTTGGGAGTCTTTAAATCACGAAGGTTAGTTCCAGACAAGCGTATACCAGAGTCAGCTGCACCATCGCGAAGCATCTGACAAGACAGCGGCCAAACGGGGCATTATTATAAAATGTAAAACGAACGTACCTGATCCGTATCCAACCAGTAGGACTGCATGGTTTATATCATCAGAATTACAGTCTGAATCGTCTATAATTCCACTCGTATAAAAAACTAAACCAGCGGCATTGATACCTTAAAGAAAGAAGAATACAGTTTAGTTTTTGAATATCTACGAAAAGAATGACGAAAAACGACTTCATGAATTCAGTTGCGATCTTTCTGGGGCTAAAATACTCATGAATATGAACAACTTGACAACAAAAAAAAAACATGCGGGGCAGTCTTTGGGGAGTGCTGATAGAAGTGAAAACTAAGTAACGCCATCCAACGAAAATGTCAGGAATTTTGGTGGCTTGCTGTCAGTATAAGAAAGGAAGAACAGATCCATAAAAAAAAAAAAAAAATAGAGTGCACTGTCAACAAAAAAGTGCTCAACGCGCTTTCTTTCTTCGCCCGCGTGGTTGTCGGAAATTATTCGGGAACGTACTCCCGGGATAAAAAGTATCCTAGCTGTGTGCCAAACAACCAAATCCGTTCAGCCGTTTTTGCGTGATTGAGTAACAAACATACAAACTTTCACATTTATATTATTACTAGCTGCCCGCCCCGGCTTCGCACGGGTAAGCTCTTGTCTACGGTACACCTACCTACCCTAACTACCTACCTACATACTTACCTACGACTCCGTATCATAGTTGCGACAAACAAATGCGCGACAAATGCTAGGGCGACAGTACGATAGGTCGACCAAAAAATGTAAAATAAATGTTTTTATTGGCAATATTTTTTATTGTCAATGTCATATGACTGCAGTGCGCGAGTGCAGTTACGAGCAAGGTAGTCGAAAACCATATAATAAAGAACCTAAAACTTTACATTTTTCTCTTATCTGCTATTAGCAACAAAATATTATAGAAATGTTTGTCGTGCTTATAATTTGTCGAGCGAAAATTGTGTCGCGCTAAACTTTATCGATCAAAAGTTTCGTCGTCCCATCGATAGTCGTGAAAACAATCAGTCGCACTAACGTTCGTCGATCAAAAGTTTCGTCGTGCCATCGTTTGTCGTGAAAACAATCTGTCGCACTAACGTTCGTCGAGCTGATGTAAACAAGCTAAACAAGCTCGTCGACATGTGTATCCGGCTTATTCTAACCTATGGCACTGAGACTTGCAGGGCTAACATGACACACGCTACAATCACTCACACTCCTGTGAGTAATTCTTTCGTTTTCCTATTTGTCATGTCTAGGTAATTTTTTTTTTTTTTTTTTCTTTTTTGGCAACTGAGCCGGTTTCGACTATTCTGCCAGCGTCACGTTTAGACGGCAGCGCAGGAAGGTAGGCCGTCGACTTTGCACTTTGTGGTAATCTATCTAAGTGTTAGTAGCTGGAAAAACGAGGACAAGGGTTAGTACTACAACATTAATATTCTAAATTAACCACATTTCTTATTTCCATTGAGTAATATTGGCAAATTAATCAAAGCAGCGAAATATTTGACGTCTATTTGCGACGTTGCCAACTTTCAAAATAAACGCTCTTATATGGTGAGTATATTATGGGCGACTAATTTTCATTTTCGTCATTTTGTATTTTAATTTCAGCATGCCAAAGAAAGGCATTTAATTTTAATAAAAAAATCGGTTAGAAATAAAACTAAACATAAATTAAAAGATTTGGACGTATTATTACTAGAGTACAAACTAATTCCATGCGTAAAATTGAAAAAATGAAACGAAACCTGTAGCCGATGTTGCTATCATAAAATTGATTTTGATAATTTGCAACAGCGGTCTCTCGTCGCGAGATAAAGAAATGACAAAATGCCTTTTTCGAGTTTACTCGTCGTTTACGGTCATGTTAGGCATTAGAATGACATCAGAATCGAAGACAAATTTCGACAAAACGAGAAAAAGAGCGTTCTCGCGCTTGTCATGTTAGCCCTGCATGTCTTTGACCGAGGTTCAGAAGTCCAAACTAAAAATGAAAAAATTGCAAACTGTACCGTGTGACATATCAAATGGAAAATCTTGTTGTGAGAATGTCAAATATTTTTTTTATAATTTTAGAGTAATACTTTTAAAGATATTTTAGGAAATTTTATGAAAACATACCATACTTTAAAAATGACTTCTGGGAGTATGTGAGTGAAGAAAAGCCAAAACCTACTACGGATGCTGCTTTATCGACATTATAGACGGCTGACAAAAAGGCAAAGTCTGAATTGATATTGACATTAGCTCCGAATGTAGTTCGTCATGAAAACAGACCCTTTGTACCTTATAAATTCACTGACTTTTGAAATACCCGTCACAAAATCCGCTTACCGAAAATATCGTACAGTGACAGCTGCAGTTGAGTCTATGGCTAACCAGCACGCGTAGCATGATGCTTTCTATGTCTACGAAGAGTAGACACAGCTCTTTCTATACAAAGTGACATTTCCTTTATTCATTTTTGACATCGCACCGTAGAAATCTTTCTTCGATCTGTCACTTTGTCTTTCGTTTCTAACTATCTTTGTCTAGGTCATTTTATATGTAGACTATTTCAGAAGAAAGTTTTCTATACCAAATTGTCAAAATCACTCTGACGACTAACAGTTGTCTATGGTAGTGAAATATTCTACTCGACGGTCACAAAGTATACAGGGTTATCTGCAAAATCATGATTTTACAGAAGAGCGTTTTAAACCCAAAACTGTGATAACTAATAGAAGAAGAAAGCTATCTTCTCCTATTTTACATCATTTAGTTAATATTACCAAGGAAATGGTTAAGGCCAATATTACTGTAATGTTATTTGTTCCAAAACACGGTACTTCCACACACTGAAAAAAATAAGCTGTACTTAGTTGTGTTTAACGTGACTTAATATCAGTAAAAATTGACAATCAAACAGTAAAAACATCCTTGACGAAACAAAGAATTCTGAGTCGAATTATACTAAAGAGTGAATTTCGTAAAAAGTGCAGTTGCCTCTTTCTACTTTGCTGCCGTCGTACTGTCTACACGGAACGTCATTTTTGTCTACTCTTCCGTCGACAAAGCGGTGCTCATGCTACGCCTGCAGTGCGATTTCACAATCAGTTCGCATACGCATAATGTATTTTTTTTTTTTTTTAATTTTTCTGTTTTTGAGTAAACGTAAAGTATCATGTAATTTACTTTACGTTTACTTCGCGCGTTCGTGCCAGGCCTACAGGCCTGAAAATATTGATCTGTTAAACATATTTGTGCACAATAGTACAGAATTGCTTTTATAAGCCTATGTATAGTATGTATCTGTTGATAGTTCATGAGTGTAGTGTCACGCTGCAAAATGACATCTTAAGCGACATCTAGAGGTAGCACCTTGAAGCTCCAGAGTGTATCAATAATGCAGATATATGGCGTTGTGGTTGGTTTAATAATTAAATTTATGTTGCTCGAGCTTTCCACATTTATTGACATACTTATGTTAATCAACAACATTTTATAGTCATGCAGGGTTTGATAAACAATAAATAAATAAATCATAGATTAGCAAAAGTGGACAGTCACTGACGATTCTGTTTAGTCTGTGGTTAGATACTTCTCGAAGCTTCCAAAACAATAGCGTTCTTTGATACGGCGTCTGCAACGACATCGTTGATCCTCGGATCCTGGTGAAGCTACGCGATGATGGTGATAGAACAGGTAGGTTATTGGACGGGCACCGGTTCAGTGATGATCGTCTGATGTGTCCGATCAATAATCTAATTGGAATATATCTGTGTCGTTGTTTCAGTTGTAGCTGAACCTGTCTGGCTTTTTAGGCTAGCCTGAAACTGATACGAACGTGTGGAGACGTGATGCCCTGGTGCTATCCCGTGGCCTAGTGAATTTGCAGTCAGTCCCGACTAGAGGCGGGCAGAGTGCTGGTCTGACCAGGGGTGTTGGCAGTTAAGAGGTTTGACCCAACGAGTTCGAGTGGGCCGTGTGGTCATCTTTCTATTGGAAGGCCTTACACCTATCTGGTTCCTCGTGCAGGAAAGTCTCGCCGCATCCAGGTACGATTCTGCATCATCATCCTTACGGTAACCCGTAGGCCACGCGTTCGTGGGAACACAGAGTTTTCTCTGTTGTTCCATGCCAAGGGTCTTGATTCCACAAACTGAGTCTAGAGGTTCATTTAACAAACTGAGTCTAGAGGTTCATTTAAAAACTGAGTAAGAGGTTAATTCACAAACAGAGAGGGAGTTATAAACTGAAGTCATACTACTACCTAACATTTAATTGTAGTAGAACCAGAGAGAGAGAATATACATGTGACCATTTTGATAAGGTCTCTTCAGAATATTAGTTTATAAGACCCGTTGTTGTAAAGTCAATGTGTTTGGTTGTGTCTCTGGGTGCTTTGCCCCAAGTGTTATATTTCTTATAGGAGCACAACCATATAGGTCATTTACATACGATTGAGCTAAAGGTTATTAAACGTCCATCTCACGGATCCTAACAAGCGACCTTGAGTTCTTATAATTATAGTCTCATGTTTGTACCTCCTCTGACACGCATTGTTACGGAGACAGAGCGTGTCAGGGCAGGTACCATCTTAATTAAGGTTGGGAAGGTTATTATAGTTTAGTGGCTTGCCACAATTGTGTGTACCTTGTTGATAATACAATAAACTTTGTAATGTGTAAAAAGGTAATTGTTTAATTGTTTCTTTCCCAATACCTGATAAATTAACTTTAGCACGGCACCCCCGTTTCGCCGGGTTACAGTAGTGGTGGGTAATCTGGCTCGATACGATTTAGATGCAACAGTTCAATGAAATCGAATCACTATCAAATGCAAATTAAATAATCACCAATCGCGATGGGTCCGGTGTGGTACAGCAACTGCTTCAGTTTCTCTTGTGAGGTAAGATTAAAGGCGCGGCAGTCGGTCAACTTGACCTTCACTTTATTTGCATCAAAACGGCAACTTTTGTTTTCTACTCCCTCGTATGGATAGTCATCTTCAGATACGCTTCCTCCTTCTTCGATCAGCGACCTGTCAACATAATCATCAAAAACAGAGTTAATAGATACAGGGCCTTAAGTAAACTCTCACTAACAAACATGCGAAATGCAGTCGCGTCACGACATCAAATAGTACATTACTGTCGCGGCTTGCAACTGGGGCATTGATGGACGATCGTGAAAATGTGGGCCGAGCCATAAGCGAGGCACACATAAGTGAGTCCATCAATGCCTGGTTGCGGCCAAGGCTTGTATAGTCCTTTTTTCAAATAATGCGCGGAAATTCAAATTGAGTAAATTTTAACTAATATTATAAATACGAAAATGAGTTTGTTTGTTTCACGCTAAAACGGCTGCACTTGTAGCGGTTAGACCGCCACATACAAAAACTACGAAACAAAAAGACATGACGTCACACAATTCCTACATCTCGCAGTTAGAGTTTACTGAGCGAATAACATAGATAAGACTATCCGAAATCAACATATGGGCAGTTGCCCGCCAGACATAATACCCGTCTGGTTGGAGGATCCTCCCTTTTCTATGGGGGATGAGTGAACTTTACACCCTGTTCCTCATTACCCCTAAATTGGTGACCCCGACGTGATGAACGTCAACGCAGCCTTCGTGCAACTATTTCAGCGTGACGTCATCATCATCACTCTCGCAAGCTTTCGTGAGGCGAGTCACACAGCCAGCCAGCACCCACGGCTTCAACGGGTATCCTGACCACCAGCATGCAGCGAACGCGCATTCCTGGTCATCACCCTCAGCCTCATCAGCAACCTTGGCACAGCACCTGCACTTCCGGCCGGTCTCACAAGCAGAGCCTATTCTACCCTCTCCTGGTCGACGCAAGCAGTCAGCCAAAAAAAACCCGGCGCTGTACCACATCCGACTCACTGGATGACGACGCAGCGCCTCCCCGACTCACTGGGGAATCACCGCAGACAGTTCCGACTCACCGTGAACTATGCGGCACCCGGTTCCGACTCACTGGAACCACAGCTGGCACTGTGAAGCATCGCAAGATCCAAGACTCAGCCCACTATCGACCTCCGGTCTCCGGAGGGGAGTGATGTAGCGGTTAGACTGCCACATACAAAAACTACGAAACAAAAAGACATGACGTCACACAATTCCTACATCTCGCAGTTAGAGTTTACTGAGCGAATAACATAGATAAGACTATCCGAAATCAACATATGGGCAGTTGCCCGCCAGACATAATACCCGTCTGGTTGGAGGATCCTCCCTTTTCTATGGGGGATGAGTGAACTTTACACCCTGTTCCTCACACCCCTAAACACTTATTTAGATGAAATTTGCACATGGGACGATTTTGACCTGGATAAGGATATAGGATACTTTTCCCGATATTCCCACGGCATCGAGACTTACGCGTGTGAAACCGCGGGGCGCCACTAGTTAATTATAAATTCCAGAATCAATGACAAACAACAATATTTATCACGCGCCACAAAATGTTCATTTGTTTCTTCTTAAACAGCTCTATTTACAAGCAAATTGGAAATTTTTAATAAAATCGTTAATAAATTACCTCCTTGGTTGCTATGTGCTGAAGTAAAAAGTTCTTTTAATTTTTAAACACACCACATATTTGAGTTTTCATAGTAACTTATTGGGCCGCTAAACACACGCTTTTCTCAAACATGCTTGGCAATTCAATTATTATCTTGACAACCTTCTTGGAGATAAATCGAAAATGCTGTACTGGTCAAATACATGTAAATACGCGACGAGCAATGTTACTATGAAAATCCTTATCTGTCTTGTTATTTAAAAATAGAACGATCTTTTTACTTCGACAGATGGCAACCAAGCAAGAAACTTGTCAAAGATTTTATTCAAAATTTGATTTGGAAAGAGAGCTGTTTAAAGTAAAGAAGAAACAAACGAACACATAGGCGCGTAAATAAATTTCGCGAAGTGTATAGAGTGCCGCGAGTTTCTTGTGGCACTCTAGTGTCACTGCCTCGGCCTGGCTAGAGTGCCGTGAGCGTTGCATTGTCACTGTCACTTGTTATTTAGGTTAGGTTAGGTTAGAACTGTGACCACACAACGCACGAGCCGAGCGAGCGTAGCGAGCGGTGCCGCGGTAGCGGCCGGCGAAGTGCCAGGGTCCGTTTAGGCACAAGAGAATGTAATGTTTTGGTTTTACAGCGATCTAACCTCGACAATCAAACAAAATACCAAGTGACGTGACTTAGTGACAGTGACAATGACAATCCAAAGCTTGCGGCATTTTGGCCGGGCCGAGGCGGTGTTACTAGGGTGCCTGTAGTGGCACTCTATCCGATAGGGATAGAGTGCCACTGGTGGCACTCTATACACTGCCAAAATTTCGTTGTCCGTCATTGATTCTGGAATTTATAATTACTTTATTTATTTTGAATTTCCGCGCATTATTTAAGAAAAGTAGGTACTATATAAGCCTTGGTCACAACTAGGCATTGATGGACTCAAGTATGTGTGCCTCAGCTTCGCCTCGGCCGACATTTTCACGATCGTCCATCAATGCCCCTGTTGCAGGCTGCGACAGTAATGTACTATTTTGAGGTCAGTGAAACTCCTCCTCACTCTTCCTTCCTTCTTAAAAGATTTTAAATTACCGAAATGCAACGCTCATATATCCACCATGACATTTAAAATTTGTTTTGTCGCAGTCTACAATCTGCTGTTCAGATAAACTGATGAGCTCCTTGTGCTTGATGGCGTACTGGCCCTCAATATTACCTGTAATAATGTTAAAATATTTTTTAATAATACTTCTTATATTATACACAGTTTTAACTATTTCAGACATACTTACCAATTGAGCTAAACGCATAACAACTTCCACAACGCTTTTGTTCTTTAACGGGGGTGACCGCACTGTGATTGCGCCAATCGAACGACTCCGGCGCATCATTATAGTCGATGTCTTTATCAGTGATATATTTGCAAGCATCATAGAAATCAGTGTCATCTGTTCTCAAACAGGTGATTTTCGATTTAAATTCTTCCTGAGATAGATCCGAAAATTGCGTTATACCTGAAAGAAACTTGAAATATCACTATCACTTCATCAATACATAGTATAAAACAAAGTCGCTGTCGCTGTCTGTCCGTCCCTATGTATGCTTAATTCTTTAAAACTACGCAAAGGACTTTAAAGTGGTTTTTTTTTATAGAGAGAGTGATTCAAGAGGAAGGTTTATATGTATAATACATGCATAATATTGTAGAGAAACTTTGATAAATTTAGAGGTTTCTACAGTGATGTCGTAAATAAACACATTTTTTTGCGCTTATATTGCAATCGCTGGCTGAACCCTACGATAGATCAAAATAATGCACTACAGTATTGAACACCATTTATATATTATATTTGTAGATATATAATAATATAAATGGGAATTTCTTAAGTCATCTCAGATTTGCCGATGACATAATTTTATTTTCAGAAACCCCTCACCAATTAAACAAAATGGTAAATGAATTAAACCAGGCTAGTATAAAAACTGGTTTGGAAATGAATCTGGATAAAACTAAAATTATGTCTAACCGCAGCGCATCACCCATCTTAACAAATAACACACCTCTCGAGTTTGTCAACCACTACATATACCTAGGAAAACAAATCTCGTTTAGTAAGGAAAGAAACACTGAAGAACTTAACCGAAGAGTAGCGATTACCTGGAACAAGTTCTGACACCATAAGGAAATACTAAAATCGCAACTTCCGCTACCGACCAAGAAAATAGTCATGGATACAGGACTTCTACCGTGCCTCACCTATGTATGCCAAACTTGGACCTTCGATCTCAAAACTAGGAACAAAATTCAGACTATCCAGAGAAGAATGGAAAGAAGGTGCCTAGGTATAAAATTGAAGGATAAGGTAAAGAACGTTGACATTCGAAAGAAGACAAAAGTACGCGACGCCTTAACTTTTGCAATGAAGGCTAAATGGAAGTGGGTGGGTCATGTAGCCCGTTACAAGGACGACAGATGGACTTTACGGTCAGTAAAGTGGTCTGGGCCAAAAGGCACCAGATCAAGAGGTCAACCAAAGGCCAGATGGGCAGACGAAATTGTAACGTGCGCGGGTGGAAGTTGGCTAGACATAGCTAATGACAGAGAACGATGGCATTCCTTGGGGGAGGCTTTTACCCGAACGGGGTCCATGCATTAAATAATTAGTTAATCGATAAGCAAAGCAAATAATCTATATACATATAATAAAATTGTAGAAAAGTGGTGTCTGTACAATGGAAATATATGAAAAAAAAATAGCAGGGGTTGTTATTATATCGATGCTAAACCCGAGATTGTAATTAAATTTTTTTTTGTCTGTTTTTCGGTTTGTCTGTTTGTCTGTGTGTTTGTGCACGCTAATATCAGAAACGGCTTATTCGATTTAGATGCGGTTTTCAATAATATATTGTAGTAAGCTTCACTTAACATTTAGTGTTTATTTCATGTCAATCGGTTCATAAATAAAAAAGTTATGTCAATTTAAAGAATCACATCGAACATTTGTTATAGGTTAGGCATTTCTTTCCTTGATTTTCGGTATACTTATCTTAATTTTTATTTAGGGTTTGTATATAAATATTATAAGTATTTGGTATAGGTTAGGCATTTCTTTTCTTGATTTTCTTTATTAAGTATAAGTTTATTAGCTCAGGTTAGTAATTAATTTTTCTAGCAATTCTTTTGTTTTATAAAGTTAGGACGTTTGGTTTACACGTCTTAACACTTATTACTTAAACTGTGACAATTTTAGACTGTATAATAATCTGTAAGTATTTATAATTTAATTGTTTACGATAGTACGTGTTTACTAAATAACTGTGTGTTAAGTAGTAAGTACTATTTTATTGTAAGAATGCCTCGAAGAAGATCCAACCTCTCCCAATGTAGCAGAAATGCTAAAAGGATGAGATAAGTTCGATCACAGGAATCTGAGGAAGGTCGTGAGGCAAGGCTCTCTGCAACTCGGGAACATCAGGCTAGGTTTCGTGCTGCAGAAACTTCGACTCAGCGGGAATCTCGACTAAGTTCAAATCGAATGGTCGAGGTCGCGAAAAAATTTTTTCATACTAATGGGGTCAAGTCATGAAAAAGGTTGAAAAACACTGCCCTACATTAATCCTACTAATATTATAAATGCGAAAGTTTGTGAGGATGGATGGATGGATGTTTGTTACTCTTTCACACAAAAACTACTGAACGGATTTTGATGAAACTTTACAATAATGTAGCTTATACATTAGAATAACACATAGGGTACAATTTATAAAGATTTTATGTGATTTGGCCATAATATAACGATAAGTATCAAGTAAGTCGGAAAAATTCCTGCCCTCTGAGATCTATCTTTGCGTGCGCTGCCTTTTTTTTTTTTGGGCGGTTAATCATCCAATGACTTCTCCCGCTCTGGGCGGAGCGGAAGGGCGTGTCAGACTCTTACTGACTAAAACCCACACGTGTTCCTTCGATCCTTGATATCTCTTTAAGGCGCGCGTGGAACACGATGCGCCGTCGACCCGGGCCTGGTCCTTATCGGACGGCGAGCTGCCCGTTGCTCTCCGTCCGCAGGCCCGCGCCTACGGTGGCCGGAAATCGGCTATCAATTCCCGACGCCCGGGACGTCTCCTACGGCGGCGGCGGCTAGGGCTGGTAGGGCGCGGCCTTTGCCACTCCCTCGCGCGCTTCACCTTCTCCTTCGCGAGCATTACTGCTTTGCAGAAGGAGGTGACGGCTTGCCATGCCCTCTCGCTCCGCACCATGGCCTGAACCAGGGCCGTACGCGAGAGGTCACCGCCGCCGATCGCCTCCACGAGGACACGGCGGTGGTCCACCCAAGCCGGGCAGACCTCCACCGTATGCTGCGTGCCCTGCCTAAACCGTTAGAGTTACATGAAGAAAATGTATTGTGGGATTGTTTGTCTTAAAGAGTTCTAAATAAAAGTCCGCGACAGCATATATCTACCTTTTATGTGGAAGCCTTTATAACCAAAATAGTGAGCAATAAATACAGTTAAATTGAATACTTTTTTTACATTGCATATTTTAGAGTATTTAGTTAATTTTTATCAAAATAAATTCCTTCATCGCTTTTGGTGTAGATAAAGTTTGTCTTTTACACTAAGTAGTTTGGACAAATAGTTTAAAAGTTAGAACGATAAGAATGACCTGCGATATTGAGTCGACGGCGCACAGAACGAGGCTGGAGGGGCGGGCCAGCCAGGGGATGACGCGCCAGAGCGCCAAGTAGAAGCTATTGCTTAATAATTATGTTCGAGAAATAACGTAAATAACGCAATTAATTGTTGAACTGTCAAAATGAAAACCATTGCTATTGTAAGTGCTACGCAATTACCCCGCTGATTTAGGACATGTTATACGTTCCTGTGGGATAATTTCCGACATCCACGCGGGCGAAGCCGCGGGCAGAAGCTAGTAAATAATAATAAATTAATTACAGAATAGAATTAATAATTAGAAATCAAATTCATATAAGTGTAATCAAATTTAATGGAATATTATAGGTTAATAAGTTACTAATTATTATCGTTTAGTATGTACGGAATACGTGTATGCATGGAATCAAATAAAGCTTTTTTATTTTTATTTTTTTTATTTTTTTTTATTGAACACCTTAAAAAGTTCAACGAAAAAGTCCGCTATAGCATATGTGTATCTTCTAAGGATGACCTACAGTAACCATTTTTAACTTTCAGAATTTAACAAAAATTTCATTGTTATTTCCGAAGCTATTATGACTGGTATTATATTAATCCTTATCCAATAAAATATGTTATTTTAATCGGGCATTTAAGGCCATGACAAGCTACTTTTAATGATTTTATACCGGAAATTACGTCTAAACGAGTGGTGTTAATGATTTGGAAAAAATATATGTTAAATTAGAGCATTTTCTATATAATTTAATCTACGAATATTTTAGATTATGTTTACTTTATATAGTGAAATTAATTTGTAAAGTTGTGTCTAACGCGGATAAAAAACTAATAGTTACTCAAAAGCTGTCAAGCGTATTATTCTGAAACCTTCACCATTTTAAGGATAATTAAAATATTAATCTTTTAATCTAAGAGTTTTATTAAAATACCTTCTGATTTTTGTACAATAAATTAATAATGCGTCAAATTGGTGCCAGCGCTCCTTGATGCGCGAGTTCTATTACTGGCTGGATGTACGATGCGTTGCGTGAGCTCAGTACAAAACACGTAAGCTAACCACTCAAGGTCACTAGCATGTATCTGTCTCTTAATTTAGATTAAAATATTCCTTGACATCATCTCATTAAAATGAATACTTTGAAAGATATCGCAGATTCAAAATTACGCGTAACAAAATAATTATGTTTGACGACAACGCGGGCGCAGCGGTATGCGGTAGGAGTCAATGACGTTTTCCTCGGCTACTATGTATTTAATCCCGGTAGTAGGTACGTTCCCGTGGGATATTTTCCAAAATCTACGCGGGCGAAGCCGCGGGCAAAAGCTAGTTGTTACATAATTACGAAAAATAGAAACCGATAAATCAAATAAATATGAAAAAAAAAAATACCGAAAACAGCGTGTTTGCTGTTTTCATTCAAACTGTTTATGTGTTGCAAATTTTCTTTAAATATTTGGAACCTGGCTTGTTTCTCGTTTTCATCGGCGTAGTTTCTTTCATACTTTTGTATGAAGCGCTCGAAGTGCAGTTCGGCGTGTTCGAGTGCGTACGGCGCGGGCGCAGGGGCGGCTGACCACGCAGCCGCGAGCGCAAACCAACTGACACACAACAATAGCAACATTGATGCCATGATAGTTACTAATGAGAACAACTGCTATACAATCATGTCCTACAGTATTCCGTAACAGTACAATTCCAGTATTATATACCATGTTTCTAGGCTAAAGAATTCTAAACTTGCCCTTCAATGTATGATGAGTATGATGAATGAATGAAAAGTATTTGAAGTTTATAGTTTTGCGATAAATTAAGTATTTAAACGACCGTTGTGTGGTTAAATTCCATAGGAAAAGGAATTTATTAGAACAGAGATAACAAGTTTATAATTTTTAGGATTCCGTATCTCAAAAAGAAAAATATGGAACGCTTATAGGATCACTTCGCTGTCCGTCTGTTTGTCTGTCAGTCTGTCAAGACCGAAGGGTTCTCAGGAACGCGTCGATGTATAAAGTCGAAATTTATATCAAATACGTTCTACGTCTTTTAGAGCTCCAAGATACTGTCTCTTGGAGCTTTAAAAGAACCAAGCTTCGAAGTCAACGCAATAAAAAAATACGGCCATATACAAGATATATTTTGGTACTCGCAAATAAATCAAAACCTATAGGGTATTTCAAGGTCTCACAGCACAAAGATAGATAAGATAAGATATCATTTATTTCTACAAGTAAAGGAAAAAGTCAGAAAATCGTTAATTTGTAGTTTTAAGACATAGAATATAAACATTGCGATTACAAACTCATATTTGCAGTCGGATAATTAACTGTGACGTAAATCGATGTATAGAACATAATTATTTTTCAACTACAATGTTTGGGACAAATTCATTCCAACTACGGAATCGTCCAAAATGCTCTTGGCCGTTTGTTTTGCCAGCATATGTACAATTTAAAATATTCAATGTTTATTGACTATAATTATTAATACTTTAAATGTTTATTTAATGTGCTTTGATGTGCGGATTTAACGAGTTTTTTAATACAAGTAAATACAATAAATAAATACGACCATTTACCTATGGCGCATATTTTGACACTCGTAAATAAACTACACACATCAAAAGTGTCTAGGGATCAAGCATTTTTATGCGGATTTCTTGAGATTGAGATGTGGCTTTGTAATAAATTTATGATTTTATAAATTTATATGGATCCTTTTTGGTGCATTTCATAATTTGAATCAGGAACTGTGAATCAAATTCGAGTAAAAGATGAAAATCAGCTGTCAATATTTTCCCTATAAAAACATACAACGCATTGAAGACATTATTAGTGCTACTGTTTCCCTACTACTGATTAAAACCAACGTTATTATGGAGCAGCGACGTCATTTAAGCAGGGAAGAAATGCTCAGAGCCGTGGGAATGATAGAAGCTGGTTCCCGGCAACGTACTGTGGCTTTAGCTCTGAATACAAGTCAGAGTGTTATCAGTCGACTTTGGACACGTTACCGAAGCACTGGTACCGTGGCTGAGCGCCATGGAGGACGGTATCGCTGCACCACACGGAGACAAGACCGATACATTCAAATCTTAGCTCGAAGAGCTCCAACAATAACCGCCATGATGTTAGCCGTGAGGCTTCATCACTCTTCAGGGAACTTAATTAGCGACCAAACAGTCAGAAACCGCTTGCATGAAGTGAACCTTCATTCCCGAAGACCGCTACGGGTACCACCTATAGCAATGCACAATCGTAGGATTCGATATCAATGGGCTCTTGAACACAGAAATTGGGCAGAAGAACAATGGCGTTTCGTGTGCTTTTCTGATGAGTCTCGTTTTGGTATGAGACCGGATACAAGACGTATACGACACTGGAGAACCCCTGGACGCCAACAGCGATTAAAATCCTGCCAGGAAGTCCATCCTTATAGTGGTGGAACCATCATGGTATGGGCGGGTATTTGGATCGGCGGAAGAACTGAGTTGATTTGGATCAGAGGCAACCTCAACGCTCAAATTTATGCTGAGACGATTGTATCAGACGTCATCGTTCCTCTACAAGTGCAAATCGGTCCCTTATTTCAGTTAATGCATGATAATGCACGACCGCACACCGCAAGAGTTGTAAGACAGACTCTCGCCGCAGCTAACATCAATGTCCTGCCCTGGCCTGCTCAGTCGCCAGACTTGAACCCGATTGAGCATGCATGGGATATGCTACAGAGAAGAGCTCTGCCGAATATGGAGGGTATCCAGTCGCAAGAAGACCTTTTTTTGTTGTTGCAACGAACATGGGCGGCCATTCCACAGCGTGATTTGGATGAACTCATTTTGAGTATGCCAAACCGATGTTCTTGTGTTGTTAGTGTTCGCGGTAGAAACACGGATTATTAATTGTTTAAGTTACCCAATAAAATTTTAAAGAAAACTGTTATTTCAGTCTTTTTTTCGAACTTTAATGTTAGTGGTTCAAATGTCAAAAATCCCTTTATTAGGAAAATGGCAAATTTCTTTATTAATGCAAAGGTGACTTGGTTTATCGTTACTGTGACAAACGAAAACACTTTATTTGATGAATCCTTAAAGAAAATTTTAATTAATATCAATCAGGAGAAAAGTTATTGCAAAAATATATGTTGATCCCTAGACACTTTTGATGTGTGTAGTTTATTTGGTACTTCCCGTTGGTCCAGCAACATGAAGTTTGGCAAGAAGTAAGGTCAAATAAAAAAGAAAATCCGAAAATTGGTCATTTATGAACTGCAAAGTTAAGTTTGTTCTTCAATCTGCTATCCAATTACGCAACACATTTTCGTAGACGATTCCGACTAATCTGTTTCATTTTGACCGTTCAATAATTCATTGCATTATTATTATACGTTGTTGAGCATTTTTTTTTCGAACTTATGAACCAATGCATTAGCAATCTGTTTCAAAACGATTCATATTCTGATTAATCGTGTATTACTTAATTAGGGTACTGGTATCAACAATTCATAGGCCGTGTCTTGAAGTAACATTTAAGTAGTCTGTATTTTATTACTTTAAATGTTCTTTTTCAATTGAAAAGTTAAGTATGTTCTTCAATCCAGATTTGGAAATTCGGGCAGCCGAGCAAGCAGAGCTTTGAGATGGAATCCTTTGTTTTTTTTTGGTTGAGATATCATCAAATAACTTCTCCCGCTCTGGGCGGAGCGGAAGGGCGTGTCAGACTCTTACTGACTTTAACTAAAACCCACCCGTGTTCCTTCAGTTGCCTGTTGTAGCAGCTAGGGCTGCACAGGGTAGGCTGCGCAGGCTGCCAAGAGATAGGTAGGTAGATTAGGTAGAAGATAATGAAACAGCTATAAAAGTTAATACATATATTAAGGTAAATAGAACACGGCTAGGTCGCGGATCAGGTCCTGTATGCTGTTTCTGAGCTCTCGCACTTATAGATAGATAGGAAGGGTACCGTCCTTGGCAGCACGTGGTAGACGTGGGGGCCTGTCAGCACAGGCTCCGCAGTAGTAGGGCGGACGGCCCTCGTAGGACGCCAGGTAGTGAGCGTCGGTAGCACGTGGAGACGTGGCCTGCTTAGCACAGGCTTTCGGCGGTAGGCCGTAGGTATGCGTGCAGTACTGCTACGCGTTAGGTTGAGGTAGCCGGCAGGAACTAGTAAGGGGTCCTGCCCTCAACCCGTACGGTGAGCCCTGCAAGGCGCGTGAGAAAGCGCATGTTAGCGGTGCAGTGCGAGTAGCGGCAGGCCGCATGCGATGTGTTAGCTTCATCCCCCATTTAGCGACCAAGAACGGTATGGGTAGCGGAGTAGGCGGAAGCTTAACACATCGCAGCGGCTTACAGGCAGAGAGAGATAGTGCAGAGACAGCGTGGCACATTCGCAGATGATAAGTTAGGTTAAGTGAAACACAAGGTAACGTGATCATGGCAGATAGCAGAAAGGAAGGTAACATAGATCACAGCAGGTGGCACACTCAATAGATATATAGTACACAGTAGAATAATGAGGAACTCACCCTAGATTCGGGGCTCATAGCTGACCTTAGAGGTTAGCTGTCACCAGTACAGTAAACGGAAGTCAAATGACAGAGCCAAGAGCTATACTGAGACAGATAGTGTTGTGACATGTGTTTTAGTGTTGTGATTAGTAACTTACTAAATATCATTATAGCAACACTCGACTATTCAGTTGCACAACGTTACAGTACCCCGGCTGCAGAGAGAGGATTTTACCTATACCAAAATCCGCTAGAACTACCACTTCCCACTTGCTGTCTAATCCATAGCACAAGTCTGTATCCAGTCCAATAATAGAAAAGACTGGAACCATACTCAGCAGCCATGAGTGAAACTAGTTAGATAGATCACTCAAGATTAACAGACAGCAAGCAAAGAAATACACAAGTGTTAGAGCAAGTGTATCTCAGTCGGTAGTGTTCTATTAGTAGCAGGTGCCAGTGTTATTAGTAGAATTCCTACATGTGAGTAGAGATGTAGTGTATTAGGTATACTGGCTTTAGGTATGTATAGGTAAGTGAGTTCAGTATGTACTTGTAGGTGTAGTTAGGTATGTATACACATGTAGTTAGAATGCCAAAGTATTAGATTTAATTTTAGTATGTACTTTGGGCATTTAGGTAACAGATAGACAACACAAAAGCTAAGGGTAGTTATAATAGTGAACTGCTATGCAATAATAAATAGACATCCCTTGGGATCAACAGCATTCCCTAAAATAGCGCCAGTACAGCATTATGTTAAGGATGGTTTTAGGGAGTAGATATAGTTTATTATTAGTTATAGATAATAGTTTTATTTATATGTAGTAGTGTGTAGTATAGTTTTATTTTACTCATAGATTTAATAGTCATAAGTATTCCCATAATATCTTAGATATATCAGAGATAATAGAATAGTTGTGGGAGTAGATTATTCAGTGAGTAGATTACTGTTGTAGGTAAGTTCAATCTAGGTCCCTATAGTATAATCACACAAGACTAAAAATTAGGATGTAGTCAACAGTACAAAGTAGTAGCAGTTTTTTTCTTTTTATAAATATATTTATTTGTATGTTAGGTATAGTTTGATTTTATTATTTAAAATGATAGTTATTAGTGTTTCCATGATATCATTAGATATAATCATAGATAATAGAATAGATATGCTAGGTAGCAACAGATCAGATTTCAACAAGTAGGTAGATTACTGTTGTAGTTTCAACCAAAGTCCCAATAGTATAATGCACACACAAGAGAAATTAGTGTGTAGACCATGGTACAAAGTAGTAGTAGTTTTTTATTAACATTGTAAATAAATGTTTTTATTTATATGTTATAGTTAGATTTTGTTATTTAATGTAATAGTCATTAGTGTTCCATGATATCATTAGATATAGTCATAGATAATAGAATACATTTACTAGCAACAGATCTGTTTTCATCAAGTAGGTAGATTACTGTTGTAGTTTCAACCAAAGTCCCAATAGTATAATGCACACACAAGAGAAATTAGAGTCTAGTCCATAGTACTAAGTAACCAGTAGTGTAGGTTTTATTCAGTACAAAATTCCCTAAACTGCATAGGAATACCAACAATTACATAGATAGACAGTTTACATAAATAGGTAGTTTTGGTTTAGACTTATTTAGGGAGTAACCATTCGCTCCATAGAATATATTTATGTAATAGATAGATAATTTGGTTTAGGCTTATTTAGGCAGTAACCGTCCGCTGCTTAGAATACACATATGTAATAGATAGGTAGTTTGGTTTAGGCTTTTTTAGGCAGTAACCGACCGCTGCTTATAGTATACATAAGTGATAGATAGATAGTTCGGTTTAGGCTTATTTAGGCAGTAACCGTCCGCTGCGTAGAGTATATATAAGTGATAGATAGGTGATTTGGTTTAGGCTTATTTAGGCAGTAACCATCCGCTGCTGTAAGGGCTTGTTTATAGAGTTACACCGCTCTTTAGAATTTATAGATAGTACATATATTATTATGTAGATAGGTTAGTAGAATTAGGTTGCTTAGGGTTACCAATGGTGTAGGGCCAATTGATAAAGCAAACCTACTGATCAATGGGGTAGGCCATTATGATCATTACAACTAGGCTGTTAGGCCGATAGTTATGGAAGGTAGGTGAATAATGGGGTAGGGCCATCATTCGTTTTTAAACTATGGTTGTAGACCAATAGTTATAGAGGGTAGGTGATAAATGGGGTAGGGCCATTATCAATTACAACTGTGGCTGTAGGGCCAATAGTTAAAGAAAGAAACTGCTGCTGCGCTGACAGGCCCCACGTTGGGCGCCACTGTAGCAGCTAGGGCTGCACAGGGTAGGCTGCGCAGGCTGCCAAGAGATAGGTAGGTAGATTAGGTAGAAGATAATGAAACAGCTATAAAAGGTAACGTGATCATGGCAGATAGCAGAAAGGAAGGTAACATAGATCACAGCAGGTGGCACACTCAATAGATATATAGTACACAGTAGAATAATGAGGAACTCACCCTAGATTCGGGGCTCATAGCTGACCTTAGAGGTTAGCTGTCACCAGTACAGTAAACGGAAGTCAAATGACAGAGCCAAGAGCTATACTGAGACAGATAGTGTTGTGACATGTGTTTTAGTGTTGTGATTAGTAACTTACTAAATATCATTATAGCAACACTCGACTATTCAGTTGCACAACGTTACACTGTACGTTGCCTGGGGCCACGGCCTCCCCTTAGGACTTTTCTGCAAACCCGACAGGCATCGGCCCTAGCGGGCCACATCGATTGTACTAATATCTCTTTGAGGCGCGCGTGGAACACAACGCTCCGTCGACCCGTCCTTATCGGACGGCGCGCTATCCATTGCGACAGGGCGCTAGTCCTACTCTTTTTTTCTACCCACAGCGGGGAAGCTCTTGGTCTGCATCTCACCTGATGGTAAGTGATGATCAGACCGAAGGTGGAAGCTAGCTTCACTCGGAATCCTCAACCATAGAGAAACTGGCTATCTTATGTCCAACTGCTGAAACACAAGAATTCGTTATGTTGTTGTTACAGGTACTCACACTATGGCCCGATAAAAAAAAAACTGGTTTATATGACTCTAAATGCCTTAGGTACTTAAAATACTAATTATTCATTTTCCTATTAATAACATCATTAATTTGTAATACCTACTCTAGTGCCGCCATTGAACACTAAATACGTATGTACATGACCTTAGAAAGGTATTAATTTTAATAACTTTTGACAGACTGGGCCGATTGTAATGAAATAAAGACTAAATGTTAATTCAAGATACGGACTATGAAGTATGTTTCCAATCCCTTGTATCTCTTAAAAATAAGACACAAAAAATCAATATTACATGGAAATTTTAAATTCAACCCCTATTTTACCCCTTTGGGGGATGATTTTACAAAAACGCTGATACCCGTAATTCTTTATTTCTTACCAAAAGCATAAATTTAAATTTGAAATGCTGGGTTTCCCATACAAACTTTCATCCCTTATATCACCCCCTTAAGGGTTATTTTTGAGACCAAATGTACCCTTTGTCCTTCTCCAGGATGCCATCTATCTATTTGCCATTTTTAGTTTAGCCGTGAAAAGGTAACATACAGACAGACAGACAGACAGACGGACAGACAGACATAGTTACTTTCGAATTTATAATATCAGTATGGAGTATGGATAAGTTAGGAATAAATGACTCAGTGAACTTGGTACCACGAGAGAAAAACCTTAGATTTTTCCGATCTTCTGGCTATTCGTTACCTTCTTTCCTAATTTTCTTTTTTTCTAAACCAGTATTCAGGCTAACAAAACAACAAAAAAATCATATCGGTCGAGCCATTTTCGAGCTTTTTCGAGACAAACGCACGGCAGTTGAAATATATAAAGAAATAGATTATCTACGTATGATTTCATAATGTCTACTAAAATAACCTTAACTGAAACAAACGAAGGAACAAGATAGCCCAGTTGCACACGGACGAGACTACATTAATTATGCAGCCCGTTTGTGTGCAACTGACCTAAATCTACAACATACCACTGATAGGCTACTCCTAAACGTTAAGTAAAGACATCTTCACGACCGATTGTGGGTTTAGGGTAGGCAGTATTTTATACTGTGCTTACCTATTAGTACACCAACATTTCACCATTCATTTTTAAGTCCAATGTAATAAGGAGCGAGCCTATTGCCATCAACCGGGCACAAATCCAGGTTCCGGGTTGCTACTGAAAAATTCCAAATGGATAAACTTCATACCACTTTTCCAGACCCGGGCATCGAATCCAGGATCTCATGCTCAGAAGTAGCGCTTCCGACCAACGAGGCAGTCTTTTCCGAGAAATCATTAATATATAAATGTAGAACATTCTTAATAAAGTAAAGTTTTCCGCAATAAACTGAAAACACTTGAAAAGCAACCACTTAAGTGGCATTTCGTAGACCCTGCTACGCCGCTACGCCGCGCCGTAGCAAGCGCTACACTCGTAGCATTCAAATTGTACTTACGGTTGAAGGTAATTTAAGTTACCTTCCAATTTTCTCGTTTTCTTTGTAAATACGAAAGTAACAGAGAAGCTGTTTAGTATTAAATTGTATTTCCCCGCAAAAAATAGACAGTTAAGCCCCATTTACATGGTGCAAGTTTATTGCCTATATATACCATAAAATTGAAGCTACAATTGACTGGTACCGTCTAAACAACACGTACGTTGTTGCACGATACGAGCAAGTTAGTTGTTGCTCAAAACTGGTATAGGTGTAAACAGCACGTACAATAAAGTCGCACGAACAATAAAATTTCATTCATTTCTGACATGAAAATAAAAATTGGATGAAATAATTAGCAGCGCAAAATACGGGCATTACTTGAATCAATAAAATTGTTCAAAGACTCTGTGTTTAGACGAGGCAAAAATTTTCAATAATTGCTTTAGAGTAAACAGAAGTCGCATGCAATTATTCAATTGCAAAACTTGCATTCAATTATTGTATGCTATTTTATGGAAATGGCACGCGTGTAAACACTTGCATGCAATTTTTGAATTGCATGTCTATAATTGAACGTTTTATGGCATGCGATTATTGCTCTTGAACGTTCCAGAAACTTGCCCGTATAAATGGGCCCATATAAAAAAACTGCTTTTCTTTAGTAATCTGCAAAAGACTGTTTAGTATTATTATAGAGAAATAACTGTTGAACAAAAAACATTTTTCTTAGAGTACCTACACAGTTCCATACAAACGTATTCTTCTGTTATCCCCCTAGGTAAGTTCTATGTGTGTGTGTCAATGTTCTTAACAATTAATATCCCTGGCTGTAGAAGCGGTAAAGATACACATCCACGATACAAGAAAAATTAAAAGAGTGGGCAACCATTTATAAAAATGTCCCGCTATTTAGAGGCAGCACAAAAAATAATAACAGCATTACATTTACCAACATTTTCCCCCCGCCATCTTGCCGTCCAGTGAATTCAAGATGGCGGCGTTATGACAGTATCGCGGCGTCCATCTTACAGTCTATCATGGACATGGGAGGACAAGAGACACAACTCGACCAGCCTTGATCAACTAACTTTGCCACAGTTCGTTATAAGTTCCTCTAGTATTGAGGCCATGAGAACCGCGGGAATAGTGAAGGAATGAGGGAAATAAGCATAGCTACGTAACTTATTTAATCCTAGGCTGCTCCTTTAGGATTCTAAAGGAACCTTGTTTCAAAATTTGTTGGAGGTCTTTGACATTACGTAAAGATTGCGAGGTAAGAAATTTTACCCATATTGATGGGTAAAAAAGGAGTAAAAACATACTTCATGAAAAGTTAAATATTTTTTTTATTTTTGTTAGAGATATTTGAAAATAAATAAATATACCTACTGCTACTACTAATGAATATTGTATTTATTCACATAAATTATAGTATTTTTATACTGATAAATAAAGCAATTCGTGCGTAATTATTCCCTAACCATTCCAAAATATTCAAAAATGCACAACGTTTTCACTTCTGCCGGCACTCCCGGAGTGCAACCCGTTGTTTTATTTTTTATTTATAAAATTGCATACAATATTATCATTGATACGGCTGATACGGCGGTAGATACGCCCGACCCTGGGAAAAATATTACTTATTTAAATACTGTGTCTGTAATTTTGCTCATTGCATTATAGAGTTCGCTAGACGAGAACGTAGTAGGAATATTCTAGTACTATATGAAAAAAAAAAAATATCGCATGTTTCCTTTGCCATTACAGATAATAATAATCTAATGCGATAAAGTAACTTAAAATATACTTAAGTATACCTTACATGCTACACAGTACGTGGCCTTTGTGAACTCATCCGAATAACACTTCATTTAAAAGAGACACTCCCGCTAAAAACGCACATCAAGGCTTTAGCTTCGGGGCGTATGGTGCGCCCTATTGCTTCTATACAAAGTATTGTTTATTTTACTAAGCTTTGCTTTTACTCAGAGATAATGTGGCTGACTAAGATTTTAGTGATTGGTTTTTATGTATAATTAACCAAGTGGGCTTCGCTCACGTGACTTTGTATTCTTTTGAGTTAAAAATAATGATACTATATTTCGTTGTAATTTGTCAAACTTTTTCTGTTTTGAATATTGAATACGAGGCTTTCGGCTGATGTGTGAACGAGTATTATATGTATTTTTGGAACGAAGTTCCCTTTCGCGCGTTGCGAAAGGGGGCTAGACGGAAAAAATTGGGACCAAAAGTTGTAACGACACTTTTTATATTTTATTATAACGCCATCTGTGAGCGACCACAGGTACTAATTAGTGGCATGCCTTTGTGAGGTTAATTTTTTTTATTATAACGCCATCTGTGAGCGACCACAGGTGCTAATTAGTGGCATACCTTTGTGAGGTTCATTCCATACCTTCGTTCCATCCGGGTGTCCAACGATACCAACAAAAAAAAAGCTGAGAGGTGTTAAGCACCTCTCAGCTTTTTTTTTGTTGGTATGTGCGTTTAGTTTTTGCAAAATAAACAATTTTTCTTTTTTTTTCTTTCTTTCTATGTTTAATTTGTAGTTATAGTTACAGTTTTAGTACTTAAAATTCAGAAAGAAATTCATATTAAAAAAATACCTATCTATTTACAATTGATGGTGACTTTCGTATTATTTAGTAACACATTTAAAAACTTCCAGGATTTCTTCCATTCAAAAAAAAAATATTCACAATTTTTCCAACGTTATCCGTTCCCCACTAAATGCCAATTTAATGGCCACGCCACAGCGCACCCAAGCTTCAACAGTAGGAATAGATTCATCTCACGATACTTACCTTTTGCCTGTAGCTCTCCGCTAACCAATAGCCATGTTACCGAGGCAATTGTGGGCAATTTCTCAGAAGGAAGACGTATCTGTGGGCAGTGGTAACAAAAGGTTATAGCCTGACCCTCGACTTGAACCAACCTAACATTTTACAGAATGACCCCTGACCCTGCAACTTTCAAAGAATTTCGGCAAAATATCGTTTATCGGTATGACATTTACAGAAACTTTTGAAATGTCAAGGATATTGTTAAATTGTTACCGCGTTTCAAATTGTAAATTCCTATAGAGAAACCAGATTATGAGTTATTGGCTTTTCGGGACAGGTAAAACATTTGAAATATGTAGCCGCTTTTGGCAAAAGTGTATTTTGTTACCAGGTATTTATTATATTATTGAATGCCTCGTTGATTTAGTAGTCGCAACCGCTACTGCTGTTGCCGTCGCGAAGTGAAAGTTCCGGCTAGTTTAGACAAAACGCACATGAGATTGCTAATGCGAAAGTGAGTTTGTTTGTTACGCTTTCACGCTAAAACGGCTGAACGGATTTGGATGAAATTTGGCACATGGGTAGTCCATGACCTGGAGAAGCACATAGGATACGTGTCATCCTGGATAGCAGAAGAACTCGCGGGCAACAGCTAGTAATATCCTACTATACAATGTGGAGACTACCATACAACAAAAAATTGAAATACTGGCACTACTAATGCTCAAGAGTATTTTGGAACTGTCAAATAAATCCTAGCTTCGAAATAAAAAAAAATAGTTTTTCAAACAAATTAAATGTAATGTATGCCGCGGATCCACCCTAAGCCGATAATTCCGTTTATCCAACTAGGCCTTGGGTGAATTCTCGGGCATACATTTCCGAATATCCACCTTAGGGTGGATTTTTGGGGTGGATAAACGGAATAGCCCGAGCCGACTATGGATTTTGCCGAGCTATAATGACTAAACTATTGAATATAATTCAATTTAATTTTTGTATACAGAATGGGAACGTCATTATGGACACGCCGTTTAATTTTTTGTTGTATTGTCGTCTCCACCTTGTATAATATTTATCATTTTATATTATTACTAGCTTCTGCCCGCGACTTCGTACGCGTGGAAGTCATAAGACACCAGTTGCCACCACAATATACTACAGTTTATAAAACTTTCGTGTATACTACGTTTGTAATATTGTTCTCAGCAGTTAAAATACACAGAGAGTCAGGACTGGTGACTCGGGAGCTAGCGACGTACAGTGTCCGTGCGAGAAGCAGCTCGTCCTGAGGTCGACACCCGCAGCCTTCAGCATTTTTTTTTTCTTTTGCGTGGGGAATCATCAAATGATTTTTCCCGCGCTGGGCAGAGCGGAAGGGCGTGTCAGACTCTTACTGACTAAAACCCACCCGTGTTACTTCCCTTGCCTGTGCCAGGGGCCACGGTTTCCCCTTAGCAACCCCAGCAGGCACCGGCCCTAGCGGACCCTTTCAGTTTTGCTGACATCTCTTTGAGGCGCACGTGGAACACGACGCGCCGTCGACCCGGGCCTGATCCTTATCGGACGGCGAGCTACCCATTGCTCTCCGTCCGCAGGCCCGCGCCTACGGTGGCCGGAAATCGGCTACCAATTCCCGACGCCCGGGGCGTCTCCTACGGTGGCGGCTTGGGGCGTAAGGGCGCGACATTTGTCTGTCTCCTCCGTCGCGAGCATTACTGCTTCGCAGAAGGAGGTGACGGCTTGCCTTGTCCTCTCGCTCCGCACCATGGCCTTTACCAGGGTCGGACGCGAGAGGTCGCTGCCGCCGAGCGCCTCCACGGGGACACGGCGGTGCTTCGCCCAAGCCGGGCAGACATCCACCGTATGCTCCACCGTGTCCTCCGGGCGGTCCACACAGTGGTGACACCCGGGCGTTTCCTCCCGCCTTATGCGAAACAGGAACCTCCCGAAACAACCGTGTCCGGTGAGGACCTGCATCAGGCAGAAGAAGAGGATGCCGTGGCACCTCTCTAGCCACTCCTCAAAGAGGAGACTTATCGTCACAATTGTGGCGTGCCCAAATCTGGATTGCGACAATCACACACTCCAAGCCGCCTTGAGATCCCGCCGGAGCTCTGTTCGCTGTACCGTGATTTCTCGCGGCAGTGGAGCCTTCAGCCTTCAGTGACGGTCCTTGTGACTTATTGGTAATTAATCATCACAAAGCATACGCTCACAGGGAACTGCACGCGCTTAAACTGGTAATTGTGGGGAATTAGTGGTATACGCGGTATATACACTGTCTCGCCAATGCCACAACCTATTAGAATTTCCGCCTTGATGTCGTTTCCTTGCAAAGACATGACTTTGAGCCGAATTCCGTTACAAAGCTTTGGCGGAGTTAAGTTCCGAAGGAGCATAATCGGGACACCGACCTTCAGTTGGATTTTCTGCGCCGGAAGTCCAGTTGCCATGAGCGAATTCAGAAATTCTACGGTGTAATGTGTGGCATCGTCTTCCTCCACATCAGCATAAATGGAGGTTTATATCACTTCGCTCCCTACAATTTGCGAGAGAATACCGTGGTTGATCGCTGCTGCTTGATAATTTTTGACGTTAAAATGGAACACGCCCAAGAATTCTTTTGGTACGGAATTCGACTGATGTCTTCGTACACCAGACGAATCGGATCTTCTAAAGTGGGAACTACTCTACTCTACCAAGAGTCTCTAGTAGGGCCACCTGGCCACACTCCTCTGTTATAGTGCCTTCACCAACTTTTAGAAGAACATAGGAGAATTCTTGAGCATGTGGATTCCCGCCAAGCCGAGCTCGCATGTTGATGGTCAAGCGCAGTCTTAGAACTCTTGACCATAGAGTTGACCTTTTCAACAAAGCATTCACCTCGTCAGACAGAACTGTGGCACCACCCATAATGGCTTGGTTCCTGCGGATTTCCTGCAGGGTTCTGTTTATAGCTTCCACTGCTGTCTTATTTGCCATAATGCTTTCATCCCATACGATGAAGCGCTAACCCTAAGCACGCATCCCTTGTTACTGTTGCGTGACACCTCACAAACAGCGTTTCGTTGTTCTCTAAATTGATGGGAATCTTAAACATGGATGGCGCGCGCTGTTTTCTCACCAGAAAGCAGTGTGGCAGCGATTCCAGAACATATTGGCGATTACACACAGATTTTAAAATTGCTAGGACAAATCTGCTGTCAAAATCTGTGTGTAAAGTCAAAAATTAAGCTAGTTTTTTTTTGTGCTGGTCAAGGCCTCCTCGAAGTCTTTCCAAGTAGATACCTACTCTTTTCACATGGGCCGTCTCAATAAAGAATCTTAAGCAACGCTGTCACAGCAGACCAAGCAAGGAATTAATACCTATGTACTATACATATATATAAACACCAGGTATAGTTAATTTATTTCGCAAAAGTCCTGTCTTGTCGCCGTTATGACGTTAATCATAAGGTTTAAATTGCAATAACTAACAGGACTTCGTGAAATGGTTTAAGCAAACTGTAAAAGGCGAACGTTTTTCGGCTTTTTTAAATATTTTTCGGCTTAATGTTATCCTTGATACCAAAAGATGCATATTTTGCCATATTGAACTACTTTACAATATGCTTTTAAAAGTAAATAGCGCTAAAAATATTGTGTTTTTTTACATTCGGTTTATTCTATAATCCGTAAAAAATCATTTTATTCTTATAGTTTTTGGCACTAAAATGATCAGAAGACAACCTTGAATGTTTTGTGACTGTAAAGTGCTTGTGACGTAGCAGTTTCCCATAGGTTACGAAGTTTTCCTTTTTTAGTAAATTTAATACATTCTACGAACTATTACAAACATAAAAAAATTAAAAAAAAACATAATAAAAAATTTAAATCGTATTACAAAATGTAAAAAAGAGATTCACAAAAAAAAAACAAAAGATGGGATTCGAACTAACAAACTCGGGATTGCAAAGCAACCGTCTAACCGCTTAGCTATTTGCTTACTTGAAAGTTAGTTAAAATAGCCGTTCCTATATAATTCATGATTGACTGCTTAGTTCCATAAAGGTATAGCGTAGGGAATGCAATCTCGTACGAGATTTCCGCCTAGCGAGATCTCGCGAGACTCAAAACCCAGTCTCGCGAGATCTCGCAAATTACGGGATCTCGCGAGATTGGGAGAATCGCAATTAAAACATATGCAAATGCTTGTTTTAAGAACTAGTAATTGACATGATATGTAATTAAATAGAAACTGCGTTGCTTAGTTATAAAAATAATGTAAGTTTAATTTAAAAATCAACAGAGTACTTATTATTTTGTCTCTAACTCTAATAACACTTGTTTATGTCTATAATTATTATACCTACTGTAGCTAATCAGTTCAAATTCTTACAATATTGGTAACAAAACAATAATTATCTATATTTAGTCTTTTGTAAATTATTACTTTAGTTTCAATAATTAAGAGTAATAGGAACATTACTTATGGTAAATAAATACAACAAAACAAAAACTTAACTTCACAAGTTCTTAAATAAATGTTGTGAGATCGTATTAATCAAATAAAAGAAGTTTAAAGTAGAAGTCAGATGAAGTTATCAAGGTAAGGAAAGGCAAGTTAGTTTGTCTGAAAATGGCTTCTCAAAAAACACATCATGTCGAGAGTATCATCTGACAGACGACTTCTGATTTTGCATGCCAAATACCCTGCTGCTGAAAAAGCTCGTTCTGCCTCAACTGGCCTCAACACTTGTGCCTCTGCCTTTCCTTCTGCCTCAACAAATACACGTCGTCACGCTGCATTTGTCGATCTCGTTATCTCGCGAGATAACGAGATCGACAAATGCAAATTTGACGAGATACAATCTCGTAAAATATGGCCGGGATCTCGCGAGATCGGGATCTCGGCGAGACGAGATTGCATTCCCTAGTATAGCGTGATGATAATCATTTAAAAAGTTAAATCGGTAACTAAACTATCTACAATATGCAAACCTTTTGGCGCATCTTATTACAATTTGCGGAAAAAAATACGAACATAATGTAATATTGCTCACCCCCCTTAGCAAATAGCGTGATAGTTTATACCCTACCATTTGACCAGACTTATAGGGAATATCTATGCAAAATTTCAACAGAATCTGTCCAGTAGTATTTGCGTGATGCTGGAACATACATACAGACAAACAGACAAACAGACAAACAGACAAAAATTCTAAAAACTATATTTTCGGCATTAGAATCGATCCCAGACCTCGTAGCAATTACTTTTTTTCAAAAATATTCAATGTACAGTTTTGACTTCGCTACGATTTTATTATATGTATAGATTCAAAAATATTCAATGTACAGTTTTGACTTCGCTACGATTTTATTATATGTATAGATGTATATGTAGATAGAAATCTAAACGGCATCCAATAACGGTTTACAACCATAATACTGCTTAGGTGTATACCACAACACGTTTCCTAAAATCGTAACAACACGGAATTTGTACCGTATTTTGTAAACTTGTACTGTATTTTGTAAATTTTGCAGATACATTTTACGGCCTGTATCGCTTTGATGTAGGCATTTCATATTTATTGTAACATTACTGTATTGGATTTACTCAGTCCGTTTTATGTAAGGTTGGACAGTGTTTCGGTTTCATTTTTATGTATAACGTTTAACGTGAGTTTTGAAAACAGCTTCTAAAAGTTCAATCAAGGGTTTGATCAATAAATCTGTTGTAAATTCTAGTAATATCAGCCGATTATTGTTCAACTGCGGTGCAAAGGCCTCTTCTTATACCAGATCTAGGATCCAGGACGAAAAGCTTATGTTCTTACCCAGGTTACAGTTTATCTGTGTGCTAAATTTCATCTAAATCCGTTCTGTCGTTGTAGTGAGGAAGCGTAACAAATAAACTCACATCGCTTTTATAATATTATTACTAGCTATCGTACGCGGCTTCACCCGCGTGGAGGTTGGAAACTATCCCACGGAAACATACTACAGGGATAAACAATAAAAAAAACATTTATTTGACACTGTACATGTTACAAACAAGTAGGTCGTAATAATATATAAAAGTATTCTAACCCCCTTACTAATAAACGTTGTATATCGCCTGTATAGTTACACACCGATTTCTCTCTTTCAGTCGTCAGTAATTTGATATTCGAAAGAAGAAGACAAAGCGTTGTGTGTATACAGGCGATATACAACGTTTATTAGTAAGGGGGTATATATTAATCCAGGTTATAAACTATCTGTCCATATCCATTCAACCGTTTTTGCGTGATTGAGTAACAAACCTGCAAACACACAAGTGCGGAGCGAGAGGACAAGGCAAGCCGTCACCTCCTTCTGCGAAGCAGTAATGCTCGCGACGGAGGAGACAGACAAATGTCGCGCCCTTACGCCCCAAGCCGCCACCGTAGGAGACGCCCCGGGCGTCGGGAATTGGTAGCCGATTTCCGGCCACCGTAGGCGCGGGCCTGCGGACGGAGAGCAATGGGTAGCTCGCCGTCCGATAAGGATCAGGCCCGGGTCGACGGCGCGTCGTGTTCCACGTGCGCCTCAAAGAGATGTCAGCAAAACTGAAAGGGTCCGCTAGGGCCGGTGCCTGCTGGGGTTGCTAAGGGGAAACCGTGGCCCCTGGCACAGGCAAGGGAAGTAACACGGGTGGGTTTTAGTCAGTAAGAGTCTGACACGCCCTTCCGCTCTGCCCAGCGCGGGAAAAATCATTTGATGATTCCCCACGCAAAAGAAAAAAAAAATGCTGAAGGCTGCGGGTGTCGACCTCAGGACGAGCTGCTTCTCGCACGGACACTGTACGTCGCTAGCTCCCGAGTCACCAGTCCTGACTCTCTGTGTATTTTAACTGCTGAGAACAATATTACAAACGTAGTATACACGAAAGTTTTATAAACTGTAGTATATTGTGGTGTCAACTGGTGTCTTATGACTTCCACGCGTACGAAGTCGCGGGCAGAAGCTAGTTTATGAATAATAATTAAATTATGGTTGTTGGTAATATGAGTTAGCTTCAATTTCAATTTATCTTTATTGCAATCCATAATGTACACATACTGGTGTTAAGAATAAATAAATAGAAATAATTAAGGAACCTGTCGGGCACAGCTAATTTTTAAATAAGTAGGAGAGAGGAAGCTAGCTACATAATTTAACTTATTTCCTTTTTTCTTCAACAGTATTAGTTATTATACAATGTCGCCCATGCGCATGTGACCGCCCGTAATTTTCTGAATATTCATGAAAAAATATCGAAAACAAACTTCAAAAGGGGGGGTCTATCTATAACATTTTTCATGTTATTCAATTTTTAATTTTTTAAAGATTTGCTTTCTGTTTTTTGACACATCTCC
Organism: Conistra vaccinii; assembly: GCA_948150665.1. Lineage (NCBI taxonomy): Eukaryota > Metazoa > Arthropoda > Insecta > Lepidoptera > Noctuidae > Conistra > Conistra vaccinii. Next base: position 12,343,565 of record OX411341.1, on the reverse strand, counting down.
GAAGTTTATGGGTCGATTTGGATTTTGTTTATTATTTCCAAAAGCTTATGAGTTATTTTAACAGGTTAATTAAAATTTTTACAAAAAATTATCGTCTACGAAAAAAAAAACGGAATCGAAGTCATTTTTTCGGTAAAAAATTGTGTATTTATTTAAAAAAAACTAGTGAAAAATGTTATAGATAGACCTTTTGAAGTTTATTTTCGATATTTTTTCATGAATATTCAGAAAATTACGGGCGCTCACATGCGCATGGGCGACATTGTATTTATGTTATTATCACTCATTTATTTATTCCCTGAAGGAACTCACGCGAATTCTAGCCGTTATACTATTAAAATTGTGAAAAAGCCATCCAAATTGTAAACGAGATATTACACGCTATCACTAAGGAGCCTTGTGTCTGAGACAAACAAAAGGTGTTAGAGGTATTTTTGCCGCTTCACAACTATAATCTCATCACAGGATTTTTGAAAGACTACATAAAGCCAAAAATTAAGTATTTCATTTATTTTGAAAGTCAAGAACTTAGAAAAGATTTCAGTAAAATCATAATTTCTCTGTTTAAGAAAGATGTAGTTAACTTCTATGAATGTACCGAGCGTGTTGTTTACGTCGAAGATGAGCAGAAACAAAAGGCTATAGTAATTAAATTACACGAAGGCAATACATGTCATCGTAGCATCAGCGAAACAATTAAACGGATTCGTCACAACTATTTTTGACCAAATTTATTTGAATCCGTTTCCGCCATTATTAACTCATGTGAGCGTTGTAAAACTTCGAAATATGATAGGAAACCCATTAAACCTTTATTGCAACTTACACAAAATCAGACACTCTATAAGTATATTTCGGAAAAGGAAAAAATTCACAAAGAAAAGAATTTAACGAAACGAAGAGATGAATTAGAACCAGCTTTAGAAATAGGAAAACCAGTTTTCGCTAAAGCCGTTAATAAGCGACAAGCAAAAGATAAGCCTAAGTACCAAAAAGCCGTTGTCACAGGTCAGGTAGATCGCAATGTTATACCAATTAAATTAGAGCATTTTTTTAATAACTTAATATACGAATTTTTTTAATAACTTAAAAATAGGGATACCAAAGTACCTCTCAAAAACATAAAACGTCCTCCGCAGGTGGAGTTTGATTCTGGTGACATGAACAACGACCAATTGGACTCTACCATGCCAAGCCCTTCAAGCAGTAAAGATTAGTCAAAACCCTGGTATTCTTCCGGTAAAGATGGGTCAAGCGTTTATTCAATACGATACGTGGTCTATTGTTAAAATAACCTTTCTTTCAATATTCGAAAATATTCTGAATTCAGCCAAAAATTATACCCAAACAAATCCTACACAGATGAGTTTATGGGACTTAAAACACAGGTGGAGTATATTCGAAATCAGACCGTACAGAAATTACAGCAATTAATTCCTTCCAAAAGATTAAAACGTGGTATTGTAAATCCTTTGGGATCTATTATCAAAGTTATAACCGGTAACCTTGATCATGAAGATGCGGTTAGATATAATAATTTAATTTATAATATTCAGACTAAAGAACAGGCAATAACCAGTAAATTCACTGTGATTTCTAAAATGTTTGATCACTTCCTGAACTCTACTGAATGAAAATACAAATAAAATTAACGAGCGCATTAAATTACTTGAAGGCCTTGTAGCTATATAACACAAAAGATAATCATTGAATTTATATGACCTATGTATTTGGATTACTCAATCAATTTATTGTGAACTTTAGGACTATCTTTCTTAAGCTTAGCGAATTAGAAACTGCTTTGGCATTTAGTAAAACATCTGTTTTACACAAAGCCGTAATAAATCCCGACGAATTGTTGAATGTATTAAAACATATTAACGAACATGATAACTTAATGTATTCTGTAAATGATAGAAATTTAATTAATATAGAAGAGTCATTGTCTGTAAAAGCTTACCTTAAAAATGAAGAAATAACCTTTATTATTGAAGTTCCGCTAATTTTAAATGTTACTTATAATTACTATAAATTGTATTTATAGTAATTATTAGATTATAAGTAACATTTGTGTAAACCTTTGTTGTGATTCCTGAATTTCCTTACCTTTTGGTAGAAGGGTCCAAATATCTTCCAACTGATCAACCATGCCAAGAGATAACAGTCAAGGAATACCTCTGCTCTGAAAATAACTTCATTCAATATGTGGAACCTACCTGTATCGAACAACTAATGAAATATCACCACAATCTGTCGCGATGTCTTCCCCGTCAGATAAAGTCAGAATTCCTGAAACTACAAAAAAATTGTCCAAATAGTTGGATAGTTTATACGAAACACAAAAGAATTATATCGCAAACTTGTGGCAATGACGACACCAAGGAACGCATACAAGGAACATACATCATAACAATAGAACCGCAATGTGATGTTTCTATAGAAAATATCCAACTCCACGGACAGCGTTCTCACTTCCTGCAAACGGAGTATATGCCTGTTCCAGTGATAAACTTACCTGATTTACATGAACTTACCTCTAACGCCGCTAAGTTGGAACCTGTAAACCTGAAAGGAATTAACCTGGACGACATACGCCATCTAAATTACCTTCTGAAGAATAGTGCGAATAGTGAAATCAGTGAAAGCAACGGTGATAGTGTCAGTGTCGCTCTTTACTCTCTGTACGCGATCGTCTTTTTATTGTTAGTAGCTGTAATTATGTATAAGTATATTGTAAGGAAAATGTATAAAGGCAGGATCGTCGTTCGAACAGTGTTGAAGACAATCCTACTCAACAGGAGGAAAATAGAGTCATTCAGAGACCTGTTCTATTAGTGTCTTAACTCTATTATTCTCAATGTATGATTAAGCGTCTTAAATTAGGTCCATAATTGTTATAAAAGCTTAAATTTTGTAATTGTTAGTTTTATTATTTTGCGAAGTTCTCAGAAAACCCCTGTTTTTCCGATAACTTCGGTCTAAAGGGGGAGGAGTTACATTCTCCGAACCAAAGGTGGGTTCGCTGCGGTAGAGCCATAAGCTCGTACGCTGCATTTTTGCCCTTATCAGCCAGACATGGCGTGATGTGAAGGCGCCAGTGACCACCAGCTTAGTTGTAAGTTCTACATATGTATTAAGTTAGATAGATTATTTAGTCTTACATCGAACTTTGTAAGCTCGGGTCGTTTTTGCTAATAAACTCTTAGTTGAACGAGTCCTAAGGTTTTATTTTTGGCCATCGCTCCGCTCCCGAAATCTAACTACGTAGTTATTGTTATTTGTAAATACTTTGTTGTTACTGGTAAATACAGCAAAAAAGTGAAAAACAAAAACTTTATTCCAAAAAAAAAAAAACACGACAAAGTGAAAAATAACTTTAATTTCGGAAATCGGTGTCTCTGGTTTTGAATTTTCGTTTTTGCCAGAGACTTCCGAAATTAAAGTTATTTTTCACTTTGTAGTGTTTTTTTTTTTTTTGAATATAGTTTTTGTTTTTCACTTTTTTTGCTGTATTTACCAGTAACAAAGTATTTTTTCGGAAGTCGATTTTATTGTTATGTAAAAAGAATTGGTTGATAAAAAATAAAAATAAAATAAACATGTTGTTCGTAATGTCAGAAAAATAATGTAAATAAAAAATATAAATAAGAAAAGGGGTAGCAACTCTTCTAAATACAATATTTTCAAGTAGTGAGCCCAAGTGGCTGTGGAGCAGGACCAGCATTAAGCCAAGCATTTTTATCTACGATATAATCATCTAACTTATAATATGCTTGTCTAAATAGTGTGCGTTTAATGCATGTTTAAAATTTCTTCTCATTAAGTTGAAGAATATCGAGTGGTATTTTATTATAACATTTTACACAATACCCCATAAAAGAAGTGTGTACTTTAGACAATCTAAAACGTGGTTGATCTAATTTGTTCCTATTTCTAGTGTTAAAATTATGCCTGTCACTTATCTTACGAAAAAGATGTAGATTTTTTCGAACATACATAATGTTTTCATATATATATACTGACAAGGTACAGTACGACACAACTTAGATGTAGCACAGATTTGAAAATTTCATTTATTCATTTCAATTTCACGAATGTATTCGGCTATAAGACTTCACAAGTTATTGCGTTTTCGAAAGATAATTTTCACCTAAAGCAGTAATAAAGTTTGGTTACTTTGAAAATTCGTAAAACCGATCACCATCCGAACTGAGTGCGTTCGGATGGTGATCGGTTTTACGAATTTTGCCGATGCTACATCTAAGTTGTGTCGTACTGTACCGTCATGATATTAATTTTCTTAAACAGTTCCCTTAGAGATTCGCGTCTGCGGAGGTTGTAGATGGCTCTGACAGCCCTCTTTTGCAGAATAAAGACAAACTCAATATCTGCAGCAAACCCCCCAAAGCAGCAAAATACCGTAAGACATGATGCTATGAAAGTAACTAAAATAGACCAGTCTCGCGGTATCCACGTCTGTTAGTTGGCGGATTTTCCAAACAGTGTAAGCGGCTGAACTTAGCCGCCCTGCTAGTGATGTTAAGTGAGGACCCCACTGTAGTTTTGAGTCAAACGTGATCCCTAGGAAAACCGTCTTTTCACTTTTTAGTTGTGGTACTGTGAGGGGTGCGTGTTTGTACGGGGCGTCGAGACGCTCTTAGTGTGGGACAGAATGTTCTTCGTAGCTGAATGTGTAGTGTGTGGGTTCTCTTCAATGACACAGCAATGTGTTATATTTATAATAGGTATTTAATTAGATATTTTAAGTATAAATATATTACAACATGAATACGCGCCTACGAAGTGACAGCTAGCCTTCTGCTATTTTCTATATAAAACAATTATTACGAACCTATTCTAAATTCGAAAGTGACTCATCAGATAGTTCGAACTGATATATTCATAACAGCCAGTACAACATAAGGTTGATAATACAATAAAACCTTACATGAGCTACGCCCACCTCGAATAAAAGCACAGGAAAATTGCTTTTATTCAGAACATTCGAATAATCTGACTTTCTCTACCTATACCTATACGAAAAACTACCTAACAGTGGGAAATCATTTACACGGCTGAGGTCTTTCTCTCACAAGAGATGGCTTAGTTCATGACAAGCGAGTCGCGAAGGCCTGACACTACGCTAAGTGTCAGCCAAATTAAACTATAGCATGTGCCAATGTGCACTTCAAAAATTCAACGCTGTCATGCCTAAACCATACCGCAGCAAAACCACTGTAAAAGCTACGGCAAGCCTCGGGAATCAAACACATCGATGTGACAATTCACATCGACCCAGAGGGGGTTTAGAAGAGATACGAAAGAAACTTAACATCAGAAACCTTAACCCCATCGGACAATGTTGAGCCAGAGGGAATTCAGGATCAAGAAGTAAGTGTCCAACCAAAATAACTATCTCATGGCCACACTCCAGATGAATAATTCTCGAAAATTCATCACACCGCAACAATATCAAAATCCCAAATTATTAGTTCATGTTGACTGAACTGTCGATCCTCAATCATCGGCAGAAACCAAATGTGTCGAATCGACACACTTCGCGAGGCTATGCCCCTTCAGCGAAGTTGGTATCAGCCTAGATCAAGCATCATCCCCTAGTATAAAACTCAATCCCCATTAAATGTCAGTCACTCCTGACTAAACTGTGGGTCCTCAGTCATGAGTTAACCAATTGTGTTTATCAAACACATTTTGCAAGGGCTATGCCCCTTCAGGCAAAATAGATGTTAACCCAGACGGAGTGCCATTCCTCCCCAGGAGGGACCACAGTATTTCAAAAGTATTTACTTCCCTCTTAAATCACAACGATAAATTCTGGAGTGCGTTCATGCTAAGCTAAAACAAGAATATAATTTGAAGACGATGAGGTTGACACGTTCCCTCAGGCTCCTTGGCGACATGAGGAGTGACACCTCACTCGCTCCCGGCCGCGTCCGATGTTTATTCCCCGCATATGTAACGAAAACACACATAACAATGCATTAGTATAATATAAATAATTACTAAAATAATGTGCTAAATTATTATGATGTTAACATCTAACGATATTAGCCTAATTATAATATGAACGCTCTTTTAAAATAAAAATAAAATAACAAATAATTACATTCTAAAGTGACATTGATATGAAAGGAGGTGACACAAAATAAGAAAATCTAATATGTATAATGTTCCTAAACTTCTTATTATTCAATTTTAAAAACTCATATTCTAAAATGGTAAACTTTATTATAAAATGTTTATAAGCTTTCGACCTTTTTAATTTGTTTATTGGCGTGAAGCTTTCAATTTTGCTATTTCTAGCAAACATGGTTTTGTTTTTGATTGGTGCTTTCCTTAAATTTTTTGTAGCACGTTGTTGTTGAAATAATGTAATAATATAATATAATAATAATATGAATTTTGTTTTCCAAATGAATGACAACTTTGCGACAAAGCAACCTTGCGATGGCACACTATATTTGTGTTCGTTATTATAAATTTTCACTGGAAAGACATTATCGATAACTCCGACTGACCGTGACTCCACGTCAAACTCGATTAAGTCTTTGTTGGCTTTAATTGAGTTTAAAATAACCAAATCATCGACTTGTTGCTCATTGACCTTTACTTCGGTCGAAAATAGGATTTGGGCATTCTCCTTTGATTCCGAAAAATATTCAACAATATCGTCTTTGTCGGATTGAACAGCGATGAGGTTATGTATAGGAATATCCTCCTCGAGATCAATTATTTCATTTGACGAGGGAACATTCTGGTATTCTGAAACATATTCAAACGGTTTAGTAATTGGACTGAACTGACCCGATTCGTGAATTTCATCCAAATTTTCGTTTTCGATTGAGCCGTCTTCATCATTTGCAAGGCTGCGTTCCAGGCAGCTGCGCTCGTCATCATCATTATTTTCATCATCACTGCGCTCCTGGCAGCTTTGTTCAGTTTCAAGTGGGATAGTATCCAGTATTCCGCTAAAAAATAAATCGGTATGATTATCTATGTTTGCAAGCTCTTCCTGTCCGCCTGCCTCGGACATTATTTGTACCATCTCTTCTTCTTGCAACGTATTCATATTTCTATGACATTTGCATGGAAACTCTTTCCTTAGTGCATTGCACATCGAGTCAAAGCTCATACCTTCATGGTACGTGTACTTGTGGACAATCTCAGCTGGACTCACAAGAAATGCGCGTAAAATTAATGCCCAGTCGCTCTCTTGCCATACATTGAAGGTGGCTGTAATCCTGAAATCATCTAGGAAATTCTCTAGGCATATTCCGTTTATACCTGAGAAGTACTCCATGTCGCACTTTTGTTAGAAAAAACACTTTTAATAAAAACCACTTAGCTTTAGTTTCGGCTCTGGTGAGGAGCTAGCATCTTCTTCAGCTCTTTCTTTGCACCGTTATGAGTATGATGCCTATTATTTGTCGAATTGTTACGTGTCGACTTATGAATTTTTTCTAAATTATATTTTTTCTAGTGCAGTATTAGCTGGCTCTGCATACGCCTTATTTTAAAGCCCGGTTTTAGGCGCCATCCACCAAGTGTGAGGGGTGCGTGTTTGTACGGGGCGTCGAGACGCTCTTAGTGTGGGACAGAATGTTCTTCGTAGCTGAATGTGTAGTGTGTGGGTTCTCTTCAATGACACAGCAATGTGTTATATTTATAATAGGTATTTAATTAGATATTTTAAGTATAAATATATTACAACATGAATACGCGCCTACGAAGTGACAGCTAGCCTTCTGCTATTTTCTATATAAAACAATTATTACGAACCTATTCTAAATTCGAAAGTGACTCATCAGATAGTTCGAACTGATATATTCATAACAGCCAGTACAACATAAGGTTGATAATACAATAAAACCTTACATGAGCTACGCCCACCTCGAATAAAAGCACAGGAAAATTGCTTTTATTCAGAACATTCGAATAATCTGACTTTCTCTACCTATACCTATACGAAAAACTACCTAACAGTGGGAAATCATTTACACGGCTGAGGTCTTTCTCTCACAAGAGATGGCTTAGTTCATGACAAGCGAGTCGCGAAGGCCTGACACTACGCTAAGTGTCAGCCAAATTAAACTATAGCATGTGCCAATGTGCACTTCAAAAATTCAACGCTGTCATGCCTAAACCATACCGCAGCAAAACCACTGTAAAAGCTACGGCAAGCCTCGGGAATCAAACACATCGATGTGACAATTCACATCGACCCAGAGGGGGTTTAGAAGAGATACGAAAGAAACTTAACATCAGAAACCTTAACCCCATCGGACATAATTGTTTTATATAGAAAATAGCAGAAGGCTAGCTGTCACTTCGTAGGCGCGTATTCATCTATATCTATTCTATACATATAATAAAATTGTAGAAAAGTGGTGTCTGTACAATGGAAATATATGAAAAAAAAATAGCAGGGGTTGTTATTATATCGATGCTGAACCCGAGATTGTACTAAAATTTTTTTTTGTCTGTTTGTCTGTTTGTCTGTTTGTCTGTTTGTCGGTTTGTCTGTTTGTCTGTGTGTTTGTGCACGCTAATATCAGAAACGGCTTATTCGATTTAGATGCGGTTTTCAATAATATATTGTAGTAAGCTTCACTTAACATTTAGTGTTTATTTCATGTCAATCGGTTCATAAATAAAAAAGTTATGTCAATTTAAAGAATCACATCGAACATTTGTTATAGGTTAGGCATTTCTTTCCTTGATTTTCGGTATACTTATCTTAATTTTTATTTAGGGTTTGTATATAAATATTATAAGTATTTGGTATAGGTTAGGCATTTCTTTTCTTGATTTTCTTTATTAAGTATAAGTTTATTAGCTCAGGTTAGTAATTAATTTTTCTAGCAATTCTTTTGTTTTATAAAGTTAGTACGTTTGGTTTACACGTCTTAACACTTATTACTTAAACTGTGACAATTTTAGACTGTATAATAATCTGTAAGTATTTATAATTTAATTGTTTACGATAGTACGTGTTTACTAAATAACTGTGTGTTAAGTAGTAAGTACTATTTTATTGTAAGAATGCCTCGAAGAAGATCCAACCTCTCCCAATGTAGCAGAAATGCTAAAAGGATGAGATAAGTTCGATCACAGGAATCTGAGGAAGGTCGTGAGGCAAGGCTCTCTGCAACTCGGGAACATCAGGCTAGGTTTCGTGCTGCAGAAACTTCGACTCAGCGGGAATCTCGACTGAGTTCAAATCGTTCTCGAATGGTCGAGGTCGCGAAAAAATTTTTTCATACTAATGGGGTCAAGTCATGAAAAAGGTTGAAAAACACTGCCCTACATTAATCCTACTAATATTATAAATGCGAAAGTTTGTGAGGATGGATGGATGGATGGATGGATGTTTGTTACTCTTTCACACAAAAACTATTGAACGGATTTTGATGAAACTTTACAATAATGTAGCTTATACATTAAAATAACACATAGGGTACAATTTATAAAGATTTTATGTGATTTGGCCATAATATAACGATAAGTATCAAGTAAGTCGGAAAAATTCCTGCCCTCTGAGATCGATCTTTGCGTGCGCTGCCTTTTTTTTTTTTGGGCGGTTAATCATCCAATGACTTCTCCCGCTCTGGGCGGAGCGGAAGGGCGTGTCAGACTCTTACTGACTAAAACCCACACGTGTTCCTTCGATCCTTGATATCTCTTTGAGGCGCGCGTGGAACACGATGCGCCGTCGACCCGGGCCTGTGTGGCTACCATGAGTTTCGTTTAACCTTCTCGATCAAACGCATCGAGCGCGTTCGGCGTTCTGATTGGCCCTTCACCGGTGAAGGCTGGCCGGCTGCCAATCGGAGCGCCAAACGCGGTCGATGCGTTTGATCGAGAAGGTTAAATGTGTTAGAACTATTCTAAACGCAACCTTTTTTTTGTGATATATTATCTGTCTTGTGATTTTGACAGACTTTTCCCCTTCCGTCCGTTCAAGACTTTTGTACGAATGTGTTTTTCTGTTTCTTTAATAAATCCCATATTAATCTCTATAAACCTTTCTTTATCTGCCCAAATATCCAACATGGTAGCAGAGCGTGGTTATTAACACTCGGAAAACGCTCGTATTTTGGACAGATTGTCGAAGAAAATTGGTAACTATTTAATAGGATCACGCCAACGGTAAAAAATTTAAAAATGGCTTCTTCATCACAATACATGAATTCCATTGAGAAACTCAAGGTGTCAGAAAATTATTCAACTTGGAAGTTCTCGATGCGAATGCTATTAATCCATGAAGAACTATGGGAATTTGTTGAGAATAACGTGAACGATGAGAAACAAAAGAAGGCGGAAAAGGCGTTGGCACGAATTGCCCTATCAGTGCAACCAGCAGTGATTCCATACATTCGCTCGGCAAAAACTGCTTACGAAGCATGGAATAACTTGAAGAAGGCATACGAAGGTCGCGGATTGTGTAGAAGACTGGGTCTTCTCAGAAGTTTGTTTGGCACAAAACTACGTGATAGCAGCTCGATGGAGGATTACCTCAACAAAATTAAGGAAGCCTCACATCAGTTGAGTGAAATTGAGTCACCACTAGATGATGAATTCGTAGCTGTTATAATGTTGAGTGGTCTAACTGAAGACTTTGATCCATTGATTATGGCCATTGAAAATGCTGGAACAAAATTATGTACTGAACTTGTCTCGGTCAAACTATTGGAAGAGACACGGAGACGAGAGGACAAGCAGGATAGTGTAACCGCACTGATCACTCGGAAGCAACCCAGATGTTTCAAGTGTAAGCGTATTGGCCATTTCTTGAAGAATTGTCCCGATAAACAAACTACAGTACAACCTGCATCAGAAAAAGAGACACAGAGTCACAGTCATGGTCGAGATAGGAACAAGCCGAAGATTAAACCAAAGGACAAGGCTCTTGTCGCTGCTCTTTCTGTAAAGGTGAATAGTGATGTGTGGTATATAGACTCCGGAGCCACTAACCATATGTGCAATAATGAAAAACTAATGGTAAACAATAGTTCAAATAAAACTGTTGAAGTGAGTATTGCAAATGGAGAAAAATTATTGACTGCTGGAATAGGACAAGTGAAAGTTCATTTAAAAAAGGGCGTAAAGACAATAAGTGATGCATATTATGTACCTAATTTAAGTACAAATTTATTGTCAGTCAGCACTATGACTAAAAAGGGTTATATAGTTACTTTTGATAGTAGTTCATGTACTGTTTATGATGGTTCTGATATTTTAGCTACTGGTACTCAAGTCAATGGTGTGTATCAACTCGACACTGTGTCAGACAATGGCTGTGCTGAGGATAAGGAAAATACATCAGGGGCAGCAGCTGCGGTAGCGGGTTCGACATCCCAAGACACGTGGCACAGACGTCTAGGACACCTCAACTCAAGGAGTATGAAGCTTCTAATGTCAGGTATGGCAACTGGCATTAATTATAGTGTGTCTGAATATAAACAGTGCATACCATGCATTGAAGGAAAGCAATCTAGATTGCCTTTCCCTAAGAAATCGTATACTAGAGCTACAGATATTTTGGGTTTAGTGCATACAGACCTATGTGGGCCTATTCAAACTCCATCTCTAAGTGGTGCTAAGTATGTGTTGAGTTTCATTGATGACTATACAAGAAAACATTTTACTTATTTTCTGAAAACTAAAGATGAGACTTTTAGTTATTTTCAGCAATTTAAAGTTTTTGTAGAAAATGAAACTGGCAACAAGTTAAAAATACTTAGAAGTGATAGAGGAGGAGAATATATGAGTTCAAAATTTCAGGATTTCCTCAAGATTAATGGAATTAAACATCAGAAAACTATACCTGATTCTCCACAGCAAAATGGTGTTGCTGAGCGCTCTAATAGAACTATCATGGAAAAAGTCAGGTGTATGCTGCGAGATGCTGGACTGGGTATGGAATTCTGGGCTGAAGCAGTAAATACTGCTGTCTATTTGAAAAACCGGAGTCCAACTAAGGCAGTTCCTGGTACAACTCCAGAAGAAAAATGGAGTGGAACAAAGGTAAAACTTGACCATTTAAGAATTTTTGGTTGTATTGCTTATGTCATGGTGAAAAATAGAAAGAAACTTGACGTTAAAAGTAAACCATGCATATTTGTGGGATATAATGAAGAATCTAAAGGATATAGACTCATTAATCCGGATAGTCCAAGGAATTGTGTCAATTCTCGTGATGTTGTTTTCATAGAAAATAAATTTTATATGAAAGAAATGTCACATGATGATAAAGGTGATCAACAGCTGTTTATTGATCTTAGTTTGAATCAAAATGTAATTCAACCATCGGAATCGCCCATTGTGAATTCTGACATATCTGATGACATAAAAATATCACAGAATACTGAACAAAGAATAAGCACAATCACACTAGATGATTCCGACAGTGAAAGACCAAGTGATGAATCAGATGACCGCTTGGATCCAACTTACCTTCCAGGAGAAGATTCTGAGACAGAATCTCCAGAAGACTGCAGCTATGATGATGCTTCTGAGTCTCATCTCATGACCAACTTCGTGACTATACTGGAATACAATGATCCTGATGAACCTCAAACTGCGGCCGAGGCTTTAAATGGACCAGAATCAGATAGTTGGCGTAAGGCGATGACTGATGAGTATAATTCTTTTATTAAAAATAAAGTTTGGACTCTGACAGAACGAGAACAGCATCATAAGCCTGTGTCGTGCAAGTGGATATTTAAGAAAAAATATGGAGTAAATGGTGAGTTGTTGAAATATAAAGCTCGTTTAGTAGCCAGGGGTTACACCCAAAAATATGGTGTTGATTATCTAGAAACGTTTTCCCCTGTCGTGAGATACTCCACATTAAGGCTACTGATCGCTTTAACAGCAGAATATGACATGAGTATTGAGCACTTGGATGTTAAAACAGCATTTCTGAATGCAGAGCTGGAAGAAATGGTTTTTATGCAGCAACCACAGGGTTTTGAAGTTAAGGGGAGTGAAAATATGATATGCAAGCTCAACAAAGCTGTTTATGGCCTTAAACAAGCATCTAAATCTTGGTATGATAAAATTAACAAGGTACTATGCGATAAGTTGAACTTCTGTCGTTTAACTTCTGAACCATGTGTTTACTATAGGTCTGAAAACCAATCGATGATGCTCATAGCTCTTTATGTCGATGATTTGATAATATTTTGTTCTCCGACATTCCAAGGAAAAGACAAAATTAAAGCGAAATTGCAGCAAGAATTTGATATCACGGATCTAGGGCCAGCCCAGCAGATTCTTGGTATGAAGCTGTCAAGAAAAGGTAATGAAATCTCTCTTAATCAGTCGAACTATATTCTAAAACTGCTGAAGAAGTTTCGGATGGAGGATTGTAAACCGTCAGGAACACCAATGGAGACTAGTCTAAAGTTACCCAAAGAAACTCAAAAGGATGATACTTATGACTACAGAGGTTTAGTAGGGTCGCTTATGTATATAGCAGTTTGTACAAGACCGGACATCAGTTATGCTGTGAGCTACCTGAGTCAATTTAACAACTGTTATAGTGAAATTCATTGGAAGGCCGCCAAGAGGGTTTTACGATATCTAAAAGGTACACTGAGTTTGAGTCTAATTTTCACTAAAAGTAGTATGGATATTAGAGCTTATGCTGATGCAGATTGGGCATCAAACAATATAGATCGTCGGTCGTACACGGGCTATGTCTTCTTTTTAGGGAAGTCTGCTATCTCTTGGGAAAGTCGAAAGCAACGTACTGTTGCATTATCTAGTACTGAGGCAGAGTACATGGCATTGTCTGACACGTGTAAAGAAGCATTATTCATAAGGAAACTCTTATTTGAGATGCTTGGTATCATATCTAAAGTGATCATATTCAATGACAATCAGTCTGCCATAAAACTAGGACGAAACACATAGATATTCGTCATCATTTTATAAAACAAATTGTTAATAATGGTATAGTTGAAGTAAAGTACTTATCAACTAATGTAATGTTGGCTGATGTATTAACAAAATCACTTTGCAAACAAAAACATTGTGAGTTTACAAATTTAATGTTAGCTGTGTAGTTATGGCTATGCATGTTTTGTGAATTTATTATTTAAGTTTTATATAATATAAATATTGTTTTAGTTTGCGTTTAAGGGCCAGTGTTAGAACTATTCTAAACGCAACCTTTTTTTTGTGATATATTATCTGTCTTGTGATTTTGACAGACTTTTCCCCTTCCGTCCGTTCAAGACTTTTGTACGAATGTGTTTTTCTGTTTCTTTAATAAATCCCATATTAATCTCTATAAACCTTTCTTTATCTGCCCAAATATCCAACAAAATGAAACTCATGGTAGCCACACTGGTCCTTATCGGACGGCGAGCTGCCCGTTGCTCTCCGTCCGCAGGCCCGCGCCTACGGTGGCCGGAAATCGGCTATCAATTCCCGACGCCCGGGACGTCTCCTACGGCGGCGGCGGCTAGGGCTGGTAGGGCGCGGCCTTTGCCACTCCCTCGCGCGCTCCACCTTCTCCTTCGCGAGCATTACTGCTTTGCAGAAGGAGGTGACGGCTTGCCATGCCCTCTCGCTCCGCACCATGGCCTGAACCAGGGCCGTACGCGAGAGGTCACCGCCGCCGATCGCCTCCACGAGGACACGGCGGTGGTCCACCCAAGCCGGGCAGACCTCCACCGTATGCTGCGTGCGCTGCCTAAACCGTTAGAGTTACATGAAGAAAATGTATTGTGGGATTGTTTGTCTTAAAGAGTTCTAAATAAAAGTCCGCGACAGCATATATCTACCTTTTATGTGGAAGCCTTTATAACCAAAATAGTGAGCAATAAATACAGTTAAATTCAATACTTTTTTTACATTGCATATTTTAGAGTATTTAGTTAATTCTTATCAAAATAAATACCTTCATCGCTTTTGGTATTTAATGTAGATAAAGTTTGTCTTTTACACTAAGTAATTTGGACAAATAGTTTAAAAGTTAGAACGATAAGAATGACCTGCGATAATGAGTTGACGGCGCACAGAACGAGGCTGGAGGGGCGGGCCAGCCAGGGGATGACGCGCCAGAGCGCCAAGTAGAAGCTATTGCTTAATATTTATGTTCGAGAAATAACGTAAATAACGCAATTAATTGTTGAACTGTCAAAATGAAACCCATTGCTATTGTAAGTGCTACGCAATTACCCCGCTGATTTAGGACATGTTACACGTTCCTGTGGGATAATTTCCGACATCCACGCGGGCGAAGCCGCGGGCAGAAGCTAGTGTTGTAATATATTTATACTTAAAATATCTAATTAAATACCTATTATAAATATAACACATTGCTGTGTCATTGAAGAGAACCCACACACTACACATTCAGCTACGAAGAACATTCTGTCCCACACTAAGAGCGTCTTGACGCCCCGTACAAACACGCACCCCTCACAGTACCACAACTAAAAAGTGAAAAGACGGTTTTCCTAGGGATCACGTTTGACTCAAAACTACAGTGGGGTCCTCACTTAACATCACTAGCAGGGCGGCTAAGTTCAGCCGCTTACGCTGTTTGGAAAATCCGCCAACTAACAGACGTGGATACCGCGAGACTGGTCTATTTTAGTTACTTTCATAGCATCATGTCTTACGGTATTTTGCTGCTTTGGGGGGTTTGCTGCAGATATTGAGTTTGTCTTTATTCTGCAAAAGAGGGCTGTCAGAGCCATCTACAACCTCCGCAGACGCGAATCTCTAAGGGAACTGTTTAAGAAAATTAATATCATGACGGTACAGTACGACACAACTTAGATGTAGCATCGGCAAAATTCGTAAAACCGATCACCATCCGAACGCACTCAGTTCGGATGGTGATCGGTTTTACGAATTTTCAAAGTAACCAAACTTTATTACTGCTTTAGGTGAAAATTATCTTTCGAAAACGCAATAACTTGTGAAGTCTTATAGCCGAATACATTCGTGAAATTGAAATGAATAAATGAAATTTTCAAATCTGTGCTACATCTAAGTTGTGTCGTACTGTACCTTGTCAGTATATATATATGAAAACATTATGTATGTTCGAAAAAATCTACATCTTTTTCGTAAGATAAGTGACAGGCATAATTTTAACACTAGAAATAGGAACAAATTAGATCAACCACGTTTTAGATTGTCTAAAGTACACACTTCTTTTATGGGGTATTGTGTAAAATGTTATAATAAAATACCACTCGATATTCTTCAACTTAATGAGAAGAAATTTTAAACATGCATTAAACGCACACTATTTAGACAAGCATATTATAAGTCAGATGATTATATCGTAGATAAAAATGCTTGGCTTAATGCTGGTCCTGCTCCACAGCCACTTGGGCTCACTACTTGAAAATATTGTATTTAGAAGAGTTGCTACCCCTTTTCTTATTTATATTTTTTATTTACATTATTTTTCTGACATTACGAACAACATGTTTATTTTATTTTTATTTTTTATCAACCAATTCTTTTTACATAACAATAAAATCGACTTCCGAAAAAATACTTTGTTGTTACTGGTAAATACAGCAAAAAAAGTGAAAAACAAAAACTATATTAAAAAAAAAAAAAAAACACTACAAAGTGAAAAATAACTTTAATTTCGGAAGTCTGTGGCAAAAACGAAAATTCAAAACCAGAGACACCGATTTCCGAAATTAAAGTTATTTTTCACTTTGTCGTGTTTTTTTTTTTTGGAATAAAGTTTTTGTTTTTCACTTTTTTGCTGTATTTACCAGTAACAACAAAGTATTTACAAATAACAATAACTACGTAGTTAGATTTCGGGAGCGGAGCGATGGCCAAAAATAAAACCTTAGGACTCGTTCAACTAAGAGTTTATTAGCAAAAACGACCCGAGCTTACAAAGTTCGATGTAAGACTAAATAATCTATCTAACTTAATACATATGTAGAACTTACAACTAAGCTGGTGGTCACTGGCGCCTTCACATCACGCCATGTCTGGCTGATAAGGGCAAAAATGCAGCGTACGAGCTTATGGCTCTACCGCAGCGAACCCACCTTTGGTTCGGAGAATGTAACTCCTCCCCCTTTAGACCGAAGTTATCGGAAAAACAGGGGTTTTCTGAGAACTTCGCAAAATAATAAAACTAACAATTACAAAATTTAAGCTTTTATAACAATTATGGACCTAATTTAAGACGCTTAATCATACATTGAGAATAATAGAGTTAAGACACTAATAGAACAGGTCTCTGAATGACTCTATTTTCCTCCTGTTGAGTAGGATTGTCTTCAACACTGTTCGAACGACGATCCTGCCTTTATACATTTTCCTTACAATATACTTATACATAATTACAGCTACTAACAATAAAAAGACGATCGCGTACAGAGAGTAAAGAGCGACACTAACACTATCACCGTTGCTTTCACTGATTTCACTATTCGCACTATTCTTCAGAAGGTAATTTAGATGGCGTATGTCGTCCAGGTTAATTCCTTTCAGGTTTACAGGTTCCAACTTAGCGGCGTTAGAGGTAAGTTCATGTAAATCAGGTAAGTTTATCACTGGAACAGGCATATACTCCGTTTGCAGGAAGTGAGAACGCTGTCCGTGGAGTTGGATATTTTCTATAGAAACATCACATTGCGGTTCTATTGTTATGATGTATGTTCCTTGTATGCGTTCCTTGGTGTCGTCATTGCCACAAGTTTGCGATATAATTCTTTTGTGTTTCGTATAAACTATCCAACTATTTGGACAAATTTTTTGTAGTTTCAGGAATTCTGACTTTATCTGACGGGGAAGACATCGCGACAGATTGTGGTGATATTTCATTAGTTGTTCGATACAGGTAGGTTCCACATATTGAATGAAGTTATTTTCAGAGCAGAGGTATTCCTTGACTGTTATCTCTTGGCATGGTTGATCAGTTGGAAGATATTTGGACCCTTCTACCAAAAGGTAAGGAAATTCAGGAATCACAACAAAGGTTTACACAAATGTTACTTATAATCTAATAATTACTATAAATACAATTTATAGTAATTATAAGTAACATTTAAAATTAGCGGAACTTCAATAATAAAGGTTATTTCTTCATTTTTAAGGTAAGCTTTTACAGACAATGACTCTTCTATATTAATTAAATTTCTATCATTTACAGAATACATTAAGTTATCATGTTCGTTAATATGTTTTAATACATTCAACAATTCGTCGGGATTTATTACGGCTTTGTGTAAAACAGATGTTTTACTAAATGCCAAAGCAGTTTCTAATTCGCTAAGCTTAAGAAAGATAGTCCTAAAGTTCACAATAAATTGATTGAGTAATCCAAATACATAGGTCATATAAAATGAATGATTATCTTTTGTGTTATATAGCTACAAGGCCTTCAAGTAATTTAATGCGCTCGTTAATTTTATTTGTATTTTCATTCAGTAGAGTTCAGGAAGTGATCAAACATTTTAGAAATCACAGTGAATTTACTGGTTATTGCCTGTTCTTTAGTCTGAATATTATAAATTAAATTATTATATCTAACCGCATCTTCATGATCAAGGTTACCGGTTCTAACTTTGATAATAGATCCCAAAGGATTTACAATACCACGTTTTAATCTTTTGGAAGGAATTAATTGCTGTAATTTCTCTACGGTCTGATTTCGAATATACTCCACCTGTGTTTTAAGTCCCATAAACTCATCTGTGTAGGATTTGTTTGGGTATAATTTTTGGCTGAATTCAGAATATTTTCGAATATTGAAAGGAAGGTCAGTACTTACGCCCTGAAGACTGATTATTTTAACAATAGACCACTTATCGTATTGAATAAACGCTTGACCCATCTTTACCGGAAGAATACCAGGGTTTTGACTAATCTTTACTGCTTGAAGGGCCTGGCATGGTAGAGTCCAATTGGTCGTTGTTCATGTCACCAGAATCAAACTCCACCTGCGGAGGACGTTTTATGTTTTTGAGAGGTACTTTGGTATCCCTATTTTTAAGTTTAATTGGTATAACATTGCGATCTACCTGACCTGTGACAACGGCTTTTTGGTACTTAGGCTTATCTTTTGCTTGTCGCTTATTAACGGCTTGGTTTTCCTATTTCTAAAGCTGGTTCTAATTCATCTCTTCGTTTCGTTAAATTCTTTTCTTTGTGAATTTTTTCCTTTTCCGAAATATACTTATAGTGTCTGATTTTGTGTAAGTTGCAATAAAGGTTTAATGGGTTTCCTATCATATTTCGAAGTTTTACAACGCTCACATGAGTTAATAATGGCGGAAACGGATTCAAATAAATTTGGCCAAAAATAGTTGTGACGAATCCGTTTAATTGTTTCGCTGATGCTACGATGACATGTATTGCCTTCGTGTAATTTAATTACTATAGCCTTTTGTTTCTGCTCATCTTCGACGTAAACAACACGCTCGGTACATTCATAGAAGTTAACTACATCTTTCTTAAACAGAGAAATTATGATTTTACTGAAATCTTTTCTAAGTTCTTGACTTTCAAAATAAATGAAATACTTAATTTTTGGCTTTATGTAGTCTTTCAAAAATCCTGTGATGAGATTATAGTTGTGAAGCGGCAAAAATACCTCTAACACCTTTTGTTTGTCTCTAGATAAATCTTTTACTTGAATCTCATTACGAAACCAGCTAAAGACGAGTATTTGATTAGGCTTGGTATCTATTGCTTCGCTTAAGATCGGTATGCCACTGGATTCGAGATCTTTGGCTGAATGAACTGTCTGTATGGAAGAAGTCTCAGACGATAAGGGATAATGAGGTGATTTGTCAATAACTGCCTCAGTTTCTGCTATACTTAGCTGTGGCGGTTCCTTCAGAGTCAGATATGGAAATTGTTGCAGAACCGTCTGTACTTTGTCTGGTCATGTCTTTTTGTTCGTCTAAATTAACGATCATTGAACTGTTGTCTAAATCGTCGGCTCCCTCTAGGGCATTTAGGCGTTTAACAATTGCAGCTGGCATTCGAATGCCTTCATGAAACTGCTCGTTATCTATGATGGCATAGCCATCCTTTTGATTTACAGGTAATTTCACTCGATGTTCGGTCCGCGGTTCTAGTCTAATTTCAAGGTCAGTGGAATAGATTATAGGAATGTTGACGCCGTTTGTCTTTAAGGTGTTTTCCTTAAACAATAAATCAGCATTTAGTCGAGATATAAGGTCCATTCCAATCAATCCGTCATATCTGATGTCCACATCATAAATATAAAATTTATGTAACCCGGCGTCATCATTAAAAATGGAAAATAGGGGAATTTTAGCTACTTCATAATGCTCACTAGTTGCATGTATGCTTGTAACTGTAAATCGTTCATAGAATTTTAATTGGAAAAAATACTCATCAGCTTTACTGGGACTTATAAAAGATCGTGTGCTTCCTGTATCTAATATAAATTTACCGTTTATCTCAGGAATGTATATGTATGGATGATGTAAATTGGCGTCAAAATGAAGTTTTATAATTTCTGGCAGGTTTGTATTAAATTTTATTTGATAATTTTTGACAGCTTCCGGATCACTGTTATTTTCAGTTGAATGCAAATTTTTATCAGTTTTAGTAAATTTTACACTAGGCTTCTCATCTACGCCACCATCTTCAGTATGCATATTTGTATAGTCATAGTTACAGTGTGTCGTCATATGCATGCAAACATTTATACAAGTACTTAATAGTCTATAAATGTTACTGTAAAAGGCCGAACTGCGGTCAATCTTAGGATTTACCGTTAAATCCTAAGATTTAACAAGTCTCACCGGCAAAAGTCCGAATTGTTCTATAATAATCATCAATTTCTGACTTTTACCCGATTCAGTCGGTGAATGGATCGGTTTTACTTGGATACCGGTAAATGTAAGTTTTTAAAGTAAAACAATGCAGTTAATAATCAGAAACTATTTATTC
Organism: Conistra vaccinii; assembly: GCA_948150665.1. NCBI lineage: Eukaryota > Metazoa > Arthropoda > Insecta > Lepidoptera > Noctuidae > Conistra > Conistra vaccinii. The sequence goes on along the minus strand of OX411341.1, from coordinate 12,322,610 downwards.
AACATTACTATAATTATTATTGCTAGTAGTCAAGTCTTAAAACATGTCTAACATGCATTAGAAAATTTAAATGCTGAACAAATTACTCAAATAAAAATTACTTCTCACTAATATAACACCGAGCCTCTCACTAATATAATATCAAGCCGAGTGAGTGTCCAGCGATACACGAGTTGAAACGACTTTTATTATATTTCAATCTTTGATTTCGAACATTTACCGGTGTCTGCGGTAAATCCTAGGATTTACCAACTGAATGCCGGTAACAGTCCGAAATTAAAGATTAATATAGAACAATACGGACTTTTACCGGTGAGACTTGGTAAATCTTAGGACTTTTACAGTAACATGATAATACTGTCAATACGAACATTCTTATAATATATGTATGTATGTTAATGTGCAAGAGAAGAAAAGCGTAAGATTATGTTTGTATGTAGGTATGTGTGTCATTTTATTGTATTTTTTTAAGTAATTTTTTTAATTTTTTTCGTTATGGATCTTTTGTGGTCTGTAATAAACAGTTTTATTATTATTTATGTCGTTTCTTCATTAAAATTCTTATTTAATTACAATTTTTTAGGATAAAAAAAGTAAAAAAAGATAAAAAAAAAAAGGTCCGCTGTCGTCAGGAGCAGGGTCCAAGCTACCGGTGATTAGGAGTTACAGGAGTAGTCACAAGAGTTTATAGGCTTAATTTTGATAGATATTAAATTTTTTCGGTGTGTCAAATAATTATTTGGTAAGTATGCTAAAATGTTAAGGGAAATAACCATGGCATAAATATCTGAATGTTAGGTATTGATGGACTGATTGCACGCGAAATTATTTCTACAGATATGAAAGTATTTAACAAACTCGTACAATCCGCACATCAAAGCACATTAAATAAACATTTAAAGTATTAATTATAGTCAATTAACATTGAATATTTTAAATTGTAGATATGCTGGCAAAAAAAGGGCCAAGTGCATTTTGGACCCCGCACAATGAAGGGTTCCGTAGTTGGAATGAATTTGTCCCAAAAACAAACTTATTAATATTGTAGTTGAAAAATATGTTCTATACATCGATTTACGTCACAGTTAATTTTCCAACTGCAAATATAAGTTTGTAATCGCAATTTTTGTTTTCTATGTCATAAAACTACAAATTAACGATTTTCTGACTTTTTCCTTTACTTGTTCTGTGGGACCTTGAAATTCCCTATAGGTTTAGATTTATTTGCGAGTACCAAAATATATCTTGTATATGGCCCTATTTTTTATAATTAAGTGGCAATGGGCAGGACATATTGCTCGCAGAACAGATGGCCGATGGGGCCGAAAGGTTCTGGAGTGGCGACCACGTACCGGAAGACGTAACGTTGGAAGGCCTCCCACAAGATGGACCGATGACCTAGTGAAGGCCGCAGGAATTCGCTGGATGCGGGAAGCATAGAATCGGTCGAATTGGCGGTGCTTGGGGGAGGCCTATGTCCAGCAGTGGACGTCTTTCGGCTGATATGATGATGATGATGATGGCCCTATTTTTTATTGCGTTGACTTCGAAGCTTGATTCTTTTAGAGCTCCAAGAGACCGTAGACCAACGTATTTGATATAAACTTCGACTTTATACATCCACGCGTTCCTGAGAAGAACGGTCTTGACAGACTGACAGGCAAACAGACGGACAGCGAAGTGATCCTATAAGCGTTCCATATTTTTCTTTTTGAGATACGGAATCCTAAAAAATATAAACTTGTTATCTCTGTTCTAATAAATTCCTTTTCCTATGGAATTTAACCACACAACGGTCGTTTAAATATTTAATTTATAGCAAAACTATAAACTTCAAATACCTTTTCAATTGAAGGGCAAGTTTAGAATTCTTTAGCCTAGAAACATGGTATATAATACTGGAATTGTACTGTTACGGAATACTGTAGGACGTGATTGTATAGCAGTTGTTCTCATTAGTAACTATTATGGCATCAATGTTGCTATTGTTGTGTGTCAGTTGGTTTGCGCTCGTGGCTGCGCGGTCAGCCGCCCCTGCGCCTGCGCCGTACGCACTCGAACACGCCGAACTGCACTTCGAGCGCTTCATACAAAAGTATGAAAGAAACTACGCCGACGAAAACGAGAAACAAGCCAGGTTCCAAATATTCAAAGAAAATTTGCAACACATAAACAGTTTGAATGAAAACAGCAAACACGCTGTTTTCGGTAATTTTTTTTTCATATGTATTGCACGACTCATAATGCGAAGCATAAGAGTGCGCTCTACGATCGAAAAATTTTTTTTGCCCCATTTCTGCAACTGTTTTTATTGTTATTTTATTGTAAATTAAGTTGGTTCTGTGTACTAGCAGGAGTGTCCTGCTAGTACACAGAACCAACTTAATTTATATAATATACCATTGTATAGATGATTAAATGGAAGATTAATACTGTAGTTTTTAACAATTGATTGAATGCAGCAGAAATGAAAAAAACATCAAAATAGTTGAAAAAAAATTCCTGTCCGTCAATGTATGAAAATCATTGTAGACCAGAAAACATTGTAGCTTGCGATAAAATCAATTAATTGAGTAAATTTTTTTTTAAACATTCGTTTCAGCAATAGAAGGAACCCTATTGAAAATGTCTCTTTTATTCAAAGTAGTTTAATTATAATAAATAAAATACTAACTAAAATATAATATCTATATGTAAACATTTTCAACCTTGACTTGACGTCGTTGCCTAGCAACCCACAACGAAAATATCTAAATAAATAGTCTTTGACATTACGTAAGGATTGCGAGGTAAGAAATTTTACCCATATTGATGGGTAAAACAGCAGTCAAAACATACTTCATGAAAAGTGATGAATTGTTAATTTTTATTAGAAAGTATGTTCTGAATGTTTTTTTCGTTTATGAATGAGTATTATGAGGCGTGCGTGCACTTTTGGATTTTCCAAACTATTTGATTTATCGGTTTTTATTTTTCGTAATTATGTAACAACATTTCGAGTTTCTTTCAGGTATAACACAGTTTTCGGATCTATCTCAGGAAGAATTTAAATCGAAAATCACCTGTCTTAGAACAAATGACATTGTTTACAATGATTCTTGCACATATATCACTGATAAAGACATCGACTATAATGATGCGCCGGAGTCGTTCGATTGGCGCAATCACAGTGCGGTCACCCCCGTTAAAGACCAAAAGCATTGTGGAAGTTGTTATGCGTTTAGCGCAACTGGTAAGTATGTTCCATTCAAGAATTGTATTTAAGCTTCTGAAATAGTTAAACCTATGTATAATATAAGAAGTATTATTAAAAAATGTTTTAACATTATTACAGGTAATATTGAGGGCCAGTACGCCATCAAGCACAAGGAGCTCGTCAGATTATCTGAACAGCAGATTGTAGACTGCGACAAAAAAAATCATAAATGTAATGGTGGATATATGAGCGTTGAATTTCGGTAATTTAAAATCTTTTAAGAAAGAAGGAAGAGTGAGAAGGAGTTTGACTGACCTCAAAATAGTACATTACTGTCGCAGCCTGCAACAGGGGCATTGATGGACGATCGTGAAAATGTGGGCCGAGGCTGAGGCACACATACTTGAGTCCATCAATGCCTAGTTGCGACCAAGGCTTGTATAGTACCTACTTTTCTCAAATAATGCGCGGAAATTCAAAATAAATTAACTAATTATAAATTCCAGAATCAATGACGAACAACGAAAATTATTTACGCGCCTATGTGTTCATTTGTTTCTTCTTTACTTTAAACAGCTCTCTTTTCAAATCGAAATTTCAATCGAATATCAAGTTTCCTCCTTGGTTGCCGTCTGTCGAAGTGAAAAGATCGTTCTATTTTTAAATAACAAGACGGATAATGATTTTCATAGTAACATTGCTGGTCGCCTATTCGCATGTATTTGACCAGTACAGCATTTTCGATTTATCTTCAAGAAGGTTGTCAAGATAATAATCGAATTGCCAAGCATGTTTGAGAAAAGCATGTGTTTAGAGGCCAAATAAATTACTATGAAAACATATTATGTCGTGTTATTTAAAATGAGATGAACTTTTTACTTCAGCACATGGGAACCATGGAGGTAATTTATCAAAGATTTTATTTTAAAAATCCTTTTTGCTTGTAAATAGAGCTGTTTAAGGAGAAGAATAGGTACTGGTGAAGAAACAAATGAACATTTTTTGGCGCGTGAAAAATTATTGTTGTTTGTCATTGATTCTGGAATTTATAATTATCTAGTGGCGCCCCGCGGTTTCACACGCGTAAGTCTCGATCCCGTGGAAATATCGCCATAAAAAGTATCCTATATCCTAATCAGGTCAAGGTCTTCCCATGTGCAAATTTCATCTAAATCTGTGCAGCCGTTTTAGCGTGAAAGCGTAACAAACAAACTCATTTTTGCATTTATAATATTAGTTTATTAGTTTAGGATTTGATACCAATGATCCTCTATTTATATACTATGGCAACACCGCACTGTCGTTGTTAATAGTCTTTGGTTATGATCGATCTAATGTGTCTTTGACAGATAACCTAAAAATTTCCTCAGTTTGTTCAGGTTTATTCACTTGAAAACTTCATAGCACTAAAAAAAACCAAAATAAAATTCCGTTTCACGCAAACTGACACAAAAAATGGAAAACAACCTTCAATTATTTGACCAAATGAAACTTGAAATGTCAAAACAAACTAAGGATATAATTACGCAAATGGACGAAAAACTAATTCCATTTGCACGAGAAATACAGGAAATGAGAACAGAAAATGAGACATAAAAAGAATAAATATACCACCTAGAAAAACAAAGAAGAACAAACAACATAATTTTATACGGAATAAAGTAAAGCGAAAATTCACCTGCTAATCTTATGGAAACAGTAGAAAAGAAAATCAAAGAAGATTTAAATGTTTCAGTTGAAGATAGAGACATAAATACAATATACAGGATTGGCAAATACGTCTCGAAAAATGAAAAGGGAAGACCCATACTCGTATCTTTCGTTAATAACTGGATGAAAATTGACATTATGTGGAACAAAAAGAAGTTTAAAAATGCCTATGCTTCGGAAGACTACCCAAAGGAAGTCCTTGACAAGAGGAAAGAACTACAGCCAAAACTTGAAGAGGAGAGGGAGAAAGGGAATTATGCATTTATAAACTATGATAGAAGTAGCGTCGGAAGGCCTCCCACAAGATGGACCGATGACTTAGTAAAGGCCGCAGGAGTTCGCTGGATGCGGAAAGCACAGAATCGGTCGAAGTGGCGGTGCTTGGGGGAGGCCTATGTCCAGCAGTGAACGTCTTTCGGCTGATATGATGATGATGATGAAACTATGCTAAACTAATTATCAAAGAGGGTAGACCAGGGAATGAGAAACGTAAGAGAGACCAGTCAATCTCCCCTAACGCAATAGAACAGCCTCGTAAACAACAGATCACAAACAAAGCAAATAGGCTGAACGCATTCGATGTGATGAGGGATAGAAATAATTCTCTTAATGTCATGCCTACTGAAAACTCGACCCCAGAATGAAAAGCATAGGATAACGAGTGTATGTCATTAGTTCGATCAACAGGTGTGCGACATGTCATAACCTCGACAAGTCGTTTGTTCGACAGGTCGTTTGTGCGACAGGTCGTTACCTCGACAAGCAATGTACGTTGAACCAATATGGCTTCTAAATAATACGGTGCTGGATACCGATAACGCTACTACTTTTTACTCGACTGCCCTGGGGCAGTCAAGAAGAGGAGCGTGCCAAAGAAAGAGACCCTAAAAACTCAACATTCCCCAACCCGACTGGTCATCGTGGGGAATCAGACCATCACCCTCCACTTAAGAACAAAAAAGACAACAATATAGTAAAAACTCTGAAAGTATGCACGTATAATGTAAGATCACTATCATCTACCTCGATACCTCGAAAGAAAAATACCTCGAACTAAACCAAGCTTTGCAAAATATTAAGTATGATGTCTTAGGACTCTCAGAAGTTCGGAAAATGGGCTGTGAAATTGAAGAGCATCAGGACTACATTTTTTGCTATATCGGACAAACTAAGTGGGCTTTCTTACTAAGAAAAAGTAGTACAACATAATCAACTTTAGAGGAATCTCTGAAAGAGTAGCACTTCTGCCATTAAAATTCGAATGTTTTTCTATATCAATAATTCAAGTATATGCACCTACAGAGAGAGCATCTGAAGACGAAATTGATCAGTTTTACGAAGACATTGAAACTGCACATGCACTAACTGAGACAAAGGTTATAGCGATGGGAGACTTCAATGCCAAAATACGAAGTCCTAAAGCAAACCATTATCCAGTCCTTGGTCGATATGGTTTTGGAGTCAATAATGACAGAGGAGACCGACTTATAAACTTTACTTTCCAAAATAAATTGTCGACAATGAACACATTTTTTAAGAAAAAAGAGAATCGCAGATGGACGTGGACATCGCCTGATCAAAAAACAAAAAACGAAATTGACTTTATAATGACAAACAACCATAAACTAATAACAAATATTGAAATACTAAGCACACAGTTTCCTTCTGATCACAGGCTAGTAAGAGCAACAGTGCTGTTAAGTCACCCAATAAAGAGTAGAAGAAACTTTGGAACATCACTCCACATTCCGAAAACGGACATCGAAATTAAAAACTACATCGCAAATCTACAAACAAATATAAAAAACAAGGTAGACAAAATCAATATCCAAGCCACTCACTGGAAAAAAGCATAACACATAGACTGAAATCATGTAAGGAAGCTAAACCAAAAAAACATAAAATAATTAGCGAAGAAACAAACCAATTCATTAAAAGACGCACCGAGTTAATAAATACACAGAATAAAAACAAGGATATGGAAAAGGAATTTAGTAGAATTTATAAAAAGACTAATAAATCGATCAGGAAGGATTATACCAAACATAGACAAGAAGTTATCACAAGAAACATTAACAACTCTAGAAGTGTCAATAAAGCCTGTAAAGAATTAACTACACACAAAAAATGGATACAAAAACTCAAACAAAACTCAAAAGAAACAAAATCAAGAGAAGACGTTGTAAACCATGCAACAAACTTTTATAAGGACCTCTACCGGAAAAGAAACAACAACGAAATCGAAACTGTAGATGAATACCCAACTAATAGCATCAAACCAATTGAAAACTTAGAAGTATACGAACACATAAAACGGTTAAAATCTGAAAAGAGTCCTGGCCTAGATGGTCTATGTAATGAAATTCTTAAAATAGGAGCACCCATCTTAACTCAACATCTATCACAGCTATTTAACATGGTATTGGATACAAAGACCGTTCCAAGCCAATGGTGCAATTCGGACATAATTCTACTTTTCAAAAAGGGCAATCCACTGGAGATAGGCAACTACAGACCCATAAGCCTCCTAGTAAGTACATATAAATTGTTTTCATCAATACTTTTGAAAAGAATAACACATGCCATTGATAAATTTCAGCCAAAAGAGCAAGCAGGCTTCCGATCAGGCTTCAGCACAATGGACCACATACAAACTCTGAAGCAAATTATAGAAAAATATCGGGAGTATAATAGACCTCTGTATGTGGCCTTAATAAACTATACTAAAGCCTTTGATAGTATCAGCCACTTCTCGATCTGAAACGCACTGCAACATGCAAAAGTGGATCAAAAATATATTAACATCCTGAAATATATTTATGCAAACAGCACAAGCAAGGTTAAGCTAGAAGTCAGTGGAAGTGAAATAAACATCGAACAAAGGAGTCAGGCAAGGAGACCCTTTGTTGGAGCCTGATCATTATCGCATAGCAGCGATACACCTAATTAGCACATATTGCGTGTCATGTATGTGTGCCGGTCTTGATGACACCTCACTTGTCCTTACGAACCCATATTGTGAACACCTAATTAAAATTATTTTACTTGCATCGAGCATCCTGAGTTTATTCATCCGGCATATCCCTTAAATTCCCGCACATGGTCCGTAACGAGCCGGATAACGTATAATATAAGGAGATCAGCGGATTTAATCAAGAATAAAGGATTACTATCATCCACGTGCAGTGGAGGTTATTTTGCCAGTGAATTGGATTTTTCAAGCAAGCTATTTAACGGTGTACAGCATTTATAATTAATCTAATATCGTCACCCAACACTCAGGTAGTATATATAAATAGTCGTATTAAAGGTCAGTAATATTTTATTGTATTACCTATTGTATTGTGTTAGATTAAAATCATTAGGTACTTGTTGCATTGTGATTAGTATTTTATTCAACAGCAGGGTTAAGTTTAAAATCATACTGATTACGGTATAGTTAGCTTATTTGCTACTTACATTAATTAAACTTAAATTATATAATATATATATAGTTAGTAGTTAGTTATATATAATAGCTTATTTGCTACTTACATTAATTAAACTTAAATTATATAAAGCTGTAACTAATTCACTGATCCACTAAATAGTGGTTTTAATTGTTAGCAGGTATCTTAACATAATACATATAATTTGAGTGTTAGATTAATATTATTAGGGCAAGTCATTGTTAAACATTATTAAAGCATTTAGAATCATTTATGTAGTCAACATAATTAGTGTTAGTTAAGCCTATTTATAACTTAGTTCATGTTAAAATTTTGCAATAAAACATAGTATCAGAATTGTATACAGTATTTTAGGTTTTACACTTGGTAGTTAAAATATTAAGTTGTGTTGTTTGCTATAGCATTTGAAAAGTGTATACAATACAGTTGGGCGTGTATTAAAGTCATATTGTTCGTTTCATAATTGTATTCCTGTATTAATTTCAGGTTGACCACATTCGTCTCCCAGTATGTCTGAAGAAAGGGATTTAATTAAAAAGCGAGGCAGCTTCAAAGGTCGTTTGACTGCTTTCGTTAACTTTCTGGACTCACTCAAGGACAAAGAGTTATCGAGCTGTGATGTGTCTGAATTGCAGTTGCGCATGGGCAAGATGGAGTCGTTGTACGAACGGTATGATGAGGTACAGTTAGGTCTGGAATGCATTGTAGATGATCTCAAATCGCAATACTCTGAGCGATCTGAATTCGAGTCTCTTTATTATAAGTCTTTATCCAGAGCTCAAAATATTCTGAGTGATTTTAATAAAGATAGTAAATCGATGGAAAGCTGTAAAAGTACACATGTTAGCATGCAAAAGCCAGTTAAATTGCCAACGATTCAGTTGCCGAAGTTTAGCGGATTATATTGTAATTGGCTTGAATTCCGCGACACCTTTACTAGCCTAATTCATTGTAGCAATGACATAGACGCAATCAATAAGTTTCATTACTTGAGAGCATCACTTGAGGGAACAGCTGCAGCAGTAATCAAATCTATTGAGTTTTCTTCGAGTAATTACTCTGTGGCATGGTCGTTGTTATGTGATCGATTTGACAACAAAGGGTTACTGGTACAGAATCATGTATACGCATTATTCAATATCGAATCTATCACAAGGGAATCTTCTGTTGCATTAAAAAGTTTAATCGATCAATTAAATAAAGATTTGCGAGCATTAGAGTCATTAGGGGAGCCTGTTAAACACTGGGACACACTTTTAATTCACATTGTTACTCGCAAGCTTGATCAAAAGACCTATCGTGAGTGGGAGGAGTACAAAGGTAGGATGAACAAAGACAGCGCGATTACTTTCGATGCGTTTATGCAATTCTTACGTAATCGAGCTGATCTTATCGAGACCCTTGAACTGGTACGTAATAATTATTCCCAAACGATAGTTAAATCAAGCCCTAAGCTCAAGTCAATGGTAGCAACGCAATCTCCTAATAGTTCTAGCACTGAATTAGCCCCTAAACCATGTCCTAAATGTAATAGCAACGATCACACTTTAAATAATTGTCCACAGTTCCTCGCATTAAGTAATGACGATCGTCTTAAATTGCTACCTAGTTATAAGATATGTTTCAACTGTTTTCGTACGGGGCACTATGCAAACAAATGTAAAAAACCAGGTTGCAAACTATGCAAACGTAGGCATAACACACTGATTCACATTGATTCTAAAAGCACTATTGCGAATACACTTAGTGGTAATTCGATAAACAACTTGTCTGCACCGTCGTCATTACCATCTGCTACCACTGATACGAATAACGTAGCTTTGTCAGCAAACATTGCATCTCAGTGTAGTCATACGCAGCGAGATGTGTTGTTATCGACCGCCTTGATCAAACTGCGTGATCACAATGGTTGTGTGCATCTCATTCGCGCGGTTCTTGATAGCGGTAGTACGTCGTCATTCATAACGGACAGGTTGTGCAAAAAACTTAATTTAATAACTAGCCAAGTAAATAGGTCGATTCTTGGCATCAACAACGTCACTTCGCATATAGATAAAATATGTCGGGTTAATATCACGTCATTAGACGATAGTTTTGTTTTCGAACTTCATTGTTTTGTTCTGCCATACATTACTAGTAACGTACCGTGCCGTGAAATAAATATTTCTGATTTCGATATACCCTCGAATATTAATTTAGCTGATCCTACTTTTTATAGCCCAGCTGATGTAGATATTTTAATTGGCGCTGACTTGTTTTGGGAGTTGTTAGGATCACAAAGACTAAAGTTAGGCACCGGAAAACCAGTATTATTTGAAACCCGTTTAGGTTGGATAGTTTCCGGTCCAATTACTCAGAATAATATTTCACTGCTGTCAAATGACGTAAAATGTAACTATTCTAATATGGTTTCCGATAGCGATAGTGACTGGGAAAAACTTAAGATGGAAGTGACAAAGTTTTGGCAATTAGAGGAGGTGAATGCGATATCGTCTAATTCTTACATGCCAGAAGAGAAGTCGTGTGAGAATAATTTTGTTAAGAATACGACACGATTGTCTGATGGTCGTTTTTGTGTTCGCATACCCCTTAAAAAAGATCCTTCATTTCTAGGTAATTCTTTTAACCGCTAAAGATTCGTGACTCCAGCGCCACGCGCGTGCGGAAATCCAGCGAACTACCCACCGGCGCAGCGGAGATAAGAGCTCGCTAACATAAACAAATACTGAGATCTTTTTGTTACGTAAATAGTCTTACCGTTAATGGTTTTGGGTTCCTGATTAGACAAAGGATTTTTTATAATACTTAGAATCTTTGTAAGCGAACGCTAGTATTGATAAATAAACATTCTTATCAGATTCTTATAAGAAATTCCTTTGTTCACTGTTTTGATTATTTATAATAAAACTACTGGTTCGATTCACATGAAACTTCGCAGGATACATTATGAATACATATACTATCGGTCAAAACCATTTTTTACGAACAAACACAATAAATAAAAACACCAATAATTAAAAAAGTTCAATAATAGGTATCCGTATCATTACGTAACATTACTTAGTTGATAAAAAATATTGAACTCCTATTTTTTTCTGAAAAATGGCATATATAGTATGCAATAACTAATAAATAATATAAAAGAAATGACTTACCAGCGATTACATGCACAAAACACACACAAAACTCAAAATTTCACATCAACACATTTTTTCACTACCGAGTTTGTTTACATTTTTTGATGGGTCCGTAATAGGTAATTACGATGTTATTTTGTGCAAATTTTATCTATATACGATGACGACACTACTTAATTATTGAAATAACACCATTTCCCGTCGATTTACACTTAAAAAACAATAGAAAATGAATAAATAGAACGCGGAGTGCAGTGCACGGCACGCATGCGCGGACGCCATTTTGCCGTACCAAAAATGTTCAATTTTTACTTTTTTTTAGAGTTGTTTCTGCATATTTTGACGTTTTAGTCGATTTATTTGACAGGTATATTATCCTACCATAAATTAAAGCCAAGAACAGACTAGATCTGCCCATACATAGAGTAAAATCGGCCGTTGCATCGATGCCTATACACTGACGCAGTACTGCCTCGTCGGGGCTTTACGGTTTTGGGTGCGCGTAACAGATCTGTCGTCGCGAGACTTTATCGGTAGAGAGCTGAACATTGTTTACAATCTTTAGAGCGTAGATTAAAGTTTAAACCAGACTTTAGTAAACTGTATCATGATTTTTTATTGGAATACGAGTCACTTGGTCATATGACAAAAATTAATAAACCTAATTTGTATTTTGGTTATTTTATCCCGCATCATGGAATTCTACGTGAGTCGAGTAGCACGACCAAACTCCGTGTTGTTTTCAACGCAAGTTGTCCTACTTCGACGGGAGTGTCCTCTAATGACCTACAGATGGTTGGGCCAACTGTACAGGACGATCTATTGTCTATACTTCTTCGCTTTAGATTCCACAAGTATGTTTTATCGGCGGATGTAGAAAAGATGTATAGACAAATAGTCGTCCACCCGTCGGATAGGTATTTGCAACAAATTGTTTGGCGTGATAATATTAGTGAGCCTATTAATGTTTATGAATTAAACACCGTCACGTACGGTACTGCTAGTGCGCCGTTCCTTGCGACACGATGCCTTAAACAAATAGGTCTCGACTGTAGGAACCCTAAAATATCTGAGATCATCAGACATGACTTCTACGTCGATGACCTGCTGACCGGGGGAAATGACTTAGACGAAGCAAGATTCATTCGCACTGAAGTCACCAAGGAGCTTGCGTCAGCATGTATGCCATTGAGAAAGTGGAAGTCAAATGACCCTCAATTAGTGTCCGATGCTGTTCCTGTGTCATTTGACTTAAACATTGGACCTAATGAGCCTGACAAATTGCTTGGTCTTGGTTGGTATATCAGCACTGATGAGCTAGGGTTTCCTATAAGCCTGACGAAGTCTTCGACGGGCCACACAAAGCGTGACTTGTTATCCGTGATTGCGCGTGTAAGATTACTCATATTTACAGGAGAATATTTAATTGTATTGATCACATTATTGATTGTTTACAACAATAAATCACAGTATGAATGTCAGCTGTCAGAATGATAGATGACATTGACTTAAGGAAACGGTCCATTTCAACAATATTTCAATAAACGTAAATTAATGTTTAGTGAATAGAAATATTGTAATATTTGATTTGCATTTCTATAATTGATATTAATTCATAGACAGATTAATTATGTATAAAAATGGTTTTTCAAATAACTCAAAAGGCTGTCTTACAAACAACGATTCTAGAGTTTTCGAACAAGTCATGATTTGTGGTTCTATGAAGATCAAAATAAATGTTTATTTAACTTAGCAGTACATTATATGATTATAATTGAATGTGTAATAATTAATATGATACTAATAATATTTATCACGATTATATAATGCAATTTTAAAGTAATTTGGTGTTTCAAACGATTTTCAGAACATCCAGTTGATGTTATTATATTATGATATTTTACATAAAGATTACAAATAAATACATACTAAATTGCTAAATAATCTTATTAAGTTTTAAGATAGTTCCACTACATAAGATTTGTTAATTATTACTTCTGTTAGAAGATATTTAAAATGTATCTATGACCATCTGGATTGGTCTAAAATGGCGGCAATGTTAGATGTACTTCAGTAATATTGGAAAACTATAAAATACGTGTACCCGCCAATTCTAGGACCTTTTTTGATACAACTGTTGTGAAAGATGGAACACCAGGTTCACGTAAGTTAATTGATATTATATCTTGATTATTGCTGATTTCTATGTTTTTCTGTATGTGTTATAATATGTCCTAATACAATGTGTTAAATCGTATTAAGGAATATTCATGTTCTGTTGATACATTGCTATAACTTTGAGAGACCATTTCTCAAATGTCCAAGAGATTAATGTGATAACGATGATTTGTGCTAATGTAACAAATGTATTGATAAAATACTTTAAAACAAGCTACCACAGAGTTTATTGTCCTTCTTCTCTGTGAAGACCTAGATTTGGAACGGACAACTAGCTTTCTCATTAACGATACCTATTTATTGACAAGCCTAATTGAAATAAATGCCTAGTCTTGTCTTTCTGTGCTTTACTTCATAAAATCCTTTCCCTACACATCATATTCATGAAGTACCTACATACATAATTAAATAATTAGTAGGTACATAGACATCCTGACACTCAAACATATTAGATAAGTGGATATCAATGCCTATAAATGTAGTCTTACATCCACTTTCTAACATCAGAAGTGGGATAAAGCTCTGTCTTACTGAAATTTCGAATGAATTTTATTTTACTATTTTCATGATCAATGTTGGAGCTGAAGGTGATTTTGCTGGAAGCCGTTGGTGTCGCCGGGTCGCTGGCCGACTAAACTCTCACCATGACGATGACATCGTGCTGCCAACTCTGAGAGCAGGACAGCAAGAAACTGCAAGTTGCTGCAAAATCTTCAAAAACCATTCCATGGATTAAACGGAGCAGTAGTACTACGAATAAGCTAAAGTTGGTAAGGCCTTTAGAGGCTCTGCTTTAATATATTGAAATTTGTGATCATCTCCAGCTGATGATGCATCATAGAAAGTTTTCTAACTTATAAACTAGAACTTTTAAATAAAATGTTTATAATTAAAAGTTAAGCTTCAACTGGTATTTTAACCAACATAAAAAATAAGAGTTTTGCAATGAGAATATGATTAATCTATTTGTTTAAAGAGATACCTATAATAAAAAAAATGAAACTACCTACCTACAATGATTAAATGAGATAAGTTGAAAGATCACAAGTTAATTGAAGCTTAGCTTATAAAACCAATAAGTGTAAGTAATGACTAGGTATGTTGTTACCATGTTAGTTACTTTAGAATATAATTAATTCTAGTTCTTGCAAAGATGAGACTGAGGGCCTGTTTCACCACTTACGATTAACTACTTGGCAGATAATTTCATACAAATTGTTCCATTTTTGAATTTATTCAGTAAGTAGTGACTATTCGGACATTGTGTAATAGGCCCTGAGAATAGGATACAAGTGTTCACATAGATGAAACTTGGCATGAAAGATTTCAGATTGTAATTCTCATAAAAAATGAGACTAACAATAAAATGCAAGTGTTCACATAGGATGGAGCTTGGCATTAAAAGAGATTCTAGTGCTCACCAAGATGAGGCTGAGAATAAAATGCAAGTGTTCACATAGGATGGAGCTTGGCATTATGAATAGATTCTAGTGCTCACCAAGATGAGGCTGAGAATAAAATGCAAGTTTTCACATAGGATGATGCTTGGCGTTACAAAAAGATTCTAGTGCTCACAAGATGAGGCTGAGAATAAAATGCAAGTTTTCACATAGGATGATGCTTGGCATTACAAAAAGATTCTAGTGCTCACAAGATGAGGCTGAGAATAAAATGCAAGTGTTCACATAGATTGAGCTTGGCATAACAGTTTTAGTATTAAAAAAAAGAGATGTTTTAGAATAAGTTAAGTAGAAGTTTTCAGAAATAATACTGTTTTACTGAAATACAGATGTTAGATTCTGGTGTTTATAAATATTTACATTTCAATTATACAGTTTGAGGAAAATTGGAGAACTGATAAACATGACTAATAAAAATATTTTTAATGTAGTAGTAAAACCAGAATTTAAAATTGGTACTATGTCATAGGGTAAATGAAACTTAAGTTTATCTTTATTCTGATATTGTTGATAAACAAATATTACAAGGTCAAAGTTTATTACTAATTCTCTTTATTTATTGTTTTTCACTTTCAAAGTGTTTACTGGTAAAATGGTTAAAATAATTTTAATTGTACCGTTACTGCGGGTCTGCAAAATTTGATTTTGACTGATAACCTGTTACTATAAAAGTAAAGTAGGTGCCAACAGAGTAACCATGTTTAAATTTGAAATTATTTAACAGAAAATGTTATATGGAAGTTGAATACAAGTTGCAATGATATTGTCAGATTGGCCGAGTGATGTTTTGTTTTGATTACTTGCTAATAATAATGAATACTATATAGTGTTTGCTGTGTTTGATCCAATGGTTAAATAGATGAATTCCAGTTATTTTGTAAACTGAAATTTAGGGTGCTGCTCTGAAATGATTTTATTTGGTAAAAGTTACATGTTTGGTTGACTATTTACTTGATACTATTCTTTGTCACCAGCA
Organism: Conistra vaccinii; assembly: GCA_948150665.1. Classification (NCBI taxonomy): domain Eukaryota; kingdom Metazoa; phylum Arthropoda; class Insecta; order Lepidoptera; family Noctuidae; genus Conistra; species Conistra vaccinii. The sequence goes on along the minus strand of OX411341.1, from coordinate 12,306,504 downwards.
GCAGAGCAGGTGTCTAGATAAAGAAATAAATTTGTTATTGACTTTGTGCTATCTGATCACTTAAACTGTAGTACTTAACAGTTAAAAAAGTGCGAGGTAATGGTCATGTGAGATTATTCATATTTATAGGAAATTGATACTTAATCTGTACATACTTCGAGAACGAAGTAATGGTCAGTATGGCCGTGTAAGATTACTCATATTTACAGGAGAATATTTAATTGTATTGATCACATTATTGATTGTTTACAACAATAAATCACAGTATGAATGTCAGCTGTCAGAATGATAGATGACATTGACTTAAGGAAACGGTCCATTTCAACAATATTTCAATAAACGTAAATTAATGTTTAGTGAATAGAAATATTGTAATATTTGATTTGCATTTCTATAATTGATATTAATTCATAGACAGATTAATTATGTATAAAAATGGTTTTTCAAATAACTCAAAAGGCTGTCTTACAAACAACGATTCTAGAGTTTTCGAACAAGTCATGATTTGTGGTTCTATGAAGATCAAAATAAATGTTTATTTAACTTAGCAGTACATTATATGATTATAATTGAATGTGTAATAATTAATATTATTATGATACTAATAATATTTATCACGATTATATAATGCAATTTTAAAGTAATTTGGTGTTTCAAACGATTTTCAGAACATCCAGTTGATGTTATTATATTATGATATTTTACATAAAGATTACAAATAAATACATACTAAATTGCTAAATAATCTTATTAAGTTTTAAGATAGTTCCACTACATAAGATTTGTTAATTATTACTTCTGTTAGAAGATATTTAAAATGTATCTATGACCATCTGGATTGGTCTAAAATGGCGGCAATGTTAGATGTACTTCAGTAATATTGGAAAACTATAAAATACGTGTACCCGCCAATTCTAGGACCTTTTTTGATACAACTGTTGTGAAAGATGGAACACCAGGTTCACGTAAGTTAATTGATATTATATCTTGATTATTGCTGATTTCTATGTTTTTCTGTATGTGTTATAATATGTCCTAATAAAATGTGTTAAATCGTATTAAGGAATATTCATGTTCTGTTGATACATTGCTATAACTTTGAGAGACCATTTCTCAAATGTCCAAGAGATTAATGTGATAACGATGATTTGTGCTAATGTAACAAATGTATTGATAAAATACTTTAAAACAAGCTACCACAGAGTTTATTGTCCTTCTTCTCTGTGAAGACCTAGATTTGGAACGGACAACTAGCTTTCTCATTAACGATACCTATTTATTGACAAGCCTAATTGAAATAAATGCCTAGTCTTGTCTTTCTGTGCTTTACTTCATAAAATCCTTTCCCTACACATCATATTCATGAAGTACCTACATACATAATTAAATAATTAGTAGGTACATAGACATCCTGACACTCAAACATATTAGATAAGTGGATATCAATGCCTATAAATGTAGTCTTACATCCACTTTCTAACACGCGCATATTCGACCCCTTAGGTCTGCTGGGTCCTATTGTTATCACTATGAAGGTACTGTTGCAGAGAATGTGGTTAGACAAATTATCATGGGATCAACCATTACCTAATGAGATTAGTAAACAATGGGACATTATAATTAAGTCTTTGCCTCTTTTAAATCATTTTCGTATTCCGCGAATTATAGTTTGCAATTTATATATGGAGCTAGAACTCCATATTTTCACAGATGCGTCTGAATCCGCATACGGTGCTTGCGCCTACATTCGCAGCATTAATGATAAGGGTGAGTATATGACTCGCTTGTTAATAGCCAAGAGTCGAGTGGCTCCCATTAAGCCTACAACAATCCCACGACTGGAGTTGTGTGGAGCGGTAGTTGGTTCTCGTCTTTATGAGAAGGTGATGAGCTCACTTCGAGTGAAGATCAGTCGGGTCTATTGTTGGACTGATTCGACCATCGTGTTGGGATGGTTACAGACGATGCCTACCAAACTTCAGCCATTTGTACGCAACCGCGTTGCTGAAGTATTGGATAAGGCGGGTAACTGCACTTGGAGACACGTCCCAACGGCTCAAAATCCAGCAGACCTAATATCTCGTGGTGTGGATATTAGTGTTCTGCAGGGTTCAGATCTGTGGTGGCATGGACCAGAGTTTTTAGGACTAGACCCGTCTGAATGGCCTTCTCAAGTTACGAGTCCAGGACTACAGTCGTTACCGGAGATTCGCACTAATGTTGTGTTACACACTGTTATCAACGATTCTAAAACTGAAGTTTTAATCGATTTTAGTCGTTTTTCTAATTACTCACGGCTTGTACGGTCTGTTGCTTACCTATTGCGATTTATTAACTCGTGTAGAAAACATTATCCAATAACTAATTATTTGTCAAATGATGAGATGGGAGATGCACTCACCGTTGTCATTATTAGTAGTCAGATTCAGTCATTTCCCGAGTATGAATTACTTTTAAATAAAAAGAGTTTACCTCAAAAGAGCGCCCTTCTAAAGTTCAATGTTTATTTGGACGATAAAAATATAATGCGAGTAGGAGGACGTCTCGATAATTCTAGTTTTGCTTATAGTAAAAAGCACCCTATTGTATTACAGTCCACTCATGAATTTACTAAATTACTATTTAACTTTGAGCATAAAAGGCTGCTGCACGCTGGCCCACAATTATTACTAGCTTCTATTAGGGAATCTTACTGGCCAATAGGAGGTTGCAACTTGGCGAAGGCCTGTTATCATAAGTGTGTTCTGTGTCACCGTATGAAGGGTAAGATTGTACCTCCTTTAATGGGTAACTTACCACAAGAACGCCTTCGTCCAGGTTATCCCTTTGAGAGCACAGGCGTTGATTATGCCGGCCCTATTATGTGTGCAAGTCGTCAAGGTCGTGGGTGTAGGTTAGTAAAGGTGTACGTCGCTATTTTTATTTGCTTTACAACTAAGGCCATTCATTTGGAGCTCATTGGCGACTTAACTAGCAATAGCTACTTACTGGCTTTGTACCGATTTATTGCTCGGAGAGGTAAGCCCGTTGATATTTTTTCCGATAACGGTACCTCATTTGTCGGTGCGTGCAACGACCTATCCAAATTTTTAAAGGGTAATAGTTTGTCCTTGGGTGAAAGTGCAGCGAACGACGGGATAAGGTTTCACTTTATACCCGCATACACCCCGCATTTCGGTGGACTCTGGGAGGCGGGTGTGAAGTCAACAAAGTACCATCTACAAAGAGTGTTGGGAAATTGTAATTTGACGTTTGAAGAGCTGTACACCGCACTAACCAAGATTGAAGCCATATTGAACTCTCGTCCACTGACGCCGTTGTCTTCAGATCCTGATGATTATACACCGCTCACGCCAGGATATTTCCTTGTTGGGCGGCCTCTGACTTCCTTGCCTCAGCCTAACTACCAGGATCTCTCTGCTAACCATCTGTCTCGCTATCAAAGAATCGAGCAACTCCGCCAGCATTTCTGGAGCAGATGGAGCAAAGAGTATGTTGCAGAATTACAACTGCGTACAAAATGGCGTTCCTGCAAGGATGGTTTGAAGTTGAACTCCTTAGTCGTAATCAAGGAGGATAATCTTCCTCCTCTGAAGTGGAGACTTGGACGAATTGTGGCAGTTCACCCAGGAACAGATGGCATCGCACGCGTAGCTGATATTCGGACATCCACTGGAATCGTTCGGCGGGCATTTAACAGAATCTGCCCATTGCCGGTGCCTTCGGAATCTGGTTGAAATCGTTGTTTTCAACGCCCGGGGAAATGTTGGAGCCTGATCATTATCGCATAGCAGCGATACACCTAATTAGCACATATTGCGTGTCATGTATGTGTGCCGGTCTTGATGACACCTCACTTGTCCTTACGAACCCATATTGTGAACACCTAATTAAAATTATTTTACTTGCATCGAGCATCCTGAGTTTATTCATCCGGCATATCCCTTAAATTCCCGCACACCCTTTGTCACCAAAGCTCTTCATTGCAGTGCTTGAAAATATACAGTATGTATGTATTTCGAAGATTAGATTGGTCTAAGAAAGGAGTGCAAATCAATGGACGTTACCTAAACCATCTAAGATTCGCTGACGACATAGTCATAATAGCCGAAACTGCTAGAGATCTGGAGGAAATTATGAAGTGACTGGATCATGAAAGCTCAGAAATTCGTTTAGAAATGAACGCGAGTAAAACGAAGATAATGACCAACAACCAAACAAGACCTATTGTGATAAAAGGAAATAGTATAGAATATGTCAACAGTTATATATATTTGGGAAAGCAGCTATCATTCAATAAGTCCAGTAATTGAGAAGAAGTAACTCGAAGAATCAACATCACGTGGAAAAAATACTGGTCACTGAAAGAAATTTTAATAGGAAATTATAGTTTGCATCTAAAAAAGACTGTATTTGATACATGTCTCTTACCATGTCTACTTTACGGCAGTCAGACGTGGGTTTATACCAACAAAGTTAAACAAAAAATTTAATGTACTCAAACGGCGATGGAAAGGAGCATGTTGAAGCTCAGGAAAATAGACAAAGTAAAGAACAAACAGATCAGACAAAAAACAAAAATAACTGATGCTCTCACACATGCACTCAGACTAAAATGAAGGTGGGCCGGACATATCACACGTTATACGGATAAAAGATGAACCTTAGAAACTACACGATGGAAAGGACCACAGGGAAAGAGGAATGTTGGTAGACCTATAAGACTACTCGTACTAGACTTAGACAGACTAATGTACTATTTGATGTCGTGACGCGACTGCATTTCGCATGTTTGTCAGTGAGAGTTTACTCAAGGCCCTGTATCTATTAACTCTGTTTTTGATGGTTATGTTGACAGGTCGCTGATCGAAGAAGGAGGAAGCGTATCTGAAGATGACTATCCATACGAGGGGGAAAACAATAGTTGCCGTTTTGATGCAAATAAAGTGAAGGTCAAGTTGACCGACTGCCGCTCCTATAATCTTACCTCACAAGAGAAACTGAAGCAGTTGCTGTACCACACCGGACCCATCGCGATTGGTGATTATTTAATTTGCATTTGATAGTGATTCGATTTCATTGAACTGTTGCATCTAAATCGTATCGAGCCAGATTACCCACCACTACTCTCATGATAGTTCATGAGTGTAGTGGTGGGTAATCTGGCTCGATACGATTACCCACCACTACTCTCATGATAGTTCATGAGTGTAGAGCCAGATTACCCATCACTACTCTCATGATAGTTCATGAGTGTAGTGGTGGGTAATCTGGCTCGATACGATTTAGATGCAACAGTTACATAGTTTAGTTTGACGTATCCGGCTTATAAAAGCAATTATGTACTATTATGCACAAATATGTTTATCAAATCAATATTTCAGGCTTGTAGGCCTGACACGAACGCGCGAACGTAAAGTAAATTACATAATACTTTACGTTTACTCAATAATAGAACGCTCATTCAAAAACAGAAAAATTGAAAAAGAAAAAAAAAACATTATGCGTCAGTAAACTCTTTGTAAAATCGCTTTGGTTAGCCATAGACTCAACTGCAGCTGTCACTGTACGATTTTTTCGGTAAGCGGATTTTGAGGCGGGTATTCCAAAAGTCTGTGAATTTATAAGGTACAAAGGGTCTGTTTACATGATGAGTTCACTCGGTGCTATGTCAATATCAATTCAGACTTTGCCTTTTTGTCAGCCGTCTATAATGTCGACATAGCAGCATCCGTAGTAGGTTTTGGCTATTCTCCACTCACATACTCCCAGAAGTAATTTTTAAAGTCAAAGTCAAAGTTAAATAATTTATTTCAATAAGCACTTTTGAACGTCAAAGATTAACAAAAAAATAAAAATAAAATTGATTTTACTCACCCCTTCCAAAAGGTAGTTTTCGTATGGAGAAGAATGGGGAAGAAACTCCACCGTTACTCTTTTAAAATGGTTTTATAATATTTTGTATACATCTAATATATAAAATTCTCGTGTCACGGTGTTTGTTGCCAAACTCCTCCGAAACGGCTTGACCGATTTTTATGAAATTTTTTATGTACATATATTAGGTAGGTATGAGAATAGGATGTAAACTATTTTTCGTACCCCTAAGTGATAAGGGTGGTCCACCCCAAGTTTTTTTTTTTGTTTTCTTGGACAATTTTTTTTATTGTTATTTTTTTATGATTTGGCATTAAAAAATACATACAACCCTAAAGGGGTTCCGACATTTTTGTATGGGACCTGGCATACCTAACCGTCCGCCATTTGGAAAAAAACTGGTTTTGGCGGCCAGTGATGAAACAAGTGTCAATCGATAGAGTAAGTGATTGCAAACAAAAAATATTTAGTGATGAATATCGTAAGTGATATACTTCCTGAGATATTTATAAAAAATATTACTGCTTTATTTTTTTTCTCATGTTTTAACTCAAATATCTCAGGAAGTATATCACTAACGATATTCATCACTAAATATTTTTTGTTTGCAATCACTTACTCTATCGATTGACACTTGTTTCATCACTGGCCGCAAAAACCAGTTTTTTTCATAATGGCGGTCGGTATAGGTATGCCAACGAAGTTGGATGTTCTTTTCACCCTTCTACCACCAACCCCTATTTTTTAATAGCGATATTAGTATTTTAATAATTTTCTAATGTAACCAGCCCAGTGGTAACGGCCATGACTTACGAGTTGTAGGTCGTGGGTTCGAACCCAGGCAGGTGCTTTACTTTGTGTAAATAATTTCATGACCACTGCTCTCAAAACGGTGAAGGAAAACATCGTGAGGAAACCGGCATGTGTTAGAACCAAAAAATTCGAAGACATGTGACATCTACCAACCCGCACTGGGCCCGCGTGGTAGATTACAGCCCACTCCCTCTCACAGAGAGGAGGCCTGTGGCCCAGCAGTGGGAACATTAATAGGCTGATGATGATGAATAATTTTCTACTCTTGGCGGTCGATAATAATTGATCAGTTACCACTCGATCCGTCAGCAGGCGTCTACCAGTGTCACTTCTCATCCCGTAAACAGCACAGAGTAAGGATGAGAACGAAGCCGGTCTCCTGTCGTTCTCTCACAATAAGCTTTCTCTCTTTAACTCACTGAAGTTTAGGGCCTAAATTGAACATTTGTTGGCAATGACACTACCAGCCGCACTACCAGTAGTGTCGTTTACAATCAACGACACTACCAAGCCTATTTTGGAATAAATTGTACAGTCAACACAGCAAAGTTCAGAAATATAATTCTTTATTTATTACTACTAAGTAAAGCATGAAATAAAAGTAACAGCAAACTTCAGAAATGTAACTCTTACTGTTTATTTATTAGGTACTAGCTGTGCCCGCGACTTCGTTCGCGTGCATGTCGGAAAACAATTACTTAAATCTTGAGACATTTTGACCTACATTCACAGATTTTGATAACAATGTACATTTAGCAGGAAAATAGGCAGTTTTCACAAAAAGGTTTTAGATACCAATCGATCCTGTTTCTTGTTAGGATCAAAAAAGTCTATTAGACCAACTGAGGTACCTACTAGAAAAGTCAGAAAAAGCAAAAAACTTTTCCCATACATTTCGTAGGAAAGGAGACTCTAACCTAGTTTTCAAGATGGAAAGCCCAAAATAAAAATAAAAAATAATTGGATAGACAGACAGACAGACGGACGGACAACAAAGTGATCCAATATAGGTTCTGGTTTTTCCTTTTGAGGTACGGAACCCTAAAACCACTACAAAGTGCAAATAACTTTAATTTGGGAATTCGTTAGTAAGAAATTACCGAAACTGTTTCTTTTTTGTACTTTGAAGTGTTTTATTTTTAAGTTGGCAAAAAAGATTATAATATTTTATTGTTTTACCTACCTCACACAAATTCGTGTGCTACTTTAGATTAATACTTAGCAAATTTTTTCTCACATACCGTATGATAACCACCGACAAGCTACCGGAATTCAAAAAGAAAATCACGCTATCCTTGTCAAAGTTGTTCTTAATTTAAATTTTTATTTTCGTTAATCTGTTTTAGTTTATTTTATTTTAGTTTAGTTTAATTTAGTGTATTAAATTGCAAGGCAGGAAGATATTGTTATCAAAGCTATATACTTACGCCGTAATTGTCACTACTAATATCGAACGTATTCGTTCAAAGTTTTATTTTTATTTTGTGCTATCCATCTTGAAAACTAGGTTAGAGTCTCATTTCCTATGAAATGTATGGGAAAAGTTTTTTGCAATTTCTGACTTTTCTAGTACTCAAACCTCAGTTGGTCTAATAGACTTTTTTGATCCTAACAAGAAACAGGATCGATTGGTATCTAAAACCTTTTTGTGAAAACTGCCTATTTTCCTGCTAAATGTACATTGTTATCAAAATCTGTGAATGTAGGTCAAAATGTCTCAAGATTTAAGTAATTGTTTTCCGACATGCACGCGAACGAAGTCGCGGGCACAGCTAGTACCTAATAAATAAACAGTAAGAGTTACATTTCTGAAGTTTGCTGTTACTTTTATTTCATGCTTTACTTAGTAGTAATAAATAAAGAATTATATTTCTGAACTTTGCTGTGTTGACTGTACAATTTATTCCAAAATAGGCTTGGTAGTGTCGTTGATTGTAAACGACACTACTGGTAGTGCGGCTGGTAGTGTCATTGCCAACAAATGAAATTGAATCCCTATTTGAACACGCGAGAACGGCTGGACCGATTTCACTAATTCTTTTTCCGTTATTGTAAGGAGAAGAATCTTAGGATAGATAAGTGAAGGTAGGGTGTAAGGTAGGTAGGTAGGTATGTAGGTAGGTAGGGTAGGTAGGTAGGGTAGGGTAGGTAGATAGGAAGATAGGGGAAGATAGGTAGGTAGGGTAGATAGATAGGTAGGGTAGGTAGGTAGGTCGGGCAGTGTAGGGTAAATAGGTAGGTAGGGTAGGTAGGTAGGTCGGGCAGTGTAGGGTAGGTAGGGCAGGGTAGGTAGGTAGGTAGGTCGGGCCGGGTAGGGTAGGTAGATAGGAAGGTAGGTAGGTAGGTAGGTCGGGCCGGGTAGGGTAGGTAGATAGGAAGGTAGGTAGGTAGGGTAGATAGGTAGGTCAGGGTAGGTAGGTAGGTCAGGCAGTGTAGGGTAGGTAGTTAGGGCAGGGTAGGTAGGTAGGTCGGGCAGTGTAGGGTAGGTAGGTAGGTAGGGCAGAGTAGGTAGGTGCGCCGTAGATAAGTACTTACTGCTACCCGTGCGAAGCCGGGGTGGGCAGCTAGTTAATTATATAATTATATGTGAAGACGATGGCACCTAAAATAAAATTACTATACCAAAATTGGTAAAAAGACTGAAAAATGAAGCAATGACAGAAAAACTAATTATGTGATAGATACATGGTGCTCACATATTTACAAACATTGTTAAAGTAGACGATTTTACTTAAAATTGTACAATTTAAGTCAATGTGTCAGTTACTAACAATGCTTCCACCTGTACCTTCCAACTGTCTTAATTGTCCTTCGTCAATAATAGGGATGATGACTAAAAATTGTTATTGTCCGTCATGGAGATTATTAAAAGATATTGGACACTTATTTTTTCTTTTTTTACGTTATTTAAAGATTACGGCGATAATTATATTGAGTTAAAATGTGCAATGACGTCACGAGTATGTAGATTTTATACATACTTGTGACGTAGCGACCCCCTCTGCCCAACTTTAATGCGCTGTATCTATGTGATTTTTTAATAATCTGTTAATAAAAAAAATACGTGTCTAATTTTTTTTTATTATCTGTCCGACGGACTAAACATAATTTTGTTTGACCTAGGCATCATCCCAATTCCTTCCTACCTATTCCTAGAACTACTTTAAAAAAAATCACAAGTTCGAATTATTTTCACAACGTTCACGAAACACAGCACACTTTACTGCCCTGGGCCCATAATCATTGTTGGGGTGGTTTACAGAGTGAAAAACACATTTATTGATTTATTTAAGTTTTCATGCACAACATTACAGAAAATACTCCCAATTCGTTGTACATGAATTCGTTGAAAAAGGCATTTTGACACTTCTTTATATCGCGACGAGAGACCGCTGTTGCAAATTATTAAAAACAATTTTATGATAGCAACATCGGCTAGAGTTTCCGGTTCATTTATTCAATTTTACGCATGGAATTAGTATTTACTCTAGTAATAATACGTCCAAATCTTTTCATATGTATAGTTTTTTTCTAACCGATTTTTTAATTAAAATTAAATGCCTTTCTTTGGCATGCTGAAATTAAAATACAAAATGACGAAAATGAAAATTATTCGCCCATAATATACTCACCATATAAGAGCGTTTATTCTGAAAGTTGGCAACGTCGCAAATAGACGTCAAATATTTCGCTGCTTTGATTAATTTGGCAATATTACTGAACGGAAATAAGAAATGTGGTTAACTAAGTACCTAGAATATTAATAATAAAATGCAATTATAACACTGATGTTGTAACCGTTTTAGGTGTAAAAAAGGCATTTGGAAAGTTTTCAAACACATATTTTACATCTAAAACTAAAAATTCGGTATTAAGATATTAATTATTGCATTTCATAATCTTCTATCTATTCTATACATATAATAAAATTGTAGAAAAGTGGTGTCTGTACAATGGAAATATATGAAAAAAAAATAGCAGGGGTTGTTATTATATCGATGCTGAACCCGAGATTGTAATTAAATTTTTTTTTGTCTGTTTGTCTGTTTGTCGGTTTGTCTGTTTGTCTGTGTGTTTGTGCACGCTAATATCAGAAACGGCTTATTCGATTTAGATGCGGTTTTCACTAATATATTGTAGTAAGCTTCACTTAACATTTAGTGTTTATTTCATGTCAATCGGTTCATAAATAAAAAAGTTATGTCAATTTAAAGAATCACATCGAACATTTGTTATAGGTTAGGCATTTCTTTCCTTGATTTTCGGTATACTTATCTTAATTTTTATTTAGGGTTTGTATATAAATATTATAAGTATTTGGTTAGGCATTTCTTTTCTAGCAATTCTTTTGTTTTATAAAGTTAGTACGTTTGGTTTACACGTCTTAACACTTATTACTTAAACTGTGACAATTTTAGACTGTATAATAATCTGTAAGTATTTATAATTTAATTGTTTACGATAGTACGTGTTTACTAAATAACTGTGTGTTAAGTAGTAAGTACTATTTTATTGTAAGAATGCCTCGAAGAAGATCCAACCTCTCCCAATGTAGCAGAAATGCTAAAAGGATGAGATTAGTTCGATCACAGGAATCTAAGGAAGGTCGTGAGGCAAGGCTCTCTGCAACTCGGGAACATCAGGCTAGGTTTCGTGCTGCAGAAACTTCGACTCAGCGGGAATCTCGACTGAGTTCAAATCGTTCTCGAATGGTCGAGGTCGCGAAAAAATTTTTTCATACTAATGGGGTCAAGTCATGAAAAAGGTTGAAAAACACTGCCCTACATTAATCCTACTAATATTATAAATGCGAAAGTTTGTGAGGATGGATGGATGGATGAATGGATGGATGGATGGATGTTTGTTACTCTTTCACACAAAAACTACTGAACGGATTTTGATGAAACTTTACAATAATGTAGCTTATACATTAGAATAACACATAGGCTACAATTTATAAAGATTTTATGTGATTTGGCCATAATATAACGATAAGTATCAAGTAAGTCGGAAAAATTCCTGCCCTCTGAGATCTATCTTTGCGTGCGCTGCCTTTTTTTTTTTTGGGCGGTTCATCATCCAATGACTTCTCCCGCTCTGGGCGGAGCGGAAGGGCGTGTCAGACTCTTACTGACTAAAACCCACACGTTTTCCTTCGATCCTTGATATCTCTTTGAGGCGCGCGTGGAACACGATGCGCCGTCGACCCGGGCCTGGTCCTTATCGGACGGCGAGCTGCCCGTTGCTCTCCGTCCGCAGGCCCGCGCCTACGGTGGCCGGAAATCGGCTATCAATTCCCGACGCCCGGGACGTCTCCTACGGCGGCGGCGGCTAGGGCTGGTAGGGCGCGGCCTTTGCCACTCCCTCGCGCGCTCCACCTTCTCCTTCGCGAGCATTACTGCTTTGCAGAAGGAGGTGACGGCTTGCCATGCCCTCTCGCTCCGCATCATGGCCTGAACCAGGGCCGTACGCGAGAGGTCACCGCCGCCGATCGCCTCCACGAGGACACGGCGGTGGTCCACCCAAGCCGGGCAGACCTCCACCGTATGCTGCGTGCGCTGCCTAAACCGTTAGAGTTACATGAAGAAAATGTATTGTGGGATTGTTTGTCTTAAAGAGTTCTAAATAAAAGTCCGCGACAGCATATATCTACCTTTTATGTGGAAGCCTTTATAACCAAAATAGTGAGCAATAAAATCAGTTAAATTGAATACTTTTTTCCATTGCATATTTTAGAGTATTTAGTTAATTCTTAGCAAACCTTCATCGCTTTTGGTATTTAATGTAGATAAAGTTTGTCTTTTACACTAAGTAATTTGGACAAATAGTTTAAAAGTTAGAACGATAAGAATGACCTGCGATATTGAGTCGACGGCGCACAGAACGAGGGTGGAGGGGCGGGCCAGCCAGGGGATGACGCGCCAGAGCGCCAAGTAGAAGCTATTGCTTAATAATTATGTTCGAGAAATAACGTAAATAACGCAATTAATTGTTGAACTGTCAAAATGAAACCCATTGCTATTGTAAGTGCTACGCAATTACCCCGCTGATTTAGGACATGTTACACGTTCCTGTGGGATAATTTCTGACATCCACGCGGGCGAAGCCGCGGGCAGAAGCTAGTCAATATGAATAATAATAATAACCCCACCGCCATATCTCTACGTTGACGTCGTGGTGGGGCTTGCGCGCTCCGAACTCTAGGTCTGTGCCGGTAGAGTTTACTTTGCCGGAACAGGTTTAGGATGAGGAGCCAGACCAAGAGAGATACAGAAACCCGCAGGGCAACATGTGGCGAGCTGTTGGGCAGTAGCGACCCCACGGACCCTATCTCCCGGGAGAAGTCTTGTTACTCACCGCTGGCTTGCCTTTATTGGCCGGCTGGAGTGAACATTGACGAGGAACAGAGCTCTCACCTCATTCTTGCCTTTATTGGCCGGCTTGAGTGGAGATTCGCAAGAGCAAACGTGCTCGGAGGAAGGAAGTATTCCAGTAAGTCGTCACTATGGGCTAGCGACAGTTTTCGGGGGCCCATTATTGTGTGTGCAAGTCACCTCCTGCCATTTTTTCCGTGTACATATAAAACATCGATCAGGTAGGGGCCTAGTACTTCCATAGTTCCAGGTCACCAGTCAACTTTAGCCACCCAAACCCATAGTCCATTTTGTTTCCATTTCCTGCAATAGTCCTACACCAACCGGGGGTTGTCCTTGGGTGCACTTGCATAGTGCATACAGGGATAATCGCCGGTTGGTGCCTCATTTCATTAAGCACGTCTAACGGGCCTCTGCGAGTTGGCTTTGGCCCCTCGTACGCCTTCCAAAGGTCCGAGACCCCAAGGTCCCGAGATATGTAGACATATATAAATAAATAATAATAATAATAGTCAATAGTCTTCTATCAGGCGGAAACAAGGTGCGCGCCTTCAACGGTTGGGTCATGCCGGTTTTGATGTACTCTTTCGGCGTACTCAAATGGACTCAGACCGAACTCGACGCCCTGGATAGAAGGGTCCGTACGCTGCTGACTGCATAACGAATGCATCACCCACGGTCATCGGTGATGAGACTGTATTTCCCGCGAAAGCGTGGAGGTCGAGGCTTTATAAACGCTAAGACCCCCCACAATCGCGAGATTTGCAGTCTCAGGGAATATTTCCTAGAAGCCGACGTGGGGATGCATCGAGATGTGGTTGCGGTGGACAAGGGTCTCACCCTGCTCTCCTTAGCTAAAGAGAACTGGCGCAAGCCTGTAGTGCTTGACACTAACGATCGCAAGGAGGTATAGCAGAGTAAGGAGTTTCACGGACGCTTCTTCCGGGCCCTACATGCATCCGATGTAGATTTACTAGCGTCCATAGCCTGGCTGCGTTTGCGCCTGACCGCCGCCGCGGCGCCGGTAGCTTGGACCCGGCTCCAGATACCGGTGGGCTACTATTTTTTATATTTTTAAATGTTTTTATAATTTTTATTTTAAAATTTAAAATTGTAATTTATATGTTTAAAACTGAATAAATGAAATAATACTATATCACATTTTTAACAAATAAAACGTTAGTAGGGTTGTTAGTAGAACACATAAAAATACAAATAAACAGAGTGTTCGTAATTTGTTAGTACAAAATCAAAATCCAGATCAGTAGGTATGTTAGTCTATTTCCTATTACTGAGTAAGTGAACACTCGCTCAGTAAACACTAAACGGACCGTTTATTTTGCACGCTAACGTTCGGAGGACAGTGTTGGTGCTACCACGGACCCTGCTCATCATCGATGCGGTTCGTTTTCCTGATGATAGAGAAGAAATCATCGATGGAAGCTCCCGCAAACATTTCGGAAGCACTGCAGTACCTGGGTTTTTTCAACACGGGCAGTGTTCAGAGCGTCATTGTACTGAACACGCAGGGCATTGTAAGCCCGCCGCATAAAATTTATCCACAGACTGCACGTGTAGAATGATTGACAGAAGGCTCTGAAAACTAACAGTTTTACATCTGTAGTACATCGTGCGAATCTGCGGGCCAACATATTGCAGCGGACTGCCAACGCCCTCCTTTCCCTCTCCAAGTCTGCATCACCCTGTAGGCGATCCGTCAGCATGTGACCCAAGTATTTTGCTTCAGTCACCCTCACTAGTGCCGCCCCCCGACCCAAATTGGTGACACATTTGACGGAGCTTTGTTCCCCGCCTTGAATACCATGAGGACACTCTTACTAGCATTATACTTGAGTCCATGCGACATGGCATACGCTTCACAAATGCCCAGAAGTCTTCTAAGCGCACTCACTGACGGGCTCAGCAGAACCATGTCGTCCGCATAACTAATATTATTTATCATGGTTCTATCTATCGAACACCCGACCATAGCTCCGCTGAGCCTGCCAATCAGCGGGTTAACAAATAGGTTAAACAAACTCGGAGAAGTCAACCCACTTTGCCTGACACCGAATTTCAGATTATATTCCTGACTAAGCGAGCTGACCAATCTGACCGCATTTTTTTTATTGCTGTACCAGTACTTGAGGAGGGATACCGTCTCCCTCGGTACAGTCGTCTCCTCAAGTAGCTTATGCCACAGCATATCATAATTAACCAGGTCGAACGCCCTGACAGATCAAGAAAACACGCATATATCGGTGTATTCCTGTCAGTATAGTACCTTACAGTTTCTTTCAAACACATAATCGCCATTTCCGTTGACAAGTTGGGTCTGAAGCCAAACTGCAGGTCATGGATCTGAAGGTGTTTGCTCAGCTATGCGTTCAAGAGACTGTCGAGGACCTTCGCCACGGTAGTGGCCAATGATATCGGGCGGTAATTACGCTTGTCAGATGGATCCCCGGTCTTGTTCTTTACTATAGGAACCACTACCGTTTTCAACATATCATCCGGAATAAACGAGTGGCCAACACAAAAGTTAAACAGTAGACTCAAGACTCTGGGCATATGTACACCTGCGTATCGCAAATGTTCTATACTTATTCCGTCATGACCTGGTGACTTTCCACGTTCCATCTTCATTATGACATTCTTCACATTTATTGGCATAATCCGAGTGTACTTATCACCAAGTTTGACGTCTGGTTTACATAAGTTATCACTCTCACAGGGCATTGGTTCTACAGTAAACAAATCCCTAGAAAACATTTGCAATATTTTGATCGCCTACTACACCATTACCGCCCACAGGAACGCTCGGCCCAGGATTCAAATGCCCCGTAGTTTTTCAAAAACTACAAAAATCTTTAGCCTTGTGCTTTGCTGCCAGTATGTTCATTTTTATTTGCTCGGAATACCGAGGATAAGGATAATAATCCTGGCACCATTTTAATTTATTCTTGAACACTTTACGTGACTCCAACATATCTAAGTAATGTGGTCCTGTGTGTGGCTTTCCTAGTAAAACCCAGTTACTGAAACAAAGCCGAGCCCTCCTATGGAATTCACTTACATGCTTGTTCCATCTTACAATACACTTCCTCTTATTCCTCTTACTGGCACTTCGAGTTTTTTTCCGAGGCATCACTCAAGATAGACTTAATGTTCGCGTACATTGTATTAATTATGTTCCTATGATCTAAATTATCACATATATGGTCACAGCAATCTCGCAACTCTACTGGAAAGTCTATATTTCGTAATGCCTCGTTACATAGCTCCCTATATTTAGAAAGGACATGGCTAAGCCACTGCCTTTAGCATGTATAGAAATTTCTCACTACATCATAACATTCAAATATTCATTAATGAATTATTACGGTTTTATTATTTTCCTAGAACTTTCTTGAACTAATCAAATAATTAAAAGTATTTTTCCTGTTTTTTGTTTGACAAGAAGCACACAAAATTATGACGGCACTTAATAAATAGTGCTGTTTACTAAAAAGTGACAATCGATTCTTCTTTATTAGACTTGATTCGATTAGAACCAAATAAAAAAAATACCAAAAGCTTCGGAAAACGTGTAAACTCTTTGGTAAACTCTTTGTTAAATATATGCAAATGATCCAATAACCATCACAATAATAAGAAACTATTTTATGTCGAAGAATGTTGATTGAATAATAATCGACAAGAACAGTATTTCTATTTTCAATTATTTTATCGATTATGCTACATTCCAAGATGTTCCATACCATCTCTATTAAAAAATCAAACGTCAGTCAGGCCAGACGTGTGTCAGACGTCGTTTTTTCGTTTTGCCGTTTCTGGATATTTAGTATTTACTTTTGACCCTCGCTTATTTGTCGGCCTTATTGAGTGTGCTTATCTTCATGCTGACCTTCCGCTACTCTACATGGACTTCCCTTGCATATTCATTCATTATGAGATGCATAAACTAGTCGTGTCTGGTGTAGACTGTGGAGGCATATCACCTTTTCTTTACATGGTCTTCTACTCACTATCTTAGCATGATGGTACACAATCGATCGAGGTAAGTCATCTAGAGTTAGCTGAAATCATTCTACAAATACTCAATATGAGAAGCAACTAAGTGCAAAGCCGATTTGGAGGTTGTTTACCACAGTTCTTAAAATCTAATATAAACTCAATGGCAATGGATCAGAAAGACTCAGTTCTTCTTATAATTGTAACAACGACAAACTAGTTGCCTTAGATGTCATAAATTATTAATATGTTTGTGTATTTGTTAAATACTTGACTCATGTTAATAATTTTATTCTAGGTTTCAAAGGATGCCAACTTTTGCCATCCATGTTTTGAACGTCTGAGTTCGGAAATAGCTCCTGATGCACGTTTATTTGGGCATACCTACAATGTGCATCACTTGTGGCCGTTATGAAGTGCACAATACCATGCAGTGGAAAGGAACAATTCAATGTTTCAGAATGTACCGAGGTCACATCCAGCTTTCTATCAGGTAATTAAAATTATGTGTATTACAATGTGTTCTTTCATATTTAAATGCCCATCCAATGCATGAATGGATGGTCTTCCTTTTCGGATAATCAGTTCATCAGCCTGCAAATAGTCGGTCCTATCCCAGACCTCAATATTATGTGTATTTCCTATATTGATTCAATGCTGACTTCACTATATTAATACTTATAATAAATATTTTGGATATTTTACACAGCACCATATCTAGTCCTAAACTAAGTAGAGCTTATATTTAATACTTATACAACTCCATAGTTTTTTTTGTAAACACCCAGACCAACAAAAACACGTATGTTCACAGTTCATCACATAAATATTTGTGGCTAGTGATGACTCCTTAAATATCCTATATTGACTTTTTCTTTTAGGTTATGAACTATGCGTGTCATCCCTGTTGGATGAGACATCAACGGCAGTCAAATCAAGATCGAAATCGAGTAAATCTTCCTGGACCTGAATCAAGACCTGAACTTGAAGCAGCATCTAGACCTTTACCTACTAGAACTTGAAATAAATTATAAGCGGGCTGCAAACACCTCAACACACTGTACGAGTATGTTTAATGGTTGTGTCTTTGAATAACTGTTACATGTAATCCCAGGATTTATAAAAAAGATATTTGTTGAAAAACATAATTTTTATATTCCCCGCAGTACTAGGGTTTGTGAGACACATATATGTGATACATATGTGTCTCACAAACCCTAGTACTGCTTTGCTCCATATTAAATAATTAATGTACCTACATTTTGTTATTTTATTTCTGCAATAGCATTCTGTTTATGTACCGGCACAGATTAGTACAGATGATTCACTCGGCAAAATCATTTAAATAAAAAGCGACTCTTAACATACATAACATAACATAATCAGCCTATTAATGTTCCCACTGCTGGGACACAGGCCTTCTCTCTGTGAGAGGGAGAGGGCCGTAATCCACCACGCGGGCTCGGTGCGGGTTGGTGGATGTCACATGTCTTCGAATTTTTGGTTCTAGGACATGCATAGATGCACTTAGGACATGCCGGTTTCCTCACGATGTTTTCCTTCACCGTTTTGTGAGCAGTGGTGCTAAAATTATTTTACACAAAGTAAAGCGCCTGACTGGGTTCATCATGTTTCGGTTTCGAACCCATGACCTTGTAAGTCGGGGCCGTTACCACTGGGCCACCACTGCTCACCAAAAGCGCCTCTTGCTACGACACAATAAAGTGCAGTTCAGGTAGCACAGTGCTAATTACATAAAGTTATATTCACATAGAAGTTGCGGTTCTTACAATCGCGTGACTCTTTTATCTTCTGACTACGTTACGCCACCTGAATTGACCCGACGAGTCGAGCCAGCCGCGTACTTGTAGCTTCATACCTAAAATACGGAGTGCGCCTGGCCTGTCAGTGCGTATAATTATATGCGTTGGGTGATTTTCCCAACATAATCTTTTTTTAACCTATTTGTTGAAGGTTGTTAACCAACGCCTAGCTACAGTTCATAGCAAAATATTTTTCTTGTGCAAGTTTGTATGCCTTTTGACGTAGTTTCTACGATTTTATTTTCAGGATTGTAACGATATAAAAAGTTCCTGAAAGTTTTTTCATACGCAATACTAATATTCAGCTATTCAGCATTACATAATAATAGGTACAATGTTTATACATTGCTAAGGGAGTCGCCCATACTTCCATTTAGCCATGTCATTTGTTCATCGTCCCTTATTCCCCATAGTATTTTGTTATCCACGACTTTGTTAACAACGGTTTTTCTAGGCAAACTCTTTAGGTTACAAATAATTTCCAATGGAAAGTGGTCTGACCATGACACCTCATACAATACTTTAATACTTTCAATTATTTGAAATCAATCAATCTTCCTAGCCTTTTTCCCAACTATCTTGGGGTCGGCTTCCAGTCTTACCGGTTGCAGCTGAATACCAGTATTCTACATGGAGCGACTGCCTATCTGACCTCCACAACCCAGTTACTGGGTAATACGATACCCCTTGGTAAGACTGGTGTCAGACTTTCGGGCTTCTGACGACTCGTAACGACTCTCAAAGATCCACAAATGACAGCCGGGACCAACGGCTTAACGTGCTTTCCGAGGCACGGAGGAGTCTCGGTATGTGAAGATGGTCACCCATCCACTGACCAACCCTGGCAAGCGCAGCTTAACCTGATGGGTCGATCCGTGCGGCTTGTTATTACTTAGCCACGAGCTCCTCAATTCATTTCAATTATTTGAAATGCCATTGACGAAACCAGGCAATGGCACTTAGTTAGCTACATTTGTTATTTCCGAGCTCAAGTACAGTCCAGACTAGTCCAGAGGGTATAGTATTATTGTCAAATTAATCATATCAGGTAAATATTTGACAGCAACATGCTTACTTTCAGAATAAACGCTCTTAATCACCAGAAATGACAAATAGGACGACGATCGCAATTTGAAAAACGAATCAAATCAAATCAAATCATTTATTTTTTGCCAACATGGGTAGGGGTATAGATGTCTTACATGTTTTATAATGTTCTCCATGCTCTGCCGTCACTTGGGCATGCAAAATTTTACACTTACATAAATAACAATCTACTATCATTTATATCAAAATACCATGCTGAGTAAACATTAAATATAACAAAATTATTCAACTAGAAAATCATTATAACCATTTAATTTTCCAATGTCAAAAGGTATATAGTGGTCAATAATTAAATAAATGTCATAGTAAATAGTGAATAAATAAATAAAAGTAATGATTAGAGTTAGAGAGTAGATAATTAATAATTGTGAGTTACACATGTCATTTCCATGATTGAATTTCTAATTAATGTTATTGGCCATAAAGATTCCCTTTTAGATACTCCTTCACACTGTAGTACACTTTATCAGTTAGAAATTCCTTTAGCTTCCGCATAAACATGTGAAAGTTGTCAATGTCTGTAATACAACATGGCAATTTATTATAAATCTTGGATGTCATGCAATATACACTGGAATCCATTAAATAAGTTCTGCAGGGTACATTCTGAACTTTATTTCTATATCTAGCACTTCGGAATTTTTCGAACATATGCATATTACTTTTGACAAAGACTGCCATCTCATAAATGAAGAGGCTAGGTAAGGTAAGAATCTAAAGATTTTTGAAATATGGTTCACAGCTGTCAGTGGTCTTAAGTCTACACATTGCCCGTATGCATTTTTTTTGGGCTTTAAAAACATACTCCCAGTCCGTCGAGTTCCCCCAGAAAATTACACCATATCTCAGCAAGGATACCACATATGCATGGTAGGCTATCATGACAGTGGCAATTTTTGTGAGCATGTATAGCATATAGGAATAGCTATTTAATTTTAAGCAGACAGATTCCACATGTGATTTCCAATTTAAATTACTATCTACATTCAAACCCAAGAATTTCGTAACATCTACTTCATTAATTTTTGTTCCAGCATAATGTATGTTTAAGTCTGTTGGTGGATTAGTCCTGTTTCTAAAGATCATGAAATTAGTTTTCTGTAAATTAATTAGTAGATTGTTTGTTCTTAACCAATCAACAATGCGTACTAATGTGGTGTTAATGTCATTTTCCAATGATGCATAATCTTTGTTACAAAATATGACTGTACTGTCATCTGCGAAAAGAATCATTGGAAAGTCAACGGTTTTCGGAAAATCATTAATGTAAATTAAGAATAGTATGGGCCCTAGTATAGTAGTACCCTGTGGTACGCCAAATGTCACTTCTAAATAGTCTGAAAGATGGTCAGTTTCTTGCTTTTTGATAGAGCAGAATTTCGTTATTGATGTGGCTTGTTTCCTTTTACTTAAATATGAGACAATTAGATCTAAGGCGTTGCCTCGAATGCCATAAGCATAAAGCTTGTTTCTTAGTGTTCTATGGTCCACATAGTCGAACGCTTTGGTTAAATCCATGTATAATGCACAAACTGGTACTCTTTTATCAACATTTTTAGTTACTTCTTCAAGAAATTTGTAAATTGCTTTATTTATATTTTAATTTTTCCTAAAACCCATCTGTTCGTCGACTAAAATATTGAATTTTTCTAGGAATTGGTATAAGCTATTATAAATTATTTTTTCGAGAACTTTGGAGAATATTGGTATTAGGGCAATTGGTGTGTAACATGACATATCGCCTTTATCATCTTTTTAAAGAATGGCTTGATGATAGTTTTTTTTTAAATACTAGGGAAGTGCCCATGCTCTATGCAGAGATTAAAAATATGGCTAAGTACTGGACTTATTACAGTGCTTACGTGTTTCACTATTTTAGTAGCTATGCCATCAAAGCCGGTACTGTTTGTATTTTTGAGGGATTGTATAATCTCATGGACGTCAAATGGTGTAACTGGATTTATAAATATTGAATTATTGTGAGAATGTCGGTTTATATGTATTACCACTAGTGCTGTTATTCATGGATGTCATAGGTCTAACTTGGTCAATAAAAAACTTATTAAAATTGTGAGCTATGTCAATAGGATCCTTAATTGTTTTCTCCTCAACCTTTATTTGCGAGATGTAATTCTTTGGAATGTTCATCTTGCTCTTGTTAATGACACTCCAGCTAGCTTTAGATTGATTACTAGCAGTGTTTATGTAGTAGTTATTTTGAGACTTTTGTGTTTGTTTAACTACTCGGTTAAGCCTAGACGAGAATATTTTAAATTTATACTTGTCTTCGGCAGACTTTGTTTGCCGATATTTCCCCAGTAAGACTCGTTTTCGCTTACAGCAACTTTTTAACCCTTTACTAATCCATTTTGGCCGCCTCTGAAAAGACTGTTTGATTTTTATTATGGGAAAACATAAATTATACAAAAGACAGAAAAGTTCATGAAAATTTTGAAATGCACTTTCGGGATCATGGTTTTGGTAAATTTCTACATATTTAAGAGAACTAAGATAATTTTTAAACTTTACCATATTTTCTAAACAATAGTCTCGTTTTTTTGTAAACCAATGATTAATTCTGGGATTAAATTTAACTGGGCAAGTAACTAATTGAGCTGTGTGATCTGAGAGGCCAAAGTCTAATATGTCACACTTACATCCTTTCCAGTTCTGGATCACGTGATCAATACAAGTATTGCTTATCAAGCGGGTTGGTAAATTTACAGCCAACTTTAAGTTAAATTCTGCTAGAATGCTTTTATATGCAGTAGTAGTTTTATTGTTTTTAAGAATATCTATATTTAAGTCACCACATATTACTAGTTTTTTAGATTTGTAGCAAAATTGACTCAAATAATAATAATATTCATTATTTTCATCCATCCCTTCGACTCGCCCCTCCTACATGACAAGAAAAACAGCTAGCTTGTCCACCACCACCACGCTTGATAGTGTTGTGCAGGAAGTCAACCTTGACTCTGAGCTTGCACCCACTACAAGCGCTCCAAATACGCGCAGACGATGGACGCCTGAAATGAATAAGTTCATACTGCGCACTTATCTTCAACTAACCGCACTAGACACAGACAGAAAAACTTATCTTGAACCGCTCCACCTTAAATTTATAGAAAAATACCCGAACATGCAGGTTAGTCGTCAGAGAATAGGAGACCAACGTAGAGCTATAATAAACAATAAATTACTGCCACAAAAAACGATAGATGAAATACGAAACGAAGTCAAAAAAGAGTTAGATCAACTACAATTAAACCATTTTACCCTACAATTACAAAACTCTATCGACCCTACACAACAAACATCTACACCGACAGAAATACAATCTACATACCTAGAAACCCATACTACACACAATAGAACACAGACTCGAATGAGATGGACCAGCGAACAAAACGAAGCTATAATGCGATCTTATTACAGAGTCACAGATTTAGGTAGAAATGAGACAGTTTATAGAAGGCGCATGTATGAAGATTTTATCAAAAGTTTTCCCTCACTTGCTCACTTAAATGAACAACGAATTGCTGATCAAAGAAGGGCAATAATAAACAATAAGTACATCACCGATGATAAATTAAATTCATTGAAGACAGAGGTGTCTGAAGAACTCGGACGAGATAACCTCAACTCACACAACAATAGGGAAACGATAACAGCTGATACTAATATCAATAATACGTATACCCAAATTACAAACAACATTGACACATACACCATAGAAGAAGCTACACATAATATACAAACATCGGATAACACTGAATTAAATAGTATAACAGAAATCCTACTTAACTCACAAATTAACACAGATAGGGAGCCATTAATAGATGATACTTTCCAACAAGCACTCCAGTTTTTTAAAGATACTAGTCCTATTAATAGAATTTATATTCCTAAACAGAAACCATCTAAAAATCTTGCAAGAATAATAATCTACCTAAACAAAATCATACTCCCAGAAAATGTTAATAAAGATACCGATTTCAACACATTACAAACTATCATTTATTGTGCTGCATGGACCACTGCTAAGGTAAACGGAGCAAAAATAACACTTGAACCGAGAGAAATAATTCGAAGTAAAACACAATACAAGCCAAAATGGCAGAGGCGATTAGAACAGAAAGTTAAAGATTTACGAAGGAAAATAGGTAGAATGACACAATTTGTAAACGGCAGCAGAAGTAGAAAATTAAAGAAACATGTAAAAAAGATCATAAAACTTTATAAAATTCATACCGTACACGAAGAACCAAACACACAAGCAGCACACACTTTAGACACATTGAAACAAAAACTCTCTGTCGTAACAGGCCGACTCGAAAGATATAAAGCATGCACGTTAAGAAAACAACAAAACACTCAATTCAATCACAATGAAAAACTTTTTTATCGCAATATCAGACAGGCAACTACAAATATTCAACACAACAACCACCCATGTGACAATGAAAATAACACTCCTGATCCAGAAACATTACACCACTTCTGGGCAAGACTATGGGAACAACCTATTTGCCATAATTCCCAAGCGGATTGGATACAATCAGAATTGTCGAATAACAATACAAACATTCAGCCAATGGTGTTTGAGAGCATATCCCCAGAAATTTTTCATAAAGTCCTGACAAGGTTACATAATTGGAAAGCTCCGGGATCAGACCAAATCCATAGTTACTGGTACAAAAAGTTTACAGCAATTCATGGTTATCTATATAATTTTATAAATTCATTCATCCAAGACCCCAACTCAATACCTTCTTACATTATGTCTGGAACAACTTTTATGATACCAAAAGACTGTAATGACCTCTCTAACCCAGCGAAATACAGACCCATTACATGCTTGCAGACCTTGTATAAGATCATCACATCCTGTATATCTGAACTGATATACGAGCACATTGACGCCAATAACATCCTTGCCGAACAACAGAAAGGATGTCGAAAGTATAGCCAAGGCTGCAAGGAACAATTAATCATAGATTCCGTGGTTTTAAAAAAAGTCCATAAATCCAAATCGGATTTATTTACAATGTACATCGATTACAAAAAAGCTTATGACTCTGTTCCCCATTCATGGTTATTGCAAGTACTAGAAATTTACAAAATACACCCGTCAGTAGTAACATTCCTCAAGACCGTGATGAAAACTTGGACTACAGTACTAATACTCACAACACCAACCGAAACAATAGACACCAGCCCAATTAAAATACAGAGAGGAATCTTCCAGGGAGATGCACTCAGCCCACTGTGGTTCTGCCTTGCTCTAAACCCCTTATCTAAACTATTAAATGCAACCTCATTAGGAATCCCTTTAAATTTAACTGCTACCGATGGACAGGATGTTACCCAGGGTGGCGTTTTAAACCATTTACTGTACATGGATGATATTAAACTATACGCAAAAACGGAGAGTCAACTTAATGAGTTAGCTAACCTGACAGAGAAATTCACAAATGACATAAAAATGGAATTTGGAATAGATAAATGCAAAATAAACTCAGTTAGAGCAGGTCAGAACTACCAACACAAATACAAAAACAGGCGAACAGATAGAACCACTGGATGAGCAGGATAGTTACAAATACTTAGGATACACACAATCAAGTCAGATACACTATAAAGAAACCAAAGAGAAAATAAAACAACAATTCCAACATAGATTGAATACTATTCTTAAAACACAACTCTACTCACAAAACACAATAAAAGCAATTAACACATTTGCTATCCCTGTCCTCACCTATTCGTTCGGTATAATCAACTGGACCAAAACCGACCTGAAAAACCTGCAGCGCAAAATTAACACAACAATGACTAAATTCCGTAAACACCACCCAAGATCATGCCTGCAAAGGTTAACACTACCGCGGAAGGAGGGAGGCAGGGGACTTATTGATATTTTAAATTTACACAACCGACAAA
Organism: Conistra vaccinii; assembly: GCA_948150665.1. NCBI lineage: Eukaryota > Metazoa > Arthropoda > Insecta > Lepidoptera > Noctuidae > Conistra > Conistra vaccinii. The sequence goes on along the minus strand of OX411341.1, from coordinate 12,280,550 downwards.
TCACAACCCTCAGAAAATACTTCTTCGATAAAACTGCATCTTCCACACTTCACAAACTAATAGCACAAAACGATCAACACTTAACACCTCTTAATCTTAAAGACACAACTGAACAGCAAAACGAAAGAGTGACTGATGACAAAACTAAATGTTTAGAATGGACCCAGAAGTCTCTACACGGGAGACATCGCCAAGATTTATGCCAATTAAATGTCGACAAAGATGCGTCGAACGCGTGGTTAAACCGAGGCGAACTTTTTCCGGAGACGGAAGGATTTATGCTTGCAATACAAGACCAAGTTATCGAGACCAAAAACTACAGAAAATACATTATAAAGAATTTAACAACCGACCGATGTAGAAAATGCAATAGTTTACCAGAGACAATCCAACATATTACCAGCGCCTGCAAATCAATAGCCCAGACAGACTACAAACATCGACACGATCAAGTAGCCAACGTGATACACCAAAAACTAGCTCATAAATACAAATTTATAGACACTATAGTACCATACTATAAATACAACCCTCAAACGGTATTAGAGAACTCCACAACAAAATTGTATTTCGACCGCGCCATACTCACCGACCGTACAATACACTTTAATAGACCAGATATCACATTAATTAACAAAGTAAATAAAACTGGGTTCCTAATAGCTATCGCCGTGCCAAATACACATAACTTACAGACTACAATAGCCGAAAAACTATCTAAATACACCGAACTCAAAGACGAAATAAGCCGACTTTGGCATCTACAAAAAGTCACAATCGTCCCCATAGTCCTATCTGCAACAGGAGTAATACCCAAACAGCTTCATCAGTCCCTTGGTTCCCTGAACCTGCCACCAAACACCTACCACCTGCTGCAGAAGGCAGTGATTCTCAATACATGTAGGCTGGTACGAAAATTCCTCCAGTGTGAGTTGGACAACTTGCACCATTACTCCCACTCAAATTTTGCTTCGGCTAACATACAGCCTACTGCACATAACCACGCGGTATCAAATATTACTTTAACACTTAACCCCACTGATGAACACTTGGCTTAGGCCCGTGCCATCAGCTCTACCCGGCTAGGCCGAGGAAAAAAATCTATAAATAAAAATAATAATAATAATAATTAGCCCCCTAAACAACCACACGTCCTGATTGACCATCTAATCACGTGGGGGGCGGACACACGAATGAGAAATTACTGGCGTGGCTAACGTGGCTCTGGAAACCCATTCAAAATGGAGACTCGTTCTAAAAGAAAACGTATAGGACCGCTGCCCGGGGGCGATCGCCGGGGCGCACCTGGAGCTGACGCTGGGTGTCTCAGCATGCGAACCGTCAGCGGTGAGGAGTTGAACAGGCGGGCTCCCACCGACAAAGATGCTACAGCCGAAGCCATTGATGATGATGATAGACTGACAAACAGGACAGACACCCCTGTAGAGCCTTATAGTCCAAGTACAGTATCATACGCACCTTCAAAAACATCATCACCATCAATACCATCTTCACCCATACCATCGTCACCTCCCATAACTAGTTTTATTACAGTTTCACCCACTCCAGCCTTGAATGTTGCGCGGGAGGTATCTACCTTCTTACCCGCGTCCACCAAGGCTGGGAAAGCAAGAGTTCGCATGAGATGGAGCAAAGAAGTTAACCTATTCATCATGCGAACTTATCTATACATCACTAAATTAGAAACTGACATGACCACCTACAGACAACAACTGCATGAACGTTTTTCGCGGCAATATCCTGAGATTTCCGTTTCAGAACAACGGATTTCAGATCAACGACGAACTATAATTAGAAATAAACTCTTGTCGCAAGTCGAATTAGATCAGTTAAAAGAAGAAGTACACACACAATTACGACAAGAAACAGAAAACTATGCAGACACTAACACTATCATACTAACACAAAATACAAACGAAAATAGCCTAGACGATCAACCACAATCGCTCACTCAATTACAACCTAATTTTGAATCTCAACCATACAATCAATCACAAACATCACACATATCCACACAAACCGAATCTATAACCCTAACGTTAGAAAATGATATTGAGACAGTCGCCGCCGTCAATCAAAACCCGATAATAGATATGTATGTACAAGAAATACATGACAAATTTAGAACGAAACTAACACAGTACTCTGGGATGGACCCAGCAGCTCGACCAAAACTACCTAAACTCAAATATAGTCCTAACCTTTTCCGCTTAGTTAATTTATTTAATGAAGATATACTAAAACAGTTTTTATCTGATGACACACAACTGATTGACATACACACCCTTATTTATTGCACGGCAGTTGTTATTTCTGAAGAACTTAATTTTAAAATCACTGAACACGCAAGAAACACAACACAAAGAAACACTGCCAAACCACCATGGCAACTGAGGCTAGAAAAAGACATTGAAAAGTTAAGAGCAGACTGTGGCAGACTCACACATTACATCAACGGTAGCAGATCAAACAAAGTAGTAAAAAGAGTTGAAGCAATATTTAAAAATAATTCTACACACACTAGACACGAAAATAACAATAGAAAACCCGAAGAATTTTTGGACACATTAAAACAAAAATTGGCACTTAAAGTCCATAGGCTTAGGAGATATTTGAAGGCACAACAGCGCAAGAAAGATAATGCCATATTTGCTACGAATGAAAAAACATTTTATAGAAATTTACAGAAACCACACACCGATTCAACAACAGAACACAACACAGACATACCCTCAAAAGAACACTTAGAAACATTTTGGTCTAACATATGGGAAGAACAGGTTCATCACAATGCTACAGCAACTTGGATTACAGAAGAAGCAACAAAATGGAGAGCAATAGATGAAATGGAATTTAAAGAGATAACAGAGTCTGAAATTACATGTTTAACAGCTAGATTACATAATTGGAAGTCACCGGGTATAGACAAAATACAAAATTTTTGGTATAAAAAATTAACGATACTAGACAAAAACATAGCAAAAAATTTAACAGATATAGTATTAGGAGAACAGAACATACCCGAATTCATTGCTACAGGAATAACATACATGCTACCTAAAACTAAATACACATCAGACCCCTCCCAATACAGACCAATCACATGCCTACCCACAATTTATAAAATACTAACATCAGCCATCACTAATAAAATCAACTCACACATTGAACACCACAATATGATAGCAGAGGAGCAGAAGGGCTGCAGGAGAGGCCACATGGGATGCAAAGAACAGTTAGTTATAGACTCTACTATCCATAAACATGCCACCACAAAAAATAGAAACCTACACTGTACTTATATAGATTACCAAAAAGCTTTTGATAGCATTCCACACTCTTGGCTAATACAAATACTAGAAATATATAAAATTAATTCCAAAATAATTGACTTTTTGCGCATTGTAATGACACGTTGGAAAACCACACTTCAGTTAAATAATCGTCTCAGCACTCTTATAACTCGACAGATAAATATTAGGAAGGGTATATACCAGGGGGATTCTTTGAGCCCTCTTTGGTTCTGTCTCGCTCTGAACCCCTTGTCTCACTTACTCAATCGGTGTCGGGCTGGATATAATTTTAAAAACAATACCAGCAGGCGTAGCATGAGCACCGCTTTGTCGACGGAAGAGTAGACAAAAATGACGTTCCGTGTAGACAGTACGACGGCAGCAAAGTAAAAAGAGGCAACTGGACTTTTTACGAAATTCACTCTTTAATATAATTCGACTCAGAATTCTTTGTTTCGTCATAGGATGTTTTTACTGTTTGATTGTCAATTTTTACTGATATTAAGTCACATTAAACACAACTAAGTACAGCTTATTCTTTTCAGTGTGTCGAAGTACCGTGTTTTGGAACAAATAACATTACAGTAATATTGGCCTTAACCATTTCCTTGGTAATATTAACTAAATGATGTAAAATAGGAGAAGATAGCTTTCTTCTTCTATTAGTTATCACAGTTTTGCGTTTAAAACGCTCTTCTGTAAAATCATGATTTTGCAGATAACCCTGTATACTTTGTGACCGTCGAGTATAATCTACGAGTATAATATTTCACTACCATAGACAACTGTCAGTCGTCAGAGTGATTTTGACAATTTGGTATAGAAAACTTTCTTCTGAAATAGTCTACATATAAAATGACCTAGACAAAGATAGTTAGAAACGAAAGACAAAGTGACAGATTGAAGAAAGATTTCTACGGTGCGATGTCAAAAATGAAGAAAGGAAATGTCACTTTGTATAGAAAGAGCTGTGTCTACTCTTCGTAGACATAGAAAGCGCATGCTACGCGTGCAGAGAAACTATTATCTCGCATCTCATATACATGGATGACATTAAATTATATTCTAAAACCGAAAAAGAAATGAAAACTCTTATAGAAGTGACGAGAACATTTAGTCAGGATATTAATATGCAATTTGGATTAGATAAGTGCAGGACATTGCATATTATAAAAGGAAAAGTAAAACCCGGCAACTATGCAGTCAGCGACACCGATAAAATAGCAGCTATAAGGATAGGGATAAGGCTAGCAACTGAAAGGATTCGACCACACAGCAATTAAACAGACACTAAATACGGAATATAGGAGAAGAATTAACGCAATTTGCAAAACACAGCTATCTGGAAAGCATCTTATAAAAGCCTTGAATACCTTTGCCATACCAATATTGACCTACTCATTCGGAGTAATAAAATGGTCAAAAACTGATATCGAACAGTTAGAAAGAATCACACGCACAACACTCACAAAACACAACAACCTACATCCTAAATCTGCGATCGAACGACTCACCATTAAAAGACAAAATGGAGGGAGAGGCCTAATCGACATACATCACCTTTGGCAGAAACAAATCAATAGGCTCAAAACATTTTTCTACACAAAATCTCGCACTGGTAACATACACAAAGCCATTACCTTAAATGATTTTAATTACACCCCGCTTAACTTAAATGAACAAAATACACAAGACATAAATATCACTGACCCGCAAAACCAAAAAATTGAGAACTGGAAAAAGAAAGTCCTTCACGGTAGACACCCTCATGACCTAGAGCAGTCTCACATTAACCGATTAGCATCAAATAAGTGGCTTAAAATAGGAAACCTGTTCCCTGAAACAGAGGGCTTTATTATAGCTATACAAGATCAGATCATCAACACCAAAAACTACAGAAAATTTATAATTAAAGACCCTACCATCACAAACGATAAATGCCGTAGATGCCACATTCAATCAGAAACCATACAACACATAACAGGAGCATGCATAACCCTCACACAGACAGACTACACTCACAAGCACAACCAGGTTGCAAACATCATCCATCAAAAACTAGCACTCAAACACAGTCTTATTCAAAACACTAACACTCCCTACTATAAGTACGCGCCACAAACTATCCTAGAAAATGACACACATAAACTGTATTACGATCGCGCCATACTTACAGATAGGGCCATTCACTATAATAGACCAGACATAACCCTACAGGATAAATGAAGAAAAACCACTTACCTCATAGACATTGCAGTCCCCAACACACATACCTAACCTACAAAAAACAATCGCTGAAAAAATAAGCAAATACGCAGAGCTTAAAGAAGAAGTTACAAGAATCTGGAGGCAAGAAAAAGTTTATGTTGTTCCTGTAGTTCTCTCCACGACAGGTGTTATTCCCAACCATCTCCTCCGTAGCCTGAAATTAATAGATCTAGAAGAATCCCTTTACATCAATCTGCAGAAAGCAGCAATCCTAAACACATGTAGAATCGTTAGGAAGTTTATGCAGTTAGACGAAAATACACACTCATCTTAACACACCACACGCTACATTTACTTGGTTTTGGCCCGTAAATGTAGCTAAAACCAGCCTAAGAGCTGAGAAAAAAAACACTCCCGATAATAATAATTAGCCCATATTGTCCCACTGACTCAAAATATCATTTAATTTACCAAAAAACTTTTCGATATCTTCTAAATTGTTTTTTGGAGGTCTATAAATACATATAACTATTAACTTTTTATCTAAGAGCTCTATGGCACTGCACTCAATGATATGTAAAAGTGAGTGTTTTGCAATTTCGTCCAAAACTTTGAACTTATAACCATGTCGAACCAATATACATGAACCTCCGTGTCTGTTTTTCCTAAAGCAGGAAGAAGCAAGGGTGAAGGATGGTATGTTAATAAGTGAACTGTCTGGACGAGTCATGTTATGTTCAGTAATACAGATAATATCTGCACTAAGCTTTCTATCCATTAATGCATCTACATTGACACTTAAACGGTCCATTTTACTCAGCAGACCATTTATATTTTGGTGCAGGACTCATTTTGGTCACTCATTGTTAGTTTTGATATAGTTTCATTTTGAGATTTTAGTATCTCTTCCATTCTTGCTCCTGTTTTACGAAGGAATTACTCACAGGAGTCTGAGTGATTGTCGCGTGTGTCATGTTAGCCCTGCAAGTCCAGGTGCCATAGGTTAGAATAAGCCGAATACACATGTCGACGAGCTTGTTTAGTGAGATACGAAGGTCGCCCTTCATTAGCGCTTCATGGACCAGTAAATTCAAATTCAAAAGTCATTTATTCAAACTAGGCTGAGAATCAGCACTTTTCGAACGTCAAAATTACATAAGACAGTCCCCCAAAAACGCCCGCCCTTCACCACTTCCTAGTGCTTTTGCTGGAGAGCAGAAGTGGCGCAACAAACTCCCCAGCAGCACAGCTGTCTGTTCAGTTAGAAAAAAAAACTTGATTCTATACAATAGTATGCAAATAATTTACATTACTCAACACAAAACATTCAATAAAATATATTTGCCATAATGACAGCTAGCACGCGCCAATGTACCAACAAAAAAATATCGAAATCTAAACTCAAGCAAAAATAAAAACTAAAAACGTAAACAGAACTTAATACCCGAATTATAAAGCCTCCAGGCATAAAGGGCGTGCCCGCTTACATATTTTATAGCTAATAAAGCTGTAACTCGAAGTCACATAATTATGATAAACTAGGACCATCGAAGTAAAAATAAATCAACAGTTAGGCAAGAACATGATCTATTGTCGAGGTCGCTAGCTAACCACAGATTGCAATACAACTCATTAAACAAAAACATTGTAATGAGTCGATTATGTCAATTATAAATGAAAAACCAATGGCGCCAACTTGCTACTCGCGGTGTATCAAATCGTCCATATCCGTCAAGCCCGGGTGACGCACCTCGTGTAACACCCTCTCACGCGGCACTTTTCTCTATTTTTACTGCCAAATAAAGGCTAGTCTCCACTATGGATGGTTTTAATCTATGGTCGGATAAATATTCTACTCGACTAAATCATTCAAAAATAAAAATATACGGAACGCAACATTAAAAAAAAAAGTCAAACTGACATTACTCATACTTCAGAAAACGATCGGCTCGTGCGGGTGACGGTGTCTGTTTTGTGTTGTTTTGTGCAATAAAGTGTGATAATTAAATGGTAAGTGGCTATATTTTCATTTATTAGTAGTTATTACACCGTTGTAGATAATAGTTTCACGAAATAGCATCATAAAATCACATTTTTGAGCAAAGTAATTTTACGCACCAAAACCGTTGTGACGCGTTATCATTCTATGATGAATTTCGACTTTTTTGTGTGTAATCGACAGCAAATAGATGAATATTCATTTAGAAGTAGATAATGCATCGTTGTAGATAATATTATCACGAAATACCATCATAAAATTTTATTTTTGAACAAAGAAATGTTACCCGGTAAACCATACGACAAAGTCGGCACCGCGCGCTATGAAGTTTCAGTTTCAATAATATGAAAATATTACGTAGGACTATCAAACAAATGCTTTTGTTAGATTACATAACTATTCATAATATAATTTGCAAAATTTCTTGTAAATTGATACAGTAGTTTTATCAGAAATAGACATGAAACCGGAATAAACACGTTTTTTTCCCCCGTATCTGATAATTACATTTTGTTTATAAATACGATTCTCGTCTTACGAGCATTGTTTATACATAATATGATGCTCTGTGTATTCAAGAACACAACAAAGTATTCATATTGTGCCCAGAGCCACTTCAAACAGCGGGAGAGCGTTTTTTGTTATCAAGGTCATTAACATCCGGCGCGCTCGGAATGCGCTTCGGGGCTTAAGCGTTTTTGACGTCATCGGCAGGTACGGGTGCCATCGGTTAAATTAAAATAATTTGACTTATACAGTCAAATAAAATAAACAATTATATAACTCATATAACCTGTCAGTAGGTAAGCTAATTCTGGAGAAAGAACATAAACATTGTCTTGAGTTAATCACAGCGACCAACTATTTTTATCGTTTAAGTAGTCGTTGATAGTAGTAAGTAATAAGTAATAAATTTATTTGTAAGAATATTGTTGTTACATAGGTGTTACACATAATATAATGTCCATAATATTCTGCTGTTTCCAGCGTACAAATATTTCAATAATTAAATAAACCACACAATGTCGAGATTAAGGAAAACGTTAACTACTATCAAATACAATCAGGGGTTATTAATTATAATGTCAAAAATTATGAAATACAATGTCAGGGGTTATTAATTATAAAGTCAATTTAAAACAATGAAAAAATAAAAAAATAAAAATAAAAAATAAGAATCAATACAATGTCAAATGAAATTCAATTCAATTCTTAGGATGTAAGTCTAATTTAAATTTTGAATCGATTTTTTCAGTTAAAAATTCATTTGTTGAGTAGTAACACTTTTGTAAAAGAAAGTTGAACAGTTTATTTTTAAATGTCATGACTTTTAAAAACATTAGGTAATTTATTATATACTTGAATTGCCATACAGTAAACATTATTTGAAAATTGTTTAATTCTTTGTTGGGGTGCACATAATTTGTGGATATTTCGACTTTTCCTTATTACAACATCATTGTGCACTTGAAATAAAGCTAAGTTTTTACGTACAAAGACACAGAGTTCGAATATAATAAAGATGGGAGTGGTAAAATTTTTAATTTTTATAGATTGGGACACAGCTTTGTAATGGTTCAGCTTTAGTCATTGATCGAATACATTTCTTTTGGGCTCGGAATGCTTTAATAGTATCAACAGAATTTCCCCATATAATGATGCCGTAGCGGAGGATTGATGCTACGTAACCATGATAAGCATAAAGTGCGGCATTGATACCAGCTACGCGAGTTATTCTGTTTAAAACAAATAAAATCTTTGCAGCTTAGTGCATAATTTGTCAATGTAATTTCTAATTGGTGATGTTTGCTATTGTAAGTTTGGAACTGTATAAATTTGGTTTTACTAATATTGACATGTAGATTGTTGTCTTTTAGCCATTCTATTATTTTGTTTAACGTGTCATTTATCTCTTTTTCGTATTTGGTGATATTGTTATCGGTGAGTTCAATACTAAGAGTTGTATCGTCGGCGTACAGAATACAAGAATATGGGGTTACGTTGGGCAAATCATTGATATATAGCAAAAACAAAGGGGGTCCTAGTATACTGCCCTGGGAAACACCACATGAGTTTTGGCGATAAGCGGATCTATGTATTTTATTTTCTGATGAAGTACGCCTCGATATTTCTACGCATTGTTGGCGATTATTTATATAAGATTCTAGCCACTGTAATGCGTTTCCCCTAACACCATAACGATTCAGTTTGAAGAGGAGCAGTTTGTGATCTACGAAGTCAAAAGCTTTTGACATATCGAGAAAAATTGATGCTATTGGCTTTTTCGCATTCAGACTAGAGGTAATCAATTTCACAAGAGAGAAACATGCAAGAGTTGTTGATTTATTTTTTCTGAAACCGAACTGTTCCTCTTTTAAAATTGAGTGTTTTATTATAAAGGAGTGCAGTTTATCGTACATAATTCTTTCAAAAATCTTAGAAATTACGGGAATTAGAGTAATCGGTCGATAGTTATTCATGTTATTTTTATCTCCTTTTTTGTCTAAAGGTTTGACTACGGAAAATTTTAGTCTGGCAGGGAATAAACCTTGAAATAATGATAGATTAACAATGTGGGCGAGTGGATGAGATATATATTTAGAGCAACGCTTAAGAATTTTCGTATTGATATCATCATACCCGGTTGAGTTAGTTGAGTTTAAAGAATTAATAATCTTATATACAGTATCTTCATTAATTGGAGTCAAGAAAATGGTGTCCGATATGTCAGTGATGGTATGTTTGTAGCCAATGCGTGTTTCAGAATTAGGGATATTAGGTTTGTTTGTCATGTTTATAAAATAATCATTGAATTTATTGGCAATTATATCAGGATTAGTGTGTGTACACTGATCATCTATAATAGAGGTAATTTCAGCGTTATTATCGAAATCTGTACAATTCTTTTTTTGTCCGTGTGGTGCCGGACTTAAAGAATCGCACTACCCTATGTCTTCCCATGGGTGTCGTAAAAGGCGACTAAGGGATTACTAGAGAATGGGCAGCAGCGTTCTCTATGCACTATTTACACCATACTGCGATCGCCAACCCGCTTGCCAAGCGTGGCGATTATGGCAAACCCCCCCTAAAAATGACAAGCACCACAAACAAACGGCCCCTAGTGCCCGGCGGCCTACCTACCCTTGGCTACGGTAGCGGTCAAGGTCACGGTGAGGCAAGGGGTGCGAAGAATCCCCGGAAGAGATCCGGCTACCACAACCACCGGAAACTGGACCTGGCAACTTATAACACGCGTACACTCCGGACCGACGAGAAGATCATCGAACTCGAGGAAGAATTGAGCAGGTTACGATGGGGTATAATAGGATTATCCGAAGTCCGAAGAGAGGGGGAGGACTCGATAATCCTTAAATTCGGAAACTTGCTCTATTTCCGGGAGGGCGACCAGCAGTCCCAGGGTGGTGTCGGGTTTATCGTCCACAAGTCCCTTGTGAGCAACGTAGTGAAGATCGAGAGTGTGTCGACCAGGGTGGCGTACCTTATACTCAGAATATCCGCAAGATATTCGCTGAAGGTCGTACAGGTTTACGCCCCGACCTCGTCACACCCCGACGATGAGGTGGAGTCCATGTATGAGGATATTTCTAGAGCCATGCATGCCTCTAAAACTCACTTCACCGTTGTCATGGGGGACTTCAACGCGAAACTGGGCAAACGAAATGATGATGAGCTGCGAGTGGGGCAATTTGGAGTTGGACGTCGGAACCACCGGGGTCACCTACTGGCCAGTTTTATGGAGAAGGAAGGCCTCTTTATGATGAACTCCTTCTTCAGAAAACGTGAGCACAGAAAGTGGACCTGGCAGAGCCCTGATGGTGCAACAAAAAATGAGATTGACTTCATTATGTCGACGAAGAAGCAAGTATTCAATGATGTCTCTGTGATCAACGCGGTGAAAACCGGAAGCGATCACCGCATGGTAAGAGGCACATTGAACTTAAATATTAAGCTGGAAAGATCTCGACTGGTGAAGTCTACGCTCCGTCCAGCACCGATCCAAGTCCAAAACCCCGAGAGCTTTCAGCTCGAACTTCAGAATCGTTTCGAGTGCCTAGGGAGCTCCGTGGACGATTTTAACGATGGGTTCGTGGAAACTGTCCATACGGTCGGGTCCAAGATCTTTAAGACCCGTCGTACAAATAGAAACAAGAGGCTCTCTGATCCTACTATACAGCTCATGAAGGAGAGGCGCGAGATGATCCTCCAGTCTTCAGACGATGCGTTCAAGTACCGGCAGCTCAATAGACGGATCTCTAAGTCCTTAAAAAGCGACCTTCGTCGCTTTAGTACGGACCGCATTAAGGACGCGATAGAGCGGAATAAGGGCTCCAAGGTCTTTGCAAGAGATCTGTCTATTGGGCAGAGCCAGCTTGCAAAGCTGAAGACCGATGATGGCAGGATCGTATCCGCCAAACCTGAAGTATTGAGAGAGATCGAGAGGTTCTATGGACAGTTATACACGTCATCCAGTAACCCCGTTACGAATCTGGCAAACGACCCAAGAGCTAGATTAACCCGACATTATACCGAAGATATCCCGGACGTCAGCTTGTACGAGATTAGGATGGCTCTAAAGCAACTTAAAAACAACAAGGCGCCGGGTGATGACGGAATTACGGCCGAACTCTTAAAGGCCGGTGGGAAACCCGTTCTAAAGGCCCTCCAGAAGCTGTTCAATTCCGTCATACTCGAGGGTAAAACGCCACAGGCATGGAGCAGAGGTGTGGTGGTACTCTTTTTTAAAAAGGGTGACAATGCCCTGCTTAAGAACTATAGGCCCATCACACTTCTGACCCATGTCTACAAGCTGTTTTCAAGAGTCATCACGAACCGTCTCGCGCGCAGGTTTGACGACTTCCAGCCTCCCGAACAAGCCGGATTCCGTAAAGGCTTTAGCACCGTGGACCACATACATACGCTGCGGCAGGTTATACAGAAGACCGAAGAGTATAACCTGCCTCTCTGCTTAGCGTTCGTGGATTACGAGAAAGCCTTCGATTCGATCGAGACATGGGCTGTACTGCAGTCTCTTCAACGGTGCCAGATCGACTATCGGTACATCGAGGTGTTAAAGTGCCTATACAAAGACGCCACTATGTCAGTCCGACTCCACGACCAGACCTCGAAACCTATCCTTCTGCAGCGAGGTGTGAGACAAGGAGACGTTATCTCTCCGAAACTGTTCACCGCTGCACTGGAGGATGTCTTCAAGATTCTGGACTGGAAAGGGCTAGGCATCAACATCAATGGCGATTATATCACTGACCTTCGGTTTGCCGACGATATAGTTATCATGGCTGAGACCATGGAGGACCTCAGTATAATGCTCGATGACCTCAGTAGAGCCTCCAAAAGAGTGGGTCTTAAAATGAACATGGACAAGACAAAGGTCATGTCAAATGCCCATGTAACACCCGCCCTCATAAAGATCGGAGACGCTACGCTCGAAGTTGTAGACGAGTATGTTTACCTAGGACAAACTGTTCAGCTAGGTAGGTCCAACTTCGAGAAAGAGGTCAATCGTCGAATCCGACTCGGTTGGGCAGCGTTCGGGAAGCTACGCAATATCTTCTCGTCCCACATACCACAGTGTCTCAAGACGAAAGTCTTTGACCAGTGCGTGTTGCCAGTGATGACTTATGGCACTGAAACGTGGTCGCTCACAATGGGCCTAATTAGAAGGCTAAAAGTCACCCAAAGAGCAATGGAGAGGGCTATGCTTGGAGTTTCCCTACGTGATCGAATCAGAAATGAAGAGATCCGCAGGAGAACCAAGGTAACCGACATAGCCCGAAGAATTGCCAAACTTAAGTGGCAATGGGCAGGACATATTGCTCGCAGAACAGATGGCCGATGGGGCCGAAAGGTTCTGGAGTGGCGACCACGTACCGGAAGACGTAGCGTTGGAAGGCCTCCCACAAGATGGACCGATGACCTAGTAAAGGCCGCAGGAATTCGCTGGATGCGGGAAGCACAGAATCGGTCGAAGTGGCGGTGCTTGGGGGAGGCCTATGTCCAGCAGTGGACGTCTTTCGGCTGATATGATGATGATGATGATGATGTACAATTCTTTTTAATAATGTCCCAGGCGGCTTTACATTTATTGTTCGATTGAAGAATATAACGAGTATTATCAATTTTCTGAGCATGTAATATACATCGTCTCAGTATTCTTGTATAATTTTGGTAGTTCTTTAGGTTTTGATTTTTATTGGAATTAACTAGTCTATATTTTAGGTACATACTTCGTTTCTTGACACAACACCTTTTTATTCCTTTTGTTATCCATTTACTTTTTGGCGGTTTGTTTGTAATTTTTACCTTGAGGATGGGAAAACAGAGATCATAAAAAAGGGACAGTGTATCATGAAATTGATTGAATGCTATATCAGTATCATCTGACTCGTATATTTCTGAAAAGGAAAGAGACGATATGCATGATATAAACTTTTCTATGTTATGTTGACTCAAATCTCTTCTCTTTTGAAACCAAAATTGTTTTCTGCATCTTGCAGTATCTACAGACGAATGGAAACAAATAGACTGACCGGTCTCATGATCAGATAATGCAAGCGCATGTATTTGAGGCTGAGCGTTAGGTATGTCGCTTGCGATGAGATCTAAGCATGATGATTTTCTTGTGGGTTTAGTAATATGGTTAGAGATGTTATAGTTCTGTAAGATCCATTCTAATTCTTTATAATTATTGTTAGGCTTCAATGCGTCAATGTTCCAATCTCCACATAGTATTATTTTATTTTTATTTCGTTTTGTTATTTTACTTAAAATGTTCTCTAGGTTTTTTAAAAACAGACTTAAATTTGAATTTGGAGTACGGTAAATACAGATAACAATGACTTTAAGCGTGATAATTTCTATTGCACAATATTCGAAATCACGGCATAATGCTGTAATATGCGAAGAAACGTCTAGTCTTCTACTCAAGAATTCATCCGAATATGATGAGTTAATGGAGGTGCTCATATCCATTTTTTCTAGTGATTTACACTTTTTTAAAGGTTTTCTAAGAGTTACATTATCCGGGCTTTCCATCATTATGCGCCCCCTATAGCAAAGTTGTGCAACTAATTGTGTGCAATGCAATGGGTACTCAATGAGAAGTCTTCCTATTTGTCAGCAGATGTCGTATTTTGAGTTATAAGTAATCGTTAAAGAATGAAGAATGTGGTGCCCTCTATTAGCGATGATGTTCAATATCGTGTGATGGTAAAGGCGAGCAGTATAGTAGTAGTAGCGGCGATAGAATAGTACAAGGCTGTATGAGCCTATTTTTTGTGTAGTAAATTATGTAGTGTTTACTGTCTGGGCAAATGTTTTCGTCTTCGATTTTGCTTCCACTAGTTGTCAAGCAAAAGGAGTCATAAACGGTGCCAGCGTGTGATGGACGTAGCTCAGAGACCTGAGCAGTATTTTGTGATGTTCTGCGTTATGTAAATATTAAGTAGAATAGGAGAAATAAAACAAAATACTCCCCCGGGATTGATGAATTTTTGAAATCCGTCACCGTTGGGTTGGTTGAGTTGACAGCCGGTTTAAATAATCCTTTTTGTGCGAAGTTCCCGCGACAAAAAACACTGTATAATCACTGAATATACTAATTAATAACTAGGTACGACTATTATACACTAATTGAACATAATTTTAACACTATAAACTAATTTTCTAAATTAATTAACCTAAGAGGTCGTTTTTTATGACGACCCTATGAATACTAAAATAAGTCTCTCAGTCGGATACATAGTGGGTTAGGGGGGTATTACACTATCATATAATTCTAGGATCAAACATAGGATCCTATCTCTTATCCTACATATATGACCTCTAGAATCATATCTGTGTATTACACTATCATCCTCAGTAGCTCCTCCAGGCATTTTTGACTCGACGACGGTCGATCTGTTTGTGCTGTCTGTTGTCGAAGGAAACTAGCTGGCCCAGGAAGATATATTCGTTGACATAGTGTAATACCTGCCCATCGAATTCGGTCTTATATTTAGCGGCATTGGTCATGATTTAAAAAAATTAGGTAGGTACAAGGAAAAAAAACCTACAGTCGAATTGAGAACTGTTTCGAAGTCGATAAAAAATGGGATTGGGTCGTTTTTCAATTCGTTTAGGAAATCTACACAAATAAATAAAATTGAAGTGTCTGTTGTTAATATCAAAATAACAGCTTTTTACTAAATGCAAATGAAAGTAATATACGATCCATACGACTAAAACACAATTTAAAATTTTTTTGTCTGTTCGTCTGTCTGCTTGTTCCGGGTAATCTCCGAAACAGGTGGACCGATTTTGACAGGACTTCCACTGGAAGATAGCTTAATGTTATAAGGAGTAAAATAGGCTACTTTTGTTTCAGAAAAAGACTAAGAGTTCCGCGCAAAAAAACTAAAACCCATGAAATCTGTATCTACCTACGTACATAATATTATCTTCTTATATCCTACTAATATTATAAATGTGAAAGTTTGTATGTTTGTTACTCAATCATGCAAAAACGGCTGAACGGATTTGGTTGAAATTTGGCACACAGCTTAACTTAACGCACAAAGCTTAACGAAATTGCCATATTTTAAATAAATTGTGCATTTCAAATAACCGTATTTGGCGCCAAATCAAAAAGAAGGCGCGTTGAGCACTTTTTTGTTGACAGTGGATCTACAGTTTCCGTTCTTATACTGACAGCAAGCCACATAAATTCCTGACATTTTCGTTAGATGGCGTTACTTAGTTTTCACTTCTATCGGCACTCCCCAAAGACTGCCCCGCATGTTTTTTATTTGTTGTCAAGTTGTTCATATTAATGAGTATTTTAGCCCTAGAAAGATCGCAACTGAATACATGAAGTCGTTTTTCGTCATTCTTTTCGTAGTTAATAATACTCAATAACTAAACTGTATTCTTCTTTCTTTAAGCTATCAATGCCGCTGGTTTAGATCATTATAAGGGAGGAATTATAGTCGATGGACAATGTGATTCTGCTGTAATAGACCATGGAGTCCTACTGGTTGGATATGGATCAGGTACGTTCGTTTTACATTTTATAATAATGCCCCGTTTGGCCGCTGTCTTGTCAGATGCTTCACGATGGTGCAGCTGACTCTGGTATACGCTTACTATACCAGAGTCAGCTGCACCATCGTGACTAACCTTCTTAATTTAAAGACTCCCAAGCTACATAAAACTAGAATGGGATTTTAGTGGTCTTTAATAACTGATATTAAACTTTACATTTTCATTTATGTATTGCTGCAATTACTTTTATTTCAGAGGCTGGTGTGCCATATTGGCTCGTCAAGAATTCTTGGGGCACATTATATGGGGAAGATGGTTACTTCAGAATGCTCCGTGGTGAACATCATGTACTTTCTTGTAAAATGATGAATGACTGCATGGCGTCAGCCATCGTCGCATAATGTTTTATCTCTATACATGATATTTTTTAATAAATTTACTTCACATATTGTAATTTTTTAAACGTCCGATGTTAAATACTGGGTGTTTGGCTACATTTTACTTTTATTTTTTCTAATTTGTTTCTTTCGTATTTTCTGAAAATATTCAAAATATAATCTATAACTCGATATTAACCTCTAGTTTTTTTTTTCTGTCTCATCAAATTTCAAGTTCAATACTAAGTTACGGTCAATTGTATGTGAATACATTAAATCAAGTTATGTGAATCAAGAGTTTCATTGCCACCGATGTTCACGGAGTCCTCGTTCAACCCCACAACACCGGCTGCGATTCGAACCCGCCAGCCGGACTGAACAACTAGCTTCTGCCCGCGATTTCTTTCGCATGGAAGTCGTAAGACGCCACAATATACTACAGTAACAGCCACATTTTTATAAAACTTTCTTGTATACTTCGTTTGTAGTTTTGTTCTCAGCAGGCAAAATATACAGAGACTCAAGACTGGTGACTCGGGAGCAAGCACAATGTCCGTATGAGAAACAGCTTGTCCTGAAGTCGACACCCTCTGCCTTCAGCCTCCAGTGTCGCTCCCTGTGACTTATTGATAACCATCGCAAATCATACGCTCACTGGGAACTGCACGCGCTTAAACTGGTATTTAATGTGGGGAATAAGTGGTAAAAGCGGTATAAACACTGTCTTGCCAATGCCACAACCTGTAAGAATTTCCGCCTCGATGTCTTTTCCCTGCAAAGACACGACTTTGAGCTGAATTCCGCTACACAGCTTCGGCGGAGTTAAGTTCCAAAGGAGCATAATCCGAACCTTCAGCTGGATGATGTGCGCCGGAAGTCTACTTGCCATTAGCAAAATTCAAAAATTCTATGGGGTAAGGTGTGGTGGCATCATCTTCCTCCACATACACTCCATTTCGCTCCCTTTAATCTGCGAGAGAATACTGTGGTTGACCGTTGCACCTTGATCATTTTCGGTGTTAAAATGGAACGCCCAAGAATTCTGTTGGTACGGTATTTGACTGATGTCCCCGTACACCAAACGAATCAGATCTTCTAAAGTGGGAACTACTCTACCAAGAGTATCTGGTAGGGCCATCTGGCCGCTCTCCTCTGGTAGAGTGCCTTCACCAACTTTTAGAAGTACATCGGAGAACTCTTGAGTATGTGAATTCCTGCCAAACCGAGCTCGCATGTTGATGGTCAGGCGCAGTCTATGAACTTTCGACCATAGAGTCGACCTTTTCAACGAAGCATTCACCTCGTCAGACAGAACTGTAACACCACTCATCATGTCTTGGTTCCTGCGGATGTCCTGCAGGGTTCTGTTTACGGCTCCATCTCAGAATACCAGATTCCCAAAACACCAGATTACAGCTTTCACTGCCTTCCTGTTTGCCATAATGCATTCATCCTATACGATGAAGCGCAAACCGTGAGCACGCATCCCTTGTTACTGTTGCGTAACAGCGATTTTAAAATCTGTGTGTTAGATTTTAAAATCGCTAGGATGACTGCTGACAAAATCTGTGTGTAAAGTCTAAAATTAAGCTAGTTTTTTTGTGCAGGCCTCCCCCAAGTCTTTCCAGGTAGGGACTCTATGCACGTGCACCGTCTCAATAGAGAATCCTATGCAACGCTGAGACAGCAGACCAAGCAAGGAATTAATACATATGTACTATATAAACACCAGGTTTAGTTAATTTATCTCGCGAAGTCCTGTCTTGTCGCCGTTATGACGTTTATCATAAGGTTTTATGAATTAATACAGTCTACGAACTAACGTATACATAATTAAAAAAAAAAAACAAATAAAAACGTATTACAAAACGTAAAAAAAAACTCAAAAAAAATAATAGATGAGAACTTACAAACTCTGGTATGCAAAGCAACAGTCTTAACCGCTTAGTTATTTGCTTTTTTGAAGGTTAGCTAAATTAGCCGTTTCTATATATTTTCATGATTGGCTGCTTAGTTCCATAAAGGAATAGCGTGATGATAATCATTTGAAAAGTAAAATCGGTAACTATCTAAAATATCCAAACCTTTTGGCGGATCCTTTTACAAAAATACGAACATAATGTAATATTGCTCAACCCCAATAGCAAATAGCGTGATAGTTTATACTCCCCAGTTTGACCAGACTTATAGGGAATATCTATGCAACATTTTTACAGAATCTATTCGGTAGAATTTGCGTGATGCTGGAACGAAAAATACGAACATAATGTAATATTGCTCATCCCCCATAACAAAAAGCGTATATACCCTACCGTTTGACCAAACTTAATATAAGAAATATCTATGCAAAATTTTAACAGAATCTGTCCAGTAGAATTTGCGCGATGCTGGAACATACATACAGACAAACAGACAAAAATTCTAAAAACTATATTTCCGGCATTAGAATATTGATCCCAGACCTCGTAGCAATTACTTTTTTTCAAAAATATTCAATAATTCTATAATTTTTATAATTCTATTATCTCTAATGAGATAACAGAGATAACAATTCTATTATCTCTGTTATCTCTAATGATATAATGAGTTATGGGAGTAGATTATTCAGTGAGTAGATTACTGTTGTAGGTAGATTCATAGAATTATTATCTCTGTTATCTCGTTATCTCTAATGATAGTAGGGGAATACTTAAGACTATTAAATCTAGGCAGTGTATAGAGTGCCACCATTGGCACTCTATCCCTATCGGATAAAGTGCCACTACAGGCACCCTAGTAACACCGCCTCGGCCCGGCTCAAGTGCCGCAAGCATTGGATTGTCATTGTCACTGTCACTAAGTCACGTCACTTGGTATTTTGTTTGATTGTCGCGGTTAGATCGCTGTAAAACACCACATTCCCAAAACATTACATTCTCTTGTGCCTAAACGGACCCTGGCACTTCGCCGGCCGCTACCGCGGCACCGCTCGCTACGCTCGCTGGGCTCGTGCGTTGTGAGGTCACAGTTCTAACCTAACCTAACCTAAATAACAAGTGACAGTGACATTGCAACGCTCACGGCACCCTAGCCGGGCCGAGGCAGTGACACTAGAGTGCCACAAGAAACTCGCGGCACTCTATACACTTCGTTAAATCTATAGATCTATACATATTAATAAAATCGTAGCGAAGTCAAAACTGTACATTGAATATTTTTGAAAAAAAGTAATTGCTACGAGGTCTGGGATCGATTCTAATGCCGAAAATATAGTTTTTAGATTTTTTGTCTGTTTGTCTGTATGTATGTTCCAGCATCACGCAAATTCTACTAGACAGAATCTGTTAAAAGGGGTTTGAAGATTTTTGTATGGAGGGTGGCCCTAACATGATGCCGCCATTTTGTTTTTTTTTTCAGAATCACGGAGTAAATCGAAAGTTATATATTTAGATAGAGGACACTTATATAAACAAAATAATGTCATGTGACATAATTATATTTATATTTATATTTTTTTTTTTTTTTTTTCGTTAATTTTCAAGTATTTATTTCAATTTTATTTTCAATTTCAATTAATAATTTTTAGTCTTTGTTTAATTTTAATTCATTTTTAATTATTTATTTTAATCTAAATGTATTAATTGATCTCGTCATTACTAACATAGTTTTAAGAAAATTGAATCGGTACTAACAAATATGGACAAAAATTGTCTGAATTAAATGATTTTTTTTTTTTTTTTTTTTATAACATCCTAAAGCGTCAGGTTTCGGAGTTATTCACCGAAATATAAGTCGAAAACTGAACCCTGAAACAAGGATTTTTTTGTTTCTTTTTCCTTCAGGTAAGTATATTGAACTATGAAAACATAATTGCATCATGTATAGGTAATATTTTAGTTAAGAGCGAAAGAGACAAAAATATATGTATACCCTCCGCCGAACGAGGACGTGTGTTATATGGTATATGTATTATATGATGCATGGCATGGGCGCGACACCAAGAAAATCCTATTCAGCCTCCCGCTGCCTTCTTGGATGGTATTTTTATACCGAATATGATTAAAAGATCTTATGTTTCATCCGCTAGGTGTAGTCAATTAATTCATGTGTCAACTTAATCAACATGAAGTAACTACAACATAACGTGACGCTTTATGATGTTATGTTATATGAAGTTTTATGTTTGTATAAGTGTCCCCTATCCAAATATATGACATTTATTGGGCACCTCGATATTGAAAAAAAAAACAAAATGGTGGCTGATTTTAGGGCCAACATCTTCAAACCCCCTTTTGCATAGATATTCCCTATGAGTCTATTCAAACGGTGGGGTATATATTATCACGCTATTTGCTGTGGGGGATGAGCAATATTACGTTATGTTCGTATTTTTCTCCACAAATTGTAAAAAGAAGCGCCAAAAGTTTAAACTTAAGCGCCGATTAAACTTTTTAAATGATTATCATCACGTTATACCTTTATGGAACTAAGCAGTCAATCATGAAATATAAGAACGGCTATATGTACTAACTTTCAACAAAGCAAATAGCTAAGCGGTTAGACGATTGCTTTGAAAACCAGAGTGGGTAAGTTCGTATCCTAACTATTGTTTTTTTATTTTTATTCTTTTTCACATTTTGTAATCACTTTTTATTTATTATTTTTATAATAGTTCGTAAAATGTATGAACTCACCAAAAAAAGGAAAATTTCGTAATTTATGGGAAACTGCTACGTCACAAGCACTTTACAGTCCCAAAACATTCAAGGTTGTGTTCTAATCATTTTAAAGGCTAAAGACTATAAGAATAAAAATATTTTTTACAGGTATGTAAAAACACAATATTTGTTGTGCTATTTACTTTTGAAAGCATAATATTGTAAAGTAGTTAAATACTCAAATGCATGTTTTTAATCTTTTGCTAAAGAATCAAATTAAGCCGAAAAAAGTTCACCTATTACAGTTTGGTTAACTACATATTTCACGAAGTCCTGTTAGTTATTGCAATTTAAACCTTATGATTAACGTCATAACGGCGACACAGTGATTTGCTAAACAAATTAACTATACCTGGTGTTTATATTATAAAATATATTTCTATCTTTCTTTAATTCGTTGCTTGGTCTGCTGTCTCCCCAAGTAGTAGTAGGGTTCTTTATCGGTTGACTAATGGTACACATTTATTCTTTAAGCTCTCTAAGCCTACTTACAGCCTACTGTATGAGAGCTCCATAGCACGCTATACAGCCCTTACACCACCGGTTTGGGTACAAATTATTCAGCCTTAAGTTCACAAAAGGTACACGGTAGCTGAATAGCAGCACTTTAACGGCGGCAGAGAGAACAGTGGTCTTATAGCTGATCAACGGCACTATATATGATTCCGAGTGGCTCTTCATACAGACAAGAGAGTTATAAGAAGTAACGAGTGAACAATTTTACAGCCTCTATCTCGTATTAAGCTCACAAGTGTACCCTACAAACTATTAGTGGCCGCTTTTTCTCTAAATTATCACTTGAGTACCACATTTTGTAATAAATATTTAGGAACGACGTATTTCGCTCGGGAGTGTCTAATCTAAACAGCCATTTTTATTGTGATATAATTATTACTGGTAATATTCTGTGTTTATTTTATTCTATTGTGTTAAAATTATGGGTAATGTAAATGTATTGTAAAGTATAAATACACATATTTAGAGTTAAAATTTTCACACGCCTCAGAAATAATGCCGTTTTATCAAACCAAATCTTTCTTAATAAGCAGAGACAAACCATGCAATTTTTGATATTTGTGTTTTTATAGCATTACAATCAGTCTGTGATTTTGTATTTGAACATTAACCACAAAATTAATCACGAAAACTCCGTAGTATGTGATAAAGTCATGATTAATTTAGAAATATTATAGGTTATGTTTGAAAAAAATGGTGGACATTGTCTCCAGCTACAGTGAACCATTGTAACTCCAGATTAAAGTTGTCACCTCTTTAAAGTCTCACATGATTGTGTTTATAGTGACGTGAGCTATAGAAAGGTTCACATTGTGAACCATTATAATGCCAGTTTCTGTACAACAACGGCTTATATTCAGCTCTAGGCTGGTATGCAGTTCTTCAATAGTTCACGTGAATACCCTTTTAGATATTTTAGCACACTAAATTTTAGAGATCCGCATTGAACATTTGAATTTTGTTTGAATACCTACTACAAGTTAGTTAGTACGAAGTCTTCGTTATTAAATGCAGTAGGTGGTATGATTGAAGTAATACGTTAATTTTAATAGACGAGATGGTATTGTTATTTATTAAAATAGTCGTTTTAATAAAAGTTATTATGTTGATGTTTTGGAGAATTGTTGTCATTTAATTTTGAAATGTTTTTAATGAGACTAATTTTCGGTTCGTTTTATTATGAAAATTAAAATTTATTAGATTTAAGAATTAATACACATTAAGTGCCATGATGTTGAGTACTTATCTACCTGTATAAAACTGACAAGACTGATTTGAAATTATTGTAATAAGTGTAAGAAATACACTTATTACTATGAAGATCTTTTTGAAACAGATGGCTATATAAAAGTTTATTCAGACGCCTAATTATATGATTTCTTTTTATTAAAGTTCAAAGTATTGTTATTATATTTTAAATCCTCGCTATTTTTAAGATTTTTGAACTGTTTCAAAAAGATTCTAAAGAATACAAGATGTACCTAAGTGACTGAAAGTTTACGTTTTATTATGTGATTTAAAAATAAAAATTATCAAACATTTGTAAAGTTGTATTATTATTTTAATGTATGTAATAAAGGTCCGCTTGGCTGTCACTAATGAGACAATAAAATTTTAATTGTTATCGAGCTGCATCAGTCTTTCGGACATTTGACCTCCTACGAAGTATTGAAATTTCTCGTATTCAACGCACACTAATTTACACTTTATATCCTTGGGTTCTAAAACAATCAAGGTATGGTCACAATTATGCTGACTTCTTGACTTGTATATGGCAAGATGAGACGATTTTATTGGATATATAAAAACATCTTCTGTGTTATTTATTCTAATACCTCTCATTGAAATCGTCCGTCATTAATTATGTTTGGACTCACGCTTTAAATCGTATTACTGGTCTCAGCTTCAGGCACTTTTTCCTCTATATTATGTACGGAACCGTCATTAATAAAGTTTGAAAGACGTTCACATAGTTATTCAGCTCAGAGGATAACAATGTGGTACTCGTGAATAAATAAACAGCTGTCAGTATTACTAGATATCAATAGTGGTGCTCATAATATACTTTACACGTACATGTGAACTCATTAAACGCTCTTTTACAGAATAATAAAGAGGCTGATTAATATATCACAAACTAGACCCGCTTACAGCTACAAGCTGAATAACGCTCCACAAAAGGTTGTACATAACAGCTTTTGGCTGCAGTAATGTTCACATTTGTTGTATAAAAATGCCAGCAATATAACACCGTACATGTGGACCTTTAAATAGCCTGTGCCGTATTTGTCCCCTCTTAAAATGCTATAAATCAGCTTTTAAAATAAAAGCTGGCTAGAAGATTAATGTTATCCTAATATAACACCAATAGTTACTTAATAGGCGAATTTAGCACTTCTATGCATGCCATAAACAGGTATAGGTGAATTTGTTCACTCTGATACAGCCAATGAACCATGTGTGGCCAATGTTATTACTTAGAGATCACCAGTGAACTGAATGTGAACTACTAAAGAGAACAAAATGCTACTTGGATCATGTTATAAATAATTTTCTTTGCTTCTCTTAACGTTGTAGAGCTGTTCTGATTTACTTTTGAAATTAATATAGCACGAATGTCTTGAATACGACTGCAAAACTGTAAGTATGACTCACTTTGTTTGATTTTTAGGGTTTCCAGTTCAATAGCTACGCATTATTCGCTCCTGGGATCACTAAAATGTTGAATCAATAAAGATTTTAATTCGCTATAGGTTTCAAAATCACCTCTTTCACTAATTAAGGCTGCCGCTTTACCCTTTAATTTACTCGTAATATTCTGCATTAAAAATTAATTTCGATCCGTGGTCCCTTGATATTTTTCAATAACATTCGCACTTTCTTAAAAATAAACTAAGCAAATTAGTTTCACCGCTAAAATCGGGAATTAAATTTAAAACATCCCGGGGTATTAACGATTCAGCAAATTGCATGAACAACGGCGTTTCAGTTCGAGCCGACGGGGCTGGACCCGTTGTCGCGGATATAGGGATCTGGCCTTGATTCATTTTAAATGAAATTGTAAAAAAAAAGATAAGCAACAATTAATAATTTTAAAAACTAAGTATTTAATAATAAAACTTCAATTCCGAAAAAAAAAAAAAAAAATTAACAAACGAAATAATACTAAAAGTTAAAATTGTATCAACATTATTATAATGTGTGGGGAATTAGGAAGGAAGTAGAAGGTTACTCACAGTCCAACCGCCTTATAAATTATCACCATCTCTGCTCACCCACGTTATCGTTACGCGTTATCTAAACTTATTTATTTGGTTCGAGGATTGCCAAGAACCTCTCACTGATTTTAAGTAGCGACGACTACGTTACCAATCGCGAATAAGTTCCTTAGTGTTCTTTATCACTTTTCTTTCCGCTAAGGCCACAGTTTACGGAAATCCTACCGGCTGCGCCAGTTAGATTTCGGGAGCGGAGCGATGGCCAAAAATAAAACCTTAGGACTCGTTCAACTAAGAGTTTATTAGCAAAAACGACCCGAGCTTACAAAGTTCGATGTAAGACTAAATAATCTATCTGACTTAATACATATGTAGAACTTACAACTAAGCTGGTGGTCACTGGCGCCTTCAAATCACGCCATGTCTGGCTGATAAGGGCAAAAATGCAGCGTACGAGCTTATGGCTCTACCGCAGCGAACCCACCTTGGTTCGGAGAATGTAACTAGGTACTATGTAAATAACAGTAACATGAAGTTATTATAATAACATAAAGACTAAGGGGGAAAAATACGTATTATTGAAGCTAACTCAAAAAGTGCCCAAGCAAAGACCATTTCGAGAGCATCGTTTCAAACAAAAATCCGTCAATATATGACGAAGTTATGTCTGATTCTACATTAAAAAAAAATACATTCGAATTGAGAACCTCCTCCTTTTTTAGAAGACGGTTAAAAATAAAATAAATACTAATTATGCTCTTTAGCCAATAAAAGTATCACCAAAGAACCTTAAAATACATTATGTTCAACCACATGTACTTGAGCCTTGGATCACTCCCGGTTTGATGAGATGTATGCGTCATAGAGATAGT
The DNA here is from genome assembly GCA_948150665.1 of Conistra vaccinii. NCBI lineage: Eukaryota > Metazoa > Arthropoda > Insecta > Lepidoptera > Noctuidae > Conistra > Conistra vaccinii. Next base: position 12,254,289 of record OX411341.1, on the reverse strand, counting down.
TTACACCGACAGGTAAATTTAGACCCTAAAAATGAAATTCTCAAACTTTCGTATACTAGGTACAGAAACTTCTTTATAGACATTCTACGAAAAGCGAAGAAAGACTACGAAAGCAAAGCCTTAGAAGACAATAGACAAAACTCAAAGAATTTGTGTATCACTATAAAAGACATAATATGTGAGATACGACAGAAAAGAAATGACTCTGTTGATCTACTAAAGGCAAAAAGTACCGCACTGGAATCGCTAAACTACTGTAATCACTATTTTGCAACAGTGGGCAAAATCCTGTCGGAGCAGATACTTCAGCGACTATCAACTTCTGAAGAAGCACTATCTGCTGATATAGACACAAACATCTCACCCGCTGATTCAATGTTCACGACACCTACAGATATGTACGAGGTTGACTCTATTATAAAAAACCTCAAACACGACAGTGCACCTGGTCTTGATGGAATTAAACTGTCCCTAATTAAAATGATAAGGACCATTATTTTAAAACCTTATACTTACATTTGCAATCTGAGTATGTCGTCAGGTGTTTTCCCAGAACATTGGAAAATAGCTCTAGTTTCTCCGATTCATAAAGCCGGACCTAAGAACTCCCCGGATAACTACAGGCCTATATATCCCTGATTTGCATTTTTCAAAAGTCCTGGAGAAATTAATTAATAATCGTATAGTTAAATACCTAGAAAGCCACTCACTTCTCTCAGAAAGGCAATTTGGGTTTAGAAAAGGAAAATCGACAACTGATGCGGTCGAACTGCTGACGAACATAACATCTAAACATACAGATGGTGGTAGACGTTGTCTTGCAATATTCTTAGACCTTGCTAAAGCGTTCGATACCATCTCTATTTCTATCCTTCTTAGAAAGCTCGAAAGGTTAGGAATAAGAGGAACATCGCTTGACTGGCTTCGTAGTTACCTGAGCAACAGGCGGCAATGTGTTAGAGTTGACAATTTAGTCAGCGATGAACGGGAAATCGGCTTTGGAGTCCCGCAGGGGAGTATACTTGGCCCAACACTATTTACTATATACATGGACGATATACTCAAAATTAGCATCTCAAACGCTGACCTCATTTGTTACGCTGACGACACTGTGATACTATTTCATGGAGCCGATTGGGGAGACTTATTCAGGAAAGCAGAGGCAAGAATGAATGGGATCGCTAATTGGCTCAATATGAATTTGCTTACTCTAAATGTCAAGAAGACCAAATACATTATCTTTAGGAAAACCCGGGCTACCAAGGTACCATTATGGAATTTAAAGATTCACGGAGTAAATTGCCATTACTCATTTATTAACACTGACACTCAATGCTCATGCAATAACATCGACGGAGTGGACGAAATAAGATACTTGGGAGTTATTATAGACCAACACCTTTCATTCAAACCACAAATTAGGGAACTTGTCAAACGCGTTCGGAAGCAAATCTACATAATGAAAATGATACGGGACAGAGCATCAGTGGATGTAAAAAAACTCGTCTATATAGCCTTATGTCAGTCGCTGATACAATATTGCATTGTAATATGGGGAGGAGCGTCAAAAACTCATCTAATAATCCTCGAAAGAGCACAACGCGCAGTCCTCAAAACACTGTTGCACAAACTATACCGTTTTCCTACAGAAAACCTATTCGCAGAAGCTTCTCTGCTGAGTGTAAGGAAACTATATTTATTAAACGTAACAATGAAGACCCATATCAAAATTTCGAAAAGGAGTGATTTAAATAATTTACAGGCCAAACGCAGATTCAGAGTTCCAACTCCCCCAGTAAAATCCGCATATGCACAAAGTCTCCCACATTTTCTGCATGTTCACGTCTATAACTCGGTGATCAAACAGTGCAATATAAGAAATTGCAGTCGCAAACAAATAAAAAACAGACTAACATCCTGGCTGCTAAACTTGTCATATGACGAAGCAGAAAAGATAATTACTGTGATAAAATAAATTCTGCACACACGTTCGTACGCACGTTCTACCTCACACTTGCACTCTTTCGCTTAACACCATCAAACTTACCATCACCATGTTCACACACTTACACTCACACTCATTCACAACACATGATCACATACATAAACTTACACTGACAAATTTTTTTTTTCTTTCTAGTTTTCTTATTATTATTTTTTTCTTTTATTCTAGATTTGTTTGCTATATTTTTTTATTTTATTTTAATTTTGATTTTAGTTTCTTATTAATTTTTTAGTAGATGAAGAAAACAAAACATTTTTATTTTTATTATTTGAACATGTTTTTAATATAAATGTTTAAAATGGTAACCCTCCATATTGGTGCCCAAGATACAGGCTTGCCTAGTTTGGGGCCAATGTAAACACTTTGTAAAATATTTTAGCAATAAAGATTTTAGTTTTTTTTTTTTTTGAAAGTGAGACTAAAAAAATAAACGTAACATTCTCACTTCACCATAGTCTAGCTCGGGACTAAACTAACATACTTGCCACTGAGCGGCACTTTAATAGCCTAGGGCAAGCGGAGCTATTTCAATATCTAAGTAAAGTACTCAGAATTGACATACGTGTAGGTTTTAAAAACCTACCTTCCTGACCTTGCTGATTGGATGCTGTGGCATTTTGCTGTGCAGAACCACAATTTTTAGTCTACTTATATGTTTTTAAGCTACTATATTAAACAATTCACCTTTTGATACCTTACATATTGAAATCCATCATCATTCATGTAAGCTTCCTTGTATTTATTCTTAATCACACTATACCTGTAATAGCATACTTTTATATTCTTTGATTGTTTTAGCATCTAAATTCTATTTTAAATACTATTTATTAATTTACTGTTAGGTTTTATATTATAACATTTTAATTGAAAGCTGTCATCTGTCTTATTTACTTTTCTTAACCATAGACATAATATGCTATAGACACTTTATCTTCTTCTAAACCTATTATAAAGCAGGTGAATACACTGTATTGTTTGCAATAAAGACGTTTATAGACTTTCGCTCTGTAAACCGTTTTTATCCGTTCTGGCCATCATTCAATTAAGAATTAACTTGATAGATGTTTGAAATGTTTTAAAATATGACAGAGAACGATAAAAAACGGGTTCTTTTTTAAGGAGTGGAAGTTTGGCTCTAGCCGTGTGATGTGCTACTTTTCACTTTGAATTTAATTTTCTACTTGAATCTTAGCCCGATTAGTTCAGTGTAACTAGCATATGTGTGGCCCAGTGGTGGCCCAGTGGTATGAGAGCAGTGGTGGCCCAGTGGTATCAGCCTCGATTTATGAGTTGTAGGTCGTGGGTTCGAACCCAAGCAGGCGCTTTACTTTGTGTAAATAATTTCATCACCACTGCTCTCAAAACGGTGAAGGAAAACATCGTGAGGAAACCGGCATGTCTTAGAACCAAAAATTTGAAGACATGTGACATCTACCAACCCGCACTGGGCCCGCGTGGTAGATTACGGCCCACTCCCTCTCACAGAGAGGAGGCCTGTGTCCCAGCAGTGGGAACATTAATAGGCTGATGATGTGAACTAGCATATTACTGTGTGTAATCTAAACTATTGTGTATCGTGCTAATAAACTTTTAGTGTGTCTCTATTTACGGCTCTCATTTAATCGACTTTCTCACCTAGCCCTATAGAGGGCCCTACACCAGCCATCTGGCCGCGTGGCGCAAGATGTCACGCCTCAAACGTCACACATACTACTCGAATAAGAGAGGCCGCCGACGTCAAGAGGCGCGACGCCAGGCGCTGTTGCCTTACGAGAGTGACTTCGCCCTCTCAACGCGACGTCACGAGTGACGTCGACGCGTCCCTCCTGTAGCGTGAGGCCCTACGAAGTGCCTCCGCTATATAACTACCTCTCACCTCTCACCTCTCCATCCAACAGAGTAGAGGAACCTCCTGTTCGGCGTGCTACGCGGTAGCCCGGCTCCTCTGCACTCTCTGCCTACCTGCCTGCTTGCCTGCTTACCTGTCCTCCTATCCTGAGCATCCCACGTCGAGTGAAGCCGACCCCTTAACCCTCTTTAGCTTTTATATTAACTATACTCTTAACCGCTCTCTTAACGTTTAGCTCAGAGGAGCTAAGCGTTCCGTTACAATGTATGCTATCAAGACCTACAAGCGTTGGTTGGAAATAGTCACGTAATATTATTTTAGAATAGATTACAATAATTATTTATTTGCATTCTAACGTAGGTACCTACGTTCGGTTTCGTTCGAAAAAAGTACGTACGAAATCGTAAAAAAAAAACGAAATAAAAATGCGATCTATATATAATTATTCTATTTTCAAAAAAATGCAGATGTTTTATAATTAGTTTTAGTTTAGTTTTATTTTAGTTTATGTTTACTGGTTATGCAATGATCACTGTGTACTATCCATAGCTCTGAAAATGTCGCAAGTACGACCCCCAAGATACAGGCAAATGCCTAGTTTGGGGGTCACCGTCCAATCTGTTCTTGTACAACCTCATTATGAATATTAATAAATAATTTGAATTTGAATTAGAGATTCTTATACATTCTACCTTAAGAGGATTTACGTCGTACGGCATTTCATACAAACTTTCAAGCCCTTATTTTTCGGATTGACTGAACCGATTTTAATGAAACTTCATACGCATATGAAATGAAATGAAATGAAATTGTTTATTCTGTAAATAGGATATCGGAATCACTTTTACACGTCATATTTAAAAAAATGTTTAAAATAAGCTAGATGAGGTCGGCGTTTCCTAACTGACTACTCTGAGAAGAAAGGCCAAAACAAACTCAGAGGTCACGGTCTCTTTTAAAGTCCAGACATAATCTTGGTCAAGCCATATGAAAACCATGTAGATTAGTGTCTGAAATGGTCTTTTGAGGAAAGAACCACACAGATTTGAGTGGACCTGTCCAGTCAGTGCAAGCATTTGTCAGTAATCGTGGAGCTCACTCAGAGCTTAAGGAGCTCAACTCGACGAACAATACCAAAGAAAGGACATTTGGGTAGGCGGCATCAACTACTCAAACTGCCAGACCATCATTAAAACTAACTGTGAAATAAAAAAAAATTAAAACATTAAAGAGAAAAAAAATAAAAAATACCCACATAGTCCTCATATTCACAATAATTAAAATAATATTATACTTTACAAAGTAGTCATGTCATTTTGTATATAATTTTATTATGTTATTATTTTAAGTATATGTTTTATTCTTCTATGTAAATATTTTTAAATCTGGTTTAATTGATGATTATAAGTAACAATTAAAATATCAAGTTTTATGGTTTTATCACAAGGTATAGCAGAGCGAGCAGCTCAATCCCAAGGTTTTTTATCTTCTAAATAATCTGAAATTTTATAGTACCCTTTTTTACAAAGTTTGGTTTTAATACAGTTTTTAAATCGTTTAATGGGTAAGTTTCGAATGTCAATGGGAAGTTTGTTGTAAAAGCGTATACATTGACCCATGAACGAGTTGCCTACTCTGTGAAGACGTGTGCGATGTACAGCAAGGTTGTGTTTATTCCTGGTATTTAAACTATGAACATCGGACATTTTCTTGAAATTTGATATATTTTTGTGTACATACAATAGGTTTTCAAAAATATATTGTGAGGCTACAGTCAGAATATTTATTTCTCTAAATTTCTCTCGAAGTGAATCTCTTGGACCTAGGTTGTAAATGGCTCGAACAGCCCTTTTCTGTAGAACAAAGATAGAATTAATGTCCGCACAGGTTCCCCAGAGAAGAATCCCATAAGACATCAGACTATGAAAATAACTAAAATAAACAATTCTGGCTGTATCTACGTCAGTTATCTGCCTAATTTTTTTAACAGTATATGCGGCTGAACTAAGCCTTCCTGACAATTTTTCTATGTGTGGGCCCATTGTAATCTACCGTCAATAGTTATTCCAAGAAAAACTGTTGACTCAACAGGGTCCAACTCTATTCCATTAACTTGAACAGGTAGTTAGTAGGTAGTTAGTTGCCTGACATTTGGCGTTGAAAATTTAATGAGTTTAGTCTTTTTTTCGTTCAGGAGAAGATTATTTACATTAAACCAATGCACAACTTTAGAGAGTGCATCGTTAACTTGTTCAAAGTTGACTAACTGACGTTTGATTTTAAAAATGAGGGATGTGTCATCTGCGAATAATACGATTTTAGGAGTATGAGGAACAGGGTGTAAAGTTCACTCATCCACCATAGAAAAGGGAGGATCCTCCAACCAGACGGGTTGTTATGTCTGGCGGGCAACTGCCCCATATGTTGATTTCGGATAGTCTTATCTATGTTATTCGCTCAGTAAACTCTAACTGCGAGATGTAGGAATTGTGTGACGTCATGTCTTTTTGTTTCGTAGTTTTTGTATGTGGCGGTCTAACCGCTACATCACTCCCCTCCGGAGACCGGAGGTCGATAGTGGGCTGAGTCTTGGATCTTGCGATGCTTCATAGTGCCAGCTGTGGTTCCAGTGAGTCGGAACCGGGTGCCGCTCAGTTCACAGTGGGTCGGAACTGTCTGCAGTGATTGCGGCGATGGTGATTGTGGTTCCAGTGAGTCGGAACCGGGTGCCGCACAGTTCACGGTGGGTCGGAACTGTTTGCGGTGATTGCGGCGATTGTGGTGATTGCGGTGATTGCGGTGATTGAGGTGATTGCGGTGATTCCCCAGTGAGTCGGGGTGATGTGGCTGAGGGTGATGACCAGGAATGCGCGTTCGCTGCATGCTGGTGGTCAGGATACCCGTTGAAGCCGTGGGTGCTGGCTGGCTGTGAGACTCGCCTCACGAAAGCTTGCGGGAGTGATGATGATGACGTCACGCTGAAGTAGTTGCACGAAGGCTGCGTTGACGTTCATACTCGGGGTCACCAATTTAGGGGTATGAGGAACAGGGTGTAAAGTTCACTCATCCCCCATAGTAAAGGGAGGATCCTCCAACCAGACGGGTTGTTATATCTGGCGGGCAACTGCCCATATGTTGATTTCGGATAGTCTTATCTATGTTATTCGCTCAGTAAACTCTAACTGCGAGATGTAGGAATTGTGTGACGTCATGTCTTTTTGTTTCGTAGTTTTTGTATGTGGCGGTCTAACCGCTACACGATCTTGTGATTATCCCTTATGTGGTAAGGTAAGTCATTAATATAAATTAGAAATAAGAAAGGACCTAGAATTGAACCCTGCGGAACGCCCATGGTGACCGCAGATCCTGCAGATCTCTTGCCATTAACATCGACCCTCTAAATTCTGTTGTTCAGATAAGAAGTCAGAAGGTCAAGAGCCTTGTCCCTCATACCATAGTGGTGCAGTTTCCTGATGAGTGTATCATGATGTACGCAATCGAAGGCCTTGGACAAATCACAGAAAATGCCAAGAGCATCTTGTGACTCCTCCCAGGCCTCGAATATGCTCTTCAGTAATTCCACGCCCGCGTCTGTAGTGGAACGACCCTTTGTAAAGCCAAACTGTTTCAGATGAAGTAAATTATGTGCATTGAAATGTCTTAACATTTGTTTTAAAATTAATTTTTCAAAAATTTTGCTCAATGTAGGTAATATCGAAATAGGCCGAAAATTTGTGGGATCAGTTGTGCTGCCAGATTTGAACAGTGGAATCACTTTGCTAAGTTTCATCAGATCAGGAAATACACCAGATGCAATACAAGAGTTAAAAACGATTGCTAAAAAGGGTAAAATAACATCAATTATTGAAGACATGGTATGTACTGATAATCCCCAAAGGTCAGCAGTTTTTTTTACATCAAGATTTTTAAAAGATTCTATAATGTCTTTAGTAGTAATACATGTGAATTCAAAAGGCTTGTCACATTCTGGTACACATTCTTTAAGTATTGAGTAAGCAGAAGTAGAGGACGACGATGACAGAGTTTTGGTTGTTAAAATGGGAATATTAGTGAAGAAATTTTCAAACTCAGTTGCCACCTCCACGTCTGTCTTAATATCTACATCATTGATTTTTAGATGGAAGTCACGATTCCGTACTGTCGTTCTTCCCGTTTCTGAATTAATAATATTCCAAGTTGTTTTAATTTTATTTCCAGAAGATTTTATTTTATTTTTAATATGTAAGGCTTTAGCTGAGGAACAGGCTCTTTTAAAAGTTTTAGAATAATTCTTAACAAACTCTTTGAAAGTTTCATCATGGTTATATGTTTTTTCATGATATAATTCAGCAAGGTAAGGCAAGTAATATGCAGGATACAAAGGTCTAAAAACTTAGTTAAGAATATTTTCGAAATGTCTTATTTAAAAGCAGATAACTAGAAATCTCTGTTTCTATGGAAAATTTAAAATCGGTCTAATTTAGCTATAACACTATTTTTCGAAAATATTCTTTATTAAATCATCATATAAATTTTTAAATTGTGATTGTTTGTTTGAAATTCTTGAGTGATTATGTTTCTTTTCAAAGTTTTACAATTAAAGTCACCTGTTAAAACTATGCGTGTTCTAGATTTGTATTTCTTGTATAAATCATGTAAGATACTATCTAACTTAGTTAAAATTGATTAACATCGGATTGAGGTGTTCGGTATAAGCAAATAATCACTAATTTCTTATTTTCTAACTATACTAGTATTACACCTTGATTAATGGTATCATCTGTAAATGGAATAGCGTTATTTAAAACCAGCAGACATATTTAGGAGTCCGCCGAAATATGACATTCACAAGAGTTTATAGGCTTAATTCTGATAGATATTCAATTTTTTCAGTGTGTCAAATAATTATTTGGTAAGTATGCTAGAATGTTAAGGGAAATAACCATGGCATAAATATCTGAATGTTAGGTATTGATGGACTGATTGCACGCGAAATTATTTCTACGGATATGAAAGTATTTAACAAACTCGTACAATCCGCACATCAAAGCACATTAAATAAACATTTAAAGTATTAATTATAGTCAATTAACATTGAATATTTTAAATTGTAGATATGCTGGCAAAAAAAACGGCCAAGAGCATTTTGGACGCCGCACAATGAAGGGTTCCGTAGTTGGAATGAATTTGTCCCAAAAACAAACTTAATATTGTAGTTGAAAAATATGTTTTATACATCGATTTACGTCACAGTTAATTATCCAACTGCAAATAGAAGTTTGTAATCGAAATTTTTGTTTTCTATGTCATAAAACTACAAATTAACGATTTTCTGACTTTTTCCTTTACTTGTGCTGTGAGACTTTGAAATACCCTATAGGTTTAGACTTATTTGCGAGTACCAAAATATATCTTGTATATGGCCCTATTTTTTATAATTAAGTGGCAATGGGCAGGACATATTGCTCGCTGAACAGATGGCCGATGGGGCCGATAGGTTCTAGAGTGGCGACCACGTACCGGAAGACGTAGCGTTGGAAGGCCTCCCACAAGATGGACCGATGACCTAGTAAAGGCCGCAGGAATTCGCTGGATGCGGGAAGCACAGAATCGGTCGAAGTGGCGGTGCTTGGGGGAGGCCTATGTCCAGCAGTGGACGTCTTTCAGCTGATATGATGATAATGATGATGATGATGATGGCCCTATTTTTTATTGCGTTGACTTCGAAGCTTCATTCTTTTAGAGCTCCAAGAGACCGTAGACCAACGTATTTGATATAAATTTCGACTTTATACATCCACGCGTTCCTGAGAAGAAGGGTCTTGACAGACTGACAGACAAACAGACGGACAGCGAAGTGATCCTATAAGCGTTCCATATTTTTCTTTTTGAGATACGGAATCCTAAAAATGATAAAGGACCCCGCACAAAATGTTTGGAAAAAGCCGTTCGGCCAATTTGGCTAAAATTTTGGTTCAATATAGCAAGTTTATATAGGCGCAAAAAAAAATAATGGCCAGTTTTAGAGATATAGCCATTTTTATGTTGAAGTCAGGAAGATGATTTTTATGTTATAGTTGCTGCTAAAGAATAAACAAAAAGCCATCATATCAATCTCAAGATGTTCCAATTCATATTAACTCTTTGTCTGTATACCCTGAATAGGCAGAGGTGTAATACACACATTTCGCATAGTAGACAAGTCGTCTGGCCGTGCAAAGTTTCAACTTTAGGAAAGTAATTATAGTCTGTAACCTTGTACTGAAAGTTTATTTGAACACCAGGTTAAATAATGACCATTTTTCTGTAAAACTCTTTATTACATATATTTTAAAACAATAAAATTGTATCTTTATTTAATTAATGTACAGTTTTGACCTCGCTACAATTTTATTATATGTATAGATGTTGCAGTTACTTATATGATCTTTTATAGATACCATAGTGGCCAGTTATACAATCATGTTTTTTCTTTTTAACCGACTTCCAAAAAGGAGGAGGTTCTATGTTCGACTTTATGTATGTTTTTTTTTTTTTTTTTTTTATGTATGTTCACCGATATCTCCGCCATTTGTGGACCGATTTTGAAAATTATTTTTTTGTTTGAAAGGGTAAGCTCCCGAGGTGGTCCCATATAAATTTTATTGACTTTGCTTAGATAGTTTTTGAGTTAGCTTCAATAATACATATTTTTCCCACTTAGTTTATATGGACGATATGATGATAACTTCCTGTCACTGTTATTTATTGCAGTTAGTGGTATTGGATATTGTGTGGGGTAGGTACCACAACTAAAAAGTGAAAAATAAAAACTTTTTACAAAAAAAATTTAAACCGACTTCCAAAAAAAACCACTACAAAGTGAAAAATAACTTTAATTTCGGAAGTCGGTGGCAAAAAACGAAAATTAAAAAACAAAGACACCGACTTCCGAAATTAAAGTTATTTTTCACTTTGTAGTGGTTTTTTTTTGAAGTCGGTTTTAATTTTTTTTGTAAAAAGTTTTTTTAAATAATTATTACGTGAAAGAATCTTGAATGACGTGTTGACATAATATATTTAAGGGTATCGATGCACTATAGTGCGTTCATTATAACTTGTCCCTTGACGCGATTGGTAGCACTGAATTTTGCAGTCTTAGTCACAGAGTACATGGTCTTAGTTTCAATACTAATAAAACTCAAAATGGCGACTGACAGAACAGTAGTACCAATTACTGATATCGGTGAAGGTAAAACGTCGTGAGGAAACCTGGACTTATAGCTATACAGTGTGTCCGGACATGGACTAGCGATATTCTAAATACTTAAATATAAACTATTTTAAAGTACAATTACACTCTAGGCTTGTAATAATTATTGGTTGAATTGCATAATTTTTCTTTTTTTTTTTTCGACTTTCACACTTTTTTTCAAAAGCTTTGGAATTGTGAACACATTGCTTTGTAATGCAGATGGTAGACAATACTATTGCCTTTCGAATAAGCCTATTTTTATCTCAGCATGACTAAAACTTTGAGATATATGATATTTTTTGTAAAAAAAACAAAATAGCTGCCACATAGCGGGGAAGTGTATTGGACCCAAGCCTAGAGTGTAATTGTACTTTAAAATAGTTTATATTTAAGTATTTAGAATATCGCTAGTCCATGTCCGGACACACTGTATAAGTCTGAAATCGCCAACTCGTCTTGAGCAAGCGTGGTGATCAATGCTCGTGCCTTCTCTGTATGAGCATTCACTGGAGGCCTTTGGTCTCCAGTGGGACAATAATAGGCTGGTATTATTAATATTATTATTTAGGGTCTTTTACATTTCTTGGTACCCTGTGGTCCTAACCGAACCTTTGGAAGGCATACGAGGGGCCGAAGCCAAGTCGCGCGTGGCCTGTTAGACGTTTTTAATTAAATGAGGCACCAACCGACTATTATCCCTGTATGTACTATGCAAGTGCACCCAAGGACAACCCCAGGTTGATGCGGGACTATTGCACGATAAGGAAACAAAGATCACTGGTGACCTGGAACTATGGAAGGACTATGGCCCCTGCCTGATCAATATTTTATATGTACACGGATAAAATGGCTGGGGGGCGGAGCCCCCGAAAACTATCGCTAACACATACTTAGTGACGTAGCGACAAGGGGGCAACATATCCTGAGGTGCTTGAGGAGTGGTATTCCACGTCTTTCAGAACAATCCCAGAGATATTATCTATGTATATTTATATAGATAAGTTTATGCTTTATGTATGTATGTATTTATTGTATATGTAAATGGTACACCACTGACTACCTGCAGTATTGTCTTTCCTTCTTACTTTAATCCATCCAAAGGTTGTCTGTAAAAGATCGCTTTTAGCGATAAGACCGCCCATTGTGTAACCCTATGTAAAATGTCTAAACCTATGTCTGTAATTTTTATGGTGTACATAATAAAGAGTATTCTATTCTATTCTATTCTATTCTAAACGAAGCCAACAGTCAATTGTACTCCCCACACTTGTGAACATTTTTTTGTTCTAGACCGTACCTGGGAACCTTCTGGTTACGGAGATATTGAAGGCCAAAGGTCAAAAACCAAGTTTTCAATGTAACTTACTTACTTACTTAACCTAACTTATACTTCGTGGCCTTACCCAATAGTATAATGTTATGCGTACGTTACATTGCGTGCTGCCGTAAACAGCTATGTTTCAAACCAAAAGTCGTTTCCCAGTAATAATTTTTGCTTAATGTTACTTAGTTTGATGTACAGAATGTATAGATAACGGCTATGTCATGGGTTATTTTACACCTAGGAACACATACAACTCCCTCATAAATATATTGCTATTCTATAAAATGAGGGTGAAATCCATTGTGGCCACAGTTAAAACTGACAGACACGAAAAGCGACTTTGTTTTTTTTATATTGTAGGTATATTTATTGTAAAATCTCCAAATAAAAATACTCCATGGAAATAAAAAAGAGTTTCAATACAAGATCCCAAAGTTTCAGTAAAATCGGCCGAACGACTTGTCTACTATGCGTAATGTGTGTATTACACCTCTGCCTACCCCTTCAGGGTATACAGACAAAGAGTTAATATGAATTGGAACATCTTGAGATTGATATGATGGCTTTTTGTTTATTCTTTAGCAGCAACTATAACATAAAAATCATCTTCCTGACTTCAACATAAAAATGGCTATATCTCTAAAACTGGCCATAATTTTTTTTTGCGCCTATATAAACTTTTACTCAGCATATTACAGGCTATATTGTACCAAAATTTTAGCCAAATTGGCCGAACGGCTTTTTCCAAACATTTTGTGCGGGGTCCCTTGTTATCTCTGTTCTAATAAATTCCTTTTCCTATGGAATTTAACCACACAACGGTCGTTTAAATACTTAATTTATCGCAAAGCTATAAACTTCAAATACTTATCATTCATTCATCATGCTCATCATACATTGAAGGGCAAGTTTAGAATTCTTTAGCCTAGAAACATGGTATATAATACTGGAATTTTACTGTTAAGGAATACTGTAGGACGTGATTGTATAGCAGTTGTTCTCATTAGTAACTATCATGGCATCAATGTTGCTATTGTTGTGTGTCAGTTGGTTTGCGCTCGCGGCTGCGTGGTCAGCCGCCCCTGCGCCTGCGCCGTACGCACTCGAACACGCCGAACTGCACTTCGAGCGCTTCATACAAAAGTATGAAAGAAACTACGCCGACGAAAACGAGAAACAAGCCAGGTTCCAAATATTCAAAGAAAATTTGGAACACATAAACAGTTTGAATGAAAACAGCAAACACGCTGTTTTCGGTAATTTTTTTTCATATTTATATGATTTATCGATTTAATGATTTATTCGATATATTTTTTTTTCCGTAATTATGTTACTATATTTCGAGTTTCTTTCAGGTATAACGCAATTTTCGGATCTATCTCAAGAAGAATTTAAATCGAAAATCACCTGTTTGGGATCAGATGACACTGATTACGATGATGCTTGCACATATATCACTGATAAAGACATCGACTATAATGATGCGCCGGAGTCGTTCGATTGGAGCAATCACGGTGCGGTCACCCCCGTTAAAGACCAAAAGCATTGTGGAAGTTGTTATGCGTTTAGCGCAATTGGTAAGTATGTTCCATTTAAGAATGGTATTTAAGCTTCTGAAATAGTTAAAACTGTGTATAATATAAGAAGTATTATTAAAAAATGTTTCAACATTATTACAGCTAATCTTGAGGGCCAGAACGCCATCAAGCACAAGGAGCTCGTCAGTTTATCTGAACAGCAGATTGTAGACTGCGACAAAAATAATGATAAATGTTCTGGTGGATATATGAGCGTTGCATTTCGGTAATGTAAAATCTTTTAAGAAGGAAGGAAGAGTGAGGAGGAGTTTCACTGACCTCAAAATAGTACATTACTGTCGCAGCCTGCAACAGGGGCATTGATGGACGATCGCGAAAATGTGGGCCGCGGCGAAGCTTAGGGACACAAACTTGAGTCCATCAATGCCTAGTTGTGACCAAGGCTTGTATAGTACCTACTTTTTTCAAAAAATGCGCGGAAATTCAAAATACGAGTAAATAAAGTAATTATAAATTCCAGAATCAATGACGAACAACGAAAATTATTTACGCGCCTATGTGTTCATTTGTTTCTTCTTTACTTTAAACAGCTCTCTTTCCAAATCGTGAATAAAATCTTTGAAAAGTTTTCTCTTTGGTTGCCATCTGTCGAAGTAAAAAGATCGTTCTATTTTTAATTAATAAAACGACAGATTACGATTTTCATAGTAACATTGCTGGTCGCCTATTCGCATGTATTTGGCCAGTACAGCATTTTCGATTTATCTCCAAGATGGTTGTCAAGATAATAATCGAATTGCCAAACATGTTTGAGAAAAGCATATTGTGTTTAGCGGCCAAATAAATTACTACGAAAACTCATGTATGTAGTGATATTTAAAAATGAAAAGAACTTTTTACTTCAGCACATAGCAACCAAGGAGGTAACTTATCAACGATTTTATTAAAAAAATCCTTTTTGCTTATAAATAGAGCTATTGAAGAAGAAGAAGAGTGGTGAAGAAACAAATGAACATTTTTTGGCGCGTGAATTTTTTTGTTGTGTTTCATTGATTCTGGAATTTATAATAATTAACTAGTGGCGCCCCACGGTTTCACACGCGTAAGTCTCGATCCCGTGGGAATATCGGGAAAAGTATCCTATATCCTAATCCAGGTCAAGGTCTTCCTATGTGCAAATTTCATCTAAATCTGTGCAGCCGTTTTAGCGTGAAAGCGTAACAAACAAACTCATTTTCGCATTTATAATATTAGTTAGGATTTACGCAGATTGAATTTCCGCGCATTATATGAGTAAAGTACTATACAAGCCTTGGCCGCAACCAGGCATTGATGGACTTATAAATGTGTGCCTCGCTTATGGCTCGGCCCACATTTTCACGATCGTCCATCAATGCCCCAGTTGCAAGCCGCGACAGTAATGTACTATTTGATGTCGTGACGCGACTGCATTTCGCATGTTTGTCAGTGAGAGTTTACTCA
Source organism: Conistra vaccinii (assembly GCA_948150665.1). Classification (NCBI taxonomy): domain Eukaryota; kingdom Metazoa; phylum Arthropoda; class Insecta; order Lepidoptera; family Noctuidae; genus Conistra; species Conistra vaccinii. Next base: position 12,238,857 of record OX411341.1, on the reverse strand, counting down.
AGGTCCTGTATCTATTAACACGTTTAGGTTTAAAGTAAGAAATTGTAGATCTTACGAACATAGACTAAATCACTTCAAACTCAAAGATTTAAAATCTCGCCGCACTATCTCCGACATGTTGTTCCTGTATAAATTATTCAATAATGGCATTGACTGTCCAGATCTTCTTAGCAAATTACGCATTAACGTCCCTTCCCGTATTCCTCGCTATCCCGGCCCTTTACTGAAAGCCCCTCAACACAGAACAAATCTAGGTAAACACTCGCCGATTGTTAGGATGACCAATCAATACAACTCACTGTCATGTTCTTCCGACGATATAGACATTTTCTCCAACAGCCTAAGTAAATTTAAGTTGCTGTTACACGCAAAACTTAATATTGAGTAGGAGTTGACCTTCCTCCCTACTGTTCAACTCAATATATATAGTTTTTTTTTATAATTTTGATTCTTGTTGTTTTTACTTTAAATTGTATACTTTATTTCCATATTAATAATTGATTGTTTGATATCTTAATGCAAGCTGTGGTCTCCTATAATTGAAGATGCACAAGGATTTGTATCTTTTTATGTTTTATTTTTAGCATGTAAGGTGTAATCTTTGTTGGAGATCCAAATAAATAAATAAATAAATAAACACTGTTTTTGATGGTTATGTTGACAGGTCGCTGATCGAAGAAGGAGGAAGCATATCTGATGATGACTATCCATACGAGGGATTAGACAACAATAGTTGCCGTTTTGATGCAAATAAAGTGAAGGTCAAGTTGACCGACTGCCGCGCCTATAATCTTACCTCACAAGAGAAACTGAAGCAGGTGCTGTACCACACCGGACCCATCGCGATTGGTAATTATTTAATTTGCATTTGATAGTGATTCGATTTCATTGAACTGTTGCATCTAAATCGTATCGAGCCAGATTACCCACCACTACACTCATGAACTATCAACAGATACATAGTTTAGTTTGACGTATGCGGCTTATAAAAGCAATTATGTACTATTATGTACAAATATGTTTAACAAATCAATATTTTCAGGCCTGTAGGCCTGGCACGAACGCGCGAAGTAAACGTAAAGTAAATTACTTAATACTTTACGTTTACTCAAAAACAAAAATTGAAAAAGAAAAAAAAAAAACATTATGCGTATGCGAACTTTTTGTAAAATCGCATTGGTTAGCCATAGACTCAACTGCAGCTGTCACTGTACGATTTTTTCGGTAAGCGGATTTTGTGGCGGGTATTTCAAAAGTAAGTGAATTTATAAGGTACAAAGGGTCTGTTTACATGACGAACTACACTCGGAGCTGATGTCAATATCAATGCAGTCTTTGCCTTTTTGTCAGCCGTCTATATTGTCGATATAGCAGCATCAGTAGTAGGTTTTGACTTTTCTCCATTCACATACTCCCAGAAGTCATTTTTTAAAGTCAAAGTAAAAGTTAAATAATTTATGGCAGTGTATAGAGTGCCACCATTGGCACTCTATCCCTATCGGATAAAGTGCCACTACAGGCACCCTAGTAACACCGGCTCAAGTGCCGCAAGCATTGGATTGTCATTGTCACTGTCACTAAGTCACGTCACTTGGTATTTTGTTTGATTGTCGAGGTTAGATCGCTGTAAAACACCACATTCCCAAAACATTACATTCTCTTGTGCCTAAAGGGACCCTGGCACTTCGCCGGCCGCTACCGCGGCACCGCTCGCTACGCTCGCTCGGCTCGTGCGTTGTGTGGTCACAGTTCTAACCTAACCTAACCTAAATAACAAGTGACAGTGACAATGCAACGCTCACGGCACCCTAGCCGGGCCGAGGCAGTGACACTAGAGTGCCACAAGAAACTCGCGGCACTCTATACACTTCGATAATTTATTTCAATTAGGCACATGAAAGGCACTTTTGAACGTCAAAGATTTATTTCCATACAGTATTATTGTCAAATTAATCATATCAGGTAAATATTTGACAACTATTTGCGACGTTGCCTACTTTCAGAATAAACGCTCTTAATCACCAGAAATTACAAATAGCGCTATTTGAAAAACGAAGGAATTACTCACAGGAGTGTGAGTAATTGTCGCGTGTGTCATGATAGCCCTGCAAGTCTCAGTGCCATAGGTTAGAATAAGCCGGATACACATGTCGACGAGCTTGTTTAGTGAGAAAGGAAGGTCGCCCTTCATTAGCGCCTTCATGGACCAGTAGCTCCTCCAGGCATTTTTGACTCGACAACGGTCGATCTCTTTGTGCTGTCTGTTGTCGAAGGAAACTAGCTGGCCCAGGAAGATATATTCGTTGACATAGTGTAATACCTGCCCTTCGAACTCGGTCTTATATTAAGCGGCATTCGTCATGATTAAAAAAAATATACTTCCAAAATAAAACCTACAGTCGAATTGAGAACCTTTTTGAAGTCGATAAAAGATGGGATTGGGTCGTTTTTCAATCCGTTTAGGAAATCTATACAAATAAATAGTTTGTAATGTCAAAATAATAGCTTTTTACTAAATGCAAATGAAAGTAAATATAGATACGATCCATACGACTAAAACACATTTTTTTTTTTTTGTCTGTTGGTCTGTCTGCTTGATCCGGGTAATCTCCGAAACAGGTGGACCGATTTTGACAGGACTTCCACTGGAAGATAACTTATGTTATAAGGAGTAAAATAGGCTACTTTTGTTTCAGAAAAAAACTTTGGGTTCCGCGCAAAAAAACGAAAGCCCATGAAATCTGTATCTACGTACATATCTTCTTATATCCTACTAATATTATAAATGTGAAAGTTTGTATGTTTGGATGTTTGTTACTCAATCACGCAAAAACGGCTGAACGGATTTGGTTGAAATTTGGCACACAAGTAGGATACTTTTTATCCCGGGAGTACTTTCCCGTGGGATAATATCCGACTTCCACGAGGGCGAAGCTGCAGGCGAAAGCTAGTTTAGGATAAAATTACTGAAATTAATGCGGTAGTAATGTTCTTATAAATTGTGCCAACGAAATTGCCATTTTTTTAATAAATTGTGCATATCAAACAACCGTATTTGGCGCGAAATCAAAAAGAAGGCGCGTTGAGCACTTTTTTGTTGACAGTGGATCTACAGTTTCCGTTCTTATACTGACAGCAAGCCACATAAATTCCTGACATTTTCGTTAGATGGCGTTACTTAGTTTTCACTTCTATCGGCACTCCCCAAAGACTGCCCCGCATGTTTTTTATTTGTTGTCAAGTTGTTCATATTAATGAGTATTTTAGCCCCAGAAAGATCGCAACTGAATTCATGAATTCGTTTTTCGTCATTCTTTTCATAATTTATAATACTCAAAAACTAAACTATAATCTTCTTTTTTTAAGCTATCCAAGCCGATGGTCTTCTTTCTTATATGAGAGGAATTATAGACGATGCACACTGTAATGTTGGTGGTATAGATCATGGAGTCCTACTGGTTGGATATGGATCAGGTACGTTCGTTTTACATTTTATAATAATGCCCCGTTTGGCCGCTGTCTTGTCAGATGTTTCGCGATGGTGCAGCTGACTCATACCAGAGTCAGCTGCACCATCGCGAAACACGCTTGTCTGGAACTAACCTTCTTGATTTAAAGACTCCCAAGCTACTTATAAGTTGAATGGGATTTTAGTGGTCTTAGTATCTGATATTAAACTTTTCATTTTCATTCATATATTGCTGCAATTACTTTTATTTCAGACGCCGGTGTGCCATTTTGGCTCGTCAAGAATTCTTGGGGCAAAATATTTGGGGAAGATGGTTACTTCAGAATGCACCGTGGTGAAGATGCACTTTCTTGTAGCGTGATGAATGAGCTCATGGCGTCAGCCATCGTCGCATAATGTTTTGTCTTTACACATGATATTTGTTAATTTTACTTCACATATTGTATTGTTTTTAAACGACCGATGTTAAATACTGGGTGTTTGGCTACGTTTCACTTTTATTTCTTATAATTTGTTCCCTTTCGTATTTTCTGAAAATATTTAAAATACAAGGTGCAGTTTTGGATCTGCAAAACATTTTAGGAGGTAATTATGTTAGTGATTCTCGACCCGAATCAACAATAAAATGGGCAGGTATTTTTTTTTCATTTTATTCTTATTTACGGAAATCGGTAAGTGTGAACTCTCCTTTTTAAAACGCGGCCAATCTGTACGTATCCTTAAACTGCGCTTTCACACACACAAACAAACGCAACCGACATTTCTTTCATAAATCCAAAGCACCGACCACCGCCCGCTCCCTCTCCCCCGCCGCGCCCCCGCGGCCATCACAAACGCATAAATCGGGTCAATTTATTAGTGTAATTGATGACGCCGGTATGTGCATACGCTTGCAAATTCCGCCCCTTAAGTGCGCCTTCGATTAACGGTCGCGATAGGTACCTACTACCTAGTTGTAAAGATGACGGACCAATACTCCAATGTAGAGTTGGTGGAGATGGTCCGCTTGTATGCCATCAGTGGAGACAATGTATCTCGAGCCATCGAAATGTTCGCGGAGTTATTCCCCAATCGGCAACGTCCCTCACACAGGGTAATGCTGGCTGCTACGCAGAGACTGCGCGATCATCGGCAGTTCGACGTTCTCCAGCATGCTGAAGGTCGCGGCTACGAAGGCCTGCCTGTCGCCTTGCAGGAAGATATCCTGGAATTCTTCCGGCGAGAGCCACGGGCAAGCACGCGGGAGGCTGGTCGACGGTTTGGAGTGCACCACTCCACAGTGTGGCGGCTACTGCACAAAGAAATGCAGCATCCTTTTCATTACCGCAAGGTACAGGATCTCCACCCACGTGATAACGCCGCGCAAGTTACATGACGCCAACATCCTGTGGACACCAACATCCTGTGGACGGACGAGTGTTTATTTACTCGAGTTGGCGTCTACAATGTTCATAACGAACACTGGTGGACTCACCGCGAACACAACCCGCACGTGACTAAAAGGCATTCTTTTCAAGTGAGGTTCAGTTTAAATGTGTGGGCTGGCATTATTATGCCATAATAATGCCAGCCCACACATTTAAACTGGGGTCAAAACATATAAAATGGGGTCCAAGCAATTGGTCTCCTATTGGAGACCAATTGCTTGGACCCCATTTTATCGATGGTCACCTCACTAGTGCCACATATCTGGAGATGTTGCAATACGTCGTCGAGGAAATGTTGGAAGAAGTTCCCCTGGGAGTGGAACGCAACATGTACTACCAGCAGGACGGTGCACCTCCTCACTACGGTAGGCAAGTACGTGAGTACTTGAGTGACAGGTTTGGCACCCACTGGATTGGTCGCGGTGGTCCAGTAGCTTGGCCTCCGCGTTCTCCGGACCTCACGCCCCTGGACTTTTATCTGTGGGGAGACGTTAAAAGATTGGTGTACACAGACGAAATCACGAGTGTTACCCAACTACGTGCAAAAGTGATCAGTGCTTTCGACACAATAAAAACGAATGTGTTTGTTTTACGTAAGCTGAAGGAAAATCAGCAACGTCGTGCTAGACTGTGCCTGGACTGTGACGGTGGAAACTTTGAACAATATCTCCAGGTAACATAAGTAGGTAATTTATTTATTTATTTGTACATAGACAATAATTTGTAAATACGATGTTAGCTAAATCAACTTGATTAGTGTAAATAAGTTGATTTAAAATTTTTAACTACGCCAAAAATACCTATCAAACAAAATGAATCACTTAAAATCCCTAACACATGGGTACCTACCTACTTAACTAGCACAAATTATCTTAATGTATTTCTGTCGGTCCTCAGCCCGTTAAAAAGTAGGAAGGAAAATCTTAAATCAACCAATTTAATCTACAAATAAAAACGAAAACCGTCCTTGGGGCTGAATTTACCTACAGAGCGCGCCGACTGCGCCGAGTACCTACATGCATATTATTATTATTAGAGTGCCTACCTAAATCCCGCGCACGCGCTCGCGATCATAGTTTCACAATTGTGCAACAGGAACTGCTTACGTGCTATGTAAGGTTTATTTATCTCCGCCTATCATTTTATTCATCAGCTGATAGGTAACTAACCACGCCAACGTGAACTTTTTTTGGCGCAGTTGTATCTACTTCCTACTATTATTATTTATCGTAATAGCCCAGTGGTTAAGGCTTTCTCCTCTCATGCATGAGGTTGCGGGTTCGCAACTGAGCAAGTACCATTGTGTTATTTTTTTTAATTCATAATGATGTAAGTACTTTTTAAATTTATCTAGGACATCATTGAAATCCCGTGTTTCAGTAAGCACTTAATTAAAGCCTTTGGTTCGAATTGATTTGTAGCTTTCGGACAGTCGTTAGGTAACACACGGGTCGGTACGGGTCAACGATCTTACAGCCCTGCCTTATGGTCGTTGGTACGGTTAGTCAAAAGCACCAAAAGCCAGAAAGTCTGAGAATTAGTCTAACAAATGGGTATCGTATTATCAAGTAACTGGTTTGTTGAGTTCTGATACGCAGTCGCCCTACGTGATTCAAATGTAGGTACATTGCACTACTGGTAGTGCGGCTGGTAGTGTCATTGCCAACAAATGGTGATTTTCAAATTCGAACTACATCTAAGGTAAAATTATTTGCTATAAGTTGCTGTAGCTACAACAACTTGTACAGATCGCGGCACGTTGGTTGAACCTTCGATGCGCAGTAACAGATTTTCGAGTCTTAATCAAAATGCGGTATGACGAGCATCGCGGGGGCTCCCCGTAAACATAGCAACGACCTTCATTTTAGTTCAACGTACGTGCCGCGTTCGTTTCGTAGAAATGTGGGCGGAGCCTCGTACAGGCGGACGTCACTGGTCATCGCATTCACGCACACAGTGACATGACGCGCGATACATCGCAATGGGTGATTCTGTTTTTTGAAGAGGGTTAATAAGAGAGTTATTCTGAAAAACAATAAAATTGAAAAATCGAAGATAAAAAGTATTATTGATTATTGACTTGGTATCGTATTGTTATATGATTATTTACGAGTCTCATAACAACCTCCTGAAATGTTTTGCAGGTTCAAAACTGCACCTTGTATAATCTGTATCTCGATATTAACCGCTAGTTTTTTTTCTGTTTCACCATCATACATAATGACACCAGCTGCTGCAGATGACCGCCAAAAACCACTGCTTCCTTTATTATCTATTTTGTCATAGGAAAGGACAACCTAAAGACGAATCAAATCCACAATCCTCAGGGAAGGAATAAACATTTCATTGACGTCATTTAACGTTTTGTTTAGAACATAACATTTCTTTCGTTTTGTTCGTAGATGTCCTTTCTTTCAAATCAAATCAAAAATATTTATTTGCTAAAATATGGTACAATAGATATTACAGTCATTTTGGTTTCAGCATATTCTGCCATGTTATGGCGTGCAAATACATTTACATGTCAATTAAAATTATTAGAATTACAGTCATTATGATTATTAATATTATTTAAAATTATTACAAATTTACATTAATTATAGGTTCCATCGACTTATCCTCCAAATATTCCTTAATGTAGTTATAATATTTTTTATATAGTAATAGTTTAAAGAGACTTCTTTTGAACAATGTCAATGGCAAATCCTGAAGGAATTCGGCAAATGGTTATAAATTATAATAGACATGCAGTAGACGTTTCTCTTGAACAATTTTAATTTTATTTGTGGCAACCGTAGTCTGTCTTTATGGCGTGTCCGGCTATTTAGCTTGTCACCAATATTTTCAAACTGATTATAATTATTTTTAACAAAAATACAAATTTCCAAAATATACAAACATGGTAGTGGTAATATATTTAGTTTCTAGAACAGTGGCTTACAGCTATCTAAAAAGTGAGCTCCACATATTGCTCGGACACATTTTTTTTGCGCTTTGAAAACTCTGTCAATGTCCACTGAGTTACCCCAAATTATAATACCGTATCTAAGTACAGAGGATACGTAAGCATGGTAAGCAGCCATTGCAGTATCAAGGTTGACAGTTTGCCTGATTCTTTTCAGGACATATACAAAACGATCTAGTTTTTGCAGGATTTTATCTATATGTGGTTTCCAACTGCAGTTTTTGTCAACGGTTATACCTAAGAATACACATTCATTTACAGTAGTTAAGTAGGAATCTTTATGTTGAATGTCTAAATTATCTATGTGTGCGTTAAATATCTGAAATTGTATTATGTTTGTTTTCGTCATGTTTATTTTTAAGTTATTTTTAGTCAGCCAATTGATTGCATCGTCTAAAGCTTTAAGAATGTCGTTTTTCAAATTAATGTTATTGTCACTTTTAATTATTAATGTCGTGTCATCAGCGAACAATATGCAATCTTTGCTTATTGCCTCCGGCAGGTCGTTAATATACACTAGGAAAAGAAGTGGGGATATGATACCCCCTTGTGGTGTGCCATAATTATTTTGTCTATATTCAGACCTAAAGTTTTTTTGTTCATTTTGGCAAGTTCTTGTTATTTCTACACTTTTTCTTTGGTATTGTTCGTCGAGTCGTGGAGCTCCTTAACACTTTGAAGGACAGTAAACGCCCATAAGCGTCATAACAATAAAACTTCTATTGTGTCTCGTTTACAGCCCTTCAAAGTGTTAAGTTCTGAATTGAGCATTACTGACAAATACGTGTACTAAATTGGACAGGTCCACTCAAAATAATCTGTGTGGTTCTTTTTCAAAAGGCCATCTCAGACATAATCCGAATGGTATTATATGGCTTGACCAAGATTATGTCTGGACTTTAAAAGACTGAGTTTGCTTCGGGCTTTCTTCTCAGAGTAGTCAGTTCTAGGAAACACCGATCTCATCTAGTTTTCAAAACAGATAGCTAAGCTTGCTAGTGGATTGAGGTCTACCACCCAGAGGCGATCAACTGATTAAGTCCCGCAAAAAATGCACTCGAAAATCTGTTCAAGTACCGCTACGCGTGGCTTATCGCGATGATGTAATTTAACCCGAGCTCATAAAAAGCTATACCTGCGATTCTATTGCTTTAATTTACATTCTGTAAACAGATTCGGATTCATGAACAATGAAGTCACTTATCTATGTACATATAATAAAATCGTAGTGAAGTCAAAACTGCACATTGAATAATTAAAAAAAAAAGTAATTTCTCCGAGGTCTGGGATCGATTCTAATGCCGAAAATATAGTTTTTAGAATTTTTGTCTGTTTGTCTGTATGGATGTTCCAGCATCACGCAAATTCTACTAGACAGATTCTATTAAAATGTGGCATAGATAATCCCTATAAGTCTGGTCAACTGATAGGGTATAAATTATCACGCTATTTGCTATTGGGGATGAGCAATATTACATTATGTTCATATTCTTCGTTCCAGCATCACGCAAATTCTACTCGACAGATTATGTTAAAATTTTGCATAGATATTCCCTATAACTCTGTTCAAACTGTAGAGTATAAACTATCACGCTATTTGCTATGAGGAATGAGCAATATTACATTATGTTCATATTTTTCTCCGCAAATTGTAAAAGGACGAAGGATATTATTATTATATTATATTGTTGGATACTACTATCCGACCCAGGGACGGAGGGGGCGCGTTCACTATAAAACCTTTGTGGGGGGCGGGTCAGACCTCTTTTTTTTTTGGATTGCGTTCTCTATGTAGTCTGTGGAAGCGCTACCTGTCAGTCGTTCGGTGTGATCTGCTAAATCTGGTATTTCTGTATCTCATTATTCTCTAGTTTATTTTCTTAATTTTATTGGTGATGATTTTGTTCCTCTGGTTGTAATTTGTTAAGTTTCATAATTATTTTTATAAAGTTCATGTGATTCGTTTTTAGGTTAGTAAATAATTTTTTATTTAATTTTGATTTCACTTCTGTCCTAACATCAGAAGTGGGATTTGATCAATCCAACCCCAATCTGGGCCACTTGACCAGTTAGAATTTCATAACGGAGGAACTTTGTCGTTAACCAATACCCACGAGTGCGTGGATATTTGTTTTTTTGTGTTTTGTGTTCATAGAATTTGTTTTGACGGGTGAACATGCCTAACACGCATAGGTCACGTAGCAGATCGCGTAGCTGATCGCACCGACGGCATTTTAGGCGCAATCGGTCGCGAGATAACTCACAAAAATCACAGATAAAGTCATATAGTAATCGCGAACGGACTCCTGTCCGTACTATGTGACTTTGAGGCAGCATCCTGTTCGATCCTATTCTAGAGGGATCTAGAATACGATCGAACAGGACGCCGCCGCTTGCGTCATACATTAGCCAGACACCGCGGTCTACCCCTGCAGAAACGCAAACGCTAGACACAATCTTATCCCGTCTGGAAATGATCGAGAACAAATTCACGTCTCCCATTCCGCAACCAAACCCGACGGCACCATCTGTGGCCCAAGTTATAGTGGACGCGATCCATTCCATAAATCCGGAACGTTCCCGGAACGTTCGTTAAACACGTGTTGACACATTTTTAAAGCGTGGGAAGAGGCCCAAGACGCCATAGGGATCTTTTGTGACCTCTCTAAGGCATTTGATTGCGTTGATCACGAAACCTTACTCTTGAAACTTAAGCATTACGGACTTGGAAAACTTGCGCTTAATTTAGTCAAATCTTATTTGAAATAAAATCAATAAATTGAGTAATTTTTTTTTTAGTACATTCGTTTCAGCCATAGAACGAAACCCTATTAAAAATGGCTCTTTTATTCAAAGCAGTTTAATTATAATTAGGTAATAAAATACAAACTAAAACATAATATCTATATCTAAATATTTCCAACCTTGACTTAACGTCCGTTACCTAGCAACCGACAAAAAATATTTATATAAATAGTCTTTGACATTACGTAAGGATTGCGAAGATAGAATTTTTAACCATCAATCCAACCAACCAAAAAGCAGTCAAAACATACTTCATGAAATATGAATGGATAAAAGGACACAGCGGATCGCTAGGCAACGACGCAGCAGACGAGCTCGCTACGAGGATCCAGCACGGCAGTCTGTGGACCCGAGCCTATTATACCCATCCCCTTCAACCAAATACGCAGGTGGCTACAAGAGTTCACCAACACACTAGCGGAGTATTGGTGTACCTCGGCACCGGGCTGCAGGAAGTCCAAGGAAGCTATGCCATCATTGGATAGCGGACTAACCAGACGTTTACTACGCCTGGACAGGAACGGCCTGCGTCTGGTGACGGGGACCATCACGGGACACTGCTCGCTGAACAAACACTTCCACAAAATAGGCATAACGGGCAGTCCTCTGTACAGGGCGTGCATAGAGGCTGAGGAGACCGTCGCGCACGTGCTCTTTGAATGCACAGGCGTCATCCAGATTAGAACACAAACCCTCGGGTCACCCAAATCTTTCACGGATATTCTGAACAGGCCAGGAGTTTTAATTAGCTTCTGGAGGGAGGTGAGCTGGTTGGAATAACCCCCCCAAGCGGCTGCCATGGCCCACGCACAATGGTCCACTTGAAGGACTAAGTGCGAAAACCAAACCCTCTAACATAGTACATAAAGGCGTGCACTTTTGGATTTTCCAAACTATTTTAATATTAGTTTAGTGTGGGAAAGAGATGACGCTCTACAGGACGTATAGCTCCATCCATCTCTTTCCCCCACTGAAGTAAGATTAAAATAATACCGGTGGTGGTAGGCCCCCTGAAGTGATGGGCTTACCAACGAACACCGGTCAACTGTGAATTTACCTTTAGAAGTCGATAACAATAAATATTCTATTGTGTCTCGTTAGTGACAGTTAAACTCATAGAAATATAGATAAGACTTCAATGTCATGCATACCTACCTGTTATTGGTATGCTTACTGAAATTAAAATGTTTGTTGCTTATTATTTGATTTGTAAAGGACATAGCTCATTATAGCAGTACGGCTCCGGCATGGCAAATAACTTGTCATTCAAGTTAGGATTTTAAGTCAAATGCTTTAAAGTCTATTTTACGATGGTTATACGGAATAGTGGACGGCTTGTGGGCAGTGACCAGCCTGCGTGCCCACGTCGCGCCGACAGCACGCTTCAAGCGAGGAGCTCGCTTCCCGGCGAAGAAACGCCTGCAGGCGGTATGAATGCCAGTGTCTCGCCGTCCGCGCGGTGATACCTCGCCGGTCGCGCGATTTCGCCTCGCTTGTGAATGAACAACAAACTGTCACCTCACCGGTGGCGTGCCGGCGGTGAGCTGTCGCCTTGCTGACGGCGCGTTGGCGACTAGCGGTCGCTTTGCTTACGGCGCGTTGGCTACTAGCGGTAGTCTTGCTTACAGCGCGTTGGTGACTAGATTTTTCGAGGCGGTGACGCCGGGGCGTTACTGCGCTGGAGCGGTGCTGTTATAATGGGCGAAGTCCTTTAGTGATTGTACTGTTGGTGTACTTATCTATATAGATAAAAATGAGCCTTAGTGCTGATGCTTGGCAAAGTGCTGGAAAATCGGCTTTGGAACTAAGGGTAGCGGGTCCGGTTGCGTATATAGCAAAAAAGACCTAACCTAGTCTCTAAACGCAACCATACGACACAGGTGAAATTTCTTACAAAAGGATTTTTGAGGAAAATCAAATAAGAAAAATCCTTGAACTCAACCCAACCGTCATAACGCCATTACACATGACCCGACCGTTATTAATCCTTCATAGTTCTTGGAGTTTACACAGACTGCGTCACATGTGCCGACACGTGCCGTGTGTAACATTCCTTACACGAGCCTTGGATAATCAGCCCAATAAATACAGATATAGAACAAATTCGTCGAAAAATTTTTCGGATAAGAAAAAAAATGTAAAGTAGAAGTATTTTCGTTTATAAATGTTTTTATTGGCAATATTCTTTATGGTCAATGTCAAATGACTGCAGTGTGCGAGTGCAGTTACGAGCAAGGTAGGCAAAAACAAAGAACCTAAAACATTAAAAAAAATTCTTATCTGGTATTAACAACAAAATATTATAGAAATGATTTGTCGTGCTTTAGTTTGTCGAGCGAAAATTGTGTCGCGCTATCGTTAGTCGATCAAAAGTTTCGTCGTGCCATCGTTTGTCGTGAAAACAATCTGTCGCACTAACGTTCGTCGAGCTGATGTGCTGTCGCACCGCTGATGGTCGACCTATCGTACTGTCGCCCTAGCATTTGTCGCGCATTTCTTTGTCTGGTTCTGATGGCATATCGGGCACCTTTCTTAAGAAATTTAAAAAGCTCCTTAACCCCCATCTGACTCATATATGTAATTTGGCTTTTACTACTGGCATCTTTCCAAATGCGCTTAAGCTGGCAGTAGTGCATCCTGTGCATAAGGGCGGGGACAGAGATCGATCAAGTTACTACAGACCTATATCAATTTCGCCTACACTTTCAAAATTAGTCGAAAGGCTCATGAATAACAGATTGGTTAAGTACCTAGAGCAAAATCATCTTCTTTCGTCTTCTCAATATGGTTTCCGGTCTGGAATCTCCACAAATAATGCTGTGCTAGACCTAACCACTAACATCTTCTCCAACCTGGATAAAAAGCAGAAGGTAATTGGTATTTTTTTGGATCTGGCTAAAGCATTCGATACGATATCTGTCCCCAATCTTATTGCTAAACTGGAGAGGATAGGTATTAGAGGCACTCAACTTGCTCTCTTCAAGAGTTACCTCACGGGTAGACGCCAGTGCGTCAAAATCGGTGATTGGACAAGCGGCGAGCTCCCCATATCATATGGGGTCCCCCAGGGCAGTATTATCGGCCCGACCCTTTTTCTCATTTATATAAATGACCTCTGCAGGCTAACACTTCCCTATGCATCCATCTTCACCTATGCCGATGATACTGCCCTGCTATTCCACGGGGACTCCTGGGAGCTTGTGTTCATGCATGCACAATCCGGACTCAACCTTGTCACCAACTGGTTGGCTCAAAACCTGCTTACTTTAAATGCTGACAAAACGAATTACCTAACCTTTTCTTTGACTGCCGCTGGGAAACCTCCGTCCTCCCCTTATTCTTTGATTGCCCACTCTTGTATCTCACCTCACCTCACGGTTTGTAATTGCCCCTGCCTTTCTCGCATCAATTCTGTTAAATATCTTGGTGTACAAATTGATGATTGCCTGTCATTTTCTACACATATAAACACACTCACCTCACGCCTGCGCAGGTTGATCTACATTTTTAAGTCCCTACGTCACGCTGCGGACCCTACGGTGCTAAGACTTGTATATCACGCTCTCTGCCAATCGCTTATACAATATTGCATAATTACTTGGGATGGATCAGCAAAAAAACATATGCTGAAATTGGAACGTGCTCAAAGGGCACTCCTGAAGGTTGGATGGCGGCTACCTTACCGTTTTCCTACCATCGAGCTTTATAAAACATGTAAGGTCCTCTCTGTTCGCAAATTATTTATCCTAAACCTTATTTTAACCACACATTCTCAAACTCCCTACGCTCCGTGCAAATTTGTCTCCCAACGACGTAAACATACTGTCTGTCCCTCCATCCCCACAAATTGTCGTGCGGCCCAACGTAGTTTCCTTTTCCTCAGTAGCTACGTCTATAACAAGGTTAATAAGATATTAAATATATACGCTATGTGCAGATCAAAATGTAAAAAAACCATTACGAAATGGCTACTTCAACTAGATTATGCTGAGACTGAAAAATATATTCTAAATATTTTAGGATAATTTCACCTACCGGGAATTTTTACCTAATCAAATTAATATAATTATTTTGTTCGCGTTTCACCTATTTACCACACACAGACATACACACACACTCTCGGGCAAGTAGGTGCTCGCGCCCAGTGCCCTTTGCGGGTACTGGGTGCGAGGACTTATATTGCACTCACGGACACACAACACTCTCCAAAGACACACATAGCACATCTCATTTTGTTTTGTTTTAATTTCGCTTCCTCTCAGTACTTGGAGCTTTTTCAATGTTGTAGTACGTAAGTGCAATTAATGTTGTAATTTTAAGGGTGTGAGCCTGGAGATCTGTCATACAGGTCCCGAACCCAGTATAGACTCCAGCTCTCACAAAGGTTTGATTCTGCCTGTTAACATAATATACCATGTACCTGTACCTTTTTGAGAGAAATAAATAAAATAAATTGTAAATTGTCGCAACTTTGATACGGAGTCACCTACTTTATAGTACACGCACAATTCGCGGGTTATGTTATAAGTCCCATGTAACAGGGGGCGAGCCTATTGCCATCAACCGGGCACAAAACCAGACTCCGGGCTGCTACTGGAAAACCCAAAAACACTTTGCTCGACCTGAGTATTGAACATAGGACCTGATGCTCAGCAGAAGCGCTTGCTACCACTAGATCAACGAGTCATTCAATAATACAATAAATAACTGGTTACAAAATACTTTTGCCAAAAGCGGCTACATATTTCAAATGTTTTACCTCTCCCGAAAAGCCAATAACTCATAATCTGGTTTCTCTATTGGAATTTACAATTTGAGACGCGGTAACAATTTAACAAAATTCCTGACACATCAAAAGTTTCTGTAAATGTCAAAACCGAGAAACGATATTACGATGAAATTATTTGAAAATGTCAGGGGTCATTCTGTAAAATGTTAGGTTGGGTCAAGTCGAGGGTCAGGCTGTACCTATCCCTACCTTTTGTTACCACTGCCCACAGATACGTCTTCCTTTTAAGAAATTGCCCACAATTACCTCGGTAACATGGCTATTGGTTAGCGGAGACCTACAGGCAAAAGGTAAGTATCGTGAGATGAATCTATTCCTACTGTTGAAGCGTGGGTGCGCTGTGGCGTGGCCATTAAATTGGCATTTAGTGGGGAACGGATAACGTTGGAAAAATTGTGTTTTTTTTTTTTTTTAACGGAAGAAATCCTGGATTTGTTTTATGGGTCAATAGCCTTTAAAGTTCTTAAATGAAACTAACTGAATAATACGAAAGTCACCATCAATTGTAAATAGATAGGTATTTTTTTAACATGAATTTCTTTCTGAATTTTAAGTACTAAAACTGTAACTATAACTACAAATTAAACATAGAAAGAAAGAAAAAGAAAGAAAAATTGTTTATTTTGCAAAAACTAAACGCACATACCAACAAAAAAAAAGCTGAGAGGTGTTAAGGGACACCCGGATGGAACGAAGGTATGGAATGAACCTCACAAAGGTATGCCACTAATTAGCACCTGTGGTCGCTCACAGATGGCGTTATAATAAAAAAAAATGAACCTCACAAAGGCATGACACTAATTAGTACCTGTGGTCGCTCACAGATGGCGTTATAATAGAATATAAAAAGTGTCGTTACAACTTTTGGTCCCAATTTTTTCCGTCTAGCCCCCTTTCGCAACGCGCGAAAGGGAACTTCGTTCCAAAAATACATATAATACTCCTTCACACAGCAGCCAAAAGCATCGTATTTCAATATTCAAAACAGAAAAAGTTTGACAAATTACAACGACATATAGTATCATTATTTTTTAACTCAAAAGAATACAAAGTCACGTGAGCGAAGCCCACTTGGTTAATTATACATAAAAAACAATCACTAAAATCTTAATCAGCCACATTATCTCTGAGTAAAAGCAAAGCTTAACAATACTTTGTATAGAAGCAATAGGGCGCACCATACGCCCCGAAGCTAAAGCCTTGATGTGCATTTTGAGCGGGAGTTTCTCTTTTATTATGAAGTGTTATTTGGGTGAGTTCACAAAGGCCACGTACTGTGTAGCATGTAAGGTATACTTAAGTATATTTTAAGTTACTTTATCGCATTAGATTATTATTATCTGTAATGGCAAAGGAAACATGCGATTTTTTTTTCTTTTCTCATGTTGTACTAGAATATTCCTACTACGTTCTCGTCTAGCGAACTCTTTATGCAATGAGTAAAATTACAGACACAGTATTATTTTTCCCAGGGGCGGGCGTATCTACCGCCGTATCAGCCATATCAATGATAATATTGTATGCAATTTTATAAATAAAAAATATAACAACGGGTTGCACTCCGGGAGTGCCGGCAGAAGTGAAAACGTTGTGCATTTTTGAATATTTTGGAATGGTTAGGGAATAATTACGCACGAATTGCTTTATTTATCAGTATAAAAATACTATAATTTATGTGAATAAATACAATATTCATTAGTTGTAGTAGCAGGTATATTTATTTATTTTCAAATTTATAGTCTAACAAAAATAAAAAAAATATTTAACTTTTCATGAAGTATGTTTTTACTCCTTTTTTACCCATCAATATGGGTAAAATTTCTTACCTCGCAATCTTTACGTAATGTCAAAGACCTCCAACAAATTTTGAAACAGGGTTCCTTTAGAATCCTAAAGGAGCAGCCTAAGATTAAAAAATAAGTTGCGTAGCTATGCTTATTTCCCTCATTCCTTCACTATTCCCCGCGGTTCTCATGGCCTCAATACTAGAGGAACTTATAACGAACTGTGGCAAAGTTAGTTGATCAAGGCTGGTCGAGTTGTGTCTCTTGTCCTCCCATGTCCATGATAGACTGTAAGATGGACGCCGCGATACTGTCATAACGCCGCCATCTTGAATTCACTGGACGGCAAGATGGCGGGGGGAAAATGTTGGTAAATGTAATGCTGTTATAATTTTTTGTGCTGCCTCTAAATGGCGGGACATTTTTGTAAATGGTTGCCCACTCTTTTAATTTTTCTTGTATCGTGGATGTGTATCTTTACCGCTTCTACAGCCAGGGATATTAATTATTAAGAACATTGACGTTGATATTTTGATATACGTGAATTTGCCATTTCATAGAACTTACCTAGGGGGATAACAGAAGAATACGTTTGTATGGAACTGTGTAGGTACTCTATGAAAATATTTATTTATAATAATTATTATAGAGAAATAACTGTTGAACAAAAAACATTTTATTGATTCAAGTAATGCCCGTATTTTGCGCTGCCAATTATTTCTTCCAATTTTTATTTTCATGTCAGAAATGAATGCAATTTTATTGTTCGTGCGACTTTATTGTACGTGCTGTTTACACATATACCAGTTTTGAACAACAACTAACTTGCTCGTATAGTGCAACAACGTACGTGTTGTTTAGACGGTACCAGTCAATTGTAGCTTCAATTTTATGGTATGCCACGGGCAATAAACTTGCACCATATAAATGGGCTTAACTGTCTATCTTTTGCTGGGAAATGCAATTTAATAGCAAAGTAACAGCTTCTCTGTTACTTTTATTATATTTACAAATAAAACGAGAAACTTGGAAGGTAACTTAAATTACCTTCAACCGTAAGTACAATTTGAATGCTACGAGTGTAGCGCTTGCTACGGCGGCGTAGCGGCGTAGCAGGTAGACCCTGCTACGCCGTAATGCCACTTAAGTGGTTGCTTTTCAAGTGTTTTCAGTTTATTTCGGAAAACCTTACTTTATTAAGAATGTTCTACATTATACTTATGATTTCTCGGAAAAGACTGCCTCGTTGGTCGCAAGCGCTACTTCTGAGCATGAGATCCTGGAATCGATGCCCGGGTCGGGAAAAGTGGTATGAAGTTATTCCATTTGGATTTTTTCCCGGAGCCTGGATTTGTGCCCGTTTGATGGCAATAGGCTTGCTCGTCCTTATTACATTGGACTTAAACATAAATGGTGAAATGCGGGTGTACTAATAGGTAAGCAAATACTGCCTACCCTAAACACACAATCGGTCGTGAATATGTATTTACTTAACGTTAAGGAATAGCCCCATCATTGGTATGACGTCGATTTAGGTCAGTTGCACACAAAAGGGGCTGCATAATTAATGTAGTCTCGTCCGTGTGCAACCGGGCTATCTTTTTCGTTCGTTTGTTTAAGTTTCGGTTATTTTAGTAGACGTTTTGCTTAAATGAAACCAAAAAGTGAAAAACAAAAACTTCATTACAAAAAAAAAAAAACACTACAAAGTGAAAAATAACTTTAATTTCGGGAGTCGGTGGCAAAAACGAAAATTGAAAACCAGAGACACAGATTTCCGAAATTAAAGTTATTTTTCACTTTGTAGCGTTTTTTTTTTTTTTTGAAATAAAATTTTTGTTTTTCCCTTTTTGCTGTATTTACCAGTAACAACAAAGTATTTACAAATAACAGTAAGTACTATGTAAATAACAGAAACAGGAAGTTATTATAACATCATCCATAAATACTAAGGGAGAAAAATACGTATTTTTGAAGCTAACTCAAAAAGTGCCTAACCAAAGACCATTTCGAGAGCATATTGTTTCAAACAAAAAAAGCATTTTGTAAATCCGTCAATATAAGACGAAGTTATGCCTGATTCTACATTTAAAAAAAAATACATTTGAATTGAGAACCTCCTCCTTTTTTAGAAGACGGTTAAAAACAAAATAGTAGCCAATAAAGGTATCACCAAAGAACCTTAAAATAAATTATGTTCAACAACATGTACTTGAAAGCGAGACTAATAAAATAAACGTAACATTCTCACTTCACCATAAAAGGGGCACCAGTCTAGCTCGGGGCTAAACTAACATACTTGCCACTGAGCGGCACTTTAATAGCCTAGGGCAAGCGGAGCTATTTGAATATCTAAGTAAAGTACTAAGAATGATACGTGTAGGTTTTAAAAACCTACCTTCCTGACCTTGCTGATAGGATACATCCTATCAGCAAGGTCAGGAAGGTAGCATACATGCTACCAAGACCTTCAAGCGTTGGTTGGAAATAGTCGCGTAATATTATTTTAGAAAAGATTAGAATAATTATTTATTTGCATAGAACGTTCCCTAACCTACGTTCGGTTTCGTTCGAAAAAAGTACGTACGAATTCGTAAAAAAAAAACGAAATAAAAAAGCGATCTATTTAGAATTATTCTATTTTCAAAAAAATGCAGATGTTTTATAATTAGTTTTAGTTTCGTTTTTATATTTAGTTTTAGTTTATGTTTACTGGTTATGCAATGATCACTGTGTACTATCCATAGCTCTGAAAATGTCGCAAGTACGACCCCCAAGATACAGGCAAATGCCTAGTTTGGGGGTCACCGTCCAATCTGTTCTTGTACAACCTCATTATGAATATTAATAAATAATTTGAATTTGAATTTGAATTAGAGATCCTTATACATTCTACCTTAAGAGGGTTTACGTCGTACGGCATTTCATACAAACTTTCAAGCCCTTATTTTTCGGATTGACTGAACCGATTTTAATGAAACTTCATACGCATATGCAGGATACAGAGGTCTAAAACTTAGTTAAGAACATTTTCGAAATGTCTTATTTAAAAGCAGATAATTGGGCACTACTGGTACCCTGGGAGGCGATGTAGAAACTGTTTTAAATGACCTTCAATTCCTTAAAAACGAACTTCATTCCATTGGCCTTGAACTCAACCTTTCAAAATGTGAACTTTACCTAGCGGACAGTACAGACAGACATCACACCCTTTCCAAAGGAGAAAACCAAATTCCATAGAAACTTGGGCCCAGCGTTACAGGGCTGGAATTTGGCCATAAATTAGAGCATTTAGGAAGGATTCACGACGCCAATTTTCACGTCTCCCAGCAATGGCCGAATTGGTAAAATCAGACAATGTTTACTTTTAGGTTATTTTTATTATTTGAGGTATTCAAATAAAAAATGATATTTTTGAGGCTTTGTTTGTTTCCTACGTTAATTGGGCAACCACATGCGCTGTGCTGCAGCACCTGCAGCCTATCACGATGCGGTTAAAATCTCCTAGTAGGTACCCACATAAAAAGCGCTTAGCGGGTGATTTATCTGTATGATCTTACTGAAAACCTCAGCTGAAAACTATGTTTATTAGACAAGGCCCACTTAGAACACTACTGGCTTGCATTTGCTAATATTGTATGTATCTACTAGGGGATTTGATGCAATCACGGATTACAGTAATCTGAGATTGCAATAATATATTAAAGTAAAACACACCTATTTGTGATGAATCGTTTTATTAATCACCTTCTTCATTAGGACTATCATTATATAATACAGTATCCAGAAATTGTGCAGGAGGCAATTGAGTACCTACCCTGGTGCCGTGCCAACTAAGCCCAACTAAAATACCATAATTATGCTCATGGCAAAAGAACGGTTGGTTGCTGTGCCCACACACAGCAACCATCCGTTCTTTTGCCAACAATACAGGTGCAATTATATTGGACTATAGCATCCCTCCCACTTAGAGAGCTGTCGAAGTGTCGACTAACATATAAATGAAACATATCCTATTAGTAATAGGATATATTAGGCTGGATTTTATTCTTCCTCTCAACATCCAGGTTGAGTCCGATGTTGACAGCCCTTGCAGCCACCGTTCACCTCTACACAGTTCTATTCATCGGTGTCTGTTCAGTCTGTTCTAGTCCATTTCCATCAAGAGATACAGCATTGGTATGATTTCAGCAAGCTTGGCAGATAGTCATTTTCATTTAAGTACCTGAAGCAAACAATCATGTGTCATTAGGTCTAGCACTAGCATTTAGCAATAAACATCTGATTGGCACATTTGGGTACTTAAACATAAGCGGCCTTATTACATTCCCACTGCAGGGACACAGGCCTCCTCTCTGAGAGAGGGAAAAATCTGTAATTTAACAATGCAGGTTCAGTCCAGATTGTAGATGTCACATGTCTAGATTGAATATGAATTTGTTGCATGCGCTAGTATCATTTTATAAAATACAACTATCAACAGACAATTGAACATAAGCGATAACACTATTTAGTTTGATTACATGAAATAATTTCATAGTAAGTACGAAAATAATGCGATATAGATATATCGGATACTAACCGTTTGATGCGCGACCCATTCCTGTACAATTGAAAGAATCATTTCATCTTTCAGTCTTCGCCTTCCCATTGTAATGCAGCGCGGTCCGTTGCTATTCCGCAATTAATGCACAGGCTCTTGATGTCGTTGTATCCAGTCATCCAGTCAAAAGAGCATTATACAGATCCAGTTTTCCAGCAAAGGTCAGCAGGAGTGGCAGGATACGGTGCCCAATGTTCAAGCGAGGGCAGTCTATGGCAATCAATTTTGGCCAGTATTCGAGTAGATCAGTAGAAGTCAGAAATAATAAATCCCGAGAAATACGGAAAATCATTAGCGTGGCGAATGACAACAATAACATGACATGACAGTACGAATACAATCATGACAATTGACAGACGTTGACATTGACATTTGCCGTTTACTAGTGCAATCCGTGGTGCAATTGATTTTATCGATTATTTACTTCTTTGAATGATTTTTTAATGGTGGTTACATTAAAAATCAATTAGATTCCAGTTTTTTTTTTTTTTTACATTGATTTTAATACCTAAAAACAATTATATCAAAACAATGTAGTACTATTTAAGGCAGTGTATAGAGTGCCACCAGTGGCACTCTATCCCTATCGGATAAAGTGCCACTACAGGCACCCTAGTAACACCGCCTCGGCCCGGCCAAAGTGCCGCAAGCATTGGATTGTCATTGTCACTGTCACTAAGTCACGTCACTTGGTATTTTGTTTGATTGTCGAGGTTAGATCGCTGTAAAACACCACATTCCCAAAACATTACATTCTCTTGTGCCTAAACGGACCCTGGCACTTCGCCGGCCGCTACCGCGGCACTGCTCGCTACGCTCGCTCGGCTCGTGCGTTGTGTGGTCACAGTTCTAACCTAACCTAACCTAAATAACAAGTGACAGTGACAATGCAACGCTTATGGCACCCTAGCCGGGCCGAGGCAGTGACACTAGAGTGCCACAAGAAACTCGCGGCACTCTATACACTTCGATTATTTAATTATTTGTAACAGTATCGATTTCTACGAACTCGATAATATTCTTAGGGTACGCTCTATTGATATAATGCCAGCGTTTGTGAAGTTAATGACGTTTAATGAAATATGTGTTGTAACGGTTTACAAAGGTGATTTAAAACAATAAAATAGAAATCTACTTATTTTCTACACTTGGCCATTGCTAATGAGGCTAAAATTAAAATGGGTTAATTAAGAAAAATAGAAGATTTTTTTGGTACATATCTCATTCGTGTAACGGTTGGGCCCAAAAACGGCTTTCTCCTTTAATGCAATAGCCCCAGAAATCAAAATTATCGAAAAAAGCTCTCTCCGCCTGCTTGGGTCACCAATCTTCGAGGATTCCTTTCCTGTTTTTATTGAGGAAAAAATCAAAAATTTCAATGACGTTTCGGAAAGATTGCTCCAAATTAACATGCATTCGGCCATAATCCTAATCCGTTACTGCTGTTTCGGCCCTAAATTAACATATTTCCTTCGCGCTTCCCATTTATGGACACAAACCCCTCTTTTAGACAAAATGGACCAAATTATCCGACAAACATTAACTTCGATCTTAAATGTGGCCTTGGACGACCGAGCTTGGGCACAAGCTACACTTCCCATTCGTATGGGAGGCCTCGGCGTCCGCAAAATTTCTAGTATTAGTTTACCGGCTTTCATATCTTCGGTCCACGGTACTGAAAGATTAATCAGGAAAATCCTAGCCCCTACACTGGTTAATTTTGATGTGCCGTGCCTCACCGAGGCTATGGATGCCTGGAGACTCGCTTGCCCGAATTCAGATCCGCCCAACCACCTTTTTTCCCAGAGACGGTGGGATGAGCCGCTCTGCAGAGTAGTACAGAACAATTTACTTGACACGTCTGCTACTCCTGCGGAGCGTGCGCGCCTGCTGGCTGTGGGGAAGTGGGAGTCGGGCCTCTGGCTTCATGCACTACCGTCGTCGAACTTAGGTACTTTGCTCGACGACACTACTTTCCGCATCGCTGCTTCCTTGCGACTAGGAGCTCCCTGTTGTTCTCCTCATCGCTGTCACTGTGGCGAAGTTGTCAACAGCCTCGGACACCACGGCCTGTCTTGCAGCCGAAGTGCGGGCCGCTTAGCGCGGCACGCGAACATTAATGACATCATCCGACGAGCTCTTGTCGCCGTCGGCGTTCCAGCTGTATTAGAACCCAATGGCTTGGCACGCGACGATGGCAAGAGACCGGAGGGTATGTCTTTATTTCCATGGAAGATGGGTAGGCCTTTAGTGTGGGACGCAACGTGTGTCGATACTCTTGCGCCATCCCATCTTCCTGGCTCAGCGTGCTGTGCTGGCGCTGCCGCTGCGGCTGCAGAAAACCTCAAGCGCCTATGCCAAGCCTATAATAACCTCATAGGTAACTATATTTTCGAGCCGTTTGGGGTTGAAACCCTAGGGCCGTGGGGTCCGAGTGCTCTTGATCTGTTCAATGACATTTCCAAACGACTGGTTGACACTTCCCGTGACCCAAGGGCTGGTTTTTACCTGGGCCAGAGGCTAAGCATTGCCATACAACGTGGCAATGCCGCCAGTCTCTTGGGTACATTACCAGTCGACAGCGATGCGGAGGAATTTTTCGATGCCTTATTGTTTGTTTCCTAATAGTTTTAGTTACCTAAGTTAGGTTAATTATTTTTAGTTTTGAAAGCATTAAAGTTATAACAATCACAATTTAAAATTTTTAAATTGTGATTGTTTGTTTGAAATTCTTGAGTGATTATGTTTCTTTTCAAAGTTTTACAATTAAAGTCACCTGTTAAAACTATGCGTGTTCTAGATTTGTATTTCATGTATAAATCATGATACTATCTAACTTAGTTAAAAATTGATTAACATCGGATTGAGGTGTTCGGTATAAGCATATAATCACTAATTTCTTATTTTATAACTATACTAGTAGTACACCTTCATTCCCACCTTCATCTGTAAATGGAATAGCGTTCTTTAAACCCAGCAGACATATTTAGGAGTCCGCCGAAATATGACATTCACAAGAGTTTATAGGCTTAATTCTGATAGATATTCAATTTTTTCAGTGTGTCAAATAATTATTTGGTAAGTATGCTAAAATGTTAAGGGAAATAACCATGGCATAAATATCTGAATGTTAGGTATTGATGGACTGATTGCACGCGAAATTATTTCTACAGATATGAAAGTATTTAACAAATTCGTACAATCCGCACATCAAAGCACATTAAATAAACATTTAAAGTATTAATTATAGTCAATTAACAATGAATATTTTAAATTGTAGATATGCTGGCTAAAAAAAGGGCCAAGTGCATTTTGACCCCGCACAATGAAGGGTTCCGTAGTTGGAATGAATTTGTCCCAAAAACAAACTTAATATTGTAGTTGAAAAATATATTCTATACATCGATTTACGTCACAGTTAATTATCCAACTGCAAATATAAGTTTATAATCGCAATTTTTGTTTTCTATTGTCATAAAACTACAAATTAACGATTTTCTGACTTTTTCCTTTACTTGTGCTGTGGGACCTTGAAATACCCTATAGGTTTAGATTTATTTGCGAGTACCAAAATATATCTTGTATATGGCCCTATTTTTTTATTGCGTTGACTTCGAAGCTTGATTCTTTTAGAGCTCCAAGAGACCGAAGACCAACGTATTTGATATAAATTTCGACTTTATACATCCACGCGTTCCTGAGAAGAACGGTCTTGACAGACTGACAGACAAACAGACGGACAGCGAAGTGATCCTATAAGCGTTCCATATTTTTCTTTTTGAGATACGGAATCCTAAAAATGATAAACTTGTTATCTCTGTTCTAATAAATTCCTTTTCTTATGGAATTTAACCAAACGCCGGTCGTTTAAATACTTAATTTATCGCAAAACTATAAACTTCAAATACTTTTCAATTGAAGGGCAAGTTTAGAATTCTTTAGCCTAGAAACATGGTATATAATACTGGAATTGCACTGTTAAGGAATACTGTAGGACGTGATTGTATAGCAGTTGTTCTCATTAGTAACTATCATGGCATCAATGTTGCTATTGTTGTGTGTCAGTTGGTTTGCGCTCGCGGCTGCGTGGTCAGCCGACCCTGCGCCCGCGCCGTACGCACTCGAACACGCCGCACTGCACTTCGAGCGCTTCATACAAAAGTATGAAAGAAACTACGTCGATGAAAACGAGAAACAAGCCAGGTTCCAAATATTCAAAGAAAATTTGCAACACATAAACAGTTTGAATGAAAACAGCAAACACGCTGTTTTCGGTAATTTTTTTTCATATTTATTGCACGACTCATAATGCGAAGCAGTGTGCTCTACGATCGAAAAAAATGTTTTGCCCCATTTCTGCAACTGTTATTATTGTCACACTCCTGTAGTACACAGAACCTACTTAATATATGTACCATTGTGTAGATGATTAAATGGAAGATTAATACTGTACTTTTTAACCATTGATTTAATGCAGCAGAAATGAAAAAAGCATCAAAATAGTTGAAAAAAAATTCCTGTCCGTCAATGTATGAAACCAGAAAACATTGTAGCTTGCGGTAAGATCAATTAATTGAGTAAATTTTTTTTAATACATTCGTTTCAGCCATAGAAGGAACCCTATTGAAAATGGCTCTTTTATTCAAAGTAGTTTAATTATAATCAATAAAATACTAACTAAAATATAATATCTTTATGTAAATATTTCCGACCTTGACTTGACGTCGTTGCCTAGCAACTCACAACGAAAATATCTAAATAAATAGTCTTTGACATTACGTAACGATTGCGAGGTTAGAAATTTTACCCATATTGATGGATAAAAGAGCAGTCAAAACATACTTCATGAAAAGTGATGAATTGTTAATTTTTGTTAGAAAGTATGTTTTGAATTTTTTTTTCGTTTATGAATAAGTATTATGAGGCGTGCACTTTTGGATTTTCCAAACTATTTGATTTATCGGTTTTTATTTTTCGTAATTATGTAACAATATTTCGAGTTTCTTTCAGGTATAACGCAATTTTCGGATCTATCTCGGGAAGAATTTAAATCGAAAATCACCTGTTTGAGAACAGATGACACTAATTACTATGATGCTTGCAAATATATCACTGATAAAGACATCGACTATAATGATGCGCCGGAGTCGTTCGATTGGCGCAATCACAGTGCGGTCACCCCCGTTAAAGACCAAAAACATTGTGGAAGTTGTTATGCGTTTAGCGCAATTGGTAAGTATATTCCATTTAAGAATGGTATTTAAGCTTCTGAAATAGTTAAAACTGTGTATAATATAAGAAGTACTCGTATTATTAAACAATGTTTTAACATTATTACAGGTAGTCTTGAGGGCCAGTACGCCATCAAGTACAAGAAGCTCGTCAGTTTATCTGAACAGCAGATTGTAGACTGCGACAAAAAAAATTATAAATGTGATGGTGGATATATGAGCGTTGTATTTCGGTAATTTAAAATCTTATAAGAAGGAAGGAAGAGTGAGGAGGAGTTTGACTGACCTCAAAATAGTACATTACTGTCGCAGCCTGCAACAGGGGCATTGATGGACGATCGTGAAAATGTGGGCCGAGGCTGAGGCACACATACTTGAGTCCATCAATGCCTAGTTGCGACCAAGGCTTGTATAGTACCTACTTTTCTCAAACAATGCGCGGAAATTCAAAATAAATATAGTTATTATAAATTCCAGAATCAATGACGAACAACGAAAATTATTTACGCGCCTATGTGTTCATTTGTTTCTTCTTTACTTTGAACAGCTCTCTTTCCAAATCGTTTGAATAAAATCTTTCACAAGTTTCTTCCTTGGTTGCCATCTGTCGAAGTAAAAAGATCGTTCTATTTTTAAATAACAAGACAGATAAGGATTTTCATAGTAACATTGCTCGTCGCCTATTCGCATCATTCGCATGTATTTGAACAGTACAGCATTTTCGATTTATCTCAAAGAAGGTTGTCAAGATAATAATCGAATTGCCAAGCATGTTTGAGAAAAGTGTGTGTTTAGCGGCCAAATAAGATACTATGAAAACTCATATTATGTCGTGTTATTTAGAAATGAAAAGAACTTTTTAATTCAGCACATGCAACCAAGGAGGTAATTTATCAATGATTTTATTAAACATTTCCTTTTTGCTTGTAAATAGAGCTGTTTAAGGAGACGAAAAGTGGTGAAGAAACAAATGAACATTTTTTTGGCGCGTGAAAAATTATTGTTGTTTGTCATTGATTCTGGAATTTACAATTAACTAGTGGCGCTCCACGGTTTCAAACGCGTAAGTCTCGATCCCGTGGGAATATCGCCATAAAAAGTATCCTATATCCTAATCTAGGTCAAGGTCTTCCCATGTGCAAATTTCATCTAAATCTGTGCAGCCGTTTTAGCGTGAAAGCGTAACAAACAAACTCATTTTCGTTTTTATAATATTAGTTAGGATTTACTCAGATTGAATTTCCGCGCATTATATGAGTAAAGTTCTATACAAGTCTTGGCCGCAACCAGGCATTGATGGACTTATAAATGTGTGCCTCGCTTATGGCTTGGGCCCCCACATTTTCACGATCGTCCATCAATGCCCCAGTTACAAGCCGCGATAGTAATGTACTATTCGATGTCGTGACGCGACTGCATTTCGCATGTATCTATTAACACTGTTTTTGATGATTATGTTGACAGGTCGCTGATCGAAGAAGGAGGAAGCATATCTGAAGATGACTATCCATACGAGGGATTAGCCAACAAAAGTTGCCGTTTTGATGCAAATAAAGTGAAGGTCAAGTTGACCGACTGCCGCTCCTATAATCTTACCTCACAAGAGAAACTGAAGCAGGTGCTGTACCACACCGGACCCATCGCGATTGGTGATTATTTAATTTGCATTTGATAGTGATTCGATTTCATTGAACTGTTGCATCTAAATCGTATCGAGCCAGATTACCCACCACTACACTCATGAACTATCAACAGATACATAGTTTAATTTGACGTATGCGGCTTATAAAAGCAATTATTATCAATGCACACGCGTTTCATACGACGTTTTTCAACACATTTGCGAGGAAAGAAACCGTCTTGTTGTAAGAACTTATGCTACAATAAAGTAACTTTAAAGAAATGATACATTTAGATTTATAAAGTTCAACTAACCTTTGTTGCCAGGTACTGACTATCCACTTCCTGTAAAAACGTTTCTACGTCCGTTGGTATTTTGGGTAACAATACTTAAAATTTCGTATTTTTCTTAATATGTTACCACACAACTAATACGATAACAAATATTTATGAAAAATGGCACGCTGGATTTTTCTTCTGGTAGCGATGCGCGTGCAATGTCAATAAGGGCACTGATAAAACCACTGAACAGCCTACTTCACGTTCGGTCGGAGGTGGAAACAAAATTTAAAACTTGAAAAAATTAGATTTCACTGCTAATTATTACTAATTATTCTCTATCGAGAGAGAGCGAGAGAGAAAGTGCGAATTTGGTCAAATGGAAAATCCTACTGGATTTTGAACGAAAAACGACGAACGACGTGGATTGTGACGAAAACAGAGAAAATTTTCAGTCGCCATACGTGGCGACTGTGAAAATTTTCTCATTTTTCGTCATGGGTGTCGTTTTCGTAATTTTCGATCATGCTAAAACCGATAGTGCGGTCAAAATGTAAATCCAAGATGGTGGCTGTGAAAACTTTAGCACCATCAAAACCTACGAAAACGTCACCCATGACGAAAAATGAGAAAATTTTCGCAGCCGCCATCTTAGATTTCCATTTTGACAAAATTCACACTTTCTCTTTCTCTCTCTATCGAATTAGAAAAAGACAGACGCTAGAATGAAGCCGCGTTAAAGAACTTCGTTCCAAGAACCTGTTTACTTTGTCACACTATATTTAAGTCGCAATAAGAAAGACATGCCGTACTTTGATAGTACTTACTAATTCCATACTGCCATGTCATTACTCCGACTAGTAAATAGTTATCTATGGCGCACATTACCGCACTAGTGCGATTAAGTAAAGAAAAAAGCACGCGTCTATAATACAATGCATTATGAACCTAAAAGCGGTTAAATAAGAGCCACTTTACGAGCAACTGTGTTGAAAAGTAAATTACATAATACTTTACGTTTACTCAAAAACAGAACGCTCATTCAAAAATAGAAAACTTGAATAAGAAAAAAAAAACTTTTTGTAAAATCGCAGATTCAGATTCAGATTCAGATTCATTTATTTGCCAACAATGTAGGTACAGGTATAAGATGGTACATCACTAAGTGTTTCCGCTACATTTTACCATAAGGCATGCAAAGTCGTAAAAACTAAAAACAATACAATTTTCATAAAATCATGCAAATAACTATCGATACAATTTTCATCTAAATTAATAATTAAGTCATTCTGTTATAATATAAATTCTTGAATGTCATTTTATATTTTTAAATTGTTATATATTTTTATCATTTAAAAAGTCTTTTATACAATAATAACATTTTTCTAATAATAATGCAGTCAGCTTAGATTTAAATATTCGTATAGGGTGTTCTTTAAAATTGTGAGGAATTTTATTGTATATTATAGGCCCCATTGACATAATATTTTTCCTGAGTAGTGCTGTTTTGTAATTGCTTATATGTAATAGATTTTTATATTGTATTCTCATGGGGCCTGAACGAGTCCTAACATCAGCTAGTGACGGAAATAAATTTTAATTTGTTTTAACAAAAATTGCCACTTCTAAAATATACAACGACGGGAAGGTCAGTATTTTCAGAGACTTAAACATAGGCTCACAAGAGACTGTAGTTTTCAGATTCGACATAGATCTTATGCAACGTTTTTGGGCCTTAAAAATCTGTTCCCTGTCACTACAGTTGCCCCAAAATATTACCCCGAACTTTAATGTTGGCGCAACAAGTCCGTGGTAGGCTGTCAGTAGTATATTATTGCATACTTTATGCGATAGGTTATACAGCACATAAGCTGACTTGCTCAGTTTATTACAAACTTCCTCAGCATGAGGTTTCCAAGTGAGACGGCTGTCAACTAAGATACCAAGAAATTTTGCAACATCAGTTGATTCCACATTTTGTCCATTATAACTCACCACTACGTTAGGCGGGGATGTCCGTTGGTAAAAGTGCATTAGTTTTTTTAAGATTAATAACTAGGTTATTAATGTCAAGCCAGTTAATAATATCTTTTAATGTTGAATTAATCTCTTCTTCATAATCTATTCTATCACTACATTTTATTATGACCGTACTATCATCCGCAAATAACACCATAGGATGTTGCGTATGCCGTGGTAAATCGTTGATATATAGCAGAAACAATGGTGGCCCCAAAACGCTCCCCTGTGGTACACCACATTTGACTTCTCTACTGTCTGATGTATATTTAATCTCGCGTTTGGTCTTAAAACATATTCTAGATATTTCTGTGTACTGCTTTTGGCCACTAAGGTAAGAGGTTATAAGCTCCAGGACATTTCCCCTTATTGAATTGAATTGAATTTCTTTATTTCGGACAAAAATATCCATATAGTGTTAGTAACATACATACAAAAAATAAAATTAACTTATTGCCTAGTGTTAGTATAAATCAACCTCCGCACAAACTGCTGTACAATCGGAGAGCCGAAGCTCTCGGCTACAGTTTTCAGGATGCTGTTCCGACTGCCCCTCACTCTCCTCAGTAGCGATTAGCAGACAGTAGCAGTTTTCTTGCGTATAATTGCATAGAAGCCGTCGGTGCGGGCTTGCGCAAACATTTCCGACGCGCTACAGTAACGAGGCAGTCTCAACAACATCCTGAAAGCATTGTTATATTGGACGCGCAGGACATCCAGCGATCTCTTAGTATAATTGACCCATAGATTGCCCGTGTACAAACTTTGGCAATAAGCCTTGAAAAGTGTTACTTTTACTTGGTCTGTACACCGCGCAAATCTACGGGACAACATATTGCTCCGGACCGCTAGAGCCCTGCGCTCCCTCTCAATGTCTACATCGTCCTTGAGGTCAGCGGCAAGACAATGCCCTAGGTATTTAAAAGTTGATACCCTATTAATTGGTGACCCGTTCAAAAGCAACTCGGGTCCTTCTCCACGGCGTTTGCCGCTGACCTCAAAGACCATGTATTCACATTTGTTAACATTATATTTTAAACCATGTGCGGCAGCGTAGGTCTCACACGTTTTAAGCATCTCTCTGATTGCTCCCGCCGACGGACCCAGCAGCACCATGTCATCTGCATAGCTGATGTTGTTAATTCTAACCCCATCAACACTGCATCCGACACGCATGCCGCTGAGTGCGACTATCAGGTCATCCACGTAGAGGTTGAAGAGCCTGGGAGACGTCAGACCACCCTGTCTCACCCCACACTCCAACCTATACGGCTCAGAGACTGTATCATCCCATTTCACCCGATTTACTTGGTTACCATACCAATACTGGAATAGCCCACATATTTCCGCGGGTATACCCCTGTCTCCCATCTTCCTCCAGAGCACATCGTATGAGACAAGATCAAACGCCTTGGAGAGATCAAGGAAACAGGCGTACACCGGCGTACCGCGATCTTTATAATATTGAACGGTATGCTTGAGACTTAAAATAGCACTTTCAGTTGATAGTCCGGGGCGAAACCCGAACTGTGCATCATGAAGATGAATGTAATTACTTAAACAAGAATCAAGCATACCGTCCAGCACCTTGGCTATTATAGTCGCAAGAGAAATGGGACGATAGTTACCTCTGTCCGAGATGTCACCTGTCCTGTTCTTCACAATGGGAACTACGATGGTCTTCATTAGATCAGCAGGTAGGTACGCATGACTAATACACATTGTGAAAAACATAGACAAGACTCGCGGCAAATGGACACCTGCGTGCCTCAGGTGCTCAATGCTGAGACCATCATGTCCTGGAGATTTGCCTCGTTTCATGTTGTTAATGATTGCACATACTTGCTTGGATGAAAAACGTATCAGAGGTTTCGCGCCAGGACAGATGGGCTCACAATCAGACACCAAGGTTGAGGGACCGAGAGGGGACTGAACTTCAAAATGATCCTTGAACAGATTAGCAATTCCCCTCTTATCACTTATCCCTTCCACACACGCAGGGAGGCCAGGTTTCGCATCCAACTTACCAGTGGACTTCCAAAATTCACCAAAATTCTTACTAGCTCGTTGTTCTGCTAGCCTATCCATTACAATTTGCTCAGCGTGGTTTTGACAAAATTTTAGTCGACTTTTAAACACTTTGCGCGTCTCATACATTTCATCATAAACCGGGCCCGATGAAGGACGATTGTTCAGTATCCAGGTCTGAAAGCTACACCTGGCCTCGCGGTGGGCATCGCTCACATACTCATTCCACCCACACACTCGCTTACCTCGCCTCGGCCCCCCCCCTGTTGTCGTTCTAGATTGCCTAGCCGCCGCACATAGGATTTCCACAATCTGTCCGTACAAATTATCCAGTATAACTCTGTGCTCAGCCAAACCACATGATCCAACGCTGCATCTTTCAAACTCATGGGGGAAATCAACATCTCGCAATTTACTGTTACATAAGTTATGATAACTTTGCGCTTCTGACTTAGTTCTTTCACCCCAAAAGACAGAATTGCGGCCAGCACCGTCAGTCATCAATTTAGGCCGCACAACTTCAAAGTCGCAATCCAAATGTATCGGTAGATGATCCGAAACGTAAACATCCTCCGATACATCTACATTTGTAATTGTGTGCCAAGCTGATACAGATACCACACAGTGATCTAACCATCTCCTGCTTCCGTGCGCATCACTTATAAAAGTGTAGGTACCACTATCAACCCCCCGTTTCCTTACATCAGCACAAACCCAGGATTGGTCAGAACAAAAGTTAATTAATTCATTATAGAACATCTCTTGGGGGTGAGCATTGAAATCGCCCAACATAAAAACATTCTCTACATCACAGCTTGCTATGGTAGCACTAATCTCACTTAATACATCTGTGAAAGTTGGTAAGTTGTCTGGACAATTTGTAGGCATGTATACAGAAAATACAATAATGGTACGACCCTTTGAAGTGGCTTTAATGGCCGCTAACCTAGGACTGCTACAGCCAACAACAGAGACCTTCTCAAAAATGCCCTTCCTCCAGAGAATGGCAACCCCCCCATGGGGTCTTCCTCTCAACAAGCCCGCAGCAGTGTCCACAGCCGACTTACCCGTCCACTCAAAGTCAGGGCTTATTGTTCCTAGCATTGGAATTTCATGGGGAAGCAGCCACGTCTCTTGTAGGGCTACCAAATCAGACCACACACATATATCCTTAATATTATCTATGGATCGTTTAACCGACTTACAATTAAAACTAGTTAGCTTAAGATACTTATTACAAATTTTTCTATCCATAAATTACGACATTAATTGACTATAACTTTAGACTCCTGAGATTTCGTTCGATACATAAAATGTACAAAACGCCTAAACACAATTCCATCAGGCCATAACTCGTTGTTTAAAAACAAGTCTGCCTTGTGCTTGGAAACATATAGTTTGTACGCACTATACTTTTTAAATGACTTCATGTTAATCTTTTTTAATGTTACAGTTTCACTTGTCTTGTCTTTAATATAACGAATAATGTCATCTTCACTTGCTTCTGTACTAACGTTGGAAATTAGCAACGGCACTTTAATATCCGCTGCCCGAAATCTACCGTCCGGCCCAGTTATAGCCGTTCCCTTCCTACTATCCAACCTATTCTGTTTATAACGCTTTTTCTGTACTACCTTCCACTCTGATTTCATAGTGTCCACACCACCTACCGTTTGTTCACTACTCACGTTAACATCACGCACACCCGCACACCGTATCGTCGCTGGCGAGGCCAACGTCTCACTCGATACCGATTTACGTGATTTCGTCGCGACTACAGTAGCACGCCGTCCGCTAGTAGGGGACCGTGACGTCATCGCACAGGTAGCTGATAACGAAACTGGTTCCTTGCCACTCATAGTCGCAGTTTTGCCCGTCACGTACTCGATCTCGCTCGCACTCTCTGAGTCGGCCGTACCCTGTCGCTCGTCTACGCGCCTCCTATATTGCGTCGCATTATTTTGTTCTTGCAAAACAGAGATGCAGTTATTCGCACTTTGGTCCGGTGTTGATGACGCGTTCTTCGCCAGCCGACCGTTAACCTTTGAATCAGCTGTTACTTGCGAATACTTTATCGGTACATATTGTAAGCCTATGGGGCCACTATCTAAGGTAATACTGTTTTGCAAACATGCTCCCCTTCTATTGTTTACATTCATGCCTATCGTGTAATTGTCAATTAACGATGCATGTTTCATATTCTCTACTTCTAGCTTAAATAGATCGAATTGTTCCATTGTGACAGTTTTTTCTTCTAATACACTGACCTTATTTTGCAACTTTATGATGTCCTTAAGCAATCTGGTAACATCCACATGATCAAAAGAGACTGGGGGGAGTTTGTGCAGCTCTTTCGCCACAAATATCGGAAATAGCTCTGAATTTGTTCCTTTCAGCAGACAAATCATATCGTCTAGGTCCCGAGACATTTTCTTCTTGCCATCCTTTCGTCGCACAGGCATCTTCTTCCCACTAGGTATCGACTCAAACAGCAGAGTCTTGGCTTTCACTATTTCTTCCGCCGTGAAAGCGGAAGTACACAGCTGATGCACACTTTCTTCATCCATAACGTCCAAAACATTTCGTAAGAACGCCAATAGTTCATTAATGACGACATTACAACTATTACATTTCAACGTATTTAACGACATTGTTCACTGCAATGAGTCACCGATCACAACGGCACTGTCAACGCGTTCGCACTCAGTCGCGTGCGCGTCAAGACTGACGCGCACGCGACTGAGTGCGAACGCGCCTTATGCCAGAGTAAAGTTTTTTTAAAAGGACGTCTTACGTAGTCGAACGCCTTAGTCATATCCGTAAATATTGCACATACAGGAACTTTCTTGTGAACATTTGTCATAATATTAGTTAAAAGATTGAATATTGCCATATTAATATTTTTGTGTTTTCTAAATCCCATTTGTTCATTGCTCAGTATATTATATTTAGTCAGATATTTATCCAGTCCTTCGTATGTAATCTTTTCAAATACCTTGGACAATACTGGAATCAATGCTACTGGCCTATAATTTGATATATCTTCTTTGTTATTCTTCTAATGTAGGGGTTTTATTACTACTGTTTTCAGGCCATTAGGGAATATACCAGACGCAATACTAACGTTCACAATGTGACTCAACGAACCAGCTATTTTGTTGCTAATAGCAGATAACAAAAAAATGGGAAGTAAGTACTAAGTACTTTCGTTTTTAATGTTTTTATTGGCAATATTCTTTATTGTCAATGTTAAATGACTGCAGTGCGCGAGTGCAGTTACGAGCAAGGTAGGCGAAAACCATATGTATAAAGAACCTAAAACTTTAATTTTTTTTTCTTATCTGCTATTAGTAACAAAATATTATAGAAATGTTTGTCGTGCTTTAGTTTGTCGAGCGAAAATTGTGTCGCGCTATCGTTCGTCGATCAAAAGTTTCGTCGTCCCATCGATGGTCGTGAAAACAATCAGTCGCAATAACGTTCGTCGATCAAAAGTTTCGTCGTGCCATCGTTTGTCGTGAAAACAATCTGTCGCGCTAACGTTTGTCGAGCTGATGTTCTGTCGCACCGCTGATGATCGACCTTTCGTACTGTCGCCCTAGCATTTGTCGCGCCTTTGTTTGTCGCGACTTTGATACGGAGTCGAAAATAGGCGCCTAAACGATTTCACTAAGTTGTGCACAAACAATTAATTGAACACAGTTATAGGTAAGATATAGGACAGTTCTGACAGTTTTATCTGTTCGATTATATAGTTAATAGTAACGAATAATTGATATACCTCTTTTTGAAAGTGAAATCGTTCAGGCGCCTATTTTCTGTTCGATTCTGTCACCCTGGTACTTTTCAAAACAACAAATGATTCAATTTCAAATATTTTTACCATTATTGAGCTAAGTAGTAAGTCACTTAAGCACCTAGTTCCAGTTCATTTCTGCTTTCCTGGTAGTTATAATAAATAAACAATTTGGACAGTTGGAATTTTAAAACGTCTATCGTTAGTCGTTATTTCTTTTAATACAATTATACAATGCCAAATAATTGTACTTTTGTTTTCGCGGAGCTTGAGGTATTTGTGACCGGCATGTAATAAAGTTCTTCCACCACGTCTACAGTCAATTATTTTAAAATTTTGTACTTGAACAACTTGCACCCTACATTGTCAAAGAAGTACTAACCGACAACTAACCTAATTACCCTTATCAGTAAGTTGCAGTTACAAAATAATAATGCAATCATATTGTCTTTACCTATGTGAAAGAGAAGGATCAGGTAATAGTAATGATTGGTGGAAGGCCTCATGGTTATGGTTACCCTGAAAAAACTAGTTCAACACATGCTTCTCATAACTAGCGCAAAGCTTGACCATTTTTAATATATTTAATAATGATTAAGAATAGGATAACATATTTACATACTAGGTTTTCTTAATTTACGTTTTAAATAGTAAATAAAATATTACACTGTAACAGTTTTCTTCATCACTGCCCGCAAATGAAATTTCGTGCATAGCGAAACTTTTAAGTAGGTATTTTACGAGTCGAGCATAGCGAAACTAACCGTCACTTTTGAACGTCAAAGATTTACAAAAAAATAAAAATAAAATTGATTCTATTCACCCCTTCCAAAAGGTAGTTTTCGTATGGAGAAGAATGGGCAAGAAACTCCACCGTTACTCTTTTAAAATGGTTTTATAATATTTTGTATACATTAATTATATTATTATATATTATGTGAAGACGATGGCACCTAAAATAAAATTACTATATCAAAATTGGTAAAAAGAATGAAAAATGAAGCAATGACAGATAAACTAATTATGTAATAGATACATGGTGCTCTAATATTTACAAACATTGTTAAAGTAGACGATTTTACTTAAAATTGTACAATTTAAGTCAGTGTGTCATTTACTAACAATGCTTCCACCTGTACCTTGCAACTGCCGTAATTGTCAATAATAGGGATGATGACTAAAAATTGTTATTGTCCGTCATGGAGATTATTAAAAGATATTGGACACATAATTATTTTTTCTTTTTTTACGTTATTTAAAGATTAAAGATTACGGCGATACATTGAGTTAAAATGTGCCATGACGTCACGAGTATGTAGATTTTATACTTACTTGTGACGTAGCGACCCCCACTCCCCAACTTTAATGCGCTGTATCAAGTTGATTTTTTATTATTCTGTTAAAGCAAAAAATACGTGTCTAATTTTTTTAATAAATAAAATTTTTGTTTTGACCGAGGTATAATCCCTATTCCTACCTACCTATTCGTAGAATTACTTAAAAAAAATTACAAGTTCAAATTATTTTCACAACGTTCACAAAACACAGCACACTTTACTGCCCTGGGCCCATAACCATTGTTGGGGTAGTTTACAGAGCGAAAAAACATGGAATATTGATAAGTATGTTTTAATAGAAGGTAAACAAATAAGAGTGTAAAATGGAGCTCGGTACAAAAACTATAATTATAGCTATTTCAAACTAGACGTTTCTCTATCTAGCCAGTAGCCAGTGCTAGTACATGGAGGTGATATATCTTCAACAAAAGGTCTCCCCCATACTTTTCCAATTTTCTTTATGCTGCGTCCAATCGGTTAGGAACGAGTTCATATCGCCAACATCGGAGATTTTTTTTTTTGTAAGTCTATCTATATTTTCGTCAATTATGGACAGATTTTAAAAATTCTTTTTTTTTTTGGAACAGGGTTTTTGCGCGGTTGTCCCATATACATTTTATTCCATTTGCTCGTTTAGTTTCTGAGTTAGCTTCTATAAATACGTATTTTTTGCACTTAGGCTGCTTAGGTGGATGATGATTTTAGTTACAATAGTTTCGTAGAAAATAGCCCCCCCCCCCATTTTCTATGGTAATGGTAAATTTTCACAAATTTGCCTTAAATATCTTTAAAAGACAAGATCTTCCATTTGATAAGTCACACGGTACAGTTTGCATTTTATTTTTAGTTTGGACTTCTGAACCTCGGTCAAAGACATGCAGGGTTAACATGACAAGCGCGAGAACGCTTTTTTTCTCGTTTTGTTGAAATTTGTCTACGATTCTGATGTCATTCTAATGCCTAACATGACCGTAAACGACAAGTAAAATCGAAAAACGGCATTTTGACACTTCTTTATCTCGCGTCGAGAGACCGCTGTTGCAAATTATTAAAAACAATTTTATGATAGCAACATCGGCTAGAGGTTCCGTTTCATTTTTACATATTCTATTTTACACATGGAATTGGTATGTACGAGTACTCTAGTAATAATAAGTCCAAAGTCCGTTTATTAGAATTAAATGCTTTTCTTTGGCACGCTGAAATTAAAATACAAAATGACGAAAATGAAAATTATTCGTTCATAATATACTCACCATATAAGACCGTTTATTCTGTTGGCAACGTCGCAAATACAGATAGCGCGCGAGTTGAATGCAGTCGGGGTCTGAGGTAAAGAGCGGGAGCACCTCCCCCCGCTATCCGCACGCCCCACCTCACGCGCCTGCAGTGTAGTGCTGTGCCATCCTTGTCAACTATCGTACCGCATTCCTAAGCTCTGCATTCAACTCGCGCGCTGTCTGTAGATATTCGGTATTAAGATATTAATTATTGCATTCTAGGTACTTAGTTAGCCACATTTCATAATTCCATACAGTATTATTGTCAAATTAATCATATCTGGCAAATATTTGACAGCTATTTGCGACGTTGCCTACTTTCAGAATAAACGCTCTTAATCACCAGAAATGACAAATAGGACGACGATCGCAATTTGAAAAACGAAGGAATTTCTCACAGGAGTGTGAGTGATTGTAGCGTGTGTCATGTTAGCCCTGCAAGTCTGAGTGCCATAGGTTAGAATAAGCCAGATACACATGTCGACGAGCTTGTTTAGTGAGATAGGAAGGTCGCCCTTCATTAGCGCCTTCATGGACCAGTAGCTTCTGCAGGCATTTTTGACTCGACGACGACGGTCGATCTCTTTGTGCTGTCTGTTGTCGAAGGAAACTAGCTGGCCCAGGAAGATATATTCGTTGACATAGTGTAATACCTGCCCATCGAATTCGGTCTTATATTTAGCGGCATTGGTCATGATTTTAAAAAATATACAAGGAAAAAACCTACAGTCGAATTGAGAACTGTTTTGAAGTCGATAAAAAATGGGATTGGGACGTTTTTCAATCCGTTTAGGAATTCTACACAAATAAATAAAATTGAAGTGTCTGTTTTTTAAATAAATTGTTACTTCTACCGGCAGTCCCCAAAGACTGCCCCGCATGTTTTTTTTTGTTGTCATGTTGTTCATATTCATGAGTATTTTAGCCCCAGAAAGATGTCAACTGAATTCATGAAGTCGTTTTTCGTCATTATTTTCGTAGTTAATAATACTCAAAAACTAAACTGTATTTTTCTTTCTTTAAGCTATGAATGCTGATGCTTTAGGTTTTTATAAGGGAGGAATTGTAGACGATACACTCTGTACTTCTCTCCCAGTAGACCATGGAGTCCTACTAGTTGGATATGGATCAGGTACGTTCGTTTTACATTTTATAATAATGCCCCGTTTGGCCGCTGTCTTGTCAGATGCTTCGCGATGGTGCAGCTGACTCTGGTATACGCTTGTCTAGAACAAACCTTCTTAATTTAAAGACGCCCAAGCAACTTATAACTAGAATGGGATTTTAGTGTCTTTAATAACTGATATTAAACTTTTCATTTTCATTCATGTATTGCTGCAATTACTTTTATTTCAGAGGCTGGTGTGCCATTTTGGAGCCTCAAGAATTCTTGGACCACAAGATTTGGGGAAGATGGTTACTTCAGACTGCACCGTGGTGAAGATGCAAAATCTTGTTTAATGCTGAATGGCATCATGGCGTCAGCCATCGTCGCATAAAGTTTTATCTCTATAGGTACATGATATTTTTTAGTAAATTTACTTCACATATTGTAATTTTTTAAACGACCGATGTTAAATACTGGGTGTTTGGCTACATTTTACTTTTATTTCTTCTAATTAATTTCCTTCGTATTTTCTGAAAATATTCAAAATATAATCTGTATATCGATATTAACCGCTAGTTTTTTTTTTCTGTTTCACCATCATACCTAATGACACCAGCTGCTGCAGATGACCGCCAAAAACCACTGCTTCCTTTAATAACTATATTGTCATAGGAAAGGACAACCTAAAGACGAATCAAATCCACAATTCTCAGGGAAGGAATAAACATTTCATTGACGTCATTTAACATTGTGTTTATATTCCGCTCGCGACTAGTTGGCCGCTCATCTCATCACAAATCATCTCACTATTGCAATCTCATGTGCGTTTTGTCTAAACTAGCCGGAACTTTGACTCCAGTGACGCTCCCTGTGACTTATTGATAACCATCGCAAATCATATAGTCCGGGAGGTACCGTAGCAAATACAAAAGTCATAGTAAGCCGGCTGATATTGACATCGATAGTTGATCTTATAAGACTAATAAGTTTACCGATGGTCAGCTGCTCAAGTAGCGGTGGGTGTGGTGGGCGTGGGAGGGTCCGAAAGTGGTAAAAAAAAAAAAAAAAGTGATAGTACGCCGGCTGAAACTTTTTCCATAAATAGTTGACATCATACTGAGTTGAAAAAAATCATCAGCTGCATCGTGGAGGGTGGAATAGGCGTCAACTGCTCGCATGAACTTGTAAAAAACCAAACCCACCGCGGGTGCGTCAGCTGACGATTGGTTCACTTATTAGTGAGCCGAGATCTATTGAAAAAGATGGCAATGGACCGGCGTAAAAACACCACCTAAAATGCAACGGTACCTCCCGTACTAATACGCTCACTGGGAACTGCCCGCGGTATAAGTAAAATCCTCTCTCTGCAGCCGGGGTACTGTAGCGTTATGCAACTCTGAATAGTCGAGTGTTGCTATAATGACATTTAGTAAATAACTAATCACAACACTAAAAACTTGCTACAACACTAACATCTCATTGTAGTTCTGTTATTTGTCTTCCGCTTGCTGTACGAGAAAAAGCTAACCTCTAAGGCACAGAGCATGTAACTTTAAGAAGCGGAACTTAGAACATTCAGTTTGTGAGAATTTGTAACGTTCTTTAACCAACCACATAAAAAAAACCATAGCTACCAACATGAAAATTCTAAGTAACACTGTCAAACTTGACAATCATGTCCTTGAAAGGCAGAACTGTCATAGATAGGGATGCGCAATGTATAGAAATCAATAAACTTATCGATATCGATAAAATGCATACTATGCAGATAATAGTGTTGTTCCAAAAACTACTTTATTTTGAAAAATCGATAAAATAAAACAGATTTATATGATTTCAGTATTTATTAATTTATATAAATGAGCAAGCACCATCGGTATCAGGCCAAAATTGATTCCTTATTTGATGTTTTAGCACCAACATCTCAATTTCTTTTCAACGCCTGACTCAAATTTTTCCAGAAGATATTCATTCGTTCACTCGCGTTCATAAAAGTAGCAACATAAGAGCGTTAGTATGAATTTACGTTGCAGCTCTTAAGGAACTTTTGAGC
Source organism: Conistra vaccinii (assembly GCA_948150665.1). Lineage (NCBI taxonomy): Eukaryota > Metazoa > Arthropoda > Insecta > Lepidoptera > Noctuidae > Conistra > Conistra vaccinii. Next base: position 12,196,264 of record OX411341.1, on the reverse strand, counting down.
CACTGTTGTGCAGTTGAAATAGAACTTGGAGCCGCATAAAATTGTGCCCAAAATAGAGCTAGAGTTGCTGCATTAGGCCTGCAGAGCACGCTCTAGTCTTAGCACCTTAGTGAATTAGCACGTGTTCCTAATTAGCATGAGCGCGCTAAAGATGACCCGTGAATCGTCATAGATGAGAAAGAAAGACACAAAGAATAAAGTTTATTCGGATACAGTTCGTAAAATACAAAATACAAATAAAAAAATAAAAATCTAAAATAATATTTTAACAATATAGCGTGTACGGCTGCGCCAAAAAGATTAACCATTTCAGCATTAATGCCAGATAGATGCTGTCTGACGCTGGTTTTCTAATGAACCTTTAAAGACAAGTGACGGGGAGTACAAACAGTTTCAACATACCTTATTTTACCATATTTTTAATATTTACAAATCAATATATAAATAAACTAGTAATTTAAAACCAATTAAAAAAAAGACTGACAGTCTGGGACTGCCGATTGAAGTGAAAACGAAGTAACGCCATCTAACGAAAATGTCAGGAATGTATGTGGCTTGCTGTCAGTACAAGAACGAAAGCTGTAGCTCCATTAAAAAAATTCCAATAATAAAGCAGAGTGCCTAGTCAACAAAAACGTCTTCAACGAATTTTCGATCAGGTCACGTGTCCTGATACGAGTTTAACATTTACTCATCCCAAAAAAGGGCACAACGTCGCAACCAAAAAATCAAAAGCGAATCAAAACCAATTACAAACAAAAAATCAAAACAGATATAGCATACGGAACAAATCTAATTCTGTAAACACATATCTGTTATAGTCGCGAATCATAAATATTTTAATCATTATACAACCGACACTGACCTGCAAATTACAAAAAAAAACTTAAGAATTTAGAACTGCGAATCCATATTAATCAGTATAAAACAAAGTTGCATTTCGTGTCTCTGTGTGTGTGCAAAAGGCCAATTCTCGTACCTATAAAACGTTGACACTCAAGTCGCAATCTGTCGAACTTGTCAAAAATGTTGGTAAATTGACTGTATTTTTGACAGATAGCGAATGAGATGCGAAAGCAAAAGTTCTTAAAAATACGGGAATTGGTCCTCTGAGTTCTTCTAAACTAAACAAAGCATATTGATGCGATTATTGCTTTTATTTAGAGAATGTACTGGAAGGTTTATTATGTTTACTACATTACTATTTAACTTAAATATAGCACAGACATCTGGATGTTTTGATATGTCAGTATAATGAACCCGTGCGGAGCAGGAACGGGTCACTAGCTGTAAATAATATAAAACATATTTTGATAACATGTAAGGTTATCATTTTATCAATTGTTTATACTGGTGGCATATACAGGCTGATATTTTTAAGTTTAGTGTAGTTGCGATTTTTTACAGAAATATTATCCATCGTTCCCGGTTTGAATGGTCAGAACGTGAGACCTTCAAATTAAGCAAATTAAGAAGAAGAGAATCCATAATTTGGAAAGAATTTAATAAAGTTGATATATTTTTAGTTTTTTTGCGTACTTACATCTGCTAACTGACTTTATTTACATCATAACTTAGGTACATTGGTAAGTAAGATAATTATGTCGTTTCTAAAATTTTCATATTCTTTGATTTTCAGAAAATGGCTATTCTAAATATTATTTATTTTTAAATGAGTTAACGAGTGATTTTACCGATGAAATGTCACACTTTGAGCTTTATTGATTTTCTCGAGCGATGAAAGCATTTTTTTATCACGCAAGAAGTCATTTACAAAAGTTATTTTATAATTATTTGTCTTGTCATGCCGTCACGTAGGTAGTGACTGAGACGTTTGTGGTCCCTGGACCACAACGTGTTGCGCAATTGCTTCGCGGTGTCTTCTCTAGTTTACATGGAACCTCAATGGCCATAACATGCAGCTGTTTGTATATAATGTTTTGCGGCGATGATATAGTTATTTGTGTTACAAGGGGACAAAGTAATATTTTGTTCTTCCAGGGCGTTATTTTGAATTCAGAGCTAAGCGAAGGATTCTATAGTACCTACTAACGTAGAATCCTGAGCTTAGCGAGGAATTCAATATACGCCGCCCGAGAACAAAATATTTTGTCCCCGAGTAATACACACTATTTTTCATCACTACCTATGAGAAAAATAAAAGCTATATACTCGATTTTTTTTTACATTAAACCTTCACGCGAGCGCCTCCAACCTAACTACGCAAATCAGTACGCTATCAAAAGCACGGAGTGGACCAATCAGAAAAGAGAAACCTCAAACTCCCTTGGGAGCAAAGTTGAATTTTGCTCCCGCTATCCTCTATAGGTAATTGTCGTTTTTCGAATAGGTGTGATGAAAATGATATTTGCCACACAGAAGGGCGCGTCCGCCATTTATTTGGATGAAATCTATTTCAGTATTGTCCATTAAAGGTACTATTTTCAACAACAATTTAATTTAATTGTTAGTTTTACAATAATTCTTAAAAAAATCTTTGAGTTGAATGTAATTGCCAACAATCACGAAAGCTTTGAAAAAAAATATCAGTACCTACGGTTTAACTGAAGAGTTAGAATTGCGCAGTACTTAATAATATGCAGTGCAAGGAGCAGTGGTGGCCCAGTGGTAATGGCCCCCGACTTACGAGTCGTGGGTTCGAACCCAGGCAGGCGCTTTACTTTGTTCAAATAATTTCACCACCACTGCTCTCAAAACGGTGAAGGAAAACATCGTGAGGAAACCGGCATGTCTTAGTAACAAAAATTCGAAGACATGTGACATCTGCCAACCCGCACTGGGCCCGCGTGGTAGATTACGGCCCACTCCCTGTCACAGAGAGGAGGCCTGTGTCCCAGCAGTGGGAACATTAATAGGCTGATGATGGATAATATGCAAAATAAGTACCAACTAATGAATGAGTCATTAACATTATTTTATGCGAGATGACTGTTTACAATTACCTGTCCGCCTAGAACTTATCTATCAGTCTCGTTTAACTTTAAAATACCCACCGTACCACCAGAGTACGGGAGGCCAGAAGCTTGGTTCGTCTGCAATGAAACGCACCCTGTATAAGTGCACGATATTCTTAATTGGAGCGCCTCATATCAGAAGACCCCTCGGGTTATCAATATGCCCGATGCCTTGTATAAATAAACCGTCACGTTTGAGCAAAAATTATGATTTGCTTTTATATCTCACGAGTCGTGAGCAGGGTGGACGCATCATATACTTACCTCTGTTGAAATAACGTTGTCTGCGGTATAAAATGTATAGAATACAGCGTGTGTTGGCGTTTTTAGCGCTGTACGTAGGATTGGCCAACTCCTTCTACTGGGGTGAGTACAAGAGTTGTTTGCGTATTATTTCAACTATAATATTGTTGTTTGTTAATTATAATGTTTTTGTTTTTTATGCACTTTATACTAAAAGTGAATAGTTCAAAATTAGGTGCAGTATAAATGTTGTGCAGTGCAGTTTAAGCGAGGTTCAGGTGCAGGTTAAATGTTTTAAGCGACATCAAGTACGGATTTCCGATGCAGGCAAAACGAATCAAACGCTCTCTGTTACAAAATTTATTTAGGATGTCGTTTAATACAAATAGCCAGTGAACCCTCAATATTGTTTCGCAACTTACCTAATCTAGCAATAAAAGTGGAAAGCAGACTTGGCAAGAAAGAAAATAGTTTGAGAGAAAGAAGAGGAACAGCTAAGAAAGAGAAGATTGTAATCAGCTTAGAAAATTATATTTTCATATTTCAGACGTCGTCGTGGGCGGAGAAAAGCAACTAGAGTTTTATGATAATAATGGAACACGAACGCATACAGAAGACATTCCGTCACACTGGATCACGTCAATAGCTTACGATCCAGTACACAACAGGGTGCTGTTTGTCGATCAAACACCCAATAACTTTTCTATTTCTAGCTTTAATATAGCAACCAGGAAAATACAATTGTTAGTTAAAAGTAATGACCTCCCAGACGTACGGATCGCCTACGACCCGGTCACACAATTACTCTTTTGGACCGAAACAGGTGATGGAAGTATACACTCGATTTTATCAAAACCTGGATATAATACTAACGCAGTTGACCGGAAGATTTTAATCAAGTTGGATTGGACTGAGTCAATCACCTGTATTACCGTTGATAGCTGTGGAGGGTACGTATAGTTTTATATCTTAGCAAAATACTTATTGAACTTAATGAATTATTGCATTGGTAAGTTCTACAGTAATACAATTTGAATTTTTGTATGCAGAATGGGAACGTCATTAGAGACAAGCCGTTTAATTTATTGTTGTATTGTCGTCTCCACCTTTTGTTTAGTGTTAATATTTTTGGCGTCAATAAATTTAAATTTTTGCCAAATAAATCAAACTTGTGTTCAGTACTTAAAGTAGGTTGACGTTAACAATACTAGTTCCCTAACAGTTTCCAAATTACAGGTATATTTACTGGAGCACAAAAAGTAAGATAGAGAGGGCTCGACTTGATGGTTCAGAGAGAGAAGTTGTAATAGACAAGACTGTTCATTACCGAGGAGGCATAGCCATTGATTATCAAACACAGAAAATGTACTGGATAGATAATCTGAATGATGATGATCGCGATACGGATCAAATGTCTATTGAAAGTGCAGATTTAAATGGAGAGAACAGAACAACGTTATATAATAATGAAGGACACGGTTTTATATATGGGGCATTGCTCGTATCAAAAGATTTTATCTACTGGAGGAGGTATACGAGCTTTTCGCAATTAACAAAGAATCCTCCGCACGACAAGAAGGTGGAACCCAAACAATTTTTGCTAGCCCAATATTCGAACCCTTTAGGTATGGCCTTAAACTACAAAATTGAGGATCAAACGCAGGGAATTCGAAACTGTGAAGCTCAAAAGAGACTGGTACCAATTAACTCTGAGACCAACGACAGCGCCTCCCTCAATGTTTCTACAGATGTTAGCCTGTTGTGTGTCCATGGCACGAAAGTTAGCGGGGAATCTCGTTGTGAATGTACACAGGGTTACATCGGCGAGAGATGCGAGGTTTCAGTCTGTCACAACTACTGCTTCCAAGGAAATTGTAGTGTCAGTGCCGAGGGACAACCTAAGTGCAGGTAAAACATGTTTATTATTGTAAAAAGAAAGAAAGAAAGAAACAAAAATAAGCGTATTTGAAAAAAAAATTGTAATTTAGTTTAATTTAAAAGCGCTTGAGCTCGCGCATTTAGGTACCTACTTGCATGCTGATCGTAGTACTTGTCAAAAGCAATAAAATGTAATATTATTCTTACTTTAAATCGTGAACATGTAGTGTAGCGTTCTGTCAAGTCGTCCCAAATGGGCCGTAGGCATGTAGGACGAGTTGATGAATCACTCTGTTTTTCGTTTGAATTTTTTTTGGATACAATTGCGTAAAATAACGACACAGAAGAACGGTAAGGCGAAAGCAGACTAGGTACTTATTGATAACTGCAGTGATCGGTGATTTTCTCCGGTGGCTTGGCCAATCGAGCTTCCGAAATAATCCGAGAGCACCTAACCTCCTGGCCTCGAGCTACACCCTGAAGTGACACGTGTCACATAGCCACTGCGTAGAAAAAGTGCGGCGAGTTTTTTTTTTAGTACATTATAAAAAATAGAATAAAAAAAAAAAAAAAAATTACTTTAATTTTGGAAGTCGGCGGAAAAAACGAAAATACAGAACCAAAGACACCGACTTCCGAGATTAAAATTGTGGTACAGTACCCAATAATTATACACAATATGATGACTAAAAATATTTTTTTTCCGTCAGGTAGATTATTAAAAATATTGGACACGTACTTTTTCCTTTTTTTACGTAATCAAAAAAATACGGCGATACATTGAGTTAAAATGTAGTATGGCACTGCTAGAATTTTTACTGAATTATTGTGACGTAGCGCGCCCCCAACACACTTTAATGCGTTTTATCTAAGTAATTTTTGATCAATAATGACAAAGCAAAAAATACGTGTCTAATATCTTTAGGTTTCGTACGTCCAAATGAAAAATTAAAAGTTTAAATTTGGTACACATATCAATTTCTGTGACCCAACAACGGACGTGTAACGTAAAGAAATTAATTTTAAATACGGGGTCACTACTCACTACATGGGACTTGAGCAAAAACTGGCCAAATGAGGGTGATTATACTATTATACCTCTCTGCCTTATCCTTCTGGGAAACAATGCGTATTGTTTTGTTATGTAATGTTGCTCGAAAAGAGCAAAAACGGTGAAGGAAAACTTCGTAAGAAAACGAAAAAATGCCTGAGAGATATTTCTCGACGGCCGTCATATGAAGCCGAATCAGTATGGGTGGCATAAAAACTCTGGGACCAGGTTAGTCACTGACCACCCGGAAAAGAAAGAAAGAAAGAAGCCCGAAAACTGAGTCTTATTGCACCGCTTTAAGGTTCTCAAAGTATTGAACACGGGTGCTTTTTACTTTTTGCATTTTGCACTAGTGCAGGAAAGTACGCAAAAGATAACCTCGAACTGGTCAGAGATGTGCAATTTCTCAGCAAAGAACCTTTACGCCTAGCGCTTTCTTATGCCTAAAAATATTGTGAAGATTGTGTAATCAAATAAAATACGCTTTAAGGTTCAGAATAATAATTCTAGACTCCATTACCTCGCCTTCGACTCGGGCTGCAATCCGGGCTCGAGTGAATTGGCACTTGGCTCATTTGTATCATATATTGTAATATTATAAAGTTCCTGACACGCAGCGTACTGGGCTCAAGCTTCGTCACACAAATTTTGTTGGTTTCCTCGTTACTCTGTTTTATATCTTACTTATTTCATAATTTCAGTTGTAAAGGCGGTTACTCTGGAGAAAGGTGTGAAGTCAACGCATGCCATGAGTATTGTTTGAACAACGGCGTCTGTTCCCTGAAGGAGGAGAGCGAGCCTGTCTGTAAATGCACAGGAGATTATCAGGGTAAAAGATGCGATGTTCCCGTCTTTCTTGTCAAATGTTTGCAAACTATTTCACTGTTGAAGGACATTCTAAATACAGGTAAGAATCTTTGTGATCTGTCTAAAGGCCGATCAGTATCGTATGATCCGGTCAACAATCTTCAATGCGTGCTGTATGCAATTTTTTAACACGGCGATTTTTGCATGCTGGCTCTCCTTAGCGCTGAGATAAAAAATCCAAAGTTTCTATTGACGTAAATTCAATTTTATGAACATAGGTTTAAAAAAAAGATATTGTTTTACAAATAAATGTCGGTCCATGCTACGTCCCGCCAGAAGGCATAAAAAATTGTTTAGTAAGTACAATAATCAAATGTCACATTAACAAAATGAAAACAAAAAATAAACGTTTTGACTTTGACTTTGAAAATAAAAATATTAAGTCAAGGTGTCATGTCAAACACTAACAGTTAATAATAACTCGACCTGTTAGCGTCCGTATCCTGGTTGCGATTCGGTGATCTCTTTGAGGAAACTGAAGGTTTTGTATTTGCGATTATGGACAAAGTTATGATGACGAACAACTACCGGAAATATATTGTGAAGGATGGCATGGTTGACATCTGTCGGGCATACCACCGTCCGGGGGAATCAATCCGACACATTATTTCTGGCTGTTCTCGTCTGGCTAACGGAGACTACTTGCATAGACACAACCTTGTAGCCAGGATTATTCACCAGCAACTTGCTCTGAAATACAGTCTTGTGGAATCGGAGGTACCGTACTATAGGTATGTGCCTGACCCAATTCTCGAAAATGGCAATATCACGTTGTATTGGGATCGATCTATCATCACTGACAGGAATATTGTTGCCAATAAGCCAGATATAGTGATGATAGATCGATTAGAGCGTCGCACAATGATTATTAATATTACGGTCTCGCATGACGAGAACCTCGTGAAAGCTGAAAAAGATAAGCAGATTAAGTATCTTGATCTGGCTCACGAGGTTGTCGACATGTCGGATGTGGATACAGCAGTCATTGTGCCGATAGTCGTGACGGCCAATGGCATAATAGCCAAGAGCCTCGACCAACACTTAAGGAGGCTCTCGTTGGCAGGCAGCTGGATCAAGGGCCTGATCCAGAAGCGGTACTTCTGGACAAGGCGCGTATCGTTAGGAGATTCCTCTCTCAGGAGCCCTGACCACCGGTAGCTTGGACCCTGTTCCCGATACCGAGATTTGATCCTTATGTTTAACCCTATCGATTGATAAGTACAATTTGTTATTTTTTCGGATTTTAGCTGGTTCAATTCCCGAGTATGGCAAACGAATTTTCAAAAATCTTTGAATACAGATGTGTTTCTTTAATAAAATAAAGGAATGTTTCCTTTGAGTAAAATTTGCTATCTCCAGTATTTAGAGTACTTTCCCTCCAGGTGAGGTCCAAAAATTCCATCCTGTATAATGCTGAGTCGGTAAAGCAGATTCTATCGTGCTAATTAATGTGACGAACATAATATTGGATATGATGACTGTACGTCAGGGCCGTAGCCAGGAATTCATTTCGGGGGTTTGGGTTGTCAACTTTTTAGAAGAAATAAAGTACCTATTTATGATTTCTAGCGAGTAAATAAAGAGTATAGATTTATAAAAAAAAAATATTTTCGGGGGCCTGGCCATTTACATTAAATGGGGGCCCGGGGCCCAGGTATGCAGATCGCTTTAAGGATTAGAAGAAGGTAGAATATTATGAATAGCGAGCGTAGCGAGCTCGAAAATTTTTCATACTACATTTATACACACATCAAAAGTGTCTAGGGATCAAGCATTTTTATGCGGATTTCTTGAGATTGAGATGTGGCTTTGTAATAAATTTATGATTTTATAAATTTATATGGATCCTTTTTGGTGCATTTCATAATTTGAATCAGGAACTGTGAATCAAATTCGAGTAAAAGATGAAAATCAGCTGTCAATATTTTCCCTATAAAAACATACAACGCATTGAAGACATTATTAGTGCTACTGTTTCCCTACTACTGATTAAAACCAACGTTATTATGGAGCAGCGACGTCATTTAAGCAGGGAAGAAATGCTCAGAGCCGTGGGAATGATAGAAGCTGGTTCCCGGCAACGTACTGTGGCTTTAGCTCTGAATACAAGTCAGAGTGTTATCAGTCGACTTTGGACACGTTACCGAAGCACTGGTACCGTGGCTGAGCGCCATGGAGGACGGTATCGCTGCACCACACGGAGACAAGACCGATACATTCAAATCTTAGCTCGAAGAGCTCCAACAATAACCGCCATGATGTTAGCCGTGAGGCTTCATCACTCTTCAGGGAACTTAATTAGCGACCAAACAGTCAGAAACCGCTTGCATGAAGTGAACCTTCATTCCCGAAGACCGCTACGGGTACCACCTATAGCAATGCACAATCGTAGGATTCGATATCAATGGGCTCTTGAACACAGAAATTGGGCAGAAGAACAATGGCGTTTCGTGTGCTTTTCTGATGAGTCTCGTTTTGGTATGAGACCGGATACAAGACGTATACGACACTGGAGAACCCCTGGACGCCAATAGCGATTAAAATCCTGCCAGGAAGTCCATCCTTATAGTGGTGGAACCATCATGGTATGGGCGGGTATTTGGATCGGCGGAAGAACTGAGTTGATTTGGATCAGAGGCAACCTCAACGCTCAAATTTATGCTGAGACGATTGTATCAGACGTCATCGTTCCTCTACAAGTGCAAATCGGTCCTTTATTTCAGTTAATGCATGATAATGCACGACCGCACACCGCAAGAGTTGTAAGACAGACTCTCGCCGCAGCTAACATCAATGTCCTGCCCTGGCCTGCTCAGTCGCCAGACTTGAACCCGATTGAGCATGCATGGGATATGCTACAGAGAAGAGCTCTGCCGAATATGGAGGGTATCCAGTCGCAAGAAGACCTTTTTTTGTTGTTGCAACGAACATGGGCGGCCATTCCACAGCGTGATTTGGATGAACTCATTTTGAGTATGCCAAACCGATGTTCTTGTGTTGTTAGTGTTCGCGGTAGAAACACGGATTATTAATTGTTTAAGTTACCCAATAAAATTTTAAAGAAAACTGTTATTTCAGTCTTTTTTTCGAACTTTAATGTTAGTGGTTCAAATGTCAAAAATCCCTTTATTTGGAAAATGGCAAATTTCTTTATTAATGCAAAGGTGACTTGGTTTATCGTTACTGTGACAAACGAAAACACTTTATTTGATGAATCCTTAAAGAAAATTTTAATTAATATCAATCAGGAGAAAAGTTATTGCAAAAATATATGTTGATCCCTAGACACTTTTGATGTGTGTATTTAGCATACAAAGGGGGCCCCCGCGGACCACATCTGCCGCCCGTCAGTCTGCCTGCCTTAGTCCGCCAATGGGGCCGCTATAGAGAATATAGGATGCAAGAGCAAGCGAAGCGAGCGAGAAATTTCAGCATGATATGAGCTCAAATAAGTTAGGTTTTCTTTATATTTGACTTTTCGTGCAGAAATAGAAGTAAGTTTACCGACTTAAACAGAAAAGTTTAAGAATGAAGAGAATATAGGATGCAAGAGCGAGCAAAGGGAGCTCGAAAATTTTTGCACCCCGCCTTGGATAGAATACTAGTATATTATACTCTCTCAGAGAATGCTGAAGTTGCAGGAATTCATTCAATACAAAGTTAGACTCGATAAAAATACAGACGTACTCTCTCTTTGAAGATTATAAAGTACTCCTATGCGAAATAGATTACAATTATCAAATGTATTAGAGTAATGCATCCGGTCAGACAGAGCGACGCGGCGCAGAGTTGTTAGTTCAGTTTCATGTACGCTTGCCTTGATAATGTCTTAGGTCCATTAATAGTGATTGTTTATGTTTCTGTTTCAGATATAACGGCGGTTACTCTGGGCAAAGGAGTGAAGTCAACGTGTGCTTCAACTGTTGTCTGAAAAACCGATGCTTGTTTGGAACTAGATCAAGATGAGAATCCTTTGAAGAATATACTTTCACCTCTGTCGTACTACACAGTATAACAACATCTAGCCTCAGCTGATTTAGTGATCAGTTCATCATTTTCCTGAGCACGTTGTGCAGTGCCTAGTTGGGTTTGACCAATGTTGCGTCACTGGGTCGGACTTCACACGTCTACGAGTACGTACTACTTGATTCGTGGATAGTGCGAAGTTCGGCATCCTCTTGGGGACTAGTTATATCAAGCGCACGAGGCGCGCGCACAGAACGCTGCGTTTCGGGCGCGCACCCGGTGACAGCCTTTTGACAGCAACGCTTGTTATGATCCGTTACATAGAAGTTCATACAATTTGATTGAGCGCACAACGCAGCGCGCAGCGCACAATGCGCGCACCTCGGGCGCTTATTATGGCTAGTCCCTAACTCCTATGCTGTGAACATTGAGGTTCAATGTAAACTAGAGAAGACACCGCGATCAATATTATTGCGCAATTTTTTGTTGTCCAGGCAACAAACGTCTAAGTGTACTTCCTGAATATGCATACTTCGCGGTTGTCCAATTTGACTTCCGCGGGAACAATGTTTTGTTTGTAATAGCTTCTCTAGTTTACATTTTCTAAATTACCAGCAATTTCTCTATGGTGACATAATATTTTTGCTGAATCATATTAAATTCAATTCATTTCAGAATTATATTTGGTGTTAATATAGCTGCATGAAAAAAATGAAGACCGTAAGTTTACCGGATATTTTTGCTTTACAGTTTTTATTAATCAAATGAAGTTTTTATTTTTATTTCTACAGTTTAATTAATATCATTTCATTATAATATTAAACTGTCAAATAGATGAATTGCGAAATATGAATGGAACGCACATAATATTATGAATTGTCAATTTGGGACAGTTTGTGTGATCCATATATTAATAATATGATTCTGCCAAAGCGGCTGTTTTAAGGCCCCAGCAGTTTTGTCTCTCCTTCTCTCTTTAATCCCATCCAAAGGTTGTGTTTAAAAGATCGCTTTTAGCGTTATGACCTCATTCTGTCACCCTATGAAAAAATTCTACATTAATATCTGTAATTTGTATGGTATAACATGATGGGAATGGCTCAATATTACAGTAATAAAACCGCTGATTACTTCTTATAAATAGTATTTTTATTTTCCGTTTTTAACTCCGACGTTTTATAATTTTTCTTCTTTTTTCTCATCTCTCTTCTACTTATTCTACATTTTAAATATACATTCACTATCTCTTTCACTCCTTGACTATTTCGTACATTCATCTCTGTCACTCGTTTATGCTTCACATCTGTCATTCATCTTCACATCTCGTTTCACTATCCTGTCATAACGTTCCGTTCCTACATACATAATAAAGAATATTCTATTTTATCAAAGGATCTAAATAAACAAGTATCACAGAGCTATATAGTTAATAACTCAATTAACAGCTCAGAGGCAAAACTTGAACTGATTAAAAGTATGGAATGAAGCTGGCAACACTGTGGGATATAAATTAGTTTTGTTTAGTTCTTGCATTGCTTGTTACTTGCCACGGGCTATAGTTGATGCGTAGGTTTTATAATATATATATATTTTTTTGTTTTTGTTTTTTAATCATGTTCTGGCAGCGGTATTTTATGCGGCATACCCAAATCCCTTCTTTGGCATTGTTCGACGAATCCTTATGCTCCCAAGTTCTGAGCTGAGTTGCATGATATTGCATGATTTTGTCATAGCAAGAGTCGCTTTTAGGGTTCCGTACCAAAATGGTAAAAAGGAGCCCTTATGGTGAGACTCAGTCTGTCTGTCTGTCCGTCTATCTATCACAGCTGGATATCTCAAGATCTACTAATGCTATTTATTTATTTATTTGGATCTCCAACAAAGATTACACCTTACATGCTAAAAATAAAACATAAAAAGATACAAATCCTTATGCATCTTCAATTATAGGAGACCACAGCTTGCATTAAGATATCAAACAATCAATTATTAAGGAAATAAAGTATACAATTTAAAGTAAAAACAACAAGAATTAAAATTAGAAAAAAAAAAACTATATATATTGAGTTGAACAGTAGGGAGTTGAACAGTAGGGAGTTGAACAGTAGGGAGGAAGGTCAACACTTACTCAATATTAAGTTTTGCGTGTAACAGCAACTTAAATTTACTTAGGCTGTTGGAGAAAATGTCTATATCGTCGGAAGAACATGACAGTGAGTTGTATTGATTGGTCATCCTAACAATCGGCGAGTGTTTACCTAGATTTGTTCTGTGTTGAGGGGCTTTCAGTAAAGGGCCGGGATAGCGAGGAATACGGGAAGGGACGTTAATGCGTAATTTGCTAAGAAGATCTGGACAGTCAATGCCATTATTGAATAATTTATACAGGAACAACATGTCGGAGATAGTGCGGCGAGATTTTAAATCTTTGAGTTTGAAGTGATTTAGTCTATGTTCGTAAGATCTACAATTTATTACCTTAAACCTAAACGCTAGATGACGGACAAGTCTCTTTTTAACCCTTTCAATGCGACTTATGTGGACTTGGTACGAAGGATTCCACACCGTGCTGCAATATTCAAGTTGGCTTCGTACGTAACTGTTGAATAAAAGTAATGTAGTGGATGGTTTTTTAAATTCTTTTGAAGATCTCAAAATAAAGCCAAGAGCTCGGTAAGCTGAATTAAGCATTTGGTCTATATGATTTATAAAATTAAGTTTACTATCCAAGTATACTCCTAAGTCACGAATAACTGTTACTTCTGTTAGTGTGTTTCCCTGAATATTGTAAACAGATTCGACTTTATTGTGTTTTCTAGTAAATTTTATATGAAAACATTTAGTACAATTCAAGTACATTTTATTGTTGGTACACCATTGACTCAGACTATCTAAATCAATTTGTAATAGCTGTGTATCGACATTATTCAGAATTACACGGGTCAGTTTTAAGTCATCAGCAAAAAGGTATGGTGTGGAGTATTTAAATATGTCTGAAATGTCGTTAATAAACACATTAAAAAATAACGGCCCTAGATTGAACCCCTGGGGTACACCGGATGTTGCAATGTAGGGATCTGACTCATTACAATCAACAACCACTGAAGAAGTCCTATTTTCGAGGTAAGTTCTACACCAGCTCAGTGTGATACCGGTTCAACTTGTTTGGAATAGTTTTAGATGACGTTTGCCCAACTATTTTGAAAATAATAAAAAAATCATGTGGGGTAGCATATGAAAGAGCACTATTTGCAAATTCTCAAATTTTTTTCTCTTTTTTTTAGCCCGCATAGTTTTATAGAAGTTTATATAGAGAAAAATCTGAAATTATTCTATGTGATAGAAGTTTATGTAAAGATTACAGAAAAAATAAAACGATGTCTCTAAATAGCACACTTTTTCAGAATTTATCTAAGTATAAATATTACATTACGTTCCACTCTCGGTCAAAAGATGGCGCTGACCTAAAACTGCAATATTTTCTCCAAAATATTTATGTATGATGGTACGGAACTCTCGGTGCGCGAGTCCGACTCACTCTTGACCGGTTTTTATTTAAATGATTTTGCTGACTGTGTTATCTGTATTAATCTGTGGTTCAAATAACATTCTTGGAAAATGATACCTTTCTCTCTGAAGTGTTATAATTAGTCGAAAAAGGAAAAAAGGTCGAGAGTGATTTGGGTTTAAATCTGAGAAAGGTTTGCATTGTTGGTAAAAAGGATAAGTGAAAGGTTAATAAAGAGGATATTTTTGGGTTAAATTGAAGGTCAGTGCAAAGACACAGGGATTATTTTTGTAATGTCCTTGAAAAAAGGTTAAAAGAAGGATTGAGTGCGTAGTTAGGTTACAAAGAGGTGAAGAGTCCCTGATGTTGAAGTAAGTAGGTACCCTCTTCGACAGTATCCGGTTGTGTGTTTGAACCTGACGTATGCGGATGATTTATACACTTCAATATTTACAAGTATTTACTAGTGAGCAGTGGTGGCCCAGTGGAATCGGCCCCGACTTACGAGTTGTACGTCGTGGTTTCGAACCCAAGCAGGCGCTTTACTTTGTGTAAATAATTTCATCACCACTACTCTCAAAAACGGTGAAGGAAAACATCGTGACGAAACCGGCATGTCTTAGAACCAAAAATTCGAAGACATGTGACATCTACCAACCCGCACTGGCCCGCGTGGTGGATTACGGCCCACTCCCTCTCACCGAGAGGAGGCCTGTGTCCCAGCAGTGGGAACATTAATAGGCTGATGATGACTAGTGAGCAGTGGTGGCCCAGTGGTAACGGCCCCGACTTACGCGTTGTAGGCCGTGGGTTCGAACCCAAGCAGGCGCTTTACTTTGTTTAAATAATTTCATCACCATTGCAACTGCAACTTCAAACTTCTAATGGTGCCTTTCCATGCTTGCCAAGGCTCGGCAAGTGTCCGCAAGTACAAGTGTGTAAAGAGGGCGTTTGTTTATGATACACTTTAAACAAATAGCCTTAATTAACAAATTAGCTGGAAAAATAATCAACAAATCTTTTCCAACATAAACAGAACAAAGTGAAACATTAACCAATAAACTTAATATACGGCTACCCTCATAACATTGAATCCATACCGTGTCTATAAAGGGGACTGCCAATAAGTGTAATTCCCCATCGGTTTATTGAAGTACCTACTCGTGACGTCACAAGGCCGAGCCCTGCTATCGTCTGTGTGGTAGAAATGGTAGAATTAAGTAATTAGACCATGTGTGTTTGTGTGTGACGTGAGTATGATGAGGATGGAGTGCGAAGTTACAGCAAGTTATTGATTGATTGACCATTTTATCTTGATAATGTTACTTATCGTTTGTCTTATGATCGCAAACGCGACTGCTGAGCATGAGGTTCCGGGTTCGATTCCCAGGTTGGGCAAATCGTTATTGGGTTTTTCGTGAGGAATTTCTCAGTAGCCGCCCGGAATCTTGATTTGTGCCCGGTAGGCTCGCCCCTATAACATGGGTCTTTAACATAACTAGCGTAATGTAGGTGTGCTGCTTATTTACTTTTGCCAACCCTTTCGGAAAATAAAAAACATGAATTAGTTGTTATATATCAGTGGCGTATCTATTGATATCGGCTGTGGCCATTGCAGCAATCAGTAGAATTTTCCGATGATCTCAGCTACATCTGTAAGCAATATTGTTACAATTAATGCGCTTGATAGTAACCATCACTCTGAATTTGTATCGGCATTTCTTCACGAGGAACCGGTCAGCTAGGAAACGCCAGCGCCATCTAGTTATAAAATATTTACCAACAAAATTACGTGTCGAAGTGTCTTAAAAGATCTACTTACAGAAATAAACGTCACAATTATGATAAATCATCAGTCACCTTTCTTCTACACATGGGCACTCCATTTGTTTATACTCCGTGGTCCGGTAATACACGCTGTAGATTAGACGTCCCGATAAGCATGTGGTGGTCTCTGTGAGATATTTGATGATCGTGTCGCGTTTGTAATTAGAAACTGTTATTAGACTGCTAATGAATACCTGAATTTTAAATGTATATAGCCTATAATATTCACACTGCTGGGGCACAGGCCTCCTCTCGGTGAGCACGCGAGCCCAGTGCGGGTTGGTAGAGGTCACGTCTTAGAATTTTTGGTTCTAGGATATGTCGGATTTCGCACGATGTTTTCTTCACCGTTTTGAGAGCAGTGGTTATAAAATACAAAAAGTAAAGCGCCTGCTGTGCAGGGAAAGGTCGAAGGAACAAGAGCACGAGGCAGATCGCCCATGCGATGGACCGACCAGATTAAATCCGCAGTGGGCTGCCCATAACTCGAATGCACGCGTGTTACAGCCGACAGAGAAGGATGGCGTCGCATCGTGAGGCAAACCACGGCTGTCCGAAATCTCACTACAACGTGATGACCACGACCGCTCTGTCAAGAGAGTACCGACAGAGAAGATACAATAGACGATGTATACTTAGTAACTTAATCCGCTTAACTGTTCTTAAAGAGTTAAAGAACCCTGTAAGAAATCGAAACGTGTTTCGCCTCTCAACGAGGCATCCTCAGGACCGTGAGGATCGTGTCCGAGTTCGCAACAAGTCAATCGTTCAGTTTAAGAGAGACAGGTCCTCTGTGGTTGAGGATTCCAGGTGAAGCTCACTACCACCTTCAACCTGATCATCACTTACCATCAGGTAACAAGAAGGCCAAGAGATTCCCCGAAAAATAAAATTGGGCCTCTCAGATACGCGCCGCCCATCGAAGCCGCGATGGCCATTTGGCAGATATTATATTCTCTTTATAATGTTATTAAGTACTCTACTAAATAAAATAAAAACAATTTAATGATATTTAATTAGTACACTTGCTTTATTTTGAAATTTCTTGATGGAAGACCCTGTAGCTGTTATAGGTATTATAAATATTTTCCAAATGAATCTTGATATCGTTTTCTTTCAATATTTATTTCCGTTCCAAGAAACAGCGATATATCAATATTTAATTTGTACCAAAGTTAATGTAAGAAATAAGGACGTAGAGGCAGAGAAATCGGATTATACCTTCCTAGAAAGCTTTGATAAAACTGACAACTTTGCATAATCATACTTAGTTTTAAATCTCAATGTGTTTAGGAAATGCGAAATATGCACTAGAATTCAAAAAAATCTAGAAGTTGTTTGAATGATAAGTTTGTATATTTGCACTTAATTGGCTTAGCAGCTTTTTTAGGAGCTAAGTATTTAAGGCGAAAGCGTCAGGGTAGCTCGCGAAATTTAAATTTTCTTAAGTTTTTCGCAATTTGCAGGTCAGTATCAGGTTGTACGTTGAGTTAAATATGATTTGCGACCGTATCAAATGTTTATTTATAGAATTATAATCATAGAAATCATCAACACAACTCTATAAGTTCATGTAATCCCCAAATGTCATGATTTCATGAAATCATGACATTTGGGGATTATGCTATCATACGGAGTTGTATTTTTGATTCTAATGATTATAATTCTGTAAAGCCATATTTGTTACGCTCGCAAATCATATTTTAATCAAGATACAACCTGACATTGACCTGCAAATTGCAAAAACGTTAGAAAATTTGAATTTCGCGGGCTACCTTGGCGCATCCCCCTTAATATCAGCCGCACGGGACGATCGCCGGGGTTGGTCTGTGGATGTGTGATCATCTTTACATACCGAGACTCTTCCGTGCCTCGGAAAACATGTTAATCTGTTGGTCCCGGCTCTCATTCGTGGTTCTTTGACAGTCGTTATGGGTCCTCAGAAGCCCATAAGTCTGACAACCAAGGAGTATCGTATTACATAGTTGGGCTCTGCAGGCGTAGCATGAGCACCGCTTTGTCGACGGAAGAGTAGACAAAAATGACGTTCCGTGTAGACAGTACGACGGCAGCAAAGTAAAAAGAGGCAACTGGACTTTTTACGAAATTCACTCTTTAATATAATTCGACTCATAATTCTTTGTTTCGTCATAGGATGTTTTTACTGTTTGATTGTCAATTTTTACTGATATTAAGTCACATTAACACAACTAAGCACAGCTTATTTTTTTCAGTGTGTCGAAGTACCGTGTTTTGGAACAAATAACATTACAGTAATATTGGCCTTAACCATTTCCTTGGTAATATTAACTAAATGATGTAAAATAGGAGAAGATAGCTTTCTTCTTCTATTAGTTATCACAGTTTTGCGTTTAAAACGCTCTTCTGTAAAATCATGATTTTGCAGATAACCCTGTATACTTTGTGACCGTCGAGTATAATATTTCACTACCATAGACAACTGTCAGTCGTCAGAGTGATTTTGACAATTTGGTATAGAAAACTTTCTTCTGAAATAGTCTACATATAAAATGACCTAGACAAAGATAGTTAGAAACGAAAGACAAAGTGACAGATTGAAGAAAGATTTCTACGGTGCGATGTCAAAAATGAAGAAAGGAAATGTCATTTTGTATAGAAAGAGCTGTGTCTACTCTTCGTAGACATAGAAAGCGCATGCTACGCGTGCTGGAGGTCAGATAGGCAGTCGCTCCTTAATTTTTTTTTGTATTCAGCTACATCCGCATCCGGTAAGATTGGAAGCCGACCCCAACATAGTTGGGAAAAGGCTAGGCAGATTGATAAATTGATTTTCTTAGCATACTCGTAATTTTCAGACTCGATCATTTGACTAATCGACATACTTATAATTGCTTTAGAATATAACATAACATCACGCCTGTTTTCCCCGAAGAGTTAGGCAGAGGTGAACCTATAGTACATCCATAATTTGCTAGTTATGTTTATGTGTCATGTAATATATAAAGCCCTCAGAGAGGCTCTTTAATTTGAGTAACTTATTTCATCACCACTGCTCTCAAAATGGTGAAAGAAAACTTCGTGAGTAAACTAGTACGTCCTAGAACAAAAAGTCAAGAAGACAGGTGACATTGATAATTTCACCAACCCGCACTGGGCCCGCGTGGTAGGTTACAGCCCACTCCCTCTCATAGAGAGGAGGCCTGTGTCCCAGCAGTGGAAATATTATAGCTTGATTATGATATGCGGTAAGAGTCCGCACTCAGGTCGGCCGCAGCTTAGTCAATCTCCAAAGGTAGGGTTTCTCGGATTGTTCCAATCCTCAATATATATATGCGGCGTCTCCCCGCAGACCATGGCCCACCTTTCAACAGACGCACGCTTCCGAGTACCGCGTGCATAGCGTTGACAGCGTTGAGCTGCGTGGGCGTATTTGAGCAAGCCACGCGTGTAGTAATGACGTCCTTAATCTTGTATTCGTGCGTAGCATGTTTGTGGGTTGCGGTGGACGTAATCACATACATTTTCTTGCAAAGCGAAGCTAGACACACGTTGTAGCCTCTTCGTGTGCAGCGGTGGGGGGCTCCGTCTTTATGTCTGCGTCAGCGCACAGTGTCAGCGTTGCTGAGTTCTGAGCTAAACAGAAAATTTAAATTATGTTTGCCATCGCCACGCGAAGAAGAATATGAATAATAGTGTCATTCAACTACATACAGTAACCCAGTCCATTTTAGTCTACCAGTCCTAACTATATGAATCCCTCAATCGTATAATTTGATAGCCGCAATCACTTTATTGAAGTGAATACGGCTATGAACGCTATGAAGGCTATGAATTATTAAGAGCCGTGGTGCCTGTGAGTCGAGACAGGCCAAGAAATAATCTATTTATTACTAACATCGTTTCAATAACACCGGTAATGACGTGAAAGTAATCTTATTTCGTATGGGTTGGCACGTTTCGATGTAATTGTCACGCTATTCGATGAATGAAGAAGTCAATTTATATGCTTCTTAGCTAGCTAATCCGTTAAATATCTTGAATTATGGTGTTAGCTGTGCCCCGCGGTTTCATCTTATCTAAGTCTGTCGCCATTACAACAATGTTAACAACATTGTTGTGCAGTAACAGGTAAGATAGCCAGTTCTTCTGTGATTGAGGATTCCGGGTGAAGCTCGCTTCCACCTTTGGCCTGATCATAACTTACCATCAGGTAAGATGCAGGCCAAGAGATGCCCAGTTGTGAACTTACATAGTTAGCTAACTGTTTAAGAACTGGTCCGCCGGAATTAAATAGTACAACAGTGCTCTGTTGCCTAAACCCTCGGGAAATCTATTGACCCAACAATTAAAATAGTGGACAGCTTAATATTTACTTGTCTGTTTGCTTGTTTAATCTTGCTAATAGGGATGATGCTTCGGTAAAAAAAAAAAAAAATTGTTCGTTATCCAGATAATGAAAAAATATAAGACACGTATTTTTTCCTTTATCATATTAATAAAAAAGGACTTAGAAAAAACGCATTAAAGTTGGGAAGTGGGGGTTGCTATGTCACAAGTAAGTATAAAATCTACATACTCGTGACGTCCCCGTTGTACCGTATGCACCACTGACCTGCACCATCAATGGTGCAGAGGAGACTATTAGATTCGTTTGCACCATTAATGGTGCAAATGAAACTGCATTGATAGTATGGTCTCAGCTACACCATTGAGAATGGTGCAAACGAAACTGCATTGATTGGGTCTCATCCGCATCATTGCATAGCTACTAAGCTTATATAGTGTAAGTTATAAAAAGTGTAGTAAAATATTATCAGAACATTTAGCCATACTAAATTACACAGACACAGAAAAACTTCTAGAAATTTTGTCATGATGATAATAATTTATTCCCTCGTAAATATTTACTTTTAAGTATATTTACATAGGTTTAGTTTGATATTAATGTTCCAATATGCTTTTTCTCATAATTGTTAATAGATTATTTTATATTAGTCTAACTTAAAATTTTGTGTTTCAATTGAAATGTAAAGTGATGGCCTGAAACACAGGTTTGAATTAACCTAGATCGGGCGGGTCGCTACCTAACATTGTAATACCGAACCATCATTAGGTACTTGCACCTGGTCTAAACATATATTTTAGTTTATTTTATTTTTTTAGGCACTATAATAAAAGTATTGTTTGAGAGATCTTACTGTTGACTAAGTGTTCACTTTTTTGTAACGTTATTATTCAATAAATATTTTATGTTCTTTAAATATTTTATGTTCTTTTATTGAGAATGGTGCAAACGTTGAAAATGATTAAGTCGCAAATTCCAGAATGGAACCCTGTCATGGCACATTTTAACTCTATGTATCGCCGTAATCTTTTGATTACGTAAAAAAAGAAAAAATACGTATCCAATATTTTTGAATAATCTAATTGACGGACAAAAAAAAATATTTTAGTCAGCGTCCCTATTATCGCTGTAATCATCGTGAATTTAAGCTTTCCACGAACCTAATAATACTACATTTATTTTATGTGTCAGCTACAGCCATAGAATATTATCTTTATGACCAAACCCAAGGCCAACTTCTTCTCACATAAACAGAAAAGCCAGCCAACAATTTTATTATCTAGATACAATTTTATGTGCCCCATATTGAATTATGGCTTGCCCTAGAAGATTTAGACGTAAAGCTTACATTTCCAGTATAAGCTGACCTCGCATTGTAGTTGAGAATACAATAGTGGGAAAAGCAGCACCCGCCACCACGCATCTTCGTCCAGCCCCAGAAGCACCTGCCACCCGGATGTGACCTGCAGTGGCCTATATGGAAACCAATAGGCTGGTGCAAGCACAATCTAGTGAAATTGGGGATTATTGACCCAACTGGCAGCCAGTGAAAATTCGGTGCTCCTGATCAAAATATGACCCATAATATAATTATGTCCAAAGTGTTTAAACACTTGCACTTACTGAGGACCTAAAAAACGACACTGATGCTGCAATTGGCCTGGCCACCTACTGACCCCAACTTATCTAATACCATATAATAGTTTTACCTTTGCCATCGACTCGATTGTATAGGTTGTTCGTACATTGAGAGGTCATCTTATACTGGCAATGTATAACTCGACATGTCATCGTGCGTACACCCCTCCCCTATGGGACAATAACATCGTGTATTGAATTAGAAGCAATCATGGGCCGCACCTTTTTTCATTACTGTACTCGTAAATGAGGGTTTATTGGTACTCAATAACTGTGTGCTGTTAACTATGTGTGGGTGAAGGTTATGGGGTAGAGTAGGGTTGGCGTTAGAAGGGGATTCTTTTATCTCATTTTCTATGATGAATAATATACAGGTTTTCATAAGCAGACCTAGGGAATCCGAACTACTCAAAGTTGGGAAAGTATGGGTTTGACTCTTATCTAGTCCTGGTTTTCAGCAGCCCAATCATGTGTTAATAGTAGATTGTTTGCCAAGGGAGCAAACAACCATTTTTGGAAAACTATGAAAACGATACCCATGTCAAAAAATTTGAAAATTTTCTCATTCGCCATCTTGGATTTTAATTTTGACCATATTCACACTTTCCTTCTTACCAGCCTGTTACTTATTCATACAATTTTTGTGATTGATCTCTTTGGTGACTAGAACTTTTACTAACAATATCCACATTCCAAATTCAAATCATTTTTAGTCCCTAGGGATTAAAAAGCTATTTTGGCCCCTGTTTACGAGGATTAAACTACGTCTTTTTGAATAGATGTGATAAAAAAACTATTTATGACCCCTAGTGTGTCATAAAAATAAAAGTTCTAAAAGCCCACGACAAAAAAAATCCGAGTCACACGTTGACTCTGGATTTTTTAATTTGTCTGTCGATGATATCATGTTTATACCTTTTTAGTAGACTTTTTGTCGTCTATTTTGTAATTTACCCAGTATAAAGATGAAAATAGACCTGTAAATTCATAAAATACACTAGTCGACGTACACTAGTAACTTAATCCACTTAACTGTTCTTAAAGAGTCATGAAGAACCCTGTAAGATATCGACACGTGTTTCACCTGTCAACGAGGCATCCTCAGGATGACGATTAACTTGTTGTGAACCCGGTCACGACGTGTTGCCACGTCAAGCGCCGAACGCAGTGCGTTCAGTGTGTGTCACTGTATTTTATAATGGATTTCTGCAAAGTCACACCTGAGTCAATTAACTATCTTTTAGACTGATAGATGTTTCGATTTGTTGGCGATTTCTTATTTTTTTGTATCTGGTACTTGTTGACATGCCTACAATGACCTTAATGCTGTAATTTGAGAACATTGTAATAGCCAAATATTTTTCAGAGTAACTGTGGAGTTCCTTGCCGTCTCTTATTCATAGGAAACGACCAATATGAACCGTGTACCTAGTTTCTGACGTTTCATGAGTTCTGACTTAGGTACCACCTAGCTCAGGAATTAGGGCTTCAAATTAATACCTTTTTTATGGCAAACAATCCTGCCTGTCTGCCTTTTTTATGTGTTTTTTGTATAAAACATTTTATTTTTGTAATCTCAAATATGTTTAAGTGCACATTTTGAATACATAATTAATTTGGATGTGTTAAACTATCTGATTAGGTGGCGTGAGTCCTATTATGTCTATTCTAAAGATTAAATCATTGTGTTTTTCACCCAGAGCAATAAATAACAAGAGTTAATGTCTATATCATTATCTTGTTATCTCCATCAAAGTTACAGAGTCGTCGAGAGGAAACGGAAATGGCGTTCGTGACTGATAAGCAGCCAGTCCAGTCGTAACTTGGACTTTATTATTATATTCAAGACTAGCTGTGCTTCTGACTTCGATCGTGTGGACTAATTTATACGAGGACTAAAACCTGGTCAAAGAGTATACCGGGTCAAACTAAATTAGCTAACGAAACTTAGCAGACGTGATGGGTAATATATAATATATGTATACAAAATAAAAAAATATGTGTTTTTTTTACACCAGTTAAAATATAACCTCAGTAACATAAACTCTGTTTTACTTTAATTTAATAAACTCGTAGTTAAATCGAGAAGGGTTATTCTTGTTAAACTATTAATTATTCAGCCCAAGTACTATAGGTATAATGTTTTGCAGTTATTAGTTCGTCCAGTTTGGATTAGGTTAAATATACATTTTAAAGGTGCTAGACTGACCGTCATTAGAAGTAAATAGGGATAAAAGGGATGTTACTATAAATAGACTACTATGTCACTGGTGGTTACATTGCACGACTCATAATGCGAAGGATTAGAGTGTGCTCAACGATCGAAAAAATTACGTAAGGATTGCGAGATTTACCCATATTGATGGGTAAAAACGCAGTCAAAACATACCTCATGAAAAGTGAAACTATGTTTTTAACCGACTTTCAAAAGGAGGAGGTTCTCAATTCGTCTGTATGTTTTTTTTTTTTTTTTGTATGTTTGTTACGCGATTTCTCCGTCAATTGTGGACCGATTTTGAAAATTGTTTTTTTGTTTGAAAGAGTATGCTTCCGAGGTGGTCACATATAAATTTTATTAACTTTACTTGGATAGTTTTTGAGTTAGCTTCAATAATACGTATTTTTCCCACTTAGTTTATGTGGATGATATAATGATAACTTCCAATCACTGTTATTTAAATAGCAGGTTAGTGGTATTCGAATTTGTATGGGGAAGGTACCACCACTAAAAAGTGCAAAATAAAAACTTTTTACAAAAAAAGAACAACCGACTTCCAAAAAAGACACTAAAAAGTCAAAAATTACTTTAATTTCGGAAGTCGGTGGCAAAAAACGAAAGTTCAAAACCAAACACACCGACTTCCGAAATTAAAGTTATTTTTGACTTTGTAGTGTCTTTTTTGGAAGTCGGTTGTTCTTTTTTTTTTTTAAGTTTTTTGAATTTCTTTTTCGTTTATGAATGAGTGTTATGAGTCGTGCACTTTTGGATTTTCCAAACTATTTTAGAATATTGTTGGTGTTGATGTTTTATAGTCTAAAGGTTGGCGCACCAGTGCACATTACAGCCGCATCGCACAAATCTCATATTTGTATGAGGAACTTCATACGGTTCCTCGTATTAACCTTGAAGTTATTTTTATAATGCTTGGCTGGCTATCCTTTTTACTAACTATATCTGTTTTCTCATTCTAACTTACGGAAATATTTTTTATTTGTCACCGGTACAGGTACTACGCCTGGTTCCGGTAGTAATAGTACAGGTACTACTTCTGGTACTAGTATCAAAAAACAATGGTACCGTTTCCCAAAAATACCGGTATTTCAAGCCCTGGTTCCTAAAGAATAAGAGGCCAGTTTATGCTGGTTTTGTTCCCACTGACGTGTGGCCTACTATTAAGGATGATTTCCACCAAACGGCTCGCATCGCATCGGATCGTAAAGGATACGAACGGATGCGGCGACAGACGATCGCGTCCGGCAGGATGTCGATGTATACGATCGGCTACGTACCGTCGCTTTCAAACGTATACGTTTCTGCGCCTAGTCAAATAGCTTAATTCCTACCGTGTTGACGTGTTCTAATTTTTGATAATGGTTGACGTTGACGTAGTTTTGTTGGCTATTGCATTAGAAGAATTGATACGGAACGACGACAGGCGAACGGAGCCGATTGTGCGGTGCAGCATACTTTCGACTACGACCGCGTGTCGCGGAAGACGTCCGCAGTCAAGCTGCTGTGCGCGGCTTGGTAATATAAAGAAAGAAAGAAAGAAAGAAAGAAAGAAAAATATTTTATTTGGGACACGCACAGGGAATACAAACAGTAATAAAAAATAAAATAAAAAACTAAAAGGAGCATCTAAAACTAACAATTAAACGAGTTCAAATTAAAAACGACCTGTGCGAGGCCAAAAAGGCCACTATCTCAGCATAATGCTGCGATACTTAAAAAATAAATACCGCAGCGCTGGTATTCTGATAGGGCCCGCTGTGATGCCACGGACATACCTACGGACACATAAATCCCATTAGGGGATTACAAAATAAATAAATAAATAAACAACAATTATTAGTAAAAAATAAATACAAATAGAAAAAACCGTAAACTAACATAAAGCTATCGGCTCACGCACGACGCCGACGCTCCTTCATCACTTATCCTAGTTATAGACTAATTGTCTATGTCATAGCGCATGACAAGTGAAGGGACGCGGGCGCACTGCATGATGCTATTGTAGTCTGTGGTTATAGAATACATTTATACATCTGTGCATTCGGCTGTCAATGTTTGTTTTTTATTAGTAAAATAAATTATGAAAAAGTAATTAAAGTATTGATAGGAATACAAATATACTACTCTGTACCTTGTTGATACAAATAACCAATTAGTGAATAATAATAGATACTGCAAGAAAGTGGTCCAAATAAATAATATTTTAACATATCGTTGTAAACTAAGTTTAGTATGACTTACTGTTGTGTTGTCTAAATCGGAAGAAGAGATACAATCAACTAGCATAACAAAGTAATTGGAGTAGAAATCATGGCGCCAGGAACATAAGGCTCCGCTGTGGTCACCAATACCAATTACGTGCAGACCCCGGGTAAGTTAGAAACTATTTTCCTTTTGTACTCGCATCAAATGTTGCTTATATGTAGTACTAAAAGTCCCAACTGTTTTTATAGCACGAAAAGGAGGTGGCAAGTCGTTCCAACAGCGAGAGGCTGCGAATTTAAAGCTTCCACGGAATGCAGCAGTTTTATGCGTTGAGGCCAACAGAAGGTATGATGATGCTCTTGTTTTAACTTTATTAATGTCACGTGACCAAGACAGTTTCCTGTATAGATATTCTGGTTTTTTTGTGAGAATGGTGCCAAAGAGTAGGGTAGCCAGATGAAGTTTTCTGCGATCTGACATTCTCATCAAATTACCCTTATTTAAAAATGGAGTTATGTGGGACCGGGGAGGAACGTTAAAGCAAAATCTCGCACAAGCATTCTGCACTCGCTGGATCAACTTTTCGCTTCTACCGAGAATGCACGCCCCATACACAGTGTCAGCGTAGTTCAGCTTGGATAAAACAAGTGACTCACACAGCATCACCCGCATATCCACACTTATGTAGGGCCGTACACGGTACAAAAGCTTTAAACGGTAAAAACAGTTGCGCACAGCCTCAATGATATGTGTCTCAAAATGCAGATGCTCGTCAAAGACCACCCCAAGATTACGGGCTTCTTGCACCCTATCAACAGAACACCCATCAATCTTCAAGTCCATATTGTACCCTAACATCTTGTTTAGAAAATCCCTTGATCCCATGAGAATGTACTTGGACTTAACTGGGTTCAGAACCAAACAGTTTCTTTTTGACCATGCTGAAATCCTACTTAAATCCTCGTTCATACTTTTTACAGCATCAGCAGAGTGTTGAGGGCGGAACGAGAGATACATCTGCAGATCGTCAGCATATAAGTGGAACTTAGTGTTTATCAGACAGTTGATGATATCGGCACTGTACAGTATGAAGAGAAGCGGGCCTAGGATCGATCCCTGCGGCACGCCACGGTTCACTTGTGTGGGACTAGAGGACCTAACATCTCCATCACTATCACTTGTTACCTGGACAAACTGAGAACGGTGACTCAGGTAACTCCGAAACCATTGAACTGTTTCGGGCTGACATCCATAATAAGACAGCTTGGAGAGGAGAAGAGAGGTATTGATAGAGTCGAAAGCACGCGAGAAATCCAGCAGCACAAGCATGGTACCCATACCCTGTTCTCTGGCTTCCAGGATATTGCCAACCACATCAAGAAGAGCTGTGGCTGTGCTGTGCCCCTTACGAAATCCTGATTGGGCTAGTGGCAAAATACTGTGCTGTTCAAGATATGCCCGAAGCTGGTTCGACACAACTTTCTCTAGAATCTTAGAGAGACATGGCAAAAGGCTAATTGGACGAAGATCTTTCTCACTGGTGGGATTAGATACCTTGGGAATGGGCCTAACTATAGCCAATTTCCATAGTTCGGGAAAAGAGGATGAAGCTATTGATCTGTTGATGATGGCAGTTATAGATGCAAGTGTGCGAGGAAGAGTCATCATCAGCATCTCCAGGGAGACCTGGTCAGAACCCTGAGCATTGGACTTGAGACCATGTAAAAGCCTCAGCACCATGTCTTCCCCCACTGGCTCGAGCTGAAAATGACCATTGCTGAATCTGTGGTGCTCAAAGTAAGATAAATCAGCATTACTGACCTCACCACTGCCCGGCACATCCAAAAAGTGGTCATTTATCTTCTCAGGGTTGTTGCAAAAGTGTGGTAAGCTGTGCTCTGGCTTTTTAGAAATAGCTATAGAAGATTTTATATATTTCCATAGTGTCTTAGGCTGTTTTATGTTTTTATTAATATACGTTTTAAAATATGCACACTTTTCACTATCGAAAGCAGCCCTGACCAGATATTTAAGCTGTTTGTATGAGTCTATATGATGTATAGATTTAGTAGCTTTAGACTTAACATGGTATTTGTCGCGCAACTTCATCATTTCCTTGACAGTGTAAGTTATCCAGGGGTAAGACTTTTCTTTGATAAAGACTTTTTTAAGGGGTGCATGTAAGTCAAAGAGATTCAGAATAAACTCATTAAATGTTGCCACCATAGAGTTCACATCCTCCAGACTTTCTATATATTCCCAGTCCATCTTATTCAGATCATCATTAAATTTGTCCAGCAGTATGTCTTTAAGTGGCCTATAGGTGATCCAGTGTGGGGAAGGGTTTTTTTTTTAAGGGTTTAATATGGACTTTTAATACTGTGTACACGATTTAATATCGTTTAAATATTGTAAGATCGGTTTCGATCCGATGCGATGCGAGCCGTTTGGTGGAAATCATCCATTACTTTATTTTCCATGATGTATTCCTATTCTTCGGTCATCCACAGTCATAAAGGGTTGTGCTAATAAATGAAACAACAAAATTATACAATTTATTTATTTAATTTAATAATGTATGCGCCTAACATAATGTTCAATTCGCCATGGTCCGAATTAATTTACAAAACTGTTTACATTTTAAATTAGGGCCTATGATTGTCGCTGTAAAGATAAGACTAGGACTTCTCTAGTAAAACATTAGTGTGGCTACTGTGGCGCCACTGTGGCGCAACTATTTTAATTTTTGTTTTTATCTCTTGTTCGTTAACTCTATTTTGTCCTAATCTCAATATTTCTACAATTAAATAAGGAAGCATTACAAACACTGATAACATAGTCACAACATAAATATTTAGTACCATTTGACTTTATATAAATACTTACCTACACATTTTTACACATTTATCTACTTTTTATTATTTAATAAATTTTTTATATAAATTTACAAATACCTCATAAATCGTTTTTGTTTTTTCCTAAAATTATACAATAATAAAAGCACATTGAGAACTAAATAGTTGTTATAAACTGTTTGTATAATATTTACAAAATATTGATACTTTTCCGAAATGGGGGCTCACCATTTGAAGGCCATGCGATCAGCTAATCAACATACAAAATATATTTAAATATACGAAAATTAATTTATTCTTATTTTTTTGATCAGGTAACCTCACAGCCGCGAAAAAGTACCCGAAAATTATACATTTTATATTTATACAATAAGCAAAATATAAATGCAAATTATATCGCTATACTACATTTTTTATAACACATTTTTAGTTTTGCATAAACCCTAGAGGTTGTCGGTTTTATACAAGTGTTTTACATTTCGTAGTAAATCGACGATTATTTTTTTATACACTTATTGTTACGTTTAAACTCTTGTACCTTCCGTCTAAAATATTGTATAAACGAAATGGAAAAAAAATACATTATACAATTTTTTTAAGAAGGTAAATCTTTCGAAATAGTCGAACAGTCAGGAAAAGAAACAAATCCTCATAATTGATATGTCCCTAAAGTACATACATATTTAGACAAAGAAAAAACAATTTCAAAACCTTAAACTACTCATAAGAATATTTACAAAAATCTCAATTTAAAGCACAGTTTCGTTCGTGCAGGTCCTAGGCCCGTTTACTAGGGAATATCTACTAGAGCCGCCATTTTTCCTACTAGTAACCGCTCCCCTGATGAAAAGCTCTTTGAAGGTCTCCCTGAACTGTCTCGACATGCCGCAGTATATAGCAAAATTGATGGGATAGGAGACTAGAATGAAGAAATTAGTTATGAGGATCAAAACGTTAGCTATGTAGTAGTCTAAGATCTCAACTATGGTGCTAGAGATAATGTGCAAGATGGTGACCACAGCGACAGGGATTTCAACTAAGAGGAAAACGGTCACAACGACTATAAGCATCAAAGTAGTACAGTTCGAATCTCGAAGTTTTCTGCACTCGGATTTTCGGTTCTCTTTGAAAAGTCTTTGCCGGTTGATCTGCGCAGTCCTCATGGCTCTAAAGAGGAGGACGTTGAGGACTACTAGAGAAGTGCAGGGGATCAGGTGAACGAAGAGAACTCTAAAACCGTAGTATGTTATGAAATACGCGTCCAGAGATATCGCTTGCACCCACGGAGCCATCTCGATCTGAAAAGAAAAAAATATGAGTCAGTTTATGTCTTAATTTTTACCAAATTGCCCCAGAAGCAAAGTAATGCTTTTTGAAATTGATTTGGTAACGTGTAAAATACATAATCAGTCTATTAATGTTCCCACTGCTGGGACACAGGCCTCCTCTCTGTGAGAGGGACTGGGCCATAATCCACCACGCGGGCCCAGTGCGGGTTGGTAGATGTCACATGTCTTCGAATTTTTGGTTCTAAGACATGCCGGTTTCTTCACGATGTTTTCCTTCACCGTTTTGTTTGAGAGCAGTGGTGATGAAATTATTTACACAAAGTAAAGCGCCTGCTTGGGTTCGAACCCACGATCTACAACTCGTAAGTCGGGGCCGATACCACTGGGTCACCACTGCTCTGCTCGCGTGTAAAATAATACGTTGTAATTTTTTTAATCTCTAAATATTAGAAGCCGTTCGCTTTATATTTGGGTAGAGGATGGCGATAAACACAAATCTAAACTAAAATTATAAAGCGCAAAGATTAGAATTTTTTTGTATGTTTGTTTGTAATGAATAAACTCAAAACTTCTGGACCGATTTAAAAAAATTCTTTCACCAATAGAATGCTATATTTTCACTGAGTAACATCCTAACTAAACACAAACTCAAAGCATTTATTTCAAATAAACCAATTACAGGTACTTTTGAATTGTCAATGGGTCAGTCAGTCAGAAAGATGAAGCTAATTGCCCATTCCAAAGCGTAGTAGGTACCTGTGGAGAAGTCTAATATTATAAATCCGAAAGTGAGTTTGTTTGTTACGTTTTCAAGCTAAAACGGCTGAACAATTTGGATGTTACTTGGCACACTAGTAGACCATGATCTGGAAAAGGACAGAGGATACTTTTAACCCTTTAGTACGTTCCCGTGGAATAATTTCCGACATACACGCGGGCGAAACCGCTAGTGAATGAATAATTTTCTGCTTTTTCTCTTCTATTGGTATGAACTGAACTATATCAGAATAACTCCTGCCAGTCAGTACGGTGTTATTAAAATCCCTTTTTCATTTGCCAGTAGAACGATTTTTTCTGTTAACAACCTTTAAAGGCTTGTTCACACGTAGCAGTACCGCACCCATCGCAGCGACAAAATGTGGTGAAGCAGTGGTTACGTGTGATAGTGTCGCTGCAGCTTATTGCAGTTGCGCTGCGGTAACTACAACATCAAATCAAACGGTCGACGCAACGTTGTGTTTGCGATGTGGCTGGCCGCTAGTGTGAGGTCTGCTTTGCGGTTGATACTCGCCGACATGGTTGATTTTCACGGCAAAATGTGGTCCGTGTGAATAAACTATTCATTTTCATTAGCGCCCGACTACGTGTCGTCATTGTGGTGTGGTTGTGGTACAAAATCAAAATGATAAGTAGAGAGATAATTCAAACTAGGCTAAGAATCAGAACTATTCGAACGACTCCGTACGTGTGGACGGGCCCTAAATGTTATTCAAACGTTAAAAACAAATGAATGATTGATGTGCCTACTCTGTATCTTGACATTTTGATTAATAATGAATTCTATGTGCGTTGACATTTGCTTTTATCAGAAATTCAGAAGCCTTTGAATTTGGTATGTGGAGTAAATTATCTAAATTGAATATATTCACTGTATGAAAGCAGTCAGGCGATGTATAATAATTACCATTACCATTTTTTTTTCTGGGCTGTAGTGTAAAGCCCCAGTTACACGATGCAAGTTTCTTGTCTGTGGCATACAATACAATTGGAGCAACGATTGACTTGCATCGTCTAAAACTCTAAAGACTGTTTAGACGATGTAACACGCATCGTGTACATCAGGCTTAGACCGCTAACATACTGGGACTCCATGGCTACCTCTGGCTACCTACCGAAGCTAATGCATTGATCACACGCGAGCAAACGGGCGAGACAGTAAAATGTTTCTCGGCCGAGACAGTGAGCCTGCCGAGACTGTTCACACATGTTTTGAAATTAGGACTGTCAGTTCAGTTATATTATGCGGACACGATGGATCGTAAAAAGATTATTAGAAAATATATAAAGTTACTAATTCCACTATTAATGGAAGAATTAAAGGAATTGTTGGAAAAAGAGCAACACCGGATTTGGACAAGACCATGGATGTTGAGAAGATCTGATAAAGAAGAATCTGAATCTGATGAAGGTCTGATCTGATTGATATTAGAAGACATGGTGTATTTTATTTGATTTTAAGTTGTTTTAAACAAAAATTATCTCAAAAAATGGCACGCACTGCGACGTAACGGCCGAGTGGCGAGACAATGCACGTAGACCTGCCGAGTGAGCGAGCGAGACCGTGCGGGGAAGCGGGAGGGTGGACACTCGGCCTAGTAGATAGAACGGGAGCCGAGCTACTGTCTCACCGCTTCGTTTGGCCGAGCGCTCGGCCGAGCATTCGGCGCTATGTTTATACGCACCGAGTATTTGGCCGAGAGCACTGTCACGCCCGTTTGCTCGGTACGTGTGATAAAGGCATAAATGAGGTTGCCAAATAAGTCGCCAGTAACACGTGGGCGTCCGTCCTAGAGATCAGTTGGCCACTTAATGAGGGAGGCGTCACTTTGTTGTATACAAAATACTGGCGACTTGGCTATGCGTCGCCAGGTCGCCAGAGTATCCAGTCTCCACGTAGGGGCCGGTCGGTCTTGGCTACGCTTCTAAATTGGCGACGTCGGCAGACCGGTCGTGAAGCTAAGTGAGTTAACTGTCATTTCAATACGAATTGTTTGGATACGTAGCCGGCGACGTTGCTTGTATGTCCTCCCAGTGTGTTAGCGCTCTTAATTCTCTAAGCATCACTTTGAAATTCGAACGGTGTCTCGATGTGAATCCGCAATTATTTACTTTAAACAAATGAGCTCGCTTTCGAATTTGGTGCGGTCACTTGAGTGAGGTTCCTTGTGAATACAGCAGAATAGCACTACCGGCCCCACAAACACATCAAAGGGTTTTAGGATATGAAAATTATTGCCTATAAAGACGTGTACGCACGAACAAACAAGAACATGGTGAACGCGAACATCGAACGCTGTTCGCATGTGCGTACCACTAACAAACATTAACACTGTGTTTACATCCACACGTACGAACCAAACGTTCCGTGTTCGATATTCGTATTCACCAAGTTTTGTTCGTTCGTGCGTACACGCCTTAAAAAAGGTAATTTTCTCCAAGACTAGGCATAGCCTTCCCTATAATAGATCACAATCTAGGTGCTCCCAACAAAAAAGGGAAGACAGTTGACTGACGTATCTTCCTCTAACCTCAATCCCTAGACCTAAACGTGTTTGGAATATGTTGTATTCGTATAGTATGTAGGTCTGTGTCCGGTTAAACCAGGTCTTATAATAAAATTTAGAAGGATTTGTAGAAAAATATTTGGAAAACTGGCTCTTTAATCTATCCCGGGCTCTGGAGAGAATATTGATAAATACAGTGCAGGAATAACGAGTAAATTATTAAGTCTATATTGATAAACAAATAGGTTTGATCCGATATCATTATAAATAGAACCTTATCGGATTATAAGGGTACCTCATTAGGCCAAATCCCCACGCTTATAAAGAAAATTAATTGCTTTTTATTTTGATGATATTTTTAAGACATTAATCTCATTATTCTTTAATGTAAAAAAAAATCAGAAACTCGACTTTTTGGATGAAATTGGAAAGTACACACTTTTTGCTTAAGCTTTGCGATTTTGGCCAAAATATTGTTTATCAGTTTTTCACCAGCATATTCTTAGTAACAGCTTAATGCGTACAGTGTCTGATGCTGCGTGACTGGATCGGACTTCATACGTCTACTGGTACGTACTACTACGTGGATAGTGTGGAGTCCGACTCCAAACTTAAACATAAGATTATGATTAAGATACTAAAATTAGGTTTTCTTTATTAAAACTGAGCACACACAGAAGGCGGGTGCTTGTCGGACGCGGGTCGGGACGGCGGCGGGCTTGTATATATATTTTAATTCTGTCCTCGAATGTCGGGATAAAAAATATTCTATGCCCTAATCCACGCCATGGTCTACCCATGTGCCAAATTTCATCCAAATCTGTTAAGCCGCTTTAGCGTGAAAATATAACAAACAATCTTACTTTCGTATTTATAACAGTTATTATAGGATGTTCAACTTACGCTGCAGACTTCTTCGAAGTGTCCTCGCCAGACAGTGATCTGCGGCACATACCGGCGGTCGAAGAACCTCGGTAGCTGGTGGAGGAAGGCGGCCACTCCGATGTAGATGAGACACTTCATCACGTTAGGCATCGTACACCTGGAGAAGAAGAAGATGTCGTTAAGTAAGATGACGGACGAAGAGTCATGGTTGGTGGAGAAGATGATAAATAATTTTGATTTTATTTTATTTCACGTGCAATTTTATCGTACGTGCTGTGCAACCAACTTGCCCGTATCGTACGTGTTGTTTTGACGGTGCTAGTCAATTCTTCTTCCTAGCCTTTTTCCCAACTATCTTGGGGTCGGCTTCCAGTCTAACCGGATGCAGCTGAATACTAGTATTTTACATGGAGCGACTGCCTATCTGACCTCCACAACCCAGTAACTGGGTAATACGGTACCCTTGGTAAGACTGGTGTCAGACTTTCGGGCTTCTGACGACTCGTAACGACTGTCAAAGATCCACAAATGACAGCCGGGACCAACGGTTTAACGTGCTTTCCGAGGCACGGAGGAGTCTCGGTATGTAAAGTTGGTCACCCATCCACTGACCAACCCCGGCAAGCGTAGCTTAACCTGATGGATCGACCCGTGCGGCTTGTTATTACTTAGCCACGAGCTCCTCGGTGCTAGTCAATTGTTGCTTCAATTTTGTGTTATGCCACAGGCAATAAACTTGCACCACGTAAATGGAGCTTAAGTTAATGACTTGACTGTCTTTTTTATTGATTGACTTCTGACTATGTTAGACGTAGACTGTGAATAAATCCCTATAAGTTAAAATTTAGATTTTAAGTTTTTCTCAGGTTTTTCACAAATATTTCTTGGATATAAAACCGGCTAAAGTTTTTAATGGTCATAATTTAAGAGATAATCTTTCGTAATACTTTGAGTTTATTGGTCTAGACATAATTCAAATCAGAGGAACATTAAGATCAGAATCACCTCGCCAGATGGGGTTTATATTTCATGCATTAAACGAATGATTCTGAGAAACATTATTCAAGATCTGTTTTAGACACCCAGATCTATCGAAGAAATTCATTCATTTTTCAATTCAATATCAGTATTGTATGCATAATAAAGAAAATTATTCAAAAAACAAAAAACCCGACTGCAAAAACACATAACTGAAAAGAGAAAAACAAGCATTATAATCTATAGAATTTTGGTATCGCAGGCGGGGGACAAACAAAAGTTAGGTACCTACACCATATTTCCGGTTATTATTGTTATATTATTATTGGCCCCGCCTGCGATACCAAAATTCTATAGATTATAATGCTTGTTTTTCTCTTTTCAGTTATGTGTTTTTGCAGTCGGGTTTTTTGTTTTTTGAATAATTTTCTTTATTTCAAGTTTTTTAGTTTTATTAATATATCTTAATTTGGAATTGACTCATTACCAGCTTTTATTTGATACCAATATTGTTGAAAATTATTTAAAAAAAAACCTTTCCCTCCCTTTTTTTTGTACTTGCATATGCAATACATAAATATTATATAGCCTATGTCAGTTCTACGATTAAGACGAATCTAACGACACCTCCTATGTTAAAATCTATCAAGCCGTTTAGGCTACAGAGCGTGCCATAGAAATAGACATACATACATACATACATACATACATACATACATACATACATACACTCGAAAAACATTACCCTCCTTCTGGGGCAGTCGGGTAAAAAAAAATTGCCAAACTATCTAAAATACCTTTCAGACTTATTGATGACAATATTTTGATCTAAAATACTATTAGCATTTAAATCAGTCTATAATGTTCCCACTGCTTGGAAACATATCTCTCTTCGAGAGCGAGTCGGCTGTAGTCTACCACGCAGGTCCAGTGTGGGTTGGTAGATGTTACATGTCATGCCGGTTTCCTCACGATGTTTTCCTTTACCGTTTTGAGAGCAGTGGTGATGAAATTATTTACATAAGGGGGAGCAATGGTGGTCTAGTGGTAACGGCCCCGATTTAGGTCGTGGGTTTGAATCCAAGCTGGCAATTTACTTAGTGTAAATTATTAGCACATGCCTGTGTTCGAACCCTCGACCACTAGGCCACCACTGCTCCCAAACTCGTAAAATCATTTGTTTGTAGGAGGTAATCTCTGGAAGTACCAATTAAATTTAAAAAAATATTTCACTGTTAAAAAGCTACTGCTGAGTCACAGGATATTTTTTATACTAAAGTTGACTTCTACGTAAATGGAAGTTGCGGGCAGAAGTTATTCACAGTGTAAAACCGGAAAATTTGCTTTAAATGTGGAAAACTGCTAACAATAAAGCTTACAG
Organism: Conistra vaccinii; assembly: GCA_948150665.1. Classification (NCBI taxonomy): domain Eukaryota; kingdom Metazoa; phylum Arthropoda; class Insecta; order Lepidoptera; family Noctuidae; genus Conistra; species Conistra vaccinii. The sequence goes on along the minus strand of OX411341.1, from coordinate 12,158,874 downwards.
AATCTTTGAGCTGCTCTTAAAGTGCAAGCTCATTATAAAATCCTCTTAACGAGCTGAATGGCTTTGTTCACAAGCGCTTGTCAATTTATAATGTGCTTTCATAAAGCAGGCTAATAAACGATGGTTAATTATTTGAGTTAACGGCCAATAACTTAACTTTAGTTCAACACAGATAGCTTAGAGATAAACTGTAAGGGTACACATTATCAGAATCTGTTAAATGATTCAAAGTCAAACTTAAACTCAAAGCATTTCAATCAATCTTCCTAGCCTTTTCCCAACTGTCTTGGGGTCGGCTTCCAGTCTAACCGGATGCAGCTGAATACCAGTATTTTACATGGAGCGACTGCCTATCTGACCTCCACAACCCAGTAACTGGTAACCGACTCGTAACGACTGTCAAAGATCCACGAAGGACAGCCGGGACCAACGGCTTAACGTGCTTTCTGAGGCACGGAGGAGTTTCGGTATGTTAAGATGGTCACCCATCCACTGACCAACCCTGGCAAGCGTAGCTTAACATGATGGATCGACCCGTGCGGCTTGTTATTACTTAGCCACGAGCACCTCACCTCACCTAATGAAGGCATACACCGTAGTTTTAATTATAAATAGCTTGTTTCATGTTCTTTCAAGAAAGTGTAATTACCTGTTTTACCCCCGTGTCAGTCGTTGCAGGCGGCTATAAAGACGGCCACGGAGCAATTAAATTGCCCGTTGCAGGCAGTAATTGAAGCTATAATAACCGTTTTACTGTGTCAATAATGTTTCTTTGGAGCAATGTTTTATATTATTTTCTTCTAGTTATTGTGTTCAACAGGCAATAAAATTGCTCAGTGTAAATTGAAACAGTTCAAAATTCAAAATATTTTATTTCACAATACACCTACATGGGTACTTGTGAAACGTCAGAAGCTAGGTGCACGGTTTCAATGGGTCGTTTCCTATGGTGAAGAGCCGGCAAGAAACTCCAGGGCCTCCCAGAAATCTTTTAAAAATAATTGGCTTTTACAATATTTTCAAATAACAGTAATAATAGGTTGTAAAGGACTAAGGGCTAGATTCTCAGTGCCAGCATTAACTACCAGATATGTGAATAAAAAACAAACAGAAATTGTATAAAAATATCTGCCAGATAAGTTATAACCGGGACTTATATATTAATATTATGACCGTTCCTTGCCAATTCATTTATGAAAATATTATGTTTGTAAGGAAAAATCTACATATTTTTAATAAAATAATTGATAGACATAATTTTAATACTAGAAATAAAGATAAACTAGATCAACCATTTTTCAGATTATCTAAAGTACATACATCTTTTATGGGGTACTGTGTTAAATGTTACAACAAAATACCTTGTGATATATTACAATTAAATGAAAGAAAATTTAAAACTCATGTAAAAAGTACACTTTGTAAACAAGCATATTACAGATTAGAGGATAATTATCCAAGATAAGAATGCTTGGAAACATGCTGGTCCTGCTCCATAGGACAATTTAGAGTCTAGACAAAATCAAACTGGTTGCTTACTTAATTGTATTTATTTTTTATTATATGACATTGATTTTACATCCTGTGATTACTTCCTCACACACTGACTTATTAATTGTAATTTTTTTGTAGATTCGTCTATTTTTACAATGTTTGTGAATATGTGAACACCATGTATCTACCACATAATTAATTTATCTGTCGTTTGCTCCACTTTAAATTCTTTTTACTTTATACAGTAATTTTATTCTAGGTGCATCGTCTTCACATATAATTATATAAATAATGTACCGATACAAAATATTGTAAAACATTTTAAAAGAGTAACGGTGGAGTTTCTTGCCCATTCTTCTCCATAAGAAAACTACCTTTTGGAAGGGGCGGTAGAATCAATACTATATTTTGTACATTTTGACGTTCAAAAGTGCCTTCAAGGGCCTATTTGAAATAAATGATTTGACTTTGACTTTGACTTTATCAAAAGGTGGTAAAATGAACTTATCATCTGCCGAGTCTTTTCCTAAAGGTCTCTCTCTGCACACAGCGGGCGGGGCAGGGCGGGACGGGACGGCGACGTGACGCTGAGCAGTTGTAATGTACTAGATACTACGAACGACTCCACACAGACCCGTCCCGCCCGACGCGACGGTAACCGTCACGCCACGCCGCCGCCCCGCCGGGCGTGAATACAAGTCAGAAGCGGCGGGGCGGGGCGTGACGGTTACATTTAGAGCTGAGAGATTGTATTAAAGCTTAAAACTTTAACTTATAGTTTGTAACTAATAAATTATAAGTTACTTTAACTAACTTAGTTACTTTGAACTTATAACTCTTTACATTATTTATATTCTTTCTCTCTCAATTCGCGGCGGGACGGGACGTGATCGGGCCCGCAGTGTGACCACTCCCGTCACGCCAGCGCCCCGTCGCCGCCACGCCACGCCGCGCCCCGGCCCGCCCCGCCCGCTGTGTGCAGATACCTTTAATGTTTTGGGGTCAGTTTCCAGTTTTATCGGTTCAGCAATATCAGTATTATATCGAACTGTACTAATCTAATAATTTATAATCGATTCTTTTAACTCGTTTGACCAATAAAAAATACGCAGTTACATCACTCATGTTACTTGACGTTTCACAACATTACTGCCACTTGCTACGGCCAAACGCTACGAGTGTAGCACTTGCTACGGCGTAACGGCGTCGCAGGCACTACGTAATGACACTAAAGCCTCGTATCCACTAGGCAACATTTGACGCGCGACATGTTGCTCAACATGTTTCGCAACTTGTTGAATGTTGACGCGGAACATTTGTTTAACAACGTTGTCTGTCCACACATTCTCAGTCGTCGACAACATGTCGCCAGAGGAACTTGTGTTGATTTCAGCGGCAATTTGAGCACTCGTTCGTTACACCACACTACGGACATTGTTGTGCGTCACGTCTCCACTCGACAACAATTGATGCTCAACTAACGATGCACTTTAAACAAACAACAAGCCGCGCGTCATGTTGCGCGGCAGCTGGCAACGTCGCGCGCTGTTGTGCAGCGTTGCCGTACATGTTGAGATTCACGTGTCGCGCGCCAAATGTTGCCTAGTGGATACGAGGCTTTAAGTGATTGCTTTTCAAGTGTTTTCAATTTATTGCGGAAAATCTTACTTTATTAAGAATTTTCAAAATAAACTTATGATTTCTTGGAAGTCTTCCTTGTTGGTCTAGTGGTGAGCGCAGGCGCTACTGCTGAGCATGAAACCCTGGGTTTCATTCCCGGGTCGGGCAAAGTGTTATTGGAATTTCTCAGTAGTAACCCGGAGTCTGGATTTGTATCCTTTGGAGTTGTGGCAATAGGCTCGCCCACTAATTGGGACTTAAACATAATTGGCGAAATGTAGGTATTCTATAGATACACTTCTGCCTAATGCTTGAGGTATTTCAAGCGTGGTGTTATGTTACTTTCTCCTAATTAGGTCAAAATATCACAATATATCAAAATATTACTCCTCAAGGAAAAGGGTCACTAAGGGACGTCTTAAATCTGACATTTACCTGATTGACATGGAGTGGGTCGTCTTAATATAATTGGAAAGGAATGATCCAATAAAAGAAATATTAGGATTAGGAAAATAAATTATTGAATTTATTTTCTAGTATTGTGTCAGTATATATGGTAGAATGTTAAGTATTTTAGTAAGTCCAACTTACAAGAAAGAGAACAGCATTATCGTTATTAATATAATTAAAATATCTTACTGCTGTTGAAAATCACAGGATCAAAAATCAAGAAATTCCGTAAAAAAAAAATATACGACTCTTAAACCACCTCGCACACTATGCGACATGCGTGATGCGACTGCAACAGCTCGACACCAAGACACTGACCTGTCGCATACGACTGTCATCGGGTGTGCGCGTGCACCGTGCGTCTAGCACTAGCTAAACTCTAGACGCTGCGACAAGTAGCGAGAGCGTGCCACAAGTAGCGAGTGCGTGCGACAGCCGCTGTCGTTGCGACTCTGCAATTCGGCACCAAATGTGCGGAATTTTGAACAAAATATATGAAAATTGTCGGCTGCAGGCTGTCGTTGCGTCGCAGTTGTATGTTGCCTAGTGCGCGCCATGTGTAAATGCCTCTTTATTCGATTTTTTTTACTTATATGCCACCCACATACTATCTACTATTTTTACTGGTTTTTACCTCTCGTTGAGAGATATATGGGCCGTAATCCACGCGGGCCCAGTGCGGGTTGGTAGATGTCACATTTCTTCAAATTTTCGGTTCTGCCAGGACATACCGGTTTTCTCACGATCTTTTCCTTCATAATTTTGAGATTATTTAAATTTCTATAAAATAATTAATAAGCGCTTCTTTCCATCAAACTATACATTTTGGCGAGAATAATTTTATTATAAGAACAAGGCCTCCCACAAGATGGACCGATGACTTAGTAAAGGCCGCAGGAGTTCGGTGGATGCGGGAAGCACAGAATCGGTCGAAGTGGCGGTGCTTGGGGAGGCCTATGTCCAGCAGTGGACGTCTTTCGGCTGATATGATGATGATGATGATGATGATAAGAACAAAAAGTTATGCGTGTTTGTGAATAATTTAAAAAAAAAGATTTTAATAGAAAAGAAAATAAAAAAAAACAAAAATATTTTTAACAGAAAATATTGATAAGTTTTTTGGCAAATCGCGAGTGGGTGTATAAAAACCAGCCCACATTCCAACCACCTACCTCTCAAGGCTTCAAAACGCAAAGAGTTATTATTCTTAAATGGTCTCATTATAATCCTCGACATTCTTGTTCATCGATTTCGGTGAGTTTTTGAGTTAATAAATCGAGAAAGCGTAGGATTTGTAATACCCACGCTTTTGTAATGTAATCAAAAATGTTGAAAGAAGAGGTTATCTTGGAAATAAATTATTTCAGGATTTTCCGAACAATAATCTCTGAGTTTTATTGTTAAATTAAAAGATATTGATACTGTGAGTAAGTAAAAATTTCTATTTGGGTGGTTTGAAAAATGGGAGTAGAATAGTAAGTAGGATTGTGTAGGAGTTTGAACAAATGGTTATACTAACGCCTTTATCTGCACTAATATAATATAGCTGAAGAGTGCCGCACCTCCCCGAGTATATCACCGAAGCGCAACCTCCTATTATTCATAGTTTGTGCAATATTACTAAAATAAATTCGCTGCGAACTCAGAGACCGCGCGCGACCGCTCGAAGGTTAACAGTACGAAACAAATAAAATCTTACAAAATAACCTCTGTGCAATGACTAATGACACATTTTTTTATTACCAGCCAGTAACGTGTCTGTTCTAATTATCTGGCAATACTCATAAACTGGTAAACAGGATGAAACGCCACTCGAGCGCGGTATTTTATTTGACCATAATTTTATGGGCTATAAACTATTGGGACCGTCAGCAGCCCGGCTCGGATTTACGTCAATTTTTTATTGCAATCATAATGAGTTTATTAGAGGAAATATTGGCAATTTGGTGACTTCAATGAGTGTATTTTCTGGTCAGGATTTCTTGCTACTTTATAACCTACTTTTCGGTATTTTTTGGCAGAAACGGCTGAAAGGATTTAGATGAAACTTTGCACAAAGGTAGATCATGTCACCTACTGCATAGGTAGGTATTGTATACTTCTTTAATAAGGTGGTAGATGAAGAATTTCCCCTATATACGAGTAAAACCGCGCGTAAAATCAAGTAGGCACAAAAAATATATTAAAATAAAATGGGGTAAATGGGTTTGTACATTAAAATATGTATGTTTAGGTTAAGGAATTTTTCTATGGGCCTGTTTCACCTAAATTAAATGGTATTATTAATATTATTATTTCATTTATTTACTTATTAATTACAGTCTTAAATATTTTTATAATAATCATTAAAAAAGCATTTAAAAATAAAAAATAAATATTATTATCAAAAGACATCCTTCCCTACATTTTTGTTGTAAAAAGTTCTCCTTACAGTACAGTAGGCCGAATGTCAGTGCACCTTGAACACGAGTTGGTACGAAGTTTCAATTTAATGCGAGGTCAGTTTATACTGGATTTATCACCACTGCGGCCTACAATACAATGACATACCTACCTACTATCTAAGACCTCACAAAAGGTTGTAAACCTCTCTTCCCACCTGTCGTGGGCATTCTAGGCACTTTTAAACACTTTTCCTACATCACGCACTCTTTGACACCTCAACCCTCATCAAATGAATAAGTGATATGTATTTGCTCTCCGATGTAAGATATTTTTCGGGACTTTTTGGGTAAAAAGGGACTTAGTAGCTAATACTGGAATACTTGAAAGTTTTGTTTCTGTTTTTGGAACGAAGTTTTATGAATCGTTACGTTACGTAACGTTACGTAAACGTTAACGTAAAAAGCGTTATGCCCTAAAAAGTCAATTTCAAATTATAAAAGTTTTTGTACCCGGCTGTCATTCGTAGATCTTTGACAGTCATTACGGGTAGTCAGAAGTCCAAAAGAGACAACCAGTTTTACCAAAGGCTATGATAGGCAGTCGCTCCATGAAAAATCTATTCAGCTGCACATGGTTAGACTGGAACCCGACCCCAACATAGTTGAAGCATGGGTAGGCAGTAGGTCATCCTCTATAGAAAAGGGAAGATCCTCCAACCAGACGGGTGTAGTGTCTGGTGGGCAATTGCCCAACGATTGATGTCGGAAAGTTATATATAATATGTTGATCGAGAGGTAAACTTTGCTTGCGCGATGCAGGATTTGTGTGACGTCAGGTTTTCGATGCGTAGTTTGCATATGGCGATGTAAATGCCGTCAATAATCTGGTAAGGTTTTCTGTTAAGTCATAAAAGTGATTTTCACATGTTTTGAAGACATGATGTGTTAAGTAGGTTGTTTCTAAAAGTATCACTCACTGAGTTGTGATTCATGTGAATCTGTTATCTATCTCATTCTTCTGCCCTTATCCCAACTGATTTGGGGTCGGCGCATCATGTCCGTTTCTTCCATACTTCTCTTCTCCTTCTCCTTCTCCTTAGTCATCATATTGTCTAGTAGTCACTCCCTTTCTAGCCATATCATCTTTCACACATTCATACTCAAAAATATCCCCACGACATTCTCCTCATTCCTCCGCATTACATGCCTATACCATGACAACCGATTTATACACACAATTTTGCAATCACCGGTGCCTCTTTTAGTAATTTTCTTATTACTCATTTCTTATTCTATCCATTCGCGTTACACCGAATACCCCGTTTAGCCCACCATTCATCCCTTTGTGGCCCAACATTCTGATCCATACAAGACAGTAGATCTAACCATTGTTTTATAAATCTTCTCCTTAACTTTAAGGGTAACGCGAGAGACTCTGACTGTTCCCGTGAGTTGCTGCCATTATCATATCATACATCCAGTGTTATACGTAACCCTATTTTATAACTGTGCGCTTCTCCACGTCAACATATTTCAGTGTATGTGGTTTAAATAATAACAATAACAACTTAACTAATAATATTACAGAACTGTGGAGACGACAAGAGTTGTGTAGACCGCATTAGGAGGCGCGTCGGGGCACTGAAGAGGTAACGTGTGGGTGAAATCTCCATGACAGCTCTAAGCGCACAGTTATAAAAATCGAGTTATAATTCTGTTCCGATTTATTTCACCATCGCTTTCAAATATATATTTGTAATTGAGCCACTTATTTCTCTTTGACAACTCCACCATATTGTTCCTCTAGTAAACGAACTTGTGTTACAAATAACGAGCACGTAAGAGTACGTCTCACAGCGGGAACATGGCAGCAAAGGCGGCAAAATGGCGTACAACGTGAACACACTCAATTAACTTTCAATTGCTAATAGTCCTCTTTGTGTACACTTGCTCTGTAGACTGGAAATTAATTACAATTTCTGCTGTTATTATTACCTATGTGTATAAACCTTTTATATACTTTTTATCTTATTGGAAGATACAGAGAGATACAGCCTTGTATTACTCAAACTCAAACTCAAAGCATTTATTTCAAATAAACCGATTTCAGGTACTTTTGAATTGTCAATGGGTGAGTCAGTCAGAAAGATGAAGCTAGTTGCCCATTCCAAAGCGTAGTAGGTTCCTATGGAGAAGAACGGGCAAGAAACTCCACGGACACTCTTTTAAATCAGAATATTGTTACAAAATATTGGTTACATCATTCAAGTTCAAATTATACATGCGAGAACAATGTAGAAAGACGTACACGTTAAAAGCGTCTGTAATATAAATAAAAAACCAAAACAATTCTAAAATTAAAATAAGCCGTGGCAGCTAAGAGATGACCAGTCCCCACTGACGGCGCCCGTTCACGAACATGACGAATGGATCAGCACCATTTAGCTCAACGATTTTGAAGGGAACTAATTAAGGTAACGGCGATTCAAATTGTAATCGATATTCTACAGATCTATCTTACGGTTGACCGCAGAGAAGACCTGGATGACACTCGCACAGACAGGGAAGCATGGTATAAAAGGGAGGAGGCCCATAGTCAGCACTGAGTGGAACAAGGCTGCCAATGATGGTGATGATGATGATGATTTACCATGAAATGATTATGCAGGTTTTCTGACTACTTGTAACGACTGTCAAAGATCTACGAATTACAGTCGGCACCAACAGCTTAAGGTCCTTTCCGAGGCACGAAAGGGTTTCGATATAATATATAATGGATGGTCAAACATCCACTAACCAACCGCAGAAAGCATAGTTTAATCCCGTGTGGCTGTTATCATTTCACGAACCCCTACTACCCCCCCTACTAGTGTCCTCCATGTCATGTCTGAGTTGTATTCCAAGAAATTATGTAGATTTATCTTTTCTATGTTTATTTGGTCATAATTTACGCAATTAATTGATTTTATCGCCAGCTACAATGTTTTCAGGATTCATACATTGACGGACAGAATTTTTTTTCAACTATTTTGATGTTTTTTTTTTATTTCTGCTGCATTAAATCAATTGTTAAAAAGTACAGTATTAATCTCCATTTAATCATCTATACAATGGTATATCAATTAAGTAAGTTCTGTGTATTAGCAGGAGTGTATCAATAAAAACAGTTGCAGAAATGGGGCAAAAAAAATGTTCGATCGCAGAGCACACTCTAATGCTTCGCATTATGAATCGTGCAAAACATTTCCATTAATATTTAAAAAATACCCGCCTCAAAAGACTAGCTCTATACATAATGACTGCTTTTACCAAATATTTTATTATTTGAACGAAAACTCCGTCTCTCAGATTATTATAAGTTGTCGGAGAGGTTGCCGCAATTTATTTTTAAAAAGATAATTAAAGGTTGATGTTTATAGACAAATTTCTTTTTTTTTCTTTTAATGGTTTCGTGGTTTTTTTAATGGGCGAAATAAGGGTCGTAGCATCAGAGAAGTTTCAGTTTTTATTTTGGTTTTTAGAGGTAAACAATAGAATGCTTAAAATAGGGATGATGACAACTTTGTCCGTCAGGTAGAGTATTAAAAAATAGGCAGTGTATAGAGTGCCACCAGTGGCACTCTATCCCTATCGGATAAAGTGCCACTACAGGCACCCTAGTAACACCGCCTCGGCCCGGCTAAAGTGCCGCAAGCATTGGATTGTCATTGTCACTGTCACTAAGTCACGTCACTTGGTATTTTGTTTGATTGTCGAGGTTAAATCGCTGTAAAACACCACATTCCCAAAACATTACATTCTCTTGTGCCTAAACGGACCCTGGCACTTCGCCGGCCGCTACCGCGGCACCGCTCGCTACGCTCGCTCGGCTCGTGCGTTGTGTGGTCACAGTTCTAACCTAACCTAACCGAAATAACAAGTGACAGTGACAATGCAACGCTCACGGCACCCTGGCCGGGCCGAGGCAGTGACACTAGAGTGCCACAAGAAACTCGCGGCTCTCTATACACTTCGTAAAAAATATTGGATACGTATTTTTTTCTTTTTTACGTAATCAAAAGATTCCGTTTTTGTGTGTTGGATCATTCGGTTCCCTACAAAATGGTTGAGCTGGATGGTGCTGATCCACGCGTCATGTTCGTGAACGGGCGCCGTCGGTTGAGACTGGTCATCTCTTTTCTGCCAAGGCTTATTTTAAATCTTATAAATCACATATAGAAGCAACAAGAATAATGTACCCAGGATTTTGTAATATCTTTATTTAAAAGAATGTCCTGGGAGTTTCTTGCCCGTTCTTCTCCACAGAGATCTACTTTTTGGAATGGGCGACTAGCTTCAAGTTTCTGACTAACTGACCGACTCTTTGACAATTCAAAAGTGCCTGTAAATGGTTTAATGCTTTAAGTTTGAGTTTGAGTTTGACGGCGATACATTGAGTTAAAATGTGCCATGACGTCACGAGTATGTAGATTTAATACTTACTTGTGACGTAGCGACTTATATCCCCAAATTGAATGCGTTTTATCTAAGTCATTTTTATACTTACTTGTGACGTAGCGACTTATATCCCCAAATTGAATGCGTTTTATCTAAGTCATTTTTATACTTACTTGTGACGTAGCGACTTATATCCCCAAATTGAATGCGTTTTATCTAAGTCATTTTTATACTTACTTGTGACGTAGCGACTTATATCCCCAAATTGATTGCGTTTTATCTAAGTCATTTTTATACTTACTTGTGACGTACCGACTTATATCCCCAAATTGAATGCGTTTTATCTAAGTTATTTTTTATGTTTGTTTAGTATTAATATGATAAATAAAAAAATACGTGTCTATTATATTTTTATTATCTGACTAACGACGGACTAAATATAATTTCTTTTTTTTTTTACCCAGGCATTATAGGTAGGGTATCAAAATATTGTCCCTTACTTTTCAAATAAAAATAGTTTGGAAAATCCAAAAGTGCACGCCTCATACTTATCACTCATTCATAAACGAAAAAGAAATTCAAAACATAGTTTAAAAATGAACAATTTATCACTTTTCATGAAGTCGTAATGTCAACGACTGGCAAAGATATTTACTTGGCGGTTGCTAGGCAACTTCAAGTCAAAGGTTGGAAATATTTAGTTAAAGATATTATATTTTAGTTAGTATTTTATTAATTATAATTAAACTACTTTGAATAAAAGAGCCATTTTCAATAGGGTTCCTTCTACGGCTGAAACGAATGTATAAAAAAAAAATTGACTCAATTAATTGATTTTATCGCAAGCTACAATGTTTTCAGGGTTCGTAAATTGACGGACAGGATTTTTTTTTCAACTATTTTTATGCTTTTTCCATTTCTGCTGCATTAAATCAATTGTTAAAAAGTACAGTATTAATCTCCATTTAATCATCTATACAATGGTATATAAATTAAGTAGGTTCTGTGTACTAGCAGGCGTGTAACAATAAACCAAGTTACAGAAATGGGGCAAAAAAAATTTTCGATCGTAGAGCACACTCTAATGCTTCGCATTAAGAGTCGTGCAATAAAAAGACGTTCAGGCTTCATGTAGAAATTGTAGAAAATATAATAAAGGCCTTATATACCGTAAAAATTGCCTTAAAATCGTTTAGACCATCTTTTAACAATAAACGAAAAACATTACTGTAAGTATCAAGTATTCAAGCCATGAGCCAGTTAGCTTCACAGAAGATGCAAAAAATAAAAGTAGCACGCTATTTGAAAATGCTAACAAAACATTAAAATAAAAACAGCCGGAAATTGGTCCGGAACGATATGTAGCTCGTACTCCAAACAACAAACTTTTGCTAGGTTTTATTTTTAAATACTGAAAATTGTATGAGTGTTCTTACTGAAGAACGTACTCGTAAGTAATTATTGTATACCTTTTTCTCTCGTATTGGCCCGAACTCATCACCATCATCTGTTTAGCCTTTTCTTAACTATGTTAGGATCGGCTTCCAGTCTAACCGGATGCAGCTGAATACCAGTATCTTATCCACACTAATTAAAAAAAGCGTACATCATTAGGACGCCATAAGTTTTTAAAGGATCTATTAAATATTCCTTTTTAATTAGCTATTAAAAAGGAATATTTAATATATCCCTTAATGCTTATTAGCTATTAGGAGCAGTGGTGGCCCAGAGGTATCGGCCCCGACTTACGAGTTGTAGGTCATGGGTTGAACCCCAGCAGGCGCTTTACTTTGTGAAAATAATTTCATCACCACTGCTCTCAAAACAGTGAAGGAAAACATTGTGAGGAAACCGGCTTAGAACCAAAAATTCGAAGACAAGCGACTTCTACCAACCCACACTGGGCCCGCGTGGTGGATTACGGTCCACTCCCTCTCATAGAGAGGAGGCCTGTGTCCCAGCAGTGGGAACAGTCAATCTTCCTAGCCTTTTCCCAACTATCTTGGGGTCGGCTTCCAGTCTAACCGGTTGCAGCTGAATACCAGTATTTTACATGGAGCGACTGCCTATCTGACCTCCACAACCCAGTAACTGGGTAATACGATAGCCCTTGGGAAGACTGGTGTCAGACTTTCGGGCTTCTGACGACTCGTAACGACTGTCAAAGATCCACAAATGACAGCCGGGACCAACGGCCTAACGTGCTTTCCGAGGCACGGAGGAGTCTCGGTATGTAAAGATGGTCACCCATCCACTGACCAACCCCGGCAAGCGTAGCTTAACCTGGTGGATCGACCCGTGCGGCTTGTTATTACTTAGCCACGAGCTCCTCAGCAGTGGGAACAGTACCTAATAGGCTGATTATGTAATTAGCTATTCAGCTTAACGTCACTATATGGGCTTCATCATCACCTGCCTAGCCTTTTCCCAACTATGTTGGGGTCAGTTTCCAGTCTAACTGGATGCAGCTGAATACTAGTATTTTACATGGATCGACTGCCTTCTGACCTGCACAACCGGGCACAGTTACTGGGTACCTACACCTTCATGTCATATTTTAAAGATGACCTTATAATAGAATTTCATTTTACAATAACATTCTGATTTCCAAAAAATATTCATTACTTTGACAATCAAAACATAGTTGCTATGTCCACCTCACACACTGTCATACAAGTTAACTTGTATGACAGTGTGTGAGGTGGATCAATATATCGACGAAACTACACTATATTTGAAATAAGTTTAGACATTCAACTAACTACTACTTTTTGCGTTCGGCTCTTGTCGTGGCAAAACTTCGTATCCAAGTTCGCAACAAGTCAATCGTCATCCTGAGGACGCCTCGTTGAGAGGCGAAACACGTGTCGATTTCTTACAGGGTTCTCTAACTCTTTAAGAACAGTTAAGTGGATTAAGTTCCTAAATATATATATCGTCTATTGTATTCAACTAAACCTTTTTTACCGTCCGTTCAACCGATTTTGAGTTCTATTGCATTGGTGGCATGACAAATGGCAGCTGCAGTAAACAGTTTGTATTGTAACCAATTTTTTGCTTTTAATGCCATCCTTATGCCTACGGTATAGAAGTCAGAATCGGTTGAATGGACTGTAAAAAAGGTTTGTTTAAATGTTTAATCTAATTTTAAATGGAATATAGGCTGAGCTGTATTCATTATAAGTTTGTAGTTATTAGTAGTATCTAATAACGAACTAATAAATACGAAACTGTAACTTGTTTGTAGACGCCTTGGGTTGACCCTGTTAAGTCTACAAAATGTTTAATAAATAAATGAAATACCTATCAAAGTTGACTTAATTAAAAACCCGCTGCTTCATTGTACTTACTCCTATAATAAATTCAGTATAAAACAACAGTTTTTCCAACAAATCCCCTCGGAGTAGGATGAAAAGAGGCGAGAATGAATGCATATTTGCGCATCTACTTTTTAAGGTTCCGTACCCAAGGGGTTCCACCTGGACCCTATTAGTAAGGCTTCGCTGTCCATCCATAAGTCACAGGGCTGTATATTTTGAATCGGAATAGGTAGACATTTGATTTTTAACAGAGTGTGACGCCCATAGTAGTATGGGCGGTATAACAACAAATATAAATATGATCAAAATATGTATAATATTATTCTAACTGTAATAATATTATTATATTATAGTTAGGATAATATTTTATTTTTTATATTTTCTAACAAAATTAGGATTTAAAAGTGTGTCCGTGGAGTTTCTTGCCCTTTCCTTTCCATAGGAACATAATACGCTTTGGAATAGGCAACTAGCTTAATCTTTCTAACTGCCTGACCCCTTGACAATATTCAAAAGTGCCTGATATGCTTTGAGTTTCAGTTTGAATTATAAATGCGAAAGTGAGTTTGTTTGTTAGTTCGTTACGCTTTCACGCTAAAATGGCTGAACCGATTTGGATGAAATTTGGCACATGGGTAGACCATGACCTGGAAAAGGACAAAGGATACTTTTCATTCCGTTATTCGTTAATTTAATTAAACATAACATTCTTACATAATCTAGTTTTTGAATTAGTATTATAGGTAATCAGATAGTTACTCTTTAAGTCATTGAAAATATTGTCTTCTTTTTAATTTAGCTTCTAATAAATTAATTGTTGCCTTCTTTTTAACATTTTTTTTGTAAATTGATGGCTTGAAACACAGGTTTTTATAAACCTAGATCAGGCAAGTCTACATTACAGTTAGAATTAAATTTTCCTCGATTGTAATTATTATAAATCTTAATCTTACTTTATACTTGATAACATTTTTTTTTTTTTTTAATTCCCACCGGGTCGAGACTTATGCGCGTGAAACCGAAGAGCGCAGCTAATAATAAAATAAAGTAAAAAATTATAGGATACCCATACAAGACACGCGTTAAAGAAAAAATGTAGTGTTAATAAATAGTGTATTGATAGTACCATCCACGAAGACGCACCCCACTCCTCGATTACTGTACTGTGAGCTGTACTTTGCAACTTTTAGATTCTGTGTTCGGCACTTGTCGTGGCACCACCTCGTGTCCGGGTTTGCAACAAGTCAATCGTCATCCTGAAGACGCCTCGTTGAGAGGTGAAACACGTGTCGATTTCTTACAGGGTTCTTTATGACTCTTTAAGAACAATTAGGCGGAGTAGGTTACTAAATATACGTCGTCTATTGTATTTTATAATGGATTTCCGCAAAGGCACGCCTGAGTCCTTAAACTTAGCTGTACTTTAGTACGGAGCGGAGTGGGGCGCATCTTCCTTAATCCGATCAGCCTGTCCCTTGCTGTCGTCCCCCAGCGACACCCTAAGCCGAGGTCCGTACCCAACAGGAAGGGCTCTTAGCGTGTAGTCGCTTAGTTTTATGCCCTGGCTGGAGGCCTTAAGGGTGCGCTAGTCGACGGGCAAAACTCGTTGATCGGCGTGACTAATAGGCATGCTGATTAGTGTAATCATTTATTTATTTAGTTTTATTTATAAATATTAATTTATCTAGATTTTATTCGTTTATTTACTGAAGAAGACGATGGTTTATTAAGAAAACGAGCGCATAACACTTCATAAACAGACCTTTGGGAGTATGTAACATATTATGGAAAAACTGCTGGATGTGTTTACTCAAAATAATATTATATGAACTTTTTAATTTAATTATGTATACCTGTACGGTTTTTACTACATACGTTATTTATTTACGCAACAAGATGAGTTAAAATTTGTGTTGAAATATGAAAGTTTCAACGCCCATAACTTCCAAACTATTTTTTTTTTTCAATTCTGCTTTCATACACCGTCAAACAGACCAGTAATCACTATACTACGTTTGTATGGAAGAATGACCGACGAGCGTACCCTTAAATCAATGAGGCAGCCATAGGAAAGTCCGGTTAAGCAGCCGACAACCAAACGCCAACAATCCTAGGTTGATCAACGAAATGAAATTTAAAAAAACATCTTCTCGTGGCTTCGTGGATGGCATAATTTTTATTTTATAGATAGTAAAATAAAAATAATAAAAATTAAAACATTTTATTTTCAGACAACAAAGGCCCTTAGTGTAAGTTACAAAACGCATAAAAAGTATGTTAGTAGGTACAGATATAAAATATATATTCGGTTGTACGGAACCCTTCGTGTGCGAGTTCACACTTTGCTGTTTATTTAAATTCATCAAAACTGAAAAGTTTAATCTGCACCACCTCTAGAGGGTTGTTGTTGATTTTATTTGCTGAGACCGTCTGTTTATTTTCAGTTAGTTTTTTATTTTTTATTTGTATATCTGGCAGTGTTATCGTTATAAAATGTTTATGGAGAGTAGAGAGATTTAGATGGAGGAGCTCGTGGCTAAGTAATAACAGCCGCACGGGTTGATACATCAGGTTAAGCTACGCTAGCTGGGGTTGGTCAGCGGTGGGTGTCAGAAGCTCACAAGTGATACAACCAGTTTTACTAAGGGGTATGGTGTTACCCAGTTACTGGGTTGTGGAGATCAGATATGCAGTCACTCTACATGTGTTTTCTTTTTCGTGCGGATAGTGACTAGTCTAGTGTCAGAGATTTTCTGCAGCCCATGGACCTCTGACTTGGCTTGTGAGTCGCTCCATGTAAAATACTGGTATTCAGCTGCACCCGGTTAGACTGGAAGCCAACCCAACAAACTTGGGAAAAGGCTAGGCAGATTGATATTGACTTTAATATGGGTAACAGTTTACGAAGTTCAATTACTTGTTAAGTCTGACATAAAAAATGGCCACCGTGCCCGCTCCTAGATGATCAGATGTACTATTAGTAAGGAAAACGATCTGTTATTATAATTTAGGAACCGGGAATAATTTCATGATGATCCACGGGTATAATACGTAATCACACTTTGTCTAAAAATTAATAACTTTCAGTAGGTGTTAAGCTAGCCGTTAAAACGCTTCAAAAGATGCGGAAAAGGACCAAGAGTAATTTAGATCCTCTGGGATTTAAATAGAGTGGAAAAAAATATGATAATATTTATGAAGCCGTTGTGGCTATTTTTCATAATAATATTAATGTCAACGGGGCACCCAAATTCTTTCTATGGTATTGTTTGGCGAGTCGTTGAGCTCCGTAAGTTCTGAGTTGAGCTACAGGATTACTGACAAATGCGTGCACTATCTGAACAGGTCCACTCAATTGTGTGAGGTTCTTCCCTCGAAAGACCATTTCAGACACCAATCTACATGGTCTTCACATGATCTGACCAAAAGATTATGTCTGGATTTTAAAAGAATTAGACCTCGGGAGTTTATTTCGGTCTTTCTTCTCAGAGTAGTCGAATAGGAAAGACGGAAATCATCTATTTTTAAAACATAAATTATTAGTGTCGTGTAAAAGTATTTGTACAAACCTTCTTACAAAAATAAAATCATTTATCATAAATTTGCAAAATCGGAGGAAAATAACGACTATTTTTTACCTCATAATTTACTTTTCTTGTAGAAAATACGAATAGTAATCTGAAGACAGCTATGCTACCGCGGGCCGTAGGATCATTTTTCAGTTGGTTTGAAATTCAATCTGTGGGTCTAGAATTCCTAACGATATTTTCGTGTGGAAATTTATTGTCTGTGGTACCTTAGATAATTACATAATTATGACATTGATGAATAGACATGGTGGCATAATTGAAAGGTTACAATATCGGCATCACGCAATCACATATTTTTTTAAGCGAAAACTTCTTTAGGCGCTTTGAGCACTTTTTGGGTGAACAAAAATCATTGAACTCGCGTCATCGTCTCCGAAGGCGCGTTGAGCACTTTTTTGTTGACAGCGCACTCTGTTTTATTTTTTTGGATTTTTTTGAATGGAGCTACAGCTTTCATTCTTGTACTGGCAGCAAGCCACATAAATTCCTGACATTTTCGTTAGATGGCGTTACTTAGTTTTCACTTCTATTTCTCTTTCGATTTTTTATAACACACCTAACATCACGCCTGTATTCTCCGAAGGGTTAGGCAGAGGTGTACCTATAGTACACCCACATTTGGCCAGTTATGTTTAGGTCCCATGTAATAGGGAGCGAGCCTATTGCCATATAGACCAGGGTAGAAAGCCTTTAAAACAATAAAAAGTGAAAAAAAATAATAGTAGGATGAAACCCATTAGAAAAGAAGGAGAATATTCTAAAAATTAAAGGAAAAATAATTTACGGGCGATCTGAGGTCGGGAAGGGGATGGGAGTGCGTTTTTAAGGGTAAGAAACGGTTTTTCTCGATTTCCGGCAAAACTAAAAGTCCTATGGAAAAAAGTCAAATGGCAAAGTTGTAGGTAATAAAAAGACTTAAAACTTTTGTATTTACACTTTTTTCACATAACCTCAAAATTTATGGGAAAAATTCAAAAAACCAAGTTTTTGGTTTTTTATTTTTATCTTTCAAATTTTTGTTTTTTTTTCACGAAATTTGGTGAAAACTTACCTTTTTATGTCCCAAATACGCTGTAATTTATTTGATAAGAAATATTTATTTTTTCACCTTATTTTGAATTAATATCGAAAAAGCACCCTAATTTTCAATCGAAAATTCACATGTCAAAATAACAGCTTTTTTCAAAAAGTTGGTATGTTTTCTGTTCGTTGAAATCTCTACTTTCCGACGGTGAAAAAAAAAAAATGTTACTATAGTAAATCTTCTCAGAAAATGCAAAAAATCGAAAAAAACTCGAATTCGAAAATTTTTTTTTAATCATTATAAATAATTTCATCTAAAAAGTGTGATTGCTGCAATTTGATTCAATTAAAAAGTTGATTTATTTAATGCTAATAACATAAATTATGTCATAGAAAATCTCATTATATATAAATATAAATGTAAATCGTACTATTATATGTAGATACTTTATTCTGGTTACGTTATTCATTACAATATTTTTTACCCGACTTCGGCGAAGCAAAAAGGTGGGTTATGATTTTGACCGGTATGTATGTATGTAAGTATGTATGTATGTATGTATGTATGTATGTATGTATGTTCATCTGTAACCTCATAACTTCTAAACCACTGATCATAATTTGACAAATGAGGTATCGTTAGAAGCGTCCTGATTGTCCGCTGGTTATAGGCTATGCGAAGTTACATTAAATTCAATATGGCGCCCTCTAGAGTACATAAAATGACGAACGAAAATTTTTTTTATCTTTTATTATCCCATGTAGGGTATCAAATGAAAGGGCTTGACAAGCACATTACAAATATGTATATATATCATATTGTCTAAGTAAATAAATATGTTTAAATTGTTAAAAACATGCAAAAATGAGTCTGCAACGTACGGCGCGGCTGTAAAATTAATACCTATTATACAATTAAACTTAACAAAAAAAATTAAAGCAGCTCTGCAAATACTTTATCACGAAATTATAACCCCAAAATAATTTAAATAAAAAGTAAGTTTAAAAACTAAAACCCGACTACTCAAAAATCACGCTCTTAAAAGTATGAAACAAGAAAATATTTCGGACAGAAATCTAGACATAGGTACCTAGCCTATAACCAGCGGACAATCAGGACGCTTCTAACGATACCTCATTTGTCAAATTATGATCAGTGGTTTAGAAGTTATGAGGTTACAGATGAACATACATACATACATACATACATACTTACATACATACATACATACTTACATACATACATACCGGTCAAAATCATAACCCACCTTTTTGCTTCGCCGAAGTCGGGTAAAAAATATTGTAATGAATAACGTAACCAGAATAAAGTATCTACATATAATAGTACGATTTACATTTATATTTATATATAATGAGATTTTCTATGACATAAATGTTATTAGCATTAAATAAATCAACTTTTTAATTGAATCAAATTGCAGCAATCACACTTTTTAGATGAAATTATTTATAATGATTAAAAAAAAATTTTCGAATTCGAGTTTTTTTCGATTTTTTGCATTTTCTGAGAAGATTAACTATAGTAACATTTTTTTTTTTCACCGTCGGAAAGTAGAGATTTCAACGAACAGAAAACATACCAACTTTTTGAAAAAAGCTGATATTTTGACGGGTGAATTTTCGATTGAAAATTAGGGTGCTTTTTTGATATTAATTCAAAATAAGGTGAAAAAATAAATATTTCTTATCAAATAAATTACAGCGTATTTGGGACATAAAAAGGTAAGTTTTCACCAAATTTCGTGAAAAAAAACAAAAATTTTAAAAAGATAAAAATAAAAAACCAAAAACTTGGTTTTTTTGAATTTTTCCCATAAATTTTGAGGTTATGTGAAAAAAGTGTAAATACAAAAGTTTTAAGTCTTTTTATTACCTACAACTTTGCCATTTGACTTTTTTCCATAAGACTTTTAGTTTTGCCGGAAATCGAGAAAAACCGTTTCTTATCCTTAAAAACGCACTCCCATCCCTTTCCCGACCTCAGATCGCCCGTAAATAATTTTTCCTTTAATTTTTAGAATATTCTCCTTCTTTTCTAATGGGTTTCATCCTACTATTATTTTTTTTGGTTTTAAAAATTATCGCCCCTGGTCTAATACACCGGGTACGAATCCAGACTCCGGGCTGCTACTGAGAAATTCCTACTATTTTTGTTTGTTTGTGTGGACTAAGAGTAATAATTACAGAACTTTTAAGACCGTTTATTCTGAAAGTGGTCGACGTCGCTCGCTGTTTAGATTAATTTGGCAATATTACTGTATAGACATACATAATGAAATATGACTAACAAGCGAACTAGCATATTAATAATGAATGTCTCCCTTTTACAGAGAATTTTTCATAAATATTCAGTTAAATACGCGCGGTCACACGCCGATGGGCGACGTTGTATAACTATATTACGGTAAAGAAGAAAGAAAGAAAATAAATTAATTTAACACAGACCAAAAAGCACACAATTTATACAGCAGATAAAAATAAATCAAACAATAAAGATAAAAATAAAATCTAACAAAAAGTGTAAAATGCGATTGAAATTAGCACGGGAGTGTGCCTCACGGCTGCGCTAAAAAGGTTTATCCCTAGGGATATAATTATATCATGGTTATAACCATCTTACTGTGACAAATACATGTTTCTTTAATTACTGTGGGACGTAGCACGTAGTACTTTCACCTTTGCCTAAGAAAACATTTGCTTCGGTCAGGTACCAGCCCAAGTAACATTTTTACGAAGCCAAAGTTTTGAAATATGCTTCTAAGTCCTAAAATTGTAATTTTCTGGTTTCTGATTTTACTTCAGGTCTTATTTTAGTTTTTTTTATCGCTAACAGCTCTTAGGTCTGAATAGTAATATGAAAAACCAAATGGGCTTGCAGAGGAGGTTAAAATAACGTTACGTTTACCTATTATAATTACTAAATTGTTCTGAGAGCTTCAGGTTCTAAAAAGTTTCTGTATAGGTTTTATTTTGGCACTCCATAGGCTAAAGCTTGGCCAGTTGGTCGTACATGCAACCCAAGCAGGGCCTATTCAGAAACACATTTCGCTAAAACTTATGAGGATAATTCAAAACCTTTGCAGGGCTTTTAGGTTTTCGCGCTAACCAATCTCAGTCCTTTTGGCATAAAATGAGACTAATTTGAATTTTCATATTCTTTTTGATATTTATAAAGATAGTTTCTAGTCCTAAGGTATATACGGAAGAGCATTGTAAGACTTTTTTTAATGCTTTTTGATTTTTTGTTAACCTTTTCGCAACCTTGTCGGCTTCGCGTGTGCCTAATTAAAACTCCAACAATATCCATCAAAATTATACAGGATGTCCTGGCACAAAATGGCCAACAGTGGCAATCTGAAACGGAAAGTTTTTTTTTTTTTTTTGAGAAAATATTATGCAACTAATGAATAAAGGACGGATTTAAAGCGAGGGCCATAGATGAATCACGATCAAGTGAAGGATTCTAACGACTGAATCACGACCGTAGGGAGTGATTCATGATGATTGAATCACGAGCGCAGCGAGTGATTCAAGTCTTAGAATCCTGAGCGACGCGAGTGATTCATGGCCCTCGATATAAATCCGTTTTATTCAAGAGTTGCATACTATACTTTATACCATGACTACGAGAAAAAGAAAGATTTAAGCGAAAATAGACATTTAATAAAAGGTTAACACGTTCAGTGTCGGGAGCCCTCCTGGAGGGCTCATTTTAAATGTAGACATTCAGTGTCGGGAGCCCTCCTGGAGGGTTCACCTACTTGGATATGGGATGTCGGGAGCCCTCGCGGAGGGCTCATTTTAAATGTAGACATTTAGGGTCGGGAGCCCTCCTGGAGGGTTCACCTACTTGGATATGGAATGTCGGGAGCCCTCGCGGAGGGCTCATTTTAAATGTAGACATTCAGTGTTGGGAGCCCTCCTGGAGGGTTCACCTACTTCGATATGGGATGTCGGGAGCCCTCGCGGAGGGCTCATTTTAAATGTAGACATTCAGTGTCGGGAGCCGTCCCGGAGGGTTCACCTACTTGGATATGGGATGTCGGGAGCCCTCGCGGAGGGCTCATTTTAAATGTAGACATTCAGTGTCGGGAGCCCTCCTGGAGGGTTCACCTACTTGGATATGGGATGTCGGGAGCCCTCGCGGAGGGCTCATTTTAAATGTAGACGTTCAGTGGTGGGAGCCCTCCTAGAGGGTTCACCTAGTCGCATATGGAATGCCGGGAGCCCTCGCCGAAGGCTCATTTTAAATGAAGGTTTTTCTTAGCGAATACAGATTATAAACCGTGAAAATAAAATCTGATGTATATTTTAACAAAACGTAATGCCGGCAACCCTTCCGGAGGTTTCACTTCCAACTACGAATAATAAAAGTCGTAGACTTCCAATATGTATGGCGGCATGATACGCCACGCGCCATGCCGCCATACATATTGGAAGTCTACGACTTTCTACGAGTTCTATGAAAATGGGTGGTGTGGAAAGTGTTAAGGAGGTTGTATAGCATTGAGTTAGCGGTCGAATATATATTGACGTGTTCTAAATTCAAAAACCAAAATAGTGATTAAAAGAGCTTTTTATTCACTGTTTTCAGTGAATAAAATAAGCTTTTTAGAAGGGGAATGGTATAAAAGAATAAATATGCACATTCCAATATATTTTTAGTCTAATAACATTATGTTGTGTAATATGCATAATTTTTCTAACATGAATAATATTATCATTTAGATACTTATTTAAAATGAAGATCCTTACAGAAATGTTCCCAAATACCCAAGAACCTTTTTGTCTACTCCAGCGAAAATAACACACACGACATTTCATTTGATTTTTCATTATTTTTTATTTCATTTTATTTCATTTCATTAACGACATACCTATCAGGGGGCAATATTGGCATCAAATGTATCGAAGATGTTTTTACTGTGACACAAAAACGAATCATGACATTTCGATTAATATTAATATCCATGGATTGCCAAAAGTAAACAGCCTGTATGCAGAAATAAATCACTCACAATTTTATTTCTCACTGGTTTCAGCAAGCTTTAGGTACTGGTTAGATTGTCTACAGAAAGTTCTTCATTGGGCCAATATAGCCCTCAAGTATACCAATAGCTCCTAGTTTAGCATAATGAAAGTCCTTTTGGTAATTTTCAAGTGCAAAAGGATTTAAGCCATGGCTTCTTTATCATAAATTAGTTAAATCCCAAACTTTTAAGTTCTAGTATCAAGTCGGCCATTTTATGATATACGAATCTAATTTTTTAAGTAAAGGACCATGCGTCATTTTGGTACCAACGCTCAACAGTGATGAAACTCATGCCATGTGAAAGCTTTTGGGGTATTATTTAATTCATTCTATGGCAGCTAAGTCGAAATCGAGCGCGAACATGGTGTTTTTTAACATCAAAAAAGGTTAGGTTATGTTTGGTTAGGATAGGTTAGGTTAGGTTGATCTCATGATTCTCGGTCTAAGTGTGGGAAGGGAACAATGGGGTGGTTTTTAGTCAGTAGGATTCTGACAGATCCCTTCGCCCGCCCCAGGGCGGAGGACTTCCATGAGGATTTTCCAACCCGGAAAAAAAAAACTTAGGTTAGGTTAGGGTATGTAGGTAGATGTACGTAAGTGTGGGAGGGAACAAAAAAAAAACAAAGGGTATGTAAGTAGATAGGGTAGGTAGGTATGTAGATAGGTAGGGTAGGTAGGTAGGTAGGTATGTAGGTAGGTAAGGTAGGAAGGTATCCTTTTTGGTTAGGTTAGGTTAGATTCACCGTGCCGTGCGGAGAAAGCGGAATACTTTAGTACGGAGCAGAGCAGAGTGGGGCGCGTCTTCGTGGATTGCACAATCTGTAACAGCTAAGTCGAAATCGAGCGCGAACATGGTGTTTTGGAACATTTTCAATACTGAGAAACTAGAAAATAAAATTCATAGTAAATAGTAATGTTTTTCTTGTTTTTTTTTTGTGTACATGCGCGTGCGCTGTGCACACAGGTACAGTATAATAAAGTAATAATAATAAGTCTCGGCAGTGACCTTGAAATAATTACCAAGGTAGTATGGAAACGATCCGACATTTAAAAAAAAATGTGGTTCAACTCCAACAGGAATATTTTTAGCCGCAGGTTCTTCGACGTCGTGTATTTCTAAGATGCTACGTTCCTCTTTGACGTTCTGTGCAGCAGCAGCATCGATGACAAATACTTTGTATGTTACCAAACACAACCTGCAAAGACCTTGAAATAATTACCTACGGCCGCTCAGTAGATAAACCTTCCGCGTCCAGGCATAACTCCGCGCACTGAGACTGTTGCGTACTGATATACACTGAGACTTCGAAGCGCGTCGCCCACCTAACCTAACCTAACCTTTTTTGAATGTTCAAAAACACTTAGCTACCATAGTATACCTATATAATTAAATGATACCCCAAAAGCTTTTACATTGCATGAGTTTCATCCCTAACCTAACCTAACCTTTTTTAAATGCTCAAATCACCATGTTTGCGTTCGATTTCGACTTAGCTGCCATAGTATAAATTAAATGATACCCCAAAAGCTTTCACATGGCATCAGTTTTATCCCTAAAATAACCTAACCTTTTTTTAATATTCAAAAACACCATGTTCGCACTCGATTTCGACTTAGCTGCCATAGTATAAATTAAATGATACCCCAAAAGCTTTCACATGGCATGAGTTTCATCCCTAACCTAACCTAACTTTTTTTGAATGTTCAAAATCATGATGTTCGCGCTCGATTTCGACTTAGCTGCCATAGTATAAATTAAATGATACTCCTAAAGCTTTCACATGCCATGAGTTTTATCCCTAACCTAACCTAACCTAACTTTTTTTGAATGTTCAAAATCACCATGTTCGCGCTCGATTTCGACTTAGCTGCCATAGTATAAATTAAATGATACCCCAAAAGCTTTCACATGGCATGAGTTTTATCCCTATCCTAACCTAACCTAACTTTTTTTGAATGTTCAAAAACACCATGTTCGCGCTTGATTTCGACTTAGCTGCCATAGAATGAATTAAACAATACCCCAAAAGCTTTCACATGGCATGAGTCTCATCACTGTTGAGCGTTGGTACCAGACTCCATACAAAGTTGCCCATGGTCCTTTACAAATATTTCTACAATATGACAAGGTTTAAATTACATTTCAGTGTTATACATATATACTATGTAATATTCCAAGCATTACAACCTTTTACGAAAAAAAAAAGTTTTTTTTTAATTATAATTTTTTATAAATATAATACTTAAATCATATAAAATCATGTATTTTAAAGGGCCCGTGAGTTTTACAGAATTATCAGGACCTATTTCATCAACAAAGTAACAGTCGCAATAGAACTGACAAATACTTTTAGTAATAACAGCATCTCAATAACTACCTGAAATAAATATCATTACGAAACATAAATCTCCATTATTTATTTATTCCATTGTCATTGAAAGCTTATTCAATCAGAGACATCTTAGAAAACCTAAATATAACTTTAAGAACCCCAAAATATCCTAATTTAGATTTTCGTAATCCTTTATGAACTCAGAATGGCCTATATTCAGAACTTGAATCTGATTAACAAGACTTTTTCTATGCCAAATCCAGTCTAATTCAGGGCTTGCATGTAAGTTCTAATTTAGACTTAGCAAGGCCTATCAGGTTTTGAGAAGGTTAAGTTTAGGTTCTGGGATTTACTATTTCATCTTCTCAACTTAAAGCTAAAACGTTATGCGGAGGTTCTGTAGGTCGGGCCCTTTTGGGATACAGAACGCAATAATAAGGTTATTTTAGCGTTGTGTAAACTAATCACCCAGAACCTTGAGTAATTCTAGAAAGGTTCTAGAACCTTTGGTAAACCATTTCAGAACCTAAAATGTTACTTGGGAGACTATCACATGCATACTGTATGAAAGAGTCAAGGCTTTAACGTTTTATTTTCACATAGATTGTTGGGTAAGTTGGGTGAGGAGATCGTGGCTAAGTAATAACAAGCCGCACGGATCAATCCATCAGGTTAAGCTACGCTTGCCGGGGTTGGTCAGTGGATGGGTGACCATCTTCACATACCGAGACTCCTCCGTGCCTCGGAAAGCACGTTAAGCCGTTGGTCCCGGCTGTCATTCGTCGATCTTTGACAGTTAAATTGTTACGAGTCGTCAGAAGCCCGAAAGTCTGACACCAGTCTTATCAAGGGCTATCTTATTGCCCAGTTACTGGGTTGTGGCGGTCAGATAGGCAGTCGCTAAATGTAAAATACTGGTATTCAGCTGCATCCGGTTAGACTGGAAGCTGACCCCAAGATAGTTGGGAAAAAAGGCTAGGAAGATTGATTGTTGGGTAAGTTTAGAATTGGCAAGAAGAAGCATGAATTGAGAATTACCTACATAAAAAAGTATGTGGATTTCTCTTTACCTATTTACCTACTTTTCTTCCTTGTTATTCAAATCGATTCAAAACACAATACTTATGGGAGAGACAGAATTGCTCAATTTTTTTTTGCACGGTTTTTGTGGTAATGTAGAAATACTCTACGTAACGTAAGTATGACAATACTTTAATTTAGTTTAGTTATTAACCAAGTGAATAAGCATCATAGTATTATAACAGAATTATTAATTTATTAAACAGCTCAACTCAGCTCAACCCTGTTCAGCCAGAGATGAACAAAAAAAATCACCCGTGTAACCCCTTAATAAAATAAAGGTTCGTTCAATATTAAATACATATTGAAATATACACTTTATTTTTATACGGACAGTTCAGAACAAGACAGAGACGGTTTCAGGCGAAGTGCGAATAAATGTAATTATTTTCAGATGGTCCAGTTCTCTTGGAGAGAATACGTAACATAACTCTTCGGAATATTTTTCGGTATTCGGATAACGGAACTCGTGGCTAAGTAATAACAGACAACCGTTCGATCCATCAGGTTAAACTACGCTTGCCGGGGTTGGTCCGCGGATGGGTGACCTTCTTTACATACCGAGAATTCTCCGTGCCTCGAGAAGCACGTTAAACCGTTGGCTCCGGCTGTCATTCGTGGATCTTTGACAGTCGTTACGGGTCGTCAGAAGCCCAAAAGTCTTACCAAGGGGTATCGTATTACACAGTTACTGAGTTGTGGAGGTCAGATAGGCAGTCGCTCTATGTAAAATACGGTATTCAGCTGCATCCGGTTAGACTGGAAGCCAACCCCAACATAGTTGGGAAAAAGCTAGGTAGATTGATTCGGATAGACGAATGCAAAAAATAATTTTTCAGAGCAAGTTTTTTTTTTTGTTACATTTTCAGATCTAAACAATGAGCATAGAAAAAAAAGCAATACGAGTACCATGTGGGGACGACATTCCTACTAATATTATAAAAGCGAGAGTTTGTGAGGATTGATGGATGGATGGATGTTTCTTACTCTTTCACGCAAAAAATACTGAACAGATTTTGGGGTTTGAAGATTTTGGCCCTAAAATCAGTCACCATTTTGATTTTTTTTCAAAATCGAGGCGCTTTATAAATGTCATAACAAACATAAAACTTGATTTAACATAATAACATCATAAAGCGTCACGTTTCTGAGATATTCAAAGATAAAAATAAGAATTGTAATAGCGAATTTATTTATTTATGTTGTAGTTACTTCATGATGATTGAATTATTTACTGTTAATCAGAATCAGATAGAGAACGAAAACAAAATAGGTATTAAAATACTAATCTTATTTTGTCCATAAAAAACTTTTTTAATACAATCGGAACATAAGAATATGAGATGGGTTTGTTGAATTACAATAATATTTTTGTAGGTAAACATGAATAATTAATTGAATACACCCAGTGAATAAAAGATAAGATTTTTTAATCATATTCGGTATAAATAATATCATCCAAGAAGGCAGCGGGAGGCTGAATAGGATTTACTTGGTGTCGCACCCATGCCATGCACCATATAATACATATAATATACCATAATTATAACATCCGTCCTCATTCGGCGATATACATATATTTTTGTCTCTTTCACTCTTAACTAAAATATTACCTATGATGCATGATGCAATTATGTTTTCATAGTTCAATATACTTATCTGAAGGGAGAAAAACAAATAAATCTTCGTTTCAGGGTTCAGTTTTCGACTTATATTTCGGTGAATAACTCCGAAACCTGACGCTTTATGGTATTATGTTATATGACATTTTTTGTTTGTATATACAAGGTTGATACGACAGAGGGGCTTTCCTTTGAACTGCCTATACTAGGTACCATTTTCAAGCTCTGTACCAAAAATCAATTAAATAGGAGCAGTAGTTTAGTCGCAAATGATTTTTTAAGTTTTTGCCCCGTTTGAACACGATGTATCTTTCCTAACAGCTGATTATGTCTATACGCTTAGGTCATGCACCTTAAAACGATAAATCTGAGTACAACCTACATGCGTTGTTGCCGCTCTGTGACGCAAATCACAAGTACATACAACCAAATATTTTCGCTATAAAGCACACACACTTGCACTTTCATTACGAGAGAGTGACAATCATAGCAAAACATCCCGCGCGTAAAAGAAATAGAAATAGGTCAGTGTGTTGCTAATGTGGCTTACATCCTAGATCCTTCCGACCGGTAAGGGGGTGGGGCCTCTAAAAAACGTGTTTCTTCAGTGCGCCGAGGCAATCCTTTTGGAACGTACATACGTTACGTAAGACGGAAGCTCCGCGAACTCGCGCGCTGATAATATTGTGATTTTGTTTTGTTAGGTATTGTGGTATGATAGGGCACTAAATACCTACGTTTAACCGCTAAGGCCCCACCGTTACCACAGTAGACAGTATTTCTTTTTTTTATTGTGACAGGACACGTAACTTGGGATTATAATTATTTAGTGTTAGTTTTTTTTTTGATTGACTGCTTTACGACACGTAATTAAACTTTGGTTGTGTGTGTGTGTGTGTGTAATTAAAGTGTGCCTCAGAGTTAAATACAATTGTTGAACTAAAAACTAGGATTATTTTAGCATTTCACAAATTAAAGGGCTTAGCGACAGACAGTGATTTAATTAGAAAAATAAAACAATATTCTCCGTCGGTATAATTTGTGCATTAATGTGAATGGAGGACACAATTTATGTCATCGAGAATTTAAACATTTTGTGTTTTTGCTGTGATCGTTGTAAGTACTTCAAAGCCGCCGCCCGCGCCCGCGACACCGCCCGCCGGCCGGGCGGCCGCCCGCTTTGAACATACGCCGCGCGACGGTGCGCGCGACGTTGCCGCTTTGTTACCTAGGTATCTAAGGTCAGTTAAATTTATTTACAAAGGGTGGTTGCGTTTTACTCTGATTTGTAAGCTATTTAGTTTGTTTGAAAAAAAGAAAAACTCATTTTTGGTGCTTTTTGTTTTTATACCGTATCGAATTTATACTAAACACGTATAGTATACGTAGTGTAATTTAATGCCCCTCTGTCATATCAACCCTGTATAACCTCTATCTAAATATTATAACTTTCGTTTACTCCGCGATTCTGAAAAAAAAAACAAAATGGCGACCGCACGTTAGGGCCACCCTCCATACAAAAATCTTCTAACCCTTTTGGCACACAGATAGTTTATAAGCTGGATTAACAAATAGAATAGGTACTTTTTATCCCGATATTCCTACGGGATCGAGACTTATGCGAGTAAAACCGCGTGGCAATGCTAATATGACAGTAAATGAAAACATTGGCAACCACCATTTCGTAACTTTTTATTTCTTTTGAATTAATGATTCACTAAAACCTAGATAACCAAATATGTAAAAGGAGAAACATAACATAAACAGTTGTCGATGGGTACTGCGAAGTCATAAAACGTTCGTTTAATTTGGTTTGGCGGAAAAATGCCGTAAAAACAGCATTAAACTATTTATAGTTCATTTACTGTTCATGTTTACGTTGCCTACTGGGCAGGTAGATCGGTTTGTCTGTCCGTATGTTAGGGATTTTATTACGTAAAAAAGTTGGTGAGTAAAGGTTCCCGCGGACAGGTGCGACGCGACGATGCGATGCGTCGGCGCGACGCGACTCTACTGGAACGATTTCTATGAAAACTTCATGGAAATTCTTCTACCGGAGCCTTTAGGGCCGGTGCTCATCTGGCGAGGCGCAGCGCAGCGCATTCGTCACAAATAAAGTTGAAAGTAAATAAACTTCCATTAGCTCGAGAGCGCGTCTATGCGCAAAGAGGCGCGTGTCTCAGGTTATTTATTCTCAACTTTATTTTTAGACACGCAACGTTGATATTGGTTTGGCGCTGACAATCGCGCCGCGCTGCGCGTCGCCAGGTGTGCCCGCGGTTCTGTCTGTGTATTTTTATTTCCGGGATATTTAGTGGTCTTTAGAGTAATTTGTAACAGGACCAAGCTCATAGCATAGAAAAGGAAATTATACATACTTCGTAAAGAATCTAAATTGGACGTATACAATACACCCGCAACCCCCATAATAAAAGAAATAACTTAAAAACTATCGAAGATATAAAATACTTGACAGTACCTACATTAGGTTCAAAGGCGTCGTAATACCGCACTTCAGTGACTTGCTCGAAACAAAGGAAGGTCGGGTGTCACATGAGGTCCTTACTTCGGGCGCCATTGTTCGGTGATAGCGCAGAGGGCGCTATTATAAAATGGCGAAGGATATAAGGAAGTGCAATAAAATTGTGCTTTGAAGGGTTTTTGTGGACTTGATATAGTTGGATGTTATTTTATGAAGCATAAACCAAAGATTTAAATCGGCAGATTTGCCCTCACCGTAAGTACTTACTTATGTCGTGTGAAAAGTGTGAATACTGAGTTGAGTGACACATCCCGCCAGCAAAACAACAACATATCTGGCATTTATATCCGTATTAAACACCGTCTCCCTCTTCGGAGAATACAGATTTGATGTTCTTCTTATTTTTCGTGTGGTCAGTGACTGACTAACCTGGTGTACGAGTTTTAATCGTGCCTATGGACATCAGACTTCACATGCCGTCGAGAATTATCTCTCAGGCCCCTGCCAGAGAGATATTTCTCGACGGCATGGAATCGGTTAAGGAAAACATCGTTAGGAAACCTTTCCTAACGATGTATTCCTTAACCATTATTGAAGCTACTGATATAACATACAATACGCACTTGAATCCAAAGTTAAGGTCATCGCTCATTATAGCAGCACGGCTCCGTCACGGCAAATACCTTGTCATTCAAGTTAGGATTCAAAATCAAATCCAT
Organism: Conistra vaccinii; assembly: GCA_948150665.1. Lineage (NCBI taxonomy): Eukaryota > Metazoa > Arthropoda > Insecta > Lepidoptera > Noctuidae > Conistra > Conistra vaccinii. The sequence goes on along the minus strand of OX411341.1, from coordinate 12,127,267 downwards.
TAAAGTCTATTTTACGATGGCTATACAGAATAGTGGACGGCTCGCAGGCAGTGAGCGGCCCACGAGCCGTCACACGTCGGGCCGACAGCGCGCTTCAAGGAGCTCGCTCGCCGGCGCCTCACCGTCCGCGGGGTGACGCCTCGCCGTAAGCGCGGTGACACCTCGCCGGCCGCACGGTGACACCTTGCTTGTGAATAAACAATAAACTGTTATCTCGCCGGTCACATGCCGGCAGCGAGCGGTCGCCTTGCTGACGGCGCGTTGACGACTAGATTTTTCGAGGCGGTGCCGGGGCGCTACCGTGCTGGAGCGGTGCTGTTATAATAGGCGATGACCTTTAGAGGTGCGTGCTTGGGGTTCAAAATCGAGACCTATGAATTAGCAGTTCGACGGTCACACGACTAAGCTATCACTACTTTGATGTTATAATACACTCAGAGGCACATTTAACCTTTATGAAATAAAATTAGATATGTGTAAGGTGTGAAATGGTTTAATTAAGACAAAAAATCAATTAATGAGAATATGCAGTTTTCGTACAAAAATTAAAATTAGCAAAATGTTAATTTGAAAAAAACTGAGCTCTAAATTGTCGGATTAATAATGTGTATTTCCTGCTCTGGCCCTAATGACCTCTTGCAACTGATTCGAAAGCCCGTCCATTATGTCTTGGATGTCGCTTTTGGGAATGTTCTCGCACCCCTCAACAGGTACTGTTTTTAGCTCACTGATGGTCGTAGGAGCTGGTGTACGACTTCGGATTCATCTTTTCAGGTTGTCCCATACATGCTCTATCGGGTTCAGGTCAGGACTCCGAGCTGGCCATGGTAATCGCTAAATATTGACGGCGTCCAAGTAATCGGTAACAACTCTCACGGTCTGTGCACGAGCGTTGTCGCGCATTAAAACAAAATTATCGTCAATGAATGGTGCAAACGGAATCACATGTGGTTCTTGGACTTCTGTCACGTACCTGTGAGCATTAACGCTGCCTCTATCGGAGATGACCAACTCTGTACAGGCGTCGTAACAAATGCTACGCCAAACCATTATCGAGCCTCCCTCGTAGCCCACTGTTTCAACCACAGCACATTCAACGAACCTTCCACTGCGGCATTTATACACGCGCTGACGTCCATCAGGACCTCGTAAAGCGATTCTTGATTCATCAGAGAAGAGAATTGCCTTCCATTGTTTCATACTCCAATTTAAGTGTTTTCGAGAAAATCTAAGTCACGCTCTTCTGTGAGTTGTGGTCAGTTCTGGGACTCGGGCTGGTCGCAATGCTTTCAGATCCCTCTCTGCTAACCTTCTTCTTATTGTTTTTAATCTCACACTTACATTTCGTACCTCAAACAAGCGGTTACGAGCCTCATAAGCCGCTGTGAACCGATTTTCAAGAACGTTCGTGACGATGTAAGGATGATCTTTCTCTGATGTTCACCTTCTACGACCTTGCCCTGACCTTCTTGTGTAGGAACCGGTCTCTCTGTAACACCGGATAGCATTTTGTATAGTGGTTCGCAAAATATCCAAGCATTCGTCCAATCCGACGCTGGCTAAACCCAGCGTCTGCTCCAGCTGCGTCCAGTGGCATGAAATCAGGGCACCCTGAGACCTCAGTTTTATTCGAAGAAATGGTATCAAAACGTTTTAAAACGAATGTATCCTTCACACAAAGTGGGCGGCGAGAATGGCAAATTTCGATTTAACTGATTGTTGTTAATTAAGAACCACAGAAGTAAACAGAACGCTGGTATGATTGTTTTGTTTATTGCAGTTATACACACTTATGAACTTACGCCTTATAGTCAAAGCGTAAGTTATCAAAACAAACGATATGGAATTTGAGATGGTTGGACGGTTAAATGTGCTCTTGAGTGTATATATCATCAGAATATCTTATACTTATCGCTCTTCTTCTTTCTTAGATCGCTTTTAGCGATAAGACCGCCCATTGTGTCACCCTATGTAAAATGTCTAAACCTATGTCTGTAATTTTTATGGTGTACATAATAAAGAGTACTACTTAAACATAATAGTTAAAAATGTACCCGTTCATCTCTGCCAACTCCTTAGGAAATTCCAAGCGTGATGATATAGTATGTTAGAATACCTACCACGTCCAGCTATAACATTCCTAGCATTCCGTTAGATAGTAATTACTGAGTAAGCACGTGTATGTCTGAAATACAATGTTTCGTAGGGATGGGAGGAATGCGGGTTAGGTCGAAAACAAATAGGCCGAACATTTTCGCGGTTAGCCGAAGGTTTCTGCTAAATATATTAGAATGATGTAATAAATGCTTAGACACGTTCAAAGGAAAGGCTTATGTTCAATGACGGATGTGTTGAGAATCATTTGATGTTAAAGATTACGTAGCTTTATGTAGAAACTTCAAAGGGGTATCGGCTTAAAAAACATGTATTGATAAACTCGGTATAAAAAAAAATCTTGTACAAAATTGTACACTCCATTGTATTATATAAGCGAATGGCTGATGAAGTCAAGCAAAATCTAAACCTTTCTCAAAACATCTCTGCTTCAACGATCTTTAAAGAATAATTCGTGTAAAATTGATACAGTCAGCGGAGACTTTTCCTATCTCGAATTCATGTAATACTTTTAATCTCCGCTAAATGCGTGAAAGGCTTTCAAGAGTGCGTTGAAGTGGTAAAACTTAAGCCGAAAAGCTACGCACTGCCGAATATACCACAAATCCGAATATTAATCCCATCTCTTCCACAACAGATTTCACAGATACATCACGCGTTATATTTTAGCAAATGCTTTGACGCGTTCAAGAGGCTTATGGTATGATTTCCGGTTGATGTGACATTAGAGAATACTCGGCTATGCTTTGTTAATAGTTACTTTGATTATTTAAATGATAGTAACACGAGTATTATATACCAGGAAGCCACAAGGCAAGATATCAATAATTCAGAATCATGAAGGGTCTTTAAGGGTGGGTTGGAGGTTTGCCTTTAGTTATGAAATTTAATTTACTCAGGCGTGACTTTGCGGAAATTCATTATAAAATACAATAGATGACGTATATTTAACCTAATCCGCTTAAATGTTCTTAAAGACTCATATAGAACCCTGTAAGAAATCGACACGTGTTTCACCTCTTAACGAGGCATCCTCAGGATGATGATTGACTTGTTGCGAACCCGGACACGACGTGTTGCCACGACAAGCGCCGAACGCAAAGTCACTACTTAATCAACCTTTACCCTCTTATCTTACTTAATTCTTAGTCTCTACTTAGTCAAAACTGCGTTCGGCGCTCAGCCATAATAAGCCTATAATGTTCCCACTGCTGGGACACAGGCCTCTTCCTCCTTAATAGGCCACGCGGGCCCAGTGCGTAGCAGATGAAAAAAAAAAGAGGGACGCCTGAAAATTTATTCGCTGTTACGTTGTTAAGTTTAGTAAATAAATGGCTATGTCTACTAAAATACTATTTCTTCGTACATTCATAAATATACATTTCGTGGAACCTGCCACTCAGAAATAGAGGTACCTATATCATCGGGGAGCTGTTCGATTAATGTCGTTGTTTGCGCTCAGCTATATTCCGTTTCAGTGAGTTTGGGAGCACCCTTAGGCAATGTTCTGACAGGATTGTCGAGTATGAAACTTGAAGGCGGGTTATAGGGAAACGAGAGTGTCAAGGGGCGATTATAATGAAATATTTATGAAATGAGAAAAGTTTTACTTAGTGACAAATATTTGGCAAAAAGTTGACCTATTCGGCATAAATAAAAGTAGTCAAAGGATGACAATTTTAGAGAAAAAATAACTTATAATGTTTTTAAAAAATACGCGGAATCAACGAACAATCAATCGGAACATCACGCCTGTAATCCCCTAAAGGCTAGGCAGAGACACACGCACATTTCGCCAGTGATGTTTAAGTCCCATTTAAAAAGGGGCGACTCTGTTGCCATCAACGGGGCACAAATTCAGACTCCAGGAAAATTAAACTAAAGTTAACAAAATAGAGGAAGCTCTTCATTATGAAAACGTCTATGGTTGGCTTTCATTTCTAAAAACCAACGCCCGCGCGCTAAGCTCGTTTTTTGAAGTTTATTTTATTTATTTTTTAATAGGAGAACCAACAGCTGTATGTAACACAACACAGAGCCAATTACAGGTTCTCACGGGTAAAAACAGAAAAAAGTAGTAGAAATCTTAGGATCACTAACAAGCACGAGACTCTATTAGTACCCACAGACGAGTATCAATAAAGACTTATTTTATTTATTTATATATCCTCTTCAGCGCAGAGAGCAGTGGTGGCCCAGTGGTAACGGCCCCGACTTACGAGTTGTAGGTCGTGGGTTCGAACCCAAGCAGGCGCTTTACTGAGTGTAAATAATTTCATCACCACTGCTCTCAAAAACGGTGAAGGAAAACATCGTGAGGAAACCGGCATGTCTTAGAACCAAAAATTCGAAGACATGTGACATCTACCAACCCGCACTGGGCCCGCGTGGTAGATTACGGCCCACTCCCTCTCACAGAGAGGAGGCCTGTGTCCCAGTAGTGGGAACATTAATAGGCTGATGATGATGATGATGATGATATACTTTATTGTACACCAGATAACACATTACAAAAAGAAAAAGTAATACACTACAAAATATACAATGAGCGGCCTTATCGCTTACTGCGATCTCTTCCAGGCAACCTTGGAATGGACAGTGAGTTCAGACAGTGACTTCTGTATTAAAAACGTGTATTAAATTCACACTTTGTCAAATCCTACCGCAAACCACCTAAGAACCGTGTTCCAAAAATATACGCGTCGATTTGAGAACCTTCTCCTTTTTTTTCGTAGGTTAAAATAATATAAATACTGGCCATGTTTTATATGAAAACCTATTTCGGAAATGGGGTGCCGTCTGCGAATAACTTCCATGTGGTCATCTTCCACTGTTTCTGCCCGTCTCAGGAGAAACAAAAAATTACGGCTGCTATCACCAATTTTGCAGAAGTAAATCATGGACCGATGACCTTGTGAAGGCCGCAGGAATCCGTTGGATGCGGGAAACACAGAATCGGTCGAAGTGGTGTTGCTTGGGGGAGGCCTATCTCCAGGAATGGACGTCTAATAATAAAACTCACCATGTCCTAGCTACCGGCGCGTGGCAGACGTAGATGTACCGTTGGACGGCCAGCGCCAGGGTCAGCCAGATGCTTGCCGTATGGAACATCGCTGGTATCACCTAGAGACAAGAAAGAAGAGGGTTATAATTGGTTCGGTTATAATTGTGGGATTCTGGGTGAAGGAGACCTGTATATTTTGTTTCAAAAGTATGTAGTAAAAGTGTAAACAAACCCTTTTCTGGTTAAATTCTAATGCGATCATTCGCTAAAAGGAATTAGTAACACAATTATTTGGATTTAGACGGTTTCAACTGCATATCTCACAACTTTTTCAATAATTATTCTTTGAATAAAATTATTAAATTGCAATTTAAAAATCATCGACGAGAATTGAGGTTATAATATATTAACCTCAGTTTTCGAATGAAAATCATCTATAGGGTGATTAAAATTACAAAAAAAAGGTATTATTATTTAAATAAACAAATCAAAGAACTAAATTTGTAAGTGTAGTGCCACTTACAAATTAAGTTTCAGTGCGATAAATTTTTAACGAGTAAAATTTACGAAGATACTTGATAACCATTCATTCAAGACACTGAGTGACTTTTATTACGATTACCATTGATGTATTATTGTACTATAATACCTCAATGACGATTACATACATCTTCAAAGAGGTTTTTGATGTAACAGTAATTTGGCTGGGAAGACGAGAATTTATAGAAAGCACATTAAATCCCACTTCACAAAGACGTAAAATTTTGTTCAAACTTGTCTGAAACGCTGAAAATAGGTTTTAGTAACACATTATAAAACAATTTTCGAGTTATAAAACAAGAGAAAAGTTTAAGTACCGTTTAGGCTACGTTAAGCCTAAATAAATTCAGGTGTCACCTAAAGTTTGCTCATGTTTATTCAACATAGTTTAATAGTTCTAATTTAATTAAATCCTTGTTGTAAAGGTATGCCAGTAAAAGTTAGTAATCGTTCTAGTTCAGTTAGTGTCCAAGAGAACCAATATTCATGAAAAATGATATTCATTAATATTCTGATATTCATAAAAAATGATATGGACAAAAAAACTGATTCGTATTTAATAATATCATTAGGGTTATTCTTTATACAATAGAGGGTAAATTCCCGTATTTTTAAGAATGTCCATAATTTCACATTCTAATCTCAGTCCCAATCTGTCAAAGAAATCATATAATTACCAAAATTTTTGACGAGATTTTGACATTGGTTGTCGCTGAAATGAGATTGCGATTTTTTAAGAAACGTTTTAAAGTTAGAGGTGTTCCACTCAGAGCACTAATTTCAATAGCACTTGTCCGAACCGCACCTAAAGCACTTGCACTAACCGCACTGAAACAAAATTTTGATAAGTGCAGTTCGGCGGAACAGTTTATGATTGAAATTCGAACAGTGCCTCGTTGTGAATCCGCGATGATTTACTTTAAAAACAAATGAGTTCGCTTTCGTCACTTGAGTAAGTTCACAGTTCGAATTGTACTTTACAGATACAGTAACTACTTTATAATAGTTGTTCATGAAACTGTTACATAACAGTGAAGGGCGGGCGTTTTTGGGGGACTGTCTTATGTAATCTTGACGTTCGAAAAGTGCTGATTCTTAGCCTAGTTTGAATAAATGGCTTTTGAATATTTTTTTTGACCTGGGGTTATTAAAACACGAGTGTTTTAACACAGCTGGCCTTACTCCCAATGTATTTTTTCCCGTCCGAAAAGATGAATTTGACACTTGTTTTGACGGAGCATTATATCAGTTGATACGATATCAAAATAGTTATCGTGCTGTCGACGAAAGTTAAAGTTTGTGGAAATATTCTAAACTATGGCTGCTTTTTCAATGCTCGAACTGCTATGTAAATAACAGTGACAGAAACTTAAAATCAAAATATCATCTACAAAAATTAAGTGGGAAAAATACGTACTCAAAAACTATCCAAGCAAGGTAAATAAAATTTATTATGGGACCACCACTGAAGCCTACCAAAAAAAAATAACATCAAAATCAATATTCATAATTGACGGAGTAATTGCGTAACAAACATACAAAAAAAAAACAACATACAGACGAATTGAGAACCTCCTTCTTTTTGAAGTCGGTTAAAAAGATATTCTATCTAAAGCATTATTTTGTTAGAGAGAGTGTGTTGTAAAATAAAACTTTTTAATTTCACGTGGATAAAGTCTGTCATTGAGATTATTTCTGATTTCAAAATACCATACGTTAAGAGAGTAGGTAATTTAGTTTTTATATCTTCAAGACAGTATCTCTGTGACGTCACAGGCACGGTCGGCACTTATTTCCGTGTGTCGAGACGAGATGGCGGTTCCCGAAGGAAATTGTGCATTTGACGCGAGTAACTTTAGTGCAGACTTTTGAATTTTGTGGTTTATTAAATTTTTGCGACATACTCTTTTTACTCGCCATTTTGTTGGTCCTGATTTTTGGACGAGAGAATGCGTAAATTCGTGTTCATTTCTTATGTCTCGACTATCGTTTAGTCCACTCTCGGCCCCTCGACCCCCAATAAAATAATGTGTCCACTGGACCCCTAACTATAGTTTATTCTCGACCCTTTGGATTTTATTATCCAGCCAAGTTTTAGTTTGCTCTCGACCTCCAAAGTACAGTCTACCATAGAGTTGCATACTATTTAACTAAAATACCCTCAATATTTGAGAGTAGTGGTTGGCCCAGTGGTATCGGCCCCGACTTACGAGTTGTAGGTCGTGGGTTCAAACCCAAGCAGGCGCTTTACTTTGTGTAAATAATTTCATCACCACTGCTCTCAAAACGGTGAAGGAAAACATCGTGAGGAAACCGGCATGGCCTAGAACCAAAAATTCGAAGACATGTGACATCTACCAACCCGCACTGGGCCCGCGTGGTAGATTACAGCCCCCTCCCTCTCACAGAGAGGAGGCCTGTGTCCCAGCAGTGGGAACATTAATAGGCTGATTATGATGATTATTATAACCCTCAATATAATTGACCGAGCGAGCATTTTTGTGACAGAAAAAAGACACGAATTTGTATTAAATAATTTGCGTTTTAGTAGTCAAGTGATCTAGTAATCAAGTAATTGGTGCATGCACAATTTCTATTTGCAAATTTGTCTGATATATAAACCGACTACAAGTGATAATACGGCGAATTAAAAATTTATAACTTCCCAGAGAGGAGGACGTGTACTGTTGGAAGGTCAACAATACCACATCAAGAAAAAGTTAAAAAACGGAACATCATATTGGCGGTGGTATTAATTGCTTGTTTATATTTTTAATATCATTTCCCGAATTTTGCCATTAGTAGCTGTAGCTTACTGTACCAAAATATTAATTTTAGTTAGTTACCGAACTAGGGGTTGAAAGACGAGGAGGTATGTGTGTCCTTTGTATAAATATTCAGTCTCGACCCCTGGGGGTCGAGTGTGAACTATGTTTAAGGGTTGAGAGGAAACAAATAAACAAATCTTTTATTAGGGATCGAGGGGCCGAGAGTGGACTAAACGTCGACTATAGCTATATGTAAGCAGGCACGTCCTCTATGCCTGGAGACTTTTATTTAAGTATTCAGTTTATGTTTTACGTTTTTATTTTTTACTAGCTGACCCGTCAGACGTTGTCTCATCAAAATATCAATTTCGTTTTTTTGGCTGTTCCTTTGCGTTTTACCAATTTTTTTTTGAAGTGAAAATTTCTTTAAGCTCTTTGAGCACTTTTTGGGATGGATTAAAATTGTTAAACTCGCGTCAGGTGTCATGTGACCTGATCTAAAATTGTAAGACGGAGGGAGAGTAGAATTCACAGCGCACTCTGTTTTATTTTTTTGGAATTGTTTTAATGGAGCTACAGCTTTCGTTCTTGTACTGACAGCAAGCCACATAAATTGCGGACATTTTCGTTAGATGGCGTTACTTTGTTTTCACTTCCATCGGCAGTCTCCAAAGACTGCCCCGCATGTTTTTTACCTGAACCACTGTGTTGAAGCAAATTAATAAAAAAATATTATTCAAATCGATCGGGCCATTTTCGAGTTTTTGCCATTGCGAGAATACTGCACGGCAATCGATTTTGATATGCCTATAGATTTCTGTTTGAGTACCTATATAGTATTAAATTTTTTTTTGTTGGTAGGTATATTGCACGCCAATATGCTAGCTGACTTAGGGCGTAATGTAAATTATTTTGCATACTATTGTATAGAATCAAGTTTTTCTAACTGAACAGACAGCAGTGCTGCTGGGGAGTTTGTTGCGTCGGTTCCTCTTTCCAGCTAAAGCACTAGGAAGTGGTGAAGGATGGGCGTTTTGGCGGACTATCTTATGTAATCTTGACGTTCAAAAAGTGCTGATTCTCAGCCTTGTTTGAATAAATAACTTTTGATATTAACTTTTCATCAGTGACTTGCTTGATTTTATCGAAGTTTGCGCTTAGTCTTATATTTAAGAATTAACTAATCTAATGAGACTGATACTTTAACGGAATCATTGAAACAACGGCTAATTGACTGCAGTCCTATCTGTCGTGGGTTGGATTCCTGTTCGGAACAAATATAAAAATTTTCAGGGTCCTGGCATTATGTGACATTTCCATTTTCATAAAACATGTCTAAGAACCATCGCTAGAAAACCTGCAATCAAATTTAAAAAAAAAACGCAATTCAAATCGTTCACCCGTTTAAGAGCTAAAATGCCACAGACAGACGTACACATAGCGGTCAAACTTATAACACCCCTCGTTTTGCGTCGGGGGTTAAATATTTAAATTTTCAGGGTTGGACTGTATGTATGTGACATTTGAATTAGCAAATGCAAACAAGAAAAAAATTTGATGAATGCAGTGTTCAAATAGTTTGAAAATTCCAAAAGTGCACGCCTCATAACACACATTCATAAACGAAAAAGAAATTCAAAACATAGTTTCTAACAAAAATTAACAATTTATCACTTTTCATGAAGTATGTTTTGACTGCTGTTTTACCCATCAATATGGGTAAATTTCTAACCTCGCAATCCTTACGTAATGTCAAAGACTATTTATTTAGATATTTACGTTGTGGGTTGCTAGGCAACACGTTAAGTCAAGGTTGGAAATATTTAGATAAAGATATTATATTTTAGTTAGTATTTTATTAATTATAATTAAACTACTTTGAACAAAAGAGCCATTTTCAATAGGGTTCCTTCTATGGCCGAAACCAATGTATTAAAAAAAATTGAGTCAATTAATTGATTTTATCGCAAGCTACAATGTTTTCAAGTTTCATAAATTGACGGACAGGAATTTTTTTTCAACTATTTTGATGTTTTTTTCATGTTTGCTGCATTAAATCAATTAGTAAAAAGTACAGTATTAATCTCCATTTAATCATCTATATAATGGTATATAAATTAAGTAGGTTCTGTGTACTAGCAGGAGTGTAACAATAAAAACAGTTGCAGAAATGGGGCAAAAAATATTTTTCGATCGTAGAGCACACTCTAATGCTTCGCATTAGGAGTCGTGCAAAAAGCATACTTTGTGATTTGGCAAACTGCTGATTTGCGAAATCACAAAGTATGTTTTTTTTTTATCCCTTCATATTGTATCGCAACAATCCAAATCTGCCTCGCTTTTTCCCAACCATATTGGGGTCGGCTTCCAGTCTAACCGGATGCAGCTGCATACCATTATTATACATGGAACGACTGCCTATCTGACCTCCACAACCCAGTAATTGGATAATACGATACCCCTTGGCTTTCGGGCTTCTGACGACCCATAACGACTGTTAAAGATCCACGAATGACAGCCGGGACCAACGGCTTAACGAGGCACGGAGGAGCCTCGGTATGTATGATGGTCACCCATCCACAGAACAACCCCGACAAGCGTAGCTTAACCTGATGAATCGACCCGTGCGGCTGTTATTACTTAGCCACGACCTCCTCGTGTCTTCCCTATTTTGTATCGCCGCAAACAGTCATTAATATTTGGGAGACATATTGCATAATTAATATTCAAATATGACCTCCTACCTCAAGCCAGATTATGTCATAACTGCATGGCATTCAGCTGGCTCAACTGGAGGCACAAAGACGATGCCTATACAGCCTATAATACCTTGACAACCGGAATCCTCAGAGGCACACAGATTATATATTGTGTGTGGTAGATGGAATTATGTAAGAGGTTGAATATTATCATGATCCGCCTTCGAAATTAGATGAAAATGGAAAAATTTAAGACCTATATTTTATCGATGATAAACCTCATTTATCCACCAAATAGACCCGCGTAGTGGATTACGGCCCACTCCCTCTCATAGAGAGGAAGCCTGTGTCAAAGCAGTGGGAACATTATTTAATTTTTTTGTTGTTGTTGCTTGTAAACTTCACTTTACAAATGTTAAGGGACTCCTTTAAAAAAATCTTTTCTTGGTGACCAGTTACATGTTTTTTTTTTTATCACCATATGTTAGCTTTTGGCCTGCATCTCACCTGATGGTAAGTGATGATCCGGCCGAAGGTGGAAATGAGTTCACCCGGAATCTATTTCATTAATCAATACTTTAGTTCACTAGTAAGCGATATTTCATATTTCTATGCAGTAATAGATATATTTGACAGCAATTTACGACGTTGTCAACTGACCCAGAATTCATGTTCGTGAACGGGCGCTGTCAGTTGGGACTGGTCATCTCATAGCTGCCATGGCTTATTTGAATTGAATTTAATTATTGAATTGTTTTTTGATTTTCTCATTTTATTACGGACGCTTTTAACGTTTTGCATCGTTCTTACATGTACAACTTCAACATGCATGATGCAACCAATATTTTGTAACCATATTTTGATTTAAAAGAGTGTCCGTGGAGTTCCTTGCCCGTTCTTCTCCATAGGTACCTACTACGCTTTGGAATGGGCAACTAGCTTCATCTTTCTGACTGACCGACCCCTTGACATTTCAAAAGTGCCCGTAATTGGTTTATTTGAAATAAATGCTTTGAGTTTGAGTTCACTTGAACCTTAAATCTATTACAATCCTTTAAGCAAGAATTCGAACAGTGCACCGACCAGGTATCTACTCGAGCGATCTCTACTTTGACTACCAAAGCTTTGTAGGAGCTACATAGTAACTGTAGTTTGGTTATAGGTATGTCAAAGCACTGTTTTAGATAGAGTTAACGGTATTTCAGCGGAAGTTCGGTCAGCAAAGAGCAAATATAGGTCATTTCATTGGAATACTGTAGCTCTTCTGTAGAATTTATAGTAACTAGAAAAGATTCACTTGAGCCTTTTCCCGATTATGTTGGGTCGGTTTCCAGTCTAACCAGATGCAGCTCAATACCAATATTTTACATGGAGCGACTGCCTGTCTGACTTCAACCACCTACAAATTAACTGAGTAATACGATACCCGTTGATAAGACTGACTCTCAGAGTTTCGGGCTTCTGACGACCCGTAACGACTGTCAAATATCCACGAATGACAGCTGGACCCAATGGCTTAACGTGCTTTGATGGTCACCTGTCCAGAGGCCAACCGCGGCAAGCGTAGCTTAACCAGAAGGCCAATTCTCGTACCTATAAAACGTTCACATTCAAGTCGCAATCTGTCAAACTTTTTGGTAAATTGATTGTATTTTTGACAGATTACGAATGAGATTAGAATGTGAACGTTCTTAAAAATTACGGGAATTGCCCCTTTGATATAACGACCTGCGCGGGTATTGGGGATATTACTTAGCTACAAGACCTCTTTAGCCACAAGCAACAATTAGAGACGTGATGATGTACATTGCTTTCTCATAATTTATGATCTACAAATCTTCATAACATAAAAAATCACGTCTTGTTTCCCTGAGGCACCAAATATCGTGCCTATCCTGGCTATTTAGCCACATATTTTATTTCCATACAGTAATATTGCTAAATTGCAGGCGCTCCATGTTAAATACTGGTCCGGTTAGACTGGAATCTGACCCTAACATAGTTGGGAAAAGGATAGGTAGATTGATTGACAGTAATATTGACAGCTATTTGCGACGTTGCCCACTTTCAGAATAAACGGCTAACATAATATTTTAATTGTCACTACAACTTTCCTATATTTTGCTAACGATACACTAAGAAAAAGAATAACTAAAACTTCAAAACTTAAAATCCAAGATCTCGAATCAAATCAATTCAGCAAAAATCCTCTTACAAAGAAATAAAAAGAATTCTTATAACTTTGCAAAAAACTGCGGTATTAAAAGTCGTGGACTCAAACAATTTCAGATTTCCCGTCTCTTTGGCAACACAATTTTTGAATCCGCAACCACTAGTGGACCGATTATACAAAAGTTACAAACTTATCTTTACACTCAATAAAAAAAATCTCCGAACTATTTTGTTGGGAAACAGTCTTTTCAAACTGCAAGCGAAGTTAGTTCTCGGCTTTTGCTGAGTCGGCAAGTTGCTACCGAGTTTCTGTGAGAAAATATCGGATTTTCTAGTGCTTTCAAACGCTCAAACGGTATTGGAACTGAACGAAGGCTGCGTTTTATTCACATTGTATCAATTTGGGTGACATTTTAACCGACTGAAGTTGTAAGGAAGGGTTATAAATCTTCTAGGCTATGTAATGTTAGATTGAGTAATTAAAAGCGTGTTAATTACCATAACTTTCTTTTTCTGTATCCATTATGAACATCGGTGATATGAGCTCTGTTTACCGCAATGCAGGCTCGAATTGTATAAGAGGAACTTATTCATAAAGGTATATAACAAATTGCCGGACTCCTTTAAGGTTTACCTTTGATCATTATTTTAAAAAAAAGGTAACGCAATGGTTAAAAGAAAAATGTTTTTACAATCTCAATGAGTATTATGTCAGATTGCGGAGAAGGAAACTGAAATAAAGATTAATTAATTATTTTTAAAATTTTGAAGGGAAGCAATACACAATATAATAGTTATGACATTATTAAAATTCTAAAAATTCTAATGCATGCATCCTATTTTCTGTTGCTGTATTTAAGTTTTTATTTTGACATTGTGTAGGATGAAATAAAATATTTGCACCCCAGAAGTAATGGTAGAATGTAAAGGGGCCATTATAGTTGTAAGATCATACAGTGTTAACCTACATTCTTGCAAATAAATGGATTTGATTTGATATCTACTTAGCCCGGTAATTCAAAAGCGCGGGAAGTGACGCTCCTGTCACTGCCAACTGCCAAGTGACAGTTTGCTCAGTCAGTGATGTGCGACGCTGGTTGAAGGGCTGAAATTCGTTAAGCGATCTACAGAACTCCGGTTATCACAACGCTGGCAATGGTCGTAAAAGCTGTTTTTTTTAGCTGTTGTTTTTCTGTTTTGTTCCTAAACTTTGATTACAAAGATAATGAACCTGGTCTATGAGATGAGACTGATAGTTTGTTAATAACGACCACCACGGTTAATAATAACCTTACTTACGAGTTGATTTTAATAAAGTTATAGACATAACACCAGTTATTTGTTTCAATTACTAACTGCTTAAGTTACTCCCAATACCCCTTTCTCCCCATATCCATACCCATGTGCCAAATTACATCCAAATCTGTTCAGCCGTTTTACAATGAAAGCGTAAAAAACAAACTATCTCATTTTCGCATTTATAATAATATTTAAGTTAGGACTCCAGTTCATAGTTACTCAAAAGAACAAGTTCAAACTACAAACCAAACTAATCACAACTTAAACTTTAAAACAAACCCAATTTTCTTTCTCAGCAGTAAGTACTTGCACTCTGCCAATAAAGCACTCTACACATCAAAGTAGTATAGTTAACTCAATAAATGAAAGACTGAACAGAACGAATTCGAGTGTGAAACAATCTTAAGCATTCCGTACCTCCCTTTGTGGAGAATCAGTCAGGAATTCCAGACGTTTCTTTTTTAGAAATCTATCCTTTTTTTACTCTATGTTTTGTGGAGCTAAAGCGCTTAGCTCTGATAGTCTATGATAAGGATATGTTAAAAGAATGTGAAGTGGAAAATGTGACAGCGACTTGCAATTTTTCTGTGTTAATCTTGCAAATATTAATTTGGTCTTGGCTAGAAATTGTAGACATGGAGTTAGTCAGTTCCTGGTTTAAATCTACGAAATGTTTGGGGTGAATATGACTTATAAATTTAAAATGTTAGTGCTTTGATTTAGGACCCAAATGAGAATTATTTTAAGCACCTACGATTTCTACGATCCAGCCAATAATTTTGTGAAACTAACCGCTCCGTTGCAGTGGTGGCCCAGTGGTAACGGCCCCGACTTACGAGTTGTAGGTCGTGGGTTCAAACCCAAGCAGGCGCTTTACTTTGTGTAAATAATTTCATCACCAGTGCTCTCAAAACGGTGAAGGAAAACATTGTGAGGAAACCTGCATGTCTTAGAACCAAAAATTCGAAGACATGTGACATCTACCAACCCGCACTGGGCCCGCGTGGTAGATTACAGCCCACTCCCTCTCTCAGAGAGGAGGCCTGTGTCCCAGCTGTGGGAACATTAATAGGCTGATGATGACGATGAACCGTTCCGTTTAAATCTTTGCGTAAGGGCGAAAGGATACATAATTTATTAATTCTTCAAAATAGTTTCTTAGCGAAAATATGGCAGGCTACGAAAAAGAAATCTGCTGCTTCATACATTTATGTTCGCGTAACTCGACAAAATATAGGGAACAGCTGATTTTTATTCGCGTTTTTAGGTTTGGTCCCACAGTGAAAGTTGTTCATAATGACGAGTACAATGACCCCTTTCCAGATTTTCAGTTATTTAAATTACACCTTTTCTCCTCTTTTAGCTTTAGCTTTTAGCACTTTAAATAAGGACTCTACGAAATAGAAAATTATCTCATAAAGTACAGGCATAAGCTTTCCATTTTACCAGATTAAATTGTAGCTCAAACTCAAACTCAAACTCAAAGCATTTATTTCAATTAAACCATATACAGGCACTTTTGAATTGTCAATAGCCTTGAAAGATAGAAGAAGAAAGAACGCTGTTAATTAATTATTTCAGAAGTCAATCGAAAAAATAACGATCTTTTTTCTTTGATAAAAAACCAACAAGTAGGGCTTGTAAATCTACCAACTACCATTCATTGTTCAATCAACGTTTCGAAACAAAAGCGCATCACTACAAAAGAAATGAGCTGTTGATCCGAAAAAAAATAAAACAAAAGAATGCTTGTTCGTTAATAAAGGAATTAATACAGTAGAACATAGACATAAGGTATCTGGTTAAAGGCGCTCTCTCACTGGAGCATTTGCCAGTAATGTTATTAAAGGTGCGGATTTCACCAATGAAATTGTGAACAGTTTCATTGGTGCAATCAGCCCTAAACCAAGTTTGATAAACTTTAAAATCGAGGATTTTTTTGTGCTCGATTCTAAAGTTTATTTTGGACGTTTCTCGTTTAACATACACGTAGGCACAGTATGTTACGTGCGTTACATTGCGCGCTACAGACAACAGTTTAAAAGGTAAATTCTCGTTTTCCAGCAATTATTTTAGCAATATTTTAATCGGTGAGACGTATATGTAGAATCTATCTCATTAGGGATCAACGGGATTCTACAACCTCCATTCCTATTTATGCCGCCAAGCAGTATTGTTAAGCACCAGTTTGAAGAGTATTGCGTTGACTTAGAAGCTTGGTTTTTGTAGAGCTTCAAGGAATCGTAGACTTACAGTACAACTATTTTATTAATGTCCCTCGTCAAACGTCGTATTTTGTCAGTCGTCGGATTTCTATAAGTTGCCCTTTGCACTTGGTGCAGACCGGACGCTCTCAATCGACTTGGAATATACTTCGTTTGAGAGCGTCCGTTTGCCGAGGGATATTACGAAAATTGTTGATTGATATAAATTTCAACTTGATACCTCCAAGCATTCCTGAGAAACGGGTCTTGATAGACTGACAAATAGACAGACAGACAGACGGAGTACTCTCTTTGATAACTCTAGAATCTTTTGTAAGTTTCTTGACCGAGAAAATCGTTGACAGCAAACCGCTTACTCGTCGGGCAGTAAGACAGGTGCCTTAATTGGAGTTAAATTAATCACGTTGAAGGTCTTGAGACAGAAAAGATATAGCTATTCTTAAATTAAATCTGTGAGCTGAAAAACTGATAGCTAAAAATAATATCCTATTTCACCCACGCTAGTGATATGCTAACTACCATTTGTAAATACGCATCCATATTGCCAATACTCAATACCCGGATAAGAGTTACCCACATTGTTACTACACAATGCTATTATTCAAACTCAAACACAATGCGATTGGAAGAATATTGATACCCGGATTTATTGAAAACCGGGTAACCGGGTATAACCGGGTAGGTTATTTTAGTCTTATTATGAAAGAGATCGGTTATAATGATTATGTTCGGAAGGGTAGATTTTAATTAAGCTGGCTTTCGATAATAATAGGAGAATGAAAATATCAGATAAAGCTTAGGATAAATCGAGAGAAAGGTGTTTAATTACTTGCTTACATAATTTTATTAAATATTAAATACAAAATATTTAGTATTATAATTAATGCCTTTGACATTTCTCGGGACCCTGTGGTCCCACACCTTTGGAAGAGGCATACGAGGGGCCGAAGCCAACTCGCAGAGGCCCGTTAAACGCTTCTAATGAAATGAGGTATCAACTGGCGATTATCCCTGTATGCACTATGCAAGTGCACCCAAGGACAACCCCGGCAGGGCTATTACCTATCTTGCAGAAGCAATGCGATAGCGATCATTTGTTTCATTTTGACAGTTCAACAACATTCAATGCGATAATTACGTTGCAGAGCAGAATTAAATTTCGAACTTATCAAGCAATGGATTAGAAATCTGTTTCAAAACGAATTGATTGTGTATTACGTAATTAGGGTACCAGTTGGTGTGTCCACTATTGCAGGATATGCAAACAAAGATATTGAACTATGGGTTTGGGTGGCTAAAGTGGACTGGTTACCTAGACTATGAAAGGACTAATTATGGCCCCTGTCTGGTCAATGTTTTATATACAGGGTGAAATTTAATTCGTTGGCAATCTCTTAAGGGGTCATTACTCATCATTATGAACAACTTTTACAATGGGACCAACACTGAAATCGCGAAAAAATAAACAACTGTTCCCTACGTTTATGTTCGCATAGCTCGTCAAAATGTAGGAACTTAGAACTTGGAAGTAGCGCTCGTCGGCACCGCTCGCTTCGCTCGCTCAGGTCACAATTCTAACCTAACCTAACCTAACCTTGAAGTGGCTATGTTTGTGAAGAACAATCCAAATCGTTGGCCGATGTATACCCATGAAACAGACGTGACAATTCAAAATTAAATAATGTACCGTGTCAAACCACTATGATGCGCAAAAGTATTTATTGCATGACCCCAGTTGTTTATAATAAATTGCCAAGTGCATGGAAAGACTTGAAAACGTTGCAATTCAAAAGTACACTTCGTAAATTGTTATTAGATAAAGCAGATTACAGTGTAACTGAGTTTTTAACGGACAATTTTTATCAGACTACCTCGAATTTTTTATTAATTAGAATAGAATAGAATAACCTTTATTGTCTCCAGTATTACAGCTAGTAGAAGTGGTACACATAACTATAATACCGGAAGCAAAAGGTTCAAGCGTCAGCATTATGCTTAGGTCCCCTAGTGGGTTGCTAAGCGCTGGTTTTCAGCTTAAACCCTTGACTCCTGTTTACAAAAAAAAAAGAGGTGCGATTAGCAACAACGGATTAAAGAAAAAAGAAAATACAAATAAAAAAATGATGTTATAAATTATGATGATCACACACTATCAAAATTTTATTGAAAGAGGAAAAAAAAAATGTTTTTATTTTTTTAGTAGTTTGTGGACACGACTGGCTATTTTATCATTTATAAAAAAAAAAACGGAACCAAATAAAATAGATATATAGGGCCACCCACTGAGCAACGTTGGGCATATTTTATAGTAGTTTTGTGTTATTTTTTTGGTAATTAAAGACTAATATTTTACTTTTTTGTTTGAAAGTGTTTATGTTTCTAATGTTTCGAAAAGGGGGTGGTATATTGTTCCAGATCTTAGATGCTGCATATTTGAAGCTGCCCTTATACTCTTTGTTTCTGTGTCTCGGTATCATAAGCGTTCCATTCACCTTTGATCTGGTATACAATACCAAAAAATAAAATACCAATTAATTATTGTTTTGCTTATGGAATATTTATGGTGTGTTGTCTATGACCTGGAATTTTTGTTTATTTATCCTCGGACCACGATTTGTATTTCTTGTATATACCTACTGTTACTGACGATTTAATATTATTTTTTTAATTAATATTTGAATTTTAATAATATTATTTAATGAAAATGACATAACTAATTTAAAGTTCCAATTTAAAAAAAATTATATAATGAAAATGTTTGCATGCCGAATGGTGAAATATGGCAGTACTCTGATGAAAACCTACTACTACCTACTTATGTATAACCCATATTTACAAATAAATGCCATTCTACTCTATTCTATTCTATCCTAACCTAACCTATTTCACCCAGTTGCTCACAGAAATGTTTTTACCCTTTTGCTAATTATCCGTTTTTGCAAAATTCCTAGGGTTTTCAAGAAAATTCGAATGATTAAATCATCCTAAGACATATAAGTACATCGGTAAAATGGCAGGGTTTGGCTTGCATACTCAATAATGGGCTCCCAAAAACTGTCGCTAGCACAATTGTCTTACTGACAAGGGGGCAACATGTCCTGAGGTGCTTTTGAGGAGTTGAGAGGTATTCCACGGCTATCAGGACAACCCCGGATGGACGGTCAAGATCCCTACCAGCATCTTACTGCAACACTTTCTTCCTCCGATGTAGAAGAAGTACAGCTGGCCTTGTCTTTTATTGAAAATCGGTACTACGCTACTCCAGCTCAAGGTCAAGGTGTTACCGCTGACGTCCGGCATATTGTATCGGCCTAGCCTTTTCCCATCAACGGTAAAGTCTAACCGGATGCAGCTGAATACCAGTATTTTACATGGACCATGCTTATCTGATCTTCACAACTCAATTGTTGGGTAACACGATACCCATTGTTATGACTGGTTGTAAGACTTTTGGGCTTCCGTCTACCCGTAACGGCTGTCAAAAATGTCCGAATGACAGCCGTGACCAACGGCTTCCCGAGGCCCGGAAGGGTATCGATAAGTAATGGTCTCTTCCTCATAGTTCCCTAAATGCTGAAGATCACGATCATGTACAACGCATCTCAAAGCAATGTGGTCTTCTGCAGTGAGGACCGCTCGGTAAATGCTACCTCCAACAGCCTTCTCGATCGCGTCTGACCATCTTGCCAGTGCTTTGCCTTGAGCGCGTTTTCCTTCCTACCGGGCCAGTATCATAAACCGTTCCAGACCATGCTTAGATGAATGTATTACGCAGCACGCTCTTGGCATATTGCAGACAGCCGCTTGGTGCTGTCTAGTTCCTCCAGTATGAATTCATTCGTTATCATGGCGGTCCCTGGTATACGAAGTACCCTCCGCCAACACCACATCTCGAAAGCAGGACTCCCTCACTCATTGGAGGTCGCGTAACGTACTTATAACGGCTCCCGTTTCCCCGGGGCAACAAAAATCCAGTCGGTACTTTCGGGGGTCCGCGTAAGGTATATTTTAGCGCAACGAAACGCCTGATTGTTGTAGATAAATATGGCGTTAGCTATCTATAGAAGTGAAATATCTGTCTTAATCTGTGTCGAAAGTTTTGATTGATGGATACGTACGTAGTTAAAAAAAAGTCATTGCAAGTCCATTTGGTAGTGGCAATATTGACTTTGGTTTAATTCAAGCGGAACGAAGGCTAGAGGAAGGGATCGCAAACATTTTTTATAAATACCCAGCGACACGAATCAACAGTTCATAGTGATGTGAACAGGCAATCCATTTTATCGAGTACTTAAAAACATTATTTTTTAAAGTCAGTAAACTTTGGTTTTTCCAAGATAAAAGATCATTTATTTGTCCAAAACATAAGTATACGTACACAAATTTAATGCATGATTTTACTTTATAAATTAAATATCACAATTATGTCCCTCGTTGTAAGTTTCGTAGTTAACAGAATCATCATCTGACTAGCCTTTTCCCAACTATAATGTTGGGGTTGGCTTCCAGTCTAACCGGATGCAGCTGAATACCAGTATTTTACATAGGGCCACTGACTATCTGACCTCCACAACGCAGTAACTGTGTAACATGGTACCCATTTTACTGGTTGTCAGAGTTTCTGTTTTTTTTTTTTTCAAAGAAGAAGCTAAGCGTCTAAATCATGATAGCGATTCTGTACATTTTTTTATACTGTCGTGTAAACATCTCAATAGCGTTTTGTTGGGAATTTATAATCAAGATTTCGCGGATTTTGCAAATACACAGCTTCCGGTAATTTTATAAAGTGTATTCACTTTTTTTATAGTGTTTTCAAAGTGAATAAACAATAGTGTTGTACCTAAAATTAAATGACTTAAAAACTTAACCAATTCTACTAAATACACGCCTAAAACGCCTGCTACACGGTCGCGAACCGCGTCCTGACACAGGCAACCTTGGTGGTTTACAACCGTGTGATGATGGCTTACGACCAAACGTTGAAACAACTGTACCGGTCGCCAACCAAGGTCACCTCTGTCGGGGACGCGGTTGGCAACCGTGTAACAGGCGCTTTATAAATTTATCGACATAATATTTACACGAAATACCGACGACAGTGGCCCAACTCTAGTTTATAGTATAATCGGTGGAGGCCATCGTTTGTACTGTATATTGGATATCATCCTCGCACTATTTACCAACTCTCGTACTGATAGAATTTGTAGTAATATGTTATCATTGTGAACCCTTTGCTTATTGTTGATATTGTACCTTTGGTAGATATGTAAAATTTTGTTAGCAATGTATATTTACATAACGGAGGAGGGTTACGTGTCTCATTCTTTATTATACAGTAACAAGAAGAATGTACCTAGGATTTTGTAATATCTTTATTTAAAAGAATGTCCTGGGAGTTTCTTGCCCGTTCTTCTCCACAGAGATCTACTTTTTGGAATGGGCGACTAGCTTCAACTTTCTGACTAACTGACCGACTCTTTGACAATTCAAAAGTGCCTGTAAATGGTTTAATTGAAATAAATGGTTTGAGTTTGAGTTTTATTATCAGGCATATTTTAACTACTGTGGGCGTACTATGGGTAATATCGGTTATTGCGCAATAGTAAAACCGTTTGCAGTTCAGATCAAATTAATCACACTAGCAATTCACTCACCGTAGGCAGGGTTGGGCAGTATTTGAAATACTTGTAATTGAAATACGTAATTGAAATACAAATACGTAATTGGTATTTGTAATTCAATTACTTCTTATAAATGTAATTTGTAATTAGTATTTCAAATACCTGACGCTGAGGTATTTTGTAGTTAGTATTTCAAATACTTATGGCTCCAAAATACGTTTGAACATAAATACATTTAGCGATCTTATGAATGGGTGCGATCTGCAGAAAATAGCGCTCGATAGCTTTCGTAAGCAAAATGGCGACCGCTAAATATGTAAAATCTTTAAAGTTGTACATACGTCAAATTGTCAATTACATAACTTGTCAATTGTAATTTTCATTCGGCGATGGAGTGAATCCTGTGAATGCTGTGACATATTTAGCGGTCGCCATTTTGTAAAATATGATGGTAAGAATATATTCCCTTTGCCTTAGGCTGGGCTGGATTAGTTCTATTCTATTTATATACCTAACCTAACACCAGATTGTATTTTGTAATTTGTATTTTGTATTTTAAATAAAAATAGTCAAAATACTGTATTTTGTATTTTATATTTCAATTATACGACTTAAAAATATTTTGTAATTTGTATTTTAAATAAGTGTGAGATAGTATTTTGTAATTTGTATTTTAATTAAAGCAAAGCATGTATTTTGCCCAGCTCTGACCGTAGGTACACGAAATAACTTCACGGAACGCGCGACAGTTTCTAAACGTGTTCACTGCTTGACCGCCGCCCATGAAGTCTGCTCTGCAGAGCCCCGGCCGACGGCCGGACCGAGCGCTATATTGTAGACTCTTTCGAACGCCGCTAGACGGAGCTGTCGGCGCCTCATTGGCCACCTCATGTATATCATATCATTTGTCAGACCTCTTGACAGGCTGCCACGTTAGTGACAGCCCGCCACAGAGGTTTGCTCTGCAGGAGTTATACACTACTTTAATACCTTTTTTGAATGAAGTAAATTTTACTCCGACAAACCCACACTGCGTGGGACTTGTAGCGGTTAGACCGCCACATACAAACTACGCAGCAAAAAGACATGACGTCACACAATTTCTGCATCGCGCAGTTAGAGTTTACCGAGCGAATAACATAGATAAGACTATCCGAAATCAACATATGGGCAGTTGCCCGCCAGACATAACAACCCGTCTGGTTGGAGGATCCTCCCTTTTCTATGGTGGATGAGTGAACTTTACACACTGCTCCTCATACCTCTAAATTGGCGACCCCGAGAATGAACGTCAACGCAGCCTTCGTGCAACTACTTCAGCGTGACGTCATCATCATCATCACTCCCGCAAGCTTTCGTGAGGCGAGTCACACAGCCAGCCAGCACCCACGGCTTCAACGGGTATCCTGACCACCAGCATGCAGCGAACGCGCATTCCTGGTCATCACCCTCAGCCTCATCAGCAACCTTGGCACAACACCTGCACTTCCGGCCGGTCTCACAAGCAGAGCCTATTCTACCCTCTCCTGGTCGACGCAAGCAGTCAGCCACAACCCAGCGCTGTACCACATCCGACTTACTGGATGACAACGCAGCGCCACCCCGACTCACTGGGGAATCACCGCAGACAGTTCCGACTCACCGTGAACTATGCGGCACCCGGTTCCGACTCACTGGAACCACAGTTGGCACTGTGAAGCATCGCAAGATCCAAGACTCAGCCCACTATCGACCTCCGGTCTCCGGAGGGGAGTGATGTAGCGGTTAGACCGCCACATACAAACTACGCAGCAAAAAGACATGACGTCACACAATTCCTGCATCGCGCAGTTAGAGTTTACCGAGCGAATAACATAGATAAGACTATCCGAAATCAACATATGGGCAGTTGCTCGCCAGACATAACAACCCGTCTGGTTGGAGGATCCTCCCTTTTCTATGGTGGATGAGTGAACTTTACACACTGTTCCTCATACCTCTAAAACTTGACTGTAATTCCGCGTATCGTGATCAATTTCACGAAACGCGAAGTCAAGCCCCACGGTGACCAATTGGTCACGGCCGACTCACGCGGCATAAATCACAATTTTTACTGCTAAATAATGGCTATAATAGGCTGTTTCACTCTACGGCCTGACGGATAATCTCGTAAAATTCAAAAAAAATTCGAAAGTGACATAAATGCGCGTCAACCAGACCAGTTAAGTGGTATCTATGGTACAGAATTTTGTCTATGCAAACTTCGGAGATAAGTTTGAAAATGTGCAAATAGCGCTCTTTCATATGATCCCCACATGCCCTAGTAGCCCCACTTCGAATTTTTAAGACACCCGTTCAGCCCTTGTTGCCAAAAAAAATTATGTCTTATTGGCAAAATAGTTGGGCAAACGTCATCTAAAACTATTCCAACCAAGTTGATATCATTAGTACCATTTTGATATGGAACTCTAAAAAGGAACATGCGTCCACGCGTCGAGGGCGGGCGGAGCACGCGTCTTACGCGCCTTCGACACGCGCCCTTTGACGGCAGTGCTTGTTATATTTTGTTACATAGAAATTCATACAATTTTATTGAGCGCACAAAACGCAGCGTACTGGACGCGCGCCTCGGGCGCTTGTTATGATTAGGGCTTTTGAGCGGCACGTTGTGTTGGAAATGAATGGTGCAAAATATAAAATTGTAAGCCTCAAGGGAACCTTTCAATAACCTGACCCACTGCGATAACAGTATGCGATTTAACCCAAATGCGTGATAGTTTATTGATTTTTAGCCCATTTTGCTAACCAGAATTGAAGCACTGGTACCCAGCATTTCCGTTACTTTCCCCTTTTCTACATACACCACAGATAGCTATTTATTATACAACCCAATTCAACTTCCCCTTATTGTTCTTGGACGATATAGGTGCAGCGTTACCGTTAACCGTGCGTGCATCGTCATCTTGTTAAAATTGTGAAGCCGAGCTTGGCAGATAGCACAAAGCGATCGTCTGCAGAGGTACATGGTATATCACCATTTTGCAAGTTGTGTAATTAATCTAGTTTAATAGGAGGAGAGGGGTCAGTCTGGGGACAAATCCAAAGTCTGGACTGGTTATAATAATAATTTCTGATGCCGGGTATCGAACCTTAAATCCGAATCTTACCAGTGGCGCTTACCACCACTGGATGAACGAGGCTAGTATTCGCTATGCACTTCTTTAGCATTCATAATTTATTGTACCCACTTTGTCGTATCAGAATTCGCTATTATACAATACAGCTCAGTTCAGGATTACCCTGTCTTATTGTTCTCAGAATACTGCGAACATCAAAAACTATCATAAAACGATCATAAAACACTACGGTTTAATAAAACTATCATATCTATGATCAAATATATAAGGAAATTGTAGTATAGACATATTATGGGCTTATCCCCGTTATTACACTATCATATTATATCATAATACCTATCTACGAAGCTTACAAATTATAATTATGTCTTTTTCACAGTTTCATTTTTACTTGGTCATAGATCTATGATGATCACAGATATGATAGTACCCCCCTTAGACGTGTGCTAAGCGTTGATTACCAGTAACTGGACATCTGATCCCCTAGTTATTGTGAAGCCGAGCTTTTCATCCGAGACAAAGAGGCCTACTGGCCGACAGATTAATCATCACTGTCCGTTTGCTTAGTTTGTAGCGGTATGGATTCGCGGTTGAGTACGGTAAGTTTAGTAGAGGGATCTTTTACCATTTCAGTGTCAAAAATATGTTGTCACGAATTCAGAACTTACATTTTTATGACCGTTTTAATAAAAGTGAAAATTCCGTGAACAGTTTTGATGCTGTACCTATAATTATATTGCGTACCTACTTTTAAGTCTGGGCTAAAAAAAAAACTTTCTTATCTTTATGTCCAGTTTGGAAATAAAAAAAAGCTATTTTTATCTGTGTATCGTCACGACGAGCCAAGTGAAGCGCAAGGGCACTGCCTACCTTTTCTCGAAGCACTTCGTCTTTTTTTTTTAACCCTCATAACTTGGGTTTGGATTATACCAGATAAACAAAATTCTCGGGATATGATGTCAATAGATTGAGAGCAGTGGTGGCCCAGTGGTATCGGCCCCGACTTACGAGTTGTAGGTCGTGGGTTCGAACCCAAGCAGGCGCTTTACTTTGTGTAAATAATTTCATCACCACTGCTCTCAAAAACGGTGAAGGAAAACATCGTGAGAAAACCGGCATGTCTTAGAACCAAAAATTCGAAGACATGTGACATCTACCAACCCGCACTGGGCCCGCGTGGTGGATTACGGTCCACACCCTCTCACCGAGAGGAGGCATGTGTCCCAGCAGTGGGAACATTAATAGGCTGATGATGATGATGATGTCAATAGTGGATTTATTAAACATATAAAGTTTCAATTGTATAGCCCTTATACTTTAGATTTTATTCATCATCAGCCTATTAATGTTCCCACTGCTGGGACACAGGCCTCCTCTCTGTAAATTGCTCCTATCTGAGCCTTTAGAGGTAAAATTGCATTTAATTCTCTATCAAACAGGTAAAGCTCAGAATGTGCGTGACACGTAAATATTCCAAATACCACGTGATCAAGCGTGATATGATCTCGTTGTATGGCAGCGCCTATTTCCGGCACAGTGCACGACTGCAATATCGGCTGGATTATCGTGTGAACTCAACTCAGCGTGATATGTGTGCGAATAATAATACATAGGCATTAACTGCGATAGAGAATATCACGCACTTTTGATGTGCTGGAAATGGGTACAGTGTAATTTTATTTGTATGATTTTTTATTTTGATGGTAATAATGTGGTGTCAAAGGAATAACAGGCAGAAATGGCCCCAATTCTTATATCTTACCAATCTTTATTAGTTACAATAACTACTCGGATAAAGTGCAATTTAATTATAACTAGGTTTAGCCGGCCCGGCTTCGTATGGGTAGCATTAAGTTGTTGTCTACGGCGCACACCTACCTACCTAGGTATATCTACCCACTTACCTATACCTACCTACCCACTACCTATACCTACCTACCTATATACCTACCTACACCTACCTAACAAATTAATTAATTATGTTTTTTTTTTCGTGGATTATTCTGCTATTCGGGGTGGAGACAAATCCAACAAATAAATAGTGTTACTAACCTACAGGCCAGCAAATTCCAGCCCCTACAGCTGGGCTTCGGGTCTAAAGGGGGCTGTGAGGCTGCGGTACACGCCCTATCCACTTACCTCAATAGCGGTAAAGGTGAGGTCATCCTAAAGGTTGACATTAAGAACGCTTTCAATTCCGTAAACAGGGACACCCTGTTGACAGAAGTTCAAAAAGAAATACCCAAAATTTACAGCTTTCTTTATCAATGCTACAGGCACCACTCTAAACTACTCTATAAAGACAACCTTTTGGAATCAGCCGTTGGATGTCAACAGGGTGACCCCCTTGGGCCAGTCATTTTTAGTTTGGCAATTAATCCAATTATTCGACAACTAAATTCGGAATTCAACGTTTGGTATTTGGATGACGGAACCCTAGGAGGTGATGTAGACACGGTTTTAAAAGATTTAACATTTTTAAAAGATAAATTCAGTTCCATTGGCCTTGACCTTAACCTTTCTAAATGCGAAATATATCTTCCCCAAACCACTGACAGACAGACTACCATAGCAAAATTTAATACCATAGCACCAAACATCAAAATTACAGAAAGAAACTCTCTTCACCTCCTGGGCTCCCCAATTTTTGACGAATCCTTTCCAACGTTTATTGAGGAGAAAATACAAAATTTCAACGATGTCTCGGAAAGACTTTTCAAAATTAATATTCACACTCATTCGGTACTGTTGCTTTGGACCAAAATTCACGTATAGCCTCCGTTCCTCCCATCTGTGGAAGCATCCACAACTTTTAGAAAAAGTTGACAAAAATATTAAAAGTACATTAACCTCAATCCTAAATGTGGCCCTGGACGACCGAGCGTGGCAGCAAGCCACACTTCCCATCCGCCTGGGTGGTCTCGGTGTCCGCAAAATTTCAAGTATAAGTTTACCAGCCTTCCTCTCCTCGGTCCACAGCACCGATAAATTAACCAGGAACATTTTATCTTCCTCACTGGTCGATTTTGAGGTACCGTGTCTGACCGATGCGTTGAATGCTTGGAAAATGGCTTGTCCCAATACGGATTTGCCTGACAACCCGTCCTCCCAGAGACGGTGGGACGCGCCGCTCTGCAGTATTATACGGAATACCCTGGTCAACACGTCACCTAATACTGTTGAGCGTGCCCGTCTGCTAGCTGTGGGAGAATGGGAGTCAGGCTTGTGGCTTCAGGCGCTCCCGTCATCCACCATAGGGACCATGATGGATGACTCATCGTTTCGGCTCGCTACGTGTCTCCGCTTGGGCGCACCTTGTGTTGCTCCGCATCGGTGTCACTGCGGCGAAGCTGTAGACAGTCTCGGGCACCATGGCCTGTCCTGCTACAGGAGCGCAGGTCGCATTGCACGGCACGCCAGCATCAACGACATTATTCGTCGAGCCCTTGTCACCGCCGGCGTACCAGCTGTATTAGAACCAAACGGCCTGGTACGTGACGATGGGAAGAGACCAGACGGCATGACGTTGTTGCCTTGGAAGGTGGGTAGGCCTCTGGTGTGGGACGCAACCTGTGTCGACACCCTTGCGCCATCTCATGTTCCAAGCACGGCGGGCTGTGCTGGCGCCGCTGCTGCGGCTGCTGAGGCCCTCAAGCGGCGCAAATACTGTAATCTTATAGGTAACTACAGTTTTGAGCCGTTTGGGGTCGAAACGCTCGGGTCATGGGGCCCGAGTGCGCGTGCCCTTTTTAAGGACATTTCTCGCCGACTGGTCGACACCTCACGTGACCAGAGGGCTGGCTCGTTCTTTGGCCAAAGAATTAGCATTGCCATTCAACGTGGCAATGCTGCCAGTCTTCTGGGCACGTTTCCCAATGACAGCGATGCGGACGAATACTTCGACGCCTAAGTGTCCGCTTGTTTTTATTATTATTTTTTATATTTATTTGTATAGTTAGTATAGTTTTTTAATACGTAGTGTAAATAGTTTTAATATATTGTTATGTAGATTTAGAGATAAAATAAAACAAAGTAGTTTAATTTTAATGAATAAAAAATAACCACAACACTTTTACCTACAGGTTCTTTGTTTTAGATAGGTACACTAGGTACAGCTTCCGACCAATTTAAAAAAAACCAAGACATAGCGCTGTCAACAGTGAAGTGAGGCCGGTTTCGTAAACATTATTGTGTTCACTTAGTGAGGTGTAGTTTGATTGTAATTTGATTTGTAAATGTGTGCGTGTGAACGTGTATGTACAGAGCGGAGGTGCTGTTTTTGTATGCTTATCCGTATTGTTAGCAGCGCTATGTCTTGTTATTTTATTTGGTCTGACGATACAGCATGTGTCCTGAGCATGAAGTAAGTCTAGGCATTAGCCATTTGCAAGCCTTCTCTGTCCCACTCAAAAGCCTTCCTCCATTCAGATCTCCGTTTCCATTAGTTTTATGAGGAAAAATATATTTTATCTTTTTGGCACAGTTATTGCAATACTTACTTGTAACATTGATCCTCCAGAAAACGAAAGTGTCGGAATTATACTCTACGGGTCCTGTACAATAATAGTTTTAGGATGCTGTCGGGGTTGCCTCGCTTTTGCAGTGCATCAGGTATGTTTGCTCAGGCCAGCACGGACTGCTTTAGGGCAATATTAAGAAAAAGAGTGGCCTCCCTGATGCGCCGCTTGCGTGGATGCACCAACAGGCTTCTAAATACTATAGGCAGTGTATAGCGTGCCACCAGTGGCACTCTATCCCTATTGGATAAAGCGCCACTACAGGCACCCTAGTAACACCGCCTCGGCCCGGCCAAAGTGCCGCAAGCATTGGATTGTCATTGTCACTGTCACTAAGTCACGTCACTTGGTATTTTGTTTAATTGTCGAGGTTAGATCGCTGTAAAACACCACATTCCCAAAACATTACTTTCTCTTGTGCCTAAACGGACTCTGGCACTTCGCCGGCCGCTGCCGCGGCACCGCACGCTACGCTCGCTCGGCTCGTGCGTTGTGTGGTTCACAGTTCTAACCTAACCTAACCTAAATAACAAATGACAGTGACAATGCAACGCTCACGGCACCCTAACCGGGCCGAGGCAGTGACACTAGAGTGCCACAAGAATACTCGCGGCACTCCATACACTTCGAATACTATATTGGGAAGGGCTGATTGCCCGGATTGTTGTGTTGTGTTGTTATTGTGGATAATAAATGATTATATTAATTAAATCACTCAGAGGTATCATCTACATACCTACATAATAAAATTAAAGTCGCTTTTCAAGTCGATTTTGATGCGGTTTTCACCATAATTTAGATTATTTATTTTGAAAGGTTTATGTGTATGAATTATACTTACTCCTTCTCCGAGACATATTTACAAGTAGTAGCGCGGGATTGTACCAGCGCCGTCACAATTATTTCAAACCTATTAAAAAAAAAACAAAAAACTGTTCTCTCATTAGGCAACACTGTACTGTCATTACGTGTTTTTGTGCTTAGCGCTGTCACTACGTTCTCTCAACAAAATACAAATATTATTTAATTTTCTTAGATAATAATGTACAAAGTTATGTTAAAATTGATTACCATGATTATATCCATGATCCATGACGTGCGTAGTCCATTATTTATTGATAATAATAATTGCAGTGATCTCAGGTGCCGGCGTGAGTTTTGTCGAATTTTAGTTTTGTTTACAAAGGAAATAGGTATGTAATTACTGAAATTATGAAGAACGATCATTATATCGAAACATCAATAAGGTAAGAGTTAAAGTTATTTACGAATTCTACGAAGAATTCCCAGTATTATAGGTTATAACCTAAAAATAGCAATATACAATAAAATTTGGTTCGTTCGTCTTTCCTATAAGTCAGATGACTATTTCCGGTTGTCACTGACTAAAACTCACTCAAATGAAAACATCTCGTCGTTCAGTTCAAATATTTCTAAAATTTTCCGCTAACGGTTTTTCGCGCTTCCGTGAATTACCTACTCATTCTCCTGTCTCCGATCATACGGACGGAACTTACTGTAACTTTCAAGAAATGGGTAAACGCAAGAATAAAGACCAAGAATACATCAAGAAAAAGATTAGAAGATTAGAAAAGAAACTGAAAAAGATACCAGTCGAAGTGGATTCAGATTCAGAAGTCTCATCGCCGCCATGTACACCGCTGCCATGTTCACCACCGCTATGTTCACCGCCGCCGTCGCGGCCTCCAGTTACTCAACCGACTGAAGCACCGTCGTCACCTATACTAAAGACGCCTGCTCAAACGGATATGGAAAAAGAACTTAATACAGGTCTGTGAAACACAAAATTACTTATGATACCCATATTTTATTGAACAATGTAAACCTACAATGTTACTTCTTCAAACGCCTGGGTGATTCCTATAGAGGGATATGATATAAACACTTAAGCGCCACCACGTGCGGGTGGACACTGTGTCAAATATCACAAAATACTTGGCAAGCGCTATCACATTGCGGGTAGACAATGCCAAATTTCTTTTTCCACACTGGAATACTATTGACTTAGCGCTATCACTAAGCGGATAGACATGTCTATATCTTTTATGTTCATCTTTTCAGAGGACAATCTACCTGAAGAACTCTTACAAGCCCTGGGAACTGAAGGCGAAGACATAACAGAAGTCGGAGAAGCTATTCGACCAGAACTAGCACTCCGTTGGACAAAGATATTACAGACAGGACTTGGCAAAGAATCTCGAGAGGCCATCATGAAAAAATATCCTACGCCTATCAATTTCCCAAGGGCAGTGGCTCCTTTAATGAATGCGGAGATATCAGCATCACTCTCGGAGCCAACCCTCAAAAGGGATAAAAGGATCAGGTATAGACAAAACCTAACAGGAAAACTTATGACTTGTCTAGGGAAGTCATTAAGCAAGGTACTGTTAGGTAATATTAACAGTAAAGTCCTCGTTGAAGAAATGAGCGATGCAGCAAAATTAGCTGCTGAAATTCACTATCAGGACTCTTCTTCAAGAAGATTTTTTGCTTTGGCTGGTGTCAACAAGGTGGTACAAGATGCTGTACGGACAGCGACACCAGATGACACATTATTTGGGACAGACTGTAATGAAAAGATAAGGGCTGCGCAGGCTGTCCAAAAAACAGGCTCCCTGATTAAGACAACAGAAAAGAAAACAATCAGACCAGGGACTCAGAAGAAACAGGTAAACTGGAGAGGCCCGCCGCAGTACCAACAACAGCAACGAGCTCGCGGCGGGCATCAGCCTCAACAACACCAGCATCAGAGACAACCGCGACCAGATCAAACACGCTGGAAGACTCAGAAGCCAGCTCCTTCCAGTTCCAGGCCCAGATTCCGCAGATAGACCCTCAGGTACATGCAGGTAGACTCAAGTACTATAGGTTCAAATGGTGTGAACTGACCTGTGATCCAATAGTTCTAAAATGGATTGATGGTTATGAGATTCCATTCAGGGAAAATCCACCTCCTTTTCATGCTGCGGTGCAACATTGGTCAGTAAAGGAAAAAGAATTAATTAAACTAGAAATTGATAAACTTATTACTTTAGGCACAGTCTCAAAGTGTTATTCCTGTGCAAACCAATTTACATCTCCAATATTTTTAGTTCCCAAACCAAATGGCTCATATAGATTTATATTGAATTTGAAAAAACTCAATACTTTTATAGACACAGAACACTTCAAATTGGAAGATATTAGAACAGCTTGCAAACTTATATCAAAAGATTGCTTTATGGCCTCTATTGATTTAAAAGAAGCCTACTTTTCGGTACCTATAGCAGATAATTATAAAAAATATTTAAGGTTTACTTTTGATGGCAAGTTATTTGAATTTAATGCTCTACCTTATGGTCTATGCACAGCACCATTTGTTTTTACAAAATTACTAAAACCAGTTGCTACTTACCTTAGAAATAATAACATTATCATGACAAGTTATTTAGATGACAGCCTGTATTTTAATAAATCAAAAAGAAAATGTGAGGAAAATGTAAGATTTGCAATGAATCTTTTACAAGATTTAGGGTTTGTCATCAATTTTGAAAAGAGTCACCTTAAGCCAAGCCAATCATGTCAGTATTTGGGCTTTATTTTAGAATCAACAAATCTTGCTCTATCAGTTCCTCAACAAAAACAAATTGCAATATTAGAGAAAATTAAAACTTATCAAGTAAAAAGTCAATGTCAAATTAGAGAATTCTCTCAATTGTTAGGAATGTTAAGCTCAATTTGTCCAGCCATTCCATATGGCTGGGTATATACCAAGATTTTAGAGAGAGAGAAATATTTAGGTCTGCTACAGTCAAATGAAAATTATGATGCAATAATGCCCCTGAAAGGTATAGTTCATCCAGAATTAGACTGGTGGAGTAACAATGTATACAAATGTAATCCAATAAAGCAACATAAATTTAAATCAGAAATACTAACAGATGCATCAACTACTGGTTGGGGAGCCGTCTGTGAACTAAATAAAACTTCAGGTTCATGGTCAGATTTAGAAAAGAACTACCATATAAATTACCTAGAATTAAAAGCTGCCTTCTTAGGGCTCCAATGTTTTGCAAAAGACTTGCATGACTGTGAGGTGTTATTAAGAGTGGATAATACCACTGCAGTTGCATACATTAACAAAATGGGGGGAGTTCAGTTTCCCCATTTAAACAATATTACTAGAGATATATGGCAATGGTGCGAAGTTAGGAATATTTGGATTTATACATCTTATATTAATACCAAAGATAACTATGAAGCCGACAGAGAATCAAGAAAAATCAACATTGAATGGGAACTATCTCAAATGGCTTATAGTAAAATAGTTAATTGTTTTGGGGTACCGGATATAGATTTGTTTGCTTCTAGGATAAACAGTAAATGTGAAAAGTTTGTATCCTGGAAACGTGATCCTGAAGCCTTTCAAGTTGATGCATTCACTCTTAACTGGTCTAATTACTTCTTCTATGCATTCCCTCCATTCTCACTAATATTAAAATGTCTTCATAAACTCAAGACAGATAAGGCAACAGGTATCTTAGTTTTTCCATATTGGCCATCCCAACCATGGTTTCCACTATTGAATTCATTGTTAATTAACAAGTTATTAATCTTTGAACCAAATATAAAATTATTATCCTCTCCTTTCAGAGAAACTCATCCCCTTCACCACCAACTTACCCTGGCTGCAGGGCTGCTCTCAGCGAGGCATACATAAGAAGAGGCACACCAAACTCAGCCCTTCAAATAATGTTAAATTCGCTGTCCAATAGTTCCATGAAACAGTATGACACATCTTTGAAATCTTGGTGGTTATTTTGTAAAAAATATAACATAGACACCTATGAAGCTTCCATTCCCTATATTTTAAAATTTTTAACAGAATCCTTTGAATCCGGTGCCTCATATGGTACAATAAATACTACCAGATCAGCCCTTTCACTGTTGATAAGTTCAAAAATTGGATATGACGACAGGATCAAACGATTCATGCGAGGAGTATACCGTTCAAAACCACCTGCCCCAAAGTATAATCTCACTTGGGACCCCGGTGTTGTATTAACATATCTATCAAATCTTTACCCCAATGAAGACATAAGTTTAGAAAAACTTACAAAAAAAGTTGTAACTATCCTTGCACTTACCACAGGTCATAGAGTACAAACTCTGTCTCTAATTAATATTAAAAATATTAAAGTCACTAATGATGGAATTCAGATCTATATTCCAGATCTAATAAAAACCTCCAAATCAGGCAGCCTTCAGCCACTGTTACATCTTAAAACTTTCGAAAATAAAATTGAAATTTGTCCTGTCACTGCAGTAAAATGTTATATTGATAGAACTAAACCACTGAGAAGAGGTACTGACAAGCTCATACTAACCTTCAAAAAGCCACATCATAGTGCCTCAACCCAAACGATAAGCCGTTGGATTAAAACAACTTTACATGAGTCTGGAATTGATGTAAATACTTTCACAGCACATAGCACCAGACATGCTTCTACGTCAGCTGCTAAAAGATTTGGGATCAGTATAGACCAAATACAAAGAACAGCTGGGTGGTCTCAGAACTCAGCCACCTTTGCCAGACATTATAACAGGCCAGTGATTCAAGAGCCAACTGTGTTCAGTGACGTAATATGTAACACCGTGAATAATATGACTTGATTTAGTTGATCTCAAAATTTGATTATTTTTAATTTGTATTCTGAATTGAGATTTATATTCAGAAAATTCTGTGATTTTAATAAATAATTATATTTTTACAACTAAGTATTTATTAATTAACCCATAAACAACCCTGTCTGACTTCAAACATCTACTTGTAAATATGTCTCGGAGAAGGAGTAAGTATAATTATGTGATTAAACGAACTTACCTTAAGTGAAGTTCTATCATAATTATACGAAGCTCCTTCTCCGAGACAGGTCTCCCAACCCATCCCTACTGAAGTTCTCCCCTAAATAGGGTTGTTTAAAAATAACTAGCTTTAAACGAAATGACAGTACAGTGTTGCCTAATGAGAGAACAGTTTTTTGTTTTTTTTTTAATAGCTTTGAAATAATTGTGACGGCGCTGGTACAATCCCGCGCTACTACTTGTAAATATGTCTCGGAGAAGGAGCTTCGTATAATTATGATAGAACTTCACTTAAGGTAAGTTCGTTTAATCACATAAATCTAGATGTTTCGTCAAGTCGTAAACAACGTGCGAAGGAAGCAGGGTCGGGTCGCTAGTGATAAGCAAACATACATAGATACGATAAAATATCTCTATCCAAATATTGTTGAAACGCCTGACTAAATAAACATAAAACAAATATCTGAGCAAATAAACTTGTAATGATAGCAAAAGGTTTTATTTAACTAACGAATAAATGTCCCGAAATGTCTCGAAATGACCCCGAATGTCCCAAATGGTTCACAAATGTCCCGATTTCTGTTTTAATTACTCTGAATATAATTTATTTTATCAACGTTTCAGTGAAAAGGATTATTATCTCTGTTATTTTGAAGGAAATGAACGATTTTGATTCGAAAATGTTTATTTATGGATTGCTAAAGGTGAACGCGTTGTAGCAACGTCTAGTGGTCGAAGACGCAACTCCTGAGCATTGGGTCCTGGGGTTCGATCCCCAGGTCGGGCACTGGCAATTATGGGGGTTTTCTGAAAGGAAATTCTTACTATCAACTGGACTGTCTGGATTTGAACCCGGTTACTCGCAATTGGACCGCACCCGATTTTCTATATAGCTAACTGTAGATTTTTATGAAATATGTGATTGCAGTTGACATTACTTAACAGGATCCTTAAGTTTCAGTGTAAGTCACTGAAAGTTAAGAATGCTCTGTTAAGGTGAAACAATTTGATATTTTTTCCATACAAACTTCGGAGGGGTTTTACTCCACTGTTTGACATCGTACATTCAAAGTTTAACATGATATCGTTAGGTCTCATTATTAATTTTGTCTGTACGGAAGCAGAATAGTAAAATAAAAAGCCATTATAAAGTTATAAACCAACAGAGATTCGTTTTTCTTGCTAATTTTAACGCAACTTTGGGCGTAAATAAGTAATACAAGAAGTGTGAAATCTCGAAAACAAAATCCGTACTAACACAGCAAAATTATCGAATATTTCAATAAATTTTATTTGTAATTGATTTATGCAGTGGTTATTTCAGAAAAACCTTTTTTCCAAAGACCTTTTCGTAATTTTTGACGCGCTCGTTTTACTAAAATTGGTCGGTACGGTGTTTCTGTGCGTGCGAATTATACGTTGTCCATGTAGACCAGCTTCTAACTGCTCATCACTGATACTATCTCTGTCGGACACGATGCCAGGTGAGACAGCGTGGTTTTTGGCCATGCCCACCATTGAGTTCGAGCCCGCGACTAGTTCCACCTTAAGACCAATTTTATGTAGGTAGCTACATACCTGCAGCCACAGCAGTAGCTGCCCTTAATGCCACATTTCTTATAACCACCCTGTATATAACTCAGAGGCCCTACACACGAACGCGCAACGTCATTTCGAAAGATTGTTTTAACTAAAATAAAATCTAGCCTATTGCATCAAAATCTGCCTAGCCTTTTCCCAACTATGTTCGTAAAAGGCTTTGATTATGCAAGTAGAGCTTGTAGCGTGATTAAAAGTTTTAGCGGGTCAGCAGAGCTTTATCTTTGAATGACAATTACTGTGTCCTATTAACCCTGCTCACATCAACATCGTGAGGAAACCGGCATGTTTTAGAACCAAACATTCGAAGACATGTGACATCTACCAACCTGCACTGGGCCCGCGTGGTAGATTACAGCCCACTCCCTCTCACAGCGAGGAGGCCTGTGTCCCAGCAGTGGGAACATTAATAGGCTGATTATGTATGTATGTTATGTATTAACTCTGCTCGGATAGTAGCCCTATTGCGACCTTGCTGACTGGCTTTACCTCATCAGTCTGCCTAGCCTTTTACCAAATATGGGGGTGTATGTTGGGGTCGGCTTCCAGTCTAACCTGATTCAGCTGAATACCAGTATTTTACATGGAGCGACTGCCTATTTGAGCTCCACAACACAGTAACTTGGTAATACGATACCCCTTGGTAAGACTGGTTGTCAGACTTTCGGGCTTCTGACGATCAGTAAAGACTGTCAAACCAAAACGTGCTTTCCGAGGCACGGAGGAGTCTCGGTATGTAAAGATGGTCACCCATCCACGGACCAACCCCGGCAAGCGTAGCTTAACCTGATGGATCGACCCGTGCGGCTGTTATTACTTAGCCACGAGCTCCTCTTATGCTGCCACAAACTGATAATCTAAAATTCTGATATTTTGCCTTAAGCGATAAGACTGAAAACTGGTACCTATCTGGCAGATTAGTAATCACTTTGTGTCCATCATCTGGCCAACTGTCAA
This sequence comes from Conistra vaccinii, assembly GCA_948150665.1. Classification (NCBI taxonomy): domain Eukaryota; kingdom Metazoa; phylum Arthropoda; class Insecta; order Lepidoptera; family Noctuidae; genus Conistra; species Conistra vaccinii. The sequence goes on along the minus strand of OX411341.1, from coordinate 12,088,770 downwards.
TTTCCAGTGTAGCCAAATGTAGCAGAATACCAGTAAGTACGACTGCCTATCTGAGCTCCCATCATCTAGCTTATAGCATTTTGTGACTAGCAAAATAAGTGTTACCTATATATGTGAACTTAGTCTTAAAACTAAGTGAAAATTATGAATGCAATGAGTATTTTCAATTTTACAATTGCATAGAGCCGGTTACTCTGCGCGTTGTGCTAGGCCCTCAGTTGTTTGAAAGAAAGAAATAAATATAAGTTTATTCGTCACAGAGACACGTACATAAAAAAAGATTATAAACACGAATAGAACAAGAAAATAAAACACAATAAATTTCAATGTATTCACGAGCTCAAAACCGAAATAATCGGCAGCTGCTGGCACGTTATGACTGTGACAAGAAGGCTTCCACTTAGCATGATGTGTGCTGTGAGGACCCACAGCATAGCGCTGATTTTCAGTGGTCACCCGAAAAAGACTTACAGAAACCAGGGGCGCAAGTCTACTAATTTACAAACGTCACAATGGTCTCTCGATGATGAGTTTTTGACAGATTTGCCATACAAAATCTGTCAAAAACTCACCATTGAGATACCATTGTAACGTTTGTAAATTAGTAGACTTGGCCCCCAGGTCAGTTTTAATGAATTATACATAAATAGGTTATAAAATAAAATAAATAGTACTTATAATATTATTATAGTGTTTAAATATCATAAAAATGTTTCAACCTTGAAGATTGCTATTTGCGATCAATCCAATGCCGTTGTGGTCATGTGCCCATTACACTTAATTTAAGTTTCCCCGAGAAGCATAAACAGCTATTAAGGTGAAACACTTTGATATTTTTTCCATACAAACTTCGGAGGGTTTTTACTCCACTGTTTGACATCGTACATTCAAAGTTTAACATGATATAGTTAGGTCTCATTATTAAAATTGTCTGTACGGAAGCAGAATAGTAAAATAAAAAGCCATTAAAAAGTTATGAGCCAACAAAGATTCGTTTTTCTTGCTAATTTTAACGCAACTTTGGGCGTAAATAAGTAATACAAGAAGTGTGAAATCTCGAAAACGAAATCCGTACCGACACAGCAAAATTATCGAAGATTTCAATAAATTTTATTTGTAATTGATTTATGCAGTGGTTTTTTCAGAAAAACCTTTTTACCAAAGGCCTTTTCGTAATTTTTGACGCGCTCGTTTTACTATAAACTATTGTGCGTTTCACTCAATAATGTTCCCCCGGCGCGGGTGGCGCGGTGCGGAGGGTGACGCTCGCGCACACATGCACGAAATGTCACACGCCTGAAGCTCTTTCGTTTGATTCAGGCACACACGTGCGTGTTGTAGTGTTTCCACTTTTACCTACTTTATCTGTTTGACTTCGCCCTGAGAAAATTATCGTAGGTATCGTTTGAAATTAGAATAAAATTGTTGGTTTGAGTGGACGCTGCTGTGTCAGTGAATTTGTGTTGGTTGATTGAAGAACAGTACCTACCTACCAATCAATCTTCCTAGCCTTTTCCCAACTATCTTGGGGTCGGCTTCCAGTCTAACCGGATGCAGCTGAATACCAGTATTTTACATGGAGCGACTGCCTATTTGACCTCGGTACCGATACCCCTTGGTAAGACTGATGTCAGACTTTCGGGCTTCTGACGACTCGTAACGACTGTCGTCAAAGATCCACAAATGACAGCCGGGAGCCCGGGACCAACGGCTTACGTGCTTTCCGAGGCACGGAGTCTCGGTATGTAAAGATGGTCACCCATCCACTGACTAACCCCGGCAAGCGTAGCTTAACCTGATGGATGGACCCGTGCGGCTTGTTATTACTTAGCCACGAGCTCCTCAGAAGATTGAAGAACAGTACCGTAATTACGTAATACACGATCAATCAAAATTTGAATCGTTTTGAAACATATTACTAATCCATTGCTTCCTATGTTCGGAAAAAGATCTGCTCAACAACGTAAATAACGCAATGAATATTATTGAACGGTCAAAATGAAACTGATTAGTCGGAATCGTTTACAAAAATGTGTTGTGTAACAGACGCCAGCACACCAACCTACTCCAATCTGTCAAATTTTCTCAATCAACATTGAACCTTATTCTTTAGCCATAAAGTTGAAAATCTATTAAAGAAATTTGACAGATTGTAGTAACTTGATGTGCTGGGGCTGGGGCGTCTGTACAATTTATTATACGTAATCTATTTTCGTAGGTACCTACCTACCTCCTCGAGCATATTTTCTGTTATAAATTATAATATAATTATATCTTCTTTTGGCCAATACCTACTTAGGTACCTACATTTTCTACCTTACTGCTCGGCCACGACTTGCTTGAGGCTAAAGTGCCTGCTACACGGTTGCCAACCACGTCCCTGACAGAGGTGACCTTGGTTAGCGACCCGCAAAGTTGTTTCAAAGTTTGGTCGTATAAACATCATCTTCACTATAGATGCTGGCGGGAAAAATTCCGAATCATTCCCGTTGAATACTTCGGAAGTATTCGGAAATATTCCGAAGCTTTGGGAATATTTCAACTGTCAAAAAACAAGATGGCGCGGACTCAGGCACATTCTTAGTTGCAACTTGCAACGCACTTTATGTAATGATTAATACCTACCTATGCGACTCGTACTTACTTACCTAACCCTTTTAAAAAAAACCAATCAAATATGCTAGGCCTGGTTTTTTATTCCACAACTGACATAAAAAAAACTTGAGAGGTGTCAAGGGACACCCGGATGGAACGAAGTTAACTTGCTATCGTTAAGCAAATGTTTTCCGACCTTCAAGCGATTTTCGACCTTATTGACATTTATGCAAACACCGGATTTTAATGGAGCAATGTTAGCTAACGAGAATGTGAGAAAAAACAAACTAAATTTTAAATGTCAATAAGGTCGAAAATCGCTTGCACCTGTTTTTTTAACTTGCTTAACGGTAGCAGGTTAAAAAAAACGTTCAAGCGATTTTCGACCCTCCACCCCACTCCACCCCACTCCACTCCACTCCACTCCACTCCACTCCACTCCACTCCACTCCACACCACTCCATTCCATTCCATTCCAGTCCAGTCGTCCATTCCATTCCATTCCATTCCATGGTAATAAACACATTACCCTCCTTTGCGTCGCGCAAAAAGTGTCGGGTAAAAAGTGTTGTGACAACTTTTCGTAAGAATTTTTTCCGTCTAGCCCCCTTTCACAACGCGCGATAAGGAACTTCGTTCCAAAATAGCATTCGATTTCGAAATAAGTAGGTACCGACCTAAAAACAAAAGAATTAAAATCCTTTAATCGCAGGCTAACATAATTATCTACCTATAAAAATATCAACATATACTTAATCAATTCCATTTATAATAAAATAAACATTTATATTTTACTTACGTATGTGCCACTGAACAATAATTAACTCACCCACCACACCACAAACAAACACGTTTATTCCCATTGAATTATTCAGGCGAAATATTCCGCGGAAACATTCCGCGGAAACATTCGATTGCGGGGTGCGAATCTTTCTCGCGGGGCGAGGGAAAACTTCTCCGGGGAGCATCTCCCGTCTTACCGCACCCCGCTCCCGCACCGCCATTGCCTGCACGCACGACTCGAGGAGCGCAGCGGCCGGCGCCGGCGCGGCGCATAGAGGGGCAGCGGCGGCGACGATCGACGATCGATGCCAAATACGATTTTTCAGCAAAAAAAAAATCTTAATTAAATTCATTTTGAATAATTCTGATTTAAAGAAACTTTCCCAGAAGTATTCCGGAATTATTCGGAATTTTTCAGAAGTTTTGCAACTATAATCTTCACGGTTGTAAGCCACCAAGGTCACCTCTGTCGGGTCGCGGTAGGCGACCGTGTAGCAGGCGTTTTAGCGACCGGCGCGGCGCGGCGTTGCCGCGTTGTGTAGGTACGTTGGTAGGTACCCTATGTAGGCAAGAGAAGACGTACGCTCTTTGCATTCACACTCTTTACCGACGCCGACGACGCGGGCGCGCTATGGCTTTTATTTTGTGGTCGTGGAAATGGGGGGGAGTGCTCGAGTAGTAGGTATTTAGTAGGTACCTATCTCTATCTGGATTTAAAAAAATATTTTTGCATTGGTTAGCTCCATTCTTGAGAAAGACTGTAGGCCACCACTGCCCACCACGCAACAACACGCTAACATCACGCTACAACCCTTAGGAGCCGAGCAAAAAGAAAAAAGTCAGAAAGAACGCTAAGCGAAAACGAAGTAAAAGCGCGGGCGGGGCGATAGGATGCGATGCGGTGGGTCGGGGGCCGAAATTTCACACGGACGAAGTCGCGGGCAGAAGCTACTGTATATGTATTATAAAGGTTTATGTAGGTACTTATAACATTTATCGTAAATCAATATTACAACGATATGAAAAAAAAAATATATATAGGTAAGCTTCCTCTGGCAGTCGGGTAAAACTTTATTCTATTGATAACGTATTTAGGTATACATGTACTATATGTAGGTAGGTACATACTTATACCAACTGTTCCCCACCTATCCTACTGCTCGGCTCCCATGAGCAGCAGTGTGATGTTTTATAGCCTAAAACATAACCAAAGGCTACAAAAAAATGATTAAACTGGTAGGTACCTACCTAGTTTGTGAGATTAGCGCATTCAAACATCAAACTAATAAACTGTACAGCTTTATAATATTAGTATTTTTAGATAAACCTAGTATAGTACCTATCTATAGATTACTAAATCAACAAATTGGCAGCAGCTGATTATGAGTTAGGAAAATACCTACGCCGCGTCGCGTCGCATGATCTTCGCCTCGCGCTTTCGTTCGAGCTGCGTGATAGCGTCTTCGTAAGCCGACGCGACGTTCGCGATTGGATTTTCGACACTCTGCTTAGCGTCGAGAGTTGAATATCCAACAGTGTATTTTCTTGACGCACTGGGATACGCGCTGAATGCGCTCTGTTGGATATTCAACTCTCGGCGCTAAGCAGAGCGTCGAAAATCTGATACGCGCAAAAAAATTGCGAATAGGTTTGCTGTTTTAATCATTGTCCACATAGCTTCCGTGGTCGAGCGGTGTAATGTGGCACTTCACGGCACTTGCGAAATCAGAGGGTCTAAGTTCGCACCTGGTTAGTCTATAATCTATCCGTCGTTTTTTTTAATCTCTTTGGTTTTTTTTTTTAAATCTTATCAAAAACAAAACAGTTTCGTCACATTTGCATTCTGCTTAGTAGGTACCTAATGAAATAATTACCTCGACTGTTTGTGATAATTTTGCTTGTATGAAGGTTAGGTATACAAGCAAAAATATCACAAACAGTCGTGAACACTAAAATGTAGGTAAGTAGGTACCTACCTACCTTATGCGTACGTCCATGAATAGGTAACTAAGTAAGTAGGTACCTACTTACCTAGAAATAAGAAGATAGTAGTAATTTTGTAAACAATTTATAGACCGTAGTCAACTATAACGATTAGGTACACATAGGTACATATCTATAATAATTCTCGTCGGTGCGGCGGCGAGCGACACAGCGGCGGCGGTATCTTATAAAGACTCTGTGGCGGCGCGCGGCGGGGCGGTGCACTATTGTGTGCTTCGTATAACATCGTTTCAGTTCGGAACGGTGTTTGTGTGCGCGCTAACTAGACGTGCGGCTAGACTAGCGTCTAACTGCTCATCACTGATACTATCTCTGTCGCACAGATGCCAGATGAGATAGCGTGCTTTTTGGCCGCGCCCACCAGTGAGTTCGAGCCCGCGACTTGTCGGTTCTTAATAAAACATACACTTGAAACTAGCATGTTACACGCTACTAAGAACTAGGTCTTACGTCTTAACGAAGCTAAACTTAGAACCTAATTAAACTTTAATGTGTGCAATTTATAACCGGCGTCTGTAGTTTTCTTCGCATGTTGTTTGATGTGGAATTATAGGTTAGGTATTTGGAATTATGTGGCTCGTGGCTAAGTAATCACAGCTGCACGGGTCAATCAATCAGCATAAGCTATGCTTCCCGCGCTTGGTCTGTGGATGGGTGACCATCTTTACATACTAAGTCGTCTCTGTGCCTCGGAAAGCATGTTATGCTATTGGCCCCGCTAACATTCGTGGATCTTTGACAGTCGTTATGCGCCGTCAAAAGCTCGAAAGTCTGACAACCAGTCTTACCAAAGGAGTACCCTATTACCCAGTAACTGGGTTGTGGAGGTCAGATAGGCAGTCGTCGGTGGAGACATAGTATAGGTACACTAGGTACAACACACTTAATTATTCTTAATATAAATGTCTTTTGAAAATTGTAGACTTAACTCTTTGTTGTATTGGCCGTTGTTTATCAATTTTATTCAATAAATATTACCGCACATATTTTGCAGTGTAGGTAATTTCGTTTAAATCTGAAAAATAATATTACGTTCTTTTAACTTTCTTTGACAAATATAGCAAAACCACGACATTTCATGTGCAACTACTCGTTTTTGAAAAAATACCTCTTCGATGGCGATGGCCAATAATTGTACCAGCCTACTACCCAGTATGTACAGAAATAAAATTTATACCATTTTAAAGTACGGATTCTTCTTTATAGAATCAGAAGGGTACATGTAGCTCTGCCGCAGGAGACAAAAGTTATGTCGGTTTAAAAAGCTGACTTACCTCATTCATATAATTCCATGCTTGGCACGCTCTGACGGGGCTCAGTGGCTTGTAGTGGTTGCCGAACGTGTACATGTAGAACAGCCAGGGGGCCGGGAACAGCATCGTGAACATGTCGCATAGAGCCATGGCCATCAGCACCACGTTGGTGGGGGTTCGCATGTGACGTCGGGAGAGGACTACCACGATCAGGGTGTTAGCCACTGTGGTTGTTGCGAGGAGGAAGGGCGCGATGTAGCTGTGGAAAGAAATGGAATTATATTGGAATTTTGGTATATAAATTGGATGTGGAGAAATGGGTCAATGTGTCTGAAGACAAACATTTTATATAAAGTACTCCATAATACCTATTCTTTGAAAAATAAGTACATAATAGGGATATTGACTGGGAAAAAAAACTGCTATTTAACCCGTCAGTCAGATAATAAAAAAATATTAGATACGCACTTGGTCCTGGGTTCGATCCCCGGGTCGGGCAAAGTGTTATTGGGTTTTTCTATCTGGAATTTCTCAGTAGCAGCCCGGAGTCTGGATTTGTGCCCGGTTGATGGCAATAGGCTCGCCCCCTATTACATGGGACTTAAAACATAACACGCGAAATGTGTGCCTGCTACAGGTTACACCTCTGCCCAACTCTTCGGAGAAACAAGGCGTGATGTTATGTATGTATTAGATACGTATTTTTTGCTTTATCATATTAATAAGAAATGGTTTAGACAAATGGTTTGAATAACCTACCAGACGAAAAAAAAAATTTTTTCCCTAAAAAGTTATTCTATAATCAGAATGAAAACTATTCACATAAATTGATTTAACAACCTCTTTACACCGTTTTTAACCTCACAGAGAAACGTCAAGATACCCTCATTCTTAGCGAACGAAAAATAAAAGCTTTTTTTTTAAATAATAACTAAGTTACTTCATGAAAAGGATTTTGAAGTAAACTCCCTGTTCATCTAATTGAGATGAAAGCGGATCTGTGCTCATCTCATGAAAGCTTTTCAGTAACGTTAGAGGTTCAGTAAATCCCCTGAAGTTATGTAATATATTAGATGCATTCTTAAACTAGTGCTCCAGTTACGTAATGTAGGTATTATTGTGTGGGTTAGTTAGGAAAATTTTCAAGATCTTTTAAGTTAAGGCACTTTTTACTTTATGTCAGAGTATTGCATAGGACGCAGAAATTCGCTAGATGCGGGAAACACAGACCGGTACCCTAATTACGTAATACACAATCAATTCGTTTTGAAACAGATCCATTGCTTCATAAGTTCGAAATTTAATTCTGCTCTGCAACGTAATTATCGCATTGAATGTTGTTGAACTGTCAAAATGAAACAAATGATCGCTATCGCATTGCTTCTGCAAGATAGGTAATAGCCCTGCCGGTCGAAGTGGTGGTGCTTGGGGGAGGCCTATGTCCAACACAATTCTTTGCAGTAATGGAGAACGTTTTAGTAAAACAGGAGCTTCTTTTCTGGGAAATTCTACCTCAACATCTTTTCTGTCACTACGCAGCATACTTGTGTATTGGTTAGCACCATGCAGGGTATGGGTAATCAGCGAAATTACAGGCTTCATAATAAATCAGTCCATTATTTTCCCATTGCTAGAGCTCAAAATGCTACTAATCAGTTTCACTTTGACAGTTTAACAACATTCATTGCGTTATTTACGTTGTTGAGCACTTTTTTTAGAACTTTTGAAGCATTCTCTTTCAAAATGATTTAGTTTGTGATTGATCGTGTATTACGCAATCAGGGTGCTGGTCTCTGTGAGAGACACATTAGACATTTTAAGTTAATAAACGAACAAAGGGTACGTGCGGATTTGGCAAATTGCACTTCGGTTTGCGTGCGCTGGTCAGCTTTGAAAAGCCTCTTGATTTTACATCTCCAAAACAGAGAGGAGTAAGTCCCAACAGTGGGAACATGATAGGCTGATTATAATAATAAAAGGTGGGTACTCACCCATACATAGGCTCAGCATAATTGATCGGAAACTCGCAGGTCACATTCAAATAGAAATGCGAGTGATTCGATTGGCAGAAGTCGTCGGCGGTAAAATTCGAATATGCGGGATACCCAGTCTGGTTGTCATAGTAATTATAATTTATCTTTGAGATGTCTAGATCTGTGCTGTCACCATCCACGATTTGTTTCGTCGAGTTGAAGTCCCCAAAGTAGTCGACCCAGTCTTTGTCAGCCATCTTGATTTTTTTTGGCTAGCTCGTTGATTTTGACATGTTGGTTGTTACGTCATTTTGGGCGTACCTGTGGGCAAAAGAAAATGCAATATTAGTATTTTTTTAAGGAAAATGAGATTTGATAATTTGGGCAAATTCAAAACTTTTAATTAGATCCTATATGTTAAATTGTACAAGACTTGTTAAAATAAAGACTTTCTAGAGTTTTGTGAAATCGTTTGACTAAAAAAAAACTGCCGTCAAGCACCATAACACTGTTTGTCCACCGCACCATGAACGGGACGTCAACGAGAAACGAGATTACGTGGCCACAGTAAGTACTGTCTGTCTACTCCGGGCGTCGCCATCTCGTTCTCGTTGACGTACCCTTCACGGTGCGGTGGACACACGGTCTTATACAGCCCACTCCTTCTCACAGAGAGAAGGCCTGTGTCCCAGCAGTGGGAACATTAATAGGGTTATGTGTATGTATCCAACTGAGTGTCAGGAATGCATTCTCTCGGCTGCGGCGGCCGCAATGCCCGCAATATAGTTTGTAGTAGTTGGTTGCCAGTTTCATTACACGCACTTGAGGTTGAGACATTTCAACCTTGGCCTCATTTTTACAAACAAATTGGCAAACCATTTGGTGTGGTGTGTGTGTGGGCTTCTTAGTTATGTATCTTAACAAACAACGCGTTAGTAATTTTATTTGCGTCGTGAACGAACCACCATTAAGCTTTGTGCAGACCAGCGCGACATATCGCGCGACGCGACACCGGTTATTGTTATACCGTGAAGTTTTCTTAGAAATTGTATTGTTCGTGTAGCGTCGTGCGAGAAGTCGCGCTGGTCTGCAAAAGCCTTTAAAGTACTAGTAGTACTACGACAGTCTGTACACATTGGATATTCGCGTTTGTAATATTATGTTCCTTTTTGGACGTGAACGATCCAGTTAAGGCTGCCTGTCCACTGGGGCGGAGCGGAGAAAAGAGGAGCGGCGATGTGCCAATATTAACCAATAGAATCTTGACTCCGCCCCTGAGTTTAGATTTGATTGGTTAATAATGGCACATCTCCGCTCCTCTCCTCTGCTCTCCGCTCCAGTGGACAGGCAGCCTTAGGCCCTTTGTACTCACACGTTTATCTTGTCATGAAAAACTACAATTTATATGCCATGTGTAGTGTGTATGGATCATTATGGAAACTTATTGACAGATATTTTTTTTCTACAGCACGGTTTATACGTCGTACAGTTAATAAACCGTGCCGTGTACACACATAAAACACATCAAAGTACCTTAAAACAAATGAATATAGACAACATTTCCATAACATTTTCCTGAATAATTATGAAAGTGTTTTCAAGCAAACTTATAGGGCATTAATTATTAAGTCTACGCTTTCAAATCGGCTTAAATAACAGAACTTCAAAACAACATTTATTATGAAACGTTATTAATTATTTGTTGCCCGTAAATCGTGCTCTTTATAATTATTTCCGGGCATAATTAAAATGGTTCCGCAATTATTAATTAATTTACCAGGACACTGTGGTTAAAGGTTGATTAATTATGTAAAATTTAACTATTACGTTCATTATAAAAATTATATTATAAAAATCAGTATAAAAATTGTGTATGTTGAAACTGTTTTGTAACCACCATCACTTGTCCGTACTTATAGGTTCATTAGAAAACCAGCGTCAGACAGCATTTTATTCCTTTTTGGTGCAGCCGTGAGGTGCACACTGTTATTGTTAAAATATTATATTCACTTTTTTTATTTTGTATTTTGTGTTTTACGAACTGTCTCCAAATAAACATTATTCTTTCTTTCTTTCAATATTAATAACTAGGTTCTGCCCGCGACTTCGTCCGTGTGAAACATTGGTGTGAAATTTTGGCCCCCGATTCGCCGCGTCGCATCACATCGTCTGCCCGCGCTATTACTTCGTTTTGGGAATGTATTCCCCGCGATGACACAATTTTTTTTTGCCCAAAAAAAAAAAGTAAGAAAAAAAAGTAAGAGTGGTTATAATAAATTATTAGTACTTATTAATTTTGCTTTCATATTATGTAGTTTATCTTTTTATTTTTTTTACTTGTAATTTTAAGTAACATAACATCACGCCTGTATTCCCCGATGGGTTAGGCAGAGGTGTACCTAATTAAGGTGAAACAATTTGATATTTTTTTCATACAAACATCGGAGGGGTTTTACTCCACTGTTTGACATCGTACATTCAAAGTTAAACATGATATCGTTAGGTCTCATTATTAAAATAAAAAGCCATTAAAAAGTTATGAGCCAACAAAGAATCGTTTTTCTTGCTAATTTTAACGCAACTTTGGGCGTAAATAAGTAATAGAAGAAGTGTGAAATCTCGTAAACAAAATCCGTACCGACACAGAAAAATGAACGAAGATTTCAACAAATTTTATTTGTAATTCATTTATGCAGTGGTTTTTTCAGAAAAACCTTTTTTCCAAAGGCCTTTTCGTAATTTTTGACGCGCTCGTTTTAATAAAATTGGTCGGTACGGTGTTTCTGTGCGTGCGAACTATACGTTGTCCATGTAGATCAGCTTCTAACTGCTCATCACTGATACTATCTCTGTCGGACACGATGCCAGGTGAGACAGCGTGGTTTTTGGCCATGCCTACCATTGAGTTCGAGCCCGCGACTAGTTCCACCTTAAGTACACCCACTTTCCAGCAGCTTTTTTTTTCAACTACTATTGCATTTCCGACGCTTTGCTTAGCGCCGAGAGTTAAATATCCAACAGTGTGTTTTGTGTGGCATGTTTGATGTCGTTTGTTGTATGTTTGTGTTTTACTAACATAGTTCCTAAGTACTTATTAACACAAATATGTTTCTGTAATGGATAGTCTGAAATAAAATTATTACACGTCCGTGCGAACCTGGGCTAAGTCGGAACAGCTACTAGAAATGGTGGCATTCTTAAAGATCTTGAAAGGGTGTAAATTTCTAAGGTAATCCGGGTCCTTGCTTTATGGATAGGTTCTAATACCTTTATCGCTAAGACGCAGTAAAACCTTGAACCTTAGTAAATCTTATAAGTCGGTTCTAACGCAATGCGATGAGGAACAGGTATTATATTACAAGGATCATTCCTGAAGGTTGATTCCGCTATTTGATAAAATTAAGATACTTATGTGTAACTTAAGGCACAGATAATGTAATGCCAGTGACCAGTATGATACACGAAAATAAATCTGCTGTTCTCTACATTTTGACGAGTTCTGCGAACATAAATGTAGGAAAGAGGTGGTTTTTTTTCGCGATTTCTGGTTTTGTTCATACTGATGAGTAAAGTCACGTGTTTAAGTATTGGTCACTAATTACCAGTCCCCTGTATAAAAATCCGGAAATAATCTTGACCAGATCATTTGAGGACTACGAAGATTGGTGTTTGAAATTTTCTTTTGAGGAAAGAACCACACAGATTTCAGTGGACCTGCCCAGTCATTGTATCTAATAGCTACAAATGAGAGTAAATCGAGCCTCCTACATAATACATACAATAATGTTTAACTAGCCTCGGTTTTAAGCGGAGTTTACACAAGCTAATAGTGCCTATTTTAGATAATTAAGGGATATCGCCTACATGTTATTATTTAATGTTCGTGCTTGTTAAGTAATTTCATGTTTCATGTATTTTGGTTGAGTTTTGTGAGCATCATCAGTCTATAATGTTCCCACTGCTGGGAATCAGGCCTACTCTCTGTGATAGCCTAGCGGTGTGGCTGTCAGCCTCCCAAGTCCTTAGGTCTCGAGTTCGAACTCAAAGCATGCACCTTTGACTTTTCGAATTCTCTTTATTATTTCTTGCTTCAAAAACGGTTAGGGAAAACATCGTGAGGAAACCGGAGGCGGCATGCCTGAGAGATATTTCTCGGAGGCATGTGATCCCAAGTCCCTTCATTGAAACTCCGTACTTATAAGCTTGTATTGGTTTTGTTACCAGTGGCGTGCGGCCTACTGTACTTAGAGTATTATATTTGCTTAATTTTGTTACAAAACATCTCCGTTTTTGCAAAAGGGTTAATTCCATTTTCATAACGGATTACAAAACCGTGTTGAGTAGTAAATAGCCCTAGAAATGATTGTCTCCCATCAATCTACCGTGTAATGTCCCTCAATAATGATGTCCAACCCTTTTAGGGTAACATTAATTTATTAACCCTGTCGCGTCCTGTTTCAGGTATAAAAGTACCTTTGTAAGTAATGGATTATAATATTCAGATTTAATTATAAATAGGTTGTGTTTATTTTGAAAGGGTTTTCGGGTGTATTTTATTATGATTATTATTTAAAGTATAGATGAGTTGACTATTTAGAGGGATTTGGTATGTACTTATTAGTTTAATTGTTTAAACATTCGGGGTTATTCAATTATGTCTATTTGCTTTACTGACACATAGGTACAAGTACTTTTTGTATTTGTACAGATCGAATTTATTTAAAATATGAAACAGTTTTTCATGAAGTTATCTACCATAAATAATTATAAGCTCTCGTTTACGGAGATGCGGGGCGCCACGCGTCGCGTTGGGCGGCGCGGCCCGCACTAAATACAAACATATATGGCGTTGTATGAGAGCGTTTATGGAGAAGCGAAATTACATGCATTTGCTTGAAATGCAGTAAATAAAATATATCTTCTTCATAATTTCAAATCTACGAGCCAAAAACTAAAACTTGACAGTAAAAAAAGTTTACCTACTATCAACCTTTTCAAATAATTCCTCCCTATTATTATTCCTCACACATGGTTCCAACAAAACATTGTTCCAAGTAATTGTTCAGGAGCGGAATTTTATAATTAAACTTGAGTTGTCAAGAGTAACGAGCATCTTCGGTAAGTAATAACTTCGGAATTCTAAAGTTGTAAACTTAATTCATTTTAGTGAAGTATTATTAAGGTGGGACACGTGTGAAATATTTTGTGAATTAAGCCGAGTACACACGTTTTTTTTTTTTTGATGGGAAGTCATCAAATGACTTCTCCCGCTCTGGGCGGAGTGGAAGGGCGTGTCAGACTCTTACTGACTAAAACCCACCCGTGTTCCTTCCCTTGCCTAGACGGGGGCCAAGGTTTCCCCTTAGGGCTATCCGCAACCCCGGTGGTAGGCATCGGCCCTAACGGACCCCTTCAGCTTCGCTGACAACTCTTTGAGGCGCGCGTGGAACACGACGCGCCGTCGACCTGGGCTTGGTCCTGATCGGACGGCGAGCTACCATCACTCTTCGTCCGAGCTATAACAGGTAAAGTCAACTTCTTAATTGGTTTACTATTTTTGACAACAACTTCAGTAGGTATTTATGAGGTCTGAGGAACAGGGTGTCAAGTTCACTCATCCTCTATAGAAAAGAGAGGATCCTCCGACAAGACAGGCGGCGTGTCTGGCGGGCAACTGCCCGACGGTTGATGTCGGATAGTCTTATATATTTCGTTTACACGGTAAACTCTAATTGCGCGATGCATGTTTTGTGTGACGTCAGGCTTTTGTGTGACGTCAAGTGTTTGATGCGTAGTTCGCATGTGGCATGTAGAGGACGCCACAGGTGTGTTGAAACATCTCTAAAGGCACATTTACATCTGTTAAACAAGTTTTGTTGCTGTTTGTTGAATGAGTCTTGTAACAGAGCGTCGACCGTTCAAAAATGGAAATTCAGTGGAATAATAAAAAAGTTATTCAGTTTTTTAATCCTATGTGTGCGACCCCACTGCCATCAATTGGGCACGAATCCAGGCTCCGGCTGTTACTGTGAAATCCTTAGCGGGCAACCAAAAAACACATGACCTGCCCTGGTAATCGAACCAAGAACACTGAGTTTCACATCTACACCTTCCGGTATTACAAAAGGTCGGGGTTGCGGGTAGTCCTAAGGGGAAACCGTGGCCCCTGGCAAGGCAAGGGAGGTGGGTTTTAGTCAGTAAGAGTCTGACACGCCCTTCCGCTCCACCCAGAGCGGGAGAAGTCATATGATTCATGAAGTCATTTTATTTATCTTCTATATGGGTAGATTCTTTTCCTCTAGATTTTGTGAATGTGAGAACCTTGTAGGCTTAACAGACTGTATATCTGTGGTCCATTTTCTATTTTGCTAAGTATCTGGTACTTTTTGATAGGCCTACACTGTCCTCTCATACCTATTATCACTGTAATTTAAAAAAAATCCTTTGTAAAAACCATTCATTTTTAAAAGAGTAACCGTGGAGTTTCTTGCCGGCTCTTCTCCATAGGAAACGACCTTTTGGAATCGTGCACCTAGCTTCTGACGTTTCATAAGTGCCCTTGTTGGTTTATGTGAAATAAAATATTTTGAATTTGAATTTGAATTTGATGATTTCGCAAAAAAAAAAAAAACCTATCACAAAAGGTAATCTTATACCAGCGGAAGGGATAACATTATAACAGTTTACCAGTATGGCTTGTAAGTTCAATAACAACTTACAAAAAAAAAAAAACAACAGGTTGCACTCCGGGAGTACCGGCAGAAGTGAGAGCTTGACTGCTTTTTTTTACCCATCAATATGGGTATAATTTCTTACCTTGCAATGTTTACGTAATATCAAAGACTATTTATTTTGTCGGTTGCTTGGCAACGGATCTTACGGTCACGTCCTGACGCGAGTTTAACATTGTTTACCCATTTCAAAAACACACAAAACCGCTAAAGAAGTTTTCATTTCAAAAAGAGTTCTCCTATACCAAAGGGAAACGGCTTTAGTTATTAAGGCGCAGCTGAAAAAAGCAATATGCCGTGGAACCTTAAACTCAATAATGGCAGCGAGTTAGTTTGCTCTGTACTCCAGCCACTGGTTAAGGGGAAGCTCGTAGTTTTACAATTTTAATATCGGCTAAGGTTGTCGGACGAAAATTTTCCTACTGTTTTTTTTTTTCTTTTATTGTTGTTACAGCCAAGAACACGTTTGTCGCAGAACAGGAATTAAATTGACCTTTTTTGTATTGCCTGAATTTTTCATACTGGGTGGCGCGAACAGTTTTACCAACATTGGCAAAAAACTTTGAGATTAAGTTCAAATATTGGAAGTGTGAGATAGTTTTTCTTCTTCAGTAAAGTAAAGTCTTTTTGTTTCGTTTTGTTACAGCCAGGAACGATTTTTCGCATACCACAAAAAAGATAACTAACAAAGAGAATTTTTTTTAAATAAAAATAAAAGCGTTGCCTGAATTTATCATGCTGGGCAGTCCCAATCATTTTACCGTCTAAAACTTTAAAGTTATAAGATTTGTTTCAAATATTGGGAAGTTATAAGATTAGTTACATGTATTGAGAAATATGAGATGGTTTATCTCCTTCAGTTTTTTTGCCGTTTCTTTTTATTGCAGCCAGGAAACATGTACGAAAAATTTATAATTTATTGACAAAGGAAATTAAAGGTTATAGTGGGCAAAACACACCCAACTCCACACCAGTTAAAACCACTGTAGTTTTGAGGACATTGCTTTTCCCTTTATTCAAACCAAAGCGCATCAAATTCTGTCCCGGGGTTCTTCATTTCTGACAATGTTAGGGTTAAGTTAGGTTAGGCAAAATACGCCCAACTCCGCCACTACACCCACTTCCGCCACAGATGTTTTTAACTGGTTTAATATATTGTTTTGATAATGGAATGAAATAACGAATATTTTCAATTTTATTGATTAATTTAAATGTTTTGTTGAATTTATTACTAATTAATTTGAAATTATAATTAGAATATGACGACAAGACATAGCGTTCTTAATAATAACATCTATTATTTTTGTTTACCTATGTTTTACAAATAAATCTGTTTTTCTTCTTCTGTCATACATATTATATTACTGAGTATAGTGGTGACCTAGTGAACGAGCGAATTGAACGACCACGAATTACGAGTCATAAGTTATAGATTCGAAACCAGGCATTTTTCTTATCCTAACTATTACTTTTCCACTTAAGAGCGGCCAACCTGCCATACTTTTCATACAAACGCTCGTACGTGATTATGGCGTTGTAACACATCTTTATTTGAAATTTTGAAACTAATATGGTTCTTGTACATCATACCTAGGTTTCTATGAAAGCAAAAAATAAAAAAATTGAGTAAAATTTTTTGCACAAATTTTACCTAAATTTTGGCCGGTCATAATGTACTCATAAATTGTAAAAGTAAAGAAAAAATTTCGATAGAAACCTCGCACATGTAATGGAGATTCTAAATGACAAGCATTTATTCCACAAACGTGTAAGGCTTGCTCTTAAACACGTATTTCCTGAAACAAATTTGTACACACTATTTTTCGTACAACGTTTTCGCGTTCTCACTTGCTCGTTAGCAGTTGTCACTTGCGCTCGATGAAACAGCAAGCTTTTCGACCGTGCTCGCGTTGCCAATAGACGGACCGGGAAGGGCCCTCTTAACTGGCGAAATGTGGGTGTACTATAGGTACACCTCTGCCTATCCCTTCGAGAAATAGAGGCCTGATGTCATTACAGGGCAGGTAATGACATCAGGCCTCTAATTCTCGTGTTGTACTTTGTGTAATTTATTTCATCACTACTGCTCTCAAAACGGTGAAGGAAAACATTATGAGGAATACGGCATGTTCTAGAACCATACTTTCAAAAACATGTGGCGCCAACCCGCACTGGGCCCGCGTGGTGTATTACGGCCAACTCCCTATCACAGAGAGGAGGCTTGTGTCCCAGCAGTGGGAACGTTATTAGCTGATTATGCTGAATATAATTATAATCTTTTGAGGACAGCTGCACTGTGCAATCATAGGGGAATATTTCCAATTTGCTAAGCTTAGTAGTAGTTATATTTAACACCCTTGTATACCATGTTTTACGCAAATAAATATTCTATTCTATTCTATTCAAATTATAATTTACGATCTCATTAATTACACTAGCAATTCACACACTGTAGTTGGTACGCACGTACTGTGGTAAGTACACGACACAACTATACGGAACGCACGACAATTTCTAAACGCGATCACTGCTTGTCCGCCACCGACGAACTCTGCTTAGCTTCGTTGTAGACTCTGTCGAGCGCCGCTAGGCAGCGCTGGCATCCCGATTAGTCGACTCAGTCACAGATAATATAATACTACGTACAGATACCCAATCCCATACAAAGAAATGACACCTTCCTAAGTCGGGCTATTGACTGGCTACAGCGTAAATGTGGTACCGTTATGAGAAATTGAGTAAAACGCCATCTATTGCAAAGAGCCCTAAACAAAAAGGTTTTATCTTTTTTTGTTGAAAATACGAGATTTATGAGTTACAATAGATAAATCAGCATTAAACAAGGAAGTTTTGATTTTTACTAATCTTACTTCAGCCAAAATCTTCCGTTTATCGCTTTTTAGTGACTGTTAATTTCATAATTGTTACTTAAGCTGCCATCTATGATCTTTTTTCAAGACTAATTATAATTTGTTCTAGTTGAGACCCCATGACTCAGTATACTTATTTCCGATATAAACGTTATTCAAAACAAGTAGTTTGAAACTGATGACCTTCCGTGAAAATACTTCACGCCGGTACTAAGCGTTGATTTTGTTTTGAGAGATTACTTTAAACTTTTTTTTCTATCGAGGAAACTAGAAGTAATCGTGTATCTAAAGTGTATGATTTATAAAGTGAATTCTTTAATTGCATAACTAAAGGGTAAGTAATAACGATACAGCAAGATCAACTCAAACAAAAAACAATCAACAAAACAATCAACAATCAATCAATCAAAAGAAAAGAACATCAATCAGATCAGTCAATCTCAATTGACTCAGGCGTCATCTTCCTGAAATCACTACATACTCATCGTAGTATAAAACAAAGTCGCTTCCCGCTGTCTGTCCCTATGTATGCTTAGATCTTTAAAACTACGCTACGGATTTTGATGCGGTTTTTTTTAATCGATAGAGTGATTCAAGAGGAAGGTTTATATGTATAATACATACATATTATAATACAGAAAAGAGTCCACGCGGGCGAAGCCGCTGGCAGCAGCTAGTCCATTATAAAATACAATAGACAACGTATATTTAGTAACCTAATCTAGTGACTTTCTTAGGAAGTCATAAAGAACCCTAAAAGTGTATGGTTTAGGGACCTTACACCTTGAGTTGATGCTGATTGATACACTGATAACTGATTTGATAGATGTTTATTGATAAAAGTATGATTGCATGATAAATTAGTGCACGCGGTATGAATGCTATTCGTGAACTAAATTGGACGTGGCGCAGGTAAAATGCTGACATATTGATATGAAAACTGTGCTGTGCTTGCACTGTACAGAAAGAAAGTGACACGTCTTTCACCTCTCCACGAGGTGTCCTTAGGATGCCGACGTGTCGGTTTCTTACAGAGCGGTTAAGCGGATTAGGTTACTAAATATAGGTACATTGTCTATTATATTTTTGACGCAGCAAAAGATCAAACGAACCCAATAATTTCGCAATAAGCTCGGTGCGCTCTTAAGCCATTTATTGGCATGATAATAATATTTAGCTTTATGTTTTGAGGCAGCCCTGGCACAAAGTTTAGCTACAAACTTCTAGATTAAAATATTCCAAGAATTTATTAATTACGTTTTCAAAGCCCTAAATATTGAATACACTAGTCTTTATTTAGGTACCTGATAATTTATGGCTTGAAAGAACAAATAAAAAGTAATGTAAACTATTTAGAGTAGAATTCGTAAGCTCAACTCCCACCGTGCGCCATATCGCGAACGCACGCGCACCAGCCCGCACGACGCACCGTGGGAAACCTAACGTGCGTGGGTAGTGCAGACGCGTGCGTGGCGGTGCGTCCTCGTGCGGGCTGGTGCGCGTGCGCGATATGGCGCACCGTGGAAGTTGGCTTTTAGCTGTACACCTGTACACCTATCACAACAATATGCGTACGCCGAGGTCGATGATAGCCTAGCATTGGACCTTCAAACTGCCAAGTCATAGGTCTCGAGTTCAAACCCAAGGCACGCAACTCTCACTTTTCGGATTCATGTGCGTATTGGATAATTATCACTTGCTTCAAAAACGGTGAAGGAAAACATCATGAGGAAATCGGAATGCCTGAGATATATTTTTCGACGGCATGTGAAGCCAAGGGCCCGTGAGCAGCTTTAAAACTCTGACACCAGGTTAGTCACTAACTTCAAGAAAAGAAATAGCAGTGGTGGCCCAGTGGTAACGGCCGCGACTTACGAGTTGTAGGTCGTAGTTTCAAACCCTGACAGGCGCTTTATTTTGTGTAAATTTCATCACCACTGCTCTCAAAACGGTGAAGGAAAACATCGTAAGAAAATGACCTAGAATCAAAAATTCGAAGATGGCATCTATCGATCCGCACTGGGCCTGCGTGGTAGATTACGGCCCACCCTCTCACGGAGACTTGGCCTGTGTTCCAGCAGTGGGAACATTAGAGGCTGATTATGCGAGTAGAGCTTGTAGCGTGATTAAAAGTTTTAGAGGGTAAGCAGAGCCAAGAACATATTTCAATGATAATTACTGTGATAATAATATATCTACACGGCATGCCTGAGAGATATTTCTCGACGGCATGCGGCATGTGGAACCAAGTGAGAGGCCGTGGGCGGCTTTACAACTCTGACACCAGCCCGCATTTTCAATTTTAAATTGAAACCAATTGAAAAAGATTGCCAGTCCACTGCTGCATAAGTTCGACAAAAATAATCTGCTCAATTTTTTTTGTCGAAGGGTGCAGGTTATATAGGTACTAGCCACACGAAAAAAGAAGAAGTCGAGGTCTGTTCGTGTATGGGTGGGTGACCTTCATTTCATACCGAGAGCTTCCGTAGGCATGTTTAGCCGTTGGTCCAGGCTGTCATTCGTTTTATATTATTTCAGTCTAATTTTAAAAGAAACCATTATAAAACCAATAGAAAATTTATTCGTTCGTATTCGTATGAATCAATTTTAAATTGTCTTATAGGCTTTTTCTATTGGTTATAAAATGGTTTCTTTTTAGATCCCTTACCCCAATTTATTTGGGGTCGGCGCAACATGTCCCTTTTTTCCAAACTTCTCTATTAGTCGTCATCTCGGTAGTCAGCCTTTCTATATCATCTTTCACACAGTCCATCCATCGTTTCTTTGGTCTTCCCCTACTCTTATAGCCATCGACATTCATACTCAAAACTATCGTCACGATATTTTCCTCATTCCTCCGCATCACATGCCTACGAGTATATCATGACAACCGATTTCCGCACAACGAGGTGCCATATAATTACAAATTACTATTATTGAAACTATTACTATAGCCGGAAACAAACTATTTCTGAGTCAACTTCATCTCTTTGTCACTTTAATCCATAGCTTGTACTATGTTTTTATGTCATTTAACGCTTGCCACTTTAATGGCGACATTAATTTAATACACATAAAACGGTTTCGTGTTTTGTTTTTATGTAGATATGTACGAGTATTTTAATTTCAAACGTTATTACGTATTTATTGATTTACTAACAATTTTCTAAAATAGCATTTTGGAGCAACCTGAGTGCAGAGGTCATTTGCCGAGGTCATGGATCATAACATCACATTAATGAAATTAAAACCAATAACGTGCAAAGTCTAGGCGAATTGATGGAAAGAGAGAGCTTAAGCTTTTAGTTAAAGAGCTTTTAATTAATAAATTAAAGAGATCTTAATTTTCCAATTTACAAATTATTTAAATTATTGTAACTTTTATGATTACTGGCCCCTAGCCCTACCCATGTGTAGCCCATCATCAACCTACAGCAGTCCACTGTTGGACATAGGCCTCTCCAATTGCAAACCATTCAGCTTGATTCTCAGCAACTCTCATGCAGTTGCTACCAGCCACCCTGCGAAAATCGTCACTCCACCTAACCTGAGACTTGCCTTTGCCGATTCGCGATCTCCACTCAAGAACGCCTCTACCCCGTTCATCGGTTCTAGGGCTATTATGACCGGCCCATTGCTACTTCAGCTTGCTCATTCTGCGAGGTATGCCGACAATTTTGGTTCTCTACCTGATCAGTTCGTTTCAGATTTGATCCCTGAGAGAGTATCCTGGCATAACCCGTCCATAGCTTGCTAAGCGACCTTGAATTTATGGACCAGTCATATCGCCCATTATAAAGAAATAAAGAAAGAAAAATAAGTTTATTTTTCACAGAAACACGTGCATAAAAAAAGATAATTAACTCGAGTAGAACAATAAAATAAAACACAATGGATTTAAATATAATCACAAGCACAAAACAGAAATAGTCAGCAGCTGCTTGCACGTGTTTCTGTGAAAAATAAACTAAGAAAGAAAAAAAAATATCTTTCACAGTAACGTGAAAGATATTTTTTTTTCTTTCTTTCTTTAATTAAACAGTGAAATATTGTGTGTAGGTGTAAAAAAATACAAAGGAAGCAGGCATTACATTTCCAGATATAAAGTAATCCGCTTACGTTTTTTTGTTGACGGCATTTTCGTAAGAGGATTTTATCACATAGATGATTAAAAATCCTATATTTTTCTTTATAAAGCACTTTGAAAAATATTTCATTATGTGAAAGAATGATATTTACATAACATAACATAACATCACGCCTTGTTTCCCGAAGGTTGGACAGAGGAGTACCTATTAGTATACCCACATTTTATAAGTCCGCGATCGTTCGGTGGATGGGTGACCATCTTTACATACCGACACTACTCCGTGCCTCAGAAGCCGTTGGTCCCGACTGTCATTCTTGGATCTTTGACTTTTTAAGTTACGGGTCGTCAGAAGTCTGACAACCAGTCTTACCAAACGGTATCGTGTCACCCATGAACTGAATTGTGGAGGTCAGATAGGCAGTCGCTTCATGTAAAATACTGGTATTCAGCTACATCTGGTTAGACTGGAAGCCGACTCGAACATAGTTAAGAAAAGGCTAGGGAGATAATGTTGTTTGAGTCCCATGTAATATGGGGCGAGCCTATTGCCATCCACCGGGCACTAATCCAGACTCCGAGCTGGTACTGATATTTAATTTCAGTATTATGAGGAGACATTTCAGCACTTTTCTGCCCTTATCTGAAAATATCAAAGATACCACGATTTCCTAAAGCCATGTCCTTCACCACACAATCCTCACTTTTGGAATTGAAACCAAGTCGATACTCCCAGCCGTTTGCTTGCACTGTGGTGAGGATTGTGTGGAGACGTTCACCCCACAATCCTCACCAACTTATAGCTATAACTTCGGAATCGTAATACGACTATTTTTTTAATCTTGGTGACTATTTATGACTATTTCATGACTATTTTTTGGCGTTCTCAAAATTGAATTTCATGAAGTTTTCAAAGGTGAGGGTTGTGTGTTGAAGGACATTAAATCCTTAACCACTACGTTGTGCACTTCAAAGAAATAGTCTTCTATAAATATAAAAGGAGAAACTGACTGACTGACATAATTATCAACACAGAGCTGAAACTACTGGGACAGTGGGACTAGGAACGTGAAATTTTACAAACAGCTTCCTTTTATAATGTAGGTGAGCACTAAGAAGGGGTTTTTGGAAATTCACCTTTTAAGGGGGTGAAAAGGGGCGGATTTTGTTTGTATGAAAAATCTTATTCTTTGAATTAATAAACTTGAATCTTGACACAAACTAACAAAAAGTACTAGGCTTGTATGAATTCACGATATAGTATTTCAATATTTACAAAAGTTGTGCACAATTTCTGAGCTATAATCTAACAAAAAGTACTAGGCTTGCATGAATTCACGATAGTATTCAATGATTATGTTATGCTACTCATAGGATATGGATGAGGCAGAGAGAGAGTTTATAACATGAATTAACACCTAAGATACTTTTTATCCCAGTAGTACGTTTTCGTAGTATAATTTCCGACTTCCACGTGAGCGAAGCCGCGGGAAAAAACTAGTTTTAAATAAGAACATTTCAAACCAAAACAATACACTAATTGTTTATAAAAAAAATAGTGGAGTAGGTACTTCTCCGAAGCTATTACAAATGTTACCACAAAACTAACATTTCTAACTCCACAAGTTCTTAGAATGTATAAAAATAAAACTTTCAATTTGAGAGATTTTCTATTATTCCCAAAAAAAAAAAATTATTATTTCGGAGCAATTCTTAGTAACGGTAAGGCAATTATTACTCATGGCATTTGTCTTTTACCACAGTACCTGGAATAAACAGTAGAACAACTACGAAAACGATTTAACTGACACTTGCACTCACACACCCGTGTCGCTACACGGCCGCGGCAGTAATATCGTGTTACGCAATTCAGTTCGTAGATGTGAAGGGTATAATAAATACAAAATATGGAGGACTATGTAATTGCAAACACGAGAGACACATTCCAAGTAATAAGTTTGCGTTCATGATGAAAAAAAATAACTCGCCTAATTGTGTAGGAGTGTGGAGTTGTGGAAGACTTACATTATTTGTTGATGGACTATGTTCGATATGAGTCTTATAGAAATTAATACCCATATTCTAAGTCAAAACCTCATGATTTCCTCGACTCGACTCAACCTCACTTAGGTAGTTTGATATTCATAGTTGCAATTTTACCCCTCATCATAAACAGATTCCTCACTCGAGGTGAGTTTGAGTTGAGGAACCATCTGTCAAATATAAGGTAAATCGCGATCTACCATGAGGAAGTTTTTAACCAAAAAAAGGCGTATTTTATCCGATTTTCGTAATGTCATTTGAATAGTTTCTTGAATATTTCTACGATAATCCATACAATTACGTATTACGACGCTAATTACGAGATGCCGAAATGAAAATGAAAATTAGTTTTGGAAGCGGAAGGCTTCTAAAACCAGTCAAGTGGACGACGATGGCTTTACTCTAGTTGACTTACGAAGTCGATCACGGAGCAGCCACAAGAAACACCGTACGGTGTTTCTTGTGTGCTCCGTGATCGACTCCTGCAAGCGAGAATCTTTGAGCTGCAGCGCTAGTGCTCACCATCGTCATACATATTTCCCGGTTGTACCTACAGACATTGAGAGAGAAGGAGCCATGGTCTAATCAGTGCCGAAGCAAGGGCTTTGCTGTAGCTGACGTGAATGAAGCTGTACTATAAATTTTAAGTCCTTTATCCTCGACGATCCCGCGTTGCAAAAGGCTGCATGGCGTCCATACACCCGAATTTCACCAGGCGGGAGTTGCATGTAGATGTTACAGGGAAGCATTACCAAACCCAAGTGTGGTGTGATAATAATTATGTGTTTGTGGTATAATATAAACCCAAGTCTAATTAGTCTGTGATGTATTTATGTAAAGGGTATTTTGTCACCCAAATTATTATACATATTGCTATTATTATTGTATTACAACAGGTCCAGAAACATGATGCAGAATTTCAAAAACATTCAAACAATAAAGATTTCAAACATGTATAATTGTTTTTCAATATCAAACTTATAAATAACAAAAATACGGCTTATCTAAATATATAAAAATCAATGCCACTTTTCGTTGTAATTTTATATCTCGAGAACGGCTGGGCCGATTTGGCTGATTTTGGTCTTGAAATGTTTGTCGTAGTCCAGGGAAGGTTTATAGGGTAGGGTATGTAGGGTAGGTAGGGTAGGTAGCCGTAGATAAGTACTTAGTGCTACCCGTGCGAAGCCGGGACGGGCAGCTAGTACATTATAACTTTGCATTATAAGAATCACTAGTTTACAAGATTAGTCGACGTCATGTGTGACGCGCTGTTTAGTAGCCAGCTTAGGAATCGCCGGATCAAATCAATCAATACAATTTTGACCTTGAGTTCCAGGTCTATGACCCCAAGGTCAAGGTCAATGCCCTTAAGGTATCCCATGGTGTTTCTCCACCCTACTACTCCCACATTCCACCGGATCCCGAAGGCTTGATTAGGCGATGGTTTTTGGTGAAATTTTTCTAAGTCTTTTTTTCATAGTGCCCCGTTTCGTATCCACTGACCGCCCATGCAACTTTTTTAACTGCTGGACTCGCCATAGTCGTTGCCACCGAGTTTAATTTATATTTCACGATCAACTCTTGAAGACAAATCTTTTCAGAGTCACTAAAAAACTGTCTTCCAGTTCCAGACATTTCGAGCAAGTACAATATTAATACTTGCACTACCTGACGGGTTAAAACTAACACACAATACGACGACCCAGCACAAATATTTTAGGAAACGCTAATGAAGAAGTGTTTTTACGTTCCATTCTCAAGTGGCTTGAGACCTGCACCTTATTTTTTGTCCAGGACACAGTTTTTGGGTCAAGTGGGTCATATTACAGTTTGTTTATTTTTATCAGTTTACTTTCATTTGACAAATGTGACACTTCAATTTGAAAACCGCGCTCACAGACTGTTTAAAAATAAGTTTAGCCAATATAATAAACAGAACATTCCTCCAAATGATGACGTTTTCGTGACGTATCACCTCGACTCACACTCCTTCAAGGAACCTCATAATTTCCTTAGTTTTATGACTATGAATACCGATTTTGAGGACCTTTCGAGGCACGCTTTGAGGTCTCCTCGACTGAGTTGTGAGTCGAGGAGGTTTCGAGGGTACGACTTAGAATATGGGTATAAGTGTTTGGGATCTTGAGGTTGAACCGATTTGATTTAGGCACATTTCATAGAACTGTTACAACATGTCTCAACGAAATGGTGAAGATGCGAAGAGTCTGTTCCGCTTCATGGCCCAAATGTAATCCATAGCAGCGTGTATTTTATTATTATTTATTTAGGGTATGATGGGACTGTTATACGCATTGCGGTTATAAAAAAAACCTAATTAAATTAGAATTAAAAAAAAAGAACACGAGACACGTCATTTCAGCTTTGTGCGCACCTGCGTTTCCCCTTAATACATATTGACGATGTCCAATGCCACCAGCTGATTACATCCAACACATTATATTTCGTAAGTAGTTAATCAATAGAAATAGTTACAAAAAAAAAACTATAAGTAATTCAAATATTTCCAAATATCTACTGCATTCAAACAAAAAAAAAAACAAGTTGAAATACTGTTTTATATTTTTACTGTGATTCGACATTGGCAACATTTCATCTGCTAGAATCATTATAATTTATCTCAGTACCTACAGTCATGAAAATTAATTGTTAATCAAATTGATACCCTACTACGACAATATGCCGTAAGTATAATCATTTCATACATAAAATGTGGAGACTACAATACAACAATAAATGAAAATACTGGCACTACTAATGCATAAGAGTATTTTGGAACTGTCAAATAAATCCTAGCTTCGAAACAAAAAAATGAGTTTTTCAAACAAATTAAATGTAGTGTAAAGCCTATAAATTCCGTTTATCCAACTAGGCCTACGGTGGATTCTCGGGCATACGTTTCCGAATATCCACCTTAGGGTGGATTTTTGGGGCGGATTAACGGAATAGCCTGAGCCAACTATGGATTTTTCCGAGCTATATTGACTAAACTATTGAATATATTTAATTGAATTTTTGTATGCAGAATGGGAACGTCATTAGGGACACGCTGTTCGTGGAGGCGATCGGCGGCAGTGACCTCTCGCGTCCGGCCCTGGTCCAGGCCATGGTGCGGAGCGAGAGGGCATGGCAAGCCGTCACCTCCTTCTGCGAAGCAGTAATGCTCGCGAAGGAGGAGGCGGAGCGCGCGAGGGAGTGGCAGAGGCCGCGCCCTACCAGCCCTAGCCGCCGCCGCCGTAGGAGACTTCCCGGGCGTCGGGAATTGATAGCCGATTTCCGGCCACCGTAGGCGCGGGCCTGCGGACGGAGAGCAGAGGGCAGCTCGCCGTCCGATAAGGACCAGGCCCGGGTCGACGGCGCGTCGTGTTCCACGCGCGCCTCAAAGAGATGTCTGCAAAACTGACGGGGTCCGTTAGGGCCGATGCCTGCCGGGGTTGCGGGTAGTCCCAAGGGGAAACCGTGGCCCCTGGCATGGCAAGGGAAGGAACACGGGTGGGTTTTAGTCAGTAAAAGTCTGACACGCCCTTCCGCTCCGCCCAGAGCGGGAGAAGTCATTGGATGATTTCCCACCCAAAAAAAAATTTTTTGTTGTATTGTCGTCTCCACCTTGTATACCTACATACGTGAAAAATAATAATTTCGATTCGAATTTACCGACAATTTAAGCTGATAGGCCACGGGTGAGGTCACCGATGAGGTGGACCGATCTATTCTATTCTATTCTATTTTTATTTATGGCAATGGTGCCGATGTCGACAATTCTGCCAATGTCAGATGTGTTAAGAGAAAACGTGCGGAGGAGAGGTGGACCTATCAAATAAAATCCGCGGTTGGAGGCCCTGTCAATGTATGCGCCAGACTGTCATGTAACAGAACCAGATGGAGGGACATCGTGAGGAGGACAACGACTACACTTGCGAATGGACACAGGTCATTGTGACCACAACCGCTCTGTCAAGAACAAAGCGAAGAAGAGGAACTCAATTTGATAAACAAATAATTTCCCTATATGTACAATTGTACATAATGGTAATTGATTTCATTTGGCATTTTCGAGGAGGAGAGGCAAAAATTAACGCTCTTTGTTTAAAATGAATTAAGTACAATGTTGAACAAATGTTATAATTACTTGGAGCTGGTGTGTTTTTAGTACACTGAGTATAATAATGAGAGTTGGGATGAGTTATATGAATACTAATGAGTTCAGTGCAGTGATAGCCTAGCAATGTCGGACTGCCAAGTCTGATATACGTCCGGTCTCGAGTTCGAACCCAAGGCACGCACCTCTGACTTTTCGGATTCATATAATTATCACTTGAATTAATTATTATATATTATTTATTTTATTTTTACATCAAAATTATATCTCATTGAATGTCGCACCGTACCCTAATTACGTAATATACAATCAATTCGTTTTAAAACAGATTACTAATCCATTGCTTCATAAGTTCGAAAATAAATTCTGCTCTGCAACGTACCTAATTATCGCAATGAATGTTGTTGAACTGTCAAAATGAAACAAATGATCGCTATTGCATTGCTTCTGCAAGATAGGTAATAGCCCTGCCGGTCGACTTCATAACGAAAACGCCGGCTGTCGCTGAAAACCAGCGCTGGGGCTCTGTCGCAGGGTCGCAGCATTATGCTGAGCGATGGCCGTTCCACGTGGGTATGACGCATATTTTCCCGCAACTTGTTTCTTTTTTATTTTGTGTTCTTTCTTTACTTACTTCAAAAATGGTGAAGGAAAACATCGTGAGGAAACCATGCTTGAGAGATATTTCTCGACGGTATGTGAAGCAAAATCAGAAGCTCATGAGCGACTTTAAAACTCTGACACCAGGTTAGTCACTTACCACACGAAAAGAGGAAGCAGTGGTGGCCCAGTGGTAACGGCCGTGACTTACGAGTTGTAGGTCGTAGTTTCGAACCCTGACAGGCACTTTACTTTGTGTAAATAAATTATTTCAACCACTGCTTGCAAAACGGTGAAGGAAAAAGTCGTGAGAAAAAAAAAATCCTAGAATCATAAACTCCAAGACTTGTGCCGTGAGACCTTGCTTCTTGTCATGATCTTCATCATGATTCTAGGTCAATGGGATACACCATAAGATTTGATTTATTTTCGAGTATCAAAATAATTATGTCGCATTAGTGGCCGTATTGTTTTATTGCGTTGTCTAAGAAGCTTTGTTTTTTAGAGCTCCAAGGGACCGTTAGAGCTACGTATTTGATATTAATCATATATTTTCAACTTGATATCTCGACGCGTTCTTGAGAAAAAAGGTCTGGACAGACAGACAGACATACGGCCGCACAAAGTGATCCTATAAGGGTTCTGATTTTTTTTTCTTTTGAGCTACGGAACCCTAAAAAGACGAATACCTATTTTGTAATGAACACTGTTGAAACAACTTGTTCATTACGAAATAGGTATAACTGTTCTCCTTGTCCCAAGCGAACGTCAAAACCACCACTGACGCGAAGAAGCCAATAATTCCTCCACAGTAAGCGCCATCTTGGAAAACATTATAATTATCGAAATCTAAACAGGATACTGCCAACAAAAATATTGAACAACGTTTATTAATTAATTAATTCTGTTTAGGCATTATTCTGAAATGCTTGTTTACGTTGTTATAATTCTCACAGTCAGCTGCTTACATTGACTTTGTTTTTGAAGGGCTATAATTAAAAATGCCTATGAGTTAGGGATGCTACATTAGAAGATTAATAATAAAAAAATTGAGTAGCGTCGACGGTGAAGGAAAACGTTGCCTGCATGAAATGAAATGAAATTGTTTATTCTGTAAATAGGATATCAAAATCACTTCTACACGTCAAATAAAAAAATATTAAAAATAAGCTAGATGAGGTCGGCGTTTCCTAACTGACTACTCTGAGAAGAAAGGCCGAAATAAACTCAGAGGTCGCAGTCTCTTTTAAAGTCTAGACATAATCTTGGTCAGGCCTTAAGAGAACCATGTTGATTAGTGTCTGAAATGGTCTTTTGATCATGTCCTAAAACCAAAAATTCTGAGACATGGTCACATGGCACATCTATAAACCCGCACTGGGCCCGCGTGTTAGATTACGATTAGAGGAGGCCTGTGTCCCAGCAGTGAGGACGGTATAGGTTGATTATGTTAATTTCTAACACAAAATGAGTAGTAGAATCGATGATAATAATTCTCATACTTGCTTTTACATTGTATAATCCATTTAGTTCAAACAAGACTAAAAAAATAAAAGCACTTGAAAGTATTTTAATTACTTTTTATACTAATTGCTAAGTGCTCAAGCACTTAAGCTGCACCGGTCTGGAAAGTTTAAGCCAAAGGTTATTTATTAGCTTTTTTCTGAAACAGCTTAAGACTTTACTTACGTTTAACTTGCGTTTAAAATGCGGTGTGAACCATCTGGTCTGTATTCATCTGTGGTATTGCCGAGTGTCATCCTAACTTAATATTATAAATGCAAATGGGAGTTTGTTTGTTGGTTACGCTTTCACGCTAAAATGGCTGAACGGATTTGGATGAAATTTGGCACATGGTTAAACCATGATCTAGGTTAGGACATAGAATACTTTTATCCTGATATTCCCACGGGATCGAGACTTATAAAGTCTTGAATTCTCGATCCCTCATTAGTCTAGCTAGAGATTTTTTTTTTTTGTTAAAACAAGAAACTTCACACGGAATAAGTCGCGGGCAGAAGCAAGTAATAAAATTAAAATAAAGCCAAGTTTGCAAAAACTGTAACAGTACCATCCTTGTTTCCACAATTAAAATTTCACCCTTAATTAATGTTTTGTTTATTTTTATTATAAAGGAGAAGCAAAGTTTAACGCACATCTCTGCCCAGAGGGAAGGGTAATTTTTTTTGTCAGCCAACCTTTTGAACCCGTATTAGAGATCCTTGCGAAGTTAGAAAAGGGATAGTTTTTAGGGTTCCGTAACGAAAGGGTGCCAAACGAAACCCTATTACTAAGTCTACGCTATCCGTCCGTCCGTCCGCCTGTCTGTTATGGCCCGCGCAGACGACGGATTTTTGTCCGCGGACTTTTTATTGAGAAGGGCGTAACGAGTCCGCGGGTCGCGCTCAGTCGATTTCGCGGTCTGAATGGAACTGACTGCCTGATCCAGGCTCCTCTGATGCTTACGCGAGATCGATTGAGCGCGATCCGCGGACTCGTTACGCCTGTCTCAAAAAAAGAACGCGGACAAAAATCCGTCGTCAGCGCAAGCTATTAGCGTGTCAGTTGTATCTAATGAACCGTAATAGGTAGACAGTTGAAATTTTCACAGATTGTGTATTTTTTTTGCCGATATAACTACAAAATTTATACAAATAAAACTTATTTAACATTAACAAACTTAATTATGTTATTTGACTTAGGCGTGACTTTGCGGAAAGCATCAGGACTTACAGGGTTCTTTTTGACTCTTTTGGAACTATAAAGCGGTCAGTGGATTAGGTTACTAAATACACGTCATCTATTCTATTTTACTCAAATAAATTCTAACTTAAAACGCTTAACAACTTACGGCTCCTTAAAGAACTACTATTGTCTCTTTTCTAGGTAGTCGGCAATAAAATTAACCCATATCTACCTAATAAGATCGCAATGGATAACAATTATTAGCAATAACATTGCACGCTGTTTAATCTCGACTACTGCTCCGACTCCGAGTGTAAACGAATACTATAAAAAACCAGTTTTTTTTTTGTACCTGGGCCCGGTGGAAGCGTCTATGTTATTGTCCTGTCAGTGTTGTTGTTGTGTAGTGAAAAAAGGATGAAGCTATACAGGACGTATAGCGCCGTCCTGTTTTTGCAATACGGCGTCTTGCAGCGCATAAAAACATGCAATTCCCTGTTATTTTATGCAGTCTCCTATCAACCTTCAAAGTGTTGACGTCGTTTTGCTAAGCAGCAAAGTTACCATTTACGAAGTACGTTCTTAAAGTCTGACCATTATGGAGTTTTTACAACGCGAGCTTGAGAAGGAAAGAAAAAAGTGTAGTTGGACTTTTTACGCGCAATTTCTTCTACATTTTCGCGATTTGCTTAGAGGAAAATCTGACTTCAAGTGGCTTCTAAAGACGTTTTCTAAATTCCACATGGACAAAAAACTCGAGAAACCTTTAAAAGATACTCCCGAAGCGGTAGAACTAGAATCTGACCTCGAAGATGTGCACCTACGATATATATCTGACTACATACGTGAGCTCAGAACGAAAAAAGATTATTGGAAGAACGAATTTCTTTACTGGAACGACATTATATCTCAGAAGAATTGGAAGTTATACGACAAAAAAGTGAAAGATCATGTCTACAGACACAAACATATTTTGAAGAGTTTGGACAAACTGCAAAAATTAAAGCCAAGTTTGGAAGACAAAAACCATTTCTCGCAGTCGCTCGATCCGGAACGCGTACAGAATTTGGTTACTGCTATCAAGGAGACGGAAAATAAGGATAATCCATTTGAAGATATGATGAAAGCAATAAAGAAAGATATCGGTGTAGACTTGGTTCAATTTGCATATATCTTGTACGCTATGTATGCAACGTATGCAATGGATAGGTCAGAGTAATGTTCGTCCATCACGTAAGAATAGCTTACAAGTTAAGGAAGAAGATATCTTAAAATAAGGCGTGGTAAATTGTTTTGTGGAAATTTGTGATTGTTGTTTAGATTTAGTAATAACTTTGTATAATTATTGTTAAATCATAAATAAATGGTTTGATGTTCTTGAATATTTTTGTATTATTTTGATTAAAAAAATTCTAGTGGGACTTGTAAACAGTCTTGATTATGATTTTAATCTTTCAAAGATCCTCATTCCCAGAGATCCAGAGATCTTTTTATCCCCATTCCCGATATTTCCACGGGATTGAGACTGATGCGGGTGAAACCGCGGGGCGCAGCTAGTAGGATATTTTTATATTTTTTTGGTTAAAACAAGAAACTTCACACGGACGAAGTCGCGGGCAGAAGCAAGTAACAAAAATAAAATTAAGCCAAGTTCGCAAAAACTGTGACAGTACCATTCTTGTTTCCACAATTAAAATGTCACCCTTATTATTAATGCTTTGTTTATTTTTAATAATATGTATAAAAGGGAAGCAAATATAACGCATATCAATGCCCCAGAGGGAAAGGTAAACTTTTAGTGAGCCAACCTTTTGAACCCGTATTAAAGATCCATACGACGTTAAAAAACCGGTCAAGTGCATGTAAGACCACGCACAATGAAGGGTGCCGTACTTGGGATAAAATCCCAAGAACAAACTTAATATTGTAGATGAAAAACATGTTCTGCCATACATTTCATCTGCAAATGTAAGTTTGTACTCACAATATTGAAAGATTTACCATGTTATTTTTAGAGGTTTTCCTGTAATCTATGACTAGAGAGCCATTCTCTTTTTTTATTATGTTTTACAATATTACTGTTTGTTTTTCTTGTGCGTATCCCAAATAAAATATTTTTCTTTATTTCTTTCTTTCATGAAACGTAATAGGTAGACAGTTGAAATTTTTATAGATTGTGTTTTTCTTTTGCCGCTAAAATAACAAAAAAAAAAGAAAAAAAAAAGAAAAAAAAAACATTATCAATTTACATTAAGTTTTTTTTGTTTCATACATAACAACGTATTTTTTCATCATTTTTTGCTCGATCTTAATATGGAACTCTTCGTGTGCGAGTCTGACTTGCACTTGGCTGATTATTTATAAGAAATAAAATGAACATAATTTTTGGGCAAAAACTTCTTTGTTTTTTGTTATGATTGAATATTGGGGAACCTACTATGGTCAGTCAAGAAAAATATATATTATATACATAGACACCTTACGTCACTTTGCCGTGGTATATTTTATAAAACTGTCAAAAAAAGTCAGTTGTAATATGAATATACGGACAATATAAGATAGTAACAATTTGATTAACTATTAATTCCCCTAACTTTACATTTTATATAAGTATCTTTATAAGATTGAAATCATAATCAAGACTGTTTAGAAGTCCCACTAGAAAAATGAAACAAAATAAAACAAAAATATTCAAGGCAATCATACCATTTATTTATAATTTAACAATAATTAGACAAAGTTATTACCTAACACAAACGACAATCACACATTTTCACTGATGCAATAAGTCCCACAAAACAATTTTCCCCGCCTTATTTCAAGATAAGTTAATCTTCTTCCGTATCTTGTAATCTATTTTGACGTGATAAACTTACTCTGAACTATCCGCTAGATACGTTGCATATATCGCGTAAAAGATATATAAAAATTCGACCGATGCTCTAGCGTTATCTGCCTCTACTGCTTTCATCGTATCTTCAAATGGATTATCCTCACTTTCCTTCTCCTTGATAGCAGTAACCAAATTCTGTACGCGTTCCGGATCGAGCGACTGCGAGAAATTGTTTTTGTCTTCCGCACTTGACTCTATCACTTTATCCAAACCCATCAAAATATTTTTGTGTCTGTAGACGTGATCTTTCACTTTTTTCTCGTATTTTATCCAATTCTTCTGAGATATAATGTCGTTCCAGTACAGAAACTCTTTCTTCCAATAGTCTTTTTTCATTCTGAGCTCACGTATGTAGTCAGGGATATATCGTAGGTGCACATCTTCGAGGTCAGGTTCTGGTACTGCCACTTTGGGAGTGTCTTTTAAAGGTATTTTGTGTTGTTTGTAGGGTTCAGCAAGCAAAAGTAGAATCCACCCGATGTCAGATTTAAGCAGATCGCGAAATTTTCGGAAAAATTGCGCGTGAAAAGTCGAATCAGACTTTTTTGCTTCCATGTCAGATAGCTCGCCTAATAAAAACTCCATAATTGTTAAACTTTAAGAACGTACTTCGTAAATGTTAACTTTGCTGCTTAGCAAAACGACGTGAACACTTTGAAGGTTGAAACCAGACTGCATAAAAATAAAATAACAGGGAATGGCATGTTTTTATTCGCTGCAAGGGACCGTATTGCAAAAACGGGACGGCGCTATACGTCCTGTATAGCTTCTTCCTTTTTTCACTATAAGACAATGACATTGGCCTTTCCAACGGGCCCAGGAACAACAAAAACTGGTTCGTAAAAGTATTATTAGTTTACACTCCGAACAGGTACCTACAGGAGATTAAACTTAGCGTGTAATGTTATTGATAATTACTCATTGTGATCTTAGTAGGTTAATTTTAGTGCCGAAGACAATAGTAGTTCTTTAAGGACTTTACTAACTTTAGCGGTTAACTAACTAGGAGACAATATGAATATATGGACAAGTAATTCTTTCTCTTTTGTTTGCGGCTTTTTTTATAGCATTATAGGCAATGCAGCCAAAGTTAGAGAGAATTCGTATCCCGTTGTATAGACATGTCTGCATTTTTTAAATTGGGGTGCTATTCTGTAAAGTCCACTTGGATCGGAACTTCACTCAAGTCACCGCACACAAGTCACAAGCGAAATCATAAAAAAAAAGTAAATCGTCGCGGGTTCACAACGAGACACTATTATGATGATGTGATGTTTAAAAAATTAAGCCCAGCGTATTTCAACGCGGCGATTTTTTTTCGCGCATTGGTTTTTCAACGCTGTGCTCAGCACCGAGCGTTGAAAATCCAACGTTTTCTTGACGGGCTGGGTTGCGCTTGCGCCTCTGTTGGACTCTCAATACCGAAAGAAGAAATTCCAGTGCGCGAATAAATATCGCAAAGGCGTAGCTGGGCTAACACTAAAATTTTGTGATAATCATTATTATTGATAATAATTATTACCTCCATCATTAAATTCCAAAATCATATCCTATCAGAAATAAGCATTATCTTAAACTATCCCGTAGGATCATCTGCTATCACACGCCATCTAACTTAGTGCCAATATTAAATTACTCGCGGGGTCAATTCCGACCCGGGCTCAAATCGGAAGCAAACTGGATTCCGACCGCGGCGTAACTTACATCATAAGGGTCACACATAAGTTAGGTTATGTCGATTGGAACTTATATTTTGATTTAGCGCTTACTTGGGTATGTACTGATTAAATTCCTAATTGTGTGCCGGTATATTTAATTTAATGAGGTGGTGTACAGGTTAGATTTTTGAAACGGGACAATAAGGATATTAAAGAAAAACGGTCTTAAGATACTATCCTTATTTGATTGAGAACTTTTGATTCCCATTCACAGATTTTGAAAAAAAAAAATGTCATAAAAAAAAGAATAGGTACAGTGCTACCCAACTGATAAGGCGCGTCGTGAATCTTCGTTCGCACAGAAAAGAAAGTATGACCCCGAAGATTAACGAAAGAATGCTTAAAACTTACAATCAGCCTTAGTTCACTATTATAAGGTTCATAATACACTGCAGCTGTTAGTTCTGTCTCACTTGCAAGCCACGCCCCTCCGCACAATTTCACCTCGTGCCAATTTTATCGGGCCACCAGTTTTCACAAATATATATTTAATTAAAAATACAGGTTATTTAAAATGTACGATTTATTTAATAAACAACCATTTATTTTGTAAACAATAGAAAAAACTTAATCTAAAGGCCGCACTCCTGCTATCCCAATATCACTCTGAGCGTCGCTACTATTCGTTCGGTCAACTATTTTCAAAAATCGATCTTTTACAAATGTTGTGTTCTTAGACTCCTGAGCTTCTTTCTTCATAAACTCGTGCACATTGAAAATTATTTCCCGAGCTTGACTTTTGAGTGGTTGCCCCCTTTTTAAAGAACTCATTTTAAATCATAAAAAATAAAACAATTTTGTTGCCACTACGTGTACTTTTGCCTGTTGCGCGTACACTCGATCAGAAGTATGGCGGCTGACTAACATGCCACGCGGCATGCGCTAACATGGCGGCAGCTGCCGACCAATAGCGGTACAGGAAAAAGAAGCGCGGTGCGTGGAGCGTGCCGATTGGTCAATAGCATTTCCCGCGCTTTGAAAATTCGTCTTCTGCGCAGGTACATCGGTAAGCCATATCAGTTGGGTACTACTGTACGCAAAGTTCACAAAAAAAAAAAAACAATTCCAATCGATTTGTTTCTTATAAGGATCAAAAAACTATCACCAACTGAGGTTTGAGTACTAGAAAAGTCAGAAATAGCAAAAAAAAAATCCATACATTTCGTAGGAAATGAAACTGCAAATTACTTTTTTATGATGAACATGATGCCACCATCAAGAGTTTGCAATTTTTAACCCCATTAGTGCCGAATGCCTGCACTATCGCTGTTGACTAAAATTGCATTTTGCATAAACATTGTGGTCACTTTCGAATTGTGCGCGGTTCCTTGAGTGAGGTTCCAACTTCCAAGTGAACTTTACAGAGTAGCATTAAGTACATTTAGAAAATGCTGAGATTGACTATACTATACTACGAGAGGATTCTCACTAAATGCATTGCCTAAGGAACAAACTGTTGCAAATGTTATAGTTGCATAATTATATGTATTTATTTTGTATTTTTTTTGTTACATTTTAATTAATAACATCTCTGTGATATTTATTTTAGAAGTATGTATGTATATAAGTATTATTTCATATTATTTGTTTAATTTTAGTAAGTGAATTGTTTTGATTTTATGTATTTTACTTTCTCTCTACTCTTACACACGGTGTCTACATCTCTTTGTATCCCCCTGTCCTATCGCAGGTATGCTGGAAGAGATTTCTTTAGAAATAAGCATCACCTTTGCACGTACTTTTCTGTATTTTTCTTCTTGTCTGTTATTAAATGTGTGTACATAAATGGTTTAATAAAATAATAAATAGATAAACAAATGTCGCAAACAAAAGAGAAAGACTTACTTGGCCATAATTACTCCTAAAGTTAGATTTTAACTGTTTAAAACGCGTCTACTTACCGACTATTGTTATTTTCTAGGTATTCAGCAATAAAATAAACTAATTTACCTAATATGATCACAAAGGGAAATTAGCAATAACATTGCTCGCTAATCTTCCGTACCTACTCGGAGTACAAACTATTAATACTTTTATGAACCAGTTTTTTTAAATACTTGGGCCCGTTGGAACTGTCAATGTCATTGTTCTTTTGCGAAAACGGGATGGAGCTACACAGGACGTATAGAGCTATACCGTTTTCGCTAAACGGCGCATAAAAACGTGAAATGAAATCCCCTGTTATTTTATGCAGTCTTCTATTAACCTTCAAAGTGTTCACGTCGTTTTGCTAAGCAGCAAAGTTATCATTTACGAAGTGCGTTATTAAAAAGTCTTTAACGATTATGGAGTGTTTACTTAGCTTGGAAGAAGACGATATACATGAGAATGCTTTCAGACAAGCTCTCGGAAGGAAATATCCAGAGGCTGCCCTCGAAGATGTTCAGCTGCGGTATATCCCTGATTACATTCGGGAGCTCAGGATTCAAAAAGCCTACTGGGAGAAGGAGTATCGCATATGGCACGACCTCATAGCGCAGAAGAATTGGAGAACATACGAGAAAAAGCTGAAAGATGAGATCATCAGTCAAAAATCCATTTTGAAGAATATAGACCTATGGAGAAAGTTTATGCCATATTCGGATGACAAAACTCATTTTTCACAGTCGCTTGATGCTGAACGTGTTCAAACTTTGGTTACTCGTATAAAAGAGAATGAGAATGATGAATCATTCATTCGTAATATGATGAAGGGTATGGACATTGACCAAACTTTTTATATCGTTTACGCAGTTTATGCTATCTATGGAGAGTTCAGATTGCGGCCATCGCGAAGTCACGTGCCCCTTGCACGTGACTTCGCGTTAAGGAAACAAATGAATTAATTTTGAAAAAACTGTTTCTTTTTTTGTTTTTGCACCAGTGACATCAATAATTTGTGAGTCTAATTTAGGTTATGTAGGTACTAAATGATGTATAATATTGTTAATTAACAATAAAAGATTTTGAGATCATGTGTATTTTTGTTTTGTAATTAACTAATTACACTTTCCCCGTAAGAATTGTAATTATAACATAACGTCACGCCTGTAATCCCCGAGGGGTTAGGCAGAGGTGAACCTACCTATTAGTGCACCCACATACCGATAGTTATGTTTAAGTCCCAGGTAATAAGGGGTGAGCCTATTGTCAAACGTGTATCATTCTAGACTCAGGGTTGTTAATGAGAAATTCCTTCTGCAAAAACCCAATAACGCTTAGCCCGATCTGGGAATCGAACCCAGGACCTCATGCTCAAGAGTATCGCTTGCAACTACTTGACCTACGAGGCAGTCGTAATAAATTTTGTTGTAATTTATATTTAGAGTATTCTATCTATTTGCTAACTAATGCCTTTTTTATACGCTCCAATATTGCATGACTCATAATGCGAAGCATTAATGAGCTCTACGATCGAAAAAAAATTTTTGCCCCATTTCTGCAACTGTTTGTATTGTTACACTCCTGCTAGTACACAGAACCTACTTAATTTATATACCATTGTATAGATGATTATATGGAGATTAATACTGTACTTTTTAACAATTGATTTAATGCAGCAGAAATGGAAAAAACATCAAAATAGTTGAAAAAACCATTCTGTCCGTCAATTTATGAACCCTGAAAACATTGTAGCTTGCGATAAAATCAATTAATTGAGTCAATTTTTTTTTATACATTTGTTTCTGCAATAGAAGGAACCCTATTGAAAATGGCTCTTTTATTCAAAGTAGTTTAATTATAATTAATAAAATACTGACTAAAATATAATATCTAAAACTAAATATTTCCAACCTTTGACTTGACGTGGGTAAGTTGCCTAGCAACCGCCAAGTAAATAATTATCTTTGTAAATAGTCTTTGACATTACGTAAGGATTGCGAGATTAGAAATTTACCCATATTGATGGGTAAAAACGCAGTCAAAACATACTTCATGAAAAGTGATAAATTGTTCATTTTTGTTAGAAACTATGTTTTGAATTTCTTTTTCGTTTATGAATGAGTGACATGAGGCGTGCACTTTTGGATTTTCCAAACTATTTCATTCTATGATTATCAAAACTTATCTCATTTTAAAAATTAAACATTATAGCGCCAATTTTTTTTTTTAAGTAACCTCATTTATAAAAAACTTTTTTAATATAAAAATTTGAATGACCGTTAATACATTTTCGTTTTGCTAACTTTTATAAATAACCCTTAAATGCTGGGTCATTATTATTATTGCCATTTGGGTCAATATGAATAATTTAAATTGTCGATTCAGTTTGTTTTTTAACCGCTATTAACTTTTTTTTATTGCTAATTAATAACGTAATAGAGGTCGTTTTACATTAATTAATGTGACAGTTACGGTAGGTATCTAATAACTTGGTTTCTAAAATCATTGAACAGAAAAAAATACACCATGCAGGAATCAGCGCATAGAAAACAGTTAAAAGCGCTCATTTCTGCTTGGTGTATTTTTTAAAAATCTGTTTCAGTTATCAAATGAATCCACGACATTCAGCACATTGCGAAGGCAAGTGCATGCGCGCGACCCTCTATTTTTCAGTATTATGTCGAAATTCCAAATCGTATAGTGCAAAAACGTGTTCAGCTAGAACAGTGATTTTGATGTTGTTGGCGAAAATGTACAACTCAAAAATCAAAAACTGCGTTCCAATTAGGTGTTCTGTTGTTTTACAACGGCTATTTGAAGACTTAGATATCAATCACTGACTAAATAACAGAGCAATAAAAAAAACACGACCTATGACTATTTGCATTTTATCCGGCTGCTAAATCGCTATGCTTGTTAAAGGGTTAACCCTTTGTTGACAATTCAAAATAATAAGTCTTAAATACACAATTGGGCTTCATTTTCATTTTGGTACTTATCAATAAATCACTTGCCTTCCCCCTTAACACAAGTTGAAAGTTTTAAAGTCATTCAACTAAAATTGACTAAAAATGTATACTATGCGTGCCGCCACTTTGAGTGAGGTTCTAAATAAACTTTACAGAATAGCACTTTAAAAAAATACAGACAAAGACAATACTACGGGATACGGATTCTCACTAACTTTGAAGGCATTGCCTACGGAGCAAAATCCGCAAACAAAAGAAAAGGAATTACTTTTGCTTGCCCATAAACGCTTCACTACTTACAGCCTACATAAATAAATACTATTGTTTATTTCTAGGTATTTGAAAATAAACTGAACTTGTAAGATCACAATGGATAAATTAGCAATAACATTGCTCGCGTACATACTCGGAGTGCAAACTATTAATAATTTTATGAACCAGTTTTGAATACCTGGTCCCGTTGGAACTGTTAGTGTCATTGTTCTTTTGCGAAAAAGGGATGGAGCTACATAGGACGTATAGCACCATCCCGTTTTCGCAATACGGCCCTTTGCAGCGCATAAAATCATGACATTCCCTCTTATTTTATGCAGCAGTCTCTATTAACCTTCAAAGTGTTTACGTCGTTTTGCTAAGCAGCAAAGTTAACATTTACGAAGTGCGCTATTAAAAAGTCTCGAACTATTATGGAGTGTTTACCTGACTTACAAGAAGACGAGTCGTACCAAATTTTTTTAAGACAAGTTCTCGGACTGGAATTGCCAGCGGCTGCTCTCGAAGATGTTCAGTTGCGATACATTCCTGATTACATTCAAAACCTCAGGGTTCAAAAATCCTACTGGGAGAAGCACTATCGCAAATGGCACAATCTCTTAGATCGATGGAATTGGGAATCATACGAGAAGGAGCTGAGCGACGAGATCAACAAACAAAAAACATTTTTGAAGAATATAGACAGAATGAGACGTTTGTTCATGCCAAATTCAAATGACAAAACTCATTTTTCGCAGTCGCTTGATGCTGAACGCGTTCAAACTTTGGTTACTCGTATAAAAGAGAATGAGAATGACGAATCAATCATTCGTGTTATGATGTATGAAAATGACTTCGAAAATCTTTGTTATACCATTTACGCAGTTTGCGCTATCTATGGAGAATTCAGAATGCGGCCATCGCGAAGTGACGTGCGGGTTAAGGAAGAAAGTGAATTAAGTTTGAAAAAAGACTAATATTTTGTTTGTGTGCAACAGTGAAATGTGTGTTTCTAATTTTGTTTAAGTAGGTACAAAATGTATATTATTGTTAATTAATCAATAAAAGATTTTGTGATCATGTCTATTTTTGTTTTGTAATTACACATACCCCGTAAAAATTGTAATTATAACATAACATCACGCACGCCTGTAATCCACGAAGGGTTAGGCAGAGGTGTACCTACCTACAGTGCCCCCACATGCCGCTTGTTTTGTTAAAGCCCCATTAATAGAGGGCGAACCTTTGGCTATCAACCAGGCGCCATTGTAGACTCCGGGTTGCTACTGAGAAATTCCTGATTAAAAACCCAATAACAATTTGCCCGACCTGGGAATTGAAACCAGGACCTCATGCTCAGTAGTTGCGTTTGCAACCACTAGACCAACGAGGCAGTCATAAAATTTGTTGAAATCTGTTTTTGTGAATGCTGCTTGTTGGCTTCCAGTCTAACCAGATGCAACTGAATGCCAGTATTTTACATGGAACGACTGCCTATCTGACCTTGTCAATCCAGTTACTGGGTAATATGATACCCCTTGGTAAGACTGGTGTCAGACTTTCAGGCTTTTGAGGACTCGTAACGACTGTCAAAGACCCAGAATGACAGCGGCGGAATGTCTCAAAAAGTTATGGACAGTCTCGTTTTCTTGAAGCGACAACGGTTACGGTACTTGTCCTTACTGCCCCATCTCAAAAATCCATCCTATATATGTTTATAAGATCGAAATCATAATCAAGACTGTTTACAAGTCGCACTAGAAAAGTTCAATCAAAATAATACAAAAATTTTCGAGACAATCATACCATTTATTAATAATTATACAAAGTTATTACTGAACCTAAACAACAATTACACATTCTCATTTTTACAATAAGTGCCACAAAACAATTATCCATGCCTTATTTCAAGATAAGTTAATCATCTTCCTTAACTTGTAACCAATTTTTACGTGATGAACTTACTCTAATCTATAAATTGGATACATTGCATACATAGTGTACAGGATATATGAAAATTGGACTATGACTCTACCCTTATCTGCCTCTACTACTTTCATCATAATATCTTCAAATGGATTATCATCCTCACTTTCCTTCTCCTTAATAGCAGTAATCAAATTCTGTACGCGTTCCGGATCGAGCGACTGCGAGAAATAGTTTTTGTCTTCCGAACTTGGCTCTAATTTTTGTAACAGTTTGTCCAAAGTCTTCAAAACATGTTTGTGGCTGTAGACATGATCTTTCACTTTTTTGTCGTATTTTTTCCAATTCTTCTGAGATATAATGTCGTTCCAGTAAAGAAACTCTTTCTTCCAATAGTCTTGTTTCGTTCTGAGCTCACGTAAGTAGTCAGATATATATCGTAGGTGCACATCTTCGAGGTCAACTTCTGGTACTGCCGCTTCGGGAGTATCTATTAAAGGTTTCTCGAGTTTTTTGTCAGTGTTGAAGTTAGCAAGATATCGAAGATATCGAATGTGCTCGA
The DNA here is from genome assembly GCA_948150665.1 of Conistra vaccinii. Lineage (NCBI taxonomy): Eukaryota > Metazoa > Arthropoda > Insecta > Lepidoptera > Noctuidae > Conistra > Conistra vaccinii. The sequence goes on along the minus strand of OX411341.1, from coordinate 12,044,843 downwards.
GGTCAAATTCTCGTCTAAGCATTTCGCGAAAATTTAGAAGATATTGCGCGTATTTGATGGATTTTTTTGCTTCCCAGTCCAACAGTAGCTCGCCTATTATTACCTCCATAATTGTTAGACTTTAAGAACGCACTTCGTAAATGTTAACTTTGTTGCTTAGCAAAAGGACGTGATTTGACGTGAACACTTTGAAACTTGAAAGGAGACTGCATAAAATAACAGGGATCCAGGGGATGACATGTTTTTATGCGCTGCAAGGGACAGTTTTGCGAAAACGGGATATCGCTATACATTCTGTATAGCTCCATCCTTTTTTCACATTGACCGGTCCAACCGACCCAGGTAAAACTGGTTCGTAAAAGTGTTAACAGTTTACACTCCGAGCAGGTACAGGAGATTAAACGTAGCTTGCAATGTTATTATTTGCTTATTAGCCATTGTGATCCTATTAGGTAGATTTAGGTTAATTTTATTGCCGAATACCTAGAAAAAAACATTAGTAATTCTGTAATGAGTCGGTTAGTAGTTAAGCTTTTTAAGTAGTCTAACTTTAGGAAATGGACAAGTAATTGTTATTATTTGCGGCTTTTGCTCCTTAGTCAATACAGCCATGAAGCCAAAGTAAGAGAGAATTCCTATCCCGTTATAATTATAAGATTAAACGAACTTACCTGAAGTGAAGTTCTATCTTAATTATACGAAGCTCTTTGTCCGAGACGGGTTTAACGAGTAGTAGCGGTGATTTATCCAGCGCAAGTCACAATTTTAAAGCCTAAAATAAAAGCAAAATTTCTTAGTGTGGCAACTCTGTTTACATGTCATTGCGTTTAAAGTCAGGCTTTATGAACAATCCCTTTAATGGGATTATACTTGGTAAGTATAAGTGGGTGGGATTTATGGGACTGTCGCCGTCTCGGACAAAGAGCTTCGTATAATTAAGATAGAACTTCACTTCAGGTAAGTTCGTTTAATCTTATAATTATACTCACTCTTTGTCCGAGACGGGTTTAACGAGTAGATGTTCAAAGTGGGATTGTGAATTAACATCAATTTATTAAGTAGGCAAGAAAATAATAAAAAATTTAAAACTATTTAATAAATCAACCTCCATATTAATAATAATGTAACAAAAACAATCAACTTTAGTTACTTATTTGTTACCGTGTTGCATACTGCACTACTAAATTGGGTTAAATCTTCGTTTATGGGCCTATTGTAGTGTCTGGCAAACATGGCGGAATTTTGGGACCACCCAGCAGCTTTCCTTATGACTTCAATGCTAATGCCAGATCTGTTTGCAGCAGATGTTGATGCATGTCTGGTACTGTGAGCAGAGAAGATGGTGACATCTACTCCTGCTTCCTTCAGTGTTAGCTTGATCCAGCGACTGATAGTCTGAGTTGATGCATTCTTGTGTGGTTTCTTGAATGTAAGAATTAATTTGTCAATATTATTCCTTATAGAATCTGTTTTATCTATGTAAGATTTGATAGTGCTGACAGGACAGATTTCCTTCTTGTCCGGGAATGTTTTCAAGTGGAACATTGGTTGTATACCACCTCTTCTAGAGGTTTTCATTATATCAGGAATGTATATTTCGAGACCAATATCCGTAAATTTCATATTAGGAATTGTTATCATTGACAAAGTTTGCACTCGATGACCAGTTGTTAATGCGAGTATGGTGACTAATTTTTTGGTTAATTGTTCTAATGATATGTCTTCATTTGGGTAATATCCGGCTAGATGATTAAGTACCAATCCTGGATCCCATGTTGTGTTATATTTTGGCATTGGTGGTCTTGATCGAAAAATTCCCTTTGTGAGCCTTTTAAGTCTATCGTCAGATCCAATCTTAGGTCCCATCAGAAGTGATAATGCTGACCGAGCAGTATTTATGGAACCATAAGATGCCCCATTGTCATAGCATTGTGATAAGAATTTTAATATATAAGGAATAGATGCTTGATATGTGTCTATACTGTGCTGTTCACAAAACTTCCACCATAATTTTAGCGATGAATCATATTGCTTCATAGTGTTCAATGAAAGCGAGTTCAGCATTATAGTTAAGGCCGAGTTTGGTGTTCCTCGTCTTACAAATGCTTGGCTGACAGCAGTCCTGCAGCCAGGGTAAGCTGTTGATGCAGCAGATGATATTCTCTGAAAGGAGATGATAGTAGGTTTTTGTTAGGTTCAAATATGATGAAGTCTCCAGTTGATAATGATTTAATTAGAGGAAACCATGGTTGTGACGGCCAGTAAGGAAAAACTACAATTCCGGTAGCCCTATCACGTTGAATTTTATGTAGGCATTTTAACAACAGTGAGAAAGGTGGGAATGCATAGAAAAATATGTTATTCCAATTTAGAGTAAAAGCATCCACAGCAAATGCTTCTGGGTCACGTTTCCAAGATACAAATTTTTTACATTTTTTATTTGTTCTGGAGGCAAATAAATCTATTTCCGGAATACCAAAACATCTAGTTATTTGGATGTAGACTCTTGGGGAAAGTTCCCATTCAATATTAATTTTCCTTGATTCTTTGTCCGCTTCGAAATTATCCTTAGTATTAATATACGAAGCGTAGATCCATATATTTCTACTTTCACACCATTGCCAAATATCTCTTGCAATATTATTTAGGTGGGGAAACTGTACCCCCCCCATTTTGTTTATATATGCTACAGCAGTGGTGTTATCTATTCTTAATAAGATTTCACAATTGGAAATTTCTTTGGTGAAACACTTTAGACCTAAAAGGGCAGCTTTTAATTCCAAGTAATTAATATGAAATTTTTTTTCTGAACGTGACCATGACCCAGAAGCTTTTTTGTGATTACATACAGCTCCCCAGCCTGTGGTGGAGGCATCGCTGTGAATTTCTAAATTGAAATTATATTGTTTTATTTGATTACTTCTGTGTATATTAGTTTGCCACCATGTTAATTCTGTTTTGACTTCGTGACAAATGGGCATGTAAGCTTCATAGCTTTCGTTTGATTTTAGCAAGGCTAAGTATTTTTGTCTTTCTAATATTTTAGTATATAGCCAAGCATAAGGCAGGGCTGGACAGATTGAATTCAATGTCCCTATCAATTGGGAAAATTCTCTTATTTTACAAGAACATTTATGTATAAAAGATCGAATTTTCTCAAGTATTGTTATTTGTTTCTGATGTGGGACTGACAAGGAGAGATCTGATGAATTTAAAATAAAACCAAGATATTTACATATTTGGTTAGGTTTAGTAACACTTTTTTCAAAATTTATAACAAATCCTAAGTTTTGTAATAGGTTGCATGCAACCTCAATATCCTCTTTGCACTTAATTTCTGATTTGTTAAAATATAAGCTGTCATCTAAATAGCATGTTAATAAAATGTCTTGTTTTCTTAGATAGGTGCATACCGGTTTGAGAAGTTTAGTAAAAACAAAAGGAGCTGAACAGAGACCATATGGTAGGGCATTAAATTCATATAATATTTCATCATATTTGAATCTGAGGAACTTTCTGTTGTTCTCAGCTATTGGTACAGAAAAGTAGGCTTCTTTTAAGTCTATTGAAGCCATGAAACAATTTTTGGACATTAATTTACAAGCTGTTCTGATATCCTCTAATTTGAAGTGTTCTGTATCAATGTACTGATTTAATTTCTTTAAATTAAGAATAAATCTATATGACCCGTTTGGTTTAGGCACTAAAAATATGGGGGAAGTAAATTGATCATCACTGTCTGAGCATTCAGAAATTGCACCTAAATGTAAAAGCTTTTTTATCTCAGAATCTATAATTTGTTTTTCGTTATTTGGCCAGTGTTGTTGCTGTGTATTATAGGGTGGTGGTATTTTGGTGAATGGGATTTCATACCCTTGTACCCATTTTAATACCACTGGGTCATCAGTGATTTCGAGCCACTTGTTAATAAAATGTTTAAGTCTGCCTGCATGTACCTGCATGTTTCCTATCGGTAGTGTTTGGATCTGGCTGGAGGGTGTTTCCGCTCTGGTTGGCGTCTGGTGTTCGAGATGCGAGGCTGTCTCTTGTACATCTGTTGTTGGTGATGTTGCCCACCGCGAACTTGTTGATGCTGTTGACGGTTCTGCGGTGGGCCCCTCCAGTTTAACTGTTTCTTGTTTGTGGGTTTCTGTTTCTTTGTACCTTCAGATATTGTAGCACTGGTTCGTTGAATCGACTGGGCTGCTCTGATCTTGTCAGCACAATCAGCACCAAATAAGAAAGTGTCCACTTTTGAGTTTTTTACAGCCTCTTGGATTAACTTGGTGGCTCCTGATAGGCCAAAAAATTTCCTAGAAGAGGAATCTTGGAAATGAATTTCCGCTGCAATCTTTGCAGCATCATTAATTTCCTCTATTAAGGCTTTGCTATTTATATTTCCTTTTAAAATACTGGTCAATGACCGGCCCAGACATGTCATTAAAGTCCCTGTGAGGTTCTGCCTAGTAATAATCCTCTTATCTCTCTTGACCGAGGGTTCTGAGAGTGTCGCCATTATTTCTGGGTTCATTGTTGGAGCAACAGCATTTGGGAAATTCGAGGGAGTACAGTATTTCTTGATGATACTATCTTTAGCCTCCTTTCCCAGCCCATCGGACATTATTTTTGCCCAACGCAGGGCCAATTCCGGTCTAATGGGGTCACCAAACTCTGTTTCTTCTTCTCCCTCCTTCCCAAGGGCTAGTAGAAACTCCTCTGGAAGTTGGTCATTTTCTGGAAAAGGATTTATTTGATTTAGCAACATGTATTTCTTAAATGTCTATCCACTCTGTGATAGCACTTAAATAACCAGTGCCTTGGTTTATGTAATAGCTTGTCTACCCGCAAGGTGATAGCGCTAGCTCTTTTGAAAGTTTTAAAAAGGTACATAGTGCCTGTCTATCCGCAAGGTGATAGCGCTAGCTTGTTTGTAAATTCTAACTAGGTACATAGTGCCTGTCTATCCGCAACGTGATAGCTCTTGTAAATTTGGGTCGGTAGGTAGCCTTAGGGCCGGTTTGAAACATTGTGCCTGTCTATCCGCAAGGTGATAGCGCTAGCTGCTATTACATTATGTTTGAATGCATTGTAGGTACAACCCAATAGTTTGCAGGTTCTATTCAGTGGTTAGGTATTCTAAATACTTTATTACACACCTGTATGAGTGTCTTCTATCGCCTCAGATTCTTCGATCTGTGTCGGCGAGCAGAGCCGGGGTGGAGTTGTTGAAACTTCCTGAGAGCGTTGGCTAGTTGGGGACAATTTTCTTAGCTTTTTTTCTAATTTTCGAATCTTCTTTCGTAGATGTTCTTCGTCATTACTTTTTCTTTTTCCCATCTTTAGGAAACTCCAGGTGACGAATACAAGGACTCTTGATAATTTTCACGTGAAAACGGTCTATCGTAGTTCGAAAGATAGTTTGGAAAAAGAAACCGTTGGACGAAAAATAAAAAAGGAGAACATAGACAGTCAATCATACGTGCCAACTTACAGGAGGCATTCGAAAAATACACTTGTCGATCTGTACCTAAATATCGGACCGGAAGTGGGTCTGTACTAGCCAAGATACGTATTTTTCTAATAATAAAATTCTAGGTTAGAAATCCATAACTCGAGTTTATCATGAATTCATAAGGATTAATCTTTACTATAGTAAAACAAGTGGATTAACATACCTGTGATTCGGAATCCAATTAGGATTCAATGAAATGTTTACAAAAACAAACCTTGACCTTGAAGAAGCTTCTTACTTCAAGTTACTTTTTTCACGAATATACCCTATGCACATCATTGTAAATACTAAACACGCTATAGGGCTCCATAGTAATACTGTTGAAAATGAGTTTCAAACCAAAATTAGCGTCGATAATCGTCATTTTGGACATCTTTCCACGGGGAATATGTGACCGCGCCGCGCACAAAAAACCGTAATGACATGTAAACAGAGTTGCCACACTAAGAAATTTTGCTTTTATTTTAGGCTTTAAAATTGTGACTTGCGCTGGATAAATCACCGCTACTACTCGTTAAACCCGTCTCGGACAAAGAGTGAGTATAATATAGTAAATGGCTGCATTTTTTTATTGTATAAATCTATAGTGCTATTCTGTAAACTTGGATCTCACACAAGTGACGGCACACAATTCTAAAGCGAACTACACTATACTACAACAATTAAAAACAAAAAGTAAATCGTCGTGGATTCACAACGAGATATCTTTCGAATTTTAATTTTTGATGTTTAAAGACCGGGCAGTAAAGGTAGGTACCTTAATCGTTATAGGAACAGAAAAACGGTCTTAGGAGACTATCCATATATTTTTGAGACATGTTGATTCCTATTAGGTATATGATGTATACCATGACCATTATTAAAACCATTTTCGAATTGTGTACGGTCAATTGAGTGACGTTCCAAGTGAACTTTAATAGTATAAAAAAAAATCTAACATTTAGTTTACTACGGGATAGGGTTTCTCACTAACTTTGAATGCATTGCCTACGGAGCAAAATCCGTAAACAAAAGAAAAGGAATTACTTGCCCATAATTACTCCTTACAAGTTAACTATTTTAAACGCGTAAGTAATTACAGCCTACATAAAAAAATACCATTGTTTATTTCTAGGTATTCAAAATAAACTGAACCTGTACCTAACTACCTTAAAAGATCACAATGGATAATAAGCAATAACATTGCTCGCTTCGTTACATCTCTTGTACCTAGTCGGAGTATCAACTACATTTAATACCTACTTTTATACACCTGGGCACGGTAAACGGTAGGCCAACTTCATAGAAACGGACGAAGCGCGAGCTATACCTACGCGCCTCGATCGAGGTATGCGCGAGGTACGCAGACAGTCGCGTCTGTGCCGCAGTGACGAACGAACGGTGTGTTGTTTTTTTAACAATAACCACGCGATTATTACACTAAAAATAAATTCAAGTAGGTACATATTTAATATGACGAGTAGGATATATTGTTGCTGTTTTTGGTTGCATGAATTTGGCAATAACGCATCCAGACATAACTTTTTTTAGATTACCTGGAAACTTTGAAAGGTATTATTATTAACAAACAACAACAACAAAATTATTTTATAGTCTTACTATAAAATAATTTTACTTACTGGTAGGTAGGTACATATTGTGTGTATTTTTAATGGATAAGTATTTCCTTTTATCTCCCGAAAATAAGATGTCTGGATTAATAAATAAAGTGAATAGAGTAAAGGAAAGTGATAACACGAGTGAAATAGGTAGTTATAGGAGGTTCATGAATTAATACGGTAGGTACGCTTGTTTTAAAACCTCGGGCATTTGTGTTTTGTTTTGTTATTCAATTCACAAAGTATTTTATTTATTTGTGTAGATAAAAAAAGTATATTTACAATCACAAAACTAAATGGAAACACAAAGTAGGCAAATGTAATTAAAATACTGGAGGCGGGGCAGCCCTATCGCATGTTTACGTACCGCGCGGCTGTAGGCATTTATTTCTAAGATATGGCTTAGTTATTCTACCGCCGTGACCTGGGCCCGTTGCAACTGTCAATGTCGTGTGTGAACCGCCTTAATTATGGTCTGGCAGTTTGAGTAGTTTATGCTACCCAAATGTCCTTTCTTTGGTACTGTTCGTCGAATTGAGCTCCTTAAGTTCAGAGTTGAGCTCCGCGATTACTGACAAATGCTTGCACTGACTGGATAGGTCCTCTCAAATCTGTATGGTTCTTTCCTCAGAAGACCATTTCAGACATTAGTCTACATGGTCCTCATATGGCCTGACCAAGATTATGTCTGGACTTTAAAAGAGACTGTGACCTCTGAGTTTGTTTTGGCCTTTCTTCTCAGAGTAGTCAGATAGGAAACGCCGAACTCATCTAGCTAATTTTTAACATAAATTTTAATATGACGTGTAAAAGTGATTCCGATATCCTATTTACAGAATAAACAATTTCATTTCATTTCATTTCAATGTCATTGTTCTTTTGCGAAAAAGGGATAGAGCTACACAGGAAGTATAGCGCCACCCCGTTTTCGCAATACGACCCTTTGCAGCGCATAAAAACATGACATTCCTTGTTATTTTATGCAGTCTTCTGTCAACCTTTAAGTGTTCACGTCGTTTTGCTAAGCAGCAAAGTTAACATTTACGAAGTACGTTATTCAAAAGTCTCGAACTATTATGGTGTGTATACGTGACTTACTAGAAGACATAAGGTACCAGCTTTTTTTAAGTGATGTTCTCGGACTGAAGTTGCCAGAGTCTGCTCTCGAAGATGTTCAGCTGCGATACATTCCTGATTACATTCGGGAGCTCAGTGTTCAAAAATCCTACTGGGGAAAACAGTATCGAAAATGGCACGATCTCATAGCTGAACAGAATTGGAAAACATACGAGAAAAAGCTGAACGTCGAGATCAACAAACAAAAAACAATTTTGAAGAATATAGACAGAATGAGACGTTTGTTCGTGCCAAATTCGGATGACAAAACTCATTTTTCGCAGTCGCTTGATGCTGAACGTGTTCAAACTTTGGTTACTCGTATAAAAGAGAATGAGAATGACGAATCAATCATTTGTAATATGATCAAGGATACTGACTTCGAACATACGTGTTATATCATTTACGCAGTTTGCGCAATCTATGGAGAATTCAAATTGTGGCCTCCGCGCAGTGACGTGCGGGTTAAGGAAGAAAATCAATTAGTTTTGAAAAAAGCCGTTTAATTTTGTTTTGTGTTATTTCAAGCAACAGAGAAATGCGTGATTTTAATTTAAGTAAAGTAGGTACTAAATAATGTACATAACTGTTAATAAATAAAAGATAAATAAACGGTTTTGTGATGATGATGTATATTTTTTGTTTTCTAATTACTAACTATACGTTCTCCGTAAGAATTTTAATTATAACATAACATCAAGCACACCTGTAATTTCCGGAGGGTTAGGCAGAGGTGTATCTACAGTGCACCCACATGCCGCTAGTTATGTTAAAGCCCCATTAATAGAGGGTGAACCTTTTGCCATCAACTAGGCACCATTCTAGCCTCCGGGCTGCTACTGAGAAATTCCTGATTACAAACCCAATAACTTTGCCCGACCTGGGAATTGAAACCAGGACCTCATGCTTAGTAGTTACGCCTGCAACCACTAGACCAACGAGGCAGTCGTAAATTTTTTGTTGTAATTTATATTTTTTAACTAATGCCTTTTTTATACACTCCATTGTTCTTTGATAAGCAATAACATTACTTAGTTTTTAAAATAAAACATTATTCGCCATTTTTGTAACCCTATATTATCAAAAACTATTTTAATATAAAAATGTAAATGTCCTGTATTAAATTTCCGGTTTTGGAAAAAGGTGGAAAATAACCCTCAAATGCTGAGTCATTATTATTATTGCCCTTTGGGTCAAAACTAATAATTGTTCATTAAGTTTGTTTTTTTAAGGCTATATTTTTTTTAAATTGCTTATTAATAACGTAATCGAGGTCATTCTAATTTCATAATGTTACAATTTACGGTAGTTATTACCTTGGTTGTTTATAACGTTGGGAAAAAAATACACCAAGCAGGAATAAGTAAAAGGAAAAGAGTATAGGAGATTATACTTAGCTTGCAATGTTATTATTTGCTTATTACCCATTGTGATCCTATTAGCTAGATATAGGTTAATTTTTTTGCCGAATACCTAGAAAAAAACAATAGTAGTTTTCTAAGGAGTCGGTATGTAGTTAAGCGTTTTAAGTAGTCTAATTTTAGGAAATGGGCTAGTAATTGTTATTATTTGCGGCTTTTGCTCCATATTCAATGCAGCGACTGCAGCCATGCCGCCAAAGTTAGAGAGAATTCCTATCCTGTTGTATACCTAGTAAACGGTTGCATTTTATTATTTGTGTTGCTTTTCTTTAAACTTCACTTTGGACCGCAACGGCACACTATTTTAAAGCGACAACAATATTTTTTAAAGATATCTCGTTGTGAATCCACGAGATTCACAACGAGATATCTTTCGCATTTCGAAGTGATGTTTAGAGACCGGGCAGTAAGGGTAGGTACCTTCATCGTTATAGTTACAGAAAAACGGTCTTAGGAGACTATCCATATATTTTTGAGACAATCATGTTGATTCCTATTAGGTATATGATGAATGTGTAGGATGTGTGAGAGCCACCAATAATACCACCACAAAGATTCCGTAAATATCTTATATTGTAATACGTAGAACTAGGTACAAGTACAATGGGCTAGCCGCGAACTGTCGTATATTGTAGCGCGTGCACGCGGTCCCGTGGCGATGATGGCTCTGGCGGTCGGTCGCCGGTCGGCCGCGGCCGGCGCGGCGCGGCGGAGCGGCGCGGGGGGGGTCGCGGGGTGCGCGTCGCCCGCGCTCGGTGTGTCGGCTTCACTGCCCCTCCTCTTCGCCCCGCGTTGGGCTAGCGCGCTGGTTCTCATGGCTTGTACATACTCCCGGCCTTGAAAGAGTCAACTTTCAACAATAACTTCTTCCGTGGGCAGTCGAACTACGTAATGAATGCTCCTGCGTATGGTGCCTCGGTGAGTGTAGATGTCGACGACGCGGCATACGTTGTCAGCTCCCTTGTGCAGGCGAGTAATACGTCCCAATCGCCAGCGTTGGGGAGGTAAATTTGTGTCCTTAATGATTACCATATCTCCTATCTTCGGCTCAACTGTCCCAGTCTTCCATTTGTTTCTTTGCTGTAGTTCAGCTATAAACTCCATTCTCCATCTTTGCCAGAACTCTTGGCGTATCTTCTCCAATTTGCAGTACGAGACTCTGGACTCCTCCCCTGGAATAGAAGGCACCGACGTCAGTGGCCGACCGATTAAGAAGTGCCCGGGGGTCAGGGGGTTAAGGTCAAAAGGGTCGGAAGATAGAGGTGACAAAGGGCGAGAATTAAGAATCCCCTCTATTTGTGTGAATAGTGTCGCTAATTCTTCAAAGGTTAAAGAGATATTAGATGCGACTCTCTTCAAATGGTATTTTGCTGCCTTGACACCCGCCTCCCATATACCACCAAAATGTGGTGAATACGCTGGGCTAAACTTAAATTTAATGCCTTCTGAGCTGGCGAAATCAAAAACAGACTCACGACTGGAGCGCAAAACCTTTCCTAACTCGTTGTTCGCCCCTACAAAGTTAGTGCCATTGTCACAATATATTTCATACGGTTTGCCTCTACGAGAAACGAATCTACGTAAACTTAAAATAAATGCGTGAGTGGTCAGATCACTCACCAACTCCAGATGAACTGCTCTGGTACTTAAACAAATAAAAATGCAGAGGTAACATTTGGTATTACGGTTACCTCTTCCCTTTTTGCTGGCAATTAAAAAAGGTCCTGCAAAATCTGTACCAGTGCAATAGAAGGGGTAGGCAGCACTGGTTCTAGCCGAAGGTAAGTTACCCATTTTTGGGTGTATAGTATTACCTTTATATCTTACACAAACGACACATTTTTTCGTTATTTTCCTTGCTAACACTCTGCCACCTACAGGCCAATACATTTCCCTTATAGTTGCTAGTAACAGCTGTGGACCTGCATGAAAAAGGCGATAGTGTTCGTGCTGCATCAATAGAAAGGTGAGTCTATGCCTCCCATCTAGTATTATAGGATGCTTTTTATTGTATTCAAACTCTGAATTACCTAAACGACCTCCTACTCTCAGCAGGCCGTCAGAATCTAAGAATGGATTTAATGACAATATATTAGATTTTTTAGATAATTGTAAACCCTTCTTTAATGCTTGTATTTCTAAACTAAATGATTCTAATTGGGCAATATTAATTAATATATTTAAAGATTTATTTATTTCCTCTGTTTGTAGAGGGCCAAATAACTTAAGACTAGTTCTACAGTTATAACCAAAACGTAATACATATGCTATTATACGAATTAATCTATTAAAACTAGAATACCTATCAAAATCTATAATTAAATTAGAGCTACTTTCGACTTGCATGTGTACCTTTAATTCAGGTAAATCAATACACCTATTGAGTTGCTGAGGCCAGGCTGAAGACTCCTCCTTCAAGAAGGAGGGTCCTTCCCACCACAAGGATTCACCCTGCAGACACTGAGGGTCAACTCCCCTGGAGGCAAGATCTGCAGGGTTCATTTCAGATGGAACATGTCTCCATGAGAATCCCTGTGTGAGCTCATTTATCTCAATGACCCGATTGCTTACAAAGGTCTTCAATGACTTTACTTGTGCCTTAATCCAACCTAGTACAACCGTTGAGTCTGTCCATATAAATTTGTGAGTAAACTCATGAGCCCGAATGGCTTGAACTACCTTACATGACAAGCGAGCACCCAATAATGCACCACATAACTCTAGGCGAGGTATAGTAATAGCCGTTAGAGGTGCAACCCTAGCTTTAGCACACAGCAGTCTAACAGTTATATTGTTCTTGCTGTCTATTGAGCGCAGGTAAACGCAGGCCCCATATGCATCTTGAGATGCATCAACAAAACAGTGTAGCTCAATTTGAGTTGGTTCATTACACAATACATTTCTAGGTAAAGAGATTCTAGATAAATTATCAATATTTTGTACAATTTTTTCCCATTTTTTAACTATTTTTGTTGGTACTAACTCATCCCAGTCCAACTTTTCACTCCACAGTTGTTGTAAGATAATTTTATTCTTTATTATACAAGCAGAGAGTAGACCCAATGGGTCAAAAATTTTGCAAGTTGCTGAAATAATAGTACGCTTAGTAATTTTTTTATTAGTATCCATACATACTGCAAACTGTAAAGTGTCCGGTGTAGGCGACCAGTTTAGTCCTAATATAGTGGCATGCTTGCTTAAATCAAGAGTTTTAACCATGGTCTCGTCCTGTAACACCTTGGGACAATTTGTTCGGATTTTATGTAAAGGAAAACAACCTGAAGCTAAAATCTTAGTGACACCATCATAAATATATTTAATTTCACTTTCTGTCTGACAACCAGTGTTCAAATCGTCCATATAAATGTCATGTTCTAAAACATTTGAAATTACTGTATCCTGACATTCATGAGCTAATTGAACTAGGCATCTTGTACTCAAAAAAGGTGCAGACGCAGTCCCATATGTGACTGTATTGAGCTGCATGACCTTGATAGGTTGAGATTCCTCACATCTCCATAAAATTAATTGCAAGTGCCGTTGTGCTGGATCAATTTCAATTTGTCTGTACATTTTTTGTATGTCACCTGTAAGAACATACCTACTACTTCTAAATCTTAATAATATTGAAAATAAATCATCTTGGACTACTGGTCCCACATACTGTATGTCATTTAAAGACCTATCTGATGTAGTCTTAACTGAAGCATCAAAAACAACACGCAACTTTGTTGTTTCACTACCTTCCTTTATTACTGCATGATGTGGTAAATAATACCCAAAGTTAGGACGTTCAACTTCACTTAAATGACCCAATTTTTTATACTCTTCAATAAATTCAACATACTTCTGTTTGAACTGATCATTTTTACGAAATTTTTTCTCTAGGCTGATGAAACGTTTCTTTGCTAAGAAATAAGACTCGCCAAGAGCCTCCTCTGGCACTTCTTTGAATGGAATTTTAACAGAAAACCTTCCATTAGACAAACGTTTCATATTTTCTAAAAAATGTGTATTACATAATTTATCAATGGGTGTTAAAGAGTTATCTGTTGGGATAATTTCTTCCGTCTCCCAAAACCTTTTAAGGTCACTTTGAATTTCCCTCGTAAAATTGCATGTCACATGACTATTGTTACCTATACCTAATGGTCCACTGACTAACCACCCTAAATGTGAATCTTGTAGGATTGGTTTTCCTACACCCAACGAAATACGCTTACATCCTACTATACTCCAGAACACATCTGCCCCTAATAGAACATTAACCTCAGAGGGGTTGCAGAAGTCTGGGTCTGCCAGCATGATATTTTCGGGTAGATCCAATTCCTCAATATTTACAGGCGCACTTGGCAACATCCCTGTAATATGTGGTACAATTAAACACTCCATCTTGCAAGTGAATGAGTTGAAACGTGATTTTAAAGTGAAAGTGCAACGGTCAGAAATATTAAATGCCATGTTGTTGATGCCTGAGATACGTATTGGTTCTATACTCTTTGTTGGAAGACTTAATAATCCCTTTAAATGCTCTGTCACAAAAGACGATTGACTACCTGTATCTAAAAGCGCCCGAGCCTGGTAAGTTTGCTGAGTACATTCATTAATTATTTCTACCATAGCGGTACACAACAAAACCTGACTGACAGAGACTGCAGATAGTGAAACTGCTGGTGCCTGACTTGTAGAAGCCGGCGTAGTGACAGAAGAATTCACATTTACATTATTATTACTAGATTTATTCACATGTAGCAATGTATTGTGCTTATGTTTACAAAATTTACAAAAACCTTTGAGACGGCAGCGAAATGCCTTGTGACCTTCACCTAGACAATTAGAACATAGTTTCAATTTAGCTACCTCTTTAATCCTATCTTCTATGTTCATGTTCTTAAATTTTGCACATTCATATATCCGGTGGCCCTGCTCATTGCATATTAAACATAAATATTCACATAAGTTTTCAACAGAAGAAACATGACTATTGGATTTTCTAAATTCCTTATTGCTATTCAAGTTTTCCCTTTTATTCCACTTACTTGCATAATTGTTATTATTGTTTTTATTACTCTTGTAAGTTCCTTGATCAATGTTATCTGTTGTAACTGAAGTTGTTTCTAAAATGTTAGCACGTCCCCGGATAAAGTTATAAAAGTTTTCTAAAGTAGCAATATCTATGAGGCTATTTTTATGCTCTTCCCATTTTCTACTTGTAGTTATATCTAATTTATTTGTGAGCATATATATAATCAAAGTGTCCCACTTGTCTGTTGGTTCACCCAAAGTATTCAGCGCACGTAAATTCTTTGAAACATTATCTATTAAATTACGCAAACACTTGTATGATTCTTTTCTCAATGGTACAATATCAAACAATGCCTTAAGATGGTTATTAACAAGAATATTTTTGTTATCATAGCGATTACACAATAATTCCCAAGCAATAGGATAATTATCCGAGGTCAATTCTAATGACTTTATCACTTCAAGCGCCCCACTTTCCAGCGATGATCTCAAATAATGAAATTTGTTAATGTTTTGTATTGACTTATTCAAATTTATCAATGATTGGAAAGTATCTCGGAATTCAAGCCATTTTAAGTATGACCCATCGAATGTGGGTAATTTAATTGTGGGTAACTTAATTGGCTGCAAGCCATGCTCTAGACAACTGCCTGTTTTGTTACTACATGCATCACTATAGTTTTCTTTCTCCTTGTGTGTATCAATTATATTTTCTATAGTAGCATGAACCGTATAAAATTTACCTTCAACTGTTGCCCATAAACTCAACTGTTCATCTATCTCAGATTCCTTACATTTATATTCTATTGATGTTTGTACATCATCAAACTTTTTGAACAAATCTTCACTATTCTCTAGACGTCTCTTTAATTCAATTAAAATTACATTATTTATATCGCGTGACTGAATTTCTTTTAAATACTCTGCTAGTTTTGTCAACCTACCCCTCATATTGCCCCTCTTCCTGACCAGTTCATCCATATCCTGATCTTGAGGCATAATTTCTACACCTTATTTTTACCTACTGTGACAATAACACTAACCTCATAAAAGCAAAAAAACCAATGTGCATCAAACCCAATCCGTGTATGGTCTTGCTTTGCGCTCCACTCGCGTCCTGATGCGTGGCCGCCCGCTGGCCGCTCAACAAAATGGCCGACGCGCTGCGCAAGCACGCCACGCCGCCGCCGCCAGCAAAGCCCGACGCTCCGGTTCAAAACAGGAGTCGGGAGACGGGCCACGTGGTTCGCGTTTCTCTGAAATAGTCGGCGTATCCGAATGAAGCATCAAGCGTGCACAAGGATGCGAACAATGGGAGGGTGCAATATGCATAAATCAAGGCCACGCAATAATACGTCACACTATTTTTGCGTGAACACTGCAAGCCTTTAGGTAGGTACCCTATTAGCAGTCGCCCTTTACGATTCAAAGCTGAATAACACCACCATTCACAAAAAACAGAAGTTAAGAAAAAATAGAAGTAGATCACAGCAGGATAAAATAGCTAGGTAGGTAGGTATAAAATGGATATATAGGTAATCGGAACGAGCACTTCCCTCGGACAAACCTCCTGACTCGACGCCCTCTCTCCGGTTTCGGTCCTCAACCACGTGTAGATTCACGTTGCACGTTGGTGCCCGTTGTCCAACTCCATACGCTCCCGGCTGGTTCGAAATTTTCCACGGTCGCCAAATGTGTAGGATGTGTGAGAGCCACCAATAATACCACCACAAAGATTCCGTAAATATCTTATATTGTAATACGTAGAACTAGGTACAAGTACAATGGGCTAGCCGCGAACTGTCGTATATTGTAGCGCGTGCACGCGGTCCCGTGGCGATGATGGCTCTGGCGGTCGGTCGCCGGTCGGCCGCGGCCGGCGCGGCGCGGCGGAGCGGCGCGGGGGGGGTCGCGGGGTGCGCGTCGCCCGCGCTCGGTGTGTCGGCTTCACTGCCCCTCCTCTTCGCCCCGCGTTGGGCTAGCGCGCTGGTTCTCATGGCTTGTACAATGAATACCATGACCATTATTATATACCATTTTCGAATTGTGTACGGTCACTTGAGTGAGGTTCAAAGTGAAGTTTACAGAATAGCACTATAGATTTAAAAAAAATCAAAGTACTACGGGATAGGGATTCTCACTAACTTTAAATGCATTTCCTATGGAGCAAAATTCGTAAACAAAAGAAAAGGAATTACATGCCCATAATTACTCCTAACAAGTTGACTATTTTAAACGCTTAACTACTTGCAGCCTACATAAATAAATACTATTGTTTATTTCTAGTAATTCGAAAATAAACTGAACCTGTAACTAGGCACCTAAAAAGATCACAATGGATAATTAGCAATAACATTGCACGCTTAGTTAAATCTCTCGTACCTACTCGGAGTATAAACTGTTAATACTTTTATGAACCAGTTTTTGTAGATCTGAGCCCGTTGTAACTATCAATATAATTGTTCTTTTGCAAAAAAGGGATGGAGCTAAGTAGGGCGTATAGCGTCATCTCGTTTTCGCAATACGGCCCCCCCTCGCATCGCACAAAAAATAACATCCCCTGTTATTTTATGCAGTCTCAAACAGACTGCTCAGTCTCCTATTAACCTTCAGAGCTCACGTCGTTTTGCTAAGCAGCAAAGTTAACATTTACAAAGTGCGTTATTAAAAAGTCTGTAACTAATATGGAGTGTTTACCTGGCTTATTAGAAGACGAATCATACCAGATTTTTTTTAGAGAAGTGCTCGGAGTGAAACTGCCAGAGGCTGCTCTCAAAGATGTTCAACTGCGCTACATCCCTGATTACATTCGGGAGCTCAGGGTTCAAAAATCCTACTGGGGGAAGCAGTATCGCAAATGGCACGATCTCATAGCTGAACAAAATTGGAAAACATACGAGAAAAAGCTAAACGACGAGATCAACAAACAAAAAACAATTTTGAAGAATATAGACCGAATGAGACGTTTGTCCGTCCCAAATTCAAATGACAAAACTCATTTTTCGCAGTCGCTTGATGCTGAACGTGTTCATACTTTGGTTACTCATTTAAAAGAGAATGAGAGTGACGAATCAATCGTTCATTTTATGAGGAAGGCTACTGACTTCGATCAAACTTGTTATATCATTTACGCAGTTTGCGCTATGTATGGAGAATTCAGAATGCGGCCATCGCGAAGTGACGTGCGGGTTAAGGAAGAAAATCAATTAGTTTTGAAAAAAGACGTTTAATTATTTTTTCTGTTATTGCCGCAGTGAAATGTGTGATTTTAATTTAGGTTAAGCAGGTACTAAATAATGTATATAATTGTTAATTAATAAAAGATAAATAAATGGTTTTGTGATCATTGTTTTGTTATTACTAATTACACTTTCCCCGTAAGAATAATTATTGTAATAAAATTATAACATAACATCACGCACGCCTGTAATTCCCGATGGGTTAGACAGAGGTGTTCCTACCTACAGTGCACCCTCATGCCACTTGTTTTGTTAAAGCCCCGTTAATAGAGGGCGAACCTTTTGCCATCAACCAGGCGCCACTGTAGACTCCGTTGCTACTCAGAAATTCCTGGTTAAAAACCCAATAACAATTTGCCCGACCTGGGAATCGAAACCAGGACCTCATGCTCAGCAGTAGCGCTTGCAACCACTAGACCAACGAGGCAGTCGTAAATTTGTTGTAATTGATATTTGCTAATTAATGCCTTTTTTATACACTCTTATATTTCGTTCTTTGATTAGCAAAAACGTAATGTTTTTGCTGATCAGTTTTTAAAATAAAACATAATGCGCCATTTTTTTATAACCCTCATTTATCAAAAACGATTTTAATATAAAAATGTAAATGTCCATTTTTACATTTTCGGTTTGCTTACTTTTGTAGATAACCCTTAAATGCTGGGTCATTATTATTATTGCCCTTTGGGGTAATATTAATAATTATTCATTAAGTTTATTTTTTAAAGGCTATATTTTTTTTTAATTATAATTAATAACGTAATCGAGGTCATTTTAATTTCTTAATGTTACAAATGGTAGTTATTATCTTGGTTGTTTATAACGTTGGGAAAAAAATACACCAAGCAGGAATAAGTAAAAAGGAGTGACTGGAAGTAGGTCATTTCCCACGCAATGTACAGTTCGCGTGAAATAATTTTGCCGCTTTAAAGTTAAGTTGTGCATGCGTGTTGGTATGCGCGCTACTATTTTATAAGGCAGATTGACTACTGCGCAATCATTTGTAGTCTACTTCAGACCAGCGAAGTTATTTGACGCGAACTGTATGGCGAAAGTTTTTTGCTATTTCTGACTTTTATAGTAGTCATACCACATTTGGTCCGATAGAGTTTGTTGATCCTTATAAGAAACAGGATTGGCGTCAAAAAAAGTTTTTGTGAATGCTGCTTGTTGGCTTCCAGTCTAACCAGATGCAACTGAATGCCAGTATTTTTCATGGAACGACTGCCTATCTGACCTTGTCAATCCAGTAACTGGGTAATATGATACCCCTTGGTAAGACTGGTGTCAGACTTTCAGGCTTCTGAGGACTCGTAACGACTATCAAAGACCCAGAATGACAGCGGTGGAATGTCTCAAAAAGTTATGGACAGTCTCGTTTTCTTGAAGCAACAACGGTTACGGTACTTGTCCTTACTGCCCCATCTCAAAAATTCACCCTGTATATCTTTATAAGATCGAAATCATAATCAAGCCTATTTACAAGTCGCAATAGAAAAGTTCAATCAAAATAATACAAACATTTTCAAGACAATCATACCATTTATTTATAATTCAACAATAAATTATACAAAGTTATTACTGAACCTAATCAACTATTACACATTCTCACTTTTACAATAAGTGCCACAAAACAATTATCCACGCCTTATTTCAAGATAAGTTAATCTTCTTCCTTAACTTGTAATCAATTTTTACGTGTTGAACTTACTCTAATCTATAAATTGGATACATTGCATACATAGTGTACAGGATATATGAAAATTGGACTATGACTCTACCGTTATCTGCCTCTACTACTTTCATCATATCTTCAAATGGATTATCATCCTCACTTGCCTTCTCCTTAATAGCAGTAACCAAATTCTGTACGCGTTCCGGATCGAGCGACTGCGAGAAATGGTTTTTGTCTTCCGAATTTGGCTCTAATTTTTGTAACAGTTTGTCCAAAGTCTTCAAAACATGTTTGTGGCTGTGGACATGATCTTTCACTTTTTTGTCGTATTTTTTCCAATTCTTCTGAGATATAATGTCGTTCCAGTAGAGAAACTCTTTCTTCCAATAGTCTTTTTTCGTTCTGAGCTCACGTAAGTAGTCAGATATATATCGTAGGTGCACATCTTCGAGGTCAACTTCTGGTCCTGCCGCTTCGGGAGTATCTATTAAAGGTTTCTCGAGTTTTTTGTCAGTGTTGTGGTTAGCAAGATATCGAAGATATCGAATGCACTCGAGGTCAAATTCTCGTCTAAGCATTTCGCGAAAATTTAGAAGATATTGCGCGTATTTGATGGACTTTTTTGCTTCCCAGTCCAACAGTAGCTCGCCTATTATTACCTCCATAATTGTTAGACTTTAAGAACGCACTTCGTAAATGTTAACTTTGTTGCTTAGCAAAAGGACGTGATTTGACGTGAACACTTTGAAGCTTGAAAGGAGACTGCATAAAATAACAGGGATCCAGGGGATGTCATGTTTTTATGCGCTGCAAGAAACGGTTTAGCAAAAACGGGATATCGCTACACATTCTGTATAGCTCCATCCTTTTTTCACTATGCGACGATGACCGTTTCAATGGACCCAGGTAAAACTGGTTCGTAAAAGTATTAACAGTTTACACTCCGAGCAGGTACAGGAGATTAAACTTGGCTTGCCATGTTATTGCTTTTTACCCATTGTGTTCCTAGTAGGTGGATATAGGTTAATTTTAGTGACGAATACCTAGAAAAAAGGAATAGTAGTTCTCTAAGGAGTCGGTAAGTAGTTAAACTTTTTATGTAGTTAACTAACTTTTGGAGATGGGCATGTAATTGTTATTATTTGCGGCTTAGTCAATTTCGTCGAAATCATTATTATCTTGTTTATTCATTGTTATATATATTCATTTACATTTTTAAATATTTCTTAAAAAAAAAGACATAAAAACCTATTATTACCTTCTTACCTTCATTATTAAATTCCAAAATCTTGTCTTATCAGAAATAAGCATAATCATAAACTATTCCGTAGGAACATCTCCTATCACACGCCATCTAACTTAGTGCCAAAATTAATTACTCGCGAGCTCAATTCTGACCCAAATATTATGATAATAATTTTCTTAATAACTTAATCTGTGAATAACTTAAATAGTGTACCTAATTGATTTGTAAAGTTATGTAGAAAACTGAGATTCACGCAAAAATTATCAAGCGTGTTTTTCTAAAACCGTCACCATTTTAAAGGTAATTTAATATGTTTCTTTAAATATACGTGTTTTATTAGAATACGTCTTAACATTTTAAAATTTCAAAACTATTACATTTTTACGCTACTTCATTTCATCATCATCATCACCATCAGCCTATTAATGTTCCCACTGCTGGGACACAGGCCTCCTCTCGGTGAGAGGGAGTGGGCCGTAATCCACCACGCGGGCCCAGTGCGGGTTGGTAGATGTCACATGTCTTCGAATTTTTGGTTCTAAGACATGCCGGTTTCCTCACGATGTTTTCCTTCACCGTTACTATTTCACTTGCTTCAGCTTATTATGATTCAAACTGGCTACGTTGACAATTCAAAATAATAAGTCTTATATACACAATTAGGCTTCATTGTCATTTTGGTACTTATCAATAATTAAATCACTTCTTTCCCCCTCCCCCCCGCCCGTAACATAAGTAAAAAGTTTAAAATCATTCAATTAAAATTGACTAATCACGTTTTGAACTACTCTCGAATTGTGTGCGGTTGACAATACTACGGGATAGGGATTCTCACTAATTTTGAATGCATTGCCTACGGAACAAATGCCGCAAACAAAAAAAAGGAATTATTCGACCATCATTACTCCAAAGTTAACTATTTTCAACGCCTAACTACTTACAGCCTACATAAATAAATACTATTGTTTATTATTTCTAGGTATTAGAATATAAACTGAACCTGTAACTACTTATTATGATCACAATGGATAATTAGCAATAAAATTGCTCGCTTAGTTAATTCTCCCGTATCTACTCGGAGTAGAAGCTATTTTAATACTTTTATGAACCAGTTTTTTATATTTCGGCCCGTTGGAACTGTCAATGTCATTGTTCTATTGCGAAAAAGGGATAGAGCTACACGTGATGTATAGCGCCACCCCGTTTTCGCAATACGGCCCCTTGCAGTGCATAAAAACATGAAATCCCCTGTTATTTGACGCAGTCTCTTATTAACCTTCAAAGTGTTCACGTCGTTTTGCTAAGCAGCAAAGTTAACATTTACGAAGCACGTTTTTAAAAAGTCTGTGCCTATTATGGAGTGTTTACCTGACTTACTAGAAGCCGAATCGTACCAGAATTTTTTAAGAGAAGTTCTTGGACTGAAATTGTCAGAGGCTGATCTCAAAGATGTTCAGCTGCGATACATTCCTGATTACATTCGGGAGCTCAGGGTTCAAAAATCCTACTGGGGGAAGCAGTATCACGAATGGCACGATCTCATAGCTCAACAGAATTGGAAAACATACGGGGAAAAGCTGAACGACGAGATCAACAAACAAAAAACAATTTTGAAGAATATAGACCGAATGAGACGTTTGTTCATGCCAAATTCGGATGACAAAACTCATTTTTCGCAGTCGCTTGATGCTGAACGCGTTCAAACTTTAGTTACTCGTATAAAAGATAATGAGAAGGACGAATCAATCGTTCATGTTATGATGAAGGATACTGACTTCGAACAAACTTGTTATATCATTTACGCAGTTTGCGCTATCTATGGAGAGTTCAGAATGCGGCCATCGCGAAGTGACGTGCGGGTTACAGAAGAAAATCAATTAGTTTTGAAAAAAGACTTTTAATTCATTTTTGTGTTATTGCCACAGTGAAATGTGTGATTTTAATTTAGGTTAAGGAGGTACTAAATAATGTATATAATTGTTAATTAATAAAAGATAAATAAATGGTTTTGTGATCATGTATATTTTTGTTTTGTAATTACACTTTTCCCGTTAAAATTGTTATTATAACATAACATCAAGCACGCCTGTAATTCCCCAAGGGTAAGGCAGAGGTGTACCTACCTACAGTGCACCCACATGCCGCTTGTTTTGTTAAAGCCACATTAATAGAGGGCGAACCTTTTGCCATCAACCAGGCGCCATTGTAGACTCCGGGTTGCTACTGAGAAATTCCTGATTAAAAACCCAATAACAATTTGCCCGACCTGGGAATCGAAACCAGGACCTCATGCTCAACAGTAGCGCTTGCAACCACTAGACCAACGAGGCAGTCGTAAATTTTTTGTTGTAATTTATATTTGCTAGCTAATGTCTTTTTTGTACACTCAAATATTTCGTTCTTTGATAAGCAAAAACATTACTCAGTTTTTAAAATAAAACATAATGCGCCATTTTTTAACCCTCATTTATCAAAAACGATTTTAATATAAAAATGTAAATGTCCTTTATTACATTTTCTTTTTGCTAACTTTTGTAGATAACCTGTAAATGCTGGGTCATTATTATTATTGCCCTTTGGGGTAAAATTAATCATTGTTGAATACCGATGTTGGTTTTTTAACAGCTATTAATTATGTTTTAATGCTTATGAATATCGTAATCGAGGTCATTTTAATTTTTTAATGTTACAGTTAGGGCTTACGGTAGTTAATACTTTGGTTGTTAATAACGTTGGCAAAAATAAGCTCTTTTATAAGCGCCGATTCCTGCTTGAGTTTTTTTTGTAAAAAAATAATATCTTATCATAAAGGCGTAAAATTCGTGACTTTTTATGTAGGGGGTAATATTCAGATTAATGATCCGATCTTGGAAAAAAAAACACAAATGGGAAGCTACAGTACCTTTTGCCGTGTAATTGAGACATTTCACGCGAACGAAGTCGCGGGCAGAAGGTTTTCAAACCATATTAATGGCATCTACTTTCAAATGAGTTCCACCCAAAGATATAAATATGCCTAAATCTCAAACTTTCAAACAATCAAACAAAGCATTTCTTTCAATTGAACCATTTACTGGCACGTTCGAATTATCAAAGAGTTGGTCAGTTAATCAGAAAGTTGAAGTTAATTGCCGATTCCAAAACGTAGATCTCTATGGAGAAGAACGGACAAGAAACTCCAAAGACACTCTTTTTAATCAAGAAATTACAAAATCCTGGGTATTCATTCATTTGGCTCTTGTGATACAGTACAGGTACACCTAGTACAAGAGCTAGGGCTACACAGATTTTTGTGTCTTTGAAGTGCAAATAAATATTACTATTACTATTACCATTATTCTTGTTGCTTCTATAATATATGTGAGAACAATGTAAATAATTCAATTTAAGAGATTTAAAATAAGCCCTAGCAAATAATAGATGACCAGCTTAAGAGGCCGACGTACTACGGCACGAAATGCAAACTCGAGACGTGAGCAAAATGCGTTTGGAATATCGCTATCTCTGTTCGACAAAAGAAGGCGGGGCCACAGATTACGGGCGCGCTTTCCAGTGTGTGTGAGCGGATAATACTAGATGTAGGTACAGCCATTCATTCATAGCGAGTCGACAGCATAAATATTTATTATGAGTAATAATTAGGTATGTTCATTATTTGCTTTATTTTTGTTGACTAATTTGGGGAATCGCTAGTGAATGTACAGACTAGTAATGCGTTTTTTGGAAATTTCTTTACCATGCCGATGTCTCAATATTTTAGGATATCTCGACTAATCTCAAGATAGAAGGCCTTGTAGAGAAAACCTATCTAGTAGATACGTCATACAAATAAGGTAGGTAGGTACCAACAGTTCGCGTCAAATAACTTTGCCGCTCTGAAGTAGACTCTATATGACTGCGCGCATGCCAGTAGGTACGCATGCGCAACCTAACTTCAGAGCGGCAAAGTTATTTGACGCGAAGTGTAGGTACCTATACTTCGTTATCGAGCATGGACTTGTGGGTAAATCGGTGGACCGACTGACGACGCTAGCTAGAGTAGTCATACGCGCGTACGTCGCGTAAATATAAATTATTGGGATAAGTATCTATTATTATTGTCATTATTTATTTTAAGTCTGTTTGTGTTTATTTATTTCCTTTAGAGTGGTCTCCACTTCTTATTTTGGTGGTCTCGCACTGGATTTTAAACTCTCCGTGTTGAGCCGAGCGTTGAGAATCCAACGCGCTGGGACACTCTCGTCCTAGCGCGTTGAAAAAACACGCGTTGAAAATCCAGTGTGTGAAAAAAAAATCCCGCGGAAAATAACAGCCCGTGCGGTGCGAACCTGGGCGAACTCGACATTATTTTGCGACGGCACAAGCAGCTCTGCATAATTTTTTACCGACATTTGTGCGTAAGTGCAAGCGACACGTGGTGGCGGTATATTTTCATCATCCGAACATACTGATGTCGCACCGCTGAGCTGCACCGACAAATAAAAATCTGCGTTCGCAGTTCATTTGCCAAACATCTAAACAAACACGAGTTTTTGGAAAAATAACTGTAATGGACTACACATAAGGTTCAGTTTGCGCTACAACTTCATATTTTTTTATGACTTTTTCAACATTACTAGTCACTCTAAAATCAACTTTATTTACACTTGCATAAAGTTCATATTTGTCTAAGTGGAAAACTCGTGTTTGTTTACATGTTTGGCAAATACATTGCGAACTCAATTTAGAGCGAGCAGTGTTCTCAATAGTGTGCTTGAGACAATAATTACGCCCGCTCGGTCACATAAGTAAAGAAAAGGAACAGTGACATGACAAAACTTCGTACAACCGCGTTATGATAGGTAGGTACTTACAATACTACAACTTGGTGGTGGCTATGGCTTCGTCGCGTACGGAGAGCAACTAGCTTATACCGTCTCGGCCAATACTCACCACGCTACGGCTCATATTACATTGGCGCAGAACGGAATGGAAGCGAGTTTTTGGCACGAAATTAGGTCAAAGCATAATGAACTTTATGTCAATTGTGTAACTTACAAACTACAAAATACTCGCTGAGGCCATAGCTGAGGCTCTTTAGACACATAAGTAGGTACCTATCGAATAATATTAGTAACTAGCTGCCCGCCCTGGCTTCGCACGGGTATGCACTCATCTACGGTTCGCCTACCTACCCTAACTACACCTACCTACATACATACATACCTACCTACCTACCTACCTACCTATCCTACCTACCTTCCTACTTACCTACCTACCTACCTACTTACCTACATACATACATACCTACCTACCTTACCTACATACCCACTTTACCAAGATACATACCTACCTACTTGCATACCTACCTACCTACCTACCTACCCTACCTTCACCAACCTATCCTAAGAACCATCTCCTTACTATAACAAACACAACAAAAAAAGAATTAGCGAAATTGGTCCAGCCGTTCACGCGTGATACCGAGACCAAAGAAATAGGGATTCATTTTTATATATATACATATATGTATAAGATAGACTAGCTGTCCGCCCCGGCTTCGCACGGGTAGCACTCTCTATGGCGCACCTACCTACCCTAACTACCTACCTACACCTACCTACATACCTACCTACTTACCTACCTACCCTATCTACTTACCTACATACATACATACCTACTTACCCTACCTACATACCCACTTTACTAACATACATACATACCTACCTACCTACCCTACCTTTACCTACCTACTAAGAACCATCTCCTTACTATAGCAAACACAACAAAAAAAGAATTAGCGAAATTGGTCCAGCCGTTCACGCGTGATGCCGTGACCAAAGAAATAGGGATTCATTTTTATATATACAGGGTGGCAGGGACATCGACGCGAAGCCGGTTACCATGGATTCAGTACATGATTCTGAACCCCGCAGCGTAGAAATTTTTCGTCGGTATGTAAAAAAAAAAACAACTGTTTCATAAAAAAGTGCAATACCTACGCGGTCAAAATGTATGGAACAGCAGATTTTTTTTTTCGTTCGACCTACCTATCCTGAGCAGTGGTGGCCCAGTGGTAACGGCCCCGACTTACGAGTTGTAGGTCGTGGGTTCGAACCCAAGCAGGCGCTTTACTTTGTGTAAATAATTTCATCACCACTGCTCTCAAAACGGTGAAAGAAAACATCGTGAGGAAACCGGCATGTCTTAGAACCAAAAATTCGAAGACATTGTGACATCTACCAACCCGCACTGGGCCCGCGTGGTGGATTACGGCCCACTCCCTCTCACAGAGAGGAGACCTGTGTCCCAGCAGTGGGAACATTAATAGGCTGATGATGATGATGATGACCTATCCTAAGAACCTTCTCCTTACTATAACAAACACAACAAAACGAATTAGCGAAATTGGTCCAGCCGTTCACGCGTGATGCCGTGATCAAGGAAATAGGGATTCTTTTTTATATAATATATATAGATCAAACAAAGACTTTTTCGTTTTTGGGTGGTAGGCTCGTTGGAAACAGACAAAAATTAAAAAAAAAAAAAAATCCCCTAGAGGATGATATGCTATTTTATCTCCGCTCTGGTACCCTACAATGACGGATTTTTTGAGCAAGAAGAGTGAAAAAGTTATTATTTCTTCCTTTTTAGTGGGTCGGTTTGTAATTTATCTAAGATACAATAGCCTAATGTCAACTGCTCATCACCTTTTACAAAATATTGCTTTTCCCGATGCAGGGACGTTCATTGTTGAGGAGTTCTCCTGATACTTCACCATTAGCTCCACTTCACCCTATGTATTGTGACGGGCATAAATTGCTTGGCAACCATATTAAAGTAATCTTCTCTAATCGCAACCCGTGAAATACGTATTATTGATAAGTTCCGGTGGCCATCTGTAGTCTTCATCATCACTTCCACTTCACTAAATGGTGCTTTCCGAGATCAAATTCAAGAGTAACTATAAAAAATACCTAAATCGCTATAGGTGCGCCTGTAATATTTCAAGAGTTCCCTCGACTTCTCCAGGATTCCATCATTCAATCCTGACTTGATGTCAATGGGACCACCTGTGAAGTATACCCTTTCTGACAAAAAAATAATTTTCTAAATCGGTCCAGCCGTCTTCGAGTATTCCGGGAACAAACATTAAAAAAAAAATCGGACGAACTGAGAACCTCCTCCTTTTTTTGAAGTCGGTTAAAAATAGGTCAAGTCAAGAGGAGTGTCAGAAATATTACATACAATACAATTTAGCAAACAAATAAGTACGCGCGTACAGGTACAGCCGTACAGCACACTGTAAAGTACCTAATCGTCTAAAGTTGACAAAAAATACTATGAACGAACTCCAACCAAGCACGTTGCGTTAGTGTGCCTTGTGCCTGTCGGAGCGATAAACACCTACAGGGAGCACACACACATTGACAATTATTGCTTGACGCGATAGCACTACTAGCTATCTGAAATTATGAGAAATTTGGATGTGTTCCGTAATACCAAAAATGATGAATGAAAACTTAATGTTTTTCCAATTTTTTTTCTATAATTTGTAACTTGATAATATAAGCTATGCTTGTGATGCAACAATATTACAAATATTGTTGTTTATAATAAAGAAAAAACAATATGAAAACAAGTCATTTACGCTGTAAAAATGTACGAAATGCAATTCGCTTAAACTTCATGTAGAGGTAGGTTTTTGAAAAAAAAAAGAATTGGAAGCCTAGATAATTATTGTCTCAATCCGAATATCTAATTTATTTGGTGGAAATATGCTCGAATTGGAAATGATTTAGGTATTACGTTTGTATGGACAATTCAATCGTCGCCGCGTTCTTAACTGGAGGCGCCCGTTCACGAACATGACGCCTCAATACACGTACTTTAGAAAAGTACACTGACAGCACAACAATGACGTGACGAAAAGGAAAACAAAAATGCAAAACGTAGATGTCACGCACACTACCGTAAAAAAGTTGTCCTGGGCTTACCATCATCTCATAAAGGTTTATTATTTTAATATTACTTCAGTATGAGAAAGAGATGAAACTCTACAGGACGTACAGCTCTATCTCTTTCCGCGTTCAAGTAATATAAAAATAATACTGCTATAAGAGCTGGTGGTAGGTCCCCTGTTTGTTTTAGTTGTTTTGCGGCGCGACACTGCATCTAAATACATCATCCTCATCATCAGCCTATTAATGTTCCCACTGCTGGGACACAGGCCTCCTCTCGGTGAGAGGGTGTGGGCCGTAATCCACCACGCGGGCCCAGTGCGGGTTGGTAGATGTCACATGTCTTCGAATTTTTGGTTCTAAGACATGTCGGTTTCCTCACGATGTTTTCCTTCACCGTTTTTGAGAGCAGTGGTGATTAAATTATTTACACAAAGTAAAGCGCCTGCTTGGGTTCGAACCCACGACCTACAACTCGTAAGTCGGGGCCGATACCATCTAAATACATAAATAATTAATCAAAGGTTTCAACTATAACTTTGTTATTTTCAAAAGCGGTTCAAAGTTTTTTTTTTTGTATAAATTTATTTTACCTACCCATACGTCTTAACGGTTTCTTAAAACAAATGTACGCCCGTCACAGCTGTCTGCAAACTTCAGTGAATTTATAAAGTTTTCATTTATCCTGCGAAACCCTAAAAATGTAAAAAGTTTGGGTACAGAAGGAAACCTTTTGTTTACCAACTTTCCTTCAAGTTTTCTTGTTTCGGATCTGGATATTTTTAGATTTTTAATTAAGAATAATTTAATTGTTTTTTTTTCTGCAGCCGGTTTTTTTTTTTTAGGGAGTGTCTCCGCTGCTTGCACCGGCACCTATAACGGACACCGGTGGCGAGGCGTTTATGGAAACCCTTCCAGTATTCAAAGCCCCAACTAACTAACCCTAACTAAAGTATTATTTTTTTCTATATATTCTAGTCGTTAGAGGGTTGCAGTTCTACCTAACCTTTTTTGCGAGTAAAAATATGTAACCTAGGGCCTATTTCACGATGTCCGAATAGCCACTACTTACCAAATAAATTCAAAAATGGAACAGAATTTGTATGTGTAATTATCTGCCAAGTAAGTTAATAGGAACGTAATCGTAGGTGGTGAAACAGGCCCTTAATCTAACAACATAGTTCGGTTCCGGGTAGGTAGTAGATTATTGGAATAATGGAAACATTAAAATGGAAAAGAGGAGATACCCAACCTCCCGCGGCAAGCGTACCTTAACCTTCGATTGAACCGAGCAGTTGTTATAATTTAGTCACGAGCTCGAATCGACTACAAGATAGATTTTGTCAACAGAATGGGTTATAAAATGGGGGCACTTTATGACCCATTCTGTTGACAAAATCTTGTAGTCAATTTTACAACTTTAGAGAGAAAATAAATACGTATATTTACGGTAAATATGATGCCAAGAAAGAACACAAATACAAAAAGAAAAATTTAGGGGAAAATATGCGTCACTTCCACGCAAAACATTGCTCAGCCTAATGCTGCGACCCAATGCAAGACAGAGCCACAGCGCTGGTTTTCAGCAACAGCTGATCAGTTGACGTGATGGCGTCAGACCAGTGCAGCAGACAGTGAGATATAAATAAGAAAAAAAAACACAATACTTAATTCTAAATGTTTATTATAAATATAATATTTAAAATGGCAACATTCCGTTCAGTTGGCAACACATTAAGCGCCACCGCCGCGCCGCAGATAATATAATGCCGCGCCGCGCCGCCGCCGCCCAGCTTGTAATCCTGTCTGGTGCGCGCAGCTGTCAAAAAACTATTTGGTTGACGTTTTGAACTAGACTTTACAAGCTTAAAGGTGTGTTTAAACTCCGTTATCTCAGTCTGGTGTGACTCAAAAATTTTAAACATAGAATTAGAACAGTCATTATTATTAATTAGTTAGCCTTTACAGACAGTAGGTAGGTCGCTGGATAAATCCACTTAGCCTTAAAAGCGACCTAAATAAAAGAACCATCTTAAATATTTACCTATGTAGCTTTTAACACGTTTTTTAATTGAGAACCAAGAATAAAATATTTCCCTCTTTTATTTTATACAAAGGTTAATTAATGGTAATGTGGAAGGTACGACTAAAATAATAATGTTGAGTATTATGTCAAGTTTTTACAGAAATTTATTTGAAAAGTCCTATTACTAAACAATCTTATTTAATATAATATGATATACATTGTGTTTTCATGCGATGGCCAAATTGGCCAAGTCAATCTTTTTTATTTAAAACATAAATTAAGACAGAAGGACCCTTAAGTAGGGACTTACTAAAGTAACCGACTTGGTATTACATGGATCTCACAACTTTTTACGGTAGAACTGAGCTGCGAGACTTGTTTTTTTTTACAAGTTTTGTTTTTAGCTGAATATCAGTATTTTACATGGAGTGACTCCACAACGCAGTAACTGGTTAATACGATACCCCTTGGTAAGACCGGTTGTCAGACTTTCAGGCTTCTGACGACCCTTATAGACTGTCAAAGCTCCACGAATGACAGCCCGGACCAACGGTTTAACGTGCTTTTCCAGGCACGGAGGAGTCTCGGTATGTAAAGATCAACCCATCCACGAACCAACCCCGGCAAGCGTAGCTTAACCTGATGGATCGAACCGTGCGGCTGTTATTACTTAGCCACAAGCTCCGCGATGCAATTACCTATACAAGGTCAAGTTAAGTCGCTAGCTAGCGAAACCCCGCAGACGTTATGGGTATCGATAACTTAACATAATAAAACATAAGAACAAATCATTAGATGGTAACGGTCTGGAATATGGAATGGATGGTCACCCATCCTCGGTCCGACCTCGGCAAGCGTTGCTTAACCTTGAACATGGACACGTACGGCTGCTATTATTTCACCACGAGCTTTTATGAAAGTTACTATACTACTTAATATGCTGATCATCCTGCCCACGCAAAACTGGGCCAAAAACATGCCAAGCTTTTCCTATTTGGCCATCCCCATAATTTTATTACTTATTTTTTAAACAGTTAGGATACCATATTTGATAAACATGAAATACAAATTGGGTAACATGGAAGATGGATGAAAAATTGAGTTTCGAAATTAAACGTACATCCCCAAAAATTAATTTATGCTGATGCCATTTTGGTATTATAAATTAGCCTCATCAAGATTTCTTACTGTCCTTTTGGTTCATTATGGAATAGAAAGAGTGAGGAGCAACATGGAGTTTTTGAAGCTCTAACTACTTATTTAAATAACAAATGTAACAATGTATAAGTAAAGTGTCATTTTTGTGTCCTCAAAATACTAAATAGTCAAGTACAAAGTACCTGAAACCAACCAACCAACCAACTTAGATGTAGCAGTCGCCGGCCGGCCGCTGCCGCGGCACGCTCAGTTCGCACGGTTTGACAAAGTTCTTACCGAACCTCACCCACTCACCTGGGTTACCCTAGCGTAGATACTGCAACCAACTTTGAGTAAAAGCTAGCAGATTAAAAAGAGGCTTTTTTATTGAATAAAGCGTACATTTTTTGACAAAGCTCCATGTAACGCCCACTCTCTTGAAGGTCGAAGACGCTATGCTCGAAGTTGCGGACAAGTATGTTTACCTAGGATAAATTACTGTCCAGCTAGGTAGGTCCAACTTTGAGAAAGAGGGCAATCGTCGAATCTGACTCGGTAAAGATAAAGATAAGATAAAGAAATTTTATTTGCTGAAACATTTATGTATACGTACAGAATTAAAATAATACATGCATGCAAGATCTTAAATAAGAGTGGCTCACTACGGTTGGGCAACGTTCGGGAAGCTACGCAATATCTTCGCCACCCACATACCGCAGTTTCTCAAGACGAAAGTCTTGATCTGTTTGTTTTGATCAGTGCGTGTTGCCGGTGATGACCTATGGCACTGAAACGTGGTCGCTCACAATAGGCAATCAGTAAAAGTCACCCAAAGGGCAACGGAGAGGGCTATAGGTACTTGGAGTTTCACCACGTGATCAAATCAGAAATGCAGAGATCCGCAGGAGAACCTAGGTAGCCGACATAGCCCAAAGAATTGCCAAACTTAAGTGGCAATGGGCAGGGCACATTGCTTGCAGAACAGATGGCTGATGAGGCCGAAAGGTTCTGGAGTGGCGACTGCGTACCGGAAGACGTAGCGTTGGAAGGCTTCCCACAAGATGGACCGATGACCTTGTGAAGGCCGCAGGAAACCGCTGGATGCGGGAAGCAAAGAACCGGTCGAAGTGGCGGTGCTTGGGGGAGGCCTATATCCAGCAGTGGACAACTTTCGACTGAAATGATGATGACATTATTAGAAGTACAAAAGTTTATAATGACACTAATTTAAAAAAAAAAACATTATTTGGAGGTCAAAGTCAAAGTCAAAGCATTTATTTCAAATAGGCCCTTGAAGGCACTTTTGAACGTCAAAATTTACAAAATATAGTATTGATTCTACCGCCCCTTCCAAAAGGTAGTTTTCGTATGGAGAAGAATGGGCAAGACACTCCACCGTTACTCTTTTAAAATGTTTTACAATATTTTGTATAAGTACATTATTTATATAATTTTATGTGAAGACGATGCACCTAGAATAAAATTACTGTATAAAGTAAAAAGATGAGATAAATTAATTATGTGGTAGATACATGGTGTTCACATATTCACAAACATTGTAAAAATAGAGGAATCTACTAAAAAGTTTACAATTAATAAGTCAGTGTGTGAGGAAGTAATCACAGGATGTTAAATCAATGTCATATAATAAAAAATAAATACAATTAAGTAAGCAACCAGTTTGATTTTGTTTAGACTCTAAATTGTCCTATGGAGCAGGACCAGCATGTTTCCAAGCATTCTTATCTTGGATATAATCCTCTAATCTGTAATAATTATGCTTGTTTACAAAGTGTACTACATGAGTTTTAAATTTTCTTTCATTTAATTGTAATATATCACAAGGTATTTTGTTGTAACATTTAACACAGTACCCCTTATAAGATGTATGTACTTTAGATAATCTGAAAAATGGTTGATCTAGTTTATCTTTATTTCTAATATTAAAATTATGTCTATCACTTATTTTATTAAAAAGATGTAGATTTTTCCTTACATACATAATATTTTCATAAATGAATTGGCAAGGAACGGTCATAATATTAATCCTTTTAAATAGTTCCCTCAGAGATTCGCGACGACGGAGATCATAAATGGCTCTGACAGCTCTCTTTTGCAAAATAAAGATAGATTCAATGTCAGCAGCCCGGCCCCACAGTAAAATGCCATACGACATAATGCTGTGGAAGTAGCTAAAATAGACCAAACGCGCGGTTTCTACATCTGTTAACTGTCTGATCTTTCTAACAGCATAAGCGGCCGAGCTTAGCCGCCCCGCAAGAGATGTTATATGAGGTCCCCATTGTAATTTCTCGTCTAGCGTGATTCCCAGGAAAACCGTTTGATTAATAAATTCCAGTTTTTCTCTATTCAATATGATGTCACATTCGCTACTTCTAACATTAGGTAATTTAAATCTAATGCTATAGGATCAATTAAATATTTACCTTTGCAATTAATACGACATAGGCTTATTGAATACACAGTCAAATTAAAGAAGCTAGCGAAACTCCGCACACGTGGTGAGTATGAATATCTAAAGGCGACAGATAAGAAAAAAAAATACATATTTCAACTACACTGTGGATTTTTTGCTTTATCATGTTTAGTACACATGATAGTTTAGTATTTTAAGGAAAAGTTCTATCCAAGCACTTCTGAATATTCCCGGCATTTTTAATTTAACCCTGCTACGGTTCGCACCCTACAAGAACCTTCCCATACATTATTAAGTTGACCTAAATATTAATATCGTACAGTTTACTGACATATCTACGTACAAATACTATCCCACTTTCAGACTAATGGACGTCTGAAATAATGCCTAGACTTGCCTAAAGTATGTTGGGTAGACCCCACGCTAACCAGATGAGGCTGTATATCAATTTAATATGACCACTATGGTATATGGCTTAGGAATTTCGTTTAAGGGGATGTGTTTTGTCTTTTCTCTAAACAAAGTAGTTTCGAAGTTTCTACCCATTATTTTTTATTTTTTGAGTAATTTCATATAATCAAATAGGTAGGTACAGTACGACACAGCTTAGATGTAGCATAGATTTGAAAATTTTCATTCATTCATCAATTTTACGAATGTATTTGGCTATAAGACTTTACAAGTTACTGCGTTTTCGAAAGATCATTTTCACCTAAAGCAATAATAAAGATTGGTGAATTTGAAGGCGCACTCAGTTCGGATGGTAATCGGTTTTACGAATTTTGCCGATGCTACATCTAAGTTGTGTCGTACTGTAGCTCTTAGCGATAATAAAATAATAATAACGTTTATTTTTTACTAAGTAAAAAGCTCAGAATAATACACTCATTTTGATAGATTCGTTTTAAAGCAACAATTATTAAATTATTACCTACAGATAAAATCTTATAAACTTAGTAAGTATTTCAAAAAGAAATGCTACCACATAAAAAAAATTACGTGAAGACTAAGCTTTTCTTTTTGTATTTAATTGAATGTCTAATATTTCCCATTTTGCTCTCATATAAATGTTATTGAACACTTTAATGTAATGATTGTTTTTTTTTTGTTGTTATTTTTTACTTTTTTACATTTACTCAAAGAATTCCTTTTTAGAGGACCTATTTTAATAGTGCTA
Source organism: Conistra vaccinii (assembly GCA_948150665.1). Classification (NCBI taxonomy): domain Eukaryota; kingdom Metazoa; phylum Arthropoda; class Insecta; order Lepidoptera; family Noctuidae; genus Conistra; species Conistra vaccinii. Next base: position 12,009,294 of record OX411341.1, on the reverse strand, counting down.
CCAGCTTTGATGAAACGCTTGCCATTAGGAAGTCGTAGATGTAGAAAAAAAGAGGCTCAATTATTAAATAAGAGAACACAAAATATTTTTTAAAGGCTCATTCATTTAAAAAATGTGTCCGTCACTAAAAGGTCAATAAGTTTTAGAAGATCTGTTAGTTATTTCCTGTCCTTTAACCAAAGGACGGTATTCCCTCACATTCCAACCCACACATTCACCTTTAGAATACCTAAACAAAATGACTTTGCTAAGGAAATTGTATCAGCAACGATGTCAAAAAGCACCAAGAGATGGTAATAGGGTTACCCTTTTAACCCTCAAAGCGTCGGTAAACACATAACCGGGGTAATTACGTTAAATCATGCGCAGTGCACGGGTTGATATTTATGGAATATGGGAAATACTCAATGTTCACTTTAAAACTGATATTTTTTTTCTAAAATAAGTGCTCGTGGCTAGATAATAACAGCCGCACGGGTCGATCGCGGGTTAAGCAACGCTTGCCGCGGTCGGTTTGTGGATGGGTGACCCTCCACTGCATATTGAGACTCTCCGTGCCTCGGAACGGCTGTCATTCGTATATCTTTGACAGTCGTTATGAGTCGTCAGAAGCCCAAAAGTCTGACAACCAGTCTTACCAAGGAGTATCGTATTACCCAGCAACTGGGTTGTGTGGCTTAACGCGTTTCTCGAGGCACGGAGGGGTCTTGGTATGTAAAGATGGTCACCTATCCAAAAACCAACCGCGGCAAGCGTATCTTAACCTGATCAATCGACCGCTGTTATACACACATCAAAAGTGTCTAGGGATCAACATATATTTTTGCAATAACTTTTCTCCTGATTGATATTAATTAAAATTTTCTTTAAGGATTCATCAAATAAAGTGTTTTCGTTTGTCACAGTAACGATAAACCAAGTCACCTTTGCATTAATAAAGAAATTTGCCATTTTCCTAATAAAGGGATTTTTGACATTTGAACCACTAACATTAAAGTTCGAAAAAAAGACTGAAATAACAGTTTTCTTTAAAATTTTATTGGGTAACTTAAACAATGAATAATCCGTGTTTCTACCGCGAACACTAACAACACAAGAACATCGGTTTGGCATACTCAAAATGAGTTCATCCAAATCACGCTGTGGAATGGCCGCCCATGTTCGTTGCAACAACAAAAAAAGGTCTTCTTGCGACTGGATACCCTCCATATTCGGCAGAGCTCTTCTCTGTAGCATATCCCATGCATGCTCAATCGGGTTCAAGTCTGGCGACTGAGCAGGCCAGGGCAGGACATTGATGTTAGCTGCGGCGAGAGTCTGTCTTACAACTCTTGCGGTGTGCGGTCGTGCATTATCATGCATTAACTGAAATAAGGGACCGATTTGCACTTGTAGAGGAACGATGACGTCTGATACAATCGTCTCAGCATAAATTTGAGCGTTGAGGTTGCCTCTGATCCAAATCAACTCAGTTCTTCCGCCGATCCAAATACCCGCCCATACCATGATGGTTCCACCACTATAAGGATGGACTTCCTGGCAGGATTTTAATCGCTGTTGGCGTCCAGGGGTTCTCCAGTGTCGTATACGTCTTGTATCCGGTCTCATACCAAAACGAGACTCATCAGAAAAGCACACGAAACGCCATTGTTCTTCTGCCCAATTTCTGTGTTCAAGAGCCCATTGATATCGAATCCTACGATTGTGCATTGCTATAGGTGGTACCCGTAGCGGTCTTCGGGAATGAAGGTTCACTTCATGCAAGCGGTTTCTGACTGTTTGGTCGCTAATTAAGTTCCCTGAAGAGTGATGAAGCCTCACGGCTAACATCATGGCGGTTATTGTTGGAGCTCTTCGAGCTAAGATTTGAATGTATCGGTCTTGTCTCCGTGTGGTGCAGCGATACCGTCCTCCATGGCGCTCAGCCACGGTACCAGTGCTTCGGTAACGTGTCCAAAGTCGACTGATAACACTCTGACTTGTATTCAGAGCTAAAGCCACAGTACGTTGCCGGAAACCAGCTTCTATCATTCCCACGGCTCTGAGCATTTCTTCTCTGCTTAAATGACGTCGCTGCTCCATAATAACGTTGGTTTTAATCAGTAGTAGGGAAACAGTAGCACTAATAATGTCTTCAATGCGTTGTATGTTTTTATAGGGAAAATATTGACAGCTGATTTTCATCTTTTACTCGAATTTGATTCACAGTTCCTGATTCAAATTATGAAATGCACCAAAAAGGATCCATATAAATTTATAAAATCATAAATTTATTACAAAGCCACATCTCAATCTCAAGAAATCCGCATAAAAATGCTTGATCCCTAGACACTTTTGATGTGTGTATTTTAGCCACAAGTCTCTTTAGTCTTTACATAGAACACAAAATACTCGAATTCCCCTCGCTAACAATTCTAAGAAACGTCACTGACAGGTAACGAAAAAAGCGGTAACAAATTGGAAAGCAGAATAGCAAAGACAAAAGCTAGCACAGACAAAACCACTGGAAAGACAGTATTTTTTGTTACTTTTCGGTGAAGTCAGTGTACACCGAAAGTTAAAAAAATACTGCTTTTAATTAACTCTCGTTTTCATAATATTTTGCGAATGTTTATTTTTGTAACACTAATGACTTGTTTTTTCAGGAAAAGTGTCACAGTGTGAAAGTAACGAACTTTTATGGAACTTGTGGAATAGGTGTTGTTTTTAATAAAATTTCTAACAAATAGTGTTAAGATGGTTTATTCTGAAAGTTGGCAACGTCACAAATAGATGTCAAATATTTCGCTGTTTTGATTAATTTGATAATATTTCTGTATGGAAATAAAAAATGTGGTTAACTAGCGAACTAGAATATTGATTATGAAATGCAATAATTAATATCTTAACACCGAATACTTTGTTTTAGATGTAAAAAATGTATTTGAAAACTTTTCAAATGCCTTTTTGTCACCTAAAACGGGTACAACATCAAATTCAATGTTATAATTGCAATTCATTATTAATATTCTAGTCAATTAGTTAGCCACATTTCTTATTTCCATACAGTATTATTTCCAAATTAATCGAAACAGGTAAATATTTGACAGCTATTTACGACGTTGCCAACTTTTAGGATGCACCCTCTTAACATTGTTTGAAGTGATAATTTGGTGGGTTTGTTATTTGTTACCGAGAAAAATCGTAGTTCCATTGATCTCGCCGAGATCACCATAAACTGGAAATGTATAGCTTGATGTGTGGCCGTGCGTACAAAGCGTAACAGTAAGGTACATATTTTTATGTAGGAGCGCATATTTTTACAGAGAATAACTTCAAAAGTTTAAACAATGGAACTACGATTTTTCTCGGTAACAAATAACAAACCCACCAAATTATCACTTCAAACAATGTTAAGAGGGTGCATCCTAAAAGTTGGCAACGTCGTAAATAGCTGTCAAATATTTACCTGTTTCGATTAATTTGGAAATAATACTGTATGGAAATAAGAAATGTGGCTAACTAATTGACTAGAATATTAATAATGAATTGCAATTATAACATTGAATTTGATGTTGTACCCGTTTTAGGTGACAAAAAGGCATTTGAAAAGTTTTCAAATACATTTTTTACATCTAAAACAAAGTATTCGGTGTTAAGATATTAATTATTGCATTTCATAATCAATATTCTAGTTCGCTAGTTAACCACATTTTTTATTTCCATACAGAAATATTATCAAATTAATCAAAACAGCGAAATATTTGACATCTATTTGTGACGTTGCCAACTTTCAGAATAAACCATCTTAACACTATTTGTTAGAAATTTTATTAAAAACAACACCTATTCCACAAGTTCCATAAAAGTTCGTTACTTTCACACTGTGACACTTTTCCTGAAAAAACAAGTCATTAGTGTTACAAAAATAAACATTCGCGAAATATTATGAAAACGAGAGTTAATTAAAAGCAGTATTTTTTTAACTTTCGGTGTACACTGACTTCACCGAAAAGTAACAAAAAATACTGTCTTTCCAGTGGTTTTGTCTGTGCTAGCTTTTGTCTTTGCTATTCTGCTTTCCAATTTGTTACCGCTTTTTTCGTTACCTGTCAGTGACGTTTCTTAGAATTGTTAGCGAGGGGAATTCGAGTATTTTGTGTTCTATGTAAAGACTAAAGAGACTTGTGGCTAAAATATAACAGCGGTCGATTGATCAGGTTAAGATACGCTTGCCGCGGTTGGTTTTTGGATAGGTGACCATCTTTACATACCAAGACCCCTCCGTGAATCGAGAAACGCGTTAAGCCACACAACCCAGTTGCTGGGTAATACGATACTCCTTGGTAAGACTGGTTGTCAGACTTTTGGGCTTCTGACGACTCATAACGACTGTCAAAGATATACGAATGACAGCCGTTCCGAGGCACGGAGAGTCTCAATATGCAGTGGAGGGTCACCCATCCACAAACCGACCGCGGCAAGCGTTGCTTAACCCGCGATCGACCCGTGCGGCTGTTATTATCTAGCCACGAGCACTTATTTTAGAAAAAAAATATCAGTTTTAAAGTGAACATTGAGTATTTCCCATATTCCATAAATATCAACCCGTGCACTGCGCATGATTTAACGTAATTACCCCGGTTATGTGTTTACCGACGCTTTGAGGGTTAAAAGGGTAACCCTATTACCATCTCTTGGTGCTTTTTGACATCGTTGCTGATACAATTTCCTTAGCAAAGTCATTTTGTTTAGGTATTCTAAAGGTGAATGTGTGGGTTGGAATGTGAGGGAATACCGTCCTTTGGTTAAAGGACAGGAAATAACTAACAGATCTTCTAAAACTTATTGACCTTTTAGTGACGGACACATTTTTTAAATGAATGAGCCTTTAAAAAATATTTTGTGTTCTCTTATTTAATAATTGAGCCTCTTTTTTTCTACATCTACGACTTCCTAATGGCAAGCGTTTCATCAAAGCTGGTAGCACTATTAAATAGGTCCTCTAAAAAGGAATTCTTTGAGTAAATGTAAAAAAGTAAAAAATAACAACAAAAAAAAAACAATCATTACATTAAAGTGTTCAATAACATTTATATGAGAGCAAAATGGGAAATATTAGACATTCAATTAAATACAAAAAGAAAAGCTTAGTCTTCACGTAATTTTTTTTATGTGGTAGCATTTCTTTTTGAAATACTTACTAAGTTTATAAGATTTTATCTGTAGGTAATAATTTAATAATTGTTGCTTTAAAACGAATCTATCAAAATGAGTGTATTATTCTGAGCTTTTTACTTAGTAAAAAATAAACGTTATTATTATTTTATTATCGCTAAGAGCTACAGTACGACACAACTTAGATGTAGCATCGGCAAAATTCGTAAAACCGATTACCATCCGAACTGAGTGCGCCTTCAAATTCACCAATCTTTATTATTGCTTTAGGTGAAAATGATCTTTCGAAAACGCAGTAACTTGTAAAGTCTTATAGCCAAATACATTCGTAAAATTGATGAATGAATGAAAATTTTCAAATCTATGCTACATCATCTAATTCATTATTAATATTCTAGTCAATTAGTTAGCCACATTTCTTATTTCCATACAGTATTATTTCCAAATTAATCGAAACAGGTAAATATTTGACAGCTATTTACGACGTTGCCAACTTTTAGGATGCACCCTCTTAACATTGTTTGAAGTGATAATTTGGTGGGTTTGTTATTTGTTACCGAGAAAAATCGTAGTTCCATTGTTTAAACTTTTGAAGTTATTCTCTGTAAAAATATGCGCTCCTACATAAAAATATGTACCTTACTGTTACGCTTTGTACGCACGGCCACACATCAAGCTATACATTTCCAGTTTATGGTGATCTCGGCGAGATCACCATAAACTGGAAATTTGTACGGAAATCGTTTACAATGCGAGATCATCTCGCATTGTAAACGATTTCCGTACAATGCGAGGTCAGCTTAAACTGGAAATATGTGGCCGTGTGTACCTTGGTCGCTATTAATAAGACTGGTCCTTATACCGAGTTCACACGGTCCGATTTCAGTTGAACAACTGTTGTTGTTCAACAAAAAATACTTTGAATTTGAAATTCAATTTGATTGACAGTCTGCTCAGACGTTTCATATCGCTTTCGGCTTAGTAGTTGTCAACTTAAATGGAACAGTTTGAACCGGGTATTACCTGTCAGTTGTAAGATAATAATGCAGTGCGGAAAAACTAACGCAAATCTTAGTAGTACGTAGTATAAATGCTCAACTGTCCGAAAGACTGATGCCGCTCGATAACAATTAAAATTTTATTGTGTCTCATTAGAGACAGTCAAGCGGTGTAGTAAGACTTACTCAGAAATGTCTAATAAATGAGATTTAAAATTGCACTTGCATTGAACCTACAAAAAAAAAATCCTAAGAAAGGGATTAAAAAATATTCTACGTACCAGATAATGAGATCTTCTACAAAGGTACGATTTCTCGCACGAACTGTAACGTCACTATTGTAAAGTTAGAGTACACAATGCAACTTTTTTTGCCTGTGACATACAATACAAATACACAACACAACACACACACACACACAAAACACACTGTTTAGACCGTGCAACTTTTATTGTTGCTTCAACTTACGGTATTTAAATCGCACCGTATAAACCTAAGCTTCAGAATCGCAACGCAATAAGTGTTGTTTTAAAGAAATTTTCTGACGCAACTTCATAAAATTCTAGTAGCAGCGGCAATAGCCCAAGGGTTAAAGCGCGGACTGGCGAGCGACTGGAGAGTTCGAAGCCTAACCTTGGCACTCATGTCGTTAACTTTTCAATAGCCCAAGTGTATTTAGCTTAGTTAAAGTTTAATTAAATAAATAAAATCGAGCTAGAAAAGTGCTAGGTGTTGATGTGAAACCTGCGGGATAATTGGGATATACTAAGACGCAGATTATATACCAGTGACCTTGAGTGGTGGCGCTGTCCCAAATTAGATGCATTATTAATTCATTATACATTAAAAAAGGTATTTTAATAAAAAACGTATACTAAAAGATCAATAGTAAAATTTTATCTTTAAAATGGTGAAGGTTTCAGAAAAATACGGTTGATAGATTTTGCGTGGTTCTCAGTTTTTTATCCGCATTAGACATAAATAAATACGGGACAAAATAAGCAAGTTCGTCGAAGAGTCATGTCATAAGCTCAAACCTATAAAAACCCTTTTCCAAGATAGAATATTAAAGAGCTCAAGTAGACAAAGAAAATGGCAGAAAACTGGTGTAATCTACAGGTGTCTGTTTTATTAGATAAAGAAAAGTAAGTTCAAAAACTAAAACCCGACTACTGAAAAAGCACGCTCTAAAAAGTACGAAACAAGAAAATATTTCGGACAGAAATCAAGACATAGGTACAAAAATGGTTAAAATAAAGCCGTGGTCGCATGCCTGTTGGCTACAAAATTATAATGGCATGTGACGACGACGGCTTCAGTGGTTTAGAAGTTATGATGTATGAGTTAACATAATAATTACATAATAGGTAGGTACATAGATACATACCGGTCATTGTCTTTGGTCCCTGGCCCTGAAAAAAATGTCAAGCTTTTATTGCTTGAATATGAGGCTTTTGGCTACTTTGTATGAGTGTGTTTTATGTCATTTTGTTGTAATGTTCGTTTTGTTTGTTCAGAATAAACAAACTTTCTATTGCTTCGTTTTCGAAAAGCGTTGTTCCTAACTTTTTTTTTTACTCGGTTCCGGTAGTGTCGTAGCATGATGTAAAGAGCCTATAACTTACCTCAATTATTGGGTCATACAATACCAGTTAAAAAAAATCCGATTGGAAGTTCCAGAGATTAGCGCGTTCATACAAAGACTCTTCAGATTTATTACATTATAAGTAAAGATATCAGAGGGGCAATTCCCGTAATTTTTAAGAACGTGCGCGTTCGCATCTCATTTGCCATCTGTCAAAAATACAATAAATTTTCCAACATTTTTGACAAGTTTGACAGATTGCGACCAGGATGTGAACGTTTTTTAAGTACGGTACGAAAATTGGCCTTCTGATATACATTTTCTGATTATCATTCTAAGTAAAAATAGAATAATTTAACAATTTTCTGGAATAAAGGAAGGTTAAAGATCACTTAGTTATTTTGTTAGTTACGTATCTTTTGAATAATAATATAAAAACCCTTGTATGTCAAGCAGCATTCTGAACAAAAAACATTAAGCAGTGAAATTAGGTTATTTGAAGGCATTACTTAATTTTTGTGTCTATATTTACTTTTTTCCAAGCTTTCACAAAAAATACAAAATAATGTTTTAGCTACAGTTACAAAACTACTGCGTCGACTGCCTCGTTAGTCTAATGGTTGCCAGCGCTACTGCCGAGCATGAGGGCCTGGGTTCGACTTCCAAGTTGGGTTAGTAAAGTGATATTGGGTTTTTCCATTAGGATTTTCTAGTAGCAGCCTGGAGTCTGGATTTGTGTCCGGTTGATGGGGATAGGCTAGCTCCCTTTTACATGAAAATATATAGGGTGAAATGTTCTTCTGCCTGACCCTTTGGGGATCACAGGCGTGATGTTAAATGATTATAAAAGTAATTTAAACCGGTCCCAAATTAAAATCTAATCAGTTTACGACACACATTAACATTAATCGACTTTGTAACTATAAGGTCATCTACATAAGATGAACAGTTTTTCTCTATTGGAGTTTTTTATGTTCATCACGTTAAAAAGTTTGCGCTGAGTCCTCTTCGTTCCATTCTAACAAGATCAATATTCTGTCTTACAAAACAACAACACTAAGCTAAAAGATCATCCACATAAACAAAATTTTTCAATAAACCTAGATCTGCAAAAAGGCTTGACCCGAATCCACTTCAAGATTTTGTCTACAAGGTCACAATCGTTACGTGACAATCCTCTTAGTGTCCTTCACCTTCTGAATATCAAAGTACCCGCAACGAAAACATTTTTGGAGTACCAAAAAAATATAAATAAAGTTGGCAAAAACATTCATGAATCATTTCTGAAGACGTAAAAAGTTATTTGATGAGTTTATAATTGTCAGAAAGAAAAATGATAGCTTATCTTTTTTGTCTGTTGAACGGAGGGAGATATTGAAAAAGTATGTAAATGTATGCTGGAAGACATTTAAGATTTTGCTAATAGTTTTAGTTAGGTTAGGATATTATATTTGTTTGAATACTTTGTTAGTTAGTTTAAAAGAAGTTTATCCAGTGTATATATTTTTAAGAATAGCAGCATTTTTGCACGTGTTAAAAACGCGAATAAGTGATAGCAAAACAGGATTTTGTCAATCCAACTACCAAGTCAAACCAATTGAAATTCTCTCAGTCGTTGTCAAGACAACGGTTGTCATAGCAACCGACGGTGAAGGAAGTGAAAGGTCTCCATTCCACGAAATAACCGTACAGGTATTTTCGACGGTCGTTTGAAGGTCACAAACTTATGATTGACATACCTTACCGCCGTTTGAATGAATTCAATAAGGTTGGATTAAATTTTGCGAAACTGTGTTCGAAGTTCCTAGGAGCCGAACTGATTACTGAATTCTAGGTAGAACTTTTAGAGGAATGAGGACCAGGGTGTAAAGTTCACTCATCCTCAATTGAAAAAGGAGGATCCTCTGACCAAACGGGTGTCATGTCTGGCGTCTTAAATACCAAGACAAAAACGCTCCGTAGCAACTGGACAGATTTGCAACTGGACAGATTCTCAGCTGGACAGTTTCGCAGCTGGACAGATTAGCAACTGGACAGAACGTGTACAGTCCTTGACATAATTAAAGTGAATAAGTTCTTTCATCTATAGCCGGCTTAACTTAGCAAATGAAAATGGCTGAAAGGTAGGTTAGGTTAGGTTAGAACTGTGACCACACAACGCCAGGGTCCGGTTAGGCAAAAGAGATATAAATAAATAGATCTTTCAAGACCAGATTTACGGTTTACAACATGTAAAAAAAAGTGTTGTTAGGTATCGTACTGAGAGTCTATTTAAATGGCAATTTTCAGGAAATAAGTAAAAATAATATCGTCGCTTTTTGTTTTTTACCGGGGAACATGGGGCGCGCGCGGCCGTCGTCGTTTACCGGGTGTCTACGGTCATAACTAATATAAGATAATTTTGGTACTTACCAAAATATGAATTTCAAATATTTAGCAAATTTTTTTTTCAATTATAATAATTTTAATCAATTAAAATGTTAATTCAGCACCTATGTGCCTCTTTCGGATCGGACAGGGTTTTTTTCACATATTGCTCCATACAGTTTAATAATATTCTGGTCTATTTCTACATTATCTATAATTTAACAATACATAATGAAGAGTATTCTATTCTGTTCCTCAGGTAAAGAAAAAGGTCCTAAAGTTGAATAAATTACGAAGCATAAGAAAAGATAAAAAAGGTCACAGCTACATAATAGATCACACAACGGTATTATCTTGCTATGTTGCCTAGATTAGTGGCTTTAAATATATTTATGAACTAAGTTTTTCAAGAAAAACTTCTGAAGATTGATCACAGTGGTAGGCATAGTTTTACTATATTTCTTCTTCAAACATCACGCTTTTAATTCCCGAAGGGATAGGCAGAGGTGTACCTTAATTTTACACCCACATTTCGCCAGTTAAGTTTAAGTCCCATCTAATAAGGGGGCGAGCCTATTGCCATCAACCGGGCACAAATTCAATCTACGGCCTGCTACTGAGAAATTCCTGATGGAAAAACCCAATAACACTTTGTCCGACCTGGGAATCGAACCTAAGACCTCTGCCCAACTCTTCGGGCAAACAAGGCGTGATGTAAAAAATATAACATAAAATTATGACTGTGTTTTGTTATGTTTCAGGATTTTTTTTTTGTTTTTCTATTCAAATAATTAATTTTGTATTTTAGATCGTATTTGAGAAGATAGCTCATTTTTTATTCTACTTTTATTTTATAACTCATATACTACAAAATGTTATTCAACTAACGATATCTTGCACGTACTATTAGTTTTTCTGTTAGTGCTGTGCACTTCAATAAGTGACGAATTCACCACTTCTAACACAGTATTTGATTTTGTTTATGTATGTCTTAGTGAATAAGTCGTTGAAGTACCTGGTGCCAGAGGGTATCAATAAATAAATAAATAAATGTTTTTCCGGAATTAGGGTCAATATTGCACTAATACCATCTACAATGCATAATATACTCGTATGTACTGTGTTTTGCAATAAATATTTGAATTTGAATTTGACAATTTTTCAAGATGACCGCTAATACCACTTATCGGCACCCCAATTACGTCACACTATTATTACGTCACCAATCAATCAGAATCCTTATTACTATTAAGTAATTTTATTGCAGAACCTATGTGCCCCATTCAGATCGGACGGGTCTTTTTGACATAATTGTATGTTTTTGTGACAAACGAACTTCTTTTCTTTCTTTCTTTACTAGCCTAGCCTGTAAAATAAAGCAGGCCGTATAGCCTGCCCTATTTTACGAGCTAGACTTCTTAATAAATATTAAATCGTTCATCTCCAGTAGTGGGCGGTAGTTTAAAACATTATTCATGTTATGTTTCTCGCTGAAACATGAGAGAGTAACATAACTGTGGGCTTTGCGTAAAGACAGTATTATGTTTATTTTCGTTTAATATCCGACTCAATACAGTTAGTTATAATTATATGTATACATTTACGAGCAATATAAAAAAGTCACTAACATCACTATCATCATCACTACCTAATATAAAACAAAGTCGCTTCTCGCTGTCTGTCCCTATGTATGCTTAAATCTTTAAAATCTTAGTTTTTTTAATAGGTAGAGTGAATCAAGAGGAAGGTTTATATGTATAATACATGCATAATATAGTAAGCTATAATTTATAAATATATCACGCGGGCGAACCCGCTGGCGGAAGCTAGTTATGAAATATATCCGAAACCACGCAAGATAGCTTCTTGAAGTAAAAAGCAATATGCAAGTGTATTTAAAAGCGCTACAACTTCTATAGACCTGTTTTCAAGATTTTTTTTACTTTATGTAGCTTGTGTGGTTTAGGATATATTTTTAGATTTTTTTGGGACTTTGCAAGTGGCTTTTTTATATGGCTTGTTAGTGTTTATAGAAATTATGTACAAGATCTACGTTTAGTTTCACAATTCACTTAACGTTTTCCAACAAATGGGACCTTTTTCAAATTTTGTGAAATGGGAATAAAATATACCATCTTAACCAGAATTTTCCCATTCAGCTTTTTTGTGCTTATTATTTTATAAATAAGCAATGTGTCAAGAGAAGCTGATGTCTATTCTTCTTAAAATAGACTTTCCTAAAAGTATAAATCTCCCAAGAATACCCTGTTTATTCGTATTTCTTTATCCTAAAAATAATTCCAACGTCTGAAATAGCGGTATCGTACATTTATTCATCACGTGTTCATGTTGATAATGTTCCGCCGGCTCTGAATGTATTAATGTAGGTAATACGTCTGTCTACATGTCATATCCGTCCGTTTCAGTTAGTTCTTTAAATAAATCTTTAAGTAAGCTGGGAAGAAATTAGATGTACTTACTCTGTTTATTTTACAACTTTACTTACTATATTTACTAACATATTACTTTATTTTACAGAAAATAAAAAGAGATATAACAGATTACTGATGTACAAAAAAAGTGTGAATATTGATTTACCGAGACATCTGATTCTAGAACTTAAACTTACATGACCAGATTGTTAAAATAATGATTTTCTCTTAATCTAATTAGTCGATGACAAAATAAATATATACACACATTTCTTGCTGTGAACCCATTACCATAATTCATTTCTTGTTGTTATTGAAATTGTTTCTGATCTGATTTGGTTTTGTAGCTATAGCTTTATTGTAACTTATTTGTTTATTTCAAATATAAGTTAATTTTGGTAATGCTCGTCACAACCACTGATCTTTAAATATGTCTTATCTGTGGATAATGCAGTGGACTGCAACAATACTACTTAAAATTTGGTTAACCTTATGTATTATATATGTTGCAGTTGTTTATTATCCCTTAATAAATAAAATAAAATAACCCAATGTTTTGCAACAGAGTCCATAAACGTTTAGTTTTGCTCTACTTATTCGATTTCCGTGTCATCAACGGTTTAAGCCTTTGGAGTTGCAATGCCGTCTGCAGTTCTGCACAATGAATCTTCAATCCTAAAAATATTTAACGCAAGCGCCTCCGCGGCATCTGGCTAGTCAACCAGTCGTGTGTAGTCATCAATCATAATCTTCAAATGTGGGTAACATCGCTACATGGTCCAGGATTATCAAGGATTCATAATATAATGTGAGCAGCATAAGAGGAGCAGTGGTGGCCTAGTGGAACCGGCCCCGACTTACGAGTTGTAGGTCGTGGGTTCGAACCCAAGCAGGCGCTTTACTTTGTGTAAATAATTTCATCACCACTGCTCTCAAAAACGGTGAAGGAAAACATCGTGAGGAAACCGGCATGTCTTAGAACCAAAAATTCGAAGACATGTGACATCTACCAACCCGCACTGGGCCCGCGTGGTGGATTACGGCCCACTCCCTCTCACCGAGAGGAGGCCTGTGTCCCAGCAGTGGGAACATTAATAGGCTGATGATGATGATAATATAATGTATGAATATGCTGGTAGTCGCGGATTACCGCATCTGGGGAAAGCAGATGCTTGTAATTGGTTTATTTTTAAATAAATTCTTTGAGTTTGAGTTGAGTTGAGTTGAGTTTAAGTTGAGTTTGAGTTGAGTTTGAGTTGAGTTTGAGTTGAGTTTGAGTTGAGTTTGAGTTGAGTTTGAGTTGAGTTTGAGTTGAGTTTGAGTTGAGTTTGAGTTGAGTTTGAGTTGAGTTTGAGTTGAGTTTGAGTTGAGTTTGAGTTGAGTTTGAGTTGAGTTTGAGTTGAGTTTGAGTTGAGTTTGAGTTGAGTTTGAGTTGAGTTTGAGTTGAGTTTGAGTTGAGTTTGAGTTGAGTTTGAGTTGAGTTTGAGTTGAGTTTGAGTTGAGTTTGAGTTAAGTTTGAGTTACTCCGTGCTACTCTATAGTGTTGCCACATAATGGAATCCAAAATATCGTAAGCGTAGCAAGATACTTGGTTTTGTTCCAAGGTTGCGGGAAAGTCCGAAAGAGATACCGTGGCCCAGGGGCCACGGTATCTCTTTCGGACTTTCCCGCAACCCCTGTTCCTTCAGTTTCCTGTGTGTTGCCAGGGCAACACACAGGAAACTGAAGGAACAGGGGTGGGTTTTAGCCAGTAAGAGTCTGACATGCCCTCCCGCTCCGCCTAGAGCGGCAGAAGTTATTTGATAATTTACCCAACAAGAAAAAACAAAAAAAAAAACAAATACAAAAATGTCGTAAGCGTAGCAAGATGCTTGGTAGCAGAAATATTAAAAAAAGAAAAAAAATTTTTGGCCCAGGTTGGCACAATATTCACACAAAAACATAAAACAGAAAAAGCTTAAAAGAGAATTCTGTGCCTCACGGCTGCGCCAAATCACCAGTTCAGCGTACATGCTAGACAACTAGTACTTGACCGTTGGTTTTCAACTGAACCTAATTGGATATGGATTAGAAAATGTTTAAGAAGTAGAATATACTAAGTTTTACGAAGTATTTTGGAAACTTCTGTAAGTCACTTCTGTGAACTTGATTAAAAATGGCTTACTGCCTAAGGCCCAAGGCATCCTCCCATCTGTCCCTCATTTCCTTTGACCCTTCCAAATAATTTACATACTTAAAGCGCCTCAGTAACGATAACTTGCATCTGTCGACCAAATAGCCGCTGCACGGAATGGGTAGGATCCTTTTTATGAAATACGATCCTTATATTCGGGTTTATGGGGTTTAGGACCATACTTTGTAGCCTTAAATGGTAATGGTAAAGGGCATAGGAAACTTGAAAGAAATATAATGATGCTAATTCTGTAATGCACTAACAATACACGGTGCAAGTTTCTGGAACGTTCAAGAGCAATAATCGCATGTCATAAAGCACGTTCAAGTATTGCCGTTCAAGAATTGCATACAAGTGTTTACGCGTGCGATTTCCATAAAATGCCATACAATAGACAGATTTCAAAATAATAAATTATTATTATAAATCTAACTAAAACTTTGTGCTCAAGCAGTTACATCTACGAAGAGTTGTTTAAGAATAAATGATAAAGTTTAACATACATTAATAAAAGAGGGAAATATTGTAAAAAAATTAAAAAATAATTATTTGGTTTTATCGTATTTTTAAACAAGAAAGTGTCATCTGTAAAAACCCTTTTTTAATATTTTTTTACCTTTGGGAGTATGGAGTGTAACTAGTTTTATCTATCTAAATATCTAAGCCATAGTAATCGTTTTGTCATTTATAGTTATTTTTGCTTTGCACAATGCCGACATTATTAGTATGGTTAAGTAAGCGTAAAGGTGGCTTACCAGTTCCTAGTTTTCTCATTTACTGAGGCTTAAATAATTCTGTTTTCGAGGAACTATTTTAATCGGTAATGTTTGTTACTTTGGCAACGGTAGTATAAATCATTATTAGAAAAACTATTATAACTATAATAAATCGTCGCTCTAGTGGTTGCACGTGCGGTCTCGGGTTCGATTCCCGGGTCGGTCAGAGCGTTATTGGATTTTTCCATCAGGAACTTCTCAGGAGTCTGATTTTTTTCCCGGTTGATAGCTATAGGCTCGCCCCCTAATAGATGGGCTTAGGAAAAATACTTTTTGTAATGTGAACTTAATTATGGGCTCATCACTTCCGGTTTAGTGCCAATTGACTTATCGGGCTGATTATTTCAAACAATATTTTTCGTTGTTTAATATTCATCTATTTGATGCATAGATTCTATTTATAATTAAAGACAAAAAAAAAAGAAGTATGGTTATGAGGTTTGGTTATGTTAAGAGCTCAGACCAAATTATAAAACCAAGACAGCGCTGTGAACAATAATACAGTGAAGCATGCCACAACTACACCTCCGCTGTGCATACACGTTCACACGCACACTTTTACAATCATTTAGAATCACACTACACCTCACTAAGTGCACACATGTTTATAACACCGGCCTCACGTTACTGTTGACAGCTTAGCGCTGTCAACAGTACATCACTGTTGACAGCGCTAACGCAGGTTGGTTTTTCCGTCTTAGTTTTTTATTTTGTCTGAGGTTGAGAGGGTGAATGAAAGGCGATTAACAAAATGGTATTTACAAGTCAAATGCGAGTGAGAACCCCGAGAGGGGACGCCCTAGGGGCCTAGAAGAACATAGAGTGACCTTACCAGTGTTCTTCAGAAAGGTTAGGTGCGTAGTGCTCACAACAGGCGTGCGTGTATGACCAGACAGATGTATGAACGTGAATAAAGCAAAAGGAGTATGTAAAGATCGTAGCAGGTGGCATTCTGTAGTTTCTGCCTACCCCATGGGAAGAATGCGTGATATTACGTATGTAAACCCTAAACCTTTTTTCTAAACTTACACAATATAAACTGACAATCTTTTTTAACAAAAAATATGCTTGTAAACATAATTTACCGTCAACTCTAGTACACTAAACATAACTTTGCGAAGCCTTGTCATCCAGCTTGAATAATTAAAGTACCAGGCGCATAGAAAACAATAGAGGCTCGGGAAAAACAGCCCTGAGTCTGACAACTGGGGAATAATAAAAGAATACCTTTGCTTTTAAAACAATATGGCGTATGAAGGTAAGGCGGGTTTTTAGTCTGGTGCAGACGTAATGTGGATGGTAAAGGGGTATTATTTATGTGAGCGCTTATTCTAAAAGTTGGCAACGTCGCAAATAGCTGTCAAATATTTACATGTTTTGATTAATTTAGCAATAATACTGTATGGAAATACTTCCATCATTAGTTAGCCTTAGTTCATACGAACTAAGGCTAACTAATGAGCTAAATTAATATTGACAATGAAATGCAATTATTAATATCGTAAACAACGATTATTAATTTTTAGACGTAAAAAAAGTATTTGGAAACTTTCCATAGGTTTTTTTCACCTAAAACGTCTACAAACTTACAATATCAAATTCAGTGTTGTAATTGCAATTCATTATTAATATTCTAGTTCGCAAGTTCCACCGTGAAGTTACCTTAGAAATTGTTTTGTTACAGTCGCGTCGCGATTTCGCGTCTGCGGATTCGACTAAACTTGTCGTCTTATCCTGACAATTATCATCATCATAATTACAGCCGAAAGACGTCCATTGCTGGACATAGGCCTCCAAGCACCGCCACTTCGACCGGCTCTGTACTTCCCACATCCAGCGGACTCCTGAGGCATTCACCAGGTCTTCGGTCCACTTTGTTGGAGGCCCTCCAACGCTACGTCTTCCGGTACGCGGTCGCCAGTCCAGAACCTATCGACCCTATCGGCCATCTGTTCTGCGAGCAATATGCCCCACTACCACTTATAGTTTGGCAATTCTTCGGACTATGTCGGTTGCGTTGGTTCTCCTGCGGATCTCTTCATTTCTGATTCGATCACGTAGGGAAACTTCAAGCATAGTAGACCTCTCTATTATCTTAACAATACAGTAATTGATTTTATTCGCGAAATTCATAAGAGGAATTGATTAAAATAGACATTGGAAGTTTAAATGGAGCTTTCAAACTAGTTGACTAGTCTTACTCCCAAGTCCAAATCTGCGTGCAAATTAATGTCTTTTGACTTTTCTTAGTTTTATTTTTTCCAAGTGGGTATAGTATAGTGGACGATAGCAGAAAAGGTTAGTATTAAGGGACGCACTCACACTGTTTGTACACCGCCACCGTCAATGGGACGTCAACGAGAAACGAGATAATTTAAACTGGATGTGACATCCCGGTGGTGTGCAGTGGAAACACACGACACAACCACAGTAAATGTATGAATCGCTACTTCAGTGTCGTCATCTCCTTCTCGTTGACGTCCCGTTGACGCTGCTAGTGGACAAACGGCCTTAGGCTAAATATCTAAATAGCTAAATTCAACGAAAGCGACGCGTAGGTAACTCAATAATAGTCGACAATATTCTTTGGAATATTCCATGAGATTGTTGCCAAACCTTAATATTTACAAAGGCAATGAAACGAATATGGGAATGTTTTGCCATTTTCTTAGAATCCCGTTATGTTTTTATGACGTGTGATATCACGTGTGTATTTTGTATCGCGTATGTTTTTAAATACCTATTAAAGGTCGTGTAAACAGTGTTGAGAGAAGAATTTATTTTTGTTGAGTTTTTTCTTCGTGATGTGTCTTCTTGTAAGAAAAAGCAATTTTAGGTAAAATGTGAACTTTCTCTGGCACATAGTTAGTTTTTGGGTATGCTCAACAAGGTACCTAGATTATTATGTAGTACTTGATATTTGATATTAAGACCGTTTATTCTGAAAGTGGGCAACGTCGCAACGTCGCAAATATTTCGCGTTTTGATTAATTTGGCAATATTATTAGTATGGAAATAATTATGATATATAGCTAAATAGTGAACTAAAATATTGATTATGACATGCAATAAATAATATCGTAACACCGAATATTTCGTTTTAGATGTAAAAAAAAGTATTTGGAAACTTTCCAAATGCTTTTTTTACACCTAAAACGGTTACAACATCTTTTTTTTAATAATCTACCAGACTAACAAAAAAATAATTTTTAGTCAACATCCCTATTGGAAAAATATGGGGGAGACCTTTGCCCACTAGTAAAAATATGGGGGAGACCTTTGCCCACTAGTAAAAACACAATTCACTAGACAAAAATAGAGTAAATGAAAAAAAAACCGGTCAAGTGCGAGTTGAACTCGCCTGGAGAGGGTTCCGTACGATGAATATGTACCGCCGCCGGCCAGCAAGCCGAAGCTACGGTGGTGATCGTTAAAACCACCTGCTCCACAGATCGCGGGCCGCCTATACCATGTTTTGTAGTAACTAAAATAACTAATATGGTACCGGATTGTAGAGGGAAATTTCTGAATATTATTGTATAGACAAGATAGAATTCAACAATAGTGTTGAATTCTGTCTTGTCGTATATTCTTGAATACGTGGACTAAGGCCGAGTGATAGAAGATATTCCGATATTTCATTTTTTGATTTATCCTTAAAATTTATATTGTAGTCTCTGTTCTACCGTCACAAAGGCATGCAAATCATGTTTAATTTACACGAATTTAAAGACATTATAATTTTAAATAACAATTTATAACAATACATAATTATACTTAATGTCAAATCGTTTGAATTACAGTCAATGTCAAATTAATATAAAAATATCAACAATTTTGCAGTAATAAACAATAAAATAATAAAATGTCAAATGGATCATCCCTCTGACGCATTATTTTGCTCATTAGAAACAGGCTAAATGGTTCCCACAATGGTGCACGAGTTAAAACTGCCATCGGATTACGTCCTGTATTAGGCTGAATAAAATATAAGTAAAAATATTTTTTATACAAGCTTTTATTAAACTAAAAAGAACAAAATAAGACTTACGTAAACAGATAAGTTTAATGTTTTCTTAAAAGATTGAGGCTTATCTTTGTTTAAGAAAACCGTTCTCGCCACAAGCTTTTGCAACAAAACAAATCCAAACGGCCGAAACACAACGGGGCTATCTTGTCTAGTTAAGGAGTTCGTATGGTGACCTTCCAGATCTCTCATGAGGGCCTGGACTACACCTTAGGCTACAGTACTTTGTAAGACAAAACCAACGACCGCAAACACAATGATACTATTATGTTTGGTTGAGAAGTTTCTTTGATCACTTTTCAGCTCTATCATCAGACCCTAGATGCTACTTTGGGCTATATAGTTCTTGTCAGGACAAAACGAACCAGTCCCATTTCGATGGTACTGTCTCGTTTATTTTAGAAGTTCCTATGGTCATCTTCCGGCTCTATCATCAGACCCTAGTCCCATCTAGTTTATTACATATACAATATAAAATTTCGTGTCTGTACTGTGAACCATTCAGGAGTTCTCTCTTCTGAAGCCAATCCTGGGTGCAACAGCCAGATCTTAGTGACATTTAGAACAGACTATGATAATTAAAGCGTACATTATATTTCGAGTTTGTACAGTGTACCGTTCAGGAGTTCCCTCATCTGAAGCGAATCTTGCGTGCAGCAGTCAGATCATGGTGGACTTTAGAACAGACAATCATAATTAAAGGGTACATAAAATTTCATGCCTGCACTGTTGATCGTTGAGGAGTTCCCTCGCCTGAAGCCAATCCTGGGTGCAACAGCCATAAATGATGGAATTTAGAACGGACTATGATAATTAAAGCGTATATAAAATTTGCTGTTTGTACTGTTGACCGTTGAGGAGTTTCCCTCGTCTGAAGACAATCCTGGATGTAGTAGCCAAATCATGGTAGAATTTAGAACAGACTGTTATAATTAAAGCTAATGTGTTAGCAGTGCTTGCTGACAATGCAAACATAATACTATGAAATCGGCAAACAGAATGCTTCGCGGAAGGTACGAGAAGTGACGGATGCCTCGCCTTAGTACACGTTGGGCGAGCCCGTTGAACGTGTACTGGGGGCTTTAGTCGAACTAGCAGTAGCAATAAATTATCCCAAGAACTAATTTAACATTGTAGTTGAAAAACCTATTTTCCCATACATTCCAACCGCAAATGTAAGTTTGTAAGCACAATATTGAGAGATTTACCATGTTATTTTAAGACCATAGACTTCTTATAGGTTTTCCTATAATCTATGAGTAAGGAACCATTCTCTGAATTTTTTTCATAATTTTAGGCTCAATAGTTTCGGAGATAAGGGGGGGGGAATGGTCAATTTTCATCTATTTTCGTAAATATCTCAAAAAATATTTGTTTAAAAATTATTTTAAAATAATATTTGAGATTCTTGTAACAATTCCTTTCATTTGTTATGTCACACGGTACAATTTGCAAAACTTTTTTTTAATATTTTCTTCTTTGCCCCCCAAAAGTGACCCCCATATTCAAAAATCATTTATTTTCGTTTCACATCCGTGTTTGGGTCACAGAAATACATATGTGTATCAAATTTCAAGTTATTCGGCCCATTAGATTCGGAGCAAATTGGCTGTGACAGACGGACAGACAGACACACGAGTGATCCTATAAGGGTTCCGTTTTTGCCTTTTGAGGTACGGAACCCTAAAAAGCTATTATTTATTAACATAATATTTCTAAGTCAATCTAATAAGTAAGTTTCTAAAAATATTTTTACGCAGTCAATCCAGATTTAATTTCAAACCACTCTAAAGTGGGTTTAAAAATTTAAAGTGTGCTTTAAAACTTTCGAATTAAAATAATGTATCTATTACTAAAAATCCTATGAAACGAAAAGCCTTGTCAAAATTTTATGAAACACATTAAAAGTATTGGAATTGAATAAAAACTTCTGATAAAATAAAATCAGATTCGATGGATTTTGTGGATAATCTGAAAAGTTCATAAATTAATTTGCGGGTCGGCCATCTTTTTGGGCTTCGGTCGAGTTTTCGTGGAACGTGGGTTTATCGTGTTAGCAAAGCGTTTTTAATGAAAAATTTTCTTTTAAAAATATTTCTATTTATGGTGGTTCTAAAACTGCAATGCACTTAAGGCACTTACAATCTGTGAGTGTGACACACGATACAGTAAAATGTATGGAATTATACAAAGATGATTTTATAATTTCCTTCCACGATAAAGTTATAACGTGCACGTATATCGTCACGTCACGTTAAAAATTATAAAAGTGCAAATTCAAATCACTTCACGTGAATTTAACAATCCGTTGGCTTATCTTTGTGTTATATTATTTTCTCTGTAATGTACTGTAGCCTTGTAGGTCACACGTCAGTGGTAATGAAACCAGTGTAAGCTAAAAAACACCCTGAAAATAAATAAACCTTGTAATAAACCTACGCTAGGCCAGGGGGTCAAGTCACAAACGTCACAGTGGTCTCTCGATGGTGAGTTTTTGACAGATTTTGTATGGCAAATCTGTCAAAAACTCACCATCGAGAGACCATTGCGACATTTGGAAATTGGTAGACTTGGCCCCCAGTTCAAGGTCAAAATGACGAGCAGTCGACTGTATGCACAGCCTTTTTTTTTGGCTGTGAAATCATCAAATGACTTCTTCCGCTCTGGGCGGAGCGGAAGGGCGTGTTCTACACTTACTGACTAAAACCCACCAGTGTTCCTTCCCTTGCCTGTTCATTGCCAGGGATCACGGTCTCCCCTTAGGACTTCTCGCAACTCCGGCAGGCATCGGCCCTAGCGGACCCAGTCAATGAGGTGTTAAAAACGGGACGCACTAAGGTAGCCCTTGAAATACAAATTTTCTTACGTTTTTTGCAATTTACAGGACAGTGCCAGGTTGTATGTTGATTAAAATTATGATTCGTGACCAACAAATATGGATTAGCAGAATTATAGTCATTAGAATCAGCAATACGACTCCTTAAATTAGAATTGGACTCAACTGTCATGATTTTATGAATGAGTCATTCAATAGAGTAATACGAACTTAGAGAGTTGTATTGATTATTATATAAAATTCTAAAAATAAATACTTGATACGGCCGCGAATCATATTTAGATCAACATACAACCTGATACTGACCTGCAAATTGCAAAAAACGTAAGAAAAATTTAAATTTCGCGGGCTACCCTGACGGTTTCGCCTTAAGTGCTTCTTAAATCAGGTATCAAGCTCACACCGACTTTTGTTTATCACCACACTCAGAGCCGTAAAAACTTAAAAGGTTTATATATTTAAAATCCATCTATAAACAGTTACTATATAAACTTTTTCGCCACATAAGCATACCAATCCATACATAAAACCGCCCTATAAATCTTGTCTTACTAATTTAGTATACGGTAGCTTTTCTAATTTCGTTTTCTTACCCGTTTTACGATCTTACTGACAGACGGATAGTAAATATTTTATTTAGAATTCTTTTGGGGAACCACATAAATTATGTTAACTGGTTAAAAATGTTCGTTTACTGCGGAATTTTTCTACTCTGTGGTTTTTAGATCTCTGGGCGCGATGGGAATTTATTTTTTCTGGGAATTTTTGTATTTAGAATCGGATGGAAAATGGTCTTTTAATTGGGTATTCGTTGTAAAATTGCGAGTTCTAATTTGTTTGGTGAGTGATTTTGGAAAATCTGTTTTTAATTCGGTTTAGTTGGTAATAATTTGAAGTTGTTTCGTGAAATTTGTATTTTAAACCTGAACGAGAATAGAATAAATGTTTAATATGTACTTACAAATTACTGGTGGGTTGCTTTCACTCCTGTTCCTGCAACAAAATAAAACATTATTTTAATTTAATTAAAATTTTAATTGTTTTTTACTTTTTTATTACGGACGTCAATATGAATGATGTTACCAATATTATGTAACCATATTTGGATTTAAAAGAGTGTCCGCGGAGTTTCTTGCCCGTTCTTCTTCATAGGTACCTACAGTACGACACAACTTAGATGTAGCATCGGCAAAATTCGTAAAACCGATCACCAACCGAACTGAGTGCGCCTGCAAAATCACAAATCGCTATTACTGATTTAGGTGAAAATGATCTTTCGAAAACGCAATAACTTGTAAAGTCTTATAGCCAAATACATTCGTAAAATTGAAATGAATGAATGAAAATTTTCAAATCTATGCTACATCTATGTTGTGTCGTACTGTACTACGTTTGCAACTAAAAATAACAATGGGCTTCATCTTTCTGACTGACCGACCCCTTCAATCTTCAAAAGTGCTTGTAATTGTTTTATTTGAAAATGTAGGGAAAACAAGATTTACAGTAATTTTCGTGTGCTAGGAATCACGCCATTATTACATCGGCTCAGTTTCAATTATTGTTTAACACATTTTCAAAAAATCTGAAGGATTTTGAAGGAAATAAATCTACATCTTCACTAACTAACGAGAAGAAAAGATTTATATTTTTATTTGTAATGAATAAACTCCAAAATGACTGGACCGATTTAAATAATTCTTTCGCCAGTAGAATGCTACATATATTATCAATTTATCACTGAGTCTCATAAGTTATAATTATGTCCTTTTTTTTTGGGATGGTCAGTTCTCAAATTACTTCTCCCGTTCTGGTCGGAGCCGAAGGGCGAGTCAGACTCTGACTGACAAAACCCACCCTTGTTCCTTCAGTTTATTGTCAGGGGTCACGGTGATCCTTTCCGACTTTCCCGCGACCCTGGCAGACATCGGCCCTAGCGGACCCCGTCAAAGCACACAATATACCTGACCACCAACCAACAACCAACCAACCTGACCAATATGTTTAACTATGTGTATCTGTACTTTTTATGGTGTACATAATAAAGAATATTCTATTTATGTCCTGGAGTGTAGAACGCGTATCGGCAAGCGTAGAGTGGGACGCCCCCCAGCGAGATGGACCGACACCCTTAAGAAAGTGGCTGGGAAAGACTGGATGCGGAAGGCGGAGGACAGGGTGTTGTGTCGCAGCCTGGGAGAGGCCTATGTCCAGCAGTGAACTGCGAAAGGCTGAGTTGATTGATCGATTGAAAACGTAAATAACACAATGAATTTTGTTGAACTGTCAAAATTTGTGACATTGCCACTGTAAGTATGTTACCCAATTTTCGTTAAGGTTCGTAATCGTATTTTTTGTTCGCCAATTGGTCGCATCTCATCATTATTAATTTTATCGAGGAATATTCCATATCCCTTTGATCCTCTTTTTTATTGTGTCTATATACTAACATTAGGCGCTCTCTTTTCTTTAGTCGCTAATAAAACGCAGAGACTCTTTTGTTAGGAACCTAATAACTATTCCCATATTTCCCATTCACTACGCTGAACTTTTCTATTGGGAGCGTAGTCAATGGGAAATATAAAAATATGTGTTTCTATTAGCTCTCTTCGTAAACTAATGAGATCGATCTATGTAATAAAGGTATAAAAAACATTGAGAGTTAATTTTGAGAGGGAGATCGGTGCTCAGCAGTGGGGTGGCTTAGGCGGGTGTTAGAGCCAACAAGAAGCGATAAACCTCTTTTTATACTTTAATTTTTCATTTTTATTCTTCTTTATTTTAAATACTTTACTACATCTTCTTTTGTCTTTTATTCTATTAGGGACTAGTTGTAACATGCGCCTGAGGCCCGCGCTCAGTACGCTGCGTTGTGGGCGCGCGCCGAGTGCGCGTAGGTCACTCGTCAAACGCAACAAGGTTTCCACATTTTGTTGTAACTTTTGAACCCTCTAGTTACTCAGTGTTTCTTGTAAGTTTATTACTGATGCAAAGAAAACGACAAAAAGGAATAGTAAGAAAGGTACATGTATCCACGCATCGAGAGCCCACTAAGGGCGCCCTTAGACGGCAGCGCTTGATGTAATTCGTTACATAGAAATTCATACAATTTTATTGAGCGTTCAAAACGCAGCGTACAAAACGCGCGACTCGGACGCCTGTTATAAGTAACTAAGGCCTAAATGTCATCTTAATGCACAAAGCAAAATAAATATTTTGTGTTATTTTTATTATAAGATTGCATTTTACGTCTATGGTTTGCATAAGTCTAACGGTAGGTAACCAAAAATTGTGGGCAAAAACTTTTAAAGGCTAGAAACTAATTTCACAGAATCTTTGTGTTATTAGATCTACATCGCCACATGCGAACTACGCATCACACTGACGTCACGCAAAATCCTGCATCGTACGAGCAGAGTACCGCAACGTCCCGACATCAATCGTCGGGCAGTAGTAGTGAACTTTACATCCTGTTCCTCATGCCTCTATAAGATAGGTACATGCGTATTACAGCCATTCTAAAACACTCAATTTATGAAATACTAGCTGGGCCCCACGGTTTCACCCGCATAGGTCTCGATCCCACGGGAATATCGGTATCCTATTTCCTTTTTCAGGTCATGGTCTACCCATGTGCCAAATTTAATACAAATTCGTTCAGCCGTTTTAGCGTGAAAGCGTAACTAATAAAAATGCACAATGTCCACAAAAAAATCTCTCTAAAATATTATTATTAGTTTAGATTTAGAAATAACTCTAGTGACACCAGTGCAGAGTAAAAATCTAAATGAAATGGCTTTTCAAGTTCCCATCCCTTTTCCAAGGAAATGCAAGATTACTGCCAGCGAATTATATTTTCTACGAAACCTTTGTCAACTTTAACAAACAAAGCATTATCTACAGAACTCTAATAAAGGATATCTCTGCCAACATTAATGCTGTCTCTCAATTTAACGACACTCGTTGGTATTTAAGATAAGTTTGAATTAATATAGGGAATATTCAACTTGCATTATCAATAATACATTTACAAAATAGCTAGTAATATGTACCTATATTATCAATTTAATAACAGACAGAAACTAGCAAAATATAGATGAGATACTTTTCGTATATCAAAATACAATCATTAATATATCTGTTAAATCTTTCTCTTTGATGAAGTATAGTTCACTACAACTCTATTTAAAAAAAAATGCTGCTGGCCACGGCTTCACCCGCGTGTTCCCTACTTATTTTTTAAAATAAAAGTATCCAAGTCATTCTATTTATTAAAGAAATAAAGATGTCTAACATTGATACGGTCACGATAAAACGTTGTTTGGTAATTATTTATGTAACAATTTATGGCAAAGTTGTTGGAAAATGTTCTCATAGATAAGTACTGAATGAATTAACCGACTTGGTTTTACATTAAATCTCACAACGTTATGCGGTAGAAGAAGTGCAACTGCGTTGCGAAACTTTCCCTTAAGGTGGAACTAGTCGCGGGCTCGAACTCAATGGCGGGCATGGCCAAAAACCACGCTGTCTCACCTGGCATCGTGTCCTTAGAGATAGTATCAGTGATGAGCAGTTAGAAGCTGGTCTACATGGACAACGTATAGTTCGCACGCACAGAAACACCGTTCCGAACAATTTTAGTAAAAAAGTGCGCGTAAAAAATTACGAAAAGTCTTTTGGAAAATTGAGTTTTATGGCAAAACCACTGCATGAATCAATTAGAAAAAAAATTAATTGAAATCTACGATAATTGAGCTGTGTCTGAACGGATTTTGTTTTGAAGATTTCACACGTCTTTTATTACTTATTTACCCCCAAAGTTGCGTTAAAATTAGCAAGAAAAACGAATCTTTGTTGGCTCCTAACTTTTTAATGCCGAATTATTTTACTATTCTGTTTCCGTACAGACAAAATTAATATTGAGACAAAACGATATCATATACAGGGTGGCAGGGACATCGACGCGAAGCCGGTTACCATGGACTCAGTACATGATTCTGAACCCCCCTGCGTTGAAATTTTTCGTCGGTTATTTAAAAAAAAAACAGCTGTTTCATAGAAAAGTGCAATACCTACGCGGTCAAAATGTATGGAGCAGCTGATTTTTTTTTTAATAACCGACGAAAAATTTCAACGCAGGGGGGTTCAGAATCATGTACTGAATCCATGGTAATCGGCTTCGCGTCGATGTCCCTGCCACCCCGTATATATATAACTTTGAATGTACAATGTCAAACAGTGGAGTTAAAGGGCCCCGAATTTTGTATGGAAAAATTATCAACTAGTGCCACTTTAAATACATGTCATGTTTTTGATGGGTTTAGTTTTTCTTTTCAATAATAACTGACAGAAAAAAGCAAATAAATGTTCAGATGAGATTATATTTTCGTATATCAAAATACAATAATGAATATAAGTCTGATTAAAGCTCTCTCTTTGATTAAGTGGACTTGGGTATAGATCTATTTAAATTAATCTGTGTTTAAGATAAGTTTAGAAACACTACTGGGAATATTCACTTTCAATTATCAATAGTTACTGCCAGAAAACAAAATATATATAGATAAAATACACTTCATAATATCAAAATACTATTAATATAAGTCTGATAAAAGCTTTCTATTTGATTAAGTGGCCAAGCTGAGTCGGGTTTCAAATGTCCTAATATATTATAAGTAACTCAGCAGACAGCGGTCAATAGAATTTAAATTGATGATTTGTTTACTCTTCTATTGCTATTCTCTGTATTACAGAAAATAACGTCCAACACATTAAAGATATTATATTATTGTACATACGAAATTACTTCAACCGACAGACAATGTCGTGCCCTATCAGATCTCTGCATCTTTTATACATACAAATGAATAAAATTGAAGTTTCTGTTTGTAATGTCAAAACAGCTTTTTATTAAAGGTATCATGAAATTATAAACGGTACCTACTTATAACAAAAAGCCATTTTTTTATATTTTTGTCTGTCTGTTTGTTTATTCCGGCTAATCTCCGAAACGGCTAGACCACACCTATTTTGATAGGACTATCACTGGCATATAGCTGATGTTATAAGGAGTAGCTAAGGCTACTTTTATTTTAGAAAAAGTATTAGGGTCCAGGCGAGCGGAGCCGCCTGCAGCAGTTAGTATGAGATAAAATTCAATTTTGGATCATAAAAGCGATCATACGGTCAATGAATGAACAGAATGAATGAATGAACTTCGAAAGTTATAAGAGACTGGCTCCATTCGTTTTCCAAACCATTGGGCAGCCAAGTTTTTTTTATAATACGACGCGTAGCTAATGGGAATGCAGTAAAATTTTATTCCCATTGGCTACGAAAGTTGGGAAAACTTACTGTAATGAATGAGGATTTTTATTTGGGTTTTTATTAGCGTTTTTTGTTCGGTAATGAAGCTATAAGTTTGGATTAGTTAAGTGAAGCTGAAAATGAATTGTGAACTGGAGTTTTGAGTGGCGTCACATAAATTTTCCCAACTTTATCTGTTATGTCATATAACTATCTAACTATTATATTAATCTGGTATAAAATCAAGCGATGAATGATTAAAAAACATAATGCTGTTGAGATTGGATCTAATAATAGTTTCGTGTCTTATATTTTGGGCAAACAAAAATAATACTTTCCCCAATAGGGCAGTTGACAGGGTAAAAAAAACTATTAGTCCGTCAGTCGGATAATAAAAAATATTAAAAACGTATTTTTTGCTTTTTCATAATTATTAATAAAAAAATATCTAAATAAAATGAATTAAAGTTGAGTGGGGGATCGCTCGCATGAGAGCGTTGGTGGCCCAGTGGTAACGGCCCCGACTTACGAGTTGTAGGTCGTGGGTTCAAACCCAAGCAGCGGCGCTTTACTTTCTGTAAATAATTTCATCACCACTGCTCTCAAAACGGTGATGAAAAACATCGTGAGGAAACCGGCATGTCCTAGAACCAAAAATTCGAAGACATATTATGATATCTACCAACCCGCACTGGGCCCGCGTGGTAGATTACAGCCCACTCACTCTCATAGAGAGTAGCCTGTGTCCAGCAGTGGGAACATCAATAGGTGATTGATTGATTGATTGGGGGCTCGCTACGTCACAAGTCAGTATAAAATGTACATGACAGTGGCGTCATGCCTTATTTGCGAGCATATTCGTAAGAAGCTGGCAGTATCATCACAACGTTAATGTTTTCCCATTGTTTGTCTTATTTGTTTTAGTATATTCGTGTATTTATGTATATTTATTTGTACTTATATTTATATATAACTAGCTTTTACCCGCGGCTTCGCCCGCGTGGATGTCGCAAAATATCCCACGGGAACGTTCTACCGGGAATACATACCTAATAGCCAAGGAAAAGATCATTGACTAACTTTCAGCGGACGCAGTGGTAGGCTAATACAGCGCCCGCGTGATCAACCATAATTATTTTGTTACGCGTAATTTTGAAACTGTGATATCTCTTAAACTATTCATTTAAATGATGTGATGTAAAGGCATATTTTAATCGAAATTGAATGCCCAATTTAAATAACCTATTTAATTGGATAAGGATTAATAAGATACCGGTCAAAATAGCTTCGGAAATAACAATGAAAATTTTATACAATTTTGAAAGATAAAAATGGTTATTGTGGGTCACCCTTAGAAGATAGACATATGCCATCGCGGACTTTTTTGTTGCAATTTTTAAGATATACAATACTCTAGAACATAAATTTGATTTATCTCTCACGACTTACGCAGCGCACGCCAGTAAAGCTCCCAGTCGGCATGATTTTTTCCGACATCTTCAACAATAATCGTCATATTTCAGCCAATTTACACAAAACCTTAATGAATTATACACTAAAACCTTCCACATGAATCACTCCGTCCAATGGTGAAAACCGTTTGAAAATCCGTTCGGCAGTTTTTGAGTTTATCGCGTTCAGACAGACAGACAGACAGACAGACGCGGCGGGCGACTTTGTTTTATAATATGTAAGGATTAGGCATATATATTATGTTCATAGTTTGTAATAGGTATGTTTCTTTATATTAACTTAAATAAAATAAAACATCCTCAATTTTTCGTTAATTGCACCTACCACTGTTTTTCTCTGCATCACCCTAAGGTTGACTGGTAGAAAATGCCTATGGCATTAAGTCCGCCTCTGTACATTTGTGTGCTTGAAGTATTAAATAAATAGTTTGGAAAATCCAAAAGTGTACGCCTCATACATAACACTCATTCATAAACGAAAAAGAATTTCAAAACATAGTTTCTAACAAAAATGAACAATTTATAACTTTTCATGAAGTCATAATGTCAAAGACTGACAAAGATATTTACTTGGCGGTTGCTAGGCAATTTAAGTCAAAGGTTGGAAATATTTAGATAAAGATATTATATTTTAGTTAGTATTTTATTAATTATAATTAAACTACTTTGAATAAAAGAGCCATTTTCAATAGGGTTCCTTCTACGGCTGAAACAAATGTATTAAATAAAAATTGACTCAATTAATTGATTTTATCGCAAGCTACAATGTTTTCAGGGTTCATAAATTGACGGACAGGATTTTTTTTTCAACTATTTTGATGCCTTTTCCATTTCTGCTGCATTAAATCAATTGTTAAAAAATACAGT
Organism: Conistra vaccinii; assembly: GCA_948150665.1. Classification (NCBI taxonomy): domain Eukaryota; kingdom Metazoa; phylum Arthropoda; class Insecta; order Lepidoptera; family Noctuidae; genus Conistra; species Conistra vaccinii. The sequence continues at coordinate 11,978,298 of OX411341.1, read as the reverse complement.
ATTAATCTCCATTTAATCATCTATACAATGGTATATAAATTAAGTAGGTTCTGTGTACTAGCAGGAGTGTAACAATAAAAACAGTTACAGAAATGGGGCAAAAAAATTTTTTCGATCGTAGAGCACACTCTAATGCTTCGCATTAAGAGTCGTGCAATAAATAAATAAATTTGAACTCAATGTATTGCCGTAATCTTTTGATTACGTAAAAAAAGAAAAATATATGTGTCCCATATGTTTTAAGAATCTATCTGATGGACAAAACAATATTTTTTGTCAACATCCCTATTTCGAATTTACGTAAATTATAAGTATGGCACACTATTATTTAAGAATATGAGTAATAAAACTATTTCGAAACAACAAGAACTAACGCAAAAGTATTTATTGACAGAAATAATAATTCTCATCGAGTATTTTGACAGATCACTTGTCTGAATTGGGAAACTCCCACTAGGCTGGGAATTGTAGTTTCGTAGCCTTTCGTAAACGAACGAAATAGGAAGTTTATGCTTATTTGATTGTCGTGCTTCACGGATAGTGAAGGATACGATCATTTCACAATAAAACATTACGTTTGTGTTCATTGTGTTTCAATAACATGAAACAACACGTAGACTTTATTTTATTTATAACCAGCTTTTACACGCGACTTCATCCGTTTAATGTCTTGTTTTAACATAAAATATAAATTAGATATCCTACAGCTGCGTATTTCGTTTTCACTTAGCGTTTTTTTCTGCCTTTTTATTCTTTTTGTTCGGCTCTTAAGGGCCGTAGCGTGATGCTAAATAGACCTTTCTCAAGAATTAGGCACCAAAAGCAAAAAGATTTTTTCAAATCCGACTTGTAGTTCCAGATTAGCGCGATATAAAAAAAAAATACAAAAAAAATCTTTAGCTTTTTTATAATTATTAGTAGGTATAAATAGACGATAATATGATTTTCCAAATTAGACCAGCAGTTGGAATTTTTTTCGTTTGAAATGGGAATTTATATTTAATTAAGTTAAAGTTTGTTATTACTTCCAAAAGTCAATTATTGGTTTAAGAAATTACTGGAATTTAATATTAATTTACCTGAATTAATATTTTAGTAGTAAATTCACTGATCCCAGGAACATAATTTATAAATTATATTCCTGGAATCAGATAATTTATTTTCAGAAATATTTTATTGAATTTGTCTTTTCAAATGGTAAATTTTTATGTTTTGAGGGAATTTCAAACAATAATATTATGTTCATTGGACAATAATTTTCCTCAGTGTCGTTCCTATTTTCAATGGCTGTCGCCTACCAAATCAATAGCACACATATTCTTTGATTCCTTTTATCCAATGGTTATTAGTAACCTACCTAATTATTTTATCATAAACAGCTAATTAAGGTCGCATCGAGCTTCTGGCGCTTATGAATAGGATGGGCGGTATAAAGAATAGTTCGCGCGCTACCTTTGTTATTTCCTTCGCATTATTAAAACAAATACACATTAAGTAAACGTAAAACAAATACACATTAAGTGTACCTATAATATAGACGTTATAGAAAACATGTCGTTTTTTTTTTTTTTTTAAACTGATGACCTTTCTTGAAGTATTTACACCGTTCTAAAGTTTTTTAGAGATTACTTTGGATTTTATTTATATCGAAACTACAAGTAATCGTGTTTCTAAAGTGTACGATTTATATGAATCCTTAAATATATCTATATATATAAAAATGAATCCCTATTTCCTTGGTCACGGCATCACGCGTGAACGGCTGGACCCATTTCGCTAATTCTTCTTTTGTTGTGTTTGTTATAGTAAGGAGAAGGTTCTTAGGATAGGTAGGTGAAGGTAGGTATGTAGGTATGTATGTAGGTAGGTAGGTAGGGTAAGGTAGGTAGGTATGTATGTAGGTAGGTAAGTAGGTAGGTAGGTACGGTGAGTTAGTAAGTACTTAGTGCTACCCGTGCCGAAGCCGGGGCGGGCAGCTAGTTATAAATAAATTGCATAACTAAAAGTTAGGTAATATAAAATAAATAAAATAAAATAAAAAATAAAATAAAAATAAAAAAGCCTTTTATTAAAGATAAGTAATAACGATGCAAAAAGGGATCAAAAGAACTCAATTCTGTATCGTTTCGTCGGTGCACTCTTAAGGAGCAAACTCATAAAAAACTTTTTACAAAAAAAGAACAACCGACTTCCAAAAAAGACACTACAAAGTCAAAAATAACTTTAATTTCGGAAGTCGGTGCATTTGGTTTTGAACTTTCGTTTTTTGCCACCGACTTCCGAAATTAAAGTTATTTTTGACTTTGTAGTGTCTTTTTTGGAAGTCGGTTGTTCTTTTTTTGTAAAAAGTTTTTATTTTGCACTTTTTAGTTGTGGTACCTATTCCATACAAATTCGAATACCACTAACCTGCTATGTAAATATCAGTGATTGGAAGTATCATTATATCATCCATATAAACTAAGTGGGAAAAATACGTATTATTGAAGCTAACTCAAAAACTATCCAAGTAAAGTTAATAAAATTTATATGGGACCACCTCGGGAGCATACCCTTTCAAACAAAAAAACAATTTTCAAAATCGGTCTACAATTGTCGGAGATATCGCGTAACAAACATACAAAAAAAAAAAAAAAAAAAAAAAAAAAAAAAAAAACATACAGACGAATTGAGAACCTCCTCCTTTTGGAAGTCGGTTAAAAAATACTATAAAAATATATTATTTTACGCCTCGTTGGTCTAGTGGTCGCAAACGCTACTGCTAAACATGAGGTTCTGGGTTCGATACCGGGGTCGGGCAAAGTGTTATTAGGTTTTTCCATCTGGATTTCTCAGTAGTAGCTCCGAGTATGGACTTGTGTCCAGTTGATGGTAATAGGCTCGCCCCTATACGAGTCCTGTGCAATCACAGGACTTAAAACATAACTGGCGAAATGTGGGTGTAGGTACTATAGGTACACCACTGCCTTACCCTTCAGGGAACCAAGGCGTGATGTTATGTATGTTATATTAATTAATTATTTTTATCATAATACTTATAGGCTTTTGCAGACCAGCGCGCAGCGCGACTTGTCGCTCGACGCGCCACGAACAATACAATTTGTAGATAAACTTCACGGTATAACAATAACCAGTGTCGCTTAAAGCTTAATGACACAACAAACACATACTAAATTAATAGCTATTATAAAAATATATCTATGTATAAACAACAGAATAATCAAAAAGTTGGAAAAATTAACACCATCTGTGTAAAATACAATAGACGACGTATATTTAGTAACCTAATCCGCTTATCTGTTCTTAAAGAGTCATAAAGAACCCTGTAAGAAATCGACACGTGTTTCACCTCTCAACGAGGCATCCTCAGGATGAAGATTGACTTGTTGCAAACCCGGACAAGACGTGTTGCCAAGCCTGAGTCAATTAACTACCATCTGCGTGTCACCGATAAAGTCATAAAAATATAAGTGAGTTCTCGGGAATCTTTTTAATAATAAATCAGAGATGCTTCAGAACTCTATACGATCAATATTCAAGATGGCGCCTCCAATATACACCAATTTTATGAACGTATTTACGAATATTCTGAAGAGTACCAAGTTATTATGGAAGTAGGAATGAAGTGATCTTTTTGATCTGCTGGTTACAACTTTATTATGAATGTTTTGATTGCGTTTCTTTGCGTTTCGTCAACTCGATATTTCGTGTTTTTCATACAACATAATATTTGTTTTTTTTTTGTACCATAAATATGAGGTTTTCATTTTGAAATCGGGGGTTTAATATAGAAGAAAATAATATGTAATTACAATTTTATTTATTTAAAACAGTGTCCGTGGAGTTTCTTGCCTGTTCTTCTCCATAGGTACCTACTACACTTTGAAATTTCTGACTGACCGACTCCTTGACAATTTAAAAGTACCTGTAAATGGTTTAATTGAAATAAATGCGATTATAGAGTTTGAGTTTATGTATAAATAATTTTTGGTAAAACATGCTGCTTACTTGCTGTATTTTTGTAAACTGTATCTTCTTTACTACGGTATATTAAGAAGGTGCATCCTAAAAGTTGGCAACGTCGTAAATAGCTGTCAAATATTCACCTGTTTTGATTAATTTGGAAATAATACTGTATGAAAATAAGAAATGTAGCTAACTAACTAATTAGAATAATAATAATAAATCGCAATAATTAGTATCGTAACACCGTATTTAGTTTTAGATGTGAAAAAAGTATTTGGAAACTTTACAAATGCCTTTTTTACACCTAACACAACACCAAATGCAATGCTAAAATTGCAATTCATTGATAATTATTCTAGTTAATTAGTTAGCCACATATCTTATTTCCATACAGTATTATTTCCAAATTAATACAAACAATAAAATATGTGACAGCTATTTACGACGTTGCCAATTTTTAGAATTGCACCAATTATTTGGAGTAAAAACAAACTAATAGTTTGTTTTTACCAATAGAAAGAATAGAAAACCAAAAAAAAAAAATTATTCGACCGAAGTTAAGGCACACAATACGTACACTGGGCTCCAGAGAAACCTCACGCTCTTGCATTGTTTTTTTACATTGCTAGGAGGTGAGGTTTCCATGGAGCCCACTGTACCTACCTACCTATTAGTACCTATATTATAGGCATCAAGGAAAACATCGGTCGAGAAAATTGAAAATTAACGAGAAAATTACAGACGTTCGAAAATCGTGTTCCAAAAACAAAAGACGTTTGTGAGCTAAAAAACCGGCCAAGTGCGAGTTGTTGCAGTCAGACTCGGACAGGAAGGGTTCTGTATCACCGTATATTTAGCAAAACACGCCGAAAAACACAAATTTTTTGTAGCTCTCTTTTTTACTTTATTTTATTTTTATTGGTTGTCATGGCTGCTACACACAGTGCCATGCCGCACAAAGCCGCAGAAACAAACGCAAACAAAATGAAGGAGTAAAAGCCGGAGGCACGTGCCGCGCGGTAAAAGCCGCCGCCGGTCATGACGCCGGCACTGTGTGTAGGAGCCATTATAGCAGCAATCGAAATATATAATCTGAGAAAATTTTACCTATTACGGTTCATGAGATACAGCCAGCTGTTAGACAAACAGATGGGCAGCGGAGGCTTAGTAATAAGGTTCCGTTTGGCATCCTTCGTGTACGGTACCCTAATTACGTAAAACACAATCAATTCGTTTTGAAACAGATTACTAATCCATTGCTTCATAAGTTCGAAATTTAATTCTGCTCTGCAACGTAATTATCGCATTGAATGTTGTTGAACTGTCAAAATGAAACAAATGATCGCTATCGCATTGCTTCTGCAAGATACGTAATAACCCTACGGAACCCTAAAAACAACAAAAACAAAACAAAATCGCGTTCAATACCCTAGCATATTTTATCAGTGTTCAGAAAAACTTCATCACTTAGTAAGATTCCCTCCACACGGGCCAAGCGAACTTATACCCAAAATCGTTTACGCTCATCTGAAATTCTGAACAGCGTTGGAAAATGGTCTCAATTTTATCACGGTGCCTTAAAGTTTGTGACGTGTGACACAGCTGTTTTGTTGGCACTGTGTGTCGTGTTATAGGGCTTTAAGTAGGTGTGTGTTAAGTAGGTGTGAAAATAGCACCTACCTATAAGCAGTACATACACAGTTTTGTCTATTTGACAAAACAGTTTTATCTTGTGTCAAAACCGTTTTTTTTGTTATTTTTGTCAATTTTGACTCGTGAGCTCGTAGCTAAGTAATATCCATTAGATTAAGCTACGCTTGCCGGGGTTGGTCTGTAGATGGGACGCCATTTTTAAATATCGAGACTCCCGGCTGTCATTCTTTGACAGTCGTTAAGGATCGTCAGAAGCCCGAAAGTCAACCAGTCCCAACAAGGTATCGTGCTACCCACTCAAGGTATCGTAACTAGGTTGTTGAGTTAATAAGCCACAAGCGCCACTTCAGCTCTTTAAACAGATATTCTTTTCGTGTGGTCTTCTTCTTAGCGTGTCGATGGCAAAAATAACACGAAATAAATACATAATATAATTATGTATTCGTGTGGTTAATGACTAACACTGGCTTCACAATGCCGTCGAGAAATATCACTCAGGCAAGGTTTCCTCACGATGTTTACCACAGATTACCTTATTATTTCCATAATAAGGCTTTTTATTTTTATTTATTTATTTATTTTATACTTTATTATTATTATTACTTCGTAAAATAATGTTGCACGAAACCAAAATGGCGAGGTGTGGTGCCGCTAAAACTTATTTTATTATTAACGTATGGTTTTCCTTATCTAGTTTCACGTACAATTTTAACATGAAAAGGAATTTAAAATGAAATAGGTATGTTCTTACTTTTTGAAGGAGGGAAAAGAAAGAAATTATTCATAAAGTTTACGCATGAAATTATTCACGCATTTTTAACTTTTCGCATCTTTTTTTTATGTATTGTTAATGTAAAAGAGTATTAACACAACAATATCCTTTATGTAAACTTTGGTTTGAGGGGCAAGAGTACCTTGACCTTCGATCGACACTTCATCACTTTAATAGTCACATGCGCTTCCCTCCTGAAGCAAAACTAACTTTTATTTAAAAAAATACATGCCTTTAGTTTCATTTCTCTCATCTCTCTCTTTTTTTTGTCAGTTTTATTACTTACTATGCTATTATAGTGTCTCTATTCTCATGTGCCAAGAAAGAAAATATTCCTTTTATCTTTCTCTTTCTTTTTGTCCAAAACATAACCTGACTCCTTGCCTATTTCCTCAGACTTTCTTGTCACGTTCTGCCGTTACCTTTTATGTTATGTGTGTTGAAGATTGCATTGGAACATAAATATCTGAAGTTGCCGACTCCAGGACTACACACAGGTAGTAACCCAATTTTAAGATTAGTTTGAACTTTATGTTATGTTATTCAATAAATGTTTGAACAGTCCCTTTCATTTTATCTTAGTATAGGTAAAGACATTGACCTCTGAATTGGTTTTGTAGTTTGTTCTCAGAGTAGTCAGTTATGAAAAACGGACCTCATCTAGTTTTTTTTTTTAAATATTATTGACACTTTTTTAGAAACCTACTTACTACAGAACAACTCTGTACCTATACAAAATTATCATGCAACTTCAATTTAAAAATACTGCATGCGCTTCATTTCATTAACAATATTGAAACATAAATATCTGAACTTGCTGACTCCTCGACTGCAAAGAGAGTAGTAACACAGGTAGTAACCCAATTTTATATTAGTTTCAAACTTTATGTTATGTAATTCAATAACCCGGCCCTTTCATTTTCTCTCGGGAGAGGTAACGAAACTGAAAGTTCACGATATTTGGAAAGGAAAAATGTTAAAGGATGAACCAGAGCATAGTTTTATCGAACTTTTATGGACCTGTTTGAAAATCGATTATTGTATTTTTTCAATAGACTAAAAACAAAGTTTTTTTAACAAGGTTACAAAGCTCAAAGTAAAGCGCCTGTCTGGGTTCAAACCTACGACCTACAACTCGTAAGTCGCGGCCGTCACCACTGGGCCACCATTGCTTACGATGCTTAGGTATTTTATCACCACTGCTCTCAAAAACGGTGAAGGAAAACATCATGAGGAAATCGGCATGTCCTAGAACCAAAAAATAATCGAAGAGATATGTGACATCTGTCAACCCGCACTGGGCCCGCGTGGTGTATTACAGCCCACTCCCTCTCACCGAAAGGAGGCCTGTGTCCCAACAGTGGGAATATTATAGGCTGATTATGCCAAAGGAGCTCAATGCTCCAGTAGAAGTAGTCAAACCTTTTTCAAAAAATGAACACAACATAACATTACACGTATAATACCCCGAAGGGTTAGGCACAGGTATACCGAGAGTACATCCTCATTTCGCCAGTTAAGATTATGTCCCATATAATAGGGGGCGAACCTATTGTCATCAACTGGGCATAAAGGCAGACTCCGGACTGCTATTGCAAAAAAAATACAATGGGTTGCACTCCAGGAGTGCCGGCAGAAGTGAAAACTTGAACATTAATGTTGTGCATTTTTGAATATTTTGGAAGGGTTAGGGAATAATTTCGCACGAATTGCTTTATTTATCAGTATAAAAGTACTATCATTTATGTGGTTAAATACAATATTCATTAGTAATAGTAGTACATTTATTTATTTTTTAAATCCTATAAGTAATCCAACAAAAATAAACAATTTTTTTAAACACTTTTTCATGAGGTATGTTTTGACTGGTTTTTTTTACCAATCAACATGGGTAAAATTTCTTACCTCGCAATCTTTATGTAATGTCAAAGATTATTTTTTTTTATATTAACTTTGTCGGTTGCTAGGCAACGGATCTTACTGTCACGTCCTGACGCGAGTTTATCATTTTTTACCCATCCCAAAAAAAGTGCACAACGCCGCTAAAGAAGTTTACACTTTAAAAAAAACTAATAATTTGTATACTCATAGTTATGTGTTAATGAGAGTCCAAGTACAGACGCCAGCACATCAAGTTACTACAATCTGTCAAATTTCTTTAATAAATTTTCGACTTTATCGCTAAAAAATAAGGTTCAATGTTGATTGGGAAAATTTGACAGATTGGAGTAGGTTGATGTGCTGGCGTCTGTACCTCTCAGCATTAAAATACCTTAAAAAAAGAGGTAACCTCAAAATAAAACAAAATTCCGTAAATCATCTTGATTGTAATCCTAGAGTAAAATTCGTACTTTATTATCCCAGTACGGAAATATAAAGTCCTGATAAACAAGATAATTATCATCATCTGCCTAGGCTTCTTTCTAACCGAATGCAGCTGAATACCAGTATTTTACATGGAGCGATTGCCTCCAAAACCCAGTAAATGACTACACGATATCCCTTGGTTAAGAATATCAGGTCGTTAAACAAGATAGCTTCATCAAAATTCACGACCTACATAGGCTAATAGAAAGTCGAGCACATCAATCCTCTTAGCCCTGAGAAATGGCTCGAAACGGCTCGAAACTGCCTTAGAATATAAAGCAGTTTAATTTGTTGTGTTAAGAGAAATATCTTCACTTCGCTCCGATAGTTTTTGGGTCATGGCTTTATATTGGGGGTAATCTCGTGATTAGAGCCAGTTTCCTTACTCTCTAAATTGGGCTTAGTCGTGATTTTTAATACTTGCTCCTGGTTTTTAATTTAGATCCCTTCAAAATGATTGAGTTGAATGATGCTGATCCATGCGTCATGTTCGTGAACGGGCGCCGTCAGTTGGGACTGGTCATCTCTTAGCTGCCATGTCTTACTAATTTTTGAAGTGAAAATTTATTTAGCGGCAGTGTGCACTTTTTTTGGGATGGGTAAAAAATGTTAAACTTGCGGACACAGGACACGTGACCTGATCGAAAATTCGTAAGACAGCGCACTCTGTTTAATTTTTTTGGATTCTTTTTAATGGAGGAACAGCTTTCGTTCTTGTACTGACAGCAAGCCACATAAATTCCTGACATTTTCATTAGATGGCGTTACTTAGTTTTCACTTCCATCGGCAGTATCCAAAGACTGCCCCGCATGTTTAAAAAAAAATTGTTCTTTGTTTTTATCTTTTTATTACGGACGCTTTTAACGTGTATGTTTTTCTACATTGTTCTCACATGTATAATTTCAAATGATGTAACCAATATTTTGTAACTTTTTGATTTAAAAGAGGGTCCGTGGAGTTTCTTGCCCGTTCTTCTCCATAGGTACCTACTACGTTTTGGAATGGGCAACTAGCTTCATATTTCTGACTGACCGACTCCTTGACAATTCAAAAGTCACCTAAAAACACCAAACCTAAAAATCATTTAGTATTATTGTGTAACATAAATAAAATACATCTACACTAAACTAAAAACTTTAAAATTCACCAGCAATATGTAACACAAAACGAAAACTTACCCGCCATTGAAACAGCATTCTATAGTCTATGGCCTCGACGTTCCATTTCACGCGAGGGAATTTGAAGTTGGAAGCCAGATAGTGGAGTGTTGCGATCCTTTATACGTAACTTTGTGGCGCACAGTTTCACACGTAGGTAAATGTTATCTGGCAACACAGTTTTATAAGTTTTAGTCTTGTATGAATATTTTAAGAGAACTTGATGCTTTGAACGTGTTCTATGTGAGTTTTTAAAGTTGTGTTTTGTGAGACGGTTTAAAAATAATGTGGGATGTTTCTGTTGTTCCGTGTGTATTGCCGGGGTAAGTTTTGTACGTAATAATTTAAACCTACATGAGCACTTATGAAACGTCAGAAGGTAGGAGTACGGTTCCAATTGGTAATTTCGGAGAAGAGCCGGCAAGAAACTCTTATTTATTTTTGAAGTTAAAACTTCTTTAGCGGCCGCGGCGTTGTGCACTTTTTTTGGGATTGGTAAAAAATGTTAAACTCGCGTTAGGACGTGGCCGTAAGATCCGTTGCCTAGCAACCGACAAAGTAAATATTAAAATAAATAGTCTTTGACATTACGTAAAGATTGCGAGGTAAGACATTTTACCCATATTGATGGGTAATAAATTGTTTATTTTTATTAGATTATATTTTGACAATAAATAAATATACTACTACTAATGAATATTTTATTTAACCACATATATGATAGTACTTTTATATATAAATAAAGCAATTCGTGCGAAATTATTCCCTAACCATTCCAAAATATTAAAAAATGCACAACGTTAATGTTCAAGTTTTCACTTCTGCCGGCACTCCCGGAGTGCAACCCGTTGTTTTTTATTTTGTCGCTTCTAGTATCGGCTCAAAGTAAATAAAAAATGGCGTCCAACTATTGGCTGCTAAACTCTAGAAAAGTGACACACAATGACAGCACAATGACGTGACGCGAGTGTAATGCCAGCCACACACGTAACGATATGCTTGCGCAAACTTAGGCTTGCGCAAATCTAATTTGACGTTTTTTCAAAGAAATTTGCGCAAATTCCTTCCCACACACGTAACGATTTGCTTGCGCAAACACAAATTTGCGCAAGCAAATCGTAACGTGTGTGCCTAGCATAAGACGTAGCTGTCACTCACACCAGCGTAACAAAGTAGTTCTTTTGCAGCACAACACTCTATCTAGACATAATAAATAATCAAAGGCTTTGAATATGACACCTAACTCCAGACGTAGGCACTCGTGGAGGCAATGACATAAATATTGATTGGCGACGGTGTATTGGTATAAGCAGACGGCAAGACTTAGAATCCATCTTCTTAATTTTCAAATCCCTTATTTACCTTTAATGATGTCTCGTGATGGAAAATCTGAGATATTTTTTAGGAAAATGCCAAAAAATCTGTCTTAGCTTTCCCAACTATGTTGAGTTCGGCTTTCAGTGTAACCGGATGCAGCTGAATACCAGTATTTTACATGGAGCGACTATCCGGTTACTGGGTAGCACGATACCCCTTGGTGTAAGACTGGTTGTCAGACTTTCGGGGTTCTGACGACCCGTAACAACTGTCAAACCTCCAAGAATGACAGCCGGGACCAACGGCCTAACGTGCTTTCCGAGGTGCGGACGGGTCTATGTTCTGAGTTAACCTGATCGATTGACCCGTGCGGCTGTTATTACTTAGCCACGAGCCCCTTTATTTAGGCAAATTCCATTTCTAAAAATAAATGGCAACGTACTACCAACGAGATTTTAATGAAGCAGTGGCGTAACTTTGAGTATCATAATATTTGGATTATTTTCACTCCGGATACTTAAAACTTCGAAGCCGCGAGAACTGGCACCAACATTTATGTTTTTATTAACATTATTAGGTAGACCTAGAACAGTATCATTGGTGGCCCAGTGGTAGCGGCCCCCACTTACGAGTAGTAGGTCGTGTGTTCGAACTCAGGCAGGCGCTTTACTTTGTGTAAATAATTTCATCACCAATGCTCTCAAGAAGGTGAAGGAAAACATCGTGAGGAAGCCGGCATGTGTTAGAACCAAAAATTCAAAGTCATGTGACATCTACCAAGCCACACTGGGCCCACGGCTTACTGCCTCTCGAAGAGAGAAGGCTTGTGTCTCAGTTGACTATGCATATGCTAGAACACACCCTCAAAAAGTGAAAACGTAGTGTTGTTTAAAGGCTATTTTATTTTGCTCTGGAGTGGCGACCGCGTGTTGAAAGACGTAGCGTTGGAAGGCGTCCCACGAGATGGACTGATGACCTGGTGAAGACCGCAGGAATCCGCTGGATGCGAGAAGCACACAACCGTTCGAAGTGGCGGTGCTTGGGGGAGGCCTATGTCAAGCAGTGGATGTCTTTCGGCTGAAATGATGATGATAAATATGAATAAGTACTTATACTCAATTTGAAATAAGATAAGATATTTAAACAAACCTTTTTTAAAGTTCGTTCAACCGATTTTGACTTCTACCATAGGCATAAAGATGGCATTAAAAACAAAAAAAGTAGTTACAATGCCAACTGTTTACTGCAGCTGCCATTTGTCATCCCACCAATGCAATAGAAGTCAAAATTGGTTGAACGGACTGTAAAAAGGTTTAGTTAAATATCTTATCTTATTTCAATAGTTGGTATTATTTTAGTGATAGCCAGTATTTTCTCAAGAGGCTTGTTCTGGGTCAGGCATTTTGCTGGACAGGTGGCACAAAAAGTGTAAAAAAAAATAAAAAAAATGCTTTCAAGCCAGGAATAACTGCATATTTTTTCAATCACAAAGGGTGGATCACTAAAAGCACTCAAAGAACATGAGACAATGCATTCATGGATTCACCTCGTATTTTTATTTTATTGTATGCTAGCTGACCCGACATCCGTTGTCCTGTTTGAAAGTTCATACAAAAGCCCCATTGAAAAAAGGCCATTCAGATTTCCCGAATTTGAAAAAGTCGTTGAATTTTTTTCAGAATTTTCTTTCCATACAAACCTAATTTGAACTATTATGAACATTGTGACCGCAACGACGAATTTAGAAATAGCTAAGATTGTAGGATTAGAGTGATAGGTTACTGTAATAGTGCTTTAGCTGTGCCATTTTCTGATGCAGTTATAGTACCTACTTTACAAATTAGCTATGCTAAAGTTATGATAAATACAGATTAGTATTATTTTGTTAAGCCAACCAGGGGCGGCATAATCACATTTGCGACAAAGCCAGAATGATAATTCCATTTTTAATAAAAAAAACTTAAAAAAAACGATTATGATCGGTCCATCCATTCTCAAGTGATATGCTTACCAACGAACATTAAGGGCCTATTTCACGATGTCCAAATAGCCACTATTACCGAATAAATTCAAAAATGGAACAGAATTTGTATGAAATTATCTGCCAAGTAACTTAATAGGAACTTAATCGTAGATGGTGAAACAGGCCCTTATTCATTTTTTTATTTTTTTGTTTCAGGCTATTTGAAGTCACAAGTCTTTTCTTTTTTTTATTAAAAGTACAGTCAGGGTGATTACCGATTTCCGGCCACCGTAGGCGCGAGCCTGCGGACGGAGAGCAGAGGGCCGTCCGATAAGGACCAGGCCCGGGTCGACGGCGCGTCGTGTTCCACGAGCGCCTCAAAGAGATGTCAGCAAAACTGACGGGGTCCGCTAGGGCCGATGCCTGCCGGGGTTGCGGGTAGTCCCAAGGGGAAACCGTGGGCCCTGGCAAGGCAAGGGAAGGAACACGGGTGGGTTTTAGTCAGTAAAAGTCTGACACGCCCTTCCGCTCCGCCCAGAGCGGGAGAAGTCATTGGATGATTTCCCACCCAAAAAAAAAACAAAAAGAAAAAAAAAAGTCAGGGTAATTAATTGTCAAGCAAACTGACACACTACGTTAATTTGTTTTGTCATAACCATTTTATAAAACTTTCAAAGAATCACAATTGTAATTTGAATAAACGGACAACACGGATAACGGATACCATTTGACTTGGAACACAGGATCTACAGTGGTAACCCACGAAATCATATTTTGATTAAGATACAACCTGACACTGACCTACAAATTGCAAAAAACGTAAAAAAAATCGCGGGCTACCATTGCAGATCCACCTTAAAACAATTATTTTCCCTGATTTTTTTTGTGCACCTAGCTTCTGACGTTTCATAAGTGCCCTTGTTGGTAGTGAAATAAAATATTTTGAATTTGAATTTGAATTTTAGACACAGCTAGGCGATACGCAAGGCTGTTCTTGATTGTACTTCATGGATGTTATTTATTCTAATTCAGGTCTTTCCTTTTGAAACTTTTGATGATTTTTATTAAAATATATTCAAATTAAAACTTCCTTTTCCATGAATTTAAATTATGTTATCATATATTTTTAAGATAAGTGTATTTTAAATAATATTTCAAATTACTTTATTTGATCAATTTATAATTTAAATTCGCAACGATTGATATCAAATATCAAATAATCGAAATTCGAATTCAAATTTTTTTAAACCTTCGTGTTGAAAACCAATAATTTTAAAATTGGAATTGAATAAAAAGTTATTTGCTAACCACTTACCTCGTAAATTGACGATTGATTGAACATTAATATACTTAGAAAATGTTATTCCAAATTGTTAATTTGATTTGCCTACTGGGTAGTTAATAATTTCATTTACAAACTTTGAAATCGAAATTTATTGATGTGTAGTCTAAAATTAAATGCATGGCTGAATACAGATTAAATATTTATAAGATGCATTTGAAAAATTGTTTTTGGCAGACAACGTTTTAGCATAACCAATTTTTTGCCGACGAACGTTCGCTTTTTGATTTAAATTTTTCTAAGTTTTTTTGTACTTTTTTACAAAAGATGATGATCTAATGCCCTCAGGTCTATCCTACTTATCCTAACATTATATTGTGAGTTAGTTTTTTTGTTTGTTGCTCAATCACGCAAAAACCTGAACGGATTTGGATGGAATTTGAAAACGGGGATCATTTCCAATCTTCACGTGGGCAAAGCCGCTGGCAAAAGCAAGTGTGAAAATAAATTACTTAAATAAATAAAAAAAAAACAACGAATTGCACTCCGGGAGTGCCGGCAAAAGTGAAAACTTGAACATTAACGTTGTGCATTTTTTAATGGTTAGGGAATAATTTCGCACGAATTGCTTTATTTATCAGTATAAAAGTACTATCATTTATGTGGTTAAACATAATATTCATAAGTAGTAGTAGTAAGTATATTTATTTATTTTCAAAATATAGTCTAACAAAAATAAACAATTTATGTATACACTTTTCATGAAGTATGTTTTGACTGCTTTTTTTACCCATCAATATGGGTAAAATTTGATACCTCGCAATCTTTACGTAATGTAAAAGAATATTTATTTTGATATTTACTTTGTCGGTTGCTAGGCAACTGATCTTACGGCCACGTCCAAACGCGAATTTAAAAATTTTTACCCGCTAAAGAAGTTTTCATTTCAATAATATATGTAGGTATGTTTAGGTTAAGGTATTTTTCTATAGGCCTGTGTTGCCTGCAATAAATAGTATTATTATTATAATGCCGCAGAAATACTGTCACGTGCAGTTACGTTGTTCAGAATTTTACCACCTTTACTCCCACGAGAGCGAATTTTAAAAAGCAAGCACCAATCTCGGTACGAAATACGGATATAAGCAAGTTACTCCAACTTGCAAGCCACTTACACCATGCCCTATTGCAATAATGATCAAAGTTACGAAACTTGAGCTCCAAAACTTTGGTATCCAGTGCTGAAGCTTAACCCAGTGCTAACTAGTTCCCCGGACGAAGTGTAAATGGGCTTCCTGGTCAAGAAACATGAGTTGCGTCAAGTCTGGTGTTTTAAGTTAAACCACGCTTAAAGTTAACCCAGTCTTTTGTTATACAGGGTGAGTTTTTGGGACGAGACTTCAGGACGAAAGTTGGAACTTTGGGAAATTGAGTGAATAATAGCGTGATATTAGATGGGATTCATTTTGGTGTACTAGAGGTGCATCATAACATAACATCTCGCCTGTAGGTGTTCCTCGAAGGTTTAAGCAGAGGTGTCCCTATAGTACACCCATGTTTTTTTGCCAGCTAAGTTTAAGTCCCATGTATTAGGGGGCGAGCATATTGCCAACAACCGGGCATAAATCCAGACATCGGAATTGAAATTAAATGAAATTTAATTGTTTATTCTGTAAATAGGATATTGGAATCACTTTTACACGTCATATTAAAAATTATGTAAAATATTAGCTAGATGAGTTCGGCGTTTCCTAACTGACTACTCTGAGAAGAAAGGCTGAAACAAACTCAGAGGTCGCAGTCTCTTTTAAAGTCCAGTCCAGTAATCTTGGTCAGGACATATGAGGACCATGTAGACTAGTGTCTGAAATGGTATTTTGAGGGAAGAACCACACAGATTTGACTGGACCTGTCCAGTCAGTGTAAGCATTTGTCAGTAATTGCGGAGCTCAACTCTGAACCAAAGAAAGGACATTTGGGTAAGCCGTATAAACTACTTAAACTGCCAGACCATCATTAGAACTAACTGTGAAAGGAAAAAGAAAAGAATGAAAGAAAAGATTCGAAAATAGAGAAAAAGAAAATATTCACAAGATAAGATATTATGATATATTTCGTGTAATAAAAATATTTATTATTATCTAGTTTACCTTTTATGTACTCGTATTGCGATCGAAATAAACTACATATAAAATCAGTGCTGTTCACAGAAAAATTAACCAAGCAAATAATCTTCCTTCTGATCACAAATTAATTAAAAGGTTAAAGATAGAAGCATTTGTCAGTAATTGCGGAGCTCAACTCTGAACTTAAGGAGCACAACTCGACGAACAGTACCAAAGAAAGGACATTTGGGTAAGCCGTATAAACTACTTAAACTGCCAGACCATCATTAGAACTAACTGTGAAAGGAAAAAGAAAAGAATGAAAGAAAAGATTCGAAAATAGAGAAAAAGAAAATATTCACAAGATAAGATATTATGATATATTTCGTGTAATAAAAATATTTATTATTATCTAGTTTACCTTTTATGTACTCGTATTGCGATCGAAATAAACTACATATAAAATCAGTGCTGTTCACAGAAAAATTAACCAAGCAAATAATCTTCCTTCTGATCACAAATTAATTAAAAGGTTAAAGCTGTAAGCAGGTAGGAAAAAAGTTTTGCACTACTCCACAGTGTGCTCTACGATCGAAAAATATTTTTTCCCCATTTCTGCAACTGTTTTTATTGTTACACTCCTGCTAGTACACAGAAACTACTTAATTTATATACAACATCAAAATAGCTGAAAAAAAAATCCTGTCCGTCAATTTATGAAACTTGAAAACATTGTAGCTTGCGATAAAATCAATTAATTGAGTCAATATTTTTTTAATACATTTGTTTCGGCCATAGAAGGAACCCTATTGAAAATGGCTCTTTTATTCAAAGTAGTTTAATTATAATTAATAAAATACTAACTAAAATATAATATCTTTATCTAAATATTTCCAACCTTGACTTAACGTGTTGCCTAGCAACTCACAACGTAAATATCTAAATAAATAGTCTTTGACATTACATATGGATTGCGAGGTTAGAAATTTACCCATATTGATGGGTAAAACAGCAGTCAAAAGTTCAAAACATACTTCATGAAAAGTGATAAATTATAAATTTTTGTTATAAACTATGTTTTGAATTTCTTTTTCGTTTATGAATGTGTGGTATGTTATGAGGCGTGCACTTTTGGAATTTCCAAACTATTCTTTTAATATTACATACATACGTATGCCTCACGGGTCGATCCATCAGGTTAAGCTACGCTTGCCGGGGTTGTTCCGTGGATGGGTGACCATTTTACATACCGAGACTCCTCCGTGCCTCGGAAAGCACGTTAAGCCGTTGGTTCCGGCTGTCATTCGTGGATCTGTTACAGTCATTACGGGTCGTCAGAAGCTCGAAAGTCTGACAACCAGTCTTACCAAGGGGTGTTACCCAGTTACTGGGTTCTGGAGGTCAGATAGGCAGTCGCTACATGTAAAATACTGGTATTCAGCTGCATCCGGTTAGACTGGAAGCCGACCCCAACATAGTTGGGAAAATGCTAGGCAGATTGATTGATTACATTCATACGTCATAAACTCACGCCTTCATCCCACGGGGGTAGGCAGAAACTACAGAACGACCGCTATGATCCTTACATACTCATTTTGCTTCGTTTACGTTCAATCATCTGGTCATACACGCACGCCGGTTGCGAATACTACGCACCTAACCTTTCTGACAAGGAGAAAGTCATTTAATTGACAAGCACAATTATCCCAATAAAAACGCTATTCCCCAAAATAACTGTAATATTATTACTTTTATACGCAGCTTCAGAAATGTTAACAAAAATCTTGTAAAACCATAGAGTTCAGTCGAGTCATAATGTTCTAATATCGATGCGGGGCGCGCAAACTGTTTAGTATAATCTGTGGTCATTAGTGACTGGCCCGGATTAGGGTTGCCGTTGTGAAAAATTGAGACTAAAAATAGAAAAGGTTTTGCTGTTTTTTTTTCAGTTAAATTGATTCTTTTGTTGTTACCGTGAGTTGGAAAACTTAAAATCATTAAGACTTTATGAGTACTTTTTAACGACCGTAATATTGAATGAAACCTATTGCAACGTAATCTCCACGACTCCAAACTTACAGTAATGGTAGCCATAGTTTCCAAAATTAAAAAGTGCATTAAAAATTACGAAATTCCTACTTTTCTAGCTAAACGTTACCAACATGCAGCTCCTAAAATAACAGACGGTACAAAACAAGTCTTCCATTAAAACCTCCTTTGAGCATGGATCGAAAATTAAACGCTGGCAACCCTGTGTTTTGGCGCCAAAACGAATGCCAACAGCAATTTCCCGCGCTAACTGTATAATGCGACGGCGAATTGGCCTCCTCTGGCATTGCTGGCATTTTGTAGAGCAATCTCACGCAGTACCGATGCTTTTAGCATAGAAATTAACTACTTTTACAAGCTAAGTACAGACTATCATAGACTATTCTCGTGAAATAGAAGTGTTACAGTTACCTCTGCAGTGGAGTGTGAAAGTTTGTGTTTTTGAACGTGTTCGTTCTTTATTCGATTCGGTTTTTTAACTCCAATTTGCTTCGAATCTACTGGACCAATTTCATTGAAATTTGGAACACAATATGAATTTCTGTGACCCCAACACGGACGTGTAACGTAAATAAATGAATTTTAAATATCCGGGGTCACTTTTCGGGGGCAAACAAGAAAATTAAAAAAAAAGTTTCGCAGACTGTACCGTATGACTTAAGAAATGAAAGATCTCCTAAAAAAATGATTTTAAAGATATTTAAGAAAATAGATGAAAATTGTATTGCTTCTTTTCGCAACACAAACTAATGAAAAATGCTACAAACATGAAAATACACAAGCAAAATTCATCGTAACGTTCGCAAATTGACTTTCACCAACACCCAATTTATCGTTCAACGCTGCACTAGCGTTGTGACAGCGTAGTGACAATTATCGATACTCGCTAGGGTTGTTTCATGCTAATTGCGCCGTAATATAAAAAGGACAAACCGTTACTCGTTGATTGGTCTAGTAGGTACGCACCTAACACTATCACTCAATCAACTCCGAACTATTTGGACGCGTCAAAATGGCGGACTAAATTGAACTTCTGATTAGATTAGCCGGAAAAGCGACTTTCCCTTTTGTGTTTGATAAGTTGATAAGAGTGACTTATATGTAGTGCTGAATAAAATGATAAAAACTGACTTCCAAAAATTATACTGCAATATGATATATTAAACTGTGGTAGTGGTATATTAAACTTAACATGCCAGTGACCTTGAGTGGTAAGCTTGCGTGTTTTGTACTGAGCTCACGCAACGCGTCGTATATCTAGCCAGTGATAGGACTCGCCCATAATGGAGCGCCGCCGTCCGATTTGACGCATTATTAATTTTTTGTGCGTAAAACAAAGGGTATTTTAATAAAACATATATTATACAGGATGGTAGGCACATCGACGCGAAGCCGATTACCATGAATTCAGTACATGATTCTGAACCCCCCTACATTTTGACGAGATAATATGCGAATACAAATGTAGGGAACAGCTGATTTTTTTTCGCGATTTCAGCGTTGGTCCCATAGTAAAAGTTGTTCATAAGGATGAGTACAATGACCCCTTAAGAGATTTCGTTTATGAATAGATACACCTTAATATTGGGTGATTCTCAGAGTTGTATTCGCGTTAGACATAACTTTATAAACTAATTTCACAATGTAATATAAACATAATCTAAAATATTCCTGTTTCAAGTTATAAAAAAAACTTTAATTTAACATATTTTTTTTCCAAAACATTAACATGACTCGTTTAGACGTGATCTTCAGAATAAAATAATTAAAAGTCGGTTATCGTCGCCTTAAACGAAATTAAAGTATTTTTTCACTTTGTAGTCCGTTTTTTGTAATTGGTTTTTAATTTAATTTACTCAATATCATTTTCAGGTTGGTCAAACATCGGATGCAGACCACAGTAGGTACAAAGTAAATTAAATATTTTAATAAGCAAATATCAAACATAATTAACCAAACGTACACTCCAAAAATTAATTAAGTAACGGAAATTAAATCTGAAAAAACCACATCGTTAACCTCATTAAATATTAAACCTTCCCAGGAATAGTCAAGGAATAAGATTAATTTTCGAATGCGTTTACTTCATGATTGGCTTTCGATAGAGATGGGACACATCGATGATCGATATGATTACTTGATTACAGTCCCTGTGGTCGAAATGGGAATTTCATTATTATTGGAAACGTGACGTATAATAATTACTATAATTTATAAAACATAACACATAACATCACGCCCTGTTTCCCCGAAGAGTTCGGCAGAGGTGTACCTGTAGCAGCTACCCACATTTCGCCAGTTATGTTTAAGTCCCATGTAATAGGGGGCGAGCCTATTGCCATCAACCGGGCACAAATCCAGACTCCGGGCTGCTACTGAGAAATTCCAGATAGAAAAACCCAATAACACTTTGCCCGACCCGGGGATCGAACCCAGGACCTCGTGCTCAGCAGTAGCGCTTGCTACCACTAGACCAACGAGGCAGTCAGTTTTATAATTTATAAAATACGTTCAAATTCTCCGAAGGAATGGGCAGAGTTGTACCTATACAGGATGGAAGGGTAAACACCGTTGTCACTCAAACTATGGGTAGTTGGCTTAAATATAAACATAAAAAACCGAGTAAAAAAAAATTACGTTATTTTCTTTAACAATATTAAAAAGGTTATTGTCCGACACCGTCCGCAAATTCATGGATATGCGCCCGCCCAAGTGACGTAATCGATCGCCGCCCGTCCTACCTACTACACAACACATGAATAAATACAATACAACCTTTTCCTGGCTTAAAACAAGCAAAAATACCTACCTTAGGAATTGCGTGACGATTCTAAATGTATATCTTTAAAAAAAAAATGTGATTTTCCATTGAATTTATGTTCTATAAACGAAACCAAACCACTGGGTTGAAGGATAACGGTGTTTACCCTAACACCCTGTATAGTACACCCACATTTCGCCAGTTATGTTTAAGTCCCATGTAATAGGGGGCGAGCATATTGCCATGAACCGGGCACAAACCCAGACTCCGGGCTGCTACTGAGAAATTCTTGTTTCCTCACGATGTTTCGTTCACCTTTTTGAAGCAAGTGATAATTCATACGCACATGAATCCGAAAAGTCAGAGGTGCGTACATTGGGTTCGAACTCGAGATCTATGACTTGGCAGTCCCATGGTTACACCACTAGGCTATCACTGCTCTCATGGCAGTCATTTATAAACCGATCACCCAGCATTAGGCATTAATTGGCTTATAAATGACGTAGTCGTATTACTATTTACGATAATCATAGTTCCAATCAATCTCTCTAAACAAGCTCATTAGTGGTTGATCTAAATGGGATTAGAATTTACATTTGTAGTTTACCTTTGCGATATGCCTGGGGGTCCTGGGTTAAATTCCTAGATCGGGCAAAGTGTTATTCGGTTGTTCAATTTGTATTTTTTTTTAACAGCCCGGAGTATGGATTTGTGATTTCCTTCACCGTTTTGAGAGCAGAGGTGAGGAAATTATTTACACAAAGTAAAGCGCCTACGTGGGTTCCCCGACCCACGATTCGTAAGTCGGGGCTGTTACCACTGGGCCACCACTGCTCTCAACTATTATGTACTATCAAAGAAATTCATGTCTATACAGGGTGTCAGGGACATGGCATCGACGCGAAGCCTGTTACCATGGATTCAGTACATGATTCTAAACCCCACTGCTGTTCCAAACATTTTGACCGCGTAGGTATTGCACTTTTCTATGAAACAGCAGATTTTTTTAAATAACCGCCGAAAAATTTCAACGCAGTCGGGTTTAGAATAATGTACTAAATCCATTACAAGGCTTCGCGTCAATGTCCCCGTATACAGTAAAGACTATTTCTGCTTGCAGAGCTCGGCTAGCTCGGCCGCTATAAAACCGGGGAGGTAACAAATAAGGTCATCGTGTGCACGGGATTTTGTTTTCAAACTGCTTAGATATTATGAGTTTCTTTGATAGTACTTGGGACTTAAATCTAACTGGTGAAATGTGGGTGTACTACACCTCTGCACAGCCCTTCGGGGAATGCTGGCGTGATCATCATCATTTCAGTCAAAAGACGTCCACTGCTGAACATAGGCCTCCCCCAAGTACCGCCACTTCGGCCGATTCTGTGCTTCCCGCATCCAGCGGATTCCTGCGGCCTTCACAAGGTCATCGGTCCATTTTCTTCAAGCCTTTCCACGCTTCGTCTTCCGGTATGCGGTCGCCACTCCAGAACCTTTCGGCCCCATCGGCCATCTGTTCTACGAGCAATGTGCAGGCGTGATGGCATGTGTATGTTTTAACTGACGGGTTAAAGTGCTGCTTTGATTGAACTGTGGGGGCATCTATATGGCCACATGCGAACTACGCATCACACTGGCGTCACCCAAAATCCTGCATCGCAAAAGCAGAGTTTACCGCGTGACTACGCATATATACAACGTCCCGACATCAATCGTCAGGCAGTAGCCCGCCAGAATACCCGTCTGGTCGGAGAATCGTCCCTTTTCTATAGAGGATTAGTGAACTGTATACCCTGTTCGTCATACCTCTATAGAACTAACTGTGAATGCTAATAGGAACGTAGATAGGTTATGTATTCCCTCACATGCTACTTTCAAGTGAGTTTTTCTCACACAACATGACGTAACTTCCAATTCTCTTTCAAAGCTCTAGAAAACAAAGATCAACTATCTCAAACTCAAACGGAGAACAGCGAACAAATAGGTTCCCAATATAAATAATTAATTCGTTGACAACACAAATGATTGTGTTGCCAGTAAAATAATTATTTATTTACAAGCGCTTCCAAACTTTCATAAGTTTGGAAGCGCTAAATGGCGGGAGATTGTCTATTATGAATATTAAATACTCTGTCTTTGTAAATAGACTGACTTTGGGCTGCTAGAGTACCTACCTAACTAGACATGCAGCAGTTAGTAATTAACTGTTTATTTATATTATTTATTTTTACTTCGATGGTCCTAGTTTATCATTTGTGACATCGAGTTTAATTATATTATGTAAACGAGCAAGCCTTTTATGCCTGGAGGCTTCCATTCGGGTTTACTTTTTATTTTCGCTTGAGTATAGGTTTCAATCATTTTTGTTGGTGTATTGGCATGTGCTAGCTGGCATAATAGACCAGGGTAGAAAGCCTTTAAAACAATAAAAAGTGAAAAAAAATAATAGTAGGATGAAACCCATTAGAAAAGGAGGAGAATATTATAAAAATTAAAGGAAAAATAATTTACGGGCGATCTGAGGTCGGGAAGGGGATGGGGGTGAGGTTTTAAGGGTAAAAAACGGTTTTTCTCGATTTCCGGCAAAACTAAAAGTCCTATGGAAAAAAGTCAAATAGCAAAGTTGTAGGTAATAAAAAGACCTAAAACTTTTGTATTTACACTTTTTTCACATAACCTCAAAATTTATGTGAAAAATTCAAAAAACCAAGTTTTTGGTTTTTTATTTTTATCTTTTTCAAATTTTTGTTTTTTTTCACGAAACTTGGTGAAAACTTACCTTTTTATGTCCCAAATACGCTGTAATTTATTTGATTAGAAATATTTATTTTTTCACCTTATTTTGAATTAATATCGAAAAATCACCCTAATTTTCAATCGAAAATTCACCCGTCAAAATATCAGCTTTTTAAAAAAAATTGGTATGTTTTCTGTTCGTTGAAATCTCTACTTTCCGACGATAAAAAAAAAATATATGTTACCATAGTAAATCTTCTCAGAAAATGCAAAAAATCGAAAAAAACTCGAATTCGAAAATTTTTTTTTAATCATTATAAATAATTTCATCTAAAAAGTGTGATTGCTGCAATTTGATTCAATTAAAAAGTTGATTTATTTAATGCTAATTACATTTATGTCATAGAAAATCTCATTATATATAAATAAAAATGTAAATCGTACTATTATATGTAGATACTTTATTCTGATTACGTTATTCATTACAATATTTTTTACCCGACTTCGGCGAAGCAAAAAGGAGGGTTATGATTTTGACCGGTATGTATGTATGTAAGTATGTATGTATGTATGTACTTACATACATACATACATACTTATGTATGTATATATATATATATGTATGTTCATCTGTAACCTCATAACTTCTAAACTACTGATCATAATTTGACGAATGCGGTATCGTGGGAAGCGTCCTGATTGTCCGCTGGTTATAGGCTATGCGAAGTTACATTAAATTCAATATGACGCCCTCTAGAGTACATAAAGTGACGAACGAAAAAATTTTTTTTTTTATTAGGCCATGTAGGGTATCAAATGAAAGGGCTTGACAAGCACAAACACAAATTAATACCTATTATACAATTAAACTTAACAAAAAAATAATTAAGCAGCTCTGCAAATACTTTATCACGAAACTATAACCCCAAAATAATTTAAATAAAAAGTAAGTTTAAAAACTAAAACCCGACTACTCAAAAATCACGCTCTTAAAAGTATGAAACAAGAAAATATTTCGGACAGAAATCTAGACATAGGTACAAAAGTCAAGGTAAAGCCGTAGTCGCATGCTTGTCGGCTACAAAATAATGGCATGTGACGACGGCTTTACCTTGACCATTTTTGTACAGACGCCAGCACATCAACCTACTCCAATCTGTCAAATTTTCCCAATCAACATTGAACCTTATTCTTGAGCGATAGAGTTGAAAATCTATTAAAGAAATTTGACAGATTGTAGTAACTTGATGTGCTGGCGTCTGTACCTATGTCTAGATTTCTGTACGAAATATTTTCTTGTTTCATACTTTTAAGAGCGTGATTTTTGAGTAGTCGGGTTTTAGTTTTTAAACTTAATTTTTATTTAAATTATTTTGGGGTTATAATTTCGTGATAAAGTATTTGCAGAGCTGCTTAAATTTTTTTTGTTAAGTTTAATTGTATAATAGGTATTAATTTTACAGCCGCGCCGTACGTTGCATACTCATTTTTGCATGTTTTTAACAATTTAAACATATTTATTTACTTAGACAATATGATATATATACATATTTGTAATGTGCTTGTCAAGCCCTTTCATTTGATACCCTACATGGCATAACAAAAAAAAAAATTT
This sequence comes from Conistra vaccinii, assembly GCA_948150665.1. Lineage (NCBI taxonomy): Eukaryota > Metazoa > Arthropoda > Insecta > Lepidoptera > Noctuidae > Conistra > Conistra vaccinii. The sequence continues at coordinate 11,952,557 of OX411341.1, read as the reverse complement.
TTTTCGTTCGTCGCTTTATGTACTCTAGAGGGCGCCATATTGAATTTAGTGTAACTTCGCATAGCCTATAACCAGCGGACAATCAGGACGCTTCCAACGATACCGCTTTCGTCAAATTATGATCAGTAGTTTAGAAGTTATGAGGTTACAGATGAACATACATACATACATACTTACATACATACATGCTTACATACATACATACCGGTCAAAATCATAACCCTCCTTTTTGCTTCGCCGAAGTCGGGTAAAAAATATTGTAATGAATAACGTAATCAGAATAAAGTATCTACATATAATAGTACGATTTACATTTATATTTATATATAATGAGATTTTCTATGACATAAATGTAATTAGCATTAAATAAATCAACTTTTTATTTGAATCAAATTGCAGCAATCACACTTTTTAGATGAAATTATTTATAATGATTAAAAAAAAAATTTCGAATTCGAGTTTTTTTCGGTTTTTTGCATTTTCTGAGAAGATTTACTATGGTAACATATATATTTTTTTTACCGTCGGAAAGCAGAGATTTCAACGAACAGAAAACATACCAATTTTTTGAAAAAAGCTGATATTTTGACGGGTGAATTTTCGATTGAAAATTAGGGTGATTTTTCGATATTAATTCAAAATAAGGTGAAAAAATAAATATTTCTAATCAAATAAATTACAGCGTATTTGGGACATAAAAAGGTAAGTTTTCACCAAATTTCGTGAAAAAAAACAAAAATTTGAAAAAGATAAAAATAAAAAACCAAAAACTTGGTTTTTTGAATTTTTCACATAAGTTTTGAGGTTATGTGAAAAAAGTGTAAATACAAAAGTTTTAGGTCTTTTTATTACCTACAACTTTGCTATTTGACTTTTTTCCATAGGACTTTTAGTTTTGCCGGAAATCGAGAAAAACCGTTTTTTACCCTTAAAACCTCACCCCATCCCCTTCCCGACCTCAGATCGCCCGTAAATTATTTTTCCTTTAATTTTTATAATATTCTCCTCCTTTTCTAATGGGTTTCATCCTACTATAATTTTTTTTGGTTTTAAAAATTATCGACCCTGGTCTATAAAGCAAATAATTTAATTTAATGTTTTGCGATGCCATTTGCAAAAGCAATTGTCAAGTGTCAATCTAACGTCAAAATCATATAAAGGTGTTTGGGTGAAATTGTGATTGTATAACGATAATATAATTATCACAGTCATGACATGCACTATTTCTGTTCTCTATTTTGTTTATTAATGTCTTTTTGTATGCACGTGTTTCTGTGATGAATAAACCTATTTTTTTTTCTTTCTTTCTTTCTATAAGTACATAATTAATATGATTGTTTTGTTTATTGTTTAAGTTCCTTTCTTCTTTTTATATTTTACTTTAAGATTGTTGCATGTTTAAAATAAATAAATTAACTTTAATTTGAACTATAAATTGTTATTCATATTTTAATTAACACAACATGTTAATTCATCGTCGAATAAAAATGTATTCTAAATACTTTTTCCAAAAAAATTGTCATTTGACCAGAATACACTCGACACTTTGCGGTTTTTTATTGTTTATTTATATTCTTTATGGCACCTCTTTAGGTCACTATTAATTGTTGTTAAAACATTATTTTCAATTTTTATTTTTGTTATTTGTGTTTCACGAACTGTGTCAAAATAAACTTTATTCTTTCTATCTTTTTCTTTCTTTCATGAGTTATCCGAATATCAAAAAATATTCGGCCTAGGTCTAAAGGGGAGGCGTGAAAATTGATTCACTGTTACAATGTCTGTTGAATGTGTGTAACGCAATTACCCCTCTCTGGTCACTCTGTAGCGGTGACTTGGATTTGCTTTGATTTGATTTTAGTTTCGCGCTTAGCATTGATTTAATAATAAACCTGTCAGTTTGTTTAAGTCCCAAAACAAATATCAATCAAAATGTTAAACAATTTCAGCTGAATAAGTAAATACTCGCTCTTGTAAGACAAGGGACTTTAAATTACTGGCCAAATATGGGTGTACCTACTATACCCAAACCACTTGAGCCGTGAGCGTGGCAATATCAGTCATACACCTACCTACATTTTCTAGCATTCTTTATTTCAAAAACTGAAATAAAGTCCGTTGACGTCCTGAATAAAAAGTCGTAAGAAATATCTGTCGTGATCTTCAAGTTCACTCATTCTCCATAGAAAAGGGATCTTCTGTTTAGATGGATGTCTGGTGGGCTACAATAACTGCCCGACGATTAAAATGTCGGTACGTTATACATATGCTATCGCGTTCGCGCTACAGGATTTTTGCTTGACGTCAGTTTGATGCATAGTTTGCACGTGGTAATGTGGTTGCTGCCAGACATCTATAAAAATGTTATAAAGAGGCAAAATTTGTGAGTTTGTATGCAGGATATAATAATCTTCGAAACTACTGACACCATTCCAAAAATTGTGTCACTAATAGGAAGCTACAGTTTTGCCGAGTGTCATCTAAACATATTATTATAAACAGAAAAGATTTGATTTTTTGTAAGTTTGCATGTTTGTTTGTTACGCTTTCACGCTAAAACGGCTGAACGGATTTGAATGAAATTTGGCACATCGGTAGACCATGACCTGGGTAAGGACAAAGAATATTTTTTTTCCCGATATTCTCAGGGAATCGAGACTTATGCGGGTGAAACCGAGGGGTGCAGCTAGTAGGCTATATTTTATGTCAGAATAAGAAATTTCACGCGGATGAAGTCGCAGCCAGAAACTAGTTGATCATACACCTGCGGTATAAATTCTCTATATGATGGTGAAACTGCAACAAAATTAATTGTGTGGTTTAGAAGATCTAAGCGAACACACAGACAGACACAAAAAGCAACTTTGTTTTATACTAGAATAATATAACAACATCACGCCTGTATTTCCCAAAGGGTTGGACAGAGGTGTACCTATAGTACACTCTCATTTTGCCAGTTATGTGTAAGTCCCATGTAATAGGGGGCGAGCCTATTGCCATCAACCGGGCACAAATCCAGACTCCGGGCTGCTACTGAGAAATTCCAGATGGAAAATAGTTATTTGTGTTACAAGGGGACAAAGTAATATTTTGTTCTTCCAGGGCGTTATTTTGAATTTAGAGCGTAGCAAGGAATTCAATATATCCGCCTGAGAACAAAATATTTTGTCCCCGAGTGATATACACTATTTTTCATCACTACCTATGAGAAAAATAAAAAGCTACAAGTGCCTATACCTACTAGAAACTTTTTTTACAATAAACCTTCACGCGAGCGCCTCCAACCTAACTACGCAAATCTATCGGTAGCACGGAGCGGACCAATCAGAAGAGAGAAAGCTCAAACTCATAAAAGAGCAAAATTGAATTTGGCTCCCGCTATCCTCTAGAGGCAAATTGTCGTTTTTCGAATAGGTGTGATGAAAACCCAATTACACTTGCATATTAATAAGTATATCATATAGATAAAGTTGGAAATTAATAATCATTTCCAAATTTTATCATTTTAATAACAGGAGCAGCAAAGGTATCAATTAAGTGTATTTTTCAGCTCAATTTCCATATTAATTAGGGGCAACTTGTTTGAGCAATCATGTCATGCGCGATGCGACGAATAAAATGGATGGCTAGCTTGACAGCTGATCGCTTTTGTGTTTTTACTATCACCACAGATAATAATTATAATACTATATCACGTTCAGGGAGGTAATTGTTTTGAATTTAATGTTTTTTTTTTGTTGAATAATAATGTCATTGAGAAGTAGGTTAGTAAATGTACATATACTTGAAATAAGAATAGACATCTAAATAAGCTTTTTTACAGTCCGTTCAACCGATTTTGACTTCTATACCGTAAGCATAAGGATGGTATTAAAAGTAAATAGTATTTTAATAAAAATAGATCAAATAGTACTTCTAATCATCAAAGAACCATGCGTCATTTTGAACCCAACTCTTAACAGTGATGAAACCTATGCCATGTGAAAGCTTTTAGGATATTATTTAATTTATTCTATGCCAGCTAAGTCGAAATCTATCTAACCTACTTACCTAAATATCTAGATTTATACCTACCTACCTACCTTATCTACCTACGTACGTACCCTACCTACCCTAACTTAACCTAACCTAAACTTTTTGGATGTTCCAAAACACCATGTTCGCGCTTGATTTCGACTGAGCTGCCATAGTATAAATTAAATGACACCCCAAAAACTTTCACATGGCATAAGTTTCATCACTGTGGAGAGTTAGCTCCAGACGTTATACAAATATGCCCATGGACCTTTGCATAGTAATTTAAATACCACTGCGAACTAATTAACTTGTTCGACGTTTATTTTCTGCTTATTCCCTCATAATTAATTAAAATTCAAAGAAGAGTGGTTTGAACACATTCGATCAGTTTGTGGTAAAGTTAACGGATTGCATGGTTCATTCTAGTTCTAAGAATAAAAGACGTTCTAGTCAGAAACCTGTCAAGTAATATTCTAGTGTGAAAAACACCTTATGTTGTTTTCTAGAAACTTGTTAACCGACATATTGCGGCTTCCCGCTATGCGAACGTCGCAGGTGTACGTGTCACGTCTACACCACACCACGAAGGTAGAGGAGATCGTGGAGTACATCAGGATGAAGACCAAGTTTACTTAGAGAGTCGAGAAGTTGGAGTCGCGCCATAAGATTAACTTCAAATCTTTTGTGGTGCGGGTTCTTCGATTATGAAATGCAATAATTAATATCTTAATACCGAATATTTAGTTTAAGATACAAAAAATGTGTTTGGAAACTTTCCAAATGCCTGTTTTACACCTAAAACGGTTACAACATCAAATTCAGTGTTATAATTGCAATTCATTATTGATATAGAATATACTTAGTTAGCCACATTTCTTATTTTCATTCAGTGATATTGCAAAAAAATCAAATATTCAAAATTCAAAAGTCATTTATTCAAACTAGGCTGAGAATCAGCACTTTTCGAACGTCAAAATTACATAAGACAGTCCCCCAAAAACGCCCGCCCTTCACCACTTCCTAGTGCTTTTGCTGGAGAGAAGAAGTGGCGCAACAAACTCCCCAGCAGCACAGCTGTCTGTTAAAAAATAATCAAAACAGCGAAATATTTGACATCTATTTGTGATGTTGCCTATTCAGCGTAAGTTTTTATCACACCCTAAAGGGTATGATAAAACCATCAAACGGAACAACTTGTTCCTGTATATTTGGGTCGATAAATATAACGTGATTATAATGATGAGGTCGTTATAATCACTGTTCTAAACTTAATTAATTACGAAAATATCTAAACCTCATTAATACGACTTCTTTGTTAGATATAATTAATTAGAACCAGCTGTCTTATTAATCGGAGAAAACATTTATTTATGATAAACGAGGGTTATATACCACAAAAAAGCTAGGTCCAGAAGGGCAGTTCCATACAATCTGCCTTTTCCTAACTATGTTGGGGTCGGCTTCCAATCTAACCGGATGCATTTGAAGTTTGAGCAACGACGAATTACGATTAATAAAAATTAAAAAATTATATCCTTGTGGCCTAGGTTTTGTTCTTGGGCCTAAACACGTAGCAGACGGCCTCACGGATCCGCCATTTTCGTTTGTTTAACCATTTCTGCCGAACACCCTTTTTTAACTTTATCAAGAAAAAATGTTTACGTTATTATTTTACGTCTTTGACATTTCTAGGGTCCCGGACCTTTGGAAGGCGTAAGAGGGGCCGAAGCCAACTCACAGAGGCCCGTTAGACGTGTTTAATGAAATGAGGCACTAACCGACGATTATCCCTGTTCGCACTATGCTAGTGCACCCAAGGACAACCCCCGGTTAGCGCAGGACTATTGCTGGATATGAAAACAAAGATATTGGTTTATGGGTTTGGATGGCTAAGTGAACTGGTTATTTAGAACTATGGAAAGACTATGGCCCCTGCCTGACCAATATTTTATATAACAAACACAGGTAAAATGGCAGGGGGTGACTTGCACACTCAATAATGGGCCCCCGAAAACGGTCGCTAGCACAAAGTGTCGTAACGACAAGGGGGCAACATGTCCTGAGGTGCTTATGAGGAGTGGAGCGGTATTCCACGGCTATCAGGACAATCCCGGAAGTACGGTCAAGATCCCTACCAGCATCTTACTGGAATACTTCCTTCCTTCGAGCACGTTTGCTCTTGCGAATCTTATTATTTTTTATTAATAGAAATACACTGCCTGAAAGAATCTAAAAAGAAGAAGAAATTATAATATAGTCTACCGTAACAAAACAGATTTAAATTTTTCAAATTGATCGCAAACGTATCGTATATTGTATTATCGTATGTGCGTGTTTATGCGTGTGTGTGTGTTTATATTCGCTCGTTGTATGGAGCTGACCTTCTGAACCTATATACTTTGTGGTTTCATTTCGGAACACAAATAAAAGAGGTTGATTTTAATTAAGTCAATTATTTTAAGGGAACTTGCGCCTTTCGATCTGTTGCTATGGTTACGGGAGGGAATTGAGATTTTCAGAAAAAAATGTAAGTAAATTTTCCCCTCTCGTAATTTTCCTATATTTTTAGATTTTCCGTGACTTTTGCGAATTCTGTTAGCTTTTACACGAAGTTTTGTTAATTAATAAAGTCTCTGATATTTTGGTAATTTTCAGCTACCTACGTAATGAAAAAAAATTAGGCTAGATTTTTTTTGGTAAATAGCAATATATTTGGCAAGTGTAAGTATGTCAGAAGCTCAGTTTATATCTAACTTATTTCGATAACAAAACCGCTCTTTTAAAACTACCACGTAATATATTTATGTATGTTGTAATTGAAACGATCTATTAATTACAATAAATTAGAGTCAAGCTATATAAATTCGTAACAGTACGAAATATGCAAATCTAAAAACCGATTAGAAATTTTTTGGTTATCTAATTGACTTAGTAAGCTAATGACAAAAACACTAAGTAAAAGTCTATACATTTATAATGACTAGTTTTCTTCAAAAGTCGATCAGTGTTCGTGAAATTAAAGTACCTACCTTTGATTATTAATAAGACAGAGTCTGAGAATGCCATTGCATTCGATGGCAGTTTCATTGAGGGGTGGTATATGTCTTGGCAGTTTATGACACAGTAACTTTTTCGTTAATCAAGAATTGTTCAAATTTCCACCATATTGCATATTTATAAGCTATCTTAGTGTGATGTACTTTTTTTGTACATTAATTAATTATTCTCGTCATATAATGTCTTTTTTTTTGCTAAAGTTTGTACTGGGGCAATGAGCTCACAAAGACAGAGAAGTTTTCTTGTAATATTTTTAGTAAGTAAAAAAACAAACAAGTTCATCTTTCAGTATATAATATAGTCTTCATTGAGATGCCACAATAGTCTGCGACTTGTAATTTGTTGGCCAAAGTTTAGACTTCAAAATAGAGTAAAAGGTATTGCTTCTAATCAACTCCTTTGAACCCAAAAACCAATTTCTTTGCCCAAAACTTTTCACTAACGTGACTGCCATAGCAACTACTTCAACTAGGCACACAGTAGGCGTATTACATAACATCACGCCTTGTTTCCCCGAAAAGTTGGGCAGAGGTGTATCTAGTACACCCACATTTCGCCAGTATGTGTAAGTCCCATATAATAGGGGACGAGTATATTGCCATCAACCGTGCACAAATCCAGACTGTGGGACTGAGAAATTCCAGATAGAAAAACCCAATAGCAATTCCTCGACCTGGGAATCGAACCCAGGACTTCGTGCTCAGCAGTAGCGCTTGCGACTTCTAAAGCTGTCAAAAAATACTTTTATTTTTTGACATGTCAAAACGGGCCTTTGCCCGTTTTGACATTTGATAGCCAGTACATTAAAAGGTTGCTAATCGCATAAAACCTTAAGTTTTATGCGATTAGCAACCTTATAGTGTACTGTTTGTCAAATGTCAAAACTAACCTTTTATTTTTTGACAAGTTTAGACCAACGAGATGGACCTTGTCTTATGAATACTCAAATGCTACCCGGCTCAATTATAGTCGCCTCAAGCAATTTGAGTTTTATAAACTTATCAACTTGTCTTTCTGAACACGTTGTTAACTCTGTTTCTTGTTAACTAGATTATGAACTAATTCTCTTTGGTTATAATTAGTTTAGAGGTTATTATGGAGATGGGTTTTTTGCACTTTCAAGTTTTTTTTGCAAAAAGGCGGTTGGGGTTTCGTAGCGAGTAACATCAGGGTACTAGTAAAGTCGAGCGCACGTCATTTTTAGGGTTCCGTACCCGAAGGGTGACAAACGGAACCCTATTCATAAGCCTCCGCTGTCCGTCTGTCTGTCAGCGAGCTCTATCTCATGAACCGTAATAGGTAGGCAGTTGAAAATTTCACAGATTGAGCATTTCTATTGCCGCAAGAGCAACAAATAATAAAATTAAAAAATAAAGGGGGGTCGCCATACAATAAAATAAAATTTTGAAAAAAAAATGATCTGACTTTGGCATGTGGGGTATCATTTTCTAGAGCTCATCGAGTAGAGAATAAATATAATTTTTATTTGTTTTTATCTTCAAAAATGATGAATTAGGGGGCCGTAGAAGTTGTCTGTTTTAGACCATTTTTGTACGAGCTCTATCTCAACAACTAAACAAATAAGGAATTTGAAACTTGTGTGTATCATGTAACATATACTGTTTATAATCAACAAATACTAAAAACGCCGATTCATAACCTATTTTATATAATAAGGGCGATTTTCTGCAACTTAAACAAAATAATTTTGTTTTTCATGCTAATATTATGCGATATAAATTCCACAGATAACTATTTATTAGTCGGAGTAATGACATGGAATTAGTAAGTACCTACTATCATGGCAGCATATACTATTTCGATCATTTAAATTTCGATGATCCAAAAAGGTCTACAAAATAAACTTTCTTCACAAGATTTTAAAACCGGCCAGTATTTTTTGAGTTTAAGAACTTTATCGACTTTTTTCAAAGTATCCCTAGACGGTGTTGATGTGTGTACCTCAAGTTAAAACTACACTCCAATAAACAATATATTCAGTAACATTGAAATGAATGCTGGCACATAGGTACTCGTACAGTGTACTATTCAGTTACCTTAAACCGTTGTGGATACAATTTCATATTGAGAAAAATTATTGGTGTAAAAATATTCGGCCACGGCGGCCAATCTCAACGGAGACTGGCCTTCGGCGCGGGAGATATTATAGTGCACAAGTGTGTGCGCAGACACGAGTGCATTCTCTCTTCCCTCACTCTCATAGTCCGATGGGATGTGTAAAAATAATAAGTAAGAAATAATAGATTTCTGTATGACTATCAAAAATAACGTAAATAAATACCTGTATTGACCCGTGCGTTTGCACTGGCGAAACATCACGACAAAACATGTTGAAATCTCTAGTTCCTGTCAAACATTGTATGAAAAATTGACAGAAAATAGAGATTCCAACATGTTTTGTTGTGAATGTTTCGCCAGTGCAAACGCACGGGTCAATACAGGTATTTATTTACGTTATTTTTGATAGTCATACAGAAATCTATTATTTCTTACTTATTATTTTTACACATCCCATCGGACTATGAGAGTACCTACCTTTACGAAAGTATTACAAATTCATAGTGTTAAATCTTGTACGACATGGTATGGAACCCTTCGTGTGCGAGTCCGACTCGCACTTGACAGATTTTTTTAATATTTTTTTATTTACAACAGGGAAGCTAATGGCCTCCATCTCACCTGATGGTAGGCGATGATCAGGGATGACATTGTTGTTATGGCGACAGACTTAGATAACATGGTGGTAGCTAGCCAGGCGGACTTAGAACCAGCCCAACCACCAACCAAACCAAGCAGATTTTATACCTCACTGGGAATTTTTAAAAATCCCCTCTGGGTCTGAGACAGGTGATCTGACCACTGACCACATAGATGGTTTAAATAGAATACGAAGATTAGAATGCGAGGCCAGCTTACCAATAAGCAGGAATCGAAAACCTTATTCAATTATGGAACAGGTATCGAAGAATTTTGGTTACTTCTACCACTAAGGTTACCTGTTATCTGAGTAAGTCCAAGAACATTTTATGCATATAATTTTATTCCTCTTTTCAACAACTTCACTATACCAGCATAAAACTTCAACTAGCCTAATAGAACACCACGCCTGCTAAAACGGTTTTATTCAAATTCCCATTTAGTACGCCGCGCACTGCGTACCCACTGGGAAAATACGAACTTTTCAGTACGAACGCGTCGCGCACAAAACATTTAACTTGTTATAACGAAGCTAGTTTGTCGAGTACTTACTTAATGTTTGTTCAATATGAATGGTAAAGCGATACGTGTTTGTAAGTAAATGTTCTATTTTCACACTTGGTAACATTTTAGTGTAGACTTTTTGCACCAGTTTTATTAAGTCGTTATGAGGCGAAAAGCGATTATTACGCGACTGCCCAAAAAAGGAGTGTAACGTTTTCATTACACGACTGCCCAAAAACCGCCAACCACCTCTGTGGTTTAGTGGACAGTGACTCAGAGGTCCCGGGTTCGATCCCCAGAAGGGACAAAATTTTCTGGTCGGTTTGGTTGGTGGTACGGCTTGTTGTAAGAACACCTGGCTAACTACCACCAGCTTATCTAAGTCTGTCGCGATAATAACATAGAGTAAAATGCCAGTTCCTTTGTGGTTGAGGATTCCGGGTGAAGCTCGCTTCCACCTTCGGCCTGATCATCAATTACCATCAGGTGAGATGCAGGCCATGAACTTTCTCGTTATGGTTAAAAAAAGGAGTGTTATGTTTTCAGAGTTCATGTATGTATGTGAGTTTCTGTATGTATGTATGTATGTATGTGAGTTTCGTTTATGGGACGGCAGTCGTGTTTAAAAAAAAAAAAAAAATGTTCGTCAGAGTATTTAGTTAATTTGACTGAATAGACAAAGTAAGGCTTAAACGATAGAAAATAGATATACGAATATAGGAAAAAAAGATTTTTTAGGAGTGAAGAGGTGAACTAAATACCAGTATTTTACATGAAGCGACTGCTGATCTGACCTCTACAACCTAGTAACTGGGTAATACGATACCCCTTGATAAGACTGGTGTCAGACTTTTGGGCCTCTGACGACCCGTAACGGCTGTCAAAGATGCCAAATGACAGCCGAGACCAATGGCTTACCGTGCTTTCCGAGGCACGGAGGGGTCTTGGTATATAAAGATGGTCAACCATCTACGGACTATTCGCAGCAAGTATAGCTTAATCTGATCGATCGAGCCATGCGGCTGGTATTACTGAGCCACAAGTCATCCCAGTAATAGTAACCATAAGACGAATATTCAACCCATTTCTCAGTTATTTATAAAACTTAAACATTAACAAAATAATATTTGATAAAACACCTGAAATTAATAACTTCTTCTCATACAAGGACGCCCCCAGAAAAATATGAGGTTACCTTACTTAGTCCTACACACAATATTTTATTTAACCTAAAAGCAAAATATATCGTTCTTAAATCCTCAGCCATTACTCCTGGAGCATTACTGAAATTATTCACGAGAACATATTTCTTTTTAAAACATTCCGAGCTCATTTCTTACAATGGGAAGAAGCATTAACATTTATTTCCCAGGCCTGGGAAAAGTTGACAGAATCGTCCTATTTACAATGCTAATGTAAACAATGTCTCTGATCAAATTCTTTGGACAAATTGAATATTTCATTTGTTTTTTAGAAGAAAAGAAAAAAAGAATACTGCATTGTTCTAATGTTAAAATACGCGGCATTTGTGTTTCAGTTTTGTTAGATCTTTTTTTACTGATGCCTAAAGTTTAGAATAGGGGCCAATAAATGGCATTATGGGAAAGCAAACAACATTCGTTAAAAACCGTCGTCACAGAAATGTGAAGAATCAATATTCATACAATGTATGAATAAATAGAAATATTTAATGTTCAATGACATTTCCAAACGACTGGTTGACACTTCCCGTGACTCAAGGGCTGGTTTCTACCTGGGCCAGAGGCTAAGCATTGCTATACAACGTGGCAATGCCGCCAGTCTCTTGGGTACATTACCAGTCGACAGCGATACGGAGGAATTCTTCGACGCCATATTGTTTGAGTTTTAGTTAGGTTAGGTTGCTTATTTTTAGTTTTGGAAGATGATATGTTAGAAATAGAAAGATTGAAAAAAAAAATTGCATTCCATAATCAAAAAAAAAAAAAAGAAACATCAAAAAATTAATATTATATTATGTAAGTATTCTAGGAAGCAATATTTAACAAAAAGACATTATTGTCATAAAAAGAAAACCTACAGAAAAATAAATAGTAATAAATATGTAAATGGCCGACATAAAATTATACATGTCCACATAAAATAAGGAGTTTCCTCAAATCGTAGCACATAAAATGAGTCATATAATATCAAAACCGGCAATCTCCAGTTTTGGTAAAAAAAAAGTTATGAATGTAAATATTTTCTCTTTGGTCAATTCTCCATATTGTAAAACAAAATTCACTTCAAAAGCGGCATTCTCTCATAGAAAACGCGATCGAAATAAAAGTGTTGGTAACAAAATCGGCAATCTCCATGAATGTTTCTTTCAAATATGGCCGTCTCCGCTCCGACCAATCAGAGCCCAGCATTTAGTATGGCGTTTGTCCTCTCCTCCTATCAAATTGAGTAAGTTACTATAGTCAAGAATCAAGATGGCGACGTTCAAATCAAATACGGCAATATCCAGCACTGTCCGTATCAAAAGTAGGCAGTCTCCACAAATACACTTTCAAATCCGGCAATCTCCATTTCATTTCTAAATAAATTATTAGTAAAATGTTAAAGAACTGCTACATTTAATCGATAAATGTGATTATTAACTGTTACTAAACTAGACCTCTTAAATGAAACATTATTTTTCAGTGTATTATGAACAAAAAACGTTTTTCGTTGATAACTCAAATGTGTGGCAAGTGGAGATTGCCGGCTTTGATATTATATGACTCAAATGGATATTTTCGCCCAATGATACAAGTTAATTGTTAGAGCAGTGGTGGCCCAGTGGTATCGGCCCCGACTTACGAGTTGTAGGTCGTGGGTTCGAACCCAAGCAAGCGCATTACTTTGTGTAAATAATTTCATCACCACTGCTCTCAAAACGGTGAAGGAAAACATCGTGAGGAAACCGGCATGTCTTAGAACCAAAAAATTCGAAGACATGTGACATCTACCAACCCGCACTGGGCCCGCGTGGTAGATTACAGCCCACTCCCTCTCACAGAGAGGAGGCCTGTGTCCCAGCAGTGGGAACATTAATAGGCTGATGATGATACAAGTTATAAAAGAGGGTTTACATAAAAAACTAACAAATGATTGGATGAGAATAAAAGCAATATGAAAGCATTTTTATTGCTTCCTATATTGACTATAGCCCGTGCGCGACTAGTTGCCGCTCATCTCATCACAAATCATCTCGCTATTGTAATCTCATGTGCGTTTTGTCTACGTCGGACTATACAAAACAATATGAATTGTGACAGATTTGGAAATGATAAAAACTGAAATATATAATATATATTAATAATATTAATGGCTGTTGTTTCGTTCACATGGGGAATGAATGTGGATACAAGTGAAATTATATTAAAATTTTAAAAATCCTACGACACAAATTTTTCCTCATTTCTCTTTCCTGCTCCATCACCAGACCCTGTTCATCATCAATTGAGACCATTTCAATGAGACCAAATATACCCGTGCTGGAAGTTGGGTATCCTGCAAATTCCAGGTAGTGCTGCAGCATCAGTTCAAGGTTACTATGTTCTTCTAATATAATTGAAGTAACAGAATATCATAGTTCAAATCGTTCAGACCTGTGGAAGACGCTCACATCCATTCATCAACTAGAAAAAATTTGATAGTCTTCAAACGGCTGAACCGATTTTGATAAAACAAGTTTATTCATCTTTAAAAGGAGCTTTACTATGACTTAAAGAGAATTTGTATTCTTTTTTAATACCTAGACTTCAGCTTTAGATTTTACACTTGAGAGCAGTGGTGGCCCAGTTCATAGTGGTATAAAGTGCGTTTGTGTCTAATCATCGTGCTGTACAGTACAATATATAATTTACGTAAGTAATATGATACCTCTGATTCATAACAACAACTAGTTTTATACAGTACATAATTTATGTATACGTAAAGGCGCCATAGTCTGCACAAAACACCTAATCATACTGTTTAATGCTTCTAGAATAAGATCTGAATGTCATTATCTGTTTTTGTTTATGTTTAAATAAAGAAATTTTGAAAATAAAATAAAATAGTGGTGGCCCAGTGGTAATGGCCCCGACTTACGAGTTGTAGGTCGTGGGTTCGAACCCAGGCAGGCGCTTTACTTTGTGTAAATAATTTCATCACCACTGCTCTCAAAACGGTAAAAGAAAACATGGTGAGGAAACCGGCATGTCTTAGAACCAAAAAAAAAATTCGAAGACATGTGACATCTACCAGCCCGCACTGGGCTCGCGTGGTAGATTACGGCCCACTCCCTCTCACAGAGAGGAGGCCTGTGTCTCAGCAGTGGGAACATTAATAGGCTGATTATGTATGTAGGTATGTATGTATACCTAGATTTCTAAAAGCAATAAATCACATTTTAAAACATAAGGTTCAAAGTCCGTATTTTCAAATAATAGTGCTGTCAAGTAGCAATGGTTTAGTATCTATCGACTATAGTACAGTCAGCCTCAAATAGACGAGATGTATCGTGGGAAATCCGGTTGGACCGAATTTCTTTTCGGTGTTGCATACGTCACGAATAACCGAACATTTCGACGACAATTTTGTTACGTAATAAAAGTACGCGATGACGACAAAATGCATTACACTTTTTCGGTCTATCTCTCGCAAAGTGTGAGAGAATATCGTGCGTTGAAGAACTTCGTTCCAAAAGATGTATAAAGTACAAATAAATCATTAATTCATGAATTGATTTGATTGTCCACAATTTATGTTTCATAATAGTGTATCACATTGGATGGAACGGAATGGTTGGCGAGAGATAGAAGAAGCGTTGACAGACCGATGTCGCCGGTCAGGTGTGTAAACGACCTACAGAAGATCTCGGGGAAGATCTGGATGAGTTACGCACCAGACACGCACACCAGAGAAGCATCGTACAAAAGGGAGGAAGCCTTTACACAGCAGTGGGTGGGACAAGGCTGCCAATGATGAAAATAGTGTATACTGTATCAATGTGTCGCTACAATTAAGTTCCCAATCTAGTGTAATGTGTTTTGCTGCCATACATTGATAAAATATTTTGGAATACAGATTGTCGACAATAAAATGAATTTATAGAGGTATGAGGAACAGAGTGTAAAGTTCCTCTGACCAGACGGGTAGTGTGACTGGTCGATTTGTTGCGCGTCAAACTTTGCTTGCGTGATGCAGGATTTTTCGTGACGTCAGTGTGACGCGTAGTTCGCATGTGGCGTTGTAGATGTCGCCACACATTCTTGTCGATGTATCTATAGATCTTTTTGAGGTTGACTGTACCTAGCGTGTCTAGACAGGTTTATAGGGATACTTAAAACTGTCCAGCATATAAATTGCTTTGTAAGTTTGTTTGAGAAACCGTAAGTAGGTACGTGTGAACGGTGTCTGCTTTTATTGTTATGAAAATGTTGTTGAAAAAGCTGAGAACTTTAAACTTGAAAAGGACGTTATTTTAGAAATATTTCGATTACAAAAAATAACCCTGTACCTCAGTATTCGTATAGCTACTATTTGCAGGTCAAATAAAAAAATAGAACAATACCTTTTGTATGGTAAACTGCAAGATGAATTAAGGTAATAATGTAATGGTCTGAAAAAGCTTTAATTGAGCCCTGTCTAGAGATCATAAATATAACTGGTTACAAATCTATTGGACCACATTGAGGATTTTTTTATTCTAAGTAACTGTTTAACGATTGATATAGATATTACTTTTAGTCCTCAAGTTCCAAAAAAATACAGCATTCATACAAATTAATACACAACATTTCAAACGTAACATAGTCTACTTTAACATTAAGTACTTATTGTTCGGGATCAGCAATAGGTACTGCGCCAAAATCAAAAACCACAGATCGAGAAGGGTCCCGGACTTAGTCTGGTTTAAATTAAACACCTATTAAACCTTCCGACCGACCTCTCCAGACCAAAATAAACAGGTACAGAAGGTCGCCTCCATGCAACGAGATAAAATGCACGCCCATAGACACGTAGAGTCTGTTACAAAACAATTTGAAGAAAATGTAAACAAATGGGTCATAAAACGTAACTGTGGATGCCAATTTGTAGTTCCACAATTGAGTAATCGGAGGACATTATTTGAAAACTTAAACCCGAAATTCCTAATTTTAAATCAGTTTTAAGATGTTTTTCATTTGACAACAGATGAATGTTTTCCTTTTAGTGAGTGATTGTGTAAGAATTTATCCTGAACAGAGGGGCAACTCCCGTAATTTTTAAGAACATTCGCATTCCAATCTCAATTGCAATCTGTCAAAAATTTACCAACATTTTTGACAAGTTTGACACATTGCAACTTGAATGTGAAAGTTTTAAGTATGAGAATTGGCCTTAAGGTTTGTTTACATTTATATCAAAAAGTTTTGGTACCAATTATACGTACCTATAGCGAGCTCAAACAAAGTGTGCTTGCACTCGCTGTACGTGAAGTGTGTCTATACGTGTGGCGTTTCCTCTCACTGTATGAAGCCGACCTTCTGCACTTATCTAGTTAGTGAACCCTGTCTGTGGTTGTGGACCTGCCATAGTACATAGTTCATTGGAATCCTACTTAATCCTAGCGCTTTCCGATCGGGTTGGAATCCGTTGCTCGTAATTAGGTCAGCATGTTTAAGAGCTGGCATCCTAAAAGTTGGCAACGTCGTAAATAGCTGTCAAATATTTACCTGTTTTGATTAATTTGGAAATAATACAGTATGGAAATAAGAAATCTGGCTAACTGGCGAAGTAGAAAATTGATTATGAAATGCAATAATTAGTATCGTTACACTGAATATTGAGTTTTAGATATTTATAAAAAAAGTATTTAGGATTTTTTTTACACCTAAAACGGGTTCGCCACATTTTTTATTTCCATACAGTGAATCACTGTCAGTGATATTGCCAAATAAATCAAAACAGCGAAATATTATGTGACAGCTATTTGTGACGTTGCCCATTTTCAAAATTCACGCTCTTAACGTTTTAAAATCTTTAGTTTATACAGCAGGTATCAAAAAGGTGTGGTCATATTTGAAGGTGCGGTACTGACCATCAAACTGAATCAGTTTCCCCATGATACCAACATCGAAATCCTCTGTATGACCTGTATGTTCCCTTAATTGAAGAAAATAAAAACATTATTCAGCTTTGTTTTCAGCATGGCAACACAGACTACCCACTTCATAGAAAAAAATGTCACAGTGTCAAAGTCTCATTACGTACTACCAAATAAAGTAATTAACCCAACTTTGCACCGAACTGAACGAAATAATATAGCTAAAACAAAATGAGAGCAAAGTACAGTGGCCAACAAAAGTTTCAGCCAAAAAGTTCAAAACGTCAGTTTCAGCGAAGTTAAAACTTTTGGAGGCTATCTACAACAATTCACTCCATCTACATAAATTTAAAAGTTGCAACTACATATAAATATTGGAGTAGAGAACTTAATTTTCTTTCATTTTAGGGTTCCGTATCCAGAAGGTGTCAAACGGAAATCTATTGCTAAGGCTCCGTGGTCCGTCTGTCTGTCAGCGGGCTGTATCACATAAATCGTAATAGGTAGACAGTTGAAATTTCACAGATTGTGTATTTCTATTACCGTCTTCCATAAAAAACACTACAAAGTGAAAAATTATTTCGGAAGTCGGTGTCTTTGGTTTTGAATTTTCGTTTTTAGCCACCGGGTTTTGAAATTAAAGTTATTTTTCTACTAACAACTAACAATTAAGTGGGAAATATATATATTATTAAATGAAAATGGAAATTTCAAAATCGGTCCACAATTGACGAAAATATTAATGGACATACATAAAAAACAAAAGTAAAAAACATACAAACGGAGATAGAACCTCCTCCTTTTTGGGAGTCGGTTAAAAACAAATGATATCTGCTAGACTAACATAAAGTTTACTTCAATATTTTACATACCTACAAATGAATGAATTTCCTAAAAGTGAAATACATAAATCTGAATCAAGAAGTAATTCACAATTCACATTTAAACATACATTGGCGGTACTACCCATTAGTTTAAATTAAACTCGCTCTTTAAATATTAAAATAATGCTTTTACAAAGCAATATATCAGCCAGGCATGTTAAACCCGAGGCAGTTATGTCATGTTGAGGATTAACTTTGACACCCCTGGCATGCAGCACTCCTGCCAATATGGCCGGCATTTTGCCAAATGGCAGCCATTTGGCACAAATGTATCTTTTATAACTGCTGTAAGTTGGTTTAGATTAAGTTATTTATGTTAAAGTAAAAGATAGCTGAAAATTCATGTGAGTTTGATTGGTTTCACATACCTATTCAAAGACACATATACATATACAAGTAAATAACATTGAAGTATCTCTTCGCAAAGTAAAAATATCAGATTTTTACTAAATGCATAAGAAAGTATATCGGTACCTACTTATAACATAAAAAACATAATTATTTTAAATATTTGTTTGTCTTTTTGTCCCGGCTAATATCCGAAACGGTTGGACCGATTTTGTCGAGACTTACACTGGCAGTTAACTGATGTAAAGTTACATCAGATATCTGCCAGTTTAATAAGTTAATAATTCTGTTTCTGTTTCAGAATTAGGGTCAAACTTAAAAATAAATATAGTTAAGTTGTGTCACTTTAATTCTGCCCTTTAATCTATTTCAGAATGGAAAATCGTCGTTTGATAGGAATAAACAAAATTTTGGTGATTTTTAGTCTATTCGCATTTGCGACAAGAAAATTGGCACCACCATGGGTTGCAGCTGAAAATCAGCGTCAGGTTGCCATCAACTTTGTGTTGCCATCTGACATTATGCTGAGCTGAGGCCCTTTTGGCATTATAATCATTGTCTTCTTTTTTTTTTTTTGTTATAAAGATGTATTTTTCTGTTGTAATGCCAATAAACGCAATTTTCTTTCTTTCTTTCACCATGGAGTGAACTTTACGATTTTTTGAGGAAATGACGTTAGTATCGTTAGTATTGACGTTAGTTATGAATTGAGTATTTTTTTTTTTTCATTTAGTCTTATTATTTATTTTTTAGTTTCTTGTAAAATATACAACTAATGATACATAATCTTCTTCCAAAACTAAAAATAACTAACCTAACCTAACTAAAACTATTAACAAACATAAACTATATGGTGTCGATAAATTCCTCAGCATCGCTGTCGACTGGTAATGTACCCAAGAGACTGGTGGCATTGCCACGTTGTATGGCAATGCTTAGCCTCTGGCCCAGGTAGAGAAATTGAGATTATTAGGCATAGCAAAATGTCTAGAGCCAAGTTTCAAATCCCAGGATTGTACCGGATCTTATAGCGAGTTTTACATGAACAGCAACATTATGGTTTTGTTTTTTAAATCTCAATTTTTTTTACAAAAATGGTAAACTAAAACTGTCCTGTACATAACATGTCGCCTGTTCCTCGCAGGGCTCGGCAGAAGTACTATATCCTGACTCCGGGCTGCTACTGAAAAACCCAATAACACTTTGCCCGACCCAGGAATCGAACCCAGGGCGTTATGCCCAGCAGTAGCGCTTACAACCACTCGACCAACGAGACAGTCATGTACAGTCAGCATCAAAAAGGACAAGGATTTTTATTTCTTTACTTCTTTTTGATGCCTGCCTACCCTGTACCTTTTATATCATTAACTGTCTGAATTTTCTATTGGGCTTAAGTAAGTAAGAAGGAAAGTAAACGTTAACGCTTTAGCACACTAATCGAGACGAGGTAATGCTAAGGAAAATGAAAAAGATCTCGATTTATTTTCATTAAGGCGCTTTTCTTCATTGTTAAAGCTATGCCTTTCTGACGCCCAAAAAAAAGTGGGTTAATATGCAGTTTAGATATTTTTAGGTGATTTTATTCAAGTAAATAGAGTCTTTACGATAAAAGTATTAAAGAAGCAGCTGTATTTTTATTTCGTTTAATTTCTACAAGTGTGGTTAATAAAATGTGGGTCAAAACACCAAAATAAATATTATTAATTTGTATATAATTTATAATTAATGCATGCACTTACTATGTCAAAGTGTTGACTGGTAACGACGATGAACTGCAAAGAAAGAAAAAAACTTTTAGTATTTTTTACCGACAGCAAAAAAAGGAATGAAGATTCACTGTTCGACGAGCACATTTTATTAAGCTTTAAAGTTTTTCTTCAAACGAAAAATAAGCTGCAAAAACATTAATGTTTTTAATGTAAAATTATATGTATTTTGATATAAAATAATGTTAGGTACTTATAAACTGTTAAGAGGTCTAGCTATCACATTTTTTACGCAATTTCAAGATTTTTGATGTTGTAATTTTCAGCAGCAGTAAGATATTTTAATTATTTGATTATGAATACCATTTTCTTTCTTGTAAGTTGGAGTTACGCATTTTAATTTTTCTTTTCGTGTAATTTACTATAAATATTTTACGAACTCAGTTTAAAAGAAAAACTGTCGGCGATGGAATTTTGACGCTCAAATTCGCATAATTTTATCCAATTCTAATAAAAGCTAAAATTACTAAAAGACAAGATTAAATGTTTTACAAGTTAATTGAAGTTCTAGAAATTCTTTAAATTCTTGTGAGTGTTCACGAAAAAATTCATAAAGAAAAGCAATAATTGTCTTGATTCAGTGTGCATAATATTTCAAATAAACACAATTTTATCAAATAAACTAATATGATATAAAACTTCTATCTACAATGAATATGTTTAATTCGTTTTCGTTTCTCAATATAATAAGACAAAATTACAATAAATAAAATTAAAGTACAATAATTATATTCAATACAGAAAAATATACGAAAAGAATATGCTACTCCAACAACAAGTTAATATATAATTTTGCTATTTTTATTAATAATTAATGTCAATATATATAATAAAGAGTATTATCATGTTTAGAAGAAAAAAACTAACAAAAAAGAGAATGGTTCTATCGATATTGTATTCAAATAATTAAAATATCTTCAGCTGCTGAAAATAATAGCGTCAAAAATGATGAATTTCCGTAATTTTTTTGTTTAACAAAAAGCTCTTAAAATTTTATTAATCACTATTCAAGCACTATTCCCTAGACTTTGTTGAGTAGGTATATATTTATTCAACTCAGCAGTTCACAGAACGGAGCACAAACTTGCGGCCTTGTCAATTTC
Source organism: Conistra vaccinii (assembly GCA_948150665.1). Classification (NCBI taxonomy): domain Eukaryota; kingdom Metazoa; phylum Arthropoda; class Insecta; order Lepidoptera; family Noctuidae; genus Conistra; species Conistra vaccinii. Next base: position 11,931,082 of record OX411341.1, on the reverse strand, counting down.
CATTGAAGCCGTAACACAAAACTAATTGGCTAACCAGCAATCCGCAAATCGAATATTATTATTCAATGTACTAGGTGATATTCCGTTCATTGGTTAGATTTTGTTATTTATACCCAGTCCGATTATGGAGCAGTGGTGGACCAGTGGTAACGGCCGCGACTTACGAGTTATAGGTCGTTGGTTTGAACCTAACCAGGCGCTTTACTTAGTGTAAATAATTTCATCACCACTGCTTTCAAAACGGTGAAGGAAAACATCGTGAGAAAACCGGCATGTCCTAGAACCAAAAATTCGAAGACATGTGATATCTACCAACCCACACTGGGCCCGCGTGATGGATTACAGTCCACTCCCACTCGAAGAGAGGAGGCCTGTGTCGCAGCAATAGGCTGATTATGCAGGGGATTATAATATGGGTAGGCAACATTCTGCAGTGTTCATTATAGTCACAGATAATATAATACTACGTACAGATACCCAATCCCATACAAAGAAATGACACCTCCCTAAGTCGGGCTATTGACTGGCTACAGCGAAAATGTAGTACAGTTATGACAAATTGAGTAAAACGCCATCTATTGCAAAGAACCCTAAACAAAAAGGTTTTATCTTTTTTTGTTGAAAATACGAGATTTATGAGTTACAACAGATAAATCAGCAATTATAATTTGTTCGAGTTGAGACCCCATGTTATAGTTAAAGTTGTAATAAATAAACCAATTGATTATTGTCTTACTGCAGGGCAAAGACCTCTTCTCATACAGAGAAGGCACGAGCATTGATCACCACGTTTGCTCAGGACGGGTTGACGATATCCGAATTTTTTATTTATTTACTTAACCATTTATTTACACACGTATAAAACAAACAAGAAGAAAAGAACAGAAAAATACTTATTAAAGTGATGTTTATTTCTAAAGAATTAATGTTTTCTAGCATACCTGCATTAGGAAAATAGATAAAGAGGTATATAGACACCGTGTGTAAGAGGAGAGAAGAGAACGTAAAATTGAAAGAACAATATTGTGTCAGCCGGCATCTACACCGCCACAAGCGAACTACGCACCTGACGTCACACAAAATTCTGACGTCTCACAAATCCTGCATATGCAAACAACATATATAAGACTATATGACATCAATTGTTGAGCAGTTGCCCACCAGATACGACACCCGTCTGGTCGGAGGATCCTCCCTTTTCTATAGAGGATGAGAGAACTATACACTCTGTTTCTCAGACGTCTAAAATATAATTATAATAATTATAGTCCTGGACATTACATACTTATATGGTTGGTCCATATAAGTATGTATTTTAACTATAAGTCCAGAACTCCTCACGATATTTTCCTTAATGCCAAAGATTAAACTCAGAAAGTACATCTATGTATAAAATATAACCTTTAACAGATGAGTTTTCATTTACAATTTATTTAAAAAGTTGTTAAGATAAATAAAGAGTTGAAAACATCTAAATACTGTGTTTATTTATTTATTTATTTAAACTTTTCGCACACAAAAAAAAGGTACAAAGGCGGACTTAATGCCTTAGGCATTCTCTACCAGTCAACCAAGGGTGGTGAAGAGATTTGATGGCAGGTGCTCTGTTTGAGAGGAAAAAAGAAAATTTTTACTTATTAAAAAAAAATCATAACACATTATAATTAAAGTAGGTATAAAAGTACATTAATAGGTTATAAACTACATACACACATATTTACTATAATATATACCCATATTATATATAAAAATATATATATATATATTATACGAATTCCAGTGAGAGGTGTTGAGATGACTCTACTCTACTTATTTTTGTGTTGAATGTGTATTCCCTTTTGTGAGCGATTAAGTAAAAAATACCTGAACTGGGTTTGTTTACACTTCCACCAGATATTTTTCGAACAGACTATAGGTACGCTATCAGCCTGATTGACTAACCTACATGAAGAAAAAACCGATAAAACCACTATTTTTTTATCATTTTTCTTACGCTATCTCGTAGAGTGTTCAATTTGCAAATATATTGGTTCTGGGGACCAATAGTAGGTTAGATAGTGACACGTAACTGACGTTTCGTTCCAATCACATGCCACCTCGAGTTTGTACGATCACATGTAAAGAACGAAGGGTATCTTAAGGGGGATGCGCCAAGGTAGCCCGCGAAATTCAAATTTTCTTGCGTTTTTTGCAATTTGCAGCTCACTGTCAGGTTGTATGGTGATTAAAATATGATTCGCGACCGTAACAAATATGGCTTTACAGAATTATAATCATTAGAATTAGCAATACAACTCCTTAAGTTAGCAAAGGTGTCAAATGTCATGATTTCATGAATTAGTCATTCAATACAGTTACATGAACTTAGATAGTTGTATTGATGACTTTTATGATTATAATTCTATAAATAAACATTTGATACGACCGCGAATCATATTTAGATCAACATACAACCTGATACTGACCTGCAAATTGCAAAAAACGAAAGAAAGGGGTTCCGACATTTTTGTATGGGACCTGGCATACCTAACCGTCCGCCATTTGGAAAAAAACTGGTTTTGGCGGCCAGTGATGAAACAAGTGTCAATCGAAAGAGTAAGTGATTGCAAACAAAAAATATTTAGTGATGAATATCGTAAGTGATATACTTCCTGAGATATTTAAAAAAAATATTACTGCTTTATTTTTTTTCTCATGTTTTAACTCAAATATCTCAGGAAGTATATCACTTACGATATTCATCACTAAATATTTTTTGTTTGCAATCACTTACTCTATCGATTGACACTTGTTTCATCACTGGCCGCCAAAACCAGTTTTTTTCATAATGGCGGTCGGTATAGGTATGCCAACGAAGTCGGATGTTCTTTGAATTTCGCGGGCTATCTTGGCGCATCCCCCTTAACATTATATTCTGAGAGTTTGACGTTTGGGTTGTGGTGTAGTATGTAAGTATGTTACTACCCCGTTGGTCTCGTGGTCACGAGAACGACTGCTGAGCGTGGTGTCCTGGGTTCGATTCCCATGTCGGGCAAAGACTTGTTGGATTTTTCCATTAGGAGTTTCTCAGTAGCAGCTCGGAGTTTGGAAGTTGGCGGTGTGATACCCCCGTGCTTCGGAAAGTACGTTAAGGCGTTGACCCTGCGCCTGATCTCTCTCCGGTCGTATCGGATTATGAGCCGTCCCATTGGTCTATGAGAGTGAAGGAAGAGAGAGTGCACCTGTGTCTGAGCACACACTTGTGCACTATACTATCTCCTGCGCCGAAGGGTAATCCGTTGTGATTGGCCGAAATACGGTCTAGAAGACTATAATATTATCATGGGGTATCAATTCGAACAAATTATAATTAGTCTTGAAAAAAGATCATAGATGGCAGCATAGGTAACAATTATGAAATTAACAAATAAAAATAAATTTATTCAAGTATAAAGTAAGATTATTTTAGTTAGTTTAGTTAAGATTACTTTTTGTTGAGGGCTCTTTGCAATAGATGGCGTTTTACTCAATTTGTCATAACTGTAGCACAATTTGCCAGTCAATAGCCCGACTAGGGAGGTGTCATTTCTTTGTATGGGATTGGGTATCTGTACGTAGTATTATATTATCTGTGATATTATTAAGCATGTTACAGTAAGAGTTGTCATTGAATGGAGCAAATATACGCAGTGTCTAACCAGCATTCCAAATGTTTCATTGTCTTTAAATCCTGTCCTTATATGGCGACCCTGGCATTCGAGCGGGGAATCAAATCATGTTCGCGTTTAGTTTGGACTGTGCTCTGCGTGATACTCATCAATTTTCACACTATTTGCAAAAAATATCATCGTGTGTAGGGGGTGTGTGTGGGTTTTGATCCTGGTTTTTAGTTGACTTGAAAAAGGACGATTCTCAAATTGTTTTTATTTTTGTGTGTTTATCCTATCTAATATTATAGTTTATTTGTTACACTTTCACGCTAAAAATCGCTGTTCGATTTTGAATGAAATTTGGCACACGGGTAAACCATGACTTGGATTATCAGTCGACAGAATTTCGGACGACAATCGTACCCACGGCCACGCACTCAAAGTTATAAAACAGATATCTATCAAAAACTTATAAGCCCAAAAATAAACTACTCCACTCTCCAGTTAGTCAAACTAAACGTCTCTGTAGTCTAAAAACTTTAGACACCCCCACGACATTCGTACAAAAAACTCAGTCCAACTGTATCATACCCACTTCATTCTTCAAACTGACGTGACTACCTGACGTTTTGACTACTCGAATCGATTCTAGTTTTTTTTTTTTTTTTATAGGCAGTGTATATACAGTAGATATAACCCTGTCGGATAAAGTGCCGTTTCCGGCACTTTATTAACACCGCCTCGGCCCGGCTAAAGTGCCGTAAGCATTGCATTGTCATTTTCACTGTCACTAATTCACGTCACTTGATATTTTGTTTGATTATTGAGGTTAGATCGCAGTAAAACACCACATTCCCAAAACATTACATTCTCTTGTGCCTAAACGGACCCTGGTACTCGCTGGCCGCTGCAGCAGCACCGCTCGCTACGCTCGCTCACCTCGTGCGTTGTGTGGTCACAGTTCTAACCTAACGTAACCTACGTTTCAGCCATTTTCATTTGCTAAGCCAAGGGGTTACCGCACTTACGTTTAGCCAGCTATAGATGAAAACTAACCTCAACAATCAATCAAAATAACAAGTGACAGTGACAATGCAATGGTTACGGTACTTTAGCCAGGCCGAGGCAGCGCCACTAGAGTGCCGCAAGAATTCTTGCGGCATACGGCACTCTATACACTTCCTTTTTTATATACACTTTGACGTTTGATGATTATTTATTAAAATAAATATTCAACAAACACGTGTCGATTTCTTACAGGGTTCTTAAACTACAGCTAACAGGGTTCTACTATTTCTATAATTCTTTAAGAACAGTTAAGCGGATTAGGTTACTAAATATACGTCGTCTATTGTATTTTGTTAAATAAAATCGTGTATTATTTATCATTATTATTTACCAAAACCCATTCTCTGTCTCGATTACCTACGATTCAGATGTCAGAGAACTTTTGAGAGGAGGGGGGAAGTCTGTCAAAAACTTTGGGCGCGTAGTTTGGAACTTATGCGTAAGGAGGGAATAAGATGAATTGGAAATGCGTGCTTCCGAAGGTGAAATATGGCTGTTAGGTAATATTAATGTTGTTAGAAAGAATGGAGAGGGCTTTTGGTTGGATGGGGAATTGTCCTGTTCTGACGTGGGCTTTATAAAAGTTATAGTTTTCTTGGAATGGAGGACATAATTGAATTGAAATGGTTTTCAAGTGTAGTAGACTTCAAGAGTTTAAATTTTTTAGTTTTTATCTGTAGGTATTTACGCTGGAAATATCGTTGTTAAGGTTGTTACAGATAGTGCTACCAACGAAGACGCGCCCCACTCTTCTTCTTAAACGCGATTACTGTACTGTACGAGCAATTTATTTATGTTTTGGTTGGGAAAGCATCAAATAACTTCTCCCGCTCTGGGCGTACCGGGAGGGCGTGTCAGACTCTTACTGACTAAAACCTACCCGTGTTCCTTCAGTTGCCTGTACGTTACCAGGGGCCACGGTAACCCTTTAAGACTTTCCCGCAACCACGGCAGGCATCGGCCCTAGCTGACCCCGTCACGTCAGTTGTGCTGACATCTTTTCGAGGCGCGCGTGGAACACAACGCGTCGTCGACCCGGGCCTGGTCCTTATCGGACGGTGAGCTACCGTCCGCAAGCCCGCGCGTACGGTGGCCGGAAATCGGCTTGTGATTCCCGACACCCAGGGCGTCTCCTGCGGCGGCTAGGGGCGCGAAGTCATGACACATGTCTTCGAAATTATGGTGGTAGAATATGCGGTTCCTCATAGCTTTCGTTTTAAGCTCTAAAATGCTAATTAAAACTAATTATTCCGTAAAACTACGTCGTTGGACTAGTGGTCGCAAGCACTTTTTTTTTTTTTTTTTGATGGTTTCTGCTTCATGGCAATCTGTTTTCCAACAATAAGCCACTTCTTTCTTTGATTTCTCTGTTTATGTTTTCCTCAAGAGCCATACTTGTATGAAAATTCTTTTCACACGACTCTCTTGATGTCAAGTGGTAAATCTTTTATGTAGGCTCGGTATGTCACTTCTTTTTAGCCGGGTATGTTGAAGAGCGTCTTCTCCACTCAGAGCGTGTGCCAGTTTGTTTACATGGATGGTCAGTTTCTCCTGATATATCAGGCTGTGTTGAGCTATTTCCTGCCGAACTGTTTTTAGGCCGAGGTCGAGGTATATGTATCTATTACTTATACAATGAGGGATGCCAAACATTGTTCTCAGAGCTTTGGTCTGAAATCTCTCCAGGATATCTATATTACTGTTGCTGGCCGTTCCCCACAGTTGTATTCCGTAAGTCCAGATTGGTTTTATGATAGTTTTGTACACTAGCATCTTGCTGTTAGGATTTAATTGTGATTGGCGTCCCAATAACCAGTTCAGTGACCGCAGTTTTCCATCTAGTTGTTTGCGCTTTGTCCAAATATGTTTTTGCCATGTAAGTTTCCTGTCTAGGTGCATGCCCAAGTATTTTGCGTTATTATTTTGAGGGATAACTTTGCAGTTTAGCGTTACCGGTGGACATGTTTCTCTCCTAAGTGTAAATGTTACATGTACCGATTTGCTCTCATTGGCTTTTATTCTCCAACGCTTCAGCCACATCTCAACTTCTGTCAGGTGGTTTTGCAACTGTGATGATGCCGTTTCTGGGTCGCTATGAGCCGACAGTAGCGCCGTATCATCAGCGTATGTCGCAGTCGTGGTGTAGTCAGTTGTTGGGATATCTGCTGTAAAAATGAGGTATAGTACAGGGCCCAAGATACTGCCCTGAGGAACACCTGACTTTATTTCGTGTACTTCTGAGAGATCATCGCTGTACTTCACTTGGTAGCATCTTTTATCTAAGTAGGATTTAAGTATTCGGAAAAGACAATGCGGGAGATGCTTCTTTAGCTTGAACAGGAGGCCGTCATGCCATACCTTATCAAACGCTTGGCTGATATCCAAAAAGACTGCAGAGCAATACAATTTGTTTTCAAGGCATCTGCTAATGGTGTCAATTATACGGTGTACCTGTTCAATTGTCCCGTGTTTTTCCCGGAATCCAAATTGGTGGTTCGGTAATACTGTACTTAGATGTTCTTTCATCCTGTTAAGCAATATCCTCTCAAACAGTTTGCCGATAACTGGTAACAGGCTGATAGGTCTGTATGAAGCAACTTCGTGTGGGGGTTTACCGGGTTTCGGTACCATGACTATATGTGCAATTTTCCATTGCCCAGGGAAATGTTCGAGTCTTAAGCTGGCATTAAAGATATTAACTAATTTCATTACACCTTTATGAGGCAGGTTTTTGAGTAATGTGGCATCAATAAGATCATAGCCGGGTGCTTTACCTTCCTTGAGGTTCCTTATTTCTTTCACAATTTCGTTTGGGCTGGTACTTTTTAGTGGAAGACACATTTGATTCGCAGATTCAAGGTATTCCTTTATTTCTATAGTTTGTTCGGGATTGTTTTCAGGGAGTGGTTGGAAAACTGTTTTCAGATGTTCCGCAAAGATTGTTGCCTTTTCTTTATCTGATCTAGCCCATCCTCCTTTTTCATCATTGATAGGTGATATGTGAATTTTCGGGCGCTTTAGGTTCTTGGTAGCCTTCCACAGGGAGTAGTTGGTGTCTCTCGTTGAATCTAGATTTGAAAGATAGTGTTGGATATTATCATTATCTAGGGTGCTGATAAGGGCTTTGAGTTCATTTGAGAAACTATTGAATGCAGTTTTATCACTTGGGTATCCTGTAGTATGCCAGATTTTTCTCAAACGACGGCGCTCTTGTATTTTCTCTTTAATATCCTTTGGATATGAGTTATGTTTCAGCGGTTGTCCTAAACCTTTCCTTTTTGGAGTTGCAGAATTGGCAGCAATGTGGATAGTCATATTAAGTTGTTCCAGTTGTCTTTCAAGTTCTTCTATTGTATTAATTTTAGTCTTTAGTTTTGTCTCTGTCGTGATTATATTTTTATAGATTGTCCAGTCTGTAGTGTTCAAGTTATATATTCTTAGGGGCGGTGCTACCAGATTAACTGTTGTAGTAACATTTAGTATAACTGGTGTGTGGTCAGATGTGAGATCTATTCGTGGTTCTATGTTTAAGTAGTTACTATCTATGTTTTTAATAATAAAAAAGTCCAATAAGTCTGGGATTCTTTGTCTGTCGGTAGGCCAATAGGTAGGTTCTCTGCCGGAATGACATTCTAACTTCAACTCTTCTGTGGCTTTACAAAGTTGTCTTCCTCTAGTATTGGTCAGCCTAGATCCCCAATTTAAATGTTTAGAATTCCAGTCGCCAGCACATATGAATCTGTTACCCAGTGTAGAAAAATATTTTGCGAAGTCGTTGGCAGATATAGTATGTTTTGGAGGACAATACACAGCGGAGAATACCGTTTCTAGTTTGCTGTCTACAAGTTTAATAGATGTTGCTTGTATTTTTTCTGTTCGGTATTCCTCTATAGGGTAGTGTTTAATGTTGCTTTTAATAATTACTGCTGTTCCTCCATGGCTGTTCCCAGTTGGGTGATTGGTTGTGTACACTGTATAGTTATTAAAGTGTATGTGTGTCTTCGGTGTGAATCTTGTTTCAGAGATTAGTGCAATATCAATCATCTCTGTTCTGAGGAAAGTTTCTAGTTCTTGACGTCGTTCCGTCAAGCCGTTGGCGTTCCAAGTGACTACTTGGAGGTTTCGGGTCATTTTTTAACCAGGCTGCTGACTAGCTGGACCATGCGGTCCATCATTTTGTCCATGATTTTTTCCATCATTGTCACCATTGAATGTTGTAGTTTTTCAAACATTATGTCCATTAGGTCAGTAAGGTCGGCCAAGTCGTTCTTTGTGTCTTGTTGAGTATATTGTTCTCTGGTTTTCGTTGCTTCTGAGTAGGTTTTAATTAAGTTTTGATTATATGTGCGGTTAGACTTAGAACCCGGGTGGGGATCCGGGTTTTTGATCTCTATATTGTTAGGCATTGGTTTTTCTTTTGACTTAGAGTCTAATTTAAGAATTCTTTCTCTATACTGTTTGTACACTTTGCATCCTTTGTAGCTAGAGGGGTGTTTTTCGTCACAGTTCGCGCAAGTAGCCTCAGTGTCTGGTTTTTTAGTACATGTTGTTGTAGGGTGAGCGCTACCGCATTTGACACAGCGATAGGGCCTAAAACATTGATTCTTGGAATGCCCAAATCTCTGACATCTCTTGCATTGAATGATTTCCTTTTTTTTATATGGGGCTTCAAAAGTAATCTTCATGTTATTCAAGTATTTCACATTGAAAATGGCTTTGTTGTTTGGCTTTGGTTCTAAATCGACATAAAATACAGGCAACGGTTCCTTTGTAGCTCGATGTCTGATATTGACTATTTGTCTCACTTCATGTCCAATTTCATACAATTCTTTTGAAATTTCTGTGGTATTTTCTGATGCATGGAGTCCGCGAAGTACTACTCTGTATGCTCTCTCGCTTTTAAGCTGGTAAGTATAGTGTGAAATATTATTGACAATGAAGTTCTCTCGAATCGTTTTGTATGTCTGGATGTCTTTAGGTATAATTTTTATGACGTGTCCAGATCTAAGTGTGGTCATGTGATAAAGATCGCTTTTTACAAATTTGTTTAGTACATCCTTAAGAGAATTTACATTAATTACGCCCGTAACAAAGATGGGTTCTGGCTTTGGTACATATACTTTATCTGTATTGTTGGTTTTATCCATAGGCTCGACCATATCAAGTAGTTCAAAACTATTGCGTGTAGGGATCACAAAGTCTGGGGAATTTTTCTGTTTTTTATTCCCGTCGTTGTGAATTGGACTTGTTTCTTTCCTTTTCTTTCTTCTGGTGGGAATTTCATCCCTTTGCCATTCTACATGGTCTGAAATAATGTTGTCACTGGCTGATTGGGTCTCTGTCTGTGAATCCAGATTGTCTTTCTCGTTGTTTTGTTGGTTGTAGATAGAGTCATTAAGCTTTGTTGGCAGAGACGATGTCGAGTTGCTTCTGTTCCGAGTAAACATGCTTTCATGCAAAGTTTGTTGGATCATGCTGTTAGGATTGGTTGGTTTTTTAGAGTTTGGTAAGGTTTGTTGATTATTTGTATTTAATTGGTTCATTTAATTCCCACGAGTAAGGCCGATATAATAGGTCGCTAGGAAGGTGACGCCCATTCTCCCTAGAAGGCTAATACAACGACGTTTGCCAGGTCCGTCGATGTGGATCGCTTGCGACTGGTCTCCCACCAGCCATGCAGTCCCTTGGCACGAATCTCACCGTAGACTTAGGGTGATTTTTTATAGAAGTTGTCTTCTTCATAGTCCGGGCAATTAAGCCAAGACTACCGATCCTGCAGGCTGCGTTCACAGGGTTGCGGTTTGTGGGAGTCATTTCCTGCTCTCACTGTTAGGCCAAGCTGGTTAGGCTGGTTTGGTCGGGTTAATTTACCGCCGCCCGAGACTCGGCGTTGTTATTCATTTAGCACCACCCAGGGGGCACGTGTAGGGTAGTGGTTTGGTAGTTCCTACGGACGCGAATAACTCTGCCCCCCTTACTGCTGTAAGCACTACTGCTGTGCATGAGGTCCTGATTTCGATTCCCAGGTCGGGCAAAGTGTTATTGGATTTTTCCATCTGGTATTTCTCAGTAGCAGCCCAGAGTCTGGATTCGTGTCCGGTTGATGGCAATAGGCTCGCCCCCTATTACATGGGACTTAAACATAACTGGCGAAATGTGAGTGTATTATAGGTACACCTCTGTCTATCCCTTCGGGGTATTACAAGCGTAATGTTTACGTTATTCCGTAAAATTCCTAACTCGCTAAATGCAGCGAAGAATTTGTATATAATTCGATTGTTGTTCAAAGGAGTTTTCGATCTTGTTTGTTTTCACTGAAATACCTTTCTTTACCTTTGTAAGGGTTAAAGTTTATTTGTTCCAAATGTACCAACTTGGCTATTAGTAAGTTTGTAAGTATTTCAATCATTTGAGCAAACATTGGCTTGTTTGTTGCTGATGGTTCTTGATCGAGTTTGTAGAACAAGTTTTGTTTATTGCGAGAGGTTTGTATTCTTTTGAGAAGAGATTAACTGGCAAAGTTAAAAAAACATTACCCTCCTTTTAATCTCTGCAGCATTCGGATAAACAGGTTGACTTTAAACCTTGATGCTTTTTAATACCTTAGAAACACTAAAGCTTTATTATTTGATTCTTATTCAAGTGACTTAGGTTAAAAAATACCTAAGTAAACTTACCTACATAATTTCTAAGAATAAAAATATTAGAAATTGTAAAACGAAAAATAATTTTAATAAAATATGGTTAACAAAAACCACTGCTTTTTCGACTCGTAAGTCGGGGTCTTAGATCGTAGGTTCGAACCTAAGCAGGCACTATTCTTTATGTAATAATTTCATCACCACTGCTCTCAAAACGGTGAACCAAAACATCGAGAGGAAAGTGGACAAGCCACTTTCCTCACCTAGAACTAAAAATTCAAAGGGATGTGACATCTACCAATCCGCACTGGGACCGCGTGGTGGACAGCCCACAGAGGAGGCCTGTGTCCCAGCAGTGGGAACATTAAATTCAATACTCAATACTCAATATCTTTATTGCTTTACCATAATGTGTACTTAGGTGGTAACTATATAATTTAGATCATTATGGACCCTGTAGGGCACAGCAAAAGGGTAGGAGAGAGGAAGCCCTGTTTTAGGAGATCATTGTGGGAGCAAGTTTGATCTTACATAATATAATCAAAGTCAGGAGATCGCGAATAAGATACTAACATTTCACTTGTCAATTAATTATGTGTTAAGTATGTTATCTGCAAAAATATTCTAGATTATTATTATATACCTATACATATTGTGTATTATAATTCTGTTTATTTATTTATATATATATCTTTTTTTTTTTTTTTCTTTGAATAATTATTATTGCTATATTATTAATGCTATTTAATTTAATTATTTGTTTGTTATATTATTTATTATTATTATATTCCTTTATTTCATTTAAAGCATATATAAAATTATGTAATTTTTTTTTTGAATTATTATATTATTATTAATTTATTCATAATTACCGTATTATTAACATATTATAAACATACATATAAATTTCGTGATCATTATTAGCAAATATTATTATTGTTTGTTAGTAAGTTCCTTAAACATATCTTACTATACAAATTACATTATTATGTTGTCTTATTATTTATGTTTGTCATTAAAATATTCATCTAAGGAGTAATAGCATTTGTTTATCAGTATTTTTTTAAGTTTTGTTATAAATAGATTTAACTTTTCTTCTTTCTTTATTATGTCAGGTAGTTTATTATATATTTTAATAGACATAACGTACGGACCTGTGGAATGCATTTTTAGCTTGGATGTTGGTATGTTTAGCCTAGATCTGTGCCTAAGTGTGTACTGTGATTGAATGTCTTCGCGTTTTGTGTAGAACTCTTGATGCTTGCGGACAAATTTACATATTTCTAGAATGTAAATACTGGGGAGGGTAAGAATGTTATGTTTTAGAAAATAGGGTTTACAGCTGTCGGTTTGGTCAATGTTTACTAAGATTCTTACTAGCTTCTTTTGTAGGGTAAAGAGTGTCAGTGCATCTGTACTATTTCCCCAGAGAATTACGCCGTAGCTAAGCCATGCATTGGCATACGCGTAATAGGTGGTGAGGGCAGTTTGTAGATTGGTTGTCTTTTTTATTTCGCGGAGAGCGTATGTGAATTTGGACATTTTTGAACGGGTTTTTTGTATTTGTGCTTTCCAGTTAATATGTTTATCAATTGTAAGTCCAAGTAATGTAAATTCATCGACGGTTTCCAATTTAGAGCCGTTAAAGTTGAAATTTAAGTGTAGAGGAGCTTTTTGATAGGGGTGGAAAGTCATTAATTTCGTTTTTGTATAATTAATTTCTAAATTATGTGAGGTCATCCAGTTACATGTTTTTGTGAGTGTGGAACTGAGTTTTTCTTCTATGTTTACAGTATTGTTTTGACATGAGACTAATAAAGATACGTCATCCGCGAACAAAACACATGGCCCCTCTATGGTTTCCGGTAAGTCGTTGATGTAAACGAGGAATAATAGGCAACCTATGACACTTCCTTGGGGGATGGAAGCGTTGGTTATTTTGCTTTTAGATCGGATTTTTTCTATTTCTCTACTATCTTGGTTAAAGTATTCGATTTCAACTATTTGTTCTCTGTTTTTTAAATATGACGTAAGCCATTCATGGGCTCTCCCGCGGATTCCCATTCCATACAGTTTATTAAGCAGTGTTTTAAATTGTACCTTATCGTACGCTTTGGTCATGTCCAATAGTATCCCTACAGCGTATTCCTTGTTATTTATAATATTAAGTGCTTCTTGGATATATTTATAGACAGCTAATGTGGTGGAACGATTTTTCCGGAAACCGTTCTGACAATCACTCAATATATTAAATTTTTCGCAAAAAGAATAAATTCGATCACACATGGCTTTTTCGAAAATCTTGGAGGCTGAGGGCAAGAGAGCTATTGGCCGATAATTATTAGGGTCAGTTTTTGTGTTCTTTTTATGGATTGGTTTAATTAATGACTTTTTTAACAATTCGGGGAAAGTACCTTCTGTAAAAGATTGATTTAATAGTAGATAAAATGGTAAGGCGAGTTCATTTGCGCATTCTTTCAATAACGTAGGTGGTATTTCGTCTAAGCCGTAACTTCGTTTATTTTTTAGGTTTTTGATTAACTTGTTGACTTCCCAAGCTTCTACTGGGCTAAGGAACATGGTGTTCTCCGTATGATTTAGTGTTGACATGCCGCCCAGTGCACTGCCAGATGAATTGATGCTGTTTTCTCCTATAGACGCAAAGAAGTCATTAAAAATATTCGCAATTTGTTTGGGTTCGGATATCAAAGTATTATTGTGTTGTAATTGTATGTTACATTTTTCCTTTTTTGGTTTTTTATTTGTTCTCTCATTTATAATGCTCCACATCGTTTTTACTTTGTTGTCTGATTTCTTTATTTTGTTAATGTATTGTAGTTTTTCTGCAGTGGTAACTAAACTTTTTAATATGTTTTCATATTTTTTATAATGTTGAGTAATTATTTGGTTTTTGGTTGTATGGGAAAATAATTTCAACAATCTTTTGTTTTTGCAGGATACTCTAATGCCTGTAGTCAGCCAGTATTTTTTATAGTTAGTTTTAAGTTTCATTTTACGTATAGGAATACATTGATTTAGAATTTTTAATAAGATATTGTTGAAAGAATTATAATTTTCATTTATATTATTGTTTGTTTGTATAATGTCGTGCCAGTTTTGTGTACTTAGTATGGATTTAAATTTTTTTATGTTCGCAATGTTAAATAATCTTTTTTTAGTGTACCAGGTAGTTTTTTTCGCTGGTTGAGGTATGCTTAAATTTATAATAGTTCCACTGTGGTCCGAAAGTCCGAAATTTTCTACGGTTGTAGACATAAATTTTTGTCGCTGAAATTCGTAAATATTAGATCAAGACATGTTGAGGATGTTTCTGTAATACGCGTAGGTCTTTTTATATGTTGAGTGAATTTGTATTCTAGCATGAGATCCAGAAACTGGTTAGTTTTTAAGTTTTTGCCTAAAATATTAATGTTAAAATCTCCACCTATAACAATGTTAAAAGACATGACCAGTGGGGCTATGGGCGCCTGCTTAGGTGTAAAAATCAATGTGCAGCAAACATTGTTTTATTTTTGCAATTGTTGTATTTTATAGTTTACAAATAAAAAACTTTCACGGCTCTAAAAGATCAGGAAACTGAGAAAAATAAAGATAAGTTTTCACTAAATAACTCTGCTTTTCGATATGAGATGGCGCTAGGCGTTGTGGTAATCGAGTTAAAGAATGATTTTCTACTATTCAACACGCTATCCATCGAGGCGCTAGGTTTTTTTTATAGGTACTATCTACTAGGGCGCAAACGAGCATGCTGATCACCTGATGTTAATAAGCAATAACCGCCGCCTATAGAAGTCTACAGCACCAGGGTTACTGCTGATGCGTTGCCACCCTTTTCCCACCCCAAACCCTGGGCTTCCGATTCTCTCACTCACTATTCGAAGCGCAGCAACATAATGTTGGTACTTTACGTTGGTATTCTGTAAGAGTGTGGTACCTCCCCGGCCGAGCCAACCCAATTACGAGTTACAGTCAGCTATTGACTATAACTAGGCTCTACGTGGCTCGGGAAACAAAAATAAGGCTATTATTATTATTATTTGTGAAGGCATGAGGATTTAAATAAAACTATTATTTGAACGAATTAATTGTTTTAATATTCTTAAATAAAATAAAACATGTAGGAAAGACGAACTGTGCCGGACGGGCGTGATCGCTGGACGCGTAGATTATGCAGGTTGTAAGGCTATCCCAATCCAAGCAGCGCTGTCCTAGATTCTTAAGGGAAAACGGGGTTTGACGGGAAAATAACAACACCATTTCTCTGATAAGTCTTCATAAGTATTCAAGAAGTAAGTATTCCGGAATTCTTCAGGACTACTGCTTGACGTATTAGATGGTTGACGCTTAATGACATAAAAACTCGATTAAGTGGGTTTCTTGAAGGGCGATATCTAGAAGTAAAGTCCAGGAGTAGGTCTCGGTCTAGATGACCTAGATACAATAAACGATATTAAGTCTTTGGCTATTTAACTTACTTAATCGAGGTGGACAATGGTCGTGTAAACGACTTTCATCAAAATTCTTATCTTGAATACAATTTACTAACTAGTACTATTAATACCTATATTAACTACTAGTTTCTGCCTGCGACTTCGTCCGCGTGGAATAGTTACTTTGGGCTAACGCTAAAAAAACCCCTCGATTTTGAAACATTCTTCATTGGTGCTCCGCTCCTATTGGTCTTAGCGTGATGATATATAGCCTATAGCCTTACTCGATAAATGGGCTATCTAACACTGAAAGAATTCTTCAAATCGGACCAGTAGTTTCGGAGCCTATTCGGTACAAACAAATAAATCTTTCCTCTTTATAATATTAGTATAGATGAATTAAAAAACATTACCTAATGCTCTTCAATGGATACCAAAACATTTTCTAAAAACGGCGCTGGTGCTAGCACATTGTTTTGGTGTCTGGCCCAGCCAAGATACCAAACCAGTGTCATGACATGGCAACAACAGCCGACTGTACGATTGCCTACTATACAGTTGCAATAGTAACCTAATATTGTATCTAATGGCGAACCACCGCTAGGTTCACGATCTATTAATATATAGGTAAAATATATTTTTTGACTGACATGCCTTGATTTTATTCTACCTCTTAATAAATATGGATTGTTCCCACCAACCCGTAAAACCATTTCTGCTGAATGCTCCAGCTCTGGACACACTTCAACATGGTAAATTCCATTTACTCTTATGTGTTCCCCATAATAAGACCTTGCTTGCTTGACCTGATAAGGCCCTAATGCAAATAAAAGCAAGTCATTGTATTCTAAAACAGGGAAAACTTGTAATTGAGGAAGGTTGCCATCTATACGAGTAAACATAACCCTTCTTCTATTAAGATTATATTCATTGACGAAAATGCCGAGATGATTTGGTTCATCCATGTACCTGTTAACACGCTCTATTATATGTTCAGCATTTGGACTATCCTGAATTACTGGATGAAACTTATTTAGAAGGGCTCCTGCAATTCTAAAATCAGTCATCATATTTGGACTAGCAATATTAAAATATCTTTGTCGAAATAGTTTGTAGTCTCTTTTGAACCGGCCATTTATAATCTCGACAACCCACCTGCACAAAGTAACCTTACGGCTTTTATTGGCCTGTGAAAATGTCAATTGATGATGCCCTTCATACAAAGACTCAGGTTTAAATACCAATATATATAATAATATAATAATAATATAATTAATCTCTTCTAAAAATGGAATGGCATCCCTAAATCCTCTGTCCAATATAAAAATATCATTTGGCCTTAACAGGTTTCGCAATGGACCATCTTCACTCTCAAATAGGCTTTTCATGATTTCTGCATCACTTTGTGTAGCAGCATATGGACCTACTACGTCAATTATGTGTCCATCACAAGAACAAATCACAAATGGTTTTACAAGATTATCGTATTTATGTAAACTGTAGGTTTTTTTTTGAAAAAGGTAATTCGAGCTTTTTTGCATAAAAATATAAGTACCATCAAACATTGCAATTGCTGATCGACTTTCTGTGTCCGGGTTTCCAAACAGAGCTTCTGGTACTCTTAAGTTTCTAGCAGTAAGCTGCTCATGAGTGATATGACCTGGACCGAGATGTTGGGGTACAAAGAAATCTTTTAAACAATTTCTAACATTTTTCATAAGAAATTGTATTGTTGACTGAGATAAATTGAATAATGATGAAAGTCGTCTGTTGCTGTCACCAGTTCTTAATTTGATTAAATATATTGCTAAAGCACGTTTTGGTTGCTTTGCATAATTGGGAGGGATACCATTGTATAGTTCTAAAAATTCTGTGACTGTGAGACCTGTCCAATAATGGCAAACATTATTTGGCATTTCTTCTACATTAGTAAAATCTAAAACGTCCACATTCGATTTTGCTATATTGATTATGTCTTCTATCTGTCTGGCATTGAATGTAGACAAAAGCGCAGTATTTTCTGGTAACGAGTGCCATTCATTAGAAAATAAATGCGTATGACAAACTCTGCAACTGCGAGGCACATACAAATTGTGCTGTTGGATTAAAATCCTTTTGATAAACATAGGTATCAAATGCAAAGTACGATTGACACATCTATTAAATATACAGTGGCTAGAAGTACTACTAGCACGCTTGTAGTTTGGTAGACTAATACTATAAGCGGATGCTGCATGTGCTGGTTGTGGTAATGGTACTGGGGGCTGTGGTGGCGGTGGTGGTGATGGAGACAGTGGTGGTGGTGGAAATAGTGGTGTTAATGATTCATGTGGCATGACGGGCACCACATCGTCTTGTAAGCTTCTTGATGTATCTTGAATTAACTGACGATTCGCTCTAGTCCAACAAGCCCGGCACGCATATATTGTCGCCAAATTCTATAAACAGAATGACTTATTATATACATTTTTAAATTAAATAATATTATAAAGAGGAAAGATTTTTTGTTTGTTTGTACCGAATAGGCTCCGAAACTACTGGTCCGATTTGAAGAATTCTTTCAGTGTTAGATATCCCATTTATCGAGTAAGGCTATAGGCTATATATCATCACGCTAAGACCAATAGGAGCGGATCACCAATGAAGAATTTTTCAAAATCGGGGTTTTTTTTTAGCGTTAGCCCAAAGTAACTATTCCACGCGGACGAACTCGCGGGCAGAAGTTAGTTATATACATTTTTAATGCTATTATAATGTTGATCATTGGTCATTCACCTGCAGACTGAATATGACAAATACAGCATAGCGATGTGGTTGTGACCAATCTCATAGAATTACTGCACCAACGGCACTTCAAATCACGAATAGCAAAATATAAAAAAGTTATACTTTATATAATTAACCATTGTATTATTAATGACTGCAAATAGATAATCAAATATCTTACCTGATAATTATTATCATGGGAAATAATGGGTAGTAATGGGCTGTCTGCAGGAATCGTATAAAAACGCAGTCCTCTGACTGAAAAACCACACCCGCTACAGACCATTACATGACCGAACAATCTCTCATTGTCAGTCTGTTCGGTATTCAATAAGTTGAAACAGGGGTGACAAATATATGAACCTAAGGGCAGCTGAAAAATAAAAATATCATTTTATTTTTTATACTTTACTGTTAAAATACCTGTCATATGAAATTCTATGGAAGAACACACTTGTGTGTGTATTCTCTTGACTAATAGTTACTATCCTATCGAATAAACGCTGGTTTGTTAAGTTTTGCTGACTCACATGTAACCGAACCGTTGTATCAGACTTTATAGCCGTCTTGTTGCAAAATAGTATTATTTCAATGTAGTATATAGGTACATACCTGATTGTTCATCCATCGGGCAAGTCTCGCTTGCAGGGGTAAGGTTAGCGTTGACATAATATGCCTTTGAACCCGCCTTACAGATATGCCACAGTTTAGGCACCTCATCATATTATCCGTTTATCCGAATCGTAGAGCAAAACAGATGAATCCTTTATGAATAGCAATGGTAATCGGGTTTTGAAGAAGTCAGTCCGTAAAGAATAGCAATGGTCGTGGTCAGTGGGTCGTCTTAGGGGCGTAGAAATAGAATACAATAATCGCACAGTACACAACGAACGCGTAAACACAACGTGGGTCGGGAACTGCAATGATACCTGACGTGAAGCCAAGATTGGATGTGCAACTAGGGATGGCGAATGGCGATCTGAATTCGATAAAGTGTCAATTGCTTTTTCTCGAACCTAGCACACAACATTTGAAAAACATTTGACTGCCTCGTTGGTCTAGTGGTCGCAAGCGCTACAGCTGAGCATGAGGTCCTGGGTGCGATTGCCGGGTCGGGCAAAGTGTTATTGGGTTTTTCCATCTGGAATTTCTCAATAGCAGCCCGGAGTCCGGATTTGTGCCCGGTTAATGGCAAAACGCTCGCCTCGTATTACACGGGACAGGCGAAATGAAGGTGTACTGTAGATACACCTCTGCCTGACCCTTCGGGGATTACAGGTGTGATGTTGTTTTATGTTATTATTAATCAAAATTAAATATAGTCAAAAACGGGCAAAGAAAATATCAATTCAAAATCCATTTTTTGTGAATCGATTGTTCATGCTTTGACTCGAATCGATTGAATTATCAATATTATGAAAAAAAACTGCTACCCGTTTGGTCCCTCCCTACACAGGTGTCCGATGCATTGTCAACGAACATTGTCATTGTCACAGATGCATTGTCAACGAAATAACACTTCTTTATATGCATTGATTATTTAAAAAAATATGGTGTTCGAACTTCACACGTGTCAATAAAACCTAACATAACCTGTAGGCGTGTCAATAAATAAAAGTAATAATAAACAAACATGTATATTCCATGTCATTAAAATTCACTGTATCAAAAATAGCTCGTTCTTATTTTTTTTTTCCCATAATATGTGTAGCTTATTTTAGTTACCGGCTGATTATGGATACAATGGAACGTCAAAATCAGGAAGTGCATAAAAGAGTGAAGCGGAAGCAATTAATATACTTATTTTTCAGATATTTTAATCTGGGCTTTAGTCGGAATAATATAACCATGATAAATTAGATCTTTATTTTTAAATCTTAGTGTAAAAATAGTAATTCTGCGCATGTTCCCGAACTCGAAGGCTAAAACTGGTCATGTCATTATACTTAATATTTAAATAGTTTAGAATCTCTTTTAATTTATCAATAAATATATCTTCCTCTCTTCTATTCCAGTACATAGTAATTAATAAAAGGTTTTGTTTAGGTAACTCAGTAGCGCACACTTCCAGTATATATTCTGTAGACAAGTTTGAGATATCATTTTTCTCTGTATACTCAATTTGATCTTGTAAGAGGATGCATACGCCGCCTCCTCCTCGAGTTTTCCGGCAGTATGACGATGCAATATTATAGCCACTAATCTGGATAAGGGAAATTGTGTCTTCGGATAGCCAGGACTCAGATATGCATATAGCTTGATAAACAGGGTTTTCTGTTAAAAATGCTTCTAAAATGTGTTGCTTGTTGTTTAAACTTTGCATGTTTTGGAAGAGAATTTTACAAGGTAGGTCTATGCTTTCGAAAGGAGTGATTCTTTGGTTCTTCATTGGTGGCAGATAGGTCGCATATTTGCTCTACATTATAATTGTATGTGTTTCCCTTCCAGTCATTGCTTTGTGCCGTTTTATATATTTCGTTTTTCTGGTTAACTTTCTGTCCTTCAATAAACAATTGATTGTTTTTGATGATTGCAAATAATCCGTTTCTTCGAGCCTGAAGCATTTCTTCTCGCAATATTTGCCTTTCCCTCCGCGTGTTGGTATCTAGGAACTCTGAGATAAATAACCGGGTACCCAGAAGGCACTGGCCATTACTTATTACGTACTTAGCCATTCTTTTGCTAATTAATTCGATGACAAGTGGCCTATTGTTGTTGTTGTTGTATCTACCCACTCTGTATATCTCTTCTATATATCCCGTCAGGTCTACGTTCATCGTGCTGTAGAATAGTTCAACGATTCTGTTATGTAGGTCAAATTCCGGTTCTTTGTAATATTCAGTAAACCCATAGAGAACTATTTTCTTCGTGTTTGTTTCAGTGCAAATCGCGGTTGGGGTATCTTTTCTGTTTTTTATATCCGAGATTTCTTTTCTAAGTTTCTCATTTTCTTTTGTAAGGTTTTCAATTGTACAGTTTACTTTTTCTATTTCTTCCTTTCTTAGTTCGTTCTGTTTATTTAAGGCGTCTGTTTTACTTTGGATATCTACCTTTAATTTTGAGATGGCTTTATTTATCTCGGTTTGTATTGTATTTTTAATTTCAGTTATAATGGATTTATTATTTTCCTTAAGGCGCAGTATTATAATTTCGCTTAGATTTTGTAGCGTTAGTTCGGTTTGAATGCCTGTTTCCTTTTCCTCTGTGTTGAGTGTGTCGCCTAGTATAGTTAGGTCTTCAGAATTAAAAGTGTAGTTGTTTGTGTTCGCTGTTCTAATGGTAACATTACTTTCTTCAGAAAGTGATTTTGTCTGTTGCGGTAGCTCACGGTCTTGTACGCGTATAGGGGTATTTGTATTTCCGACTTTAGGTGTTTTGCAGTAGCAAGCCTGACATTGCCATTTTGTTTTATGCTCAAAAGTCATCAATTTTGCAAAGTGGTGAGTTGAAACATTAGCACATTTTAAGTCGTATGTGTTTTTGCAATGCGCACAGGTAAGGTTTTCTGCTTTTGTTATTTTCTGATAGCACCCCGCACATTTAGAAGCCATTTGTGTTGATTTGTGTTTGCTTTTACGACCAGTAGCGCCCTCTAGTAGTGGATTCGTGGGCTACCACGAAACGAAGTATTGATGTTTGGTGAGCGTTTCTTTTGTCGGCAATAGATGGTGTTGTTTCTAAGGAAAGTGAGTTCGCAATTTGAAGTTAGTTTCTCTAATCCGTGGTAGATGGCATTGTTTTCAAAATCAAATGTCCATTCAGTTTAATTATTTTGTGTAATAATTAAAGTAAGACGAGATATAATAGTCTTTATTCGAAATTCTTCCTACCTTTCTTGAGGTTTGTAATTCTGGTTGCTGTTAACTTTGTCCTGCTGGAACTTCACTTTTGGATAAGATGTTTGTGGAAAAATTTGAATTTGAACATGAATTGCCGTTAGAAGGTATTAATCACTGTTTCTCTTTTGGTTTTAGAAAAAATCACTGGTACGTTAACTTTTATCACTGTATGTCCTTTTTAGCTTGAACCTTAATCACTTTTTGTTGTGATATAACCACAATAACTATTTTATAAGATTTTTAAGTACGGAGCTAATGTTTGCTTACGCACAGTAGCGCCATCTCTCCAAATTCTGACATTTGCAGTTGGAACGTATGATGGGAGCACAAGTTTGTTCTTGGGATTATAAATTCATCCCAACTACGGAACCCTTCATTGTGTGTGCTCCGACACGCACTTGCCCGGTTTTTGGAAAAACAACTTTAAAACTGACTCATAAAGTTTGCATTACACTAAAAAAAAAAATTGACATTTTCAAACGCAGTAGTCATTCTGAAATGAACTTAATTTTCACCAGTTTAAAGTTGTCATTCATTTAAGTACAAATAAGATTAATTAGAAACAATGATTTGAGTAGACTTTGTATTACAAACAATCCAGTTAGCCAACATAAAAACAAGATAGTTAATTGACTCAGGCGTGACTTTGCGGAAATCCATTATAAAATACAATAGACGATGTATATTTAGTAACTTAATCCGCTTAACGGTTCTTAAAGAGTTAGAGAACCCTGTAAGAAATCGACACGTGTTTCGCGTCTCAACGAGGAATCCTCGAAAAAAAAAAAAAACGATGACGATTGACTTGTTGCCAACTCGGACACGAAGTGTTGCCACGACAAGAGCCGAACGCAAAGTGAGCAATAACCGCCCGTCAATCGCGATATAGTGATCCTATATAAGGGGGTTGACGGGCGGTTGTAGCTCACTTTGCGTTCGGCTCGTGTCGTGGCAACACTTCGTGTCCGAGTTCGCAACAAATCAATCGTCATCCTGAGGATGCCTCGTTGAGAGGACACGTGTCGATTTCTTACAGGGTTCTCTAACTCTTTAAGAACAGTTAAGTGGATTAAGTTACTAAATATACATCGTCTATTGTATTTTAACATAAAACAAATTAACATTATCATCACGCCTGTATTCCCCGAAGGGTTAGGCAGAAGTATATCTATAGTACACCCACAGAAGTATATCTATAGTACACCCACATTTCATCAGTTATGTTTAAGTCCCATGTAATAGGGGGCGAGTCTATTGCCATGAACCGGCCACAAATCCAGACTCTCCACTGCTACTGTAGAAAAATTCAATAACACTTTACACGACTTGGGAATCAAACCCAGGACCTCATGTTTATAAAATACAGTCATTTATTTATATTGTCTTCTCTGAAAATAATTGGAAAACGATCAAAAAGATTTTCTCATCACCAAAACTCAATCTACGAGTCAAATTAAGCTTTCCCATTTCCTTTTAATTTTGCGCCATATGGAAACCGATTCCAAAGACAAGAGGGTACAGTCAGCTTGAAAAAGATGTATAGATAATTATGTCACCGCCGTATAATTATAAACTTTGTTCGTTTATAATTTTTCGGCATTATTACCGTTAGATTATAAACTGTAAAAAAAATGTGAATTGCAACAGACCATTCAATTCAAAGCTGACTTAAAATTAATGCGTTCAAAAAATGTTTGAGCTGTATTCCACCTTTATGAGAGATTGGTGTCTGATATATGTTTTTGGGAAAAACCGGTGTTACAGGGCACCAGGCTCCCTCCGCGGCCCGCGGCTAGAATTAGCTTTTACAGAGATACCGTGTAAAAGTCGAAGTCAAACAATATGCATAACAAAAATAAAAACTAAGTAAGAGTTAAAACAATAATGCTTGCTGCTATGCTGCTGCAATATTACCTACATAAAATTCTGCAGTGGTTATTGAGTCATGTTGTGAGACGATGTGTGAGTGAGTGTTTATCTTGTGTGTACTGTTAGACTAATATGTTGAGATGTATGTGATGATTTACAATTTAATGCATTATTTCTCGATAGTTTATAATCTATCCATGCATGGGAAACCGACAAATGGTTTTCAATTTGCTTGCGATGTAACGCATTTTGCACTAAATCTACATAAATAGCCTGCCCAGCTGCGAGCAACTTGGAAGTAGCGCTCGCCAGCCGCTCCCATGGCACCGATCGCTTCGCTCGCTCGGCTCACGCGCGGTTGGTCATAGTTCTAACCTAACCTAACCCATTTTACCGAAATCACAATTTTTCGACAGTATTTAAAATCTAACGAAAACAATACCGCTATATTATAAACTAACGGTTCTCACAATCTTTCGGTGACATATTACTTTTTTTTTTATAAATACTTGTCCAAGTCTTGGACAAGTACTTACTTATTAAAAAAAAAAAAAAGTTTTTTATTCTCACCATTTTAAATTACAATTTATTTGGTACATGAAAATTATTTATATTAAAAAATTATTATTACTTACATTTGTTTTTTTCTGTGGTGGATAAATGAAGTGCACAGAGTATTGACCCTACCTGAACCTGAACCTACCTGAACAAGGCAAGAACCTGTATCTCAGGGGATAGCGAATATTATTATATTTTATATTATACTATACATTGGGTATTTTAATGTAGCTACACATATTACAATATTAGGAAACATAATTATTTTTTTGACAAAAATATAAATTATATTCTTGCCGACGTTATACATTTTGAGGCTGACTGTATCTGCCAAAAAAGTCATTTTGTTTCAAGATTGGTTATTTCCTTCGCATCTGATGTCATGTGCGATCAATATGTAATATGTAATCAAGTTTGTTTTCAAAAGACTCCATTTCGGGGTTATAATAAAGTAATAAAACTCATTCAAAAAGAGACAGTAGGCTAAAGCTGTTTTCAGACCTGCGCAATTTGTCGCGCGACGCGATTATTGTTATACCCTGAAGTTTTGTATTGTTCGCGTCGCGTCGCGCGACAAATCGCGCTAGTCTGAAAACAGCTTGATGATAATTGGTGGATGGACCTACCACGCCCACGACCTGGGAACACCTGGATGAGACTCACACAGACCAGGGAAGCTTGATATAAAACACGAGATTTAATTTAATTTGATTTAATTTAATTTATTTATGTTATATTTGATTTTATTTGATTTTATTTAATTTTATTTGATTATATTTGATTTTATTGTATTTGAAATGATCTTATTAATTTGTTAATTTATGTTTGGCTATGGGTGTTATTTACCTGAAATAAATGAATTTATTATTATTATTATAAAAAGGAGGATGCCTATACTCTTAACTAAAAACAATAGAACATAATTTATTTTCATTCAAACAATTCTACACCCTCCACCCAACAAATAACGTAGAAACTTCAATACCAGCACACAATACCACCAGCGCACCAGCACTGATATACACAATACCGCTTTTATGAAAATGGTAAACAACGGATACATTAGGGAGATTGCAACTGCAGTTCAAACAGAAACTGTGTGCACATGAAAAATGTATTGCTCACGTGGATTCGAGTCTTAAGTGCATGCCACACTGAGAACAAACCTAAGTTCGTTTAGCCTCGCTCATGTAGGAGCATGCTGAAGCTCAGGAAAAAAGACAAAGTAAAGAATAAACAGATCAGACGAAAAAAAAACTGATGCTCTTACATATGCACTCAGACTAAAATGGAGGTGGCCTGGACACATCACTAGAAACTACACGATGGAAGGATCACAGGGAAAGAGGAATGCTGGTAGACCTATAAGACGGTGGCTGATGACATTATCCAGGTGTCAGGAAACGACTGGACAAATACAGGCAAGTACAGGGATTTGAAGAAAAACCTGGAGGAGGCCTTTACCCAAAAAGGGGTCCATATTTCTAATAAAGATGTGAGTGTGTAATAAGTAAAACTAATATAGTAACAACATAAACAGAACCTAGAAATATGGAATAAACGGCTTGTTATTTATTTTATTTATCATATAATACCGCGTCTTTTCATACTTATGTTTATAGTTCGCGGTGCGAAACCAAAGTGTTATTGGGTTTTTCCATCTGGAATTTTCAGAAGCAGCCCAGAGTCTGAATCTGTGCTCTGTTGATGGCAATAGGCTCGCCCCTATTACATGGGACTTGTATGTGTTTATTTTTTTGTGTGAATATTGATTTAAATTAATTTTTTTTATTAAGAATTTTTTATTTGAATTGGAATTTTTATTTTTTTGTAATTATTTTTAATTTTATGTGTTATTATTTTTTATCGTGTTTTTTATGGATCATGTGGTCTGAGATTTTTATTTATTTATTTATTTAAACTTATCTGGCTAAATCTGGGTGTGCTATAGGTTTTCCTCTGCCTAACCCTTCGTTGAATACATGCTTGATGTTATGTTAAGTCTATTTTCTATTTCTTCTACTTAAGGAACTTTAATTTTATAAATCGACACTAAGATTTTTTTTAAATTTTGAATTTCATTAAGTGCATGAATTATCTATTTGCTCGTGACTGTACCAGTGTAGTACTGTAGTATAAATCTATATCTAACATCTAATTACTATGCACCTGTTCCCTTTGCAGAGGTTTACCACAACATTTTACACGGCTCTGTTGAACATTGTACTTGAGACTGATTTGTATCAGTCGTCATGTCCTCATCCTCACGGGTAGCCGGAAAACTGTCGCTCCTGACAGTGACACGTGCACCAAAGAGGAAACGTCACCGAGACCCGAGGGTACCTACCTCGTCGTGTGAAACTGTCACTCACGTAGGATTTGACGGCAGCAATTTGGAACCGCATTCAGAAGGCCAATTCCCGTATTTAAAAACGTAACAAATCTAATTCCAATTTTATCTCAGCGGCAATAAATGTCAAAAACATTTGTTATAAATGTAGGTAAATTACAGATATTTTTAACAGATTGATACTAATATTAGGTACTCGTTGCTAAGTGATAACAGCCGCACGCCTGCTACGCTTGCCGAGGTGTATCCGTGGGTGACCATCTTTACATACCGAGATTCCGCCGTGCCTCGGAAAGCACGTTAAGCCGTTGATCTGACTGGATCTTTGACGGTCGTTACGGGTCATGAGAAACCCGAAAGTCTGACAACCAGTCTTACCAAGGAGCATCGTATTTGCCGGTAACTAAGTTGTAGAGGTCAGATAGGCAGTCGCTTCGTTTAAAATACTGGTATCCAGCTGCATCCGGTTAGACGGGAAGCCGACACATTGATTGAGATTAAGATAAGAATACGAACGCTTTTAAAAATACGAGAATTGCCCCTCTGTTTGCACGATGGTGAATTACTTAAGAGGTTTTAAAACATACCTACTACGAACATCTTTTCTTAATAAAAGAGAACTTACAGAAAACATGCAAAAAATTTATCACCTTAAAAGCCTTATAAATACATAAAAACAAGCTCAAAAATCACGAGGCAAGTAAATTCGCACCTTTTTCTGTGCAAATAATACAGCAAATGATATTTTGTCGCTTCTCTTATATAAGAAAAACCTTTGAATTAAAAAGAAACCAAGAAACAAATACGTTCGATCATGAATATTAAGTATTCCATTATTTTAATTAAAGAGAATTTTCTTTTTGGCTTATAAATAATTCTCTGTGCCATATTTTGAAGAAATAATGAAAGAATAACTTTTTTTGTAAATTTTATAGGACACGTATTTTGTTACCGACTGTACTTTATTTTGGCACTTACTTCTAGGTAAATTTTTTTATCCGGATTTATTGGAAAATCGCTTAAAAATTTTCGAATCTCATATAACCAAGCTTAATTAAATTATAGCCGTATTCTCCTCAGTCTTCAAAATTATAAAAAAAATATTCTCATAAAAAATATTCATGCTTATTTTTGCTCTCCACTAAAGGAGATGGGAAATCCTGGGCCCAGCAGTTAACTAGTTGATATTTGTATTAAAAAAAACCGTTATATTTTTCTAAAGGAAATCACAAAATTCAGTACCATATTTCTATCTAGGAAACGAGAAAAGTTAAATTGAGTTATTAAACCAAATAATCGATTAACATGCCTGAATTCTTAGTAATCGATAATGAATAAATCGGTAAAATCCCAGAATATGTATGAAAATCGAGTGACAAGTGCTTATCAATCGTTTCGTCGAATTGATTCATAGTGAATCGAGTTCCTTAATTTTTCTTCAGTTGGCCACTCTTGTCACCGACTGACAGATGACAAGTAGAAAAAAAACCGGCACTCGTTCGTTTTCTTTCGTTCTGAGTTCGCACGTATTTTCCATGTTTTATTGTATAAGCCCACGACCTCGGCTTTGCATAATTATTATAAAGGACTATTCGACGGATCTTGCAACTTTAAGTAAGTAAGTAAGTAAGTAAACATTTATTTCAGAAACAAATCATCCATATTTAACACACATATTTAACACACAACTAAAAAAACAACACACAAAATAAATAAATAAAAAACCGATAAAGGACATGTTTACTCACAATTGGACCGGGAGGAACTGTCCACTGCTCACCGAGCAGTATGCAAACGTATCCAGTGACGCAGCAGTGGAGAGTCCCACTTGTCCGCAAACACGCCTATAACACTATTGCTACTGGACCTAACACGCCTCAGCAGCGACGCACACTGCTTCCTTATAAGAGCATGAAACCCATCAGTGTGCGCTTCTGCGAACATAGTCGAAGCACTGCAGAATCGTGGTAGCCCCAGCAGCACCCTAAACGCGTTGTTGTATTGAACACGTAGAGCGTTGTATGACCCGAGTGTGTAGTTAACCCACAGGCTGCACGTGTACAGTGTTTGGCAGTATGACTTGAAAAGAGTCACTTTCACATGATTACTGCTACGCGCGAACCTGCGGGCCAACATATTACACCGGACAGCCAACGCCCTACGTGCCCTTTCCACATCCGCGTTATCTTTTAGATCCTCGGAAACCCAGTGGCCCAGATACTTGAACTGAGCGACTCTGTTTAAGGGGGTCCCAGCTAAGGTGACTGTAGGTACAGTCACGTAATTTTTGCCCCGCCCCTTAAATACTAGGAGTTCACTTTTCTTTGCGTTGTATCTGAGCCCATGGGCCTCCGCATAGGACTCACAAATCCGTACCAGCTTACGCAAACCCCCGATCGATGGACTCAGCAGTACCATGTCATCTGCATAACTAATATTGTTGAGACAAACGCCGTCTATGTAGCACCCGACACTGGCACTACTGAGTTCACCGACAAGTTGGTTAATGTACAGGTTGAAGAGCTTCGGTGAAGTCAGTCCACCCTGTCTCACCCCGCACTGCAACCTGTACACATCTGAGAAAGAGCCTTCCCATCTGACACTATTTTTCTGGTTATTGTACCAATACCTAAAAATAGATGTAACTTCCGGACTGCAGTCTGTCTCACCTTCGAGCTTGCGCCACAGTTTGTCATATGACACCAGGTCGAAAGCTTTTGAGAGATCGAGAAAGCATGCATAGACGGGTGTTTTCCGATCACTATAATATTGAACAGTCTGCTTAAGACACATGATAGCACTTTCCGTTGACAGACCAGATCGAAATCCAAATTGTGCGTCATGGAGCTTAATATGCCTGCCCAGTTGTTGGTCAAGCAGACTGTCCAGTACTTTGGCAGTAACCGTGGCTAATGAAATCGGTCTATAATTTAATAAATCCGAAGTATCACCGGTTTTATTTTTAGGAATTGGTACAACAACAGTGTACATCAGTCTATCAGGTAGGTATGAATGGCTGACGCACAGATTAAAAAACAAGGCCAGCACCCTTGGCAAGTGAACTCCTGCATTTTGCAGATGCTCGATGCTGAGGCTGTCGTTTCCAGGAGATTTACCTCTTCTCATATTCTTAATAATGCCTGCCACATCCTTGGCTGAAAACCTGACTTTGAGATCTCCGACGGCTGACTCAACATCAAGCATCTGCGGTGCCGCATCCAAAAGCGAATCAACTTTAAAAAGCTGTTGGAAACGATTGGCAATTTCTCGTGATTCATGCACGCCAGCCACACTCACGGGGTGACCAGGCCTTGGATTTAACTGATTTGTCTTTTTCCAAAAACCCTTAAAATCCTTCTTGCAGTGGCGGTCTGCAATTATGTCCATTTTAATTTTTTGCTCGTTATCCTGACACCACTTCAATCGGGACTTAAAGAGTTTCCTGGATTCAGTCATGTTTTCATAAACATATCCGACAGAGGGTTTTCCATTCAGCACCCACATCTCAAAGCAAAGCCTGGCCCTCACATGAACATCCTTGACGTATCTGTTCCACCCGGTTATGCTACCTTTGTTACGTCTCTTTCTAACAAACGCTGAACATTTAGACGCATCTGTTAATATACTTATTATTTCGTCATACAAGTTATCTAAAACATGTCTATGGTGTGTGTTGGAACACATTTTATCAGCACAACTACTCATTTCAGACGGAAAATCAACATTTTTCAGTTTAACATGACATAGCCTATTGTACTCATAAATTTGGTTACTGTCCCTTTCACCCCATGTCACTTGGTTACTACTAATATCAGTTTTAGACAGCACGCTTTTAGGTTTTATTAATCCTAGATCACACTCGAATTGTATTGGATAGTGGTCGGACCAGTAAATGTCATAAAGAACAGACGCACCAACAACAGCGTTCCGCGCGGCACTAGTCACGACACAGTGGTCTAGCCAGCGCCGCGACCCGTGTGCGTCACTCACAAAAGTGTATGTATCCGACGGCAAAAGCTCTCTGTCGACGCACGACCACAACTGTTCGGCACAAAAGTGTTTTAGTTCAGTATCAAAAGGCTCACCTGGATGTGCGTTGAAATCACCCAATATAAACACTGATTCTACATAATTACTTTCAATAATGGCATTTATTTCACATAAACATTCAGTAAATTCCACTAAGTTATCTGTTGAGTCTGTTGGCATATACACAGAGAAAACGATTATAGCACGATCAGCGAGTTCGAGTTTCACTGCAACCAGACGCACACTGGAGCTTGGTAACACGGTCACTGTGGGAAACGAACTTTTCCTCCATAATATGGCCACACCTCCATACGGCCTACCCCGAAGTATACCGGCAGAGGTATCCACAGCTGAGTTACCGACGAAACCAAAGTCGTTGTCTATGCTACCCAGATATGAGACGTCGTGAGGTAGCAACCAAGTTTCTTGTAAGGCAATTACATCTGCCGTCTCACAAATTCGGCGTATACATTCAACCGAGCGCGTCACACTTTTGCAATTGTAACTTACTAACTTAGTTGAACTAATCATGATTTGGGTTAACAACTGCAACGTTTTCAGAGCCTCCTCTGGCTTTTACTTGCCGATCGAAGTTTATAAAACGACGAAAAGCTATTCCTTCTGGCCAAAAACTTGATTCCATAAACATGTCCACCTTATATTTTGGAACAAAAACTTTGTAAGCATTATAATCTTTTTCTATTTTCATGTTCATTTTTTCTAACGTGACGGTTAAATTACATTTATCTCTAATGTAGTTTTCTATGTCACACACGGTCACTTTCTTCGCCACATTATAAATGTACATCGGGGTCTGTATATCTGCTGCTTTGAATTTAACATCAGGGTCTATAACAGCCTTCCCTCTGTTTCCAATAAAACGATTCTTATGTCTTTTTCGCTGCACCTCAATCCACTGATTATCATTTCGTTCCGGTTTCCATTGCCCATCGCGTACGATATCAGCAAAACATTTTTGGTTTTGTGTGACGACATGTTGTACATTCGGAACGCTCGTATGTCCCAACGCCTGCATAGATAAGCTAGGCGCTTGCGTCGGTGCGCACTCGGCTACGATCGTAGATGGTCGGCCCGGCTGCTGCCCCTGATTGGCCGCCTCGTCGGCCTTGCGCGTCACTTCGGATCGGCTACTCTGTTTCGCACATACCGGTTGAGGTGTTTTACAACTACCTCCCTTACTCGATAATTTTACTAACGGTGAATTGCACTGGTTTTCATCTTCCAAACATATGGGTGGCAAACCAACAGGGCCACTGTTGCTGTCTTCATATATATTAATCCCAGAGGCACCTTGTGTTGTGTTCACATTACACGGAAAATAATTCACGATTGACGTATTTTTTAACGCTTCAAGATCCAACTTTATCTGACGTAGCTGGTCAGCAGTGGCATACTGTTCCTTTATCTGCGTAATTTCATTCTGCATCTTTACTATGTCTTTTAATAACCTTGTCACATCGACATGGTCGAACAGTACAGGCGGTAGTTTTTGCAGGTCTCGAGCCACAAATATCGGAATTTCTTCTGGATCCGTTTCTTTTAATAAACAGAGAATATCATCAATATTGCGAAGCGTTTTACCGTCCCTCTTCCTTATTTTCTTCCTCTTCGCCGTTGAAATAGACTGGTAAAGCAGATCCTTGGCATTTTCAATATCCGACTCCGAAAAAGCACTTTTACATATACGACTAATGCTTTCCTCATCCATAACATCCATTTTATTGCAAATAAATGCAAGCACCTCATTTATAACAACATTGCATGAGTTACACTTTACCACGTTAGAAGCCATTTTCAAGGACACGACACTACCGATCGGCAAGCGCGTGCGTCGCGGACTGAACTTTAAATTACTTGGCTTTTTATTTTGTACATGTAAGGGTCGGGCCACACCTGCCGAACTTTCCGCGGCGGAACGCTCGGTTGAATACGCTCCTAATGTTTTTCAAGTTACCTATGACACATCAGCCGAACGTTACGTCCATAGAAATTTGACGCGACGGAGCGTTCCGCCGCGGAACGTTCGGCAGGTGTGGCGCTAGGCTAACTAATTACGCCCGGTTGGATATTGACGACATGAATCGCTGTGTGAATTGTACCATTGCGACGGTTTGCAGTAACTTTATTGGCAGCAGACTCTTGGACGATGAGGCGATTTTATCAGTTATTCGTCAGTGGCGTGCATCTCAGCCTGTAAGTACCTATTCAAATCGAGCTTTTAGTCTATCAAGCGACGAACAAAACCAGACTTATGTACTCGTACCTACTGTTTACGGTCTCCGGCGTCACGTGTGACGGCTGTCTTTTTGTTGGATAGCGTATTTATGTTAAAACAATACATACTTAATAGCTAATTCGTTGATTAATTAGCCATACGAATCTATGGAATGTGCCGTTTGACCGTTTCACTCATAAAAAAGGTGTAGGTAACTGTCAAGTCCCGATGGGACTTCATATAACTTGGTTTCTGGATAGCCAAATTTCATGTAATTTTCAGTGAGGCCTTGTTACTATATCCTCTTACAAATAAGGCTAGTTTGATTGAGTTAACAACTAGGCCCAGGAGTCTATGGAGTCGTTCCCTTCTCCTTTGCAAAAATGGACATCAAACCAGATGGCTCTGATGTCGAGATTATTAGTATATGAAATCAATCATCAAAATCAAACGGGTAAAGTAGGCATGCTGAACTGAATAAAATACATGAATAGTTCATCATAATTCACATTTTTACAACTTGGGTACATAATACACCTGATAAGTCCCGGCTAACTTATCCAGCAGTTGATTTTATAGTCAAGTACCAAAACTGACGAAATGTACTACGTACTCGTACCTTTTTTTTCATCATCAATCA
Source organism: Conistra vaccinii (assembly GCA_948150665.1). NCBI lineage: Eukaryota > Metazoa > Arthropoda > Insecta > Lepidoptera > Noctuidae > Conistra > Conistra vaccinii. The sequence continues at coordinate 11,897,006 of OX411341.1, read as the reverse complement.
TTTTCTTTATTGTGGATCATAGGTAGGTACATATACTGGTCTATAATAATTCAATTGTGATCAACTATGTCCCGCCCATTTTTTTTTGTCGTTGAGAAATCATCAAATAAGTTCCCGAAACAGGAACCTCCCGAAACAACCGTGTCCGGTGAGGACCTGCATTAGGCGGAAGGTGAGGACACCGTAGCGCCTCTCTAGCCACTCCTCAACTCCTCAAAGAGGGGACTTATCGCCGCAATCGTGGCATGCCCAGCACTGGGTTACAGTAGACATATGGACAGTACGGAAACTAGGCCTATTTGTTGATATAATTACCTATGCTCCGTTGGAGCGTTAGGGTTGGTCACTCTTAATGTTTGTAAAATTGAAAAGTGTTTTAAGTTGACAGGTAGAAATCGTCAATAACAAAAAAAGTAGTTAATAGTATGAAAAACAGTTTATTAATGTGGATCCGCAGTTGTAGCCCGCGAAATTCAAATATTCTTACGTTTTTTTAAATTTGCAGGTCAGTATCAGGTTATATCTTAATCAAAATATGATTCGCGACTATAACAGATATGTGTTTACAGAATTATAATCATTGGAATCATCAATACATCCCTCTAACTTAGATTTGTTCCTCAAAAAAAATTCCGAAATTTGTTCTTGTGGAAAAAATCTAACTTAGAGAGATGTATTAATGATTCCAATGATTATAATACGTGAGTCCATCAATGCCTGATTTCGACCAAGGCTTATATAGTAGTTTTCTAAAATGAAATTCAAGCCAAGTAAATTAATTGGAAATTACCAAAGACAAACAAAGAAAAAGGGGTTTGAAGATTTAGGTAGATATTGTAGTTACTTCATGTTGATTAAGTTATTTACACATGAATTAATTGACTACACCTAGTGGATAAAACATTAAGATTTTTAATCATATTCGATATAAATAATATCATCCAAGAAGGCAGCGGGAGGCTGAATAGGATTTTCTTGGTGTCGCGTCCATGCCATGCACCATATAATACATATACCATATATAACATACGTCCTCATTCGGCGGAGGGTATACATATATTTTTGTCTCTTTCGCTCTTAACTAAAATATTACCTATACATGATGCAATTATGTTTTCATAGTTCAATACTTACCTGAAGGGAAAATAACAAAAAAATCCTTGTTTTTGGGTTCAGTTTTTGACTTATATTTCGGTAAATAACTCCGAAACCTGACGCTTTAGGATATTATGTCATATGACATATGTCCTCTATCTAAATATGTAACTTTCGATTTTTTCCGCGATTCTGAAAAAAAATCAAAATGGCGCCATCATGTTAGGGCCACCCTCCATACAAAAATCTTCAAACCCCTTTCTCCGTGGTTGAAGTAAAAAGTTAGTTCCATTTTTAAATACCTGCAATTTCGATTGTCAAAACAATGTTCGAATTTCCAAGCATGTTTCAGAAAAATATTTATACCTACTGTGCCGGTTACCTCCTCGTGTCATCTTACACAACTCGTGGCATGTTCACATTCAAAAAGTAATTTATTCAAACTAGGCTGAGCATCATCACTTTTCGAACGAACAATAAATCATTCTTACCTTTCAAGGTTAGCAGGTTTAAAAAACAAAAACTCCGACTTTGAAGAAGCCGAGTTTAAACAGTTGTATGACACGCAATACACAGGTAGCATTTTTTTAAATATCGTGGCGACCACTCGTCTCGACACGGCACCCGCTACTGACAGCACTTCGACGAGCACTAAGGATCGCGTAAATGAGCGCGTTTGTGTTAGTGAGCCGTTTTGAACGTTTTCTTCGTAGTTTCCCTACTGTCCATATGTATATTGTGACTGGGTTGCGACAATCGCAATCTCCATGACGCCATGAGATCCCGCTGGAGCTTTGTCCGCTGTGCCGTGATTTCTCGGAGCAGCGGAGTTCCACCCCGCGTTTTACCTCCTCGCGCCACTCCCAGATGTGTGCGAGGATTTTCGCCTCCAAATCCCATGGCGGCAATCCGGCAAGAAAGCTCACCGCCTCACCGGAGACCGTGCGGTATCCCCTGACCATCCGGATGGCCATGACCCTTTGGGACGCGTTGAACCAACAGGCTGGCCGCAACCTCAAAGAGCTATGTCCCGCCCTTAGGGCATACAATAGTTGCACAGAAATAAAATTTACATTATTGTTACAAATTATGAGATGATTACACAAAGAATACAAAGTTTAAAAAAATTGGTAGATATTATATACACAACAATCGGACACTGAACGCATCATGACTGAACTTTGCCTAACCCTTTGGGCAATACCGTGATGTTATGAATTAAAGGATAAACCAATCATAATCCAAAAAGGTTTGAACCATCTATTTCTAAAAAGTTTACCCTCTCTATGACCTTTCAAACTTTTATCATCTAAACTTTGTTCCCACTTTCTGATCACTCTGTTTAGGTGTTTATATAAGTATATGAAACTCATCTCGATATCCATCAAGTTTATCACTGTTCGGTTTAGGGATCCATCGACTCTTTGATGAAAAACCGATCAAGTGCGTGTCAGACGACGCTCAATGAAGGGTTCCGTAGTTAGGATGAATTTAACCCAAGAACAAACTTAACATTGTAGTTGAAACACATGTTCTCCTGCTTATGTATGTAGGTCGATTATTAGCCTAGCGCCACACCTGCCGAACGTTCCGCGGCGGAACGCTCCGTCGCGTCCAATTTATATGGACGTAACGTTCGGCTGATGTGTCATAGGTAACTTGAAAAACATTAGGAGCGTATTCAACCGAGCGTTCCGCCGCGGAACGTTCGGCAGGTGTGGCCCGACCCTTACTCGTTAACATGTAGAGCTCACTTAGCTGTTGGACGCTCTCAATATACTTCCAAGTCGATTGCCGAAGGACATTAAGCAAATAGTTGTATTTTACATATTTTTCATTTTGTCTGTTTCTGTTTTCTTGTCTGTTTAAATCTGTGTACATAATAGTCCTCCAGACCGTATTTCGGCCATGGCGGCCAATCTCAATGGAGACTAGCCTTTGGCGCGGCAGATATTATAGTGCACAAATGTGTGCGCAGACACAGGTGCACTCACTCTTCCCTCACTCTCATAGTCCGATGAGACGGCGATCTGACACGACCGGAGAGAGATCAGGCGCAAGACCAACAGCTTAACATACTTTCCGAGGCACGGGGGTATCACACCGCCAACTTCCAAACCCAATAACACTTTGGCCGACCCGGGAATTGAACCCAGGACTCCACGCTCAGCAGCCGCGCTTGTGACCACAAGACCAACAGGGTAGTTATGTGTGTTTAGTTATGTGTGTACATAAACTGTTATATAAATAAATAAATAAATCTCTTTTTGCCGACAAGGAATAGGTAAGAATTTCTGTTATATGACTATGAAATCACAGGTAAAAGGCGTGGCACATTGAATCATTTGCAACAGACTGGCTGTCAACCCATTTTCCAACCTTTTTCATTCCAAAACTAAACCCGCCTAATGATATATGTTTTTTTATTAGAAGTGATGGAACCCTCCCCGGGGTCACCTCTAGGAAAATTCCCATCGTTTGTTTTTTGTTTTTTTCCTCAAAACGCTGTAGGTGTGTAGGTATGCAATCTAGGGACCCATAAAGTAAAGGTCTGTTCATCACCTTTATAAAACCGAATCAATATTCAAATGAAATGTCTTATTTTTACATGAATAGTGCCCTTTGAAGAATTCTTTTAGATTAACTTGTTAGGAGGTAAAGAAGTACCTATTAAATACAATAGACGATGTATATTTAGTAACGGCGTATCGGCCCACCTTGGCCAGGATCAGGATAAGCGATCCTAATATAAGTGGGGTTGTCGGGCGGTTGTAGCTCACAGTTCGGATCTTGGCGTGGCAACACGTCGCGTCCGAGTTCGCAACAAATCAATCGTCATCCTGAGGATGCCTCGTTGAGAGGCGAAATACGTGTCGATTTCTTACAGGGTTCTCTAACTCTTTAAGAACAGTTAAGCGGTTAATCCGCTTACTAACTACGATACGAGTATACATCGTCTATTATGACTCCGTATCAAAGTTGCGACAGTACGATAGGTCGACTATCAGCGGTGCGACAGAACATCAGCTCGACGAACGTTAGCGCCACAGATTTCCGCAAGTCACGCCTGAGTCAATTAACTATCGGTACTTCTATTGTGAGATAGGCTGTAGAATATTATTATGGTGGGGCTGACAGATTTTGGAACGAAACAGCTACTTACTTTACTTAGTGATGCTTGCTTGTGATAATATTGTACCTGCATGATGTAATAAAGTGCCCGAGCCTTCCTATCGCAGGTATAACATACATTACATAACATAATCTGTTCCCACTGCTGGGACACAGGCCTCCTCTCTGTGAGTGGAAGTGGGCTGTAAACTACCACGCGGGCCCAGTGCAGGTTGGTAGATCATGTCACATGTCTTCGAATTTTTGGTTCTAAGACATGCCGGTTTCCTCAGGATTTTTCCTTTTTGAGAGTAGTGGGATGAAATTATTTACACAAAGTAAAGCGCCTGCTTGGGTTCGAACCCGCGACCTACAAGTTACAACTCGTAAGTCAGGGCCGCGGCCGTTACCACTGAGCCACCACAGGTATCGCAGGTATGCTGGGAGAGATTTCATTAGATGTAAGCATTGCCTTTGTACGTACTTTTATTTTCCTTTCTTTTTGTGTTATAATAAATAAACATCTACAAGATTGCATGTTTAAGCAAAACATGCATTATTTCTTAATATAATAATTATACCACCTATGTAGGTATGCCATGTTTTACGCAAATAAATATATTAATATTATTTGCTTTACCTATGCAATAATCTTGCATACTATTTGATTGTGACATATACCCATGTTAATATTATCACTAATCAAAATTTTTTATAGCACAACGACATGCGAGCTACTTTTAAGCCGGATTTACATTACGAAACTAGTTGCGCGAAATGAGTTATCCATTGATAGTTTCACGAGTCAATAGATAATTATTTACACGTAAAACTATCAATGGATAACTAATTTCGAGCAACTAGTTTCGTAATGTAAATCCGGCTTTACTAGCATATTATGTAGGTCGGTACTTTTGTACAAGTTCTTGGCATGTGTATTCCTATACTGATGAATCAGGATAATTTGTGATCAGAATAATTTGAACTTAGTTTAGAATAATATATTTAACATTATCGTTTCTTGGAATAATTTACACGTATAATAGGTCATAATGCTCTTGCCCTTATCACTTATTACTTATTTGGGGTCGTTGCAACATGTCTTTCTCTTCCACACTTCTCTATTAGTCGTCATCTCGGTAGTCACCCCCTTTCTAGCCATATCATCTATCACACAGTCCATACAATTTTTCTTTGGTCTTCCCCTTACTCTGATAGGTATTCCTATTTAAAGCAGGCCCTAGTCTAAGGCGTTTTGAGGGCTAAAATATGTAAGTATCCATTTCTTTCCCGGACTATTTTACTACCTACAACAGAAGCAAAACTACAATATGATTTTTTTGCAAGTCGACAAAAAAATCTTATTTCAAATCCATCGTATTCTTTGGAACCCGCATACTGACTGTATCGTATATAAATAACCTAGGAACGGTAACGTTTGCTCATAAAACCGTTGCGTCCACTGTCATCGCAATAAAAATAGTTCTACCAACCACAAACTGTAGATACAGAGTCGTAAAAATGAGGTTTTTTAGGAGACACACTTCCCGACATGCTTTGTGATAAATTTTGATTGGTTGCGGTTTCCGAGTTACTGTTTGTTCTGTAATAATATAACAATAAATCCGTTTATCTCCAAACTTTGGGCACATCATTCATTTGTTAACAGAAAGTATTTGGGTAATCATAATAATATCATAATCTATACAAATAAATAAAATTGAAGTGTCTGTTTGTAATTTCAAAATAACATCTTTTTACTAAATGCAATTATGAAAGTACGAAACGATTCATACAACAAAAATACATTTTTTATTTTTTTTGTCTGTCTGTCTGTCTGTCTGTCTTGACTTTTTATCCCGATATTCCCTCGGGAACATTTAAGGGAAATCTCCGAAACGACTGGACCGATTTTGATGAGACTTTCACTGGAAGATAGCTTATTTCATAAGGATTAAAATAGGCTACTTTTGTTTCAGAAAAAGACTTAGGGTTTTGCGCAAAAAAAATAAAACCCATGAAATCTGTATCGACACAATATCTTTTTACATCTTAAATAAAATTGAATCGGTTTGTTTTGTCAAAATAACAGCTTTTTGTTGAATGCATAATTATGAAAGTATATACAATCCATACAACAAAACACAATCTAATTTTTTTTTGTCTGTCTGTTTGTTCCGGCTGATCTCCGAAACGGCTTTTTGACTGGAGTCTCACTGGCAGCTATGCAAATAAAGTTGATGTATAGACATCATCGCGGACGAAGTCGCGGGTAACAGCTAGTATAAAAGAAGAGTGAAAGAACACTCCACTATGTCATAGTTGCGTAGGTATTTATTTTGTATTTTTTTGTTACATTTTAATTAATAACATCTCAGTGATATTTATTTTAGAAGTATGTATGTAAGTATGTATGTTTTTATGCGACACGATGGTTTCTATGAAGCATAACATCACGCCTTGTTTTCCTCTAAGGGTTGGGCAGAGGTGTACCTATAGTATACCCACATTTGGTCAGTTATGTTTAAGTCCCATGTAATAGGGATCGAGCCTATTGCCATCAACCAGGCACAAATCCAGATTCCGGGGTGCTACTGAGAAATTCTAGATGGAAAAACGCAATTACACTTTGCCCGACCTGGGAATTGAACCCAGGATCTCATGTTCAGCAGTAGCGCTTGCGTCCAATAGATCAACGAGACGGGTCTACGAGTTCAACGAGGTTTCTATGAATTTCTATGAAATACCTTCCGTAGCTAGCGCCACGTCGTCGTTGGCAGCTACGGGCGAGTGATACGCCAGGCTATCTTCTATCTTCTTCTTTGTCGGTGCACTCTTGACAGAGCGGTCGTGGTCATCACGCTGCAGTGAGATTTCGGACAGCCGTGATTTGCCTTACGGTGCGACGCCATCGTTCTCTGTCGGCTGTAACATGCGTGCATTCGTGTAATGGGCAGCCCACTGCGGATTTTATCTGGTCGGTCCATCGCATGGGCGATCTGCCTCGTGCTCTTGTTGCTTCGACCTTTCCCTGCACTACAAGACGTTCTATGGAATCGTTTCGTCGTGACACATGCCCAAAGAAATGGAGTATTCGAGCCTGTACTGTGGCCGTTAGACGCAGGTTGATGCAGAGTTCTTGGAGTATAGATGTCTTGATGATGATGATATTCCATCTAACGACTGGAATACGGGCTGCTGCCGCCTGCGGTCGGGTTCATAACTGCAGCGACAGAACGCCGCCGCCGCGACGTTTCACCGCGACATGACGCTGTGACGCCTGCGACACGTCGCCTGCAGTTGCCGCCTGCGGTCGGGTCTGGAATGGTTCCTTTAACCTTTCAGGGCGTGAAAGTACTCATGATTAGGAGCAACATTTACTATCAGACCAACTCTGAAATATCGAAAAGATATCAGCTGCTTCATACAAAAATGCCATATTTACCTTAAAAATGTATGAAACAAATGCAAGTTTTTTGGAACGAAGTTCCCCTTCGCGAAAGGGGGCTAGACGGAAAAAAATTTAGACCAAAAGTTGTAACGACACTTTTTGTTTTATAATTCAGAGCCATATATCTAGTATAGAAAGATTTTTAGCCTTGTTAAAAATTATACTAGATGGCTCTGTATTAATATAAATATGCAGCTAAAAGAACTTTGTTCCCACCGGGTGTCCCACGATACCACCGACTTTTTTTTTGCTCTTTTGTAGTTTGTGCCATAGTGATTTTTCTTTAAAGGTTAACAGTGCATTAAAAATCACCGTGTATATATTATAGTATAATATTTAGTGCATCTTCCCCAACATCTATTTTTAGAACATAACATGTCACAGAATCGAGATAATACTCCACATAAACTACAATAAAAAGACTCATCTCCCCAATCTCATATGCTACTGCTAATAACAAGTTTCAACGGATAAAAGCGCAGCCAGCGCTTTGCAGCGCTGCCGATTAAAAATATCGCTTTTTGCTCGAAAAGCCTTAATTGAGGCCAGTTGGCCTCGAGCCAGGCCATTGAAGTTACGAGACAGAGCGCTGTCAAATTTATTGTATTACCTAGAGGCGGATAATGTTTGAATTGATACATTTTAGAGCTAATTGAAATCGTATAGTTTTGAAAGACGTGGAGAAATGACGTGGTTTAGGCTGCCTGTCCACTGGAGCGGAGAGGAGAAAAGAGGAGCGGAGATGTGCCAATATTAACTAATAGAATCTTGACTTAGGATCACTGATCTAAATTCAGGGGCGGAGTCAAGATTCTATTGGTTAATATTGACACATCTCCGCTCCTCTTTTCTCCTCTCCGCTCCAGTGGACAGGCAGCCTTAGGCTTAGGATTCCACAAAGTGGAGATGTGCGGAGATGTCCGAAGCGGAGACGAGAAAGATGTTTTTCAGCTAGGGTGTGTCCACCAAAGCTGTGCGGAGATGCGTAGGTACTGGCTAGACTGGAGCGGCTCCACATTCCGGAATGTCTGCACATGCTTCAAGGGGCCATTCTTGGCAGCTGGAGCGACGAAAAGACTCATTTCTTTGAACAAAATCTCCAGCAATTGATGGACGATCGACATAAGTGAGTGTGCTGGCTAGAGCGAAGATGTGTGCTGGTACTGTGTACGGCGAGCATTGGATGTTAACGAAATTACGGCGCCGCTCACATGGCTTCTCGTCTCCGCTGCGCGCCTACTTAGGCATTTATTCAAACTGGGCTGAAAATCAGCACTTTTGAACGTCAAAATTATATAAGACAGTCCCCCAAAACGCCCGCACTTCACCGCTTCCTAGTGCTTTAGCTGAGAAGAAGAAGTGGCGCAACAAACTCCACAGTTCAGCTATAAGAACCATTCAGAAACTGTAAATTGTAGATAATAACTGTAATGACGTCAGCTAGGCATCTCGCCACCAAGATTTTTGTTCTACACACATATAACATCACGCCTCTAATCCCCGAAGGGTCAGGCAGAGGTGTACCTATAGTACACCCACATTTCGCCAGCTATGTTTAAGTCCCATGTAATAGGGGGCGAGCCTATTGCCATCAACCGGGCACAAATCCAGACTCCGGGCTGCTACTGAGAAATACCTTTTGGAAAAATCCAATAACACTTTGCCCGAACTAGGAATCGAACGCAAGACCTCGTCCTCAACAGTAGCGCTTGCGGCCACTAGACCAACGAGGTAGGTGTCCTCTAATTATTATAAAATTAATACAATAAAGGGGAAAGATTAGATTTTTTGTATGTTAGTTTGTTACGCTTTCACTCAAAAACGGCTGAACAGATTTGTATGAAATTTGGCACATAGCTAGACCATGACTTGGGTTAGGACATAGAATAATTTTTATCCCGATATTCTCATGGAATCAAGACTTATTTGGGTGAAACCGCGGGGCGCAGCTAGCTGCACATAAAAAAGCGCCCAGCTTCAGTAATATCAACAAAGTTTTCCATCAGCGGAGCGGCCAGTGAATGTCAATAGCTGTTCAATAAATATGTTGATGGCCAGTCGTTAGGTTTCATCCAATTTGCGTGACGCCTCTCGTCTGGCTTGTTTTATTAATAAATATCAAGCTTATTGTGTTTCAGAGAAATGGAGAGATCGCTGTTATGGTTTGTTATTGTATATTTTTTCAAATTATGTGTAATAATGTAGAGTAATATCTATGTAGAGGGGCTCGTGGCTAAGTTTAACAGAAATGTGCGTCGATTGATCAGGTTAAGCTACGCTTGCCGCAGTCAGTCATGGATGGGTGACCATCTTTACATACCAAAAGCCCTCCGGCTAAGTTTAACAGCCGCACGAGTCGATTGCTATGGTTAAGCTACGCTTGCCGCGGTCGGTCCGTGGATGGGTGACCATCTTTACATAACAAAACTCCTCCGTGCCTCGAAAACCACGTCAAGCCGTAGACCCCGGCTGTCATTCTTGGATCTTCGACAGTCGTTACGGGTCGTCAGAAGCCCGAAAGTCTGACAAACAGTCTTACCAAAGGGCGTTGCCCAGTTGGTTTGTGGAGGTCAGATAGGCAGTCGTTTCATGTAAAATACTGGTATTCAGCTAAATCCGGTTAAACTGGAAGCCGACCCCAATATATTTAAGAAAAGGCTGGGCAGGTTATTAGTGTGATCAAAAGTCAGTTAATCCGATTATTGATGCTTTTATTTAGGTATTTTGTAACGACATAAAAACGCGAAAACATACATAAACATAACATACATAATCAGCCTACAATGTTCCCACTGCTGGGACACAGGCCTCCTCTCTGTGAGAGGGAGCTGTAATCTACCACACGGGCCCAGTGCGGGTTGGTAGATGTCACATGACAAAAAAAAAAAAACAACGGGTTGCACTCCGGGAGTGCCGGCTGAAGTGAAAACTTGAATATTAACGTTGTGCATTTTTGAATATTTTGGAATGGTTAGGCAATAATTTCGCATGAATTGCTTTATTTCTCAGTATAAAAGTACTATGATTTATATGGTTAAATACAGTATTCATTAGTAGTAGTAGTAGTATATTTATTTATTCATCAATATGGGTAAAATTTCTTACCTCGCAATCTTTACGTAATGTACTTTGTCGGTTGCTAGGCAACGGATCTTACGGTCACGTCCTGAACGCGAGTTTAACATTTTTTACGCATCCCAACAAAAGTGCACAACGCCGCTAAAGAATTTTTCACTTCAATAGTTTATTTTTATTATTGTATTATTGTGTATCAATATAAAAAAAAACTTGTTTCAACTGTAACTTGTAACGAAACGAAACAACATAAAAGGTTAAACCAATTAAAACTAGGACTTTCGACAGAAAAGTAATTATAATAAATGGTAAAAAGGAATAAAAATCCCCTTCAGATTCATTTAAAACGAGTAGCAAGCAAAAATCCCATTTCCGAGAAATCGCTTTGGTAGAGGTTTTTGTACGATATTCACAAACGCTTTCTGGACAAGTCTCAAAAAGCCGGAATACGGAATGTTGGCAAACGCTGCTTTGGATTGATGGCATTTTGAAATACCTACTAGATTCCGGTCTGTCACGTGGCTAGAATTTTGCACAATACACGGAGAGAAAAAACATCACCAAAAATATAACAAAACTGTAATATATTTGGGAAAAAACTAAGTTTTAAATAGTGAGTAAACAAAGTTTTGCTTTAGATTATAATTATTATTGCTTTTTAATAACAGCCTTGTATAGTAAAAAACCAAGACTTGGCAATTTTGTATGGTATGTGGTCTATGGACTAATAGCGATAGCGGTTTTGATGTTTGTGTAGGTATACCTCATCTATACCCTTGTGCAAAGGGGCATAAATATCTGACCCGGCAATTTTGACAAAAATATTCTTTTATAATTTACAGGCTTTTCAAGAGCCTGCCCATACCACCTGTCCAAATATCCACCTTGGATTTATTACAAACGTGTATTTTTACCATAATTGCCAGGTCAGATTTTGATGCCACTCGATATTACAAAACTAAGCCTATGGAAAGTACTAAAGGCTGTAGTAGATATTGAAAAACCTACTAACTACATTTTATAAAAACGAAAAAATCACAAGGCATCCGTCTCCTCGAATTGAGCAAAAGTTTTGTAAAAATTATCATATTTTAGTAGATTTTTCTGTCCACGTAGGTAACTGATTTGGGATGGCCCCAACGCATTGCAAAAATACTCCCACATCACTTTCATACATTTTGTATGAACACTGTAGGCGGGCCGCATCGTACTTTTTTGTCTTGAAATGTGATGCGCTACGGATCCTGGAGTGGAGACGTATCGGCAAGCGATGCGTGGGACGCTCCCTCAGCTAGATGCACCGACAACCTTGAGAAAGTGGCTGCGACCTGGATGCGGAAGAACCGTCTTCCGCATCTAGGTCGCAGCCACTTTCTCAAGGTTGGCAGCCCGAAGCAGTCCACCGGGACAGGGTATTGCGAAGCAGCTTGGGCCTAGGCCTATGTTCAGCTGTGGCCTGCGATATGTTGAGTTGATTGATTGCGCCGCGGAAACGGTGCGGCTATAATATGCGCTTAGCTTTATTCCCCACTTTTCGGTAAAACTGCATACACACATTGGTAAAATTTGTACAGGTCATTTACCTATGAATGCAGTGCAAAATATTCATCTATAAATCTTGTAACTTTACTCTTTCTTCTACTAATTCCACCCTTTCTTTTCTTTGAAGATCACCATTATTTTGTACGTATTTTCCGCCCGTTTTATCGGCAATACAATACATAATAAATTATCGACAGCATAATGGTAAATAACTTAACGCGTAACAAAATTCGAAGCACCCATTTGCTTTATCCTCTGTACCACATTTCATCCGTAAAACGGCATAAAATTCCTCATATATTGGCGCCAGTTACGTTCTAAATGCAGGAATACCGCGCCACAAAATAGGTACAGAAGCGCAGCTCCGTACAACGACCAAAAACAGCATGCACACACATAATTATAGACGCGTACGATCTGAAATAAAAGCCGGTCGCGAAAACGCTTGCAGTCGCTGTACGTATGTGAAGCGTGTCTCTGTATGTTTATGATGGCATCTCGCAGATCAACCTATGAGGCTGTCGGCTGCTTAACTTAACCGGCCTATCCTGTAGGTACCTTAATAAATTAAGGCCTTCAGCCAGGGCAAAATAGTTCATAAGTTTTTTTTGGTATAGTACCTATAAAATACCCCCTGCACACGACGGTTTTGAAGATTTGACAAAACACCGAGATTTCTTATGTTAGGTTTAATTATTATTAATGTATTACACATAAAACTTTCGGAATAAATTATCTAAACAATAGTGAAAGCTGCATCAAAATCTGTTGCGTAGTTTTGATGCAAAACGCGTTCACACAGATAGACATGAAAAGCGACTTTATTTAATACTACTTTTATAAAATATTTGTACATTACTGTCACGGCCAACAATTAGGGCATTGATGGACGATCGCCGCGGCCCACATACGTGAGTCTATCAATGCCTGATTGCGGCTAAGGCTTGTATAGTACTTTTCTCAAACAATGCGCGGAAATTCAAACCAAGTAAATTATATAAAAATTCCAGAATCAATGACGAACAAAAAATATGCTAAGCTAGTTCGAAATTTAAATACAATCGTTGATAAGTAAGTTACATAATGAGATTGCCGGCCGGGGGCTCACTTGTTTTTGACCAGTACAACAATTTCGATTTATCTCGAAGAAAGTTGTCTAATTATTGTTCGAATTTCCAAGCATGTTTGAGAAAAAGTTAACTTAGTGCCATTATTAAATAGCATAACAGATATGAGTTTTCATAGTAATTTATTTGGCGGCTAAACACGACAGTTATGGATTTTCATATTAACATTGCCGGCCGGGCGCTCACTTGTTTTTGACCAGTACAGCAATTTCGATTTATCCCGAAGTAGAAAAAAAAAAAAACAAAATAATGTTCGAATTTTCAAGCATGTTTGAGAAAAACTATTTTCGATTATTGTATGGGGTCGACCTTCTGTAGTTACCTCTTTTGTGCCGTACTTTCTCGCATCGGTGGAGGCCACAGAATAAATACGTAGCCGTGAGATATTGCTGTTTTATTGCAGAAAGTTGTACGGGTTAGGGGTGCGACGGATTGACGCGTCGCGGTGCCGCGGTTAAGTGGAGTGTTAAAATTGATGGTGTTAAAGTTTGTCTATGCGTTTGTGTGCCTAGTGTGTTTAGTGACGTGCTCTATGTTCTATGTTACTGGGAGTGGTTTCCGCACTCAGTCCTTCAACTGCACCATTGTACGTGGACCAGGCGGCCGTTGCTGGTCGATCCAAATAGCCCACGTTCCTCCAGAAGTAGATTAGGTCTCCTGGTCTGTGTAGTAGGATGAACAAAGACAGCATGATTGCTTTTGACGCGTTTTTCTTACGTAATCGAGCTGATCTTATCGAGACCCTAGAACTGGTACTTAATAATTATTCCCAAACGATAGATAAATCAAGCCCTAAGCTCAAGTCAATGGTAGCAACACAATCTCCTAATTAGCACATATTGCTTGTCAAGTGTGCCGGTCTCGATGACACTTCTTTACTTGTACTTTAGGACCCATATTCATCATCATCATCATCAGCCTATTCATTTTCCCACTGCTGGGACACAGGCCTCCTCTCTGTGAGAGGGAGTGGGCCGTAAACTACCACGAGGGCCCAGTGCGGGTTGGTAGATGTCACATATCTTCGAATTTTTGGTTCTAAGACATGCCGATTTCCTCACGATGTTTTCCTTCACCGTTTTGAGAGCAGTGGTGATTAAATTATTTACACAAAGTAAAGCGCCTGCTTGAGTTCGAACCCACGACCTACAACTCGGTAAGTCGGGACCGTTACCACTAGGCCACCACTGCTCTAGAACCCATATAACACCTAATTAAAAGTTATTTCACTTGCATCGACTTGCATCGAGCATGCTGAGTTTCTTCATTCGGCATATCCCTTAAATTCCCGCACATGGTGCGTGATGGTGGTCCTTGATGTAGTGGCGTAATTTGGGGTATATGTGCACTGTTGGACTTGATTCTAAAATTCAATAATTGACAAAACGTGAAACATATCTTTTGAGGCAATTTTCTTTGGTGGTTTCGTCTGGAAATTCATCAATTTATTTGTGCCATTTCAGTATAGTGACCTACTTTCAGCATTTCACAAGGAACCTGTACAAAACAATCTGAAATCTAAGTCACTTCGTGTAATACATGACCATTTTCACCACAACACAGGTACCATAAAACCGCGCGTCAAAGCTCGCGTCAATGTGAATTACCCTTACGATAGTTCCTCTTTCGGAACTACACAAAAACTACATGTAACATTAAAAGTATGTCCAACAACATAGTTTCTCGTAAGCCAAAAGAATTACGACACTTTTAATGTAACTTTACTTACTTTTATCTGCGGCATGAGGAATCACTTTCGTATGGAATGGGAATTTTCCCAATATCTCGTATTTCCCCATTTGATACGACAGTCACGTCGCATTGCATCCACAGCACGTACGAAGCTTCTGATTTTTATATTACAACGCTTATTATATGGACTTGAGATGCTGGTCAAAGGAAAAATATGATTTATGTGATAAAATACGACAGTTCTTTATTTACCTATGTTTATGATATTGTCTCCGGTATGTATTGGTTCCTAATAAAACTGTTTTTTTTCTCGTACTGATTTGTTTTTTATCGTTGGAAGAACTGGAAATCTCACTCTCAAAGAATAGATAAAAGTTATTTTGCGATAAATAAAATATTATGATATAAGTAAATTAATAAATATTTTGCATTTAAAAAATATATTTGCATATTAATAAAAATAGTTTTCCTTGTAATATCTACCAGTAACCCCGAGTCCTTCTTTATCAGCAACTTTTAGATTACCTACTCGAGGCTCACACGTACCACAACCACACATTATAACCACAACTATACCCCATCGACAACACGTGGACGGGCGCTCATATGTATGAAAATCCATAGTTTATTCACACGAAAAAATACAATAGTCGATGTATATTTAGTAACTTAAACCACTTAACTGTTCTTAAAGAGTTAGAGAACCCTGTAATAAAACGACACGTTTTCGCCTCTCAACGAGGCATCCTCAGGATGACGATTGCCTTGTTTAAGAACAGTTAAGCGGATTAAGTTACTAAATATACATCGTCTATTGTATTTTATAATGGATTTCCGCAAAGTCACGTCTGAGTCAATTAACTTATTCACACGAGTCATTGGCCGTCAAAATAAACCATGTGGGGGATACCGACCACATCAAGGCCACGTCGCAACCACAACGCAACCACCAGTGAGACTGCCACATCGCAAACAACGATGTGTCGACAATTTGATGCGGTAACTACACCACAACGAAACTGCAAGAAGCTGCAGCGACACTATTCACACGTAACCACTGCTTACCCACATTTTGTCGTTGCGATGTGATGTGGTTGTGGTACGTGTGATCAGGCCCTAAATAAAAACATCGTGAGGAAACCATGTATGAGAGATATTTCTCGACGGTTTGTGAAGCCAGTCAGCGGCCCATGGGCGGCACAAAAACTCACGAAAAAGAAAAGAAAGAGCGTGAAAGTTAAAAGTCGTTGCAGAAATATCAAACACTTTGAAAACGTTAAACATCCAAAAAGTTGGCAACGTTGCAAATAGCTGTCAAATATTTACCTGTTTTGATTAATTTGGCAATAATGAATGAGAAATATTATAAAAAAGAATGAGATGAAGAATATGGCTAAATAGTGAACTAGATTATTTACAATGAATTGCAATTTTATTATAACACTGAATTTGATGTTGTTACCGTTTAAGGTGTAAAAAGGCATTTGAAAAGTTTACAAAGACTTTTACATAACATTTAAAACTAAATATTCGGTGTAACGATATTAATTATTGCATTTCATTATCAATATTTTAGTTCACTAGTTAGCCATATTTCATAGTTCCATATAGTATTATTATCCCCTAGTGGGATTTATGTGTCCGTAGGTATGTCCGTGGCATCACAGCGGGCCCTATCAGAATACCAGCGCTGCGGTATTTATTTTTTAAATATCGCAGCATATGCTGAGATAGGGGCCTTTTTGGCCTCGCACAGGTCGAACTCGTTTTATTGTTAGTTTTAGATGCTCCTTTTATTTTTATTTTTTTATTACTCTTTGTATTTCCTGTGCGTGTCCCAAATAAAATATTTTTCTTTCTTTCTTTCTTTTCTTCTTTCTTTCTATTATCGCCAAATTAATCAAAACAATGAAATATTTGACAGCTATTTGCGACGTTGCCCACTGTCTGTACAAATGTTCGATTTCTATTGGGAATAATTCTCAGTAGCAGTCTATAGTTTGGATTTCTGCCCAATTAATTAGTTTTCTCGTCTAGTTTTGTCACGTAGCTAGTCATAGCAACGCGCCTCTTAATTAAATTACTAAAACAAGCGTAACGTTAGTAATACTAATTAAATTCTATCAGTCTAAATAATGAAGTTACGTTGGCTTTTACCTAGTCAGATATTTCAAACGATATTTTATCGAATCAAATTTTAATAAATGATATGACTGAACATTCGACACCGTTTTGGAAATTCGGATATAACGTTCTCTGCAGTGCTTTTTTTAACGTTGTCAATTTTATAATTGCTAAACAGAGTACAGACGCCAGCACATCAACCTACTTCAATCTGTCAAATTTTCCCAATCAACATTGAACCTTATTCTTTAGCGATAAAGTTGAAAATGTATTAAAGAAATTTGACAGATTGTAGTAACTTGATGTGTGCTGGCGTCTGTACCTATCTAGTTGTGTATAGTACCTATGTAGTTTGTTACTTCGGATTTGTTTGTTTGATGAATATTATGAAACTACATAAACAGGGTGACATCGACGCGAAGCCGGTTACCATGGATTCAGTAGGAACATGATGCTGAACCCCCCTGTGTTGAAATTTTTCGTCGGTAATTTTTTTTTTATCAGCTGTTTCATAGAAAAGTGCGTGTGCGTGTGCGTGTGTGTTCTACGTGGTCAAAATGTATGGAACAGCTGATTTAAAAAAAAATAACCGACGAAAAATTTCAACGCAGCGCAGGGGCGTTAAGAATCATGTACTGAATCCATGGTAACCGGCTTCACGTCGATGTCCCTGCCACCCTGTATTCAAAATGTAAATCTGTACACTGTACTTCAAATTTTTTTACTGTGTCGAGAATTTATATACATTCGAATTGAATTTACTTTTAAATTGTCCGAGGACAGTTGAGTGAGGTTTTCAGAGCCATACCTCACTGAGACGTTATCAAATCAAATTCAAAAGCTAATACAATTATGTGCCTATTCTGTCCCACAACTGGGAAAATGTCAACCGTATTTTCGTCATCACACAATATAAAGTTATTTATAAATGTAAGCAGTTCGTGCTGATTCGATCGAAAAATCTCGCTAACAATAAGCCAGCTAGTAATAACATCACGAAAATTGCAGTTGCTACCCTCCCTTAACTACAAGTTAAGTCTGAAGTTACTGTAAACGCAGCTGCATCCCGTTTACAAAGGCAAAGTCTCAAACACCGAATACAGCAAACAGCCCGTCTATCTGTATTGTCTGCAAACTGAACCATCGAACAAGTTTACAGATAATTTAAAGCTTAGTGTTGCGAATTGTTCAGTAGTTGATCTTTGTAGAATAATATTAAGGCAACGATAACCGTCTTTTATTAATGATTTTATACTAAAGATCACATCTGAATGAGTACTGATTATTTTTATATTAATTACACCCAGATGCACACATAAGCATACGCATGCATACGCATGCATGCGTCTCGATTCCGTGGGATTGTCGGGATAAAAAGTATCCTATATCCTATTCAAGGTCATGGTCTACACATGTGCCAAATTTCATCAAAATTTGTTCAGCCGTTTTAGCGTGAAAGCGAAACCAACATTTATAATATTAGGTAAGTACCCCTAGTTCTAATACAGCATTTCTCAATTCAAAATACACCACTAAATTCGCCAAAATCTGTTGTCACTTTGGCATTTATAATTTTATTTTAGTAAGGATTTTTTATTCTATCCATTCGTTAAAAGCTAATAGGCTTTTAGCGTTGGCAGTCGCACGCTACCAACCAGCTGACTAGCTAATCCTTCAACCACGGTATAGCGTTTAGCTCGTGCAAACTCTAGATAAGATGAATTAATAACCAACGAACTATGCACTTCCATTTTACCATTAATAGTGTTGTGGAAGTAAACACTTACCGGCCACGGGGCGATAAATCTTACCCCTTTGCCCCCCGCCAGAGATTTAACGAGCCAACTTCTGCTATTACTGTGAAAGTCTACTTCGCTACTAAATACCTCTACCTGATATTAAAACGGTGAGCACTCCTGTTTATTTGCTATAAACATGGTTTATGTCTTAAAGATGAGAGGGCTTTCAGATTTAGAATTTCCCATTTGCTTGTAGGTATTTTGGAAATTCCCATTTAAAGCCGCGTACAGATTTGCGAAACGTAGCATGCAATGTAACATGAGAGGAGAATTTCATAAGTGTGGACGCAGGGCGCGCACGAACCGAGCATGTACGTACTCACATCTGTTTCCGGCATGCGCGCGGCGAACATAGCTCAGTCTGTCGAGAACACGCGAAGAGAATGGGTTCGCGCGCGTTCCGCAGTACAGACACACACAACCCGTCCACACTGACGCTCCGTGCACACTGCGCGCCCCTTTGTGTTCGGCGAAAAAACCGACAAATGGCGGCTCGCGGCGCGCACGAGTTGAAATGCTCTGTTCGTGCGCGTATTGAGCACGGTTCGTGCGCGCAAAACGTCCACACTATGGGAATTCTGTTACATTGCATGATACATTGCGACAATGTGGACGGCAAATTCTTTCATTGCATGTTACGTTTCATGATACGTTTCACCAGTCTGTACGCGGCTTAATAGTAAAAAATAAATAAGGTACTCGTACTAGTTTATTTGTCACAGAACCGCGTGCATGTAAAACGATAATTAACTCGAGTAGAACAATATTCAAAAAATTCAAAAATTCAAAAGTCATTTATTCAAATTAGGCTGAGAATCAGCACTTTTCGAACGTCAAAATTACATAAGACAGTCCCCCAAAAACGCCCGCCCTTCACCACTTCCTAGTGCTTTTGCTGGAGAGAAGAAGTGGCGCAACAAACTCCCCAGCAGCACAGCTGTCTGTTCAGTTAGAAAAAAAACTTGATTCTATACAATAGTATGCAAATAATTTACATTACTCAACACAAAACATTCAATAAAATATATGCCATAATGACAGCTAGCACGCGCCAATGTACCAAAAAAAAAAAAAAAAATATCGAAATCTAAATTCAAGCAAAAATTAAAACTAAAAACGTAAACAGAACTTAATACCCGAATTATAAAGCCTCCAGGCATAAAGGGCGTGCCCGCTTACATATAGCTAATAAAGCTGTAACTCGAAGTCACATAATTAGATATGATAAACTAGGACCATTGAAGTAAAAATAGATCAACAGTTAGGCAAGAATAATATATAATCTACTGTCGAGGTCGCTAGCTAATCACATATTGCAATACAACTCATACGAAAACATTGTAATGAGTAGATCATGTCAACAATAAATAAAAATAAAATAAATTGTATAATAAAGTCAAATAAATTAAACATTCTATAAACTCATATAACCTGTCAGTAGGTAAGCTAATTCTGGAGAAAGAACATAAACATTGTCTTGAGTTAATCACAGCGACCAACTATTTTTATCGTTTAAGTAGTCATTGATAGAATAGTATGCCTTTGAACAAAAGTTGGATTTTACTTTAGCTTTAAACGCATTAAAAGGCAAATCTAGCAGAGAAGTGGGTAGCTTGTTATAAAAGGTTATACCAAGCCCAACAAATGAGTTATGAACCTTATGAAGCCGGTGAAAAGGAGCTCTTAATTTGTCTTTATTTCTGGTGTTAATATTGTGGATATCACTGTTTTTAGTGTAAACGTGTATATTTTGCCTAATATATAAGATATTGGCGAAGATGAATTGTGATGCCACTGTTCCATCACCATCTTTAAAAAAATCTCTCAAAGAGACTCTGGTACCTAGTTGGTAAATTGCTCGGACAGCTCGTTTTTGAAGAACAAATATATTTTGAATGTCAGCGGCTTTGCCCCACAGCAGAATACCATAGGACATAACGCTATGGAAATAACTAAAATAGACTAATCGAGCTGTATCAACGTCAGTGTATTGTCTTACTTTCCTGACAGCGTAGGCGGCCGAGCTGAGCCTTCCCGCTAGACTTGAAATATGTGGGCCCCACTGAAGTTTGGCATCTACTGTTATGCCCAGAAAAACTGCCGAGCCCACAGTTTCAAGCACTTCTTTATCTAAGACGATGTTGGGTCCTAGATTTCTAACATTCGGTAAAGCGAACTTTATACATTTCGTTTTCTTGGAGTTGAGAACTAAGTTATTTGTTGTAAACCAATCCGTAACCATTGAGAGTGCACTGTTTACATCGTCAAAATCTTGTCTGTTCCTGTCTACTTTAAAAATAAGAGAGGTATCATCTGCAAACAGTACAACTTCACAGATACCCTTTAAAAAGAATGGTAAGTCATTGATATACACTAAGAACAAGAATGGACCCAGTATTGAGCCTTGAGGTACACCTAACTGAACTGGTAACCCGGAAGATTTCACACCATTAATATCTACACATTGGGACCTATTACTTAAATAAGAATTTATAACATCGAGAGCTTCGTTTTGCACACCGTAATGACGCAGTTTACGCAATAGCGTGTCATGGTGCACGCAATCAAAGGCTTTGGAGAGATCACAGAAAACCCCAATAGCATTTTGCGAGTTCTCCCATGCGCTAAATATGTGTTTCAGCAGAGCAACACCCGCATCTGTAGTCGAACGACCTTTTGTAAAGCCATATTGTTCATTATGAAGGAGGCTATTTAAATTAAAATGTCTTAGTAACTGCTTGAGTATTTACTTTTCAAATATTTTACTAAATGCAGGTAAGATAGAAATAGGCCTGAAATTGCCAACGTCATTTTTATTACCTGATTTAAATAATGGAATGACTTTACTACTCTTCATGAGGTCAGGAAAAGTTCCTGAGTCAACACATTTATTAAAAGTAACAGCTAGATAGGGGGCTACGATGTCTATTATATTACTTAAAAGTTTAATGGAGATGCCCCAGTAATCACCAGTGTTTTTGGATTTGAGTGTGTTAAAAACATTAACTACATCACGAGGTGTTACATGTTCGAAGCTAAATAAACGACTACTTTTAGACACACTACTAAGCAAAAGGTTTTCAGCTTTAGACGGGGACGAAGTTAAGGAGCGAGTCGTAGTTAAAGGTATGTTGGCAAAAAACTCATTAAACGCCTCAGCTACGTCAGCTGCTTTAGTAACTAATTTACTGTCGACTATAATCTCAAGTTCTTTATCTTGTTTAACCGACTTACCCGTTTCATTGTTAATAATTTTCCAAGTGGTTTTTACTTTATTATTGGAATTTTTAATTGTATCGCTCAAAAATTTCGATTTAAATTAAAAAAAAAAATTAAAATTCATTTATTTCAGGTATCATAACCCATAACAGAATACATTCACATACAAATAAATACAAACGAAATAAATACAAGATAAATGTCACATCAACACACAAATTAAATAATTAAATAAATCAAATTCATAATCAAAAATTATTCAATAGTCTCTTACGTGCGACACTATACGTAACTTGTCTGTCACAGCAGTGTCGCACATAAGGACAGTCCAACCTATTAGCTATCATATTCAGAACGATATTGGAGCTGGCCCGCACCCTGCGCACCAGAGATGCGCAGCGCTTCCGCATGGTCGCATGAAAACAGTCCGTGCGTGCCCATGCGAACATACCCGAAGCGCTGCAGTAGCGAGGCAGCCCCAACGTCGCTCTGAAAGCGTTGTTGAATTGAATGCGGAGGGTATTGTAGCTTTTCTGCGTATAATTAGCCCACAGGCTGCAGGTGTACATGGACGTGCAATATGCTCGGAAAAGAGTTATTTTCACGCCATCCGAGCAACGCGCGAACCTGCGGGCCAGCATATTAGCTCTTTTAGATAAAGCCCTCCGCTCCCGTTCCATGTCAGCATGATCCCTGAGGTCAGCCGTGACTATATGTCCTAGGTATTTAAACTGAGTCACCCTGTCTAAGGGTACACTATTAAGACGTATAGGTGGTACGTAGTCGGGGCATATAGCACCGCCGGCCTCAAAGACCATGTACTGACTTTTCTTAATATTATAAACAAGTCCATGTTTAACAGCGTAATCCTCACACGTCGCTATCAACCTCCTCAGGCCACAGATCGACGCGCTCAGCAGAACCATGTCGTCTGCATAGCTTAAGTTATTGACACACACGTCGTCTACATGACAGCCGACGTGCTGTCTGCTCAGCGCGACGATCAGCGCGTCCATATAAAGGTTGAATAACGAGGGTGAGGTCAGTCCACCCTGCCTTACACCGCACTGTAATCGATATGGCTCCGACATAGCCCCCGCCCATCTGACGCTGTTGACTTGGTGCGTATACCAATACTTGAAGATGGTAACAAGTTCTGGTGGTAGGTTGATACCCTCAAGTTTTTCCCACAAGAGATCATAGGCCACCAAATCAAAGGCCCTGGACAAGTCGAGAAAACAAGCGTATACCGGGGTTTTACGGTCATTATAGTATCTGACGGTATGCTTAAGACACAGTATGGCACTTTCCGTTGATAATCGGGGTCTAAATCCAAACTGATTATCGTGCAGAGATATATATTGACTTAACTGTGTATTAAGCAAACCGTCAAACACCTTCGCTGTAACTGTGGCTAGAGAAATGGGCCTGTAGTTATTTTTATCAGCTAAGTCTCCGGTTTTATCTTTAACTATAGGCACAACCACAGTTTTCATAAGGTCCGGCGGAAGATAAGAGTGGCTCACGCATAGCGAGTAGAACATTGCTAATACTCTGTTTATATGAGGACCAGCGTGAACCAAATGTTCAATGGATAGAGAATCATGACCTGGACTCTTGCCTTTCGTCATACTCTTAAGGGTTATGGCCACATCTTTGGCACTAAACCTGACCCCTACTGTCCCTTCAGGTAACTCACCATTCTGAACCTCACACGACAGACCCAACGGTGACTGAATAGAAAATTGAGTCTTAAACATTTCAGCAATGCCCTTACAATCACTCACCCCCTCAACGCTCACCGGAAGTCCAGGTTTGGCGTTAACTTTGTTGGTGTTTTTCCAAAAACCTCGAAAATCACCTTTGGCGTGCTTTTCCGCAAGTTTGTCCATTTTAATCTGGGCTTGATGATCTTGACACCATTTTAAACGTGATTTAAAAACTCTTCTGCTGGCACACATTTCATCATACATAAGGCCAGAGTTAGGTTTACCGCACGACACCCACTCCGTAAACTTCATTCTAGCCTTCCGGTGAGCCTCGCTGACGTGTTTATTCCAACCCACTATGCGTGACCCACTCCCACTCCTCATAATGCTCTCTCGACTCGCCAAGGACGCCGCACGAAGGGCGGACACAACGTCAGAGTACATCAAATCAAGAATACGATGGTGATAGGGGTCATTACAGTAAAAATCAGCACAATTTATACACTCGTCAGGAAAGTTAACCAACCTTAAACGTTTATGACACTCTGTGGTATATTTCGCGATCTGTTCCTTACTTCTAGTGCCCCACGATACAGAGTTATCGTTCAACGATGTAACGATTTAGCATAAACACTAACCTTTTTAAATAATTTTGAATAATTTTTAACATACTCTAGGAAAGGAGTATCAAACCTGTATTTTTTCAAACCATATAACTCGTATAGTCTCGCTCTACTTTTATAAATACCTGGAGTGGCCCATTGGTTAAAGGCAGCGCTGGTGCCATTAATTTTAATAGTTTTGGTCTTGAATGTAGATTGGTACTCTTTTTGCACGACATCAAAGAGGGCTCCATAGATTTCATTAGGACTCTCGAGTTCTACTATAGATGGTGTAATTCTATGAGCTATATTATTTAAAATAAAATAAAAGACAATAGATTTAAATATAACCACGAGCAATCAATCTTCCTAGCCTTTTCCCAACAACCTTGGGGTCGGCTTCCAGTCTAACCGGATGCAGCTGAATACCAGTATTTTACATGGAACAACTGCCTATCTGACTGTAAGACTGGTGTCAGACTTTTGGGCTTCTGATGACTCGTAACGACTGTCAAAGATCCACAAATGACAGCCGAGACCAACGACTTAACGTGCTTTCCGAGGCACGGAGGAGTCTCGGTATGTAAAGATGGTCACCAATCCACTGACCAACCTCGGCAAGCGTAGCTTAACCTGATGGATCGACCCGTGCGGCTTGTTATTACTTAGCCTCGAGCTCACGAGCTAAATATAATCACGAGCACAAAACAAAAATAGTCGGCAGCTGCTGGCATGTCATGAGTGTGACAAGAAGGCTTCCACTCAACATGATGCTGTGCTATGGAGACCCACAGCACAGCGCTGATTTTCAGTGGTTACCCGAAAAAGACGTACAGAAGCCAAGTCAGGTTTAATTAATTAACATAATCAACCATTAAACCCGTACTATTTAGTAATTTTTTTTCATTTAACTCATAATGTAAGATAAAATGAATTAAAGAAATTCATAACGTTTTTAAATGCATACATAAATAGTCCTCCAGACCGTATTTCGGCCACGGCGGTGAATTTCAACGGAGATTAGCCTTCGGCGCGGGAGATATTATAGTGCACAAGGGTGTGCGCAGACACAGGTGCACTCTTTCTTCCCTCATTCTCATAGTCCGATGGGACAGCAATCCAATACGACCAGAGAGAGATCAGGCGTAGGACTAAAGGCTGAGCTAGCCTTCTGAGGCACGGGGGTATCACACCAGCAACTTCCAAACTCCGGGCTGTTACTAACAAATACCTAATGCAAAAATCGAATAACACTTTGCCCGACCCGGGAATCGAACCCAGGACCCCTCGCTCCGCAGTTGCTCTTGCGACTACGAGACTAAAATGAATAAATAAGTCAACCTAAAAGTGTATTTTTTTGTGTTTTAGCGACATTTGCCATTGTCAAGTACGGCACTGAGCTTAGGTATACAAAATACTGAATCAGTACCCTTAAATCAACATTGTACCTAAATAAATATTAAAATTATTAAAAAGTCCCTGAAATGTTTAATAGGATAGGGACAAATTGACCCCAGTTGCCATGAATTTTAATGAATCTGCCTAGGCTTTTGCCAACTATGTTCAAGTCGGCTTCCAGTCTAACAGGATGCAGCTGAATACCAGTATTTTACATGGAGCGACTGCCTATCTGACCTCCACAACCCACTAACTGGGTATTACGATACCCCTTGGTAAGACTAGTTGTCAGACTTTCGGGCTTCTGACAACCCGTAACGACTGTCAAAAATCCAAGAATGATAGCCAGGACCAACGGCTTAACGTGCTTTCCGACGGACGGAGAAGTCTCGGTATGTAAAGATGATCACTCATAGCTTAACCTGTTGGGTCGACCCAAGCGGCTGATATTACTAAGCCACGAGTTGAGTTTCCATGAATTTCAATAGAAGACTAATTAAATAGGATTTTTCATTAATGATAAAGAACTCAGCTAATGTAGCTATATTAACCCAGATGGTACAAAGGAGATATTGTAATTCGCTCGACCCAGACCCGATAAAGAATGATTTTGCATAAAATTTTAGATTATCATGAGAAATGGCTTTAATTTAATAATATCCCAGTATGGCAGAAAATTCATAATCGTTAGAAGCTTTACGAAAGCCATTGACTAAAATGAGAAAATTTTCAATATCCGTCTGCTCTTAGTTTGACTAATTAATTATAAGTAGTAGATATAATACAAGGTGGAGACGATAATACAATATGGTTTCAAAATGTTCGTAGCATTAGAACCTATGAATAATATTTTAATAAATAGAAATAAGTTTAACATAGGTATTATATACGCATGTTAACCTTATTTATATCTCTTATTGTTACCTAATATAGGTTTGTTGTTGGTATTCATAAATCAAATAGTTTCAGAATGATCTTTATTTTTTAACCGACTTCAAAAAAGAAGGCCGCCAATTATGAATTTATTTTGATGATTCTTTTTTTGTTTGGTAGGCATCGGGTATTATATTGTTTTCCATAATATTATTTGTCCTATTATTGTTTTGCATAATCGTCCCCACTCATAATATTTACTTGCACTATTATCATTTATACTAATAACGCTTGCCATATCTACTTATTTGACATAACTTTTATTTGCCATAATATTAGTTTCCATAATAACATGTGTCATAATCATTAGATTCTATAAGTAACACATTACATAATCGACACTTGACATAAGCAACATTTAACATTATTTAGAAACGTTACAGACAGATGTCCTCAGTATTGTATTATATGATATGTATTATTCCGAATGTTCATTTAAATACATACATACGTACATTTGCAAAATAGGATAGGTTAGGTTAGGTTTTCTTGTTCAGACAATAAACAGTTTGTCAAATTCGAAACGGGTAGGTTAGGTTAGGTTAGAACTGTGACCAAACAACGCGCGAAGGCGAGCGAGCGTAGCGAACGTGCCGCGGCAGCGGCCGCCGAGTGCTAGATTTCCTCTTTTGCAAAGCAAGCATGCATGGCAGATTAGGGTAATTTTTAGGTTTTCTTGTTCAGACAATAAACAGTTTGTCAAATTCGAAACGGGTAGGTTAGGTTAGGTTAGAACTGTGACCAAACAACGCGCGACGGCGAGCGAGCGCAGCGAGCGTGCCGCGGCAGCGGCCGCCGAGTGCTAGATTTCCTCTTTTGCAAAGCAAGCATGCATGGCAGATTAGGGTAATTTTTAGGTTTTCTTGTTCAGACAGTAAACAGTTTGTCAAATTCGAAACGGGTAGGTTAGGTTAGGTTAGAACTGTGACCAAACAACGCGCGAAGCGAGCGTAGCGAGCGTGCCGCGGCAGCGGCCGCCGACGAGTGCTAGATTTCCTCTTTTGCAAAGCAAGCATGGTACATACTGAACTAGCATTGTTGTGCTAGTATGGGCAAATGAATATTAATAAATATTATGGAAAACGACATTATTGAAAATAAAAAATATAGCTAATGAATTTATGGATTAAAATTATTATGACACTTGATCGATTATGACCAATGAAATTAGTGAAAATGATTTTATGTCATTTCACGATTATGGCAACTGAAGCGTTATTACTAATGAAATTATGGCAAATAAAATTATGGCATATAAAATTATGGCATTTTAAATTATGGCAAACATTAGTAAACCAGGCATCGATCACTAATAAAGAACTAGATACACAATCAGCGGCAAAAAATGTCCTCACCGAATGAGCACCCACTTGAACATTTGGGTGCGCTTTTGATTTAGTAGCATTCGAACGCTCCGATGGTAAACATGGTATTATATTGTTTTCCATAATATTATTTGTCCTATTATTGTTTTCCATAATCGTCCCCACTCATAATATTTACTTGCACTATTATCATTTATACTAATAACGCTTGCCATATCAACTTATTTGACATAACTTTTATTTGCCATAATATTAGTTTCCATAATAACATGTGTCATAATCATTAGATTCTATAAGTAACACATTACATAATCGACACTTGACATAAGCAACATTTAACATTATTTAGAAACGTTACAGACAGATGTCCTCAGTGTTGTATTATATGATATGTATTATTCCGAATGTTCATTTAAATACATACATGCGTACATTTGCAAAATAGGATAGGTTAGGTTTTCTTGTTCAGACAATAAACAGTTTGTCAAATTCGAAACGGGTAGGTTAGGTTAGGTTAGAACTGTGACCAAACAACGCGCGAAGGCGAGCGAGCGTAGCGAGCGTGCCGCGGCAGCGGCCGCCGAGTGCTAGATTTCCTCTTTTGCAAAGCAAGCATGCATGGCAGATTAGGGTAATTTTTAGGTTTTCTTGTTCAAACAATAAACAGTTTGTAAATTCGAAACGGGTAGGTTAGGTTAGGTTAGAACTGTGACCTAACAACGCGCGAAGGCGAGCGAGCATAGCGAGCGTGCCGCGGCAGCGGCCGCCGAGTGCTAGATTTCCTCTTTTGCAAAGCAAGCATGCATGGCAGATTAGGGTAATTTTTAGGTTTTCTTGTTCAGACAATAAACAGTTTGTCTAATTCGAAACGGGTAGGTTAGGTTAGGTTAGAACTGTGACCAAACAACGCGCCAAGGCGAGCGATTGTAGCGAGCGTGCCGCGGCAGCGGCCGCCGAGTGCTAGATTTCCTCTTTTGCAAAGCAAGCATGGTACATACTGAACTAGCATTGTTGTGCTAGTATGGGCAAATGAATATTAATAAATGTTATGGAAAACGACATTATTGAAAATAAAAAATATAGCTAATGAATTTATGGATTAAAATTATTATGACACTTGATTGATTATGACCAATGAAATTAGTGAAAATGATTTTATGTCATTTCACGATTATGGCAACTGAAGCGTTATTACTAATGAAATTATGGCAAATAAAATTATGGCATATAAAATTATGGCATTTTAAATTATGGCAAACATTAGTAAACCGGTAAACATGCCATATACTATTGGCCGTAAAAATTTATTGCGTTTTGAACATAGCTTTGTGAAATAAACTTTAAGCATTGCGTTTAAGGTTGAATTTACATTAATGTATATTTATTTTAACTATTATTACTTAAACACAATTTGGTGACACTTATAAGAGAACTATTGTTTGGGATTTTGTATCTAGTTCTTTATTAGTGATCGATGTTGGTAGGTCATACTTTAGAGGTGGTCCCTTTATAAATTTTATTAACTTTGCTTGAGTAGTTTTTGAGTTAGCTACAATAATACGTATTTTTTCATTATGTGGATGAAAATATGATGAAAAATTCCTGTCATTGTTATTTACATAGCATGTAGTGGTATTCGAATTTGTGTGGGGTAAGTATCACAAAAACAAAAACTGCAAAGAGAAAAATAACTTAATTTCGGAAGTCGGTGGCAAAAAAACAAAAAGTAAAACCAAAGACACCGACACCCGAAATAAAAATTATTTTTCACTTCGTAGTGTTTTTTTTAAAGTCGTTTGATTTTTTTTGTAAAATATATTATTTTCTCAAATTGTAATAAATATTACAGCCGAATATGAACCTTGGAATTATAACGACTAGGTACAATTTAACATTGTAGCGAATTTTCATTGTTATCATGCTCTTTTGGCTGACAAATGGCGGTTCGCAGTTTGCTGTTATTAGCAGACATGATGGATGTCCCCTGCCTTGATGAGCCGCTTAGCATGTCATAAACGAAAAAATATAATATTTAACAAGCCCTAACTTTTTCTTATCACCAGGCTATCGTGCAGGTGCCATAAAGCGGTGACAAGAGGCTTGATTTAAAAGTAGGCTTGTGTTAAAACAAAAAATTGTCGAATCTAAATAGTGTGGTAGCGGAAAAAATATTTATGTTATGCTTGAACGTATTATTATTTCTCAGAACTTGGTTGTTACCAAAAAACGAAAATAGAATACTCGATAAAAATTAACGGTAAACTATACTTTTTTCTTGAATTCCAATAAAAATATCTGTACCTATTAAATAACATCGTAAGTTGGTATTTCAATTAATAACAAAAGAAAAAACGTCTTATTTGAAAGCAGAACTTGGTTATTTTTATTTTCGACTAGATTCTGCCCGCGACTACGTCCGCGAGCCATAACCTTCCCTAAGAATTATTGGACTATCCAATACAAAAATATTTTCTCAAATTCGACCGGAAGTTCCAGAGATTACCCCATACATACTAACTCACAATTTATAATATTAGTATTTAGTATACATTACTTACTTAAAGACTGGTAGAGAATGCCTAAGGCATTAAGTCCGCCTTTGTACCTTATTGTGCGAGAAGTTTAACCGATTACGCCCCATGTTACACGTGGTGTAGCAACACGAAAATGCCGTCAAGTGTGTCGCACCTGGTGCGACACCCGGGCTTGCGGCTTCTCTATTTCTACTCTAAATAAAGGCTAGTATCCACTGTGGATGGTTTTACTCTATGGCTGGACAGATATTCTCGTCAACTAAATCATTCAAAATAAAAATATACACTAGGCAACATAGAAAAAAAAAGTCAAAACTGACATTTCTCATACGTCAAAAATAAAACGTATCTGGTGGATGTAAAATAGTGTGTTGTTATAGTTTATTGTGTTATTTTGAAGGCAAGTGGCTATATTTTCATTTATTAGTAGTTATTACACGTTGTAGATAAATACAGTAGTTTTATCAGAATTAGTCATGAGAACAAAAAAACACGTTTTTTCGTACCGTTTTTTTTTTCCTGATAAATACATTTTGTTTATAAATACGATTCTCGTCTTACGAGCATTGTTTATACATAAGTTGATGCTCTGTTTATTCAAGAACACAACACAGTTTAAAGTGCGTTATAAGAGCCACTTGAAACAGCGGGATAAAGTTTTTTGTGACCAAGGTCGTAAACTTCGCGCGCAGCGGAAGCACTTCCGCTGCGCTTCCGGGCTTTAAGAAGCTTCCGCGTGTTCCGCGGGTGGGCCTCAACGCATTTTTACCCGCGTAAGCCCCACTGTAACCATTAGCTCTTTTCAGCATCTAAATAGAAAAATCAATAGACATTTCCAGGCTGATATAAAAAATATACGAAACAACATCATTTATTTGAAAAATCTCTTTCCAATATAAGACAAGAATAGGTACTTTCGGAAATCTTCAGACATTTTTATTTCCCTGTTTACTTCGCGCCACGGTTTTTTTCTGAGAACAATTTATTGTGAACATTATTCAGGATTCTGTAAGCGTTTTCGTTCCTTTCACAAATGCGTTATGTAGGGGAGGGGGAGAAAAGTGGTCCATTATATGATATCTTTTTAGTGGTACAAAATTACATTGTGTTAAGTGTATCGTAAACATGGACTATAATAAGGAATTAGGTAGCAGAGTTTATTAGAATTGCGATCTTTCTGCCAAGCATGATAATTATTATTACAGAAATTATATCGTCTGAGACTAGCTTTAATGTGCACTTATTCGAAGATCCCTCAAAGATTGGAGGAAATAACAGTCTACTATGAAAAATTTTATAGTGCTGTCCTGGATTTATAGTCAACTAGCTAGCCTCTGCCCACTTCGTTGGGCAGTAAACATAAATATGTAGGATCAGGAGTGCCGAGAGGTATATCGTCAGGGTTTGGAGTTCCCATTTTACTGGGATAAACAAGACGGTATAAACAATTACAAAGTTTTTATTATAATAGGTACAGGTACAGGTAAAACAAGTAAACCAAGACACAACTCGGTTAAACGAACAGACTTTTAGAGGTCTCTAAGCTCGTATAGTGGCCAAGCCACCCAACGACAAAGTGTATCGCTATCAGCAAGACAATACAGCTATGTCAATATACAGCAGCGCTGTACCAGGTAAACCGACAGTTTTGTCGGGAGCAGGGGCTCTTTATTGAGTCGAATCCGAAGACCGACTGACGAACAAACCGAGTGCTCGCTCTTTTATAAGACGATGCCCCCACCGTACAATCCCTCCACAACAACTCTGTCCGATGACGTACCGAAGTACGACATCGTGTTTACTTGATACAAAACACTAAAATGTACTAAATCTAATAAGACTTACATTATAAAGTAATCAAATAATACAAGAATAATTGTCGTAAATAAACAATAGTGAATTCACAGAGTAAATCATTTTAAAATTAAAATAACATGTCATCAATTGTTTTGAACAAAACCAACGGTTACAATTATCGAAATAAGTTGCCAAAAATCAATTAGTGCGTACTCTGAGTACTTAATAAATTATGTTTTGATTTATTAGACAATAATTGATAGTGAAAAATCACTTAACTTTATAATAAGATAAACAAATCATACCAAACTCTGTTAACTACCCACAATTGTTGTTGACAACCAACTCCGACAAATATATAGAATATGACACTCACAAATAACGTGGCTTTCTATTGGTAACAATTATCAAAATCAGTTTAGTAGATCACAAACTTTACCTCATTGTAAGTATAGATATAAGTCTGAAATCGCCAACCCATCCTGAGCAAACGTGGTGATCAATGCTCGTGCCTTCTCTGTATGAGAAGAGGCGTTTGCCCTGCAGTCAGACAGTAAAAACCTGGTATTTATTATGTACATTATTAAGAAAAATATAATAGCGTGAAAATTACAACACCCTAAGTGCGGATTTCACCAAAGAGATAGAATGTGTTCAGCACATCTAAACGCGTGCGTTCAAGAGATGTCAGTGTACAATATTCCAACAAGTTTGACACTGACAGCTCTTGAACGCGTTTTAGAAATTCATTGGTGAAATTAGCCCATAATAGGACAGTTTCAAGATTTGAAAAATCATGTCATCATCATCAGCCTATTAATGTTCCCACTGCTGGGACACAGGCCTCCTCTCTGTGAGAGGGAGTGGGCCGTAGTCCGCGGGCCCAGTGCGGGTTGGCAGATGTCACATGTCTTCGAATTTTTGGTTTTAAGACATGCCGGGTTACATCACGATGTTTTCCTTCACCGTTTTGAGAGCAGTGGTGATGAAATTATTTACACAAAGTAAAGCGCCTGCTTGGGTTCGAACCCACGACCTACAACTCGTAAGTCGGGGCCGTTACGACATTAAGAAAATAGTTGTACAGTACGACACAACTTAGATGTAGCATAGATTTGAAAATTTTCAATTTTACAAATGTATTTGGCTATAAGACTTTACAAGTTATTGCGTTTTCGAAAGATAATTGTCACCTAAAGCAGTAATAAAGATTGGTGATTTTGAAGGCGCACTCAGTTCGGATGTTGATCGGTTTTACGAATTTTGCCGATGCTACATCTAAGTTGTGTCGTACTGTACTGTACATGAAAATGTCTCTAGACGAGAATAAGATGTACAATGCACATACTTACATAAAAAAATGTCATCAAATAGAGAACTTCGTACGTTTTTGGACGAAATCTGCCATGAAAAGAAAACCCCCGCACTACTCTTTAAAATGCCCAGCGACCTACAGCCTCTATTCACGATTCACCTTTTGTTTTAGCATCGAATGGATCTACAAGGCTTCTGGATAAAAGCCTCATTATTCAGCTCTCAATAGGCATCGGAACTACTTCCAATGGGTTCAATACTATGGCCTTTGAATTTAGACTGTCAATCACCGCAATTGAGTGTCCTTTGAATAAGACACAAACCGATTTTAGTATTTTGAATTGAGAACTGCTCTATTTGAAAGCTATATTACAACTACTAGGTAATATTATAAAAGCGAAAGTGAATTTGTTTGTTACGCTTTAACACTAAAACGGCTGAACAGATTTTGATGAAATTTGGCACATGGGTAGACCATGAACTGGGTTAGGACATAGGATACTTTTCATCCCGACTTATGCGGGTGAAATCGCGGTGCGCAGCTATAATATATTATAGTACTTTATAATGTTCAATTGTGAAAAGAAAACAATAAAATTGTGTCCATTATCAGTGTCTGAGGTACGGGAGTGCATAAATTAAGCAATAAATAATAACTTTTTGAAAATCCATGTTTGACGTCACTCACGTTCATTTTTCACCTTCCACCTTTCGTGGTAACATTTTTTAAATTATTTTTTTTATGATATACATTTATTTTGTTGTTTTTTTTCTAATTGTATTTTATGTTTAGTTTTCATAAGTTTTGTATAGTTTATAAGTTTTTTTTTCTTCTAGTTTATTACGTTGTTGTTTTCACCAAAAGATGTCACCAAAACTCTTGAATTAAAATGCGATAGTATATGAACGAACCTATTATGGAACATGTTTTATTAAAGAAAAAGCTTCTGCCCGCGACTTCGTGAAACTTGTTTTAACATAAAATATCCTAAAACACTCGGCAATGTCCTCCAAACCGTATTTCGGCCACGGCGGCCAATCTCAACGGAGACTAGCCTTCGGCGCTGGAGATTCTATATTATAGTGCACAAGTGTGTGCGCAGACACACGTGTACTCTCTCTTCTCTCACTCTGATATTCCGATTGG
Organism: Conistra vaccinii; assembly: GCA_948150665.1. Classification (NCBI taxonomy): domain Eukaryota; kingdom Metazoa; phylum Arthropoda; class Insecta; order Lepidoptera; family Noctuidae; genus Conistra; species Conistra vaccinii. Next base: position 11,862,012 of record OX411341.1, on the reverse strand, counting down.
ACGGCAATCCGACACGACCGGAGAGAGATTAGGCGCAGGACCAACGGCTTAACGTGCTTTCCAAGGCACGGGGGTATCACACCGCCAATTTTCAAACTCCGAGCTGATACTGAGAAATCCCCAATGGAGAAACACAATAACACTTTTGCTCAACCCGGTAATCGAACCCCAGGACCCCACGCTCAGCGGTCGCTCTTGCGACCAAGAGATCAACTGGGCAGTCAACTCGGCAATACTGAGGCTCCCAATAGTGAAAGAATTTTCAGAATCGGATCAATAGTTCCAAAGATTACCCCCAGAATTCTTTTACCTTTTAATTTTAGTATAGGATATATAAAATGCTAGCTTCCGCCAGCGGCTTTGCCCGTGTGAAATGAAATGATATTGTTTATTCTATACATAGGATATCGGTGTTAACAGCCCCGACTTACGAGTTGTAGGTCGTGGGTTCGAACCCAAGCAGGCGCTTTACTTTGTGTAAATAATTTCATCACCACTGCTCTCAAAACGGTGAAGGAAAACATCGTGAGGAAACCGGCATGTCTTAGAACCAAAAAATTCGAAGACTTGTGACATCTACCAACCCGCACTTGGCCCGCGTGGTAGATTACAGCCCACTCCCTCTCACAGAGAGGAGGCCTGTGTCCCAGCAATAGGAACATTAATAGGCTGATGATGATGATGATGATGAGGATATCGCAATCACTTTTACAATTATTAAAAATAAGCTAGATGAGGTCGGCGTTTTCTATCTGACTACTCTGAGAAGAAACGCCGAAACAAACTCGCACAGAGCGGTCGCAGTCTCTTTTAAAGTACAGACATAATCTTGGCGCGTGATATCTTTATAAATGCTACTCAGTGATAATATAGTTCTATTGGTGAAAGAATTTTTTAAATCGGTCCAGAAGTTTCTGAGTTTGTTTATTACAAACAAACATACAAAAAATCTAATCTTTTCTGTTTATAATATTAGTTTAAATAATTATGTAAGCTCAGACAACCCTTTTCTGTAGACAAAGTAAAAGTCAAATACAAAAGGCTGATCCTTCACGTTGAAAATACTTCTATCACCCTCCATTCAAATTCTGAAGCCACAAAATTCTCAAGACAACATTACCAACTAGGTACAATAAAAACCAGAAACTTTTACTACTACAGTTGGAAACAGCAGTAACGTCTATAACAACAAGACTTCGTTTTAGGGTTCCATACCCAACGGGTGCCAACGGGACCGCTGTCCGTCCGTCTGGCACAGGGCTGTATCTTTGAATCCGTAATAGGCAGACACTTGAAATTTTTACAGAGTGTGTACTACACATGGCCGCTATAACAACAAATAAACCTACAGCTGTCACTAACGAGACACAATAGAATTTTAATTGTTATTCCCATCTGATGTCCACTTGGACAGTCAAGCGGTAAAAATTTGCATATTGAATCGAAAAAAATATAAAAACTATTTAGTCCGTTAGTCAGATAATAATAAAATATTACACACGTATTTTTTGCTTTATCATATTAATAAAATATTGTTTAGATAAAACGCATTAAAGTTGCTACGTCACAAGTCAGTATAAAATCTACCGGTGAGTGACGTCATGCCACATTTTAACTCAATGTATTGCCGTTATATTTTGATTACGTAAAAAAAGAAAAAATGCGTGTCACATATTTTTTTATAATCTACAGTATGGCAAAAAAAAAAATTAATTTACATACAAGAAAAGTATTTTTTTTTTACTGAAGCATTAAAAAAATTATTTGGTTAAATATTGTACGGTGGAACGAAAACCCTTCATGTGCAAGTGCCACCCGTACTTGGCCGCTTTTCCGTACAACTAAAGAATACTAATCGGTACGCCGTGTTGGGAAAACAGACTTAAGAAAGTCTCAGTATTAGCTTTACAAAGACTAAATCGACTGAAGTTCTGATTAGCTCGTTGAGAGTCCTTCTTTAAGCCGATTAGGATGAAAAGTAGACAGTTTTGTCGACTGGGAATTTGTTTTTCGTTTAGTGTGGTCGGGTCTTTAGTCGGGAGTATAATAATAGGTATTTTGTAAGAGGCTTAGGAAACTTGAAGCGTGTGGTTTCTTGACTATTATATACTTAAGCACTCTTTCACTTTTATGTATTTTCATTTCAACCTTTTTTTATTGTAATGCTTATTTTTGCCAAAATTTATGCTGAATCTTTCATGGCCCTTATCCAATGAAACCATTTATGTTTTAGACATAATCTTTTACATAATAATATCATAAAATAAATACCTAACCTAACCTAACTTCAAAATCAGTCACATTAATCAAATTCATCAACAAATGCAACACCAGCGTATCAAATGGGAAATATTTCCCATTCGATAAGAAACTTCTCAATTGAAACGCGGTGTACTAAGTTCACAATCGTATTTTACGATGGGTACCGTAAAACTGAAGTGCTGGAGCTTGGCTAATAAATTTTGTGGGTAGTTTAGATTCTGTGGGGTTGACGAACGACCGTAGTAGTTACTAGGGTCAAGAAACTAAGAAGACAGTTGTAAGATAATAGTGAGAAAGTTGAGAAACGGATCGTCCGGGGATGGCATTTATTAGCGCAACTGCAGGTGACGTGTCGCCGCGACTCTACTAGTTTCTATGAAATACCTTCCGCAGCTAGTGACAAGTCGTTGGCAGCTACGGGCAAGTGACGTACAGCCCGACCGCAGGCCAGAGGGCTTAGTGTGAGTTTCATTTTACCATCTCGATCAAACGCATCGACCGCGTTTGGCGCTCCGATTGGCAGCCGGCCGGCCTTCACCGCTGAAGAGCCAATCGGAACTCCGAACGCGCTCGATGCGTATGATCGAGAAGGTTAAATGAAACTCACACTAGGCCCTCAGTAGCCGCCAACGCTCGACGATAGTCACGTTTTTCTATTTTCTATGACGTGTCGCCGCAACGTGACGCCGCCGCGACACGACGCCTGCAGTTGCCGATGTGGTGGTTTAGATGTTTCTCATGTCTGTGCCACATTCTTCATTTATTTTTGTTCTGTTCGGGCGCCTCATATTCTTATATTTTATATTGGCAAATCAATAACGTACGTATAATGTGGCTGTACTCACTTTTCTGTAGATCGATGCCTGTTCACCAAAACATGACACAACTATTTAAAAAAAAAAGTACGGTCTTCTTCTTTTCGTGTAGTTAGTTACTAACCTGGTGTCAGAGTTTTAAAGCCGCCAAGAGGCCCATCTCTGACTATGCTTCACATGCCGTCGAGAAATATCTCTCAGGTATACCGGTTTCCTCACGATGTTTTCCTTCACCGTTTTATAAACAAGTGATCATTATACAATACGCACGTGAATCCGTAAGTACGATATAAACTCTAGTTTGAAAAACGTTTACCTAGTAAAATATACAGAAGAGAGAGAGAGAGATTTCATGACGATAATTTGATACCCTTTGTAAATTCAACGTTAATAGTGAGTAACGGACACCGTACAGCGTTTAAATTAAAAACGGTACTATTATTTTATTTACTACAGGTTTTGATTTTGTGAGGCATTTATGGCAAAATAAATGGTAAAATCGTAGGAGGTAGTTTGTGAAATGGTAAAAAATTTAAATTTAAATTTATTTCATTCTAGTTGACCCGAGAGACGTTGTCCTGTGAAACATAGAAAAAGGGATGTTCAGTTTTCCCAAATTTTCCCGACTTTTCAAACTTTTCTTACCGTAAGAACTTGATTCTGACTATTACGAAAATTTTAATTATTAAAAAATAGCCAAATCTGCCCAGTCGTTCTCAAGAGATACGCTTATACAGGCTTATTTGTAAAACACCAACAACCTCTTAAGGGGTCAACAAAAAATCAGCTGTTCCCTACATTTATATTCGCAAAACTCGTCAAAAATAGGGAACAGCTGATTTTTTTTTTCTTGATTTCAGTAGTGTTCCCATAGTGAAAGTTGTTCATAATGATGAGTATAATGACCCCTTACGAGGTTGTTGGTGTTTTACCAATAACCCTGTATAACGAACAGCATTTTTTTTTAAATTGTAATAGTAGATAGATCAGAATCGGTAGTTAGAGAAAATAAATAGCATTTCTTTTGCTACCTATTGGATAAAATTGGGGTAACATTAATACAATTTTACGAATAAAAAACGCAAACGCCTTAAGCGTCGTACAGACCGGCGCGACGCGATACTAACAAAACAATTTCTAAGAAATCTTTACGGTAGACCAATACCGGTGTCGCGTCGCGCGACAAGGCGCGCTAGTCTGCACGAGCCTTGACTCTCCTCTTCGTACCACATCTGGGAACACTGCGTTGATGTTATACCTAGATGAGTTTACCTAAAGTTTTTCAAGTATTGCCACATCCAGTATTCACGCGATCTTAGTTCCCCATCCGCCACTATCTCTAGGGTAGTTTGTACTCGTCCCCGGGAATTAATCAACTCGCGCTCGTCTTGAGGACATGACTCGTGTACTCGTGTGAGAACAGTTTTAGAAAAACTCGGGACAGTCTTGAAGAAAACATTAGAAGAAAAACTTTTCTGAAGCTTTATCGTTGAGGATGGTCGGTGATGGTAACGTAATGTTATGGTTGACTAATTAAAACAATGTTTTAACAATGAATGATGTTATTTTTTCAAAACAGATAGGTTTGTTCTTAGCTTAAGTGTTGCTGGGAAGTTTGTTGCGCCACTTCTTCCCAGCTAAAGCACTAGGAAATGGTGAAGGGCGGGCGTTATGGGGGACTGTCTTATGTAATTTTGATGTTCAAAAAGTGCTGATTTCCAGCCTTTTTTTCATGGAACAGGAATCAATAAAAAAAAAATCTGCATATCTCAAGAACACACAGATTTGATCAACACTACATTTTTGTTTGAAATATGTGTTTAAAACACTGTTATTATTAACACGTTAAACAGGATTATTTTAATTCATAAAGATATTTTTTTCATAAAATATAGCTCTTTCTTTCCTAACAATTTTTATTTAACTAAAAAGCTATGGAAATGCCAGGATCCTGATACCATAGAAGGACATAATACTTATTATAGTTATTGTATTGGTTCCCTCAGAAAGGTCAGGTGCGTAGTACTCGCAACCGGAGTGCGTGTATGATCAGATGGTAATTGAAAAGCTAATATTTTAACTATATTATAACCTTTTCATTTATTTCTTACACATTTCTCCGGTGGTAAGTTAATCCTATGTCAACTCTTATCTGACATGTGTCATTAATGACAGTTGTCGAGACATTGTCACAATGACAGCTGTCCAATGTCAGGTAGCGTTCCGTTACTACAGTAGTTTCTGCCTTTTTCATAAGAAGCGAGTTTATGTATATTTATTTAGAAAGCTGAAATATTTTCTGAGATAACAAAGCCACTCTTCCCGCATCAATTTCTATAACAAGATGGCAGTCAAACAAAGCTTATCTTCGGATATATTAACCTCTCAACTGAACAAGTATGCTTTGCCAAAAGTTTGTTAATTATAATAGTTCAACTTAAAACTGTTCAACACAAGTTGAAGCGTGGGTATAACTTGGATCAGTCAGTATCGGGCCAAGGTCTTTATCATCTCGGTGTTAATTAATGTTATTAATTAAATTAATAGTGATCGAATCTGTAGTATTGTTCTGTAAGTTAGAAAGAAAGGAACAAAAAGTATTTATTCGGGCTCGAACTGGAGATCAGAAATTAAACTAAACACACTCATGGAAACATGGGGTTCAGCGGCTTGCGGCTACGTAATAGCAGCCGCTCGGGTCGATCGATCAGGTAAAGCTACGCTTGCCGAGGTTGGTCTGTGGATGGGTGCCCATTTTTACATACCAAGACCCCTCCGTGTCTCGGAAAGCACGTTAAGCCCCGGCTATCATTCGTGGATGTTTGACAGTCGTTACGGGTCGTCAGAAGCCCGAAAGTCTGACGAACTGTCTTTCCTAGGAGTATCGTATCACTCAGTAATTGGGTTATGGAGGTCAGATAAGCTGTCGCTCCATGTAAAAAGACTAGAAGCCGCAATATAGATAGGAAAAGGCTAGGCAGATGATGATCACACTCATGGAAACATAAAAAAAAACAAAGTAAAATGACAATAAAAGTAGAAAGTCCTGTACGAATTCAAACGGCTCCTCTGTCTCAGCATGATGCTGCGTCATTTAAAAATAGGTGTGTGTGTGTGTTGTGTTCATTTCGAACCTGACTCAAGTGATCGCGCAGATATTCGAAAGCGAACTCATTGTTTTGTTTTTAAAGTAAATCACCGCGGATTCCCATTCACTTATTCCTTCAATCCTTTGAAAATGACAGACAGAATGTTGTTTTAAATACATTGGGCGCTAAATTATTTGTGGTACAATGTCTTTAGAGAATAACACTAAAATGAGGAAACATGGTTTTTAAGGTTTCGTATCAGTTACCTAAGTGGTCTTTGTCAAATTGTTGTGATCAAGGTCGAGGTCAAGTAGTCGGGGTCGAATTTGTCAGGGTCGAGTTGCCGGGGTTGCATTGTCAGGGTCAAGTTGTAAGTGTCGTGTTCTTGGGGTCGAGTTGTCCGGGTCGAGTAGTCAGGATCGAGTTGTCAAGAGTCGAGTTGTCCCTGTCGAGTTGAAGTCGAATGGTATGAATTATAAGAGAGTCAAGTTGTCCTGGGGATGAATTGTCAGGGCCGAGTTGTCGAGGTCAATTTGTAAAGGTCATGTTGTCGGGGTCGACTTGACAGGGTCGAGTTGTCCAAAAGTGTATTGTGTCAAACTTGGCTAATAAGTAATTTTGCTAGATAGAAGGCGTCACTGAGAGATGGGATCACAGTTTTTCTATGACAATTCTAATGATAGCCTCTCTATACTATCTTTAATGTATTTGGCTAGGCAGCTGGACATAATTCTGCGGATGTCCGGATGCCAGTATCGATAGCAAAATAAAGCCCCAAAATGTTTCACCATCAAGATAACTCCCTATTGAAACCCTCTCACTATCTTTCTTCACACCAAACTCATCCAGATAGCTATTATTGTGCAATTAACTGTATATCAGAGATAATTTCTATTAAACAAAGGGAAATGATCCTCTAAAAAAATTATTGACTTAGCTAATGATGGTCACTTTTTAACCGACTTCCAAAAGGAGGAGGTTCTCAATTCGTCTGTATGTTTTTTTTTTTTTTTTTTTTTTTTTTTTTTGTATGTTTGTTACGCGATTTCTCCGTCAATTGTGGACCGATTTTAAAAATTGTTTTTTTGTTTGAAAGGGTATGCTTCCGAGGTGGTCCCATATAAATTGTATTAACTTTACTTGGATAGTTTTTGAGTTAGCTTCAATAATACGTATTTATCCCACTTAGTTTATATGGATGATATGATGATAACTTCCAATCACTGTTATTTACTTAGCAGGTTAGTGGTATTTGAATTGTATGGGGTAGGTACCACAACTAAAAAGTGCAAAATAAAAACTTTTTATAAAAAAAGAACAACCGACTTCCAAAAAAGACACTACAAAGTCAAAAATAACTTTAATTTCGGAAGTCGGTGGCAAAAAACGAAAGTTCAAAACCAAATACACCGACTTCCGAAATTAAAGTTATTTTTGACTTTGTAGTGTCTTTTTTGGAAGTCGGTTGTTCTTTTTTTATAAAAAGTTTTTTTTTATAAAAACCTCCAAAAAAAATTGTGCTTCTAGTGATGCACAGTTTTTTAAAATAATTGGGACTTTTTTTAACTTTCTGTCATTTACTCTCAGTTGGTCGCAGTAAATAAGCTAGGGCAAATGGGTTAGGTTAAATTAAAACTGTGATCAACCACTACATCCAAGTTGGTCGCAGTTACTTGGCTATTTAGTATTTTTAGGACCCTAAAATATAAATTATTAGAGGTTCACAAAAAGAGGTGCAATCATTATAATTAGAGTGTTCAATAATATTTCTGGGGCGCAAAATGGGACTTATTAAATCATTTATTTCGAGTAACATAGACTCATAATAGAATAGGCATAATATACAACTTTATTTTTTATTCATTGCAAACCTCTTAAGGGGTCATTGTACTCATCATTATGAACAACTTTTACTATGAGACCAAAGATGAAATCGCGAAAAAAAATCTGCTGTTCACATTTACATTCGCATATCTCGTCAAAATGTAGGGAACAGCTGATAGTTTTTTCGCGATTTCCGCTTTGGTCCCATAGTAAAACTTGTTCATAATGATGAGTACAATGACCCCTTAAGAGGTTTGTAATGAATAAAAAATAACGTTGTATATTTACAAAATTAAAATACCATTAAAAATTTATAAAATTAAAAATTTGAATCATAATTTTACAATCAAAATTCAACCCAAAATTAGAACTCTTTTCGAATTAAAGGTTTGATTAGATACATACCTATAACAAAGGCAGTAACAAACTTGTCCAGGAAATGTTCACAATAGAGAAATATTGTTTGTCTGTGACTAGTACTGTCCTATTATGGGAATTAATTCACGATCAATCTGCCTCAATCTGGATAGGCTTTTCACAACTATGTTTGGGGCGACTTCCAGTCTAACCGAATGCAGCTGAATACCAATGTTTTACATGGAGCGACTGCCTGATCTCCACAACCCAGTTATATGTAGCTTGTCCCCTCTGAAAAGACGCGGCCCACTACCACATTCACGTACATGGTAATGCGGATTTCTATGGGTAATGCTAACTCTATGGGTCGCGGCATTTCAAAGTGGACATGTTTTACTGGGTAACATGATACCCCTTGGTAAGACTGGTTATCAGACTTTCGGGCTTCTATCGACCTGTAACGATTGTCAAAGATCTTGAATGAAGCCGGGACCAACGGCTTAACGTGATTTTCGAGACACGAACCCCTCCGTGCCTCGGAAAGCATACTGATACCCCTCTTTCTTTCTTTGGTATTGTTCGTCGAGTTGAGCTCCTTAAGTTCTGAGTTGAGCTCCACGATTACTGACAAATGCTTGCACTGACTGGACAGGTCCTCCAAATCTGTGTGGTTCTTACCTCAAAAGACCATTTCAAACACTAAACTACATGGTTCTCATATGGCTTGACCAAGATTATGTCTGGACTTTAAAAGAGACTGCGACCTCTGAGTTTGTTTCGGCCTTTCTTCTCAGAGTAGTCAGAAACGTCGACCTCATCTAACTTATTTTTAATATTTTTTTTAATATAACGTGTAAAGTGATTACGATATCCTATTTACAGAATAAACAATTTCATTTCATTTAGTTTCATTTCTCGGTATGTTAAGATGGTCACTCATCCACGGGCTGACTGCGGCAAGTGTAGCTTAACCTGATCGATTGACCCGTGCGGTTGTTATTACTAAGCCACAAGCCCCAATTAATTAATTTACTGTTTTCGTTGGAAGGACTGTTTTTATCGGTAATTAGGAGGATTTTAGCGATACGATGTTTCTTATAGGCTTTTTAATTAGAAGAGCAGGTTTGTTTAATTCTGGATGTCGTGAAAGCCCGGGATTTTAATTAAGACCCGGGTCTTATTTTAGGCACCAATTAGCAAAATCATGTTTTGAGATACTTTAGCTTTTTATATTTTACATCTTATCAAAGCAGTGAATTTCGAAACGTATTTTTTTTTGTTGAAAAAAACTAATTTTATTATCCCTTCGTATGCGAGAACGTGGATCCACGCAAGATACAATGGTTTTAAATTGTTTCTGTTTATGGCATTCAACCGATTAACTAACAAAGTCTGGATATTAATATATTTTGAGTTTTGTATCGGAATAATTAAACAAACAATCAAATTCTTCTAAATATGACAACAAGCGTGTTAAAAAAACCAATTACCTTATAGACTACACAAGTAATCACAAAAAAAAAAATATCCGACAAAAAATAATATTTATAGCCACCCTAAACAATAACTGACGAGTCAAAGGCTTCTTTTATGACGTCTATCGGTGTATATGTATTTGTCGATAACCTACATATCGGCATGATCAGCTGTATTCTATCAAGCTCAGTCAAAGTGTGGTCCTAGTATTACGCTAGTATTCTGTGAAGGCCGAAAGTGCACATTTCACCATCAACTTGCAACAGCAACTATCCAACCAATACCCTGCTGTGCTGTGCAAATGTCCTGACCAAACCATGCCCCATAATATATTGCAGTGTCCAAAGTGTCTCCACACCTGCACTTCTGAAGACCTAAAAAACACCAGCTTTTACTATTGCAGTCACTTGTGGGATGGCTCAGCAAAATGCCAACTTGCTGCACTTGACTCGGTGGAACGCAGAGCTAAAAGGCTTATAGGCGACGAAACTTTGGTGGCTCGGCTTCACAGCCTGGCTCATCGGCGTAATGTTGCTTGCCTGTCGGTCTTCTACAGACTGTACTTCGGAGAGTGTGTGCAGGAGCTCCACGATCTGATCCCACCATCGCCCTTTTATCACCGGACTACCAGGCATACTGCAGGGTACCATCCGCACTTGGTTGATATCCCGTCCAGTCGTACTCAGCGCTTCTCCTCGACATTTATAACATGCACAGCCAAAGTGTGGAACTCTCTGCCGGCGTCTGTGTTCCCTTTCACATATAACCCGTCTGCCTTCAAAGCGAGAGTGGACAGGCATCTTCTGAGCACGCTCGTTCCATCATAGACGTCATCAAGAGCAGGCCATTACGACATAAAAAAAAAACCACTGAGGCTCAACTCATTTAACAATTTTGTTTACCAACGACACGACAGGAAGAATAAGACCAGCAACTTTTCTTGTAGTCTCATGGATCAGGCAGCACGTCAATTGTTTTCAACCGGGCATAAATTCAGAATTGACACTGCTACTGAGAAATTCCTAATGGAAAAACCGAACAAAGAAAGAAAGAAAGAAAAAAGAAGTATTTATTGAGACAAGCACAAAAGATCACAAACTCAACTAAGACACATTGAGACATAAATAAAAATAAAAAACAATAAAAAATAAAACAATGTAAAATTGAAATAGAGGCAGAGTCCTGTGCGAGGCCAAAAGGCTCCTATCTCAGCACGATACTACATTTAATAATAAATGTCGCAGAGCTGGTATTCTGATAGGGCTCGAAACAACATTGCCCGACTCGAGTCTACCGAACCCAGGACTCTACGCTCAAAAGAAGTGTTAGAGACAGCTAGACATACATTTTATTGAACTGATAAAATTTGTTATGTCCGACTTGTCACTGTTCCGGTTGGTTGGTCACCAAAATTTCCGTACAAGAAGTCTCGACTCGCCATCATTACAGAACAAATAATGTTTTATTTGATACTAGCTAACCCAACAGATGTTGTGCTGTCCAATATTTAATAATTCATACAAAATTCCCATTCAAAAAATGTATTTTTTTTTCCCAAATTTTCTAATTTTCCCGGAAAATTTTTCTTTCCATAAAACCCTCATAAATCAACATTATTTCAACTAAAAGACGTCCACTGGTGGACATAGGACGCCTCCAAGCACCGCCACTTCGACCGCTTCTGTGCTTCCCGCATCCAGCGGATTCCTACTACCTTCTTCCCGTACGCGGTCGCCACTCCAGAACCATTGCATAACTAACCATAATTACCTAACTCGGACTATGACGAACATTTTAAAACAAAAAAAAACAAAATCAGTCCAGCCGCTCTAAAGTGATGCGCTTACTAACGAAGTACGAACAGCATTTTTTATTAATAGATTGATATTCCTGATTCGTCATCATTAATAAAAATGAACCCTTAGTGTGGTCACAGTATTTGGTTGTGAAATGATAAGGGACTAGGGACATTATTTGAAGTTACTGGAGTAGAAAGTTGAATGGGAAACGGAGCCGGGTGAATTACGACCTATGACGTTTTGACGTTTCTCCTGGCTCTCATTGTCTGATTTTATGGAAATAAAATAAAATAAGGTTGAGTGTCTGGAAAGTTTTAAATTATGTCTTTAGCAACATTATACAACATATACAGTGTAGTGAGGTTTATTGAGTGCTCCTAAAGTGCATAATTCTTGCATGAACCAATATAAAATCTACAAACCATATTATTTATTTAAGTCAAAGTCAAAGTCAAATCATTTATTTCAAATAGGCCCTTGAAGGCACTTTTGAACGTCAAAATTTACAAAATATAGTATTGATTCTACCGCCCCTTCCACTTTATTTATTAGGACCTCCAACAAAGGATACAAATACACAATATAAATCACAATAATAAAAACAGTTCTTTTACGTGTGCTCCTTCAATTACAGGAGACATGCACATATAACTAGGTTTAAACAGGATAAAATAGAGAAAACATATGATAAAATTCCAAAAAAAAAAAGAAGAATTAACATGTCAAGATTGAGCATTCTTATTACCAATTGTTTAGTATACTTAATAACTATTGTTTCTCATTTATTGAATAAGAAACATTTGCGGTGGATAAAATATTGTTGTATTTTGAAATGGGGAGGTTTATGTGTCCAGGTTATAACGCTTTGAAAATTAATTGTATTGCCTACATACAGAGTCTCGGGAGAGCGGCGAAAACGAGTAACGAGTTTGGTGTAAGGAAATGTGCCTAAACGTAATACGTCCTTATAATTTCACTCTCAATTCTGGTTCAATTATCGAATCACCAACTAAGAACTTTCACTTAAAAACTGGTGAAATTTGTATATAGCTCTACAGTAGAAACGGAACACAGAGTGTATAATATGTTATGTTTTTTAGCTTTTACAACGTTCGGTAAATGTGGAGTCGGTTTCTTCACAACATAAAAGTAACCTGAAAAGCGGTGAGTCGTGAAAGGGTTAAGTAATAAATTACACACTTACAAATAAATCTACGAAAACTTAAGAAAAAATACTGAAAATTTATAACTTAAACGCAAGTAAAGTCGCGCTGCTCAACCCTCTTTTGAACTAAAATATCATAAAACATTTTCAATTTTCAGAGACGATATCTTTCCCAGACGAAGTACCTACCGTACACTATCTTTTTAAAACGAAAGAGATCGTCAACCTTTTTACGAAACCCTTTAAACGTTTATGGCGAGAAGCAAAAAGCAAACACAGTACATTTTAATACCGTCTACCTTGTCTATGTTTTGTCTATGCTCAGGACATTAACCTCACCTTCCAGACAGGATTAGCTGTAATTACCTGAAATAAAACAGAATAGCGTTAGTTATTCTGCGATACAATATACTGATTTTCGGATAAAAATAACAAAAGCAATAACACGGTGCTTTCACTTTAAAGGTGTGTCCAAACATTGAGCGCGGCGTTTGCAGGACACATTTCTGGCGCGCTCTAGTTAGGACCAAAAAGACATAATATGTTCGCGCGGCAGTACTGCGCGGCACATCCGAGACACGCCGCGCCCTTCATTTGGCAATATCAATCTGCCTAGCCTTTAATACGTCCGCAGAAATACGTCCAGACACAATTAGTGACGAATGTTTCCTAAATGTTTGTGCGCGGTAGGTAGACAGAAGCGTTCGCGCGCGGCAGTCGTCCAAACACAGTGCGGCAGGCCAAGCGCGATTGTCGCTCAATGAATGATAAATGATAAATGATTTTATTTCTGTAAGTAGGTCTGTACAAACACTTTTACACGTCAATCATATTTTTTAAACTAGATGAGGTCGGCGTTTCCTATCTGACTACTCTGAGAAGAAAGGCCGAAACAAACTCAGAGTTTGAACTTAATTGAAGCACCGGCACTTCGACCGCTTCTGTGCTTCTCGCATCCAATGGAATCCTGCAGCATTCATCATTGATCCACCTTGTGCAAGGCCTTCCAACGCTACGTCCTCCGTTACGCAGTCGCCACTTCAACCTGTAGCCTAATCTTTAAAGATCAGCCTATTAATGTACGCACTGCTGGAGCACAGGCTTCCTCTCTGTGAGAGGGAGGGGGCTGTAACCAAGCCGGCCCAGTGTGGGTTGGTAAATGTCACTTATCTTCAAATTTTTGGTTCTAAGTGTCGCGCCACACCTGCCGAACGTTCGCGCGGAAGGTTCGGTTGAATACGCTCCTAATGTTTTTCAAGTTACCTATGACACATCAGCCGAACGTTACGTCGGTTCATGAGCAAGAGTCACATGACGCGACGGAACGTTCCGCGCCGAACGTTCCGCAGGTGTGTCCCTACACTAAGACATGCCGGTTTCCCCACGATGTTTTCCTTCACCGTTTTGAGAGCAGTGGTGATGAAATTATTTACACAAAGTAAACCGCCTGCTTGGGTTCGAACCCACGACCTACGACCTAGGTACAACTCGTAAGTCAGGGCCGTAAAATTCTAGAATTTATCTTTAGTTAGATCAGGCTACTTGAAACCACCAATATCTTACTTAATTAAAACTTGGTTGGAACGTTTCATAGATAACTATCTTAACATTAACAACCCCTATTGTTTTCACAAAGCAATACCGTAGTACTTCTTTGAATTGAGGGTGTATTGTACTGCTACTGGCATGAAAGGAGCTCGATTACATGAGAAGCTATTTTGACTGGTTTTTGCCCGCGGCTTCGGCCACGAGTAGATCTGATATTTGGCCAGGATGCAGCATCGCTACTATCGCGCAGGATTCTTCATACATCATTACAACATCGCGGCTGTATCGATACACATGCGCGACAGCCAAAAATTAAATCTTCCTAGCCTTTTCCCAACTATCTTGCGGTCGGTTTCCAGTCTAAGCGGATGCAGCTGAATACCAGTATTTTACATGGACCAACTGCCTATGTGACTTCCACAACCCAGTAACCGGGTAATACGATACCCCTTGTTAAGACTGGTGTTAGACTTTCGGGCTTCTGACGACTCGTAACGACTGTCAAAGATCCACGAATGACAACCGGGACCAACGGCTTAACGTGCTTTCCGAGGCACGGCGGAGTCTCGGTATGTGAAGATGGTCACCCATCCACTGACCAACCCCGGCAAGCGTAGCTTAACCTGATGGATCGACCCGTGCGGCTTGTTATTACTTAGCCACGAGCTCCTTTTTTTTCTGTGGGCAATTATCAAATAACTTCTCCCGCTCTGTGCGGAGCGGGAGGGCGTGTCAGATTCTTACTGACTAAAACCCACCCGTGTTCCTTCTGTTACCTGTGTGTTGAAAGTCATGGTCTACCTGTGTGCCAAATTTCATCGAAATACGTTCAGCATGAAAACGTAACAGACAGACGTAGTACACATTTGCTTTCGCAATATTAATATGGATTTGGAAACTGCGCCGTTAGTCTAGTGGTCGCAAGCGCGACTGCTGAGCGTGGGGTCCTAGGTTCAATTTCTGGGTCAGGCAAAGTGTTATTGGGTTTTTCCATTAGGAATTTCTTAGTAACAGCCCGGAGTTTGGAAGTTGGCGGTGTGGTACCCCCGTGCCTCGGAAAGCACGTTAAGCTGTTGGCCCAGCGCCTGATCTCTCTCCGGTTGTGTCGGATTGCCATTCCGTCGGACTATGAGAGTGAGGGAAGAGAGAGTGCACCTCTGTCTGCGCGCACACACTTGTGCACTATAATATCTCCCGCGCCGAAGGCTAGTCTACGTTGAGATTGGTCGCCGTCGCCGAAATATGGTCTGGAGGACTACATGGATTTGGAAACATAGTTACAAGTTTTCTATTCAGTGGTTATTAATGTCAGTCTCTCACCGGAAGAGTCAGGGTAGCCCACAAAATTCAAATATTCTTGCATTTTTTGAATTATTACCATAAAGAATGACTATTTCATGAAATCATGACATTTGAGGCCAATTCTAACTAAAAGGGATGTTTTGCTGATTCTAATAATTAAAATTCTGTAAAGCCATTATTTGTTACAGTCACGAATCTTATTTTAATCAACATACAACTTTACACTGACCAGCAAATAGCAAAAAAAAATTAAACAAAAAAAAAAATCGGGCCACCTTAGCGCATCTCCCTTAAGCATAACTAGAGAAATGTGGGTAGTGTATAGGTACACCTCTGCCCAACCCGTTGAGGAATACAGTCGTGAAATTATATGTAAACGGCCCTTTGGAGGAAGGCCTTGACAGAGTCGATCGATTCAACTGTGACGTTATGGTGCATTTGCCGCGGTAATTTAGACGTTCATACAAATGAATGAACGTCTAAATTACCGCGACACAAGGCTGGAATCGATGACTGACATTTGTCAGTCATCGATTTCAGCCATGAGGTTCTATGTATGAGAGCTGGTGCAATTGCTGGTATTACAGATAAAAAATTCAACGTGAACTCAAAGGTTAGTTTCGTATTGGCAAATACTGGGGATTGTATTGCATCAAATCAATCAATCAATCTGCCTAGCCTTTTCCCAACTATGTTGGGGTCGGCTTCCAGTCTAACCGGATGCAGCTAAATACCGTATTTTTACATGAAGCGCATGGGTCAACAGGTAACTGGGTAATACGATACCCCTTGGTAAGACTGGTTGTCCTGACCCGTCTGTCCTTCTGATGACCCGTAACTACTGTCAAAGATCCATGAATAACAGCAGAGACAAAAGGTTTAACGTGCTTTCCGAGGCACGGAGGAGTCTCGGTATGTTAAGATGGTAACCCATCCACGGACCAAACGTGCTTTCCGAGGCACGGAGGAGTTCCGGTATGTTAAGATGGTCATCCACGTACAGACCAACCCCGGCAAGCGTAGCTTAACCTGATGGATTGAATCGTGCGACTGATGTTATTAGCCACAAGCTCCTTCCTCTGTATATTGCATATGGGCGAAAATAAACACTATATTTTATGGATCGAATAATTTCCCATACAAAAATGGACAAAGAACATATAACATAACATCACGCCGGTACTGAGTACACAACATTTTGCCAGTTATGTTTAAGTCACATGTAAGCGAGCCTATTACCATCAACCGGGCACAAATCCAGACTTCGGCCTGCTACTGCAAAGCAGAAATTCGTTCAGCAGTAGCGCTCGTGACCACTAGAACAACGAGGCCACTTCCCATATACTTGCATTGAAAATGGACTAAGAATATTATATCTTATCCAGGTCAAAGACCTCAACACTAGAAAGATGACGATAGCCCAAAATAATTCAATTAAGATGATCTAGAGCGAAAAATGGAACAATAAAAACCGCTGGTCCGAGCCAAAACAGGGCTAAATACTAGCCAGTAAAGGCAGATAGTAAAAAATATATATGACTTCGATTCTCTTTAATTTACGTAGTTCCGAACTTCCGTAGTTCCGTTTTGCCGGATCCAACGATTTGAAACGAAGTGATTGAATAAATTGCTTTTGAATTTGCAACTCAATTCTTTGATTTTCAATAGAAATTATTATTGTTTTAGGAGAGAGTTTGTTTTATCGAAATTAGAATCTATACCTCCTCATAAACATGGTTGCCCGGTTGCAGTCGTCCGATTTGTTAAAGTCTTTCGCATGCTTTTATAGAAAATAATTAACACTTGCTTCAAAAAAGGTGAAGGAAAACATCGTGATGATAGTTATTTCTCCATTTGAAGCCAAGTTAGAGTCCCATAGATAACATAAAATCTCTGACACCAGGCTTTGTGGCTAGTCACTAACTACACTATAAAGAAATATGACAGAAAGAGTTGGATTCTTATACAGGAAACCCTATAAGAAGTCTTGCAAATTATGCCGTACGAAATCAATTGAAAGGGCTTATTGCGAGGATCTCAAACATATTTTTTGCATAATTTTTAAATGAATCATTAAGATATTTAAGAAAATTGATGAAAATAACCATTCCCCCTTATCTCCGAAACTACTGAGCCTAAAATATTGATAAAAATACTGAGAATGGTTCTTTACTCATAGATTACAGGAAAACCTATAAAAAGTCTATGGTCTTAATTTTCAACTTCAATGTTAAGTTTGTTCTTGAGATAAATCCATCCCAAATCTGGAACCCTTCATTGTGCGTGGTCCGACATGCACTTTGCCAGTTTTTTTACGGTTTTATGAAGTTAAAATAGTATGATTTTGTTCAGAAGATGTTTTTGTTGGTTTTTTTGAGGTATGAGGAACAGGGTGTAAAGTTCACTCATCCTCTATAGAAAAGGGAGGATCCTCCGACCAGACGGGTGTTGTATCTGGCGGGCAACTGCCCGTAAGTTGATTTTGGATAGTTTTATCTATGTTTTTCGCTCGGTAAACTCTAACATGCAAGATGCAAGAATTGTGTGACGTCATGTCTTTGCTGCGTAGTTCGTATGTGGCGGTGTAACCGCTACAGTTTGTTTGTTACGCTTTCACGCTAAAACGGCTAAACAGATTTGGATGAAATTTGGCACATGAGTAGAGCATAACCTGGATTAGGACATGGGATACTTTTTATTCCGATATTCTCAAGGAATCGATACTTATGTGGGTGAAACTACGGGGCGCAGCTAGTTATACATAAAACAACAACTATTGGTACTCACGTTGACTATTCGTTACAGTTATCTAATATTACACAAGCACATAACATCACAATGTAAACAAATAAAGGTACTTCACACTCAACCCTGCAAATTACCGTTCCCCGGGGTTTAATGTAACCTAAATAGGTTGACCCTTATCTGCCACGTCACTCACAATAATGTATGAATAGTATTGTACGTGACACAGTCCAGTGAATTTCAATGTTCACTAAGTAATGTAATTTGCAGAGGCCATCTACGGTTTCCTAGAAGAGCTGTGACTGTCAGATAACACCCGCAGTGACAGCTGTCATTAAAATGACAGCAGCGGGGTTGGACTTTACGGTGTCAAAAAAACGCTTTCTAGGGAAACACAACTATTTACTTTCAAAATAACGTTTGAGTGACGTCATTCGAGTGTAAAGGCCTCATCAAATAGAAGCGATATTGCTGTCACACTCGGTAGCGTGTGGTCCGCCTTCTGGTAAGTCACTTTGGACCTCAGACCAAATAAAAATAAAGACAGAACGCTGCGAACAATACAGTGAAGCATGCCAAAACTGCACCGCCGCTCTCTGCATACACGCTCACACGCACACATTTACAACCTTTTACAATACCGGCTTCACGTCACTGTTGACAGCGCTCTGTCTTGGTTTTTTTATTTGGTCTGAGCTTTGGACCGATAAGCGGTATTTACAAACTGTTCTTACGTGTCAAGGCTTTTGCAGACCAGAGCAAATTGTCGCGCGACGCGATACGAACTATACAATTTCTTTGGCAACAAGTTGCGTTGGTCTGCACAAAGCTTAACGGTGTCTCGCACGCGCAACGACTTTATATAGCTAATAAATTAGTAATAAAATTATTAAAATTAAGAAATCGTCCTATAACATCTTTCTTATTCGGGGTAGACCCTTGAAGCACGCCCAATAATGCAAAAAGTTACAACCACAAACAAAAATTTTCCAATTTTATTCTTTGACGGGCCGCACGAACTCCTTGGAACAAACTTTATTTCCCCCCTTACAAGCCTTTCTACACAGGTACATAATAAAACCATTCCTAATAGCCTTTGCCATAATTTCCGGCAAGTTTGGCCGAACTTTGGCCCAGTTGCCATTGGTAAAGCGAGTTGTTCAACTTAGGCGATCCATCTCGCGCTGCCACTGTGTGTAATTAGCCTTATGCAAACAGACCCCTCTGTCGCTATGAAAGTTACTGTTTTTGGTGCAAAGTTAGATTAGTGTTTCTGTTTTCCTGATGGGTAACAGCCACGTTCATGATAAAGCATCCTGGACTGCCAGACCCACTACCATTTATAACCGACTTCAAACAGGACAAGGTTTTCAATTCGACTGTATGTATTTTGATTTTTTTTTCTATGTTTGTTACGCGATTACTATTTAGAGGTATGAGGAACAGGAAGTAAAGTTCCATTTTTAACCCCCGACGGAAAACGAAGGGGTGTTATAAGTTTAACGTGTGTATCTGTGTATCTGTGTATCTGTCTGTGGCATCGCAGCTCCCAAACGGTTGAACCGATTTCGTTTATTTTTGTTTTGTTTAAAAGGTGACTTGATCGGAAGTGTTCTTAGGTATGATTCAAGAAAATCTATTCAGCCGTTTGAAGATTATCAGGTCTTTTCTAATTGATGAATGGATTTGAGCATCTTCTACAGGTCTGATTGAGTCTAAATTTGGTAATCTGTTACTTCAATGGTATCAGAATAACATAGTAACCTTGAACTGATGCTGCAGCATTACCTGGTACTTGCAGGATACCCAACTCCTCACCAACTTACAGCAGTGGTATCGTGTTTGGGCTCATTGGAATGGTCTCAATAAATAGGTTATAGATATATATTTATCAGGGTGTGATATGGAGAAGAAAAAATAAATCAGGGTTAATTAGTAACTAACTTGACTGTAGGAAAAATACGCACAGTTGCGATGCGAGCCACGTGTTGATCGTAGCGTATGTATTAGTAATTAGTATACAATAAAGTTTAAAAAGCAGGAAATAAAAGTTAAATTAAAAATTTAAAAAAACCCCGACACAAACAAAATCCTTTAAAAAGTTTCAAAATAAAATATTATACTGGCCCTTTATGTTTAATATAATTTGTAGTTAATATTTTGTCGTCGCATCGGGGGTCGGCATGCTATTGTAGAAAAGATATTTTCATTCGTCGACCCCCGATGCGACGACAAAATATTAACTACAAATTATATTAAACATAAAGGGCCAGTATAATATTTTATTTTGGAACTTTTTAAAGGATTTTGTTTGTGTCGGGGTTTTTTTAAATTTTTAATTATCATAGTTTCCAGTTTCATCCACCATAGAAAAGGGAGGATCCTCTAACCAGACGGGTGTTGTATCTGGCGGGCAACTGCCCGTAAGTTGATTTCGGATAGTCTAATCTATGTTTTTCGCTCGGTAAACTCTTACTGCGCGATGCAGGAATTGTGTGACGTCATGTCTTTGATGCGTAGTTTGTATGTGGCGGTGTAAGCGCTACAACTCTGCCAATTATGAATTGATTTTGATAATTCTTTTTTTGTTCGGTAGGTGGTTCAGAGGTGGTCTCATAATTTTTTATTAACTTTGCTTGTGTAATTTTTGAGCTAGCTTCAATAATCCGATTTTTCCCACTTAATCTATGTGGATGATATTATAATAAGTTCCTGACACTGTGAAATATATAGCAGGTAATGGTATTCGATTTTTTGTGGGGTAGGCACCACAACTAAAAAGTGTAAAATAAAAACTTTACAGAAAAAAACAACCGACTTCAAAAATTTACTCTACAAAGTAAGTCGGAGTCTTTGATTTTGAATTTTAGGTTTTGCCACCAACTTCCGAAATAAAAAAAAAAAGTTATATTTTATCATAACATCATTCACGCCTTTATTCCCCGCAGGGTTAAGCCAGAGGTGTACCTAGTCCAAACTCCGAGCTTCTAAAGAGAAATTCCTGATAGAAACCGAGGACCTCAGGTTCAGCAGCTCTTGTGACCAATAGAGCATCGAGGCATCACCATTTTGTTATCTAGCTGCAATTTTTATCACGGGACGGGCTATACCCTTAAAAGCTGGCTATAAAAAATTTAATCATTCTTTCAGGGTCTGTAAGTAGGTACTTATGAATTAAAACCACTTTTACGGGGCTTTTATGGGACCAAGTTTAAACTATGAAAAACGAATTAAAGTTTCATACAAAAATAGAACATCTAACATTTTTCCTCTCGTTTTCATCTAAATCTAAAAATAAAACTAAAACTAAATAATCAAAACTGTGGGAGTGATTTCCGTGTTAGGTTCACAAAAATGGATGTGTGTACCAAATTTCAACTTAATCGGTCCATTAGATTAGGAGAAAATTGGCTGTGACAGACGGACAGACTGACCAGTGATCCTATAAGGGTTCCATTTTTTCCTTTGAGGTAAAGAACCCTCCCCCCCTTCCCTTCCAATTCCCTTCTTCCTTCCGTTCCCTTTTTCTTTTGTAATGTATTATCTGGTGTACAATAAAGTATATATAAATAAATAAATAAATAACCCTGAAAACTATCTTGCCAAACTAAGCTTCCATATCAAAACTAAACTCAATTACGCTACACAAACATTTAATAACTGTATCAAACGCATATTACGCTATATTGCTTTCACTAAAGATAATAAGTGTGGTTGTTATCGCGAAAATTTCATTTAATGTTGCCTTTGGGAACGCGAGAAACGTTAAGGTGGGTGTAAAAGACCGAGTTTAGAATATGAACAAGAATTTAAATGGCTTTTATAGTGAGTTACAGAGTGAATTTTTATGGGCACAGGTGTGAGTTCGCAGGTAGCAACATCACCACATGCAAACTACGCATCACACTAACGTCACGCAAGATCCTGCAATGCGCAAGCAGAGTTTACCGCGCGAATAGAATATATACAACATGCTGACAATAATCGTCGGGTAGTACACTAGGCAGGACACCAGTCTGGTCGGAGGTTCCTCCCTTTTCTATGGAGAATGAGTGAAATACGGAGTTGAACTTTACACCCTGTTCCTCACTGTATACTGGCCATCATTATAATATATTATACCCCGAACATGGACATTGGTGCACCCGTCGAGACCAGTTAGTTCGGCGTGACGTCATCATCATCACTTCCTCAAGCTTTCGAGCGACGAGTCACACAGCCAGCCAGCTGGCTGTGTTAGAGTGCTGCCATATCTTGAACACATCCTGACCACTAGCATGTAGCGGACGTTAAAAATATTACGTGATTGTATATTTATTAGCATTAGTACCAGGTCGATCAAGCTCTGGTCGGGTGAACATAGAGAATGCTCATTTAATAGTAGGTATAGGAAGTTCATACTAATTCCATGCTGTCATGATAGTAGGTACTTACTAATTCCATGCTGCTATGTCATTAGTCTAAGGTCGCCATCTTGTTCTAAACTTTAAGCGACCGAGCTCTGTACGGGTGAAAATACGGCAGAAACAAATTTTCCCAGATATGAGCCCTAGCTAGATCGATTTTTCGCCCCCATATACCCCTATATTGCAACTTTCATCGAAATCGTTACAGCCGTTTTCGAGAACGCAATTACAAATATATAAGTACCTAATCAGATGCGGGAAGCACAGAATTGGTCAAAGTGGCGGTGCTTGGGGGAGGTCTATGTTCAGCAGTGGACGTGTTTTGGCTAAAATGATGATGATGATGTAGTACGTGGTCGACGATCTCTGCTAGTATAGGGTAGTTCATACTAATTCCATGTATAGTACATACTAATTCCATGCTGCCATGTCATTATTCTAAGGTTGAGCGTGATAGCGTCGTAGTATAGCATGAAGTGTACATCTCAGAGCACGGAGCTTCGGCCGGCGGCCGCCACTAGAGGTGCGGCATTGTCAACACATTCCGTACAAACCAAGCCTGTCACCGTTTACTCGCATCTCGACACAAATGACGTATACGGGACCAAATTAAATTAGCTACCGAAACTCTGCAGACGTGCATTCAACGTGCCACGAATTTATTTACAACTACCGTCAGTCAGTCAGTTAGGGACTGGTTAAAATACACACAATCAATATACATTGATCATCGAAGAACGAACCCATTAATCTACTAACAAGTAATATACTAAATTTTAAAAGCATAGTGTAGAAAATGTATTGTTTACCATTTCGACATACATCTGCAGTTAGCCAACGTAATGTATGGAGTGAAGAATATACTGTGGTAACTATACTCTAGTATTGAGCTATACATGTATAGTGTGCATACTGTATAGTGTGCAACGTCTAATAATAATAGTGTGAAATATTTAATAGGCTGATAGTACTCATGCATTCATATTCATCAGCCTATAAAATATTTATTACAACTAAGTAATAACAGCCGCACGGGTCGATCCATCAGGTTAAGCTACGCTTGCCAGGGTTGGTCCATGGATGGGTGGCCATCATTACATACCGAGACTCCTCCGTGCCTCGGAAAGCACGTTAAGCCGTTGGTCTCGGCTGTCATTCGTGGATCTTTGACAGTCGTTACGGGTCGTCAGAAGCCCAAAAGTCTAACAATCAGTCTTACCAAGGGGTATCGTATTACCCAGTTACTGTGTTGTGGAAGTCAGATAGGCAGTCGTTCCATGTACTCGTAAAATACTGGTAGTCAGCTGCATCCGGTTAGACTAGAAGCCGACCCCAACATAGTTGGGAAAAGGATAGGCAAATCGATTTTAACTGTTTAAATAAATTTTAAATTACGCTAGAATATTGTAAGAACACCATGTAGATATGTTACAGTGATTCTTTATTATGTAATAATTGGACTGAATTTCCACCTGTGACAGACAATTTTAATTAATTTGAAAATGAAAGATTCTGTTTGCTGTATCTTCATTGGATAAAATAATTAAATTGACCCATCCTATATAACATATATGGCGAGTATATCATGCGCCAAACGCTCGAAGATTGGGAAGGAGGCGTTAAGGTGGGTGGGGTTAAAATATCAAACCTCTGGTACGCAGATGATACCACTCTCTTTGCATCATCAGAAGCTGAAATGGCAGAGTTACTGAATAAGTTGGAAGTAACCAGCCTAAGAATGGGTCTCGCGATAAATAAAAGCAAGACCAAGCTCCTTGTCGTAGATCGCTTCAAAAGCATTCAGCGTGCCAACCTCCTAGCAGATTATGAAACCGTCGATCAGTTTCAGTATCTCGGCTCTGTAATCACAAATAAGGGTAGCTGCGAAATAGAAATTCGAAGACGAATTGGCATGGCTAAGACAGCGATGACTCAACTGAACAGAATATGGAGAGACAGAAATATCACCAATCGGACAAAGACACACCTGGTCCGTACACTTGTCTTCTCCATCTTTCTCTATGGGACAGAGACTTGGATGATCAAGTCCACCGATAGGCGAAGAATTGACGCTTTCGAAATGTGGTGCTGGCGCCGCCTATTAAGGATACCATGGACAGCCCACCGCACAAATGTCTCGATCCTGAAGCAGCTAAGATTAGAGAAATCACAACAACTGTCCTCAACCTGCCTGCAACGTGTCGTGAGATACTTCGGCCACATTGCTGTTACTGGAACGGCTAATGGTGACTGGGAAGATAGAGGGCAAAAGACCTAGAGGCCGAAGCCCAAAAAGGTGGTCGGATCAAATATCCGAGAATTTGACAGTACCCATCAGCGCCGCACTCCACCAGGCCACTGATCGTAACAGATGGAAAAAGACCGTTGACAATTTGATACGGAGTACCGATTCTCAGCAATGAGAGAGCGATTGAAAAGAAAGAAGATATACCTGTAAAAATCATAACCCTTCTTTTTGCTTCGCCATCGGGTAATAAAACAGCAGATTTTTCACTATTTCAGAGTTTGTCCTATTGTAAATATTGTTCATATTAATGATTATATGATTATTTTCAACTTTAATTCAAATTCAGTCTTGTACCTACATACTTTTGGTGGTATGAGGAACAGGGTATAAAATTCACTCATCCACCATAGAAGAGGGATCCTCCGACCAGACGGGTGTTATGTCTGGCGGGCAACTGCCCGTAAGTTGATTTCGGATAGTCTTAAATACATTTATAACGAACGCGCGGTAAACTCTAACTGCGCAATGCAGGATTTGTGTGACGTCATGTCTTTGATGCTTAGTTCGTATGTGGCGGTGTAACCGCAATAATGCGTGATTTATTGTTTGGCAGAGGAAACAGTCTATGTCTTAGTAATTATCTGGACATAATTGTAATAATGGATAGTTAATTGCAGTGCCATAATTAGAATCCTGTCCAATAGGATAATTTGTGATGATGTAATTGGAGTTTACGGTCGTTGACCAGTTGATAAGCTAATAATTAGTTTGATTGAGAACTGCCTATTATGAGATTGTGTGTATCAAGATGTAATTTAATTGGTATTACATAACATAACATAATATTTGTAGGTATTTCTCAAAAAAAGTTAGCAAGGTCTAACCGTATTACTGTACAGGTTTTTTATGGTTGATGTAAAAGCCAATTATTTTTAAAAGAGTATCCGTGGTATTTCATGCCGGCTCTTTTTTGAAACGACCTATTGGAACCGTGCACCTAGCTTCTGATGTTTTATGTGAAATAAAATATTTTGAATTGAATTGAATTGAATTTTAATGGCATAAAATTATGAGTACACTATTTTCATATTTAGAAGATTAGAAGTCTTGAGGTTCAATGTAAACTAGAGCAGCTACAAACTAAAGATGCGTCCCCGCATATGTCAAATTTGACTTTGAGATTAATACTAAAAAACAACACTGCCCTGCCAAAAAAAGAACTAAAAAGTAAAAAACAAGTTGTATTAGATAATCTGTATATAATTATGTCGTAGGATGATTTGATACTACACGCCCTCAGCGAATACAGCATTATAAACTTTGATAATAAAATTGGAAGTAAATAACAAGATTTATTAGTATAATATTATTATGAGTTGGTTTTAAAATTCCAAGACTTTTATACTAATATTCACAAAAAAAAAAAATAAGTTGGAAACTACGTATAGTGATGAGACCCCTGAAAACACCATTTTACTTCGTTTTATATTGTTTTATAACACGGTTTTAAACCCATGCCGTTGACCGGCCGCGATGGTTAAACTTTAGCGCAAATATAATGCCGGCAACCCTCTCGGAGAGTTGGCATGGCGTATGAGTTCTATGAAATGTGGAGTCGAAAGTGTTAAGTAAAATTTTACCCCAGTATCCAAAACCCACCCTGTAGATACAGTATAACCCATTCCTGCTGATAAACAGTCCATCGAGTCATGATTACTGTACACCACAGATATCTTCGGTAAAGTAACTGGAGACAAAGAAAACACGGCAAATTGAAGACTAACATTTACTTTAGCAACTTAAAGAGACGGGGTCGTGATTTTGGATTGAAGTTATAAGCTGCAGCGGGGAGAGATAATTTTAACCTGTAGTATGAACGTAGATCAACGACCCAAAGTAAGGAAGTAAGGTACTGTAGGCTGCCAGAGCCGTGCCCTCGTTTAAGAAATCGGAGCCGACCTGTCGGAGTCGCTCGTTCGATGGTCGGGAGTGCCGAGTCGTGGAACGCGGTGGTAATCTTCTGCAAAACAGTTATCTCGCAAAAGAAAGCTGCAAAAAAGGTTCCACGCACGCCACTCGAAGATGTAACGAGGAGTTTCAACACCTCACTCCCCCTACGGAACGTGGCCCGCAGAGCACCGGCCGTCACCAGCCCGGGCCAGCGAAAGTCGCATATGCACTCGCAGCCCCCTGACGCAAGTGTGCGAGGGAACACCGGGGTGGTTTTAGTCAATAAGACTCTAACGAACCTCCTGCCTCCCCCAGGGCGGAGAACATCTATGACGATATCTACCAAGACAAAAAAAAAAGTCTGACGGAGCGTATCCGAGGAGGCGGCATATAGTGTTCCACGCCTGCATTTATTTGACGTTACGGGAAGAGTATAACATATAACAACCACTCCCCACGCGAAAGGTGACCCGCATAAGCAGGCCGGTACCAGCCGCTGATCGTGGAAGGCGCACAAGATCTCATGATCCCCGGTCCAAGTGTAAGAAGGGAACACCGGGGTGGTTTTTAGTCAGCAAGACTGACAGACCCCTTTGCCGTCCCAGGGCCGAAGACATCCATGAGGATTGTCCACCACGGAACAAAAAAAAACAACCGACTTCCAAATAAAACACTACAAAGTGAATAATAACTTTAATTGCGGAAGTCGGTTCACACACATACATTCAAATCCAACGGACACACGACGCGGTCGTCAACGAGCGTCGCGGCACGGCACTGATGATGCTGTTGCCTCCCCGTCCCCGTGCCGCGACGCTCGTTAACGACGTCGTAGTGTGTCCGTTGAATTTGGATGTGTGAGTGTGAATATATTCCCGAGCCAGCAGTGGATGATGAGTTGAACAGTCGGTGTCTTTGAGTTTTCCTTTTTTGCCACACCGCAGGCGGCAGCAGCAGGCGGTGAAGTCCCGTCGCGACACGACAGATTTCTATGAATTTCTATGAAACAGCTTTCGTAGCTAGCGACACGTTGGTTTCGTAGAAATACGAAGAAACCGGTCGTTTCGCAGCGGCACATCGTCTGCTGCTACCGCCTGCGGTCGGCTACGGAACGTTAACTTAACCGCCGGTGCTTACACCTTGCACCACAACAAAGGGTATGTTCGAGTACTAGCTAAGTACACCCAAGTCAAATGAAGAGTACCAACAACTAATTATACTCCGTCTCCCTCTAACAGTACACGTGGGAGTATGCTCTACTTTGTGTCAGACGTTACGGTAATAAAGATCCTCACTTTGACTTTTCACTTTCCTAAAGTGGATTATTTAGTTTAGACTGTCTGGTTGGATTTGTAATGCTGTTAGGTGGAGACAGTCTCATTAGCATAACGTAACATGGAGCTGACGCCCAACAATGGGGCTCACGCCCGTTTTCCTGGAAGCATTAGGCAGAGATATACCTATTAGTGCACCCACATTTCGCCAATTATGTTTACATCTCTTGCAATAGGGGGCGAGCCTATGACATCAACCGAGCACAAGCGGGCAGTCTCATAAGGCAATTACCAAATATTTGTTTTTAACACCTTTCTACATTCCAGTTTCCTGTTTATGAAAAACAAAAATATTAAATTATTATTAATTCATTCAGAAATAATATTGATAATCAAGTTATTGCTTGGTTTTACTGTATTGTCCTCGTGTAAGTTTAAACTTTTATAATAGCATGTATGTATATTGTTGATTTATTTTCTGTATTCATGATGATGACCATAGGCCCTCAACCAGGCACAAACGGGCGGTATCTTATGCGTATTGTTCATTTTAAATAATAATTTATAACAGCATTTCTGAGAATGAGGATCATTAACATTTTACTGTATCAGCAAAATACTTAAAATGAGGCTCATTAAAAAAGTGGGTCCTGCTACAAAAATTGTTGACTGGATTATCAATTTTAACAAGCCTAGAGCTATTTTCGGACCTCGCGCTGACCCGAGAAAACCTTGTACAAAAATAACTGCCTTCCTTTACGTGAATTTCATGAAAAGTATCTATGAGAATCTGCTTCAATACCCTACTGGTCACAAGCGCTACTGGTTCGATTTACAGGTCGGTACAAAGTATTATTGGATTTTTCCATCAGGAATTTGTCAGACGCAGCTTGGAGTCTGGATTCGTGCCCGGTTGATGGCAATAGGCTCGTCCTTTACATGGGACTTAAAATGGACTAGCCAAATGTGGGTGTACTATAGATGCACCTCTGCTCAACTCTTCAGGGAAATAAGGCGTGAAGCAATGTTATGTTAAGTAAATAAAAATCGCATTTTCTTATGACCAGAGCAATCACCATAGGCAATTACCAATTTTGCTGCGAAGTATGGCTATCAAAGAACTTTTATTGAGACCTTTCTACATACTAATTTCCAGTTTATGAAAAACCATTATGATGTTATTTAAAATCTGGGGGTACTGCAGTACCTCAACCAAGTCGAGAAACGACTGACTGAGAATGAGTTTGAAATCGTAAATGGCAATGGAATTTCCATATTTACGTCAAAATCTACCTAATATTAGCGCTGTAAGAGCTTTATTTAATTAGGACTATTTAAAATAGTACATTATTCATAGATGTAATTTTTATTAAAGAAATAAAGATGAAAAATAGATAGTTACTGAATAAATTAACAGACTTGGTTTTAATAGGTACGTTTTAATTAGCTCTTTCATCTTTTTGCGGAAGAAGAACTGCGTTACGAGACATTTTAAGTTTTTGATGGGATAATTATTTCTCTCCGTAAATATGTCGTGAGCCAAAAGAAAATGCGGCTGTGACTACGATGTTTGTGTTTTGTTTCTGACGACAAAAATATTCACAAAACAGGAAATCTATTTATAGGATTTATTGGTATTTGAGGATAAATAACGATGGGAGAAGAAATACCTACCCTATTATTTTCAGAGCTTACATATCAAAGACAAAAATAGAATTATGAATGAGACTTTATGTTCAGATGACAACCAATTATAATGATGAATGTCACTGATAAATGTCACTGATGTCGCAATCAACGTGGCCACCTACGAGGGCTCAAACAATACAGGATCGAAATAATGTAAGAGTAAGTCGTGGGTTCAAACCCAGGCAAGCGCTTTACTTTATGTAAATCAATTCATCACAACTGCAGCTGCTCTCAAACCGGGCGGTGAAGGAAAACATCGTGAGGAAACCGGCATGTCCTAGAACCAAAAATTCGAAGACATGTAACATCTACCAACCCGTGCTGGCCCCGCGTGCTAGATTACAGCACACTCAATCACCTCCCACGTCCCAGCAGTGGGAACATTATGCTGGTTATACAATGTGGAGACTACAATACAACAATAAATGAAAATACTGGCACTACTAATGTCTAAGAGTATTTTGGACCTGTCAAATAAATCCTAGCTACAAAATAAAAAAAATAATTTTCAAACAAATTAAATGTAGTGTATGGCGGATCCACCCTAAGCCTATAAATTTCGTTTATCCAACTAGGCCTAGGGTGGATTCTCGGGCATACGTTTCCGAACCTTAGGGACCTACCTACCTTACCTTTGACCTTAGGGTGGATTTTTGGGGTGGATAAACGAAATAAACCGAGCCGACTATGGATTTTGCCGAGCTTGACTAAACTATTGAATATTTTCAATTGAATTTTTGTATACAGAATGAAAACGTCATTAGGGACACGCCGTTAAATTTTTTGTTGTATTGTCGTCTCCACCTTGTATATGACGTATGTATGAAAACGATACATTGGCAAAACACGTCAGATTTTGAAACTATAAGTAATCATAAAAGTATAGTATCCGTTATTCGTAGCAGTCGGGCATCGTTCAAAAAAATATACAAATAAGAAACAAAGGTTTTGGGCAATTATTTTTCATAATTTTTAAGTCCGCTTCAGGCCGGCCAATTAATCTTTTTTCGTTATTGTTTAAAAACATTTTCCTTCAACACTGTTGTTTTTCACAGGACAATAGCCTTAAGGTTCCTTAGGTCACTTTTTGATGTTTCGTTTCGCAGAAGGTAAAAAGATTTCTACAGTGTTCTCTTAAAAACCCTAAAGGTATAATTTAAATATTTTTCATTATGACTGCCTTTATTTTTTTCAAGATAGTACACGAGATTTATCTACTTTGACGAAAAAAACAGTATAAACTGGCCTCTTATAATAATCAGCCTATAATGTTTCCACTGCTGGGACACAGGCTTCCTCTCTGTGAGAGGGAGTGGGCTGTAATCTACCACGCGGGCCCAGTGTAGTTTCCACTGTTTCCACTGCTGGGACACAGGCTTCCTCTCTGTGAGAGGGAGTGGGCTGTAATCTACCACGCGGGCCCAGTGTAGTTTCCACTGTTTCCACTGCTGGGACACAGGCTTCCTCTCTGTGAGAGGGAGTGGGCTGTAATCTACCACGCGGGCCCAGTGCGGGTTGGTAGATGTCACATGTCTTCGAATTTTTGGTTCTAAGACATGGCGGTTTCCTCACGGTGTTTTCCTTCACTGTTTTGAGAGGTGGCTCTTATTCTATTGAAACAATGTGCTATGCTAGACCAGGTCAAGGTCAAAGGACAAGCAACGTACGGTCGACTGTACAATTAGGAATTTAAAAAAAAAAAATATGCTGAAATTGTTATGGTGTAAAACAAAGTGCAATACTTTTAGTATTATTATCTTTCATTCAGACTGACATTTAAAAGCGTTCATACTGAAAGTGGGCAACGTCGCCAATAGCTGTCAAATATTTCGCTGTTTTATTAATTTGGCAATATTACTGTATGGAAATAAGAAATATCGCTAAATGGTAAACTAAAATATTGATTATGAAATGCAATAATTCACGTAAGACCGAATATTTAGTCATTTGGAAACTTTCCAAATGCCTTTTTTCACATAAAACAGTTACAACACCAAATAGTGTTATAATTGCAATTTATTATTAATATTCTAGTTCACTAGTTAGCCATATTTCTTATTCCCATATAGTAATATTGCCAAATTAATCAAAACAGCGAAATATTTGACAGCTATTGGCGACGTGGCCCACTTTCAGTTTAAACGCTCAACTGATGTCAAAAATCTGTCAAATCCAATACCTACATTTCAAGTTGGCTCTATTTCGCCACATTCATTTAGTTCGCTCCGTATGGGAGCAATATTTAGTGTCACCTCTAAGTAGCACACTGTCATGCAACTCAAAATATTATTCATTAACTGCCGATGTTCGCTAGATTTAGTGTGAAGGCTAAATGCTACAAAAGTGATCAGACTAAAGCCTAGTGTAGGTTGAACGCGCTTTGGCTAGGGCGGTAGCGGGCGCGATTAGGTGGCCATAGCGCATCGCAAAATGAATTTAAACAATAGACGATCGCTCGCTAGCTATAATATTTATATCGCTAATGACTGTCTATACACCAAATTTTAAAAATGCCTATGTTCGTGCCTAATAGCTCTATAGATATTATGCCTCTAGGATATAGATAGCCATAAAATGCTTTGCAACGGCTGATCTAACAAAATCAGATTTTTCTGTTTCGTATTTAGGATTTACTTCGTTTGAGAATTTACTTAGATAAGCTACAATAGACGACGGATATATAGTAACCTAATCCGCTTAACTGCAAACTGCTTAAAGCAAACTTTGCGTTCGGCGCTTGTCATGGCAACACCTCGTGTCCGGGTTCGCAACAAGTCAATCGTCATCTTGAGGATACCTCGTTGAGAGGTGAAACACGTGTCGACTCTTTAAGAACAGTTAAGCGGATTAGGTTACTAAATATACGTCGTCTATTGTAGTTTATAATGGATTTCCGCAAAGTCACGTCTGAGTCAATTAACTTCTTGGTTAAGCTCTGACAGAAATCTGGCAAACTTAAAGCATTTATTTCAAATAAAGCATTTACAGGCACTTTTGAATTGTAAAGGAGTCAGTCAGTCAGAAAAATGCCCATTACAAAGCATAGTAAGTTCCTGTGGAGAATAATGGGCAAGAAACTCCATGACACTTATGATATTGTTACAAAATATTGGTTATATCATCCATGTTGACATTATAGGCACTTAACGTCATAGTCTCTTCAATACACATATACACAAAAATTGCAGTTTCAATTGTTTGATACTTCGCGCCCGCCTCAGCTCCCGCGTATTTCCCTCACCCTAGCCGAAGGCCAGAGACTACAAAACTGATGAGACTAACAAATCAATTGTTTCTCTTATTCTGGTTGGATGATGTATAAATGGTTTGTTGAACCATATTGATGGGTGTGCAAGAATAGATGTTACGTTGTTTGTTTACGAGTCGTTATGTACTGTGTTATTTATTGTTTAGCTTTAGAATCTTTGTGTTTCGTAAGAGAATTTTCGGTGAGTTTTTCCCGTAGCCCGTGATTTTCCTCAGTAACAAAATTTTCACATGCTCGAGGTGATATTGAAACATGAAAATTTTACTACCAAAACTACTAATATGGATGATGACAAAAATTTTTTTAGTCCCTGAGATAATTTATTTAAAAATATTGGAAACGTATTTTTTTATTTATTTCCTAATCAAAAGATTACAGCATGACGTCACTGCCCAGAAGATTTTATACTGAATTGTGAAGTAGCGAGTCCCCACTCCCCAACTTTAATGCGTTTTATCTAAACCATTTTTTATTAATAAGATAAAGCGAAAAATACGTGTCTAACATTTTTTTATTATCTGACTGACGGACTAAACAGTTTTTTTTTCTCCAATTCACATCCCTATTTTGTAGCTGTTTCAACTGTGGCTGCAATATGTATATTTATTCTACTTGACTTTAATTAATTTGACAAAGAGATACTTAGTTTGTCTGCTGAAAAACGACTTTTTGTCCCAGCAGAGCTGCTGGGGAGTTTGTTGCGCCACTTCTTCTTCTCAGCTTAAGAAAGTGCATCCTAAAAGTTGGCAACGTCTTAAATAACTGTCAAATATTTACCTGTTTCGATTAATTTGGAAATAATACTGTATGAAAATAAGAAATGTGGCTAACTAACTAGAATATAAATAATGAATTGCAATTATAACATTGAATTTGATGTTACACCGAATAGTTGGTTTTAGGTATACGTAACACCGAATAGTTGGTTTTAGATGTAAAAAAAGTATTTGGAAACTTTCCAAGTGCCTTTTTTACACCTAAAATGGGTACAACATGAAATTCAATGTTATAATTGCAATTCATTGCGGCACTTCACCGGTTAATATTCTATTTAGTTAGTTAGCCACATTTCTTATTTCCATACAGTATTATTTCCAAATTAATCAAAACAGGTAACTATTTGACAGATATTTACGACGTTGCCAAGTTTTAGGATGCACCATCTTAAGCACTAGGAAGTGATGAAGGGCAGGCGTTTTTAGGGGACTTTCTTGTGTAATTTTGACGTTCGAAAAGCGCGGATTCTCCTAGTTGGAATAAATGACTTTTGAATTTTGTTTTTTTTTTAACATTATAGGACGCATTCAAACCCACGGGTTTACCTAGTACCCACTAACAGCGCAACATCGTAAAAATATGCAAGGATACTCTTCTGCGCTGCTATAAAAGTTACTACGACACTAAGGTAGCAAGGATTTATGGCTGTGGAAGACTAGTTTGATGTCGGCGAAACCTATAGCACCGAGGGACATCCAAGAGTTATGGCTTTATGAGTTGAAAGATATTATAAGAGGGTGTGCTGGTATGGTTTTATTGGGAGTTAGTTGTGGGTGGAGTGTTTTAGATAGTGCGTTATGTATACATATATAATAATATATAGTCCTAAACATCGACGGAGAACCCTTTGAAATTATTATTTCCTAGCGTGTAACACATAACATAACATCACGCCTTGTTTCCCCGAAGGTTTGGCCAGAGGCGTACCTACCTGTAGTAGGTACACCCATATATCGCCAGTTATGTTTAAGTCCCATGTAATACAGGGCAACCCATCGTCAGCGGCTTCGCCCATGTATTATACATCGATGGCAGCAAAGTAGAAAGGGACATCTACATTTTTGTGAAAATGATTATTTTTACAAAAATGAGCTTTTAAAAACCCTATCTACAATTAGGTATGTATTAAAATTATTTAAAAATTTTAAATAATGAAGAAAAGCTGGCACATAAATGAAAACATCTACACTCGATTAAAAAAAAACATCGCAGTAGAAACGGACATTTGAATTTGTCCGCCTTTACTTCAAAGCTTTGACAGATGAATGAAACGTCAACAAAGACATCAGTCACTTGTCATATTCTCGTGTGACCAGTTATGTTGGGAATACTGTTTGCATGTTGCTAAGATTTTCTTTGAATATCCATAAATTAGTATTACTGGAGATTATTAACTTAGTTTTTAGATATTTTAAATGAAAAGGGCATTTTTTATCACAACGCACAAACGGACATCAGGCGTTCTTCTACGTCAATGATGTTTAAGAGTAAAAAAAGACATCTACATTATTTCAGTAAAACAACGACACAGCGATAAAACCAGTTATTCACAAAGAAGGTTATTTTAATGCATAACAAAAAAAAAAAAATCAGTCCATAACTCTTAAAATTACCACTATTTTTTACTAAATCTGCTCTCCTGTAAAATTGCGATTTTGTAGATATCCGTTTCTACTTTGCTGCCATCGACATAATAACCTTCCTCTTGAATCCTTTATCTATTAAAAAAACCGCATCAAAATCCGTTGCGTAGTTTTAAAGATCTAAGCATACATAGGGACAGACAGCGGGAAACGACTTTGTTTTTTTATAATATGTAGGTATAGTGATGATTGGTTCACTTCAGAACAAAGTCCATTTCGTATACAGAAATCGTCCATTGCTCTTCACATTGCATGTTCACTGTGTGTTGGAGATTTGCTCTATGTTAGATAGATAGATCGTTTATTTGGTGCACACAAAAAACATAGCACAACATACAAAAGCACGATTAAATAATAACTAATTAAATAGCTGCAAGGTGCAAACAAAAAAAAAACAAGACAATATGATGCAATAATTATAGGCTATGACACACTATAAAATAATGGATCAACGAACATAAAAAAGTGCGGTGTGCATCTCAAGGTTGCACCAAATGGGAGCCCAGCTCAGCATGTGTCAGACAAAAGTTGTTGTGACTCTTAACAGGGTTTACGTCGTACGACATTTCATACAAACTTTCAAGCCCTTATTTTTCGAAATGACTGAACCGATGTTAATGAAACTCCATACGTATATGCAGGATACAAAGGTCTAAAAACTTAGTTAAGAACATTTTCGAAATGTCTTATTTAAAAGCAGTTATCTGGAAATCTCTTTTTCTATGGCAAATTTAAAATCGGTCTAATTTAGCTGTAACACAATTTTTTGAAAATGTTCTTAACTAAGTTTTTAGACCTTTGTATCTTGCATAAACGTATGAAGTTTCATTAAAATCTGTTCAGTCATTTCGAAAAACAAGGGCTCGAAAGTTTGTATGAAATCCCGTACGACGTAAACCCTCTTAAAAGCTCTTATTTGTAATTGTTATGGTGTACAATATAAAGTATTCTATCAGCTGCTGACTTTCTGTTCTGTGCTCGTTATTATTTTTTTGTTATAGATAGGATTTTAACCGCCTGTGATCAAGTGATAAAACTACCTGTCTCAGACCCAGAGGTTCAATTCCCAGCGAGGGCAAAATGTTCTACTTGATTTGATTGATGGTAGGGCTTGTTCTAAGTCCGTCTGGCTAGCTACCAGCTATTCTATCTAAGTCTGTCGCCATAGCAAAAATGTTAACAGCATTAGTGTGTTTAAGATATCCAGTTCCTCTGTGGTTGAGGATACCGGGTGAAGCTCCCTTCCACCTTTGGCCTGATCATCACTTACCATCAGGTGAGATGAAGGCCAAGAGCCTCCCAGAATAGGCTTAAAAAATTAAAGTTACTGCATATTTATTCCAGTTATCTTTACTTATCTTTTTGTTTTGTCATTTTTGTCATAACTTTCATATATTTCTGCAAGAAAAAAAGTAAACCAACTATATCTTCGAATATCCACTAATATTGATAATATTCCAGATTCCTTTTTACAGGGGTTGTGATAGGTACTTACGTACATTTTATACAATGGTCTAATTGAAATAAATCAAAAACTCTCAATCGATGATTGTTCTTATCATTATGAACAACTTTTATAAAGGAATAAAATTTTAAAAAAAAACACTGAAATCACAAAAAAAATATCTGCTGTTTCCGGTTGCTGTGTAAACGGTGAACGCGTAGAAATTAAAGAAACATTTTGTCAAATTTTGCAAACTTTATGTTAATGTTTCTTTAATTTTTACGCCATTAAACCGTAAAGTTATAATTTTTATAGTAAATTAAAAAAAATCATCAATCTTAACTTCCCCCGCCAAAAAAACTGCCTACCTCTGCTAAATAGCATTTACTGTCAAGTAATAGGTCTCGAGTTCGAACCCAAGGTACGCCCACCTTTAACTTTGCGGATTCATGTGCGTATTGTATAATTATCCCTTGCTTTAAAAACGGTGAAGGAAAACATCGTGAGGAAACCGGCATGCCTGAGAGATATTTCTCGACGTATGTGCCAAGTCAGAGGCCCATGGGTGGCTTTAAAACTCTGACACCAGTACCCTAATTCCATAATAAACGATCAATCAGAATCTGAATCGTTTTGAAACAGATTGCAAATCCATTGCTTCCTAAGTTCGAAAAAAAACTCTGCTCAACAACGTAAATAACGCAATGAATGTTGTTGAACTGTCAAAATGAAAAAAATTACTCGTAATCGTTTACAAAAATATGTTGCGTAATTAGATAACTGGTTAGTCAATAGCCACACGAAAGAAAGAAAGAAAGAAGAATTATCAAAGAAAGCCATGAGCTACTGTCCTGTTTAGTAAGTGAGCTATTTATAAATAACCGGGCAATTTTCTCTTATCCGATCAAATAACGTGCCATAACCCATAACTATTATTACGAGCAACACATAAGCGTGTAAGCACCATAGAGATGTAATAAGCGCCCTGCTGTTTGATGGGATCATTTTTGTAACACCCTATAACGGGAGATGTATGTAGCTATACGTAGGTGAAATACTGAAGATTGTTTAATGACTTTCTAGGATACAAGCTATGAGTCTGATGAGATTTC
This sequence comes from Conistra vaccinii, assembly GCA_948150665.1. Classification (NCBI taxonomy): domain Eukaryota; kingdom Metazoa; phylum Arthropoda; class Insecta; order Lepidoptera; family Noctuidae; genus Conistra; species Conistra vaccinii. The sequence continues at coordinate 11,823,819 of OX411341.1, read as the reverse complement.
TCAAAGGTAAAATTTAGCTGGCATACAAACTTTCATCCACTATTCACCTTGATGAGCAGAGGTGGCCCAGTTGTAACGGCCCCGACATACGAATTGTAGGTTATAGGTTCGAACCCAAGCAGTCGCTTTACTTTGTGTAAATAATTTCATCACCACTGCTCTCAAAACGGTGAAGGAAAACATCGTGAGGAAACCGGCATGTCTTAGAACCAAAAATTCGAAGACATGTGACATCTACCAACCCGCACTGGGCCCGCGTGGTAGACCCACTCCCTCTTACAGAGAAGAGGCCTGTGTCCCAGCAGTGGGAACATTAATAAGCTGATCAAGTTATGTTATTTTTAACGTCTTTTTAACCACTCACACGTCTACTAACGATAGCATACTATCCGAAAAAAAGTCGAGTCTTACGTCCTGAATGGTACACTATCCAAAGCGACGAGTCGTCTTTAAGTCCATGTAGTGATAAAATGCGGTGCTATTTCGACAGTTTGACAGATTATGTCCAAACTCTATTCCGATTCCTCAGACCAAATAAAAAACCAAGACAGCGCTGCTGTCAATAGTGGCGGGAAGCAGGTTTCGTAAACATGCACTTAGTGAGGTGTAGTTTCATTGTAAATGCTTGTAAATGTTTGCGTGTGAGCGTGTATGCACAGAGCAGAGGTGTAGTTTTGGCATGCTTCACTGTATTGTTCGCAACGCTATGTCTTAGTTTTTTAGTTGGTTCAATGAAAACCAGCTAAAATTAAGAATGATGTAAGCAGCATGTAACAGGTAAAACATAACACTAGGTACTTCTCTGATAAAGGAATACAAAAGTATCTTCCTGTAAAAAATTAAGTAAAACAAAAACATTCCTTTTTATCGTAAAACATTATTTTCTCAATTCCGTCCCACAATTTTCCCCGAGAGAGTAGCAACCCTACTCTTAACCGTATCTATCAGTCATATTCTGACGTAAATCTATCTCTAGGGTTTCCACAATTTAATTGTTTAGTAGCTCTATTGTTTTCTACATCTTTTATTAGTTTAATAAGAGAAAACATTTTATATTTCTGATTGTAATTAATAAATTTCAAACTACTGGACCGATTTTAACAATGTATTCACCAGTACAATGCTATATTATCACTGAATATGGCTATCATTTCATTTGAACGTCGTCGATAACTACACAGACAAAACCTTCTACTCTGCCATACCTCCCTGCGATCGTTAGTGTCAAGCACTACCTAGGCTTGCGCCTGTATTCTTTAGCCAAGGAGAGCGAAGTGAAGCCCTTTAACTAACTGGATTTTTGTTTTTTCGTACATACTTCAAAAACCCTATTTCTCTCCTTTTTTTTAACCGTTGTTATCTACTGTTTGACAAAAGTCTCCCTAACAGCCTTGCACTCTCCCTTGTTACTTTCTCCATCCAATCTCCCAGAAACGTCTCCAAGGCCTACGCCACACTTGACGGAAATTCCGTCGCGGATCTTCCGCGTTGGAACGCCAATACATGTTATTGCATATAAATGACTAATAACGGGCGCACAACGCGGAAGATCGGTCGATCCGTCGTGGACCGGTCGCCCTCTGTTGTTCCATCCTCAACGCACCGAACGTCCCGCGTCGAAATTTCCGTCAAGTGTGGCGTAGGCCTCAGAGACGTTTCTGGGAGATTGGATGGAGAAAGGAACAAGGGTAGGTAAGGGTTCTCGTGCACTAGACGGCTAAGACTCCGGCCAGTCATGCTCCGTGGCCCGTGGCCCGATCTGCGGCTAGTTGGCCGTTGTAACCCCCTTTCGGTTTCTATGGTTAACCTGGTCACTGCGACCACTGGTCGTGTTCGTGGCCGTCTGGTCCGCGAGATCCCTTAGTCATCATCAGCCATCAGCGTTTCTTAGGCGTCCGTCAGCTATGACCCCCATCTTTTATCTCCCACTGCGTGACAAGTGACAACCTCTAGTCTCTCCTAAAGGATTTTTTTAGTTCGCCTGTCTTTGTTCAGGTTCGGTGGTGTGAGCTCGTTGCTAAGTAAAAACTGCGGCATGAGTCAGTACATCTGGTTAAGCTACGCTTGCCAGGGTTGGTCTGTGGACGGGTGTGACCATCTTTACACACCGAGACTCCTCCGTGCTTTAGAAAGCACGTTAAGGCTTTGGCCCCGGCTGTCATTCATGGATCTTTGGCAGTTGTTGAGAAAAAAAAATATTAGAAACCTCAATATCATTTTTAAAGACCTATCCATAGATACCCCACACGTATAGGTTTGATGAAAAAAAAAATTGAGTTTCAGTTCTAAGTATGGGGAACCCCGAAAATGTATTGTTTTTTTTTCTATTTTTGTGTGAAAATCTTTATGCGGTTCACAGAATACATCTACTACATACCAAGTTTCAACAGTATATTATTATAGTTTCGGAAAAAGTGGCTGTGACATACGGACGGACAGACAGACAGACAGACATGACGAATTCATAAGGGTTCCGTTTTTTGCCATTTGGCTACGGAACCCTAAAAAAGCACTTGGTACAAAGTGAAAAATATGTGTACGTGTTTTAACTTTTAAATTCCTCTTCTAAGACTCCTTTTTTAATCGGTTACAAAGGACCAAAATATATGAGTACAATTTATTTAGCATGTGTATAAAAACATATAAAAGTTGCTGATATCCATTCAATATTCAACAGCATGCACACTACATTTAGTTTTCCATTAATCAAACTCCATCCTAACCGTCCTGTATCATAAATAAAAGAATGTCAGCCATGCATCAGTCGAGTTAGAAAATGGAAGCCTAAAAAATATCCATTCAGCCGAAAGTTTAAAAAATTGAACGCAGCATTTTATTTTGTAGCCCGTCAAAATGGACAATGTAAACTATAAAATGTAGTGTGTTTTTCATGGTCTACAGTGTAATTCTCTATACTTTATACTTTGCAGCAGTGGTTCCCAACCTTTTTTTGACCAGGGGCCTTTTCTGATTTCTATATTGCAGCAGGGACGGGGAATTTTTGAGAAAAAATTACTTAAACTCACATTTAAATGAAACCATTTACAAGCACTTCTGAACTGTCAAGGAGTCGGGCAGTCAAATAGATGAAGCTAGTAGCCATTTACAAAGCATGGTAGGATTGTAAGGTGAAGAACGGGCAATAAACTGTGTCAATGTAAAAAATTAACTTGTATCTAAAGTGTTAACATATTCGTTCAACTCAAAAGTAACATGCATACCTATTATTATGTAACTATTTTGTATTTTGTATACAAAATCAAAAGTGATACAATATTAAATTCGATTTTCATCAATTTTATTTTTGAACTTGCATCTTCTGTATGTTTGGAATAAAACCTTTTGCGGAACATATTTAGCGTTTATTGCCCGTGGTTCGACCGCATAGTTCTACTAGTAGGACCAAGGGTATTTTTCTATTCGGTGGTTCTATCAATCGGACCATCTTTATAAAATTATCACACAACTCTTGCAGGCCACGGGTTGGGAACCAATGGTTACACTGTAATGCACGCTTTTTGACCCCCAGTGTAATGTAATAAATCTCGCTTCTGTAGCTAATGCGCGTTCCGAACATAGCTCGCTTGCGATTTTTAGAGTTCCGCGGGAACGCAAGGAAAACATTCGTCATGCAATTCGTTTTCTTTTTCTAGTTATGTTGGGGTTGGCTTTTAGTACGCTTGCGGCTGAATTTCAGAATTTTACTCGCAAATACTCAGAATAAACTCAGTCTGACTTCCGTAACTGTGAGAGTAAGTTTTGGTAAAATTTATATTCGTGGAATAAAAGTTTGATGATAAACTTGTGTTTTACATTTTGAAAATAAGGAGTATATTTTCTGCCAGCTGAAATAAAGGTGCTTTATCAAGGTCCTATGATGGTATTATGTTCGTTCATAACTTCACGCCTGCAAGAGTTAAGCAGAGGCGTTCCTATAGTACAGCCACATTTCGCCACATGTAACAGGGAGTGAGCCTATAGCCATCAACTGGCAGCCTAATTACGTAATGCACGATCAATAATTGAACCAAATTGCTAGTCCATTGCTTCATAAGCTCGAAAAAAAAATCTGCTCCATTTTTATTTCGAACATATGAAGCAATGGAATGTTTCAATTCATTTCAATTAATTATTGATCGTGCATTACGTAATTAGGGTACCGGTCGTACGAATCCAATCGTTTGTTCGTCTGTGAGGTGTCTGAAAATTCTGAGCAGTGGTGGCCTAGTGGTAACGGCCCCGACTTGCAAGTTGTAGGTCGTGGGTTCGAACCCAAGCAGGGACTTTACGTTGTGTAGATAACTTCATCACCACTGCTCTCAAAACGACGAAGGAAAACATCGTGAGGAAACCGGCATGTCTTAGAACCAAAAATTTGAAGACATGTGACATCTACTAACCCGCACTGGGCCCGCGTGGTGGATTATGGCCTACTCCTTCTCACAGAGAGAGAGAGAGAGAGATAGAGAGATAGAGAGAGAGAGGAGGCCTGTGTCTCAGCAATGGAAACATTAATAGGCTGATTATGTTTATGTTATGTGTGTCTGAAAATTCTCATCATTAAATAATTGATTTAATTTGATTCCAGTCCAAGTCTACATCATTTCTTGGGTAACAAGAAGAATCCATTATCATCATCAACATCAGCCTACAGCAGGCCACGGCTGGATATAGGCTTCTCCTATTACACCCCATTCAACTCGATTTTCGGCAACTCTCATGAAGCTGCTAACAGCTACCCTGCGAAGAGCGTCGCTCCACCTAGTCTGAAGGCGTCTTACCTTTTTTTTGGTTATGAAATCATCAAATACCTTCTCCCGCTCTGGGTGGAGCGGGAGGGCGTGTCAGACTCTTGCTGATTAAAACCCACCCGTGGTCCTTCAGTTGCCTGTATGTTACGAGGGGCCACGGTAACCTTTTAGAACTTTCCTGCAACCCCGAAGGCGTTCTACGATTGCCGATTCGCGGTCTCCTCTCAAGAGCACGTGACCCCCACGGTTATTGGTTCTAAATTTAATATGGCCGACCCATTGCTTCTTCTGTGAGCTATATCAACATTTTGGTTTCAAGAAAAAGAATCCATTTACCACTGACGCCAGGATGTTCTCGATTTATATTTAAAACCCTACTAGAAAATAAGTGGAAGAGCGGGTGTAAAACATTTTATTAGTAATTCGGTTTAAATGGAAAGCCCAGGTTTTATGAAGGTAATAAAATTCGTGTTTCCTTGCTCGGTCTCTCTTGAAACATAACAATACCTCTAAAGGTATTATTTGGCTTTAACTATTTTCATTATTTATAATGGTCCTGAATTCTTCAAGGGTTCCGTCCCCGAATAGTGCTATACGGAACCCAATTACAAAATTTATCTAAATTAGCCTTCACTGTCCGTCCGTCCGTCCATATGTCAGCGGGCTGTATCGCATGAACCGTAAGGGTCGCGCCACACCTGCCGAACGTTCCGCGGCCGAAGGTTCGGTTGAATACGCTCCTAATGTTTTTCAAGTTACCTATGACACATCAGCCGAACGTTACGTCCATAGAAATGCAAGCGTCACATGACGCGACGGAACTTTCCGCGCCGAACGTTCCGCAGGTGTGCCGCTACATCAATAGAACGTATTTTGTATTTCTGTTGCCGCTATAACAACAATGAATAATAAAAGTTAAATAATGTTTGTTATGTTAAGTAATAACAAAATATGGGCATTTAAATAGTCTGTACACAGTTGACAGTAAAGTAAAAAAAAGAAACGGTTTTTTCAGCGTTTTTTTTCTCGCTCTTAATATGATACGGAACCCATCGTGAGACAGTCCAACTCGCAATTGACCGGTTTTTTTTTCGGAATTTTAAGGTTCATTGTTGGTTTAATGTTTTTGATAGACTAGAATAGGGAATATGTACCTAAAAGATGGGTCTTTTATTATTTTATGATTTTTTCAGTCGTTAGTAAAATATAATTTTAAGGGTGTTTGTAAATTCAATAAAAAATTCAGACCTTCCTTTCTTTTCCTACTAACAATATTATGAACATTATTTTTGCGGTCTTTTGTAGATATAATAATAATAATCACGTGTCTTAACAACTCATAATTTTCAGTTTTTGGAGGCGAATAATTGTGGGTTTAAAAATCTTACTAACAATATACTGAATGCCAAAGTTCTTTTGTTTGTGTGTCCGTTTTTCTCGTAGCGACGCGGACGGATCGACGTAAATTTTTATCGAGAGCTTTTTTATGTGTTTAGAAAGTGACAAAGGCTACTTTATTCTATAGGATAAAGCTACTAGCAAGGCAGCCAAGCTTCTGCTAAAAGCTAGTATTTAATAGTCGGTTAGGAAAAACCGAACTCATTAGTTTAAATCATAATTTAATTTTGACGTGTATAAATGTTTTTGAACCAATTACAGACATTAATATCATTTATAATAATCATTTACTCTATTCCAATGTACAACATAATTAATTCCAATGTACATAAATTGATAATTTACCATAATTCTAAGCATAGATACTTTATTACACGAAATGGTTCGTGTGTTCAATTTAGCGTACTGAATTGTCTATGGATAGAAATGAGGCAGAAATAATTGACTTGTGTTTGTTAAATGAGGCATAAATTATGAATAATCGGTATAATTGTATCATTGGAAAGGTACATAATATATATTATCTATACTCTAGCTTCTGCCCGCGACTTCGTCCGTGAGCCTATAACCTTCCTTAGGAATTGGGCTATGCAATGCAAAAAGAATTTTTTAAATCTAACTGGCAGTTGCGGAGACCCCCTACATACAAAATTACAAACAAACAATTTTTTTTTCTTTATAAGATTAGTATAGAAGTATAGATATGACGAATATTATATTTGTATTACAGAAAAGAAAAACTTCTCAGTAATCTGTGCCTTAACAGACTCTTCTCTCTTCTTCTCTTCTCTCGAGACGATCACTTTAGAGGTCGATATTTAAACTTAATTAATTTATATTTCACCTGCGCGATTACATACATGAATATTTCATTAATAATATCTTAGTTATAATTAACTATAATTATGTATTAAACCTTTCCGAATATTTTCTCTAAATAATGTTAAAGGCTCACATCAAAATCAGTTCCGTAGTTTAGAAGAACGATGCGGTCTTAGGTTGTGGTCTTGGGCTATCAAATCCAAATTTGATGAAATAGGACTGGTAGTTCCAGAAACTTACACGTTTTAACAAAAAAAAAAGCTTCAGTTTTATTATAATGCTGTAACTAAAGAACAAATTTCTACAGAACCCAAAAACATCTCACATCACGCTTGACCATCCCTTTTCCAAACAGCCATTGTCATAACAGACAGCTAAGGGATTTGGGCGCTCAGTGGACCCAACTGTCACATCGAAGGTACTATTGATCCCTTCGAGGAATCCACTAGTTTCTTTTTAGGGTTCCGTACCCGTTCCCGTTACTGGGCTGTATCTTTTTAACCGTAACAGGTAGATATTACATTTATTTTTTCTGAGTGTGTGTGTATGGCCGCTATAACAAAAAATAAAATAGAATAAAGTTAAAAATTTAAGAGGTTCCACATAAGAAACGTGTTTTTAGGACTGTACTTCAAAAGAATAAAACGGAACCCTTATCTTATAGGATCACTTCGTTGGCCGTCTGTCAGTCTGTCAAGACCCTTTTTCTCAGGACCACGTGGAGGTATTAAGTTGAAATTAATATCGAATACGTAGGTCTATGGTCCCATAAATCTCTAAAAAATCAAGCTTCTAACTCAATTCGCAATAAAAAAATACGGCCATTTATGTGACATATTTTGATTCTCGCAAATAAATTAAAACCTACAGGGTACTTACTTCCCGTTGACCTAGAATCATGAAATTTGGCAGGAAGCAAGGTCTCACAGCACATGTAAAGGAAAAAGTCCGAAAATAGTTAATTTGTAGGTTTATCACACATTTTTTTTTGTTTGCGTTGCGTACTTACATTTGCAGTTGGAGAATTGACCGTAAAGTATATCGATGTATGGGACAACATGTTTTTCAACTACAATGTTAAGTTTTTTTTTGGGATTAATTCATCCCAAGTACGGAACCCTTCTTTGTGCGGTGGTCCGACATGCACTTGAAAGGTTATTTATTAAATATTTGTTTTTTCTAATGTGTTGTTATAAATTGTACTGTGGCACGGAACCGTTCATGTGCGAGTTTGACTCGCGCTTGGCCACTTCTTTATCCTTTATCATATATTATGAAGAGGTTTTATGAAGGTCTATCGTAAGAAATGTTGTTGATATGGGAATCGAATGTGCTGTCATATATTTTGTATAACTATTGTTGTCTGTTTGGTAAAAATGCGAAGTACCTAGATGATTTTTTTTTTCTATTATATTGACAGGAGCCTGCCTCGTTGGTGCATGTTCGACTGTGTGGATGGCGCGTCGTGTTCCACGCGCGCCTCAAAGAGATGTCAGCAAAATTGAAGGGGTCCGCTAGGGCCGATGCCTACCGGGGAAGTCCTGAGGGGAAACCGTGGCCCCTGGCACAGGCAAGGGAAGGAACACGGGTGGGTTTTAGTCAGTAAGAGTCTGACACGCCCTTCCGCTTCGCCCAGAGCGGGAGAAGTCATTGGATGATGAAAAAGATGACAAAAAAAAAAGGTGCGTGTGGTGTGCGGTTTAGAAGTAGCACTCCGCATTTCAGGTCATGTTCGTGAACGGGCGCCGTCAGTTGGGACTGGTCATCCATTTCTTAGCTTTCATGGCTTATTTTAATCTTTGAATTGTTTTTGTTTTTATCTTTTTATTACGGACGGTTTTATTTATTTAATTTTTTTATTTTATTAAAACTTTATGCACAAGTAAAAAATACTGTACAAAGTCGGACTTAATGCCAGAGGCATTTTCTACCAGTCAACCTTAGGGTGATGCAGAGACAAAACATGGCAGGTGCAATATAATTGATAAATAACTCGAAAATACTAGATAAATACATATTATATTATAAACAAAATAAACTTCGTCAAGAGAAATAACGATAGGTAGAGGAGAAAACGAATCCAGCAAATCAGCGCTGGGACGAATCTGCCAACTTCTTATGAATATGTTCACGTGCCTTCACTTTAAATGATAATCGACTGGTTGCCGTCCTGATGTTCAGAGGGAGCGCATTCCAAAGAAAGACAGCCTTTTAACGTGCACATCTTTTTATTTTACATTGTTCTCACATGTATGATGTAACCAATGTTTTGTAACAATTTTATTGTTTATTTAAAGCAGTGGTGGCCCAGTGGTAACGGCCCCGACTTATGAGTTGTAGGTCGTGGGTTCGAACCCAAGCAGGCGCTTTAATTTGTGTAAATAATTTCATCACCACTACTCTCAAAACGGTGAAGGAAAACATCGTGAGGAAACCGGCATGTCTTAGTACCAAAAAATTCGAAGACATGTGACATCTACCAACCCGCACTGGGCCCGCGTGGTAGATTACGGCCCACTCCCTCTCACAGAGAGGAGGCCTGTGTCCCAGCAGTGGGAACATTAATAGGCTGATGATGATGTTTATTTAAAAGAGTGTCCGTGGAGTTTCTTGCCCGTTCTTCTCCATAGGTTTTCTCCATAGGCACGCTTTGAAATGGGCAACTAGCTTCATCTTTCTGACTCATATATCTTGACTACGTTACGCTCACTGAATTGGCCAGACAAGACGAGCCCGCCGCATACTTGTAGCTTCATACCTATTTGGAGTGAAACATCTGCGTTTTCATCATCTGTGGTCTCATGTAAATCTTTCAATCGTTGCTAAGTCCATACATTCTAATGCTTCATATGAAATCCATAGAGCTGTTATCCATGGGGGATTATAGTTCGGAACTCCGGGAAGTTTGAACGGGATTACGTGTGTGTAGTGTTAGTCCGGGATTTGGAATGTTTGGTTTGTAAACAGGAGTAACATCAGATTATGAGTGAAGTCTGTTAGGTAAAGTTACTTTCAAATAAGGTAACATCATTTTATATTCACCAGAGGGATTGGCAGAGGTATCCTTAGTAATTGGGGACAAAAACATAATTTGCCTATAATGTTCCCACTGCTGGCAAACAGACCTGCTCTCGGTGAGAGGCAGAGGGCCGTAATCTCCACGTGGGCCCAGTGCGGGTTGGTAGATGTCACGTGTCTTCGAACATTTGGCTCTAGAACATGCCGGTTTCCTTACGATGTTTTCCTTCACCATTTTTAGGGCAGTGGTGATGAAATAATGTACACAAAGTAAAGTTCCTACTTGGGTTCGAACTCACAACCTACACTACCTCACGAACTCGTTAGAACACTGACACGAATAATAATAAGGAGTTTAGATAAGTTACGTTTTTTTTAAGCTTATTTCAGTGTATTCTTGAATTGAAATTGCATCGTAATCAATCCAACAGTTTTGGAGCTGTAAAACTTCTAAAAAACACACAAACTGATTGTCTTTATTACAACTAAGTTAAAAATACTCAATAACTTTTAGAAACAGCAAAAAATCTGATATATTTTTAAACAAAGCATTAAAAAACTGCGTCGGAACATAAAGTATTATATACCACAAAATAGATACATACAGAAGCACAAGAAAGAAACTTTGGTAATGTTAATATTAATATTGAATACGAGGCTTTTAAGATAAAGGACAGTTTTGACAGTTTTATCTATTCGATATACCTATAGGTCAATAATAACGAATACTTTTTATATTCCTCTTTTTATTTAATCGTTGGTGTCAAAGTCGCCTAAGCACCTAGTTCCAGTTAATTTCTGTTTTCCTGGTAGTTTTAATAAATAAACAATTAGCACAGTTGAATTTTAAAACGTGTATCGATATCATTTATTACGAATCCTTCATGCTTTTGTCTATGTTTCATCGTAGGTGCGTTTCGAGGAATATTTTTGGTGCGTTTTAAAGTTGGTGCGCTTCGAAGAATACACCGAGAAAATCTGTATTTTTTATCGTGATTTACATCTGTAAAGTTTACATAAAGAAATCTCATCTTTGAAATTGATATTGGAAACCTTCATTTAACTATCTAAACATGACCTATACAAATATAATTTGATCCTGAACGTGCGCGTGCGCCTGCTTGCGCTCGTTATATGGTATTGAGCCGACCTTCCGTTCCCATCTATTTTATGTCTGTACTGTAATCATCACGTGCCTGATATAAAAGTCAGATTAGATTCATGAACAAGTCTGTTTATTGGCTGAATACCTATTCAGTAGATGCTTTAAGTTTATAGTTTTTAAACCGATAGATGATGAAAGAGAATGTATTTGATGGTTTTCCTCTTCAGCGGGTCGTTAAAATAATAGTGATGGTTACTAGGTGTTTGATTACATTAAAATACTTATAATGCGCTTAGACGAGGGGCTTGTGGTTAAGTAATAATAGCCGTACGGGTCAATCAATCAGGTTAAGCTACGCTTGCCGCGGTTGGTCCGTGGATGGATAACCATCTTTACATACCAAGACCTCTCCGTGCCTCGAAAAGCACGTTAAGCCTTAAGGTCATCGCTCATTATAGCAGCACGGCTCCGACACGGCAAATAACTTGTCAATCAAGTTTGGACTTTAAATCAAATGTTTTAAAGTCTATTTTATGATGGCTATACAAAATAGTACGTGTGTCACGACGGGGAAACGATTCCATAGAACATCTTGTAGTGCAGGGAAAGGTCGAAGGAACAAGAGCACGAGGCAGATCGCCCATGCGATGGACCAACCAGATAAAATCCGCAGTGGGCCGCCCATTACACGAATGCACGCATGGTACAGCCGACAGAGATCGATGGCGTCGCACCGTAAGGCAAATCACGGCTGTCCGAAATCTCACTGCAGCGTGATGACCACGACCGCTCTGTCAAGAGTGCACCGACAAAGAAGAAGAAGAATACAAAATAGTGAACGGCTCGCCGGCAGCGAGTGGCCTGCGAGCCGTCACACGGCGCGCCGACAGCACGCTTCAAGTGAGGAGCCCGCTCGTCGGCGCGTCGCCGTCCGCGCGTTGACGCCTAGCATTCCACGCGGTGACGCCTAGCCGGCCGCGCGGTGATACCTCGCTTGTGAACGAACAACAAGCTTTCACCTCACCGGTGGCGTGCCGTCAGCGAGCCGTCGCCTTGCTTACGGCGCGTTGACGACTAGATATTTCGAGGCGGTGCCGGGGCGTTACTGTGCTGGAGTGGTGCTGTTTTAATGGGCGATGACCTTTAAGTTCCGGCTGTCATTCGTGGATCTTTGACAGTTGTTACGGGTCGTCAGAAGCCTGAAAGTCTGACAACCAATCTTACCAAGGATATCATGTTACCCAGTAACTGAGTTGTGTAGGTCAGACAGGCAGTCGCTCTATGTAAAATACTGGTATTTAGCTGCATCCGATTAGACTGGAAGCCAACCCCAAGGTAGTTGGGAAAAGCCAGAGCAGATGATGAATGTGTGTAGACGAGTATATAAAATTGCGCAAATTTTTTTCATTCGTTACAATCTTGGCATTGCCGTTAATAGCTTGTTGTTGTGGAGACGTCACAATTGCAAAATATTGCCTGATTTAGCTGTCTGTTTAAGCGCATCTGTAAAGACAGCCTCGTTGCTGAGGGGCCGCAACTGCTGAGCCTTGTGTTTTGAGTTCGATTCCTAGGTCAGGCTAAGTGTGGATTTCTCGGTAGATAGCTCGATTCTGGGTTTTTGTCCAGTCTGTGGTAATAGGCGTGCGAGACTTATAAAAATCTAACTGAACGGACAGCTATAATCTACTGTGGAGTTTGTTGCGCCACTTCTTCTTCCCAGCTAAAGCACTAGGAAGTGGTAAAGAGCGGGCGTTTGGGGGACTGTCTTATGTAATTTTGACGTTCAAAAAGTGCTGATTCTCAGCCTGGTTTAGATAGAATTTCATTGTTTGATTTTTGAATGATTTGCATAATTTAGGTTTACTAAATACTTCTGCCGACTCTGTTGGGTAATACCAGCGCGATGTTGTGGTAATATTATTCTAAAATTAGAAAGGTACCCGAAAACCCTGTCTGCAAGATTCAATATACAAGTTCTAATAAATCCATCCCTATAAAAATATTAGTACCTACCATGCATAATTTTGCCCATATTCACATTTTTTCCTTCAATATTCTATTTTTCCATATCCTTATTTCCATAACGTTGACATCGCAAAATGGAGTCTGTTGTGAAAAGTGCTGAGACGATTGACCAATTTACGTAGACCTCTCATCTTACCCTCCATTGAAAAAAGCTGGGAACTTAAAGAATAGAATAGAATAGAATAGAATACACTTTATTATGTACACCATAAAAATTACAGACATAGGTTTAGACATTTTACATAGGGTGACACAATGGGCGGTCTTATCGCTAAAAGCGATCTTTTACAGACAACCTTTGGATGGATTAAAGTAAGAAGGAAAGACAATACTGCAGGTAGTCAGTGGTGTACCATTTACATATACAATAAATACATACATACATAAAGCATAAACTTATCTATATAAATATACATAGATAGATATTAAAGCATCACTGTGTGAATGGTCTGGTGTCAAGTTTTTCTGGTCATATCAAAATTCCAAGTTTCGAATCACGTCCATTTTTCGAAAGGTCTTGTATAATAGTTTTTGGGAGTTCCACAACCGCGAAATTACTAGCAAAAGTTTCTTAATAAACTAGTTAATAAGAAGATTTTCTCCCAAAAAGTATTTCTGATTTGCAAAGTTTTAGATAATTGTCAGAAAAATTAATAATCCATTAACTTGAGCCTTCTTCACATGAAGGTTATAGGCAGAAACTACAAAATACCACCTACGATTCATACATACTCCTTTTGCTTCGTTAACGGACATACATCTGGTCATACACACTCTTGAAATGCCCTGACTTTTGGTGAAAGATCTTTATTTGAATACAAGAGAGTCAACATACAGACTGACGGATATGGTGAGACCATGGTCTTTACGACGTAATTACTAATTTATTGTTGGCAGATAGCCTGAGAATCACGTTATTTTGTTATCATCAAGCAGACTCGCGAGGCAAATTGTCTATAGATTATAATAGAATACCTACTCTTTATTCATGCGAATTACATAATATAACTTACTAACTTTATAAACTTGAAGCCTCTCTTCTATCTGGATCTTTATAACAAGTTTGTCTTGGTCTGAGAATCACACGATCTTGAACAATTTTAAGAAGACTAAGTTAAGAAAGAAATTTTTGCAAAGACTCTTTTTAATACATTTTTCGACACGAAAAAAAGCGCCGTTGATAGTAAAAGATTGCTCGTACATTTGTCGCTAACAATGATTAATTAATCTTGTTTTACTAGTGTTTACGTCTTCTGAACAAAAAGTAAGCACAAAAGTTATACAACAAAGACATTATTTGGTTGATTTAGCACTGAAAGAAATCTTAAGGGAAACTGTATTATTATATAGTTTTTTGGCGATGGACCAAATTGTTTTTTAACACACATAAGTTATGGTCAGAGGCCTTTGAACTTGAGAAAAGAAAATAATAAATTAGCTTTCACGGAAGACATCCGGGGCAGATAGCCCCGTCAGGCTTGAGCAATATGATACACTGGGTCACATTGAATAGAAATGTTGACTGGAAAAAAAAGCTATTTATATTAAATAGGTATTAAAAAATATTGGACACGGATTTTTTGCTTATATAATAATAAAAAATTGTTTAGATATAACATAATTATAACGCATAGCTGGGGAGTGGGGCTCGCTAGGTCACAATTCAGTATAAAATCTACCGGAGAGTACCACATTTTAACTCAATGTATTGCCGTAATCTTTTAATTAAATACGTAAAAAAAGAAAAAATACGTATTCAATATTTTCAATAATTTGTCCGACGGACAAAAAATAATTTAGTCGACTTCCCTTAACTAGCGAAACTCGGGCCCAGTGCAGGTTGGTAGATGTCACATGTCTTCGAATTTTTGGTTCTTGAGAGCAGTGGTGATGAAATAATGAACACAAATTAAAACGCCTGACAAAGTTTGAACCTATGACCTACACAACTCGTAAGTCGCGGCCGTTACCACTAGCCCACTACTGCTCTAAATAATGTTAGATCTTAAATAATTATTCCTGTACATCAATATGTCGTAATGCCTAGAAGATAACGTATGCTTATGACATAATTCTGTCTAACGTATTCATAAATCATAATGATTATCTATCCTCAATTATTCATCAATTTATGGCAGACACGCCCCCTGTCAGACACAAGAAACCGTTGTATGTCTGTAAATGAGACAGGATTGGTTGTTGGAGACATCTGAGTTTAATTAAGGGGTAATTTTCGAAAATTTTCGAATCAAAAAGATTATATGAGAGATTATAAGTTTGATCACTATGTGTGTGTTTGTCTGTGGCACCGTAGCTATTAAACAGGTGAACCAATTTGAATGCGGTTTCTTTAATTTGAAAGCAGGTTTTCTAGCGATGGTTCTTAGATATGTTTTAAAAAACCAGTTTAGCTGTCTGAAGAGTATCAGCTCTTTTTTAGTTGGATGTGAGCGTCTTCCACAGGTCTGATCGATTTGATATTTGGTATTCTGTTACTTCAATGATATTAGTATGTAGCGGTTACACCGCAACATACGAACTACCCAGCAAAAAGACATGACGTCACATAATTCCTGTATCGCGCAGTTAGAGTTTACCAAGCGAAAAACATAGATAAGACTATCTGAAATCAACTTACGGGCAGTTGCCCGCCAGACACAATACCATGTCTGGTTGAAGGATCCTCCCTTTTCTATGGTGGATGAGTGAACTTTACACGCTGTTCCTCATACCCCTAAATTGGTGACCCCGAGTATGAACGTCAACACAGCCTTCGTGCAACTACTTCAGTGTGATGTCATTATCATCACTCCCGCAAGCTTTCGTGAAGCGAGTCACACAGCCAGCCAGCACCCACGGCTTCAACGGGTATCCTGACCACCAGCATGCAGCGAACGCGCATTCCTGGTCACCACCCTCAGCCTCATCAGCAACCTTGGCACAGCACCCCTCTCCTGGTCGACGCAAGCAGTCAGCCACAACCCGCCGCTGTACCACATCCGGCTCACTGGATGACGACGCAGCGCCACCCCGACTCACTGGGGAATCACCGCAGACAGTTCCGACTCACCGTGAACTATGCGGCACCCGGTTCCGACTCACTAGAACCACAGCTGGCACTGTGAAGCATCGCAAGATCCAAAACTCAGCCCACTATCGACCTCCGGTCTCCGGAGGGGAGTGATGTAGCGGTTACGCCGCCACATACGAACTACGCAACAAAGACATGACATAGTATCCTTCACCGGATGCTGCAGCATAGCAGAAATTTGCAGGATACCCAAATCCCTCACCAACTTACAACACAGGTATCGTGTTTGGGCCTCATTAGAATGGTCTCAATGAATAGGTTATAGATAGGATGATGAAGAGGGCGGATCGAGTAGGAAAGAGAAATGAAGATTTTTTTTTGTCGGGGGTTTTATAAATTATAATATAAATTCACTTGTTAATCCTGCTGAATTATTTGCAAATGCTTGTATGAATGTCGATGGCTATAAGAGTAGGAGAAGACCAAAGAATCGATGGATGGACTGTGTGAAAGATGAGATGGCTAGAAAGGGGGTAACTACTGAGATGACGACTAATAGAGAAGTATGGAAAAAAGGAACATGTTGCGCCGACCACAAATAAAATTGGGATAAGGGCAGGAGAATGATGATGATGATTTGCAAATTTTTAGTAAATAGCTATTGACCCTGTGCGACAAACGCACATGCGCGTTCAATAAATATTTCGTATGGTGCCATGAACGCGTATGCGCGGTTGAAGAAAGCCTTATACCCAGTGCGGCTGGCCGCATTAGTGCGTTCAATACTTGTCCAAGTGCGGCACGGCGCTTATGTGCGTTTGAAAATTTTAGAGTTTTATGACAGTCATAAAACAATTATTTATATTTATATAATACGCTCAAGTAAAGGTTTTTGCACACGACAGTTGTTTTTGTAACAATTTTTATACAAATAACAACGCAACATAAGAAAAAATGGCTGCAATTTTCACACAAAATATGCCATATTTTATCTTCCACGCCCTCAAAAACCTTAAGCATCATTAACCATATTATTAATATTATCACGACGATTCAATAAAAGCCTATTAAGGCCTCATAAACTTACTTTATGACCTATCCATATTTTATCGGCATTTTATTACGAACGGTTTTATGAACGTACGAATAATATTATGACGTACAAGCCCCTACGCACTGGAATACGTAAACCAGAATGACGAATGGTTGCTCGAAATAGGAATCGGTACATTTCGTTCGTTATTTCGGTTATTTCTATGAGGTAACCACGACAAGTTTACATGTTACGAATAGAATAAAACGAAGAACTCGTGGCTAAGTAATAACAGCTGCACGAGTCGATCCATTGCCAGGGTTGGTCCGTGGATGGGTGACCATCTTTACATACCAAGACTCCTCCGTGCCTCGGAAAGCACGTTAAGCCGTTGGTCCCGGCTGTCATTTGTGGATCTTTGACAGTCGTTACGCGTCGTCAGAAGCCCGAAAGTCTGACAACCAGTCTTACCAAGGGGTATCGTATTCCCTTTACTGGATTGTGGAGGTCAGATAGGCAGTCGCTCCATGTAAAATACTGGTATTCAGTTGCTTCCGGTTAGACTGGAAGCCGTCCTCAACATAGTTCGGAAAACGCCAGATGTTGATTACAAACGTTACAAAATATAACATCGCGCCTTTATTCCCCAAAGGGTTAGGCAGAACTGTAGGTACCTATAGTATCCTAAACCCACATTTCTGCCAGATATGTTTAAATGAAATGTAATAGAGGGCAAGCCTATTGCCAGCAACCGGGCACAAATCAGAAACCGGGAAAAACCCAATAACACTTTACCCGACCTGGGAGTTGAACCCAGGTCCAACCTCATGCAATCAACGAGACAGTCACTAACGAGCACCAAGCTCTCAATAAACAAGAATTCAGCACATACCAAAGACAAGGTAAGCGTACCTTTTTTCAACGACCTTCAACTCTACCTTAAAATAGGAAGGTCGTCGACCTCTAATAAGTCTCGGGAACACAATTAAACCTATTCCAATGCCGACGGAAATCTCTGGAAAAAAATCGCAAACACATTGAAAACCCGATTAGAACTCCCTTTTAGAACTCTCTGGAGCATAATTATTGCGAATTCTTTGAGATCTTGAAGTAATTTGTCAGCAATCACTCTTGTTGGGCTCTCATCAAAGTTGATACGGGCATGTAAAGGCCTGGAGATTGAGGCCATGTGTTGTACGCTAATCTATTTGTTGGCCTCATTTTACACACAAGTTTTGTAGAGTTCTGTAGCCAAGGGGTGTGACCTTATTACTAAGACTCCGCAGTCCGTCTGTCCGTGCGTCTGTCACAGCGCTGTATTTTTTTTAACCGTAAGGCCGCGCACACTTTTAATGCGTTTTCGTACAAATTTTACTCGTGCGTTCCCGTACAAACACGCACGATCACGAACAATCCCGACCTTCTAAGTACAAAGGGAGCGCGCAGACTGGTTGCGACGTCGTACGTATAGTTGCGACGTCCGCAGGGCTATTACCTATCTTGCAGAAGCAATGCGATAGCGATCATTTGTTTCATTTTGACAGTTCAACAACATTCAATGCGATATTTACGTTGCAGAGCAGAATTAAATTTCGAACTTATGAAGTAATGGATTAGTAATCTGTTTCAAAACGAATTGATTGTGTATTACGTAATTAGGGTACCGGAAATAATCCAAACTTGTTGAGATTTTTCGTGCGTTCAATGCGATATCACCGGAACACTACCTATTTGACGGAGAAAAACGTATCCAGTGTGCGCAATCAATTCATACAACCATGGTCATACGTGTACGCACGAGTGAAATTTGTACGAAAATGCATCCAAAGTGCGCGTGGCCATAGGTAGACACTTGACGTTGTAGGAGCCTGAAGCCCCACCGTGTACAAATGTACACGGCTGATTCATGCGGCTTAAATCACTATTTTTACTGCTAAATAATGACTAATATCGTCTGTGGACCGTTTCTCTTTACGGCCTGACGGATATTCTCGTCAATTAGAAGTAAAATTACAAAAAAATTACAGGTAACACCGAAAAATTCAGAAAAATTTCGCGCGTCAGTGTCAAACCGCAGGGCTTGAACGTTAAAACGTGTATACACGGTGGAGTTCTATCGGTTCATAAGTATAAGTAAATAAAGGCCAGCAAATAAATGCTATGTCTATCATGTTATTAAAAATGCTTAGGCTTATACTCGTATTGGCCACATCGTTAGCCGTGGCCGTGGCATTCGTCGCCATACCTTATTATAATTATAATTTTTCGCGGAAAAACTTTTTACTGGAAGTTTTATATCTCATTTCTGGGATTTCGCGGTAATGATTCTACTTTTATGAAGTTGGTAATTGTGGGCGGCGGAATTTTTAATGATATTTCTTCCTGTTATTTTCGGGATTGGAGTTTTAATCGATTTTGTTGAATATTCTTTATGTAAAACATGAATAAATAAATTAAACTCTGGTTTCGCGAAATAAATATTGTATATTTATTTCCATATAGTAGTAGCTGTATTGAGTACCTACATGTGTGTGTGTGTCTCTTGGACATGTTTACAGGCATAATATAATAAAGTAACAGTATTATATCTCGGCAGTGACCTTGAAATAAGTACCTATGACCGCTCCGTAGATAAACCTTCCACGTCCGTTGGTAAAGCTAAGCGTTTGCTGAGACGCAGGTGACGCAGCACAGCACTGTACAGATTTCGCAGGATAGGACAGGCGAGGCAGATATAGGCCGTGAGAGCATGCTTACACAGACACATTCGCGTCCAAGCTAGTACAAACAATAAGTCATTGAAACAAAATTATGAAATAAGTGACGGCCTGCACCCGTCGCGCAGAAATCTATGCCGGCTCTACAACGACACTCAGAGCAGACAAATGTCTGCGTTGCACCCCAGCGTACGCAGCTGTCAGTACGTTCATGCATTACATAAGCTCGCCACTTTTGTTTAATTGTTATGTAAATCAGCTGATTGAGCGGCTCAGTAGCACTCATGTCGGTTGTTTCATTGATGACAAATGTTTTAACAATATTAGCTATGCAGACGACATGGTGCTGCTGAGCCCCACAATCAGCGGATTAAGGAATCTGGTGTCTCAATGTGAGGCATTTGCGATGTCGCACGGGCTTAAATACAACTCCCAAAAGAGTGAACTACTTGTATTTAGAGCAGGGAAATACTACCCCGCATATGTTCCTCCTGTCATCCTGAACGGTGCAGCCTTAAAAGTAGTGGAACATTTTAAGTATCTGGGTCACATTCTAACAGGTGACCTTAAGGATGACGAGGACATAGAGAGGGAGCGCAGGGCTTTGGCGGTGAGAGGCAATATGCTCGCTCGCAGGTTCGCACGTTGCACCAACGAGGTGAAAATAACACTTTTTAAGGCGTTCTGCCAGTCGTTCTACTCGAGTGGCCTGTGGGTGAAGCATACGCAGCGAACCTACAGAGCCCTGCGCACCCAGTATAATAACGCTTTTAGGATGCTGTTGGGGCTGCCGTGGTGCTGCAGCGCGTCTGGCATGTTTGCTGAAGCGCGTACGGACGGCTTTCAAGCCATCATGCGCAAGAAGGCAAACTCCTTGCTGCACCGCTTACGAAGCAGCGGCAACAGCATCCTAAATGCTATTGCTGCCCGTTTTGACTGTCCTTTCCAAAATCTGTGGATAAGGACAGCCATAGGCATCGGCTAGGCATAGATACTAACAATACTAACATAATCTTAGGTTCATTTCTGTTACTAACACACTAATTTACGATTCTAGCTTGTAACATTACAAAATCTGCTCTCCCCTGCACTGCGTGGATCTGCGTCACCTGCGTCTCAGCATACGCTTAGCCTGTCTCCCGCGCACTCGAGACAGGAGATTTTAAAACACACCATTTCAGCCGTTTTATATGAAGACATAATACTGTTACTTATTTATACTGTGTTACAGAAAAACTAGTTCATATTTTGAATATGTACTATCGTGGACACTGGTGGTTGACCACTTTTCGACCCAGTGTCTGCGATGGTACCCACATTACTAGTATTCTCTACTTTCCCATTGTTGAGTTGGCTAGTTTCTTACTTACTGACAGACCTGAACCCTAATTGCATAACACACGAGCAATCACAATCTGAATGATTTTGAAAGATATTGCAAAAGATGAAAGATAGTTCTAACATTATGTTAGAACAATTTGTCAGCTCAACAATGTAAAAAACGAAATGAAAGTTGTGTAACTGTCAAAATATAAGCCTTTGATAAGGTTATGAGTGTGTTACGCAATTACCCCGCTGGATGCAAAATGAGATTCGATCAGCGATTACGACGATGATGAAAATCCAAAAAATGGATTGACATACGCTACCGAAAAGCTTCAATTTCACAAGCGTTAAACCCTTCACAGAAGCTTCCTATCACTACATATTATAAAACAAAGTCGCTTCCCGCTGTCTGTCCCTATGTATGCTTAGATCTTTAAAACTACGCAATGGATTTTGATGCGGTTTTTTGAAGTGAAAACTTCTTTAGCGGCGTTGTGCACTTTTTTTGGGATGGGTAAAAAAATTTAAACTCGCGTCAGATCGTGCCGTAAGATCCGTTGCCTAGTAACCGGCAAAGTAAATATTAAAATAAATAGTCTTTGACATTACGTAAAGATTGCGAGGTAAAAAATTTACCCATATTGATGGGTAAAAAAAAAGCAGTCAAAACATACTTCATGCAAAGTGTTGAAATAAATTGTTTATTTTTGTTAGACTATATTCTGAAAATAAATAAATATATTACTACAAATGAATATTGTGTTTAACCACATAAATTATAGTACTTTTATACTGATAAATAAAGCAATTCGTGCGAAATTATTCCGTAACCATTCCAAAATATTCAAAATTGCACAACGTTAATGTTCAAATTTTCACTTCTGCCAGGACTGCCGGAATGCAACCCCTTATTTTATAGATAGAGTGATTCAAGAGGAAGATTTATATGTATAATATTATAAATAAATAAATAAATAATACATGAATAATATATAGTAAGCTATTAGTTATGAATTTGACACGCGGGCGAAGCCGCTGGCGGAAACTAGTACTTAATATTGTAAAGAGGTAACATTTGTTTGTTTATTTGTTTGTTTGTATGCAGGGGGTAATCTCCGGAACTGCCAGTCGGAATGTACTGAATCTATGGTAACAGTTTTCTCGTTGATGTCCCTGCCACCCTGTATAGTACAGTATATTAATATTATATTATAGCTACGTCTGTGACGGGCTTAAATTCTATTGAAAGTCTTTGAAAAAAGAAATACGAACAGCTTTGAAAGGTCTCTAGAAGATAACAATTAGCAAGCGTGGCGATCACTGCTTATTCCTTCTTTGTGACCTTTGCCTTTCAATGGAACCATTTCAAAACACGTAACCATTAGAAATCTAATACTCCGTATAATATTATCCAACAAACTCTCCCCAACTCTGTAAAACTTCACAAATATAGGTTAAATTACACCCACCCACGAGGGACTAGGTTTGAATATTAATCCCCTGTTAAAAGTCCATTGTATCCTCTTCGATACTTCTCGGGTGAGAGCCTCGTTAGACGGCTGGAGCACAGAATAGATAGGTACAGAAGACCAGCTCCATGAAACGAAAACCGTTGCACGAACATACAGACGCGCACGTACGGCGATCTCAAACAAATGCCGGTTGCGAGTGCGCTTGCACTCGCTGTACGTGAAACGTCTCTACGTGTGCGTGTGCTTTTGCTAGTTGTATGAAGCTGACCTTCTGTAGCTATTTATTTGGTGGTTGAAGTCTGAATGAGGGGATTAGAAGACTGTTGACACACTTTCAGTTTGAGGAGATAAGATAGGGCTTTGATCGCCTATGGAATAGTGTTGGGTCTATAGTTTTTAAAGATGACTGATGCCGTGTTGTCTTCGGTTGTAAAATTATGTGCCATGCGTTTGATATTTGCACAGACAGAATTAATGGAGCGTTTATGCTATAGAAAAATTAAATTAAAATAAGGTCTACAGACTACAATTTACTTTTTCTTTATTTTCGTTTTTTAGTGACTAACCTGGTGTCAGAGTTTTTTTATGCTGCCCATGGGCCTCTGATATGGCACATGCTGTCGAGAAATATCTCTCAAACATGGCTGGTTTTCTCACGATGTTTTCCTTCAGAAAAAATAATTACGAAAATTACTAAAATACTACTAAAATAATATCAATAATACTCAACTAGGTTGCCAATTACAAGTAATAAAACAGTAATCTTTAAACCAATATTATGAGATGAAATATATCATCATCATCATTTTCCTGCCCTTCTCCCATGTTACGTGGGGTTGGCGCACACCTTTTCTTCTTCCACTCTCCCCTGTCAACCGTCACGCTACCATTCACTCCCTTTTCTTTCATATATCCATCTTTTCTTTAGCTTTCCTCTTCCTCTCCATCCATCCATCATATATTTGTCACCGTGTGAACATCGCTACTTAATAATCTATCAAGCAAGATGTAAACAATCGAAAAATTGTGAACTGCAACAAATAATTTACAATTTAACGCATTATTTTGCGATAGTGTATATCTACTCATGGCAAACCGACTAATTGTGAACTATTATCAAACTTGCATTAGTCGAACGCACCTTGCGATGCTACTAAATAACCAAGTAACTGTCACCAACTTGGAAGAAGCGCTCGGCGGCCGATGCCGCGGCAGCGCTCGCGTTGCTCGCTCGGCTCGCGCGCGATCGGTCACACTAACCCATTAGGTCTGGGTGCGCTGGCTTTTTTACTGCGAAAAATTCGCCTACCGCCAAGACCAAGACCAATCAGGGACAGGTGATAAAATCGGGCAGATTATGAACCCTGTCGATAAGTGCAGGTTCGTTCACAATTTGACCGATTTAACATAGATAGATTATAAACTATTGAAAATGAATACGTATTTTTGTAACAGTTCACAATATTTCGATAATTTATAATCTCGCTAGATTGATTATAAACTAACGGTGCTCAGCATCTTACGGTGACACATTTATCACTTTTTTAGTCATATCCGTTTCCTCCCTCCTCATCAAATGCCCACATCAAGCCAATGTGATGAAATACCATGTTACCTTGTCTTTCTAGGTATGAATTCTATTCAATGTAGTCCACAAAAGACCTAATATATCTAGATATTCCCACCAATGGAACTGGTCACGAGTGAATTCATATTTTATTAAATCCAATAGTAAAATCCAGTGACGTCGAAAGATAAAAATATTTCACTGGCCAATGAACATTGACCTGCGGGTTTAGATAAGTCTCTTATGTATTTGAGGGGATGATGGGTCAACGTTGAATGGTCGGTCAGACGTCAAAGTTGTGTGGTGTGATTATGAATAAATCGCCTTTTTTTCTGACATGATGGTTTGTTTGTGCTTAGTTTTGTTATGGCTACATTATTTCTGTAATTTTGTTTTGAAAACACTGAAAGATTCGTACCTAACGTTTGTTTATTTACTAACTATCGACCTTCACTCTAATTGCCTTTCGTAATCACCTTCGCTTTAATATTGCGAGTTCAACAATAACATAACATCACTCCTGTATTCCCCAAGGGGTTGGGCAGACGTGTAGCTATAGCACACCCACATTTCGCCAGTTATGTTTAAGTCCCATGTAATAGGGGGCGAGCCTGTTGCCATCAACCGGCCACAAATCCAGACACCGGGCTGCTACTGTAAATTTCAGATGGATAAACCCAATAACACTTTGCCAGACCCGGGAATCGAACCCAGGACTTCATGGTCAGCAGTTGCGCTTGCGACCACCAGAACATAGATGCAGACCTTAAAACCAGTGGGTTTTAAGCTTTATCGGGTTAGACTGGAAACTGCCTCCATCAAAATTGGAAAAAGGCAGATGTGGATAATCACATAGCGTTGATCTAGTTGCACAGGTATCTAGCAAAAAAGGTGCATTTTTTTTTTAGTAAGTATTACAATCTTTCTTTTTCTTGAGGTAAGTGACTAACCTGGTGTCAGAGTTTTTATGCCGCTCATGGGCCGCTGGCATGGCACATGCCGTCGAGAAATATTTCTCAAACATGGCCGGTTTCCTCAGGATCGTTTTCCTTCACCGTTTTTAAAGCAAGTGATAAATAAATATACAAAGTCAATCATGGCAACAAAAAGCACTTAGTATTTAGATAGTCTATTGCTATACCAACAATATACGCAAACTGCTTCAATCAAGCAGTCAATCTGCTTATCACAGTCTAAAACTGGACAAATACAACTCTCAAGTTGTCTACAAAGAAAAAGTAGTAAAGTAATTATTAAAATGCAGACTTTTTTATTTCGTTCTGCGGCGCTACATAATCAAAAGTCATTAATTCAAACTAGGCTGAGAATCAACAGTCAACACTTTTTCAACGTCAAAATTCCTTTCACCACTTCCTAGTGGTTTAGCTGGGAAGAAGAAGTGGCGCAACAAATTCGCCAGCGGCACAGCTGTCTGTTCAGTTAGAAGACCTTGCTTAAGGTCCCCGTCAGAAGAAGCTATAAATTTTGTAAACAAAGAACTTCTACCAAGTTACATAAGGTATATAATCAGCCTATTAATGTTCCCGCTACTGGGACACAGGCCTCCTCTCTGTGAGAGAGGCAGTGGGCCGTAATCTACCACGCGGGCCCAGTGCGGGTTGGTAAATGTCACATGTCTTCGAATTTTCGGTTCTAAGACATGCCGGTTTCCTCATGATGTTTTCCTTCACCGTTTTTGAGAGCAGTGGTGATGAAATTATTTACACAAAGTAAAGCGCCTGCTTGGGTTCGAACCCACGACCTACAACTCGTAAGTCGGGTCCGATACCACTGGCCCACCACTGCTCTCTACCAAGTTACGTAGTGAAATAAATAATCCCAAATTGAATCGATTCAAAGTTGGTTGGGTTTTATTTTAGCGATATAAATCGCTGTCGTCTAATGTTTTGTGGTACTGGAACTCAGACGCGTTCCTGTACCAGAAAACATTAGACGACAGCGCTTTATATCGTTAATTGATTGAATTTGGGATTATTTGCTGTTGATTGAATGGTCGCTACGTAACTTACTAGAAGTTTTTTGTTTACAATATTTATAGCTAACTTTTCCTGACGGAAAATTTTAGAAGAGCACAGCTATCTGCCAATATATTACTGGTTGAACTGAAGGATGCACGTGTATTTACAGATCATTCACTGTAACTTGTCCCTTGCCATCATGAAGACACCATTACTTTTCAAGCTTAGTTTCAATTAGGGATGCATCGATACGCCTTTTTGCCGATACAATACCGATACCGATACTCTTATGAAAATATCGGCGATACCGATACCGATACCGATACTCTTATGAAAATATCGGCGATACCGAGACCGATACGCTTAT
This sequence comes from Conistra vaccinii, assembly GCA_948150665.1. Lineage (NCBI taxonomy): Eukaryota > Metazoa > Arthropoda > Insecta > Lepidoptera > Noctuidae > Conistra > Conistra vaccinii. The sequence continues at coordinate 11,797,208 of OX411341.1, read as the reverse complement.
CGAAATCAAAAATGAAGGTAAAATAATTAAAACACGAGTCTGGTTATTTTTTTAATTAATATAAAAATAACAAATAACAGGACAAACTAAATAAAACCGTAGACAGGTTGAGATTAGACGCACGACAACAGTCAACCTAGCGAAATGGGATAGTTAAGCGAGTGCGAGGCTAAAGTGGGCGGGCGAAATAAGACACTGAATAAAGTGCGGGGTTTCCCCGAGCATAGTTAGTTCGTGCCTCGTTTGCAACGAAATAGACGAGACAATACGCGCGTTTACATTACATTCTTAAAGCGCGAATTTTGAAAAGTATCGTTGTATCGGCCATAAAAATATCGCCAATAACCAATATGCCAATAACGGCAAACTTCGAGTATCGCCGATATATCGGTATCGGATGCATCCCTAGTTTCAATACTAATAGAGCTTAAAATGGCCACGGACAGAACAGTACCAACTACCAATGACGCCACGGGTCAAGTTATTATGAACGCACTGTACACGAGCGAAGGAAGAAACCAACGACAATAGAAAGAAAACTTTTTAATTTCCGGCCAGTTCTAAAAATAAAACAAAATGGCTTCTTGTGTCAACTTTCCTGGCTTCTTCGAACCAATTACATAATTGCTTTTGAGACACACCCAGTGTTTATCTGATATAGGAAATGGGTCACTCACATGCAGTCAGGGGATTTAATTGTTTATCTGCCGTTTTTGGGTGACTGTCTTTATGTAATTTTGACGTTTGAAAAGTGCTGATTCACAGCCTAGTTTGAATAAATGCCTTTTGATTTATTTTTTATTTTTAAGCTATTGCATAGCTTCTATCGCGGGCCTTGAGCGTGGAGACCTAATCCAGAAATTCCGTAACGAAAATACCTAAGGAGAGTGTTTTGTATTGAAATTATGTTTAACTGCTTGACAACAAAGTTCAAATTTACTTAGACGAATGATCTATCGAGAGTGTTGTATTGAAAATTATGTTTAACTGTTCAAATTTACTTAGACGAATGATCCTTGACTATTAATAGTTAAATTAAAACCATTTTATTAGTTTGATGTTCCCGTTACGTTGTGTCAAGTTTTATAAACTATAAATGTGAATAACAGTTCCTGTCAATGTCACCATTGCTATTTCTTGTATTCGGGTTAATATTTTACAATTGCATAAGTTGATAAAAAATGCTATGCAATAGCTTTACCGCGGCAGTCCCCGAGTGTCACACTTTTAATTATTTTTTTGTATTAAATTGACATAGGCTGGCCCCCTATTACATGTGGAATGTGAATGTACTTGCTATAGGTACACCTCCGCCCTACCCTTCGGGGAAACAAGGCGTGATGTTATGTTATGTCGTAAATTCATACAACTTGAAAACATCCTTTTTTTGTGAAGTCGCAGTCGGTCTAAAAGTAATTCTAAATTCAATTTGTTATTCTTTCATCTTTATCCCCCACTGCCAGTATTAAATTCAAACTTAGAACAATAGAGGTTACAGCCATAAAAAGAATAAGTAAAGATTTTTATTTTTTAAATAGCTTTTTTACCCCCAGTGGGTAAAGGGTAATTTATTCGACGTTACTTCAATATTTTTAGTAAATTTATTTTACCTTGCTGAGTAATAATTTTGCAGGCTATTTTATGGCCTTAGGGCCTAAGTGGCCGTAGCCAAGGTCGAGTTATTGCTTAAAAAGTGACAATTTTATTTTTCTTTATTAAATCTTGAACAATGCAAAGGACTTTATTACTTTAGAAGATATATTAACATTTCAACTTTTATACAACATAACATCTCGCCTGTATTCCCCGAAGGGTTAGGCAGAGGTGTACTATAGTACACCCACATTTCGCCAGTTATGTTTAAGTCCCATGTAATAGGGGGCGAGCCTATTGCCATCAACCGGGCACAAATCTAGCCTCCGGGCTGCTACTGAGAAATTCCAGATGGAAAAGCCCAATAACACTTTGCCTGACCTGGGAATCGAACCCAGAACCTCATGCTCAGCAGAAGTGTTTGCGACCACTTGCTTTTGTAGATAAATTACCTACAAGAATTTATAAAGCTCAGCTTTTGCATGCACATAAAATTTATTTTAATTTTATTTTTTATTGTATAACTTATGCAATATTCTAAAACAATACAAAATTGAAGGCCTTTTACAAGTCTCCACTGCATAATCAGCCTATAATGTTCCCACTGCTGGGACACAGGCCCTCTCGGTGAGATGGAGTGGGCCGTAATCTACTACGCGGGCCAAGTGCGGGTTGGTGGGTATCACATGTCTTCGAATTTTGGGTTTACCGGTTTCTTCACGATGTTTTCCTTCACCGTTTTGAGAGCAGTGGTGATGAAATAATTTACACAAAGCAAAGCGCCTGTCTGTGTTCTTACCTACCACTTGGTCACCTCTGCTCAAAATGCAGTTTATTAATATAACTAGAGAAGCTACAGTATGATGATATTCACAAAATTGTTGGCGGAATAGAATCAGCATACAAATCTTTATTTTTTTTAAACAGCATTTGAAATCGTAGTAAAAATCCAGAAGAAATGCTGTCTATTCCATAGCAAAAAATCGAAATGAGAACGACAGAAAAAGCAAAATAAAAGTTTTACCTATTTTTAACTTTTCACTTTATATTTCGTGACTATCTAACCGTGTGAAACAGATAAAAACATAGATTCAAGAATTTTCCAATAATCTGTTCGCAATCTTCCATTTTGCATAGTACTAGGGTTGACGTGAACTAAATGAACTTTCCTTCCCATTAAAGTTTAATTTAAAATGTAATCAAGGAACATACCTACTGGCTGTTTACATCAGATTTTTAAAAATAGAACGTAGTTTGATGTTTGTTTGACCGTTGGGCAATACGATGAAATATTTTCGGCCAGTTCGGCAGTAAATTCACACAAGAAATAATTATGCTGGTAGAGAATGGCTGGGATTATGCTAGTGTGCTGGAAGAGATTTCTTTACAAATAAGCATCACCTTTGCACGTATTTTCTGTTCTTTTCTTCTTGTCTGTTGTGTACATAAATGGTTAAATAAATAAATAAGAAAATATTCTATTATCTTTCACCTCTTTCTTATGTTATGTGCGAGAAAGAGCTATAGTTTTGCATATAATATTCTATAAACGGGAAGACTTGTAATTGGCTTTCTGTCGACTATTGTTTCCTTTTTTTTGGATTGTTATTTTTAGCTGTAAGTCTTCCATGCTGTAATAAATAAATAAATAGTTTAGTTCTTTCTTTTTCATGTGGTTACTGACTAACCCGGTGTCAGAGTTTTTTTATGCCACCCATGGGCACTAATGGGCAGTGACTTGACTTCACATACTGTCGAGAAATATCGCTCAGACAGGCCGGTTTCCTCACGACGTTTTCCTTCACCGTTTTTGAAGCAAGTAATAATTATACAATACGCACATGAATTCGAAAAGTCAGAGATGTGTCCCTTGGGTTCGAACTCGAGAACTACCTATGACTTGGGGTCACACCATTAGGCTATCACTGCTACAGTTATTAGTTTAATTAAAACTTAGTTGGTGCACAACAGAGTAATAATAATATTAAATATAGTTATATTCTGTAAAGTTTAATTGGATAACCTCACACCAATGAGCGCACCCAATTCGAAAGCGAACTCATTTGTTTTTAAAGTCAATCATTGCAGATTCACAACGAGATATCGTTCGAATTTCGAAGTAATGTTTAGAGAATACACTGAAATTATCGTTAGTTTCGTGCATACTACTGGAACATGATCAGCACTAGTCTTATTGGATTTCAGCAAACGAATCAAATTTCATGTTTCTGCGGTTGTTGTAATACTGTTGAATTTATCGGATTTATGTGTCATATGATATTGTGGTGTTGCAAATTCTGTTTCAGTGGTGCTGTTGTGGTAAGGGGGTTATTGTGTAGATACAAATGATAGGCGTCGAGATTAATAAAATATGTTTGTTAATTAATTGTTTGTTTCAGTGTTTAGTAGGTACCTTATTGATTTTATTTCATCCAAATTTTTGATCTCCCGGGTTTTTTTTCCCCTCATACGTTTCTTCATATCACATCGGACATTCACAGAATTGAGATAAAAATAGAATAGAATAAATATATTTTCGAATATAGTTCGGCTGTCTTGTAATATAATATAATTCACATATTACATCTACAAAAATTGAAGAATCTTTGTAATGTCAAAATAACATATTTTTACTAAATGCATATGAAAGTAAGACCCGGAGATTATGATCCCCAACCCCAGGGTGAACCTGCACTCTGCCAGTAGCTGTGCACTGACTGGAGCTGCCAAGCACTAGGGGATTGGCTTTATTTACGTCTTTCATATTGGGAAGAGGTTGATCCCACATAGCAGGAAATGACTACGCGGCAGGCCCAGAAAGAGATGTCGGGGTGAGCTGGACTGGTCTCTTTCTTAAAGGATTAGTTCGCAATCACAGTAGACCGGGTATAGTGTAAAGAGGGAAGGGAGGCCTTTGCCCTGCAGTGGGACAACAAAAACTTATAACAAAAATATATTTTTTAAGAAAGAATTTGGACCCAACATAAAAAAAATCTGTGTGTTTGTTTGTTCCGGCTAATCTCCAAAATGGCTGAACCGATTTTGACTAGACTTTCACTGGCAGATAGTTGATGTTATAAGGAGTAAATTAGGCTACTTTCATATAAGACAAAGAATTATGGTTCACGCGAGCGAAGACGCGGGCAGTAGCTAGTATAAAAAAATAAAAATCTGTGACACATCACAGATGATGCATCCTTTATAAATATTAATAAAATATCGATAATAATCACGATGATAATAATCAAAGGCGAAAAATTATTCCACTCTCTTCGACTGATAATTCCAACCCATTCTTTGGTGGATAAATCCGACCTTCAAAAAATATTTCGCCTTCACAAGTCCTGTAAACCCATGGGAAGGATGGGATGATAAAAGGGATGTAACCAATTTCTATCTCAGATCCACATGGGAAATAAAATATGAGGACAAATAATTGAGCAATCCCAATCAATTTGACTCTGATGAGGGTGAAATAAATTGAATTTATTATAAGAGGAATAAATAAATATGGACATTATTACGCCGATGTGAGGCCTTTTTTTTGTTATGGGTAAAACACCCGCTTAATATTAATAATAATACGTAGTTAATTTATTTGTCAGGACATTGTTACAGAGAGTAAGTAGGTGGTGGTGTGGTGATGATATAGTTACTGTTGTTGGCGACATGGGATAAAAAATGTTAATTGAGATCATGATTATTGTTGTGTTAGTAGTTATTTTGCACTAAATATCTTAGAATAAAATGATCTATTATATACAAGTGGCTGAATAAGAACGAAATTGAAGAATATTTCAGTTTCTAATTTTAATAATCGCTGGTGGTTTGTATAGTTGGTTCTAAAGAAAGAAGAAATGTAAAAGAGACTGTAAACAGTCTCTTTATACATTTTGTCAGAGAATTTAATTGGCGTCTGGAAAGCTTAAAATAAACATTTACATTATTTAGACTCTAGTTGTAACTCTTTGAATTGTAAATTCCTACACTGAATGGTACTGCAATTTATCGCTGATTAAGATTTTAATGTACAAAATGTACTTTTGGAACTTTTAATTACGATGCATTAAATTCAGTTCTTGTTAGCATCTTTAATGTCAGCATTTATAAAATGTTAAAACAGCTAGTTTTTTGTTGAAACATATTCAGCCTGTAATTATGCCACTGCTGAGCCACAAGCTTCCTCTCTGATCGAGGGAGTGGGCCATAATCCACCACGCGGACCCAGTGCGGGTTGGTGGATGTCACATGCCTTCGAATTTTTGGTTCTAAGACATGCCGGTTTCCTCACGATGTTTACCTTAACCGTTTTGAGAGCAGTGGTGATGAAATAATTTACACAAAGTAAAGCGATTCGATTGAAGATTCTACACGTGCCGCAGTCAGTTCGTGGATGGGTAAACATACATTACATATAGAGACCATATCCGGTAGTCAGAAGTCCAAAAGTCTAACAACCAGTCTTACAAAGGGGTATCGTAATACCCAGTAACTGGGTTATGGAGATAAGATAGGCAGTCGCTCCATGTAAAATACTGGTATTCAACTGCATCCGGTTCGACTGGAACCTGACCCCAACATAGTTTGCTAGGCAGATTGACCACTAATCCCGTCTTTACTTTAATAACGAAACTCCCTCTACGAAAAGGGGAAAAAATCTAATAACCGAACATACCACGTACTTAATTAAGTTATTAAGTGTAACGTGGCAGCTTGTGGCTATGATTCCAGTTTGTGGTCACACTCGTTATTAAGAAAACTCCGCAGGAAAGGGATATATGATAGTTTTGTCTTCTTAATTTAACTTTGTTGTGATAGGATTTCATAAAGTGTTGATTTGTTAGTTTCGTTCATAGAGAACAAACAGTTTAGGTGACGGTTAGTTGGTGATTAGGGAACTAAATATAGTTTATTGAAACAGGTGTGACTTTGCGGAAATTCATTATAAAATACAATAGACGACGATATTTTGTAACCTACCACTAGACTAGGGTACCGCGAGACTAGGTTTAGTATCACTGCGTTCGGCGCTTGGCGTGGCAGCACGTCGTGTCCGGGTTCACAACAAGTTAATCGTCATCCTGAGGATGCCCTGTTGAGAGGTGAAATACGTATCGATTTTTACAGGGTTCGTTATGACTCTTTAAGAACAGTTAAGCAGATTAGGTTACTAAATATACGTCGTCTATTGTTTTTTTTTGTGAAAATTCTCAAGGTGGTACATTATTTTACGGGGGTGGGCTAAATCATGAAATGTTAATTACTTATGTATTTTTATGACTTTATAGGATTAATGGGATTTCTCAGTATAGCAGCCCGGAGTCTAAATTTGTGTCCAGTTGATTGCAATTGGCTCGCCTTATATTACATGGGACGGTTAAATATTTCATTACATTTAGGTGAATGCGGTACTTATATGCCCCATTCGGATCGGACAAGGTTTTTTTACAAATTGTATACGAACTCTTTTTTTTTTCTGCAACGGGGAAGTTTTGGCCTGCATCTCAAGTGATGGTAAGTGATAATCAGGCCGAAGGTGGAAGCGAGCTTTACCCGGAATCCTCAAACACAGAGGAACTGGCTATTTTATCTCTAACTGCCGAAACACAACAATGTTGTGTTGTTAACATTGTTGTTATGGCGACAGACTTAGATAAGATGGTGGTAGCTAGCCAGGCGGACTTAGAACATGCCCTACCACCAACCAAACCTAGCAGAAAATTTTGCTCCCACTGGGAATCGAACTCGGGACCTCTGGGTCTGAGACCGGTGGCTTAACCACTAGACCACAGAGGCGGCAAGACCACAGAGGCGTCTTGACTTCGTCACTATATTCTCTCTGACTAAACTACAATAGCAATACCTTGAAGGTCACGTTAATCTAGGATGCGGTGGCCTTGCGACCGTCACGGAGAAATAACAAATTATGAAAAATCTTAAAAGCGGTTCAACCTTGATAATTCGATTAGCAACGAGGTTATTTGCTTACTGGTACACGTCAATCTATCAGGGTGTTTAGCAGAGAGATGAACATCTTATAAACAATGTATGGACTGCAGAAAAAGTTTATGAAAAGTTGGATAATAACTGTTTATTACACAACAATTAGAGCAGTGCCTAATAACTTTTCATTATACAACAATGAGGGCCCAGTGGTACGAGTTGTAGGTGATAGGTTCGAACACTGACTAACGCACCACAATGGGTGTGCATTGTTGCATTATTGAGTAGTTCGTGTCAGTTCGGAGCAGGGCCGACTTGGGCCGAAGTTGAAGGCTGCAGCTGCACTGTCATTAAACTGTCATGCCAGTGGCACTCGACAAGCGGAACAAATGTACACCATTTTGTTCTTGACCTTTATTAATTATCAATGACTTTATGGTTCATTTTTTATCCTGTTTCATAAATATTTTATGAAGACTTGTTATTAACACTGCTCTACCCCCTAACACCCAACGTCATGCGAAAGACGCGGATTTTGCGAAATCCGTCAACACCCATTGTCATGCGAAAGACGCAGTCCGCGCATGCTGATTCAAGCTCTATTTGTACTATGGATAGAGGCTAATATGGTCTGTGGTTAATTTTATTCTATGGAATTGGTAATATACTTGTCAAATAAATCGACTAAAACATCAAAATATGCAGGAACAACTCTAAAAAAAAGTAAAAATTGAACATTTTGGCACGACAAAATGGCGTCCGCGCAGGCGTGCAGCGCACTACACTCTGCGTTCTATTTATTTGTTTTCTATTGTTTTTTAAGTGTTAATCGACGGGAAATGTTGTTTTTTAAATAATTAAGTAGTGTCGTCATCGTATATAGATAATATTTGCACTAAATAACATCGTAATTACCTATTACGGACCCATCAAAAAATGTAAACAAACTCGGTAATGAAAAAACGTGTTGTTGTGTAATTTTGAGTTTTGTGTGTGTTTTGTGTATGTAATCGCTGGTAAGTCATTTATTTTATATTCTATATTAGTTATTGTATAATAAAAATGCATATTACAGAAAAAAAAAAGAGTTCAATATTTTTTTTCAACGAAATAATGTTACGTAATGATACGGATACCTATTTATTGAACTTTTTTAATTATTTGTGTTTTTATTTATTGTGTTTATCCGTAAAAAATGGTTTTGACCGATAGTATATGTATTCATAATGTATCCTGCGAAATTTCATGTGAATCGAACCAGTAGTTTTATTATAAATCATCAAAACAATGGACAAAGGAATTTCTGATAAGAATGTTTATTTATCAATACTAGCGTTCGCTTACAAAGATTCTAAGTATTATAAAAAATCCTTTGTCTAATCAGGTACCCAAAACCATTAACGATAAGACTATTTACGTAACAAAAAGCTCTCAGATTTTGTTTATGTTAGCGCGCTCTTATCTCCGACGCGCCGCGGGCGATCTCCGGTACTTAATGGTATGTGCGGGCGGGTACGTTCGATGCCCGGGGGTTAAAACGGTGAAGAAAAACGTCGTGAGGAAACTGACATGTCCTAGAAGCAAAAAAATCGAAGACATGTGACATCTACCAACCCGCATTTGGCCCGCGTGGTAGATTACGGCCCACTCCCTCTCACAGAGAGGAGGCCAGCGTCTATCATAAGTTGGAAAAAGGTGAGGCAGATTAATTGAGTCAGTTATGGGGTTCGAATATTCTTGTATTGGAAGCTAGCATTGTCACCCGTTGAATTGCCGTTTGATTTTACATCAAACTTTTAACTCGTAAAAAAAACCAAATGGCGACGGGTGGCTAATGCCAGCAAGGGCAACTTGCACCACAAATCACTTAAATGCATTTAACGTATTTCGTATTGACAGCATAATTCTGTCTCTGTTATCTTCACACGAATTGACAGAAATAGAACGATGTTATAAATTATTTTATGGGACACAGTCAGGACTTGGCGGATATGTTTAGTGATTTGTGGTGAAATTTTGCCTTAGATTTTATCGCCTTTATAAATCATTTAAAAATCCTTTATATTGTATACAAATATATACTAATAGTAACGCAAAAAAATACAATAGTATATTTATTTAGTACCTAATCCAATCCGCTAAACTGTTCTTAAAGAGTCCTAAAGAACCCTGTAAGAAATCGGCGCTTGTCGTGGCAATACCTTGTGTCCGGGTTTGCAACAAGTCAATCGTCATCCTGAGGATGCCTCGTTCGGTGAAACTTGTGTCGATTTCTTACAGGGTTCTTCAGGAGTCTTTAAGAACAGTTAAGCGGATTAGGTAACTAAATATACGTCGTCTGTTGTATTTTATAATGGATTTCCGCAGTCACGCCTGAGCCAATAAACTATCTTAATAATAACGATGAAGAGTTCGTTTGTTTGAATGCGTTAATCTCTGGAACTACCAGTCGGATTTGGAAAACTCTTTTTGCATTTGATAGCCCAATTGTTGAGAAAGGCTATAGACTATTTAACATCACGCTATGGCCCTTAGGAGCCGAGCAAAAGAAAAAAGCCAGAAAGAACGAAGCGAAAACGAAGTGATAACGCGGGTAGGCAATGCGATGCGACGGGTTGGGTCAGGGGAGCAAGAAATTGCACGCGGACGAAGTCGCGAGCAGAAACTAGTATAAATAACAAACTCTGTCGCCTTACTCTTTTTTACATTTTACGTAACTCCCCAGCTAGTACTCTATCATCAAAATCAAATTAATTATACTTTGCCACAGACAGAAGTATTTTACTAACAAAGTTGCCCCATTTCTCCCCAGTTGAAACACTTGAAAGCAGTAAAGAAACTTCTTTGGTGTTGACATAAAGTGTGTCAACACTCAAAAAGTAGTAAAGAATTAAAGTAAACTGAGTAGAAACGACTCGTCTCCTTGACTTTAATTTTAGTACGTTTTTTGTTAGTCAAAAAATAAAAGTTATAAAAACTAAAACCCAACTACGACAAAGACTACGACAAAGAAGTCAAATAAAAAGGTATATTATAAGACATCACCGACAGACAATCAAATTTATGTCATAACACGTGTCACCCCGGATTTTCAATTGGTCTGTCTGTGATGTCTTTGTACCGCCTTTTTTAGTTGACTTTTTTGTGGTAGTTGGATTTTAGTTTTTATAACTTTTATTTATATTATTTTGGGGTCATAATATATAAATTCGAAATGTGCTCGTCAGGCCCTTTCATTTGATACCCAATTTTTTTAAATTTTTAGTTCATGATTTTATGTCCTCTAGAGGGCTCCATATTGAATTTATTGTGACGCCACTAAGCCAATAACCAGCGGATATCAAGACGCTTCCAACGATATATCATTTGTCAAATTATGATTAGTTTCGACTGTTCATTTACGTTGCTTCGGGCCTCGTAGGTCGTCACGGTGCAGGTGAATGGACATCTGAGACACTCTAGCAGATGAGACATAGTATGTTTAGGAGCACCGCAATCGCACTGAATGTTGGATTAATCGATAATATCCCATTTCGCCAGATGGCGGCTGGGATGATGATGATGCCTTGGGAACGCTATCGATTCAGTGGTTTCCATATAGGCCACTGCAGTTTGCAATCGAGAGGCAGGTATTCTTGGGGCTTCACAAAGTCTTGAGGTGGTGGATACTTCTCTTTGGAAAACAACAACATTGCGGTAGAAATAGGAATGACTAGTGGTAGCACCCACTCCGTTGGATGAGCTTTTCATAACTCTACAACCATTAAATTTTTCAACAGAATAATTAATAAAAATGAGATGATTCATAAAACTTTATCGATAAATCGACCTACATCATTAATTTTTATGCTAACGTTACTTACTACCATTTTATAAATAAACCGATCGTCGGATCATATTCATTTCTCAAGGTTCGACTCCGGAGTCATGTCAAAACTATTTCTATACATTTAGACATAAAACTAATATTTAGAAGATCCAGTTAAAACACTTATTAACTGCGCAAAAATACACAGTAGGGGATTATTAAAATAGTGTGCGAAGTCGTAAAACGCAGTTTATTTTTGAACGTTGATTTTGTAAACGTTTTCCTGCATGTTTTTCAGATTTTGTAAATGCTCCCTATCCCCACACTGCAATGGCATATATTCATACAGAGAAGAAAATTGCTATGATCACAGTAATACTGTGTGTTAACTGTATTTTCGACTGGGTACTAAAAGTTGAGCCTAATGGTTTTAAATTGATAATTTCGTCTCGAAAACATAAGCAAAGTGATATATTTGGACACATTTAATAAACTATCGCCAATTGAATGAAAAACATTAATGTTTTCAACAACACAAGAGCACGAAAATACGCAGAGGCAAAGCACATTAAAACCCCAAACAAAACAAACGTCAAAACATTATTTTTATTCCCTAGAATAAAGTACTAACTGAGGCTTGAAGGGACAGTTAACTTTATTCTTCAGTTACGGGCTTTAATAGTCAGATACTGAATATCTGACTATTGAAAAATCCAGAATCATGCTATCTATGGAATAAACGCTATTTGATTCTTTATCTGATTGAAAAATCGGCCCTTAGTTTCAATACTAATAGAGTTCAAAATGGCAGCGGACAGAACAGTACTACCAATTAGATGACTGCAAAATTAAGTGCTACCAGTCGTGTCACGGGTCAAGTTATATGAACGCACTGTAAATCTCGTCTACCTACAATCATTTTCGTTCAAAAATCATAAAATTCTCTACTGCTTGATCTACATTGTCATACCCTTTTCAGTATTATCATTTAACACTGTAAAATGCAGCTTTTCATCTACTTACTGTAAACATACAGAAAGGAACTGACAGCCCGTGCAATTTTAAATTTTGTTCTGTATTTAATCGTACTTCTAATAATTTCCATTCTGCTTTTCTAAAAATATTATTTAACACTCTAATATGATGAATGCGCTCTTTTTGTGAACCTCTAATCCTATTTTGGGGTTCTAAAAATACTAGCTGTAGTGCTAAAGGACATGAAAGAGTGTCAGGTATCCGAAGATGATGTCGAGGATAGAGCTTAGTTGAAGAGATAGACCAGGAAGGCTGACCCCACCACCACGTGGGATACATAGCCAGTAAGAGAGAGAATAAATAATCTAAAAATACTAAATAGCCAAGTAACTGCGAGCAACTTGGATGTAGCGCACGCTCGGCTCGCGCGCGATTTGTTACAATAATTCTAACCTAACCTAACCTAACTTTTCGAGGTATCCTACTTAGTTACGAACTGCGACCAACTGTGAGAAAAGATCAGAATTTTAAAATGGTGCTCCATTATTAAAAAACGTGTGCATCATCAGAGGGTCAATATTTTTTTTTAGAGGATCAGTAAAATATTTTACTTCCCGTATATTTCCAAATCCACTCGTAATTTTTGACGACTCCTACGTAAACCAGTTATTATCCTCTAAAACTGAGTCAATACAGTTAGAAAGTAGTTAAACTGTTGCGAATAACGGATACGTTCGTTAAACCAGTTAAAAATAACTGCTTTTTCAGCAGTTACGACTTGTTTTCTCGAAGATATCTTACTCTGCTAACGAAGGACAAACCTTACAGTTTATTCGTTGTTGAAGGTTTTAAGTGTATATATATGTATATTTTATATTTCTTGTCGACGTAATAACTGGTCTAACTGCCTCGTTAATCTTGTGGTTCTTGAGGTCCTTCCGAGATCGGGCAACAACCATCTTTATCGACTCAGTTACTCACAGGTACTGTACAGACTGTACTTTCTAGTTATTCATTTTGGGAGCTGTGGACCAATTTGAAAGTATGCTGCGGCCGCATTGTCGCGATAAAGCGAACTACACTTCACGCGCTGTCTCGCGCACGCCGCTCGACGTCTCGCTGAGCAACAGAGAGCGCGCGAAGTTAACGCGCGTCGCATTTTAACGCGACAATGAAGCCCCAGTATTAGAAACAGAGTGCACGTAGTGTAGTTCTCTTTATTGCGACAATGAAGCAATAGCATTACACTTTGAACGATACCGTTGTTTAATGCTACGGCTACATTGTCACGATAACGCGAACAACACTTCGCGCTCTCTCTATTATATATCGATACGCCGACCGGTGTGCGAGAGAGAGCGCGCGAAGTATAGTTCGCGTTATCACGCCAATGTAGCCGTAGCATTAAACAGACTGAAAACTCTATCTCATTTATTCTCAAACACAATTTCTCAGACTCCCGGGCAGTGTATTGGCTATAAAACTGGACAAATCACCATCTTTATGTAGTGAAAAGGGTGATTTGTTGTGATCCGAAGTCAGCACACATAGATGTAAGGTTAGGTACGTCTTGTTGAACGTTTTGTTGAACTTTAGGGCGGGTATTGTTTTACGCGTAACATTTTATCAAAAATGAAACGTACATGGAGCAAAAGGCTGTAAATATGACACATTGTGTTTTGGATAAACTTAGGCCCTTTGTCCCCAGGCAGGCGCTTTACTTTGTGTAAATAATTTCATCACCACTGCTCTCAAAACGGTGAAGGAAAACATCGTGAGGAAACCGGCATGTCTTAGAACCAAAAATTCGAAGACATGTGACATCTACCAACCCGCACTGGGCCCGCGTGGTAGGTTACGGCCCACTCCCTCTCACAGAGAGGAGGCCTGTGTCCCAGTAGTGGGAACATTAATAGGCTGATGATGATGATGATGATGAGGCCCTTTGTACACGGCACGGTTTCTACGGTATAGCGGTACCGGCGTATACAATGTGGAGACTACCATACGACAAAAAATTAAAATACTGGCACTACTAATGCTGAGTATTTTGGAACTGTCAAATAAATCCTAGCAACGAAATAAAAAAATGAGTTTTTCAAACAAATTAAATGTAATGTTTGCAGGATCATTTTTTTTTTTTTTGGGTGGGAAATCATCCAATGACTTCTCCCGCTCTGGGCGGAGCGAAAGGGCGTGTCAGACTTTTACTGACTAAAACCCACCCGTGTTCCTTCCCTTGCCATGCCAGGGGCCACGGTTTCCCCTTGGGACTACCCGCAACCCCGGCAGGTTGCAGGATCCACCCTAAGCCTGGATCCACCCTAAGCCTATAAATTCCGTTTATCCAACTAGGCCTTGGGTGAATTCTCGGGCATATATTTCAGAATATCCACCTTAGGGTGGATTTTTGGGGTGGATAAACGGAATAGCCCGAGCCGACTATGGATTTTGCCGAGCTATAATGGCTAAACTATTGAATATATTCAATTGAATTTTTTTATACAGAATGGGAACGTCATTATGGACCAGCCGTTAAATTTTTTGTTGGATTGTCGTCTCCACCTTGTATACAGAGCCGTAGAAAAAATGTGTCTGTCAACAAGCTTACTTAGAGATCCATACAACACTGACGACCGTGACTACACACAGCGAATAAACCGTAGTTTTTCAGGGCAAGAAAAAAAAACTACGCTAACACTCGCTGAGAGACTCATGCTTGGTATATATGCATACCAGCGCGCTCGCTGTCCGGGTACTGATAAGAATCTATTAAAAATTTACATTTCTCAGTAGCAGCCCGGAGGCAGGATTTGTGCCCGGTTGATGGCAATAGTACTTAAACATCATTGAGAGCAGTGGTGGCCCCGACTTACGAGTTATAGGTCGTAGATTCGAACCCAGGCAGGCGCTTTACTTTGTGTAAATTTTTTCGTCACCACTGCTCTCAGATTGGTGAAAGAAAACATCGTGAGGTTACCGAACATGTCCTAGAACCAAAAATTCGAAGACATTTGTGACATCTACCAACCCGCACTGGGCCCGCGTGGTGGATTACAGCCCACTCCCTCTCGAAGAGAGGAGGCCTGTGTCGCAGCCGTGGGAACATTCTAAGCTAATTATACTATACATAACTAACACATGGCGAAATGTGGATGTACTTTAGGTACGATACCTCTGCCTAACCCTTCAGGCATTGTTATGTAAAACATGTACGAAAAATTATACTTTTATACTTTATATTATTTCATTTTATTAAAAGTTTTGACGCGTGAAACAAAATGGGTTTCACAGCTTAAAAGATTTGCTAGAAAATAAACAAAATAATGCTTGTAAGTCACAAAAAATTGCTTAAATCTGACGTAAAATAAACAAATGTTCGTTAGTTACTGAACATTGCTTAGATCTGACTTGAAATGCCTTTTATACTTAAAGGTTAGTTACCTTTTGTCGTAGAACTGTGTAGTAGAACGCTGAATAATCTCTTTGTTTTAATTTACTTTACTTAAGTACATTATCAGAGGTCGGCGATAAGGATAGTTATCGCTAAGAACTTTTCGCTCGTTGATCCAGTGGTCGCAAACGCTACTACTGAGCATGAGGTCCTGCGTTTGGTTCCCGAGTCGGGCAAAGTGTTATTGGGTTTGTCCATCAGAAATGTCTCAGTAGCAGCACGGAGTCTGGATTTGTGCCCGATTGATGGCAATAGGCTCGCCTTCTATTACAATGGGACTTAAACATAGCTTACTACTGGGCGGAACTTACGGAAACGTATAATTAATTACCTATAATAATAATGTAGCTTTATTTATTCCTTACACATAGTTTACATTAATTCTAAACATTGTTTGTAGTGTTAGTATTATACTTATTCTAGTTTGTTACTATATGTTATTAAACTGCGTTATCGCGTTTTGTTGTAAGGACCGCCCTGGCGGTGAAAGCCTCCTCCATTTCCTTCCATTTCGCTCTGTCTCTTGCCAGTCTGCTCCAGGCATTTCCCACTGTGGCAACAATATCATCACTCCATCTTTTAAATGGCCTTCCTTTCCGTCTTTTTTTGTGAATAGGGTACCAATTAGTGACAATTCTGAACCATTTGTTTCCTGGTGATCTTTGGACCTTTGGACCCCTGGAATTAATTACCTATACTAATATTATAAAAAGGTTAAATCATTAATAAAATCAATCATGAAGTTGCAAAGTAAGTTCATAGGTTTTAAATAGTGACCTACATGTCTGTGATTAAATATTGTTATTATCTATTAATAATTAATTATTAAAAAAATTAATAGTGCTCTACTTAGGAGGTTGTTAATCTTTTATCAATAACCCTGTATAGTATTACAAGTTTCTTAGTTCAGGTTCAAACATGTAAGTTCTTCCTCCAAATATTAATTTCGACTGAGTATTACATCGTGTAAGATTATTAAGTTTTGAGGGCAATAGAAACTTAATACTAACAATATGAAGTACGAAGTTCCTCAAGTACCTAATGGTACTTACCACTACAGTTTCATATTAGTTTGGCGTTTAGGGGAACTGTCTTCTAAGTAAGATAAGTAGAAAAATAGCTAGTTAAATGGCGTGACTTTGCGGAAATCCATTATAAAATACAATAGACAATGTATAATATTTAGTAATTTAATCCGCTTAACTGTTCTTAAAGAGTTAGAGAACCCTGTAAGAAATCGACACGTGTTTCGCCTCTCAACGAGGCATCCTCAGGATGACGATTGACTTGTTTCGAACTCGGACACGAAGTGTTGCTACGACACGAGCCTAACGCAAAGCGCAAAGCTTTGCGTTCGGCTACGCAATAAGTCAATCGTCATCCTGAGGATGCCTCGTTGAGAGGCGAAACACGTGTCGATTTCTTACAGGGTTCTCTAAGACTCTTTAAGAACAGTTAAGCGGATTAAGTTACTAAATATACATCGTCTATTGTATTTTAGAAAAATAGCTGTTGATGTTTTGAACCTCAAAGAAGGTGCATGTAAAACCTTTCTTCCTCTTTCGTCTGGTTAGTGACTAACCTGGTCCTGGTGGAGGAGCTCGTGGCTAAGTAATAACAAGCCGCACGTGTCGATCTGTCAGGTTAAGCTACGCTTGCCGGGGTTGGTCAGTGGATGGGTGACCATCTTTACATACCGAGACTTCCAGTCTAACCGGATGCAGCTGAATACCAGTATTTTACATCGAGCGACTGCCTATCTGACCTCCACAACCCAGTAATTGGGTAATATACGATACCCCTTAGTAAGACTGGTGTCAGACTTTCGGGCTTCTGACGACTCGTAACGACTGTCAAAGATCCACGAATGACAGCCGGGACTTTCCGAGGCTCGGAGGAGTCTCGGTAAATAAAGATGGTCACCCATCCACTGACCAACCCCGGCAAGCGTAGCTTAACCCAATGGATCGACCCGTGCGGCTTGTTATTACTTAGCCACGAGCTCCTGTCCTTTGCCTAGAGACAATAACTTTACATTAATATCATGAAGTAAAGCAGAGTATAATCTTGATTAATTATTAACTGTTGTATAAGTTTTTGTAATTTAATAAATGTTACATTGTAGGTTTCAGGGTTTCAGTTTGATTGATTACTTATTAATGAGCAAGGTAATTTATTAGTCATGTTATGAGGGTAGAACTAAGTTAATACCTAATAGGTATATTTATCTCTGAGGTAATTTTCTCAGCCTTGTAACGGTAGGTATAGGTAATGTTAAAGATATAAGAGTTGCTAAGGTCAATTAGAGCAGTGGTGGCCTAGTGGTAGCGGCCCCGACTTACGAGTGGTAGGTCGTGGGTAGAAAACCCAGGCAGGCGCTTTAATTTATGTAATTTATTTCATCACCAGTGCTCTCAAAACGGTGAAGGAAAACATAATGAGGAAACCGGAGGCATGTGATATCTACCAACCCGCACTGACCCCGCGTGTTGGATTACAGCCCACTCCATCTCACTGAGAGGAGGTCTTTGTCCAGCAGTGAGAAAGTTATAGGCTAATTATGCATATGCTTAATGCATAAACATAATTTAGCCTATAACGTTCTCACTGCTAGGATACAGGATATGCTTAGGGCCAATTAAGAGACAGATACATGTCAGTGACCTTGAATATTCTGTACTGAGCTCACGCAACGCGTCGTACGTCCGTACGTAGTAATAGAATCAAGGTATCAAGGAGCGCTGTCACCAATTTGACGCATTATTAATTTATTATACATAAAACAGAAGGTATTTTAATAAAACTCGTAGACTAATAGATTAATATTTTAATTATCCTTAAAATGGTGAAGGTTGCAGAACAATACGCTTGACAGCTTTTGAGTAATTATTAGTTTTTTATCCGCGTTAGACACAACTTTACCAATTAATTTCACTATGTAATGTAAACATAATAATAAATGTAATAACTATCGGAAATACATTGTCAAGGACGGTACGGTTGACATCTGTCGGGCATGCCACCGTCCCGGTGAATCAATCCGACATATTGTTTCCGGTTGTTCTCGTCTTGCTAACGGCGAGTACTTGCACAGACACAACCTAGTGGCTAGGATTATCCACCAGCAACTTGCCTTGCAATACAATCTTGTGGAGTCAGAAGTACCATACTACAGGTATGTGCCCGACCCAGTTCTCGAGAATGGTCAGGCCACATTGTATTGGGATCGATCTATCATCACTGACAGGACTATTGTAGCCAATAAACCTGATATTGTGGTGATAGATCGACAAGAGCGCCGTGTTATGATTGTTGATATCGCTGTCCCTCATGACGAGAATCTCGTGAAAGCTGAGAAAGATAAAAAAATCAAGTATCTTGACTTAGCACACGAGGTTGTCGACATGTGGGACGTGGACTCTGCAATCATTGTACCGATAATCGTTACGGTTAATGGCCTAATAGCGGAGAGCCTCGACCAACACCTCAGGAGGCTCTCATTGCGCGGCTGGGTCAAGGGCTTGATTCAGAAAGCAGTACTCCTAGACACGGCACGCATAGTGAGGAGGTTCCTCTCTCTAGAGCCCTGACCACCGGCATCTTGGACCCTGTTCCTGATGCCGATGGGCGACTATTTTTTATATTTTTAAATGTTTTTTTATATCTGTTTTTTAAGAAATATTTAAAAATGTAAATAATATGTATTTAAATGGAATAAAAGAAATAATAATATTCGTAAATTAAATTATTAAAAAAATGCTCTAATTTAACAAATATTTAACAAATCATTAACACCACTCGTTTGGACGTAATTTCCGGTATAAAATCATTAAAAGTAGCTTGTCGTCGCCTTAATAAAATTACTGTCACTGTCAATCTAAATACTACACAATTAAATCAAATGTCAGTCCTTTTATTAAAAGACCAGTGGATCGCCCCTGCTTCACATAGTTTGTAAGATTGAACAAAACGTCGAAATTTCTTCATGATTATGTAAGTCCCAATAAATAAACCTTCTGGAATTAATGCTCTAAATGATGGTGAAAGCCGCATCAAAATCTGTTGAGTAATTTTGAAGAACAACACGATCACACAGACGCAAAGTGTCTTTAATTTATAATATGTATAGAAGTCATAATTTTTTTTTTGAACTCAAAATTTCTTTAGGCGGTTTGAGCACTTTTTGGGTGAAAAAAAATACTTATGGAACTCGCGTCATCGTCACCGAAGGCGCGTTGAGCACTTTTTTGTTGACAGCACAGTCTGTTTTATTTTTTTGGAATATTCTTATTGGAGCTACAGCTTCCCTCAGCAAGCCACATAAATTCCTGACATTTTCATTAGATGTTGTTACTTAGTTTTCACTTCTATTGGCAGTGCCCAAAGACTTTATTTTCTTTAGTATTCAAACACCCAACATACTTGTTTCCCCGAACGGCTAGGCAGAGGTGTACCCACAGTAGCTGCAGGGGACTTGGTTGCGCTACTTCTCCTCCCCAACTACAGCACTAGGAAGTGGTGAAGGGTGGGCGTTTTTGGGAAACTGTCGTATGGCATTTTGACGTTCGGAAAGTGCTGATGATCTCAGCCTAGTTTGAATAAATGACTTGAGGTACAACCACATTTCGCCTGTTATGTTTACATTAGTCCCATGTAATAGGAGGCTTGCCTATTGCCATCAACCGGGCACAAATCCACGCTGCTACTGAGACATTCTAGATAGAAAAACCCAATAACACTTTGCCCGACCTGGGAATTGAATCCAGGACCGGTAGCGCGCGCGACCACTAGGCCAACGAGGCAATCGCCAACGCTAAAATTACTTTGCAAAACATTGACGGTTGCGTCCTTGAAAGTGCTTTCCTATAAAATGCAGTTAAACACGAGAATTCGAGAAAATACCACGAATACAAAAATATTATACCTCTTCAAACAGGTTCTAAGTAGGTACTGCAAGATTTACCCACGTTCATAAGTATTTGTGGGACGTAAAATTACATTTTATGTTATCGTTTCGCGGTTTTGGAACCGTTCCAGCTTACCTGTATGATTTTAGAGGTTATTTTGGCTTGTACAAGTTAGTATGTGACGTAATGGTATATTATAATATGATTTATAACATGGTTGGACCAATATTATACGGGATTTTAATATTGGGGCCATTGATTTAGGGTTTTTGATATTATTTTATGGGTCGTTATGTAAATCGATCACGACATAGGTTAGGGTAGCAAATAGTGCTATTTTGTAAATATCACTTGGTAACTCACTCAACTGACCGCAGTCAATTCAAAAGAGAACTCTCATTTGTTTTTAAAGTAAAACATCGCGGATTTAAAACGAGACACCGTTCGAATTTCGAAGTGATGTTCAAAATAACATATGGGGAGTATTCAAAAAAGATCTTTGTTCATTCAGATTTGAACTGGCTGGTCTTAGGCCTGCGAAATCACCGAGCGATTTTTATTCGCCCAGTTTTTAGTTCAGCGCGAATTTTAAATCACCAGTGCATGTCAATGACAGATACATAAGACATGTGACAGAATTGCGATAAAAATTTCGCGCGATTTTTTATCGTAGTGCGGGCTAGTCTTTAATGGAATGGCGGCCTTTGCCCAGCAGTGGGATAATTCGGGCTAGAAATAATAATTATTTAATGGAATGCATAGCAGTAACTTGCAGTAACTTGTGTACTTCTTTTTTTTTTGTGTTCTTTCTATTCGTCATGTTTGCCGCAAATAAACGTATTTTCTTTCCTTTTTTTTTCTTTTTTCAGTAATAGCCTAGTGGTATGACCGTCGGACTGTCAAGTCAGTCACAGGTCTCGAGTTCGAACCCAAGGCACGCACCTCTGACTTTTCGAATTCATGTGCGTATTGTATAATTATCACTTGCTTCTAACCGCTTGAGAGATATTTCTCGACGGCATGTGAACCCAAGTCAGAGGCCCGTGGGCAGCTTTAAAACTCTGACACCAGGTTAGTCACTAACCACACGAAAAGAAGAAGGATGGAATTAATTTAGAATGGAATTAAATTAGAATGGAATTAAATTAGAATGGAATTAAATTAGAATGGAATTAAATTAGAATGGAATTAAATTAGAATGGAATTAAATTAGAATGGAATTAAATTAGAATGCAATTAAATTAGAATGGAATTAAATTAGAATGGAATTAAATTAGAATGGAATTAAATTAGAATGGAATTAAATTAGAATGGAATTAAATTATAATGGAATTAAATTAGAATGGAATTAAATTAGAATGCCATGTAATTTAACGCAAACTTAAAAGTAAGATTAAATACTGATTTGGCTTACTAGATGTAAGCTAAGTCTTGGAACACACCTATCGGGAAATACAACTTGAATTCCATTCCAAGTGTTGGCAAAGAGCCCGGAACTGTTGCTCATAAATCACTGGGTATTCGTTGCATTGACACCTGACTTGTAACCGTTGAAATTGCTTTTTTAACTTTGGCAAGACAAACGTTTCCGAAAATGTGGTGGAAATTATGTTAAACTATATTAAACACGCCTGAGTTAGATATATTCAGCGACAAGCTACCAGGATTCAGAAAGAAGATCACGATATCCTAGCTAAGTTGTTCTTAACATTAATTTCAATTTTTGTTTTTTATTTCTTTACTTTTTTGTTTTTGTTGTTACTCGTTTTATTTAGTTAAGTCAATTTTAGTTTAGTTCATTTTATTTTATTTTAGGTTTAGTTTAGTTTAGTATATTAATTGCAAGGCAACAAGATATTGTTTTCAATGCTATGTACGCCGTAATTGTCATGTCCATTAGTCCGTTAGTCATTAAGATTATTTCTAGCATAAGTTTAAAGTATGTGATTGTGATGTGGCTGTGCTTTATTAAAATAAATAAATAAATTATACTTGAAAACCACGCGACACGGGCGACGTGGCGAGCAATAGCTAGTCCAAAATAAACTTAGAAAGCCCGCATGTATTCAATCGAATCTCAAATAATACCCATTATGGTTTTCTAAAAAAAATATTAAGACTTTAATATGTGTGAATGCGTTCTTTTTGTGCTAGTATAAACGTTCATGTAGGTACTTACAAGTCCCGGCACAAAATGTGATGGAGTAAATAATAAATTATGTGCTATAATGTTAATACTGTGTATAAATGTAAAGAATAACCCCCTTACTAATAAACGTTGTAAGTATATCGCCTGTATAGTTACACAACGATTTCTCTCTTTCAGTCGTCAGTAATTTGACATTCGAAAGAAGAAGACAAAGCGTTGTGTAACTGTACAGGCGATATACAACGTTTATTAGTAAGGCGGTATGTGTATAAAGAGTAGAGGATCTCTCTCGTTATTATTGAATTACGTATATTTTATCTACTGAGGGCGTACTGTGGTTAGTGTTGGTTATTGCGCAATAGCAAAGCCGTTTGCAGTTCAGATCAAATTATAATTTACCTTTAATCACACTAGCAATTCATGCATTATAAGTACAACTATTTCGGAAAGCACGACAGTTTCTAAACGTGTTAACTGCTTGACCGCCACCGATGAAGTCTGCTTAGCTCCGGCCGGTCCTAGCGTTATGTTATAGACTCTGTCGAGGGTCACTAGGCGGCGCTGGCGTCCCGATTAGTCAACTTAGTAACTTATTTCCGACATATTTGTGTATATATATCGCTACACGACAAACTATAAAACGTTTTTAGAAGTTCATTAATTATATAAAAGTGTTCACCATTAGACGGTAAATAAGTTTTTAGAGGATCAATTTATTATTCATCATTATCATCATCATCATCAGCCTATTAATGTTCCCACTGCCTCCTCTCTGTGAGAGGGAGTGGGCTGTAATGTACCACGCGGGCCCAGTGCGGGTTGGTAGATGTCACATGTCTTCGAATTTTTGGATCTAGAACATGCCGGTTTCCTCACGATGTTTTCCTTCACCGCTTTGAGAGCAGTGGTGATGAAATTATTTACACAAAGTAAAGCACCTGCTTGGGTTCGAACCCACGACCTACAACTCGTAAGTCGGGGCCGTTACCACTGGGCCACCAATGCTCCACACAATTTAATATTACCCCTTAGAAAGTACTTTTAATGACTTTGCACTTTTATTCGAGTAACTCATTAAGAAGTAAAAACAATTTGAATTCCCATCTTTTGATTTATCAAAGCAAATATTTTGCTTCCTAACGCCAACAAAATTAAATCTAAACAGATGAATCTAGACTTACATAAGTAAACACTTATTTGCGACTGAATAGCCTGGATTTAGTCTAGTCTGTGGATTCAGAGAGCTCTTGAACAAGAGACAGACCGGTGTAAATTCTCTGGAACATTGCCGAGCTACTGTTGAAACCCACAAGTTGCTCGGTTAATTGTTTGTGAAAAACTGACTCAGTGGAAATTAGAGCGGTTTTAGTTACTTACAATAATTATGTTGTATTTATCTAAATAGTATAAAATTAAGTCGCTTTTCGTGTCTTTGTGTGTGTGTGTGTGTTTAGTTCTTTTAAACTACGCAATGGTTTTTAAGTAGTTTTCGTCATCATTTAGAGAATTTATAGCAGAAGCTAAATACATTGATGTTTTGGCCTGTCGCAAAATCAAAATGTCTGCAGAAGTGGCTTGCTAGTTAAATGATCCAATGAGGTAGCTTTCTTACATAATATATTTAATGAATGATCGTACTTTTTTCACATTGTTTTACCATTTTATTTATAAACGTTGTTTAAAGTTATGATAAACGACTTTTAAACCATATTTTTTTTACGTTTCAACGTCTCTTAACTTTAAGAACGTTCCAGCGAAGGTTCGCGTGCAACGGAGCTGCTAGGGCTCATTCACAGTGACGTATGTGGGCCGATGAAAAATGTTTCTATCGGAGGTGCCAGGTATTTCGTAACTTTTATTGACGACTTTTCCCGTCGTGTACATGTATATTTTATTAAAAGTAAAGGCGAAGTTTTTGACAATTTCTTAAAGTTAAGAGACGTTGAAACGTAAAAAAAATATGGTTTAAAAGTCGTTTATCATAACTTTAATATTTATAAACGTTAAAAAGACCCCATTCACCGTACCACCACATTTCGTTAAGCTCCCAGTTAAAACGTAGGTCCCTGGCTACGCCGTAGCACCCAGGCTACGCCGTAGGGTCCAGGCTGCGCCGTAGCTCTCAGGCTGTGAAAACTACCACCTTGTTGACTGGCTAATATATTACCACAGCCCGAGCTATTTCTTGCAAAGTTCGAGCCAAAACGACAAATACAGATGCCAAGTTTCTTGGCACTACTTTAGTAATGTATACCCCGCTTTATGTCGTCCAGTTATCACAAAGCCAGGCTTAATATAATTTGAAAGCATGCCAAGATTTCTGTGAAATCTGATTTAAATTATAAACTCAATCTCAAAGCATTTATTTCAATTAAACCATATACAGGCACTTTTGAATTATCAAGGACTCGGCTGCCGATTCCAAAGCGTCGATGTTACCTATATAAGAACGGGCAAGAAACTCCACGGACACACTTTTAAATAAAAAAAAAGTTACTAAACATTGGTTACATCATTCATGTTGAAATTATACATGTGAGAACAATGTAGAAAGACGTGCATGTTAAAAGCGTCCGTAATAAAAAGATAAAAACTAAAACAATTAAAAGATTAAAATAAATTAAAATATTATAAGCTATAATAGTACTACAAAAAAATGGTTTAGAACAATTTTCATGAACAATATTTTTTGTCTTGCCATTTAAATTATAATTTAGGCACTAGAGCAAAATGGTTTGGAACATAATTCCACGAAAAAGATTTTATCTTGCCATTTTAACAATTAATTTATACAAACAATAAAATTTCTAATACCTACTTTTGTTAATAGTAATTACTCGAATCTTATGTTTTTGACTTTAATATTAATAATATAATATTACTACTTGCGCCCCGCGGTTTTACCCGCAGAAATCTCGATCGCATGAGAATATCAAGATAATGTCCTTCTCTAGGTCATGGTTTTCATATATGCCAAATTTTATCCAAATCCGTTCAGCCGTTTTAGCGTCAAAGCGTTAAAAACAAACAAACTTATTTTCATATTTATAATATTAATATTATTGTAGTTAGGATAAAATTAACATAACATAATATAACATCACGCCTCCAATCCCCGTAGGATTCAGCAGCTATTATGAATTTTATTTCTCAGAAATCTAATATACAAATATTAACGTATTTAATTTTAAAACAACGGATTACTGAGAAAATCATTTAAATAATTCCGTAGTGCTTTAATTAATACAAAACGCTTTAATTAGTGACTACAAGAAAATACTTTTAACGTTGAAATATTGCTAAGCCAATTAAGCTAAAATAAAGGTTGGAATTCTAAGGTAAGGAATTTTTATCAAGTGAAATGTTTTTAAAATGTGTAGTATTATTCTATAAAAAGTTATTTGTTGTTATCATCGCTGAAACTAAAGGTTTTGTCATTAAAAGAGACATAGGTACCTTAATTACATAACATACGCCTGTAATTTTCCAAACCGGTTTTGATCTTTGACCTCGAACCAGAAAAGATTGCGGTTTAGGCTACGTTTACAAGTATTTTAAACGGTTAATGGCGAAATAGTTTTCTTACAAATTCTTTACCGGTTAATTTGAGTATCGATGGTGTAAACGAAGAACTCGTTTGTAGTGTATTACTTTATCTTTTTGTAATTTATTATCTGGTGTACAATAAAGAATATATAAATAAATAGATTCACAACGAGTCATCGTTCAAATTTTCCAAGTAATGTTTAGAAAGAAAAGTTTAAGAATTACAGCTAACCAAAATGTAATTTTCTTAACTAATCGTAGAACGTTAACATAAACTTCAGTGGTTTGTGGTTATTAAAAGTCACTCGAAAACAAAAGTTTTGTTGTATTTGAAATGGTGTTGAAAGAAACATAAAGAAGTAAAATGTAGCTGATAACGGTCTCTATTGTGCGTTTCTTAAAAACTGTAACAAAATTCACAAAATAGTGTACAGCAAGACGTAGGTTGAAAACAGACAGAAAAAGTAAAGCACCTGCTTTACTTTGTGTAAATTATTTTATCACCACTGCACTCAAAACAGTAAAGGAAAGTATCGTGAGAAGGCATGTCCTAGAACCTAAAAAATTCGAAGACATGTGACATCTATCAACCCGCACTGGGCCCGTGTGGGCCCACGGCCCAGTCCCTCTCACAGACTGTGTCCCATCAGTGGGAATATTAAAGGCAGATTATGCTACAACCCAAAAAAAATGGTGTCTAGTAAGAGTACTCAGCAGAAACAAAACGTTACTAAAAAAGAAGCTATAGTTAACTGCCTACATATGAATTTCTTTTGTTGACTGTCCTATAAGGCGGGAGGAAACGCCCGGGTGTCACCACAGTGTGGACCTCCCGCGCCCGGAGGAGGAGGTGGAGGTGTGCCCGGCTTGGGCGGAGCACCGCCGTGCTCTCGTGGAGGCGATCGGCGGCAGTGACTTATCGCGTCCGGCCCTGGTCCAGGCCATGCTGCGGAGCGACAGCCCCATGGCAAGCCGTCACCTCCTTCTGCAAAGCAGTAATGCTCGTGAAGGAGGAGGCGGGGCGCGCGAGGGAGAGACAATGGTCGCGCCCTCGCGCCCCTAGCCGCCGCCAAAGGAGACGCCCCGGGCGTCGGGAATTGGTAGCCGATTTCCGGCCACCGCAGGCGCGGGCTTGCGGACGGAGAGCAATAGGTAGCTCGCCATCCGATAAGGAAAAGGCCAGGGGGAATTGCTAAGGTGGCCCGCAAAATTCAAATTTTCTTATGTTTTTTCAATTTGCAGATCAGTGGGTTCTTCTATCTTTATTAGAATTTCGCGACCTTAACAAATATGGCTTTACAGAATTAGAATCAATAATACTCGTACAACTCCGTAGATGCTCAACTGTCTGAAAGACTGATGCAGTATTGTGTCTCATTAGTGACAGTCAAGATTAGTCAGTCAGTTAAGTCAAGTTAGAATAATCCTCATGTCATGATTTCCTGAAATAGTCATTCAATAGGTTTTTATAAACTTAGGGAGATGTATTAATGATTTCTTTGATTATAATTCTATAAATAAATATTTGATACGGTCGCGAATCATATTTAGATCGACATACAACCTGTCTGACCTGCAAATTGCAAAAAAAGTAAGAAATTTTAATTTCGCGGGCTACACTGACGCATTCGCCTTACAACAACGTGATTATATGAAGCTTGGTTTCTGTAAACATCTCCTCATCGACCAGTAGTACCTACCTATTAATAAATTATTCTTAGCTTAGCAGTAGATCAAGAAAACACTAAATAAAAACAAAACATAACCCTATTACAATGAAATTAAAGTCTATTTTCCCATAAACCTCTTTTAATATTTTACGAAGGACGAGAAACTTTGTTTTCAGGATACTACGAACTTGTTAAAAGTGTTTAATAATATATTATGTTTATATACAAAAGGATAATGTGTTTGTTTTTGCAAAGTTTATGGGGGTAGGTACCTACATTGTTTTTGTGAGTTAGTAGGGTAGTTGGCTATAACAATGTTATAATGTCATTCTGTTTAGATAAGAAGTAGTTTATGTGTGTCATCATCTGCCTAGCCTTTTCCCAAATATGTTGGGGTCGGCTTCAAGTCTAACCGGATGTTGCTAAATAACAGTATTTTACATGGAGCTTTTAACCGCTGAACTGACCTCCAGAACTCAGTTGCTGTACAATACGATCCGTTGTTAGGACTGGTTGTCAGACTTTCGGGCTTCTGAAGACCGACTCACAAAGATCCACGAATGACAGCCGGGACCAACGGCTTAACCTGCTTTCCGAGGCAAGGAGGGGTAAAAATGGTTACCTATCCACTAATCTACCTCAGCAACCATGGCTTAACCTGATTGATTGACCCATGCAGGTGTTAGCCACGAGCCCCTGAAGTAGTTCATGTGTGTATCCTAACTATCATACCTAAATTATTATAAATGCAAAAGTGTATTTGTTTGTTTTTGTTAAGCTTTCACGCTAAAACGGCTGAACGGATTTGGATGAAATTTGGCACATGGTTAGACGATGACCTGGAGAACAACATAGGTTACTTTTTATCCCGATATTCCTACGGGATCGAGACTTATGCGGGTGGAACCGCGGCGCGCAGCTAGTACACAATAAATTAATCAAAAGGAGTATGTTAGGATCGTAGCAGGTGGCGTTCTGCCTACCCCATGGGAAGGAAGCATAAGTTTATTATTATTTGGTAAGACTCCTTAGCAGCTAATTAACTGATGCGTGTGTTTTAAATATTTAATCAGTTGGTTCTTGAAGCACTTTAGTGTGGGAGCCGTCACAATATTTACCAGGAGCCTACTCCATGTTCTTACAACTTGGTTACGCCAGAATTGCTTCAAAGGCTTCTTCTTTGACTATATTTTCCATGACTTTAAGACTCATTTTCATTGGCAATCTCCGCAAGCTTTTTACCGACCGATGAATAGTCATCGGTCGGTAAAAAGCTTGCATTAGCCATTGCCTCACCTACGGTGAGTCCCCGCATGCTATCTATCGACCAATTCATCGACTAATATCGAATCTAACCGAAAGCGAGGTATTATTGAACAAATAAAAATGTATGGCCGTGCCGTACGTTTGTCCAGCCAAAACTCGAAAATGACTGGACCGACTTGAAAACTCTTGGGCGGTTTAGGAAAAAGAACTTTAGGAAAAAACCAAAGGAACAGCCAAAAAGTAAAAAAAAAACAATATTTTGGTCAACCCGGTGAATTTCGTACCGCGTCACCGGGTCATAGTATGAGATAGTTATATATTATTCTTACCTTGTTGGCTTCAAACTTGCTCGTTGCAGAATAGACCTGTAACAAGAAAATAAATGCTTGTTAAATCTGAAGAATACAAAAGAGAAAGTTATACACTAAAACCAAACTACGACAAAACGCCAAAAAAAGTTTGTGTTGAAATTTTGTGTTTCGCGGGCTACCCTGGCTCTTTCGCCTTATATAACAACTAACCAAACTGTTCAATAATTGAATCGTCTCCCAATCACTTAGTATCTCAATAGCATACAACCAAAATCAAACAGTAGAAGACTTTGTAAACATATTAACACGTTACCTGAACTAAAAGAAATCAATAAAAGAAAGTACATATAAGAACAGTCACATAAAACATCCCTTTGGCATCAAATGATTGCACAGACTAACATAATTTACCCCAGTCTGCTAACATCGAAGTTTTTTACGCGACTGTCCAAACAAATTACCATAGATTTCCAAGGATTAAGCGCCATTCTCGGTAACTTGCAGCGCTTTTTCCGCTTAATCGCATTAGACGCTTGAATGCTTTACGAATAAGCTAAAGCTGCAGCTGTTTGCTTGTTTATTTGACACAGTGTAGAAAAATGTAGTTAGGTGAAGTAGTCGACTGGATAATTTGATTTGATCTGGGAAGTAATGAAGCTGTAATTGTGCAATTATTGTAAAACGTTGCTCGTTTACTTTGTTCTTTAGCGCAATTTAAAACCTGAGAAAGTAAAAGAAAAAATTGGCTAAGTGCGAATCGGACCCAAACCACCGTACAATATTTTCAAGTTTTTTACTTTAGTTATAAAAAAAATCGTTTCTCGTATGGAAAACAAAAATAAAAGTTTATCTTAAATTTTTGTTCTTATTATATATATAGTATAACGGCAAAAGAAATACACAATTTGTGAAAATTTCAACTGTCTAACTATAACGGTTCATGAGATACAGCTGATAGACAAACGGGCGGACAGCGAAGGATTTTTTTTTTTTTTTTTTTTTTCTTGCTTATCCTGCAATCAGTTTTCAAAACTATGAGCAGATGAGTTGTAGGATGATCTGGCAGGGATGAGTTATTCCTCATCAGGAGCACCTCTCTTATTAGTCAGGCAGCTCTCTACAAGTTATCTAGTTGTAGAATGTTGGGTCTTTTAAGTCTGCTGACACAATCTGGTATTGTGAGTTGAGCGGCCAATTGGTTGGGGTGTCTTTCCAGTCTGGACTTGTATTTTTGTGAACATGAACTAATTTCTTCCTTAACTGTTTTCATGTTCAGATGTTCGTGAACTTCAGCGTTCCTGATAAACCATGGTGCATTTGATATTTGTTTTAAGATGATGTTCTGAGTTCTCTGAATCATGTTTATGTTGGAGTTACATGCTGAGCCCCACAATTGAATGCCGTAAGTCCAGATAGGTTTTAGTATGGTCTTGTAGATCAAGATCTTATTGTCTACGGACAGCTTGGAATTCCTACCCAGGAGCCAGTACATGCCTTTGTACCTAATGTCTAGCTCCTTTCGTTTAGTTTCTATATGTTTCCTCCATGTCAGTCGCTGGTCCAGATGCATACCAAGATATTTGACGCAGTCGCTTTGTGGGAGTTGATTCTGACCAAGTTTCACCGGTGGACATTGCTGGTGTCTAAGCGTAAAGATGACCTGGACCGATTTAGATGTGTTGGCTCGTATCCTCCATTTGGCAAGCCAGTTGTGAATGTCGTCTAGACTTTCCTGTAGGGTTTCCGACGCTCTGTTGGGGCAATCGCTACATTCCAGGACTGCAGTGTCATCTGCGTAGGTAGCAATTGTCACTCCAGGGTTTTGCGGTAGGTCTGCCGTGAAGATAGTGTACAACACTGGTCAAAGAACAGAGCCCTGAGGTACTCCTGCTAGTATGTTATGGAAACGAGAGGTGCTATCGTCTTCCTTCACCTGGAATATTCTATCAGATAAATAAGATTCCAGGATGTTGTAGTAGCAGTGTGGCAAGTGAGATTTTATTTTACATAATAGTCCCTTATGCCACACTCTGTCGAAGGCCTGTTGTACGTCAAGGAAGACTGAGGAGCAGTATTTCTTGGTTTCTAGAACGTTTCTGATGACGCGACACACTCTATGAATTTGTTCTGTAGTGGCATGTTCTGGTCTAAAGCCAAACTGATGATCGGGGATTATTGACATTGAACCTAGAAGTCGGCGCAACAACAATTTCTCGAAAAGTTTAGAGAGTACAGGCAGCAAACTAATAGGTCTATAGGACGTCACTTCGTGAGGCGGCTTTCCTGGCTTGTGTATCATGATGATTTGTGATACTTTCCACAGCAATGGGTAATATCCAATCCTGAGCATACTATTGAAAATAGTTGTCAGGAAAACGATCACCTTAGTAGGTAGCTCTTCAAGGACCTTTTTGTCTATTAGATCAAATCCTGGGGCCTTTTTATCATCCAATGCCCAGATTACCCGCCTAATTTCCTGAGGAGTTATAGGTTTAATTGGCATATCCATCTGGAAATCCTGCTTTAGTATATTGTCTATGTCGACATCATCTATTCCAGGTTCGGGTTCGTTTGGTACGAAAACGTTGGCGAGGTGTTCAGCGAACGCATTTGCTTTTTCTAGGTTTGTTCTAGCCCAACTTCTTCCTTCTATTCTAATAGGTGGTTTTGGGCATTTTGGCTGGTTTGTGCTTTTGCTTACCTTTCAGAGTGAATAGGCGGTCGCACTGGTTGCAGACAGGGATTGTAAATGTACAACGAAGGATTTGGAGAAGGTTCCGTTTGGCGCCCGTCGGGTACAGAACCCTTAAAAGCTTAAATTAACAACCTCATTGGTTTAGTTGTTCGCCGCGACTGAGGGCGTGGGCCCGATTCCAAGTCGAGCAAAAACACAATAACGGTTATTTAATTAAACAAAAAATCTCAGTTACAAGTTGCAAACCCGGATTTGTGCCCGTTTGATGGCAATAATATAAGAAATAACTGTGTGCTAAACAAATCTACTATCTAATTACGTAACACATTTTCGTAAACAATTATTACGACTAATCTGTTTCATTTTGACAGTTCAATAACATTCATTGCGTTGTTGAACAGATTTTTTTTTTCGAACTTAGGACGCAATGGATTAGCAATCTGTTTCAAAACGATTCAGATTCTGATTGATCGTGTATTACGCAATTAGGGTACTGTTTACTCCTTCAGGCATACAGGCGTTATCTTATGACCAAGACCAAGACCAAGTTTTGTCGGACAAGTCTCTTTGAGTTATATTTTATTTTGACCAATGCAGCAATGTCATGTTGAGTTCAGTAGGTACATATTGCATGCTATTAATTTTAAAATCTTTGACTGACCTATATTTTGTTTTGTCTCTCTCTCCTAATTTAATAATATGATGATTGTAATGTTAATTTATTAAAATAATAATTTATATTTATATTGTATTGTATGTCTAAGAGACGGGACATAGCCGATCTAATATATTGCAGAACATCTGTACCTATTTTTGTACTTATGATCCACAATGAATACACTGAATATTTATTGTAATAATTAATTGTATTGTAAATATTTATTATAAAAATTGATTGTATTATTAATATTGAATTGTTCGTTAATTTGTATGTAATATCGATTTTAAATTCTTATAATTATTGCTAAATAGTATAGGGGTAGTTTTTTGAGTTACCATAACCTAAATATAAGACCTATTGTATCACCAAAAATCACACTAATAAATACTTTGACTTTGACTTTGACCAACTTATTAAAGATTAATTCGTTTATCCGTGACTAGTACCTACACCATTAAGAACTCTTTAATCATTTGTAAGAAAATAGAGCTTGGGAGGGGCTTGTAGCTAAGTAATAACAGCCGCACGGGTCAATCGATCAGGTTAAGCTATGCTTGCCGCGGTTGGTCCGTGGATGGGTGACCATCTTTACATACCAAGACCGCTCCGTGCCTCGGAAAGCACGTTAAGCCGTTGGTCCCGGCTGTCATTAGTAGATCTTTGACAGTCGTTACGGGTAGTTGAAGCTCAAAAGTCTGACAACCAGTCTTACCAAGGGGTATCGTGCTACCTAGTAACAAGGTTGTGGAGGTCAGATAGGTAGTCGCTCCATGTAAAATACTGGTATTCAGCTGCATCCGGTTAGACTGAAAGCCGACCCCAACATAGTTGGGAAAAGGCTAGGCAGCAATAATCAATTTGTATGAATATATTGTTGTAAGCATTACAGTTTGCCTAATAAACCATTAAACAATTCCTTAAATCCTATTAGCAGTAAAGAGGAAGCTCCCACCCGTTCTCTTAAATAACCTCTTAGTCGCCTTTTACGATAGTAGTGGGTTCACAGAACCACCCTTTTAGGTTAACGGGCAGTACAGGTACTGCCGTGGACACTAGCGCCCTATTGCCTAAGCAATAAGGTCGAAAAGTATTCAGGAGCCATTTTCTGCGATAGTACACAGTACAACACACTAATTGCGAAACATACTTTCAATAAAAATCCGAGAGTTTTGAGGGATATTGCCATTCCGTTGCAGCTTATGTTAAAAAAAATCGTCTGCTCAACATCGTAAATAACGCCATGAACGTGGGTGAACTGTCAAAATGAAGGCATTGCGATCAATTGTAATTTTATGAGCGTTACGAAATTACCGGGTCGCGCCGGTCTTGAGTTGCTGAATGGATATGGTCTGTTTACATAATCAGCCTATGTTCCCACTGGTGGGACACAGGCCTCCTCTCTGTGGGAGGGCGTGAGCTGTAATCCACCACGCTAGCCCAGTGCGGATTGGTAGATGTCACATGTCTTCGAATTTTTGGTTCTTGGACATGCCGGGTTTCCTCACGATGTTTTCCTTCACCGTTTTGAGAGCAGTGGTGAAATAATTTATACAAAGGAAAGCAAAGTCTGGGTTCGAAGTTACGACCTACCACTCGTAAGTCGCGGCCGTTACCACTGGGCCACCACTGCTCCCTATGGTTCTGTTTATTGTCATTGAAATAATAACCATTTGTTAATATTAAATACTGGCCCATTAAAATTATAGTACAGTCGACCGCATGTCGGCGTCGGTGGTAACACTTTGAGCTGGCCTAGCGTAGTACGGAGTTTCAATTAAATAAGAAGCCGGTGTATACAGTATGTTAATAATAATTAACGAAAGGCGTTCCCATTAACCCGCGATAGTATAGCAACCGTACATGCAAAAAAAAAAAAACATAAAAAAAAAGTTTATTTTATTTTTTTATAATAGAATAATCACTTTTTTATTGGATCGTTAAAGAAACACTGTATACGTGCACTTGCCTGTCACGTGGAAAGACAAGTGCGCGTGAATAGAGTGTTATTAATTACGTCTATTTCTATTTAATATTTTAAGTGAATAATATATTATTATTAAAACACAAAACATTTTGTTTTGTATGTTTGTTACCACTGACGTTAGGCCTACTGTACAAATAAACTTGTAAAGTCATTCAAAAAAATTACCCATCCATCACACAAGTCACAAAAAAAATATTATTTTCTAATTAACACACTGTTGTTTTTTACTCTGTGGTCCTTCCTTTTAAAACAATAAAGCTTATTAAACTGTCACTCTTTTTCGACGTTTGACCTCCATGTTACATTTACAACACCCCTGGGCAATCTAAAAAAGTAATTTTGATTGTCCGTATTTATCAAATTCGATTTACGAAATGTTGTTTTAAATTTCGGCCACCATTTTTTTTTTTGGCGGTTGATTCATAATGGCGTCGGTATTTTGGGAGGGAAATGTCAAGAGGATGTTTTCTTCGTGATTTATGGGCGCAAGAGTATGGGGTTGTCATTGTTTTATGATGCCGGCTTTGTAAGGGTTTTATTGCCGTGGGATATGACCGCATTGATAACAAAGGTTCGTGAGAATATTTGGTTTAAATCGGCATGGAAGATAAAATTACTGGCCATTATATTGCAGTACCTACGTTTCATGCTCAAGATTATTCGTGTCACCATGAAAATATACCTTCAAATGAATACGAACTGAAAATTTCGGGAATCAAGGAAGTGACACAACATTACTATTTAAAAATGTATTTATTGCTTTTCGAAGTATTCTCCGCCAAATTAGACACATTTCTCCATACGATGGAACCAATCATTGAAGCAACCATTCCATTTGGAAGTTGGGGTCTCCAAAATGGCCGTTTTGTAGGCGTCCACAGCTTCTTCAGGTGATGAAAATCTCTGTCCACGCAATTTATTCTTTATTTTAGGGAAAGTATAGAAATCATTAGGGCTTAGGTCGGGGCTGTACGGCGGATGGTCTAATAATTCTATGTTTTCTTGCTCTAAAAACTCTTTTGTTCTGTGCGCGGTGTGAGAACTCGCATTGTCGTGATGGAGGATGATGCGGCGGTTGCAGTTTGTCTTGCATGTCTATTATAATTTATAACCATTTGCCGAATTCCCTTCAGGATTTGCCATTGACATTGTTCAAAAGAAGTCTCTTTAAACTATTACTATATAAGATATTTCTTATCGAAGAGGCGTACCAATAAAACCCCAATGTGTTGCTGTAATTAAAGACATTTAATTAATATCCAATTTATACCAAATAACATTTAAGTTCATTAAAATTATGTAGGTACTAGGTGTCTGTATATAAAAAACATAGGTACCTACCTGTAATTAAAGAAACGACATTAAAAGTTACATAATACGCCTAAATCGATTCTTCTTAAAATAAAATAAACTAATATTAACAACTAAATGGTTTTCTAAGTCATTTTGACATCTCCAAAGACATCCGTGCTAACTGCCATAGAGCATCTCTGTAGTGTAGGCAAAAAGTATTAATAGCTACAAAAGTAAATACATTTTCTTTACATCTCCCCCCTTAGAGTAGAAAATTTACAACAAATTTTCGTACTAAACTAGTCTTCCCCTTCTATTATAACTTCTTTATTTCCGATTGCAGGAACTGGAATAAGTTTTGTGATATGGAAAAGATTTGATTCATTTTTTCTGTGTCTTGTTCCTATTCTGTATATAGAGTTTGAAATTTTTTCTAGAATCTCATAGGGGCCAATTTTCAGTTCATCTAATTTTCTCCTATTTAATTTGTTTCCATTTTCCACGTAAACCATATCCCCTATATTAAATTCATAGTGTTTACGATTTTTATCAAATAGTATTTTGTTATACTTATGTGATTTCATTGTATTTTCAAGTGCTGTTTCTCTATCTCTAATCCAGTCATTGTTTGATCTTTCTTGTTTCAATTCATTCGGTAAAATGTTGAAATCTGTACCATATAGAAGATAACTTGGTGTAAAGCCAGTAACCGAATGATTCGTTTTATTATATTTATTGACGCATTCTTGAGCGATTGTTGCCCAGGCTCTCTTTCTTTGTGGTCCATTTACTTCGCATCTGATCTTGTTAACTAAAGTTTGATTCAACCTCTCATTTAGGCCATTTGAGAATGGTGCATTGACTGCTGTGAAGACCATCGGTATCTGCTTGCCATTTAAGAATTCTTTAAATTCTTTCGAATTAATTCCCGGGTACTGATCGGAGAGAAGCATACCAATTTCCTCCGTTTCTGCAATATTCCTGACTAATTTCATGAAATCATTGGCACTTTGCGTCTTAGAGGTGAGAATAAATGCGTACCTAGTAAAGTGATCTACTAGCAGATGCAGATATTTTTTTGTTGATCTTGAACCTCCAAAACCTCCAATTGTGTCTATAGAGATTATTTCGAAAGGCTTTGTGGCCGGACCTAGGTGAGACATCAATCCAAACCGATCGAGTCCTCTTGATTTATTTTTTATACAAATTTCACAGTTTCTACAAGTTTTCTTTATATTTTTTGTCAAATTTTTGGCAGCGTAAACTGGACTTATCATTATTTGCATTTGTCTAATTCCAATGTGGCATAGGTATTCATGTATATATTTTATGAGTTTGATGCTAAACTCTTCTGACAGAATAACTTTTTCTTTTCCCCTGTCCTTTCTTAAGTATACACTGTGTTTTTCAATTAACTTGTTTTTGTTTTTTTGTATTTCTTCATTTTTATTTTGATCTATTTTAATATCTTCTAGTTTTATCAAGTTAACAACTTTTAATTGTTCATCTCTGTTATCATCTGATGCCAATACTGGATTTCTGCTTAGACAGTCTGCTTCTAAATTCATTTTTCCTGGTGTATATTTTATTGTAAAGTCATATTGCGATAAATAATAGGTTAAATCACCTAATTCTTCATCTGTTCTAGATTTTAGATTCATGTTTTCTAGTGGTTTGTGGTCTGAATAGACTGTAAATGCTTTTCCTATTAACCAGTATTGCCAATATCTCACGGCTTCTTTTATGGCTAAACATTCCAAGTATATTGCTTTCTTCTTTTTTTGAGCTTCATTAAGTTTTTTTGAAAAATAAGCCACTGGTTTCTCTTTTCCATCAGGCTGTGTCTGTTTCAAAATGGCTCCGACTCCTTCTAAAGAAGCATCTGTATAAATATTGATTGGTAAATCTTGATCAAAAATTTCCAAGACTGGTTGGGAGCATAGCAGGTTTTTTATCATTTCGAATGTTTTTTGGCATTCATGAGACCAAACGAATTTTTGATTTTTCCTGAGTAAATTATGCAACGGATCTAATATTATTGCACTTCTTGGTATATATTCATGGTAAAAATTTATCTTTCCAAGAAATTGTCTTATATTCTTTTGTGTTTTCGGTACAGGAAAGTTCTTTATTGAAATCAAATTATCCTTTATGGGTCTGACCGAATTATTTTGTATTATATGACCCAGATATTTAACTTGGTCCGTTGCAAAAACACATTTTGTAAACTTTAATATACATTTTCTTTACAACTATATAAAAAATATTATAACATTAAGGAATATTTGGAGGATAAGTCGATGGAACCTATAATTAATGTAATTTTTTTATAATTTTAAATAATATTAATAATCATAATGACTGTAATTCTAATAATTTTAATTGACACGTAAATGTATTTGCACGCCATAACATGACAGAATATGCTGAAACCAAAATGACTGTAATATCTATTGTACCATATTTTAGCAAATAAATATTTTTGATTTGATTTGATTTGATTTGAAATTCAGCAAACCAGCGATAAAATGTGGTTTTGGATGGGGCTTCATCACCAAATGCAGAAATCATCTGGTCAACACACTGTTTTTGTGTACCAATTCGAAAGTCATAATAAATCATCGCTCTTGAATTTTCTCGAGTCAATTCCATTTTCTCAACGATTAAACAAGTTTGACAAAACCTTGTGACAAGACCGAGAATTTTTTTTTAAATAAATAAATGGTATTCGATTTTTAAAACCAAGGAGTTTTCAATTAAAAAGATTTTAATATGACAGGAAAAGTGGAAATATTCCATTCCCGATACTTTTAGTGCAGCCCTCGTATCTCTAGTATATTAATAACTTATACGAAAACGTTATAACCACCATGAACAAGTCAGTCAACATCAGTCAGCTAGGAAATGCTGGCACTATCTGTTTTCTCTATACACACTTGTTAATTTAAAAAAAAATCAAGTGTCTGTTTGTAATGTCAAAATAACAGCTTTTTACTAAATGCATACGACCGAAGTAAGCAAAGTATATACGATCCATAGAACAAAAACACAATTTTAAAATGCTTTGTCTGTCGGTCTGTCAGTCTGTCTGTTTGATCCGGCTAATCTCCGAAACGGCAGGACCGATTTTGACGGGACTTCCACTGGAAGATCGCTTATGTTTTAAGGAGTAAAATAGGCTACTTTTGTTTTAGAAAAAGACTTAGGGTACCGTGCAAAAAAATTAAAACCCATGAAATCTGATCTACACAATATCTTCTTACATCTTAAATAAAAAATAATAATATTAAAACAGCTTTCTACTAAATGCATACAATCCTTAAAACAAAACACATTTTTTTTTTGCTGTCTGTTTGTTTCGGCTAATCTTCGAAACGGCTGGACTGATTTTGACGGGAGTTTCACATGGCAGCTATACAAATAAATAAAAGTTGATGTATCTCCACTCGGACGAAGTCGCCGGTAACAGCTAGTTTTAAATATAACCTAAAAACTGACTTGTAAAAGTGTCTTATAAGAAACACACATACATTCATAAACTCACGCCTTCTTCCTATGGTGGTAGGCGAAACTGCAGAACGTCACCTGCTATGCTCCTAACATACTTCTTTTGCTTCGTTTACGTATAATTATCTGGTCATACACGCACGCCGCTTGCGAGTACTACGCACCTGATCTTTCTGAAGAACATCACCAAAAAGGTCACTAATGTCCTTCTAGGGATCTCATTTCATTTCATTATTCATGAATTCAATACTCCTGCTACGTATTTGACCATTCCAAATGCAACCACAAAAATCCTCCATCCAAAGCAAAGGTCAGAGGATCCCAAAGACATTAAACCACATAGTTTCCAGTATCCATTTGAGCGAAGGTAACTTTGATCAATCCGTGTCAAGTCGACCGTTAGTTGGTTAATAAACTTAGTTTATTGCATACCCTGAGGTTTTAGTTAAATTAAAATTAACGAAGTTTTTAGATGTGTGGTGGATTTCGTGACAGATTTTGATGTTTTCGTTTTTGACTCTTAATGCGGTCACAGTCTAATTGTATTAATGCAGTCCGCTTAACCGTTACAGTGGCCATCAGATGGCCATAACAATTTAAAATCTATTGTGGCTCTATATATAATCTAACTAAGGATACTTGAAGGTATAGGTACCAATGTAAACAATTACAGAAAAAAAAAACTATGAGCTGGACGTCACTATGGGTCACGTTCCTTTACGTATCCAATTAATTACAATACCTACACAGATAACAATATTTTTTCTAGATCAGTAAAACTTATCACAACCGATCGATTCGGTATCGGATTCGATTGTTAAAGTTCGTTTAAGGGGAACGCTATAAAATGTTAACTTTTATGGTAGAAAATCTTTAAGTGTTACATTTTATTATTATTACGTGTTTCGTAAACACTATACTACACTAACATAACTTTTAAGTGCTTCTTTAGAAATACTTTAAGTGGTTAATTATAAACGGAAAGTAGCAGTAATTTTGTAAGATAATATAATATTATGCGTTTCTTATTTCGCATAAACTTGCTTTGTAAACGCTATAGTGAACGAGTTCTCTATACCCTATTCTCAAATCAATATTCGGAAAATTTTGACATTTCAAAGAGTTATGAAGACGTAAATTATTCCGATTGGTTTTTGCTGTCGGGAGCAAGGAGGTAACGTAAGGT
Source organism: Conistra vaccinii (assembly GCA_948150665.1). Classification (NCBI taxonomy): domain Eukaryota; kingdom Metazoa; phylum Arthropoda; class Insecta; order Lepidoptera; family Noctuidae; genus Conistra; species Conistra vaccinii. The sequence continues at coordinate 11,756,260 of OX411341.1, read as the reverse complement.
TGATAATGCCACTCTAGGCTGCGTTTTCATCAGAGAGCGAGGATGCGTAGCGAGGGATGTGTGTGAAACTAACCAATAACATCGCTTCACTGTCAAAGCTTGAGCTAAACTAGCGTTGTTATTGGTTAATTTTACGGACATTATTCGCACATCTTTGGTGCAAACGCACCCTTAACCCTTGGTACTGTTCTATCCTATGCAACATAAATGCAGACTGCAATATCACGTTTTACCTACACCATAAAAAATTTACAATAACTACCTATGTTCTACTATGTGTACATTACCCTGCAATTCAAAATGGCGACACACTCAATTTTTCATGTGACACTTTTACCCTTTACAGCTCACAGCACTTTATAGGTACTAAAGATGCACCAATAAACAGCGACTTTTAAAGGCCACGAAATCGTCTAAAGTCGTGACTTCGACTTTTGAAGACAGCACGTTCGCTTGAAACAAGTTAGGTATGGCTTAACGGACCGTGTTTTCAAAACACGCTTCTCGTACTTATTTATTTCCTAGAACAGTTTGTTTGAAGGTTTAAAAATAGCTGGAGTAAAGGCCTGTTCAGATAGTAATATCGCTGTCGCAATCGGTTCCGTTACCAATTCGGTACGCCATACCGAATTGGTACGCGATACTCACGCGATAGCGATACGTCAGGCGATATCGCCTACCGAGCGTGACAGCGATATTCGCGTACCGATTCGGTATCGGTACGCGATACCGAATCCGATGGAAGAGGTATAGTCGATATTACAAATACAGGGTCAAATAAAACTAGCAAGTGAAACTCCGGAGACGTCATGAGTATCGGCATTTAAACATGGTAAAACAAAAAAACAAAATATTTGATTTTACTATTTTTGTGAGATCAACGATCGTAATTTATTAGTCTTGTTAAAAACAGTTTTTTTTTGTGAAATCTTCACATCCGTAATTGGGTATCGATATCTTAATACGACTTTTTCCCAACTACACACATCAAAAGTGTCTAGGGATCAACATATATTTTTGCAATAACTTTTCTCCTGATTGATATTAATTAAAATTTTCTTTAAGGATTCATCAAATAAAGTGTTTTCGTTTGTCACAGTAACGATAAACCAAGTCACCTTTGCATTAATAAAGAAATTTGCCATTTTCCTAATAAAGGGATTTTTGACATTTGAACCACTAACATTAAAGTTCGAAAAAAAGACTGAAATAACAGTTTTCTTTAAAATTTTATTGGGTAACTTAAACAATTAATAATCCGTGTTTCTACCGCGAACACTAACAACACAAGAACATCGGTTTGGCATACTCAAAATGAGTTCATCCAAATCACGCTGTGGAATGGCCGCCCATGTTCGTTGCAACAACAAAAAAAGGTCTTCTTGCGACTGGATACCCTCCATATTCGGCAGAGCTCTTCTCTGTAGCATATCCCATGCATGCTCAATCGGGTTCAAGTCTGGCGACTGAGCAGGCCAGGGCAGGACATTGATGTTAGCTGCGGCGAGAGTCTGTCTTACAACTCTTGCGGTGTGCGGTCGTGCATTATCATGCATTAACTGAAATAAGGGACCGATTTGCACTTGTAGAGGAACGATGACGTCTGATACAATCGTCTCAGCATAAATTTGAGCGTTGAGGTTGCCTCTAATCCAAATCAACTCAGTTCTTCCGCCGATCCAAATACCCGCCCATACCATGATGGTTCCACCACTATAAGGATGGACTTCCTGGCAGGATTTTAATCGCTGTTGGCGTCCAGGGGTTCTCCAGTGTCGTATACGTCTTGTATCCGGTCTCATACCAAAACGAGACTCATCAGAAAAGCACACGAAACGCCATTGTTCTTCTGCCCAATTTCTGTGTTCAAGAGCCCATTGATATCGAATCCTACGATTGTGCATTGCTATAGGTGGTACCCGTAGCGGTCTTCGGGAATGAAGGTTCACTTCATGCAAGCGGTTTCTGACTGTTTGGTCGCTAATTAAGTTCCCTGAAGAGTGATGAAGCCTCACGGCTAACATCATGGCGGTTATTGTTGGAGCTCTTCGAGCTAAGATTTGAATGTATCGGTCTTGTCTCCGTGTGGTGCAGCGATACCGTCCTCCATGGCGCTCAGCCACGGTACCAGTGCTTCGGTAACGTGTCCAAAGTCGACTGATAACACTCTGACTTGTATTCAGAGCTAAAGCCACAGTACGTTGTCGGGAACCAGCTTCTATCATTCCCACGGCTCTGAGCATTTCTTCCCTGCTTAAATGACGTCGCTGCTCCATAATAACGTTGGTTTTAATCAGTAGTAGGGAAACAGTAGCACTAATAATGTCTTCAATGCGTTGTATGTTTTTATAGGGAAAATATTGACAGCTGATTTTCATCTTTTACTCGAATTTGATTCACAGTTCCTGATTCAAATTATGAAATGCACCAAAAAGGATCCATATAAATTTATAAAATCATAAATTTATTACAAAGCCACATCTCAATCTCAAGAAATCCGCATAAAAATGCTTGATCCCTAGACACTTTTGATGTGTGTATGTTGGGGTCGGCTTCAGCTGAATACCAGTATTTTACAAGGAGCAACTGCCCATCTGTACCCTAATTACGTAATACACGATCAATCAGAATTTGAATCGTTTTAGTTTTTCACGGTAAGAAAAACGTGTGGAATAAAGACCCTTATACCTAGCTTCTGTAACAGCTTGAAAGAATTATGACTATGACAGCCACGTCTTACTCTGCCCGGTACACAACGTGACGGCGAGATGTTTACCAGACTAAGTAAAATTAAAGCAATCTATTGCCCCGGGGACAGCCAATTTACTTCTGTTGCTGTAGGGCTGGCGATATTTTATTTTATTTTTATAATATTTTAAAGGTATCTGTGTAGTCTTTTAACAAATGTGTTGAGGTCAAACTCAAAGCATTTATTTCAAATAAACCAATTACAGGCACTTTTGAATTGAAAAGGGGTCGGTTAGTCAGAAAGATGAAGCCAAGAAAAACGTAGACGCGTAGCTTAGGTTCTAGGCACCGCGCCGCTCACCGCTAAAACAAACAAACCGTAAAAACAAATGCACAGAAATGTATGAAGCATACCACGACGCGGCGCTCGCAGCGGCAACTTTTTAGTTCCCACACCGCGCCGCTTGCCGCGCCGCCCAAAGTCGTGGCCAGGCTCTTAGATGGTCGGTTTTGTGTCCATCCGGAAGCAAATGAATACCAGTATTTTACATTGAGTTATCTGATCTCTGCAACCCAGTTACTGGGAAACACGATACCCCTTGGTAAGACTGTTTGTCAGACTTGGGCACCTGACTACCAGTAACGTCTGTGAAAGATCTACGAATGACAGCTGCCAACGGCTTATCGTGTTTTTCGAGGCACGGAGGGCTCTAGGTCACCGATCTAAAAACTGACTGCCGCAAGCAGAGTTAACATTTTGCCATGACCTCCTTATTATTTTAGAAATAAATATACTATTCTATAATTCAGCCCGGAGTCTAGATTTGTGCCTGGTTGATGGTAAAAGGCTCGCCCCATATTACATGGGACTTAAACATAAATGGCGAAATGTTGGTGTACTATAGGTAAATCTCTGCCCAACCTTTCGGGGAAACAAGGCGTGATATTATGTTATGTTATATACTCTTTATCTCTCGACCCATGATCCCGCCATAGCAGTTGATAATGTTGAACATGACGAATAGCCCTTCTTATCTCTTCCCCTTCATTACATGTTCTTTGTTTTCGTTTTCCTTTACGACTTTATCCTGAATGATACAATTTGTTTTATTTTTGTGGGATTTGTAACGTGAGAGTAATGGTATTTACAGAAGAAAAATGTTTATTATATAGATACATTTAGTACTAAAAAACGTTTTACGACGACGTATTCGTTCTGTTTCTCCTCTTTTGTTAGTCCCAGCTTTATAAGAATGATTTAAATATCTTATCGTCTATCTATCGTTTATAAAACGTCAAACATGTAAGTTTAAGAGCAGTAGTGGCCCAGTGGTAACGGCCCCGACTTACGAGTTGTAGGTCGTGGTTTGTAACCCAGTCAGGCGCTTTACTTTGAGTAAATAATTCCATCACCACTGCTCTCAAAACGGTGAAGGAAAACATTGTGAGGAAACCGGCATGTCCTAGAACCAACAATTCGCACTGGGCCCGCGTGGTAGATTACAGCCCACTTCCTCTCACAGAGAAGAGGCCTTTGTCCCAGCAGTGGGAACATTATAGGCTGATTATGATATAATATGTTTAATCAGTAGCTAATCATTAGGTAATAATTTAACTTTGAGCAACGATTATAAATTATCCTGTCAGCAATTAAAAGAGACTCCTAGACAAATAGATTGTTATAGACAATTGGGTAGTTTTGTCTTGCCCGTGCTTACCTACTGGCTAATCAACTTAACACGGACAAAGTAATTCTAATTTAACTAAAATAAATTTGAAAAAAATGGTTGACACAAGGTTGCGAACCAAACTACACTGAGCAGTCTGTGGCACGGTCGCTGGCCTGGCGTTATTACTGTACTGCGCGTAAGTAATAAACCAGTGCTAGCTCTGAAACTATAAAAATAATAAAACATTTCAGTAATTACAAGTAAATACTATAAAAAATCAAGCAATATTTCTTTAACAAGAACATTGTGTGGCAGCCCTAAGCTGCAACGCGAACACGGGGTCAATTTCGTCGTTTACTTATTTTAATAAAACTTCGCAGACGTACAAATTTCATCTTATTAGCACACACACAAGTATACAGAAGTTATGCAATAAGGCTAGTGACCTAGATACATATTATTAGTTTATGATAATATTTTATGTGTGTTTATTACTACAGAGTATTGTGATTATGAAAAAATCTAATACTAATACATGGTAGGTATTAGATGTATGTACTGAGAGTATATTTACGTGGAAATATCCAGGAAAATCGGACGCAGGCGGCCATCGTTCAGCGGGTGTCTAAAAGTCATAAGTTACGAGTATAACCACTGTTGAAATTTATTTTTAATAGAGTATTAGCAAATTTTTAATAGAGTTCGGGTAATTTAGGTACAAAAAAATGTGAATTTTAAATAGCAATACCTTTATTATTTTCAATTTTGTTTTTTTGTATTTTTATTGCAGTACATATGTGCCCCTTTCGGATCGGACAGGGTTTTTTTTACATATTCTATAATTTACCAGGTCGGTGCGACCACTGGTCGTGTTCATAGCCGTCTAGTGCGCGACATCCCTAAATGTTATGAACTCATCAGCTTCTTTAAAACAGTACTAAGAATGACTGGCCGAAAATATAACTTCTTAGGGCTTAGCACACGCCGTTTTTATACGGTTTTTTATATAGCGTGTTATTTATTACCTACTCGACTCAAATGTATGGGACGGTTGATTATTTTCTCGTAATTACGATGTTGGTCCCATGGAGAAAGTTTTTCAGTTTGATGGTCTGTAGGACCACACCCTTAAATATGACCACATGCATCTTTTTGATTCATGCTGTATACAGCGTGGCGCTTTAATGGTGACATAAATTTTACACACGTACACGGATTAGCGTTTTCTTTTTATAAAGATATTTTAATTTAAATTATTTTACGTTATTATTTATTGATTTATTTACAATTTTCTAAAATAGCATCTACTTAATAACTGTAGCGCAGAGGTCATTTATCGGGGTCAAGGATCATAACATTGCATCAATGAAATAAAATGAATAACGTGCAAAGAGAAGGTGAATTGAAGGAAAAGGAGAGCCCTACGTCGTCGGCGAGCGTTTGAAAATTTAAATTTTTCAATTAACATATTTTTTCTTTTTGCATTTTTATGATTACCGGCTACTAGCCCTACATGGTGTTAAAATAATGTCGCCATTTTAGTGGCACGTTCTATATTTTTTTTACTTGACTAACTTTCAAACGAAGGGTAGGAATTAATTATATTTACAAGACAGAACAACAAAATTAAGTTACACTCTATTCAGCAATTTAATTATGTAAAAGCTTATAATGAAATAAATAAATTTACAAGTACTAACGAAATCAGGCAGCTCTAAACCTTTTATAATTGCTTGAGTACCTTTCTATTTCGCGGACTGGGTACCAAAAGTGCGTTAAGTGATAAAATGACACTTTTAATTATAAAGTGATAAGGGTTAATTACTTTGACCTCCGGCATTTAACCCTTGAATGCAGAGGGCAGAGTGGTACTTTTTTGTTTTCCGTGCCGGATTTGATAATGGGTAAGTTGGTACTTGGAAGTGACAATAGGGAAAAGGGGTAAGGCTGGTTATGAAAAGGTCGTGTGCTTAAATCCCCCAATGTCACGAGGAAATGACAATGACGTCATTATCACTCCTGTAGTTTTACTCTTTAAACATTAGGTACTTTGAAATTCACTCACTCAAGTGACCGCAAACGTTAGCTCGTGCCTAAATAATAACAGCTGCACGGGCCCATCAAGGGTTAAACTACGCTTGCCGCGGTCGTTTCGTGGATGGGTGAGCATCCATTACTTAACAAGACCCCTCCGTACTTCACAAAGTACGTTAAGCCGTTGGTCCCGGCTGTCATTCGTAGATCTTTGACAGTCGTTACGGATAGTGAGAAGCCTGAAAGTCTGACAACCAATTTTACAAAGGGGTATCGTGTTACTCAGTTATTGGGTTGTGGAGGTCAGATAGGCAGTAGCTCTGTGTAAAATACTGGTATTCAGCTGTATTTTAGTAACATAGTCGGGCAAAGACTAAACAAATTGAAGTGAGCGCACACAATTCGAAAGAGAAGTCATTTGTTTTGACAGTAAATCATCGCGGTTTCTCAATGTTCGAATTTTGAAATGATGTTTAGAGGATCTCAATTCTCGTGCTCTAGACGACCAAAACTCTAGCCAGTCATGGTCCGTGGCCCTGTCTGCAGCTAGTTGGTCATTGAGACCAAGTGCGCGATTCTTATCGGTTTCTATAGTTTACCCGGTCACTGCGACCACTGGTGTTGGTCGTGGCCGTCTAATCCGCGAGATCCCTATGACCTTAGAAAGAAGAAAAGTAGAAAGAAAGAAACATTGTTTATTCTGTACAAACTAAACGCACATACCAAAAGAAAAAAAATCATCAATAATTATAATACTCCTTCACACATCAGCCAAAAGCCTCGTATTCAATATTGAAAACAGAAAAGTTTGACAAATGTCTATTGCTTGCTGTCAGGGCCAGAGGTCAAAGACTTTACAAATAGTTTCAACTTTACAAATAGTTGCGTAATGTGTTGCGACATTATTAAATGAAAACAAACAATTAAAACTTAAACAAAATGCCGATTGCAAAGTGGACAATTTTTTTTTTTGTAACAAGCATACAACAAGAACAATTAAGTTGTGCGTCCGCGTCGCCTCTGCGCAAGAATAGCTATATAATAGCTAAATGCCGTGACTTCGGACGAACCTATTGTCAATAGCGCTGATTTTGAGCAATAACCTCGCACGAGCGTTAGCTCAGTTCCATATCTACTTATAAAAGCTACCTTATCTCAAACGAAATTAAGGTCAACGAGATCAAGAGATAAGATCACAATATCATATAGAAGGATCATTGAGGGTACGTAAGGATAGGATAGGTAACTATACGTGAGGGTCAACCCGACGGGAACCACTTGGTTATGTGACTGACTATTGACCCTTGTAGCGGAGAGATGAAAATATAATTCGTATGCGATATAGGTTGGGGACCCTTGACATTATATTAAACTAGGAATGAGTGATCTGCTTCTGAAATACTAATTTTGGGATACTGTGAGAGGGCTGTACTATTTTTAACCGACTTCCAAAAAGGAGGAGGTTCTATGTTCGACTTTATGTATGTTTTTTTTTTTTTTTTTTTTTTTTTTTTTTTTTTTTTTTTTTTTTTTTTATGTATGTTCACCGATATCTCCGCCATTTGTGGACCGATTTTGAAAATTATTTTTTTGTGATATTTAGTTAAGTATCTACCTACGAATTCGAACTCAAGTCACAAATGAATACAGATACTCGTATACGCGGCGGGCCCGTCTTGCTGGGCCAATTCAGTGAGTGTGACGTAGTCAGAAGATCTAAGAGTCACGCGTTAGAAAGAGAGGCAAGTTTTAGGTGAATATAACAGATATAACTGTCGGTAATTAGCGCTGTGCGACCTGAATTGCACTTTATTGTGTCGTCGCAAGAGTCGCTTTTTATTTCAATGATTTTGCGGAGTATCCCGTCTGTATTAATCTTTAAAGTCATCACTTACTTAAAGTGAATAATATATAAACACATAACAACATCACGCATTGTATCGCTGAAGGGTTGGGCAGAGGTGTAGCTTAGTCCACTCATATTTCGCCAGCTATGTTGTAATAGGGGGCGAGCCTATTGCCACAAATCCAGACTCCGGCTGCTACTGAGAAATTCCAGATAGACAAACCCACCCGTGTTCCTTTCCTTGCCTTGCCAGGGGCTACGGTTTCCCCTTAGGACTTCCCGCAACAACTAATGACCCCTTGCAACGAAAGAACAAAAATGAATGAATGTAAACACCGGTGGGAAATCTTGATTTGAATAAAAACGAGGTGAGAGAAATGTTTGAAACTGAGTGATCGAAAGCACAAACATGCATTAAGCTCATTCTCGGGACTACATTAGTTCCATAATTAATGACTGATCGAATTTTAAATTTTGATTTTCGATCTATATTTTGTTCAGTTAGTTTGACAATTCCAACTCCACTATCATAAACCATTACCCGCTTTTCTAAATAAAAAAATGAGGCAGTCTGGGACTGCTGATTGAAGTGAAAACTAAGTAACGCCATCTAATGAAAATGTCAGGAATTTATGTGGTTTCTGTCAGTACGAGAACAAAAGCTGTAGCTCCATTAAAAAAATTCCAAAAAAATAAAACAGAGTGAATTTTCGATCAGGTCACGTGTCCTGACGCGAGTTTAATTCTTATATATAATTATCTTTTACCTATCCCAAAAAAAAGCACAACGCCACTAAAGAAGTTTCACTTCAAAAAGTACGTTCAATAAAACTTCCATTACTCCAATTACCTACAATTTTAAAATTCTTTCACGCAACAATGAAATCTGAACGCTTGAACTCACTCCTCATTCAATATCGTTCACTAATCAAATATGGAACGCTCCATTATGCGCCTTGAATTGTTCTGCGAACACGGAGCTGCGGAGCGCGACGAGTGAACGACGAACGACATCATTCATTCACTCGTTCAATGGCGGCCGAATCGAGCGCTTGATTGGAAGTGACGTTTTCGGTGGAATTTAATGGCGTAACTTTTTGTGATTGATGACCTGATTATCTTGTTTGCGTCAATTTTGTTAATTAGTCATTTGGTTTTGGTAAGAAAATGTTAAGTGGTAGGACTAAAGCTAAGTTTACACTGAAGTTTTCGGTCTTACCGATAGGGATATTAATTTAAATAAAGATTTATAACTAGTTTCTGCCCGCGCCTACGTTCGCGAGGAAAAAACATCCTGTAGCACTCCGCAATAAGACTATTGTTAGTTTTCTATTAGTGAAAGAATTTTGTTAAATTATCAGAACTTTCAGAGATTACCTCTTACAAACAAACAAACAATTTTGCCTTATTTTTTTACTATTTATGTACGCACAGTAAAATACGTACCTATAAAATAATTATAATTTTGAGTACAAAGGTACTGCTTATTTTTTTAAAGAAAATTCTTACAGTAGACCTGCGAAAGGAGAACTGAAAAAGAAATTGTAAACAGTAGTGTGTGAAAACAAGAAGAGAAAATAATGAATAAGCGAAGTCTTCAAACTACAATGACAGCACAATGCCAGCATAATGACAGCACAATGACAGCACAATGACTGCACAATGACAGCACAATGACAGCACAATGACTGCATCATGACAGGGGGCCAAGTCTACTAATTTACAAACGTCATAATGGTGTCACGATGGTGAGTTTCTGGCAGATTTGCCATACAAAATCTGTCAAAAGCTCACCATCGTGACACAGTCAGTACAAAAACGAAAGCTGTAGCTCCATTAAAAAAAATCCAAAAAAATTAAACAGAGTGTGCTGTCAACAAAACTTGAACGTCTTACGAATTTTCGATCAGGTCACATGTCCTGACGCGAGTTTAACATTTTTTACACATCCCAAAAAAAGTGCACAACGCCGCTTAAGAAGATTTCACTTAAAAAAATAAATATAAATAATCAAATCTACTACCATATTTATTTTTAAGAACATAAATTTACGAAATAATATGTACCGTCCCTTAAATTACCGTAAAAAGGTACCTAACAGTACTAATGAGTTTTTAATGTTGCTATATTACTATTTATGAGACCACTCGTAATCATGTAAATTAACAAATGGTGTTGCTACCCTTAATACCATTACCTACCTAATGTAAACGAAGAATTATGAATCCTTAGTAACATCTTGCAGTTTAAGGGATATTATTAAAATAGGTACCTTTTTTCCCTCGTTATCCTACTATAGTATAATATGAATTATAAACTAGTGACTTGCTCCTGCTTCGCACGGATTTTACGACTTAACAAAACATCAAGATTTCTCAGTTTTGTGTTACTTTACTACTAACGTAATATACATGAAGGCAGAGGGTCCGACATCTTAAATGAAAGTAAGAAATATAGCAGAAATCATCTTTTATTCCCTTAACTTAATACCACACTAATTGAAATTATATTTCCGATGATTTTATTCTAATTCAGACTACAATTCATTCATGAACTTCGTATCATGTTTCATGCAGTTTTATTTAGACGTATGTACGAGGCGAAAGGAGTACAATATAAGGATCGTAGCAGGTGGCGTTCTGTAGTTTCTGCCTACCCCCATTGGAAGAAGGCGTGAGTTTATTTATGTATGTGTTCAAAGATACGTTGCATAAAAATATTTACATTCCCAAAGAAAAGTTTTGCAAATAATTATGCTCTAAGTCGGGCAGTACCGGAGGTTATGGGCGTGGCCTCGTAGCTTCGTAGCTTCGTAGCAACGTAGAAGCGTAGCAGTGTCGCGTAGCCATGAAGTTCTTAGCGTGTCGATGACTTTTTAATGACTATTTTTATTGCAACCGGCGAGCGTGTATGACCAGATGTATGAACTTAAACGAGGCAAAAGGAGTATGTAAGGATCGTAGCAAGTGGCGTTCTGTAGTTTCTGCCTACCCCCATGGGAAGAAGGCGTGAGTTTATGTTTATGTGTATTTTTATTGGCCTCAATCTCGCCCGATGGAAAGCGATGAATGAGGTCTAGCGTGCCCAGAAGATGGCTGTTCACTTTTGTTTTGAAGGCTGACGCGTTACATGTGGAAGTGAACACAGACGCTGGCAGAGAGGCCACACTTTGGTCGTGCGCAATATAAATGACTTTCGCTTATCGCCATGAAGTCGAGTGGGACATAAAGTTTAATACGTCGTTTCCTATTATTTCTTTGTCTTTTACTGCGTGTCAACACTTCTCACGCTTCAACACAATTTATCATTTACTCTGAATTATTGTATTAGCGCTATTCTGTAAACTTCACTTGGAACCTTACACAAGTGACGACATACAATAAAAGGAATGATAAATTTTTTTTTTGTTCATCAGGTAGATTATTTGTTCATCAGGTAGATTATTAAAAAATATTGGGCACGTATTTTTTCGTAATCATAACATAACGGCAATACATTGAGTTAAAATGTGGTATGACGTCACGAATATATAAATAGATTTTTTACTTAGTCGGGACGTAGTTGGGACTTCGTGCTCCCCGACTTTAATGCGTTTTTATCTAAGTATTTTTTTTTATTAATTATGATAAAGTATAAAATACGTGTCTAATATTTTATTTATTATCTGACTGACGGACTAAATAGAATTTCTTTTTTTTTGCCCAGGTATCCCTATTCAAAAGCGAACTCGTTTGATTTAAAAGTAAATAATCGCGGATTCACAACGAGACACCGTTTGAATTTCGAAGTGATGGAACAATATTGAATTCATTTCATATTTCCATAAAAAACAAAAGAAAGTAAAACATTTTACTTTTTTAACTAAATATAAAAGTTTAGAGGTATGAGGAACAGGGTGTAAAGTTCACTCATCCACCATTGAAAAGGGAGGATCCTCCAACCAGACGGGTGTTATGTCTGGCGGGTAACTGCTCATTATGTTGATTTCGGATAGTCTTATCTATGTTATTCGCTCAGTAAACTCTAACTGCGAGATGTAGGAATTGTGTGACGTCATGTCTTTTTGTTTCGTAGTTTTTGTATGTGGCGGTCTAACCGCTACATCATTCCCCTCCGGAGACCGGAGGTCGATAGTGGGCTGAGTCTTGGATCTTGCGATGCTTCACAGTGCCAGCTGTGGTTCCACTGAGTCGGAACCGGGTGCCGCATAGTTCACGGTGAGTCGGAACTGTCTGCGGTTATTCCCCAGTGAGTCGGGGAGGCGCTGCGTTGTCATCCAGTGAGTCGGATGTGGTACAGCGCCGGGTTTTTGGCTGACTGCTTGCGTCGACCGGGAGAGGGTAGAATAGGCTCTGCTTGTGAGACCGGCCGGAAGTGCAGGTGCTGTGCCAAGGTTGCTGATGAGGCTGAGGGTGATGACCAGGAATGCGCGTTCGCTGCATGCTGGTGGTCAGGATACCCGTTGAAGCCGTGGGTGCTGGCTGGCTGTGTGACTCGCCTCACGAAAGCTTGCGGGAGTGATGATGATGACGTCACGCTGAAGTAGTTGCACGAAGGCTGCGTTGACGTTCATACTCGGGGTCACCAATTTAGAGGTATGAGGAACAGGGTGTAAAGTTCACTCATCCACCATAGAAAAGGGAGGATCCTCCAACCAGACGGGTTGTTATGTCTGGCGGGCAACTGCCCATATGTTGATTTCGGATAGTCTTATCTATGTTATTCGCTCAGTAAACTCTAACTGCGAGATGTAGGAATTGTGTGACGTCATGTCTTTTTGTTTCGTAGTTTTTGTATGTGGCGGTCTAACCGCTACAAAAGTAGTAGTGTAGTCTTTTTTCTATATTTGAATAGGACTTTAAATGATTTCAGCCTACTACTTTTCTCAAAACAGTTAATGCCTTTTCATACGTCCTGGTTGCCGGGTAGCCGCCGTTGACGGCGGATGTATGGGCATTTACGTTATATTACGCTGGTACGAGAGAAAGTTAACGTACATGGCCCATACACTTAGCTGCCGGGTACCGGCTACCCGGCACGTACGGCGTATAAACCGCGCCGTAGAACAAACGTATCTGTCGACAATCTTCCATAGTGATCTATGTAACACTGACGACCGTGCCTACTACACACGGGGAATAAACCCCTAACAACATCCTTACAGATCGAACAGGGTTTTTTTTACTTGTTGTAGAAACGTGACCGTTTGGCTGTTGCAACCAAATGCGCGATTCGTATCTGTTTCTATAGGTTGTACGTTGTTTTATAGAGAATAGTTTTATAGAATTTCGTTTCAAATAATTTTTTTCTTACATTATCATTTTATAGAACAATCAATACGCAGAATACTTACTATGAAAAAACTTAAATCATAGATTTTTGTTTCAAATAAAATAAATAGTTTCGATATTCATATCATAGAATAACAAATCAAATATTCTTTATTCTCTTGTTTAGTTTAATACAAAACTTATTCCCTAGAAAATCATTTAATTCAAAAAATTCATCGAATTGTGTTTCTGTGAAATAATGTTTCATTCAATTCAAGTAAATAATCGTTGAAACAATAATATTCGAAATAAAAATATAAGGACTAAATTATTATATTATGAAACATTTGTTGCGAAACGAAATTCTATGAAATTTCTGTCTGCGAAACAAGGGAACACCGTTTGACCACTCATCGTAGTCGTGGCCGCCTAGGCGCTGTGTTTTTTTAATTTCGCAGCATGTGCCTTTTTGGCCTCGCACAGGTCGTTATTAGTATTTATTTTTATTTTCGTTTATTCGAATTCAATTTTTTGTTAGTTTCAGATGCTTCTTTTTAGTTTTTATTACTGTTTGTATTTCATGTGCGTGTCCCAAAAAATTTTTTTTCTTTCTAGTGCTCTAAATTCCTTATTGTTTTTGTAATCACAATACCTGTGTGTTTAAGGTTTTTCTGGTCAGAGAACAGTGAACATTCGAACTGAAACTTTTCAACTCTTTAATTTGGGTCACGGGCGCAATACAATGACATGTTGCATCTGTATGACCTATTTTAAACTATTTGCAAACGTAAAAGTCAGAGGTTACTGCTTAATATCGGGTGAAACAACTGCCTGTCCACTTAATAAAGAAAAATAAATTCGTTGTTGGTTGACAAAATATTTTGCATTATTCTGGAACAAAATGAGCTCGAGGTTAAGTAATAACAGCCGCTGGTTCGATTAATCAGGTTAAGCTACGCTTGTTGCAGTTGATCGTTGGATGAGTGAACATCTTTACATACCGAGACTCCTCCGTACCTCGGAAAGCACGTTAAGCCGTTGGTCCCGGCGGTTCGTGGATCTTTGACAGTCGTTACGGCAGTCAGAAACCCAAAAGTCTGACAACCAGTCTTACCCAGGGTATCGTTTTATCCAGTTATTGGGTTGTGGAGGTCAGATAGGCAGTCGTTCTATGTAAAATACTGCTCTGCTCTGCTTTAGCTGTATCCGGTTAGACTGGGATCTGACCCCAACATAGTTGGGAAAAGACTACAGATTGATTTTTGGAACAAAAGTGTGCTTACTTATAAAATTGCACCTGAATTTTGAAGATGTATTTGAAGCCCTTGCATTAATGAACAAGTCTTTTATTAATCATTCATCTCATAATCAGTCTATAATGTTCCCACTGCTGGGACACAGGCCTCCTCTCTCTATTTTCTGCTCTCAAAATGACGACGGAAAAAAATGTAATGAAATCGGCATTCCATCCACGATAACGTTGTGTATAAATGTACTTTTATACATTTTACTTCTCTGCCATGGACGTTCACTATAATTGTCCCATCGTGTATATATCCCTATAACTACTCACTTCTATACCCGTCTCCACTGCAACATCTTCCACAACACACACTATACGTAGAAAGTGAAACTAAAGCAATAAGGCTGTATGTTCGCTAACCGCTAATCTTGCCACTAAGTCGTGAGGTTAACGCTAAGTTACTTCGTTTAAGTTGATATGAACCCTTTATTTGCTGTTGGTAGTAAGCGGTGGAAGTGTAGCGACATGTCGAGATTAATAATTTCGTGTCGCAGCAAGGACTAACGGGACTTAGTGGGAAATAACATAGTTATTAGACAATATGTAAAAAGCCCTCCGAAGGGGTACTACAATAACAAAAACCAAAAAGTAATAAAAAATCTTATTATTATTGAAAATAAAAAAAGTTCTTGCTATTTAAAATTCACAATTTTGGTACCAAAATTACCCCAACTCCAATAAAAATTTGCAAATTTTCGACAGGGGTCATAAGTTATGACGTCTAGACACCAGCTAAACGACGGCCGCCCGCGCCAATGTCCAATAAAATTCCCCAATGAAAATTTTTTTTGTTTTTTTTTTGATTTCACATATACAATGTGTTTGGTCTCGGACTGTACAAACTTCAAGGGAAGGTAGTTTGCTCTATTTTATCAATAAAATTATTCTACATGGGGGGTCGGAACCCAACCCCCCCTGAATGGCAGCCATTTTTGTTTTTTCATCGCATTTTATGAAGCGTGCATACTAAAAGTACTTTAACTTTGGAATTTAATGTCCAATTTTCGTAAAATAAAAACTTTTAATAAGTGAAAAGTGTTAAAAATGGGATAAATAACTCAAATATTGACAATAAATGCTGCATCATATTGAAATAAATGCTAGAAGATCAATTTCACGTTAAAATTAACATTGTTTTTTTAGTTTATCAAGGTTATTACAAAATTCATCCCCGGGAACTTTCTTTTTTTATGTACTCGTCTAATAGATGTTTAGTTTACCTAAATAATGATACCAAAAACTCGATTCTATGACAATTGGTTTAAGAGATATTGGTGTTGGAACATACGCTTGCGTAGGTAGTGAGGTCATAACGGTTTGGTTTTTCTGTAGACTTTTACAATGATGGTCAATGATAAACAAAGAACAAGTACTATCTATCTGCCTAGCGTTTTCCCAACTATGTTAGGATTGGCTTGCAGTCTAACAGGATGCAGCTGAATACCAGTATTTTACATTAAAATGATAAACAAAGCACAGGTTGGGGGAATTTGAATATTTACTCTTCTTCTCCAACCACGATACTCATAAGGTCCCAACAGATAGTACACTTTTCTTGAGTGACAACAGGATACTTGTTTGCTAGAAGTCTCATCAATCTACCTAGCCTTTTCCCAACTATGTTGGGGTTGGCTTCCAGTCTAACCAGATGCAGCTGAATACCAGTATTTTACATTAACTATTATTAAATATTTACAAAAGTACAAAATTTGCCCCCCCCCCCACAATTTTGAAGGCACACAGTAGCTCGGATCAGCCATAATTATTGCTGCAGCAACGCGAATACGCCGAGCAGCTCTTCTCAGGTGTTGACTGACTTCATCCATCCCCAAAGTCCACCCGCACCCCAAAGAGCCACCGCGTTTACCAGACTTAACGCCATTGGACTATCTTTGCAGTTGGATGAAGTAAAAAGTTCATTTTGAGCCAGGTCAACACCAGATAAGAGCTGCTGGGCGTTTTCGCGTTGCTGCAGCAGAAATTATGGCTGATCCGAGCTACTGCGTGCCTTCAAAATGGTGGAGGGGGCGGGCGAATTTTCTACTTTTGTAAATATTAAGTAATAGTTAATACTTGTTCCTTGTTTATCATTGATCATCATTGTAAGTCTACAGAAAAACCAAATCGTTATGAACTCACTACCTACGCAAGCCTATGTTCCAACACCAATATCTCTTAAACCAATTGTCACAGAATCGAGTTTTTTGGTATCATTATTTAGGTAAACTAAACATCTATTAGGCGAGTACATAAAAAAGAAAGTTCTTGGGGGTGAATTTTGTAATAACCTTGATAAACTAAAAAAACAATGTTAATTTTAACGTGAAATTGATCTTTTAGCATTTATTTCAATATGATGCAGCATTTATCGTCAATATTTGAGTTATTTATCCCATTGTTAACACTTTTCACTTATTAAATTTTTTTATTTTACGAAAATTTGACATTAAATTCCAAAGTTAAAGTACTTTTAGTATGCACGCTTCATAAAATGCGATCAAAAAACAAAAATGGCTGCCATTCAGGGGGGGTTGGGTTCCGACCCCCCATGTAGAATAATTTTATTGATAAAATAGAGCAAACTACCTTCCCTTAAAGTTTGTACAGTCCGGGACCAAACACATTGTATAGAGTCAATAGAGACCCTCACGGATTTTTTTTACATGTTGTACAAGGTGTAACAAGACCCATCATGAAGCAGTTATCTACGCATTCTGTACATAAAACTAAGTTACTTTTTGTAAAAATAATTGCTGGGAAACTTTCATTTCTGTTGTAAATATTCACTGTTTACGGGAGTGCGCAATGTAACGCACGCAAAATATTGTGCTAATGTGTGCATCACATTTATTAGCACAATCCCTGGATCCCTGGATTGTGGGCGTAAGAGTTGTGTCTAAAAAAAGTTGGAACTTCAATATTAATGTCATCGCTCATTATAGCAGCACGGCTCCGACACGGCAAATAATATAATTTGTCAATAAAATTAGGATTTTAAGTCAAACGTATTAAAGTCTATTTTACGATGGCCATACAAAATAGTGGACGGCTCGCCGGCAATGAGCGGCCCACGAGCCGTCGCTTCAAGCAAGGAGCCCGCTCGCCGGCGCCTCGCCGTCCGCGCGGTGACGGCTCGCAGTCCGCGCAGTGAAGCCTTGCCGGCCGCGCGGTGGCGCCTCGCTTGTGAATGAACAACCAGCGTTCACCTCACCGGTGACGTGCCGTCAGCGAGCGGTCGCCTTGCTGACGGCGCGTTGGCGACTAGCAGTCGCCTTGCTTACGGCGCGTTGGCAACTAGCGGTCGCCCTGCTTACGGCGCGTTGACGACTAGATATTTCGGATAGGCGGTGCCGGGGCGTACTGGAGTGGTGCTGTTATAATGGGCGATGACCTTGAAAGGGAAGGACTGACCCAGAACACAATAATGATCATAATCACGGGAAGAAAAAGTGACTCTAGGCTACGTTAAGGGTAGTTGTACACCAGTAAATTCGAGGTATAGAAGAAGTAGAAAAAAGTACTTAAATTAATCATTCATTTCATCCGAAGAACAAATGGCTGATGGGGCCGAAAGATTCTTTAGTAGTGACCGCGTACCAGAAGACGGCCTGAAACGTTTCAGATAGAAAAAAGAAACCCGTTTTACTACGAGTAATCTCCACAGTTGGACTGCTTAGATCTCAAGGACATAATTATGCTGCATCTCCCTATAGATAATGACCCAACTTCCGTTCTGCGCCGCATCACCTGTGCACTTGATAATCAGCTGCCTCAGTGAGCGGAGTTGGCACAGCTTATTTACGGCCATACTATACATGTTTGAACTTTTTGCCGTCCATGCTCAGACAAGAACAGTTGGAAAAAAATGGACTCAAATTGAAATACTCATCAACTTTAAAGTTGATACTATAAGGTAAGCTTCTGTGTCGTGTATCGTATTACCTCGTAACTAGGTTGTGGAGGTCAGATAGGCAGTCGTTCCATGTAAAATACTGCTATTCAGCTGCATCTGGTTAGACTGGAAGCCGGCCTCAACATAGTTGGGAAAAGGCTAGGCAGATTTGACTTTATTGTACACCACAAAAATATTTAACAAAAAAATAAATTCAGTATAATAGATAGAACAACCCTAAAACAGATAATATTGTCTACCAAATAACTATATTATATACGCACACCAAAAATACTTTTATACACCAAAGGAAAATTGCCAAAAACCCTAACAAAACTGCCAACCGAACACACCAGCGATACAGCCGTCAATTTCAGCCTAATTATATCGAACCCATGTTCAATTATAAGTGGCT
This sequence comes from Conistra vaccinii, assembly GCA_948150665.1. NCBI lineage: Eukaryota > Metazoa > Arthropoda > Insecta > Lepidoptera > Noctuidae > Conistra > Conistra vaccinii. The sequence continues at coordinate 11,737,142 of OX411341.1, read as the reverse complement.
CTCAAACTCTCAATATCGAGGGTAGGTAAAGAAACACCCGATCCGTATCAGTTCTGGGGGGTTCTGTACAGTAGGGCTTACGTTTTTGTCATGATCAGACGTGTTGAGTGTGATATATTGGGTTGAATGGACGGTTTTTATCCAGAAATCTATTAAAGAAGAAACGTCATACTTATTTTGGAATTTCTTTTATTAAGGGGATTACAGGAGCTAAACGCAAGTTTTTTAATGCTTAAAAGTAAATGATCTACTGCAGTAAATGAATTCAGAAAATTATAATTATGATACTAGCTACATCGCGCAGTTTCACCCACGTAAGTCTGGCTCCCGAGGGAATATCGAGATAAAAACGATCCTATGTCCTAATCTAGGTCATGGTCTACCCATGTGCCAAATTTCATCTACATCTGTTCTGCCGTTTCAGCGTGAAAGCGTAACAAAAAAGCTCACTTTAGCATTTATAATAGTAAATTAGGATAAAAAAAAAAAAAAAAAAAACGATTAAATCATATTATTATACCATTCTGATTTATAAAAATTAAAGTAATAGTGTTTTTATTGTTCAAGCAATCAATAGATTTTTTTTTATAATTGCTTCAATTATAAAAAAATCGTTGTGTCATTGTGCTTCTCTTTTTTTTCTATGTTGTCCGACAGTGACCGCGCTTTAGCTGTTGTCAGCCCCTGAATTTTAGTAAATTTTGTGAATTTAAACAAGATAGCCTGATTTATACTGTGCGGTTTAATTGATGTAGCATACCCATAAACCCTCATTTACAAAGTAAAAGTTTCTGGCCTGTTGCATACCATAAAATTGAAGCAATACAAATGACTTGCATCGTCTAAACACTTTTGCACGACTCTTAATGCGAAGCATTAGAGTGTGCTCTACGATCGAAAAAATTTTTTTGCCCCATTTCTGTAACTGTTTTTATTGTTACACTCCTGCTAGTACACAGAACCTACTTAATTTATATACCATTGTATAGATGATTAAATGGAGATTAATACTGTACTTTTTAACAATTGATTTAATGCAGCAGAAATGGAAAAAGCATCAAAATAGTTGAAAAAAAAATCCTGTCCGTCAATTTATGAACCCTGAAAACATTGTAGCTTGCGATAAAATCAATTAATTGAGTCATTTTTTGCACGACTCATAATGCGAAGCATTAGAGTGTGCTCTACGATCGAAAAATATTTTTTGCCCCATTTCTGCAACTGTTATTATTGTTACACTCCTGCTAGTACACAGAACCTACTTAATTTATATACCATTATATAGATGATTAAATGGAGATTAATACTGTACTTTTTACCAATTGATTTAATGATAGAGAAATGAAAAAAACATCTAAATAGTAGAAAAAAAAATCCTGTCCGTCAATTTATGAAGCTTGAAAACATTGTAGCTTGCGATAAAATCAATTAATTGAGTCATTTTTTGCACGACTCATAATGCGAAGCATTAGAGTGTGCTCTACGATCGAAAAATATTTTTTGCCCCATTTCTGCAACTGTTATTATTGTTACACTCCTGCTAGTACACAGAACCTACTTAATTTATATACCATTATATAGATGATTAAATGGAGATTAATACTGTACTTTTTACCAATTGATTTAATGATAGAGAAATGAAAAAAACATCTAAATAGTAGAAAAAAAATTCCTGTCCGTCAATTTATGAAGCTTGAAAACATTGTAGCTTGCGATAAAATCAATTAATTGAGTAAATTTTTTTTTAATACATTGTGTATGGCCATAAAAGGAACCCTATATTGAAAATGGCTCTTTTATTCAAAGTAGTTTAATTATAATTAATAAAATACTAACTAAAATATAATATCTTTATCTAAATATTTCCAACCTTGACCTATGGTGTTGCCTAGCAACCCACAACGTAAATTATATCTAAATAAATAGTCTTTGACATTACGTAAGGATTGTGAGGTTAGAAATTTACCCATATTGATGGGTAAAACAGCAGTCAAAACATACTTCATGAAAAGTGATAAATTGTTAATTTTTGTTAGAAACAATGTTTTGAATTTCTTTTTCGTTTATGAATGTGTGTTATGAGGCGTGCACTTTTGGAATTTAAAAACAATTTTTTTATACATTCGTTTCAGCCGTAGAAGGAACCCTATTGAAAATGGCTCTTTTATTCAAAGTAGTTTAATTATAATTAATAAAATACTAACTAAAATATATAGTAGATTGTTATACAAGGAGCTAAAATGACCCATTATAACGAGGTAGTTTTACTCCCGAGCTTTAGCGAGGGAGTAAACAGAAACCGAGGTATAATGGGTTTTTAGCGCCGTGTGTTACACTCTACTTTTCACTACGATTGCGAGAAAATAAAATAGTAAATTAATAAAATTATTTCTTTTCCTTTCTCATCCATCTGCAAATTAGGGTCTCCATTCTCACTAGATGATGACATTTTCACTGTTGTAAATCATATTACGGTCACCAATGCAATTTTCCTCTGTAGCCGCAACGCAATGCACGCATTCTACCGAAGAGAATGCCGCTTTAAAAAAAAAAAGTTCTTTTATACGCTCTGACCTCCAAGCGATTGTCGCGGTGTTGTCAGTTGCGGGTGCCGTGTGAGTGGTCGCCTCCATAATTTAAAAAAAATGGAGCGTAGGTAATTATTTCAACAAATAGGCCTAGTTTCTATACTGTCCATATTAATATTGTGGTTAAAGCAACAATAAAAATTGCACCTTTTAAGCTGTGTGTAGACAATGCAATTCATTTGGTGCTATAATTTTATTGTATGCCACAGGCACGAAAAATATATTGTGAATCGTATACTTATATGGGGCTTAAAAGATGAAACCATTCTATAATTCGTAAATTACTTAGATTAGTTCTCAGACCTAAAAATAAATAAATACTGTCGACATAATAATATTATAACAATAAGCTAGTCCGTAAAACATAATTTCTTGGCAAATAATAATAACGTAATTGTTCTCACACACTATTGTCTACGTTTCTTTCTCATTTCTCCTTTCGCAGGTCTGCTGGAAGAAATTTCTTAAGAAATAAGCAGTACCTTTGTACTCAAAATTATGATTGTCGTATCTGAATGTATTTTACTGTGTGTATAAATAATAAAATAAATAAATAAACGTAGTCTGGTAAGAAAAACTAAAATGTAACTAATAATATTATTCGTCCAAAAAAATAAATTAGTACCGTTAAATTATTAAAGTAGTACTATCATTATGTAAGTCTATAAAAAATCCTAATTATCCTAACTATAATATAATATCATATATATTGTATATGTATAGTGTCTATAATATATAAATTCGAAAGTGAGTTTGTTTGTTCATTTCTTACGCGTTCACGCTAAAACGGCTGAACAGATTTGTATGAAATTTGGCACATAGGTAAACCATGATCTGGAGAAAGGAAGGAATCTACTTTTATTCTGGATCGCAGACAAAGCTAAAATTAATTAATACTAATAACAGCACTTCATTTCATTAATTAGCATAAAAACTTTAATTCTAAATTAACAAAACATTTAAGGCCATACGCACGTACCCAACCACAGATGCTAATAAAAATAAAACGCCAGGAATCACAGGCTATAAACCACAGGCGAGGAAATTACATTGCAATTAAATGGACACTTAAGAGGCTATAAGGGGCTAGGTTGTACTTGACAACCGTGGGCGAGGCCATTGCCTGGTCGAAGGCCATTTTATAAAATGTGTACAGGCTTTTAAATAGAATACCTACATGACTTTCTAACAGGCAGGCTTCATTTTCATCTGTTCGGAAGACTTATAAATTCAAATTTATTTATTTTCATTTGTTTAGCTTACAAAAAGTTCTTAAATATACAACCTAGCATGGTAGGAAATTCTCACTACGGAAGACTTAGAATATTAGACAGCGAGTCCCAAACTAGACACAGCCTGTATCTTGGTGACCCAAACATTACATAGTTAACAATTTAATGTGTTCTGCTAGCGCAATATTATTATTTTACAGCTAGTTTATACAGTATGAAATTGAAGGCCTTAAACAAGTTGCCACTAAAAAATACTAAAAATAAAAACGAAAAAAAAGATTGGTAAAAAATACCTTTATCATAAACTAAGAAATAAATAGTATACGATCGACAAATACGAACTAAAAATCATTTATACGCAAATTAATACTTCGCTGTAAAGAAGCTTATCACCAACAAATGCAGGGGAATGCCCAATTCAGCCCGCGAAATTCAAAATTTCTGTCTTTTTTTGTTATTAGCAGGTCAGTGTTAGGTTGTATGTTGATTTAAAATATGATTTGCGGGCGTTAAAAATCAATATACGAGTAGCTAGTTCTCGTATCTGGCAAAATTTGTTTTCTCTATTTTTTTACCCGAGCAGAGCTCAGACAACCAGATACTAACAGATGCTACGAGAATAACTATAACTACCTATTAACTGAATAACTAAAGCTGTTGTTGGGTTCAGAAGATAAACCAGTCAGTAAGTTGATAGCGTGGCTGACTGCACATCACAGGATGCGACAGGCGAACGCTTAGGGCCTTATCAAACTGGCGATTTGCGAGCGATTTATCAGCGAGGTGATCGATCGACGCGCTCGCTGCATGTGCGTAGCGAGCACGCCAGGTGTGCGCAACTTGTTCGCAGCGTTTGCATTACGAGTGTGATATTATAATGTAAGAGTACAAGTCTGTTGTACAGTACAGTGTGTAGTACAAGACTGTTCTTTAAAGGAAACTCATATAATTGACATTCACTACAATATTTAAGCAATAATTTAGGTGATTCTATTTTCCTCTCTTATTTTGAAAATTAACGAAACAAACCAAATATTCTTACGCGATTTCGTAACACTAGATTTAATTTTCATCATCTTTTCGGCAGTTAAATCAATGCATTGAATAATTTATTAAATTTCGTTACAGTATTTGGCCAAAAGTACACTAAAATTAATTACAAGACAATTTCATTCGAAATCTCAATTAGCATTCAAAATTGAGGAGTCCCAACGCTTAAACTGCGTTGATATTAAAGTGGTTTAACTTAAATTAAATCCCAATTTAAATAATTATTCGGGCACCAAGAACACTTGTCCAAAGTTGAAATCTCCTTAGCGGATAATTTGCGTGTTTTCAAGTTACACTGGTGCAAAGTTTTCACACAAAATAGTTAGATATAGAAGGTGAACTCCATAAAACGAGTGAAAATAGGCGCAATTTGCTCAATATCCGCCGTTTGACTATTACATCAAATCTTCTTGTCTTTATTTATTATTTAACAGTTTATGAGAAGAAAGGAACAGAAAAATACGTACAAAGGTGTAGCTTATTTCTAAAGAAATCTCTTCCAGCATACCTGCTTCGTCTTTCTTTGTATTGTATAATTATCACTTGCTTCAAAAGCGGTGAAGAAAAACTTCGTGAGGAAAACGGCATGCCTGAGAAATATTGCTCGACGGCACGAGAAGCCAAGTCATAGGCCCATATCTGATACCACATTAGTCACTATCATCATCATCATCATCATCAGCCTATTAATGTTCCCACTGCTGGGACACAGGCCTCCTCTCTGTGAGAGGGAGTGGGCCGTAATCCACCACGCGGGCCCAGTGCGGGTTGGTGGATGTCACATGTCTTCGAATTTTTGGTTCTAAGACATGCCGGTTTCCTCACGATGTTTTCCTTCACCGTTTTGAGAGCAGTGGTGATGAAATTATTTACACAAAGTAAAGCGCCTGCTTGGGTTCGAACCCACGACTCACAACTCGTAAGTCGGGGCCGTTACCACTGGGCCACCACTGGTCCTTAGTCACTAACCACAAGAAAAAGAATAATAAAATCTGTCAAGTGCGAGTCAGACTCGCACACGAAGGGTTCCATACCATGTTGTACAAGATTTAACACTATGAATTTTTGTAATACTTTCGTAAAGCTAACAACAGAGGCGCTATAAAAAAACAAAGATTTGTAAAGAAATTGTCTAATTTTAATGAAACAATGTTGTTGTGTTAAAATATAGGTGTAGGAGTATATTTAATTTATTTTAAGAGAAAAATATTAAGTTAACTTTATCCAGTAACATGCATTAACTAAAGTCAAAGTTATTTATTTGCTACTAACATAGTATTAGTAGGTATAAATAGGTATATAATGGTAGGTAAGCAGGTAGATATGTAGGGTAGGTAAGGTAGGTTAGGTACCTACCTACCCTGGTAAGAATGGTAGAGTAGGTAGGTAGGGTAGGTAATTAGGTAGAAATAGGTAATTAGGAAAGGTAGATGCGCCGTAGATAAGTATTTAGTGCTAACCGTGCGAAGCCAGGCCGTGTAAAGCTAGTTACTTATAAATAAAAGGATTTCTCTTGCTACATCAGACTATACTGTACAAAATAGAATGTAAGTAGTACGCCAAATTTTATTTATAACTGTGCGTTTGCACTGGCGAAACATTCACAAAAAAACATGTTGGAATCTCTATTGTCTGTCAATTTTTCATGCATAATGTTTGACAGAAACTAGAGATTTCAACATGTTTTGTCGTGGTGTCGCCAGTGCAAACGCACGGGTCTATACATGTATTTATTTACGTTATTTTTGATAGCCATACAGAAATCTATTATTTCTTACTTATTATTTTTACACATCCCATCGGACTATGAGAGTGAGGGAAGAGAGAGTGCACTCGTGTCTGCGCACACACTTGTGCACTATAATATCTCCCGCGCCGAAGGCGGCCAGTCTCCGTTGAGATTGGCCGCCGTGACCGAATATTTTTACACCAATAATTTTTCTCAATATGAAATTGTGTCCACAACGGTTTAAGGTAACTGAATAGTACACTGTATGTGCCAGCATTCATTTCAATGTTACTGAATATATTGTCTATTGGAGTGTAGTTTTAACATGAGGTACACACATCAACACCGTCTAGGGATACTTTGAAAAAAGTCGATAAAGTTCTTAAACTCAAAAAATACTGGCCGGTTTTAAAATCTTGTGAAGAAAGTTTATTTTGTAGACCTTTTTGGATGATCGAAATTTAAATGATCGAAATAGTATATGCTGCCATGATAGTAGGTACTTACTAATTCTATGTCATTACTCCGACTATTAAATAGTTATCTGTGGAATTTATATCGCATAATATTAGCATGAAATACAAAATTATTATTTTAAGTTGCAGAAAATCACCCATATTATATAAAATACGTTATAAATCGGCGTTTTTAGTATTTGTTGATTATAAACAGTATATGTTACATGATACACACAAGTTTCAAATTCCTAATTTGTTTAGTTGTTGAGATAGAGCTCGTACAAAAATGGTCTAAAACAGACAACTTCTACGGCCCCCTAATTCATCATTTTTGAAGATAAAAACAAATAAAAATTATATTTATTTTCTACTCGATGGGCTCTAGAAAATGATACCCCACATGCCGGGGTCAGATTATTTTTTTTTCAAAATTTAATTTTATTGTATGGCGACCCCCCTTTATTTTTTAATTTTATTATTTTTTGCTCTTGCGGCAATAGAAATGCTCAATCTGTGAAATTTTCAACTGCCTACCTATTACGGTTCATGAGATAGAGCTCGCTGACAGACAGACGGACAGCGGAGGCTTATGAATAGGGTTCCGTTTGTCACCCTTCGGGTACGGAACCCTAAAAAGAATCGCAATACTCTAAAGCATTTGAACCTTACAATCTATCTCATAAAGTTGACTATCGCACAATCACAATAAGATAGCAAGAAGTTGTAGACAGGTTAAATTGTCGTATTAGTATTTCGCTGTCCGCACATACCTATTGAAAAGATTCTTAATTTTGATTGCAATAAGGCCTAAATTCAATATTCGTCAAGGGTCAGATAAAGTAGACGTTACGTACCGCGCGGCGCTCTCAAACAAATGCCGGTCGCGAGTACGCTTGCACTCGCTGTAGGTACGTGAAGCGAGTCCGTCGCCGGTAGCATACCTCCGCCGCGAAACCACCGTAGTTCAATTGACTTAGGTGACTACTCATCCGCAAAATATTTCATCCGCGGATGAAACGTTACCCTTTTAAAATTGTAAGGCGACGAATCATCCGCAAGTTCGGATGAGTCGTCGCATAGTTAATATTGATGTGGTCATATCGGCCAAATAGACGAACAAACATATTTTGTGTATAGGAACATTGTCTGTTCTTTAGTTTCATCGGTTTCAACTGGCTCGCGTCATGTTCCGCTTCGCGAAATTCGAATAGCGAAACTCGAGTAGCGGAACATGACACGAGTCTGTTGAATTGAACTACTGCGGTTTCGCGACAGAGGTGTACTACTTGGGTGTACGTGCGTGCATTTTTGCTCGTTGCATGTAGCAGGCCTTCTGTATCTATCTTTCTATATTGTAGTTCGCATGTAGATTATTGCGTGGCCTCAATATTCAGGCCTGTATCTCTCCATGAGATTATTATCTAAAGGGTATTGACTTCAATGCTTTTGAAAGGCGTCTCTAATATTGTATTTGGCCAATATGTCTGAAGTTAAAATGTCGAGTATATTTCGTGGCCTCAATCCAGGCCATTATTTGGGTTTCTTAAATATCCATTATCAACTGTTTAACAAGCAAATAAAATAAAATAAATGACTTGTTGAATAAGACCAGTCTATCAATGAAATATCAAAATCTTCTTGTTCTTCTTTTGTGTGGTTAGTAACTAACCTCGGGTCAGAGATTTAAAGCCGCCCAAGGGCCTCTGACTTGGCTGCACAACGCCGCCGTCGTGAAATATCTCTAAGCAAGCGGTCCCTCACGATGTTTTCCTTCACCGTTTTTGAAGCAAGTGATAATTATACAATACGCACATGAATCCGAAAAGTCAAAGGTGCGTGCCTTGGATTTGAACTCGAGACCTAGACTTATTGGCAGTCCAACGCGGTCACACCATTAGGCTATCACTGCTCAATATTAATATCAAGATGAAAAAGACTGTATCTTTACAAAATACAGAATAACCTGATAAAAAATAATTAACCCGAAAAAAAAAAATTGTATATGAAAAATATTGCTGCCTACAGTATTTTATTAGGGCCTGACGACATATCTACGGACGTTTCACAAAGGATTAACATTCATGACAGGACGAGACGGATATCGTTAGAAACCTTTTTGGTATTTCCTACCCGGTTCCCCACTTTTTATTTTTTGGCATCATTTGACAAATGTTACCTTTTTCGCGAGCTTGGCGATATTTCCGGGAAATAATTTACAATAAAAATGACCGCACCTCTTTTTTGTGGATGTCAAAAAGGTGATTAAGAGGGATCCTGACAAAAAAAAATTAGTTTTGTCCGTCAGATAGATTATTAAAAAATATACATATTTTTTCTGTTAAAAACAGAACAACACGTTTGCCTTAAACAATGGCATGAAAATATTAAAAAATAAGGTAAAAAAAATGTCACTCCGAGTCTAATTATTCAAAAATATTATGATACTTTAGGTAGATACTATCATGACATTTTTGAATAAAAAGACTCGAAGTGACATTTTATTTTAACTTATTTTTAAAAATATCATTAAAAATAATAAATTAGTACCAACATGGCCAAAACTCATATAAAAACTCATTTAAATTGTATTAAGTTTAATCTGCTAGAAAATTAAATTTTCTTTTTAAACACTACATCACTTAAGTTAAGTCTTAACAGTGTTCAAGTATAATAGCTACAAACTTAATTATACATACACTGTCACACTTAAGTATAGAACTGGATGACCTAATTTGGCTGCGAGCCAAAATACTCGTACAATTTGAAGGCACTGCCTTCCCTTGAGGGCTTAATCCTTTAAGTGCTGGGATAAAGTAAATAAGCTTTTTATGCACTTAAATATATAGAGAAAACTATTTAAGTTATTAGAGACTGTAATTAGGGGTACCAATAACACGAGCCAGTATTTATGTAAGGAGTTCTTATGACCTTCAAAATACAGATGTTATTTTTTCGCATTTAATTTGGTCCGATGCAGGCAAGCGACTTTTCAAAATTATACTGAGAATGATCGTGGATTTTTGTTAGCTGTACAGGTCGTCAGAAGCCCGAAAGTCTGATAACCAGTCTTATCAAGAGGTATCGTATTACCCAGTAACTGGGTTGTGGAGGTCAGATAGGCAGTTGCTTCATGTAAAATACTGGTATTCAGGTGCACCCGGTTGGACTGGAAGCCGAACCAAACATAGTTGGGAAAAGGTCAATCAATCTGCCTAAGATTGATTGACTCTCTATACCTACTGAGAAGGCACGAGCATTGTTCAACATGCTTGTTCAAGACAGGTTTGCGATTTCAGGACTTATATCCTAACTTAGTTTTTTATATAAAATCATAATAAAAAGTTTTTACAAAAACATTATAAATAATTTTTATATCTTATAATTTAAGTTTTCTTTTCAATATTTTTTTATTTTTCTTTGTAGAATATTTAGGTATATCAAAACTTAAATTGGAAATTAAACAATTACAATTCGTTTAGATTTTTTTTTTTATTTCGCTGTAGTTATTCTGCTTTTATATTTTAACTATTTAAAAAACAAATGATTTAAATAAAATATTTATTTATAGTAAAGGTAATATTATAAATGCGAAAGTGAGTTTGTTTATTTGTTCCGCTTTCTTGCTAAAACGTCTGAACGGTTTTGGATGAAATTTGACACTTAGGTAAATTATGAATAGGGTGGGTGGGAAACTTATGCGGGTGAAACCGCGGGGCGCAACTAGTTAACTATAAGTCCAGGTTACCTCATGATGTTTTCCTTGACAGATGATGTCAGTAATGTCCAAGATAAACTCAGAAAATACATAAAAAATGGAATGTTTCCATTGAGCAAAAAGTGATAGCATCAATATTCCCCTCCTGGGCCCGTTTCAACTTTTCTATCCCGTTTTAGGTACCTACTCGATGAGTTGAATCAAACTATTTATTGACTCGTAAACTCTGAATTAGAGCGAATATAATTGCGTTCAACTAATTATAATAATTACTAATTAGGTTAAAATTGATGTCCTAATTAACTAACTAATAATTTGGGTTGGATTAGAAAATATTTCATACAACTGGTGCTGTTGTGCTCACAAAACGGTGAAGGAAAACATCGAGGAAACCGGCAGGTCCTAGAACCATAAATTCTCAGACATGTGACATCTACCAACCCGCACTGGGCCCACGTGGTAGATTACAGCTCATTCCTTCTCCCAGAAAGAAGGCCTGTGTCCCAGAAGTGGGAACATTAATAGGCTGGTTATGTATGGTGCTGTTTTTAGCATAGCCGGTTAGCAGATTAGCCGTCAGACAATATCAAAATTATTATTTTCGTGTTTTGTTCTTTCTTTACGTCATGTTTACTGTAAAAGTATTTTCTTTCTTTTTCTTTATCATCATTCTCCTGTCCTTATCCCAATTTTTTTTCGGGTCAGTGCAACATGTTCCTTTCTTCCATACTTCTCTATTAGTTGTCATCTCGGTAGTCTCCCCCTTTCTAGCCATATCATCTTTCACACAGTTCATCCATTCCAGTCCAGTCTTTCTAGGCGTCGGGCTAAGATGAAAAAAAAGAAGTGTCTATAAGTGTTTATGTGTGTATTAGTGTGTATTAGTGTGTATGTTTAGTTTGTGAGTTTCGGCTAGATATTATACAGATTTATTTTAGATTCGTTAGTTATCTTTCAGGACTTGAAAGTACTAATGGGATATTAACAAGTTTTATTATAGGACAAACTCTAAAAAGGTGAAACTTGTTTTTTAATTTTTCTGTTGCAAAAATAAAATCAATCAATCAATGATACACTCATTCAACCATTATTTATAATTTAAATAAAGTTTTTTAATTTCATTTAAGAATATAGATGAAAATTGACCATTCCTCTTATTTTTAAATGCAGAAAATAATTCTATACTTATAGATTGTAGGAAAAACTATAAGTGTATGGTCTTAAAAGAACATAAAATTAATCACCCAATATTGTGCGTACAATCTTACATTTTCAGTTGGAATGTTTGGGAGAACATGATTTTCAAAAACAATATTAAGTTTGTTCTTGGGATAAATTCGTCCCAACTACGGAAACATTCAATGTGCGTCGTCGTTTTTTTTCTCTCATTACCCCGTATTGATAGATTGCCAATGAAGTTAAAGTCAGCCCGTATAACCTGTATTCTGTGACCTAGATCAAAAGTATTAGCTATTAAAAAATTCATTGAATTTATTCATACTAAATAAAGAGCTGGCATTCAGTTTGCTCCACTTTCGATATTGGACACTTCTATCGAAAATCGAGCTTCAAAAATTTTCTGACAAAAAAAGAAAAACCTAATTACAATCTAGTATGACTTATTGTCTTCTTTCATTGAACATTTTCTTAGAATCCTCCAAGAAATACCGTTGTTTGGTTGACCCTTTCCGCCATTATTTAAAAATGCGGTCAGGTCAGACGTGAAGCGAAAAATCTCTGAAATAAGGATTTTTTTATTTCAGAATAACCAAATCTATCGATTTTATACGGTTTTGTTCGTAAGCCGATAAGGAAAAAATATTGGTCATGGGCTCTCGTACCAATAGAATTAATTTGAATTTGGAATTCTAAATGAAAGCAGTGCAGTACTGTTTCGGTACGGAGTGTTTACCGACCAATGAGGGGACGGCCTAAAATACCAACGTAAAACCTAAACGTTAGTAAGAAGAATATGGGCACTTTTGTAGTGCGCATTCATTCACGTACAATTTCTGGAAATTTCGGCACAATGAAGGGTTCCGTAGTTGGGATGAATTTATCCCGAGAACAATCTTAACATTTTAGTTGAAAAGCATGTTCCCCCTTAAGGAATCTATGAGATGTGAAGAACATGTTTTTGTAACTGCAAAATATGTAAGTCGGTCGATTATTACTCATTAACTTGTAGAGCCTTCTTAGCTTTACTTTTAATTTCGTTATATATACTACTGCTGTGAAATTTCACATAAGTATCCAAAATCAACCATTTAGCCAGCGGGGGGACGGGACACGACTCTTACAAAAATTAGCACTTTAAGGCTTATTATTTCGCAAACGGATCCCTGAATCCAAAAACTTCATCCAACATCATGGGGATGTTATATGGGTAGACGTAGCACTCAAAAAAAAATTTTTTACCACTCTGTACAAAGTTTGCGTGATTAATATGTATACCCATGCCAAATAACAGCTTTTTAGTATTAAAAATCTCTGAGGTAAGCCACGGACAGGCAGACAGACAGACGGACATGGCGAAACTATAAGGGTTCCTTGTTGACTACAGAACCATAATAAAATGGGCCATGAAATGTTGAAGCAAAATGTCAAAACCCACGCGGGCAAAGCTTATTATATTTTACTTCCTCTGTTTATTCAGAAGGTTACGTATCCCTCAAATAATACATATGCAAAGGACTTATTCAGTGCACACAAAACCGGTGTAACTGTCAAGCAAATATTTGTGTAAAGCCACTGTAACCCAATTAGCTTTGTTTGTTGTCATACTATGAACTATCCAGTTATAAAGGTGAGGCTATGCCACGGCCTAGACAAACCACAAACACAGAATAAACAGGTACAGAAGACCAGCTTCTTACAACGAGCGAAGACGCACGCACACACAGACGAGAAGCAAGTAGAACTAGCCACTGAAAATTAGTTGACGAGCAACGAGCAGTGCTATGTTATTGGGTTTGGTTTCCGCACTTAGCCCGTCAATTGGACCATTGTACGTGGGCCATGGCGGCCGTATGGGGGGGTTATTCCAACCAGCCCGATCAACTATTATTAATTTATGAATCTCTTTTTCTTTCAAGAGACCTATAAACGTTTATTCTTTTCTTGAGCGAGAAAATCGTTGACCGCTAGTCGCTTTATCGGTCGTGGCACAGGTGCATAAAAGAAATGCCAGTGCGCTTGCACTCGCTGTACGTGAACCATGTGTGCGAGCGAGTTCGCTCATTGTATGGAGACGACCTTCTGTAACTATATATTCTGTGCCACAAATGAGGCCTTCAAATATACTGGAAGTTTGAAGTAGTTATAATTCGTTTCGTGTTTTGTTTATTTTTTGAACAATCTCTCAAAGTTTTAAGTAGTTTTCGAAGTAAGCTTTTTATTGCTTATATTATTACTTAAGTAGAAAATAATGTTTTTTTAAATTGTAGGTGTTAGTTCGGAGTCGGTTTAGTGGCGTGCCATTCAGTAGAAGACTAACTAAGAGTGAATTGAGTGATTTTCTTGAGCTTAAGAGGGTTTACGTCGTACGGCATTTCATATAAACTTTCAAGCCCTTATTTTTCGAAATGACTGAACCAATTTTAATGAAACTTCGCATAATTCACGATCTAAAAACTTGTTTAAGAACATTATCAAAATGTCTTATTTAAAAGCAGATAACTGGAAATCTCTGTTTGTATGGAAAATTAAAAACCGGTATAATTTGGCTGGAACACTATTTTTCGAAAATGTTCTGGAGCTACGGTTTTCGTTCTTGTACTGACAGCAAGCCACATACATTCCGGACATTTTCGTTAGATGGCGTTACTTAGTTTTCACTTCCATCGGCTGTCTCCAAAGACTGCCACCCATGTTTTTTTTTTCATCCGCAACGTGGAAGCTCTTGGCCTGCATCTCACCTTATGATAAGTGATGATCAGGCCGAAGGTAGAAGCGAGCTTCAGCCGGAAACCTCAACTACAGAGGAACTGGCTTTCTTACCTCTAACTGCCGAAACACAGCAATGCTGTTAACATTGTTGCTATGGCGACAGACTTAGATAAGATGCTGGCAGCTAGCCAGGCGGACTTAGAACAAGCCCTACCATCAACCAAAACGAGCAGAAACCCGGGTCCTCTGGGTCTGAGACAGGTCGTGTAACCGCTAGACCACAGAGGCGGTTAAAACCTCCGCCCAACCCTTCTGGGAATGCGTGATGTTGTGTTATGTGTTAATTACAGGTTTCTGGTTAAATCTAAAAGCCGAACCAAGGACTTTAGGGTGAGCGAGCATATTACCAGCCACCAGCCACAGCGACCGGGCACGTAAACTGCTTGTCGCTGGGCCACCGGTGCAGCGGTGGCAGTCGCCAGTTGCTCGATATGGGTGAGCGCACACGAGCCACCGGCTACAGCAACCGGGCACGTGAACTGATTGTCGCTGGGCCACCGGTGACTGTGACCGGTGGCTCGATATTTGTAAGACAGCTCGTGGCTAAGCAAGAGGAGCTCGTGGCTAAGTAATAACAGCCGCACGGGTCAATCCATCAGGTTAAGCTACACTTGCCAGGGTTGGTCCGTGGATGGGTGACCATCTTTACATACCGAGACTCCCCTGTGCTTCGGAAAGCGCGTTAAGCCATTGGTGCCGGCTGTCATTCGTGGATCTTTGATAGTCGTTACGGGTCGTCAGAAGCCCGAAAGTCACAACCAGTCTTACCCAGTGGTATCATAGTACTCAGTTACTGGGTTGTGGAGGTCAGATAGGCAATCGCTCCATGTAAAATACTGGTATTCAGCTTATTATGAATACCTATCCATACACAAATACCCAAGGTATCGCCAACAGTGAATGTACGAGATTAAACGTAAAACAACAAGCATTCACATAAAAAACAAAACAACTACATTCTCCAAAAGGAAAATAAAATAAATTATTCGTATTTCATTCCCTTGATTGAGTTTTCAAGAGAAATTAATTAAATTCTCTGAATATATCGCAGTTTTAAATAAATAATTCACTCTTTCACCACATATTTAAGTGCTAGTTACACGAGATAATGAAATTAAACAATGGATTCAATGACCCAATTTAACTAAAGGTTTAAAATTTAATTAGTCTTGTTCGAATAGCGAGCGAGCGTATTTATTTACATACTATATGGCTATAAGGCTTGGATACTGTTAGTGTGGTACAGTAGAATGCTGTAGTATTCTGTACTTTTAGAGCCTTTAGTCTACTTGGTTTAGTTAATTGACTCTGGCGTGACTTTGCGGAAATCCATTATAAAATAAAATAGACGATGTATATTTAGTAACTTAATCCGCTTAACTGTTCTTAAAGAGTCTTAGAGAACCCTGTAAGAAATCGACACGTGTTTCGCCTCTCAACGAGGCATCCTCAGGATGACGATTGACTTGTTGCGAACTCGGACACGAAGTGTTGCTACGACACGAGCCGAACGCAAAGACTCTCGCTGTCTTTGCGTTCGGCTCGTGTCGTAGCAACACTTCGTGCGAAGGGCGAAACACGTGTCGATTTCTTACAGGGTTCTCTAAGAGTCTTTAAGAACAGTTAAGCGGATTGAGTTACTAAATATACATCGTCTATTGTATTTTCTACTTGGTTTTACCATGTAACCTTCATAAATCCTATCTTAATAATATATAAATAGGAGGTTCCTCTCTCTAGAGCCCTGGCCACCGGGCGGCATCTTGGACCGTGTTCCTGATACCGATGCGAAACTATTTTTTATATTTTTAAATGGTTTGGTTTTATGTTTTTTTTTTAAATAAAAATATTTAAAAATGCAAGAAATATTTGAAAAAAATTAAACAAAGGAAAATTATAAATGCAAAAGTGAGTTTGTTTGATGTTACGCTTTCACGCTAAAACGGCTGAACGGATTTTGATGAGATTTGGCACACATGTATCTGAAATAAGATATAGAATACTTTTTATACCGATATTTCCGCGGGATCAAGAGATTTGTTCTCCTCAATCTTTAATTTTCTATCTAATGCGCCTTATATTATAATACATGCGAGTTATTAATGTTATTATACAACTAATAATCCCAGACAGTACAAACACTTAGAAATATACATAGCTGAGGCCTCAACGTATATTATTATTATACTTACGTATACTTGGAACTACAAATGAATACAAAGAAAATTTATACATTTGAGGGTGGTCGCGCTTCTGACGGAAGATGTATTAGGCGTAACTTCATTAGTACGGTCGACGCACTAACGCATCATCGGTTGAGTGTAATAGGTTTAATGTTTTATTAATAACTAGGTACTTGTTCGTTCTAGCGTTACCCGACCGACGATACGCGACGATACGCGACACATCTTCCGTGAGATGTGCGACCACACTAAGGGCTGATTTCACCAATGAAACTGAACGCAATCAGCACATCTAACCTATGTTCAAGAGCTGTTAGTGTCAATATTCCCCAACAATGATGACACTGACTGCTCTTTAACGCGGTTTAAATGTGCTAATCGCGTTTAGTAAAATTCGTCCTTAATGATTTCGTTAGCTCAGTCGAGCCACGGTTTCACCCGCATAAGTCTCGATCCCGTTTAAATATCGGGACAAAATTAATCCTATGTCCTATCCCAGGCAGAGCTGGGCAAAATACATGCTTTGCTTTAATTAAAATACAAATTACAAAATACTATCGCGCACTTATTTAAAATACAAATTACAAAATATTTTTAAGTCGTGTATTTGAAATATAAAATACAAAATACAGTATTTTGACTATTTTTATTTAAAATACAAAATACAAATTACAAAATACAGTCTGGTGTTAGGTTAGATAAATAAATATAATAGAACTAATCCAGCCCAGCCTAAGGCAAAGGGAATATATTCTTACCATCATATTTTACAAAATGGCGACCGCTAAATATGTCACTCCATCGCCGAATGAAAATTACAATTGACAAGATATGTAATTGACAATTTGACGTATGTACCTGCAGTACAGTCTACAGTGTACTGTAGACTGTACTGCAGGTATATCTTTAAAGTTGGCAACACTGCACTTAAACTGTAGTTTAAGTGCAGTGTTGGCAAATTTAAAGATATTACATATTTAGCGGTCGCCATTTTGCTAACGAAAGCTATCGAGCGCTATTTTCTGCAGATCGCACCCATTCATAAGATCGCTAAATGTATTTATGTTCAAATGTATTTTGGAGCCATAAGTATTTGAAATACTAACTACAAAATACCTCAGCGTCAGGTATTTGAAATACTAATTACAAATTACATTTATATGAAGTAATTGAATTACAAATACCAATTACGTATTTGTATTTCAATTACGTATTTCAATTACAAGTAATTCAAATACTGCCCAACCCTGATCCCAGGTCATGGTCTACCCATGTGCCAAATTTCATCTAAATCCGTTCACTCATTTTAGCATGAAAGCGTAAGAAGCAAACTCACTTCCGCATTTATAATAAAGATTCATTCTTAGCCCAAATATCTACCAATCAAACGTCTCTTCCAGAAACAATTCACAAACCTAAATAATTAATTTCCGCGACTGCTCCCAATAATTTGTTGATAAAATCTGACACGGGAACCATATTACATTTGCCTATCACGTGTTTCCTTTCCCACTGAATTTTAAGTTCTCCGACTCGAATGCGAGGCCTCCATTTCGAACCAATGGAGGCATTAAATTTAATTTGTTCGAATGTAGGCCAATTCGCTTTGTTTTTTGTTTATTTTGTTGTAAGGCTCAGTATATTTTCAGAAAAACAGTAGGTATATTATTTATGCCACATTAGTCGAGTTGGAGCTGAAAGCGTAATAATAAGGTATATTTTCTTCAAACCCCAAGCAGCCGTCTAAAATGTTCTTGAATTCTGTGTTCTAGAAATTTCAGAAGCTCAAGGCTTCGTGTTAAGTACCGTAAAATATCATAGGCTTACTTTGTAACATTACGAGGACTAATGCGGATTTCACCAATGAAATTGAATGAGTTCAGCACATCTAAACGCGTTCAAGAGCTGTCAGTGTACTATGTTCCATAACAATTTTGACACTGACAGCTCTTGAACGCGTTTTAGAAATGCTGATCGCGTTCAGTTTCATTGATGAAATCAGCCCTTAAAATCAACTCTAAATAATCATGTTCATCTGCGCGTATATAGCGTCGCCTACATATAAAATGTCATCACCAGCCTTAAAGTTAGAAAAAATCCAGTTATTTTAAATGGATTCACACCTAACATCACTCCCGTGTATATCCAGATGATGATGATGATTGATGATGATTATTTATTTCATTAACAATTTTTACATTGTGTCGAAAAGTATTAATTATAAACTAACACAATATACAAACACAAAATAACACAAGATAAAGACATACAAATAAAATTTACAAAATAAAATGAACAAAAATACATAATTTAAATTATTCAAAATTTTATATTAGAATTCAGCGGATTTAAAAAAAATTGATAGAAACATTAAATTTAAAATTTACACCAAAAATGTCAAGAAAAGAGGAAGAAAAAAAAAAGATATACATTATCTTGGGTAATTATTTAAACACCGATACAAATGTCAAAAAATTACATATTATGTCAAAAAAAATCAAGTATAAGAAAAAAAGGTTAACAATCATGACAGTTCCCCAGACACAGTCCCTACACATCACTGAGAAACTCATTAAGTGTATAATAGCACTGTTCCAGCAGAAATGACTTTAACTGGTTTTTAAACTGATTTATATTATATATGGATTTTAATTCTACTGGTAGTTTATTATACAGTTTAATTGACTGATAGCTTGCAGCATGACTAACAACTTTCAAATGCGGTTGTATTTTATATTGTAAATCTTTACGCCTTGTAGCTTCCCGTTTATTTCGTTCCTCAAGTGTTTCGAAATTGTGTAGCTTTTTCATGAGGTCTGTGAGTAGAACTAAAATATACAAGCAAGGCACCGTTAATATTTGCAGTTCTTTAAAGTACTCCTTACACGATTCCCACTGTGGAATTCTAACCATGGTTCTTATGGCCCTTTTTTGGATAACAAAAGCAGTATTCAAATTGTACGCGTAGCTACCTCCCCAAAGAGCGATACTGTATCTCAGCTTTGACTCAACAAGCGAGTAATATACTATTTTTAATTGTTTAATAGAAATCTCATCTCGAAGGCTTCGAAGGGCATAGCAAGCTGAACTAATTGAACTTTCTATGGCTGTCAGTTCCTTTTTCCAGTTTAGGCTTTCGTCGATATAAATACCTAAAAATTTCACGCTGTCTACTAATATTATTTTATTATTATTCAAAGTTATGTCAATTGAATCTTTGTTTCTCGCTGTAGTTCTAAATAACATGGCATTCGTTTTATTTGTATTTAAGTTGAGATTGTTGATGGTAAACCAAGAATGAAAGAGAGCCAGAGCCTTATTAACCTTACTTCTTAGAGTTTCTATATCTTCTGCGGCTATAATAGCATTCGTATCATCAGCAAAAAGAACAAGTTCTGTATCAACATGTGTTAGCATATACTTAATTAGATCATTAATAAACAAGATGAAGAAGATTGGTCCTAATATTGAACCTTGTGGAACTCCTTGTCTAATTAATTTTAGACCCGATTTGTACACTTTTTCACATTTTTCTTCTTCCACTTTAATTTCTACATATTGCTTTCGATTTTCTAAGTATGATTCAAAAAGACTTAAAACCGGTCCTCTAACACCATAATGCTCCATTTTTGCTAATAGTAGCTTATGATTAACTGTGTCAAAAGCAGAGCTTAGATCCAGGAATAACCCTACGACTTTTAATTTCTCATTAATTCCGTTAACTACCTCCTCCATTAACGTATTAATTGCGTCATTTGTTCCCACATTTTTCTGATAACCGAATTGTCTACAATTAAGAATTTTGTTACGATTTAAATGTCTTAGAAGCCTTATTTTAAGTATTTTCTCAAAAATTTTAGAAATTATAGGTAATAAAGAAATCGGCCTATAATTATTGGGATCTGATTTGCACCCTTTTTTATATATTGGTAAGACTCTTGCTATCTTAAGTTGTTCGGGAAACATACTCATGTTTATGCACGTATTTATGAGATGCGCCAGAGGTTCTGCCAATAAGTCAATATGATCTTTAATTATCCGTATTGGTATATCATCATGACCAGAAGATTTCTTGTTAGCCATTGCATTGACAATTTTATTAATTTCACAAGCAGTTACTCGTTCGCAGGACATTTCTACATCCACTCTATTTACACTATCTTGCAAACTTTGTATGGCCTGTTCAAAAGTATTAAAATCGCGAACTATCTCGGCTTTGTCAAACGTATTCGAAAAAATGTCAACTATCTCCTGGGGATTTGATATAATTTTATTATTAATTTTAAGAAGTATGTCCTTATTACTTTCACGTTTTGATTTTATGTCCCTATGCCTATTTATAACCTGCCATATTGCTTTTGAAGATTCATTTGCTTTTTCAAGTTCTTTCCTAACCGATATGCGTCTGGCTTTTTTTAAGACTAGTCTATATATTCTAATATATGTTTTTGTATACGTCCTAATTTTATCACTGCAAGTCACCTTATTTATGTTTTGAAGAATGAATCGCTTCATTTTACTAGATACCTTTATTCCTTTTGTAATCCAGGATGATTTAAGTAATCTTTTAAAATAAACTTTACGTTTCTTTTTTTTAAAGCTGCTGCGGAATATTTCTCCAATTTTCTTTAAAAAGCCATTTATTCCTTCTTCCATCCAACTTATATTCATTATACGTTGTCTAAAACTATTTGAATTTCTGTCACTAAACTGCCTAGTCTCTATATTTAAAAACTCTTGTTCGCCATTTGACATTAATTTTTCAGTTTTTAAGCTATAAAATAACGCTGCGTGTCCGTCAGCCAAGCAATTATGATCAACAAACTGTTCGTTCATTAAATCATCTGGTAGATTCGTCAAAAAGTTATCCAAACATGATTGCGCGTTATTTCGCTTGTAAGTCACTTCGTTAATAATTGGTCTAAAATTATAAGATGTCAGTAATGTCAAGAAATTTAAAGATTTTTTGTCGGTTTTAAGTAAGTCAATGTTGAAGTCTCCGCAGATAATGCATTTTTTACTGAAAAAGTGTTCCAGTAATTGTTCTAACTTAGATAAAAATGTTTCATAGTTCTGATCAACTGGATTTCTATAACAGCAGAAGATGTAGATGTTTGTGCTAGCATCTTTAACACCACAAATTTCAAAGCTTTCAATTTTATATAATTTTTGACAAAAAGGCACCTCTTCACAAACGATATCATTTCTCGCCATTATTAGGCTACCACCCCTTTTTTTATTTTTTCGTGCAGTAAACGACACCATTTTATAATTGTTAATGTTAAATATAGAAGCCGACTCCACGGTCAAGAAATGTTCCGTAATACACACATACAAATTGTTTAGTTGAAGTTCCTGTAGGTACAGCTCTAACTCATTTTTTTTGTTACTTATGCCACATAAGTTCTGAAGATAGATATTAAGGAAGGTATTATATTTCTCGGGAGTTCCAGACTTGGTCATCGTGCAATGAGAGTTACTTAGCAATTTAGGTACGAAAAAAATTATTATTTTCCAGGCTATCAGTCTGAGTGCCGATGTTATTTGTAACTGCTATGCTACGCTTTGATGAAGTTTCATTATCTGTCTGTGTATATATATTATTGTAACACTTTTGTACATGGCCACTCGTTTCATGCCGGTCATCACTTTTAATTTGAATGTTAAACTTTACATAGTCATTTCTGTACTTCAAACGAAGTATTTCCTTGTGGATTAGTCTACTTGCTTGCAATGTATTTATGTATTTTGAAAATAATTTTGTATTAAAATGATCCTGGGCCAGTGGCAAAAAGGTTGAATTCATAAAATTACTACATACTAGTTTCAACGAGTTATTAAGCATATTAACACTAAGACATTTGTTTTTATAGAGTTTACCAACTAAGACGTTTGTATGTTTAACTTGACCCAGAGTGTAATACAAAATAGACTGAAAATTTAAAGGATTTGAGTCATTAGAACCCCCTAATATAATTATGTAGTCTGAGTTTGTAAAATCTTTACACTCAGCTACACATGTACTTATAACTTCAGCCATCGGGGCACCTGGCTTTATAATCGATGTCACATTGAAAGACTTTCCCAGTAGTTCTTGAAGCAAACTTCTCATATCTAGTCCGGTTTGATCAGCGAAAATTTTTACTTGTTGTTTTCTTGAGACGTCATCCGTTTTTGTGTTTAATGATGTAATGCTACTTTTGGATTTTGACAGCTTGTTACTACTCTTATGAGCAGAATCCATTATTTTATTTATAGTAAGGGTTTCCGTTGTTCCAACGTCCACTATTGTACCCATTTCAGTGTTTCCTTTGTCTACTCTATGTCGATAAGATGTCTGGTGGTTTGGAGACTCCGAACTGCTACTGAGAAATTCCTGTTGGACTCAATAACTTTTTTCCCGATTTAGGAATCGAATTACACCGACAAGGCAGTAATTATTATGACATTTATTCAATGTGCAAAAAATTCAATAGGTACATTTTTAGATATTTTTTAAAAACTACTCAAAAAACATTAAAAAATATAAAAATAGTGTGTGTAAAATAATTATTATTCTTCTTTCTAATATTATTAATAGAAAATGTATAATTACATAATTCACTGTAAATAAATACCTCCTCTTTAAAAATATACCTCTCTTAATTCCAACACAAACATTTAAATTGACATCAGAATTTCAATATCATTATTAATGCCTTCCGCTTCCAGTCCAAGGCCTAGCAAACGAAATTGGGCCTCAATTTCAATATCAGATCACGTAGAGTTGTCGTTACACCTAATAAATTGAGCTCTTGATAAGGAGTATACGGAAAATGCTTCCCTCCCTCCCTCTCACTCACCGAAAATATGTAGGCATATACCTACGTAGGTACAATGAAAAAAGAGATAAGTATGCATATGCAGGTCGCGAACAAAAAATTATGTTGGCAAACTTCAAAAGAGTGTTTCTGTCTTTTTGTCCGTGTTTTTGTCTGAATTAGACAGTATGCTTTTTCATTCCATATCGTGCATGTGCAATAGTGTAGAGATGCGAGATAAATCTCTTGCTTTGGGATTAAAAAGTTTAACTTAATTGCTTATGGATCAGTTTCCATTGCAACTAAAATTGTGGAGCGAGGGCTCGCTACGTCACAGTTCAGTATTAAATCTACCGGGGAGTGACGTCATGCCACATTTGAAATCAATGTATTGTCGTAATCTTTTGATTACGTAAAAAAATAAAAAATACGTGCCCAAAATGTTTTAATAAGCTATCTGAAGGACAACAATATTTATTTATTTTTATTCATCCCTTTTTGGGTGGTGATTATAACTATCGAACGGGTGTTTGACCTTCCCCCAGGGAATTTGCCACTTTTTAAAAGTCTCTCACTTTACTCATAAAAGTCCGGACCTCCATGATGTAGACCTGTACTAACATTTTTTTCGGGCGATGAAACCACACAATCATTTTTGTCACATAATGTAGGTCGTCTTGGCGCTCTTCTTTCTACGAAAATGATGACACTAACCGAAAAACGCCAAATATGTAAAGAGAAACCCTACCTATAATACCTTAAACTCTGCCGGCCAACTATATTGCATTAGTTGTGATGTGACCGTTTATTTAAACCAAAATTCAGTCTGGCGAGTCATATTACATATTATAATAATAAAAACACCCTTTTATTCCTTAATTTAAAAAATAACAAAGTATAACAAAAAAAAAGAAAAAGTAAATAATAATAATATACTCGTACATGTTACATATACACGCTAGAAAATAATAATTACAAAGGGTCGCCGTTATTGAAATCGATAAGGAGGACTATAAATATAATACACATAATTATAATTATCCCCAACACAAAAATATCTGATCTTCTAAATCCTCCATAATCAGCGAACACGAGTAAAAGCAAAAATATTTTGGTAATCAAATTAATTCAGGACCCTCCTAATACCGGGTTTAGCGAACATCGCATCAAAATGTTCATCTTTATCACTCAACTTACAATGTTTGTGTAAAAACTTTGAGAAACGCTTGCCATTTAACGGGTAAAAGTTTTGAATGTTGTTTATTGTGGAAGAGGGGACCGTTGTCTTTGATTACGAGTGCTAGATCAGAGACACAGCATAAAACAATTTTAAGTTTTTTTTTTTTTTTCATTCAGAAATGTCGTGCTCGTTCTGCATTTTCTTTTCTTTGGCTGCTGAAGGTTGTAGCATGATGTTAAATAGCATATAGTGAAAAAGAAAAAAAAACATTTTTTTCCTATAAAAATAGCCTACAACCTTCCTCAACCCTTGGCTATCAAATACAGAAAGATTTTTATTCAAATCCGACGTAGTTCCAGAGATTAGCGCGAGCAAACAAACAAACTCTTCAGCTATATTAGTTTATACGTAGATTAGAGGAATATAATTAGCCTGTTTAACCGACTTCAAAAAAGGTGGAGGTTATAATTATGTTCGTCTGAATATATTTGTTTTATTTGTATAATATATGTATTTTTTCATTTGGTAGAGGAAGTTTGCGCGGTGGTCCCATAATTTTGCTTGGATAGTTTTTGAGTTAGTTTCGACATACGTATTTCATCCACTTTGTGTATCTTGATGTTGCTATAATACTTCCTGTCACTGTTGTTTACATAGCAAGTAGTGGTATAAGAATCGGTGTGGTGTAGGTACCATAACTAAAAAGAGAAAAATAAAAGTGTTTAAAAAAAAAGTACTTATTTATTTTCATTTTGTAGTGTTTTTGGAAGTCAGTTTTTTTTTCGGAATACAAGCTTACCTGATTTCCCAAAAAACATCAGTAAGTATGTATCTCAATAAATCATGCCCATCTACCCAACGAAGCGTTAAAATACAAATCAATACACAAAGCTATGTACGACAATCGTAGCGTAATATATCACAGGAGCACACCTGTGCTAATGCGACAGGGCTACGCACGTGTCCCAGCGCTTCTCAAACCTTTGGGGACTTTTAAGCGACGTGCACCGTGAAATGTGTTTGTCCCCCAATTTGGTTGGTACGTGAAAAAAGAGAGAAAATGAACCCATTTTAATTTAAATTTGGAATAGGATACAGTTTACTTATTAACTGAAAAATAGCAAACTCATTTGACTAGTTGTTCCAAATTACAAAGTTTGTAGTTTCCAAAAATAATTATGTAAATAAGATTTATATCAAACGTGTTTTTTTTTATTAACCTATTTTGTACCACTGCTAGGCAAAGGTCTTCTCTATACTTTTATAATTTTAGTTTATTATTCATAATATAATTATCAAATGTTGATTCCTTACATTATGTCTCATATTTTATTAAATTTTCTTAATAAGTGTACTCTGTCGGTGTAAATAAAATTCACTGTATACTCACAGTTGTTAAAACTCAGAACAAAATTATTAAATTAAAGTCCTCAAAGTTTTCTCCCATAATTTGATTGAACGATCAAAGTTTTGCTTCATTTTAAATTTAATTACCATCCACTGCATTAACTTGCACAATAATTTTACTTCACTTTATCGAGTCCACTTCAAAAGTGGATTTTTTCTTTTTATCCTTAAGCATTAGCATAAAAGATTGTAAAAGTGCAATAAAAAACAGACATCTCCAAGTCGTAAGGAAATTTGAATAAAGAAGCAATTCAAACTGCAAATTATTTCTTCTTTTTTGAAAAATAACTAATAAAAATAGTTATATAAAAATAGTTTGGCAAACAGTGGCGATCAAATTCTATTGTATCTCGCCTATTACTGAAGTTCCAAAAAGTAATAAGCATTTGAAAAAGAATTACATTTTGTATACTTAGGATATATTCTGCAGATGGCGCCACTAAATTGAAATATTGGACTCTAATAACACAACTTTACTTACAATATAAGAAACTGAACGTATTATTACATTTGCAATAAGTGAATACTTAAAAAAAAAAAACTGAACAAAATATTCTTCGAAACATAATAAAATTATGACCTTATAATGTTATTAGAGAGGTAATGTTATTTGAGAGCAGTTATGGCCCAGTAGTCACGGCCCCGACTTACGACTTGTAAGTCGTTGCACTACGCTTATGTCTCGATTCGGTGGGATCTCGTTATAAAACGTATCCTATATTCTATTCCAAGTCATTATCTACCCATGTGCCAAATTTCATACAAATCTGGTTAGCCATTTAGCGTGAAACGTAACAAACAAACGAACATCCTCACTTTCGCATTTATAGTTTGTTAGTATCAAGTTTAATCTCTGTATAATTTTTATTCTGTTGTCTTCATAGCTTCGACAATGATTAATTAAATAATCGTAGTCTAGTATTGACCTTCGCAGTATGACGACATTAATCAATTGATGCACTACATAGCTAGAGCTGCTGCTACATATTTCTATGCTTTTTTCTTTTTCTTTTAGTGTGGTTAGTGATTAACCTGTACCCTAATTATTACGTAATACACGATCAATCGGAATTTAAATAGTTTTGAAACAGATTGCTAATCCATTGCTTCATAAGTTCGTAAAAAAAAATCTGCTCAACAACGTACCTAAATAACGCGATGTATTGTTGAACTGTCAAAATGAAACAGATTAGTCGGAATCGTTTACGAAAATGTGCTGCGTAATTAGATAGCTGGTGTCAGAGTTTTAAAGCCGCCCATGAGCCTCTGACTTGGCTTCAAATTACATACATACATAATCAGCCTATAATGTTCCCACTGCTGGTACACAGGCCCTCTCTGTGAGTGGGAGTGCGTGATAATCCACCACGCGGGCTCAGTGCCGGTTGGTAGATGTCACATGTCTTCGTATTTTTGTTTCTAGGACATGCCGGTTTCCTCACGATGTTTTCCTTCACCGTTTTTGCGAGCAGTAGTGATGAAATTATTTACACAAAGTAAAGCGCCTGCTCGGGTTCGTTCGGGCCACCACTGCTCTCTGGGTACGCCTTTATTGCTACTCAATTTAAATTTTCATTGAATTAAAACTATAATAATATTAATAACCCAAATGTTTGCATGTCACATTATTATGACTAAGCGTTATGGATCTGTATAATTATTTATGTTAAGACCGAAATTGTATCAACATTTATCTAAACTAATATTACAAAGAGAAACGACTTGATTTTTTGTATGTTTATAAGTTTATAATATGTTAATTTGTGACGCTTTCACGCTAAAACGGCTGAACGCATTTAGATGAAATTTGGCACATAGGTAGACCATGACCTAGGTGAGGATATTAGATACTTTTTTTCTCGATATTCCTTCTTGGTCGAGATTTATGCGGCTAAAACCAGCGCAGTTGTCAAATAAATTGATTATGATTTGACAAGTAAATACATTTTTTGACTACACCATTACCGAGGCGTATGTAGGTACTCGGAAAATGCAATTTTGCCTTCCACATTTTTCCATATTTCACTGTAAA
Organism: Conistra vaccinii; assembly: GCA_948150665.1. Taxonomy (NCBI): domain Eukaryota; kingdom Metazoa; phylum Arthropoda; class Insecta; order Lepidoptera; family Noctuidae; genus Conistra; species Conistra vaccinii. Next base: position 11,708,820 of record OX411341.1, on the reverse strand, counting down.
TTTCATGAAAAGCTTCCACTCTCCCATATTTCACAAAAGATGACCATTATTACGTCCATTTCACGACCCATTTGCGTACTTTTTAAATTACATGACTGTTCTGTTGGTATCGTGGGTCACAAGCGCAACTGCTGAGCGTAGGGTCCTTGCTTCGATTCACAGGTCAATAGTAAAAAAAAAAAAAAATTATAAGTTACATAAACCTACATGGGCACTTATGAAACGTTAGAAGCTAGGTGCACAATTCCAATTGGTCGTTTCCTATGGAGAAGAGCCGGCAAGAAACTCCACCGTTACTCTTTAAAAAATAATTGGCTTTAACAATATTTTCAGTTGTGTTATTAGATATGGGAGGACAGTGTAGGTCTTTCAACAAGTACCAAGTACTTAACAAAATAGAAGATGGTCAGCAAATCTACAGTAAGAAGTGTAAGTAGACCCACATTTCAACTAGTCCCATGTAACAGGAGCGAGGTTGCGATACCTATGTGAGCCGGGCTCAAAACCAAATTTTAGGTTGATATTAAGTTTCCTCGTTAGTCTAGTAGTCGCAAGCGCTACTGAAACGTAAGAAAGAAAGAAAAATTGTTTATTATGCACAAAATAAACGCACATTCCTAAAAAAAAAAAAAAAAACAAAAAAAAAAAAAATACATATTTTATGACTACTGCTGAGCATGAGGTCCCGGGTTCGATTCCAAGGTCGGTCAAAGTGTTATTGGGTTTTCCATCTGGAATTTCTCAGTAGCAGCCCGGAGTCTGGATTTGTGCCCGGTTGATGGCAATAGGCTCGCCCCCTATTACATGGGACTTGAACATAACTGGCGAAATGTGGGTGTACTATAGGTACACCTCTGCCTAACCCTTCGGGGAATACAGGCGTGATGATAAATTTTCACGGTAACGAAAGTATTTTTACTGTATCAACAAAACCTTAACAAATCTGCCAACATTATAAACATCTTATTGTTCTAAAGGCCACTGACCTTTCCAGTTCTAGCTGTACTTACCTAAAATGAACTATCTTTAAGAGATTATTATAATTACGCTTCAGTTAATGAATGAAACCGTTCATTCGTGTAATGATGTTTAAATATTCATTATCTGGTCCTTTTCTGGTCCTTCGGGAATTAAATTTCATGAAAGTAAATACTGTGTGATTTTAAAATAAAAGGACGTTACTTTTTGTATAAAATTCAGTGGCGTAACTCTGTAAACATCAATTTGAAATTCAAACGGTGTCTCGTTGTGAATCCTTGATGATACTTTGAAAACAAAATGAGTACGCTTTCGAATTATTTCCGGTCACTGTGTGAGGTTTAAAAATGTAATTTTCATCACACCTATCGAAAAACGACAAGTGCCGATAGAGGATAGCGGGAGCCAAATTCAATTTTGCTCCCTTAAGAGTTTGAGCTTTCTCTCTTGTGATTGGTCTGCTCCGTGCTTCTGATAGATTTGCGTAGTTAGGATGGAGGCGCTTGCGTAAAGGCCTAATGTAAAAAAAAATCGAGTAAGTAGGTACTCGTAGCTTTTTATTTTTCTCATAGGTAGTGATGAAAAATAGTGTGTATCACTCGGGGACAAAATATTTTGTTCTCGGGCGGCGTATATTGAATTCCGCGCTACGCTCAGGATTCTACTTTAGAATCCTTCGCTTCGCTCTGAATTCAAAATAACGCCCTGTAAGAACAAAATATTACTTTGTCCCCTTGTAACACAAATAACTATTGGCCTTCTTTACGAGCCTTCGAGTTCAATGTGTGTACTTTGAAAGTAGTTCATGAACACATTTGTTTTCTCTCGACCCAATCACCCAACACGCCAATACACAAACATTTAAACACCAATGTTTATTAGCAATCATGTTGGTCGAGACCTTGTCGGCGGCAATGACCATTGGGTTGTATTAAATGGGATTCAGACTGCAAATAAACGGTGGGATGAATACACCGCTCTCTATTTATCTAACTAGGATATAGTTCATGGATATTTCATTGAGTTTAATGAAGGTCGCGAAAGTATGAAAAAAAAACTTTTTGACAAAATAAACCGACTTTCAAAGAACTACTTTGTTCGGGTCGGCTTCCAGTGTAACCGGATGCAGATTGCAGCTGCATACCAGTATTTTATGTACATGGAGCCCAAGTATGAATATTACAACGTTTAGTTCAGTTTCACTTAAACTAGAGCGTGGTAGAAATAAAGCAAGTATTTTATCATTGTTTGTTGGCCGCCAGCTGCAGCATATTTTCCATATATAAGTTTGTTTATAAACGAATCGCCAAAATGTATGTACGCGCATAACTTCCGAACGACTGACTATTCTTTTTCTCTTGTGTTCGTTATTCTCAGGACAAGGTAGGTAGGTATGTAGATAGGTAGGGTAGGTAAGTAGGTAGGTACGCAGGTAGGTAGGTATGTAGGTAGGTAGCGAGGTAGGTAAGTAGGTGGGAATGTAGGGTTGGTAAGGTAAGTAGGTATGCAGGGTAGCGAAGTAGGTAGCCATGTAGGGTCGGTAAGTACGGTAGGATGGTAGGGTAGGTAAGTAGGTAGGTATGCAGGGTAAGTAGGTGCACCGTAGATAAGTACTTAGTGCTACCCGTGCAAAGCCGGGGCGGGTAGAGCTAGTTTATGATAAAAGCCAAGGTATTCTTGTTTAAAATGCTTCATAAAATGTCCTGTTTATTTCTCAATATAACGTAAATAGTTTCTGGTAGATAGATTATTATCGTTAATATCAGTATTGATAAAGGAAAATATATTGCAGCTCTTAACATTATCTGATGAGATGTAGGTCAGTAATGGATCTTTAATGCTAAACCGAATACAGAAATAATTGGTTTCATTAATATTAATCATGTTTTAACGAAGATTGTGAGTAACTTGGAGTAGCTAGACCGTGTTTATAATGAGGCTATAGACCATGTCAAAAAATCAACTTGCATATACATGTGTTTGGTCTCGGACTGTACAAACTTTAAGGGAAGGTAGTTTGCTCTATTTTATCAATAAAATTATTCTACATGGGGGGTCGGAACCCAACCCCCCCTGAATGGCAGCCATTTTTGTTTTTTGATCGCATTTTATGAAGCGTGCATACTAAAAGTACTTTAACTTTGGAATTTAATGTCCAATTTTCGTAAAATAAAAACTTTTAATAAGTGAAAAGTGTTAACAATGGGATAAATAACTCAAATATTGACAATAAATGCTGCATCATATTGAAATAAATGCTAAAAGATCAATTTCACGTTAAAATTAACATTGTTTTTTTAGTTTATCAAGGTTATTACAAAATTCACCCCGAGAACTTTCTTTTTTTATGTACTCGCCTAATAGATGTTTAGTTTACCTAAATAATGATACCAAAAACTCGATTCTATGACAATTGGTTTAAGAGATATTGGTGTTGGAACATAGGCTTGCGTAGGTAGTAAGGTCATAACGGTTTGGTTTTTCTGTAGACTTTTACAATGATGATCAATGAAAAGAGATTTTGGTATCATTCAGGGGGGGTTGGGTTCCGACCCCCCATGTAGAATAATTTTATTGATAAAATAGAGCAAACTACCTTCCCTTGAAGTTTGTACAGTCCGAGACCAAACACATTGTATATATTTTTTTTTAATGATAATTTACCACTAGATTCTCGATGTGTGTATCTAAGTTTCATTGATAAGTACGAGTAAATCATTTTCATTCAAACCAATTATTCATAATTTAAAGCTACGAAAATGCGACGTTGACATAATTATTTTCATTTTATGAACAAAAATAGTCTGAATTAAGTAATATTTCACCTTAGGGTTTTTTACATAAATAATCGTGAATTGTCGAATTAAAAGAATAAAAAAAATAAAAAAATACGCCAGTTGATTCTTTGATATGGTCTCATTCATAGCCTAGAGTTATGGGATATTAAAAAAAAACTGTATATTATGTGTGTGATGCTGCTATAGATATTGAAAAGGGTATGCTGAGATGGTTTGGTCATGTTGAGAGGATGAATGAAAGGTGACTAACAAAATGTATTTACAAGGCAGATGTGACTGGAAATGCCATAGGCCCCACGCACTATGAGGACATATACTGATCTTATTGGTGATGTTCTTCAGAAAGGACAGGTGCGTAGTACTCGCAACCGGCGAGCGTGTATGACCAGATGTATGAACGTAAACGAGGCAAAAGGAGTATTTGTAAGGATCGTAGCAGGTGGCGTTCTGTAGTTTCTGCCTACCCCCATGGGAAGAAGGCATGAGCTTATGTATGTATATATGTGTACTAAAGATATGTATTTTCTACATTGATTTATTAAAAGCGGTAGATACGGGACTTAGTAGCAGCGCCTGGTCCTATCAAACTACGTGATTCCCCGTAGTCAGCACTCAGTCGCGCACGGCATACCGTTGATCAAACAGCTCCATAATTACAGTGTTTTTTGTGATAAATATGCATCAAAACGGCTTCTTGTGCAGCTAAACAGTGCTTTAATAATACAAGGAAAAACAATAAGACTTCCTCTTTCCTACTTTTAATATATCAATGATTTTCTACCAATCTCTGATCAGCGTTAATCGCAACCAGATATTTCCGGCTTGACAACAATGAAGATAGATCTAACGATACTCCATTTATTGAAATCAACCTTATTAATAACTCAAACAATAGTTGCATAGCCAGTAAACCAGCTAATATAGGTACTTAACACTTCTTTTCTATTCTGTCTGTAGTTCGGGAAAAAATAGCTCAAGTTTTTCGTTTCTAAACTAATCTGACAGGCACACAAAGCTGTTCAAACCATTCAATCCCTCGTCACAAAGAAATGTTCTTTCATTCTTCACACTCGAGTTACGTAACCCGAAGTTTTTCTTCGAGAGGATATCATCAAGTGGGATCTACTCGTATGACAGTTATCCCATAAGGCTCGTTCATATTTGATCGGTTTGTGACGCACCCGAAGATAATGTCACAGTGTGTAAAATAATTGATAAAGACTGGTGTAGGTACCCACCTACAAAAATAAAACCAAATATACCTACATATACAGCATCTGGCTTTAAAGGCAGCAGAGTAAGTACCTTTAGTACCTACATTTGTACCTATAGACTCAGGAATAAAACAAGTTAAAATTACTTATATACCTACTTATTGTATCTACATAATTTTGTACTAATAATAAAGCTAAAGAGTTAGTAGTTTTTCCATTTGATAGTTTAATACGGATATTGATATTTTTTTTTTTTTTTATGAATATTATACGTGTCAACTATTTAAATAAAATGCTTAAATTGAGAAACCAACTCCCAGGCAACTTAAAAAACGAATCATTATCTCTGAACATGTCGTATAAAGGTTTAAATTAAATTAGCTAGTAAAACTCCGCTGACGTGACGAGTATATCTAAACACGACAAAATACAAAAAAATATGTTTTTTTTTGGATCAATGACCTTTTATGGTGTTTTTACATGAAGTATGAGTAGATAAAATCTTTTTTTTTGTTTTATCATGTTTAGATATCGATAGTTTTAATAAAGGAAACTGATATTTCAAGTGAATACACTACCTGTGGTTGAAGTCCCTCAAAAAAAACATCCTGGTCAGTCTTAGGGGACTAACGATAGAAGTGAAAACTAAGTAACGCCATCTAACGAAAATGTCAGGAATTTATGTGGCTTTCTTTCAGTATAAGAACGTAAGCTGTAGCTCCATTAAAAAAAATCCAGAAAAATAAAACAGAGTGCGCTGTCAAGAAAATAGTGCTCAACGCGCCTTCGGTGTCGATGACGTGAGTTCCATGATTTTTGTTCACCCAAAAAGTGCTCAACGCGCCTAAAGAATTTTTCACTTCAAATCTCATCAAATTAATTAATTTTTGTTTGTTCATGTTTAGACATCGGTACCTATCACGTCTACGAAGTCTCGCTACATAATTTATTTGACCCTGTATACGTACCTACCATGGTTTGTGGTGGTCGCAGCTTTTTGTTAGAAAGTAGGACATCCACATAAAACTCCTGCAAACAATGTAGGCGAGCCCTAAAAGTGAACATTCAGAAAAAAATGACCATTGAGAGTCGCAGAAACTGCGCGGAATATAGGACCAAAAAAATAAATGAAGACAATGTGCCGAACAATGAATCTATTTAAGTGGCTTTTTCTACTTCCGGGTTACATTTCAACTAATATTATAAATGCGAAAATGATTTTGTTTTTACTAACTAATATAAATGCGAAAATGATTTTGTTTTTACTAACTAATATAAATGCGAAAGTATCTTTTTAATAATTCTACGTTTATTCGCTTTCACGCTAAAATTACTGAACGGATTTTGATGAAATTTTGCACATGAGTAGACTATAACCTAGGTTGGGACCATGGATGCTACGGAAGTCGTTTTGTCGGAACCGGATTGATCAGAAACGGAACCGAAACCGGAACCTGAGTCGGAGGTGGAATTCGAAGAAAGATGTATTAAGCGAAGGCTTAATGAAACAATAGAAATTATTCAGTCTCTTTAACACATTCAGTGCCGAGAGCCCTCCTGGAAAGTTCACCTAGTCGCATATGGGATGCCGCGAGTCGTCGCGGAGGGCTCATTTTAAATGTAGGTTTTTCTTAGCGAATACAGCATTAAACATCGTGAAACGGAAATGTGAAAAGAATCTATACCTAATAATGTGAGCCACCCTCGAACACAAGACATGAATTCCAGTTACTGGATGATTGAGTCGCAAATACTATAACCGGACGGTAGGTCCAGAAGAAATAATTAATACAGACAATGACGAATGAGTATAATATTATTCTCGTATTTAGCTTCCTGGGGATTTCAGCTTTCATATACATAAGTATCTTTCAGATCCATTGGGTAGGTACTCAAATTAGTCGTATATTATCACAGTGCAATATTTTTTTTACAATTAATCTGCCCAGCCTTTTCCCAACTATGCTAGGGTCGGCTTCCAGTCTAACCGGATGCAGCTGAATACCAGTATTTTACATGGAGCGACTGTCTATCTGTCTATCTGATACCCCTTGGTAAGACTGGTGTCAGACTTTCGGGCTTCTGACAACTCGTAACGACTGTCAAAGATTCACGAATAACAGCCGGCACCAACGGCTTAACGTGCTTTCAATTTTTTACGCTGACAGAAAAACAAAAAAAAAATGTCGACAATTTTTTTTTGTATTCTACCAAAGCTCTGCAAGTTATAATTTCTAAAAAGCTAGACGGTAAAATTATTAGGAGAAAAGGAATGAGGATGAAAAAAATATAAGAAACAACCAATTTAGTAACGGGTACTATATAGTTGAACATTGACAGTTTCATATTTCAATCTGTGTGAAAAAACACAGATAAAATACGAAACACTCGACGGTTAACTGAACCCAATAATCGATCATTAAACCCCTTTTCAACCAACACTGATGCTGACCTAAAAAACGGACACCTATTCGAAAAAAGTACAGGATTGAGTCGCAAATAATATGGCGCATAGTAAGGCGCATGTCCCACTGCCGACGAGAAACCGACTAGCTATCAACAATTTTTTCGCCTATGAAACTTACAAAAAATGTAAATAAGTCCCGTGTAAGTAAAAGAGATACAGATATTAATAGTTGATTACTGACTGTTCCTACCACCGGCGAGTACTTACTCGTTTGTCGCAGCGACAAGTTCTATCAGGGCGTATTTTCGGCTGCAGCGGCACGAGAGGGGCGCATTCAAATGCAATAGTTTTATATGGAATTGTCCTCGCTCCCCGCGCCGCTGCCATCGAGAACAGTTATAACGTAACATTATTTTCGTAAACGGTTACGACTAATCCGTTTCATTTTGACAATTCAACAACATTCATTGCGTTATTTACGTTATACAGCGCACTCTGTTTTATTACTACTGGAGCTACATACAGCTTTCGTTCTTGTAATGATAGCAAGCCACATAAATTCCTGACATTTTCGTAAAATGGCGTTACTTAGTTTTCACTTCTATCGGCAGTCCTCAAAGACCACCCAGTATTATTTTTTTTAGATTTTATGGAGCGATGGATTATCAATCTGTTTCAAAACGATTCAAATTCTGTTTGATCGTGTATTATGCAATCAGATTCCATATATTAAAAACTTTCCTGCGCGTACTTTCCCTCAACTCTCTCACCTCTATGCAGGTATTTTTTTAACTCACCAATAATACTAAAACATAGAGGTGCTGCTCGTTGCTCGCCAACTCCTTTTTAGTTGCTAGTTCTAGTCGCTTCTCGTTAAGGGCGGCCAACCCGCCATACTTTTCATACAAACGCTCGTACGTGATTATAGCGTAGTATCACACTTTTCTTTGAAACTTTTAATGTAATATGTATCTTGTGCACTATATCTAGGTTTCTATGAGAACAAAAAATAAAATAAACTAGAAACATTCAGTATAAGCCTCCAAAAATCAGCTTTTTTGCACAAATTTTACCTGAACTTTGGCCGGTCATGATGTACTCGTGAATTGGAAAAGTAAAGAAAACATCTTCCTAGAAACCTCGCACTTGTAATGAAGATTCTAACAAAATGATGAAGATTCTGACAAACATTTATTTCACAAACTTGCCAGGCTTACTCAAAAACACGTATGGCCTGAAACAAATCTTTACACACTATTCTTCGTACAATGTTATCGCGTTCTCACTTGCTTGTTAGTAGTTCTCACTTGCGCTGGATGAAACAACAAGCTTTTCGACTACGCTCGCGTTGACGATAGACGGACCGGGAAGGGCCCTCTTAATCGCCGGCGGTGGGACAGGTGCCGAAGACCAGAGAAATAAACGACAAGACAGAGACAAATGAGTATATCCGCAGTAGCTTATCACATTTCCTGGGAACATCTATACCATGTCAAAGTGTCTTCAGACGCTTAGGACATGTTATTTTGTGAGGAATTATTGTACACAAAACATACATAACTACACGCCTGTAATCCCCGAAAGGTTGGGCAAAGGTGTACCTAATAGTACACCCCCCACATTTCGTCAGTTATGTTTAAGTCCCATGTAATAGGGGTCAAAAAAAAGTAATTCTATTTAGTCCTTCAGTCAGATAATAAAAAAAATATTAGACTCGTATTTTTTGCTTTAGCATATTAATATAAAATGCTGGGGTCGTTACGTCGCAAGTAAGTATAAAATCTATATAGGTACTCATCATAGCACATTTTTTAACTCAATATATTGCCGTAATCTTACGATAAAGTAAAAAAGGAAAAATACGTGTACGTTATTTTTTCAAAATCTAAATTCCGGGCAAAAAAAAATCGTGTTCATCCCTATTTGGGGGCGAGCCTATTGTAATCAGCACAAATCCTGACTCCGGGCTGCGGCTGAATTGTATACAACGTAACCAGTTGCAAAGCTACATAGGCTCGCTGGGTTCTTATAAACAAAAACAAATAGTTTTTCTTATCAATAGTATTTTTTCATAAGCAAACTGGGCATATAAATAGATTCGTAAGTAGGTGGCAGCTCTCTGATCTGTTTGAGTATTTGGTTATAGATTTTGACAGACCTAATATTGTAACAATCATTCTGAAATAGTGAGCTTCTTCATCTCGTTGTCAAGAGTCAAGTCACGGTAATATTATGATAATATTACCGTGGTCAATTGATAGAGAAATAATTACGAGGTCAATCACACCTAACAGCTGAGAAAACGGACCTGCAATAGAATGAATAGTTTCTTCAATATCATTTTATGTCGTAACGGGCAGTTTCTCGTTTCGAAATGAGCAAAACAATTTTCAAAGAGGGTCCATTTCAAATGAAATTTTCTAAGTTAAATCCATCAGAGCTGCTCGAAGCTACTTGAACGAGCTCTTTTAAAAACTTATCGCGACCTGATTCCGCCTTGAAAGTGAAGTTTAATCGAGTTGAGTATAAGTCGTGGGGCATGAGAACAAAAAAAATTATATTCAGTTTTGATATCACTTTACTAATATGTGGATTAAAAAGTCATGGCAGACTTCTAAAACAAGAATATCTATTAAAATAGAAGGCCTTTGATTTTATCTTATAATACTTTTAATGTGCACTAGCCTCTGGCCGCGACTTGGTCCACGTGAAATTTCTTGTTTTAATATAAAATATTATAGCACTTGGTAATACTTTAGCTTCCCATTACTGAATTTTTTTTAAGCTATTGCATAGCTTCTATCGCGGGCCTTGAGCGTGGAGACCTAATCCAGAAATTCCGTAACGAAAATACGAGTACCTAAGGAGAGTGTTTTGTATTGAAAATTATGTTTAACTGCTTGACAACAAAGTTCAAATTTACTTAGACGAATGATACGAGAGTGTTGTATTGAAAATTATGTTTAACTGTTTGACAATAAAGTTCAAATTTACTTAGACGAATGATCCTTGACTATTAATAGTTAAATTAAAACCTTTTTATTAGTTTGATGTTCCCATTACGTTGTGTCAAGTTTTAAAAACTATAAATGTGAATAACAGTTCCTGTCAATGTCATCATTGCTATTTCTTGTAAGTATTCGGGTTAATATTTTACAATTGCATAAGTTGATAAAAAATGCTATGCAATAGCTTTGCCGCGGCAGTCCCCGAGTGCCACAGGTCTTTTTTTGTAATCAGAGCAGTAGTTCCGAAGATTACCCAGTTTCTTATTGCATGGCATTTAACTAGATTTTGGGAAACTCTCATCAAGCTGTTATCAGCCACCCTGCGAAGATTGTCGCTCCACCAGTCTCAGGGTCTGCTACCTTACGTTTGCTGATTCGCGGTCTCTACTCAAGAACATGTTTACCCTAATGGCTACTACACACATGCCGGCGGCATGGCCGCCGGCTTTTGCCGCGGGGCAGGTGCCTCCGGTTTTTGCGCCTTCATTTCCTTTGCGTTTGTTTGTGCGGCTTTGTGCGGCAGTGCCGGCGGCCATGCCGCCGACACTGTGTGTAGTAGCCATAAAGGTAATCGTTTATTATAGCAGCACGGCTCCGACACGGCAAATAACTTGTCAATCAAGTTAGGACTTTAAGTCAAATGTATTAAAGTCTATTTTACGATGGATAAACAAAATATCGCTCGCTTCAAGCGAGGAGCCCGCTCGCCGGCGCCTCACCGTCCGCGGGGTGACGCCTTGCCGTAAGCGCGGTGACACCTCGCCGGCCGCACGGTGACGCCTTGCTTGTGAATAAACAATAAACTGTTACCTCGCCGGTGGCGTGCCGGCAGCGAGCGGTCGCCTTGCTGACGACGCATTGGCGACTAGCCGTCGCCTTGCATTCGGCGCGTTGACGACTAGCAGTCGCTTGGCTTACTACGGCGCGTTGACGACTAGATTTTTGGGGCGGGGCGCTACCGTGCTAGTGCGGTGCTGTTATAATGGGCGATGACCTTAAGGCTGATTTTAGAGTCACGCTGACCGCACGCTGACCGTCGGTGCTGACAGCCGAAACATCAGCCAAAAGGTCAGCGTGAGAGGAAAACCAGCCTAATGCTACGTCATGTCTGCCGTCAACTTACAATCCTCAAAATAAGAAAAACAAATACGAAACATATATTTGAGAAATTGAATTAAAATAATTATAAGATTCAAATATTCAATTCCATTTAGGATTATCTAAGCCTACCTAACCACTGACGTAAAAAAAGTATAATTGGAATTCCTTGGAAGTAATCTTCCATTCGCGTTCTTCGAATCCCTTAGAATCCTAAAAAAGTAATTTCAATTCCGAATTGTCATCTTCAGGTTTGAGATTACAAACTAGCACGACCTTACTGAGTTCACATTTGACAATGTATATCTATGCATTTAGTTACAAAAGTCAATTATATTAATTGAGTTTCTTGGTCCTTGCGGCCAAAATCTCCATAATACAATCCCTTTTACATACACAGATATGCAAATTTGATTATACAGCATGTATTAGAAATGTTTGGTCATATTTAAGATTGTGGCACGAAACATCAAATGCAATAAAATAAAAGAAAATTTAAAACTCATATTACAAGAACATTTGGTAAAAGCATATTACAAATTAAAGGATTATTTCCAAGATAGGAATGCTTTGAAACATGCTGGTCCTATAGACAAAATCAAACTAGTTGCTAATTTAATTGTATTTTTTTTAGTATATGACATTGATTTTACATTCTGTGATTACTTCCTCACACACTGACTTATTAACTCTAAAATTTTAGGATAATCGTGTACCTACTTTAACAATGTTTGTATATATGTGACCATTATGTATCTTCACATATTATTATATAACTAATGTACCTACATAAAATATTTTAAAACATTAAATTTTAAAACAGCACAGCAGTTTTTTAACATGTAGCGGAAACACTTAGTGATGTACCATCTTATACCTGTACCTACATTGTTGGCAAATAAATGAATCTGAATCTGAATCTGAACGGTAACGGTGGAGTTTCTTGCCCATTCTTCTCCATACGAAAATTACCTTTTGGAAGGGGCGACTAGAATCAATTCTATTTTTTTGTAAAGTGTGCCGTTCAAAAGTGCCTTACAAGGGCCTATTTGAAATAAATTATATGACTTTGACTTTGACAAACTGAACAACTTCTCTATATGAACAACTTTTCTCTATAGGACCAAAATCGTAATCGCGACAATGTGATCAGCAGTTCCATACATTTGGGTCTATTAAGAATGAGAGTTTTGTATGGAACAGGTCAGACAGAATTCAGATCTAGGAGAAAGTTGCAATTTGATGGTCAGTACCACACCCTTAGAAATATGGCCACACATTTTTGACACACGCTGTATAACACACATAGGATCAAAAGACCGTGTTTCCTTCTGGTCCTTACACATAACAATCAATGCGGGCCCAAAGACTGCTTATTTCATATCGCTATCCAACAGCATACTGCCGGGAGCCTAAACTATCGTTAGGGGCAAATCTCGAGGATTTGCGAGCCCTTCAAACTTGGGCTTAGATTCAAATCCATCCTTTACTGGTTAATGTTCGAAACTGAACTGTTATTCTGTAATAGTTAGTTTATCATTTGTGACTTCGAGTTGCAGCTATATATAGCTATGTATATGTAAGTGCACTTGCCCTTTACATAGCGCACATGTCTGAAAGGTTTTGTTTATTTATTGAAGTGTATACTTTTTAGATGCGTTGAGCGATTTTTGGGTATAAACTTATGGATTCGCGTCATTGGCATGCTCGTGACGTAGTGCTGTACTATAGAATCTAGATGGCGCTAATACCAGTATTAAGTTTTTACTTATGCAGGCAGTCCCCATGATTGCCAATTTATTTTTCTGAATGAATATAGTTTTCAATGTTTTTTGTTGGTATATTGGCGTGTGCTAGCTGACATTAGGCAAATAATTTAATTTAACGTATTGTAAATTATTTTTTTATGTTTTGGGGGACTGTATTATTTTCTTCTTTTCGTGAATTTTAAAGCAGCTCATAGGCCCCTGACTTGGCTTCACATGCCGTCGAAGAAATACCTCTCAGGCATGCCGGTTTCCTCACGATGTTTTCCTTCACCGTTTTTGAAGCAAGTGATAATTATACAATACGCACATGAATCCGGAAAGTCAGAGGTGCGTGCCTTGGGTTCGAGCTCGACAGCTATGACGCGGCAGTCTGACGGTTAGACCACTAGGCTATCACTGCTTATTGTCTTATATTATTTATATATATATATTTGTTATACTTTTAATTTATTTGTAATTTTAATGTGATGAATACGAGGCTTTTGACTAATCTGTCAAGTAGTGTAGTAGTATGTTATATTTTTTTGTAATGTGCGTTTACTTTGTGCAGAATAAATAATTTTTCTTTCTCTTCTTTCTTCTTCTCTTCTATATAATTATGACGTTCGAAAAGTGCTGATTCTCAAGGTGGCACTTCACATCGCTATTCGTGTTCGCGTATTTGTTGTATTTGCCCAAATACGACGATGTGAAGATACTCTATTTGCCTATATTTGGCTATTTTTCACGAGTAAGACGAATACGGAAATACACGAACACTCGTATCCGCCGGTTGTCGGTTTTTGGTCACATATCAAAGGATTGCGAATATACCGAATTAGTTCGTTTACCGTCCACACATGGCTTGCTCAGTAGAGTGCGTGTTTTATGTACGCATAACATGTATTGGTAATTAATACACAGCAAACCAAAATTCGTTGCTGCCGTCAAGACGTCTATCATTCTATCTTTGCATTCAGATTAGCAAAAAGATAAAAATATTCTTGAATGTTCGGCTTATTCGCTGTTTATGACGATATGTGGACGGTGTGTTCGAGTTATTTGGACTTCTTCACTATATGAGCGAATAAAACACAATCAAATACGCAAATACCGAATAGCGATGTGAAGTGCCACCATCAGCGTAGCTTGAATACATGACTTTTGATTTTGAAGGATTTTAGTTTTGTAGGATAGACACACATAACACCACGCCTTGTTTCCCTGAACGGTTGGCCAGAGGTATACCTACAGTAAACCCACATTTAGCCAGTTATAATTTAAGTAACATGTAACAGGGCGAGGTTATTGCCGTCAACCGGGCACAGTTCCAGACTCCGGGCTGCTACTGAGAAATTCCAGATCTGTGGAAAAACCAATAACAAACTAATATAAAACTAACAACAAACTAAAATAACTAAAGGACTAGTTTTGATATTGTTTTTTGGGTTACGTACGTCTGAATGATAAAAGTAACCCCTTATGGATCATTCGTGTGTCTATCTGTCTGTATGTCTGTCCGTCTGTCACAGTCAATTTGCTCCGAACCTAATGAACGCCAATAAGAAGTTGCAATTTGGTACACATAATTATAAATTTCTGTGACACAAACAGGGATGTGTAACTTAATTATATGAATAGTATGGGAGTGATTTTTGGTGGGTAATTAAGAAATTAAAAAATAAAGTTTTGTAAACCTGTATGAGTGATATATTTAAATGAAAGGGCTTACTGTAAGGGTCTCAAACACATATTTAAAAAAATGTTTTATAGTTATTAACGATTAAAATGACTATATCATACTACCATATACGGGTGCGCCAAAGATCACCTAAATTTTCAACTCCGATAATTGGAAATCCGAAAATGTTCTTCCTAACATTTTTCATCCTAACAATCACAATTCCTAACTACTCTGTCTCTAATGTTCATAATTCCGAACCATTCAACTTCATAATGTCAGTAGCAATAAACATCTATTATACTTTTATTTGTTTTCCTATATTTTCTCAACATAACCATCTTTTACACTATTATTCAAAGTCATATCTTTTTTGTTTAGATTAGGATTAGGTTAGGTTAGGTTAGAACTGTGACCAACTACGCGCGAGCCGAGCGAGCGAAGCGAGCGGTGCCGCGGCAGCGGCCGGCGAGCGCTACCTCGAAATTGGTCGCGAAATTTTTCTAAGTATTTTTTTCATAGTGCCCCCAAGAGGACACTTTGACCTGAATTTCATTCATTTAAGACAAAAATCAGTGAAACGATCTTTAATCATTCTAAACAGTTGGTTTTTAGACATAGCTCAGGTATAGTTATAGTAATAAATATGTTATGTAACAACAATAACCAAAAATAAAATGGCTAAATGTAAAAATGTGAACAGTTGTTTTGTAATCACAAGAAATAGTTTAAAAACAAACCTTTTCCTTCAAAGCATCTGGTTCATGATTATGTTCTCTCAGTAGGAAAAAAGCGTTTTATGATAAAAAACAGTAGGAGTTTAAATAATTTACATTAATGATATTATTAATTACAATTTTCGGAAACATGAGTGTTATGAACATCGCCGGTAGCACTACAAATAGTATGAATGAAAACTTTAGGATGAAAAGTTTTAGGAAGAGTGATCATTCGGATTACAAATCATTAGGAAGAACAATTTCGGTTAAAGAACTTTAGGTGAGCCAATATGGACCCACCATATACCTCTAATTTACATAATCAGCCTATTAATGATCCCACTGCTGGAACACAGGCCTCCTCTCTGTCAGAGGGAGTGGGCCGTAATCTACCACGCGGGCCCAGTGCGGGTAGATGTCAAATGTCTTCGAATTTTTGGTTTTAAGACATACCGTATTCCTCACGATGTTTTCCTTCACCGTTTTGAGAGCAATGGTGATGAAATTATTTACACAAAGTAAAGCGCCTGCTTGGGTTCGAACCCACGACCTACAACTCGTAAGTCGGGGCCGTTACCACTGGGCCACCACTGCTCATATTTAATTTAATTAAACGAAATCCAAGGCAACAATTTCTCTCAAATTATATTTCAAGTTATCCTAGAGGAATATACAAGTTCTAACAGAGAATACCTGTTTCTTTCTAGGCACAAATTAAAACAATATTATCTAGGCGAACGAATTCGCAGACAGATTAGTTAACTAGACCACATTAAATGAATATAAAAGTAAGTCCTTTACAACGATAGGAGTAGGTATTACATAGCTCACGCTTTCTTCCAATGGGGATAGGCAGAAACTACAGAACGCCACCTGCTACGATCCTAACATACTCCGTTTGCTTCGTTTACGTTCATAATATTTATTGTCATACATGCACACCGGTTGCGAGTACTACGCATCTGACCTCTCTGAAGAACATCACCAATTAGGTCACTATAATAATAATTATGTTCTTCTTGGGCGTCCCATCCTGCATTCGAATAGACCGTTTTTTTTTTAGTCACCTTTCATTCATCCTCTCCACATTACCAAACCATCTAAGCATAATTTCAAATATACACATGCCTGTAAAATATAGCAGTAGCTTGCATGCCAGTTACACTGTGCAAAGTAAATGTCACACTGCGGATACGATAAATGTAGGTACACAGTGTAACATTTACTTGTACAGTGTGTCTTGCATGCAAGCTAATGCTACATTTTACAGGCATGTATATTTTCGCCAGTTACACTATGCAAATAAATGTATTTTTAACCGCACCGTTCCCTTATCACATCATTCCTCGGTAGGTATATGAGGTAAAGTTATCCTAGAGAAAATATACCAACCTAAATACTAAGTATATTTGTTTCTAGGCACAAATTAAAATAATATTATTATTAAGCGAGCAAATTCGCAGAGAGATTAGTTAACTAGACCATATTAAATGAATATTTATTAAGTCCTTTACAATGATACGAGTAGGTATTACATAGATCACGCCTTTTTACCATAAGACCCAGGCAGAAACTACAGAACGCCACCTGCTACGATCCTTACATACTCCTATTGCTTCGTTTACATCTGGTCATACACGCACACCGGTTGCGAGTACTACGAATGTGACCTCAATGAAGAACATCACCAATAAGGTCACAATTATGTCATCCTAGGGCTTCCTGCACTCACGTAGAGAGATTTTTTTGTCGCCTTTCATTCATCCTCTCAACATCACCAAACCATCTAAGCATATTGGCGAAAATACATACACATGTCTATAAAATGGGACAGTAACTTGCATGCCAGTTATACTGTGCAAAGTAAATGTCACACTGTGGAAACATTAAATGTACACAGTGTGACATTTACTTTGCACAAGTGTGACATACATGCAAGCTACTGCTCCATTTTACAGGCATAATGTATTTTCGCCAGTTACACTGTGTAAGTAAATGTCACACTTTATGCATTTAATGTATCCACAGTGTGACATTTACTTTGCACAGTATGACTGGCATGCAAGCTACTGCTTCATTTTACAGGCATGTGTATATTTTTTAAATGCATGTCACTACATCTTCTTTTTTAAACCGCACCATTGCCTTATCACATCATTTCTGGGTAGGTATTTGAGGTAAATTTATCCCAGAGAAAATATACCAACATATTATGTTCTAACTAAGTATATCCGTTTCTCGCACAAATTAAAATAATAATTATCTCCGCTAGCGAATATGTAGAGAAATGAGTAAACTAAACCACATATGAATCACTATATCCTAATTTTATTAATGACTGGCTCCCACCAACGTCTTCACCTGCGCGATATCTTATATACCAACCTAGTTCTAATTAAGTATATCCGTTTCTAGGCACAAATTAAAATAATAATTATCTACGTGAGCGATTATGTGGAGAAATAAGTAAACTAGAGCATATATTAAATGAATGTCCATAAACTAGCTTCCGCCAGCGGCTTCGCGCGTGCGATATCTATAGAAATTATAGTCTATGTTACTAAGTGATTATTATAGCATTCTACTTGTCTTTTTTATCGTGTTGCAGTTTTTGAGCTTATCCTTTACAAACAAAAATATAAATCTTTTCTTTTTATAATAATTACTATTATTTTGAGATTTTCTTTAAAAGAAACTCAATTACCTACAATTTCTTTGACCGAAGTTCTTTTATTCGGCTTCTACGCTTGCTGTCATTATTTTAAATTATGAAGTACTAGCGACCCGCTCCTGCTTCGCGCGGTTTTAACGGCTTGACAAAACATTAAAATTTCTTAGGTAAACGTAACTTTAATACTAACGTATTATACACATACGTCTTCCGGCGTTGGAAGGCCTCCCACAAGATGGACCGATGATCTAGTAAAGGCCGCAGGAATTCGCTGGATGCGGGAAGCACAGAATCGGTCGAAGTGGCGGTGCTTGGGGGAGGCCTATGTCCAGCAGTGGACGTCTTTCGGCTGATATGATGATGATGATGATGATACACATACATCTTCCGGAATAAATTCTCTAAACGATGGTGAAAACCTCATCAAAATCTGTTGCGTGGTTTAGAAGAACAACGCGTACATACAGACGAACGCAAAAAGCGACTTTGTTTTATAATAAATTTATGTATATAGATTATAGTGTAGATAATGTAGACAAAGCGGAAGAGTTTGTTTGTTTGCACGCGCAAATCTCTGGAACTACTAGTCATCATCATCACCAGCCTATTAATGTTCCCACTGCTGGGACACAGGCCTCCTCTCTGTGAGAGGGAGTGGGCCGTAATCCACCACGCGGGCCCAGTGTGGGTTGGTAGATGTCACCATGTCTTCGAATTTTTGGTTCTAAGACATGCCGGTTTCGTCACGATGTTTTCCTTCATCGTTTTGAGAGCAGTAGAGCAGTGGTGATGAAATTATTTACACTAAGTAATGCGCCTGCTTGGGTACGAACCCACGACCTACAATTCGTAAGTCGGGGCCGTTACCACAGGGCCACCACTGCTCAGTCGGATTTAAAAATTCTTTTTGCATAGCCCTAATATGATGTTGACTGGGAAAAAAAAAGAAAACTAATAAGTCCACCAGTAAGATAATAAAAAAATATTAGACACGTATTTTTTTGCTTTATCATATTAATAAAAATGGTTTAGATAAAACAGATTAAAGTTGGGGAGTGGGAGTTCACTACGTCACAAGTCGGTATAAAATCTACCGGTCAGTGACGTCATATCACATTTTAACGTACTGCCTACTCAATGTATTACCGTAATCTGTAATTGATTACGTAAAAAAAGAAAAAAAATACGTGTACAATATTTTTTTTATAATCTACAAGACGGACATTAAAAAAACATTTGAGTCATCATTCCTATTCTTGAGAAACGTCGTATAAACTGTTCAAAATCACGCGACGACCCTCAGCCACAGATAATATAATACTACGTACAGATACCCAATCCTATACAAAGAAATGACACCTCCCTAGTCGGGCTATTGACTGGCTAAATGTGCTACAGTTATGACAAATTGAGTAAAACGCCATCTATTGCAAAGAGCCCTAAACAAAAAGGTTTTATATTTTTTTGTTGGAAATACGAGATTTATGAGTTACAATAGATAAATCAGCATTAAACAAGGAAGTTTTGATTTTTACTAATCTTACTTCAGCCAAAATCTTCCGTTTATCGCTTTTTAGTGACTGTTAATTTCATAATTGTTACCTATGCTGCCATCTATGATCTTTTTTCAAGACTAATTATAATTTGTTCGAATTGAGACCCCATGCCTTAACGAAGCAAGAAGAATAAGAATTATAAGAATAAGAATTTTTATTATTTTTACCAGTTGTAAAAGTTGGTGGGTCCATATTTCGCCTGTTTAAGGCATGCAAATTTATTTTACGATACATAATAGATACCTACTTATTTTAATAAAATATACAGAATATACAGAAAAAATCTTATGTTCCTAATAGAATTTTTTTATTACATTTGGCGGGCTTTGTAATGCGATGCAGTGGCTCGGGGCCGGGGCGACCGTAGGATATAAATTTTATGTTAAAACAAAAAAAAAACACGGATGAAGTCGCGGGCTAAAGCTAATAAATGTATATACTTTACAATAATACGAGAAGGTAGATAAGTTTAAATTTAAGATTGCATTCTAAAACCGTCATGACGAAATTACTCGGTGTAAGCAGGTTTGACCTGAACTCGGAAATTCAGTAAATATTTTGAAGTAAATCGTTTTAATTTTCTAAGTAGCTCGCAGAAATGTTTTCACCATTTTCTAACTGTCCGTGTTTTCAAAAATATCCTAGGGTTTTCGCGAAAATTCGAATTATCAAATCATCCTACGACATACATAACATATTCTATCCTTCAAAGAAACACGATCTCATAGATATACGCGTTTGAGTATCCTGACAATCATGTATTTAGTTATTTTATCAAGAACATGAGTTTAAGGTGGTATAAGTAAAAGAAATAAACATGACATCACGGCTTGTTTCCCCGAAGGTTTAGGCAGAAATGTACACCCACATTTCGATAGAACAGGGGCGAGCCTATTGCCATCAACCGGGCACAAATCGAGACTCTGGGCTGCTACTGAGAAATTCCAGATAGAAAAACCCAATAACACTTTATCTGACCCAGGAATCGAACCCCGGACCTCAAGCTCAGCTGTAGATAGCGATGCGACCACTGTATGTACAAACGAGGCAGTCATTATCATTGAAAACAATAGTATACGCAATGAAACAAAACTATGAGCAACAGAGAAAAGTGTTCAAAAGGGGATGCACTAAGGTGGCCCGTGAAATTCAAATTTTCTTATGTTTTAGCAATTTGTAGGTCAGTATCAGGTTGTACGTTAATAAAAAGTTATACATGTCTATAAAAATATGTATTTATGGAAGATTATAATCGTTAGAATCATGAATTTTATAGCAGTGATAGCCTATTGGTATGACAGATGGACTGCCAAGTCATAGGTCTCGAGTTCGAACCCAATGCACGCACCTCTGACTTTTCGGAGTCATGTGCATATTGTATAATTATCACTTGCTTCAAAAACGGCAAAGGAAAACATCGTGAGGAAACCGGCATGCCAGAGAGATCCTTCTCGACGGAATTTAAAGCCAAGTCAACGGCCCATGGGTGGAAAAAAACTCTGAGACCAGGGGACCTAGAGCAAGGCCCATGGTTTGTCATTAATCACGCGAAAAAGAACAAAGATCAATACAATTCAGTTAGAATTGGCCTCAAATATCATGATTTCATGAAATAGTCATTCAATAGGGTAATTTGAACTGAGAGAGCTGTATCATCAATACATGATGATTTTAACTTTTAGAACAGCAGAAAATCCAACTCAAATCTAAAAAAATCTACGGATTATACCATGCAAAGTTTCATGGAACATATTATTTCCTCAGAATAGAAATCAATGAGGCTATTTCTAAGCGGAAGCCAACGAAAATAAATCCAGTCACAAATCATTATTAATATCTTCCAATTCATAAATTATTCCATTCACAAAATGGCGTCAGTTTCTCAAGGAAATCCCTTTAAATCACGCGCCATGCCTGCCAATACATTAATTTCGTTATCCACTGCAGTACGGCCATCTTTGAACAAAATTATCATATTTTACAAAGCGGCTGCTGGGTTAGATTGATAGGTACAGTCAGCCTGTGAAAAACAATGATCGTACTTAGAACTCTGCCGTACCTGTCACACGATGTTAAATGTATGCGTAAAGTATACTAAGGTAAGGTACTGTAGAGGCTCGGGCACCTACTGTAAAGTCTTTCGTAAAGAACAAGAAAGAAAAATAAGTTTATTTGAGCATAAAAGCACGTGCTTACAAAAAAAAACGGGGCTGTCTGGGACTGCCGATTGAAGTGAAAACTAAGTAACGCCATCTAACGAAAATGTCAGGAATTTATGTGGCTTGTTGTTAGTATAAGAACGAAAGCTGTAGCTCCATAAAAAAAATAAAAAAAAATAAACAGAGTGCGCTGTCAACAAAAACTTGAACATCTTACGAATTTTCGATCAGGTCACGTGTCCTGACGTGAGTTTAACATTTATAACCCATCCCAAAAAAAGTGAACAACACCGCAAAAATAATTATTATTAACACGAGTAACAGTTAATAAAACAATTGATTTAAATATAATCACGAGCACAAAACAGAAATAGTCGGCAGCTGCTGGCACGTCATGACTGTGACAAGAAGGCTTCCACTCTGCATGATTTGTACTGTGACTAGTCGGCCAAAGTTATATTCGGCACATCTCTAATTATTACACAAGAATATCCATGTTTTGACAAAGACAAACAAAAAGTCAAGTGAGCAAGATTTACACAAGGTGATTGTACAAAAAAATATAATAAGCTAAAATATTGACTTGATTTCTGAGAAAATGTCCCTCCGTACAAATGGAAGACAGGTAGGACCAATAACTGAATTATGATAATATTCCTTTCGGTAAAATAAACAGCACTAGGACCAATAATTTTGGAAGGATAGATTATAATTGAATAAAGGGATTTATAAGGCTCTCTGAGTTTTGTGGTACCGTAGCACTCTATGGACTTCTCGTCCTTATTTTACCGGGTCCGATCAATAAAAGCCTTGAAAAAATTTTTTCCTGACATTGGGGCTGTCAACCTGTTGCAGTATTTATAAGAAGAATGAAAAAACACATCTTTCCGATAAAGTCCGGTTAATTAAGCAGCGAAGACCTTAGTGGTCAACCGCGAATGCCCTAGTCAAAAAAAAAAAAAACACATCTTTCCACTGCGTCATAGTTGCGTAAGTATTTATTTTTATTTTTTATTACATTATATTTAATAATATCTTAGTGATATTTATTTTAGAAGTATGTATGTACTATGTATGCTTTATTTTATGAAGTGAATTGTTTTTGATTTTGTGTATTTTACTTCCTCGAGATTTATGATGATTTAAATACCTTGGTACAGTACGACACAACTTAGATGTAGCATCGGTAAAATTCGTAAAACCGATCACCATCCGAACTGAGTGCGCCTTGAAAATCACCAATCTTTATTTGAGCTTTAGGTGAAAATGATCTTTCGAAAACGCAATAACTTGTAAAGTCTTATAGCCAAATACATTCGTGAAATTGAAATGAATGAATGAAAATTTTCAAATCTATGCTACATCTAAGTTGTGTCGTACTGTACGTATTTTTTTGTAATTTTTTCTCTTTTATATAATAATAGTAGCGGAACCCAATGCTAAGTCTCACTTACTACAAATTACCTGATTAACAAAGAAGATTCTCAGAAAATGTCCCCAAAATTCCTTATTTTATTGTTATGAGTACCCACAAAACCAGGTGTTCAATGAATCGTGAAGGAGTCGATATATTATCTGTGGAATTAGCATATTTTATCCGCATTAAGGGTGGAGGAAAAACCAGGTGTCTGGTGCCAGTTGGATAACCGATTCGGGGTGGCTTTACATTTTCTTTTATGTACCTTCTTATGGTGCTGTGTAAAACTCTGTTTATTTTCCTATCAAATGTCAGTAAATTATTATTTAATTGGTTTGTAAGATTAAGGAAGTTTTTTTGTAGTAACTGTGTTGTAAATATCGTTTATTTTCAAAGCATATTGCACGACTCGTAATGCGAAAGCATTAGAGTGTGCTCTACGATCGAAAAATTTTTTTTGCCCCATTTTTGCAACTGTTTGTATTGTTACACTCCTGCTAGTACACAGAACCTACTTAATTTATATACCATTGTATAGATGGTTAAATGGAGATTAATACTGTACTTTTTAACAATTGATTCAATGCAGCAGAAATGGAATAAGCATCAAAATAGTTGAAAAAAAATTCCTGTCCGTCAATTTATGAACCCTGAAAACACTGTAGCTTGCGATAAAATCAATTAATTGAGTCAATTTTTTTTTAATACATTCGTTTTGGCCGTAGAAGGAACCCTATTGAAAATGGATCTTTTATTCAAAGTAGTTTAATTATAATTAATAAAATACTAATTAAAATATACTATCAGAGAAGACACCGCGAACAAAAAATGTGTCCCTTGGATGCTTTGACGTTTGACTACTGCGGTGCATGCGCGGTGCGAGGAGATTCTCATAGAGTAATGCACCCGCAGATGCGACACAGTCTGCTTCTTCTGCCTACTTGATACCTAACACAGTTTTAACTGCAGAACATTATTGTAATTTCCATTGTATTAATGATGAACATTATGTGAGATTTTTCACTTAGCAACCACGTTTGCTCGTTACGATTTTTTTGCACAAATGTTATTACTATGTATGTGTAATTGTATTAATACAATTTGTGGCATTTTTCCCTTGTTTCCTGGAGCTCGGACGTGGAAATCTTAAAGGGAAAAAATGCCACAAATTGTTATAATTATTTGATGACAAATAACCTTAATATAATAAGACAAACATTAATATTAGCGTTCAAAATATTAGATACTTAATATAAAAAAAATCCGCCATAAAAACAAACGGCAGCTATTTGTACCTGCACTTCACTTCTGAATGTTTTAGTCTATGGCGAATGGCGCCGTAAAATATTTTGTTCGTATTTCAGTTTAAAACTTTAGAGGTATGAGGAACAGGGTGTAAAGTTCACTCATCCTCATTTGAAAACGGCCAGACGGGTGTTTTGTGTGTGGCGGGCAACTGCCCGAAAGTTGATTTCGGATAGTCTTATCTATGTCGGTCGCGTGGTAAACTCTAACTGCGCGATGCAGGATCTGTGTGACGTCATGTCTTTGCTGCGTAGCTCGTATGTGGCGGTGTAACCGCTACATTATTCCCCTCCGGAGACCGGAGGTCGATAGTGGGCTGAGTCTTTTGATCTTGAACGGAACACAGTAGTGATGTGTGGCGACTTCTCTAGTACGTTAGTACAATAATAGAATAGAATAGAATAGAATACTTTTATTTTTATTTTTTTTATTAAGTATTCTGTTCAATTAATAACAATTTACCTGACCTAATAATACCTCAATATCTATATCTAAATATTTCCAACTTCGACCCTCGCTCGTCCGTTGCCTAACAATCGACAAAGTAAATATCAAAATAAAAAATAGTACTTAAAAGGTCTTTGACATTACGTAAGGAATGCGAGGTTAGAAATTTTACCCATATTGATGGTTAAAAAAGCAGTCAAAACATACTTCATGAAAAGTGATAAATTGTTCATTTTTGTTAGAAACTATGTTTTGAATTTCTTTTTCGTTTATGAATGAGAGTTATGAGGCGTGCACTTTTGGATTTTCCAAACTATTTGGTATTATTTAACAAAATATGTTTTTCTTATTATTATTTTGTGATTCAAGATGTTAACCGTTTTCTGAATGAATGAATGTCAATAATAGGCAAGTACTGGCCTATTTTTAGAGGAAGCGCAGATGCATGGAAATGACGAAATTAATTAGAATATTCCCGAATGAGCTCCTGCACAAAGAGCTTCTTATTACTAAAATGATATCTACTGATATTTGCCTGCGGCTCTGCCTGCGTAGTGGTAGGCCAAAAAAAAGAAAAAAAATCTTCTCGAGTTAAAATATTATACATAGTTAATAGTTTTATTTCCTTACCTTTATTTTCCCAATCCTCAATTTCGACAATGAAGCAGGTTTTATCTGTAACAAAATAAATAAACCTTAGTAAGAAAGTCAATAGATATCCAAAGTCGGTTTTCGTGTTTGTTTGTGCGACAATAGATTTTGATGCGGTTTTTGTCTAGATCTAGAATCCTATACTATCTATCTAAAGAGTTGTCAGCGAAGCTGACGGGGTCCGTCAGGGCCGATGCCTACCACCGGGGTTGCGGATAGTCCTAAGGGGAAACCGTGGCCCCCGTCTAGGCAAGGCAAGGAACACGGGTGGGTTTTAGTCAGTAAAAGTCTGATACGCCCTTCCGCTCCGCCCAGAGCGGGAGAAATCATTTGATGATTTCCCACCCAAAAAAAAAAAATACTATCTATCTATGCTAACATTTAGAACATTTATACCAGAATGTTTTTATGTGTTTAATACATTAATATTAAACTTAGAATACAAGTGGATGAAGGACAAAAATGTCAATATTTTGACAAGTCGCCACTGCACCCGTGCGAAGCAGGGGGTCGCTATTCACATCATACTATAAATTATACTTTAACCTAACTATCCTAACTTTATCCTAACTTTATCCTAACTTTAGCCTAACTTTATCCTAACTTTATCCTTACTTTATCCTAGCTAATATTATAAATGCGAAAGTGAGTTTGTTTGTTTGGTACGCTTTCACGCTAAAACGGCTGAACAGATTTGGATGAAATTTGGCACATGAATAGACTATGACCTGGATTAGGACAATGGATAATTTTTATCCCGATTTTCTCACGGAATCGAGACTTATGCAGGAGAAACCACGGAGCATTATCTAGTAATATTTGCGAAAAGTAACTCTGTCTGTCTCTGTCTATCCATAACCTTTTCACACCATAATGACTGAACAGATTACGATTACATTTAGCACACAGGTGAACCATGGCTTGAGTTAGGATATTGGACGCTCTTATCCCGGCGTTACGTTCCCGTGAGATAATTTCCGACCTCCACGCGAGCGAATCCGCGGACAAAAGCTAGTTCCATATAAAATTGACAATGGACCTCGCAATCCCCCTGTCCGGTGTCAATCACGGGGGCTTTCCGTAAAATCCACAACGAACGTGCGTTGAAAACGGGAACTGAAAGTTCATGAAATCCCCCAGATTTGTAGGTACTGAAATTTACTGAATGGGCTCAATCGGACTTTATAATGAAAGATTAGTGGACTGTATTAAAATAGGTGTAATACCAAAAATCACAATTAACAACGTATAGAACAATCGAATGCCCGTAGTGAGCTGAGAGATCGGCTCTGTCCCACGTAGGGAAGCAGCATTATGCTGAGCGATGGCCGTTTTGCGTGGATAAGACGCATATTTTTCCCCAAATTATTATTTTCTTGTTTTTGTTTTTTCTTTGCGTCCACAAATAAACATATGTTTTTTCTTCTCTTACTTTTAAGAGCCGTTGGTGCCGGGTTCGGTATGTGATGCGCCGACATTTATAAATTGACAAAGCTAAAGGATATTTACAATTATTGTTGAAATATTTCGATGAAAGTTGCAATATAGGTTTACGGGAGCTAGGTATCATATCTGGGAAAACTCGTTTTCTTCATATTTTCACCCGAACAGAGCTCGGTCGCCCAAAGTTTAGACAAGATTACCTTAGAATAATGACATGGTAGCATGGAATTAGTAAGTACCTACCTACTATCATGGCAGCATGGAATTAGTATGTACTTTCATGGCAGCATGGAATTCATCATCATCGGCCTATTAATGTTCGCCAGCACATCAACCTACTCCAATCTGTCAAATTTTCCCAATCAACATTGAACCTTATTCTTTAGCGATAAAGTCGAAAATTTATTAAAGAAATTTGACAGATTGTAGTAACTTGATGTGCTGCCGTCTGTACTATATTTTAATGTCTACAGTATACGGGGTAGGTAATCAATTTTGCACGTATAATTAAATAAATAAATAAAATAAATACAATAAATAAAATAAATAAAATAAATAAAATAAATAAAATAAATAAAATAAATAAAATAAATAAAATAAATAAAATAAATAAAATAAATAAAATAAATAAAATAAATAAAATAAATAAAATAAATAAAATAAATAAAATAAATAAAATAAATAAAATAAATAAAATAAATAAAATAAATAAAATAAATAAAATAAATAAAATAAATAAAATAAATAAAACCAAAACCCACATTGGTCGCTCTATATAAAATACTGGTTTTAGCTTCCAGTTAGACTGGAAGCCGACCCGGCACATGATGATTAAAATCAGTCACTTCAAGGACAAAACCTCCACCAGAAAAGAATTTGTTTGTACAAAATTCAATTTAGAAAAAGCGCACTTGCTCTAAAAGGCTGAAAGGACTAAATCTCATCTAAGTTGGCTGCCGCTAATATCGAGTCGAGAACCTTTTGAAGACAGTTTAAAATGGTTTTCAACTCCATTAACGTATATTCTTGTGAAAGGGGAACTATTATTGGTCTTTCGTTCCTTGTTGAAAATGCCTTATAACAAACTATCGTTGATAGTTTTTTTTATGATCTACTTTGGAAAAAATATTACAGCATAGATATAAAATCTACCTAGCCTTTTCATAACTATGTTGGGATCGGCTACCAGTCTAATCGGATGCAGCTGAATACCAGTATTTTACATGGAGCAACTGCCCATCTGAACTCCACAACCCAGTTACTGAGTAACACATACGATGCCCCTTGGTAAGACTTTGGCAGACTTTTGGGCTTTTTACTACCCGTAACGACTGTCAAAGATCTTCGAATGACAGCCGGGACCAACGGCTTAACGTGTTTTCCGAGGCACGGAGAAGTCTCGATATGTAATGAATGGCCACCCATTCAGCTACATGGGTGGATCTTAATCCACCCATGTGGCTGTTATCATTTAGCCACTGACATGAACTCACATAAATACATGACAAATGTTTTTAATAAACAAACTGGCGTTGAATTGATGGAAATATTATCACAAACTCAGGCGTCGAGGTTTCTGCCGGACTTGCGGGAGAGTCCTAAGGGTGACCGTGGCCCCTGGCAACGTAAGGCAACTGAAGGAGCACGGGTGGGTTTTAGTCAGTATAAGTCTGACACGCCCCTCCGCTCCGCCCAGAGCGGGAGAAGTCATGTGATGATCTATCACGAAAAAAAAAAAAATGACGTCGAGGTTTCTCACGCTAGGCGAATTAGTTAAAGCAACATTTTCTTATTAATCTGGGTCTAGTCCATGTTTTGAATGAACTCAGCCGTACTCTCAAAATCAAAATCATTAGTCATTTATTAAATCTAGGCTGAGAACGCACACAGCACTTTATGAACGTCAAAATTACGTAAGACAGTCCCCCGAAACGCCCACCCTTCACCACTTCCTAGTGCTTTAGCTGGGAGGAAGGAATGGAGCAACAAACTCCCCAGCAGAACAGGTGTCTGTTCCCTTTAATAATCCCTTAGTCATCTTTTAAGACACATATAAATTATAAATGAACGTCTTTCAGTAAAGTCGCTCAAAGGACTAAAAATAGACACGCAATACGCAAGTCTGAAAGAGCTGGTGCTAGCCCAATGGGAACGGCACCGACTTACGAGTTGTAGATCGTCGTCGTAGAACGCTTTGTGTAAATAATTTCAACACCACTGCTCTCAAAACGGTGAAAGAAAAAATTGTGAGGAAACCGGCATGACCTAGAACCAAAACTTCGAAGATATTACTGTGACATCTACCAAACTGCACTGGGCCCGCGTGGTAGATTACAGCCCTCTCCCTCTCACAGAGAGGAGGCCTGTGTCCCAGCAGTGGGAACATTATAGGCTGATTGATAATGTGATACTGTTTATTCAAATATATAATGTACCTTTTACAGGGTTACAAAGTATTTTTTTAAAGAATAAAAATATTACAATATTTGAAAAGGTAATAATTCTAGGTGTGTAACCAGACCTCTCTTTGTATGTGATGGAGGTGTGCGTGAATGAGTGTGAGAGGGTGTGTAAGATTATGCTACGCAAGTCTATTTTAGTCCTTATGTGCGTAGGTAAATAATGTCATTCAACCAAATCATTCGTTCACTCACTCCCAGTAGGTTTCTAAGACATGCTTATTACTCAGTAATTCGCAATTCCTGTGAGCTTCAACATGACATGGTATGCCTTTGGAATGAACGGAATTTCTCGCGAATTTGACGTTGACTTGTACTAAGTTAACGCTTGTAGTCGCTGCTAAGCGTTGAATCAACCGTAAGTACAGGAGAATGACATCTTTTATGTTGCAATGACTGAAATGAGTACTGTAACGATGAAAGAAGGGTAGAGAGGTAGAAGAAAAAAAATATTATGTAATAGGTATAGTCCCGTCTAAAATATTTTCATCACCATAAGGGTATTTTTGTCTACTCATTGCACGATAGAATGTGCTTTAAGAACGTTTATTCTGAAAGTGGGCAACGTCGCAAATAGATGTCAAATATTTTGCTGTTTTGATTAATTTGGCAATAAACATCTTAATACCTTAAAATATCTTAATATCGAATAAGTTTTAGATATAAAAAATGTGTTTGGAAACATTCCAAATGCCTTTTTTACACCTAAAACGGTTACAACATCAAATTCAGTGTTATAATTGCAATTCATTATTAATATTCTAGTTCCCTAGTAGAAATGTGGCTAACTAGCGAATTAGAATATTAATAATTAATTGAAATTAAGTATAGCACTAACTGTCACATTCTAAAATTTAATACTCAACCCAATTGTATTGGAAATTAATTAATTTTAAGCTATAATTATAATAACGAATACCTATGTTTCAATTATCACCAGTGATAAATAATATGCAACACAAAAAATACTAATAAATACCATTAAGTGGGCCGCTGTTTGTTTGCCAAACTAAGGCATAAGAAAAGAGAATTCTTTAACACAAAATATTCAACCCCAACTGAATGTCAGTATCAAGCCCATTCACCAAATACTCGCTTGAGCCGCCATCTTTGCCAGTATAACTACGTATGCAAGTGGGTGGCTGCCGCTGTGTGCAATTGTGCGTCTAATCGCCCGGGGACTACACGCTCCCACAAACAGTCGGGCTAAACTGCGCTGTAGGGAATAGGGCTGACAGGTTTAAGGAAATGAGAACGAAAGTGGGACTGTCTCGTAAAGTTTTTGGTAAATTAATATATTATTACTGCCGGCTACGGTGTCATAAAAAAGAATAAAAAGGTACTACGGCTGGCAGATTTAGGAAAATAGGGGTGAATATTATTAAAAAAAGGATTGGTAAGACATAGGGTAAATAAAATGTGGTTCTCGAAAAGGATATCTAGAGGTGATCGAAGTTTTTACCAAACCTAGGAACATAAGACAGATAGATAGAATACTCTTAATTATGTACAGCGTACATTGTACACCATAAAAATTACAGACATAGAATTAGAAATTTTCCATAGGGTGACACAATGGGCGGTCTTATCGTTAAAAGCGATCTTTTACAGACAACCTTTGAATGGATTAAAGTAAGAAGGAGAGACAATACTGCAGGTAGTCAGTGGTGTTCCATTTACATATACAATTAAATACATACGTACATAAAGCATAAACTTAACACAAAGCACAATTTTATCAAAAAAAAATTAGTAGATTTGTCATAAGTTAGTCCTAATAAGGTCACCTAATCAGCACTTACAATTTTTGTTTAAATTAAAAGTAAAAGTATTTTTTATTATTATTATATAACATATAAAAAGAAATAAAAAATTCGAACCCCAAGTACTCGATCAGCCGCCTTCTTTACCAGTAGCTACGTATGCAAGGGAGTGGCTGGCGCTGTGTGCAATTGTGCGTCTAATCGCCCGGGGACTACACGCTCTCGCAAACAGTAGGGCTAAACTGCGCTGTAGGGAATAGGGCTGGCAGGTTTAGGGAAATGAGAACGAAAGTGGGACTGTCTCGTAAAGTTTTTGGTAAATTAATATATTATTACTGCCGGCTACAGTGCCATAAAAGAAGAAAAAGGGACTACGGCTGGCAGATTTAGGAAAATAGGGGTGAATATTATTGAAAAAAGGATTGGTAAGACATAGGTAACTGTAAAATGTAATTCTCGAAAGGATAATTATCTAGAAGTTATCGGAGTTTTACCAAACCTAGGAGCACAAGCAGAATTTCATCGTTAGAAATCTTAGTAGATTTGTCATAAGTTAGGTCTCCTAAGTCATCTAAGAAGTACCATTTTTTTTTTGTAAAGCTTTTGTTCTTGCTCAACCGTCTTCTTTGCCAGTAACTACGTAGGTATGCAAGTGGGTGGCTGGCGCTGTGTGCAATTTTGCGTCTAATCACCCGGGGACTACACGCTCTCGCAAATAGAAGCGCTAAACTGTGCTGTAGAGAATAGGGTTAGCAGATTAAAGGACATAGTAGAATTACTGTAACTTCTGGTTCTCTGGTATAATAATTATTATAGGCCACAGTTTCGTAAAAGGAGATTTAGAGGTAAAATGGGCATGCTATGTATTTCCCGTGCGTGTACAGAGTACCTCAATATCTAATTCTTGTTTCTTGGAAGGTTCTTGTTAGACATTGAGATCTTTGTAATCAAGAATGTTAGTAGTTTTGTCAAAGTTGGTGAGTTGGTCCTAGTCACTTAGTAGTTAGTACTTTAGTTAAATAACTGGTAGGTAGTTAATTGACTCAGACGTGACTTTGCGGAAATCCATTATAAAATACAATAGACGATGTATATTTAATAACTTAGCTTAACTTAGGCTTTAGTCTTAGTATAAGTGGGGTTGAGGGGCTGTTGTAGCTCACTTTGCGTTCGGCTCTTGTCGTGACAACACTTCGTGTCCGAGTTCGCAATAAGTCAATCGTCATCCTGAGGATGCCTCGTTGAGAGGCGAAACACGTGTCGATTTCTTAGAGGGTTTACTCTTTAAGAACAGTTAAGCGGATTAAGTTACTAAATATACATCGTCTATTGTATTTTAACCGGTAGGTAGCAAAATCAGGCCCCAGAAAATTATTCGCACCAGCTTGTAATAATTTAGGTATTATTTTCAATCATCCTATTCTATTGGTATGAAGTTTCGTCTTAAACTAGCAATGCATGATTAGTCTATAATGTTGTTTGTAGTCTGTAATGTGTGTTGTGTTTGTATGTTGTACTGCTAGAACATAGGCATCCTCTCTGTGAGAGGGAGTGGGCCGTAATCCACCACGCGGGTCTTCAAAATATTGGTTTCTAGGTCATGCCGGTTTCCGCACGATGTTTTCCTGCACCGTTTGGAGAGCAGTGGTGATTAAATAATTTACACAAAGTAAAGCGCCTGTCAGAACTCGTAAGTCGCGGTCGTTACCACTCGGCCCGTTCTGCTCTAACATTGCAACTAACAATATAATAAAATTCAAATAAAAAAATTTCATGGTTTTCTAAAAATGGAGCACAATCAAATATACTTCATATTTTAATGACAGCAAGCGTAGAAGCCGAATAAAAGAACTTCGGTCAAAGAAATAGTACCTAATTGAGTTTCCTTTAAGGAAAATCTCAAAATATAGGTCAGGAGCTCTACCATGAGTTGCCATCGAAAATTTACTCGCTAGCGTTAAACTCGCTAGCGTATTAACGTTAATCAAATACATTTCGATAATGTCAAAACTTGCTAGCGTCCCCGTAAATGATTTATATGAAAAGATATTGTACAGCGCCCCTAGCGGTCACAGAAAGAATTAAAATTTGTTCCAAGAGCACTATAGTTTTCGATAGGTAAGAAACCTAACGTAATCTATTCGATAGTCGCTAACGTTTTTCAGCTGTCACCATACAAAACGGCACCATGAGTCACTAAATCGACAGACGCTATCGAAAAATACGCTTGCGATAGTAGTTACGTTGCTCACTACCATTTTGACGTGTGAAACATGTTTACATTCAAATTATATACGTTTTTGAGTCTATTAAAGGCAAAATAATGTCTGGAAGAGATTATTTAGCATGGAATATGTTAGTGGTCCCAAAATTTGGAGGCCAACGACTGGAAGAACGTAAATTTCAAGAAACTATCTTATTTAGTTCTCTTACAAAATATTCTATTTGCCGGCGACGCCGACGGGACCGGTTTGTTCTAAAAGTTTTAACTACATAAGTTAATTAATTGTATAGTGTTTTATATGAATAATCTACAAAGATTGTAAGAAATTCTAATAAGAAATAAATAAATGCACAATTCCAAGAATTCGGCTTGTACCACAATATCCTAACGGATTTACTTACTATAAAAGGCGTACCATTTTGTGGGCAATTCAGTCGCAGTTCAGCCATAGATAATACACTTAAATACGGAGCTCAGCCACCAAAGAAGAAACATACCAAGAAAAGCCGAATTCTCCGGAATAATTCAAGATAGTAAATCAGTGTTTTATTTCGCTGCCTCAAGATAGTCCTCATCGTGGTCACTGTGGGTTATGGTACCCAACCTAGGTACGTATTCAGGGGTCCGTGGTGGTTGTGCAGCCAGCGGATTCACCTAGGGTCAGTTAGCAGGGAGCGCACATCGAATATCAGTGGGAGATCGTCCCAGGTTGCCTGCGGTACTGTAGGTACCTCTGCCGTCCGCAACACTATTATTGTAAACATGGTTCATTTTAAATTTAAATAAATAACGCCGCGAATCACACATTGTCAACAGAATTACAAATTGAATAGAGGTAAATAATTATTACCTATAAGGAATAAAAATTCAAAAACCCCTAAATACCATAAAAAGGTGCACTAACCGCCAACCTTTCTATTTAGTCGGATTGTTTCATGATATTTATTGACTGTCATAACATTGTTACCATAGCGATACCTTATGTGTAGTGATGGGCAATTCTCGAGAATATTCTGCTTGCGAGAACTTTGCTGTTAAATTCTCGAGAACATTCTTTTGGTAGGGAACTTATGAGAATTTAAAAATTGGATGACTGTATTGAATCGGTATTTTTTTTAGACTAATAGTTTTTAGTGCATTTGAACGTTTTACGAAGTTTGAGTTTAAAATAAACTACACCACAACTTAAATTCTCAGTAAATTCTCCTGAGCCAGAACATTCCCGAGAATATTTTCGAGAAAATTCTCATAAATTCTCTTAAATTTCCTAAGGTAGTTATGTTAAAGTATGATTTCTGTATTAAAACGAACTTTATGAGTTTAAAATAATCAGCATTAATAAAATGAATAAGAAAACAACATTATAAGAAAGGTTTATGGTTCAAATTATTATAAACAAAATAACAATCAAAAATAATTTTGACGCAACTAAAATCGAATTTGATAATCGCGACTCCATGTGGTACTTGTTTGCCCTACCTTGGGAATTTTTTTTAGAGCCGGAGGCGCGCAGGGGGGCAGCGTCGACGTGTTTTGATATGGAATTTTTCACTTTTTGTATGGAAAATATAAAAAAATATTACCTACATGTTGAGTTTTGGGGGTTTTTTCCGATGTGTTTTATATGAAATTTTTCACTTTTTGTATGGAAAATATGAAGAATATCATGGAAAATTTTAAAAATGATTACCTGCATGTTGAGTTTAAGGGTTTATGGGTTTTAAAAATCACACCAACACCTCGACTTCGGATGCAAAAACAGTACTGCCTTTTTTTCTTTTCTTTTGCTAATATTTCGAAAATAGTGTGCCCTATCGCAAAAATAATGAAAATTTCGACCCCCTTTATGAAACTCATAAACCCTTAAAACTCATCATGTAAGCAAACATTTTTCATATTTTCCATACAAAAAGTGAAAACTTACATATAAAACACGTCGAGAGTGCCCCCCAGCGCCCTTCCAACTCTAAAAAAAATCACGGGGTAGGGCAAATAAGTACCACGTGGAGTCGCTATTGGTGCCGATTTTCTTGTCACAAATGCCTCTAAACTAGACAAAAAATGACCAAAATTTAGTTTAGTCCTGTCAAACGAGGATTTCCCATTCTGAAATAGACTAAAGTGACACAAGTGTGTCATAGTGTTTAGTGATAGTTTAGTTCGGTGTACAAGAGAATCGGCGCCATTTCCAGTCCGAAACATAATACAGTAACGTTTTTTCGAGTAAAGTATTAAATAACAACAATAGAAGTTTACTTTAGACCTTGAATCGAAACTTATTGTATTAAAATTTAGCAATTTTACTTCCATTTTTAAATTCTGGTATATTCTCCGTCGAAAAGAATAATTATTCCAGAATATTGCAGAACATTCTCGATCCGAGAATATTCTCCGTGTGAGAATATTCTCCCGACACATCACTACTTATGTGACGTTTTGATCATATGAGCCGTTCCCTCTTCTTATTACTGAGAAAGATAGAAACAAAACATAAGAGTGAAGTTAGCTAGACGACCAGTGTGGAAGATTTCTACCATTTTGGCAGATTTCGCTCCAAAATGTCGGCTGTGGCAGATCCTGCTGACGATTTACAAAAGTGGCAGATTTTGGCAGATTTAAAAGACTTCAAGGAAATTCACATAACCTTATTAGAATTTTCCTTTTTTTATTATTATTAGGTATAATAATGCATAAGAAAATTGTTAAATATTTTTGTTGATTAATGATATTTCATTGAATTTGTGTGTATTTTTTCCGTTTCCATGAAGGCATATTTTTGGCGCCAAGTGTGGCAGATTTTGGCAGTTTTTTTGCCCAGTGTGTGGCAGATTCGCCATTTATGAAATGGTCACACTGTAGGTGACACGATCTATCGAGCTTACCTTAGCGCCTGCATGAGACTCCGTAAAACTCATGGTGCGAGCATTATCGAAATCAGTTTGATCTACGTCAACACTTCCAACTCCACCCGCTTTTCATAGAGCTCATACGTCATGCCGCCATACATATTGGAAGTAAACCCTCCGGGAGGGTCACCGGCATTTCGTTTGCGCTAAAGTTAACCATCGCTGACAGTCTACGGCATAAGGTTTAAAACCGTATTATTAACCACTGTAAAACGAAGTTAATTTGTGTGAATATTTGTAACAGTGAGCAATTTTTTTATTGATACGAGTAATTAAATTATAAATTATAATATCAGATTTTACTATCACAGTTTATAATGCCAGCTGTATTCGCTAAGAAAAAACAACATTTAAAATGAGCCCACCGCGAGGGCTCCCGGTATTCCATAATCCATATGCGACTAGGTGAACCTTCCCGGCACTGAACGGGTTAATACGCTAGCGCTAGCGAGTAAATTTCGATGGCAACTCATGGTAGAGGTACAGGCAGGGTGTCGAGTTACGTTGATTTACCCGCCTTTTTTAATGGCAGACTTATATTACTTTATCGGCAAACCAGCAAGGCCAGGGTGGCAGAAATGACTGAAAATATGGTGCTATTAATATGCAGTGATAATAGCAGTAGACTTGCCTGTGAAAAAACTTCCGCCATCATACCTGTAACATAGCATTCACTCACTCACTCACTCACTCAATCACGTTATACTCATCAACCCTCATTCATTTACCATTATAGACACGAGATTGCATGCCCTAGTCGGAAATAACTAAAGGCAGCGGCGTTAAACATTTTTCATTACTTAGACATCGGCCTGTCTGCCAACCTTTTCCGAAAACGAAATTACCAAGTTCAGCTTTTGACAACCCTAACAAAATTCTATAATGAAGTACAGCTTCGAGGAAGGAAAGGTAATTGTTCGTAAAGAATTGAGCGTTTACATTTTGAAGTAAGAAAAGGATCTCTATGATTAACGTTAGTATTTTAAAAATGGCTCGGAAATCTGGAAGTTATTTAAGAACGGCTCGGAAAATCTGTAAATTATTTAAAAATTACACGGATTAACTGAAAATGAAACCGCTTTTGAATAGGTGTTTTGAGTTTACTTTTGTTATTTTTGATCACACAACCTTTCAAAGTAGCTGATATTTAATATTTTAAACCAAATAAAATGTTTTCAAAATAAACTCTCTAATAATAATTAGTGACCGATACTTAATCAAATGACTTTACTCATCATTATGAACAGGGGACCAAACCTGAAATCGCGACAAAAACACCAGTGTTTCCATACATTGTGACGACTTTTGCGAACATAAATGTAGGAAACAGCTGATTTTTTTTCGCGAATTTGTAATCTATCTGATGTACAAAAAACATATTTTTGGTTAACATCTTTATTATTATGATTCTGGAAAATATTCATCTTATTGCTGTAAACTCAAAACCTAGTGAATCCCAACAAATTATTCTCGTCCACATAATCAAAATAGATAACTATACGAGTATAATACATAGACACACATCCCATAAACCCTAAATCACATTCTGCACCCTATTTCGTCGGAAGACGTCGTGTGACGTTATCCACGTCACACGACGTCACGAAATGGTCTCACAGGAAATTGATATTTATGACACGACTACGGCAAATATGCCATAGTGACACCGATATGGGGTGTGTCATATTACCGAAATTAATGCTCGATTTAGCAAACAGGTTTTAATAATATTATGGACGTTTATTTTTAGTGTTATGGTTGTTCGTTGATGTAAGAGATAATGTTAGAAGGGTTATTTTCTTGTAGGGTTATAAGAGTAGGAAGATCGATAGCATAAGATCTCGCCTGTATTGATTTGAGTTGACTACTGAGATGATGGCTAGCAGAAATGATTGGCAGAGGACATGTTACGCCGATCTATAGTAAAAAAAAAAAATTGAAGTTATTTTAAAAGTTATTAATTATGTTGGAAATAAAGTTGAAGTGTCTGTTTGTAATGTCAAAATAACAGCTTTTTACTAAATTCATATGAAAGTATATGGGTAACAATGTTTAAAAAAATTATGTGTCTGTCTGTCCGTCTGTCTGTTTGTTCCGCCTAATCTCCGAAACGGCAGGACAGATTTTGACTAGACTTTCACTGGCAGATAGCTGATCTCATAAGGAGTAACTTAAGCTACGGCTTTTATTTCAGAAAAAAGAATAAGAATTCACGCGGGCGAAGCCGCGGGCAGCAGCTAGTCTCTTAACTTTTAACCGCCTTTTAACCGCCTCTGTGGTCTAGTGGTTAAGCCACCTGTCTCAGACCCAGAGGTCGCCGGCTTTGATTCCCAGTGGGAGCAAAATTTACTGCTCTGTTTGGTTAGTGGTAGGGCTGGTTCTAAGTCCGCCTGGCTAGCTACCACCATCTTACCTAAGTTTGACGCCATAACAGCAATGTTAAAAGCATTGTTGTGTTTCGGCAGTTTAGAGATAAGATAGCCAGTTCCTCAGTGGTTGAGGATTCCGGGTGAAGCTCGCTTCCACCTTCGGCCTGATCATCACTTACTATCAGGTGAGATGCAACCAAAGAGCTTCCCCGTTGAGGGTTAAAAAAAAAAAGTTACAAATAAATTGGGAAAACAGCAAGAGGATAAATATGTTATAAGTACTTATAAGTGAAGATAAACTTTGTGTTATGAGTGAAGATAAAAAATGGAGGTAAATAGTGCCCGGGATCTTGTATTTTAAACTAGTATGATATCAAGTAGCTAGATAATTCATTGTAGAAAAGAATACAATCTTATTTACTTATTTGCGATTGTACGAGAACAATAAATTGACAAATATTACATAGTCTTATTCTACCAGGTAGTTTTGGTGTGCACAAATGTTGCACTTATACGAGTTTTTTAGTACATCAATGACTTAGACACAAACATTTACAAAGCTAGAAAAATTACAAAGTACAATAGTAAAAAATAGTTTGGAAAATCCAAAAGTGCACGCCTCATACTTATCACTCATTCATAAACGAAAAAGAAATTCAAAACCTAGTTTAAAAATGAACAATTTATCACTTTTCATGAAGTCGTTATGTCAACGACTGACAAAGATATTTACTTGGCGGTTGCTAGGCAACTTACTCAAAGGTTGGAAATATTTAGTTAAAGATATTATATTTTAGTTAGTATTTTATTAATTATAATTAAACTACTTTGAATAAAAAAGCCATTTTCAATAGGGTTCCTTCTACGGCTGAAACGAATGTATAAAAAAAAAAATTGACTCAATTAATTGATTTTATCGCAAGCTACAATGTTTTCAGGGTTCATAAATTGACGGACAGGAATTTTTTTTCAACTATTTTTATGCTTTTTCCATTTCTGCTGCATTAAATCAATTGTTAAAAAGTACAGTATTAATCTCCATTTAATCATCTATACAATGGTATATAAATTAAGTAGGTTCTGTGTACTAGCAGGAGTGTAACAATAAAAACAGTTACAGAAATGGGGCAAAAAAAATTTTTCGATCGTAGAGCACACTCTAATGCTTCGCATTACGAGTCGTGCAAAATACAAGAATCAAAAACATAACACAGTACCTAATGAACTAAAAAATTCCGAATCTAAAAATGTAATTAATCATTTTTTTATTATTTTATTAAGATTTCGGATGCTTCTAGCGAAACTGAAAGGATTTAATATGACAAAGCTCAATAAATGCCATAGTAGCAGTTTTATTTCCTGACTGAAAAAAAGACAATATTGTTTCTTTAAATAAGGTTCAGAAACAAAACAAAGAAATATAAATCATTCAGAACACTGCTTTAAAACAAGTGAATCGCTGATGAAAATCATAAATACGGTCCCTGTTTGATTGATGAACAAAGGACCAGAATTTTCAAACAAAATGGACTCAAGCAATACTAACAAAAAGTCTTAAAAGAGAGTACAATGAAAGGTCAGCATTTCGAATTTTGGCTTATTTCAGATCATTAGGAGAGTCAGAAGAATCATTCCCACAAAAATTCTCTTGTATAAGTATTTCCTGCTGACGCAACAGTTTTTTAAATTGTCACCTCCCGCTGTTTTGTCGGAGAAAAGTGTAGGCGTATTTCCAGAAAACCCACAAAGCTACGGTTTCTTGAGCGCTGGTCGCCACATACCAGTGAATGACGTCAAAGAAACGTTATTTATGAAAGAGCGTTTTTTTGACACCGTGACGTCACATCATTTACATGACAGCCGTCATTCCTTTTTCTAAATAAATATTTTTATATAAACCTGCCAAACTGCGTGACAGTTCGTCGGCAGGATTAGCGCTCGTCTTAAAACATTTGTTATACAATCTAATTAAACATAACACATTATGGGCCTGTTTCACCACCTACGATTAAGTTTCTATTAACTTACTTGGCAGATAATTTCATACAAATTCTGTTCCATTTTTGAATTTATTCTGTAAGAAGTAGTGGCTATTCGGACATCGTGAAATAGGCCCTAAGATACAAATAGTAAGACTCAAATGGACAGTAAGAATATTTTGTTCAATAGTTCAGTTCAGTGCTCAACTGATTAATTATTGTCATAATATGTTGCGACCATTTCATTCAATAGTTCAGCCTTTAATTTGCAGAATCTTATTATCTATGACGTTAATGTCAAAAGTCATTATACGACTATTAACATAACCCATTAACTATTTATACAGTCGTAACCAACTTAATTAACCGGAAAAATGAGAAAAGAATATTTCAGCATCGTTACTTCTAAATAATAAAATCTGGTCACGTGCGAATCGAACTAGCACATTAAGAGTTCCGTACCACCAAAAAAATTAAACATTACCTTCTTTTTACTATTTGCCATGATAAAGGCCAGAGTAACACATACCTACTCTGTTAAATTGGGTTGCTATCATTATTAAAAAGATAGACAGATGAAAGATGAAGAGGAGCTCGTAGTTAAGTAATAACAAGCCGCGTGGGTCGATCCATCAGGTTAAGCTACGCTTGTCTGGGTTGGTCAGTGAATGGGTGACCATCTTTACATAACAAGGCTCCTCCGCGTCTCGGAAAGCACGTTAAGCCGTTGGATCTTTGACAGTCGTTACAAGTCGTCAGAAGCCCGAAAGTCTGACACCAGTCTTACTAAGGGGTATCGCATACCCATGTAACTGGGTTGAGAGGTCAGATAGGCAGTCGCTCCATGTAAAATACTGGTATTCAGCTGCATCCGGTTAGACTGGAAGCCGACCCCAAGATAGTTGGGAAAAGGCTAGGAAGATTTAATTTTATTGATCATGGTTAAAAAGATAACAATCTAAATCAAATCATTTATTGATCTGTAATATCTTTCCTCTCACTTTCCTGCAATCTGTGGAATTGGAAATCTGTGGGAGTGATATCGTGAAAAGGGACGGAAGTGTGCAACAGGAAGCCGGGGAAGCGCGCACTATTTGATTTGACCAATGAGCGCGCGCGGTGCTAGAGTTGACCGTCAGAGACGACATTGACGAGGCCCCGCTCCTTTATTGTAGTTTATTACCAAGATGAACAGCTGTCATATGTTACACATCATATTATCTGCTCTGCTACTGTAAGGCTCGTTCGTTTTTTTTTTCAATAAGGCTCATTAAAGGCACTTTGAACGTCAATATTTACAAGAAAATAGAAATGATTATTTTCGTTTCCAAAGGTAGTTTCATATGTAGAAGAATGGGCAAGAAACTCCATAGTTAGTCTTTACAGCCCTGTGGTAAACAGACAGACCGACCGAGACGCAGACAGACTATTACAGCACAGACAGAATCCCCGACAGAGTCCCCTTTGGGTACATCATCATCATTTCAGCCAAAAGACGGCCACTGCTGGACATAGGCCTCCTCCAAGCACCGCCACTTCAACCGGTGCTGCCATGTGCTTCCCGTATCCAGCAGATTTCTGTTGCCTTCACAAGGTCATCGGTCCATCTTGTGGGAGGCGTTCCAACGCTACGTCTTCCGGTATGCGGTCGCCATTCCAGAACC
Organism: Conistra vaccinii; assembly: GCA_948150665.1. Lineage (NCBI taxonomy): Eukaryota > Metazoa > Arthropoda > Insecta > Lepidoptera > Noctuidae > Conistra > Conistra vaccinii. Next base: position 11,666,156 of record OX411341.1, on the reverse strand, counting down.
TTTCGGCCTCATCGGCCATCTGTTCTGCGAGCAATGTTCCCTGCCCACTGCCACTTAAGTTTGGCCATTCTTCGGGCTATGTCCGTTGCATTCGTTCTCCTGCGGATATCTTCATTTCTGAGACGATCACGTAAGGAAAGTCCAAGCATAGCTTCCATTGCCCTTTGGGTGACTTTTAGCGTTCTAAAAAGGCCAATTATGAGCGAGCTTAGGATACGGAACCCTAAAAATGGAAAGGTATATTTCTGCGTCGTTACTTCTCAATAATAAAAACTGCGTACGATTCTTCGAGTTAAATCATAAAACGTTTCGTTGATACACATTTTTATGGGTTCCTGCCGTTTCTATGGCGTTTTTCGGCGAAATTGAATACGTAGGTAGGTAGGTATATTTATATTGAGTTATTTGTGAAGACTTGGGAGTCTGTTTTGTTCTGTTTTATTTTTCGGTCATTGGCGGAAAGGTCATGACTATGGCGTGATTTTACACGTGACAGCTTTTGGGAACTGGCGGGGTAATTACGTAACATACTTGCCATGTCAATACAATTCATGTTGACAACTCAAAAACATTAATTGCGTTGTTTATGTTGTTGAGTAGACGATTTTTTAAACATAATTGTGACGGATTAGAAATTAGTTAATTGACTTAAGCGTGTTTCGTCCCTTAATCGCAAACAATAAACGACTCTAAAACAAAGGAATAAAGGTATCACCGATTATACAACCTTAGTTTTTGTTTATATTAAACCTCTTAAGGAGTCATTGTACTCATCATTATGAACAACTTTCACTATATGGGTCGAAAGCTGAAATCGCAAAAAAAAAAACAGTTTTCCCTACAGCAGATTTATTTTTCGCGATTTCTGCTTTGGTCCCATAATGAAAGTTGTTCATAATGATGAGTACAATGACCTGTTAAGAGGTTAAGTATAAACAAAAACTAGGGTTGTATATTTCTGCAAGTTATATTGGTCGTATAAAGGCTTTTGCAGACCAGCGCGACTTGTCGCGCGACGCGACACGAACAATACAATTTCTAAGAAAACTTCACGGTATAACAATAAGCGGTATCGCGTCGCACGACTAGTCGCGCAGGTCTGCACACAGCTTTATATGTGACGTCGAAATATTTTGCGTCTGTTACATGGGAAAAATGTCTTTGATAATGGAGATTATCTATTATATACGTAGTTAGAGTCTGGCATATAATAACTACCATTGACAGAAATAAACATAAAGTAGAGCCAAAATATTAAACATTGTAGGCGATATTTCAGTAGCGACTGGGGACATGGGATACTTTTAATCCTGGTAGTATGTTCCCCTGGAATAATTTCCAACATCCACGCAAGGCGAAGCTGCGAGCAAAAGTTAGTATCAAATAAAAGTCACGATAAAGTACCTACCTACCTTCCAATTTAACTTGAAAGAATGAGAAAGCCGAGATTTTCGTCATATTTGCGCAAGATTTCCTAAAGTATGTCAGATTTAAGTATTGGGTATAATGTTCCCTTAAGAAACGCCTTTCCCCGTTAATCTGCTTTTTAAAATAGGAAGATAAGGAATTCTCACGTATATTTTTATTTTTACTGTGTAATCATATTCGCAGTGTTACGCTGTTTTTAAAGCAATTTAATCGCTGAAATTCTAGCTTTATAACATTATGTATAAGCTTTAAAGCGGCTTCATTTCCTTTTTTTTAGAGATGTAATATTAAACTGTTCATTCTGCTTTCCTTTATCAAATCTCTTTAACGAAAATCTTAATTTATTATTTTTGGTTTAATAGTTCTATTGAACCAGAATCTATAAAAGAGATATTTTGCATATATCAGATGTACAATAACAACTTTCTAACAACTTAATGATCACTTTTGCAGTGTCCTACAGGGTCCATAATGATCGAAATTATAATGAAGTTACCACCTAAAACACATTATGGTAAAGCAATAAAGATTATTGAGTATTATAAAATCAGTTTTCCCGAGATTTTTTTTATTAATTAGTAGTCTGTTGTGCACTAAGTAAACGAATTTGAATATTTACAAACGTACGTGCAATGGACATACAAATAATCCATGAAATAAAACAACAAGTGTATTTCCTCAAAACATTTGATAAATTTAACTATCCGTACCCAAATATCCAAATATACACGAGTAAATTTTTACCGCCATATTCCGTAAGGACTTCCAACATTCAAGTACTCAAGCACTTAGGACCACCGTGCAGTAAGTGGTCCTATATATCTCTCATGAAAAATGGTCCTTTTTGGTACAACACTCCTTTTTATGGTGTTTTTATTTTTCTTAACTCTTGAACTTAATGAACTTTTCTTTGAATTACTTTTGTTTTCATGCCAAAACTTGGTGGAAGAAAAAACAAAAGAATCATTTCGATTACTGTAATATCTGTCTTAGTTGAATGTAATAAAGTTTGAAGTCCTTTGGGGTGTGCTGAATGGAATTGTTGGTGGAGTTTATCAGGAGTTCTGTTGTAACTAATAAAAGCTTCGTATCCCGGGGGAAAAAACCGAAGATTTATATGAAAAATTAACAACTACAAGACCGAGAAATGGTTCTTTGTTTAGATGTTTTAAGTGCAGTAAAGTATGAAAACTATTGCTTTTATGCAATGTTCTTGAAATGAAAACTTCTTTCGTTGTGCACTATTTTGGGACGGGTAAAAATTTTAAACTCGCGTCAGAACGTGAACGTAAGATCCGTTGCCTAGCAACTGACAAAGTAAATATCAAAATAAATAGTCTTTGATATTACGTAAAGATTGCGAGGTAAGAAATTTTACCCATAAGGTTACTAAATTGTTTATTTTTGTAAGACTATATTTTGAGCATAAATAAATATACTACTACTACTACTAATGAATATTGTATTTAACCACATTAATGATAGTACTTTTATACTGATAAAGCAATTCGTGCGAAATTATTCCCTATCCATTCCAAAATATTCAAAAATGCACAACGTTAATGTTCAAGTTTTCACTTCTGCCGGCACTCCCGGAGTGCATTGTTTTTTTTTGTAATTGTTATGTATCCAAAATTCATAAAACTCGAAATACGTACTTCTCCAACTTTTTGTATGAATGGTATTTTACGAGTAACTACTTTAAATTTTGAGCCCAGTAGATGGGTACGTTGATTGGGGCATCGGTGGCATCCTTTAGGTGCAAGTGATCGGGCACTTGAGATACTCTAGTAAGAGGGCCATGGTCTAATCAGAAGCACCTATATAATAAAGTAAGAAGAAGCTATAGTACTATAATTATAGCAAAAAAAAAAGTCATATTTTTTTCTTTTTTTAATGAATTAACGTATCAATTAGGTACCTATTAAGATTAATGTCCATTTCAAAGGAACAATTAGGCTCAAAAGAGGAAGAAAAGAACAAAGGTTCGCAAGAAAATTTCTGTCAATACGAAATATATCTTAAGACGCTTCCAGTCTGCTTACAAAAAAAACAGTCAAATATATCTATCTGGTTTAGTCGCTTTAACTAATCAAAGATCCGCAAAATCCATAGTCGGCACATCACTTTTTGAAGTAATATTTTTTTATGGTACGGTAAACCGATTCGTTAAGTAACGCGTTACGTTATCTGTCAGTTCAACTTGGATTAGTTTAAGTTATCACTTCTGTAAGATAGTTGAAGCCGTGGTATAGTTATATCCAGGGATAGTGATATCTAGGGATATAGCTATATACCGTAATATAGTTATATGAAAGCAGTTTATAACTGTCTTACTAAAAATATAACTATGATACGAGCACGATGTAGTAATATAACCATTAGGGCACTCCGACCAAATAGGTTAGGTTAGGTTATAACTTTGACCAACTATATGCGCGAGCCGAGCGAGCGTACCGAGCGGTGCCACGGCAGTGGTCGGCGAGCACTACCTCAAAATTGGTCGCAGTAACAAAATTAGGGCACTTCGACTGTTATAAACCGCTTTTATATAAATATATTACGGTATATAGCTGTAGCCCTAGGGATATAACTATATAAAGGTTTCACCCATCTTACTGCGACATAACTACATTTCAAAATTAATTCCAAGAGTTACGTGGAAGTTATCGAAAGTGAGTGGTTTATTAACACTGGCCTTAAATATTAAAAGGGTGTTGGCCATGTTCGGGCAGCAAAGGTCAATTGACCTCTATGTGACCCAATTTGATGGAAAATGATCTGACATAACACACTTTTAAAATTTTCCTTTCAACCCTTCACTTGTCACGAGTCATCAAATTGATGCTGAAAATTCATAGAATGTTTTTTTTTTATTACTGTGAGCTTTTCCTTTTAGGTAGAGTATCTAAGTGATTTATCACAATTTATTTGGAGTCAGCTAAGTCCTTATCGGGGCAGTGATGGCTTAGTTATAATGTCCCCGATTTACGAGTTTTAGGTCGTGGGTTCGAACCCAGACAGGCGCTTTAAATTGTGTACAAATTATTTCATCACCACTGCTCTCAAAACGGTGAAGTGAAACATCGTGAGGAAACCGGCATGTCCTAGAACCAAAAATTCGAAGACATGTGGATGTGACACCTACCCTAACCCGCACTGGGCCCGCGTGGTGGATTACAGCCCACTCCCTCTCGAAGAGAGAAGGCCTGTGTCCAAGCAATGAAAACATTATATAATAAAGAGAAGAAGGGTGAGTTTGTGTGTAGGGGGAAAATCAGTAATCTTCGGAACTATAATACTGATCCGATTTCGAAAATTCTTTCACTACAGTATTGCCGAGTGTCATTTATTTTATGTTAAAACGCGGATGAAGTCGAGGACAGAACACAGTGATAAAATTATTATAATTGGATGACGCGTACCGTGTAAATAATTGCAGAAGTTCTTTCATTATCAGTGTTTGAGCGAGGCGAGGGTGTCGGGTAACGTGACTTACATGTCACGATGTAGATACTTAAATACAACAAGCTGTGAGAACGCTGTAGGCTTAGTGGACTGTAGATTTGTTGACCATCTTTTTGTTAAGTATCTGGTACTTGTTGAAAGACAATGTCCTCTCATACCGAAGTATACTGTTATTTTATTTGAAAACATTGTAAAAGCCAATTATTTAGTAACCGTGTAGTTTCTTGGAGGCTCTTCTCAATAGAAAACGACCAATTGGAACCGTGCACCTAGTTTTTGAATTTTCATAAGTGTCCATGTAGGTTTATGTGAAATAAAATATTTTGAAATTTTTAATGCACTGTCAGTTCCTTTAAACTCTTTTTTTAAGTTTTGCTGTTGTTACGTGCAAAAATCCTGTAGAAAGTCGTATTTTAATGCAGTTTACAAGTGGTCCATTATATCTTTAAACCTGACTTAGTTTCCGTGCGTCATTTTCGAGTGACCACTGTAAATCAGCGCTGTGCTGTGGGTCCCCCATAGCACATTCGATAGACCAAGACTTAGGATTCTTTTTTATCCTGGTAAGTTCGTTCTATGGGATATTTCCCGAACTTTACCCGCGGGCAAAAGCTATTTCTATTATACATTCATCGTTCTTTGCATGCGTAATGTATGATGCATTCAGTATTCATCATGCATGGCACAGAAAAATGAATGCATACACAGTGTCCTTGCAACGAGGGTTGCGGTAAACATTATTCCAATAACTTTATAGCATAATAAAATAGAGCAAAGAAACCTGCATTAAACGTAACTTTATAAACAACTAGCTTCCGCCAGAGGCTTCGCCCCCGTAATATCTTGATAATCAATTAATTAAAAAACTTTTTACAAAAAAAAAACAACCTGCTACAAAAAAAAAAAAAATACTAAGTTTCACTTTTTAGTGATAGTATCTACCTACCCCACAAAAATTCGAATACCATTACCTGCTATGCAAATAACAGTGACAGGAAGTTATCATCATATTACCCATTTGATACTTAATGGGAAAAATACGTATTCTTGAAGCTAACTTAAAAACTATCTAAGCAAATTTAATAAAATTTATACGGGATCACTTCGGGAGCGTACCCTTTTAAACAAAAAAAAATCAATTTTCAAAATCTGTCCACAATTCGGTGGACATATATTAAAAAAAAATTCAACAAAATGACATGATTGCTATTACAACTAATAAGATCTATTAATTCAAGACCGGCTCCCATATCAAAGCTTAAAAATCAGCAGGAAAGTAAACTTCCAACAAAAATGTAAACATTGAGTTCCTACTATATTTTGTAACCAAAAATAAAGTTGAAAACTTTTTGAAGCTGTACAAAAAATGTTTTTGTAAAGAAATGTCGTAAACTTTTAAGTTTTATTACTTCAGAAAATGTTTACAGCATGTGGTGAACTGAAGCTGAAAAATGTACTTGCCATTTTAATATTCCAATATGAAAATGGCCACCTTTTCGATCCAGAAATAGGTTTGTGTAGAAAAGTGAAGTCAATCAATCTGTCTAGCCTAAAGGCTGCCCGTCCACCGGAGCGGAGAGGAGAGGAGAGGAGTGGAGATGTGTCAATATTAACCAATAGAATCAAAACTCCGCTCCAGAGGTGCAAATCTATTGGTTAATTTTGGCACATCTCCGCTCCTCTCCTATCCTCTCCGCTCCAGTAGACAGGCAGCCTTACCCAAGTCTGTTGGGGTCGGCGTCCAGTCTAACCTAATGCAGCTGAATACCAGTATTTTACATGGAGTGACTATCTATCTGACCTCCACAACCCAGACTAAACCACCCCTTGGTAAGACTGGTTGTAGAATTTCGGGATTTTGACGACCCGTAACGGCTGTCAAAGATCCACGAATTACATCAGGGACCAACAGCTGCACGAGCTTTCCGAGGCATGGAGGAGTCTCGGTATGTAAATATAGACACCCATCCACGGACCAACCCCGGCAAGCGTAGCTTAACCTGATGGATCGACCCATGCGGGTGTTTTTACTTAGCCTTCTAGCTCCTCACGACCAGTAACGGCTGTCAAAGACCCACGATTGGCAGCCGAGACCAACGGCTTAACGTGCTTTCCAAGGCACAGAGGTATGTAAAGATCACCCATGCACGGACCAACCCCAGCAAGCGTAGCATAACCTGATAGATCGACCCGTGTGGCTGTTATTACTTATCCACGAGCTCCTGCCTCCACGTGTAGAAAGCTGAATTATGAATAATATATATATCGAACTAGATTCTGTCCGAGACTTCGTCAAAGTGGAAGTCAACTGTACCATTAAACATAACCTATGACACTTGGTAATACTGTGGCTTTCCATTAATGAAGGAATTTTCAGAATCACATCAGTAGTTTCGAAGATTACTCCCTACAAACACACTCACAAAGTTTGCCTCTTAGATTCAAATTCAAAAGTCATTTATTTGTTTGAAACTAGGCTAAGAATCAGCTCTTTTCGAACGTCAAAATTACATAAGACAATCCCGCAAAACACTCGCCCTTCACCATATCCTAGTGCTTTAGCTGGGAAGAAGAAGTGGCCCAACAAACTCCCCAGCAGCACAACTGTCTGTTCAGTTAGAAAAATTGGATTCTATATAATAGTATGCAAAATAATTTACATTACACAACACAACAGAAAACATAATTTAAATTAATAATTATAAACCATAATGACAGCTAGCACACGCCAATATAATATACCAACCAAAAACATCGAGAACTATACTCAAGCAGAAAAATAAAATGACAACAGTACCTACTACCAAATCTCTGTCTTCCACACATGACAGCGAAAGATGACACACTACCAAGTATGACACGAAATAAACGACAATTCCAGCTTGCAAAAGTAAATCCAGCGTCCGTAAACGCAGCTTAACTCGACAATACGCCACCAGATCAAGCGCCACATAAATTGTGCAACAGACCTGTCGGAATAAATTACAGCATCAACAACCTTCACACCATTACAGGCTTTATTTTCAGGAGTTACAGCTGAAAATTGCTTGTACATTCGTGAAATCGAGTTGGCTATGATCTATTCCGAATCAACATGATGTAAGGCATGGTCAACTGTTTACAAAACTGAACGTGTGTTTAGAACTATTTATGTTATGCAGAGTTAGAGAAAAACATTAAACAGATGTAGTTTGTACATGTGTTATAGGTAAATAGCGTTAGTTTCTCAGTATTTAGTTGATGGTTTTTTCTTGTCCTATGTGTCTGGTAGTGATGAAGGTCATAAAACTGGCCAGGTGCGAGTCAGACTCGGACAATGTAATATAAATCGGATAAAAAACATGTTTATTGTATTAACTTTATTATATTTTGTTATTTGTTGTTATAGCGGCAATAGAAATACACAATTTGTGAAAATTTCAACTGTCTACCTGTTACCGTTCATGAGATACAGCCCGCTGACAAACAGATGGACGGACGGATGGACAGTGGACGCTTGATAATAGGGTTCCAGTTGGCATTTTCTTTTCTTTGACAACAGAACCTTAAAAATGAGTAATAACCTTATTTTTTAAATGTTAATAACTAACTGCGATAAGTAATTTTATAGTTACCTTTTGTAACAACAACATAATTAAAATGAAAACATTGTAAAAGTCAATTATTTTAACGAAGTGTATAGAGTGCCGCGAGTTTCTTGTGGCACTCTAGTGTCACTGCCTCGGTCCGGCTAGGGTGCCGTGAGCGTTGCATTGTCACTGTCACTTGTTATTTAGGTTAGGTTAGGTTAGAACTGTGACCACACAACGCACGAGCCGAGTGAGCGTAGCGAGCGGTGCCGCGGTAGCGGCCGGCGAAGTGCCAGGGTCCGTTTAGGCACAAGAGAATGTAATGTTTTGGGAATGTGGTGTTTTACAGCGATCTAACCTCGACAATCAAACAAAATACCAAGTGACGTGACTTAGTGACAGTGACAATGACAATCCAATGCTTGCGGCACTTGAGCCGGGCCGAGGCGGTGTTACTAGGGTGCCTGTAGTGGCACTTTATCCGATAGGGATAGAGTGCCAATGGTGGCACTCTATACACTGCCTTATTTTAAAAAGAGTATCCATGGAGTTTCGCCGGCTCTTCTCCATAGGAAACGACCAATTGGAACCGTGCACCTAGCTTCTGACGTTTGATAAGTCCTCATTTGTAGGTTTACGTAAAATAAAATATTTTTAATTTGAATTTGAAATGCGTCATGTCATTTTAACTTTAGTTTTAGACTTAATAACAATAAAACCTTATATTATGTCTCGTTCAATGTCATTCAACAGATTAACCTAATTTTAGATTTTCTTCCAAAACTGATTTTAGACATGTTTCAATCAGCATCAGGGTGGTAGGGTATATTCATGTAGAACGCTAGTAACCGGCGCCGGCGCCAATATGCCAGCGCTTGATGGTGCCGACAAGCGCTGCGTTGGTTGTCAACTCTGGTCGCCGTAGGCAGTTTTCATACTTTTTGCCAAACTTTGCAGTTGGAATGTATTGGATAGAGTTATTGTGCGTGGTCCGATTCAAACTTGACCGGTTTTTTTAAGCATTATGATTAGTTATCAAGTTCATACTATCCAATTGTTGGATAAATCCTCATTTTCTAAATATTTAGATATACTGTTGGTTCTACAATGTGACTTACCAAGACGTGTTGATAAAACTGTAGCTCTACAAAAACAACAAGACCGGTCTATTTATTGCGCGCTAGGATTTATAGCTCCGAGAAATATACGAACAATGGTTTCCTTTTATGTCTCCAACAATTCTAGAGTATTAATATCTGGTACATTAATAAACCAGAAGTGCTACAATGATATCGGAAAATAAAATATGAAGAAATAAAAAAAGAAAATCAATTTATTTGACCCAGGTTATGACAAACAAAAACAAAAAAAAACAGTTTTTTAAGCTATTGCTTCTATCGCGGGCCTTGAGCGTGGAGACCTAATCCAGAAATTCCGTAACGAAAATACCTAAACCTAAGGAGAGTGTTTTGTATTGAAAATTATGTTTAACTGCTAGACAACAAAGTTCAAATTTACTTAGACGAATGATCCTTGACTATTAATAGTTAAATTAAAACCTTTTTATCAGTTTGATGTTCCCATTACGTTGTGTCAAGTTTTAAAAACTATAAATGTGAATAACAGTTCCTATCAATGTCACCATTGTTATTTCTTGTATTCGGGTTAATATTTTACAATTGCATAAGTTGATAAAAAATGCTATGCAATAGCTTTACCGTGGCAGTCCCCGAGTGCCACACTTTTTTTTATAGTATTGTGTGCAGCACGACTGCGTCAAATAAGCCCAGTTCAGCTTAAATGCCAGCCAACTAGTGCCTGACGCTGGTTTTCAACTGGACCTTATTTATGTTACAAGGACTTTGTATGGATGAAAATCAGTTTTATAGTGTGTGTAAATAAAAAATAGATTATAATGTGTAGCAAATATTAATAAACTCGATTAGATATTTTGTTAAAAATATTGCAGAATAAGTTTAAGAAAAAAAAATTGTTGAAAATGTATGATTACACAAGAAACAATGGACTGTCGTCAATAAATAATAAATAACTATAATGATTCTTATCAATAAACATTGGTTGGTGGCAGGGCTTGTTCTAAGTCCGCCTGGCTAGCTACCGCCATCTTATCTAAGTCTGTCGCCTTAACAACAATTTTAAAAGCATTGTTGTGTTTCTGTAAATTAAAAAAAAAAGAACTATTAGTATCGGAAAAGTTGACAATAGTTTTTTTGGTCTAAACAAAGTGGTAATCGCTTTCAAAGCGTTACGTACGAGTATATAAGATTTTCGACAGCTTACGTAATTTTTTGGAACTCTGTTTTTGTTTGTTAATTTTTTTCTTGTAGAGAAAGATGAATCGGTCGAAAAAGTCATTGTGACGCAGTCACACAGTCCATGATTGTAATTGTCGACAATTTTTTTTTTCACGGTCTAATAGTTTATTAAAAAATTTTGGACAAGTATTTTTTCTTTTTTTAGGTAATCAAGAAATTACGGCAGTACATTGAGTTAAAATGTGGAATGACGTCATTCCCCGGTAGATTTTATACTGACTTGTGACGTAGCGACTCCCCAACTTTAATGCGTTTTATCTAAACCATTTTTTATTAATATGATAAAGCACAAAATACGTGTCTAATAGTTTTTTTTCCCAAGTCTACACCCCTATTTTATTTAACGATATAGATTTTTCTTTCAGACCATTCATAAGCTTAATAAACGTTTTTGGGGTGTAATTTCGTTTATGCTCTATTGCCCATAAAATACTAGTTTTAAAAACAGCCAGATCCAGTATTTATAGTGGGTGTAGATTTATAGCCGCTGGTAATACACGAACGATGTTTCTCTTTTATATGTCTTCTACTACTATAGCATAACTTTTATGTATTTTTTTTGTTTGCTAGTTTTACGAGGAATATACATTATAGGTCTTGTTAATAATATACTATTTAATAAAGAAAAATGGTATTGTATGCATGTTTTAAAAAGGCTGGTCATCACAAAACTAAAAAAATATGTTTCTGGCGTATATTTATTGCTACTTATCTTAACACCATAACACAAAATAAAAACCATAAACATAATCTGCCTTTATTGTTCCCAATGCTAGGCCACCACGCGGGATTTTGTAAACTCTTATTTATAGTAAAAAACCGACTAGTTTTTTTTTACAAATATTCGACCTCAAAACAAGACAGAAAAAATAAAGTTAACTAAACTTTATTCGAAATTCGAGATTACAATCTGAAGCAATAGCATTGGTTAGACCTGCTGTCACATTGCTGTGACATTGCTGTCTTGTATGGATCAGAATGTTGGGCCACAAAAGGTATGAATGAAAGGCAATTGCATGCAGCTGAGATCAGAATGCCAAGAGGGATGTGTGGTGTTACACGAATGGATAGAATAACATCTGTTATCTGTCCCTCGTCATGGAAGAAGACTTTTGGCCGCAGGACGTGGTGTTCCGTCGCTTCCGCGGACAAGTTCCACAAGACAGCACAAAGTCAAGCTAGTGCAAAGCGAAGTGCTACTAACATAGACTAAGCCTTAATTATTAACACTAGTTTTTGTTTATATTAAAATATGTATGTTTAGGTTAAGGTATTTTTCTATGGGCCTGTGTCGCCTGAAATAAATGGTATTATTATTATTTATTAATAAGAAAAAATTACATAAGAGAAAGTTAGTCTGAACGTGGAACCAGTGACCGAAAAGTTGTGCAAAATTCGGTAGTCATGGTATGGGCATGTGATGCGGAGGAATGAGGAAAATGTCGTGAGGAAAGTTTTGAGTATGAATATCGATGGCTATAAGAGTAGGGGAAGACCAAAGAAACGATAGATGGAACGAGTGAGAGATAATATGGCTAGAGAGGGGGTGACTACCGAGATGACGATTAATAGAGAAGTATGAAAGAAAGGGACATGTTGCGCCGACCCCAAATTAATTGGGATAAGGGCAGGGGTATGATTTTGTAGCAATAGGTACACTGAAATTAGGCTTTTCAATTATAAATCTAGAGATAACGCTATTACACTATGAATCTATCATACAATATTTTCAAAGAAATAAAATAGCTATTATTGTCACATAGCAGGACAAACGCCTCTTCTTATACAGAGAAGGCACGAGCATTGATCACCACGCTTGCTCAAGACGAGTTAGTGATTTTAAACTTATAAAGCTCAACTCCCACCGTGCGCCATATCGCGGACGCACGCGCACCAGCCCGCACGACGCACCGTGGGAAACCTAACGTGCGTGGGTAGCGCAGACGCGTGCGTGGCGGTGCGTCCTCGTGCGGGCTGGTGCGCGTGCGCGATATGGCGCACGGTGGGAGTCGAGCTTAAGACGCAGATGCCCTTGAATGGTTAGCTTGCGTGTTCTGTACTGAGCTCACGCAACGCATCGTACGTCCAGCTAGTAATAGGAGACGCCCATCAAGGACCCAAATCCCAAATTATACGCATAAAACAATAGGTATTTAAATAAAACACGTATACTAAAAGATCGATAATTAAATTATGTTTATAATCGTGAAGGTTTCAGAAAAATAAGCTTGATAAATTTTGCGTCATTCTCAGTTTTTTATCCGCGTTAGACATAACTTTACAAATTAATTTCCCTACGTAATATAAACATAATCAAAAATCTTTATATATTAAGTTATTAAGAAAATGCTCTAAAACATTTTTTTTTTTCAAATCATTAACTTTACTCGTTTAAACGTAATCTTCAGTATAAAATCATTAAAAGTCGGTTATCGTTGCCTTATTATCTATTAGTACAAGTTTCACGATGTTTTCCTTCACCGATGTCACTAATATCCAAGATATTTTATATTTTATATTCTTTATTTGACATATTATTTATAACATCACTATTTTTATTGACATTAGATTATATTTTTGTTGAATAGTGAATTTTTTTTGTTTATTTTTTAATAACAGTGAATCGCAAATTAATGTCTTAGGTACTTTTTAATTTCTTATTTGACTAATGTTATGATAATTATTTATATTGTAATTAAAAGAATTACAATATAATTTGTCATTGTTATAAAATGTTGTGTAAAATTTCGATACAATATAAAAATTGTTACAGAAATAAATAAATAAATAAATGATAAACACAGACAGTACATTATGAAATGAAAAAGCCACTTTTGTACTTGCCCGGATTTGAACTCACAAACTCGTGCCTGAGAGGCAAGGCCCGAGACAAACAAACTTTTCTATTAGATAAAACCCCAAGTGTTGTATCACTAAAACGCTTTTCACTTGTTTGATCCCCAATCCGCAGGTTAACAAAGTCACGCACACCGTCAGAGAACAACAGGATTGGCTAAATTTAATACAGGGTCGGGTCGTAGTGACCGCAAACAGTGTCCCGAAACTTTTGAAAGAGTCTTTTTGTTCTCAAGTTAGGCTCATCGTCCACTACGCTACTGAAAAGAAACGTGTTCCAAACTCAAATCACCAATGCACACTATGCACAGTCACAGAAGAAACGAATAAAAAAAGAAATGAAAAAAAAAACATGCGGTGCACTCTTTGGGGTCTGCCGATAGATGTGAAAACTAAGTAACGCCAATCAATCCGCCTAGCCTTTTCCCAACTATCTTGGTCCCGCTTCCAGTCTAACCAGATACAGCTGAATACCAGTATTTTACATAGAGCGACTGCCTATCTGACCTCCACAACCCAGTAACTTGGTAATACGATACCCCTTGGTAAGACTGGTTGTCAGATTTTCGGGCTTCTTACTACCCGTAACGACTGTCAAAGATCTACGAATGACAGCCGGGCCCAACGGCTTGAGGAGGCACGCAGGGGCCTCGATATGTAATGGATGGCCATCCACGAACCACAAACATAGTTCCATCGACCCGTACGGCTGTTATCATTTAGCCACGAGCCGTCACTCAAAAGCAACCAGTTCCAAACTCAAATCACCAATGAGTAGCCAGAATATAGCATCACTAGTATTTTAATGCGTTGGAAAATGGCAGATTGAATTGGTTACTTTGACCAGGCACTTTAATGACAATTTCCACGCAAGCTGCGCCCCCATGCACCCCGCCACTCCGATATGTGCTAAACGCTAACACATCAGTAATAAAGTCAAATATCGCGTGCGCTCTTTGATCGTATTCGAGCATGAAACTAAATGGCGTAAGTCTCAGTTCTTATTTCGTTTATCAATCTTCCTAGCCTTTTCCCAACTATCTTGGGGTCGGCTTCCAGTCTAACCGGATGCAGCTGAATACCAGTATTTTACATGGAGCGACTGCCTATCTGACCTCCACAACCCAGTAACTGGGTAATACGATACCCCTTGGTAAGACTGGTGTCAGACTTTCGGGCTTCTGACGACTCGTAACGACTGTCAAAGATCCACGAATGACAGCCGGGACCAACGGCTTAACGTGCTTTCCGAGGCACGGAGGAGTCTCGGTATGTAAAGATGGTCACCCATCCACTGACCAACCCCGGCAAGCGTAGCTTAACCTGATGGATCGACCCGTGCGGGTTATTATTTATTTCGTTTATAACTAAAGTAATAATTGATCTAGAGAAAAATTATCTTGTGGCTGGATAATAGACTACATTTTCTTGCTGTAAATTGTGAATTTTAGACATAAAAGCCGAGTAATCTTAATTTTATTTCAATAATCTTAAAAAATATATAATTTTCGAATAAAAAATTAATCGAGCGAAAATGTTACAATTACGTAACTGTCTTGTACATGGAAAGAAAAAAATCCAATAAATCATATACTAAAGTTCCATTTTGATTGTATGTGTGACTGTTTTAGAATATAAATGCAAATTAACATAATTTTTTTTTTTATATTGTAAACCTACGTTTTATTGCATGCCTTAACTATGTATAATGTTTGGTCTATTACACATTCCCTGTAAATTGAGAGGTCTGGCTCTTGTGATACAGGAACTCCTAGTACAAGAGCCAAGGCTACACAGTTTTTTTTTTCTTTGCAGTGAAAATAAAAATATTACTATTACTAATTTAGGGAGCCTCCTTCTAAATAGCGTCGTGGGCGACGAGCCTTAGACCCTCGTTTAAAAGGACTGGCTTTTTGTTTTGTCGAGATTTGAAAAGCTAAATAAGGAATTTTTTGTACCTTTGTTTTTACGTAGATTTCTATTTTGGGACAGTTATATTTTGATTTCTTTGAATGTTGTTACGGTCATGTTGGAATTAAAAATACTGATTTATAGCCATATCTAGAAGTAAATAACTAAGCTATTAGTTTACTATTACGAAATTATTAGTATTTTTTTCAAACAAACTAAATAATTATCTAGTAGTGATGGACCGACTATGGGTTTTGCCAATCTTTGACTAGCTATAATAGTTACTAAATTATTGGATATATTTGATTGAATTTTCGTATACAGACTAAGAACGTCATTAGATACACGCAGTTTAATTTACTGTTATTGTATTGTTGTATTTTATGTCGTCTCCACCTTGTATAAAAAAACTTTTTCATCACACCTATTCGAAAAACGACAACTATAGGATAGCGGGAGCAAAATTCAACTTTGCTCCCTAGAGAGTTTGAGGTTTCTCTCTTCTGATTGGTCCACTCCGTGCTTTTGATAGCGTACTGATTTGCGTAGTTAGGTTGGAGGCGCTCGCGTGAAGGGTTAATGTAAAAAAAAAAAATCGAGTAAGTAGCTTATTATTTTTCTCTTATGTAGTGATGAAAAATAGTGTGTATTACTCGGGGACAAAATATTTTGTTCTCGGGCGGCGTATATTGAATTCCTTGCTCTGAATTCAAAATAACGCCCTGGAAGAACAAAATATTACTTTGTCCCTTTGTAACACAAATAACTATTAAATGTATTTTCATTATAGCAACTGAATGTATTATTTTTCTTCGGCAACACTTATAATTATGATATTATCGTTATTCCTGGGTGGGGAAAAAGTCATTTTAAATGGTAAAATGTAGCGCAGAGTCAGTCGTCGTTTGATTATGAAATAGTACAGTTGTGCGGACTAAAAGTGTTAGCGAGAATATTTTTTTTTTCTTTATACATAGTGTGACAACTAGATAATTAAATCAGTTCAAATTATCTGGGAAACGTTGTCAGAAGTGATAAAGCAATCAGGAGACTGACTGTACCCAATCTACCTTCAAACGCCAGTTCTGGGTGTCGTAATTAAATGAGGAGCACTCTCGATGACTGGCAATAATTAATTTACCCTGCTTACCCTCCAATGAGATTATAAGCACTTTATAATATATCATATCTACGTGACCTATTTATCTACGGTAACCTATAGTGCACAAACTTAGGCTTTGACTTTGACTTTGACATCCAGAAGTCTAAACTCAAGGTCTGCCAGCGAGCAATGGAGCGCAGTATAGATACTAAGCGTTAAATTAACGAATCGTGTTCGAAACAATACTAAAACTAAAATAGCTGACGTTGCTCAAAAGGCTGCCCGACTTAAATGGGACTGGGCAGGATATGTCTGCCGCATGTCGGACAAACTGTGGACAAATTGCACAGAACTGGTGCCCTGAGACACTGAAACCACGTAGGAGATGGCGGGACGAGCTAGAAAGGTGACGCACGGGCTCGCAAACGATGGAAGGAGTGGAGGGAGGCCTTTGCCCAGGAGTGGGACAGCACAGGCTAATAAAAAAAAAAAAAAAAAACGTAACCTTTGACATTTAGATGACTGACAATCGAACAAAATAAGAGGAAAAAATTGCAAACTAAATGTATTGTTAATAAGCTTAATAATAGAGCTCAGTTAATTGGTCAGGTGTAACTTTCCGGAAATCCCTTATAAAATACAATAGACGACATATATTTAGTAACCTAATCCGCTTAACTGTTCTCAAAGATTCATAAAGAACCCTGTGAGAAATCGACACGTGTTTCACCTCTCAACGAGGTATCCTCAGGATGACGTTTGACTTATTGCGAACCCGGACATGACGTGTTGCCACGACAAGAGCCGAACGCAAAGTCAAGTTTGTCTTCTAAATATACGTCTATTGTATTTAATACCAGCTTGTAATTGTCTGCAGGATAAAGCCATCTTCTCGTACTGAGAAGGCACGAATATTAATCACTACGCTTGCTCAAGGCAGATTGGCGTTAAAAGACTTACATTAAACTATAAGTCCAGGTTTCCTCAATAGGTTTCCTTCTACCTACTACACCTTACTTCAAAAATTTAATATAAACTTTTTTTTATTTGACCTTGACCTTTGAGACGTTTGACATTGATCGCATTTAGATGTGCTGAATGCGTTCAATTTCATTGGCAAAATTCGCACTTAGATAGTGCCAACTATGGATAATTTCACTAATGAAACTGAACGCGATCAGCACATTAACCACGTTTAAAGGCTGTCAGTGTCATTAATTTCTGTGGAATATTGACACTGACAGTTCTAGAACGCGGTTTAGATGTGCTGATTGCGTTCAATTTCATTGGTGAAAGTCACACTTAGTGGAGTTCAAATTTTCTGGGAATTTTCCTCAGAAGTAGCAGAGCATTACGAGGTCGACTGTTCTATCTCTTTCTAGTTGTATTTGCGGAGAAATGAATTGTTGATGAGTCCTTAAACATTTTACTCTATGGCAAATTCTCCGGTCTAAAACACCGGAATTAAAGCCCATTCTTGCAAAAGGACTGTTGATTTTAATCTTAAATTCCCTAAATTCACTAGTTTCCGGAGTTCCGGTACCGTAACATCTTTTAGAACGGAGTTTGCTAACACGAGCGAAATGGAACGTTCAACGTGACGAAATGGAACATCGAAATATGATATTCAATTTTGGTAAAAGGTTTTCGGCTCTATATTTTTTTTGGGAGTCTGTATCTAGCCTTCGTGATATTTTACAAGTTTTATGATTTCAGACAATAAAGTATTGTTCTATTAATTATGTAAAACGCAAGTAATCTAAACCAATCAATCTTCCTAGCCTTTTTCCCAACTATCTTGGGGTCGGCTTCCAGTCTAACCGGATGCAGCTGAATACCAGTATTTTACATGGAGCGACTGCCTATCTGACCTCCACAACCCAGTAACTGGGTAATACGATACTCCTTGGTAAGACTGCTGTCAGACTTTCGGGCCTCTGACGACTCGTAACGACTGTCAAAGGTCCACAAATGACACCCGGGACCAACGGCTTAACGTGCTTTCCGAGGCACGGAGGAGTCTCGGTATGTAAAGATGGTCACCCATCCACTGACCAACCCCGGCAAGCGTAGCTTAACCTGATGGATCGACCAGTGCGGCTTGTTATTACTTAGCCACGAGCTCCTCAAGTAATCTAAACCAATTTTATTATTTACTTATTATAGCTTTTTCCAGAGGCTTCGCCCGCGTGCATCTCGTAAATTATCCCACGGGAACGAACAACCGGGATAAAAAGTATCCTATCTCCTATTCCAAGTCATGGTCTACCCGTGTGTCAAATTTTATCTAAATCCGTTTAGCCGTTTCAGCGTAAAAGCGTAACAAACAAACAAACTCACTTATGGATTTATAATATTAGTTACGATTAAAATCAAATAAAGCACAGAACGTAAACGAGACGCATGGTTCTGTCTAGGCATAGTTTCTTTGGTTAAATAGTAGATTGTTTGCCTAAAGAGTAAAACACGAATTTGTGAACGGCGAGAGTGTTTCTTTGAATCCAGAGCAGAGCGAAGGATTCTAAAGTAGAATCCTTCACTCCGCTCTGGATTTAAAGTACGTCACTCGATCTGAAAATATTGTTACTCCCGAGCTGGACACTACTTTTTATCGCATCGAAAAATAAGTAAGTGCAACTTATGAATACGAATAGTACGTTTATTTATTTAAGTAAATACAATTAGGTAGGAGGAACAAGAAGTTTTGATTTTTTCACAAAATTTCTTTTTATTTTATATAGCTCGCGCGTTTTATTAATCTTACAGCTTGTTACTTGTTCATAAAATGTTCGTGATTGATCTCTTTGGTGATTAGAACTTTTACTAGCAATATTCACGTTCCAAATTCAAATCACTTTTAGTCCCTAGGGATTAAAGAGCTATTTTAGTCCCAATTTACGAAGAATAAACTAGCTCTTTTTTAATAGATGTGATAAAAAAGTTTTTTATAAAAATTTGCACTACCTATATGATTGAGCCTTTTTACCAGATTTTGAGTAGGAAAACAATTTGGTTTTGACTGTAAAATCGTACTAAACAATTAGAAAGACGCCCGTCTTTGTAAAGTTCAGGAAACACATAATCAGTACTTTTTGAACGTCCAATTGACAACACTCAGGGCTCAAATAAACTCATCGTTGTCAAACAGAAGTCTACGTCGGAAATTGCTTGATTTCCTGGTGACATTCATACTTGTTATACCTCAATTTAACACTGATTCACGGTTAAAGAAAACTTCGTAAGGAAATGCTATTATGTAAAGTTTACTTGAAACCTCACTCAAGTGAGGACCGAAAGCGAACTCATTTGTTTTTAAAGTAAATCATCGCGGATTCATGAGACACTGTTCGAATTTCGAAATGATGACAGTACTGGCCCAATGTGAGCAGTGGTGGCCCAGTGGATTTAAGTATATTATCTATGCCCAGTGGTGGCCGCAATTTACGAGTTGTAGGTCGTAGGTCTGATCTTCAAGCACTTTGTGTAAATAATTTCATCATCACTGCTCTCAAAACGATGAAGAAAAACATGATGAGGAAACCGACATATCCTAGAACAAAAAATTCGAAGACATGTGACATTTAGGTACCAACCCGCACAGGGCCCGGGTGTTGGATTACGGCCCACTCCCTCTCACGGAGAGGAGGCCTGTGTCCCAGCAGTGGGAACATTATAGGCTGATTATGCTGAAAAACTATTAATAGAATTACACCGTGCCTTACCACCATATCTCGCGTGTTCTCAAGTAATACAACAGAATACTAAACACCCATTCACCACATAATACCCCTGAACTTATCATCGACACACCTTTTAATTAAAGAGTGCGGAATGAAAAACAGTCCTTTCTAGGGTTCTGTACAACCGTAAATAACCCACTTATCTTTTGTATATGCACTGTTTCTGTGACAAACAAACAAACATTTTTCTTTCCTTGTTTTGAAGTGAAAACTTCTGTACGAGTAAGTGCTGTTTCTGAATTGTGAACGAAATTTGTCTGTGACGCTTTATCGAGCATACTCGGCTCCAGGTTTGGTGACGGTTTTTTTTTTTTTTTTTTGGGTGTGAAATCATCAAATGACTTCTCCCGCTCTGGGCGGAGCGGAAGGGCGTGTCAGACTCTTACTGACTAAAACCCACCCGTGTTCCTTCCCTTGCCTAGACGGGGGCCACGGTTTCCCCTTAGGACTTATCCGCAACCCCGGTGGTAGGCATCGGCCCTAACGGACCCGCGTGGAACACGACGCGCCGTCGACCCGGGCTTGGTCCTGATCGGACGGCGAGCTACCCATCACTCTCCGTCCGCAAGCCGGAAATCGGCGATCGATTCCCGACGCCCAGGGCGTCCACTACGGCGGCGGCTAGGATCTCGAAGGAGAGACCTTTGTCTCTGCCTCACGCGCCCCGCCTCCTCCTTCACGAGCATTACTGCTTCGCAGAAGGAGGTGACAGCCTGCCATGCCCTCTCGCTCCGCACCATGGCCTGGAACAGGGCCGGACGTGAGAGGTCACTGCCGCCGATCGCCTGCACGAGGACACGGCGGTGTTCCACCCAAGCCGGGCAGACCTCCACCGTATGCTCCACCGTGTCCTCCGGGCGATCTACGCAGTGGTGACACCCGGGCGTTTCCTCCTGTTGGTGACGGTGGATCGCGTATATTCTCCAGTCATAAGTATTCACTTCTATCGTGTGGTCATAAGCAAAAAAGTCGCATCACTGATGCGTAGAACGCGGGTCAGTGACAATAGCATCCTGAAAACAGTGGTGGAGTGCCCTTACTCCCCTTTTCTGAGGCACTATGTGGGGAGAATGGTCAGGTAGCATATTTCTTGCTATAACATTCTGTACATCTTGCCGCAGTCATCTGCTATTTATTATCCTTGTTTTGTGTACTATAATACTAGTGATAAGGTATTTTACTAACAAATTGGACCTTATTGTTGTCCGAACTGAAACAATAAATAAAATAAAATAAGCACAAACCCTCTATTTTAGGGTTCCGTACCCGAAGGGCGACAAACGTAAACCTGTTACTAGCCTGCGCTGTCCGTCCGTCTGTCTGTCAGTGGTCTGTATCTCAGGAACCGTTACAGGTAGACAATTGAAATTTTCACAGATTATGTTTTCCTATTGCTGCTATATCAACAAATCATAAAACAAAAAAAAAACGTGTGGGTCTTGGGACGCCCGACAGAAGTGATAACTTAAACGAATCTAAGTTAACTATACAGACAGATTGGCGCCGTAACGCGTTACGTAACGAATCGGTTTGAACAAGTTATCATCCAAGAATCGTGTTTTTTTCGGCCTTTTTATACTAAATATTATACGATGGTACGGAACCCGTTCGTGTGCGAATCCGACTCACACTTGGCCGGTTTTCATAACCTTTTCAGTTCAGGAAAGGGCCGGACTAATTAAAAATAATTAACAGCTTCATAACAAAGTACTCTTGCAGCTTTGCAAGGAAATCGGACGTGACGTCACGACACGGCTATCAATCATGAAGGGAACTTCGGAAAAGTGTTGGAGGTATATTTTTTATGTAGGGGCGTTGAAAAATGTATTGGAGTATCTGGAGTTTGAAAAGTGAGTCAGTATTGATTAAAGAATGATTAATGAAATTGTAAGTTAAGGAAAGTAAAATACAATAGACGATGTATATTTAGTAACTTAATCCGCTTAACTGTTCTTAAAGAGTCTGAGAGAACGCAAAAACGTTTGCGTTCGGCTCTTGTCGTGGCAACA
The DNA here is from genome assembly GCA_948150665.1 of Conistra vaccinii. Taxonomy (NCBI): domain Eukaryota; kingdom Metazoa; phylum Arthropoda; class Insecta; order Lepidoptera; family Noctuidae; genus Conistra; species Conistra vaccinii. Next base: position 11,643,737 of record OX411341.1, on the reverse strand, counting down.
CGTCGTGTCCGAGTTCGCAACAAGTCAATCGTCATCCTGGGGATGCCTCGTTGAGAAGCAAAACACGTGTCGATTTCTTACAGGGTTCTCTCAGACTCTATAAGAACAGTTAAGCGGATTAAGTTACAAAATATACATCGTCTATTGTATTTTATTTATAATGGATTTCCGCAAAGTCACGCCTGAGTCAATTAACTAGTTAAGGAAAGTGTTTTTTTATGGTAATTAGGAGATTTGAAATGAATATTTATGAGGAAACTTTTAGTAAACAAGATTTTAAAAAAACTCTCAGTACCAGCCCAAAGTCTGGATTTGGACCCTGCTGATGGCAATAGGCTCGCCCCTTATTACCACTAACTCTCGCCTAACTCTTTGCGCTCTTTCTGAACAGAACCGTCACGCTAGGGTTGGTGACGCTGTATCGGGTATACTAGGCTCCAGCGCTCTTTGCGCTCATTCTGAACAGTGTTCGAAACAGAACCGTCACGCTCGGGTCTGTGACGCTAAATCGGGTATACTCGGCTCCAGCGCTCTTTGCACTCTTTCTGAACAGTGACCTAAACAGAACCGTCACGCTCGGGCCTGTGACGCTAAATCGGGTATACTCGGCTCCAGCGCTCTTTCTGAACAGTGACCGAAATAGAACCGTCACGCACGGGTTGGTGACTCTGAATCGGGTACACTAGGCTCTAGCGCTCTTTGCACTTGTCTTTCCATTCTGTATAAGGCCAGACAAGGGTGTGAAAAATCGCGTATAGATTGGAAATCACTTTTTTTCTAAGGTCTTCCAATCTATACAAGAGTAGTATGCAAATATTCGCGTATGTTTCGTAGTGACCTTGTAATCGCCTCTGTGGTCTAGTGGTTAAAAACCACCAGGACTCGACCCCAATAGGTCGGTGATGCTGAATCGCGTAGGTACTTATACTCGGGTTCAGTCTACGAACAATTATTTTTCGTAAGCTCCAGTCCTAAGACTTTTCTTGTTAAAAAGTGGTGAATTTTCTTTTTCCCATAAAAACATTGCGGCATTTACCGTAAGCAGCATTTTTGCCACACCTTATTGACATAATAAACCTTACTATAAACACAGAAATCGCATTTTATATGGGTACCAAAGTTTATCTGTATCAAAGTCGTAAAATATACGGGGTGTAAAGATTTCAGATTTATTTATTCTTTGTTTACGGAACTGTTTTGTTTTATAACCTCAAACGGGTCAACGAATTCAAATACCTGGGAGTTGTCAAGTCTTAAATGTATAGATTGGTTTAGGCAAGCATAATGCACTATCATCGACAGCATTATGAATAACTATAGGCGAGATAGGCTTTGCGTAAATAATTTTATTACCACTGCTTTCAAAACATCGTGAGGAAACCGGCATGACTTAGAACCTAAAATTCGAAGACATGACATCTACCAACTCGGTGATGTAGATAGACCTTCAGCTTACTATGGCGTGTCGAATCTAATTATTATAATGCTTAATTATTATTAATGTGTTCTTAGAATATTATTCTATGTGTTATTGATTTCATAGGTTACTAGCTGCCCTCCCCGGCTTCGCACGGGTAGCAGTAAGTACTTATCTACGGCGCACCTACTATCTACCTACCCTGCTCTACCTACCTACCCTACACTGCCCGACCTACCTACCTACCCTGCCCTACCGGGATACCCTACCCTGACCGACCTACCTACCTATCTACCCTACCTACCTACCTACCTTCACCTATCTTCCTATCTATCTACCCTGCCCTACCTAATTACCCTACCCTGCCCGACCTACCTACCTACCCTACCCTCACCGACCTACCTACCTACCCTACCCTGCCCGACCTACCTACCAACCCTACCTACCTACCTTCACCTATTATCCTATCTACTTACCCTGCCCTACCTAATTACCCTACCCTGCCCGACCTACCTACCTAATTACCCTACCCTGCCCGACCTACCTACCTACCCTACCCTGCCCGACCTACCTACCTACCTTCACCTATTATCCTATCTACTTACCCTGCCCTACCTAATTACCCTACCCTGCCCGACCTACCTACCTACACTGCCCTACCCTGCCTTACCTCCCTACCTTACCTCCCTACCCTACCCTGACCGACCTACCTACCTACCTTCACCTGTCTTCCTATCTACCTACCCTGCCCTACCTAATTACCCTACCCTGTCCGACCTACCTACCTACCCTGCCCTACCTACCTACCCTACCCTGCCCGACCTAACTACCCTATCTACACCGGTAGACGCCTGACGGGAATAACAGACTGATCAGTTACCACTCGATAGTGGTAACTGATCAAAAACTTATTAAAGTACTAATATCGCTACTAAAAAATATGGGTTGGTGGTAGAAGAATGAAAATTTGGGGTTGTATGTATTTTTTAATGCCAAATCATTAAAAAATTACAGTAAAAAAATTTGACCAAAAAAAGAAAAAAAAATATTTGGGGTGGACCACCCTTATCATTTAGGGGTACGAAAAATAGTTTACGTCCTATTCTCAGACCTACCGAATATACGCAAAAAATTTCATAAAAATCGGTCAAGCCGTTTCGGAGGAGTTTGGCAACAAACACCGTGACACGAGAATTTTATATATTAGATTAGATTAGGCGTGTGTTTGGTGATTAATAATTAATAAGGAACACTATAAATGATTTGATCTAGACATGTAGGTATGTATTCAAATTAATTTGATGTCAAATATCATAAGTTACTGGTTATTTGTTGTTATGTGGGTAGGTTAATATTAAACCAATGGCGAATGCATACCGTAAGACGTACCATTAGTAGGCCTTTTTTTCGGGTTTGAATAATCTCATGGATGTCCTTCGCCCTGGGGCGGGCAGTGGAGTCTGTCAGTCTCTTGCTGACTAAAAACGGACGGGGATCATGGGATTTTCTGCGCCTTCCAGGATCCCCGGATAGTGCTGGCCCGCTTTTGCCCACCCGTATCTGCGGGGGGAGTGAAGTATCAGACTCCCCCCACGACATGCAATAGGGGCGAGTGTGGAAAACTACACGCTGCTGCCTCAGCCGATGGGGCTGAAAAGTTCTGGATTGGCGAACGCGTACGGAAGACGTAGACTTAACACCATGTTCCTCATACGTCTATAGAATGTCACTACGTCGAAGCCCTCAGGACCACGCTCAGGCAGACTACCACCACTAAAGCAGTTATATTTTATTCTTACTTCAGTGGGGAAAACAGATAGAGCTATACGTCCTGTAGAGCTTCATCTCTTTCCCACACTTAAAGTAATATTAAATAATACTTTAGAGTGGTGGTAGGCCCCCCGCAGTGTTGCTGGCTATCACTAGTCCAATAAAGTAGCCAATATATTTAGGGTCTATTTCAGGATGTCCGAATAGCCACTACTTACCGAATCCATACTAATATTATAAATTCAAAAGTAACTCTGTCTGTCTGTCTGTCTGTCTGTCTGTCTGTCTGTCTGTATGTTACCTTTTCACGGCTAAACCACTGAACGGATTTCGATGAAATTTGGCAAGGAGATAGATGGCATCCTAGAGAAGGACATAGGGTACTTTTTGTCTCAAAAATAACCCCCAAGGGGGTGATATAAGGGATGAAAGTTTGTATAGGAAACTCAATATTTCTAAGTTGGGGATATGGAAATTCAAATTTATGCTTTTGGTAAGAAATAAAGAATTACGCTTTTCAGCGTTTTTGTAAAATCATCCCCCAAAGGGGTAAAATAGGGGTTGATTTTAAAATTCACATGTATTATTGATTATTTTTGTTGTCTCTTATTTTTAAGAGATTTAAGGTGTGGTTCCAGTGAGTCGGAACCGGATGCGGCACAGTTCACGGTGAGTCGGAACTGTCTGCGGTGATTGTGGCGATTGTGGTGATTGTGGTTCCAGTGAGTCGGAACCGAGTGCCGCACAGTTCACAGTAAGTTGGAACTGTCTGCAGTGATTGCGGCGATTGTGGTGATTGTGTTGATTGTGGTGATTGCGGTGATTGAGCTGATTGAGCTGATTGCGGTGATTGAGCTGATTGTGGTGATTGAGGTGATTGTGGTGATTTCGGTGTTTTCGGTGATTGAGGTGATTGCGGTGATTGCGGTGATTTCGGTGATATCGGTGATTATTTTTGTTGTCTCTTATTTTTAAGAGATTTAAGGTGTGGTTCCAGTGAGTCGGAACCGGGTGCGGCACAGTTCACGGTGAGTCGGAACTGTCTGCGGTGATTGTGGCGATTGTGGTGATTGTGGTTCCAGTAAGTCGGAACCGGGTGCCGCACAGTTCACAGTGAGTTGGAACGGTCTGCGGTGATTGCGGCGATTTTGGTGATTGTGGTGATTGCGGTGATTGAGCTGATTGAGGTGATTGCGGTGATTGCGGTGATTGAGGTGATTTCGGTGATTGCGGTGATTTCGGTGTTTTCGGTGATTGAGGTGATTGCGATGATTTCGGTGATTATTTTTGTTGTCTCTTATTTTTAAGAAATTTAAGGTGTGGTTCCAGTGAGTCGGAACCGGGTGCGGCACAGTTCACGGTGAGTCGGAACTGTCTGCGGTGATTGTGGCGATTGTGGTGATTGTGCTACCAGTGAGTCGGAACCGGGTGCCGCACAGTTCACAGTGAGTTGGAACTGTCTGCGGTGATTGAGGTGATTGCGGTGATTGCGGTGATTGAGGTGATTTCGGTGATTCCCCAGTGAGTCGGGGTGATGAGTCTAAGGGTGTTGACCAGGAATGCGCGTTCGCTGCATGCTGGTGGTCAGGATACCCGCTGAGCCGTGGGTGCTGGCTGGCTGTGTAACTCGCCTCACGAAAGCTTGCGGGATTGATGATGATGACGTCACGCTGAAGTAGTTGCACGAAGGCTGCGTTGACGTTCAGTCTCAGGGTCACCAATTTAGTGGTATGAGGAACAGGGTGTAAAGTTCACTCATCCACCATAGAAAAGGGAGGATCCTCCGACAAGACGGGTGTTATGTCGGGCGGGCAACTGCTCATAAGTTGATTTCGGATAGTCTTATCTATGTCGTTCGCGTGGTAAATTCTAACTGCGCGATGCAGGATTTGTGTGACATCATGTCTTTCATGCGTAGTTCGTATGTGGCGGTGTAACCGCTACAAACATTACCTCCTTACTAATAAATGTTGTATAGCGTCTGTATAGTTAAACATATAGTATAGTTACAAAGCTTTGTCTTCTTCTTTCGAATGTCAAATTACTGACGACTGAAAGAGATCATTTTTTCATTTTGAGGTACGCAACCCTAAAATTTGCCTGTTACTTTTTCATGCCGTAAGGGCTGAACGGATTTAGTTGAAAGGCGTATGGTCTTTTAACTAAATCCGTATAGGCCATGATCTGGGTTAGGATAGAGGATAATCTGAATCCCGGTAGTACGGTCCTGTGGGATATTTTCCGACCTTTACGCGGGCGAAGCCGCGGGTAAAAGCTAGTACATTCATAAATGGAACAGAATTTATATGAAATTATCTGCCAAGTAAGTTAATAGGAACTTAATCGTAGGTGGTGGAACAGGCCCTTAGTGAATTAGCCAAAAAGAGCTAACAAGCAACACTAAAAGTTATATTATGTTACCGCACACCTTTAGTACGATCCTTAAACTACTTAGAGACTTGTATTGTCTGTTTAGGGGCTCCTTAAATAGTAGTTCAGAGCCCAAAAGACGTTACACAACACATTAGTGGTCACCAAATAGCCTAACTTTGAAGATAAGAATTAGGTATTTAAAACAAAAGTTTTAGGAGGTGTTTTGTAAAGACATTTTTGTTTATTTTTACTTTTCTACTAACAACCTCACTGGTCGAATAAGACTGTTTATCAGACTAGAGCTTCTAACTACCTCGGCTTGATGTGCGGATGACAGGCGCGACTGTTTCAATGCTTTCCAAAGCATGGAGGGGTCTCAATATGTAATGGCTGGTCACTCATCCACGGACCAACCTCGGCAAGCGTTGCTTAACCTTGGATTCACCCATGTGGCTGTTATTATTTAGCCCCTCGTTCTAGCATGAAAAGTATCTTTCTTCATCTTCTTTCTAGCACTGTTCTCAGAGCGGTCGTAGTTTTAATGTAGTTTCTTGTCTAATGGCTGATGTCCATCTTTACTCGGATATAAAACAGCAACATGATTTTTTTTCATACAAAATTCCCCTAAATATACTACGCCTTACCAGCTTACACTAAATAAGTTAGAAGAACGCCACTAAACAGACTAAAACCACAGTAAATTAGTGGTCTCGTCCAAATAGTTTCCTTTGAAGGCAACATTCTTTGAGAAAATGCTTTGTACACATTTTTTGTCACTTAAGCTTTTGGCTTTGAAGCAAAAAAATGCTTTGGACCGTTTTTAGAGTAATATAGCCGTCCCACCGTCGGCGATTAACGAGAAGCGAGTAGAGCTAGCAATTAAAAACAAGCTGGCGAGCAACGAGCAGCGTATTTGGCTTGCATGAATTCACGATAGTATTCAATCATTATGTAATGCTACTCATAGGATTTAGATGAGGCAGACAGATGGTTTATAACCTGGATTAACACATAAGATACGTTTTGTCCCAGTAGTAGGTTTCCATGGGATAATTTCCGTCTTCCACGCGAGCTAACCCGTGGGAAAAAGCTAGTTAAGCAATGTGTCTGGTCACCCGTGTCCGGCCAGTTAAGGCCTTGGTTAAATTGATCATATTGCTTTCAATATGATCAATTTTATCGACAAATCCAATATAAGGCGGTTTGCCCCTACTGTTTTGAAATGGTTAAGTAAAACAAACAACCAAATTTTTTCACACTTGACTAATTTTCAAGTTGGGAGTTTTTGATAAACCTTTTAGTGTCATTGCCTACTTTTGTAGCTGTCGAACGAAACCACTATTATATCTGTAGGACCTCTAAATCCGTAGATATTGCAAAATAAATTAAACAACTGTATCAGAAAAATAAAAAAAACACAGTCGTGGCAAAATGCCTTATTATGGTGGATTTGTAAATAAAATTGATCTTATTACTTCGCCTTAACGGGTCGGACACCGGTGACCAGACACACTGTATAATGTTTCTCTTTTACTTTACACTGACCTACACAGTCTTTCGTACGTTTCATGGGCGAGAAAATCGGCGCTTCTTCGTCAAAGGTAACACAGATGCCTTATATTAGAAGTTTATTACCCGACTGCCCCAGAAGGAGGGTAATGTTTTTCGAGAGTATGTATGCATGTATGTATGTATGTATGTATGTATGTCTATTTCTTTGGCACGCTCTGCAGCCTAAACGGCTTGATGGATTTTAACATATGAGGTGTCGTTAGATTCGTCTTAACTGTAGAAGTGTCATAGGCTATATAATATTTATTGCATCTGCAAATACAAAAAAAAGGGAGGGGAAGGTTTTTTTTAAAATAAATTGTAACAATATTGGTATCAAATAAAAGCTATTAACGAGTCAATGCCAAATTAAAATAATATTAATAAAACTAAAAAGCTTGAAATAAAGAAAATTATTCAAAAAACAAAAAACCCGACTGCAAAAACACATAACTGAAAAGAGAAAAACAAGCATTATAAATTAATCTATAGAATTTTGGTATCGCAGGCGGGGACAAACTAATAACCGGATATATGGTGTAAGTTTTGTTTGTCCCCGCCTGCGATACCAAAATTCTATAGATTAATTTATAATGCTTGTTTTTCTCTTTTCAGTTATGTGTTTTTGCAGTCGGGTTTTTTGTTTTTTGTTACTTACTTAGTTAACATGAAACTCAGCTCGAAACATGCTAAGTCTACTTTTCCTAACCTGTTGCTAAGCTATCCTAAGCTAGCCATCCGTGAAGCTAGCTAAGCTAACTTGGGTCATCGGTCTGCAAATTTCATTAGGTGTGTGCTTAGCTTATTTTGCATATTCAGAACATGATTTTCACTATTTATGTGGGACTTGGGAATTACTCTAGATGAACTAGGCTGCCATTTTTTTATAACAGATCCATTGTCGATAAAATGTGAAAAGTCTGAGATTCCTTATCGTGACTCCAAAGTATACAGTATACATAACTAAAAAGAGCCCATTGAGTCACTAATTCAATGGGCTCTGTTTGGTGGTTTTTTGTACTATAACATTCAACGGTTTTAACGGCCCAGCAGCGTGTGTTCCAATTTCAAAGAAGGTAATGCCTGTGATGTTTATATACGCGTACAGACATCGCCAGGTATGCGTGCCTTCCACACGGAACGCACGGCACGCACCGAAGTAGTGAATTGGCTCGCAATGAACGATTGCCACGAATGCTCACAGTGAGCACCCGCCTTAGGCACGCGAGAAAAGAGGCTCAACCATTCGTGGCGCGTGTCGCGCACTGCCAATATACGGCTTTACAAGCATACAATGGGCGAAGGATTTGAACGCACTTAGCATCTTTTAATACATCGTCAATATTCTTATAAAATGATTCTAAGTTCTCTTATTTCGTTTATGTAACACCCACATACATTAAGGATCTATTTTCTGTGTCTGAGCTCAAAATAACAAATTCTACTTAAGAACTAACTAAGTATAAATTCATTAAATAACACAACATTTTAGCTCAAACACGAGTTTAAATAGTGCTCGTCTAAAACAGAAGCACATACGTACATAATCCTAAATAATATTATAAAAGCGAAAGTAAGTTTGTGTGTTTGTTTGTTTGAGACGCTTTCACGCTAAAACGGCTGAACAGAATTACATAAAATTTGGCACACGGGTAGACCATGACCAGGAGAAGAACATAGTATACCTTTTATCCCGATATTCCCACGGGATCGAGACTAGTTATATCATAAATGCGAGAGTAATTCTGTCTGTCTGTCTGTCTGTTCTCATGCCTCAGTGACTGAACCAGGGTTAGGAAAATACTGGTATTCAGCTGCATCCGGTTAGACTGGAAGCCGACCACAACATAGTTGGGAAAATGCTAGGCAGATGATGATGATTTGCTTATAATATCTATACATTTATACATTATAATTATACATTGAAGTGTCTGTTTGCAATGTCAAAATAACAGCGTTTTACTAAATGCATAATATGATAATATATACGGTAAAGAAAACAATTATAATTTTTTGTCTGTTCCATCTAATCTCCGAAACGGCTGGACCAATTTTGACGGGATTTCCACTGGCAGATACGCTGATGTTATAAGGAGTAACTTAGGTACTTTTATTTTGGAAAAAAAAAAATTAACCCACGTAGGGTAAGCCGCGGTCAACAGCTAGTCATAAATACGAAAATAGTTTGGAAAATCCAAAAGTGCACGCCTCATAATTATCACTCATTCTTAAACGAAAAAGAAATTCAAAACATAGTTTAAAAATGAACAATTCTGTACCCTCAGTGAAAAGTGATTTATCTCGACTTGTAGCAGTTTTGAGTTGTGTATACAATCTTGAAGCTTATTTTTTTTTCTATTTTTCTATCTAATCGGTATAACTCTATCTATTATAGAACGGGAAATAAGTTTCGTGCTGAATGATACAAGTTGCATTCTAGATGAATTTCGATGATAATTTTTGTGTCTACTGATATGTCTTTAGTAATATCAAATTGAACTAAAGCTTAAACTTAAACAAGTACGTGTCAATAAGGCTATCTCGATTTGTAATACTTGACACATTTAATATTAATTACATGAGCTTTGTGCTTGTTAATACAATACAATTTATATTAAGTGACACAAAAAATACCATACAATTATCAATTGTGAATGATAATATAACTCAAATTATATCTCTTTAGTTTAAGCAGCATTAAATACCACCAACGTGTTAAGTGATACAACTCAACCTTTATCAAATTACACGTGAAACATTTTTAGTAACACGTTTAGTTCTTAATAATGTAAATTTATTTATATCGCTGTAGTATAGGATTTTTAGAAAGCGATCAATAGTGATTATTGTGTAAAGTGATATATTATGTAGTTTTGTCTTCAAAATGTCTGTCTCTTTCTGTCACGGGCGTCTCCGCAGTGTGAAAGCGAGAACGGCAATGATGGCGTGGGAGGTAATCGTGCTCAAACGGCAGTCGGCCAGTCCCGTTTTGGCGTGAGTGACCAGAGCACGCGTCCATATTTTACCAAAATTAGATGATGTTGACCGATTTTGTGCTTCCCGCATCCAGCGGATTCCTGCGGCCTTCACAAGATCATCGGTCCATCTTGTGGGAGGCCTTTCAACGCTTCATCTTCGGGTACGCGGTCGCCACTCCAGAACCTTTCGGCCCCATCGGCCATCCGTTCTACGAGCAATGTGCCCTGCCCATTGCCACTAAAATTTGGCAATTCTTCGGGCTATGTCGGTTACCTTGGTTCTCCTGCGGATCTCTTCATTTCTGGTTCGATCACGTAGGGGAACTTCAAGCATAGCCCTCTCCATTGCATTTGGATGACTTTTAACCTTCTGATAAAGCCCATTGTGGGCGACCACGCTTCAGTGCCATAGGTCATCACTGGCAGGCACTGGTTAAAGACTTTCGTCTTGAGACACTGCGGTATGTGGGACGAGAAGATATTGCGTAGCTTCCCGAAAACTGCCTAGCCGAGTCGGATTCGATGATTGACCTCTTTCTCGAAGTCCCTAGGTAAACATACTTGTCCACAACTTCGAGAGTAAAGTCTCAGATCTACATGTGATTGGGTGTTACATGGGTATTTGTCATGATTGCCTTTGTCTTATCCATGTTCATTTTTAGACCCACTCTTTTGGAGGCTCTACTGAATTCATCGAGCATTGTACTGAGGTCGTCCATTGGCTCAGTCTTAATAACTATGTCGTTGGCAAACCGAAGGTTAGTAATATACTCGCCAGTGATGTTGATGCCTAGATCTTGCCAGTCCAGAACCTTGAAGATATCCTCCAGTGCGGCGGTGTACAGTTTCGGAGAGATAACGTCTCCTTGTCTCACACCTCACTGCAGAAAAATAGGTTTCATGGCCTGATCCTGGAGTCAGACTGACATAGTGGCGTTTTCGTACAAACACTTTAGCACCTAGATGTACCGATAGTCGATCTGGCAACATTGAAGAGACTGCAGTACAGCCTATGTCTCAATCGAATCGAAGGCTTTCTCGTAATCTACAAACGCTAAGCAGAAACGCGGGTTATACTCTTCGGTGTTCTGTATAACCTGCCGCAACGTTTGTATGTGATCTACGGTGCTGAAGCCTATACGGAATCCGGCTTGTTTGGGAGGCTGGAAGTCGTCAATCCTGCGCGCGAGACGGTTCGTGATGACTCTTGAAAACAGCTTGTAGAGATGGCTCAGAAGTGTGATGGGCCTATAGTTCTTAAGCAGGGCATGGTCGCCCTTTTTAAAGAAGAGTACTACCACATCTCTGTTCCATGCATGTGGCGTTTGATCCTCGAGTATGACGGACTAGAACGGCTTCTGGAGGGCCTTAAGAACGGATTTTCCACCGGACTTCAGGAGTTCGGCCGTAATTCCGTCATTACCCGGCGCCTTTTTGTTTTTAAGCTGCTTCAGAGCAATCCTAATCTCGTACAAGCTGACGGCCGGGATGTCTTCGGTCTAGTGTCGAGCCAAATAGCTCTTGGGTCATTTGCCAGATTCGTAACGGGGTTACTGGTTGTCGTGTATAACTGTCCATAGAAACACTCCATCTCTCTCAATATTTCAGGTTTGGCGGATACGATGCTGCTATCGGTCTTCAGTTTTGCGAGCTGGCTTTGCACAATAGACATTTAGTATGTTTCATCTAGGTGATCTCAGGAAAAATGATTGATTAATGATAAAGTAACGTCTAAATCCTGACCCTAATGCTAATGTTTTAAACCACTTAAGGACATAATGTAGTTGTTAACTACTTGTTGGCTTGTTGTTTTGTTATAGTGGTTAATGATTTAAGGAGTAATTTCCTTAAATCATTAACCACTGTTAAGACTGCTGATTATAACAAATTATAAAAATATACTTAAAGTACATATTCACACTATTATTCACCCGGTTTTTAAATGACAATAGAACCCGACAGTATAAATACACGTTACTAGGCCCCTACAAAAGAAATAAAATTGAACTTATATTACTTTACACCTTAAACGTTTTGTAATTCCTTTGATATAAATAAAGATAAATCAAAATACACTTCGTCGTTTATTGTATTTATTGTGTGTAAAGTGATATAAGTTTGATTTTATTACAGCACACTAAAAAGACACGGTACCAATGAAATCTTAATGTTTTCTAATCAAAATTAGTTCTAGTGTTTTTATTATTGTTGTCTTTATTGTTATCAAAAAGATGTTTAAAAAATACTTGTAACATTCAACACCAGTGCATTATACAATGTGTTTAATGATATAATTTAAATTATAACATTATACACATAGGAACTTAATTGTGGCTCATGATATAAGTCTAGTTTTTTTAAATTATCTCAAATTCTAATTATTTTTTAACACAATCAAAGCATATCCGATATAAAAATAACAATTTCGCAGCGATAAAAGTAAAAACATCAAAAAAATACTCAGTAATAAAAAAGTTGTAGCCATTTAAAAAATGCAAAACTTTAAATTAAATTTTCTCAAAACTAACATTTCTGACTTGTACCACTTTTCACTGAGGGTACAGAATTTATCACTTTTCATGAAGTCGTAATGTCAACGACTGACAAAGATATTTACTTGGCGGTTGCTAGGCAACTCAAGGCAAAGGTTGGAAATATTTAGTTAAAGATATTATATTTTAGTTAGTATTTTATTAATTATAATTAAACTACTTTGAATATAAGAGCCATTTTCAATAGGGTTCCTTCTACGGCTGAAACGAATGTATAAAAAAAAATGGATTAAATTAATTGATTTTATCGCAAGCTACAATGTTTTCAGGGTTCATAAATTGACGGACAGGAATTTTTTTTCAACTATTTTTATGCTTTTTCCTTTTTTGCTGCATTAAATCAATTGTTAAAAAGTACAGTATTAATCTCCATTTAATCATCTATACAATGGTATATAAATTAAGTAGGTTCTGTGTACTAGCAGGAGTGTAACAATAAAAACAGTTACAGAAATGGGGCAAAAAATATTTTTCGATCGTAGAGCACACTCTAATGCTTCGCATTACGAGTCGTGCAAAAACTGTCTGTCCATCTGTACGTACCCTTTCATGCCTTAATTAACTATGGATTTGGATGAAATTTGGCACATGTATAGACCAGGGTTAGAACATAGAATACTTTTAATCCAGGTAGTACGTTCCCGTGGGATAATTTCCGACCACCACGCGAGCGAGGCCGCATGCAAATGCGATGTAAATAATTTAGCCCAAAGCATTCGCCAGATAATGATCACAATATTCCCAGTTAGGTCAATATACCTATTCGTAATTTGGAAAGGCTGTTGCTAGTCGTCCGGTAAACGGACGAATAACATATAAATTAATCGTCCGAGAACGGACGAATAACATAAATTAATCGTCCGTTTATCGGATGATAACACATGCTTGTATAATATGAAATAGTTATAAAATGTATAGGGAAATACGCTTAATAAGATGGCTGTTGTTGCACTGCATGTCGCGGGTTCGATCCTTGCACGGAACAAATATTTGTATGACCTACAAGTAGGTGTTCCGGGTCTGGCTGTTTGTGTATGTGAGTTTAAATGTTTGTAAACGCACCCACAATGCAGGAGAAATTCCTAGAGTAGGGCAACGTTTAACAAAAAAAAAGAAAGGTGCCATCACAGTGTCTTGTTTTCTTCCTTCTTTTTTGATTGTTTATTGGGACCTTGCAGCTATTTCCTAATAGCTACTTAGTTATTATTTAATCGTGCTTTTGTATGTTGTGCTGTCTTTTGTGTGCACTAAATAAATGTTTTATCTATCTATCTAATGATGATTTTTATGCTTATAGTTACGTATATACATTATTATTTGATAAGGTTGCGAATATATATTAATTAACATACATAAATTTTCTAAAAAAAAAACAATTAGGCGGGCTGGCTACCACTGCGGAGGATCAGCAGAGGTAGCTCTAAAGGCAATGCACTAACTCCCTTTTACATGGGACTTAAATATAACAGGTAAAATGTATACACGTCTGCCTACCCCTAGTAGTATTCTATTTTTACCCGACTGCCCCAGAAGGAGGGTAATGTTTTTCGAGAGTATGTATGTATGTATGTATGTCTATTTCTTTGGCATGCTCTGTAGCCTAAACGGCTTGATGGATTTTAACATAGGAGGTGTCGTTAGATTTGTCTTAATCGTAGAAGTGACATAGGCTATATAATATTTATGTATTGCATATGCAAGTACAAAAAAAGGGAGGGGAAGGATTTTATAAAAATAATTTTCAACAATATTGGTATCAAATAAAAGCTGGTAATGAGTCAATTCCAAATTAAGATATATTAATAAAACTAAAAAACTTGAAATGAAGAAAATTATTCAAAAAAAAAAAACCCGACTGCAAAAACACATAACTGAAAAGAGAAAAACAAGCATTATAATCTATAGAATTTTGGTATCGCAGGCGGGGACAATAATAATGTAACAATAATAACCGGAAATATGGTGTACCTAACTTTTGTTTGTCCCCGCCTGCGATACCAAAATTCTATAGATTATAATGCTTGTTTTTCTCTTTTCAGTTGTATGTTTTTGCAGTCGGGTTTTTTGTTTTTTGAATAATTTTCTTTACCTATGTAGGCACGTTTTAGGTAGGTATAAAAATATTATACAGGTTTGGGTTTAGATGAAGCAAACAAAAATATTTGTGTTATCCTGAACGTAGGCTAAAGGAATGTATTGGGCACAAGTCTAGCTTTAACCTAGGCCACGTATAAAACCTATCCGGAATTTATTGGAACATTTCGGGACATCCGTCATGTCCCGATTGATAGATCGGCTATGTTCGGCTCTCCTTTTACGACGAAACAAAAAAGGTTATATTGTGAAAATAGGTGGAAAACGGGTTTTATTCAGTTGATTGTCTCGTTTTGTTTTTATTTTATTTTGGGTGTGATGAAATACCGATTGTTGTGAAATGGGCAAAATTGAGAAGGAAATTCTAATTTATTGTATTTTTTCGCAGGTAAATTACTTGAGTACCGTTTAACACAATTACAGAAAATGGTTTAAAATAAGTCCAAATACGAAAAATGCCTTCTCAAGATGCCAAGCTATTTGATTGTTTATCAAGACAATGTAAAAATAATACAAAATCAGTCGAACGGTTTTTATAACCAAATCATAAGGTAGTCTTCCGATTCCGATTGTCCATCTATTTTAATGGAGCCTTATATGTATGTATAGATTGCCATCGACACGCTACGAAAAAAAAGTTGAGAGGTTTCAAGGGACACCCGGATGGAACGAAGTTATGGAATGAACCTCACAAAGGCATGCCACTAATTAGTACCTGTAGTCGCTCACCGATGGCGTTATAATAAAAAAATTAACCTCACAAAGGCATGCCACTAATTAGTACCTGTGGTCGCTCACAGATGGCGTTATAATAAAAAATAAAAAGTGTTGTTACAACTTTTGGTCCCAATTTTTTCCGTCTAGCCCCCTTTCCTAACGCGCGAAAGGGAACTTCCTTCCAAAAAATGACTACATACTTTTCTCAGAAAAAAAAACCTTATTTCCTTCACTCCTCATATTCCCTTCACGTCCCGTCAAGCGTAAAAGTACTGCACAATAGATTTTTGTATATATCCAGGAAAAATAGAAAAACATCGGCGTATAACGCCATAAGGATGACGGAATGTGAAGCCGATAGCTCGGCTCGTAAGATAGACGTGTCTATGGATTTATCAAGAAAAATATTAAGGAAAAGTGTGACACAGTATCATAAAGTAACAGTATTATATCTCAGCGACGGCAGTGAGCTTGAAATAATTACCTACGACCGCTCGGTAGATAAACTTTCTGCGTCCGCACCGTAACTGCCGCGCACTCGATACAGAATTATACACTGAGATTTCGAAGCGCGTTGTTTCGGCAGTTTTCTATGAAGACATAATACTGTTACTTATTTTATACTGTGAATGTGATATTGTAGGTATTGACACAGATGTGTGGGCCTGAAGATTTGTGCATTGTCAGCATGTAAGAAAATATCCTACGGAAACCAAGTTTCATACTATCGATTGGGATACGAACTTATGGTTTCTGTCTACATATCACATATTAGTATGAAGGAGCTCGTGGCTAAGTAATTACAGCCGCACGGGTTAAGCTACTCTTGCCGGGGTTGGTCCGTGGATGGGTCACCATCTTCTTTACCGAGTCTCCACACCTCGGAAAGTACGTTAAGCCGTTGGTCCCGGCTCTCATTCGTGCATCTTTGACAGTCGTTCCAGGTCGTCAGAAGCCAGAAAGTTTGACAACCAGTCTTACCAAGGGGTATCGTATCACCCAGTTACAGGATTGTGGAGGTCAGATAGGCATTCGCCCCATGTAAAATACTGGTATTCAGCTGCATCCGGTTAGACTGGGAACCGACCCCAACTTAGTTGGGAAAGGCTAGGCAGATTGATATCAGATACTAGTATAATAGGCTCACCCCCTATTACATGGGACTTAAACATAACTGGCGAATAGGTATACCTCTGCCCCTTGCCCCCCCTTCGGGGAATATAGGCGTGATGTTATGTTATATCACATACTTATAGGATTGCGTTGACAAAAGATTACCTACACCTATTAGAAGCATGAGGAACAGGGTGTAAAGTTCACTCATCCTCCATAGAAAAGGGAGGAACCTCCGACCGGACTACTGCCCGACAATTGATGTCGGGAAATTTATATGCTGATCGCGCGGTAAACTTTGCTTGCGCAATGCAGGATTTCGCATGACGTCAGTGTGATGCGTAGTTCGCATGATGCGATGTAGATGTCGCCACCCACCTCACTGAGCTGAACTTTTCAGTTGCAGCATATTTCGTGAAAGTATCTAGCATTTCCGGATGTAGAAACCTATCGTAACCCTATTCACCTACATATTTTTTTATGCTCGGTCTCTGTAGGATGATAAAGAGACCACTTAATGGGTCGCTATATCAAGAAAGTCTAAAAAATCTAGTATTTTATCCTCCAAATAGACCTTACCTATCATTTTCATAGTCATAGTCAGTCGACGAAATCCCGGCGATCGTCTCGCCGTGCCATCAAATTCAATAGAATGAATCAATCTCCACATGGCGATATCATCGCTGCGATAGTTTGAAGGCACAGCGTAACTATTGAAGCGATTCTATTGTCCGTGGAGATGGTGCATTAGGACCTAGTTATAACAGGCGCCCGAGGCGCGCGTCTTGTGCGCTGCGTTTAGGGCGCTCAATCATATTTTATGAATTGCTATGTAACGTATAACATCAAGCGTTGCCGTCTAAGGGCGTCACGTAATAGGTATATTGACTAAACATTTTTTTTTATCGGTCAGGTAGAATATTAAAAAATATTGGACACGTAATTTTTCTTTTTTTCTCTTATCAAAAGATTATGGCAATACATTGAGTTAAAATGTGGCATGACGTCACTCCTCGACACATTTTATATTGACTTGTGACGTAGCGAGCCCCCCACTCCCCAACTTTAATAAGTTTTATTTAAACCATTTTTTATAAATATGTTAAAGCAAAATATACGTGTCTAATTTTTTTTTATTATCTGACTGACGGACTAAATTGTATTTTTTTCCCCAGTCAACATTTCTATGGAGAGCAGTGGTGGCCCAGTGGTAACGGCCCCGACTTACGACTTGTAGGTCGTGGGTTCGAACCCAAGCAGGCGCTGAACTTTGTGTAAATAATTTCATCACCACTGCTCTCAAAACGGTGAAGGTAAACATCGTGAGGAAACCGGCATGTCTTAGAACCAAAAAATTCGAAGACATGTGACATCTACCAACCCGCACTGGGACCGCGTGGTGGATTACGGCCCACTCCCTCTCACAGAGAGGAGGCCTGTGTCCCAGCAGTGGGAACATTAATAGGCTGATGATGATGATGATCAACATTTCTATTCGTTACATAGAAATTCATAAAAGTTTGCCAAGTTTTGATATTTATAAATTGTATACTTAATCCTTCAAGTGCGTGCCACTTAATCTTAGGGTGTCGTGCCAGAGGCAATAATCGACATAAATAAAAATATACACGGCTCAAGATGTTAATCTACCCTCCAATGTAACTGGACTTAATGGTGGCTATTATACAATATACAACTTGTTTTATATAAAACAAGATTTATTAATAGCAAGTTATTGGGGAAAATTACAGAAATTACAATGTATACCTACCTAATATTGCGTAATAATCTGAAATTCTAAATAGTTATTATTTAGAATTTAAGATTCGAACGACTGTCAAAGATCCACGAATGACAAGGAGTCTCAGTATGTTAAGATTGTCACCCATCCACAGACCAAGCCTAGCTTAACCTGATGGATCGAACCGTACGGCTGTTATCACTTAGCCACGAGCTCCTCGAACTCGAATCTTACGTAAAATTAGTATATACCAAAATTGCAAACAAAAAAGAGCAAAAATTTAACGTGTTGGTTTGTGTTATCAAAAAGTAAAATTGCTTAGTTTTGTGATCTTACAGAACAATCTAGACCCCTCCCAACCCCATGTAAAAACATAAGACTTATTCGGACCCCCTGTTCAAATCGTCTTACATAATAAATTAATCCTGATATCGAATTTATACATAAGAAAGGTCTATTCCCAGTCTATCAATTAAGCTTTAAATTAAAATCAATATAAAATTAATCATAAACCAGAGATCTTGTCAGACACTACCAGAATATTAATTTTACAATTTAATTAACTAAAACGTCATCTACAAAGCTAGTTATTAACAAAAGTAATTAATCAATTAGTGTTTGCAGCACAATTTCTAACATTTTAGGCAATTTACAGAAACTAGGATCACAAAACAAGTAAGCTAAAGAGAGTCAGCTACGTTTAACAACTTTATAATAGTTAATTGACTCAGGAGTGACTTTGCGGAAATCCATTATAAAATACAATAGACGATGTATATTTAGTAACTTAATCCGCTTAACTGTTCTAAGAGTCTGAGAGAACCCTGTAAGAAATCGACACGTGTTTCGCCTCTCAACGAGAAATCCTCAGTTGCTAACTCGGACACGACGTGTTGCCACGACAAGAGCCGAACCCACACACAGACACACACTGTACACTGTTGAACTTATTAAATACGAGTATTCCAAGGTCACCTTTGTTGCGATTGTTTGCTTATCGCACTGATAACGATCCTAGCCGAGGTCGGCCGATAAGCGATCTATATAAGTGGGGTTGTCGGGTGGTTGTAGCTCTTCCCCCCCGACCCTTGCTCGATAACGATGCGCCAGCCCGCGTTTTTGCTGAGCCTGTAGCTTTAAACTCCCCTGATAATAATAATGATCTATCCTTGATCCAGCCTGTCCCTCTTGCTGTCCTCCCCCCAGCGAACGCCCTAAGCCGAGGTTCGTACCCCACAGGGGGTGCCCTTAGCGAGCGTTCGCCTAGTTTTAATTAGCTTAGTTTGTATGCCCCTGGCTGGAGGCTTTGAGTTCTTTTAGGAGCTTAAGGCAGCCACAGGAAAGTCCGGTTAAGCAGTGAATACCTTAGTGGTAACCTGCGAGATGCCCTAGCCAAAAAAAAAAAAAAAAAAGGTTGTAGCTCACTTTGCGTTCGGCTCTTGTCGTGGCAACACGTCGTGTCCGAGTTCGCAACAGGTCAATCATGACGATTGACCTGTTGCGAACTCCTGAGGATGCCTCGTTGAGAGGACACGTGTCGATTTCTTACAGGGTTCTCTAAGACTCTTTAAGAACAGTTAAGCGGATTAAGTTACTAAATATACATCGTCTATTGAACTTTATAATAATTTCTTTAACTGAATAATGTTCCAGTTTCAGTACAGATGCTCCGTAAATAAAATTTTCGTACTTCGATTGAACTAAAGTTGTGGACGTAGCTCACAGAAAAAGCAAGCTGAAGTAGCAATGGACCGGCCATATTAGGCGTAGAGCCCATGACTGTTGGAGTAGACGTGTTCCTGAGTGAAGACCGTGATTCGGCAAACGTATGGTAGAACGCGCTCAGTCTATGTGGAGCGACCATCTTTGCAGAGTGACTGATAGCAGTTGGATGAGAGTTGCCGATATTTATACTGTTTCATCGTGTTTCTTGATACCCCATCCGAAACGATCAATAATTGCAATTGATAAAATTGTCATCAATTTCAATTGTAGTTATTCTCAATCGCTTCAATTGCATTTGGTAGACGATCAATTTGCACAGCAATATATCAATCACGTAAAAAAATACTATGACAATTAATCGTTTCGGGGACCCTTAATAACTTTGTCAACTTGTCAGTACCTTAGTAAAGCTCAGTTTAGAATCCATTTTACTATCCTTCTTCCATGAATAGGCTACAGATAATAAACCTTTTGAACAGAATATCAAACGAGCCACTAATGGCCATTACCAAGAAAATAGATTATATATTCAGTAGATTAATACGTAGGTTTATATGATTTAATTCTAGTTGTATAAAGGATAAAATGGCGCAAGTCAATTTGCTATTCACTTAGAATTTCATGAAGGTTTCCCAAATGACTTGTTTTTGTGAGATAATATTAGATGAATATAGTTATTAGTGGTTTTATTTATAACATAACATAACATGAAGCCTGTATTCCCCAAAGGGTGGGGCAGATTTGTACCTATAGTACATACCTATGGTACACCCACATTTCATTTATAATCTATGTTTATAGTAGTGAAGGAACATTACTTGTCGTTATGATTTTGTTCTCGTCGTTAGCTGTAATAATAATCGTCATTTATTTTCGTTGCTTATATAGTTAGTATGTATGTATCTATGTATCTATTATATAGCATTTATCTGTGTATCTATAATAGTATATTGTACTTTGGCACGACTCATAATGCGAAGCATTAGAGTGTACTCTACGATCGAAAAAATTTTTTTGCTCCATTTCTGCAACTGTTTTTATTGTTACACTCCTGGTAGTACACAGACCCTACTTAATTTATATACCATTGTATAGATGATTAAATGGAAATTAATACTGTACTTTTTAACAATTGATTTAATGAAGCAGAAATGGAAAAAGCATCAAAATAGTTGAAAAAAAAATCCTGTCCGTCAATTTATGAACCCTGAAAACATTGTAGCTTGCGATGAAATCAATTAATTGAGTCAATTTTTTTTTTATACATTCGTTTCAGCCATAGAAGGAACCCTATTGAAAATGGCTCTTTTATTCAAAGCAGTTTAATTATAATTAATAAAATACTAACTAAAATATAATATCTATAACTAAATATTTCCAACCTTTGAATTGATGTCCGTAAGTTGCCTAGCAACCACCAAGTAAATATCTTTGTAAATAGTCTTTGACATTACGTAAGGATTGCGAGATTAGAAATTTACCCATATTGATGGGTAAAAACGCAGTCAAAACATACTTCATGAAAAGTGATAAATTGTTCATTTTTGTTAGAAACTATGTTTTGAATTTCTTTTTCGTTTATGAATGAGTGTTATGAGGCGTGCACTTTTGGATTTTCCAAACTATTATACTTTTTATTTGCACCAAAGACAACCCCATTTTATGTCCAGACCATCACTGTCCATTCCAAGGTTGCCTGGAAGAGATTGCAGTAAACGATAAGGCCACCCATTGTATATTTTGTAGTGTATTACTTTTTCTTTTTGTAATGTATTATCTGGTGTACAATAAAGTATAAAATAAATAGTAAATAAATATATAATACTTACATAAAAATCTATTGCCGTGCATTAGTCTCGCCAAAATTTGAAATGGCTCGTTCGATTTGGATTTTTTTTATTTCGAGAGCTGTAGGTATAGATTTTTCATAGATTATAATTAAGTTAAAGCTTAATATTTCGGAAACGAATAACTCAATCCAAAAATGGTGTTCACACACTCGTAATATTTTTAAACGACCTTTCCAACGACACCCCACACCAAGTGCTAGACGAGAAAAAAAAAATCCCCTCTTTACTGGTAGGGGTAAAAGGTACCCAAAAAAAAACAATGTTCTTGATTTTCTTTTACCACTTTGTCGGCGCAACTAATATATACACCAATGCCAAATTACAACTTTCTAGTACTTAGAGTCTCTGAGCTAAGCCGCAGACAAAGAAATATACTTAACTTACACTACTTACTTACTTAAGGTACACGTAGCTCGGTTCCTCCGGGATGAATTTTGATGGTGTCATAATAAAAAATATTCAGTTTTATTTGCTCTTTTAAGGTCTACCACTATCTCCCACCATCCTTTATCGAATTGAATTGTGATCAACACACAACGAAACAGCTATGTAATATGTAAAAAAACGTAAGACATTTTGAATTTCGCCTTGCCGCCTTGACGAATCCCTTAAAAGAACTTGAGGTGCGCATCCACGGATGCAAAAATCGGCATCGGCATCCGGCTGACTACCGGCATCATATTATTATCAGCCAAAAAATATACGTTACTGGACACAGGCCTCCCCTAAGCACCGCCACTTTGACCGATTCTGTGCTTCCCGCATCCAACAGATTTCTGCGGCCTTTACAAGGTGATCGGTCCATCTTGTTGGAGGCCTTCGAACGCTACGACTTCCTGAACGCGGTCGCCACTCCAGAACCTTTCGACCCAATCGGCCAGGTTCTGCGAGCAATGTACCCTGCCCATTGCCACTTAAGTTTGTCCATTCTTCGGGCTATGTCGGTTACTTTGGATCTCCTACGGATCTCTTCATTTCTGATTCAATCACGTAGGGAAACTCCATAGCATAGCCCTCTCCATTGCCCTTTGGGTGAATTTAAGCCTTCTGGTAATTTAATTTAAATTATGTAAAAAAAAAATTTAATTGAGCTGGAGTCTGGTACACATGTTTCAAATGCGCGACTGCCTATCTGACATCCAAAACCCAGTTACTGGGTAACACGAAACCCCTTGGTACGACTAATTGTCAGACTTTTTGACTTCTGACTACTGTCAAAAATGACAGCCGGGACCAATGGCTTAACGTGCTTTCCGAGGCACGCAGGGTCTTGATACGTAATTGATGGTCAGGTCACCCATCCACAAACCGACCGCGGCAGACGTGGCTTGACCTTCGACAGACCAGTGCGGCTGTTATTATTTAGACACATGCCCCACTAGAGAAAAGAAAAATACTCGTTATGAAGCCATAATACTTGGTATTATGATGCCATAATACTCGGAATTTAATTATTTCTTAGTGCAATAATAATAACACGTGCACGTTAAAAGCGTCCGTAATACTAACATACCTAATAAAAACTATGAAAAAAGGATAGTTGAAGAATCAGTCTCCAACTTATAACTCACTAGCTTCCGCCAGCGGCATCACCCGCGTGATCTTATAAATATCAGTACATACCGTCTCGCAAACACTCGAAAATGGCTCGAATGAATTGAATAGTTATTTTTTTGTTTTGTTCACCTCAATAAAGCGGTGGTATAGGAATAAAGCTGAGAGGTGTCAAGGGACACCCGGATGGAACGAAGTTATGGAATGAACCTCACAAAGGCATGCCACTAATTAGTACCTGTGGTCGCTCACATATGGCTTAAAATAAAATAAAAAAAGTGTCGTTACAACTTTTGGTCTTAATTTCGACAGTCTAGCCCCCTTTCGCAACGCGCGAAAGGGAACTTCGTTTCAAAAAAATTGGAAAACCCAAAGGAACAGCCGAAAAAGCCGGGTCGATACGCTCGCCGGGGTTTGTCAGTGGACGGGTGATCATCTTTACATACTGAGACTCCTCCGTGTCTCGGAAAGCACGTTAAGCCGTTAGTCCCCGCTGCTTACGTGGATCTTTGACAGTCGTTACGGGTCGTCAGAAGCCCGAAAGTCTGACAACCAGTCTTACCAAGGGGTATTACCCAGTTACTGGGTTGTGGATGTCAGTTAAGCAGTCGCTCCATGTAAAATACTGGTATTCAGCTGCATCCGGTTAGGCTGGAAGCCAACCCCAACATCCTTGGGAAAAGGGTTGGCAGATTGATTGATTGTATAATGTAGAAGAAGAAGAAGAAGAAGCCTGCTTGTCGCAATCAATGCGGTACCGCATTGACCGGTCCGAACATGTTGCTGCGTCCTGCTATTACGTCGACGCAGCTGTACGTGTCGCGTCTACATCACTCCACGAAGGCAGAGGAGATCGTGGAGTACATAGCGATAAAGACAAAGTTCACGTTAAGAGTCGAGAAGTTGGAATCGCGTCACAAAGTGAACTTTAAATCTTTTGTGGTGCGCGTTCCGACTCATCACCTGGAGACCTTTATGAAGGAAGAATTTTGGCCGAAGGGTGTCGTGTATCGGCGTTTTCGCGGAAGGCTACATGACACCTCGACTCAGCGCATTACGTCGCCGACCCAACGTACTACCTAGTTAATAATGGTTATGTATTAGTTTATTATTATGTAAGAATATTTTGTGTATTTTATCTATGGGCCTTTGTTGCCTGATAATAAAGGAATTATTATTTTATTATTATAATTATCATTTGCTTCAAAAACGGTGAAGGAAACCGGCATGCCTGAGATATAGTTCTGCATGTGAACCCAAGTCAGAAGCCCATGGGCGGCATTTAAACGACATATGATTTTTTCATGCGAACATGCGGAAGCGCTGCGCATCTCTGGTGCACAGAGTGCGGGCCAGCTCCAACATCGTTCTGAATATGATAACAAATAGGTTGGACTGTCCTTATGTGCGACACTGCTGTGACAGACAAGTTACGTATAGTGTCGCACGTAAGAGACTACTGAATATACAATGTGGAGACTACTACAACAAAAAATTAAAATATTGGCACTACCAATGCTTAAGAGTATTTTGAAACTGTCAAATAAATCCTAACTTCGAAATAAAAAAATGAGTTTTTCAAACAAATTAAATGTAATGTATCCACCCTAAGCCTATAAATTCCGTTTATCCAACTAGGCCTTGGGTGAATTCTCGGGCATACATTTCCGAATATCCACCTTAGGGTGGATTTTTGGGGTGCATAAACGGAATAGCCCGACCCGACTATGGATTTTGCCGAGCTATAATGACTAAACTATTGAATAAATTCAATTGAATTTTTGTATACAGAATAGGAACGTCATTATGGACATGCCGTTTAATTTTTTGTTGTATTGTCGTCTTCACCTTGTATAATTATGTAAGTATGATTATGAATTTAAAACTATTAATTTGTGGGTACCACGCGTACCGGAAGACGAAGCGTTGGAAGGCCTCCCACAAGATGGACCGATGACCTTGTGAAGGCCGCAGGGATCCGCTGGATGCGGGAAGCACAAAATCGGTCGAAGTGGCGGTGCTTGGGGGAGGCCTATGTTCAGCAGTGGACGTCTTTTGGCTGAAATGATGATGATGATGATGATGAATTTGTGGGTTGATGTTGTATTTATTCGTCTGTATTTATTTGTGTGTGATAAAATGATTTCTATTATGGGTTATGATACAAGAAATAATTTTTTTTTTGAAGTGAAGACTTCTTATACGGCGTTGTGCACTTTTTTGAGATGTGCACGTGACCTGATCGAAAATTCGTAAGACGGCTTGTACTGACAGCAAGCCACATAAATTCCTGACATTTTCGTTAGATGACATTTCTTAACACACCACATTTTTTTTTTTTACTCTTACTCCAGGTTAGTCACTAGCCACACGAAAAGATAAAGTTACTACCGATATTTGCTCCTTGATGTTAATTCGCAGGATCAACATTATAACACCACATATGATCAAATTAATCCCTATTGAATATTGGATAACGTGTTCAACTATTAATTAGCTACAAAACACTACACCCCGCGTTTGGTGTTAATGAATTGAGTTAAAGGATGATTAACCTGGTGTGGGGCAAATGATCTGGGTAATAATAGGGTTATTGCTGATAAGGAGCTGCCAACAATATAGTCTACAGCTACCCGATGCTTTCGATATACAGAAGAAATAAGTAGCAGTATTATATCTTTCTCAAGTCACCTTTCAAACAAAAAAAAAACATGCGGAGCACTCTTTGGGGACTGCCAATAGAAGTGAAAACTAAGTAACTAGTGAATTGTATCGTCACAAAGCGTTCGGTGACGATAATGCGAGTTTCATGATATTTGTTCACCCAAAAAGTGCAAAGCACGTTATTACTGTTATAAATAAATCAGACGCTAAGCTTACTACTATAATACAAGTACTTACCCATCGGTAGGAAAGGAGAAAATATTGAAAACGTGTTTAGTAATGTGTTGTTATTTACGTTAGGTTAGGTCAAGTAATGTACTACTAGCACGAATCTATACATAACAAATAAATAAAATTGAAGTGTTCTGGAAAACAAGCTTGTTTTTATGTGTTATTTTAAAACATATCGACAGCTAAGCAAATCCAACGCCATACTAATCGTGAAAATCTGAATCAAAGCTCTGAATCTGAATACTCCGCAACGGAAATAATTACAATCGAACTAAATTGCCTACAGTTCAGCATTGCACACAATTACAGAAAATGGTTTAAAATAAGTCCAAATACGAAAAATGCCTTCTCAAGATGCCAAGCTATTTGATTGTTTATCAAGACAATGTAAAAATAATACAAAATCAGTCGAACGGTTTTTATAACCAAATCATAAGGTAGTCTTCCGATTCCGATTGTCCATCTATTTTAATGGAGCCTTATATGTATGTATAGATTGCCATCGACACGCTACGAAAAAAAAGTTGAGAGGTTTCAAGGGACACCCGGATGGAACGAAGTTATGGAATGAACCTCACAAAGGCATGCCACTAATTAGTACCTGTAGTCGCTCACCGATGGCGTTATAATAAAAAAATTAACCTCACAAAGGCATGCCACTAATTAGTACCTGTGGTCGCTCACAGATGGCGTTATAATAAAAAATAAAAAGTGTTGTTACAACTTTTGGTCCCAATTTTTTCCGTCTAGCCCCCTTTCCTAACGCGCGAAAGGGAACTTCCTTCCAAAAAATGACTACATACTTTTCTCAGAAAAAAAAACCTTATTTCCTTCACTCCTCATATTCCCTTCACGTCCCGTCAAGCGTAAAAGTACTGCACAATAGATTTTTGTATATATCCAGGAAAAATAGAAAAACATCGGCGTATAACGCCATAAGGATGACGGAATGTGAAGCCGATAGCTCGGCTCGTAAGATAGACGTGTCTATGGATTTATCAAGAAAAATATTAAGGAAAAGTGTGACACAGTATCATAAAGTAACAGTATTATATCTCAGCGACGGCAGTGAGCTTGAAATAATTACCTACGACCGCTCGGTAGATAAACTTTCTGCGTCCGCACCGTAACTGCCGCGCACTCGATACAGAATTATACACTGAGATTTCGAAGCGCGTTGTTTCGGCAGTTTTCTATGAAGACATAATACTGTTACTTATTTTATACTGTGAATGTGATATTGTAGGTATTGACACAGATGTGTGGGCCTGAAGATTTGTGCATTGTCAGCATGTAAGAAAATATCCTACGGAAACCAAGTTTCATACTATCGATTGGGATACGAACTTATGGTTTCTGTCTACATATCACATATTAGTATGAAGGAGCTCGTGGCTAAGTAATTACAGCCGCACGGGTTAAGCTACTCTTGCCGGGGTTGGTCCGTGGATGGGTCACCATCTTCTTTACCGAGTCTCCACACCTCGGAAAGTACGTTAAGCCGTTGGTCCCGGCTCTCATTCGTGCATCTTTGACAGTCGTTCCAGGTCGTCAGAAGCCAGAAAGTTTGACAACCAGTCTTACCAAGGGGTATCGTATCACCCAGTTACAGGATTGTGGAGGTCAGATAGGCATTCGCCCCATGTAAAATACTGGTATTCAGCTGCATCCGGTTAGACTGGGAACCGACCCCAACTTAGTTGGGAAAGGCTAGGCAGATTGATATCAGATACTAGTATAATAGGCTCACCCCCTATTACATGGGACTTAAACATAACTGGCGAATAGGTATACCTCTGCCCCTTGCCCCCCCTTCGGGGAATATAGGCGTGATGTTATGTTATATCACATACTTATAGGATTGCGTTGACAAAAGATTACCTACACCTATTAGAAGCATGAGGAACAGGGTGTAAAGTTCACTCATCCTCCATAGAAAAGGGAGGAACCTCCGACCGGACTACTGCCCGACAATTGATGTCGGGAAATTTATATGCTGATCGCGCGGTAAACTTTGCTTGCGCAATGCAGGATTTCGCATGACGTCAGTGTGATGCGTAGTTCGCATGATGCGATGTAGATGTCGCCACCCACCTCACTGAGCTGAACTTTTCAGTTGCAGCATATTTCGTGAAAGTATCTAGCATTTCCGGATGTAGAAACCTATCGTAACCCTATTCACCTACATATTTTTTTATGCTCGGTCTCTGTAGGATGATAAAGAGACCACTTAATGGGTCGCTATATCAAGAAAGTCTAAAAAATCTAGTATTTTATCCTCCAAATAGACCTTACCTATCATTTTCATAGTCATAGTCAGTCGACGAAATCCCGGCGATCGTCTCGCCGTGCCATCAAATTCAATAGAATGAATCAATCTCCACATGGCGATATCATCGCTGCGATAGTTTGAAGGCACAGCGTAACTATTGAAGCGATTCTATTGTCCGTGGAGATGGTGCATTAGGACCTAGTTATAACAGGCGCCCGAGGCGCGCGTCTTGTGCGCTGCGTTTAGGGCGCTCAATCATATTTTATGAATTGCTATGTAACGTATAACATCAAGCGTTGCCGTCTAAGGGCGTCACGTAATAGGTATATTGACTAAACATTTTTTTTTATCGGTCAGGTAGAATATTAAAAAATATTGGACACGTAATTTTTCTTTTTTTCTCTTATCAAAAGATTATGGCAATACATTGAGTTAAAATGTGGCATGACGTCACTCCTCGACACATTTTATATTGACTTGTGACGTAGCGAGCCCCCCACTCCCCAACTTTAATAAGTTTTATTTAAACCATTTTTTATAAATATGTTAAAGCAAAATATACGTGTCTAATTTTTTTTTATTATCTGACTGACGGACTAAATTGTATTTTTTTCCCCAGTCAACATTTCTATGGAGAGCAGTGGTGGCCCAGTGGTAACGGCCCCGACTTACGACTTGTAGGTCGTGGGTTCGAACCCAAGCAGGCGCTGAACTTTGTGTAAATAATTTCATCACCACTGCTCTCAAAACGGTGAAGGTAAACATCGTGAGGAAACCGGCATGTCTTAGAACCAAAAAATTCGAAGACATGTGACATCTACCAACCCGCACTGGGACCGCGTGGTGGATTACGGCCCACTCCCTCTCACAGAGAGGAGGCCTGTGTCCCAGCAGTGGGAACATTAATAGGCTGATGATGATGATGATCAACATTTCTATTCGTTACATAGAAATTCATAAAAGTTTGCCAAGTTTTGATATTTATAAATTGTATACTTAATCCTTCAAGTGCGTGCCACTTAATCTTAGGGTGTCGTGCCAGAGGCAATAATCGACATAAATAAAAATATACACGGCTCAAGATGTTAATCTACCCTCCAATGTAACTGGACTTAATGGTGGCTATTATACAATATACAACTTGTTTTATATAAAACAAGATTTATTAATAGCAAGTTATTGGGGAAAATTACAGAAATTACAATGTATACCTACCTAATATTGCGTAATAATCTGAAATTCTAAATAGTTATTATTTAGAATTTAAGATTCGAACGACTGTCAAAGATCCACGAATGACAAGGAGTCTCAGTATGTTAAGATTGTCACCCATCCACAGACCAAGCCTAGCTTAACCTGATGGATCGAACCGTACGGCTGTTATCACTTAGCCACGAGCTCCTCGAACTCGAATCTTACGTAAAATTAGTATATACCAAAATTGCAAACAAAAAAGAGCAAAAATTTAACGTGTTGGTTTGTGTTATCAAAAAGTAAAATTGCTTAGTTTTGTGATCTTACAGAACAATCTAGACCCCTCCCAACCCCATGTAAAAACATAAGACTTATTCGGACCCCCTGTTCAAATCGTCTTACATAATAAATTAATCCTGATATCGAATTTATACATAAGAAAGGTCTATTCCCAGTCTATCAATTAAGCTTTAAATTAAAATCAATATAAAATTAATCATAAACCAGAGATCTTGTCAGACACTACCAGAATATTAATTTTACAATTTAATTAACTAAAACGTCATCTACAAAGCTAGTTATTAACAAAAGTAATTAATCAATTAGTGTTTGCAGCACAATTTCTAACATTTTAGGCAATTTACAGAAACTAGGATCACAAAACAAGTAAGCTAAAGAGAGTCAGCTACGTTTAACAACTTTATAATAGTTAATTGACTCAGGAGTGACTTTGCGGAAATCCATTATAAAATACAATAGACGATGTATATTTAGTAACTTAATCCGCTTAACTGTTCTAAGAGTCTGAGAGAACCCTGTAAGAAATCGACACGTGTTTCGCCTCTCAACGAGAAATCCTCAGTTGCTAACTCGGACACGACGTGTTGCCACGACAAGAGCCGAACCCACACACAGACACACACTGTACACTGTTGAACTTATTAAATACGAGTATTCCAAGGTCACCTTTGTTGCGATTGTTTGCTTATCGCACTGATAACGATCCTAGCCGAGGTCGGCCGATAAGCGATCTATATAAGTGGGGTTGTCGGGTGGTTGTAGCTCTTCCCCCCCGACCCTTGCTCGATAACGATGCGCCAGCCCGCGTTTTTGCTGAGCCTGTAGCTTTAAACTCCCCTGATAATAATAATGATCTATCCTTGATCCAGCCTGTCCCTCTTGCTGTCCTCCCCCCAGCGAACGCCCTAAGCCGAGGTTCGTACCCCACAGGGGGTGCCCTTAGCGAGCGTTCGCCTAGTTTTAATTAGCTTAGTTTGTATGCCCCTGGCTGGAGGCTTTGAGTTCTTTTAGGAGCTTAAGGCAGCCACAGGAAAGTCCGGTTAAGCAGTGAATACCTTAGTGGTAACCTGCGAGATGCCCTAGCCAAAAAAAAAAAAAAAAAAGGTTGTAGCTCACTTTGCGTTCGGCTCTTGTCGTGGCAACACGTCGTGTCCGAGTTCGCAACAGGTCAATCATGACGATTGACCTGTTGCGAACTCCTGAGGATGCCTCGTTGAGAGGACACGTGTCGATTTCTTACAGGGTTCTCTAAGACTCTTTAAGAACAGTTAAGCGGATTAAGTTACTAAATATACATCGTCTATTGAACTTTATAATAATTTCTTTAACTGAATAATGTTCCAGTTTCAGTACAGATGCTCCGTAAATAAAATTTTCGTACTTCGATTGAACTAAAGTTGTGGACGTAGCTCACAGAAAAAGCAAGCTGAAGTAGCAATGGACCGGCCATATTAGGCGTAGAGCCCATGACTGTTGGAGTAGACGTGTTCCTGAGTGAAGACCGTGATTCGGCAAACGTATGGTAGAACGCGCTCAGTCTATGTGGAGCGACCATCTTTGCAGAGTGACTGATAGCAGTTGGATGAGAGTTGCCGATATTTATACTGTTTCATCGTGTTTCTTGATACCCCATCCGAAACGATCAATAATTGCAATTGATAAAATTGTCATCAATTTCAATTGTAGTTATTCTCAATCGCTTCAATTGCATTTGGTAGACGATCAATTTGCACAGCAATATATCAATCACGTAAAAAAATACTATGACAATTAATCGTTTCGGGGACCCTTAATAACTTTGTCAACTTGTCAGTACCTTAGTAAAGCTCAGTTTAGAATCCATTTTACTATCCTTCTTCCATGAATAGGCTACAGATAATAAACCTTTTGAACAGAATATCAAACGAGCCACTAATGGCCATTACCAAGAAAATAGATTATATATTCAGTAGATTAATACGTAGGTTTATATGATTTAATTCTAGTTGTATAAAGGATAAAATGGCGCAAGTCAATTTGCTATTCACTTAGAATTTCATGAAGGTTTCCCAAATGACTTGTTTTTGTGAGATAATATTAGATGAATATAGTTATTAGTGGTTTTATTTATAACATAACATAACATGAAGCCTGTATTCCCCAAAGGGTGGGGCAGATTTGTACCTATAGTACATACCTATGGTACACCCACATTTCATTTATAATCTATGTTTATAGTAGTGAAGGAACATTACTTGTCGTTATGATTTTGTTCTCGTCGTTAGCTGTAATAATAATCGTCATTTATTTTCGTTGCTTATATAGTTAGTATGTATGTATCTATGTATCTATTATATAGCATTTATCTGTGTATCTATAATAGTATATTGTACTTTGGCACGACTCATAATGCGAAGCATTAGAGTGTACTCTACGATCGAAAAAATTTTTTTGCTCCATTTCTGCAACTGTTTTTATTGTTACACTCCTGGTAGTACACAGACCCTACTTAATTTATATACCATTGTATAGATGATTAAATGGAAATTAATACTGTACTTTTTAACAATTGATTTAATGAAGCAGAAATGGAAAAAGCATCAAAATAGTTGAAAAAAAAATCCTGTCCGTCAATTTATGAACCCTGAAAACATTGTAGCTTGCGATGAAATCAATTAATTGAGTCAATTTTTTTTTTATACATTCGTTTCAGCCATAGAAGGAACCCTATTGAAAATGGCTCTTTTATTCAAAGCAGTTTAATTATAATTAATAAAATACTAACTAAAATATAATATCTATAACTAAATATTTCCAACCTTTGAATTGATGTCCGTAAGTTGCCTAGCAACCACCAAGTAAATATCTTTGTAAATAGTCTTTGACATTACGTAAGGATTGCGAGATTAGAAATTTACCCATATTGATGGGTAAAAACGCAGTCAAAACATACTTCATGAAAAGTGATAAATTGTTCATTTTTGTTAGAAACTATGTTTTGAATTTCTTTTTCGTTTATGAATGAGTGTTATGAGGCGTGCACTTTTGGATTTTCCAAACTATTATACTTTTTATTTGCACCAAAGACAACCCCATTTTATGTCCAGACCATCACTGTCCATTCCAAGGTTGCCTGGAAGAGATTGCAGTAAACGATAAGGCCACCCATTGTATATTTTGTAGTGTATTACTTTTTCTTTTTGTAATGTATTATCTGGTGTACAATAAAGTATAAAATAAATAGTAAATAAATATATAATACTTACATAAAAATCTATTGCCGTGCATTAGTCTCGCCAAAATTTGAAATGGCTCGTTCGATTTGGATTTTTTTTATTTCGAGAGCTGTAGGTATAGATTTTTCATAGATTATAATTAAGTTAAAGCTTAATATTTCGGAAACGAATAACTCAATCCAAAAATGGTGTTCACACACTCGTAATATTTTTAAACGACCTTTCCAACGACACCCCACACCAAGTGCTAGACGAGAAAAAAAAAATCCCCTCTTTACTGGTAGGGGTAAAAGGTACCCAAAAAAAAACAATGTTCTTGATTTTATTTTACCACTTTGTCGGCGCAACTAATATATACACCAATGCCAAATTACAACTTTCTAGTACTTAGAGTCTCTGAGCTAAGCCGCAGACAAAGAAATATACTTAACTTACACTACTTACTTACTTAAGGTACACGTAGCTCGGTTCCTCCGGGATGAATTTTGATGGTGTCATAATAAAAAATATTCAGTTTTATTTGCTCTTTTAAGGTCTACCACTATCTCCCACCATCCTTTATCGAATTGAATTGTGATCAACACACAACGAAACAGCTATGTAATATGTAAAAAAACGTAAGACATTTTGAATTTCGCCTTGCCGCCTTGACGAATCCCTTAAAAGAACTTGAGGTGCGCATCCACGGATGCAAAAATCGGCATCGGCATCCGGCTGACTACCGGCATCATATTATTATCAGCCAAAAAATATACGTTACTGGACACAGGCCTCCCCTAAGCACCGCCACTTTGACCGATTCTGTGCTTCCCGCATCCAACAGATTTCTGCGGCCTTTACAAGGTGATCGGTCCATCTTGTTGGAGGCCTTCGAACGCTACGACTTCCTGAACGCGGTCGCCACTCCAGAACCTTTCGACCCAATCGGCCAGGTTCTGCGAGCAATGTACCCTGCCCATTGCCACTTAAGTTTGTCCATTCTTCGGGCTATGTCGGTTACTTTGGATCTCCTACGGATCTCTTCATTTCTGATTCAATCACGTAGGGAAACTCCATAGCATAGCCCTCTCCATTGCCCTTTGGGTGAATTTAAGCCTTCTGGTAATTTAATTTAAATTATGTAAAAAAAAAATTTAATTGAGCTGGAGTCTGGTACACATGTTTCAAATGCGCGACTGCCTATCTGACATCCAAAACCCAGTTACTGGGTAACACGAAACCCCTTGGTACGACTAATTGTCAGACTTTTTGACTTCTGACTACTGTCAAAAATGACAGCCGGGACCAATGGCTTAACGTGCTTTCCGAGGCACGCAGGGTCTTGATACGTAATTGATGGTCAGGTCACCCATCCACAAACCGACCGCGGCAGACGTGGCTTGACCTTCGACAGACCAGTGCGGCTGTTATTATTTAGACACATGCCCCACTAGAGAAAAGAAAAATACTCGTTATGAAGCCATAATACTTGGTATTATGATGCCATAATACTCGGAATTTAATTATTTCTTAGTGCAATAATAATAACACGTGCACGTTAAAAGCGTCCGTAATACTAACATACCTAATAAAAACTATGAAAAAAGGATAGTTGAAGAATCAGTCTCCAACTTATAACTCACTAGCTTCCGCCAGCGGCATCACCCGCGTGATCTTATAAATATCAGTACATACCGTCTCGCAAACACTCGAAAATGGCTCGAATGAATTGAATAGTTATTTTTTTGTTTTGTTCACCTCAATAAAGCGGTGGTATAGGAATAAAGCTGAGAGGTGTCAAGGGACACCCGGATGGAACGAAGTTATGGAATGAACCTCACAAAGGCATGCCACTAATTAGTACCTGTGGTCGCTCACATATGGCTTAAAATAAAATAAAAAAAGTGTCGTTACAACTTTTGGTCTTAATTTCGACAGTCTAGCCCCCTTTCGCAACGCGCGAAAGGGAACTTCGTTTCAAAAAAATTGGAAAACCCAAAGGAACAGCCGAAAAAGCCGGGTCGATACGCTCGCCGGGGTTTGTCAGTGGACGGGTGATCATCTTTACATACTGAGACTCCTCCGTGTCTCGGAAAGCACGTTAAGCCGTTAGTCCCCGCTGCTTACGTGGATCTTTGACAGTCGTTACGGGTCGTCAGAAGCCCGAAAGTCTGACAACCAGTCTTACCAAGGGGTATTACCCAGTTACTGGGTTGTGGATGTCAGTTAAGCAGTCGCTCCATGTAAAATACTGGTATTCAGCTGCATCCGGTTAGGCTGGAAGCCAACCCCAACATCCTTGGGAAAAGGGTTGGCAGATTGATTGATTGTATAATGTAGAAGAAGAAGAAGAAGAAGCCTGCTTGTCGCAATCAATGCGGTACCGCATTGACCGGTCCGAACATGTTGCTGCGTCCTGCTATTACGTCGACGCAGCTGTACGTGTCGCGTCTACATCACTCCACGAAGGCAGAGGAGATCGTGGAGTACATAGCGATAAAGACAAAGTTCACGTTAAGAGTCGAGAAGTTGGAATCGCGTCACAAAGTGAACTTTAAATCTTTTGTGGTGCGCGTTCCGACTCATCACCTGGAGACCTTTATGAAGGAAGAATTTTGGCCGAAGGGTGTCGTGTATCGGCGTTTTCGCGGAAGGCTACATGACACCTCGACTCAGCGCATTACGTCGCCGACCCAACGTACTACCTAGTTAATAATGGTTATGTATTAGTTTATTATTATGTAAGAATATTTTGTGTATTTTATCTATGGGCCTTTGTTGCCTGATAATAAAGGAATTATTATTTTATTATTATAATTATCATTTGCTTCAAAAACGGTGAAGGAAACCGGCATGCCTGAGATATAGTTCTGCATGTGAACCCAAGTCAGAAGCCCATGGGCGGCATTTAAACGACATATGATTTTTTCATGCGAACATGCGGAAGCGCTGCGCATCTCTGGTGCACAGAGTGCGGGCCAGCTCCAACATCGTTCTGAATATGATAACAAATAGGTTGGACTGTCCTTATGTGCGACACTGCTGTGACAGACAAGTTACGTATAGTGTCGCACGTAAGAGACTACTGAATATACAATGTGGAGACTACTACAACAAAAAATTAAAATATTGGCACTACCAATGCTTAAGAGTATTTTGAAACTGTCAAATAAATCCTAACTTCGAAATAAAAAAATGAGTTTTTCAAACAAATTA
Source organism: Conistra vaccinii (assembly GCA_948150665.1). NCBI lineage: Eukaryota > Metazoa > Arthropoda > Insecta > Lepidoptera > Noctuidae > Conistra > Conistra vaccinii. The sequence continues at coordinate 11,607,231 of OX411341.1, read as the reverse complement.
AATGTAATGTATCCACCCTAAGCCTATAAATTCCGTTTATCCAACTAGGCCTTGGGTGAATTCTCGGGCATACATTTCCGAATATCCACCTTAGGGTGGATTTTTGGGGTGCATAAACGGAATAGCCCGACCCGACTATGGATTTTGCCGAGCTATAATGACTAAACTATTGAATAAATTCAATTGAATTTTTGTATACAGAATAGGAACGTCATTATGGACATGCCGTTTAATTTTTTGTTGTATTGTCGTCTTCACCTTGTATAATTATGTAAGTATGATTATGAATTTAAAACTATTAATTTGTGGGTACCACGCGTACCGGAAGACGAAGCGTTGGAAGGCCTCCCACAAGATGGACCGATGACCTTGTGAAGGCCGCAGGGATCCGCTGGATGCGGGAAGCACAAAATCGGTCGAAGTGGCGGTGCTTGGGGGAGGCCTATGTTCAGCAGTGGACGTCTTTTGGCTGAAATGATGATGATGATGATGATGAATTTGTGGGTTGATGTTGTATTTATTCGTCTGTATTTATTTGTGTGTGATAAAATGATTTCTATTATGGGTTATGATACAAGAAATAATTTTTTTTTTGAAGTGAAGACTTCTTATACGGCGTTGTGCACTTTTTTGAGATGTGCACGTGACCTGATCGAAAATTCGTAAGACGGCTTGTACTGACAGCAAGCCACATAAATTCCTGACATTTTCGTTAGATGACATTTCTTAACACACCACATTTTTTTTTTTTACTCTTACTCCAGGTTAGTCACTAGCCACACGAAAAGATAAAGTTACTACCGATATTTGCTCCTTGATGTTAATTCGCAGGATCAACATTATAACACCACATATGATCAAATTAATCCCTATTGAATATTGGATAACGTGTTCAACTATTAATTAGCTACAAAACACTACACCCCGCGTTTGGTGTTAATGAATTGAGTTAAAGGATGATTAACCTGGTGTGGGGCAAATGATCTGGGTAATAATAGGGTTATTGCTGATAAGGAGCTGCCAACAATATAGTCTACAGCTACCCGATGCTTTCGATATACAGAAGAAATAAGTAGCAGTATTATATCTTTCTCAAGTCACCTTTCAAACAAAAAAAAAACATGCGGAGCACTCTTTGGGGACTGCCAATAGAAGTGAAAACTAAGTAACTAGTGAATTGTATCGTCACAAAGCGTTCGGTGACGATAATGCGAGTTTCATGATATTTGTTCACCCAAAAAGTGCAAAGCACGTTATTACTGTTATAAATAAATCAGACGCTAAGCTTACTACTATAATACAAGTACTTACCCATCGGTAGGAAAGGAGAAAATATTGAAAACGTGTTTAGTAATGTGTTGTTATTTACGTTAGGTTAGGTCAAGTAATGTACTACTAGCACGAATCTATACATAACAAATAAATAAAATTGAAGTGTTCTGGAAAACAAGCTTGTTTTTATGTGTTATTTTAAAACATATCGACAGCTAAGCAAATCCAACGCCATACTAATCGTGAAAATCTGAATCAAAGCTCTGAATCTGAATACTCCGCAACGGAAATAATTACAATCGAACTAAATTGCCTACAGTTCAATCAGTACTAGTGGAATATTAATGTGAGTATGATTCCTAATGCTTAATAATAGCTTAGCAATACTAAGAAACGTTCAATACTTGCTAGGAATAATAAATACCACATTTCATGCCTTGCAGTGTAAATAAATAAAAAGTAAGTTCAAAAACTAAAACCCGACTAGGTACTGAAAAAACACGATACGAATACAATAATTATAATCTCTTTGTAACATATTTAATTTAATTTATATTAATTAAAGTCATAAAGAGATATATAGATAAAGTCATAAGAAATATAAAGTAACATTGATAAAATCATTTTATACATAGAATAACATTTGTGCTTTATTTTAGCTTCTTATCTTCCTTAAACTCTTTTTTAACCGACTTCCCAAAACGGAGGAGGTGAAAAATAACTTTAATTTCGGAAGTCGGTGGCAAAAACGAAAATATTTTAAACTATATAGTAAAATATACCGTCATATTATAGTTATATATGAAAGCGGTTCATGACTATATGCCTAGGGAACTATATCACGGCTTCAACCATCTTACATTGTATATGTACTATAATGGTTCTGTATTTTCGTTTTTGCCACCGACTTCCGAAATTAAAGTTATTTTTCACCATATTGTGTAATTTTTTTGGAATTCGGTGGTTTTTGTTTTGTAAAAAAGTTATTTTAGTGTTTTTTTTGGAAGTCGGTGGTTTTTTATTTTTGTAGAATTGTTTTTTTCTAAAAGTAATGTGTAACGTCTAAATGTATCATTATCCCTGGTATATAATATACGATGGCAGTGACTGGACCCAGTGACTCGGAATTTCGGACCCAGTCAGTTGGTTCATGTAGACGAAATCGCTCGGCAGTATGTCAGTCCAAGTCAGGCGGGGGAAGCTATTGGCCCCGAAAATAGACGGGTCAACTGGACTGACTCGATGTCAGCACTTGACTAGATTGAAACTAGTGTCTACACGAGCCCAGTTGCAAGTCAGCGCTAGACTGACTGTACTGTACGGCGGCGAGGACTCGCTCCACTAGTTTGTCGCTGAGCAACAAGAGCTATCAAAGAGAGTAGTAAACTAATTTACACCCGTCACCTCACACTCCAGGTCCAGTTGAACACCAGTGTCAGACATTAGTTGTCTGGCATTTTTGCTGAACTGGGCCTATTTGGCGCAGCCGCGAGGCACACATTCCTGCTAATAGCTTACAATCGAAGTACCTATACACTTTTTATTTGTTTTATTATTAAATTTTTTTACCTATAAGTAGTACAATAGTTGTGTTTTGTGCCTTTTAGTCTGTGCTAAATAAATGTATTTTCTTTCTTTCTTTTTTTCTTTCTTACTCGCTCAGCGACGCTCGGTTGGAGGGCAAAACACTCGCTGAGAGACTCACGCTTGGTACATACGCTTACCAGTGAGTAATCGCTCGTCGCCATCGCACAGTCGCTGCTCCTTGCTCGCTACTAATTAATCGCCGGCGGTGGGAAAACTGCCTTAAAAAGGATTTTGGAAACTCGTCAAACGATACATAGATGTTTGTATAAAAACAAATTCGCGTGGACAACTACTCGGTTTTTTTTACAGACAACATTAAGACCATCAATATTAATATCACGTCAATATGAAATCGTAACTCCCAGATTTACGTCAACCCAGTCCTACCTAAGATTTGGGTCGCCGATAACTTTCTAGGTAACGTACGTAACGTAAAACGGTAAGATAATGAACATGACTGCTTTACCGACAATCTCGTAAAACTGCTTCGATTTCTGACGTCGCTTGGCGTGACGAAACACCGGTATATTTCGATAAAGGTTATAGCAGACGCGTGGGCGTCGTGGCTTGGTAAATAATAACAGCCGCACAAGTCAATCGAAGGTTTAGCTACAATGCCCGAGGCTGGTTCGTGGATGGATGACCATCCATTGCATACGAAGACTCATCCGTGCCTCAGAAAACACGTTAAGCCGTTGGTCCCGGCTGTCATTCGTAGATCTTTGACAGTCGTTACTGGTCGTCAAAAGCCCAAAAGTCTGACAACAAATCTTACCAAGGGGTATCGTGTTACCCAGTTACTGGGTTGTGGAGGTCAAATAGGCAGTTCGTTCTATGTAAAATACTGGTACTCAGCTGCATCCGCTTAGACTGGAAGCAGACCTCAACATAGTTGGGAAAAGGCTAGGCAGATTTTTTATAGCAGACGCGATACTTTAAGCGTTGACGATTTTGATCCTTCATAAATCTTATATCGTATTGACAACTCTGCGGTCGGTCACAGTGACAAATTCGCGTATTTCAGTGATTGTGGACTCTGCATCGGAATTTTGCGACAAGAGATAAAAAGGAACATAGAACAATGTTGAATTATGGGTAAATAATATGCTTAAAGCTGTTTTCAGACCAGCGCGATTTGTCGCGCGACACCGGCTATTGTTATACCCTGAAGTTTTGTATTGTACGTGTCGCGTCGCGCGAATAATCGCGCTGGTCTGTAAACAGCTTAACGGTGATGGTTTTGTGTTTCTTTCGTTATTATCAGCCATATTTTAACTACTTGGATAGTGTTGGTTATTGCGCAATAGAAAAATCGTTTACAGTTCAGATCAAGTTATAATTTACGATCACATTAATCACACTACCAATTCACACACTGTAGGTACACGACACCACTATTCGAAACGCGCGACAGTTTCTAAACGTGTGCACTGCTTGATCGCAACCGATGAACTCTGCGTAGCTCCCGCCGGTCCGAGCGTTATGTTGAAGACTCTGTCGAGTACCGCTAGGCGGCGTCCCGATTAGTCAACTCAGTAACGTATTTTCGACATGCAGATATCGTAACACACATAAAGGTACAATTCCTTAGCTGATCGCAGGCGGCAGCAGCAGGCGACGTGTCATCGCAACACGACTAACTTCTATGTACAGACTTCTATGTACTACTGTCAATTTTTTTAAATAGATATTCAACTTTATCGCTAAAGAATAAGGTTCAATGTTGATTGGGAAAATTTGACAGATTGGAGTAGTTTGATGTGCTGGCGTCTGTACTTCTATGAAACCGATGTGTCGCTAGCTGCGAAAGGAATTTCATAGAAAGTCGTAGAAACCAGTCGTCGCCATGTGTCAAAAGCTTGTTGACACATGACATTAACAGATTGACGAATGTTTATTTTTCCAATACTTTTACAGATACCAAAGCCTGTCTAAACCGCTGTGACTGTCATCCGAATGTGTGTGGGTGGAGTTTTACGTTCATACGTGTTATGAAGATGCCGAAATCTCACATAATCAGCCTATTAATGTTCCCACTGCTGGGACACAGGCCTCCTCTCTGTGAGAGGGAGTGGGCCGTAATCTACCACGCGGGCCCAGTGCGGGTTGGTAGATGTCACATGTCTTCGAATTTTTGGTTCTAAGACATGCCGGTTTCCTCACGATGTTTTCCTTCACCGTTTTAAGAGCAGTGGTGATGAAATTATTTACACGAAGGAAAGCGCCTGCTTAGGTTCGAACCACCACTGCTCTCAAAATCTCGCCAAAGCTAAAGTACCGTGTATGCTCCTTAATTCTGACGTCACGTAGCGTGACGGAACACCAGTATTATTGATAATAAAAGTTGAGTCGATGTGAGGACAAACTTTCGTTATTATTGGCTAAAGTTACCAGTGGATGCTACCTTTTCTGAAGTTACTTTTGTTTTAGTTATGTATTCTGATCGTTAGATAACAACACAACAACATAACATTACCGCTGTAACCGCCAAAGGGTTAGGTAGAAGTGTACCTTGTATAGTACACGCGTATCTCGCCAGTTATATTTGGCGAGACTGTTGTCATCAATCGGGGACAAATCCAGAATCCGGGCTGCTACTGAGAAATTGTTGATAGTAAAAACCCAATAACATTTTGCCCGACCTGAGAATCGAATCCAGGACCTCATGCTCAGCAGTACCTAGCGCTTTGCTATCACTAGACCAATAAGGCAGATCGTTAGTTAATCTGGCGTTAACTTAATGATACCTTATTGAAATGAGTTTATTTCAGTTCTGGTTTAGTGCTGAATTTCGTTATTTATTTTCTCCATTATTTAAATTACAACTTGGATCTTTGCAGAATTCATTTTAGACGTTTGACTAAGGTATCCAAAGTCGATTCCCTGGTGAGGCAGTAATTTTGGATTTGACAGATTTCCGGGTTTTCTGAGTACTTAGCAGCCTGGAGTCTGGATTAGGGACCGGTACTATTTACATAATATAAGACTACACATAACGAATAAAATATGTCCGTATATAGTGTAAGTAGGTGCGTACGTCTCTACTTATCCCCTCGGGAAAACCAGACATGATATTATGTGCAGTATATCCAGGCAATATTCACAAAACAATAATCTATGATTACTTGTACAATAAACATTATTTGAAAAAAAAAAGATGAACAAAAAACATAATTTTAATTTTATTAACATCTTAGTTCCAGTACAACAATACGTTCGTTATTGTCTTGTAGCTACGAGTATACCGCCGCTATTTTGTATTTCTCGAGACTTGCTTTTTTGGGTTCCGTATGTCCGAATGAAAAAACGGAACCCATAAAGGATCGCTCGTGTGTCTGTCTGTCCGTTTTTCCGCCTGTCACAACCAATTCACTCCGAATCTACTGGACTGATTAAGTTGAAATTTGGTACACATATAACTTATCAGTGACCGTAATACGGATGTGTAATGTAAATTAATGAATTTAGAATAGGGGATCACTTTTGGGGGGTAAATTCGAAAAATTTAAAAATTACGTTTTACTGGCTGAATCTACCGTATGACAAAATTAAATGAAAGAGCTTATTGTGAGAGTCAGAAATGTAAAACTTTATAATTTTGAAATTAATAGTTTTATAGTTATTTAAGAAAATAGATGAATATCATTAATTAAGGGGGCGGGGGGGGGGGGGACTTATCTCCAAAACTACTAAGCCTAAAATTTACAAAGTAATAGTTTTTACTAATAAAATTGATCTGGAAAACCTTATCGGCCTTATTACAAAACAAGGTTTATCTTTAGAACCAGGTTTAAACCAGTGAGCCATTTTTGAATTTCGAAATTTATTTTGACTACGTTAAAGTTCTAAATACAAAAACTGATTTTAAATCCGAGTCTAAGTTGTCAATTTTGAATTAAGAACTATAAACCAGTCGGAATAAGGTTCGAAATAAAACAACTGACTGGAAGGATTAAGCTTGGACCAAATATAGACCGTGTTTTGTAATAAGACGGTTTAAGTTTAAATCTTTAATAACATGTTATTTTCAACCACAAGGTTAAGTTTGTCCTTCAGTCTGGAATTGGAAAATTTATAGGTTGTTTCACTTGACTGAAGCCGCCTGCGTAATTTCTCTGTGGTACCTACTAATTATTTTCTAATTCATTAATGTTTCAAGTCTTGAAAAATAATGAAATCTTGGCAAGTGTTTATGTATTAAAGCTTTATGCACATGTTAAAAAATACGTGGACTTGATACCTGAGGTAATATTAAAGATAAGAACTACTACGAAGGTTACTTTATTTTACAATGACAATTTAACCGATAGGAAAATCGAAAGTTTTTATACCTTTTTGGGGAGCAATGCTGGTCCAATGTAGGCCAGACTTACGAGTTGTAGGTCATAGATTCGAACCCAGTCAAATGCTTTACTTTGTGTAAATAATTTCATCACCACTGCTCTCAAAATGGTGAAGGAAAATATCGTAAGGAAACCGGCATGTCCTCGACCCAAAAATTCGATGATATGTGACATCTACCAACCCGCACTGGGCTTGCGTGGTAGATTACGGCCCACTCCTTCTCACTGAGAGGAGGCCTGTGTCCCAACAGTGGGAACATTATAGACCCATAATGCGATATCTTATTGTTATTGTGAAGTTACAAAGATATTCAAATACCAAAAGAGTGTATATTAAAACTAGATTTTAAACATTTTGCTAAGATAAGGTTTTCTTTATTTGTTTAAACATTGTACAAATTTTATTTTGTGTAATATGGGTTTTGCCTGAATTAAATGTATTTTTATATATTTTTTTTATTGTATACATACAAGAGCATGCAGGAAATTAGATCGTTTGAGTTCAATCATGTTAAGCCGTCAGTTATATCGGCGTACAAGGTTTACATAACATTGAAAAGAATTAACAATAAGAATTATCGAAAAATTAACTAGTTTAGTTATTTATAATTAGAAACTTTATTAGAAATTATTTATTATGATTTAATGTCCACACTCAAGATAGAGCAGTGGTGGCCCAGTGGTATCGGCCCCGACTAGAGCAGTGGTGGCCCAGTGGTATCGGCCCCGACTTGTAGGTCGTTACGAGTTGTAGGTCGTTTGAGTCCAGTCATGTTAAGCTGTAAGTTATATCGGAGTACACATACATGAAAAGCATTTACATAACATAAAGAATTAAAAATAAGAATAATCTAAAAATTTACTAAATAGTTTAGCTAATTATAATTTAGAAACTTTATTAGAAATCATTTTTTATGATTTAATGTAAATGTCAAAAACTATAAAGTCAAACAAATACAAGAATAATGTAAAAGTTTTTAAATGTTTGTCATATTAAAAGATGTATGTCATATTTACAAGATTGATATCAAAATTACAAGATTATTTGATTTGGCCCTTAGAATATACAGAAATGGAATGGCTGATACTTAGCATAATAATGTTATACTATTAAAACTACCATAACCAGCCAACCAGTTATTATCTACAGAAATGTAGATTTTATCGAGTCCTGCCAGTAATAGAAACACATTAAATTCTAATACATTGAGTTTTATTCCCATAGCGGTCGCAAAATTGCCTTGACACAACTGCTAACTACAAAATTGTCTAATGGTCTGGCATTTCTACTGTAGATAATATTATTGCCTCTAAAGTCTAGTGGTCGCAAGCGTTAGTGCTAAGCATGTGGTCCGTGGTTCGATTCCCAAGTCGCGTAAAGTGTTGTAAGGTTTTTACAGCAGGAATTTCTGCCTAACCCTTTGGGTATTAATAGGCGTGGTGCTATGTTACACATGTTGTTGTTGCAATGGGTTTTATTCCCTTAACTTAACGGACTTAGTCTTAACGGACTTAGACTTATCGATTTAGACATATTAACGATCGCAAAACTGCCGTGACCAACTGCTAACTACAAAATTGTCTAATGATCTGGCATTTATACTGTAGATAATATTATTGCTCCGTGGGTCTAGTGGTCGCATGAGCATGAGGTCCTGGGTTAGATTCCCAAGTCGGGTAAAGTGTTATAAAGTTTTTACAGCAGGAATTTCTCAGTAGCAGCCCGGAGGCTGGATTAGTGCTCGTTTGATGGCAATAGGCTCGCCCCCTATTAGATGGGACTTTAACTTGTAGGTATACCTCTGCCTAACCATTATAGGCGTGATGTTTTGTTACATAATGTTGTTTTTAAATTGGGTTTTATTCCTTTTACTTAAGGGCCTACCTCGAAAATAAATAGAAGTTTGACGGGTGTGGCTTATTTCCCCCGCACGCGGGGAGTGGCGGTTCCATCTTTAATGGTCAGTCAGTCAGTCACCACGTCCCGTCACCGCAACAAACCCCGGCCACGGTAATATTATAACAGTATTGTAACTCGGTCGTATCTTAGAAATAAATGCCTACAGCCGCGCAGTACGTAAACATGCGATAGGGCTGCCCGAATCCAGCATTTTAATTACATTTGCCTACTTTGTGTTTCCATTTAGTTTTGTGACTGCCGTGACAATTGCTAACTACGAAATTGTCTAATGAACGAAATTGTACATTCTGGCGTATAGCACTCGTGGGTTGCAGCTGAAAATCAGCGTCAGGTGGTACACTTTGTGTTGCCATCTGACATTATGCTGAGCTGAGGCCCTTTTGGCATTATAATCATTGTTTTCTGTCTTTTTTTTGTTGTAAGGTGTATTTTTCTGCTGTGCCCATACACGCATTTTTCTTTCTTTCTCTAAAACAGTTGTCAAAATGTTTATTCATCTATTTTTTTATTGTTTGTAAGCTGATTCCTACAAGCTACTGAAAGCTCTTGTAAAAATCAAGTTATCAATCTTAAAAGAGAATTATTATGTCAAGTGCCTGAAGGAAGTCCGAAAGAAAAGAAAACTTTAACTATCTAACTTCGTTATAAGTTCGGTTAAGTTCGTTTTTTTGTAACTTAATCAAGGCTAGTATTTCTTTCCCAGTAATCAACGGTCTCAGATGATTATGAAAGTTATATTAGTTAGAAAACTGTAATGAACTATTGTTTTTATTTCTTGTTTAATTCGTTTTTGATGTGTAACATATTTTCTCCCGCTTTCCTGCCATCAAAATCAATCTGTGAGAGAGATTTCGTGAAAAGGGACGGAAGTGTGTAACAGGAAGCCGGGGAAGCGCGCGCTCTTTGATTTGACCAATGAGCGCGCGCTTTGCTAGAGTGCCAACTCATTGGTCAAATCAAATAACGCGCGCTTCCCTCGCGTCAGAAACAACCTTGATGAGGCCTTTTAATGTTGCTTATTACCTTAATGTTATTTATTACCAAGGTGAGACGGCTCGCTCGTTTTTATTTTTATTAGCTAGTTATTTCTAGAACTCATACTTATAATTATTATAAATACTTAAGTCTGTCTGTCTGTCTGTTACCCTTGCACGCCTAAACCGTTATGAAAGTCAGGTAGATTGGGACCTGGACAAGGAAGAAGGCTATTTTTTAAATGACTTCAAAATAAGAGGAGGCTATGTTGCATCGAAAATATCGATGAAAATAAAATGGTCCCATATAACATTTTTACTAACTTTGCTTGGGTAGTCTTTGAGTTAGCTTCGATAATACGTATTTAATCCTCTTTGTGTATCTTGATGTTTGTTATAATACTTCCTGTCACTGTTGTTTATATAGGGTAGTATGCGAATTGGTGTGGAGTAGGTTCCATAACTATAAACAGAAATTTAAAAAACTTAATTTAAAAAAATAATAATAACAGAGTTCCAAAAAAAACATCGCTTCCTTTCCTTTCCGCGGAAATGTAAACTGAGCCTTAAGAGCGGTCAACCCGTCATACTTTTCATACAAACGCTCGTACGTGATTATAGCGTTGTAACACATCTTTCTTTGAAATTTTTAAACTAATATGTTTCTTGTGCACTATATCTAGGTTTCAATGAAAGCCAAAAAAAAAACATGAAAAACAAATTCAGTATAAGCCTCCAAAAATCTGCTTTTTGGACAAATTTTACCTAAATTTTGGCCGGTCATAATGTACTCATAAATTGTAAAAGTAAAGAAAACATGTTGATATAAATCTCGCACATGTAATGGAGATTCTAAATGACAAACATTTATTTCACAAACTTGTAACGATTACTCAAAAACACGGTAATACCTAAAACTACACACTATTTTTCGTACAATATTATCGCGTTCTCACTTGCTTGTTAGCAGTTCTCACTTGCGCTCGATGAAACAGCAAGCTTTTCGACCATGCTCGCGTTGACGATAGACGGACCGGGAAGGGCCCTCTTAAAACTGTGACCTCAATCCAACATAACACGAACTTCACACATCCTTCAAACCATCCTGTTCCACCTATCCGATTATAGGGCACAATAGGAGGAGCCCATCTTAACCTCAAAGAGGCTGCAATAACAAAGGTAAAGCTTAGAGGACGTAAGACGATTTAAGGATCTAAGGGCGAGGTGGCGTTGTAAGATGAGAGAGAAATACTATGTCTGCTGCCTAAGGAATACGCCTGTATGTTGTGTTTTCAGTTCATGTGAGCAGCTGACGTGTAGTCCCCCCACTTCACGATGCAGCTGAAGATTTTTTTTCTGCGAAGTATTATTACAACTATTTATGAAAAATATATCAACCGGTGTACTACTATTATTATTTTACCACTGCCGCAGCATTCCAATCACCATGGGTGCGTCAGCTGACGCTTGGTTCACTTATTAGTCATTCGAGATTTATTGAAAAAGATGGCAATCGATCGACGTAAAAACACTACCTCCCGGACTAAACGAGGCAGTTAGAATAAAACAGCGCCAAAATATTATGTTATGAAGTTTGTTTAGCTTAATCATCATCGCTCATTCCTCGCTCAGCTTACAATGGGAGCACGCCTAAAAACACAGTGTTGTAAAGTGTTTGTCAATATACGTATATCGTTTCCAGCTCGTTACGTGCCTGTTGCATCTTTGAAGTCAAAGAGCAACGCCTTACAAAGCGTCAAAAAGAATTTTATGAAACTTGAAACTTCTTTTCGAAACTCATCCTCGGGTGCAGAATGAAACTGACGTTTGTTCATTCAATTCAATTTATTTAATTATGTTGTGAACATATAGGGTAAAATTGAGAGCGAGAGAGCTCGTGGCTAAATAATAAAAGCCGCACTGGTCGATCCACCAGGTTAAGCTACACTTGGGGTTGGTCGGTGGATGGGTGACCATCTTTACATACCATGACTCCTCCGTGCCTCGGAAAAAACGTTAAGCCGTTAGTCCCGGCTGTCATTTGTGAATCTTTAACAGTCGTTACGGGTCGTCAGAAGCGCGAAAGTCTGACGAACAGTCTTACCAAGGGATATCGTATTACCCAGTTACTGGGTTGTGGAGGTAAGATAGGCAGTCGCTTCACGTAAAACACTGGTATTCAGCTGCATCAAATTAGACAGGAAGCCGACCCCAACATAGTTGGGAAAAGTCTAGGCAGATTGATTGATAAGGTAAAATTATACGAAGTTTTTATTTGTGAATGAAGTCTATAAATAACAGTTTTATGTTATAAAAATAACCGACTTCCAAAAAAAAAAACTACAAGTTGAACAAATTAAAGAAAACATACGAGGAAGAAAGATAAGTATCTAAGTATGTTACAACCAAAAAAAAATACTACAATATACTGACAGAGAGTTTCTTCATACTCTCATCCCTACTCATTTATCCCGTTCAGCACCTCCACCACGTAATAAGATGTGTGTGTTTCGGTCACATTTGGCAATTTTCGCCGACGTTCGGGTCACGTAGAAATGTGTACTCATTGTTAGGGCCAGGAGAAGCGTGGCATTTAAACTATTTGTTGACGGAAGTGAACGTAATCAGTTGACGGAGGTTTTTAGTTGAGACTCTTAGCATGATCAGCCTATTATGTTCCCACTGCTGGGACACAGGGCTCCTCTCTTCGAGAGGGAGGGGGCTGTAATCTACCACGCGGGCGCTGTGCGGGTTGTCACTGTCTTCAAAAATAATTATTATTCTTACAGTATTTTTTCAGGTAATAATCCTCCAGATGGATTTACGGCCATAGCGACCAAACTCAGTGAAGACTGCGCGAGAATTGTGTAAGATGCGCGAGAATTGCAGCCTTCGCCGCGGCTGATATATCAGTGACCGAAACTTAAACACGTGACTTTACTCATCATTATGAACAACTTTTACTATGGGACCAAACCTGAAATCGCGAAATAAAAATCAGCTGTTCCATACATTTTGACGAGTTTTACGAAATAATTATAGTGCAAAAGTGTGTGCGCAAATACAATTGTGGACTCTCTCTTTCCTCACTCTCATAGTCCGATGGGACCGCAATCCGACACGACCGCCGGGAGAGAGATCAGGCGCAGGGCTAACTAACAGCGTAACGTGCTTTCCAAGGCACATTATACAAACAACGCAGCCAAACTCCGGGCTGCTACGCTACTAAGAAATTCGTAATGGAAAACCCATTAACACTTTGCTTGACCCGGGAATCGCGCTTGCGGCCACGAGATACATCTTTGGTGAACCTATCTGTGGAATAGCCGAAATTCTAAAATCATCGTCAAACGAAAGACGAAGTATACAGGGCGTCCCACGGATATGCCACATGGAGGGAAAGTACCTTGAATATTGTAGATGGAACATTTTACTGAAAGAAGACATTATTTGAATTTAAAAAACAATTTAAACTGCATTCATAGATATTTAAATAATTACATGGTTGAATTGGGAATCGAACCCGTTACACGAGAAAAATAAAGACCATGTAGCTTTATCGTACCGATTGAAAGGCTTCATTATAAAGATTATTTTTTGCTAAATAACATAGTGTCAAAAATAAAAGGAAGACCATGAATTTTAACATTTTTAATACAAAATTAATCAATTTATCAAATGCTTTTCATTTTTCTGAACAAAATTTCACATCAAGAATGTTAAAATTTATGGTCTTCCTTATAGTTGTGACACTATGTTAATTAGCAAAAAATAATCCTTAGGATGAAGCCTTTCGACGTTGTGTTTCAGCAGCTAGAGATTCTATAAGATTGCCAGTTCCTCTGTGGTTGAGGATTCGGGTTGAAGCTGGGTTCCACCTTCGGCCTGATGATCACTTACCATCAGGTGAGATGTAGGCCAAGAGAGAAAATGATAATAGATCCCTCAGATAACCTGTGCGAATGCGGTGCTCCTGACCAAACCATGTCCCATACGATTTTTTTTTTTTTTTTTTTGGGTGGGAAATCATCAAATGACTTCTCCCGCTCTGGGCGGAGCGGAAGGGCGTGTCAGACTTTTACTGACTAAAACCCACCCGTGTTCCTTCCCTTGCCTAGACCGGGGCCACGGTTTCCCCTAAGGACTTATCCGCAACCCCAGTGGTAGGCATCGGCCCTAACGGACCCCTTCAGCTTCGCTGACAACTCTTTGAGGCGCGCGTGGAACACTACGCGCCGTCGACCCGGGCTTGGTCCTGATCGGACGGAGAGCTACCCATCACTCTCCGTCCGCAAGCCCGCGCCTACGGTGGCCGGAAATCAGCAATCGATTCCCGACGCCCGGGGCGTCTACTACCGCGGCGGCTAGGGGCTCGAGGGAGAGACCTTTGTCTCTGCCTCTCGCGCCCGGCCTCCTCCTTCACGAGCATTACTGCTTCGCAGAAGGAGGTGACAGCTTCAGAGAAAAAAAAACTATTAACATGGCAATTTATGATTTTTTACACACAGTGATGACGAATGGAAATGGATCTTAATAAACCGGTGTGCAGTATATTCTGTGATATGACTCAGGCATTTGACTATGTTCAACACAATATTCTACTTAAGAAACTCGAAGCATATGGCATTAGAGGTAATGTACTTAAACTATTTGAGTCATATCTTCAGCACAGAAAGCAAATAACAGCAGTCAGTAGGATAAACATAGCTACAAAACGAGAAGAATCACAGCGGTCGCAAGAACGTGAAGTTATGTATGGTGTCCCACAGGGCAGTGTTTTGGGACCTCCCCTATTTACATTATATATTAATGACTTGCCTAAGTCGACAGAACAACCTATGAGGCTCTTTGCCGATGACAGTGTAGTGACAATTGCGTGTGAAAATCGCGACACATATAAATCTGACATTAATAACTCACTAATTGCAATTATAGAATGGTAAAATAATAACAATTTGAAAATAAATTTAAATAAGACTAAAATCATGCACTTCAGTCAACGCTCCTTGACATTAAATAAAAATCTAGACATAAACTATAATAATAATAACATTGACGAAGTTGATACAACAAAATTTTTAGGACTTACAATTGACAATAAATTAAATTGGAAGGCACATATAGAGACTATAAGTAAGAAAATAAGTACCTCAGCATATGCTTTGTACAAACTGGCAGCTGTAATTAGTGTAGATGCTTTGCTTACCGCATACTACGGTTTGGTGGAGTGTATTTTAAGATACGGTGTTATCTTTTGGGGTAACTCGACTGACCGAGAACTTATATTTAAAACTCAAAAGCGTTGCATCAGGTCGGTTGGCTGGCTAGCAAGAGCCGCCGACGCTCCGTCTCAACGCCGCCTCGTGTTTGTGTACAGTGTTAAACCCAGTGCGCTTGTTCGTGTGTCTTGTTGACTGTGGTGCGTGTTAATTGTGTTAGTGTCATCGTAATGTGCATACATACACATACACGTACGTGTGTGTGTCATGTTTGTACGGTACGAGACGCGCATGATGCACGTGCTTACGAGCAAACTACGACAAACGTCTGGACGCGCACGCACACCCTGGGATGGCAGGAGTATAACAAACTTGAAACCACTCAGACTTGCAAGCCTTATTTTAAAAAATACAAAATCTTGACGTTACCTTCACTGTATTTATTAGAAAATGTAATGTTCTTAAGGTCCAACCCTCACCTCTTTTCTCGCATGGCAGACCGATTTCCTCGTAATAGACGTGACAATAGTCAAAGGGGTTAGAAGATTTTTGTATGGAGGGTGGCCCTAACATGATGCCGCCATTTTGATTTTTTTTCAGAATCGCGGTGAAAATCGAAAGTTATATATTTAGATAGAGGACACTTATACAAACAAAAAATGTCAAATGACATAATATCCTAAAGCGTCAGGTTTCGGAGTTATTCACCGAAATTTAAGTTGAAAACTGAACCCTGAAACAAGGATTTTTTTGTTTTTTATCCCATTGAACTATGAAAACATAATTGCATCATGTATAGGTAATATTTTAACTAAGAGCTTTCGATCTTTTTGAGACAAAAATATATGGGTATTCATATATTTCTCTTTCCGCCGAATGAGAACGTGTGTTATTATGATATACATCTTATATGGTGCATGGCATGGGCGCACACTCAAGAAAATCCTATTCAGCCTCCCGCTGCCTTCTTGGATGATATTATTTATACCGAATATGGTAAAAAAATCTTATGCTTTATTCACTAGGTGTAGTCAATTAATTAATGTGTAAATAACTTTAATCAACATGAAGTAACTACAACATAAATAAATAAATTCGTTATAATAGTTGTTATTTTTATCTTTGAATATCTCAGAAACGTGAAGCTTTATGATGTTATGTTATATGAAGTTTTATGTTTGTATAAGTGTCTCCTATCCAAATATATGACATTTATTGTGCACCTCGATTTTGAAAAAAAAACAAAATGGTGGCTGATTTTAGGGCCAAAATCTTCAAACCCCTTTGCCTACATCAGTATAGAACGGCACTTATGCGGAAAAGTGTCTTTTGCATGGCTCCAAAAATTTATAATAAACTGCCCAAAAGCTGGAAGCAGTTAAATGACGTAGCATTTAAAAAGAAAGTTAAAAAATTTCTAGCAGATAAAGCTTATTATACCTAATTTAAATGAGTTTTTAGATGAGAAATTTTGATATGTTTCACTAATTTATTATTTTTTTAAATCTATATTATCATGACATTTTTTTTTGAAATTATTTAGACTTGGAGTAATGTGATACCCTATTTTATAAATATTTGCATGCCATTGTTTAAGGCAAACGTGATGATCTGTGTATGTATTTACTATTTAACATCTCTTGCATGCTGACAATTTGTGTTGTGTGTATTGTACTCATGTTTGAGCAAATAAATGATTATCTTATCTTATCTTACAGCCTGCCATGCCCTCTCGCTCCGCACCATGGCTTGGACCAGGGCCGGACGTGAGAGGTCACTGCCGCCGATCGCCTGCACGAGGACACGGCGGTGCTCCACCCAAGCCGGGCAGACCTCCACCGTATGCTCCACCGTGTCCTCCGGGCGATCCACGCAGTGGTGACACCCGGGCGTTTCCTCCTGCCTTATCTGAAACAGGAACCTCCCGAAACTACCGTGTCCGGTGAGGACCTGCGTCAGGCGGTAGGTGAGGGCGCCGTGGCGCCTCTCTAGCCACTCCTCAAAGAGGGGACTTATCGCCGCAATTGTGGCGTGCCCAGATCTAGGTTGCGACAATCGCACTCTCCAAGCCGCCATGAGATCCTGCCGGAGCTCTGTCCGCTGTGCCGTGATTTGTCGCGGCAGCGGAGTTACACCCCGGCGCTTCATCTCCTCGCGCCACTCCCAGATGTGGGCGAGGACTTTCGCCTCCAGATCCCATGGCGGCGTTCCGGCAAGGAGGCTCGCTGCCTCGCCGGAGATCGTGCGGTATCCCCGCACTATCCGGGTGGCCATGACCCTTTGGGCCGCGTGCAACCGGCGGGTTGGCTGCAGCCTCAAGGTTGGCGCCCACACCGGCGCCCCGTAAAGGGCCATGGACCGCACGACCCCATGTCCCATATGCTGGTGTGTCCAAAGTGTTGACACAGGTGCACTTCTGAGGACCTACGCCACTGATGCCACGATTGGCATAGCACCTTACTGGGCCCTACTCGTTTAACATAATACATGCATTTACCATCGACTCGAAAGAAGAAGACCTAACCTTACTACGAGTATATCCAAAGGCAGAGAAAAGACTGTATTTTACTCCGTAACTTCGTTCAATGTAAATAACTTTGTAAACTCACTATCAATACTGTAACCTAATTTATTGAATAACGTAACATTCTAGAGAATACGTGAGAATATATAAGTAACTCAATTTTCACCTTACACGCTCGGTGAAGTTGAAAATTGGTGTGATACAATGTACCTTACACCTTTAGTAATAATATTGAAAAGCTTTTTTAAAGCTGATCGGTTTATCGGTTTCAAAGAATATTATAAGGCAGGATGTACCTAGTACAGCGCTGGAGGAGCTCGTGGCTAAGTGCATTCGTATGAGTCGAGCCATCAGGTTAAGCTACGCTAGCCGAGGTTGGCCCGTGGACGGATGACAATGTTAATATACCGAGGCTTCTCCGTGCCTTGGAAAGCACGTTAAGCCGTTGGTCCCGGCTGTCATTCGTGGATCTTAGACAGTCGTTACGGGTCGTCAGAAGCTCGAAAGTCTGACAACCAGTCTTACCAAAGGGTATCGTGTTACTTAGTAACTGGGTTCTGGAGGACAGATAGGCAGTCGTCAGATAGGCACTGGTATTCAGCTGCATCCGGTTAGACCGGAAGACGACCCCAACATAGTTGGGAAAAGGCTAGGCAGATTGATTGGATGCAGTACAGCGCTGGGTTCGACCAGGAGAGGTTTGAAGGGTTCGTGGACCGGCCAAAAGTGCAGTGTGCTGTGGCAAAGTTGCTGTTGAGGCTGAGGGTGATGACCAGGACCAGGCATGCTGGTGGTCAGGATACCCGCTGAAGCCGTGGGTGCTGGCTGGACGTGTGACTCGCCGCACGAAAGTTTGCGCGAGTAATGATGAAGACGTCACGCGGAAGTAGTTGCACGAAGGCTGCGCTGACGTTCATACTCTGGGTCACCAGTATAGAGGGATGAGGAACAGGTTGTAAAGTTCACTCATCCTCCATAGAATAGGGAGAATCCTCCGACCAGACGGGTGTCGTATCTGGTGGGCAACTGCCTGACAATTTATTGATGGTAGGAAGTTATATCTCAACGCGTTCCTGAGAAAGAGGGTCTTGACAGACTGACAGGTGGACAACGAAGTGATCCAATAAGGGTTTTATTTTTTCCTTTTGAGATACGAAACCCTAAAAATTAGAAGAAATAAAAACACAGCTAGAATATTCTCCTAAAATATGCCAGCTTTCGAGCACATAACGCATCTGAGACAGACGAAATACCAATAACATCTCATCTCACCTCTACGAAGCATTCTAACGCCTTCATCTTATTCAGTTTGTTACAATTACAGAGAACTTGATGCACTGTTGTAATACCGAGCTTTACAAATACGTTGTTGCAGGCCTCCGGGGTGCCTAACTAATGATAATTGTACAACACGACACCTGGAGAACCACCACAATGCGGAAATGCAATAGGTCCATTTCACATCAACCATTGAAAATTATAGAGATTTTGTGCCAGATGATATTTTTATGGCTATACAAAAAACCCTATCCGATCTACGAGGGTGTTGTTAGGTATCGTACTGAGAGTCTATATAGGTGGTAACAATGAGGGAAAACTAAAAAAAAAATCGTCTTTTTTTTTTCAATGTGGAATTTTACGTAGGGCGCGAGTGGCCGTCATTTAGTGTCTACAAGTCATAAATTATGACCCCTGTTAAAAAAAAACGACGGGAGTGCTGGCAGAAGTGAAAACTTGAACATTAACATAGTGCATTTTTAAATATTTCTAAATGGTTAGGGTAATTTCGCACGAATTGCTTTATTTATCAGTATAAAAGTACTATAATTTATGTGGTTAAATACAATATTCATTAGTAATAGTAATAGTATATTTATTTATTTTCAAAATATAGTCTAACAAAAATAAACAATTTATTTAAACACGTTTCATGAAGTATGTTTTGACTGCTTTTTTTTACCCATCAATATGGGTAAAATTTCTAACCTCGCAATCTTTACGTAATGTCAAAGACTATTTATTTTGTCGGTTGCTAGGCAACGGATCTTACGGTCACGTCCTGACGCGAGTTTAACATTTTTTACTCATCCCAAAAAAAGTACACAACGCCGCTAAAGAAGTATTCAATTCAAAAACGTGTATGGCGGGCAACTGCCTAAGGGTTGAAGTCGGATAGTCATATAAATGTCGTTTGCACGGTAACCTATAATTGCGCGATGCAGGATTTGGTCAGGTTTTTTTGTGACGTCAGGTCTTCGATGCGTATTTTTAAGCAAAAAAGCTAAATAAAAACCCTGGGCCTTCTGCTCTCCTATTTTTATCCAGCACGTGACTCCCACCCTCGTGACCCAATTAGGGCAACCATACCGACTTTTTAGTGGTTTTAAAGGAGTACGTGCTTCCTCTAAACGACTAGTGTAATTAAAATGTCGGTTCGCGTTACACGTCAAACATTTTTACGTATGGTTGTAATTAGGAGCTAGTACAGGTACTAGTACGACGCTAGTACAGGTACTGGTACTAGTACCTGGGCGACCGAGCTCTGCTTTGGTGAAAATTGAAAATGCTCATTTAATAGTATAGGAAAGTTCATAGGTACTAATTCCATGCTGCCATGATAGTAGGTACTTACTAATTCTATGCTGCCATGATAGTACATACTAATTCCATGCTGCCATGATAGTAGGTACTTTCTAATTCTATGCTGCCATGATAGTACATACTAATTCCATGCTGCCATGATAGTAGGTACTTTCTAATTCTATGCTGCCATGATAGTACATACTAATTCCATGCTGCCATGATAGTAGGTACTTTCTAATTCCATGCTATCATGATAGTATGTACTTACTAATTCCATGCTGCCATGTCATTATTCTTGTTCGAAACTTTGGGCGACCGAACTCTGCTTGGGTGAAAATACGGAAAAAACGAATTTTGCTAGTTATGAGACCTAGCTAGATCGATTTTTTTCCCCTATAAACCCCTATATTGCCGCCGTTTTAAGGGTCCGGCGAACACGGCTCGCAACTGCAAGTCGAGATGGGAGGAAAATGCGTTTGGAATATTGTTATCTCTATTCTGTTGTGTTGTGTTGTTGTTGTTGTCTGTGTCTGTTGTGTGTTATGGGTGTTGTGTGTTGTTAGCGTTGTTACGAGCTATCGGAATTTATGATAAATTTGGATGTGTTCCGTAATACCAAAAATTATGAATAAAAACTTAATATTCTTTCATAATTTTTTCTATAATTTGTAACTTGATAATATAAGCTATGCTCCTGCCGAAACAATATTCCAAATAGTGTTGTTTATAATACAGAAAAAACAGTATGAAAACATGTCATTTAGCTGTAAAAATGTGCGAAATTCAATTCGCTTAAACTTAATTTTAGGTAAGATTTTGGAAAAAAAAAAAGATGTACAAGCCTAGATAAATACTGTCTAAATCCGAATATTAACATAATGTGCTGGAAATATGCTCAAATTGCAAATGATTTAGGTATTACGTTTGTATGGACATTTCAAGGGTCGCCGCCGTCTTAAGAGCGTGATTACAAAATATTATATAGGTACAAATATTATTCGTTTAATAGTATAGGATTTATATTTTTCGTGTTTATTTTACTAATGAATAACAACAAGCTAACAAGTGAACTCCTTGTGAGTGCCTTAATTTTTTACCGTCGAAAAAAAGGAAGAGGTTCTCAAATACACACATCAAAAGTGTCTAGGGATCAACATATATTTTTGCAATAACTTTTCTCCTGATTGATATTAATTAAAATTTTCTCTAAGGATTCATCAAATAAAGTGTTTTCGTTTGTCACAGTAACGATAAACCAAGTCACCTTTGCATTAATAAAGAAATTTGCCATTTTCCTAATAAAGGGATTTTTGACATTTGAACCACTAACATTAAAGTTCGAAAAAAAGACTGAAATAACAGTTTTCTTTAAAATTTTATTGGGTAACTTAAACAATTAATAATCCGTGTTTCTACCGCGAACACTAACAACACAAGAACATCGGTTTGGCATACTCAAAATGAGTTCATCCAAATCACGCTGTGGAATGGCCGCCCATGTTCGTTGCAACAACAAAAAAAGGTCTTCTTGCGACTGGATACCCTCCATATTCGGCAGAGCTCTTCTCTGTAGCATATCCCATGCATGCTCAATCGGGTTCAAGTCTGGCGACTGAGCAGGCCAGGGCAGGACATTGATGTTAGCTGCGGCGAGAGTCTGTCTTACAACTCTTGCGGTGTGCGGTCGTGCATTATCATGCATTAACTGAAATAAGGGACCGATTTGCACTTGTAGAGGAACGATGACGTCTGATACAATCGTCTCAGCATAAATTTGAGCGTTGAGGTTGCCTCTAATCCAAATCAACTCAGTTCTTCCGCCGATCCAAATACCCGCCCATACCATGATGGTTCCACCACTATAAGGATGGACTTCCTGGCAGGATTTTAATCGCTGTTGGCGTCCAGGGGTTCTCCAGTGTCGTATACGTCTTGTATCCGGTCTCATACCAAAACGAGACTCATCAGAAAAGCACACGAAACGCCATTGTTCTTCTGCCCAATTTCTGTGTTCAAGAGTCCATTGATATCGAATCCTACGATTGTGCATTGCTATAGGTGGTACCCGTAGCGGTCTTCGGGAATGAAGGTTCACTTCATGCAAGCGGTTTCTGACTGTTTGGTCGCTAATTAAGTTCCCTGAAGAGTGATGAAGCCTCACGGCTAACATCATGGCGGTTATTGTTGGAGCTCTTCGAGCTAAGATTTGAATGTATCGGTCTTGTCTCCGTGTGGTGCAGCGATACCGTCCTCCATGGCGCTCAGCCACGGTACCAGTGCTTCGGTAACGTGTCCAAAGTCGACTGATAACACTCTGACTTGTATTCAGAGCTAAAGCCACAGTACGTTGCCGGGAACCAGCTTCTATCATTCCCACGGCTCTGAGCATTTCTTCCCTGCTTAAATGACGTCGCTGCTCCATAATAACGTTGGTTTTAATCAGTAGTAGGGAAACAGTAGCACTAATAATGTCTTCAATGCGTTGTATGTTTTTATAGGGAAAATATTGACAGCTGATTTTCATCTTTTACTCGAATTTGATTCACAGTTCCTGATTCAAATTATGAAATGCACCAAAAAGGATCCATATAAATTTATAAAATCATAAATTTATTACAAAGCCACATCTCAATCTCAAGAAATCCGCATAAAAATGCTTGATCCCTAGACACTTTTGATGTGTGTAGATGTCTATTTTTTTTTTATCTAAACCCTTTTCTGTAATAATTTGGCATTTTTACTGACTCGTTGGTATATTAGTCCGAAGAGTGAATGTTGAGCATGGGGTCCTGAGTTCGATTCTCAGCTCGAACAAAGAAGGTTCTTCCGGATTTTTCAGTAGCAGTTTGGAGTCTGATTCCGTGCATGGTGGTTGGCAATAGACTCGTCCACAATATAGCGGCATAAACTTCACTGACGACATACGGTTTACCTACTATACAGAATGATACACGCCTGACTACCCTTTTAGGTAAATTACGCATACTGTTACTCATAAAGGTGATTGATTCGTGTTTGCTTTTATTTTATAAAAAAACTGGAATGCATAAGTTGTATTTTAACAAGCCATTTTTGTATTTGATGTGTACCTATTTACTTTATTGGTAATAGTATAGCGCCTGAAATTCGCGTTTACTTTAATTTTATATTATTGATTGTTAATTTAGTTGTACCTATAATAAGACTAGTATTTTTTGTCTTTTTGATTTGTTTATCCTATACTATCCCATTGCTACGTAAAGGGTTCCACGTCCTTCTATTCCTGGAAGGTTTTGCGGGACAAGATAAGACAAGAGTCTCCAACAATTAGTCCTTCCAGGAATGGTAGGACTTGGACTTCGGGGAGGCTTCTGTCTTGTCTTTTACAAACATTAAATGGTAAATATGTCAGTGCTTGCGTATTAACAAAGTAAATAATTCTGGGAACTCTTCAATTCTGGGAACTCTTCTTAGTTCTAATTAAATGTTTGTGTTATAATTACTTGAGTCGTATAAATAGGACAAGAACGTCAAGTACTATAGTTGAACATAGATTTACAACTTAGTTATGTTTCTTTTTTGGCATCACAGTGTAGTGTAAATACAGGATGGCGATTTAGACACCTGCCTTCGTCAAGGGGGTTGCTATATTTAACATCTATTATACGATTTCATACGATTACTATTAGGTGTTGTAGATCGTGGGTTCGAACCTAAGCAGGCGCTTTACTTTGTGTAAATAATTTCATCACCACTGCTCTCAAAACGGTGAAGGAAAACATCGTGAGGAAACCGGCATGTCTTAGAACCAAAAAATTCGAAGACATGTGACATCTACCAACCCGCACTTAGCCCGCATGGTAGATTACAGCCCACTCCCTCTCACAGAGAGGAGGCCTGTGTCCCAGCAGTGAGAACATTAATAGGCTGATGATGATGATGATGATTTTAAGCGAGCCTTACAATAGTCGCATAAGATGTGTAACATGTGCGTATTGTTTACAGTTTGCTTAAGAACGGTGAAGGAAAATATCGTGAGGAAACCGGCATGCCTGAGACATATTTCTCGAGGGTATGTGAAGCCAAGTCTGAGGTCCATGGGCGGCTTTAAAACTCTGACAGCAGGTTAGTCAATAACCACACGAAAAGAAGAGAAGATTTCAAGTAGAGCAGACTACCTTGAAGATTGAAGAATATGGTAGGGATACTAAACCAAAGAAAGTCTGTAAACGTTAGGTACTTATCACGTCCTCAGTCTAAGCATTATTGCTGTCACTGTCACACAACTGTCAAACTACAAGCCCAAGATAGAGACGGAACATGTCTTAGTCAAAGCACGAGGTAAATAACATTTATAGACGTCACCACTCTGAGGACTTGTTTCACCATCTACGGTTAGGTACTCGTCAACTTACTTGGCAAATAATATCCTACAAATTCTGTTCCATTTTTTAATTTATTTGGTAAGTAGTGACTATTCGGACTTCATGAAATAGCAAATGTTCAAAGTAGGTTAGTCTTAAAAATAAAATTGTCAAATCTATATAGTTTGTTGTAGCGGAAAAATATGTTAATGTTTTATCTGTTGTCAGCGTTTTTCCCCACCTCACCTTCAGTCGAAAACTCTGAACAATTCACTTGAAATTGGTATTACAGGTATAACAAAACTAAAAAAGAAAATATTCAGGTAGGACCTTACGTCATTGTATCACATGACCAATTTCGTCACATTATTTCCCGGCATCATCAAACGTGACAGTTACATTACAATGCCTAAATACGTGACAAAACAATCACGACT
The DNA here is from genome assembly GCA_948150665.1 of Conistra vaccinii. NCBI lineage: Eukaryota > Metazoa > Arthropoda > Insecta > Lepidoptera > Noctuidae > Conistra > Conistra vaccinii. The sequence continues at coordinate 11,582,028 of OX411341.1, read as the reverse complement.
TTTTGACAAATCTATAAAGGTCGATTCACAAGAAACGAGAAAATGCACATTCCATCACCACATTACCCAATTATTTTGGTGTAAACAGTGAGAGACCATTCATTCGTTGGTCTTTTCATGCTTACAAATGTTATATCAAAAAAATAATGCTCTTATTCTTGTTCTGGCTCTATGTTTATTCGTTGTGGCACTTGTAGCATAAGCGTAGTGCTGGAACAAGGGAAGGGCAAGTATGCCGTGATTCACATGCATGTGGGTTGGTGAATGTTCGGTTAATTCTCTCTTCTTAGAACTTTTGGTTCTAGAGCAGTGGTGATGAAATTTCACTTCAATGACCCCAAAATGGTGAAGGAAAACATCGCGAGGAAACCGGCATGTCCTAGAACATCTATCAACCCGGGCTGGGCCCGCGTGGTGGATTACGGCCCGCTTCTTCACAGAGAGAAAGCCTGTGTCCCAGAAGTGGTAAAGTCGATTATGTATGAATGTATGTAAAGTCCGTATCTAAGTTCCAAACAACGACCAAATCATCAATCGCGAGAGTTTGCACTGGGCCACCACTCTGCCGTGCTAATTAGAAACGTAATAAGGAAGGATTATTGGAAAATTGAGTTACTTATACTGCTTTTTGACGTTCAAAAGTGTCTTAGAACTATTTGAAATAATATTTTATTTTTCTTTTTTTACTTTATCAAAAGATTACGGCAATACATTGAGTTACATAAAATGTGCTATGACGTCACGAGTATGTAGATTTTATACTTACTTGTGACGTATCGACCCCCACTTCCCAACTTCAATTGCGTTTTATCCAAGTAATTTTTTTATTAATATGCTAAAGCAAAAAATACGAGTCTAATATTTTTTTTTATTACCTATCTGTCTGACGAAATAAATAGAATGTTTTTTTTTTGACCCAGACATTATCCCTATTAGAAGTGCAGTAAGGAGGTTAATCTATAAGTAACTCCAAGGAAGGATTTTTGCCAGTCCAAAAATCCTTCCTTACTGCGTTTCTAATTAGCACGGCAGCGGCACCACTGCTCACCTATATTTGGTGTAAACCCACCTTAATAGTGAATCATTTGTAACTGTTAGTCACGTGAGACACTAATAGATACTCTTGGAACGACACTCTTTTGTTTTAGTAGTAATTAACGCCTCTAAAACGTCTGCCGTTTGTATTGTTTGAAGTTTTATTATGACGAGAATCGAAGTGTTTTCTACATGTCTTTATGAATTAGAGGAGCTTGTAGCAAAGTAATAACAGCCGCACGGGTCGATCCATCAGGTTAAGCTACGCTTGCCGGGGTTGGTCAGTGGATGGGTGACCATCTTTACATACCGAGACTCCTCCGTGCCTCGGAAAGCACGTTAAGCCGTTTGTCCCGGCTGTCATTCATGAATCTTTGATAGTCGTTACGGGTCGTCAGAAGCCCGAAAGTCTGACAACCAGTCCTACCAAGGGGTATCGTATTACTCAGTTACTGGGTTGTAGAGGTCAGATAGGCAGTCGTTCCATGTAAAATACTGGTATTCAGTTGGATCGGGTTAGACTGGAAGCCGACCCCAATATATTTGGGAAAAGGCTAGTAGATTTTAGTCTCAATGTTGAGAAAAGGGGTATATAACCCTATATACCCCTTTTTCCACCCTATATACAGGGTGGCAATGACATCGACGCGCCATCTGTTACCATGGATTCAATACAAGATTCTGCACCTCCCTGCGTTGAAATTTTTAATACAATTTCTCAAACAAAAAAGTTTTGAATCTATTTATTTGAGTCGAGTTATGTCAACTTATCGACAGAAAAAAGGTAGCTAGCTAGTGTGGTGGCCGTCATGACAATGTCATTTTCACCGGTATTTAACATCACCTATAGTATCAAAAATCGTTCTGTATTTGGCCAGTCGTAATTTTATGACCGTTCACCACTTTCTTAAGAAACCATATTTTTTGAAATTTTTTAAAATAATACTTTTAAAGATATATAAAATTTATGATACCATACCGTTATCTTGAAACTACTGAGCCTAATATTTAAAAAAAAAATCAGTAAATAAATTGCAAGAAAACCTATAAAAAGTCTATGGTCTTAAAATAACATGGTAAATCTTCCAATAGTGTGCGTACAAGCTTACATTTGCAGTTGGAATGTATGGGAGAACATGTTTTTCAACTACAATGTTAAGTTTGTTCTTGGGATATTATATTATTCATCCCAATTACGAAACCTCTCATTGTGTGTGGTCCGACACGAAATTGGCAGGTTTTTTTTATCATTTCATCCGCTAAGTCGACTGATGAGTACCTATAAGCCACCCCAGTGACTTATAACACTTTACCCCACTCCTCTGCTAATCCCTTTTTCATTCCGCTACCATGCGGCTCTCCTAAACCGCTTTTCGCTTTTTTCCGCTGTGTGTAAAAAAAGTAGGATGTGGTTTTAAAACTGTTGGTTTATTTAGAGTACAGATTTTTTTTATTTTTGTGGCTTGGAGTAAGTTTTGAGCTAGCATCGAAGGGAGTAGAATTCATAAAAGATGCGTTGGATAAAAAAAAAACTTGATTTTCAGATTTATTTTGGTATAACTACAACTACATAGAATTTTCCTTCTATTTACCCAAGCTATTTAGGGAAATTACATAAAAATGTGACAATTGCATACATCTGGAGTAGTAGATTCGCCCACAAATAAAATATTTAACTTCGTGCGAACAGAGTTACAGAATAAATAATATTTTAAAAGTGTCGATTCATCCGTTTCGGGTGAGTAAAGTGCTACGTACCTTTTTACTTAATAATTAATTCTGAAAAGATCCAATCATATTAAAGATCGTGTAAAAATATCCAGTCCTTTTTCATTTTGTAGATCTAATTAAATTATAGATAGATAAATAGATAGATAGAATACTTAAGAATACTCTTAATTATGTACACCATAAAAATTACAGACTTAGATTTAGAAAGTTTACGAAGGGAGACACAATGGGCGGTCTTATCGCTAATAGCGATCTTTTACAGACAACCTTTATACCTACCTAAATAAGTTTTACCTATAATAATAAATAGCATACCCAAATAGAACAAGCTGTTTGATTGGGTAGATACCTAATCAAAACATTGTCTAAACTTCTAATTAATTACGTAAGTCTAAGGTACCTAAAGGTACTTTTATAAAACCTTTTATTAATTTCGTCTGATCACACAAGCCCTAAAGGATTATATATCAGAGAATCGAGAATAATCGAAAAAGGACAATGATATTTTTTGGTTAATCTGGTTAATCTACTTTAGGAAAAAGGTTTTAATTTAAAATATAAGAAATTTTTTTTACTGCTTGTGTACCTAACACAAGCAGTAAAAAAAATTTTGGTAGCATTCCGAATCGATGTAAATCGCTAACAATGTTGGGGTGCACTTTCGGAAAAAACTGTCTGATAGTCCATGTTGATAAAAATGTAATGAAAAACTGTTTTGTCTCAAGACAAAATTGTTTGGTCTGTGATAGGCAAAACTCTTGTACTGTAAACACAACAACAGGATCCCTTTTGCCTATTTCTTCAAAAAAAGTGTAACATAATTACAAAACAGACAAAAATTTAAAAGAGTATGCTTATAATTATTATGGTTTGGTTATGTTGAGAGGATGAATGAAAGGCGACTGACAAGGCAGATGTGAGTGAAAAACTGGGAAGGGACGCCCTGCAGGTTATTGGTGAAGTTCTTCAGAAAGGTCAGGTACGTAGTACTCGCAAACGGCGTGCGTGTATGACCAGATGTATGAACGTAAACGAAGCAAAAGTATGTAAGGATCGTAGCAGGTGGCGTTCTGTAGTGTCTGCCTACTCCCATGGAAGGAAGGCGTGAGTATATGTATGTATAAAACAAATAACCAAAATAAAACCCTTAACAAAAAAAAAAAATCCGGGGCAGTCTTTGGTTACTGCCGATAGAAGTGAAAACTAAGTAACGCCATTTAACGAAAATGTCAGGAATTTTTGTGGCTTGCTGTCAGTACAAGCCGTCTTACGAATTTTCGGTCAGGTCGCGTGTCCTGACGCGAGTTTAACATTTTTTACCTATCTCAAAAAAAGTACACAACGTCGCTAAAGAAGATTTCACTTCAATAAAAAAAAATTACACAAAAACCCTCCCACTTTAACTAATCAGTAAATAAATCAACGATAAAATCAATCTTCCTAGCCTTTTTCCCAACTATCTTGGGGTCGGCTTCCAGTCTAACCGGATGCAGCTGAATACCAGTATTTTACATGGAGCAACTGCCTATCTGACCTCCACAACCCAGTAACTGGGTAATACGATACTCCTTGGTAAGACTGGTGTCAGACTTTCGGGCTTCTGACGACTCGTAACGACTGTCAAAGATCCACAAATGACAGCCGGGACCAACGGCTTAACGTGCTTTCCGAGGCACGGAGGAGTCTCGGTATGTAAAGATGGTCACCCATCCACTGACCAACCCCGGCAAGCGTAGCTTAACCTGATGGATCGACCCGTGCGGCGTGTTATTACTTAGCCACTAGCTCCTCGTACATAAATCAACGAATGAAGGATTAATAAATTAATTTCTTCGGACCCAATTATCAAGACGTTTTCAGTCAAAAACATCAAAGGGACTTTTCATGAAACTGTCGATGGCTTGTAAAGATTTCCTCAACCTTTTGTGCCTCTCATGACCCCTCTCAGCACCTGAAGAATGTCCTTTGAAAATTATAAATGGAATTTCAAGGTGTTTTTGTTGCGGGAATTAGAATTATTATGTTACTTATTGGTTATATTTATCTTCAACTAGCTGCGCCCCGCAGTTTCATCCACATAAGTCTTAATTCCGTGGGAATATCGGGAGAAAAATACTCCTAGTTCTAACCCAGGTCACATGGTCTACCCATGTGCTAAATTTCATCCAAATCCGTTCAGCCGTTTTAGTGTGAAAGCGTCACAAACAAACAAACTCAGTTTCGCATTTATAACAATTATTATTATTATATATATATATATAATACTAGCTGCGTCCCGCGGTTTCACCCGCGTAAAGTAGTTTTTTCTTTTAATCCCTATGTTCCCGTGGGATTATCGGAATAAAAAGTAGCCTATTTTACGCCCAGTGGCCTCAGCTATCTTCTTGTGAAAGTTCCGTCCAAATCGGTCCAGCCGTTTCGGAGATGATTAGGTTTAAGGAAGATTAGGCGGAACAAACAGACAGACAGACAAAAAATAATTAAATTGTGTTTTTGTTGTATGAATCGTGTATACTTTCATAAGCATTCAGTAAAAAGTTGTTATTTTGACATTAAAAACAGACACTTAAATTTTATTTATTTGTATAGATACCTATGTATTTGTATATTACTATCTTATAACCTTCTTCAAGAATTGGGCTATCCAATGCAAAAAATATTAAATAGCCAATTAGCAATAGCCAAAATTTGTTAAACTTTTATATGTTATGAATCTTGAATACGAGGCTTTTGGCTAACTTATAAGGGAGTCATAAATGTATTTTTTGAAATGTGCGTTTAGTTTGTGCAGAATAAACAATTTTTCTTTCCTTCTTCTTTTTTATTTTTCAATTCCGACTGTTAGTTCCGGAGATTACCACCTACATAACAAAAAACCTCCAAAACTCCGAAACATACAAAAAACAAAAACAAAAAACCTCCTTATAAATCTTATACTCGTAATATTATTATTAATTATGAATTACTAGCTTTCACCCGCAGCTTCGCCCGCGTGGAGGTCGAAAATTATCCCACGGGAACTACCGGGATAAAAACTATCCTGTGTTACTTACTCTTTTTTAGGGTTCCGTAGTCAACAACGAACCCTTATTATATAGCTTTGCCATGTCCGTATGTCTGTCTGACTGTCTGTCCTGGCTTAGCTCAGAGGCTCTTAGTACTAGAAAGCTGTAATTTGGCTTAGGTATAAATACTGATCACGCCGACAAAGTGTTTTTTTTTTTACGAAACTTCCCGTAATGTCCGGATGTTTTTTTTTCTCGTCTATACCATGGTGTGGGTTGTCATTTTTGTTAGAGTCAGTCAGTTTTGGATATATGAAAAAAATTACGGCAGTAGTATCTATAACGAAATTAAAAAGAAAACTATCGCAAGTAAGAAGGCTCTACAAGTTAACGAGTAATAATCGACCAATTTAAGTTTGCAGTTGAAAAAACATGGTCTCCCATACATTCCGTAAGGGAGAACATGTTTTTCAACCACAATGTTATGTTTTTTCTTGGAATATATTTTATTCCAAGTACGGATCCCTTCATTGAGCGTGGTCCGACACGCACCTTGTTCTATTTTAATTTTAAGGCACAATCATCGCTACATTACCATAGTTTTAACAAACTACCAATTTTAAACAACAAAACTTCCCATTAAAGTGCTAACGAACATGTTACCCGCACTGTTTAACCCGCAAGGGGCTTAGTAAGTAACTTTTAACCCTTTCAAAGTTAAATAAGTACTCCCAACAGAATTAAAACTCACATGAGGGGTGAAAAATAAATATTTGTAGGTCTCATGGCGTTGGTGACTTAATTTTGAAAAGATGTGTGTACGTTATTCGCACCCGTATATTCATAGGGGTTGAAGCTAAATAGCAAATTTTCAGACTTATCAGCTTAAAAAAATCTGCTGTTTCATACATTTTTATTCACATAAATAGACAAAATGTATGGAACAGCATTACCTATAGCTAGTTTTGAACAAACTTCAAAAAAGGAGAAGGTTATGCATTTCGATATTATTGCATTCTAGGAGGTGATACATCGTTTTGAAACCGATGCAGTATCTTATATTTTGGCTTTTCGGTGAGTACCACAAATAAAAAAAGCTGAGAGGTGTTAAGGGACACCCGGATGGAACGACGTTATGGAATGAACCTCACAAAGGCATGCCACTAATTAGTACCTGTGGTCGCTCACAGATGGCGTTATAATAATAAAAAATAACCTCACAAAGGCATGCCACTAATTAGTACCTGTGGTAGCTCACAGATGGCGTTATAATAAAAAATAAAAAGTGTCGTTACAACTTTTGGTCCCATTTTTTCCGTCTAGCCCCCTTTCGCAATGCGCGTAAGGGAACTTCGTTCCAACAACGAGTGACACTTACAGTAAACGTATATGATGTGTAACATCCGACATCTTAGCTGACAGTACCAGCCTATCTGACCGACAACTCTAACACCGCGCACGCTCATTGGTCAAATTAAATAGCGCGCGCTTCCCCGACTTCCTGTTACACACTTCCGTCCCTTTTGACGAAATTACTTCCACAGGTTGCAGGAAACCGAGAGGAAAGATAAATAATACATCAAAAGTGAAAAGTAAAACTGTAATTTCTCGATTTCAGGGTTATCTCAATTGACAGTTGTTCATAATGATGAGTTGACAGTAGGGTTGACAGTACTCCCCCTTTCAGGTTTTGGGTACCTAAGAAAACTGAGGCTGTATTTGGGCAGGTGGCAAAAATGGTATTATAAAATTGAATAGGTACTTTATAGGGTGGCAGGGATATCGACGCGAAGCCTGTTACCGTGGATTCAGTACATGATTCTGAACACCCCTGCGTTGAAGTTTTCGTCGGTTATTTAAAAAAAAATCAGCTGTTCCATACATTTTGACCGCGTAAGTATTGCATTTTTCTATGAAACAGCAGATTTTTTTTAAATAACCGACGAATAATTTCAGCGCAGATGGGTTCAGAATCATGTTCAGAATCACTAGGAAATGGTGGAGGGCGGGCGTAGCCTAGTTTGAATAAATGACTTTTTGAATTTTAATATATATATGAATTTGTATATTAATTTAGAGATGCCAATTTCACTAACTAAAATAACATCACAAACTCAAAATGGCTTCCACAATTCGCTTTACTTTCAAACAGAAACCCATATTCAACACAAACAATCAGTTACTTGATTGAATACCAAACAAAATAACTGTTTTCTTACCATTAACCTACTTTGCAGAGGGTGATGCGATGTTTGCATATTATAATTAGTTTGTTTACTAATTAGTACGCGCTATGGCTTGCATTTTGATGTATGGCTATTTATGACAATGAAGGCCTTTATTTTTATAATATTATTATGTATTTTTCTTCAGTAATTCCGTTCCTCGTTGATAAAAGTCATTAAAAGTAAGTTTATAATTATTTATAAACTTAGTTTTAAAGTTAAAAAAAAAAATAATAATAAGTGCTTACCTTATCTGCTTGTGGAAAAATTGATGGAGATCTGCAACAAAAACAATACATAAAAATCTAAAATATGCTATTAGTGTCAAACATAATTATACATATACCTACAACAATGCAAATTATTAAGACTGCGGCGACCCTTGAATTGTCCATACATACGTAATACCTAAATCATTTGCAATTTTAGAATATTTCCATCATATTATGTTAATATTCGGATTAAGATAGTATTTATCTAGGCTTGTACATCTTTTTTTTTCAAAAAAACTTACCTAAAATAAAGTTTAAGCGAATTGAATTTCGCACAATTTTTACAGCTAACAGACATGTTTTCATACTGTTTTTTTCTGTATTATAAACAACAATATTTGGAATATTGTTTCGGCAGAAGCATAGCTTATATTATCAAGTTACAAAGTATAGAAAAAATTATGAAAGAATATTAAGTTTTCATTCATCATTTTTGGTATTATGGAACACATCCAAATTTATCATAAATTGCAATAGCTAGTAACAACGCTAACAACACACAACACACATAACACACAACAGACACAGACAACAACAACAACACAAAAACACAACAGAACAGAGATAACAATATTCCAAACGTATTTTCCTCCCATCTCGACTTGCAGTTTCGAGCCGTGTTCGCCGGACCCTTAAAAATAAATGTAAAGTCGCGTCTCATGCTAGTCAGCGACATTATTTTCGATTTTATTTCAAGCAAGTTACTGTCGATCTTCGTTTGGCAGAGGCGACCACGCCGCTACGCCTCGCGTGGCCACGGCAACAAACGACACACGTCTTACGACAGACACTGCGGCGAAAACAAAATTAAAAAACTTGTTTAGAGCATGCCACGATCTTTTCTTAAACCTCTTTGGAGAAGTCTTGGCCTACATCACTTGATGGTAAGTGATGATCAGGCCGAAGGTGGAAGCGAGCTTCTCCCTCAACCACAGAGGAACTAGCTATCTGCCGAAACACAACAATGCATGTGAGGCATTTTTGTACCGGGCCCGGTAAAACCCCACCGTGTATATTTGTACACGGCTGAAACACGCAGCTTAAATTACTATTTTTACTGCTAAATAACAGTGGCGTGCACTCCATACATGCAAATAAGCTCTGCATACCCTGTAGTGTATACATACATGATTACAAATCAAGATAAAGAGAATGTTTGGATCTAGGCTTCTAGGTACCTATAACGGATAAGATTATTATTCAGATAAATCAGATAGATCATCATGCGAAGGCAATGGCGTAAGAGTCGGGTAGGGTAGGTAGTCGGTGGGCCACCGAACGAAACAAGCTGAAAGTGGTACGTTTTATTATAATTTTAGCCGTGCATACCCTGTCTGAAATCACTGTGCACGCCACTGCTAAATAATGACTAATATCGTCTGTGGACTGTTTCATTCTATGGTCTGACAGATATTCTAAAAAAATCCAAAAATTACAGTTACCTACAGGCAAATTCTGAAAAAAGTCGAAAGAGACTTAACGCGCGCGTCAAGTGTCAAAGCGGGGCTTGAACGTTAAACCGTTTCTATTTTCAAAGGGCAGCGGCAATATTTTTGTAATAAACTGACAACACACACTGACTGACTTGCGGATTGCGGAGCAACGCGACGGACGGGAACATGTGACGCGCGCGTGTCGCTTGATGCAAGTCACTTCGCAAATCGCATCGCCCAAGGCTGTGAACGATGCTTTCGCATTCGTCCCACACCAGAACCATGCACTTATCGTTAGCAGAACCATATTCAACCACACAATTTTAACGATTCTGATTCAATATCCGAACTAATGTTATTTCAGAGCAGTCTACCGTAAAGGCTTGAAAATACGGCGCCAGAACATAGAAACTGAATTGGAAATGCTGAACAAACTATGCCTAAATAAATATAGATAACTGTTAGATAGCCGCCGTTCATATGCCGCTGTCCTGTGCATGAATTCGAACTATTTTAACATTGGAAATACTCCATTGGCACATGAAATATTTATTATTATTTATGCACATACAGTAAAACAGATACAGATACGATATTTATAACTTTTGACTACAAAGGTCTGCATACTTCATAAGAAATGTCTTCCATAGCACTTGTTAGCCGGGAGGCTGGATTAAATGGGACTAAAATAAAATAAAACTTAAAATTTTACTTCATTTTTATAAAAAAAAACATAAAAACAAAACATAAAAAATAAAAAAAATTGTGTAACCTAATAGTTCTTTATTATTAGTTTACATCTCTACCCAACCCTTTGGTGAAACAACGCGTGATGCTATGTTTAATCATCAAATAATACCAACTTTATCTGCAGAAACTTGTTCAAAACTTAGTTCGCTCTTTGACTGCAAGGGATAACTTAGTAATATATTGATTTAACTTTTTCAAGAGTTTGTAAGTTTCATTTCAGCTTAAGATAATTAAGATGACAAGTCTCATTATTTTGCGAGAATAGTTGTCATTGAAGTCAAATAATATAATTAATTAAACGTTCAAAGAAAAGTTTAAATGACGGTATGAAAGTTTTTGAAGTCAGTGACCAGAAATAAATAACACAAGCAAAATAATTAACTTTACAAACCGTAATACACCGTTTTTGTTAATCTTTTTGCGTAAACACTACAGACAGACACTGGGGTAATTTGGCTAAGTAAGTAAGTTAAGATACGTTTGCCGCGGTGGATGGGTGACCATCTTAACATACCGAGAACCCTTCGTGCCTCTGAAAGCTCGTTAAGCGGTTGGTCCTGGCTGGCATTCGCAGATCTTTGACAGTCGTTACTGGTCGTCAGAAGCCTGAAAATTTGACAAGCAGTCTTACCAAGGGGTATCGTGTTAACCTGTTACTGGGTTGTAGAGATCAGATAGGCAGTCGCTATATGTGTAATACTGATATTCAGCTGCATCCGGTTAGACTGAAAGCCGACCCCAATATACATAGTTGGGAAAAGGCTTGGCAGATTGACCACAGACAGACACACCATTTTATAATCGTGTTTCTGTAGTCAATCGTGTCATCATAGTCACTTGAGGGTAATGTGGAGACAGCCACAAAAAAATACGGTCACGTACGACGAAAATACACGTTTTTTACGTCAAAATCCCGGGGTTTGACACTGACACTCCCCATTACTTGTGACATTTTTCAGAATTTTTCGGTGTTACCTATCATTTTTTGACAATTTTACTTCTAATCGACGATAATATACCTCAAGCCATAGAGAAAAACAACCCACAGATCAAACGGAATATCCGTCCAGGCCCACCGTGTCCATCGGGCTACGCCGTGACGTGCGTATCCCGATGGATACGGTCGGGCTTGTCGAGCTTTAGAGGTTAAAACTCAATGCATTACCTCATCATCTTCATCTTCCTACCCTTGTCCCATGCTACGTGGGGTTGGCGCACACCTTTCTTTTTCCATTCTCCCCTGTAAACCGTCAGGCTATCATTCACTTCTTTCTCTTTCATATCATTCCTCACACACACAATCTAAGTATCTTTTCTTTGGCCTTACTCTCCCTCTCCATTAATCAACGTTTATATTCAGCTCTCAAACTTAGATAATATTGATAACACATCGCACACAGTTCTGAGTGACAGAGACGACGCTCTACAAATTAAAACGTTTTTGAAATTCTTTGTGTTATGTTGCTACCCACAGATCAATAGAAAAAAACCTTATATCTATCACTAAATCAATAGATAAAACCTTATAACTGTCACTAGATCAATATAAAAAAACCTTATAACTGTCACTAGATCAATGGAAATAAACCTTGTTATTACCACTAGATCAATGAAAGAAATTCTTTTTACTATCACTATTCATTCATTAGCCTGTATTGTCCCACTGCAGGGCAAAGGCCTCCCTCTCCCTCTTCCACACAATTCTATCACTAGAATTAAAAATCAATTTGAATTTATTAATTTGAATTATCACTAGATCAATAGAAAAATCCTTGTAACCGTCACTAGATCAATGGAAAAAAAAACCTTGTAACTGTCACTAGATCAATGGAAAAAAAAACCTTTCAACTGTCACTAGATCAATGGAAAAAAAAACCTTGTAACTGTCACTAGATCAATGGAAAAAAAAATACCTTGTAACTGTCACTAGATCAATGGATAAAAAAAACACCTTATAGCTATTACTAGATCAATGGAAAAAACACCTTATTGCTATTACTAGATCAATGGGGAAAAAAACCTTATTTCTTTCTCATAAAATGTTCAAAGGAAGGAATTTAATTTTCGAATTGTTTCGAACAACCACATTCTTTGTAAATCCAATGTTTGAATTTCAAACAAACGTGGAGTAGAAAGTAAATACTGTATCCACTAAGAAATAAGGAAATGGAATCATAATATTGGGTAGTGGATTGACTAGGGTTGTCCAACACAAAAAACTGAAAAGCTGGACCGTGCTGATTATAATTATCAATGAAAATCTGTCACTTTATGATGTAATGATATTTTGTCAATCCTATACAATAAGTAAAAACAGTCAAAGAAAGAAAAATGATAGGTTTATTAGTCACAGAATCAAGTGCAAACAAAAAGATTAGTTAATCGAATATACCTTAATAAAAAACTTAAACATAATCACGTCATGACTGTGAAGACTTCCACTCAGCATGATGCTGTGCTATGGGGGACCGCCACCAGCACAGCGCTGATTTTCAGTGGTCACCCGAAAAATTATGTAAGGACACCAAGATAGGTTTTAAGATTAGTACAATAAAAGTTTCCGTGTATTTTTTTCGCCTTAAAGCAAAGAAGACTCTGGTTAAAAAAAATCTAAAGTCCAATTTTTGCCAACCCTGACCAAATTCGATCTTTCGGCTTCATAATCAGCCTATTAATGTTCCCACTGCTGGGACACAGGCCTCCTCTCTGTGAGAGGGAGTGGGCCGTAATCTACCACGCGGGCCCAGTGCGGGTTGGTAGATGTCACGACATGTCTTCGAAGTTTTTGGTTCTAAGACATGGCGGTTTCCTCACGATGTTTTCCTTCACCGTTTTGAGAGCAGTGGTGATGAAATTATTTATACAAAGTAAAGGGCCTGCCTGGGTTCGAACCCACGACCTACAATTCGTAAGTCGGGGCCATTACCACTGGGCCACCACTGCTTTCTTTCGGCTTATTTATTAATAAATAAACAAATAAGTTCATGTTTTGGAAATAATCCCAGAATATGAATGTCTAATATCTTGTTTTACGTAGAAATAAAAGTTTTCGAAAAATAAAATGGCTTCTTGGAAAAAAACACCAAGGCGAAAATTATAAGACATCATTCCTGGAAGTACGTACTAAAATATGGAGGTTTTTCGTTTCGCTTAGAATATTTTCAATTTTTTTTTTCGTTTTTAATTACCCTAGTTTGTCCCACCTGCTGGGTAAAGGCCACCGTGAACCAGCCAACCTTCGCAGTACAACGTCTACGTCATGTCACCACGTCTTTCTGGCTCGAATATTTTCTTTAATGTATCTACTTAGTTTTTTTCTTTGGAATTAATAGGTTTTGTGATTGTTTTTCACACCAATCAAGTTTTTTTAGGTGTGAAAGTTTGCATATAGAGGAAAATTTAAAAATAAATACTTATTTCTTTGAATTTACCCCACTGGTAATATTTCTTGAAATCTCTAATTTGACTTAGAGTTTCGTTGAAGTGGGACTGGACTGGCAACGTCTAATATGCTCAATGAGCTGCAGGTAAAATAACCACTATGTGAAGCCCTGAAGCAGCCAGAAAGCGTTGTGACAGCCCCGTAACAGCAAAGTGACCATCTTTTAACGCGGTCGGGCATATCTACCAGTTTACATCTTTGGATACCGACATAAGATTTGTATTTTTGTATTATGATACGGATATACGATACCAGAGAAATTCACTGTACTCTGGTGGGATCTAATGGCGCCCAGAGTGGGAGAAGTTATTTGGTAATTTCCCTAAAAAAAAAATAAAAAAAAAAAATTCACTGTGGGTCAAGGTTGAAAAATGAAACAAGGCTCTTTGTCGACAAAGAAAATGTCTCCCAAATCCTTAAGAGAGTATTTTCTCGTTACTCAAACACATTGTATTAACATTTTCATTGTGCCACGCTAAAATCGCCCGAGTTTATTGTATTAAATGAAGAACAACCGACTTTTGTCAGGTTCAATCAACAGATTGATTTGTCGAATTTCCGGTAGAACTGAGGTGTTTTCTTATTGTTATAAATGATCTTTAATTAAGGAAGATTCGGGGTTAACGGGGAATTAGAATTGAGTGATTGATCTTAATTAGTGGTGGATTAAGCCTTAAGGAAGTACGTTACTTAATTAAAAGGCATACCATAGGCTTCGCTGCCAACGTAGCTGACTGGCAATTTGTTACATCATTCCGGGATACAACGCGGGTTTTCCCCTGGGACATGCTAAAGGCTTAAGACAATTTCCGTTAGACAGAAGACCCGAAAACCATTTCCAAATAAGGGGGAATTTCACCAAGGAAACTAAACACGATCAGCACATTTAAACTGCGTTCCATAGCTGTCACTGTCATTATTGGAATATTAAAACTGACAGCTCTTGAATGCGGTTTAGATTTTTTTAATTATGCTGGTTGCGTTCAGCTTAATTGTTTAAATATGTGTTTTTAGTTAGTAGTTCTGACGAAATGTAAATGTCCTAAAAATAGGACAGATTGAAGTTGTTTTATTTTAAATCGCACTACTTAGGTCCCATGAAGTCGCTAATACAATTACTATAATATCACTAACATAATATTATTATAAAACAAAGTCCCCCGCCGCATATGTCTGTCTGTGTGAACGCGATAAACTCAAAAGCTACCAAACGCATTTTCATACGGTTTCCATCAAAGGATGGAGTGATTCATAAGGAAAGTGTAGGTGTATGGTTCGTTAAAGTTTTGTGTCATCATCATCAGCCTATTAATATTCCCACTGCTGGGACACAGGCCTCCTCTCGGTGAGAGGGAGTGGGCCGTAATCCACCACGCGGGCCCAGTGCGGGTTGGTAGATGTCACATGTCTTCGAATTTTTGGTTCTAAGACATGCCGGTTTCCTCACGATGTTTTCCTTCACCGTTTTTGAGAGCAGTGGTGATGAAATTATTTACACAAAGTAATGCGCCTGCTTGGGTTCGAACCCACGACCTACAACTCGTAAGTCGAGGCCGATACCACTGGGCCACCACTGCTCTCTTTGTCTCAGCTTTTTGTAAATTGGCTAAAATATGACGATGATTGTTGGAAATGTCGGAATGCCTTTTTTTTTGGCTGGGAAATCATCAAATAACTTCTCCCGCTTTGGGCGGAGCGGAAGGGTGTGTCTTACTGACTAAAACCTACCCATGTGCCTTCAGTTGCCTGTACGTTGATAGGGGCCACGGTCGCCTCTTAGGACTTTCCCGCAACCCTGGCCGGCGTCGGCCCTAGCGGACCCCGTCAGTTGTGCTGACATCTCTTTGAGGCGCGCGTGGAACACAACGCGCCGTCGACCCGGGCCTGGTCTTTATCGGACGGCGAGCTACCTATTGCTCTCCGTCCCCATGTCGGAATGCCTAACGCATTAAGTCCGCCTTTTGTACCTCACATTGTGTGAGACGTTCAAATAAATAATAAACATCATGAGAGCTTTAGGCGTGCTGGCAAAAGCTAGTTATAAATAAGTTAAGTGTTTATACAAGCGAAGGTACCTTAAATTATGAAACATTTTCGTACCCTCAAATTCAGCCGACTATTAAAACAAAAAAGATAAACTCCAACTACTCCATGTAGTCATTTGTATCGTCTTAATAACGCAAGCAACATTTCGTTGATTCTATCCAGAAAAGGTCTTTATTAACGTTAGTTTTTCCGGCCATTTCTCTGAGGTAACTCAATAGAACCCCTTACGGGATCAAGTGCTGCATTAAAGCGTTTACGAAAGATGTCACTTAATTACGAAAGGCACACCATGGCTTCACTTCCAATGTTGCTGACTGCCAATTTGTTATATCATTCCAGGATACAGCGTGGTTTATCCCCTGCATGGGGTCTCAATTCGAACAAATTATAATTAGTCTTGAAAAAAGATCATAGATGGCAGCATAGGTAACAATTATGAAATTAACAGTCACTAAAAAGCGATAAACGGAAGATTTTGGCTGAAGTAAGATTAGTAAAAATCAAAACTTCCTTGTTTAATGCTGATTTATCTATTGTAACTCATAAATCTCGTATTTTCAACAAAAAAAGATAAAACCTTTTTGTTTAGGGCTCTTTGCAATAGATGGCGTTTTACTCAATTTGTCATAACTGTAGCACATTTAGCCAGTCAATAGCCCGACTAGGGAGGTGTCATTTCTTTGTATGGGATTGGGTACGTAGTATTATATTATCAGTGTCCCCTGGAACATGCTTAGGACAATTTCCGTTTGACAGAAAATACGAATGCGGGTCGTTACGGGTAGTCGGAAGCCCAAAAAGTCTGACACCTAAAAGGGGTATCAGTATTACCCTGTAACTGGGTTTCGGACGTCAAATAGGCAGTCACTCCATGTCAAATACTCGTATTCAGCTGCAGCCAGTTAGACTGGAAGCCGACCCCAACATAGTTGGGAAAAGGCTAGGCAGAATGATCGATTGAGAAAATTCCAATACCACTTCCAAATATGTCGTCAACGAATGTGGTTTTAGTTAGTAACATCACGCCTTATTTCCCTAAAGGGTTGGGCAGAGATGTAGGTCTATAGTAGACCCACATTTCTCCAGCTATGTTTAACTCCCATGTAATAGGGGGCGAGCTTATTGCCATCAATCGGGCACAAATGTTGCTACTTAGAAATCCCGGATTAAAAAACCCAATAACACCGCCCGAACTGGGAATCGAATCCAGGACCTCATGCTCAGCAATAGCGCTTGTAACCACTCAACCAACGAGGCAGTACGGAGATGGTTTTGGTTAGTAGTTCTGACAAAAACTAATGAGCCCGCCAAACAGGACAGATCGAAGCTGTTTTATTTTAAATCGCACCATAAACTCGCTATTCAAATTCAAATTGCCTTTATTTTCTGACACTTACTGTACCTACATGCAATTACATTTCCATCATAAAAAACAAATTGAGATTTTCTTACTTACATTATTATTACATTATTGCAAGTTATTACCCAATTAAATGTTCACTTTATTTATTCCATTTCATGCATTTGTTAATTATTATAATTATATAAACTCGCTAACACAATTATAAATAGGTTCAGTATTTTTACAAGCGTAGGACCCTAAATCATGAACCGTTCTCATACTCCTTTCCATCCAAAAATAGAGTTGTTGACTCAATTTTTTTTTTGTCGGTCAGCTAAATTACAAAAAAAAGTTGGACGCGTATTTTATCTTTTTTTACGTAATCAAAATATTACGGCAATATATTGAGTTAAAATCTGGCATAACGTAAGTCCCCGGTATATTTCATACTGACTTGTAACGAGCCCCCACTGCCAACTTTAAAGCGTTTTATCTAAACCAATTTTTTTTTAATATGAATAAAGCAAAAAATACGTACCTATCTAATATTTTTTTACTATCTGACTGACGAACTCAATAGTTTTTTTTTACCCCAGTTAAGGTAACTATCAACACAAAAAGTTAGACCCAAACTAGACTCCATTTTATATCGTCTTAATGAAGCAGGTAACACTTCGTTGATTCTATCCTGAAAGGGTCTTCATTAACGTTAGTTTTTCAGGCCATTTCTCTGAGGTAACTCAATAGAACCACTTACGGATCAAGTAACAGGTCCTGGGGTAGCCTGGCGTATAAAGATGGGATGTAGAGCGCCGTTTAGTTGTAAGTACAGTTTCATGGTCAAGCGTTGATAGTATGTCGGACAAAACTTTTTCAAAACAATAATATTGGTGTGCTTTAATATTTCTGTGGTAGCATCTGCAACGCCACATGCCAACAACACATCAAAGAACAGACGTCACACAAATCCTGAATGGCGCAAGCACAGTTTAAACTGTCAACAAATCATATTTTAATCAAGATACAACCTGACATTGATCTTAAATTGCAACAGACGTGAGAAAATTAGAATTTCGCGGGCTACCTTGGCGCATCCCCCTTATGTTCTTTCCAAGCCCAATCGCGCCTACAAAATAATTTTATAGTACAGAGTTTCACTTCAGAATATGAATAAAACAAGTTATACTTATGTACAGCTTGTTTTATTCATACCCTGAAGTGGAGCTTTAAGCAGTTCAAGATGCCATTTAGATAGTGTCCATCTATATCTATACAGAACCTCTTTAGATACCTACGTGGTCGCGTGTTACTCGGGAGAATCGCTTTCTGGTACTGTGAACGAAACGATCGGAAAATGGATCTTCTAGTATGTTTGAAAATGGGTAAATGGGTGAAGTAATGTGGTAGAATTGAATAGAATAGAATAGTTCTTTATTTGCACAGAAAGTAGGTACAAGTTACAAATGTTAAGTTTAAAATGATCCTTATATTAACTACCTTTACTAAGGCATGCAAACAGTTCCGGGTCGACGGCGCGTTGTGTTCCACGCACGAGATGTCAGCACAACTGACGGGGTCCGCTAGGGTCGATGCCTGCCGGGGTTGCGGGAAAGTCCTAAGAGGAGATCCTGGCCCGTGGTAACGTACAGGAAACTGAAGGAACACGGGTGGGTTTTAGTCAGTAAGAGTCTGACACACCCTTCTGCTCCGCCCAGAGCAGAAGAAGTTATTTGATGATTTTCCACCCAAAAATAAAAGTAAAAAAAGGAATGCAAACAGTTTATGCTATAATAACAAAGACTCACTTAATATTAATGGGATCCCCCCATTTTGCCTAAAGGATTTTGACAAAATTTCATTATCCAAACAAATTTTAGCAACCTTTTTTATACCAATGCAATATTTGGAATGATTTTAGTACGCACATTTTCATTTGGTCAAATTTTTACTTGGCAGAATATTACCAAGAATAATGTCATTAAGGCATTGGTCTTTAATCAAATGATTTATTACAGCAAACTATCTTTAGACAATAAACATTTAGTCAATTGATTTGTTATGAGAAAAAACATAAAGACAAAATTAAGATTTTTTGGTAAAATTTATATAATTAAAAAATGCACATTTATTTTAATATAATCATTTATATGCGATGTTATTTGCGTCCTTCTTTGTAAGTTTATGTAAGGCTAAAAGCGTCTTGGTTTTGTCTCCGACCAACTGTTTGTCGTAAAACAAATACACAGAAACGAATCGCTGCAAAACCGACTCCACGTAGTCTTGTCTGCCCTACCCCTAGAGAGAAAATTGTTTGGGAAGTGATAATTTGTCAATTTCTTTTAGATGAAACAAAGGAGACCCAATATTAATATTATTAATACATTCAATCAAAACAATAGGTACAAGTCTACTATGTCAAGATGAAATTTAGTAAATAATTTGAAATGTCAAGTATAATAAAATGGGATTATAAATTCGTCAAGTTCGAGGTCAATACAGTTAAATTAAAGTAAACGGTAATTCAGGAGTACAGAGATGTCAAATTATCAATTTAAATTCTTATCGGTCGAAAATTCGCCAATTGAGTAATAACATAACATAATCAGCCTATCAATGTTCCCACTGCTGGGACACAGGCCTCCTCTCTATGAGAGGGTGGGTCGAATTTTTGGTTCTAAGACATGCTGGTTTCCTCTCGATGTTTTCCTTCACCGTTTTGAGAGCAGTGCTGCAGTGGTGATGAAATTATTTACTCAAAGTAAAGCGCCCGCTGGGGTTCGAACCCACGACCTACAACTCGTAAGTCGGGGCCGATACCACTGGGCCACCACTGCTCTCCAATTAATTGAGTAATAATTAATTAATTAATGTTATTACTCAATCTTATTAGAGCAATTAATGTTATTAGAGCACATGACATGACTTGACATGTGACGTCTACCAACCCGCACTGGGCCCGCGTGGTGGATTACGGCCCACTCCCTCTTATCGAGAGGAGGCCTGTGTTCCAGCAGTGGGAACATTAATAGGCTGATGATGATGATGATGAATAACATTAATTAATTAATAGACCTGTCAATTTCTATTTGAAAAGTGGAAATGTTTCATTTTATAATGCATCGGGTATTTTGTTAAATTAAATACGATTGGACTCATAAATATAATACTTTTCTTTAATAAGGCGGTATCGGATCTAACTATTAGCAAATTTTTATACTGTCTCCTGATTGGCCGATTTCTATTTTCAGACACTTTATTAATAAAAAGATGCATGTTTGATTTAACAAAAACAGCCAGTTTTTGCGTTCGGCCCCCTATAATCTGTTCAGGTGGAGATTCATAGAAGACTCCGCATTGGAGTGTAAACGTGGTGCTGTTCCACAAACGATGGGACACTTTAATGTCATGTCTTGCGTGTCCTGTCAGCTGCACGTTACAGGAACTGATGGACGCTAGTGATGGCGCCAAACACGTAGCCGAAGTCTGAGCCGAGTCTATTTAGATTGCCATCGACACGCTAAGAAGAAGAATAGGGGCCGAGCCTATTGCCATCAACCGGGCACAAATCCAGACTCCGGGCTGCTACTGAGAAATTCCTGATAGAAAACCCCAATACCACTTTACCCGACCGAGGAATCAAACCCTGGACCTCATGCCCAGCAATAGCACTTTGCGACCACTACACCAACCACTTACTACAATTTTAGGTAGTTACTTTCTTATTAGGCAAAAATCATTATCGGATAATCCAGTACTTGTGTACTAAAGGTACAGCCGCCACCAAAAGTGCCGGTTACGTTATTAACTAAACGTGGACCACTTCAATATGTAATCTAGATAAGCACCACGTTATCAGCAGGTACGCTCGCCAACAAAAGTGTTTTTGTTTTAGATTAAGATAAAAATAATGTGAAGGAAAAATGCTGTGGAAATGTGTGGTTTTCTTGCTTGTTATTTTGTTACCAACTGAACTTCGAGAGATAATAAAGAGTTTGTATTTTTCAGTCAGTTTTTTTAAAATAATTCTACATTATTATTTTTGTGTTTTCAATTTAACTTCTTTTTTTTTACTTAAGTCAAAGATAATTTGGGGAATATGTAAGGATCATAGCAGGTGGCGTTCTGTAGTTTTTTCCTAACTATATATTGTGTCAAAGATGCTGATTGTAAAAAATTTATTCAGGGTTAAATTTTTCAATGAACCTAATCTTTTTGCCCCGATGTTTTTTTGAGTACCCAATTTTTTTTGCAGTAGGTAAACAAGTTTAATTATAACAAAAATCATGACTTCGTAACATGAGTAACAAAAACTGGAATTTTTACTATTTTATCTTGATAATATTATTTGGTGTGGATTGCGTCATGCAGTGGGTGCCACATGACGGGCGTCTCGTCGCCAAGGGACGCCTAAAAAACGCTGGCATGACGACCTAGAAGCGTTTACAGGAGATTGGTCGGAGAAAGAAACGCACAAAAAAGAGAGTGTAGAAAAGAGAGTAGAAAAAGAGTTGTGTAGACCGTACTAAGAGGCGTCGGGGCACTGAAGAGGTCCCCGCGGGTGAAACCAATACTAACAACCTACGATTTAGACAGCTCCAAGCGCATAATTATAAAAATCGAGTTATAAACATTTTGTGATGGCTAGTACCGGGTGTCATCCGTCGCTTTAGTATACATTACATCGTTATCATTTCTGATAAGAGATCGCTAACACTAACAACAGCTGTTTTTCACCGAAATACTGATTTGTTTTACATCACAACCTAACATATTCTCATTCTCCTGCAGCCCTTATCCTAATTTATTTGTGGTCCGCGAACATTTCTTTATCTTCCATACTTCTCTATTAGTCGTCATCTCGGTAGTCTCCCCCTTTCTATCCAAATCATATTTCACACAGTCCATCCATCGTTTCTTTGGTCTTCCTCTACTCGTATAGTCATCGGAAGGACGTTTTGCGTGGATGTGACGCATATTCTCCCCCAAATTGTTATTTTCGTGTTTTTTTTTTCTTTTTTTCATAATTATAATCATAATAATCAAAATCATTTATTTATTTGCAATAAGTATTGGTACAGTGTTGGTCTTATAGTCAGTCAGTTCCTAATACAAAGTCAGACATTTGACATGCAAAAAATTACAATGTATTTTAAAGCTAGAGTATAATATTTATGGGAACACCCAAATACTCCGAAATATTTTATTCCGAATTTCGTTGTTCCGATTTTCAAAAGTCCGAATTTCATAATCCCTAAGAATTATAATGTCTATTATTAAAAATCACGAATTTCATTTTACCGAAAGTCGTAAATACGATTTGTTTGTTTTCCGATTTTCATATGTACGAAGAATCAAATGCTCGATGGGTTCTCGGTCCGAAAAACGACATTCCGATTTTCAATACTTCGAATAAACTACTAAAATTAGGATTCTGATTCAATAGTATAATACGAGTATTAAGTTACGCGTTATAAATTAAAAACTCATAGTTTTTAATTTAAAAACGTCTACTTTGGTCCCCTCTATTGTTGGTGAATCATTTGGGTTAGGTTAGGTTAGATCAGTGACCATTAACGCGCGAAGGCGAGCGACCGCAGGGAGCGTGCCGCGGCAGCTGCCGCCGAGTGCCAGATTCCCTCTATTGTTGGTGAATCAGTTGGGTTAGGTTAGGTTAGATCCGTGACCATTAACGCGCGAAGGCGAGCGACCGCAGGGAGCGTGCCGCGGTAGCGGCCGCCGAGTGCCAGATTCCCTCTATTGTTGGTGAATCATTTAGGTTAGGTTAGGTTAGATCAGTGACCATTAACGCGCGAAGGCGAGCGACCGCAGGGAGCGTGCCGCGGCAGCTGCCGCCGAGTGCCAGATTCCCTCTATTGTTGGTGAATCAGTTGGGTTAGGTTAGGTTAGATCCGTGACCATTAACGCGCGAAGGCGAGCGACCGCAGGGAGCGTGCCGCGGTAGCGGCCGCCGAGTGCCAGATTCCCTCTATTGTTGGTGAATCATTTAGGTTAGGTTAGGTTAGATCAGTGACCGTTAACGCGCGAAGGCGAGCGACCGTAGGGAGCGTGCCGCAGCAGCGGCCGCCGAGTGCCAGGTCCCCTCTATTGTTGGTGAATCATTTAGGTTAGGTTAGTATAGATCAGTGACCATTAACGCGCGAAGGCGAGCGACCGTAGGGAGCGTGACGCGGTAGCGGCCGCCGAGCGCCAGATCCCCTCTATTGTTGGTGAATCATTTGGGTTAGGTTAGGTTAGATTAGTGACCCTAACGCGCGAAGGCGATCGACCGCAGGGAGCGTGCCGCGGCAGCAGCCGCCAAGTGCCAGATCCCCTCTATTGTTGGTGAATCATTTGGGTTAGGTTAGGTTAGATTAGTGATCCTAACGCGCGAAGTCGAGCGACCGCAGGGAGCGTGCCGCGGAAGCGGCCGCCGAGTGCCAGATCCTCTCTATTGTTGGTGAATCATATGGGTTAGGTTGGAACTGTGACCAGTGTGTTTTGTTGTCTTGCTTTTCAGTTTTACAAGGCCTTTTTATTTCGGAATTCTAATTAATCCGTACTTTAATAATCGGAATTCGTATTTTTGATGTTTCGAATTATCATTAATTCGGACTTTTTGTTATTCGATCTATTGAAACTCGGTATTTTGTAATTATAAACGTAAGGAATACTGAAATTTTGGAATTATAAAAATAGGATTAATGATAAATCGGAGTTGTTATATTAGGGATTTTGAACCATTCGGAATTCTGATAATCGGTATTTTGAAATTCGTATTTGTGACTTTCGGAATAAAGTTTTTCGTATTTATGTAGTGTACCCAATATTTATAGTATATATTATATTATATTATTTGGACATAAATATTATATAGTATAATATTTATGTCCATCGCATGCTTTAAATGTTTCTATTATTAGTTAATTTTAATACAATACAATACATTCCTTATTAATCTTATCGTTACATTAATTTAAAATAGAGTATTAATCATTATTCATAAATTCATTTATAGAATAAAATCGTCTCCAGTAGCCATTTTTTTTTAAAGAATAAATTATTAGGTAGCTCCTTAAAGCGCTTTAGCTCTTTGCGTCATGTTTACCGCAAATAAACGTATTTTCTCTTTCTCTCTTTTCTCTTTTTCATCCACATTCAGATTCAGAACTTTCCTCATGACATTTTCCTCATTCCTCCCCATCACATGGCTACACCATGACAACCATTTTCCACATTACTTTTCAGTCTCCATCTAACAATCCGAAGGCGAAAGAGTTTTATGTCATATTAGATTTCGCACGCGGCTTAGCCCGCGTGGAAGTCGGAAATTATTCCACAGGAACCTACTCCCGGGATAAAAAGTATCCTTTGTTAACACATGGGATACTTTTTAGTAGTAGTACGTTCCAGGTTATAAGCTATCTGTGTGCCAAATTTCATCAAAAGCCATTCAGCCGTTTTTGCATGATTGAGTAACAAACGCGTAGTTTCACATTTATAATATTACTAGCGGACCTGGCAGATGTCCTGCCCGAACAGCCCCACCGGGTCCAATTGTATTTTCAAACCATAATTTTTCGGCTTTGTCCTCCTGTTTCTCTGTAATACTGTAGTATTCTGTAGTATTCTAGTGTAGTAAAACTAGAATTCTACACAGTAATACTATCTATTTATGTATACTCCATTTGAAATAAGATTAGACATGCAAACCACAGTCCGTTCAACCGATTTTGACTTCTAAACCGTAGGCATAAGGATGGCATTAAAAGCAAAAAAGTGGTTACAATACCAACTGTTTACTGCAGCTGCCAGTTGTCGTGCCACCAACGCAATAGAAGTCAAACTCGGTTGAACGGACTGTAAAAGAGGTTTATTTAAATGTCTGGTCTTAATTTAAATGGAATATACGTAAATATAAGTGGGTATTCAAAACCAAAATGTAATTGTAATTCTGTAATGTTTAAAGAACCCGATTTATTATTTGTATAACACTTCAGTTATTTTACACTTAAATTATTTTTAATGTTATAAAAATAAAATAAAATTAAAAATGTTAGTGTTGATTTTATAAAATGTAATTTAGAAAAGTTTAGAAACTTTTAAATTAATTTGGAGAGTCAATGCAAACACTTTAGCATCTATTTGTAAAACAAAGTCAAAGGAAAGTGTAATAACACTTTCCTTTGAAACGTAAACATGGAGTTTCACAGACGAAAAATTGTAAAAAGTTTGTGCGACAAAAAAATTTTATACACTCTTACAAATTACATGGAGTTTAACTGAGAATACATTAAGCTACGTACTACTACTGTAGTAGTAATTTTGTAAGTATAAACTTCTTTAGCCGCGTTGTGCAATTTTTTGGGATGGATAAAAAATGTTAAACTCGCGTCAGGACGTGACCGTAAGATCCGTTGCCCAGCAACCGACAAAGTAAATATCAAAATAAATAGTCTTTGACATTACATAAAGATTGATCTTTGACATTACATAAAGATTGATTTACATAAAAAAAAGCAGTCAAAACATACTTCATGAAAAGTGTTTAAATAAATTGATTATTTTTGTTAGACTATATTTTGAAAATAAATGAATATACTATTACTACTAATGAATATTTTATTTAACCACATAAATTATAGTACTTTTATACTGATAAATAAAGCAATACGTGCGAAATTATTCCCTAACCATTCCAAAATATTCAAAAATGCACAAAGTTAATGTTCAAGTTTTCACTTGTTTCTGCCGGCACTCCCGGAGTGCAACCCGTTGTTTTTTTTTTGTGTTAAAGTTCACTTCTAGTACTCTTTGCAGTACATGTTGTTTTTTGTGTATTTGTATTATGTATCTAACAATGCTTTGAACACCTATAGTACCTAAACTACTCCAACCATTTATTTAACTTTTGACCTTTTGACTTTATACCTACACGCTCATGAAGTTCCGTAATTATTACATTAAAAACCAAAGTGCAAAAATGCAATGCTTTATGGGGCACTTTGTTTTTTATCGAATTCATAACTCGATGTTATTATTATTTAAATTTTAATTATTAGGTATTTAAATTCGAAAGTCAAAAATGCAATTTGGACATCATTACTTTAGCTGTTGGAAATATTATAGGTAACTATCCTTTTACTTCAAACTACTCAAGTGACCGCACACATTTCGAAAGCGAATTAATTTGTTTTTAAACTAAATTCCCCCCGAATTCACGAGACACCGTGTTCGAATTTTAAAGTGATATTAATAACTATAGAATATCACTATGATACAGGATAGTGTTACCTGTGTCTGTGTTCCTGTGAGTGTGCGTGTGTGTGTGTGTGTGTGTGTGTGTGTTGTGATAGTACTTCGAATTTAGAAACTCTAGTTCATTCCCTTAGAGAATACAAGAAAACCAAAAAGAAGAACCTATTTAGTTTCATTTTCAGTTCAAGATAAGTTTATCTATCTGTAACGAAGATAGACAGCTGAAAAGAAAACAATCAAGGACTTGAACTACACACATCAAAAGTGTCTAGGGATCAAGCATTTTTATGCGGATTTCTTGAGATTGAGATGTGGCTTTGTAATAAATTTATGATTTTATAAATTTATATGGATCCTTTTTGGTGCATTTCATAATTTGAATCAGGAACTGTGAATCAAATTCGAGTAAAAGATGAAAATCAGCTGTCAATATTTTCCCTATAAAAACATACAACGCATTGAAGACATTATTAGTGCTACTGTTTCCCTACTACTGATTAAAACCAACGTTATTATGGAGCAGCGACGTCATTTAAGCAGGGAAGAAATGCTCAGAGCCGTGGGAATGATAGAAGCTGGTTCCCGGCAACGTACTGTGGCTTTAGCTCTGAATACAAGTCAGAGTGTTATCAGTCGACTTTGGACACGTTACCGAAGCACTGGTACCGTGGCTGAGCGCCATGGAGGACGGTATCGCTGCACCACACGGAGACAAGACCGATACATTCAAATCTTAGCTCGAAGAGCTCCAACAATAACCGCCATGATGTTAGCCGTGAGGCTTCATCACTCTTCAGGGAACTTAATTAGCGACCAAACAGTCAGAAACCGCTTGCATGAAGTGAACCTTCATTCCCGAAGACCGCTACGGGTACCACCTATAGCAATGCACAATCGTAGGATTCGATATCAATGGGCTCTTGAACACAGAAATTGGGCAGAAGAACAATGGCGTTTCGTGTGCTTTTCTGATGAGTCTCGTTTTGGTATGAGACCGGATACAAGACGTATACGACACTGGAGAACCCCTGGACGCCAACAGCGATTAAAATCCTGCCAGGAAGTCCATCCTTATAGTGGTGGAACCATCATGGT
The DNA here is from genome assembly GCA_948150665.1 of Conistra vaccinii. Taxonomy (NCBI): domain Eukaryota; kingdom Metazoa; phylum Arthropoda; class Insecta; order Lepidoptera; family Noctuidae; genus Conistra; species Conistra vaccinii. The sequence goes on along the minus strand of OX411341.1, from coordinate 11,554,397 downwards.
ATGGGCGGGTATTTGGATCGGCGGAAGAACTGAGTTGATTTGGATCAGAGGCAACCTCAACGCTCAAATTTATGCTGAGACGATTGTATCAGACGTCATCGTTCCTCTACAAGTGCAAATCGGTCCCTTATTTCAGTTAATGCATGATAATGCACGACCGCACACCGCAAGAGTTGTAAGACAGACTCTCGCCGCAGCTAACATCAATGTCCTGCCCTGGCCTGCTCAGTCGCCAGACTTGAACCCGATTGAGCATGCATGGGATATGCTACAGAGAAGAGCTCTGCCGAATATGGAGGGTATCCAGTCGCAAGAAGACCTTTTTTTGTTGTTGCAACGAACATGGGCGGCCATTCCACAGCGTGATTTGGATGAACTCATTTTGAGTATGCCAAACCGATGTTCTTGTGTTGTTAGTGTTCGCGGTAGAAACACGGATTATTAATTGTTTAAGTTACCCAATAAAATTTTAAAGAAAACTGTTATTTCAGTCTTTTTTTCGAACTTTAATGTTAGTGGTTCAAATGTCAAAAATCCCTTTATTAGGAAAATGGCAAATTTCTTTATTAATGCAAAGGTGACTTGGTTTATCGTTACTGTGACAAACGAAAACACTTTATTTGATGAATCCTTAAAGAAAATTTTAATTAATATCAATCAGGAGAAAAGTTATTGCAAAAATATATGTTGATCCCTAGACACTTTTGATGTGTGTATTTCAGAACAAAAGATCTACTGAAATAGATTCTAAAGTAAGACGCAAAATAGTACAGTATTATCTATTTTTGGGTAAGAATAGAACAATCTAGAACGGGAACTATAAATAGTAAATATTCAAATAGGGCAAAAACTATTTAAAGATGTAATCACACGAATACGTTTCAACTTGCGGTGAACGTTCATAGTTACAGAGGGTCTACTCTCCAAGTCTGGTTTCACAGCTGTCCGGGAGACCCGTACGGGCCGTCCGTAACGGGAGACCCGTACGGGTAGCGCCCGCAATGTTCTGAAAGAAGGAGTAGTACGATAGGTTGTACGGGCCCTACCCGGAGTCCGGAGGGGCTCGCATACGGACAAATCGACATCGCAGAGAAACAATGTTCTAGCGCCTCACGTGTGTTCATTCCGGGAGGCCCGTACGGGTCTACTGGACAGCTGTGAAACCATAGTCCGCCAACGACAAGACGCGCCCGTTGTAAAGTAGTTGATCCGTCAAAACAAGTACCACGTTAATTTTTCGGACGGGCAAATACGACGGGAGGTGGGACACCTCCAGGCCCGGGTCGATGACGCGTCGTGTTCGACGCGCGCCTCAAAGAGATATTGTCAGCAAAACTGAAGGGGTCCGCTAGGGCCGATGCCTGCTGGGGTTGCGGGAAGTCCTAAGGGGAAACCGTGGCCCCTGGCAAGGCAAAGGGAAGGAACACAAGGTGGGTTTTAGTCAGTAAGAGTCTGACACGCCCTTCCGCTTCGCCCAGAGCGGGAGAAATCATTTGTGGATTTACCAACCAAAAAAAAAAAAACAAAGATGGGACACCTGTCAAATCGTTTTGTCATTTATTTTTAGTTCGGGCCTCGAAATATTCATACGTCCCTGAGTGAGTATAACTTCGGCCGAATCTAGAGATGTGCTCAGAGAGAACCTTGCCAGTATCCCTGAAACGCATGCGTAACGTCTAGAGTATGCTGGAAACAAATGAATGTGTTGAAAGACGTAGCATTCTCAAAATACCACTTATTTTGAGAATGCTAATGCTAATATGTTCTTCTCTGAAATCTCTTTTGTTGTCTTGTACACACGGCACGGAAATCCTATACAGTGCAAGATCAACTTATACTGGAAATGTATAGCTTGATATTATGTAGCCGTTTGTACAATAATTCCATCGCTGAGAGATTTGACTGCACTAATATATGACAATGCTGTAACAGACATGTTTAGCCAGGGCACTTAATCTGATTGACACTGACCTATATTTATAATGACTTGTTTGATGAAATTATTATTTTTAATTTAATTTTAATTCTGTGACCCTTATATTTTGACATAATTATAATTTTTATTTTGATTCTGTGACCCCTATAATTGTTATTACTGATTCGTTTATTTTAATTGCATTTGACATTTTATTTTAATTTTAATTCTGTGACCTTTATAATTTGTACCTTATCTAATTGCATTGACATTTTATTCTATGGTGATTATTCTGTTGCAGTATTGTGAAATTTTATTTTATGTTATATGGGTGTATGGTGGTATGGGTAGTAGAGCAGTGGTGGCCCAGTGGTAATGGCCCCGACTTCCGAGTTGTAGATCGTGGGTTCGAACCCAAGCAGACGCTTTACTTTGTGTAAATAATTTCATCACCACTGCTCTCAAAACGGTGAAGGAAAACATCGTGAAGAAACCGGCATGTCTTAGAACCAAAAAATTCGAAGATATGTGACATCTACCAACCAGCACTGGGCCCGCGTGGTAGATTATGGCCCACTCCCTCTCACAGAGAGGAGGCCTGTGTCCCAGCAGTGGGAACATTAATAGGCTGATGATGATGAATATGGGTATTGCCTGAATTTTTTATTTTAATTCCAAACTCCTTACTTCAAAACCTCTCTCTTTGCAGCCTAATTATTATTATATGACATCTTGTCACGTTAAACGTCTGATACCTGCGCTTTACGCATTTATAGCAGTAACGAGCGATTTTTTACGCGAAGATTCTTAAATTTGTCGCGCACTGGATTTTCAACTCTCCGTATTAAGCCGAGCTTTGAAAATCCAACAGACTGCAACCCTCGGCAAAAAAGCGCACTGTTGGATTTTCAACTCCCGGCGCTCAAAATTTAATGAGCCATAAAGAACCGCCGCGTTAAAATAATGCCCGTGCGTAGGTACGCATGCCGCGCTGAACGCAAACGTTCAGAGAAAAGCGCATTACTTTAGCTTGCCTTAAATTGGTAAATGCTAATGGTTTGTGGGTGTGTTTACGAACATAAATCACACATACACAAAGCAGACGTCATGACGTCCTACATACCTACATAGGATTCCTAATACCCTAGTACCTTTGCCAGAGATACCTACCATTATATACAAGGAGTGACACGAACGTAACTTTAAAACTCCTTCAGTAGGCTTAAAATTCAATAATGAGCTAATTGGCATGTATAACAAGATTGAAGACGTAGTTTCAAGACTATTGTTAGTCATTTATGGTTGCCTGGTAGTTATACAATCAATCAATCTGCCTACCCTTTTCCCAACTATGTGGGGGTCGGCTTCCAGTCTAACCGGATGCAGCTGAATACCAGTATTTTACATGGAGCGACTACTTAAGTGACCTCCACAACTCAGTTACTGGGTGATACGATACCCCTTGGTAAGACTGGTTGTCAGACTTTCGGGCTTCTGATGACCCGTAACGACTGTCAAAGATACAAGAATGACAGCCGGGACCAAAGGCTTAACGTGCTTTCTGTGCATGGAGGGGCCTTGGTATGTAAATATGGTCACCCATCCACGGACCAATCGTGGCAAGTGTAGCTTAGCCTGATCGATCGACCCAAGTCCTAATGGTTATTGGTGGTTGGTGAAACATTACCAGTTCATGAATGTACAATAACAAAAATGGCGTAGTGTGTCAATTTGATAAACAATGTTTCCCTGACTGGCACTTCCTCAAAAAGCTCTATTATTAAATGCAGCTGTAGAACAAAACCTTTTTTTCAGATGCCACGGAATATAAAAATATTCCAGCAAGGAAAAAAAAACCGGATGTACGAGGCAAAGGAGTATGTATGGATCGTAAAAGATGTCGTTCTGTAGTTCCTGCTTACCTTCTAGGGAGGAAGGCGTGAGTTTATGTATGAAAATATTATGACCTAAATAACGTTTCGGTATTCGTTTTGTATGCTCAGTACCTTGTGTTTGTCACATTGATTGATGATGTTTCAAACTAGTATAAGTGTTGCTAGTGACGAAAAATAACAAAATGTTAGGTAGAATATTTTATGGCGGAAAATTATTTAAAAAGTTGATATTAGTTTCCCGTGTTTTTCTCGATAAATAGCCTTCTTTTTAGTACGTAAAAGGCAACTATATAGAAGAAGAACGACTAAGAAAATAACGAATAAGATAGACGTTCTGGAAATGTGGTGCTGGAGAAGAGTGCTTGGGGTATCGTTTCGCATCATCACCTTAATACGCCAAGAACTTGGCATCAAAAAGCGTCTTTCTGTTCTGGTCTAAACACGCATCCTCAAATACTTCGGACACCTCTCGAGGCGTGAGGGTGACTCTATAGAGCGCCTTGTCGTGAAGGGTAGAGTGGAGGGCACTAGACCAAGCGGACGCTCACCCATGAGATAGCCTGACCATATAAAATCCGCAGTGGGCGAACCCATGTAGGTATGAGTGCACTAAAAACACCAAGAATCGGAGTAGATGGCAAGAAATTGTGAGGCGAATCACATCAGCCCCTCAACAAGAAACTACATGAAGACCACGACCGCTCTGACATGAGTTCTATGAAGAAGAAGATGAAGAAAATGCCTAAAGACTGGTCTTTAATAAGTGCGTTCTACCTGTTATGACTTACAAACCCGAGAAGTGGACAATCACGGTATGGCTGGTCCAAAAACCTAGTCGCTCAGCGAGCTGTGGAAAGGTGTCTGATAAGAAGTCTCCCTGAAGGATCGCAATAGGAATGAGGTGATTCAACAGAGAATCAAAGAATTAAACATTGCCCAAAATAAAAGCAAGAAATAAAATAAAGACTGAAAAAAAAACAAAGAAAGAAAGAAAAGAACAATTTAGGGGAAAATATGCGTCACATACACGCAAAACGGCCATCGCTCAGTATAATGCTGCGATCCTATGCGAGACAGAGCCAGCGCTGGTTTTCAGCGACAGCCAACAGGTGACTTGATGACGTCAAATGGCAAACAAGCTTAGTCATCATATTTTTGCCCAGCCTTTTCTAACCGGATGTAGCTGAATACCAGTGTATAAGCTAGCAGTATAGTCCATTTATTCTTAATGTTACTTTGGTGCCGACCGTACTCAAACCCAAAAAGTTTGAAACAAGTCAGAACTTGTTTTAATAAGCCAAAAATGCTACAAAGCGAGTACCTACTTGTATTTACTCACATCTGCAATGTTTGCCCGGTAACGAGGTTCCACAACTATTTAATTAATTGCTGTATGCTTGTGTCATTATTGTATGTTTGTGCGTTTTGTATGGTGGGTATATTTTCATTACGAATGCTTGAATGTTGTTTTCGTTGAAACCTGAAGTTGGCAAATCAATCTACCTAGGCTGCTCAACTATGTTGAGATCGGCTTCCAGTCTAGTCGTACTCAGCTGAATACCAGTATTTTACATTAAACGACTGCCTATCTGACCTCCAGAATTCAGTTACTGGGTAAAACGATACCCTTTGGTAAGAAAAACGGACGTCAGCAAAAAATATAAAAGTGGGTTTAAACTAAACGAACATAAAACCAGCACAAAAGTATTTTTTTTATGTTCTTTACATTTTTGTACGGTTAGACCAACGAAAAAATGCTCTGTCACCACTTACACAAAAAGAGTTTGGTAGCATTGGGATAGTATGTGCGATTGTGTATTCTCTCGTTTGGTTTAATATATGGCCTTAAGAAGACTAAAATATGGTTTTGCCTAAGTATAAAGAAAGACAAATTGCATTCTGCAGAAACAAACCGCATATTACAAAAAATAAATACAAATTACTCACATACAAAGTAGCCAAAAACCTCATTATCAAGCAATAAAAGTTTGACAATTTTGTTCGTTGCTTGATGTCAAAGCCCCCGACCAAAGACAATATTGCGTAATTACTGTTGCGACATTAGCGAAATGACAATAAACAAACAAACAATCAAATAAAAAGCGTGGCAGTCTGGGACTGCCGATTGAAGTGAAAGCTAAGTAACGCCATCTAACGAAAATGTCAGAAATGTATGTGGCTTACTGTCAGTACAAGAAGGAAAGCTGTAACTGCATTAAATAATTTCCAAAAAAATAAAACAGAGTGCGCTGTCAACAAAAATTTGAACGTCTTTCGAATTTTCGATCAGGTCACGTGTCTTGCCGCGAGTTTAAAATTTTTTACCCATCTCAAAAAAAGTGCACTTCAAAAACAAAATGCCGATTGCAGTGTTACTTTAGTAATAAATAACAAGAATAAAAATAAGCTGTGCATCGCATCTGTGCTCAGCAAAACAACCAAGATTTTCAGCAACTACCTCTCGAATAACGTATGTAGAAATCCTTGACCACATTGAGGATGTAATTTAGGGTAAATCCTAGGAGAGGGAGTTAACAGTTAATTAATGTATGACACCCCTCATTAAACATGGGTCGACGACATCAAACGCACTAGTTTAACACCGATCCTTAGGCCCTTCATGACATCCCTTTTTGCCGTAGTTACCATTATAGCTAATTCAAGGCATCGCTCCACAGCAGCCTTTGTGTAAGCCACGCATTTTTATTTAGCTCCAGTTGACTAAATACTAGCTTTTGTCCGCGTCTTCGCTCGTGAGGATTTCGGAAAATATCCCACAGGAACGTACTAGGTACCGTTCGTTGAGGTGCTCCTAAAAGTTGGTAACGTCGTAAATAGCTGTCAAATAGTTACTTGTTTTGATTAATCTGGAAATAACACTGTATGGAAATAAGAAATGTGGCTAACTAACTAACTAGAATATTAATAATGAAATGCAATTATAACATTGAATTTGATGTTGTACCCGTTTTAGGTGGAAAGTTTCCAAATACTTTTTTTACATCTAAAACTAATTATTCGGTGTTACGATATTGATTATTGCATTTCATAATTAATATTCTAGTTCGCTAGTTAGTCACATTTTTTATTTCCATATAGAATTATTATCAAATTAATCAAAACAGCGAAATATTTGACACCTATTTGCGACGTTGCCAACTTTCAGAATAAACCCTCTTAATCCAGGTTATAAACTTATGAAACTATTTAGTTGGATAAGGATTAGTGCAGTGGTGGCCCAGTGGTAACGGCCCCGACTTACGAGTTGTAGGTCGTGGGTTCGAACCCAAGCAGGCGCTTTACTTTGTGTAAATAATTTCATCACCACTGCTCTCAAAACGGTGAAGGAAAACATCGTGAGGAAACCGGCATGTCTTAGAACCAAAAATTCGAAGACATGTGACATCTACCAACCCACACTGGGCCCGCGTGGTAGATTACGGCCCACTCCCTCTCACAGAGAGGAGGCCTGTGTCCCAGCAGTGGGAACATTAATAGGCTGATGATGATGAAGGATTAATAATCATGATAGTTATCGCAGGACGGAATAACGCAAGCTTCCTACTTCTATTGAATTGTTATTATCACAGCCAGGTCCTAATACAAAATCTACTGAAAACAGATACCGCAATAAGGCTTGCGTTTAGTGTCCGACCGAAAAACTTTCTACCGAAACCGAATCTTCGGTATCTGTCTCAGTTTCGGCCGAAACCGAAACCGATTTTTTTTAGACACATGTTAAAAATCTATTGTTAACGGAAATTGGCTTATTTTTTACACTTGTACAGACAGTTAACACGTGTTAAACAAAATAAAAAACAATAATTGAAGAAATGAAAACAATTTTTTTTTTTTGAATAATTTATAAAAAATTCAGAAACATCTACTTCATGGAACAAAAAATTTTAAGAAAGATTGAGTAACAAAAAGTTGATAATGGCGGGTAGTTAATATTCTAAGGGTGACACACGACCCACGAACTCACCCGAAGTCAGCCTAACGACGCGTGATAATTCACGAACGCAGAGTTTCGGTCCGGCCGAAGGTGCGACAGATTTTTTGCCGAAACTGAAACTGATGCCGAAACTAGATATTTATGCCGCAACTTGCCGAAACCGAACCTTCGATCAGTCACTACTTGGATTATTATCGCACGATAAAAACGCTTCGAAGCGTTTTTATCGTGCTTAAATATCAAGCGTGCTGATAATATCAATTGTGTGCCAGCCTTTGACAACCGTGACAATTTTTCCACTGATTTCATCTATCTATGTTGACATGACATTCAACAAGTAGTTTCATATATAAGCTAAGTCATTCATTATATTACTAAAGATGATTAATCGACACTGATTTCCTTTCAAGATACGAAGTCTTTAATGTGGAAAGGTCAAGACAATCCATCATGTTAGAGCCTCATCAGGAATATACATAAAGATACGGGTCAAGTGTGTGTTGAACCTAGAAAAGAGGTTCTTTAGGATAATAGGTTGGTAAACAGGTCAATAGTTCAGCAGGTGGCGTTCTGTAGTAACTGCCTACCCCTGTAGGACTCGTCTTTTCTATCGCTCTCATGCAATCAAAATCTAATTCTCAATTTAAAAAATCTAAATAATCAAATCTGTGGGAGTGATTTCGTTAAAAGCGATGGAAGTGTGTAACAGGAAGCCGGACAACCGAGCGCTATTTGACGATGTACACGACATTATCCTAGAAACAAAAATTCGATGACAAGTGACGTCTACCAAGCCGCAATGGGCCCGCGTGGTGTATTTACCAATTCCCTCTCACAGAGACGAGGCCTGTGTCCCAGCAGTGGGACAATCATAGGCTGATTATGCTAATAATTGGAATATTATATTCCAGCTATATAAACATACATCATTATTCCGCATAATTATATAAACATTGACAAGACACCTAAAACTGGAACTACATCGTCCGGTTTCCCTTTATGTTTACGGAACCCTAATAACTAATCTAATGGGGATTTAGTTGGGTAGTAGCATTAATTCTAAGTCGTGTGGTGTATGGATAAGAATAATCCTGTCCTTTCTTAGTAGGGATCGTAAAAGGAGACTTTAGGATTATTCCATTGGTGAAGTACAGAAATCTTTACATAATATTTCTTGATGATGAAAATAATTATTGATGCTAAGAAAATCCTAACGATTGTTAGCGGTAAGTCACTGCTGAACCGTTTAAAATGATAACATTCACCTGTACTTTCTTGTTTTGACAGTCCAAACTCAAACTCAAACTCAAAGCATTTATTTCAATTAAACCATTTACAGGCACTTTTGAATTGTCAAAGAGTCGGTCAGTTAGTCAGAAAGTTGAAGCTAGTCGCCCATTCCAAAAAGTAGATCTCTGTGGAGAAGAACGGGCAAGAAACTCCCAGGACACTCTTTTAAATAAAGACATTACAAAATCCTGGGTACATTATTCTTGTTGCTTCTATATGTGAGAACAATGTGAAAAAAAAAATAGAGACAATTCAAAGTATAAGATTTAAAATAAGCCTTGGCAGAAAAGAGATGACCAGTCTCAACTGACGGCGCCCGTTCACGAACATGACGCGTGGATCAGTCCTTACTTATATTATAATTCTAACTAACATTATAATTCTAACTAATATTATAATTCTAACTAATATTATCATCCTAACCTAACAAATATTAAAATCCAAATAATAAATAATATAAATGCGAAAGTGAATTTGTTTGTTTGTTGCGCTTTCACGCTAAAACGGCTAAACAGATTTGAATGAAATTTGGCATATGGGTAGACGATGACTTACGTTAGGACATGGTATACTTTTTATCCCGATATTCCACGGGATTGAGACTTATGAGGTTGAAACAACGGGGTGCAGCTAGTACATTTGTTATAAAAATCACAAAACTGTTACATTTTCTCGACAACTGCTGTTTAATGAAAAAGAAAATGTATGAAAGTAACTTGCTTAATTTTTAGGATTGTCACCTGTCACCTGTCGCTTGTCGGTTTTATTAAATGGGCCCAATCGTTTAAACAGCCTCTTTCATATCAGAAACAATAATTAAGACCCTCTTGATCTTAAGAATTAGACGAGGTGTGACTAACACCTTCGTCGCACGCTGATAAGAATTGGTCGAGGTGCGAGTTGACACCATCGCCTCTACCAGTTTGATATTTAGTAGAAAGAAAAGCTAATTATGGCTGTCCGGTCCACCCTATGAAGTCAACCTTCTGACTGGGTTTTATTTCATCAAACCAAGATCAATTCAATTCAATTCAATTCAATCATCAATCAATGTTATTCGTTTGAAAGTTTTAGTACCTAGTCGAAGTAAGAACCTCCTCTATTTTTGTTTTCGCTTAGTAATAGCCAACTCCCACGGTGCGCCATATTGCGGACGCGCACCAGCCCGCACGAGGACGCACCGACACGCACGCGTTCAACGCGCGTCTGCGCTACCACGCACGCTAGGTTTCCCACGGTGCGTCGTGCGCGTGCGTCCGCGATATGGCGCACCGTGGGAGGGCGGCTTAAGAGAAGCGTGCGTGCGTTTAAGACCAGATTCATAAACATAAACGAAGCAAAAGTAGTATGTAAGGATCGTAAGCAGGTGGCGTTCTATAGCTTCTGCTTACCCACCCCCATACGAAAAATAGGTGAGGTTATAATACACATACATCATATTTTATGCAATTAGAGAAGAAAAAGAAGCACAAGGGCAGGCGTTGCTTTCCAGCATGACTAATTTCTCACTCTTTAAGACACCCATAATTAGAGAAAAAACACGGTGATTTTCCTACTATGTACTTCAAGGACATTGGCCACTTATCTCGGGTCTTTTACGATGTAAACTGTTTTATATGCAAAATGTTCAGACCATACACGAAGGCAATTGAGCTGCGTGATTGAGTGTGTAACTCAACTGAGTCGTAGACAGCTGTATTGCTAAGACAAATAAATAAATTCTATTCTATTCTATTCTATTCTAAGTTGATACACGAGTATCAGATTTTCTACTACATTATCGATAAAGTTACTAAGGGCACTCTCTTTTTTTTTGAAGGGAAAACTGCTTTAGTCGCGTTGAGCACAAAATCATGGCACTCGCGTCATTACACCGAAGGCGCGTTGAGTACTTTTTGTTGACAGCGCACTCTGTTTTAATTTTTTGGTTATTTTTTTATGGAGCTACAGCTTTCGTTCTTATACTGACAGCAAGCCACATAAATTCCTGACATTTTCGTTAGATGGCTTTACTTAGTTTTCACTTCTATCGGCAGTCCCCAAAGACTGCCCGCTTTGATTTTTTTTTTGTAGATGGAAATCACCTAATAATTTCTTCCGCTCTGGGCGGAGCGGAAGGGAATGTCAGACTCTTACTGACTAAAACCCACCCGTGTTCATTCTTCGGGGTATGTCCGTTCCACTGCCGACACAGTGGCCACTGTATCGACTAGGGCTTTGCAGCTTTGTAACAGGTAGCGAGCGCCTGTCAACACAGGCTCGCGGCGGTAGGCCGCAGGATTTACAGGCCTCGGCAGCGTAGGTAGCGTACGCAGGTAGCGTACGCAGGTAGCGTACGCAGGTAGCGTACGCAGGTAACGTGTGCAGGTAGCGTGTGCAGGTAGCGTGCCTCACATCCGTAGTATAGCAGCAGATTAGTGCAATAGCACCTGAAGCCCGTACGAAGAGTCCCTAGGTCGGGAGGAATTCTTGAGGGTCAGGGGATAGCATCCACCAGCTAAGCAAGCAGAATCCAATTGCACCTACCACTGTTTGTCTCTGCATCAGCCAAAGGTTGGTTGGTAGAAAATGCCTATGGCATTACATTTGTGTGATTTAGTGTTAAATAAATAAATAAATATTAGAAACACCTTCAAAAAAGCATTTCAGTTTAAATAAATGCATGCTTCTTAAGATATAGAAAAAATTATATAACGATTGATGTCAATCACAAATACCTATGATGTCGATTCGATACTAATACTTGTCCAATTCCAAATATGGCACCCATATTCCGATACAAAAGTCAATTGCAATTCTATTTTGGTACAAAACCGTGCGCGGTCCGTCAAGCCTCCAATTTACCAGTCTTACTTCATTTACAATGCTATTTACACAAGATGACCCATAAACCCATATATTTATCAACCTTAATTGACATGTGTTGGAGGTCATTCAGGCTTTCAAGTCGCTCGACTATTTGTCCATAAAAGTGGTCGTAAAGTGCATGCAATATTATGTTCCATGCGTTGAATGACGTCAGAATAAGGGATTGGGTAGATTGGCGCGGTGCGATGAGGGTGCGGCCGATGTGTGTGAGTAATAAAGTGTTCTATTGTGGTTATTTCTTGTTTGTGGTCGAATTCTTCTGTCGTATCGGCTTGATTATGTAAGAATAGAAAGAAAAGAAAGAAAGAAAGAAAATATATTTATTTGCGGTAAACATGACACAAAAAAAAAGAAATAGAATACGAATAAAAACAATTTGGGGGAAAATATGCGTCACATCCACGCAAAACGGCCATCGCTCAGCATAAAGCTGCAACTCCATACGAGACAGCCCCAGCGCTGGTTTTCAGCGACAGCCGACGTTGACGTGATGACGTCAAACCGGTGCAGCATATAGTGAAATAACATACATATTATCAGAAATAAAAAATAAAAAAAATTATAAAATAAATACATTACTAGTCCCAAAAGTTTAAATCCTTACATATTATAAAACAAAGTCGCCCTCCGCGTCTGTCTGTCTGTCTGTCTGAACGCGATAAACTCAAAAACTGCCGAACGGATTTTCAAACGGTTTTCACCATTGGACGGAGTGATTCATGTGGAAGGTTTTAGTGTATAATTCATTAAGGTTTTGTGTAAATTGGCTGAAATATGACGATTATTGTTGAAGATGTCGGAAAAAATCATGCCGACTGGGAGCTTTACTGGCGTGCGCTGCGTAAGTCGTGAGAGATAAATCAAATTTATGTTCTAGAGTATTGTATATCTTAAAAATTGCAACAAAAAAGTCCGCGATGGCATATGTCTATCTTTTAAGGGTGACCCACAATAACCATTTTTATCTTTCAAAATTGTATATAATTTTAATTGTTATTTCCGAAGCTATTTTGACCAGTATCTTATTAATCCTTATCCAATTAAATAGGTTATTTAAATTGGGCATTCAATTTCGATTAAAATATGCCTTTACATCACATCATTTAAATGAATAGTTTAAGAGATATCACAGTTTCAAAATTACGCGTAACAAAATAATTATGGTTGACCACGCGGGCGCTGTAGTAGCCTACCACTGCGTCCGCTGAAAGTTAGTCAAAGATCTTTTCCTTGGCTATTAGGTATGTATTCCCGGTAGCATGTTCCCGTGGGATATTTTGCGACATCCACGCGGGCGAAGCCGCGGGTAAAAGCTAGTATTATATAAAATGGCAACATTTCGTTCCGTCAGCGACTCAAGCGCCGCAGATCATAGACTATTATAATTATCTGTGCGCGCAGCTGTCATAAAACTATTTGTTTGTGCGTTTTGACTTATTGAATTGAATAGTAGGTACCGGTTACGTAATAATTATAACATGGCGCATTAAGTAATGAAATGAGTTATGATGTAATGCATAATAACACAGGATGTATTGAGTGCATGAATGGTCATGTTGTGGTAAAAATATAGGCAGTCAGCTAGTTGGTAACTGGCTGACTGCCCTTGGTGTTCCGTTGGACACATTAATTTAATTAAATGTATCTCAAAATCATATACCAGCCTCTGCCCGCGAAATTTCGGCCCCCAACCCATCGCGTCGCATCCCATCGCCCGCCCGCGCTATACCTTCGTTTTCGCTTCGCGTTCTTTCTGACTTTTTTCTTTTGCTCGAGTCGTAGGGGGAGTAGCGTGATGTTACATAGCCTATAATCTTCCTCAAATACTGGGTTATACAATACCAAAAGAATTTTTCAAATTCGACTTTTAGCTACGGAGATTACCCCCGACATACCAACTTATAAACAAACAAAAAAAAACGTGTTTATAATATTGTATGTATGTATAATATAGAACTACCTATAGATAAAGATGTAGGTATGTATAATTTATATTATCATAAAATCACGCCTGTTATTTCCACAAAGGGTTAGGTAGAGTTGTACCTAATACGAGTACTCGTAGTACACATGCATTTCGCCAGTTGATAATTTATATCATAATCTCCTTTATCATTTAATATACATGTCCTATAAATTACATTTCAAATATTTGTATAAAGAAACATTTATAAAATAAAGACATTTTTTTTATTTTATTCTTTTCTTCTTTTTTTTGTCTTATCTTTTATTCTTAGATTCTTATTTTTGTTTGAACCTATTGCCGAATACGTGGTCTTTTTTTCCTGTTGCCAGATGAATATAATCACATCGTTCTTGTTACTAGGTCGAGTCAATGGGACGCTGCCCTTACAGAACTTACACGAGTTACGACTTCAAATGTTCAACGTTTATTTTTCTTTATACAGTATAACTAATATAAAAGTTGGAAGGTTAGCAATATTAATGTAACTACACTCGAGAGCAATGAATCCGGGTCACTTAAAGAATGTTAAAAATCTCGGAAACTAAAAATGAAAGGTTAATGCAATAAATTGTATTTAATAGACAATGTAATACTCCTTAAATGAAAGTAAAAAAAATATGAGTCACCATACATTTTATTAACACAAAATTACATAAAGAAAAAAACTGCTGATCTCTCCTTAAAACAAAAATAGGAAACATGAAATTTTTGAACTTTATTACGATTTTCTTGAATTTTAATACTTCGTATTGCCTCCTCGTGCTTCCATTACTGCGTTTACGCGGTTTGGCATGCTGTACACCAAGTTCCTTATACGATTTTGGGGAATATTCTCCCATTCCTCTGTGAGAGCAATTTTGAGCTCACGAAGCGTGATTGGGGGAGGGTTTCGTTGTTTTACGCATCTGCCTAGCTCGTCCCAAGCATGCTCGATCGGGTTGATATCCGGGCTGCGCGCTGGCCACTCCATACGAGTAATGTTCATCTCTTGAAGGTAGTCATTCACAATCCTACCTGTATGAGGTCGGGCAATGCCCGACCTCATGCATAAATATAGCATCCTCACCTAAATTGACCATAAATGGACCAACGTGATCATTGAGGATTTCTTCCACATATCTTACGCTAGTTAAAGAGCCGTTTTCTATGATCACCAGCTCTGTGCGACTTTCAGAAGAAATTCCGGCCCACACAAGTACAGACCCACCACCGTAGGCTACTTTTTCTTCGATGCATGCTTGCTTGAATCTTTCCCCTGGTCTTCGATACACTCTGTGTCTTCCATCGTGCTTGTAGAGCATAAATTTTGATTCGTCGGAGAACATAACTTTTGACCAATCTTCAATACTCCAATTTACGTGGCTCTGGGCATATCTTAGTCTTGAAATACGATGCCCACGCTCCAGTTTAGGGCCGTTTGCAGGTCTAAGGGGTTTTAAGTTAGATTCAGCAAGCCGACGTCTTACTGTCCATGCACTTGGGTTACTTCCTCCGAGGCGTCGAAACTGATTTGTGAGCTCAGTTCCTGTGAGAAAGCGATTTCGAAGCATGGTGTTCAGCAAGTATCGGTCTTCTCGTGCTGTGGTACACCTGGTTCTGCCCGTTCCTGGTCTGCGTAGGTTAGAACCAGTTTCTTCGTAACGTCGGAGAACTCTTTGTACTGTTGACAGCGACACACCGACAGTCCTGGCTGTATCGCGCTGACTCCGGCCGGTTTCCAGCATTGTAAGTATTCTGGTGCATTCTTCAGGCGTAAGCGACATAATTTCAGCTTGAATAATGAATATAGAGCCCTATCAACATGGTTTATGTACCCACATAAATGACAGATTACAAACAAAAGCAAAACCAAATGCTGTAATTTCGTAGTTCCATCTTCGAAAGTGGCCCTTTTTCAAATTTGATTTTTTTATGATATAACTTTACAATAACTAAGAAGTTTTAATACCTTCATTTAAGGAGTATTACATTGTCTATTAAATACAATTTATTGCATTAACCTAGCATTTTTAGTTTCCGAGATTTTTAGGATTCTTTAAGTGACCCGGATTCATTGCTCTCGAGTGTAGTAACCTTTATATTATTTTATTTTAAGAATACCATGTAATAGTAGACTATTGAAAAACTTTGCGCAAGGTGCCGATAGTTTAGTAATTTATTTTTACGGTGAAAATAGGATAATAATAGTACATTATGATACGAGTGTGCTGTATTGGTCATTACCCATGAGGCGGTATTATTCGCGCGAGCCAAAGGCGAGCGCGATAATTTAGCCGAGTGGGTAATGAACAATGCGCACGCGTTTCATACGACGTTTTTCAACACATTTGCGAGGAAAGAAACCGTCTTGTTGTAAGAACATATGCTACAATAACGTAACTTTAGAGAAATGATACATTTAGATTTATAAAGTTCAACTGACCTTTGTTGCCAGGTACTGACTATCCACTTCCTGTAAAAACGTTTCTACGTCGGTTCGTATTTTTCTTAATATGTAACCTGCAGTATCTAACCACACAACATATACGATAACAAATATTTATGCAAAATGGCGCGCTGGATTTTTTTTCGGGTAGCGATGCGCGCGCAAGGCACTGACAAAACCGCTGAACAGCCTACCATCACGTTCGGTCGGAGGTGGAGACAAAATTTGAAACTTGAAAAAATTAGATTTCGCTGCTAATTATTAATAATTATTCTCTATCGAGAGAGAGTGAGAGAGAAAGTGCGAATTTGGTCAAATGGAAAATACAGTATGGCGATTGTGAAAATTTTATCATTTTTCGTCATGGGTGGCATTTTCGTAATTTTCGATCATGCTAAAACCGATAGTGGGGTCAAATGTAAATCCAAGATGGCGGCTGCAAATTTTTTTCTTATTTTTCGTCATGGGTGAGAAAAATGCGAAAAGACAAATTTTTACAGCCGCCATCTTGGATTTACATTTTGACCTCACTGTCGGCTTTAGAACCATCGAAACCTACGAAAACGAAACCCATGACGAAATATGAGAAAATTTTCACAGCCGCCATCTTTGATTTACATTTTGACATCACTATCGGCTTTAGAACCATCGAAAACTACGAAAACGACACCCATGACGAAAATGAGAAAATTTTTGCAGCCGCCATCTTGGATTTCCATTTTGACCTCACTATCAGCCTTAGAACCATTGAAAGCTACGAAAACGATACCCATGACAAAAAATGAGAAAATTTTCGGAGCCGCCATCTTGGATTTCCATTTTGACCTCACTATCGGCTTTAGAACCATCGAAACCTACGAAAACGACACCCATGACGAAAAATGAGAAAAATTTCGGAGCCGCCATCTTGGATTTCCATTTTGACCTCACTATCGGCTTTAGAACGATCGACAACACGAAAACGATACCCATGACGAAAAATGAGAAAATTTTCGCAGCCGCCATCTTAGATTTCCATTTTGACGAAATTCACACTTTCTCTTTCTCTCTCTATCGAATTAGAAAAAGACAGACGCAAGAATGAAGCCGCGTTAAAGAACTTCGTTCCAAAAACCTGTTTACTTTGTCACACTATATTAAGTCGCAATAAGAAAGACATGTCGTGCCTTGATAGTACTTACTAATTCCATACTGCCAGACTGCCATGTCATTACTCCGACTAGTAAATAGTTATCTATGGCGCACATTACCGCACTAGTGCGATTATGTAAAGAAAAAAGCACGTGTCTATAATACACTGCATTATGAACCTAAAAGCGGTTAAATAAGAGCCACTTTACGAGCAACTGTGTTGAAAAAAATATTACATATCTGCTTCATACTTAGTTCAGTTATTATGCGAAGTTTCATGATTTAATTTGAAGCTTTTAAATACTAGCGGTGTTCCGTTTAGAGGTAACTTGTTATTTCTTTCCTTCGAGAAAATTTTAAAATAAAATATTAGTATATTTTACTTTAAGAATACCTTTAAATAGTAATAGAAGATTGCAAAACTTTGGGGTTCCCAAATCTTTTATTTGTTCAATATTGGGCGTTTGGCTACCTAATATTAATATTTTATTTTATGTTTATTCCGTAAAATGTGCTTTTTATTTGTGCAGAGTAAACTATTTTTCTTTTATATTTTATTGTATTTTCCCACCCATACAAACTTTCTAATAAACCATGTTCTTTTCTTTCCTGTAACATTTCGGAAATCAATCGAGATGAACATTTTTCCTTGTCCGAAACTACGAATCCAAAGTGAAGGAAAAATATATATTATTATTGGTCACAAATATATTTTTTGTGCAAACGTATCTAATGAATGAAGGACTGCGTGACAGATGGATTTGGGTTATTAAATTGTTTCTTTGTTTGTTCCCTGTTTTTATCATCCTGATTTTTACTGATTGAGGGCCTGAAGAAAACAGCGATTTACCAACTCGACCCTCAATATAATTATATATCGCAGCCATCTGGTTAAATTAGCCAGTTAATTGGATGCCTAGGCCGTTCATTAAACGCCGGCATCCAATTAAATAGCTGAAGGACAACTAGCCAAGTCATTGAGAGCAACGATTAACCAGATAGCTGAACATCGTGTAGTCATTTAGTTAAACTGGGTGAAATAGTTTAGAACTAAGACCGCGCGCGCGAGCCGAGCGAAGCGAGCGGTGCCACGTCAGCACTATTTGCAAGTTGCTCGCAGATTTTTTTTCAGCATTTGAATCACTTCGCTAAGTCTTGGTCAGTCATCTTCAGAGGGTTGAGTTTCAATACGCCAAGTTATTAAACGTTAAATGATTCTAGTTCAATTAACTATCGGCCTAGATAAATTGTTTAATAATTTATTTGAAAAAAATATTAATTTAAATATAGCATGCCTTACATACAAGGAGTATGTTTCTACGTTTATACAGGTGTATAAACGTATAAAAGAGGTCAGTGGTGGCCCAGGTAACGGCCCCGACTTACGAGTTGTAGGTCGTGGGTTGGAACCCAAGCAGGCGCTTTACTTTGTGTAAATAATTTCTTCACCACTGCTCTCAAAACGGTGAAGGAAAACATCGTGAGGAAACCGGCATGTCTAAGAACCAAACATTCGAAGACATGTGACATCTACCAACCCGCACTGGGCCCGCGTGGTAGATCACGGCCCACTCCCTCTCACAGAGAGGATTCCTGTTTCCCAGCAGTGGGAACATTAATAGGCTGATTATGATGATGACCTGTATAAAAGTAAACGAAGTGACATACTCCTTGTATGTAAGGCTCGTAGCTGGTGGCATTCTGTGGTTTCTGGCTAACCTCATGGGAAGATGGCGTGAGTTTATGTATGTATGTATGTGTAAATTTATTTATATACTGAATTTTTCAATTGGTAATAATCATTATGATTTATGGTCTCTAAAAACATTGACTAGTCTATTGCTTTGAGCTTCTGTGTTCCGAATACAAAACAACAAAAGATCGAATTAAAACATCTCAAAATCCTTCAAGTCAAAGCAGAAAGGAATAATTCGTTTGATTGTTTTAAAAACATCTTTCTGCTCTCTGAACCGACAACGACGTCAATGTAGCTTTTATCTTTTTTTCTTTTATTTTTTTAAACACTCAATGTTTTATCAGATGCTCGAATTGAATGCGTATCTTTTTTCACAAAAAAAGATCTTTTTCTTTTCCAATTTTCTTAATTGTCTAAGACATACCTAGCAGCTAACTTCGTTAAAAATTAATCAATTAAAAAAGTTGCAGCTCATTATTTTTGAAAAAAGAACATTGCAAAAAAAAAAGTTAGTTTACAACATGGCGGCTAACGATCTAAGAGTGAGCGATGAAATCTTACCTGGAAGTTTATAAGAAAAATAAAATTCTTATGAAAATAATTGAAAACTAAACGGAGAAGATTAAAATTACTTAGGTAAGCGAAAAAACTAAGAATATTGTAACTTTTATAGTATCACAAACTATAGAAATTTGTAAAGATATCTACAGTTAAAAACATAACATCATCACACCTGTAATTCCCGATGTCGGTGTCCCTTATAGCACACCCACATTTCACCAGTTATGTTTTAAGTCCCATGTAATAGGGGGCGAGCCTATTGCCATTAACCGGGCACAAATCCAGACTCCAGACTGCTACTGAGAAATTCCAGATGGAAAATCCCAATAATACTTTGCCTGACCTGGGAATCTAACCCAGAACCTTGTGCTCAGCAGTAGCTCTTGCGACCACTAGACCAACGAGACAGTCAACAGCTCAAAAGTTCCGTAATATAAGTAAAGTTAGGGAGCATAATTTCTCTGATAAACAGCCACTAAATTACAGATATTCCTAGCTCAACTTCATCATCATCAGCCTATTAATGTTCCCACTGCTGGGACACAGGCCTCCTCTCTGTGAGAGGGAGTGGGCTGTAATCTACCACGCGGGCCCAATGCGGGTTGGTAGATGTCACATGTCTTCGAATTTTTGGTTCTAAGACATGCCGGTTTCCTCACGATGTTTTCCTTCACCGTTTTGAGAGCAGTGGTGATGAAATTATTTACACAAAGTAAAGCGCCTGTCTGGGTTTGAACCCACGACCTACAACTCGTAAGTCGGTGCCGTTACCAATGGGCCACCACTGTTCACTGCTAGCTCAACTTCGGAATCCTATAACTTATAAAATCACATAATTTCTCTCAAGATACGGAGAAGGGCTAGGCGATCTATAAATTGTTTCAAAGCAGTCGGCAGATTAGGGCCCACAAAAAAAAAACAAAACCAAGAGAATTGCCAGAAGTTCATCAGAACTCACTGAAACTTACTGATTCCATTTTTTACGCTACATCCCTCTTAATCCTTTTCAGTTCGGCTGTCCAACAAAAAAACGGTTTTCTGTTAGCTGACTGAGTCCGGACGCAAATCGAACCGAGTTTTTGTCGTCCGTACGAACAAACTTCCATTGATTACGTTCCGTTCATTCGCACGTTAATTTTGCAGACTCGCCATGTTACCAGTTTAGAAAGAACTCTGGGATCGGTATTTTATTCGAATGTACTGATAAGTGAAAGCATTTCAAATAGGTCCTTTTAAAATGGTCGTAAAAAATCAAGTTGGAGAATTAATAAGACAAGCGTAAAAAACGTCTCTTTTGTGGTTTTCAAGAATAAGTAATCTTAAAAATGAAAAACTAATTTAAAAACTCTTTTACAAATCGTTGACTCTTTTTCGCCAAGTTTTTGTTGATCTGTATGTATGGCCTACAGATACAGGTAAGTCTGGTACACTATGTGATCTATTTTCAGTATTTTTTTTTTTAATTTTACGATTAGTAGTTTCGGAGATAAGGGGTTGGTCAAATTACATCTATTTTCATAATACTTAACTTTAAAACTAAGTACCTCTTTTAAAACTATAAAAAATATGCTAGACGCTCACACTACTAAGCCTTTTCATCACATGGTGTAGTTTTCAAAACTTTTTTTTTAGTTTTCTAGTTTGCCTCCTTAAAGTAATCCCTTTATTCAAAATTCATTTATATACACTTTCACGTCCATGTTTCAGGCACAGAAATTCATAATCCACCCTGTATACCTGTTCCACTACCAGTTCAAATCCTGGGAAGCATTTACTAAGTAGCTTTTAATGATGACAAAACCCGCTCTACAGCCATTCATACTCAAAAGCACGAAGCAATTTAATTGAAACGACACAAGTGTCTTAATGTTAGTTCCATATACAGGTGTTTATAACTTCCCTGTCTTATTACATCACAGGTTTATGTACTTTGCTACCCATGTGATAATTAAATCGGAACTTCGCACTTCCAACTTCAGTATAATGTAAATTTGGGCGAAATTTAGGGCACAGTTCTATGTTGGGTGGAACGACATGCAAATTGAGGTCGGTTCGGGCAAAAGGCGGGCAAAGATGCCATTTTAGGACATGAAGAGACTGCTTTGTGCCTATCACAGGGATTGGCAAGATTTTGGTTACTCAGCCGCATAAAATGAAATCTTGCCGAATCTGGTCCTTTAAGACGTTGCTGAAAATATTTGTGTCAGGAACTCGGTTTTTATGGTCTTTCCGATGTTTTTATGGTACTTTTGAAACTGTTTTGGCTACCGGTTTGAGAATACAATGTAGCTACGAATGAATAAAAGTTAAGAATGCGGGAAAATTTAATCAGCCTTCGCTGGTGAAGTGAGATACTACTTTTTAGCTGCATAGTACATACATACAAAGTAGAGTGAGCAAAAAAGGCTTGGAGAATTCGTAAAGTTGTATCAAATGTTTATTTATAGAATTATAATCATCAAAATCGTCAATACAACTCTCTAAGTTCATGTATTGAATGACTTTCATGAAATCATGACATTGACGATTATGCTAACTTATGGAATTGTATTGCTAATTCTAATGATTATGAATCTGTAAAGCCATATATTTGTTACGGTCGCAAATAATATTTTGATCAAGATACAACCTGCAAATTGCAATAAATGTAAGAAAATTTAAATTTCGCGGGCTACCACTGTGGATTCACCTTATGTTAGAAGAACTTGATTCTATGCAATGGTACTTGTAAGCAGAAAAATGCATTATGGTAATACTTTTTAAGATAAGACGAATTCTTCCAAGGAGCTCGCTTTGTCCTGTTAAATCCATTTGCTTGAAAAGAGTCTTCAGAAAGTCTTTCAAAAAATGAATCTATCGCCATAATCTATTACCTTTTTTTACTATCAGCCGAACGAACTAAATCTTCCCCGTTCTAAGATTAAACCCTTTCCCCTCTCTCCCCCTTTTATAATCGCACCCCCGCACATAAAGGGGTGCGCAAACTGACACAGTTTCGGAGTAAATTCGCGTTTGAGCGGAACGCGTAGCGTGGTAGGGTTGGGATAAGTGCGAATCGAGGATTTAATGTCGATTTTACTATTTGGTTGTAAAAGTTACTATTCGGAACAAAGAACGTAGTAAATATTTAACCCTGTAAGGACAAGTACATTGGTATTACTTAGAGTTGTTGTTTTTTTAAAATTTCTTATCTCATAACTCGCATACTTTCAACAGAATTAACAGTGAGAAAAAATCAAATAACCATCTATTAAAAAAAATTAAAAAAATCTGACTCCGTATGAAAAAAAATTATACATGAACTGAACTCTTCTTATAGAACTGCCAAACAGAATAACGAAAGCGAAAATTTCCATACTCCACGTGAAAATCCAAACGCGAATGCGAAATCGATACTTCACCACATGACATCCCTACATGTAATCCTTTATGTAAAATTGTTATTATTAGCTTGACAGACTGACATTGACAAGCAACGTGAGATAATCTTACACACAGGTAGTTTTCCTCAAAATTCGAGCCAAGAGAAAGTAGGCCGAAAAACCAATTGTTATACTGCGGATGGAGGAAAAAAATAGGAGTATTTTTTCGCATGTGAGTATTTTTTATTTAAGACTAGCTGCGCCCCGATAAAGATAGATAAATATTTCGCAAACGGATCTATGAATCAAAAAATGGGAAAAAATACATCCCCGCTTTACGTGTTGCCTTAAAATGTTTATTAATGTTTTTATTTAACCGCTTTGTCGGCGTAATTAATATGTATACCCATGCACAAATTACAGCTTTCTAGTACTAAAAGTCTCTGAGCTAAGCCATGGACAGACAGACGGACATGGCGAAACTACAAGGGTTCCTTGTTGACTACAGAACCCTAAAAACTATCAATGCTAAAAAAAGCTGAGAGGTGTCAAGGGACACCCGGATGGAACGAAGTTATGGAATGAACCTCACAAAGGCATGCCACTAATTAGTACCTGTGGTCGCTCCCATATGGCGTTATAATAAAAAATTTAAAAGTGTCGTTACAACTTTTGGTCTTAATTTTTTCCGTCTAGCCCCCTTTCGCAACGCGCGAAAGGGAACTTCGTTCCAATAATAATACAATTGCCAATAACAAAATTACTACGATCCAAACTTACTCCCGTATTTAAAAATATTGCTCCAATCGCATGACTACATCCACTACTACAAAATGTCAAAGAAAATAATAATATAGGTAACAGAAAACAATTGAATTCCAAGTTCCAAGGAACGGTAAAGAATACAAAAGTTTGTAGCAACATGCTTTGATATTTGAAGATTGAATGTTGAATTATTTTGTACTATATTTTGTTGGAAACTGTTTTTAACGAGATACCTTGTAAATTATGGTTACTGTGGCAAAACTTAGCAATAACAATATAACACCCCCTCTGTTTTTGTTAGTTATATTAGAAACTATTATAATAACAAAGAAGATAGCAGTGATAGCCTAGTCGTATGACCGTTGAACTACCAAGTCATAGTTACACTGCCACATACGAACTACGCAGCAAAAAGACATGACGTCACACAAATCCTGTACGCGATGCAGTTAGAGTTTACGGCAGTTGCCCGCCAGACACAACACCCGTCTTGTCGGAGGATTCTCCCTTTTCTATAAAGGATGAGTGAACTTTACACCCTACCCCTCATACCTCTAAAATAGGTCTCGAGTTCGAACCTAAGGCACGCACCTCTGACTTTTCGGATTCATGTGCGTATTGTATAATTATTATTTGCTTCAAAAACGGTGAAGGAAAAAGTGGAGGCATTTGCCCCGCAGTGGGACACCATTTATATAGGCTAATAAAAATAAATAAATAAATGTTACTTAGTGATAATTTATAGCATTCTATTGGTGAACCAATTTTTAAAATCCGTCCAGTAGTTTGTTAGTTTCTGCATCACAAACAAAGATACAAATCGTTTTTCCCCTTACAAAAAAGAAAAGAAAAGAAAAAAGAAAATACGTTTATTTGCGGTAAACATGACGCAAAGAAAGAAAACAAAAAACATATAAAAATTATATTTGTATCTTCTCGATGAGCTCTAGACAATGATACCCCACATGCTAGGATCAGAATTTTTTTTTTCAAAATATAATTTTATTGTATTTTTTAATTTTATTATTTGTTGTTCTTGCGGCAATAGAAATGCATAATCTGTGAAATTTTCAACTACCTACCTATTACGGTTCATGAGATAGAGCTCGCTGACAGACAGACGGACAGCGGAGGCTTATGAATAGGGTTCCGTTTGTCACCCTTCGGGTACGGAACCCTAAAAAAGAAACAAGTTGAGGGAAAATATGCGTCACATCCACACAAAACGGCCATCGCTCAGCAAAATGCTGCGACCCTGCTGCCGAGACAGAGCCCCAGCGCTGGTTTTCAGCGACAGCCGGCGTTGACGTTAAGACGTCGACCTACCGTACAGCATACAATGAGATATAATTGAAATAAGACATAAAAATAAAATAAATGTACAATTATTAATTCTACATTTAATATAAAATATAATATTTAAAATGGCAACGTTCCGGTTCGTTCCGTAATATAGGTGTAGACAAATTATTCTCATCTTAGCTGTACTAAGTTTGCTACAACAGTTTATGTTGATATAGTCCGTAAGTGTATACCGGTCGTATGCTAAAAGTTTGCCAAGTTTCAGATTTCTAGGTCAAAAGGGCTCGATGTATACCCATCAAGCCCTTCTTGGGTGCGACCACAGAGTAGGGAAATAAATCAGATGGATAAAAGAAAGGGTAATACATAATATTTATTTTGTTGTTCTTCAATCTTTTTTAATGATTTTAATCTTTTTTAATGTTTTTTTTTTTGATTTTAATGGTTTTGATGATTTTAATGATTTTAATGTTCTTAGTGATTTTCTTGATATTAATGATTTTAATGTTCTTAGTGATTTTCTTGATATTAATGATTTTAATGAATTTCCTGAATTTTTAATTATTTTGACGAATTTGAACAGTTTTATAAGTTAAAGATGATTGTGATTTTGTGATTTTATGTGAATTATGTATTTCTGATATTTAATGTGTAGATAGATAGTATGATTGTTGTGTATATTTGAATTATATGGATTGCTAACATAGTTATTAAGTATACCTACTAACAAATTATGGATAATTTTGTCTGAAGCAAATAAATAAATAAAATAAAATAAATAATAAACTCACGCCTTCTTCCAATGGGGGTAGGCAGAAGCTATCAAACACCTCCTGCTACGTTCCTTACATACTCATTTTGCTTCGTTTACGTAACCGACTTTTAATGATTTTATACTTAAGATCACGTCTAAACGAGTAGTGTTAATGATTTGGAATAAATATATGTTAAATGAGAGCATGTTCTTAATAACTCAATTTGTGAATATTTTAGATTATGTTTCTGTTACATAGTGTAAAAAAACTGAGAATCACGCAAAAACTATAAAGTGTATTTTTCTGAAACCTATACCACTATAAAGAAAAAAATAAATTAATAAAGCATCTAATTTGGGACAGCGCTCCTTGATGGGCGAGTCATATTATTGGCTGGACGTACGACGCGTTGCGTGAGCTCAGAACAGAATACGAAAGTTAACGTGCTTTCCGAGGCACGGAGAAATCTCGGTATGAAATGCATGGTTTACCATCTATGTACTGACCGTCGATGTTACGTGTCCGACGTGAGACTGACCTAGGATGTAAGGTAGTGACCACCTGCAGCTTTATTTTATTCATTGACCAACTTCATGACGTATTAAGCAGCTCTTCCGACTTACCAATATTTTGTGGAGTTTTCAAGAACTTTGTTAATGAGGTCCCCTGCCTCATTAACGAAGTTTGTTTATACTTAGCGATAAAAACGGGGGAAAGATGAGTTTTTCTTACAAGATGGGTGTTTCTGGGTCCTTGACAAAATATATAGGTCAGCCATTCGGCTAACCATCACTGTCGTAAAAGGCAACTAAGAGATTAAAGACCTATTGCACCGAGTCCAGTTACAAACTACGTCGGTAATAAATACATTCAATTTAGTATGTTTAACACAGAATTTGTATTAAATTCTTGTGCAAAAAGTTTTACCTATTCATCATCTGCCTAGCCCTTTCCCAATTATGTCGGAGTCAGCTTCCAGTCTAACCGAATGAAACTGAATACCTATATTTTATTAGTATATAATTATGTATTTTACACTGAATTGTGACGTAGCGAGCCTCCACTCCTCAACTTTAATGCGTTTTATCTAAACCCAAAAAATACGTGTCTAATTTTTTTTTACTATCTAACTGATGGACTAGTTAAATAGTGTTTTTTTCCTTGTCAACATCACATTCAAATTCAAAAGTCATTTATTCAAACTAGGCTGAGAATCAGCACTTTTCGAACATCAGAAATTACATAAGACAGTTACAGTTGACAGGCAGTCGTTATTATTGAATTACGTATATTTTATCTACTGTGGTTAGTGTTGGTTATTGCGCAAAAAGAAAACCGTTTGCAGTTCAGATCAAATTATAGTTTACCTTTAATCACACTAGCAATTCATGCATTATAAGTACAACTATTTCGGAAAGCACGACAGTTTCTAAATTCAAATTCAAAAGTCATTTATTCAAACTAGGCTGAGAATCAGCACTTTTCGAACATCAGAAATTACATAAGACAGTCTCCCAAAAACGCCCGCCCTTCGCCACTTCCTAGTGCTTTAGCTGGGAAAAAGTAGCGCACAAAATTTCCCAGCAGTATCCCTATTACGAATTATATATAGGTAATTGGTGACCGATACTTAAATACGTGACTTTACTCATCATTATGAACAACTTTTATTATAGGACAAAACCTGAAATTGCGAAAAAAAAATCCCTAGCCGTTCCCTACATTTTGACGAGTTATACGAACATGAATGTAGGGAACAACAATTTATTGTTTCACAAATCGGTCACTAATTACCAGTCACCCTATATACCTCTACCTAACCCTTCGGGGAACATAGGCGTGATATTATGATATTGATATTTTCAAAGCATAAAATGACTAAAAATTTACCGCATCAGTTGATAAAATTGTTTTAATTAATTAACTAAGCCCGCGTCCATGGATTCATCATACTTTTCCAACTAACAATATTATGAGAAAAGTTCTCAGTTAGCTGGCTAACATCAAACAGCTTATGAGATTAGTAATTTAGGTAGAAGCGCAGTGGTCCAGCATTTGTATTCGATTTTTGAGATGAAATATTTTTTTAATATTTTTGGATATGCATTTGGCTCTCGCTCGAGGCTAAGTAATTACATTCGTGCGGGTCGATACATCAGTTACGCTTGCCAGGGTTGTTCCGTGGATGGGTGACCATCTATACTTACGGAGAGTCCTCCGTGCGTCGGAAAGC
The DNA here is from genome assembly GCA_948150665.1 of Conistra vaccinii. Taxonomy (NCBI): domain Eukaryota; kingdom Metazoa; phylum Arthropoda; class Insecta; order Lepidoptera; family Noctuidae; genus Conistra; species Conistra vaccinii. The sequence goes on along the minus strand of OX411341.1, from coordinate 11,526,278 downwards.
ACGTTAAGCTGTTGGTCCCGGCTGTCATTCGAGGAACTTGAACAGCCGTTACGGGTATTCAGAAGCCCGAAATTCTGACAACCAGTCCAAGGTATAACCCAGTAACTGGGTTGTGGAGGTCAGATAGGCAGTTGCTCCATAAATACTTGTACAAGGTATAACCCAATAACTGGGTTGTGGAGGTCAGATAGGCAGTTGCTCCATGTAAAATACTTGTATTCGCTGCAGCTGGTTAGACTGGAAGCTGACCCCAACATAGTTGGGAAAAGGCTAGGCAGATTGATTGATTTATTTATGGATGTGCAAAATACCTAACATGCACAGCCGTCTATCAAGATCAAAGTCGACAGTCGTTAGAAATAACTTTACAAATTAATTTCACTATAAACATAATCTAAAATAATTGTATATTAAGTTATTAAGAAAATGCTATAATTTATCGTATATCTTTTCCAAATCAGTAACACTTGTTGTTTAGACGGCTTATTGGGTGACTCGCCCGAATTAACTCGTACGAATCCGGGCGAATCGACCATTTTAATAAATATTAGTTTTTCTTGAGGTGATTCGTACGAATTCACGCGATCATCAGTATAAAATCATTAAAAGTTGGTTATTGTCGCCAAAGGACAATGGGCAAAGATGTTAGGAAGTTGGTCCAAGAGCCTCCACTGATGAGACTTGTGGGAAATACAAGTGCTTATGTGTCTTATGATTCTGGCAAAATTCTATTAGATTCTATCCTGGGGTTCTCTTGTTATGGTCATGTTTGTCGTGATAGTAAATAATTATGATTTTAAGTTTAACGTAAATATCACCTTCCTCCATGCACCCCCGCCGGTTCTTATTAAGCATAGCGATGCATTGCGCAGACTAAAGATTATAATAAGCTCAATGCATCGCAGCTGAGTTTTGAGTCAGCAAAATTCGACTCGTCGCCAGCCGCCGTCACTGCGATCGATGCACAATCGCGCCCGCTCTCCCCGCATCCCTCATCGTTGGGACGCCGAAGAATATTAGCACGTCCACGCCAGGACGAGCTTACTCTGCTACCGTTATTGCAACTCCAGCAAGCTAAACATCCGAGGGGTGCCCAGCGGCCCTCCGAACTAGTTCGAAGCTCGTTACTGCAGGTAACAAGCCAAGGACAGGCCGATAAAGAAGGCTTCATACGTGTGGAGAAGAAGAATAAGAAGAAGCCGGCTTGTCGCAATCAATGTGGTACAAAAAATAGTAGCCCACCGGTATCGGGAATAGGGTCCAAGCTACCTGTGGTCAGGGCTCCTGAGAGAGGAATCTCCTAACGATACGCGCCGTGTCCAGAAGTACCGCTTTCTGGATCAAGCCCTTGATCCAGCTGCCTAACGAGAACCTCCTCAGGTGTTGATCGAGGCTCTGGGCTATTATGGCATTGGCCGTCACAACTATCGGCACAATGACTGCTGTATCCATATCCCACATGTCGACAACCTCGTGTGCCAGATCAAGATACTTAGTCTGCTTATCTTTTTCAGCTTTCACGAGGTTCTCATCATGCGGGACCGTTATATCAATAATCATTGTGCGGCGCTCTAATCGATCTATCACCACTATATCTGGCTTATTGGCAACAATAGTCCTGTCAGTGATGATAGATCGATCCCAATACAACGTGATATTGCAATTTTCGAGAACTGGGTCGGGCACATACCTATAGTTCGGTACCTCCGATTCCACAAGACTGTATTTCAGAGCAAGTTGCTGGTGGATAATCCTGGCTACAAGGTTGTGCCTATGCAAGTAGACTCCGTTAGCCAGAAATAATGTGTCGGATTGATTCCCCCGGACGGTGGCATGCCCGACAGATGTCAACCGCGGCACGGTTGACATCTGTCGGGCCGTCCTTCACAATATATTTCCGGTAGTTGTTCGTCATCACAACTTCGTTCATTATCGCAAAGACAAAACCTTCGGTTTCCCCAAAGAGATCACAGAATCGCAACCAGGATACGGACGCTAACAGGTCTACATCGGGCCCATGCAAGGCTTGGTAAAAGCGCCTGTGAAGCTCTTTGCTCTGCCATACCTCCCTGCGGTCATTAGTATCTAATACTATAGGTTTGCGCCAGTTCTCGTTAGCCAAGGATAGCGGAATGAGGCCCTTGTCCACTGAGACCACATCTCGGTGCATCCCCACGTCAGTCTCTAGGAAGTATTCCCTGAGACTGCATACCTCACGGTTGTGCAGGGTCTTAGCATGTATGGATAACATAGTAATTAATTAGGATTATGAATTTGATTTTTCTATTTCTTACGTAGACGTTCATTACAAAGTTATCGCGGCATGTATAATGAGAAACGTCAAACGGGCTTCTTAGATTGTCGCGAGATTAATGATTATTCTCCATACCTACCATATGGTTGCAGATTTTCTGTGATAATCACAGCAACTCCTGGACTTTCATTAAAAAGTCTTTGGGTAATGGTCATTCTTCTTTTACGTAACACAGAATGGTTACATAGTAGACAATGACAGGTGCCTGTTCGCGGCTCCGCCAGTGCGTACCCATACTGCTCGATATGCTCCCACAAGCCAGGCGATCAATCTGCTGAACGCCCTAATTGCTCAGGAGCCCGATGTTGACATATTTATGTATAGCAGTAAATCGATGTTAAATATTTGCATGAAGTTTTTTAGCTAGATGTTGTTGTTGGCTTGCTGCGCGCTTTGGTGTTTACTGTAAGTGTAGCAAGCAATTGATATAAATAAATAAATAAATAAATAAATGAACTCCCGCTGAAGGTCGATACATATTTATAATTATATAACTCACTATGTTCAATAAAATAAAAACTCAGTATGTCCAATATTAAAGAAAAATAGTAAGTATCCTATAATAAGCATAAGTCAGTTCGGTTATATAGCGGCAGAAACAAAATCCATTCAAAAGCAAATGTCGGTATTTTTAAAAATCGAAGATTACAACACAAATTTTTTTTTTTTTTTTTTTTAAGTAGGAGGGCATCTCGCTGGTCAACCTAGGAGGTTGTCAGCTACTTAACCGGCCTGTCTTTATGATACGTAAAATCTTATTATTTATAGTCAGGAGTTCGGGACAAACATGACCATAACAGGGGACAAACATAACTCACATATTGGAGGCCGTGCGCAACTGCTTCTACCGACTCAAGCTCTTGTATCGTGTTCGTCCCTACATAAGTGTGGATATGCGTGTCATGCTGTGTGAGTCGCTTGTTTTATCCAAGCTGAACTACGCTGACACTGTGTATGGGGCGTGCATTCTCGGTAGAAGCGAAAAACTTATCCAGCGAGTGCAGAATGCCTGCGCAAGATTCTGCTACAATGTCCCTCCACGATCCCACATCACTCCGTTTTTAAATAAGGGTAATTTGATGAGAATGTCAGCACGCAGAAAGCTTCACCTGGCTACCCTACTCTTTGGCACTATTCTCACAAAGAAACCAGACTATCTATATAAGAAACTGTCTTGGTCGCGCGATATCAACAAGATTAAAACTAGAGCATCTTCGTACCTCTTATTGGCCTCATCGCACAGAACCGCTGCTTTCCGTGGTTGTTTCAAATTCGCTGCCTCTCGTTGTTGGAACGACCTGCCACCTCCTTTTCGTGCTATAAAGACAGTTGGTACTTTCAGACTCAAATTTAAACAGCACTTACTACAACTTCAAAAGGATAGCACAGATTAAACTTACCCTTGATCTGCACGCGTCTGGCACGGTGACGAGCGTTTGGCAGCGATTATTCACTGAGACACAGCAGTTGTTTTGCATTTTGCTTTTTCTTTGCCAGTGTTTGTCATTGGTGAATTTGGAAATTCCACTCTTGTATCTGTATTTCTCCATATAAAACTGACATGTAACTGACTATCACAAAACACTTTTCATCCTACGATTATTCACTTTATTATTGTATTATTAAACAATAGACAGCCGTATTTAATTATAAAGTTTTTGCCGGTGTCGGCGCCTGCGTCTCTTTACTTGTCACATCGATGCCATAGAGTATCATACCACAGACACTTAAAGGCATAGACAAGTAATCGATGCTACGTCGGGTGCAGACACACGGACTACGTATTTTATTTTTAATTTTATTTTTTTATTAATGTATTTGATACATAATAATTTATTTATTATTATTTAGGTACTTATCTATCCGTGACATCACTGCGGGCCCTATCAGAATACCAGCGCTGCGACTTTTAGTATTAAATGTCGCAGCATCGTGCTGAGATAGGAGCCTTTTGGCCTCGCACAGGACTCCTTCTTTTTTACTTTGTTTTATTTTTATTGTTTTTTATTTCTTATTGATGTTTCAATGTGTTTTAGTTTAGTTTGTAATCTCCTGTGCTTGTCCCAATAAATAATTTTTCTTTCTTTCTTTCTTTTTTCTTTTTCATAACAAGAGAACCCCGGGACAGAATCTAATAGAATTTTGCCAAAATCATAAGACAAATGAGCACTTCCATTTCCCCCAAGTCTCATCAGTGGAGGCTCTTGGACCACTTTCGCCCATTCTTCTTTTCACATTGGTTAGTTGTACCGAGGTTATCTATAAAGCCAAAATTACATTACGAAATTAGTGGCATGAAATAACATAAAAATAAAGGGAGACTTTTTCGTTGGTGACAGTCCCATGGATCACGTGGGCGAGCGACTGACAATGTCGCTCCTGCCAAGCGGTCCCATCACCTGAACACTTGTCTTGTACGAAAATGTCGCCCTATATCTCTTACATTTTCGTGTGCTTAGTAATTAACCTGGTGTCAGAGTTTTAATGCCGCCGATTGGCCTCTGACTTGGCTTCACATGCCGTCGAGTTTCTCCCAGGCATGACTGTTTCCTTACGATGTTTCCTTTACCGTTTTTGAAACAAGCCGCCCTAAAATTTTATGTCACTAATTTTGTAATGTAATTTTGGCTTAATATCAGAGGAATTGCAATTGCGTTCCCATTCTAGAGAAAACGCTGAAATTTCTAACGTGCCTGTAATACTGGCACCGCCTTCCAACTGAAACGTACCGTACGTACGTAACGTACGTGTCTAACGTACCGTAACGTAAGTGTATGGTGGTAGTACTACCCCGGACGAGCTCTTTTTTGGCCAGCAGATGGTTATTTTTAACCCCCGACAGAATCTGTCCCCAGAAGGATCTGTGTAGAGACATTCTGTGGCATCGTAGCTTCTAAACGGCTCAACAGATTTCGTTTTTTTAGGCAATATTTTGAATATAGGTTTTTTTTTAAGTAATATTTTAAACCAAACGTCGCCGGGCGACGGCAAACTATTGTAGAAAAGATAATTTAATTTGCCGTCCCCCGACGCGACGACAAAATATATTACCTACAACTTATAATTAAACTTAAAAGGCCCTATGATTTAATTTTATTACTTTTTAAAGGGTTTTGTTTGTGTCTGGGGTTTTAATTTAACTTATTTCAGTTTACGTAATTGCGTTAGGAGCTTATGAATAAAGGTCCAGTCAAAGCCGAAAAATTATATAAAAAACACGATTTTAAAATGAACGTGAGTGAAATCATATTCTTATACTCGTATAGTTAGGCCCACATAATATTTTTAATTAGCTTTGCAGAGAGCTCGCAACAGTAAAAAAAAATGTCTGGGTTGCTGTCATGTCGCCGGACACGGTGAAGTGGACTATAGGGATTTAGATTTTTTTTTGTACCTAACTTAAATTTTTGTGAAAACTATTGAATTCGAATTCAAAATTTTGAATAATTTATGTTATGTATCTTTGTTTGTTTTTTTTTTATTTTAATTTGTATGTATTCATGTTTTGTTAGTTTATAATTAATACTTTTCGACACAATGTAAAAAAAAATATGAAAGAAATAAACCTATTATTATAGTGTAAAAACATCCTTAACGAAACCGCGAGAGTCTCTTGTTCTTCCCGATATTGTGATAATTTTTTTGTACTGGACCATACCCGAGAACCTTCTGGTTCCGGAGATATTAAAAGTTCCAAAGTCTTTTTTTATGTTTTTTTGCGAAAACAATTAGTTTTAAATGACTCTAGAATTATTGTTTACTTTTTTCAAGATAATATTATTTACATAATTTAAAAACTTACAGACGTGTGAAAAGGAGGGGGAACAAATCACAGGGCATCAAAAAATTCGTCTGCATCGCTGTCAACAGGAAAAGTACCCAAAAGGCAGGATTCTTTGGCCAAAATGTTATAACCTAACTCTAAATACTCCCACGATCCCTGTACCGTTCGTTGCATGCAAACATAAACGCAATGTTTTGCGTGTGTTGTGCCTTGCACACTACCGTAAACAGAAAATGTACGTAAATGAATTTTCATGGTACCAAAAAGTACCTACAAAGTTACTTAGTCTGATGTACAGAATGCGTAGATGACTGCTTCGTGAAAGGGTAAATGTTATTATTTCTTTATACATTATCTTAGGTAATCATGTGCCCTTATTACGTAATACACGATCAATCGGAATTTGAATCGTTTTGAAACAGATTGGTAATCCGTTGCTCTATATGTACGTTAAAAAAATCTGCTCAATAACGTAAATAACGCAATGAATATTGTTGAACTGTCAAAATGATACAGATTAGTCGGAATGGTTTACGAAAATGTGTTGCGTAATTAGACTGCTGATCGTTTTACATTCCAGTATTCCAGTATCCGGGCAAATTTGATCTGAATCCAGCTGTAGTTTTATATCTGTTAAACGCTTGCGCCATACAGATCCGCTCATGAACTCAAGCCGTCACCATTGATTTAGCACCGTGTTTCTCGGTCCGTTGTCCCGGATCCGGTTTCACGACATGTTTTCTTTCACGGGTGAAGAAAAAAGGTGTTAGTTATGTGTTTTTTTTATGGTAGTAGGTATATACAATATAGGTTGTTTGTTTTAGAATAAGTGCGTCTTGTAATCAAACTAAAAGTTTTTCGAGTAAAAATTTAATAAATAATTTATGAGGCTAGTAAATAAGTAGGCTACTGTCTAGAAAAATAAGTTAACACTATCAAAGAAATATAGATTACATTCGTTCAGAAAAGATGGAAAAATACATACATCGAAATGAAATGAAATAATTTGAAAGTTTGATCTTAGGCATTATTTATTTTTTATTATACACCAGAAAATGTATAACAAAAAACCAATTTAACACTAAAAAACATATTGTGATTTAAGAGTTGCTTATCCTAAAAGTTGGCAACGTCGCAAATAGCTGTCAAATATTTACCAGTTTTGATTAATTGGGCAATATTACTGTATGGAAATATGAAATGTAGCTAACTAGTGAACAAAAATATTGATTATGAAATGCAATAATTAATATCGTAACGCCGAATATTTAGTTTTAGATGTAAAAAAAGTATTTCCAAATGTCGTTTTTACTCCTAAAACGGTTACAACAACAAATTCAATGATATAATTGCAATTCATTATTAATATTCTAGTTTGCTAGTTAACCACATTTTTTATTTCCATACAGTAATATTTCCAAATTAATCAAAACTGAGTTTGACAGCTATTTGACAGCTATTTGCGACGTTGCCAACTTTTAGGATAAACGCTCTTAAATCACAATAGGTATGTTTTTTAGTGTTACTTTGGATTTTTGTTATACATTTTCTGGTGTATAATAAAAAATAAATGTTTGCGACGTTGCCCACTTTCAGAATAACCACTATTTTACTCATATTTTACACCTTTCAACAACTCAATATCACAATCTATTAATTAACTAACATCATTATCATTGATTAAAGTAGATACTTGATTGACGAATCCTAACCTCCTAATTTAGACCCAACTCATTACATGAGGGCGAGTCACTCAATTTAATTAACGCTAAACATAATAAGGACATTATTGTCTTCCTGACAACCGTTTGAAGTTGATGACAGAATGAAAATGTCATGTACGTTTGTTTACAAGTTAATCATCATTTTAATTAAAATACAATAAAATTCTGAACAAGAAAAAATATTTGTACTGAAATGAAATGAAATTGCTTATTCTGTAAATAGGATGTTGGAATCACTTTTACACGTCATATTAAAAAATATGTAAAAAAAAAATTCGGCGTTTCCTGTCTGACTACTCTGAGCAGAAAGGCCGAAACAAACTCAGAGGTCACAGTCTCTCTTTTAAAGTCCAGACATAATCTTGTTCAGGCCATATGACTGCATATTAAGGAGTGTAAAAGCCAGTGGTAAAGAAAAAGAAGTGCCTTAAGGGCATAATTTCTGTAAAGTTCACTTCAAACTCACTTAAGTGAGCGCACTCAATTCGAAAGCGAACTCATTTATTATTGTTTTTCAAGTAAACCATTGCGGATTCACAACGAGACACCGATTCACACTTCGAATTTCGAAGTTCTTTTTAGAGAACACAATACACAAGAAAAAAACAAAAAAGGACAAGTATCCTATTTTTTTAATAGAAAATCGCAAAGGACGATACCTAATATTTTTTCACAATTCGACCCATTTTTCCGAGTCGCTGTTTGTCAACAGAACGCTCCCTGGATTTTAGAGACTTGGCATTTGATCTTTTATTCGAAACACAAGATCGCTTTCCATTTTTATTACGTGCCTTTTTCGCATAAAAAAGTTATTCGAATTTTTATTCGACTTTTGTTAATCTAGTGTTGTGTTGTGCTATCTTAAGTCCCTTGAGCAAAAGATGAATATCACTTAAATCTGTTTATTAAAATTAATTGTAATTATGCTCGTTACAAAAATTCAGAATAAATAAATTCTAACAATTAGTAATATTTTGAAGTATAAAATGTTTAGGAAACGTATGCGCGCGTTTTTCCTAGAATTCGGATGTCTACCACAACAGTATTAGTTTTTTACAAGGAAAATCTGATATAAGGAGGTTTTTGACTTAGTAATAGTTTCCGTTTTCTTTGAGGAAAATGCTCCAATAACAGAAAAGGGATGGACTTACAACCTGTTTTATGTTATACCGAATAATGATCCTTAAGACATCGAAGTCACATATTACACCCATGTGTTACAAATTGGGAGCTACCCTAAGGGCGTTTCGTAATTCCGTGTACATTGCTCTTTTATTAAATAAATTGGTGAACATTTTCCATACGTGTCGAATGGATGAATGATTGATGTTGGCTTCTAAAAGGGCTATTCATCGCGTATAGGAGAGGCAGAACACGTGCGAATTTATTAAATTTGGATCTTTTATAATATTAAATATTTATTAATAATATTTTGTTTTTTTTTATTCGAAATTCGTAACCGTCACTTTAATCACATGAAAGTAAATAAAATAATTATAATTATTCTAGAACTCACCTTTTTATTTTGAATCCACACACAACCGCTCCAAAAACACAACCAAGAAAATGAAACAATAAATTCAAAAACAGAGCTAAAATAAACAATATAAATGGTATCACACACGATTAACCCTCAGCCCGTTCAAGTAAAAAGTTATTCGAAAAAAAAAACAAAGAATTTAATACCTTTGCCTCAAGAAAACACGAAGCTCAAAAAAATTACAACACACACGGGAATTTTATAACACTGAATTTGAAACAGCACATATTTTTTACATAATTTCAGGAGTCGTAATTCACGGTCACACGCGCGGCGAACACGACGGCCCGTGGCAAGCGACGGGGACAGACTGGCTCACTCAAAGCCGATGTATCCGAGCCTGCTGAAACTGTTGATTCCCCCCTTCCCGTCCCGCTCTTTCCCTCTGACGTCTTGTCGGAAAAATTTCAGTGCACATCAGGACAAAATTGATGCCCCTAGCGGCCTTGCAATTTTCCTTTCCGTAGGGTGTCATAAGATGTGCGAATCTTTTTACTTACGTGTAGTTCTTTTTATGGAATATCAAGTTGTGTGTGTTTTTTTTTAAATTGAATCTAAAGAATTTCTGCTCAATCGCTCTCCGGCCCCCAAGATACAAAGCCCTGCTTAGTTTGGGGATCAAGGTCAAATCAAAACATTGTGATATAAAAACTTAATTTAATTTTAGGTGGAACTAGTCGCGGGCTCGAACTCAATGGTGGGCATGGCCAAAAACCACGCTGTCTCACCTGGCATCGTGTCCGACAGAGATAGTATCAGTGATGAGCAGTTAGAAGCTTGTCTACATGGACAACGTATAGTTCGCACGCACAGAAACACCGTACCGACCAATTTTAGTAAAACGAGCGCGTCAAAAATTACGAAAAGGCGTTTGGAAAAAAGGTTTTTCTGAAAAAACCACTGCATAAATCAATTACAAATAAAATTTATTGAAATCTTCGATAATTTTTCTGTGTCGGTACGGATTTTGTTTTCTTATTTTATTTTGCTTTATAAAGCTTTTTGTATTTTATTTTAGATTGTATTTAAAATTACAGTCACATAAGGATTATAATTAATAATTATCTATTTAATAAACAGTGCAGTAACTATTACCTCATGAATTCGAGCCCTAGGTCAAACAAGGGGGCAAGCGAATTATCAGTAGAGCTCCGGAGCTCGGATTTGTGACCAGTAAAAAGCAAAAAGCTCGCCCACTAGTAAATGGTAACACTATATAAAACCCGTTTACTGATAAATCACGCTCTAAAAAGTATGAAACAAGAAAATATTCTCATCTGAAATTGTTATGTACAAACTATTCAATATTTATTGTCTATTAAATAAACAACTTACACGTAATACTTATATTTTTGTGTATTTGAGCGTGACGTCACATAGCTTATATGCAGCGGACGACCAAGACATTTCTAACAATACCTTAATTTGTAAAATTATGATAAGTAGTTTAGAAGTTATGAGGGTACAGATGAACATACATACATACATACATACTGGTCAAAATGGCAAATATTACTGAATTTTGTTGTACTATAAATCTCTGCCTACCATTTGAAGGATGCAGGTGTTATAAAGTAATCTTAGGTACTTGATTTCGGTTCTGAGACGAGCTTGATTTCTTTTTTAGTTAAGCCGATTACTTAGATTCTAAGAATTTTCGTTCCTTCACTTAGGTCCTATAAGTTTTTACTACGTAGGACTTTGGCATAAACCAAAATTTATTAATACAGGAGCAGGAGGTTTGAGGAGGCAATGCAGAACTGCTGCTCGCTGATGCTGCTGATTTTGATGCTGATGGACGCTAATGTAGGTGCCAAACTTGTAGTCAGAATTTATGCTGATTCTACATAATATAAATTGACTTCGACATGCTAACAAGAGAAGATTAATACTGATAAGCATCTCTGTACTCTATTATACTTACATGCTTGCCAAGCCTTGGCAAACGTCATCAAGCCCCAAGCGTCCACAAATCTCGCTTGGCATTTGGAAGTCGTTTTCATGCTTGTGAATGCGTCAGACTGCTACGTACACCCAAGCATGGCGGACACCGAACTTGTGTTGTTGATTAACGTCTTTGGGGTTCCAGATAGACGATTCGCTCTGGTAATATTCCAGAAACGATAAACTCTCTTCGATCGATCAGCCACTCATTTTAAACAAAGAACTAAACATGCGCTTGTCGCGAGATTACAGTGGCTACTAAACGCGCACCAACGTGTGAATGCGTCGCAACTTCGCAAGCGCTTGCTGCAAGCGCCCTTTGATCTGTTTCCAAAAACCGACAAGCGTCCACAAGCTCAAGCAAGTCAAGCCAAACGCCCTCTTTACACGCTTGTACTTGTGGACGCTTGCCGATCTTTGGCAAGCATGGAAAGGCACCATTAGATGTTTCCATTACAAATTTCTCAGTAGCAGCTTAGAGCCCAATAATGTTTTAGCAACATGTAATAGGGAGCGAGCCTGACTGAACTGAAAGTACACTGAAAGCTAATCGCAAAATAGTTCAGAAAATATTGACAGATATTTATATTTTCCTAGTTGGTCTAGTGCTGAGCATGAGGTCTTGGGTTCGATTCCCAGGTCAGGCAAAGCATTATCTATTTAGTTTTTCTATCTGGAAGTTCTCAGTAGCAGCCCGGAGTCTGAATTTGTGCCTAGTTGATGGCAATAGGCTTGGTACCGGAAGACGTAGCGTTGGAAGACCTCCCACAAGGTAGACCAATGACCTTGTAAAGGCCGCCGAAATCCGCTGGATGCGGGAAGCACACAACCGCTTGAAGTGGCGGTGCTCGGGGCAGGCATTATGTTCAGCAGTGTACGTCTTTCTGCTGAAATTATGATTACTATTTCAATTTGAATTCTGATTCACAAAATAGGATTTTATTTGCATGTGCTTTTTTCAGACTTAATGTTTGTACGTGCATCACCAATTGTGTCTATATTTTAAAGGGTGCTCGTTCATGAATAGGGACTAGGTACTCTGAAATATAAAATACTAGCTTCCGCCAGCGGCTTTCCACGCGTGATATCTTTAATAATTATACCTAATAATGTGTTCTCGTCTAGCTAACGAAGAGTACTTGCATAGACACAACCTTGTAGCCAGGATTATCCACCAGCAACTTGCTCTGAAATACAGCCTTGTGGAATCTGAAGTGCCGTACTACAGGTATGTGCCCGACCCAGTTCTCGAAAATGGCAATATCACATTGTACTGGGATCGCTCCATCATCACTGACAGGACTATTGTTGCCAATAAACCTGATATAGTGGTGGTGGACCGAGTAGAGCGGCGCACAATGATCATTGACATAACGGTCCCGCATGACGGGAACCTCGTGAAAGCCGAGAAAGATAAACAAATCAAGTATCTTGACTTGGCTCGCGAGGTTGTCGACATGTGGGATGTGGACTCAGCGATCATTGTGCCGATAGTCGTATCAGCCAATGGCTTAATTGCCAAGAGCCTCGACCAACACCTAAGGAGGCTCTCGTTAGGCAGCTGGGTCAAGGGCTTGATTCAGAAAGCGGTACTCCTGGACACGGCTCGCATTGTCAGGAGGTTCCTCTCTCTGGAGCCCTGACCGCCGGTAGCTTGGACCCTGTTCCCGATACCGGTGGGCTACTATTTTTTATATTTTTAAATGTTTTTGTATTATTTTGTTTTTATAAAAATATTTAAAAATGTATTAGATATGTAAAAAAATTGAATAAACGGAATAATAATACCTAATAATTAATATTATTAATTTTATTGTGCCTATGTTACTCAGTGATAATAATATAGCATTCTACTGATGAAAGAATTGTTTAAATCGGTTGTAAATTGTAAAAATACAAATATTTTCTTTATAATATTATTATTGTAGGAAAATTAGCTGTTTTATACAATAACACAAAACCTACCTTGATCCATCATCATCATCATTTTAGCCGAAAGGCGTCCGCTGCTAGACCCAGGCTTCAAACAAGTATCGCCACTTCGAATGGTTCTGTGCTTCTTGCATCCAACGAATTCCTGCGACCTTCTTCAGGTCTTCGGTCTACCTTGTAGAAGGCCTACCGCCTTCCAACGCTTCGACTTCCGATACGTGGAATTCTAGATCCAAACTTTATACTAATATTTTAATTTGAAAGTAACTGTTTGTCTGTCTTATAAAATCAGCTGTTTTATACAAAAATACAAAGCTACCTAATAGTCTGATCATATTCATGAACCTTACAATTTTTTCTAAACCCAATAACACCTTGCCCGACCTGGGAATCGAACCCAGGACCTCATGCTCAACGGTAGCTCTTGTGACCACGAGACCAACTAGGCATATTCACATATTTTATTAATGTATTAAGAATCTTTGTACTGCAGAACTTATTACTCACCTAGACGACAATAATATTTGTTTAACAAGCGGATATCTCAACACTATAAAAGTAACTTGATAATTCTGCTTTAACCTTACCCAAATCAACGACACTTGTTTGTCTTAGTTATAAAGAGCGTTTACCCTAAAAGTTGGCAACGTCGCAAATAGCTGTCAAATATTTACCTGTTTTAATTAATTTGGCTAAAATACTGTATAGAAATATGAAATGCGGCTAACTAGTGAACTAGAATATTAATAATGAATTGCGATAATTAATATCGTAATACCGAATTAGATATAAAAAAGTATTTGGAAACTTTCCAAATGCCTTTTTAAACCTAAAACGGTCCCAACATCAAATTCAGTGCTATAATTGCAATTAATTATTATATTTATTCTAGTTCGCTAGTTACACTCCACATCATATTTCCATACAGTAATATTGCTAAATTAATCAAAACAGCGAAATATTTGACATCAATGTACTTACGACGTTGCCCACTTTCAAAATAAATGTTTCGTGCCAAGTGGTATGGGCAGTTTTTCTAGATTTGAAATATTATACTACATTTAGACATGACGCACACTATACGACATGCGACTGCGACAGCTCTACGACTAGACGCAACCACAGGCTGCGGCAGACAATTTTCATATATTTTGTTCAAAGTTCTGCAAACCTGTATAGAACTTTTTTGAAGGTTCTATAGTATATGAAATGAAATGTTCATTCGATGTAACATAATGAATTTAATAATGAAATTACTATAACTAAACACGGTTTATAAGGCTTCGAGCTGCAGAGTCACATGCTCTCACTACTTGTCGCAGCGACTAGACACACGGTGCACGCGCACACCCAACGACAATCGCATGCGACAGGTCAACACGACCGCCTCTCTCGAAGACTCAAAGAAAATTAACGCTTCCTGCACGACCTTTGTCGTAACGTCTAGTCGTAGACGCAAACGCCAGCACTGCGTCTTGTTGCAGCGACTAGATGCAACAACAAGACGCACAGTTTGTGCTGGCACTTAATAATGTAGATTAAGATTTTATTAGATTTTTCTCAACAATAGTTATAGAGCAAAATGGTTACAATTCGGACCTCCTTGAATTTTAATCACGAATGCAACTCCTAACCTAATATTTTTATTATGAACAGAGCTTTTACCTATATATAAGTACCCAAGGCGTCTCTTATAATACACCCATTTACGCAGTTATGAGTCCCCCAGGCAAGATGAGTGAGAGAATAATAAAGATCAGATGACAAGGCAAGCAATTTCTCTGAGAGTGATGACGTAATTAAACAAAACACACTTTATTTTGACTGATCTGAATCTTGTAAACAGATCCTATATCATGATTTACGTAAGTAATGTTGGATAGTTAATTGACTCAGACGTGACTTTGTGGAAACCCATTATAAAATACAATAGACGATGTATATTTAGTAACTTAATCCGCTTAACTTCTTAAAGAGTCAAAAAGAACCCTGTAAGAAATCGACACGTGTTTCACCTCTCAACGAGGCATCCTGAGCGCCTAGTGTGAGTTTCATTTAACCTTCTCGATCATACGCATCGAGCTCGTTCGGCGTTCCGATTGGCCCTTCACCGGTGAAGGCCGGCCGGCTGCCAATCGGAGCGCCAAACGCGGTCGATGCGTTTGATCGTGATGGTAAAATGAAACTCGCACTAGGCCCTCTGAAGTGCCGAACGCACTCTCACTGCGTTCGGCGCTTGACGTGGCAACACGTCGTGTCCGGGTTCTCAACAAGTCAATTGTCATCCTGAGGATGCCTTGTTGAGAGGAATCTCGAGTTCGAACCCAAGGCACGCACCTCGGACTTTTCGGATTTATGTGCGTATTGTATGATTATCACTTGCTTCAAAAACGGTGAAGGAAAACATTGTGAGGAAACCGGCGTGCCTGAGAGATATTTCTCGATGGCATGTGAAGGCCAGAACTCTGAACTAACCACATGAAAAGAAAATTATGTATTGTACAAAAGAAAATTTACTCAAAAGTGTTTAACATTTTCATGGCGTGACTGTATACATCAATCAGTTTAATGACCTTATCGCGAAAGAAACTGATAACAGATGATTTGGCTTGGAAATTATCAGAAAGGAGACACCTTAACCATGTTTCATCATCAGCCTATTAATGTTCCCACTGCTGGGACACAGGCCTTCTCGCTGTGAGAGGGAGTGGGCCGTAATCCACCACGCGAGCCCAGTGTGGGTTGGTAGATGTCACATGTCTGCGAATGTTTGGTTCTAAGACATGTCGGTTTCCTCACGATGTTTTCCTTCACCGTTTTGAGAGCAGTGGTGATGATATTATTTACACAAAGTAAAGCGCCTGCTTGGGTTCGAACCCACGACCTACAACTCGTAAGTCGGGGCCGTTACCACTGGGCCACCTCTGCTCTGCCCTAACTGCCACCATGCACCACTGCTCTAACCATGTTTAGATTTCCGTAACTCAATTTCCTGTCTTACCATAGAGTATCGTGTTAACCACTAACTGGCTTGTGGAGGTCTAGTCACTTTAATAAAATACTGATATTCAGCTGCATCCGGTTAGACCGGAAGCCAACCCCCACATAGACTTACTAACATGCAAAGCAAAGCCTGAACCACTGAAACTGCAAAGGGAGATAATCATATTTCCTAGGCACGAGCGGTTTTTTTCTGTGACGTTATTTTACCCCACACTGCTCTTGATGATGATTTTCAATGCTCGGCTTAGCGCTGAGAGTTGAAATTCCAAAAGCACGTTTTTGTAACGCACTAGGGATGCGCTTTGTCGGATGCTCAACGTTCGTTGAAAATCCAGGGCGCCTAAATAAACGTCCGTACAGACGTGGGCTTAGGTTGTAGCGTATGTTATTATGTTGTATGATGACTTGATAGATTATGGTAGTTGAGAGTATGTCATTTAAATGTCTTGCTGATGGTGGTGAGTGTGTTGGATCATTCGGTTCCCTACAAAATGGTTGAGCTGGATGGTGCTGATCCACGCGTCGTGTTCGTGAACAGGCGCTGTCAGTTCAGACTGGTCATGTTTTATCTGCCAAAGCTTATTTTTAATCTTATATTTTGAATTGTTTTTCTTTTTTACATTTTCCTCTCATATACAACAAGTACCCAGGATTTTGTAATAGGTATCTATATTTAAAAGTGTGTCCTTGGAGTTACTTGCCCGTTCTTCTCCACAGAGAACTACGTTTTGAAATGAACAACTAGCTTCAACTTTCTGACTAACTGACGGACTCTTTGTCAGTTCAAAAGTGCCTGTAAATGGTTTTATTGAAATAAATGCTTTGAGTTTGAGTTTGAATAAAGTAATTTGAAACGTTTATGAATCTCTACCCAAAATTTGGTCATACAGGGTGAAGTTAGATCAGGGTGAGTTTAGGTTTTGAAATACATACTATGTTATGGTGGGGATCCAGTCTACACTAATCTATACTAATACAGGGTGGCCGGGACATCGACGCGCGACCTGTTACCATGGATTCAGTATATAATTATGAACGCCCCTGCGTTGAAATTTATCGCCGGTTATAATCACAGCTGTCTGTTTAATTAGAAAAACTTAATTCTATAGAATAGTATGCAAAGTTATTAACATCACGAAACACAAAACATTAGCTTATTTGCCCTAAGTCAGTTAGCACACAATGTGTATATCAATAAAAACATTGAAAACTATACTCAAGCAGAAATAAAAATTAAAAACGTAGAAATAAAAGCGTCCAAGCATAATACAATAGTCCTGTTTACATTAGTTCCACAAAAAAAGAAGATATTTCCAATTTATTTCCCATCTGTAGAAATGATCGATGTGATTTTAGCTACAGAACAAACGCCAATGATTTACAATAAGTACGACGTTTTTCCTCAAAAGGCTACAAAGTGTAGAAATAAATTCTTATGATATACGCGTTAGCGTTTCGCTCCATACCTCTTGCGAATGATTTAGGAGACTTTTAGTTTGGCGACGACATTGTACTTACTAGGGTTGCTACTGTTGCTAGACGTAAAAATATCTATAAATAAAATTGTCCCGGAGTGTCCCTCTATGCCCTCTGCTAGCTCAAGTGGGGGAGCCTCACCGGACAACGTTTGTTAGTGTAAGGTGTAACAATGAAAACAACAGCACATAAAACATGTTAATATTATAAAAACTTGTTTTAGCACAACATAAGATAATAGGAACTGTTAAATGATTTGGCACTTAACAAGATAATAAAATTATAACTATGTTCCAGACAATAACGAGCTTCAGCAAGCTCCAGAGATGAAGTGATGACAAGACTGAAAAATGAGTGCATGAGTTTAAGAGGCGTTCTGAATTTGAATCGAGAATTAGAATGATGATGAAGTGGCCTGACATAAAAATATTGCCAGCAATAAATGAGGAAGGAAGGACCTCGTCACAAAATGATCTTTTTTTTTAGGACCATTTGTAGTGTTGAATGAATAAGTACCAATGTGACTTTTTCGATACATTTTATGTGCTTTCTGAGTTGATCTTGGACTTATTATGCCATTCTCACCCGCGGTGACGGCAACTGGTTGGCAACCGGGGTTGCCAACTGCGAAGTAAATGGTACTCTCACATGGCGCAACACAAATTGTATCAATTTTTGTCATTTCATCATTCATTCATACAACGTTCACGTCGATTTTTTACCGACTTCAAAAAAGAGGAGGTTCTCAATTTGACTGTACGTTATTTTTTTTTTGTATTTTGTTACGTGATTTCTCCGTCAATTATGAATTTATTTTGACCATTCTGTTTTGTTTGGTAGGTCATACTTTAGAGGTACCATATAAATTTTATTAACTTTACTTGGGTAGTTTTTGAGTTAGCTTCAATAATACGTATTTCTCCCACTTAGCCTATATGGATAATAACTTCCTGTCACTGTTATTTACATAACAGGTAGTGGTATTCGAAATTTTGTGAGGTAGGTAACACAACCAAAAGGTGAAAAAGGTAGCTTGCGTGTTCTGTACTGAGCTCACGCAACGCGTCGTACGTCGAGCCAGTGATATTACTCGCCCATCAAGGAGCGCTGTCCAAAATTAGACGTATTATTAATTTATTATACATAAAACAAAAGTTATTTTGATAAGACACGTACACAAATTAAATTATCTTTAAAATGGTGAAGGTTTCAGAAAAATACGCTTGATAGATTTTGCGTGATACTCAGTTTTTTATCCGCGTTAGACATAACTTTACAAATTAATTTCACTTTGTAAGATAAACATAATCTAAAATATTCATTTAATAAGTAATTAAGAAAATGGTCTAATTTAACATAATTTGTTCCCATATCATTAACACTACTCATATCGACGTGATCTTCAGTATAAAATCATTAAAAGTGAGTTCACGATCATCATCATCATCATTTCAGCCAACGTCCACTGCTGAACATAGGCCTCCCCCAACCACCTGCACCACCACACAACCAGGTTGCACCTGTGTCTGCGCACACACTTCATCATCATCATCATCATTCTAGCCGAAAGACGTTCACTGCTGGACATAGGCCTTCCCCAAGCACCGCCACTTCGACCGATTTTGTGCTTCCCGCATCCAGCGGATCCCTGCGGCCTTCACAAGGTCATCGGTCCATCTTGTGGGAGGCCTTCCAACGCTTTGTCTTCCGATACGCTGTCCGGTAAAAGTCAGTTATGTCGCCCTAAAACAATTTCTAAGAAAACTTCACGGTAGAACAATTACCGGTGTCACGTCTCGACTGATTGCGTGTCACCCTTTAAGTTAAAATCTGTTTATAAATCAATTTTATTAAAAGTCCTTACGTTTGGCATCCTTGTCAACCAGAGCAGTGTAGTGAAGTCTTGATAAATATTGTGAGGCAAATTATGAAGGAAATGAAGTATTCTGGGACTTTAGAGCCAGTCTGATGTTATAATCCATTGCATTTTCATTCAAATAGATGCAGGAACTTTATAAAAGCTGTGAATCGGGTTTTGTGGCATAAATTTCCACATTTTAGCAAGTCAGCAAGTATTGGAAGCTATTTTAATGCATCCTGTTATAATAACCCTCTGTTATAATAATTCTGTGCAATAGTGAAAGGCTCAGGGATACGCCACTCCACATCGTCTATTACTATAATTATCTAAGCTGCAATAGTCAACGGCTAAATGTTGCACCACCCCAAATCGTCTATTACAATAATTATCTAAGCCGCAATAACCAACGGCTAAGGGTTGTACCACCCCATATCGTCTATTACAATAATCAATAACCAACGGCTAAGGGTTGTACCACCCCATATCGTCTATTACAATAATAATTATCTAAGCTGCAATAACCAACGGCTAAGGGTTGTACCACCCCATATCGTATATTACAATAATCAATAACCAACGGCTAAGGCCGTTTCCCCATTGGTCGGTATTTTACCGCGCAGTACTGTACAGTACTGCGCGGTACTGCTTATGTTTCATTTTTATTTTAATAAAATAGAAAATGCCTATATTCGTAATACTTTATAGCTTTTTACTAGGAACGGTTGATGTGACGTTGAGTGTTAACAGGTTATGACAATCGAAACATGTGATACTATCGTATATCGCTTCAGTTTCATGGTATAGGCGCTTTGATCATTTTTCAAAAATGCCACGCATGGTTTTCATACAGATCGTGATACTTGACTTATCTAGGTATTATTATATATCTATATCTGTGTACTGCACTGCTTTCATCTAGAATTCCAAATTCAAATTAATTCAATTAGTACGAGAGAGCATGACCAACATTTTTGCCTTATCGTTTTACGAACAAAATCGTATAAAAACGATAGATTTGGTTATTCTTAAATTCAAAAATCCTATTTTCAGAAATTTTCCGCGTCACATCTTCTGGCCTGACCGCATTTTTAAATATGTCGATAATTCTTTTTATCATGTTTAAAAATGATAGATTTTACATACCGAAAACACCATTTTCAGAAACCAGTAGCTTCGAGTACGTACCCAAGAGACCATTTGAGAAAATTAAATTTGAGGCAAACAATAAAACCCATAGCAATCCATCTGAAAATCTTGTTTTCTGGTGAACATTGGTCAGTTGATTCGAATACGTCATTTTTGGAAATGTGCTCAGGCCACGTTTGACACGCAAAGTGACGCAACGGAAATATCTGAAAACAAACTTTTTAGTAATAAAATACGAAATCTTTGTAAATTTTTATTATCAGACACATTGTGATGAAACCGTCTGCCAATTTTTTTTGACATAGCAGAAATAGGCTCCCATAAAACTGTAACGTTTCTGACCGGTACTGCCCACCGAGTCGGGTTCAGAATCATCAAAACGTAAAGATTTTTTTACAATTATTCCCGTAAAACGATGTGACATGGTTTTGGTCATGGGCTCTCGTACTATATAATTCACTTGTTTTTGGATTTTCCCCAGTTTCTGAATGAATTATCCCTAAATTTCCCTAAAAAATCTTCAAATTTCCTTGGTTTAGGGAGCATGATTATAAATAATAAGGTAATGGCACAATTAACATGGTAAATTAAAATTTGATGAATTGCATTCATTATGAGTTTGGGTTGAGGGAATAAATCGGTGGTTGAATAAATCGAATCCTTTAATAAATCGGTGGTGCCATAGAGTCAAGTAATATATTGGGTGATGCCTACTATAAACAATAAGGTTACCAACTTAAATTCATATTAACCCCTAAACTCCCCAAATCCCTGTCAAAATAAAATATCCCTAAACCAAACTTAATATTGGTATTTTTTCCCTAAAACAGGGAGAAATCCCTAAAAGTGGAAACACTGCGCGGTAAGCTTCCAGTACCGATGCAGTAAAATGCGTGACGTCACGCAGTACCGAAACGATATCGCCCCGCACACTTACCGACCAGTGGGCAAGCGGCCTTACCGACCAGTGGGCAAAGGGCCTTAGGGTTGTACCACCCCATATCGTCTATTACAATAATCAATAACCAACGGCTAAGGGTTGTACCACCCCATATCGTCTATTACAATAATAATTATCTAAGCTGCAATAACCAACGGCTAAGGGTTGTACCACCCCATATCGTCTATTACAATAATCAATAACCAACGTCTAAGGGTTGCACCACCCCACATCGTGTATTACAATAATTATTTAAGCTGGAATTGCCAACAGCTAAGGGGTACTGTGGTGAGCACTGGTGGCCCAGTGGTAACTGCCGCACCTTACGAGTTGTATGTTGTAGGTTCGAACCCAGATAGGCGGTTTACTTTGTGTAAAATATTTCATCACTACTGCTCTCAAAACGGTGAAGGAAAACATCGTCAGGATACCGACATGTCCTAGAACCGAAATTCGAGGACATGTGACATCTACCAACTGGGCCCGCGTGGTAGATTACGGCCCACTCCCTCTCACCGAGAGGAGGCCTGTGTCCCAGCAGTGGGACCATTACAAGGCTAAATAAGTAAGGGGTGGATACTTGTTCGGGTCGACACATACGATTCGGTTAAATAAAAAAACCAAAATACAGCGACATGCTAAGCAAAACAAAAAAAAATATCGCGCGCAACATTGCAGGAATCACCTAATGCTACAGTAATGCTACAGGTTCAGTCAGTCAGTGGAACAATTTCTAGGAAAGCTTCACGAAAATTGTTCTACCGATGTAGCGTTGCGCTTCTCTGGAGCCTTAAGGTAGTGTTTTACTAGTTCTCAACTTCAAATTCTCAATTTAGAAACAGAGATCCTATATGTGTGACAGCCAAGACATGAATGGGCTTTCTTAAAAAGATGCTGGTCCAAAACCTGGCCAGTACCTTTTTAAAACTCAAGAGGACCTTCTCAGTTCATCTTGAATATCATTGACTTACACCGTATATCAAGACATAAAAGATAAGAATTAAATCGCCAACACGCAATAAGCAAGCAGGTTGATCAGTACACACGTCCTTTTTATTGAGTACAACCCAGTACATTCCGAATACAAACGTTATTAAGCTTAACTGGTATAAAACAGGAATACTAGTCATGTGAAACCTAAAATACATTTATTTATTTATTTAAGGACAACCAACAAAGCATACACCAAAAATCATGTTGAAATACCCAAAATTGATTTTACATTTTGTAGTGTAGCCTAAATTAAAGGCTGCCACGGCATGCATTAAACATAGGCGTAGAAAAAGCAGTTACAAAACAGTTATAAACTAAACAAAAAAAAAAGTTACAAAGCAAAACAAAACATATAATATTTTCTACTAATTTAGTAAAAAAACAATAGGACCAACAATTTAAATTTTTCACTTTTAGGATAATGCCCTAAGCAATAGAGCCTTGACTTTATGTAAAAAATAAGACAAAGTCAAAGCTCTATTGCTTAGGGCATTATCCTAAAAGTGAATGACATTGCTAATTGTCGTAACAAATTACCGATTTTATAATGTTTATTTCATTCGATTCCGGCAACCGATCGATTGGAAGGCTACCCAATATAATTCCTGAAATTACCAGACATATCTTTTCACTTTTATTATATTTGAAGTCTGTACACGGTCATGTATTTATTTTTCTTAAAACGACCCCGAGTGCGCTCATATCAAATTATTTCCGCTGAATATTTTTTGTTTGAACAAACGATATTGCTTTTCACATTTTTACCCAATTATCACGCTTTTCGTAACAAATATCAGTATACAATAGTCATATGACTTTAAATGAAAACCAATTAGGGAAAATATTGAGAGAAATAAAAGAAGATAAAACGGTTGACAGAGAGCAGTGGTTGGTGGCCCGGTCGAGTGATAATGGCCCTGACTTAGGAGTTGTAGGTCGTCGAGAAAATACCCTGGCCTATATTTGGCTACTTTGTGTAATTTATTTCACACCACAGCTCTCTCAAAACAGTGAAGAAAAACACCGAGAAGAAACCGTCATGTTCTTGAACCAAAAATTAGAAAACATGTGACATCAACCAACCCGCGCTGGGCATGCGCGGTGGATTACGGCCGACTCCCTCTCATAGAGAGGAAGCCTGTGTCCCAGCTGTAGCAACATTATAAGCTGATTATGCTTTGTAAAACGGTTAAAATCTACTAGCTTAGCAACAAAATACGGTACAAAAAACTAATGTCCACAACAATCTTTCAGGTCAGACAAGGGGTGTCGACCCCTTGTCTATTTAGAAGTGTTTTTATGAGACTAGGATTAGGTACATCGTAATTCGTTTTTTTTGTCACTAACAGTGTTTAGGATTTTTCCTGTTGATCTGACGAATTGGACAAGCATTTATTGTTGTTATGAAACATATAACATCCCGCCCATTTTCCTGGACAGGATGGGCAGAGATGAATAATAACATCCACTTTTTGCCAGTTATGACCTATCTTTACATACCGAGACTCCTCCGTGCCTCAAAAAGCACATTAAACCGTTGGTCCCGGCTGTCATTCGTGGATCTTTGACAGTCGTTACGGGTCGTCAGAAACCCGAAAGTCTGACAACCAGTCTTACAAAATCATCATATCACCCAGTTACTGGGTGGTGGAAGTCAGATAGGCAGTCGCTCCATGTAAAATACTGGTATTCAGCTGCATCGGGTTAGACTGGAAGTCGATCCCAACATAGTTGGGAAAAGGCTAGGCAGATTGATTGATAATAATAATTATTATATCACGAAAATAAATGAAAGAAACATATCTCTTACAGAACTTATCGTAGCAAATAACATATATTAGCGACAGAGGCCAGTTATTATTACAGGAGCTAAATCTTTTCCCCTATAATCCTGTGGTCTCCTTTTACGATACCCGTAATGGAGGGTAATTCTGTATATTTTACATAAACCTGCAGTAACCAAAAGCAATTTAAATCGCGAATAGGGCTGTTGACACGGAAATGCTGTAGGTACAGTACTGAGGCAGCGGTAAAGCTTGACTCACAGATCACAAATAAGAAAAAGTATGATTAGTGTTTGGGAACTGAGGCTAAGCTTTTTACGTTAAGGGGGATGCGCCAAGGTAGCCCGCGAAATTCAAATTTTCTTACGTTTTTTGCAATTGGCAGGTCAGTATCAGGTTGTATGTTGATCTAAATATGATTCGCGGTCGTATCAAATGTTTATTTATAGAATTATAATCATAACAACTCTCAAAGTTCATGAAAGTGTATTGAATGACTATTTCATTAAATCATGACATTTGACACCTTTGCTAACTTAAGAAGTTGTATTGCTAATTCTAATGATTATAATTCTGTAAAGCCATATTTGTTACGGTTGCGAATCGTATTTTAATCAACAGTGTCAGTGTCAGGTTGTAACCTGACACTGAGCTGCAAATTGCAAAAAAATGTAAGAAAATTTTAATTTCGCGGGCTACCTTGGCGCATCCCCCTTAAAAGCATTCCGGGGTTTAGTCATTGAGTCCAGCTTGATGTTGTTTTGTCCAGATTTTATCCACACCTCGGTCGTCCGATAGTCGGATGACAAATTTATTTTTTTATTCATCCGTTTAGCGGTCGACTAGACACTTCGAAAATAATTATAATAAATAGCCCGCTTTTTGGTCCACTCAAATCTGTGTGGTTCTTTCCTCGAAAGACCATTTCAGACACTAATTTCTACATGGTTCTCATATGGCTTGTACACCTCTGGCTAACCCGTTGGGGATCACCAGGCGTGATGTTATGTTATGTAACTTGAGTAGGCTTTCAAATAGACTATCCCTTATTTCCATCACACCCTTTGTTATTCGTAGCCATGGATTAAGTAATAGTCGTTCAAAGTTAATCCTTTATTTCCACACCCTGTATAAACCATAAACAAGAGACCACTTAACCCGCGAGTTCCACGAAAAAGTTTTTAATCAATTTAGCTTAGCATAGCTTCCATTATTAGGCGACAAGACAATTGTTTAATCAATTAACCGCGAAGGGATTATGCCAAGCCTTGATCCCACTCGTTATTTTAAAGAGAGGGTTAAACCGTGGTTACACTTAAGGATGGTTTCCACCAAACGGCTTGCATCGCATCGGATCGGAAAGAATACGAACGGATGCGACGACAGCCGATCGCGTCCGGCAGGATGTCGACGCATACGATCGTCTCCGTACCGTCGCTTGCGGACGTATCCGTTTCTGCGCCTGGTCACAATAGTTTCATTCCTACCGTGTTGAAAGAAGCGAAAGCCGAAAGGATCCGATCGGATACGACAACAGGCAAACGGAGCCGTTCGTGCGTCGCAGCATACTTTCGGCTACGATCGCATGTCGCGGAAGACGCCCGCGGTCCATCTGCTGTGCGTGGCTTGGTAATATAGACTTTAAATACTGTGTACACGATTTAATATCGTTTAAAGACTGTAAAATCCGTTCCGATCCGATGCTATGCGAGCCGTTTGTTGGAAATCATTCTTTATAATATTAACCCGTATGAGTATCTCTAAATGGTAATATGTCTCTCTTAATTTCCTTATTTTCCATTTGCATGTCGGAAAAGTGTTTGGTGATAATAATACCAGCCTATAATTATCCCACTGCAAAACAAAGGCCTCGTCTCACACAGAAAAGGCACGAACATTGATCACCATTCTTGCTCAAGACGGGTTGGTGATTTAGGATAAGTACAGGTTTCACCACAATGTTTTTCTTCACCGATGTCAGTGATGTCCAATGTCCATGTTTGATGATATTATTATTTCTGTCCCACTTCTGGGCAAAAGCATCCCTACTCTCTTTCCACCTCTCTCTGTCCAGAGCTGCCAAAGACCAATCTTTATTAAAGGAGTCCAGCTCATCCCGCCATCTCCGTCTGACCCTGCCGCGATGGCGTTTGCCATTAGGTATGCGTGACCCACTGCGACATGCGGCAGATGTGTCCAGAACAATTCCATTTTAGCGTGACTGCTTTCCGAGTGACATCAGTTATTTTAGTGTTGGAACGGATGTTGTATTCTTAATCCGGTTTGGTGATAGCAGTATAAAAATACTGCCCTACCCACGTCAAGACGGAAACGATGTTCACCTATATGGATATGCGTTTGGGGTATTTATCTGTTATCATTTTCCTACAAAATTACTGAACAGATTTTAATGCAGTTTTCTTTTTCTTAAATATAGGGCAACTGAAATGAATTGTCAAAATTATGGGATTGTGTGTGTTGTGCGGAAATCGGTTGTCATGGGCATGTGATGCGGAGGAATGACGAAAATATCGTCAGGAAAGTTTTGAGTATGAATGTCGATGGCTATAAGAGTAGGAAAAAACTAAAGAAACGATGGATGGACTGTGTGAAAGATGATATGGCTAGAAAGGGGGTGACTACTGAGATGACGACTAATAGAGAAGTATGGAAGAAGGGAACATGTTGCGCCGACCCCAAATAAATTGGGATAAGGATTATGAATGATGATGGGATTGTCTTTCCTTGGTAGTTACGCAATTAAAAGCGTGCTGCAATAAAAAAACCAAATTAAACATTGAGTTAAAATCTAGCGAAAGTAAAGTAACGTGACATTGCTGAGCGATTCACACGAAGCGTTGCGAGTCGGTACACGTTAACACTGATTGTCGCTCATTTTGACGAGACACGCAGAGCCCGTTTACACTGCACGATTTGCCATTTGATTTGGTTTTAGCAGAAGTATTTAATAATAGTCCGCAGGGCCAACGTGCTTTCCGAGGCACGGGGTATCACACCGACAGCTTCCAAACTCCGGCCCCGCAATTACTTCATAAGTTCGACAAAAAAAATTGAGCAAGTTTTTTTTGTCGAACTTATGAAGCAATGGACTGGCAATCTTTTTCAATTGGTTTCAATTTAAAATTGATCGTGCATTACGTAATTAGGGTGCGGGCTGTTACTATAGAATTCCTAATGGAAAAAATTGATAACACTTTTCCCATGCTCAGCAATCAAATGTTACATAGGTACATAATATAATAATAGATCAGTAGTAATAGATCAGTCAGATGTACCTACTCCGTCAGGGCGGTAAATTCGTGATAAATCTATACTCTCATAATATCACGCCTGTATTCCCCGAAGGGTTAGGCAGAGGTGTACCTATAGTACACGCAATCATAAGAAAAAATAAATTACTTCTCCATGAATAGATAATAAGCAGGTAATTCATTATTTAAATATACATTATATAAGAGTCGTCAAGAAGCAAAGGATGATGACACAAAATGTATGGAAGCTGGTACCCGCTCCAATAGGAATAAATGATATATCATTAGAAAGGTTTAGATCTAGTACAAGAATTCCAAAGGCCCATGTCTTGATTCCTTGTCCGATCGGAGTATTACAGGGTGGAAGTTGAGACAAGGCAGTAAGGGAAGGTACCTTAATCGTTGTAGATAAAGAAAAATGTTCTTAGGAGACTGTCCTTAACTTCTTGAGTAATTGCTAACTGCATTCACAGATTTTGGAAAGATGGTACAGTCGGCTAGAAAAAAGTTAATTCTAACAATTTATTTTTATGGTCTGACTTGTGTCGTAGCGAGCCCCTACTTTAATGCGTTTTATCTAAACTAATTAAGATACTTAAAGCAAAAAATACATGTCTAATATTATTTTATTATCCGACTGAGACGAACTAAATAGTTTTTTTTTTCCAGTCAGCATCTCTATTGGTATTATATGGGTGTGTAGGGGATACTTCGTTGGATGTATAAATCAAACTCAAATAACGATATGAATATTTACATTTATTATGAACAGATTAATATTGATTTATACTGCAATGTACTTTGCGGTGTAAGGCACCATAGTATAATATGATCAACCAATCAGGGCTCGACGCACGCAATACATGGATTTCGTTCCTGCCTTGCTGATCTTCGGTATGGATTGAAATGCGACATCTATAAATATACCCTGCGGCTGCGCGCGCGCGCTCAGTCGCTAGTTTGATCCGATACCGGCCGGTTGTGTCTGTCCGATGCTTCTGCTGACTGCTCCACAACGCCGCAGGTGGCGTACGCCATGTCTGCGTCCTCAGTGCCCGGCCGCGCGCCGTCGCGGTCAGACGTGTTGATGCGCTATGTATGTGGTCACTACATTACTCCCCGCCAGCGAAGCGTACAGGTGGTTTTGACACTCTGCCTGTTCTTGTTATATGAGCGTAAGTTTGTGTTGCTTCTTGCTCCGGACTCAGGTAATAGGCAGGCTTCAGTCTATCAATCGATATGTTCGTGCTGCTATTCTTCATCTGCACTTTAAAATGTTTGTCGGTACGCGCGATAACTCGAAACGGACCGTTGTAAGTTGGTGTTGGTGGCTTGCGAACTGCATCGTTGCGTATGTATACGTGCGTACATGTATACAGGTCGCCGTGAATGAATATTGCACGATTTCTGTTGGTACTATCGCGTTGTACTTGTGCCTTCTTCAGTGCTTCGCTTAGGTGGCTCATAAAGTACGATGGATTGTGATGCGATGTCATAGCTTCGTCATAGAATTCTCCCGGCAATCTTAACGTTTGTCCGTACAATAACTCGCCTGCACTAGCCCCTATGTCTTCTTTATAAGCCGCGCGTAGGCCTAATAGTACAGTAGGCAACTCGTGCGCCCAGTTGGCCGTGTTAAGTTTTGCGGCAAGTGACGTTTTTAATGAGCGGTGCCAACGTTCGATCAAGCCGTTGGACTGTGGATGGTATGCTGTAGTCCGAATGCGTTCGATACCCATGCGATGCATTAACTTGTTGAACAGTTCGGACTCGAATTGCCCACCACGGTCTGTTGTTATTGTTGCCGGACAGCCGTATCTTGAGATCCAGACTTCGTAAAACGCGTTGGCTACCTTCTCTGCTGTTATTTCTTCGATTGCTTGTGCTTCTGGCCACTTTGTCGCTCTGTCAATCATTGTAAGTAAGTAACGACAGCTGTTCGATATTGGCAGTGGTCCGACGATATCGATGTGCACATGGGCCAGTCGATCGACGTGTTGGAAACTTGCAATTGGTGATTGCGTGTGCCGCTGAACTTTTACGCGCTGACACTGGGGGCAAGCTCTCGACCACTCTGTAACGTCTTTCTTCATCGATGGCCAGAAAAATCGTGTCGTGACTAGTCGTCTCGTTGCTCTCACGCCGGGGTGGTTCAAGTCGTGCATTGCTTGATAAGCTTGTTTTCTGTATTCCTCGGGTAAGAACGGACGAGCAACCCCTGTTGACATCTCGCAGTGGATTAGTTTTGACGTTCCATGTAACTTGGTGCGAGTGAATGCGTAACGGTCGTTTTGCGTTAACAGTTTGAGCTGTGCGTCTGTACTCTGTGCTTTTGCTAACTCGTCGTAGTCGATCGGCGACGGGCATGAGATTGATTCCACTCTTGATAACGCGTCGGCGACGATGTTATCTTTGCCTGCGATGTGCTTGATACAGTTGACGAATTGACTGATGTATTCCAAGTAGCGTGTGCGGCGTGGCGTTTCGTTCTTACTCGTCACTTTCAGTATATTGACAAGCGGCTTGTGGTCGGTGAAGATGGTGACGTCACAGCCTTCAAAAATCCGGCGAAAGTGACGAACAGCCATATATATCGATAACAGCTCTCTGTCGTAAGTGGAGTATTTTCTCTGAGCGTCGTTGAGTTTTTTCGAGAAAAACCCGAGCGGTTTCCATCTGCCTGCGATTTGCTGTTGAAGTACGGCTCCCACGCAGGTGTCCGACGCGTCGGTCATCAAGGCGAAAGGTAGGCTTGATGATGGGTATGACAGTAATGTGGCGTTGCTGATGTCTTCTTTGCATTTCTCAAATGCACTCCTTGCAGTGTCACTCCATTGAATTTGTGTTTTATCGTTCTTTTTTGAGTCACGTAGATAAGCGTTGAGTTCCTTTTGATGTTCGGCAGCGTGCGGAATGTTTTCCCGATAAAAATTCATCATTCCTAAGAATCGACGAAGTTGCTGAATCGTCTGCGGTAATGGGTATGTCGTAATGGCCTTGATTTTATCTTGTGTTGGCTTTATTCCTTCTGGGGATATGGTATAGCCTAAGAAATCGAGTGTTGTTTGGCCAAACGTACATTTTGCGACGTTGAGTTGCAACCCGTTGTCGTTGAGTCTTTTAAACACCTCTTCCAAGTCTCTTCTGTGCTCTTCTTTATTTTGCGAAGCCACTAAAATATCATCCACGAAGGGAAAAACAGGTAGTCCTCGGAGTACACTGTCGATATGACGTTGAAACGTTTGACCACTGCTGCGTAGGCCAAAACACATTCTTTCGAATTCAAACAGGCCGAATGGAGTGATGACTGCTGTTTTCATAATATCTTCTTTACGATTTCTAACTTGGTAGTATGCTTTTCGAAGGTCAATTATGGAGAAGATTTTCTTTCCTAGTAAATTGTAGGTGAAGTCGTGGAATGGTTGCTGGCTATTCACTGTGTTAACGCTGTGGTCCGACGACGTCGTTACGTAACCCACGACGGACAGATTGGTTCGCTTATCTATGAGTTGTTTTCCGTGAATGTCCACTGTTAGCTGATGTTTGTGTAAGAAATCTGCGCCAATTATGGGTCGTTTCACTTCAGCAACCACAAAACTCCATCTGTACGGTCGTCGTAGTCCAATGTTCAGTAGCATTGATCGTTCACCATAAGAGGGTATTGACGAACCGTTGGCGGCGTATAAGTAATTACTTGGGTTTTGTTTCCGTTTTTCTGTTCCTCGTACTGGTAATACTGACACGTTCGCGCCAGTGTCGATTAGATAGTGAAGTCCCGTTGATAATTCCTTGATAAATAGACGGCGGTTCGCTAGTTCGTTGACTTCGGCTGCCGTCGTAGCTGAAGTCTTGTCTAGTTTCCCTGAGTTGATTTTGCCCTGTCGTAATTGCACGGTCGTAGACATTTGTAAGCGTCCTTTCCAAACTTTCGGTGATAAAAACATATATCCGTAGCTCGTTTTGCTGATCTTGACCGTGACCGGGCGCCACGACGATAATTTTGCGTACGACGGTAGTTGCCTCGCGCTCGATCTATTCTTAATTCGGCGACTTCTTTAGTGAGTGATTCGATCATATTCATTATTTTCGTTTCTGATGACGATGAAGTCGATGGGGTTGTAGTATTTGCGCCGTGAACGCTTGGAGAAATAGATGATATTTCCTTGGTTTGCTCATCCATTTTATCTGCCATCGCTGCCAGTGTATCCAATTTCGATTCTTCGCTCACTGATAGTACAGCTCGTGTCGCTGATGGCAAGTGGCTCATCCACAACATACGTAGCGTTTGGTCAGGAATCATGCTTCGGCCCAGGTCTCGCATCCGCCGCAGTAGTTGCGACGGACGTTGATCGCCCAATTCGACGTCGTTGAGCAGCTTCTGTAGCTGTTTGCTCTCCGACTCCTCGTAGACGGACAATAATCTCTTCTTGAGTTCCTCATATCTTCCTGTAGTAGGCGGCGACATAATGATATCCCCTACTTGTTCCACGTCTACCTTCTCAAGTTGAGAAACAGCGAGACTGAATTTGTTCTCGTCGCTTAGCTTCTGGCTGGCAATCGTGATCTCGAAATGCGCGAACCAAAGTCTGGGTTTGTCACGCCAGAACAGAGGTAGGCGCGACTTCAAGGAAATGGCTGCTACATCTTCACTGTCGAGTACGAGTTTCTGATCTTCGTTCGGCATGTTTATACGTCGTTGACGAACGTCGGGGTCACCAATGTAGGGGATACTTCGTTGGATGTATAAATCAAACTCAAATAACGATATGAATATTTACATTTATTATGAACAGATTAATATTGATTTATACTGCAATGTACTTTGCGGTGTAAGGCACCATAGTATAATATGATCAACCAATCAGGGCTCGACGCACGCAATACATGGATTTCGTTCCTGCCTTGCTGATCTTCGGTATGGATTGAAATGCGACATCTATAAATATACCCTGCGGCTGCGCGCGCGCGCTCAGTCGCTAGTTTGATCCGATACCGGCCGGTTGTGTCTGTCCGATGCTTCTGCTGACTGCTCCACAACGCCGCAGGTGGCGTACGCCATGTCTGCGTCCTCAGTGCCCGGCCGCGCGCCGTCGCGGTCAGACGTGTTGATGCGCTATGTATGTGGTCACTACAGGTGCACCGGTGTACATAATGCGTCTTTCGATTAAGCATGTAAGATTAAGTATGTAGATACTGTTGTTAACATTATTAATGAATAAGTAACAACAGTAGGTACTTTCTAGCTATTACATGTCGTGACTGGATGATCGTGATCGACCACGTAAGAGCCAAACATCTTCAGTAATCCCATAATCAGATACATCTCCAGTGCATTTTGCCTTTAAACTTTTGGATAATTATACCGTTGTGTTAATGCTCGCTGCACAAAGACCTTTCCAGCTTCATTTAGTGTTTTCCCAAATAGATACCTACTGTTATTTAATGTGATAGCTCGGAAAATCCAAATCGATTGCTGAAACCTAAAAGCTCTTCTAGTATTCATACGAAACAGGTAACCAAGTCCAAGAGATTCCCGGAGTCAATATGAAAAACTGTAACCGGCAGTCCAGTCCAGAGTGCGAATACCTAAACATTCGCAGAATAGTAAGAAATGGAGCGCAGCGCATACATGATAAGAACGATCGACTGACATTTTTTCCCGTCATTTAATATTTATTTGAAACCGTAATAAAAATGAAGGTTTTACAGGACAACCGTTACTTTGCGGCCGTTAAGGTCATCACACACATGCATGGTGCTGGACTGATGCTGGGCTTGAACCCAGCATCAGATCAGCACCACCTCACCTCATCTACACGCCGCCAACCAGGCAGTATATACTTATGAATGAAGTGTCATGGTGATGCCGATGCGGTGCTAAGCTGAAATGCTGCAAGCTTTATTTGACGACAGCGCATACGATAGAAACCCAAGATTAACCATTAGAAGGAAGGGGGGGGGGGGAGTAGTGATTCTTATTTCACTATTAATTATTTTATTTTATATTTTTTTAATGGAACGGAACTCAAGTAAATTTAAACAAAGCACTAACGTGTCAAATGACGTCACATCCTGACCGCGACAGAAACGGACGTTTGAACTGCAGTAGAAAATTGTTGGAGTTTCATAATTTATTTGAGCAACAAGCAGTAGTTTTTAGAATTTAACTTTTAATACTTTTCTTAGGTTTATATTAGGTACTGTCTTTTATTGATTCAATTAAAAAAATAATTACATGCATAGGTATATTCTGAAAAATTTTCAAAACTAAAAAAAAGGACTTTCCTACCCACAAATTCCTTCCTTCAACCTGGGATTTACTTGCAAATAATACCATCAGAATCACAAAAGCCAATCTTACCTAAACATAAGAAATTGATGTGTTATTCAAAACCAAACCTCTTTTGATAACAATACTGAAAGCGATTCGTCTCGAAGCAACAGAACCAAAACTCCTTTGATATGAACTCATGTGTAAAAGAAAAGTTTATTTCTCAAGTATTGTAAAGGTGCGGGCTAACTTGAGCGTTCATTTGTTTTGGAACACGAAGCACGGATTCATCGCGCCGGCAGCGTCTAGACACGGCATAATCAGTCTATGATGTTCCCACTACTGGGACACAGGCCTCGTCTCTTTGAGAAGGTACTCCTTCTCAAAGAGCTTTAATCTACCACGCGGGCCTAGTGTGCGTTGGCAGATGCCACTTGTCTTCGATTTTTTGCTTCTGAGACATGCCGGTTTCCTCACGATGTTTTCTTCACCATTTTGTTAGTGAAATTATTTACACAAAGTAAAGCGCCTGCCAAAGTTTGTACCCAAGACCTACAAAGAAGGAAAGTAAGAAAATACGTTTATTTCGGTTAAACATAACGCCAGGACAGAACAAAAGTCACTATTCTTCTTCTTAGCGTGTCGAAGGCAATCTAAATGGACACTAGCGTCCATCAGTTCCTGTAACGTGCAGCTGACAGGACATGATTAAGTGTCCCATCGTTTGTGGAACAGC
This sequence comes from Conistra vaccinii, assembly GCA_948150665.1. Taxonomy (NCBI): domain Eukaryota; kingdom Metazoa; phylum Arthropoda; class Insecta; order Lepidoptera; family Noctuidae; genus Conistra; species Conistra vaccinii. The sequence continues at coordinate 11,491,558 of OX411341.1, read as the reverse complement.
ACCACATTTACACTCTAAGGCGGAGTCGTCTATGAATCTCCACCTGAACAGATTTTCCTTGCTTCCAGAGAGTTCCAGGCTACCCAAGGCAACTTATGTGTCACTATTATCCAACCTTTTAGTATCCGACAGAAAATTAGATGGCGCCACTTGCTGCGTCGTTAAATATATTATAATGATATGTAAAATGGGCATGCTCTAGTTTGTACGCACCTTTAGAGAATTCGCATTTGTATGTCTCATTCGCATCTTTTGAAAACTTTTTCCGTCTTTGATATAACTGAAGGCTTTTATTATGCAAGTTGTTCTTGTTTGTTTTGTTCATATACAACTATGAAAAAAATACGGAATTGGTACTCTTTTGACCGTGTCTTTGTTTACCAACAAACTTCAACCAGGGTTATTCAAGAGTAGAATAGGGTATTACACCCATTTCTGAAAAGTGTCTCAATTGGATTCTGTAGTGCTAATGTACCACTAAAAATTTCACAAAATTTTTATTCAATCGTTAAGTGCCATAAAAATGCATTTAAATTTTTCATTTTCAAATTTCGCGCGTAATTTGACGGAAACGCTGAACGCAGTGGACGCCATATTGCTCTGTTGTCATGACGTCAGTTGGCTGTGTATACAAATGCAGTGATTGGATTGTACACTGATATTTGACAGTTGACACTTCTAAGTTTACATAGCCGTATGACGTAATAACATGGCGAATACTATTTGGTGTTATGAAACAGATTAAAAAAGCTGAAACCTTTGAATTGAATTTAAAAATTTAGTTTGCTATTTTATGAACTAAGACTAACGTTTTCAGACTGCTTTTTGCCTAAACTATCTCAATAATATATTTTTAGATTTTTTCTGTTATAGAGTAAAATACCCTATTGGGGAAAATCCTTTATATTCTTTTATTTTTTTTTAGTCGTTCAAATTCTGTTGCTGATGATAAATCACTTGTAACCTGCCTTGCTTTACACAGTTTTTACGACTTGACTATAGTGCGCGCGGAACTATTTAGCCGCTCATCTCATCACAAATCATCTCGCTATTGCAATCTCATGTGCGTTTTGTCTAAACTAGCCGGAACTTTCAACGCGTGTTGCCGTCGCGGAGTGAAAGTTGTAGTCACAGCAAAAATTACCACCAGTTAGTACTAATACACACCAGCGGCACACGTCAACGATAGTGGCCACTACAGCCGCTTGTGTGTATGAGCACTTACTGATATCCTATAAATATCACTTCGAAATTCACGCCTTGTTTTCCCTAAGGATTGGGCAGAGGTGAACATAACTGGCGAAATGTGGGTGTACCTGCTATAAATAATAATTACCTAATTTAAATACAAAGTTTATTGAGTGTCTAGACTCACCGACCATTACTACGGTATTGTCGGCCTTAGTTATACTTACCATATATAAGTGAATATATAAATAAGTAAAAAATAGAGAAATAAGAGAGCAGCGGTGGCCCAGTGGTAACGGCCCCGACTTACGAGTTGTAGGTCGTAGGTTCGAACCTAAGCAGGCGCTTTACTTTGTGTAAATAATTTCATCACCACTGCTCTCAAAACGGTGAAGGAAAACATCGTGATGAAACCGGCATGTCTTAGAACCAAAAAATTCGAAGACATGTGACAGCTACCAACCCGCACTGGGCCCGCGTGGTAGATTACAGCCCACTCCCTCTCACAGAGAGGAGGCCTGTGTCCCAGCAGTGGGAACATTAATAGGCTTATGATGATGATGATGAAATAAAAAATAAAAAATAAATCGAACGGTCTCTCGTTGTGAATTCGCGATGACTTACTTTAAAAACAAATGAGTTCGCTTTCGCATTGTGTGCACTCACTTGTGTGAGGTTCCAAGTGAACTTTATATAATACTGATTATCTACATTATTTAAACACACAATCTCACAACAACGCTTATGCAACTTCTATAAAACAATATGACGTATTGTATCATAAAGTTTCTTGTCTATTTGCATTTTGTATGGAATTAATTTAACGTAAAGGAATTTCCTGAGCCTTTTCAAACAATTTTGTGTCTCAGAACTTAGTTTCAAAGTCTTCTAATCAATGTAAACAGAATCTTGAACAGTATTAACTCTTCAGAATTACATTTTACTGAAAATTAATAGGGTTTATTTTGAATAGTGGGAATTATTTTACATGAAAGATCTTTCATGTAAAATAATTAAAAGTTACCTACTTTCTAACAGCTTCTTTCAAATTTTTTTTATGATTCTTTCATTTATGATAATAATAGTTTAAAGAAAATTATTCAAAAAACAAAAAACCCGACTGCAAAAACACATAACTGAAAAGAGAACAACAAGCATTATAATGTATAGAATTTTGGCAAGCTATCCTATATAAGTGGGGTTGTCGGGCGGTTGAAGCTCACTTTGAGTTCGGCTCGTGTCGTAGCAACACTTCGTGTCCGAGTTCGCAACAAGTCAATCGTCATCCTGAGAATGCCTCGTTGAGAGGCGAAACACGTGTCAATTTCTTACAGGGTTCTCTAAGACTCTTTAAGAACAGTTAAGCGGATTAAGTTACTAAATATACATCGTCTGTTGTATTTTAGTACCTACTGAGATCATGAGATGTGTTTCAGCCAAAACCTAATTTCAGATAAACTTAATCTGCCTAGCCTTTTCCCAACTATGTTGGGGTTGGCTTTCGGTCTAACCAATGTTTAGTACTTCGTATTTTACATGAAGCGACTGCCTATCTGACCTAGACAACCCAGTTACTGGGTAACACGATACCCCTTGGTGAGACTGGACTAGACGTAAAAACTGTCAAAGATCTACAAATAACAGCCACGACCAATGGCTTAAAATGAAAAAAAATATAAATGTTATGTTAATTTGCATTAATATTCTGAAACAGTCACACATACAATCAAAATGGAACTTTAGATAGGTACACCTTAGTGTTATTAACGAAACAATAGATTTTGCACCTGATGGCCACTGTAACGGTTGTGCGGTATGATTTATTGGATCTTTTTCTTTCCATGTCAAGACAGTTACGTAATTGTAACATTTTCGCTCGATTCATTTTTTATTCGAATAACATCTTTTTTCAAAATTATTTAAAAAAACGGCTTTTATGTCTAATATTCTAATATTTTATGTCTAATTCACAGTAAGAAAATATAGTTTATTATCCAGCCACAAGATATTTTTTCTCTAGATCAAAATTATTGCTTTATAAACAAAATAAGAATTGAAACATACGCCATTTAGTTTCGTGGTCGAACATGATCAAAGAGCGCACGCGGTATTCAACTTTGCTTGTAAAAATCGTCTACTATGAACGGTTCCCATTAAAAAACATCTTCAACAAAATTCAGCATCATAAAAAGTACACCCGATCGTATTTTAAAAGTCGTGGCGTGTAAACGTTCCCTCAGTTTAACAGTTTAATTTCCTCGACGCGAGGTTGTTGTCAATCGCTCGCATCACAAGCGACATCTCGCGAGAACAACTACGTAACTACTAATTGTGGGAGCTGTACTGTAACTTGGTATTTATGCAGATATTTGGGGGCGGATGTCGGGTTCCTATATTAAATTACGATGCGTTTTAGTTACCTAACAACTAAACAGTTTATTTCCTTTATATCACTTGATACATAATTATAAATTATATTTTTTTAAGTTCAGATAAAAAAATATAAAAATATAGTAGCTCACCAGTATCGGGAACAGGGTCCAAGCTACCGGCGGTCAGGGCTCCAGAGAGAAGAACCTCCTAAAATGCGAGCCGTGTCCAGGAGTACCGCTTTCTGAATCAAGTCCTTAATCCAGCTGCCTAACGAGAGCCTCCTTAACAACACCTAAGTACGCTCTTGGCAATTAAGCCATTGGCTGATACGACAATCGGCACAATTTATTTATTCATTTACTTACATTTCTTTATACAAGTAGGTAACAGGGACTCAATTGTGTTAGTAAACTTAAGAACTATGTGTTACTTAATTATATTAAAATTTAAATTTATCTCACTCATGGGAGATGGCACTGCAGTGATTTACATAATTGCAAACGAGCCTGCTAGCGATAATTTTTAGGATATTGTTGGAGCTGGCCCGCACTCTGCGCACCAGAGATGCACACCTCATTCGCATCGTTGCGTAAAAGCAATTTATGTGTGCGTCCGCGAACATTCCCGACAACAATGATCGCTGAGTTTACATCCTAAATTTCGAAAACCTCGCGAGCAAAGTCAAGATACTTGATTTGTTTATTATCTTTCTCGGCTTCACGAGATTCACAGTTTATTTATTTTTATTGAATAACGGCAAACCCGACAGTATGATGGGTAGTAGCTCTACATCATTTCAACCAAAAGACGCCCACTGCTGGACATAGGCCTTCCCTAAGAACTCCATTTCAGTAGAAACTCACCCTAAGTCCTGTCTGTTACTACTATTCTGTGGTGTTACAAGTAATAGTGCAAGTACTTAGCAAACTGTAGCACGCACTGAGCACAATATGGCTGTTTGCTAGCGTGAAACATCGTGCTAATGTGTTTTGTTCCACCGAGTTGCAAGTGCTATGTGTTCTTATAACTAAGCTTGAGCTCTGAATATTCTGTCGATAATCTTTATTTTAACATGCAAATGTCTTTTCTGCTGTCGCATCGGCATGAGCAGTAATAGAACCTCCCCCATCTGTGGAGATTGTGGGAGCAAAGATAATCTCTACAGATCCGTTCATGGACGGCTCAGATCTTAAATATGTGGCGTTTGCGTAGACTTTAATGCATTTGATTTAAAATCCTAACTTGGATGACAAGTTATTTGCCGTGTCGAAGCAGGGCTGTTATAAAGTGCGATGTCCTTTAATCGGTCAATTTGTATTTACTTGAATATCCTTAAAAATGTCTCACTAAAGCCTAAAAAAATGTCTCACTAAAGAATGACAAAAACAGGCACAATAATATTTTAAAGCAAAAAAGGATTTTAGCATATCCACCTTCTACCGCCGATTACAGCGAAATGATAGCAAGTTAAGTACTAACTTTTTATGTTGTGGATAGAATAGAATAGGATAGAATATTTATTTGCGTAAAACATGGTATACAAGGGTGTTAAATATAAATTCAGGCACAAGCATGTTTAGCTAGGATAAAACATAGCATGCAAAATATAGCTTAGGGACCTGCATTGTTTTTAAAGTCAGCTAGAACCTAAGGAAACCTCTTTTTAACCGAGGAAAAAAAAAGGAGGAGGTTCTTAATTCGACACGTATTTTTTTTTTTGTATTTTTAAACTGAATTAAAAAAATGGTCTATCCCAGAAATCGATAGTTTTTTGATTAACTTGCAGGACTGGTAGGAAGTTTATTATTATACGTATGAAAGTAACATTCAAAACGGTAATGTCAAAAAAAAAATTGTATAATATCCACTACAAAAAAAATATATGTTGAATTTTTTGAGCTTCTAAAATTATCATTAGTTATTATAATTAGTTAGTTATCATAGTTATCATAATTATAACTCGATAACTACAAAAAATCGCGGAGCATACATTGTATGGGGTCGGGGTATTTTTATATATGCAGGGGTTATCCGATAAACGTACGTAAAAAAGAAATGGATTGGTCACGACCACGAATCAATAAAAAAAAAAAATGACGTCACTATTTGGTTCGCCCTATACAAGGTGGAGACAATACAACAAAAAATTAAACGGCGTGTCTATAATGACGCTCCCATTCTGTATACGAAATTAAAATTCAATTGAATATAATTATATGCAATAGTTTAGTTATTATATAGCTCGGCAAAATCCATAGTCGGCTCGGGCTATTCCGTTTATCCACCCCAAAAATCCAGCCTAAGGTGAATATTCTGAAATGTATGCCCGAGAATTCATTCAAGGCCTAGTTGGATAAACAGAATTTATAGGCTTGGGGTGGATCCGGTACATTCGATACATTACATTTAATTTGTTTGAAAAGTAATTTTTTCATTTCGAAGCTAGGATTTATTTGACAGTTCCAAAATACTCTTAAGCATTAGTAGTGCCAGTAAGTATTTAAATTTTTTGTTGTATGGTAGTCTCCACATTGTATAATGCACAGAAATCTTGATGTTTTGATATATTATTATCGCCACATCAGTATTCAGACGATGAGGAGGAGGTTGTAAAGTTCACTCTTTCTCTATAGAAAAGGGAGGATCCTCCGACCAGACGGGTGTCTGTCTGTTGGACAACTGCCCAATGATTGATATCGGGAAGTTACATGCGATGCGATGATCGCGTGGTAAACCCTGATTGCGCGATGCAGGATTTAGCGCATGTGACGATGTAGTTGCCACAAGTACATTCCTGTCAAAAATAACCTCAAAAAATATATTGTTCTAAGAAAATATTCCTAAGAAGTAGGTACATGCACGGACAAGCTGAAATGTAATTTCACGAATTCTTAACGAAAGATAATCAATTTTAATACCATGAAATAGACAGATAGCGAAATCAATTCACTGTACTAGACATCTTGAAGCAATATAACGTTAAAAAAATGTCTAAAACATTCAAATTTATCATCGTACTAATATTCACATCGTATCATTTCTGCTTTGTATTCTGCCAGTTTTATAGTGAACCAAAGTTTATATACAGATTAAGGAAATCAGGGACACGGCCAAGATCGTTTAAAAGTTACTGGCCACGAAAAGCATTTGAAACTAAAGATAGGAAAGCATTAGACATTTCAGAAATCTATTCAGATAAGTTCTTGAAACAAATTGAGTCTTCGCTACAACCAAAATTCCCCGGGCAATGGCAAGCAGCGGTAGAGACACGACCAAGGAAAAAGGACAAATTTCCGGTGACAGCTCAAAAAGCTAGACATGAGAAAGAAAGTAAAGTAGATATATCGTCGGCAGAAGAGCTGTCCTCAAATTTTTCGGAAGAGCTAATAAAAAAGCTAAAACATCCACAGAAGGAAATACAGCAATTGAAGGAAGCGATACGGAAAGAGAAGCAAAAGAAGGAAGATCGGAAAAAGAATGAGGAAGAGGAAGCATTGTCAATTGAGATACTTGAGACATCAGAGCAAAGCAAGTCAAAGGAGTTAAAATCAGAACAGATCATAAATGTAAGGGTACTCTTGAATCAGAGTCGTGTTCCTTCAGTGGAATATTTATTCGTATTTCATACTTATTAGGCAGTATTTTTAGGCAAATATTTAACCAATTCTCTAACTAATTGACCTTCTATGATAAACGCTTTTTTAAATTAATGAACCTCTGAAAACTTCTAGGGCTTTTAATTATTCACTGTTTTTAGGATTCCCTTTAGCTTGTGGCTAAGTAATAACAGCCGCACGGGTCGGTCCATGTGGTAAAGCTATGCTTGCTACGTTGCCGCGTTGGTCCGTGGATGGGTGACCATCTTTACATACCAAGACTCCTGCGTGCCTCGGAAAGCACGTTAAGCCGTTGGTCCCGGCTGTGATCCGTGGGTCTTTGACAGTCGTTGCGAGTCGTCAGAAGCACGAAAGTCTGACAACCAGTCTTACCAAGGGGTATCGTATTACCCAGTTAGTGGGTTTTCGAGTTCAAATAGGCAGTCGCTCCATGTAAAATACTGGTATTCAGTTGCATCCGGTTAGACTGGAAGCCGACCTCAACATATTTGGGAAAAGGCTAGGCAGATTGATTTTGACTTTTTCCGTCCGTTCGTCCGTCCGTCTGTCTCTCAGTGGGCTGTATGCCATGAACCGTAATAGGTACTAGGTAGACAGTTGAAAATTTCACAGATTGTGTATTTTATTTAAAATCTATTGCGCTATAACAACAATCTGCCTGCCTTTTCCCAACTATGTTGGGGTCGGCTTCCAGTCTAACCTGAATACCATGGAGCGACTGCCTATCTGACCTCCACAACCCAGTAACTTTCGCTAGCTTCTTGTTAGGTACGTTGGAACTGAGACCAAACGCACGCGAGCCGACTGTTCGCTACCTCCAAGTTGGTTCCAGTTAAGTCTCGGTCAGACTGGCGCGACGCGACACCGGTAATTATTCTACTGTGAAGTTTTCGTAGAAATTGTTTTGTAAGAGTCGCGTCGCGGGGTCACGCCGCGCCAGTCTGCACGGGGCTTGACTTGGCTATTTAGTATTTTGTATGACCCCAAAGTTAGAGGTTCACAAAAAACGGCGCATTTTTTTATATTAGAGTGTCCAATAATATTTTTATACAAATATATTGAAGCAATCTGGGAGATATTTGAGAGTCCATTTTAAACATGTGTTTTTTTTTTTTATTAAAGACACCAAAGCCAAAAGTTAAAGAGGTAACTATGAAATAATTAAATCACTACTTGGTATTTTGTATGACCCCAAAATTAGAGGTTCACAAAAAACGGCGCATTTTTATACATATTATATTAGAGTGTCCAATAATATTTTTATACAAATATATTGAAGCAATCTGGGAGATATTTGAGATTCCATTTTAAACATGTGTTTTTTTATTACAGACACCAAAGCCAAAAGTTAAAGAGGTAACTATGAAATAATTAAATCACTACTTGGTAATTATGAGTGTAGAGATTTTATAAAGTTGCTGCGGGGTAATTCCGTAACATACTAAGTGCGGATTTTACCAACGAAACTGAACGCGATCAGCACATACTAACACGTTTAAGAGCTGTCAGTGTCATTATTTTCTTCGGAATATTGACACTGACAGTTCTTGAACTCAGTTTAGATGTGCTGATAGCGTTCAGTTTCAATGTTGAAAATCGCCCTTAGAGTAGCAATGGCTTTAACTAACCCGTAACTGCCCCGTTGGTCTCGTGGTTGTGAGGTGCTAAGCGTGGGGTCCTGGTCCCATTACCGGGTCAGGCAAAGTGTTATTGGGTTTTTCGATTAGGAATTCCTTATTAACAGCAAGAAGTTTGGAAGTTGGCGGTGTGAGACCTCCGTGCCTCGGAAAGCACGTTAAGCCGTTGGCCCTGCGCCTGATCTCTCTCCGGTCGTGTCGGATTGTCATCCCTTCGTACTTTGTAATACTCATATATTTATTTTCATTTTAGTATCAGTATCCGAAATCAATTCAGACAGCAGTAGATCAGAAAAATAATCTACTCAGAGAGGGACACCACCACCACTCGCAATTGGTGTCAAGGCAGCACAACCACGAGAATCACTGCGTTAAAAAGGTAATTTAAGTTTAATAACATAACAGGTTCCACCGGTTATGCTGTGTAAGACTGAACTTCAAAGGGTCAGTGAGTTCAAATATCTGGGGCATATAGTCACAGACTCTTTGAACGACGATTGTGACATGGAAAGGGAACGCAGAGCGTTGACGGTCAGGGCTAATATGCTGAACCGCAGTTTTGTCAGACGTTTTACTCCAGCAGCCTGTGGACAGCATATACGCAGAAGGCTGTCAATGCTCTGCGGGTCCAGTACAATAACGCATTCAGGATGCTGCTGAGGCTCCCTCCGTATCGCAGCGCGTCCGCCATGTTCATGGAGGCACGCACAGATGGTTTCGCGGCAATCCTACGCAAAAAAGCAGCGTCACTGCTGCACAGAGTGCGTGTGAGTAGCAACAGCATCCTGAGTGTGATAACGGACAGGTACGACTGTCCTTTTTTTAAAATTGTATGTGTTTATATGTAAACTAACATAGTCTTAAGCTCAATGTCACTAACAAAATGGATCATATTGTCTGAAATTTAAATAAATAATAATAACATAATTATAAGAAGAAAAACTAAAATTAAGGATATGTATTGGTTCGTATATAGACAATTTGAAATGGGGCTGGACAGGACACATCCTTCGAAGCAAAACAAACAAATTGAGCAAACAAGCAGAGTGGTATCCAAGAGTCGGGACTAGAAAACGGGGGCGCCCAAAAATGATATGGGAAAACGATTCATGCAAGTGTCTCTCCTGCAAGTGTCTTTCGCGCAAGTGTCTTTCACGCAAGAGTCTTTTGCGCAAGTGTCTTTCGCGCCAGTGTCATTCACGCAAGGGGGGATTCACGCAAGTGGCTTTCGTGCAAGTGTCTTTCACGCAAGAGTCTGTCGCGCAAGTGGATTCACGCAAGTGTCTTTCACGCAAGTATCTTTTGTGCAAGTGGATTCACGCAAGTTTTTTTTTGTGCAAGTGTCGTTCACGCAAGTATATTTTATGCAAGTATCTTGTACGCAAGTATCTTTTGGGCAAGTGTCTTTTACGCAAGTGGATTCATACAAGTGTCTTTTGTGCAAGTGGATTCGCGCAAGTGTCTTTCGTGCAATGTCTTTCACGCAAGAGTCTTTCGCGCGAGTGTCTTTCACGCAAGTGTCTTTTGCGCAAGTGGATTCGCGCAAGCTTTTTCCTGCAAGTGTCTTTCATGCAAGTGTCTTTTGCGCAAGCTTTTTCCTGCAAGTGTCTTTTACCCAAGTGGTTTCACGCAAGTGTCTTTTGCGCAAGTGTCTTGTACGCAAGTGGATTCACACAAGTGTCTTTCGCGAAAATGTCTTTCGCGCAAGTGTACCAGATCCATTATGGCTCACTCCCTCTCACGGATAGGAGGCCTGTGTCCCAGTGCAAACATTGTATACTTTACAAACCCTGGTCTTTTTTTTAAAAGACCAGAACTTGGTGCTTTCTTATGATAAACACTTCGTTGAATAATTTTTCGATATAGTCTTCTTTATACGAACTTTTTACCGAAAAGTGCATGAGATCATTTAAAACGAAGGTCTTAAACATAATTTTGATACCTTTATGCTTTTTTTTTCAGTGTTACACCCCTAAATGCGAGGTTGAAGTAAGTATAAAATGTTTCTTTTATTTGCGTTAATTTTATAATGATATTTTCGTTTTTGTCTGTCTATTTTTCTGAAATTTTTCAAAATCTTAGCCAGGCTCGTAAAGGGCTCGTGGGGAGCTTGTGGGAGGCTCGTGGCTAAGTAATAACAGCCGCACGGTCGATTGATCTGGTTAACCTACGCTTGCTGCGGTCAGTCCGTGGATGGGTGACCATCTTAACATAACACCGCTCTGTGCCTGGGAAAGCACGCTATGCCGTTGGTCCTGGCTGTCATTCTTAGATCTTTGACAGTTGTTACGGGTCGTCCGAAGACTGAAAGTCTTACTAAGAGCTGTGCCCCATTAGTGCGTTGAGTTGCGTTGCGTCGTCGCAACGTCAACGCTGCATCATTTTCCATATATTTTAAATGGCATGCTACATTAAAGCGTTGAAACGGCATCACCCTAATAAGTGTTACCGTGTTAGACAGTAACTGGGTTGTGAAGGTCAGTCGCTCTATGAAAAATACTGGTATGGACTGGAAGCCGAGCTCAACATAGTTGGGAAAAGGCTAGGCAGATTTGCTAGGCTTTGATTAGAAAATTGAAATTAGAAATGACGTATAAAAACTGACGGCTTTGAAGGTGGCTCGTGACAGAAGTTTAAATCTCAGCTCATTAGCAGCGCCACGAATTTTCTTAGTATCTACTGCCATATCCAGACGCTGCGCTACCGGGTCGCAGCGATTTCGAGCTCTATAGCCGAAAACCTATTAATAATTTGACCTTTTTATCTAGTGTTTAGGTCGCCAAGGATCAGCAGCTGTAAGTAAAACTTTAAATATTAAACTACTAGCTTATTATTCAAAGTTTCGGTTGCGAACAAAATACACACTACATTTACTAGAGGATATACAGAGTCAAATGAAATTAGCTAGCAAAACTCCGCAAACGTAATGGGAATAGTTATCTAAACATACAAAATGTACCAATAGTTGGGAATCAAACTTACAACCAAAGGTTTGCAAAGCAATCGGATACCCCCTTATTTCTAAATGCTGATTAAGTTCAGTAATGAAGAGCGCCTGTTTAACCATACATTTTTGACGTTTAAACATCTCTTAACTTTAAGCAACGTTTATTAATAAGAGGGAGAACATAAAACAAAAATTAATATTATGTTGATGTTTTTGATGTGAAACCCTCTTTAGCGTCGTTGTGCAGTTTTTTTGGGATGGGTAAAAAATGTTAAACTCGCGTCAGGACGTGACCGTAAGATCCGTTGCCTAGCAACCGACAAAGTAAATATCAAAATAAATAGTCTTTGACATTACGTAAAGATTGCGAGGTAAGAAATTTTACCCATATTGATGGGTAATAAATTGTTTATTTTTGTTACACTATATTTTATATATTTAAATAAATAAATATACTACTACTACTAATGATTATTGTATTTAACCGCATAAATGATAGTACTTTTAAACTGATAAATAAAGCAATTCGTGCGAAATTATTCCGTGACCATTCCAAAATATTCAAAAATTCACAACGTTAATGTTCAAGTTTTCACTTATAGCGGCACTCCCGGAGTGCAACCCGTTGTTTTTATTTGTGGGGTCATTGACCGCAGTTACTGAAATCACTTGAAATATCAGTAATAATATCAGTTATTTTAATGTATAAACTGCACAGAGGTGATTTATGGGTATCGATATAAGATAAACCATATTTTCTCAACTCATACTTCAAGTACTTAACAACACTACAAGTGGTTGTAGACCCCCCAAAAAAACCATCAAATCTTTTCTGCTTTTATTTTATCGCGTTTAGATATCCCCATCGACCATCGTTTCGTTTACCCATCACGCCTGCAGGTTTTTGCTAGCTAATTTAATTCGACCCTATATTTACAAAATGTTTTGAATCTGTCTTCTATTCCTCTGTATTATTATTATGTATTATATTATTATTAACTAATGTATATTATATTACAAACAATAATAAATATAATATGTATAAGGTGCTAGTAATTAAGTGACCGGTACATAAATACGTAACTTTACTCATCATCACAGTAAAAGTTGTTCATAATGGTGAGTAAAGTCACGTGTTTAAGTATCGGTCACTAATTACCAGTCACCCTATATAACATAATAATTATTAACAATTATTACATAAATATGTAATATGATTAAACATAATATGTTTCAACCCCCCCCCCCCCCCCCCCGAAATGTGACAAACCAGAATCTGAATCCAGTGATCGACCCTTCTATACTTCTGTATTTATGAATTCCTGCAACTTCAGCATTCTCTGAGAGTGTAACCTATCCAAGGCGGGGTGCAAAAAATTTCGAGCTCGCTTCGCTCGCTCTTGCTTTTATATTCTCTAACTTTTCTACTAAACTTACTTCTATTTCTGTACAAACGGTCAAAGACAAACAAAACCTAACTTATTCGTGTGGAATATCATGCTAAAAATTTCTAGCTCGCTACGCTCGCTCTTGCATCTTATACTTTCCATAGTGGAATAAGGGTTGGCGATATGTTTGGTCCGCGGGGGCCCCTATGTATTCTAAATATAAATGTGGGGTGTAAAATTTTTGAGCTCGCTTCGCTCGCTATATTCTACGTTATTCTAGTTGGGCGTTTCCGTAGAAATTGGTCCCGGTTACAAAATGGAGAAAAGTGGATTATGGAAATTTATATATGGAAAAGTGGTAACAAAATGGAGGTAACGTTTTCATGTTTTCCAATCTAAAATTGCGTGTAGTTAAACAATAGAACAACGAATGCTGCAAGTAATTCAATTAATCATTTTTACGATTATTTTATTATAGTTAACAATAACAACATTATCAAAAACAAAAACTTACCAGCAGAAATTCCTCTAACAAAGTGGATGAATTACACGTAGACGGTAACGCTTTGCAAGTTTAGACACGAATGATTTTGACAGCACCTGATTGCCAACCGAAAAAAATTGCGGAATCGATGAATAATGTTGCCAGGAAAATAAGTGTGCTAAGATTTTGGAAGTTTATTTTTTACTTGTGGAGGAAATACCGTTACAAAGTGGAATTTTCCACTACATCCGAAATCGTGGGACACAATTAAAATAGTAAAAAATAATTATTTTTGTATTAAAGTGGCTGTAATTTATGTTTAATTTTAAAAGAAATCATATATTTGAATATATTAAAACCTTTTTACATGCATGCTTAATTTTATGTCATCAATAATCTAAATCAAAGTGTGTCGCGACACTGTGGGACACCTGAAAACTGGGGGGGTTCCAAACATATTTTCGTCTTATTTTAATCATTATTATAGTAAAAATAGACTAATTCACTGTTATTTACTGAGTTTATTTATTGTACTATCATAATAAATAGTGAATTACAATAATAGGCCTTCGGTTTTCTAATGAATTATAAATAAAGTCATGGGACAGCACAAAATGAGAGTGGATCAATTTCTACGGAAATGCCCAGTTCTTTAAGTTTTATGCATACGGCACAGGGACCCCATTAAGATTTAGATTGCCGGGCCCCATAGTACATTTTTTTATAAATCTATACTCTTTATTTACCCTCTCGAAATCTGAAATACTATATTTCTCCTAAAAAAAAATCTCAACCCAAACCCCCCCCCGAAATGAATTTCTGGCTACGGCCCTGATTATATTAATATAATTTTAATTATTTCTAGTGCAGCGCAAATAAATGCAAAGCCACGGTATGTAAGAAATTACAGTCACTAGATTATCATTATACAGCATTTATCAGAAAGTTGTGGTCATATTAAAGGGTGATTTAATTTTATGAATTAATTTTATACTTTTAGCTGTGCCCTATGTCAGGGTCCGTAATTGTAGGTACCTTAGCTTTAAGCCATTATAACACCTTTATACCTACATTATGGAATGCAAATAAAGTTATGAATATGATACAGACCTTCAAACTGAACAACTTTCTCCATTGTACCATGGGGTGTCAATTCGAACAAATTGTAATTAGTCTTGAAAAAAGATCATAGATGGCAGCATAGGTAACAATTATCAAATTAACAGGCGCTAAAAAGCGATAAACGGAAGATTTTGACTAAAGTAAGATTAGTAAAAATCAAAACTTCCTTGTTTTAATGCAGATTTATCTATTGTAACTCATAAATCTCATATTTTCAACAAAAAAAGATAAAACCTTTTTGTTTAGGGCTCTTTGCAATAGATGGCGTTTTACCCAATTTGTATAAGAAAGATTCTATGGTCATAACTGTACCACATTTACGCTGTAGCCAGTCAATAGCCCGACTTAGGCTGCCTGTCCACTGGAGCGGAGAGGAGAGGAGCGGAGATGTGCCATTATTAACCAATCAAATCTAAACTCAGGGACGGAGTCAAGATTCTCCGGTGATACTCCGGTGGACAGGCAGCTTAAGGCTGCCTGTCCACTGGAGCGGAGAGGAGAGGAGAGGAGATGTGCTATTATTAACCAATCAAATCTAAACTCAGGGACGGAGTCAAGATTCTCCGGTGATACTCCGGTGGACAGGCAGCTTAAGGCTGCCTGTCCACTGGAGCGGAGAGGAGAGGAGCGGAGATGTGCCATTATTAACCAATCAAATCTAAACTCAGGGACGGAGTCAAGATTCTCCGGTGATACTCCGGTGGACAGGCAGCTTAAGGCTGCCTGTCCACTGGAGCGGAGAGGAGAGGAGCGGAGATGTGCCATTATTAACCAATCAAATCTAAACTCAGGGACGGAGTCAAGATTCTCCGGTGATACTCCGGTGGACAGGCAGCTTAAGGCTGCCTGTCCACTGGAGCGGAGAGGAGCGGAAATGTGTCAATATTAACCAATAGAATCAAAACATGGTGTAATTTGTTCAGGGGGCCAAGTCTACTAATTTGCAAACGTCACAATGGTCTCTCGATGGTGAGTTTTTGACAGATTTTGTATGGCGAATGTGTCAAAAACTCACCATCGAGAGACCATTGTGACGGTTGTAAATTAGTAGACTTGGCCCCCAGTTTGGTGGTCTATACCACACCCTTTAATATGAACATATCTTTCTGATATACGATTTAAACAATCAATTAATGTAACGGAAATTAATTGTTAAGCAAATTGACACCCTACTTTGATTTGACGTGTTTATACAAAAAAACAGGAAAGCAATTGGGCCCTATCAGAATACCAGCGCTGCGGTATTTATTATTTCTTTAAATATCGCAGCATTATGCTGAGATAGGAGCCTTTTTGGCCTCGCACAGGTGATTATATTTTGTAAATTTCACAAATACTCCGTTTTGTTTATATTTTCTTGTTTATTATGTTTTTACAATTACTGTTTGTATTTTCTGTGCGTGTCCCAAATAAAATATTTTTCTTTCTTCTTTCTTTCTTTCTTTCAATATTTCAATTTCAATACCAAAGCATTTATTTCAAATAAACCAATTTACAGGCAATTTTGAAATGTCAAGGGATCCGTAGCTAGTTGCCCATTCCAAAGCGTAGTGGGTACCTATGGAGAAGAACGGGCAAGAAACTCCACGGACACTCTTTTAAATTAAAATATGGTTACAAAATATTGTTATAGTTGATATAGCCAATTCCTACAATGACGTTCAAAAGTGCTACTTTAAATAAATGATTTGACTTGTGACTTTGACTTTGCAGTCGCTCCGTATGAAACACTGGTATTCAGCTGCATCTGGTTAGACTGGAAGCCGACCCCGAGACGAATATTTAAATTGGTAGACAATTTGCGTAACAATTAATTTCCCTGACGGTACTATACTCTTTCATTTCACTATTTAAAACAAATTATTTGAAAATACTTCAGACACGCGGTTCGGATTCTGCGGCTGTGGTAAGTCGTTATCAAGTACCTAGAGTGCGCGCCACCACTAAAGTCTCACACCACTAAATTATGGAACTACATTTTTTTAAATGCAATTTGATGCAATAACATAGACACTTAGCGCCGCGTCTATCGGATTTGAGTGGTGACGCGGACTCTATAACTGTTACTTAATTTAAATTTCACAACACCTCGATAATGTCAAATTATATTTTATGCAAACCTAACCTAAGGTTAATCATTAAAGCCATGGGATCGAACCCGTTAGTAATATTGTACCGAATTTCATTATAACCCGCTGATCTATAATGTGATTTGAATTTGGAACCCAAACAAAACGAAAGCTAACGAATTGCTTTTTATTACCTCGCATAAGTCGTGATTACAATACTTGTCTACGTGTCTTGAGCAAGCTTGAATCCCTCGCTGTACTCAGGAATCTCAGGATTCTAGTCTTTACTCCCCTCCCGCGCTTCACTCAGGAGTTAACTTTCAACTCGGAGCCACTAAAATCCTTCGAGAATATAGCGCCTGTGACATAAGACACTGTTTTATCCCCTAGTGAATAATCTACTATTAAAAACAAATAAGTTCGCTTTCAAATTGCGTGCAGTAACTTTAATGAGTTTCGAAGTGAAGTTTTCAGAATAATAAAAGTACTCCTGTTTATTAAAATCGCCAATATAAATGATACATTTTCTGAGTCCATCTTTATTATTTTATTTTACAGTGCAAAGGGGATAAATGTCAGGGAGAGGTAAGTAAATAAAATAATTTTAAAATACCACAATGTATGATTGTAGATAAGCTTTTATGGAAGCGACGCTATATGAACTGACAGCTAAGTTCAAAACACTGACACAGATGAATACATTTCACTCCGCAAAATCATCTAAATAAAAACCGACTCTTGCTTCGACACAATAAAGTGCAATTCAGGTCGCAAAGCGCTAATTACCTACAGTTATATTCACCTAGAAGTTGCCTCTCTTTCTATCGCGTAACTCTTATATCTTGTGACTACGTTATGCTCACTGAATTGGCCCAACAAGACAAGTCCGCCGCGTACTTGTAGCTTCATACCTAAAATGCGCCAGGCTCTGTATTCATCTGTAATACTGGCAATTACAACCAAAATCGAAAAGAATGTCGCCATATTGTTTTATCTTTGATAACGTCACAAATGTCATTCCGACGCCCAGCCTGTCAATGTCATTCCGGCGCCAAATATCCTTGTAGCACTGTAACATATTCGTGCACACTTCAATGGCTTCTAAAACACAGGAATAGAATCAAAACACCTGTGGCGGCCTCTATATCGCTACATTAGAACTACGCATCAAAAGACCCGACGTCACACAAATTCTGCATCGCGCAATTACGGTTTACCGTGCGAAAGACATATATATGACATCAATCGTTGGACAGCTGCCCGCCAGACACGACACCCGTCTGGAGGATCTTCCCTTTTCTAATGAGGATGAATGAACTTTACACCCTGTTCCTCATCATACCGCTAAACTCCTCTATTATCTTAACTAATTGTAACTGCCCTCAAAAATACAGCCTCAAATGATAATAAATCAGCCTACCAGTGCCAGTTCCCATTGCTGAGACACAGCCTGCCTGTGTGTGTGAATTCACGCCGCGGGTGGTAAATGATTTTATTTCTGTAAGTACTACAAAGACTACTGGGTCTGTACTACAAAGACTTTTACACGTTAACCATATTTTTAAGCTATTGCATAGCTTCTATCGCGGGCCTTGAGCGTGGAGACCTAATCCAGAAATTTCGTAACGAAAATACTATTAGGTAGTATTTTCGTTACGAAATTTCTGGATTAGAAAGAGTGTTTTTTTGTATTGAAAATTATGTTTAACTGCTTGACAACAAAGTTCAAATTTACTTAAACGAATGATACGAGAGTGTTGTATTGAAAATTATGTTTAACTGTTTGACAACAAAGTTCAAATTTACTTAGACGAATGATCCTTGACTATTAATAGTTAAATTAAAACCTTTTTATTAGTTTGATGTTCCCATTACGTTGTGTCAAGTTTTAAAAACTATAAATGTGAATAACAGTTCCTGTCAATGTCATCATTGCTATTTCTTGTATTCGGGTTAATATTTTACAATTGCGTAAGTTGATAAAAAATGCTATGCAATAGCTTCGCCGGGGCAGTCCCCGAGTGCCACACGTTTTTTTAAACTAGATGATAAAGTTAAAGTAGATGTCAGACGTCTTCGAACTTTTGGTTCTAGGACATGCAGGTTTCCTCACGATGTTTTCCTCCACTGTTTTGTGAGCGGTGAGGCAATGAAATAATTTACACAAAGTAAAGTGCCTGTTGGAGTTCCTACGACCTACAACTCGTAAAGCGCGGTCGTGACCACTGGGCCACCACTGCTCATCGCTCAAATGATAATGCCAGTTGAGCGTTAATTCTGAAAGTGGGCAACGTCGCAAATAGATGTCAAATATTTCGCTGTTTTGATTAATTTGGCAATATTACTGTACAGAAATATGAAATGTTACATAACAAACTAGAATATAATACAATTATAGCACTGAATTTGATGTTGTAACCGTTTTAGGTGTAAAAAAGGCATTTGTAAAGTTTCCAAATAATACTTTATTTAAGTACATCTAAAACGAAATATTCGGTGTTACAATATTAATTGTTGCATTTCATAATCAATATTTTAGTTCTCTACGCCACATTTCATATTTCCATAAAGTAACTAAATATTACCAAATTAATGAAAACAGGTAAATATAATGACAGATATTTACAATGTTGCCAACTTTTAAGATAAATGCTCTTAATAACCATTCATGAGTGACATCGGAGCTAATTATTAATTTAATTACCACATCAACTAGTGTTAATAAAACAGATACAGATGAACAGACATGTTCGGGTAATTGGCTTCAACCGCATATGTTGAACATTGGTAGGGCTACCATCGAATTTGGAAAGGAAACCGGACTTTTTAAAGTTGATATGGATCTAAATGGCTTGTCTATGGTCGTGTCCTACCCAAAGAGATCGTCGCATGAACACGCGTTTGTAGGGTTTCGAAACTGAAAAAGAAAAAACGGAACCTTTATAGGATCACGTCGTTATCCGTCTGTCTGTCTGTCAAGAACGCGTGGAGATAACATGTTGAAATAACAAGCTGAAATACCAATCCAACCGAACATGATAAGGAAAGACATGATTAGTATTGAAAATGCAAAAATTTTTGTTCATATTGACAATCTAGAGAAAAGACAGTCCGTCAAATTTCATCTTCATATGCCACCTACTCAAAACTGGTTTACGCCGGTCGGATCCAGTTAGATGCAGTTATAACACGTCACATGAGCTAATGCAATAGACTATCTTTGTAGCTATTGTAGTGTTTACTCGCACTGTTTCGTAGCTAAGGGTGCTTTATAATTATACTATGATAAGTATTTACTTTATTTGTGGCAAAAGAGGCATGAGAGTAGAATAAATGCTGTGGAAATACGTTCCTCGCCAAGTATGTGTGCGTGACTATGAATGCTGCACATTATGCTGCAGCGATGCGTAGTTCGCATATGGCGATGTGGAAGCCGCCACAGCTATAAACAAAGATTTAAATCGTTAGATTTACCCTCAAAGTACTAAGTCGCGTGAATAAAGTGTCCATACTAAGAGACATGCTAATGACGTTTTCATGACAATCAAGTCAAGTCTCTGCGACATTGTGTGTGTGGTGTCAAAGTCAAACAGAAACGCGACCACCTTTAGAAGCGGCGCGGCGCGCGGCGGTGCGAATCTAAGATTGTAATCTTTGGCTATAGGTAGGCTAGTTTCACAGCTGTCCGGCAGACCCGTACGAGCCATCCGAAGACCCGTACACCCGTAGCGCACGTAGTGCTCTGAAACGAGGGAGTAGTACGATACGTTGTACGGGCTCTACCCGGAGCGGATCGCGTACGGACCAATTCGCGTCTCTGTGAAACAATGTTTTAGCGCATCACGGGTGTCTCTGTTCCGGGAGCCCGTACGGGTCTCCCGGACAGCTGTGAAACCAGCTTAACAAACGTTGTCTGTCAATCTGCTAAATTAAACATTTTTCAGACTGAATAAGTTTTGTCATTCATCTAATTTCATGTAAATCTAACTTTCCCCAGTACTCTATCAATTAGGCTTTAGAAAATCTCACCAGTACTTTATGGGGCGTCAACCAGTTAAACTTACAAAGCTGCTATGACCCGTTTTAGCTGATAAAAATTCATCATCATCATCATCATCATATCAGTCGAAAGACGTCCACTGCTGGAAATAGGCCTCCCCCAAGCACCGACACTTCGACCGATTCTGTGCTTCCCGCATCCAGCGGATCCCAGCGGCCTTTACAAGGTCATCGGTCCATCTTGTGGGAGGCCTTCCAACTCTACGTATCTTCCGGTACGCGGTCGCCACTCCAGAACCTTTCGGCCCCATCGGCCATCTGTTCTGCGAGCAATGTGTCCTTCCCATTTCCACTTAAGTTTTAAGCTGATAAAAATTAATACAGACTTAATAATATATATTTTTTTATGTTTTCAGTGCCTCAAGGACGATTGTATTGCAGCGGTAATGTATTACAAAGTATTATTTTACCCTACTACAAAAAAGGGTTATTATTTTATACTTTTAATGCAAGATAAGATAATCATTTATTTGCTCAAACATGAGTACAAAATATACAACACAAATTGTCAGCATGCAAGAGATGTCAAAAGAAAAAAGAAAACAAAAACAGATCATACCGTACTTTGCCTAGACAATGGCATTAAAATATTAATAAAATAATGTATAAATAATGTTAATCCGAAATAATTTAACTATGTCATGATCACACTTACATTTTTTTCATTTAACAGTGCGAAGGAGATGCTTGCTCTGTAACGGTAAGTTATTTTAAAACCAGTTATATTATACCTCAGTGGCCTAGAGGACATAGGCCTCCCCGAAGGATCACCACAACGACCGCTTATGCATGCATGCATGGGCATGGTTAACGTCGCGGGAACCCGCTGGTTATGGAACCAGCGGGTTCCCGCGACGTTAACCCTCTGGTGAACGTTGTGAAATGGAGTTATACAGGCCCTATAGCTCCTTTTATTTCCCACACAGAAGAACTAATTAATAAAAAAAATTGTTATGGAATCATGTGTTACTTAGGGGAAATCCATGACAATACAATCCTATGTAAAAACATTTACCTACTTTTTATTTTGCAATAACTAGAAACAGTCTTGGCTGCAGTATGCAATATGCAACTCAAAGCTATATTCGACAAGCACCATAATAAGCACATCTTCTGCATGTGATATTTATGCGGGCAGAAGGGCGGGGTTACAGACGACATTCAAGCCAGGATCTAGCCATTGTGGAATTCAAAACTCAATAGTTTTGAAGAGAAGGAGCTATAGGACATGTATAACTCCACTAGAGAGTAAATGTCGCGGGAACCCGCTGGTTATGAGCAATGCATAAACTGTCATCGAGGCGATACTTCGGGGAGGCCTATGTCCAGTAAAAGACGTCTTTTAACTGAGATGATGTCGCTGTATAATATTTCTTAATTATTCTTAATTATTCTTTTTATTTCAGTGTGAAGGCAATATTTGTCACGCAGTGGTAAGTTTACTTAAAGAGTAAGCACTAGTGTCATTATTTTCTTTGGAATATTGACACTGGCAGCTCTTGTAGCTCAGCTCTTGGTTTAGGTCTTCTAATTGCGTTCAGTTTCATTGGCGTTCGCGCAGTTATCAGGTAGAAAAGTTTTTTTCCGATTTCTGACTTTTCTAGTACTCAAACCTCACTTGGTCTCAGAGTTTTTTGATCCTTATAAGAAACAGGGTGAGCAGTGGTGGCCCAGTGGTATCGACCCCGACTTACGAGTTGTAGGTCGTGGGTTCGAACCCAAGCAGGCGCTTTACTTTGTGTAAATAATTTCATCACCACTGCTCTCAAAACGGTGAAAGAAAACATCGTGAAGAAACCGGCATGTCCTAGAACCAAAAATTCGAAGACATGTGACATCTACCAACCCGCACTGGGCCCGCGTGGTGGATTACGACCTACTCCTTCTCACAGAGAGGAGGCCTGTGTCCCAGCAGTGGGAACCTTATAAGGCTGATTATGTTATGTATGTAGTATATTTATATTTAAATCTGTGAATGCAGATCATTAAAGATAAGGACAGTCTCCTAAGACTGTTTTCCTGTAGCTACAACGGTTAAGGTAGCTATCCTTACTGCCCCATCTCAAAAATGCTACCTGTATATATACTAATCGCGCGGTAAATTCTGCTTGCGCGATGCAGGATTTTGCGTGACATCAGTGTGATGCGCATGTGGCGATGAAGATGCCGCCATTTAAAAGAGTATCCATATTTTTAAGACATCAAAATACCCATTAATTTGAGTTTTATTTATTACATGCCTTTTTCTTACAGGCGGAAGGTCGGCGAACTAAATCCAAGGTAAGTTTATTTAATATATGTTATTTGAAGAGTTTGTTTCTGGTCAAGAAACTGGATGGGCTCGTGGATTAATGATAACAGCCGCATGAGCCGATCGAGAAAGAAAGAAAAAGAAAAAGAAAAATTGTTTATACTGCACAAACAAAACGTACATTTAAAAAATAAAACACAAAATACACACATACAAAAGTAGCCAAAAGCCTCGTATTCAACCAAGAAATAAAAGTGGTAGTAGTAGATCGAAGGTTAAGCTACTCTTGCCGCGGTGGATGGGTGACCATTCATTACACATTGAGACCTCTCCGTGCCTCGGATAGCACGTTAAGCCGTTATTACCAGCTGTCATTCGTGGATCTTTGACAGTCGTTACGGGTCGTCAGAAGCCCGAAAATCGGACAACCAGTCTTAACAAGGGGTATCGTATTACCCAGTTTGTGGATCGTGGAGGTCAGATAGGTCGCTCCATGTAAAATACTGGTATTCAGCTACATCCGGTTAGAGAGGAAACCGGTCACAACATAGTTGGGAAAAAGCTAGGCAGACTTATTGATTACTAGTTGTCGCCCGCGGCTTCGCCCGCGTGGAGGTCGGAAATTATCCCACGGGAACGAACTACCAGGATTAAAAAGTATCCTATATGTTAATCCAGGTTATAAACTATCTGTGTGCCAAATTTTATCCAAATCCGTTCACCCGTTTTTGCGTGTAACAAACATCCAAGCATACAAACTTTCACATAACAACCAAACATTCAAACAAACATCATCATTCATCATTTTGTACTCAAAACTAGCCTAAGTTTAATTTGTAAAATAATCTAGAAATAAAACTTTTTTTTTTTTAACAATTAAAGAACAAACAACTAAACACAACAAACACAAACAAACAACCAAACACACAACAGAACAACCAAACAACCAAAAAAATAACAACCAAACATTCCTTTTTCTTTTTTTTCTATAAGTAGTAGGATTGTGTGTGTAAGACGTTACAGATGGAAAATTCAACGTAAAGTAACGATTCGCACGAAGTATTTTTTTTTGTAGGCGAATCGAAAATTCAGAAATCGATTTGCCAATTATTATATTTAAATTTTCGGTCGTTTGGGGCGATACCGGGTACGTATTTAATAATCTCGAATCATCATCATCTACCTAGCTTTTAAATTAAATTGTTGGAGTCGGCTTACAGTCGGGTTCCAGTCGGGTTCCAGTCGGGTTCTAATATACTTTTTAATTTTATTTTAGTGTGAAGGCAACAATTGCGTGGCATATGTAAGTACATACAATTAAAAATATTTAGCAAAAATTAAACCGACGACAATAAACTGAAAAGCGAAAAATAAAAAATAACCTTTTAGTGACAATTAATAGATGACCCTCAAATAACAAATATTGATAGTGACAAATAGATCAAATAACAAAGTTTTTGAGTCGTCGCCACACAAAAAAACTAGCCGCAACTTTCACTTCGCGACGGCAACACGCGTTGAAAGTATCGGCTAGTTTAGAGACAAACCGCACATGAGATGCAATAGCGAGATGATTTGTGATGAGATGAGCGGCCAACTAGTCGCGCACGGACAGGGTTGGGCAGTATTTGAATTACTTGTAATTAAAATACGTAATTGAAATACAAATACGTAATTGGTATTCGTAATTGTAATTCAATTACTTCTTATAAATGTAATTTGTAATTGGTATTTCAAATACCTGACGCTGAGGAATTTTGTAGTTAGTATTTCAAATACTTACGGCTCCAAAATACATAAATACATTTAGCGATCTTATGAATGGGTGCGATCTGCAGAAAATAGCGCTCGATAGCTTTCGTAAGCAAAATGGCGACAGCTAAATTAGTAAATCTTTAAAGTTGGCAACACTGCACATAAACTAACTGTACTGTAGTCTGTACTGCAGGTACATACGTCAAATTGTCAATTACATAACTTGTCAATTGTAATTTTCATTCGACGATGGAATGAATCATGTGAATGCTGTGACATATTTAGCGGTCGCCATTTTGTAAAATATGATGGTAAGAATATTCCCTTTGCCTTAGGCTGGGCTGGATTAGTTCTATTCTATTTATATACCTAACCTAACACCAGACTGTATTTTGTAATTTATATTTCAAATACACGACTTAAAAATATTTTGTAATGTGTATTTTAAATAAGTGCGAGATAGTATTTTGTAATTTGTATAAATACATGCTTTGCATTAATTAAAGCAAAGCATGTATTTTGCCCAGCTCTGCGCACGGACTATAATAAAAATAGCTGTATTGACTATTGTTTAGGACTCCTTGTTTATGTACCTATTAAAATAGTTAAATGTATTTAATTATTATTTTATTATTTATGTACACACGCAGTAAAATACATAGAGATACGACATAATTATTAATTTATTATTTTTTATTTTTACAGGGGAAGGGAACTGAAACTAGACCAAAGGTGATTTATTAAATGTTTTTAAAACAAAGGTCTTTATGCGGCTTCCGGTAGGAGTAAACTGGTAGAACTGGTAAAAAAAATAATCGCGCGATTTTATTACGTCAGTGCAAACGTTACTGTGAAGTAAAACATCGCGAGAAAAATGGCGCTTTCGTGATAGTAAATTCGTGTAATTTCTTATTACAGTGTAAAGGAAGCGTATGTCAAACCTGGGTGAGAATTAAAACTTTTATATTTTTTAATATTTATTGCACGACTCGTAATGTTTATCTTCTTTTGAGAGCAGTGGTGGTCCAGTGGTATCGGCCGCGTCTTACGAGTTGAAGGTCGTGGATAGGCAGGCGCTTTACTTTGTGTAAATAATTTCATCACCATTGCTGTCAAAACGGTGAAGGAAAACATCGTGAGGAAACCGGCATGTCCTAGAACCAAAAATTCGAAGACAAGTGACATCTACCAACCCGCACTGGGCCCGCATGGTGGATTACGGCCTACTCCACAGAGGGGAGGCCTGTGTCCCAGCAGTGGGAACATTAATAGGCTGATTATGTTATGTTATGTACTTATCTTCTTAGATCTATCTTTATTTGTTTACCACCTGCAGCAACAATTTATAATTTTATTTTTATTCCGTTCTATATATTGCACTAGCGGACCTGGCAGACGTCCTGCCCGAACAGCACCACCTACCGGGTCCAATTGTATTTACAAACCATCCGGAGACCCACTCAAACATACACACAAAATTTCATCCAAATCGGTCCAGCTGTTTAGGAAGGGTTAGGTGACAAACACACGTACCGAAGAATAATATATTAATGCCACTTTTCTAAATATATTTTTTTACCCAGTAACCCTCGCGGGCGTCCTCAGAACACCCTGCCAAAATTTTATCAAAATCGGTCCAGCCCTTTCGGAGTCCTACAGACAAACATTAATTTTTATATAGGTATATAGATAAAGATTGTCGACAATTATGCATTATTTCTCTTTTTCAGTGTGTAGGAGACGCTTGTGTTGCCAAAGTAAGTTTCATGTATATTGTATTTTTAGGTCTCTTATAGCCTGCGCAGACGACGGATTTTTGTCCGCGTACAAAAATCCACGCTAAAATAGATCGCTTACAACTGTATCTTTTGTACGCAGTACTTTTAATTCCTCGTTTGCGTTACTCGATACAGTTGTAAGCGATCTATTTTAGCGAACAAAAGTCCGCGGCTAAAAATCTGTTGTCTGCGCATGCTATAAAAGAGAAGAAAGAGTACACCTGTGTCTGCGCACACACTTCATCTCCCGCGCTGAAGGCTAGTTTCTGCTGACATTAGCCGCCACGGCCGTAATTCAGTCTGGAGCCATTTTTTTGGCTTTTGTGCCCCAAGTTTGAAAACGACCGTAGGTTTTCAAATTATTATGTCATATTTTATTTATTTATTTATTATAGGAGAACCAACAGCTATAACAAATGGTTAACAGTTGTTTGAGAAACACAGAGCCAATTACAGGTTCTCACGGGTAAAAACAGAAACGTAGTAGAAATCTTATGGTAGCCACACACGTTACGATTTGCTTGCGCAAACTTAGGCTTGCGCAAATTTGCTTGACGTCGGTATTGACCACACACGTTACGATTTGCTTGCGCAAATTTGCTTGACGCCGGTATTGACCACACACGGCTCAAATTTGCTTGTGATATCATTTCTGTTTAGAGACCGTCCAGGTGTGTTACGCGGTAATGGCATCAATTGATGACGCTTTGGCAATAGTTGGAGGAGGCGGAGCGCGCGAGGGAGAGACAAATGTTGCGACCTCGCGCCCCTAGCCGCCGCCGTAGGAGACGCCCTGGGCGTCGGGAATCGCGAGCCGATTTCCGGCCACCGTAGGCGAGGGCTTGCGGACGGAGAGCAATGGGTAGCTCGATTGTTGATAAAAAAAAACATGAGGGGCAGTCTTTGGGGACTGCCGATGGAAGTGAAAACAGTATCCTATAATATTATGTTAATCCAGGTAATAAACTATCTATCTGCCTCATCCAAATCCTATTAGTAGCATAACATAATGATTGAATACTATCGTGAATTCATGCATGCCTAGTACTTTTTGTTAGGTTTCTGCTCAGATATTGTGCACAACGTCTAATGATTGAAATACTATCTTGTATTCATGCAAGCCTAGTACTTTTTGTTAGGTTACTAACAAATTCTACACTCCCTCCGTCTTACGAATTTTCGATCAGGTTACGTGTCCTGACGCAAGTTTAACATTTTTACCCATCCCAAAAAAAGTGCACAACGCCGCCAAAGAAGTTTTTGCTTCAAAAAACTACTGAAATTGGAACAAATGCCCCACACACGCTCAAGCAAATTTGCGCAAACTCAAATTTGCACAAGCTTGGAATCGAAAATTGAAAATCACACAAGCCTAGAAATTTGCGCAAACCTCCCACACACGTAACGATTTGCTTGCGCAAGCCTAAGTTTGCGCAAGCAAATCGTTACGTGTGTGGTCACCAAAAATCGCTACAAAAAAAAATATACGTAGGTACAATAAACCGAACCATGTGCGCCGCGACACGACTGATTTCAATGAATTTCTATGAAGTACCTTCCGATGCTAGCGACACGTCGAAACGTCGGCACGTCGCCTTCTTAAAAATACATAGAAACCAGTCCTGTCGCGGCGACACGTCGCCTGCAGTTGCCGCCTGTGATCAACTACGGAATTGTACCCGGCGCACGCCAGTAAAGCTCCCAGTCGACAAGATTTTTTCTGACACCTTCAATCGTCTTCATCGTCATATTTCAGCCAATAAAACTTCCTCATGAATCACTCCGTCCATAGGTGAAAACCGTATGAAAATCCGTTCGGTAGGTTAAAGAAATCTACTGAAATTTGAACACATGCCCCACACACGCTCAAGCAAATTTGCGCAAACTCAAATTTGCACAAGCTTGGAATCGAAAATTTATAATCACACAAGCCTAGAAATTTGCGCAAATTTCTTCCCACACACGTAACGATTTGCTTGCGCAAGCCTAAATTTGCGCAAGCAAATCGTAACGTGTGTGGCTACCATTAGGATCACTAACAAGCAAGATAAAAAAGAACAAGTATAAGGTAATAAGGTACAAAAAGCACTATGGCCTTTGTCACTTTAAAAAAAGTCGGCGTCCAGCCGAGCGCGTGCAGAATAGGTTTTGGTGGTAAATGGGTCAAATAAGAACTCTTTACAAAGAATATTAAAGTCCTTACTCGCTCGCACCATGTATGAGTTTTGCCTGATTTTTTTGGAACGAAGTTCTGTATCGTGGCTTGCGGTAGGAGTTGACTGGTAGTTTCACGTAACGAAAAAGCGTTCAATCAATCTTCCTAGCCTTTTCCCAACTATCTTGGGGTCGGCTTTCAGTCTTACCGGTAACGAAAAAGCGTTATGCCTGAAAAAGTCAGTTCTCATAACTGACTTTTTCAGGCATAACGCTTTTTCGTTGAGTTTAAAATTCGCGTCTTGAGTTTAAAGTATTAAAAGTTATCATTTTGAGGTGAAAAGTTCTTCAGGTACGTTGAGCACTTTTTGTGTGAACAAAAATCATAGAGCTCGCGTCATCGTCACCGAAGGCTATTATGTATCGAACGAAAGACATCAACGCGAGAACCAAAAAAGTTACTTACTGCCCGATGATTTTTGAAATGAAAACTTCGTAAGCGGCTTTGTGCACTTTTTCTGGGATGGGTAAAAAATCTTAAACTCGCAACAGGACGTGACCATAAGATCCGTTGTCTTTGACATTACGTAAAGATTGCGAGGTAAGAAATTTTACCCATATTGATTCGTAAAAAAAAAGCAGTCAAAACATACTTCATGAAAAGTGTTTAAATAAATTGTTTATTTTTGTTAGACTATATTTTGAAAATAAATAAATATACTACTACATACTACTAATGATTATTGTATTTCACCACATAAATTAGAGTACTTTTATACTGATAAATAAACCAATTCGTGCGAAATTATTCCCTAACCATTCCAAAATATTAAAAAATGCACAACGTTAATGTTCAAGTTTTCACTTCTGCCGGCACTCCCGGAGTGCAACCCGTTGTTTTTTTTTTTAAATACCGATCCATCTAGTATTACGTAGTAGTACTTATATAACAGTACTCTGTATTAATACATTATATACAGCGAAAGGAACCTCGGTCCAACTGGGTGTCCGACGACATCTCCCGTTATTTTTTTAAATGTGTTTTTTTTTTTCAGTGCGTTGGATTTAATTGTGAAGCTATGGTAAATATCTTTAACTATGTTTTGCTACTTCGTCTGCAATTCAGGATAAAAAGCATGGTCTACATATGTGCCAAATTTCATCCAAATCCTTTTAGCCATTTTAGCTCGGAAGTGTAACAAATAAACAAACAGCCAATGGTCTAATAGCCAAGAGCCTCGACCAACACCTGAGGAGGCTCTTGTTAGGCAGCTGGACAAGGGCTTGATTCAGAAAGCGGTACTTCTGGACACGGCTCGCATTGTTAGGAGGTTCCTCTCTCTGAAGCCCTGACCGGTAGCTTGGACCCTGTTTCTTTTAAAAACTCTTATAAATTTATTAAGTGTATAAATGAATAAACGAAATTATAATTAGTTAGGATTTATACAATACACTAACTCAAATGGCTTAGTTCTCTTTAACCTACGCACTATGTCCGTGTTGTCTAGCAGATTGTTTGCCTCGACATTCACATGTCGGTGAAGTCTGTGTACGTGGGCTTTGATAGCATGCTCAGCTTTTGAGGAGCATGTGACAATAAAAGTATTTAGCACAAAATAGACAGTTATAAGAAAATATTTATGGATTGTATGAAAAATGACGATGGATATGGGCGAAAGCTTAAAGAGATGCATTGAAGAGAAAAACGTATAGCGCTATAGAGGTATCGCGTCAGGGTCACCAATTTAGAGGTACGAGGAACTAGGTGTAAAGTTCACTCATCCTCTTTAGAAAAGGGAGGATCCTTTGACCAGACGTGTCGTGACGTTGTAACTGCCCAACGATTGATGTCGGGGAAGTTAAATATATGTTGTTCGTGCGATTAACACACGGCAACGCGCACTGCAGCGGAGGGCGGCGGCAGTAAAGCGGATTTAGAGCGGTGCCCCGCGCCGGGACGCGGTTTTCGCGCCTGTTCCGCGCGGAGGGATTTAACGCGGTTTTGACTGAATGAATGATTTGCGCGGGTCAGACCGCCGCTCCGCGCGGACGTCAGGCGCGCGGTCGGGCTGTGTAGGTACGTGTGTTTGACTTAAACAGATTTCTTAGAGAACAATGCGACATGAGATCGTTCACCACCTACCGCGGCGGTACGCGGTGCCGTGTTTTAATCGCCTAATTGCGCGATGCCGAGGAAAATGCCGCCACAGCGCCGACCCCAAATAAATTAGCCTTGCGGACATGAGGATGAAGACGACAGCTGATTTATATTTTTAAAAGCTTTTATTCAACTTGCAATGTTTTTAAATATATCATTTTATTTTACAGTGCAGTGGACTCAATTGCAAAGCACTGGTCTGTATTATTTGATTAACTTATTTTCACGATATGACTAGAACACAGCGAGAATAATATTTCTTTAACAATTCCGTCAAGATAATATTGTTTTTGTTTTTTTTTTTTTGTTTTGGTTTATGGCGGAATCCTAATTCAAATGCCTTTTTTTCACCTAAAACACAATACAACAGTGTTTTAGTGTAACACAATTATTGCAATTCATAATCAATATTTAGTACACTACAAAGCTATATTTCATTAAAAAATATTGCTAAATTCATTAAAACAGTACTGTACTGTATCCAGTCCAGTGCAAAAAAGCTCGTGCTCAATTGGGCGGGCCGCTCCGCAACGCAACGTATTGCTAAAATTCTGCTGCATCACTTTCGTACTTTTTGTTGACCATCGCACACTACAGGCAGGCCGGACCGCCGCAGTCAACCGTTTTTTGCGGTCGCTGTTATGCATTTCTATGCGACCCGTCTGTAATGTGTGATGGTTCATATAAAATGTAGACACGAAAGTGATCGAGGAGAATATTTGCAAAGCCTTACGATGCGGGCCACCCTAATCTGCGTTAAGCGCGTCCCCACTAGGGCCGCGCGGCCCTATTGGGGACGCGGCTTTAGACTTTCTTCACTTCATGTTTTAACTGTCTTTCCAGTGTGTGGGTAGAAACTGCACACAATTTCACAATCCTGGCAAGCCGGGACCTGACAGACCATGGGTTTTGGATACTAAGAAAGAAGATGTGAGTAATATCTTTTAATAATACTTATTTGTGTACGTCAATAAAGTTCCAATTACAAATACTGACGTTAAAACGGAGTCATTGGGCTGTTTTCACCAATGAAACTGAACGCTATCAGCATTTCTAAAACGCTTACAAGAGCTGTCAGTGTCAAAATTGTAATGGAATATTGTACACTGACAGCTGTTGAACGCGTTTACATGTGCTGAACGCGTTCAATTTCATTCGTGAAATCCACACTAAATTGTCAATAACTTATCTCGGAATAAAGTTCAAAATACAACAAATGGTTCGATGATTAGACATTTAAATAAACCTTTTTACAGTACAATAAACCTTTTAAATTCATAATTCCTTCAAAGTCACGAGATTTTTTTTTAAGGAGTGGCTCTTGTGTACCGTTGTACGCCCCTCTTAAGTGCGTTAATTTTAGCGTAACTAAAAACATTTTCCCTCTTTCTTTTTTAGGCAAAATCACAAGAGATATCAATAAGTAACGAAAGTGGTGACCCAAGTGATCTTCCAACTAAACCAAACATAGATGATGATGATGTCGAAGATGTTGTCGTCGTTGATGATGGATATTATGGCAATAAAGAACACGTTAAGAATACTATAAATGGTAAAGATGAAGATGATGTTCAAAATAATATTCCTTATAGTGGTAATAAACCCGTTGATAATAAGGGTGTTGGAGGTGTGACTATAGACTATACGATGGCTGTTCAACTAAGTCAACGATTAGGTGAATTTTTAAAGAAGAAAATATCAGAATTGAAAGCATTGAGTTTACTGAATTACGTACCTGGTTATTTTTAGAATAACCTCAAAATAAACTTTATTCATTATTCTTTTTGTCTTTTTATTGTATCTCATAATGAAGATGTTTAGATCTTTGATCTGTTTTAAGGAAAAACAGTTATTGTTTCAGTTTTATGTTTGTATGTATGTATGTGTGTCTATTTCTTTGCCACACTCTGTAGCCTAAACGGCTTGATGGATTTTCACATATGAGGTGTCGTTAGATTCGTCTTAATTGTGGGAGTGTCATAGGCTATATAATATTTATATATTGCATCTGCAAATACAAAAAAGGGAAAATACTGTTTTTTTTAAATAAATTATAACAATATTGGTATCAAATAAAAGCTAGTAATGAGTCAATTCCAAATTTAGATATATTAATAAAACTAAAAAGCTTGAAATAAAGAAAATTATTCAAAAAACAAAAAACACGACTGCAAAAACACATAACTGAAAAGAGAAAAACAAGCATTATAATTCAAATTCAAATTATTTATTTTTGCAGAAAACACTGTTAAAATGGTGTTATTAAATGTACATGTTCCAAGTGATTCTACCGTCAAGGCATGCAAAATGTTTACAATCATGGTTTATGAAAATATAATAATCTATAGAATTTTGGTATCGCAGTCCCCGCCTGCGATACCAAAATTCTATAGATTATAATGCTTGTTTTTCTCTTTTCAGTTATGTGTATTTGCAGTCGGGTTTTTTGTTTTTTGAATAATTTTCTTTATTTTTTATCAGGTTTATTTCTTTTAAATAACAGTGACAAAACCACCGAAGGTTTGTACGATTCATAAAGAAGAAGTTTTTAAGTACGTTGTACAGACATCACTCTCAATCTCTCTCAATCAATGTTTGTTCCTTAACCGCTTGACCGTTACAGTGGACATCAGGTGGGCATAACAATTAAAATTCTATTGTGTCGTTAATGACAGCTGAAGATTTATTATTGTATCAAGTAGGGAATCCAATCCCTCATACGCGGGATACCGCATCATTTTTGCGGTACCAGTAATGCGAGACTACACAGTCATGTTGGATCCGCATTCGAAAAAATATTTTATTCGTGCTGGCCAATCTATGTGTGTCATTCAATCAAAGTAATTTGTGTATTACTTGCGAAAGTGACGCTTCTTTAAGGAAAAAAGTTTTACTAGTATCAAGAACGTATAATTGAGCGGAATATACACACATCAAAAGTGTCTAGGGATCAAGCATTTTTATGCGGATTTCTTGAGATTGAGATGTGGCTTTGTAATAAATTTATGATTTTATAAATTTATATGGATCCTTTTTGGTGCATTTCATAATTTGAATCAGGAACTGTGAATCAAATTCGAGTAAAAGATGAAAATCAGCTGTCAATATTTTCCCTATAAAAACATACAACGCATTGAAGACATTATTAGTGCTACTGTTTCCCTACTACTGATTAAAACCAACGTTATTATGGAGCAGCGACGTCATTTAAGCAGGGAAGAAATGCTCAGAGCCGTGGGAATGATAGAAGCTGGTTCCCGGCAACGTACTGTGGCTTTAGCTCTGAATACAAGTCAGAGTGTTATCAGTCGACTTTGGACACGTTACCGAAGCACTGGTACCGTGGCTGAGCGCCATGGAGGACGGTATCGCTGCACCACACGGAGACAAGACCGATACATTCAAATCTTAGCTCGAAGAGCTCCAACAATAACCGCCATGATGTTAGCCGTGAGGCTTCATCACTCTTCAGGGAACTTACGGGTACCACCTATAGCAATGCACAATCGTAGGATTCGATATCAATGGGCTCTTGAACACAG
Source organism: Conistra vaccinii (assembly GCA_948150665.1). NCBI lineage: Eukaryota > Metazoa > Arthropoda > Insecta > Lepidoptera > Noctuidae > Conistra > Conistra vaccinii. The sequence goes on along the minus strand of OX411341.1, from coordinate 11,457,036 downwards.
AAATTGGGCAGAAGAACAATGGCGTTTCGTGTGCTTTTCTGATGAGTCTCGTTTTGGTATGAGACCGGATACAAGACGTATACGACACTGGAGAACCCCTGGACGCCAACAGCGATTAAAATCCTGCCAGGAAGTCCATCCTTATAGTGGTGGAACCATCATGGTATGGGCGGGTATTTGGATCGGCGGAAGAACTGAGTTGATTTGGATTAGAGGCAACCTCAACGCTCAAATTTATGCTGAGACGATTGTATCAGACGTCATCGTTCCTCTACAAGTGCAAATCGGTCCCTTATTTCAGTTAATGCATGATAATGCACGACCGCACACCGCAAGAGTTGTAAGACAGACTCTCGCCGCAGCTAACATCAATGTCCTGCCCTGGCCTGCTCAGTCGCCAGACTTGAACCCGATTGAGCATGCATGGGATATGCTACAGAGAAGAGCTCTGCCGAATATGGAGGGTATCCAGTCGCAAGAAGACCTTTTTTTGTTGTTGCAACGAACATGGGCGGCCATTCCACAGCGTGATTTGGATGAACTCATTTTGAGTATGCCAAACCGATGTTCTTGTGTTGTTAGTGTTCGCGGTAGAAACACGGATTATTAATTGTTTAAGTTACCCAATAAAATTTTAAAGAAAACTGTTATTTCAGTCTTTTTTTCGAACTTTAATGTTAGTGGTTCAAATGTCAAAAATCCCTTTATTAGGAAAATGGCAAATTTCTTTATTAATGCAAAGGTGACTTGGTTTATCGTTACTGTGACAAACGAAAACACTTTATTTGATGAATCCTTAAAGAAAATTTTAATTAATATCAATCAGGAGAAAAGTTATTGCAAAAATATATGTTGATCCCTAGACACTTTTGATGTGTGTAGTATAGTATGGAAACATTTTTGAAGGTCGGAAGATGATGGTCTTTCGGCTACATGTAAATTATGCCCTGCTTGTTATAAAGACCTCTGCTCGCTCTACTAATTTAATATTTTCTTCGGATAAACTGTCAAAAAATTCACGTAGTAAAAAAAACAACATTTTATTTAACTAATTATGAATAAAAAAAGTCATTTTTTTAAAATCTAATTGTCTTTCATTTCATATAAAACTTCGTATATTTATGAAGTCAGAACTACTTAGAACAAAATGTAATGATTTTTTTGCAGTTCCGCAAATCCTCGATTGATTGATGACCTCGATCCCGCAGGCTTGCGGGATTGAGATTTTGATGCGGGATTGAATTCCCTAGTATCAAGTATTGCTATATATCCTGATGGCCCAGTGGGTAAGGCCCCACTCACAGAGATGAGGTTTGAGTCCTAGCAGTGGGAACATTATGCGACGCAACACAACACGATTTCTTAGAAGGATCTTGGAGCTCTTCGTCATATTGACTCCTTAAATATTCATACTTCATTGTACAATCAAACGGTTGTAAATTGTATAAAGCTATTAAGGTAATATTCAAAGAAAAGGTTGACTTAACGAAGTAACTCTACTTGATCCTTTGAACCTATTTTTCGAAACATAAAACGAACCACTCCATCGAATCCTGAAACAAGACGCTTTATCGAATTCAGAGGAACTCCTGAACTTTTTAGGTTAAGAGCAGGTATGTTACGGACCTTCGGTTCCGATTCCGAAAGGTAAGTCCCGATTAATTTTACACCTCCGACTTCGGTTCCGATAATTTTTTATCGGAGTTATACCTACCGTAGTTCGAAACGCAGCGATGCACGTGTTTATTGCTAATATTTGACTGATTAAAGAGACTTTAGAGAGACTGAATTATATTTCAATAACACATCTTCCTTCTACTTCCGCCTCCTACTCCGGTACCGGTTTCGATTTTGATTCCGATCAATCAAATTTAGTGCCGGTTCCGGTAAAACGACTACGACTACGAGCATAAATAGGTTACAATTACGCAAGATCCATCAGCCATCTGTTCTGCGAGCAATTTGCCCTGCCCACTCCTACAAGGTGTTCCAATGACCTTATAAAGGCCGCCGGCCGTATAAATCCACTGGATGGGAGCAGCACAGAACTGGTTGAAGTGGCGGTGCTTGGGAGAAGCCTAGGTCCAGCAGTGAACGTCTTTCAGCTGAAATGATGATGATGAATGGTGCAAGATCCAAAAATAATCTCCTAAAGTAATGATAGTATCTATGTTCCTACAAAAGCAGTACTTGCTACTACGTACACTGCCACTTAATAAACTTATTCTCTCTTATCGATACAGCTCTTGGCTAAGTAATAACAGCCGCACGGGTTCGATTCCCGGGTCGGGCAAAGTGTTATTGGGTTTTCTTTCTGAAATTTCTCGGTAGCAGCCTGGAACCTGGATTTGTGCCCGGTTGATGGCAATAGGCTCGCCCCCTATTACATGGGACTTAAAAACATAACTGGCGAAATGTGGGTGTACCAACCCTTGGGGGAAAAAAGGGGTGATGTTATGATGTTGTTCACATTCTAATCTCAGTGTCAATTTGGCAAGTTTTTGACATTGATTGTTAGCGATATTTCCGTAAAGTAATATTGCCAACTTTTAGAATCTTCAGACTGCGGTTGATAAATTATTATGAGATTTTGAGTCTTACGTTAAATAAGGTGCCATATTTTCGACGTCGATTAAACGTCTTGCTTTTCCAACTCACTTTAGCAATGCAGAGGTGAACATCGAGGCAAAATGGTGAACATCGGCGTCGATAGCCATAATATAAAAAAATTGAATGGAAACGTGGTCTGATTGCATCCTTAGTATAGTATAATCAGCCTATAATCTTCCCACTGCTGGGACACAGACCTTCTTTCTATGAGAGGGAGTGGGCCATAATCCACCACGCGGCCCAGTGCGGGTTGGTGAAATCAATTCATCATACAATTGTTTTATTCATTTCACGTAAATTAATTTTTATTGGAAAAACAGCTTTCAAATACATTTCAATAGTCTAATAATTTGAATAATCATCAGCATGTTGATCATAGTCGTTTCTTTGGCGCTGAGCTGCTTTTACGTATTGGTTTTGCCTGGAAACCTTCTGACCCAGACCATATTGTGGATACACCTCGTCCCAGGTGACGTTGCTAGTATGTGTGCGACCTCCATTAATGGTATATATGCAGCTCAACAGTGAACACTGAAAAAAAAAACATAAAATCACGAAAAGCCTGCACCCTAATTACGTAACGCAAACTCAATTTTAAATTGAAACCAATTGAAAAAGATTGCCTGTTCATTGCTTCATAAGTTCGACAAAAAAAGTTGAGCATATTTTTTCTGTCGAACTTACGAAGCAATGGACTGGCAATCTTTTTCAATTGGTTTCAATTTAAAATTGATCGTGCATTGCGTAATTGGGAGGCTGGACTGCCTATTTGATCTAGTGGTCGCAAGCGCTACTGCTGAACACCACGTTCTGGTTTCGATTCACGCGTCGGGCAAAGTGTTCATTTATTTATTTATTTATTTATTACAGCATGAAAGACCTACAGCTAAAAAAAACAACAAAAAAGGAAACAATAGTAGACAGAAAGCCAATTACAAGTCTTCGCGGGGCATCTTCGGTTTTGTTATTGGTTTTTTCCACAGATTTAGAGTAGGCTAGATACCCTAAGCCATCCGACCAAGCGTGCCGTCAAGTTTGTGCTATGCACAATCTTGACGCGCTTCTGCCTTCAGTTTGTGTTTATGCCTTGTGTTTGTATTTGTGTTTGTGTTTGTGTTTTTGTTTGTGTTTGTGTTTGTGTTTGTGTTTGCGTTTGCGTTTGCGTTTGCGTTTGTGTTTGTGTTTGTGTTTGTGTTTGTGTTTGTGTTTGTGTTTGTGTTTGTGTTTGTGTATGTGTTTGTGTTTGTGTTTGTGTTTGTGTTTGTGTTTGTGTTTGTGTTTGTGCTTGTGTTTGTGTTTGTGTTTGTGTTTGTGTTTGTGTTTGTGTTTGTGTTTGTGTTTGAGTTTGTGTTTGTGTTTGTGTTTGTGTTTGTGTTTGTGTTTGTGTTTGTATTTATGTGTTTGTGTTTGTGTGTGTGCGTGTGTTTGTGTTTTTGCGCCAGTGGTGGCGAGTTGTGTCGTCGAGGATATAAAAATGCCAAATAAACTATAATTACGCTTAGCTATTGAAACGATTCTGTGTACGTTGAGAACATCACTAAATGGCTGGGGTGACGTCATCGTAGGTATAAAAAGATGACACGCTTGGTTTTCATACTATCAAATGAACATGCGGTATCTAGCCTACTCTAAATCTGTGGGTTTTTCTATCTAGAATTTCTCTATAGCAGCCCGGAGTCTGGATTTGTGCCTGGTTGATGGCAATAGGCTCGCCCCCTATTACTTGGAACTTAACAAATCTGGCGAAATGTAGGTGTTCTAAAGGTGCACCTCTACCCAACCTTCCGGAGAATGCAGACGTAATGTTACGTTAATCACGAAGAAGTGGCGAGAGGGCCTAGACGCGTACCGCAAGGGCTGGTTCGAGGAGGATCTGGAAGACTTTGGGGGCATTCTTTTCCAGGCCTCTTTTCGATCGGTGAGAGGAGGGTGCCATAATCCACCACGCGGGCCCAGTGCGGGTTGGTAGATGTCACATGTCTTCGAATTTTTGGTTCTAAGACATGCCCGTTTCCTCAAGATGTTTTGCTTCACCACAAAGTAAAACGCCTGCTTGGAATCGAACCCACGACCTACAACTCGTAAGTCGGGGCCGTTGGGCCAACACTGCTATATAATCGAAACATATTTGATCAATATTCATTCTCTTTGGTACAATATTGTCGTAGCTCTTCTGCGATAGAAAATATTACATTGTGTGTTGGTCGTTTCCTTGAGAAACAATTTTCTTATTTGATTTTAAAATTGCTATGGTAGAAGGAATGAAAAGCAAACTTTGGCAAATAGTCGTACTGATTCCGTTAGCAATCGACTCAAACAATTTACTTGAAAAAATAAAATAACAAAACTAAATTAAGTTTGAATAGCAAAACTGAAATTAGGTTTTATTTTAGTCGGATTTTTTTTTGTTTGTGGAAGACGTTGTCGTATAACAAAAATTACTGAATATTTATATAGTAATTGTATGACATAAATAAAGATTTTGATTATGTAGTTACGAATGTATTTTCCTTTGTGTGTAGTTATATTTGTGGAGCAGTGATGGCACAGTGGTAACGGCCCCGACTTACGAGTTGCAGGACGTCGGCTCGAACCCAAGCAGGCGCTTTACTTTGTGTAAATTATTTCATCACCACTGCTCTCAAAATGGTGAAGGAAAACATCGTGAGGAAATCGGCATATCTTAGAACCAAAAAATTCGAAGACATGTCATATCTACCAACCCGCACTGGCCCCGCGTGGTAGATTACAGCCCACTCCCTCTCACAGAGAGGAGGCCTGTGTCCCAGCAGTGGGAACATTAATAGGCTGATGATGATGATGATGTAGTTAATTTAAAATAATACTTACTGAGGCGCTGCAATCCTTGCCCCAACACTGTAAAAAATAAAATACATATAAACAACATATCCCGGGATTAACGCACTCCACCAAACACCCCAATCAGAATATTGTTACAATCATAATACATAGTTATACTGAATTTTTACTATCACTATCATCACTACATATTATAAAACAAAGTCGCTTCCCGTCGTCTGTCCCTATGTATGCTTAGATCTTTAAAACTACGCAACGGATTTGGATGCGGTTTTTTTTATTGGATAGAGTGATTCAAGAGGAAGTTTTATATGTAATACATGCATAATATAGTAAGCTATAATTTATAAATTTATCACGCGGGCGAAGCTGCTGGCAGAAGCTAGTTATGTATAAAACATTGTTATTTATCTTATTAGTTATACTGATTGTGGGCGAAAATTGTGGTCAATTTACAAATCTACGCACGCTCACGCACACGTTTAAGGGTTTAGCGTAGTAGTACTTCGTCCATTTCGGTTTGTTTTGACTGTACAGCGGAAGTGTGACTAATTTAGGTAGTTTTTATTATTTTTGAGAAAAAAAATAACCTTATATTAAAAATTACAGATATCGATTCTGAACAAACTACTTTCATAATGTACATTAATTCAGTTACACATCAATTTTAATTTTACCTGAATAACAATTTTGTAGAGACTGACAGGGCGGTTACCATTCATTCACTCTTATTGTAGGCCAATATTTTACAAAAGGTGTCAAACAGTGAAGTGTCAAGGGATTTTGAACCATACGCAGTGCAAACATTACTGCCACTTTGAACGCTTTAATTCATTACTCAAAATCACAACTAATTTTTTCAAACTCGGTTGAGAATTAGCACTTTTATAACGTCAAAATTACATAAGACAGTCCCCCAAAACGCCCGCCCTTCACCACTTCCTAGTGCTTTAGCTGGGCAAAAAAAGTCGCGCAATAAACTCCCCAGCAGCACAGCTGTCTGTTAAGGTAGAAGAATTTGATTAACCGTTATTGTATGGGCTCTGAAGTCTACAGCCCAAATAAAGGGCAACACAACCTATTTTTTAAAATGAAACAAAAGAAATGAAAATCTTCGTTCTAAACAAAATAAATACTAAAAACAATTGGACTCCGTACATACCTTGGACTCGCAATTCAGGCCCTCGCACTGCAATCCAATAAAAATAACCAATACATTTCAACATATACAATACACTTCAACATACAACGCAATTCACCCTGTGGATTCTACGGCATGCATGGTTTTCCGTTTGTATTTCTTTGTGGCCGGTGCGATGTACAAATACAGGCTGTTTTTTCTTTTGCAAATGTTTTTTTTTTGTCGACTTATAAATACATATGACAAGATTTATATTTTATTGTTACAGTCGTCCCAGCATAGGGGATCATTCTCCCTTTTTTTTGTTAAGTTAATATATTGCTTAAAAAATAATGGGTTGATGTCTTAATGGTAACGCAGACTGGGACGGGCTACAAATCAAAGCATTGCAAAAATCTTACTTCATAACTTTCGTACCTTTCATGAACCAACGCACGCTACAGGTCGTACCGCACTTTTTTGTATGAAAATACTTTGCCCTGCGTCCCGTTGCGGTTGTAGTGTGCGCTTGTCTCATTATAATGAAGAAAATAGTAGTTGTTTTTTTGCAGTATGCGTTGATAACAACATAGCATTAAAAAATTTGACTCGTTTCAAAACATTTCGCAGTAAAATAGAGATAGGTAAAGTATCACAATAATTTAAAATTCTCAGTAAAGATACGGTTTTCTAAAAGAGCAGTGGCCGCCACATAACGGCCGCAGTGATGTGTCATGAAAATGAAGGCAGGGTTTTGAGTTTGAGAGCCTGTGCGCACGATGCGTTGCGGCGTAGGCGCGGCGCCGCCGCCGGAGCAGTGTCGCTACGGCGCGGCGTCCTACATACAAATATCCATGGTATGCCACACGGTGCGTTCCAGTATCGCACCGCACGTACACCAGATTTCCAGCCCGCGAGGCAAGGCGGGGGGAGGTGTACGCGTTGCGACACCGGAGCAGCTCCGCTCAGTTGTTTGTGCGTAGTCAAAAACACAGATGTTTGACAGATGAGAATTTACGCGCTTTGCAGCGCGACGCCGCCGCGGCGTAATAACGTTACGTCGCCGCAGCGCCCGTGTGACCGCTAATGAGGCGTTATCTTTGCGGTGCGGTGCCGCAACGCATCGTTTGCACAGACTTAAAGGGCCTAAACACATAACCGCGTTGCGGCGCCGCAACACAAAAATTAGCGACGGCACCCATAGATTTTCTTAGGAAATGGCCCGAAGCCTCTGCGTTGCGGCGCCGCAACGCGGTTATGTGTTTAGGCCCTAACGGTGTCAAAAAACGCTCCCTTGGAAAACACGGTATCTTACTTAAATAACATTTAATTAACATCATTCGCCGGTAAATTGCAGTGTATGTATGTTATGTGGCGGCCGCCGCCGCTCGCAGCCGTAGATTAAGTAAGCAATGTCGTTGTCGGGAAACTATAAAATTGAAAATGAAATACCTTTGCAGTACACTGTTCCCCGATGCACTGAAAATTAAAAGCAAACGTTGAAGTTCACCCTACTTGTAAGAACCTTAAAAATAGATAAAATAAATCTATTTTGTAAGAATAATAATTATGAAAAACTGGCCAAGCACGTGTCGGACCACGCACAGTGAAGAGTTCCGTAGTGATGATGAATATTTACGCATGCACAGTATTGATTTTACCAGCCGCAAAGATAAGTTTCTATTTCATAGTATTTCTCGATAAAACTCAGCATTCTCCCACCCTTATCCCATAAAACTATGAAAACCAAAGTTATCACTGCGGCTTTAATCAAAAAGATCTCATAATTTATAAAACGATTGACTTAAATAAAATAAAATCACTTAGAAACATCATCATCGTTTTAATTATGGGATCCAACGAATCATCACACGCTAAGGCTGCCTGTCCACTGGAGCGGAGAGGAAAGGAGAGGAGAGGAGCGGAGATGTGCCGATTTTAACCAATAGAATCTAAACTCCGCTCCAGAGGTGCGATTCTATTGGTTAATATTGGCACTTCTCCGCTCCTCTCCTCTCCTCTCCGCTCCAGTGGACAGGCAGCCTTATACTTTGTTTTTTTTTTCACCCGTCACGGTTTTATGTATAGGGAGGGCCACACATTTGTTTTTAGGATTCCGTACGTACGATCACTCGTGCGTCTGTCTGTCTATCCCTCTGTCACAGTCAATTTGCTCTGAATGAATTAATCTAATGGATCAATTAAGTTGAAAGGTGCACAAATCGATTTTTGTGACCCAAACATGGACGTGTAACGTAAATAAATGAATTTTTCATCACACCTATTCGTAAAACGACAATTGCCTATAGAGGATAGCGGGAGCAAAATTCAACTTTGCTCCCTAGGGAGTTTGAGGTTTCTCTCTTCTGATTGGTCCACTCCGTGCTTCTGATAGCGTACTGATTTCCGTAGTTAGGTTGGAGGAGCTCGCGTGAAGGTTTAATGTAAAAAAAAAATCGAGTAAGTAGCTTTTTATTTTTCTCATAGGTAGTGATGAAAAATAGTGTGTATTACTCGGGACAAAATATTTTGTTCACGGGCGGCGTATATTGATTTCCTCGCTAAACTCAGGATTCTACTTTAGAATCCTTCGCTTACCTCTGAATTCAAAATAACGCCCTGGAAGAACAAAATATTACTTTGTCCCCTTGTAACACAAATAACTATTGTATATGGGGGCAAAGTGGAAAAAAAAAACTGTTTAGCGAACAATACTGTGACATATCAAATGAAAGGACTTGTTGTGAGGATCATTTTTTTTAAATTTTTATATTGACACTTTTGAACATATTTAAGAAAATAGATGAAACATGTTTTCTAACTACAATGTTAAGTTTATTCTTGGGATAAAAAACATGGTAGCCTACGACTAATATTATTCGTAAATAAAATATTTACCGTACGGAACCACGCGAGTTCAACTAGCACATGTCCGGTAACTTTTTTCTTAATTTTACTACCCATTATTTAGCGATGCACAGAATACAACTTCTTTCCAATTTTCATCGATAAAGTGCAAAGAGTCACCGAGTATAATTGACTCTGCAACATCCGGATGGACGGACGGACGGACGTACGGACAGATGGGCATGACGAAATTAAAAGGGTTCCGGTTTTGCTATTTGGCTACGGAACCCTAAAAATCGACCAATCTAGTTATCAGAATAAACTCGTTGGCTCAACCGAAGTATCAGATGAGTGACCACTTTATGGAAATGTAAAAATGTAATAAATACGAAATCTTAGATGGGTGACCTCCGTTAAGGTAGGACACTACAAGGTTACGCATTTGCTACGCCGTAGCTGATTCGTAGCCCGTAGCGACTACGCCTGCTACGCCGTAGCAGTAATCGATATTATGCGGAATTATATAATAATAATAGCTTTATTTTCCTTACACACTTATTCCGTACATCATTATAATTATACTTTGATCTTTGTAAGTGCAAAATCTATACAATTTATAAATTAAAGTCAGTTTGCGTGTCAGCATGTGTGACCGCGTGATTCTGATGCATCATTTAGAGAAATTATTCCGGAAGGTTTATGTGTATAATACAATAAATAATATGAATCTTGCAAATAATAAAGAAATCTTGAATTTTGTTCTACTCGTAAAAACCGCGCGAAGCAGGGGCGGGGCGGGGTGGTAGGGTGATGCAGAGACAAAACATGGCAGGTGCAACATAATTGATAGATAACACGAAAAAGTATAAATACAAATACATACGAGTAGATACATAAATACTTCATCATCATCAGCCTATTAATGTTCCCACTGCTGGGACCCAGGCCTCCTCTCTGTGAGAGGCAGTGGGCCGTAATCCACCACGCGGGCCCAGTGCGGGTTGGTGGATGTCACATGTCTTCGAATTTTTGGTTCTAAGACATGCCGGTTTCCTTACGATGTTTTCCTTCACCGTTTTGAGAGCAGTGGTGATGAAATTATTTACACAAAGTAAAGCGCCTGCTTGGGTTCGAACCCACGACCCACAACTCGTAAGTCGGGGCATAAATACATACATATAACCAAATAGAAATAACAATAGGTAGAGGAGAAAACGAATCCAGCAAATCAGCGCTGGGATGATTCTGCCAACTTCTTATGAATATGTTCACGTGCCTTCACTTTAAAAGACAACCGACTGGTTGCCGTCCTGATGTTCAGAGGGAGCGCATTCCAAAGACAGGACATCGTAGAAGACGATTGTTGGTAGAACGAAGAATTTTACTATAGGCAGAGAAAATCCCACTTTCCCATATTCAATACTTATGATGAATTGAACATGAGAAAGTGGGTTTTTGGGTACGCGTGGGATTGATTTGTTGTTATAAGTTTAACAAAGCTTACTCATCGTTTTGGCAATATATCCCTCAATTTATTATTAAGAGGGTTTTAACTAAAAACATACCATAGCGTTACATGATGGTCCCCGGCACTGAAAATGTAACGATGTCAATAATTAAAAAAATATTTACAAGATCAAATAAAATTAAGCTGTGGAGCAGAATAAACGTAAACAAATGTGATATTGGTTCGTATGTTAAAGTTTTAGCGCAACCCTCACCTGAGATAGCAGACCTACTTACTGATTTGTTAAGACAATAATTATGTATAATGGATCATTAGATGAAGGTTAGACTAGTTTAAGGTACGATGAGGCTGACATGCCATTGTGGATAAAAGCCTCTACAAAAATTAAGAATAAAAAAAAATTAAAAAAAAAAATTAAGCTAGTGATATTCCATTAATACCAAAAAAAAAATGGCTCAAATTGTGGCTATGTCTGTTTCTTTGCCAAATCAAATAATTGGAGGAACGGAAATCTCCCGTGCCGCCATAAAAAAAAAATTGATATTGAAATAAAAATAAATATTCAACAAAAGATCACTCACAATGGCATTGCAGCTTACTCCAACACACTGAGAAAAAACAAAATTCAATTAACTAAAATCCTACTGTACAATATAACATCAGACGCGTATTTTCTCGAAAAGAGTAGTCAAAGGAGTTATGGTGCAGCCACATTTCGTCCGTTCTGACAAAGTGGGTGCCATTGGCATTGCAGCATACAATTGCATCGATATACCGGATAGCTATGAGAATTTTATTTTGAAAAAATCTAATGAGACCTGCCGGAAAAGAACCGGAGTTACCGACATAGCTTGCAGAGTAAGCAAACTGAAGTGGCAGTGGGCTGGTCATGTTTGTCGAAGGACCGATGGCCGGTGGAGCAGACGAGTCCTAGAGTGGAGACCGCGTATCGGCAAGCGTAGCGTGGGACGCCCCCCAGCTAGATGGACCGATGACCTTAAGATAGTGGCCGGGACAGACTGGATGCGGAAGGCGAAGGACAGGGTGCTGCTATCAGCAGTGGACTGCGATAGCCTGAGTTGATTGATTGACAATGAGACCTTGTCACTGTTTTCGGCTAAGCGAGCCGCAGGTGACGCAGCACAGCACAGTACAGATTTTGCAGGGTAGGACATAAGCCTCGAGCGCATGCTGCGACGCACAGCTACACAGACACATTCGCGTCCTAGCTAAAACGTTTCCTGCGTCTCAACAAAAAACAAGTGATGACCTGCACGCATCACGAAGAAATCTGCTGTGCCGGCTCTACAACGAGACGCAGAGCAGAACAGACACATATCTGCGTCGCACGTGCCTTCGCCGCAGCGTACGCAGCTGTCAGTACGTTCATGCATTACAAAATCTGCTCTGCCCTGCGCTGCGTGGACCTGCGGCAGCATATACTTAGTTTATTGTTTGTGACACTGAACCAATGTCTTATAGACTATAATATTAGAAAGAGTAGCTAAAACTTCAAAGAGCACACATACATAATCAGCCTATTAATGTTCCCACTGCTGGAACACAGGCCTCCTCTCTGTGAGAGGGATTGGGCCGTAATCTACCACGCGGGTCCAGTGCGGGTTGGTAGATGTCACATGTCTTCGAATTTTTGGTTCTAAGACATGTCAGTTTCCTTACGATGTTTTCCTTCACCGTTTTGAGAGCAGTGCCGTGCAGTGCCATGTGTGTTGAGTGCAGTGTGGTGATGAAATTATTTACACAAAGTAAAGCGCCTGCTTAGGTTTGAACCCACTCGTAAGTCGAGCCCTCACCACTGGGCTACCACTGCTCACAAAGAGCACAGCTTGACTTCAAATAAGTACCGTGTCCTAAACGACGCGATCATCGCGGGAGTCTACGATTGTCGCGTTCATTTAGCTCGGCGAACCTGAAGGCGTGGTCGCGTCGATAGAGGGCGCCTTCTGGTTTAAAAAGTGAGTGGCGTATGGACGCTACAATCGCGTATTCGCACGAACGATCTAGTCTACACGATAATAGGAATCTTGACAGGGGAAGAAAAAACTAGTTAGTCCGTCAGTGAGATAATAAAAAAATATTAGACACGTATTTTTTGCTTTATCATATTAATCATTTAAAAATGGTTTAGAAAAAACGCATTAAAGTTGGGAAGTGGGGGCTCGCTACGTTACAAGTCAGTATAAAATCTACCGGGCAGGGACGTCAGGCCATATTTTAACGCAATGTATCGCCGTAATCTTTTCATTACGTAAAAAAATATGTGTTCAATATTTTTATAATATCGGACAATATACGGACAAAAAAATTTTGTAAACATCCCTATTACTTAATATATTTCAAGTTACATACCCCAGAAGAACAAGAGTCACCTTTACACTGAAAAGGGAAGAACATCCATAACTCCCTAAAGTATTGGTTTTGGCTGTCGTCAATTTTAAATGATTTTATTGATGCTTAATTTTTATTTCACGCAAGTAATAATTGTAAACCGTCTTACCGTGCAGTCGCAGCCAGATTTGTGGCACTGAAATAAAATACAAAAACATTGTACAAAAATGATTGAATAAAAATCATTCACGTCCTTTTGAGCTTCGCATCGACGCAGAAAAACTTACTCTTGATGGACACGATTCCATAGCACACTGTAAAATACAATTAAGTCAAATTCAAATTCAAAATATTTTATTTCACATAAACCAATAGGTAGGGTAGGTAGGGCAGGTAGGGTAGGTAGGGCAGGTAGGGTAGGTAGGGCAGGTAGGGTAGGTAGGGCAGGTAGGGTAGGTAGGGCAGGTAGGGTAGGTAGGGCAGGTAGGGTAGGTAGGGTAGGTAGGGCAGGTAGGGCAGGTAGGGTAGGTAGGGCAGGTAGGGCAAGTAGGGTAGGTAGGGCAGGTAGGGCAGGTAGGGCAAGTAGGGCAGGTAGGACAGGTAGGGTAGGTAGGGTATTTTACCTCAGTTTCGGCCTTAAACTTGGCTCCAAGAACGGTCTCGTAGACCAGCCAGTCTTGCTGGGTTGTGTGGTTAAGGTTCATTGACCTCATCACGATTCTGATTTCATTTTCGTCTAAATTAGTTGCGACTTCGACCACCGTTTCATCGGGGCTCTCTGTCTGTGAAGAAAAATTAACTTTATTTGTAGAAAGTTAGAGTTCAGTTTCTAAAATGGGTCCTTGCTTGTTTTTAATTTAATGTGTAACTCTGAGTCTAACCATTTTTTTTTAATGTTGGTACTTACGGTCCACCCCATTCTAGCCATACTCTCGTCCACAATCGGCACATATAGTTCTCCCTGTAAAATTAAAACTCAAATAAGTATATCGTTAAAGGTAACTTTCTAAGCCGACCGCTGGCGGCAACTGCAGGCGACGTGTTGCCATGACACGGCTGGTTTCTATGAAATCTTCTATACAAATTATTCAAAAAACAAAAAACCCGACTGCAAAAACACATAACTGAAAAGATAAAAACAAGCATTATAATCTATAGAATTTTAGTATCGCAGGCGGGGACAAACTAATAACCGGAAATACGGTGTAAGTTTTGTTTGTCCCCGCCTGCGATACTAAAATTCTATAGATTATAATGCTTGTTTTTATCTTTTCAGTTATGTGTTTTTGCAGTCGGGTTTTTTGTTTTTTGAATAATTTTCTTTATTTAAAGCTTTTTAGTTTTATTAATATATCGATATTTATTATCGATTTATTAATATATCTGCCATTATCTTAGTTTTAGTGTAAATTATGTCAATTTTGGGATCTGTGAGTGCTATAAATACATCTTCTCAAATTGTTTCGTAATTTTTATACGTTATTTACGAACTTACTAAATATTACAATAGTACTTATTCAAAGATTTAACACAGGCCTTAAATTACGAGAATACCTAAAGTGTTAATATAATATTATTAAAATGTATTCCGATTTGTTAGTATGACAAACAGTCATAGAATTAATGTTCTCGTGAAAACTCGGTCGGGAATTATACTCTCGTGAAAAAAATTACGACTAGATCATTATCTAGTCGATTTTTTTTTAAATGATAAATGCATTTATCATTATAAACGGAACGAGAATAAAATAATAAATGCATTTATCATTATAAACGGAACGAGAATAAAATAATAAATGCATTTATTATTATAAATGCATTTATCATTTTATTCTCGTTCAAAAAACCATTCAGTCGCTTCGTTGTGTTAGTAAAACGACTTTTATGGTTTTGAAAAGTAAGACATATTGTCATCCTCTTCCTTCACTTAGATTTTACACAAACGCAATATAAGCTAAGTTCCTGGATTCTGGTTCGTTACGTGCTTCTTTCATAGGGAGGCCTATGACTGGGTGCCTCCGAGTCCTCTATACATAGCTCATTAGGGTGCTAAAGTTGCACAAAATAGACGCAACTCTACACATCTTCTTGATGTCGTGTATGGGGCAGTGGAGGATGGTCCTTCTGTATCCAAGATGTC
The DNA here is from genome assembly GCA_948150665.1 of Conistra vaccinii. Classification (NCBI taxonomy): domain Eukaryota; kingdom Metazoa; phylum Arthropoda; class Insecta; order Lepidoptera; family Noctuidae; genus Conistra; species Conistra vaccinii. The sequence continues at coordinate 11,441,682 of OX411341.1, read as the reverse complement.
GACAGATCCGGGGGATTGATGAAACGACCAGGACTGAGCGGGTTCAGGGCGATAGTTTGAGTCCGCTTTGGTTTGGCTTAGCCTTGAAACCTCTAAGCACAAGGCTAGAGTCTCAAGAGAGATACAAGTATCGGCTATCAGTTGAGAAGAGGTGGTCAGGTGATATCTGACCTCCTTTACATGAATGACTTGAAACCCCAACAATTTGCGACTGATGGAGCTGCTGAAGATAGCAGAAACGTTCAGTAGCGCCATCACGATGGAATTTGGTGTGGAAAAATAAGCAGTCATGCATGTAAAGCGAGAGGGATTACGGAATCCGTGGGAATCCAACTCTCGGATTCCATTCATCTAAGATCACACTCCTCAACCGAAACCTACAAGTATTTGCGTGTGTTGTTGACTGTCGAAAGCATAAGGCATCACTGCTGCCGACATGAAACCTTGAGGAAGCGCTTCTTTGCTTTGGCCGCCTGAATAAATGTTAAATAGGTAGTCTTTTATCAGACGGAAACTAGGTGCGTGCCTTAAACGGTGGCTCATGCTGGTTTTGATGTATTCTTTCGGCATACTAAAATAGATTCAGACGAATGGATAATTTAGATGCTCTGGATAGGAAGGTCCGTACATTGCTGACGGCATATCAGATGCATCACCCACGGTCATCAGTGATGAGACTGTACATCCCGTAAAAGTATGGGGGTTGAGGTTTAATAAACGCTGAAACCCTCCACAACCGCGCTCCACATGGCGCTGGCGCCAACCTACAGTACTTGATACTAACGATCGAAAGGAAGTATGGCAAGGTAAAGATTTTCACGGAAGCTTTTTCTGGGCTCTCCATGGGCCTGGTGTAGACATTTTGGCATCTGTATCCTGGCTGCATTTCGGCAAACTCTTTGGGGAAACCAAAGGTTTTGTCTGTGCGATTATAGACGAGGTTATCATGATGAATAATTATCGGAAATACATTGTCAAGGACGGTACGCTTGACAGCTGTCGGGCAGGCCACCGTCCCAGTGAATCAATCCGACATATTGTTTTCGGTGGTTCTCGTCTTGCTAACGGCAAGCCACCGTCCCGGTGAATCAATCCGACATATTGTTTCCGGTTGTACTCGTCTTGCTAACGGCGAGTACTTGCACAGATACAATCTATTCGCTAGGATTATCCACCAGTAACTTGCCTTGCAGTACAATCTTGTGGAGTCCGAAGTACCATACTACAGTACACAATACATAATATAGTATGTGCCCGACCCTGTTTTAGAGAATGGTATTACTACATTGTACTGGAATCGATCTATCATCACTGACAGGACTATTGTATCCAATAAGCTTAATATTGTGGTGATAGATTGACGAGAGCACCGTGCAATGATTGTTGATATCACTATCCCTCATGACGAGAATCGCGTGATCGCGAAAATCAAGTATTGACTTAGCACACGAGGTTGTCGACATGTAGGACGTGGACTCTTTAATCATTGTATCAATAGCCGTTACGGTTAACGCTGCTCCCACATCTCCGCCGCAAAACCGTGGCAGCGGAACCGCAAAAATTCCGCCATGACTTGTCCGTTGTACGAAAGGCGAAACGGAAGCGAAACTGCCTGCTCTATCGTACAGTAAGATTATGATTTTATCTCTTTCTCGCGTGATTTCGCCGATCTGCTGGGAAGCCGTTTACACCTCCGCGCGCAGTCCGCCGGTTTTTTGCGGTTCCGCGTTTGTTCCGCATAGATTCGCGACATAATGTGGACATGTTTCGCAGCGGAATTGGCAGCGGAATTGGTTCAGCGATTCCGCTGCCACGGTTTCGCGGCGGAGATGTGGGAGCAGCGTAATGGCCTAATAGCGGAGAGCCTCGACCAACACCTCAGGAGGCTCTCATTGCGCGGCTGGGCTGGGCTTAACTCAGAAAACTGTTTTCCTGGACACGGCATGCATAGAGAGGAGGTTCCTCTCTAGAGACTTGATCACCGGTAGCTCGAACCCTGTTGCCGATACCGGTGGGCTGCTAATTTTAATAATTTTAAATGAAATGAACATAAAAAAATAACCTTTTCTCAAAGCTGAAAATCGTCTCTCTACGACGTCCATTATATATGGAGCAATTGACGAAAACATGTTTTTTATTTTTCCTGAAAAGTTGCGTTTTTGTAGTTATCGTTTTATTCTCCGGGGACGGCGATATCTAAATTTGTAATTGACTCATTACTAGCTTTTATTTGATACCAATATTGTTATAATTTATTTAAAAAAAAACCTTCCCCTCCTTTTTTTTTGTATTTGCAGATGCAATATATAAATATTATATAGCCTATGACACTTCTACAATTAAGACAAATCTAACGACACCTCATATGTTAAAATCCATCAAGCCGTTTAGGCTACAGAGCGTGCGAAAGAAATAGACATACATACATACATACATACATACATACATACATACATACATACATACATACTCTCGAAAAACATTACCCTCCTTCTGGGGCAGTCGGGTAATAAATAATATACATACATACAAATAAATAAAATTGAAGTGTCTGTTTGTAATGTCAAAATAACACCTTTTTAGTAAATGCATATGATAGTATATAGGTACGATGTGGGTACGATCCATACAACAAAAACACATTTTTTTTTAAGAGCTATTGCATAGCTTCTATCGCGGGCCTTGACCGTGGAGACCGAATCCAGAAATTCCGTAACGAAAATACCTAACGCCTAACGAGAGTGTTGTATTGAAAATTATGTTTAACTTTTTGACAACAAAGTTCAAATTTAGTTAAACGAATGATCTAAAGAGAGTGTTCTATTGAAAATTATGTTTAACTGTTTGACAACAAAGTTCAAATTTACATATACGAATGATCCTTGACTATTAATAGTTAAATTAAAACCTTTTTATTAGTTTGATGTTCCCATTACGTGGTGTCAAGTTTTAAAAACTACATAATTAAATGTGAATAGTTATTATATATTTATAGTTCCTGTCAATGTCACCATTGCTATTTCTTGTATTCGGGTTAATATTTTACAATTGCATAAGTTGATAAAAAATGCTATGCAATAGCTTTACCGCGGCAGTTCCGGAGTGCCACACGTCTTTTTTTTTGTATGTCTGTTTGTCTGTTTGTTCCAGGTAATCTCCGAAACCGTTGGACCAAGTTTGACGGGACTTTCACTATTAGATAGCTGAGGCCACTGGGCGTAAAACACTTTTTATACACTTTTTATATACTTTTTATTCCGATATTCCTACGGGTACATTGGGATTAAAAGGAAAAACTCATTTAAGCGGGCGAAACCGCGGGACGCAGCTAGTTCTAAATATAAAAACTCAGCTTCATATTGTGGATCTTTTAATTTTTGTGCCTATGTACCCATCAGCAATCTGTCTATCATTTTACCCTATTTCGATTAGCTAGGGCGCCGAGACACAATACTAATGTGACAAAACACTCGAACATTTACCTATGTTATTTTATGTTTGATATTTTGACCAGACCGTTGAAGGCAGAACGCATCGAGTGTGACCCAGCCTGTAAGTGCACCGCGAAATGGAAAAGTTTGGCAACCCCTGTCTAGCTCAGTTTCGCAATAATCTTTAGCTGGGTACTCACTTAGCAGTGTAGCACGTAACGTATCAGATACGGTATCAACCTGCAAGTGGGTACGGCTCGTCCACGGTCCTCAGCGTATCTAGCTACGAGCTGCCGGATCCGCAGTGCTCGCAACGACGTCACGCCGACAACATGTCTCAAATGGTGGCTAGTGTTTTTTGTAATAATTCTTATTTTTAGGGTCCCACAGTACTGGAGTATTCTGGTAAACCTCAATTAGATTTAACACTTTTTCTTCAGTCCACTCCATAATGAATAATTGAATACGTAAGTTCGTTTGAAGCTCGCGCGTACGTACTCACTACACAAGCGGTCGTGACGCCGTCCACGAGCACACTGAGTCTGCGAGCCGCCTTTGTGTTCGCAGTGAAACCACCACTCGGCGGGTCACTGCGAGCTTACAGCGCTCCACGCGCGAGCGGCTCGCAGCGGGCTCGTGCCTAAGTACTCACTTGATACCGTATCTGATACGTAACGTGCTAAACTGCTAAGTGAGTACCCAGCTTTTTACGGCAACTTCTTGTTTGAATTTAATAATTCATTTGTTATTCTGTATTGTACTGTTACAACACTTTTTACCCGACTGCCCCAGAAGGAGGGTAATGTTTTTCGAGAGTATGTATGTATGTATGTATGTCTATTTCTTTGGCACGCTCTGTAGCCTAAACGGCTTGATGGATTTTAACATATGAGGTGTCATTAGATTCGTCTTAATTGTAGAAGTGTCATAGGCTATATAATATTTATATATTGCATCTGCAAATACAAAAAAAAGGGAGGGGAAGGTTTTTTTAAATAAAATTATAACAATATTGGTATCAAATAAAAGCTAGTAACGAGTCAATGGCAAATTTAGATATATTAATAAAACGAAAAAGCTAGAAATAAAGAAAATTATTCAAAAAACAAAAAACCCGACTGCAAAAACACATAACTGAAAAGAGGAAAACAAGCATTATAATCTATAGAATTTTGGTATCGCAGGCGGGGACAAATAAAACTTACACCATATATCCGGTTATTAGTTTGTCCCCGCCTGCGATACCAAAATTCTATAGATTATAATGCTTGTTTTTCTCTTTTCAGTTATGTGTTTTTGCAGTCGGGTTTTTTGTTTTTTGAATAATTTTCTTTATTAATATATGTAATTATTTTATTTTATGCATTTGACTGTATTATTACTGATTAATTTTATTTTATTTCCTTTATTTCCTATTACATATAATTTACATTTTTAAATATGTTTATAAAAACAAAAACATTTATACACAATAAAATAGTAGCCCACCGGTATCGGGAACAGGGTCCAAGCTACCGGTGGCGGTGGTCAGGGCTCCTGAGAGAGGAATCTCCTAACGACACGCGCCGTGTCCAAAAGTACCGCTTTCTGGATCAAGCCCTTAATCCAGATCCAGCTGCCTAACGAGAGTGCCCTCAGGTGTTGGTTTTATTACTAACTTATTAAATTTAATATTTTTTTTATAACTGTAATTAAGGGTCCGGCGAACACGGCTCGCAACTGCAAGTCGAGATGGGAGGAAAATGCGTTTGGAATATTGTTATCTCTGTTCTGTTGTGTTGTTGTTGTTGTCTGTATCTGTTGTGTGTTATGTATGTTGTGTGTTTTTAGCGTTGTTACGAGCTATCGGAATTTATGATAAATTTGGACGTGTTCCGTAATATCAAAAATTATGAATGAAAACTTAATATTCTTTCATAATTTTTTCTATACTTTGTAACTCGATAATATAAGCTATGCTCTTGCTGAAACAATGTTCCAAATATTGTTGTTTATAATATAGAAAAAACAGTATGAAAACGTCATTGAGCTGTAAAAATGTGCGAAATTCAATTCGCTTAAACTTCATTTTAGGTAAGATTTTGGGAAAAAAAAAGATGTACAAGCCTAAATAAATACTGTTTAAATCCGAATATTAACATAATATGATGTAAATATACTCAAATTGCAAATGATTTAGGCATTACGTTTGTATGGACAATTCAAGGGTCGCCGCCGTCTTAACTAGTTAAATCAAATAAGCAACTATCTAATAACGCAACACATTTTCGTAAATAATTACGACTAATCTGTGTCATTTTGACAGTTCAACAACATTCATTGCGTTATTTACGTTGTTGAGCAGATTTTTTTTTCGAACTTATGAAGCAATGGATTTGCAATCTGATTCTAAATGATTCAGATGTGATTGATCGTATATTACGCAATTAGGGTGCAGAATTATGAACGTAAACGAAGTAAAAGAGTATGTAATGATCCTAGTAGATGGTGGTAGGTATATAGTCCCTGCTTAACCCCTTGGGAAAAGATTACTTAATAAAAATAAATGCAAAGTGTACCTCTATCACATACTGTTGATTCCGATGAGTTTTTTTATCCTAAACAAAACAAAAGAGATATTAGTTGACACAGCCAAATTATTGTCACTATTGTCGGGTGAAGGGGCACGTGGCTAGGTGGGTGTTGTACCTCATTCGTTTTTTAAAGTAGTTCTAGGAATAGGTAGGAAGGAATTGGGATGATGCCTAGGTCAAAAAAAAAATCTATTTAGTCCGTCGATAATAAAAAAAAATTAGACACGTATTTTTTGCTTTAACAGATTAATAAAAAATCACATGGATACAGCGCATTAAAGTTGGGGAGTGGGGGCGCTCGCGCATTTAAGTATAAAATCTGGGAACACCCAAATACTCCGAAATATTTTATTCCGAATTTCGATGTTCCGATTTTCAGAAGTCCGAATTTCATAATCCCCATTATATAATAGAGACCCCTCTGAGCCTAGGAAAGCACGTTTTAAGAGCGTTTATCCTAAAAGTTAGTAACGTCGCAAAAAGTTAGTAACGTCGCAAAAAGTTAGTAACGTCGCAAAAAGTTAGTAACGTCGCAAAAAGTTAGTAACGTCGCAAAAAGTTAGTAACGTCGCAAAAAGTTAGTAACGTCGCAAAAAGCTGTCAAAAATTTACCTGTTTTGATTAATTTGGCAGTATTACTGTATGGAAATAAGAAATCTGGCTAACTAGCGAACTAGAATATTAATAATGAATTGCAATTATAACATTGAATTTGATGTTGTACCCGTTTAAGATGTAAAAAAGACTTTTGTAAATCAATATTTTAGTTCACTAGTGACCCACATTTCTTAATTCCATACAGTAACATTGCCAAATTAATCAAAACAGCGACGTATTTGACATCTATTTGCGACGCCCACTTTCAAAATAAACGCTCTTAAGCCGTTTTGGTCCCGGCTGTCATTCGTAGATCTTTGACAGTCGTTACGGGTCGTCAAAAGCCCACAAAACTGACAACCAGTCTTACCAAGGTATTAATTATTACCTAAACTTAGAACTGGGTTGTGGAGTTCAGGTAGGCAGTCGCTCTTGAAAACTCAATACTCAAACTCAAACCATTTATTTCAATTAAACCATTTATAGGCAGTTTTGAATTATCAAGGAGTCGGTCAGTCAGAAATATGAAGCTAGTTGCCCATTCCAGAGCGGTAAAAATACTGGTATTCAGCTGGAAGCCGACGGTCTACATAACATTTACGCATCATCATGACCATCATCTCTTTATTCACGAATTGAAAACGGCTTGCTTCATGATAAATATAACAAATAATCGAATCATATAACGTAACCTCGACCTAGCCCTTCAGGTAATACAGGTGTGATTTAGTCATACCATAACCAGCCTTTAATGGTCCCACAGTTGGGACACAAGCTTATCTGGCCTATAACGTTCCCAATGTTGGGACAGAGCTTTCTCTGTGAGAGTCGTGTATTTAACCGTACACGGAAAAAACGTAACGGCTAGAAATAAACAAGTTATTGTTATTTACAACCAAGCGACTCGGTTCTGAGAGAGCCTGCAAAGTTTGTTGCTAGAATTGAACAAGTGAACTTGGTTAATATTACTTGCTTGTTTGGTGTTAACAAAGCTGTATTGAACGTTTTAAATAAGTCTTGGTTATTTGTAGCCGTATAATTCGTATAATTTTTAGCCAAGTCAAATTGGTACTTTGCTAGCCATTTATTTTTTCAGTGTATCTGATCGAAGGGCCTATAGGCCAGTGGTGGCCCAGTGATAACGGCTGCAACATACGAGTTGTACGCCGTAGGTTCGAATGTTTTTTTTTTTTGTAGCCTCTGTTGTGTCTCCTCTCCTTTTTCCTTCCAAATCTCTCTGTTTTGTGCGATTTCAGGCCAAGTTGGCCCCACAAACATGATTAGATCGTCACACCAACTTCGCCGTGGTCTACCTCGTGTAATTATTTCATCACCACTGCTCTCAAAACGGTGAAGGAAAACATCGTGAGGAAACCGGCATGTCCTAGAACCAAAAATTTGAAGACATGTGACATCTATCAACCTGCACTGGGCCCATATTGTGGATTACGGTTCACTCTCTCTCACCGAAAGAAGACCTGTGTCCCAGCAGTGGGAACATTATAGGCTGATTATGTAAAGGGCCTATGCACACGGCGATTTTTATATGCGCGTTCCATATAACGCGCGTCGACGGCACGTTTCCTGTCTTGAAAAATCAGCACCGATTGCGTTCGCAGCGTTTAAACGCGCGGCGAGACGGGGCGCAACAAAAAAATTACGTGTTTGGATCCTGAGGTAAAATGCATACTGCGTTTTTTACGCGCTATTGTCACAACACGCGGTATATAGATGGCACTTATAAAAATAAACGCTACTATGATAATAATGAGAATAAATATACTAATAATTAATACTGTACCATCACTCGGGCTAAACCATCTTTTGTGTCACGCTGCAAATTAAATAATATTAACATATAAAAAAATAAAAAACAAAACTACCCTGCCAAAAACGGACTAAAAAGTAAAAAAAACAAGTTGTATTAGTAGTAAGAAATCGGCACGTGTTTCACCTCTCAACGAGGCAACCTCAGGATGACAAAGCGACTTGTTGCGAACCGGGACACGACGTGTTGCCACGTCGCACTCTGCGTTCGGCGCTTGACGTGGCAACACGTCGTATGAAAGGTGAAACACGTGTCGATTTCTTACAAGGTTCTTTATGACTCTTTAAGAACAGTTAAGCGGATTAGGTTTCTAAATATACGTTGTCTATTGTATTTTAAAATGGATTTCCGCAAAGTCACACCTGAGTCAATTAACTATGTAAAGTATTATAAGAAAAATAGAAAGAAAAATGCGTTTATTGGCATTGCAGCAGAAAAATACACCTTAAAACTATAAAAACAGAAAATAATGATTATAATTAAGATGGTAATAGATCAAAGAATATTTGGGGAGGCTGTTAAAAGGGATTCATAAGATACCATTCTGATACGGATCCCTAAAAATTTTTTTTTGTAAGAGCTTACCGAGTTCAATTTAACCCAGCGTATGGGAGCATGGAAATCGTCCTGAAAAATAATATATTTTCAAAATTATTATTTAAAATTATTGCATATTAGGTTATATGAAAGACATACTTTATTTAACCACTCAAGTACGCGCGCGCCGCGCGGCAATTAGGTCCAAAATATCACAACTATGTCCTAAACGTGCCATTATTCACAATAAAAACTTCACAAATCCGCCACAATTACAAACTCGATTCCAAAAAAGTAGCCTTTTTGGAATTGTTCAATTTTGACATAAACACGACTTCAAACTCGATATGTCAATGTCAAAATCGCGTCAAGAGTACCGAAAAAGTGCATTCGTTCGAGTAAAGTCGATTTCATTTAGTACCAAAAAAATCCACCTAATACGATTCCAATCGTGCGCTAGTGTGGCATTCAAGAGTGCCAAATGACAAGATTTCGATCACAATTTCCAATCCCGATTGAGATCGAGTGTCGAGAGTAAGCCTACAGGTGTTCCTAAAGTACACCCACATTTCACCCGTTTCGTTTACGTCCTATGTTATAAGAGGCGACCCTATTGCCATCAACTGGGCACAAATCCAGACTCCGGGAAATTCCATATGGATAAACCCAATTACACTTTGCCCGACCTGGGAGTCGAACCCAGGAACCCATGCTCAGCAGCATGCTTGCGGACCACTAGACCATAGAGTCAGTCAGTTTATTTTTCATGAGTATTAAACTCCTTATTGTATGGTTATTCAGCCTAACCGTCTGTAAGGGCCTATTTCCCGATGTTAGCCACTACTTACCGAATAAATTCAAAAATGGAACAGAATTTGTATGAAATTATCTGCCAAGTCAGTTAATAGGAACTTAATCTTAGGTGGTGAAAGGCCTTAGCCGTCACCTCCTTCTGCGAAGCAGTAATGCTCGCGAAGGAGGAGGCGGAGCGCGCGAGGGAGTGGCAAAGGCCGCGCCCTACCAGCCCTAGCCGCCGCCGCCGTAGGAGACGTCCCGGGCGTCGGGAATTGATAGCCGATTTCCGGCCGCCGTAGGCGCGGGCCTGCGGATGGAGAGCAGAGGGCAGCTCGCCGTCCGATAAGGACCAGGCCCGGGTCGACGGCGCGTCGTGTTCCACGCGCGCCTCAAAGAGATATCAGCAAAACTGACGGGGTCCGCTAGGACCGATGCCCGCCGGGGTTGCGGGTAGTCCCAAGGGGAAACCGTGGCCCCTGGCATGGCAAGGGAAGCAACACGGGTGGGTTTTAGTCAGTAAAAGTCTGACACGCCCTTCCGCTCCGCCCAGAGCGGGAGAAGTCATTATATGATTACCCACCCAAACAAAAAAAAAAAAAAATGGTGGTGAAAGGCCTTAAGAGGCATAAAGTTGGGTTATTTATTTAACTTACATATTGTGTCAGGTTAGTTAGCCTTTCTTCCACTGTAGGTATCTGCAAAATACTCGAAATTAATAAAAAAATGTACTTATTATTGACAGATAAATATGGAATTTAACCTTTTGAAATGCTTGTATCTAGATTTCCGACATTATAAAGTTCGGTCTTCAGACTTTCAGGCTTTTTACCTGACCTATAATAATAATAGTCCTCCAGACCGAACTTCGATCTTGGCGACCAATCTCAGCGGAGACCAGCCTTCAGCGCGGGAGATATTATAGTGCACAAGTGTGTGCGCAGACACAGGTGCACTCACCCTTCCCTCACTCTCATAGATCGATGGGATGGCAATCCGACACGACCGGAGAGAGATCAGGCGCAAGACCAACAGCTTAACGTACTTTCTGAGGCACGGGAGTATCACACCGCTAGCTTCCAAACTCCACGCTGTTACTAAGAAAATCTTAATGAAAATACCTAATAACACTCTGCCCGACCTGGGAATCGAACCCAGGACACCACGGTCAGCAGACCTTGCCTATAAATATAGTAACATTAACTTACGTGCTCTGTTGTTGGTCCCTATAAATAACAGAATTTAAGTAAATGTGGAATAATACAGACAGAGGCTCCGGGGCCTACCACCACCTCTAAAAGCAGTATTATTTTAATATTACTTTAGTGTGGGAAAGAAATGAAGCTCTACAGGACGTATAGCACCATCTCTTTCCCCCACTGAAGTAAGATTAAATTAATACTGCTTTTAGTGGTTGTGGTAGGCCCCCAGGTACCATAATAGGCATAGAATATGGATGTTGACTGGAAAAAATAAAAACTGTTTAGTCCGTCAGTCAGATAATAAAAAAATATTAGACACATTTTTTTTGCTTTATCATAGTAATAAAAAATGGTTTAGATAAAACGCATTAAAGTTTGGGAGCCCCACTCCCAAACTTTAATGCGTTTTATCTAAACCGTTTTTTACCTCGCTACGTCACAAGGCAGTATAAATCTACCGGGGAGTGACATCATGCCACATTTTAACTCAATATAATGCCGTAATCTTTTGATTACTTACGTAAAAAAAGAAAAAATACGTGTCCAACTTTTTTACTAATCTACCTGATAGACAAATAATAGTATCTTGGAAGCCATTGAATCAATTCCGAAAGTTCTTTCAATAATGGAAAATTACAATATTGCCTAGTGTCATAGCCATAGGATATAATTATTTTATGTTAAAACAAGTTTTATGCGAATGAAGTCGCAGGCTAGTCTAAACTAATATTATAAAGAGAAAAGATTGAATTTTTTGTATGTTTGCGCGTTTGTTTGTTAGTTACGTTTTCACGCTAAAATGGATGATGACGCTGAACGGATTTAGATGAAATTTGGCACATGGGTAGACCATGACCTGGGTTAAGATATAGCATATTTTTTATCCTGATATTCACACGGGATTGAGACTTATACGGGTGAAACCGCGGGGCATAGTAAAAGTTAAAAATAAAGACAATTACTACCATATTTTACTACACAACAACCAACCAAAAAAAAAAAAAAAAGGCAGTCTGGGACTGCCGATTGAAGTGAAAACTAAGTAACGCCATCTAACGAAAATGTCAGAAATTAATGTGGCTTGCTGTCAGTACAAGAACGAAAGCTGTAACTCCACTTAAAAAAATTCAAAAATATAAAACAGAGTGCGCTGTCAACAAAAACATTAACGTTGTGCATTTCTACTCTCGATCACGTGTCCTGACCAGAGTATAACATTTTTACCCATCCCAAAAAAAGTGCACAACGCCGCTAAGAAGTCTTCACTTAAAAAAAAACAGCAACCCAACAATGAACCCTAACAATCTATCTAAAATTGAGCCAGCAATCATTCCGGTCCACAAAAAGCCCATATTATGTCCCGTGTTTACACATTCTAAATTAACTGTCATACGGTGGACATAGGTCACAAAAATGTAAATAAAAATCGGGTAAAATGCTGGCCGATATTTTTACACTTCCAGTCTGCTATGGCTAGCAAAAAAAAAGCTATTAAGTAATAAGTAACCCATTCACATTTTAAACCGTTTTTAAGAAAAATTGGGTATTAACAGTCATTTATACAGTCACGAGCACAAATATTACCATGGACAGCTCGGCAATAATATCAGATTTCATGGTTCATCCATATCTGACGTCAAGATGACTGCACGCCACTAAGGCCTTTGCCTCGAATCATTCGGCAACTGTTCGGTTCGGTTCGGTGACTGTTCACGAGACTCACGAGCATAAATATTACTATGGGACAGCTTGGCAATAACACAGATAATGTAGCGAGGTAAAAAACGGTTTAGATAAAACGCATTAAAGTTTGGGAGCCCCACTCCCAAACTTTAATGCGTTTTATCTAAACCGTTTTTTACCTCGCTACGTCACAAGTCAGTATAAATCTACCGGGGAGTGACGTCATGCCACATTTTAACTCAATGTATTGCTGTAATCTTTTGATTACTTATGTAAAAAAAGAAAAAATACGTGTCCAACTTTTTTACTAATCTACCTGACAGACAAAATAATAGTATCTTGGAAGCCATTGAATCAATTCCGAAAGTTCTTTCAATAATGGAAAATTACAATATTGCCTAGTGTCATAGGATATAATTATTTTATGTTAAAACAAGTTTTATGCGAATGAAGTCGCAGGCTAGTATATACTAATATTATAAAGAGAAAAAAAAATTATTTTTTTGTATGTTTGCGCGTTTGTTTGTTAGTTACGTTTTCACGCTAAAATAGATGATGACGCTGAACGGATTTAGATGAAATTTGGCACATGGGTAGACCATGACCTGGGTTAAGACATAGCATATTTTTTATCCTGATATTCACACGGGATCGAGACTTAAGCGGGTGAAACCACGGGGCATAGTAATAGTTAAAAATAAAGACAATTACTACCATATTTTACTACACAACAACCAACCAAAAAAAAAATTAAAAGGCAGTCTGGGACTGCCGATTGAAGTGAAAACTAAGTAACGCCATCTAACGAAAATGTCAGGAATTAATTTGGCTTGCTGTCAGTACAAGAACGAAAGCTGTAACTCCACTTAAAAAAATCCGCGCGGCGCGGTTTCGCGACAACCCGTTAAGCCGCGCGGCACGCCCGCGGCGCGTCAGAGATAAGAGCTCGCTAATATAAACAAAAACTGAGAGCTTTCTGTTACGTAAATAGTCTTATCGTTAATGGTTTTGGGTTCCTGATTAGACAAAGGATTTTTTATAATACTTAGAATCTTTGTAAGCGAACGCTAGTATTGATAAATAAACATTCTTATAAGATTCTTATAAGAAATTCCGTTGTTCATTGTTTTGATTATTTATAATAAAACTACTGGTTCGATTCACATGAAATTTCGCAGGATACATTATGAATACATATACTATCGGTCAAAATCATTATTTACGCATAAACACAATAAATAAAAACACATATAATCAAAAAAGTTCAATAAATAGATAACCGTATCATTACGTAACATTATTTAGTTGACAAAAAAATATTGAACTCTTTTTTTGTCTGTATTATGCATTTTTATTATTAATTAGTTATTCAAGAATATAAAATAAATGACTTACCAGCGATTACATGCACAAAACACACACAAAACAACAAATATCACATCAACACGTTTTTTCACAAACGAGTTTGTTTACATTTTTTGATGGGTCCGTAATAGGTAATTACGATGTTATTTAGTGCAAGTATTAACTATATACGATGACGACACTACTTAATTATTGAATTATCACCATTTCCCGTCGATTTACACTTAAAAAACAATAGAAAACAAATAAATACGACGCGTAGTGCAGCGCGCTGAACGCATGCGCGGTCGCCATTTTGCCGTGCCAAAATGTTCAATTTTTACTTTTTTCTAGAATTGTTTCTGCATATTTTGACGTTTTAGTCGATGTATTTGACAAGTATATTACCAAATCCATAGAATAAAATTAACTGTAGACCATATTAGCCCCTATGCATAGTACAAATACAGTTTGAATCAGCGTGAACGTACTGTCGCTAATCGTCGACAGCCCGGCTTGACGGTATTGGCAATTATTGTCCCTAATTTTCGACGGCCCGGACTTAGAGGTTAAGCGGGTGAAACCACGGGGCATAGTAATAGTTAAAAATAAAGACAATTACTACCATATTTTACTACACAACAACCAACCAAAAAAAAAATTAAAAGGCAGTCTGGGACTGCCGATTGAAGTGAAAACTAAGTAACGCCATCTAACGAAAATGTCAGGAATTAATTTGGCTTGCTGTCAGTACAAGAACGAAAGCTGTAACTCCACTTAAAAAAATCCAAAAATATAAAACAGAGTGCGCTGTCAACAAAAACATTAACGTTGTGCATTTCTACTCTCGATCACGTGTCCTGACCAGAGTATAAAATTTTTACCCATCCCAAAAAAAGTGCACAACGCTGCTAAAGAAGTTTTACTCTTATAAAAAACAACAACCCAACAATGAACCCTAAGGCCCGGCGCCCAATATCGGTGGGCATCGGTGCGGCTCGGTACAGCCGACGAATAAAAATATAACTTATGTGTATGACAATAAAATTGAAATCAGCGATGCGCCGCAGTGTCCTTAGGCATGCTTCGGCATGCATCGACGTCTTTAGGCATCATAATGAATTTCAATTTTATTGTCATACACATAAGTTATATTTTTATTCGTCGGCTGTACCGCTGTAATCTATCTAAAATTGAGCCAGCAATCATTCCGGTCCACAAAAAGCCCATATGTCCCGTGTTCACACATTCTAAATAAACTGTCATACGGAGGACATAGGCCACAAAAATTTAAATAAAAATCGGGTAAAATGCTGGCCGATATTTTTACACTTCCAGTCTGCTATGGCTAGCAAAAAAAAAAGCTACTAAGTAGTAAAATAACCCAGCCACATTTTAAACCGTTTTTAAGAAAAATGTGCTTAAACGACTGTTAATTGGGTATTAACAGTCGTTTATACAGTCACGAGCACAAATATTACCATGATGGACAGCTCGGTAATAATATCAGATTTCATGGTTCATCCATAACTGACGTCAAGATGACTGCACGCCACTAAGGCCTCTGCCTCGAATCATTCGGCAACTGTTCGGTTCGGTTCGGTGACTGTTCACGAGACTCACGAGCATAAATATTACTATGGGACAGCTTGGCAATAACACAGATAATATAATACTACGTACAGATACCCAATCCTATACAATGAAATGCGACCTTCCTAAGTCGGGCTATTGTCTGGCTACAGCATAAATGTGGTACAGTGATGTAAAACGCCATCTATTGCAAAGAGCCCTAAACAAAAAGTCAACGTCATTCGGTCAGTCTCGTATTTTCAACTTTTTTTGTTGAAAATACGAGATTTATAAGTTACAATAGATAAAGCAGCATTAAACAAGGAAGTTTTGATTTTTACTAATCTTACTTCAGTCAAAATCTTCCGTTTATCGCTTTTTAGTGACTGTTAATTTCATAATTGTTACCTATGCTGCCATCTATGATCTTTTTTCAAGACTAATTATAATTTGCTCGAATTGGTACCCCATGGCAATAATATCTAATTTCATTATTCGTCCATTAATATTTGACGTCAATATGTCGGTACGCCTCGGCAGAGGTGACACATGTTTTTGAAGCCGTAGCAGCCTTTTGGTGACGCTTACCTCGTCATATAGTTTTAGTGTTGTTTCAATGTCACATAGGTATTAATTTGTGTTGCCACTTGTACAGTGCGTCGCATAAAATAGTTCCTTTACCGTAATGTTGGCTCCTCTGTCAAAATCTAACAACGAACCAATTAGGTAGCGCCGTAGCGTATTCGTATTCGTCCTACAACAGTGGAGCCAACGTTACGGCATAGGAACTATTTGATGAAACGCAATCTAAATATAAGGCTTCTACAAATGATCACGTTATCAGATATTGTTGCCGAGCGCCCGAGCTGTTCGTGTTCATAGTAACTTGCAGTGGGCAGGCCATGCACATTGCCCGCAGAACAGATGGCCGATGGGGCCGAAAGGTTCTGAATTGGAGACCGCGTACCGAAAGATGTAGCGTAGGATAATACAGATAACGTATTAATTAAATTAAAGTTTAATAAATTCTTATGATTGAATAAATGATCAAAGTACTGAATTAAATTGAATTTACTGAGATACATCATTACACAAGCAAACAGTCGAATCTAATTTACAATCTCATCTGTTAAAGCTTAATTAACGAATAAATTAATTAATTTAATAATCTGACAACATTTAACTACGAATGCGATGTTATTTCAGATATAATAGGTAGTTACTAAGAGTTCAACTCATATTAAACTCGAAAGTCACGCTTGAAAAAATTGTTCTCCGGGCCGAATTTCGACGGCTAGCCGAATTTCGGCGCGGGAGATATTATAGTGCGCACGTATTTGCGCAGAAACAGGTGCACTCTCTCTTCCCTCACTCGCATAGTCCGAAAAAATAGTAATGTGTAAATATCCAGATAATTATTTTTAGAGTTCTGTACCTCAATAGGAAAAAAGGAACACTTAAACATCACTTCGTTGTCCGTCCGTCAGTCTTTCAAAACCCTGTTTCTCAAGAACGCTTGGAGGTATCAAGTTGAAATTAATATCAAATACGTAGGTCTATGGTTCCTTGGAGCTCTTAAAAGAATCAAGCTTCTAAGTCAATGCAATAAAAAATATGGCCATTTAAATGCGACATATTTTGATACTAGCAAATTATTAAAACCCAACAGTGTACATACTTCCTGTTGATCTAGAATCATAAAATTTTGCAAAAAGCAAGGTCTCACAGCACATATAAAGGAAATAGTCCGAAAATAATTAATTTGTAGTTTTATCACACATTTCTTTTTTATGTCAAACTTACATTGGCAGTTTGAGAATTGACCGTAAAGTAAGTATATTGATGAATGGGAAAACATCTTTTTCAAGTAAACTGTTAAGTTTGTTTTTTGGATAAATTCAGCCCAACCACGGAACCCTTTATTGTGCGTGGTCCGACATGCACTTGGCCGGTTTATTTTTTCAAAATTTGCGTCTACAAACAGTCTTATTATGGAAAGTAAAGCTAATTATTAACCCAAAAAAATTATCTGCCAGATAATACAAAAAAATAATTTAACACGTTAAGAATGAATGATTTGCCAAATATAAGTTAAAATATCTTTTGTGGAGGTGTAGTAGTAATTTTTTTTTATTCCGTCTTAACTTTTGACCCGCGTGGAGGTCTGACATAAACGGGAACGTGCTACCAAGATAAAAGTATTCTATGTCCTAGTCCAGGGCATGGTCTATCCGTGTACCGTGCGTGACGTCCGTGACCCGTGTGGTTGTTATTATAATACTTACATCTTTATAATATTAAGTATACAAGGTGGAGACGAAAATACAACAATAAATTAAACGGCGTGTCTCTAATGACGTTCACATTCTGCATACAAAAATTCAATCGAATATATTCAATAGTTTTGTCACTATAGCTAGTAGAAGATCGGCAAAATCCACAGTCGGCTTGGGTTATTCCGTTTATCCACCCCAAAAAATCCACCCTACGATGGATACTCGGAATAACCCAAGCCGACTGTGGATTTTGCCGATCCTATGTCCGAGAATCCACCCTAGTCCTAGTTGGATAAACGGAATTTATAGGCTTAGGGTTGATCGGCATACACTACAATTTAATTTGTTTGAAAAACTCGTTTATCTAATTCGATGCTAGGATTTATTTGATAGTTCAAAAATACTCTTATGCATTAGTATTGCCAGTGTTTTCATTTATTGTTGTATTGTAGTCTCCACTTAGTAGATTATTGTATATTTCGCCTTTTCGAGTTCCAAAAGTATAATTCACTTACGGCTTGCGCCTTGATTTTATCCAATCGGTCCTGAAACTGTATAATTATAAACAAACGGTTAATTTCAGAGAATACGTTCAGTTAATTAATTAATAACACTTAGGTAAACACTTTTAGTTAAATCAGTTTGTTTTAAGGAGATAGGAGTTTCAGACAGACTGTTTAGATTTTAAGAAAATCTGTAGTTTATTTTCAATTATATTAATTTAATTGCTATCTTACTTTTTCGTGTGGTTAATGACTAACCAGCTATCTAATTACGCAACACATTTCCGTAAACGATTCCGACTAATCTTTTTCATTTTGACAGTTCAATAATATTCATTGCGTTATTTACGTTGTTGAGCAGATCTTTTTTTCGAACTTATGGAGCAATGGATCAGCAAAACGATTCAAATTCTGATTGATCGTGTATTACGTAATTAGGGTACTGGTATCTGAATTTTTGTGCCGCCCATGGGCTTCAGACTTGACTTTATATGCCGTCGAGGTACATCTCTCAGGCATACCGGTTTCCTCACGATGTTTTCCTTCACCGTTTTTGAAGCAAGTGGTAATTATACAATACGCACATGAATCCGAAAAGTCAGAGGTGCGTGCCTTGGATTCGAACTCGACACCTATGTCTTGACAGTTCGATACGGTCACACACTATGAGCAGTGGTGGCCCAGTGGTAACGGCCCCGACCTATGAGTTATAGGACGTGGGTTCAAACTCAAGCAGGCGCTTTACTTTGTGTAAATAATTTCATCACCACTGCTCTCAACTCAACACGGTGAAGGAAAACAGCGTGAGGAAACCGGCATGTCTTAGAACCAAAAATTCGAAGACTTGTGACATCTACCAACCAGCACTGGGCCCGCATGGTAGATTACGGCCCACTCCCTCTCACAGAGAGAAGGCCTGTGTCCCAGCAGTGGGAACATTAATAGGCTGATTATGTACACCACTAGGCTATCACAGCTATTTGCTATCATAACTATGATCTGTTATAGACAAAATTAATATCATATTTGAGAACAGCCAGCGGTAAAGATAAAGCTCCTTTTTTATTAACTCAACTATCGTGACATTAAGGCGGTTCACACACGGCACCGCGCTCCGCCGCGGAGGGCGGTTTTGGCAAAGGGATTAGCACCGCTCGACCGCGCGGTCGGGCGCTGTACGTGTGTTAGGCATCAACGGATTTATTAGAGGCCAATGCGACATGAGATCCGCTTCACCGCCTGCCGCGGCGGTGCGCGGAACCGTGTGTAAACCGGGAACACCCAAATACTCCGAAATATTTTATTCCGAATTTCGTTGTTCCGATTTTCAAAAGTCCGAATTTCATAATCCCTAAGAATTATAATGTCTAATAGTAAAAATCACGAAATTCATTTTACCGAAAGTCGTAAATACGATTTGTTTGGTTTCCGATTTTTATAAGTTCGAAGAATCAAATGCTCGATGGGTTTTCGGTCCGAAAAACGACATTCCGATTTTCAATACTTCGAATAAACTACTAAAATTAGGATTCTGATTATGATTTAATTAGTATAATATTTACTTACGCATTATAAATTCAAAATCAATTATAAGTTTATAATTGATTTTAGTCCGAGTGCCAGATTCCCTCTATTGTTGGTAAATCATTTGGGTTAGGTTAGGTTAGATCAGTGACCATTAACGCGCGAAGGCGAGTGACCGCAGGGAGCATGCCGCGGCAGCGGCTGCTGAGTGCCAGATTCCCTGTATTGTTGGTGAATGATTTGGGTTTGGTTAGATCAGTGACCATTAACGCGCGAAGGAGAGCGACCGGAGGGAGCGTGCCGCGGCAGCGGCCGCCGAGCGCCAGATCCCCTCTATTATTGGTGAATCATTTGGGTTAGGTTAGGTTAGATTAGTGACCATTAACGCGCGAAGGCGAGCGACCGGAGGGAGCGTGCCGCGGCAGCGGCCGCCGAGCGCCAGATCCCCTCTATTATTGGTGGATCATTTGGGTTAGGTTAGGTTAAATCAGCGACCATTAACGCGCGAAGGCGAGCGACCGTAGGGAGCGTGCCGCGGCAGCGGCCGCCGAGTGCCAGATCCCCTCTATTATTGGTGGATCATTTGGGTTTGGTTTGGTTAAATCAGTGACCATTAATGCGCGAAGGCGAGCGACCGTAGGGAGCGTGCCGCGGCAGCGGTCGCCGAGCGCCCCCCCTCTATTGTTGGTGAATCATTTCGGTTAGGTTAGGTTAAATCATTAACCAGAGCCCCTTTATTGTTGGTTAATCATATGGGTTAGGTTGGAACTGTGACCAGTGTGTTTTGTTGTCTTGCTTTTCAGTTTTACAAGGCCTTTTTATTTCAGAATTCTAATTAATCCGTACTTTAATAATCGGAATTCGTATTTTTGATGTTTCGAATTATCATTAATTCGGACTTTTTGTTATTCGATCTATTGAAACTCGGTATTTTGAGAATAGTAATTATAAACGTTAGGAATATTGAAATTTTGGAATTATTAAGTAAGTTATCTTAAGTCTATACGTGAGGACTTGTCATTGGCTCTTTGGTGACTGTCGTCTCCTTTAATCTGTTTTTATTAGCTGTAAGTCCTCCATGCATTAAATAAATAAATAAATAAATAAATAAATTATAAAAATAGGATTAATGATAAATCGGAGTTGTTATATTAGGGATTTTGAATCATTCGGAATTCTGATAATCGGTATTTTGAAATTCGTATTTGTGACTTTCGGAATAAAGTTTTTCGTATTTATGTAGTGTACCCGTGTAAACAGGCTTTTTTTTTTTTTTTTTGGGTGGGAAATCATCCAATGACTTCTCCCGCTCTGGGCGGAGCGGAAGGGCGTGTCAGACTTTTACTGACTAAAACCCACCCGTGTTCCTTCCCTTGCCATGCCAGGGGCCACGGTTTCCCCTTGGGACTACCCGCAACCCCGGCAGGCATCGGCCCTAACGGACCCCGTCAGTTTTGCTGACATCTCTTTGAGGCGCGCGTGGAACACGACGCGCCGTCGACCCGGGCCTGGTCCTTATCGGACGGCGAGCTGCCCTCTGCTCTCCGTCCGCAGGCCCGCGCCTACGGTGGCCGGAAATACTGTGTGTAAACCGCCTAAGGCGTTGCACCACAATTTTCAATTTATTTTTACCTCTTACAACTATGTATCTTTACAGAAGGGCAATTCCCGTTTTAGAGGTATGAGGAACAGGGCGTAAAGTTCACTCATCCTCATTTGAAAATGGAGGATCCTCCAACCAGACGGGTGTTATGTCTGGCGGGCAACTGCCCGTAAGTTGATTTCGGATAGTCTTATCTATGTTTTTCGCTCGGTAAACTCTAACTGTGCAATGCAGGCTTTGTGTGACGTCATGTCTTTGCTGCGTAATTTCTATGTGACGGTGTAACCGCTACACCCGTAATTTTTAAGAACGTGCGCATTTGCATCTCATTCGCAATCTGTCAAAAACACAATCTATTTACGAACAATTTTGACAAGTTTGACATATTGCGACTTGAATATGAACGATTTTTACGTACGAGAATAATTTTGCCTTCTGATCTTAGACCTAATTCAAAAGTGTGGCTATAAACTATTATTAATTTATAACAGTTGATAGCCACACTTTATAAATAACAAATACCTCTTAAAAATGTATTACAAAATGATAATTTTTCATCAATTTCAAGAAATACTTATTTCTTGATATTTGTACAATTTTTATTTTATTTATCAGTTTTACATACCTGAATCTTCCTTTGCGCTATTTTCATCAATTGATATCCAGATGGCTGTAAAATAATTATAATAACATGATGGTATCGCTATTTCAGGTTTGGTCCCATAGTAAAAGTTGTTCATAATGATGAGTAAAGTCATGTGATTAAGTTTGCGCACTTTAAAAATAAAAATCCTGTATATATCATGTTGTCTAAGTAGAAAATATGTTTAAATTGTTAAAAACTATTGTTAGTGACATTGTGCTACGTACGGCGCAGCTACAAATTAATACCTATTATACAATATGATTAAAATGATACCAAATCGCAGTTAATCAAATCTTATTCTTAACATGCGTTAAAACGGAAAAGTAATAAATAAAAAATAAAGTTTAAAAGACTGTAACCCGATTACGGAAAAATAAAAGTACGAAACAAGAAAACATTTCAGACAGAATTCAAGACGGTACAAGAACGGTCCAGGTGGAGGCGTCGTCGCATGCCATTATAATTTTGTAGGTATTCCTGGTACCCTCATGGTATACTGGCATGTGACCACGGCTTTACCTTGACCGTCTTGATTTCTGTCTGAAATGTTTTCTTGTTTCGTACTTTTATTTTTCCGTAGTCGGGTTACAGTCTTTTAAACTTTATTTTTTATTTCTAAACCTAACCTAATCCTAACCTAAAATATGCCCAGATTTTTTACGTTTACGTGAAAATATCCGGGGTAGATACTTGTACTAACGTGTGATATTTGCGTTATGCTATCTGAACGGATGCTGCTTCTGGTCGTCTTGTTGACCATGGCTTTGTTATTGTTATTAATTTTGATGACTGTTTATTTAGTTGTCTCTTACTGAACAACAGAAGTCCAAAGTCAAGATTTGCCAACGGGCAATGGAGCGCAGCATAATAGGTGTCAAGCGAACAGATCGGGTTAGAAACAACACCCTGCGCTCCATAACTCAAGTAGCGGATGTTGGAGAAAAAAAAGCCAAGCTGAAGTGGGAGTGGGCCGGCCACGTCGCACGAATGCACCCGGAGAGATGGGCAAGGATCGTCACTCACTGGACGCCTGAAGGAGGACATCGCCGTCGAGGCAGACCGCGGCGAAGGTGGTGTGACGATCTTATCATGTTTGCGGGGCCAACATGGCCTGAAATCGCAAAAAACAGAGAGATTTGGAAGGAGAAAGGGGAGGCCTTTGCCCAGCAGTGGGACACACTATAGGCTAACAAAAAAAAAACTGTTTATTGATTTTACTACGAAGGTCCTAGTTTATTATTAGAGAACTCAAACTCAAGACATTCATTTCTATTAAACTATAAACAGGCACTTTTGAATTGTCAAGGAGTCGGTCAGTCAGAAATATGAAGCTAGTTGCCCATTCCAAAGCGTAGTAGGTACCTATGGAGAAGAACGGGCAAGAAACTCCACGGACACTCTTTTAAATAAATAATTGTTACAAATAGTGGTTACATCATTCATGTTTCAATTATACGTGTGAGAACAATGTAAAAAAATGCGCACGTTAAAAGCGTCCGTAATAAAAAGATAAAAACAAAAACAATTCAAAGATTAAATAAATATATAGATTTAATAAATAAAATAAGCCACGGCAGCTAAGAGATGACCAGTCCCAACTGACGGCGCCCGTTCACGAACATGACGCATGTATTAGCACCATTCAGCTCAACCATTTTGAAGGGAGCTAAATGATCCAACACACACGCCACCATCAACGAGACATCTGTGACATCTCTGATTTAGAGTTACAGCTATATTAACTTAATCCAGCATTGCAGCATTGTCTTATGTTATTTTGACGTTCAAAAATGCAGATTCTTGTCTTTGAATCTGACTTTTGATTTTTGATTTTGATCTGTGACTTTTGATTTTGAATTTTTGATTTTGTACTTACTACTTTATTATTCGGTGGTTGTGAATCTTGCGCACCATAGCGCAAGCTCGGATCATCGCCGCTTGGGCCAAAGTAATCCGGAGAACCCGGTGGTGGTCCATCCATCTGACCTTGTTGCATTCCGGATGGAAACCCTGATTTGCCCGGCGGACCTTTAGGTCTTCCTTGAAATCCTGAGGGAAGTTCTCCTCCCATTCCTGGGGGAGGTCCGCCCTGCATGTATCCCGAGGGAGGCCCACCACCCATTCCTGCGGGTGGTCCTTCCCGTGAGTATCCTGGGGGTGGCCCTTCTCCCATTCCTGGGGGCGGTCCGCCCTGCATGTATTCCGGGGGAGGCCCTCCTCCCATCCCTGGGGATGGTCCGCCCTGCATGTACCCCGGGGGAGGCCCTCCTCCCATTCCTGGGGGTGGTCCTTCCCGTAAGTATCCTGGGGGTGGCCCTTCTCCCATTCCTGAGGGTGGTCCGCCCTGCATGTATTCCGGGGGAGGCCCTCCTCCCATCCCTGGGGATGGTCCGCCCTGCATGTACCCCGGGGGAGGCCCTCCTCCCATTCCTGGGGGTGGTCCGCCCTGCATGGACCGAGGCCCCCCTCCCATTCCTGGGGGTGGTCCACCCTGCATGGACCCCGGGAGAGGCCCCCCTCCCATTCCTGGGGGTGGTCCGCCCTGCATGGACCCCGGGGGAGGCCTTCCTTCCATCCCTGGGGGTGGTCCGCCCTGCATGTACCCCGGGCGAGGCCCTCCTCCCAATCCTGGGGGTGGTCCGCCCTGCATGTACCCCGGGGGAGGCCCTCTTCCCATTACTGAGGGTGGTCCGCCCTGCATGGACCCTGGGGGAGGCCCTCCTCCCATTCCCGGGAGTGGTCCTCCCTGCATGTATCCCGGGGATGGACGCCCTCCCATTCCTGGGGTTGGTCCTCCCTGCATGTTTTCCGGGGGAGGCCCTTCTTCATCTGGGAATTGTGCCATCAACTGGTTCATTCGAAGAGCAGTCTTAATCATTTCTGGGTAATCCGCTGGGCGTTCCTCACTATTCTTTGATGGGTGGCCCCCACCTCGTCTGAAGGTTAGTTTTTCTGAGAACGGTCCAGGAGGGTTTAGGTAACCTCCTCTAGTAACGGTACTCTGGAAAACCAAAGTGAAATTGTTAAAATAAAACAATAGTATTAAATAAGACAATAGGATAATAATAAACAGACTTGTCGAGTATCGATATCAAATCAAGATAAAACAAAAAAATACTGATAGTTCGTGCGTTCGTCAGAGCACCGCAAGCGAAATAAATATAGAAGTAAAATATACAAGTAGAAGTGAAATAAATAACTTTATATTATTAGCAAATAGTTACATGCAACATACAGGATGAAATTGAAAACATGCGACAACTCTTAAGGGGTCATTTTACTCATCATTATGAACAACTTTCACTATGGGACCAATCCTGAAATCGCGAAAAAAAAAACAGCTGTTCCCTACATTTTGACGAGCTATGCAAACATAAATGTAGGGAACAGCAGCATGACGCTCCTGGCTTTTCTCATCACGACATGATTTACCTGTCATATATCCTGAAAGCTCCCAAACCCAAACCCAAGGTTCTGTACAGGCGTTGTTTTGCGCGGATGGATGTAGAGAAACTCAAGGAAGATGCGTCTGTGGCCGATTGGGGTCCTATGACGGCAGCTACGTCAGTTGACGACAAGGTTGCGATCTTCAATGACGTTGTAGTCAAACTTTATGACATCCATGCTCCCGTCAAAAAAGTGAAATTAAAACGCCCACCTGCACCATGGATGAATAGAGGTATACAGATGGCAATGCGACGTAGGGACCGCGCGTTCCGTAAATTTAAAAGGGATCGTACTGATGAGAACTGGACCCTTTTCAAAACTGCAAGAAACAGATGTAATCAGATGATACGCAATGCTAAACGCCGCCACATTCTAGATTCTATCGATTCTTCCTCTTCTGCCGATATTTGGAAATTTCTTGGAACTCTTGGTATCGGCAAACCGCGAAATTTAGACCTTCCTAATTCAATTGACTTAGACGATCTCCGTCATTTCTCCACTGTTTCTACCATGGATCGTCTAACCAAACAACAAACTCTGTCCCTAATTTCTGGTCTAACGCGTCCCCATATAAATCCTTTCAGTTTCGTTCCAGTTGAACCGGGAGAGATCAAAAAAATCATTCTGTCCATTAAATCAAAAGCGGTAGGATGTGACAATATCACCCGTGGTATGATAATTCATATCCTGGATCATCTCCTACCCGCGATTACCCACATTATAAATTTTTCCTTATACACCGGTGTATTCCCTTCCCTATGGCGCAAAGCCTATGTTCGTCCACTACCTAAGGTTTCTAATCCCTCTCTTCCTACCCACTTTCGCCCCATTTCTATCCTTCCCTTCCTTTCCAAAGTGCTCGAGGCCTGCGTCCACAAACAATTTTCTAATTTTGTTCACCGTAACTCACTCATTAGCCCTCTTCAATCTGGGTTTAGGCCCGGGCATAGCACTGTTTCCGCCCTGCTTAAAGTGACTGGCGATATAAGGGCAGGACTGGAAGACACCAAAGTTACTGCACTAGTGTTGGTCGATTTCTCGAATGCCTTTAATACCGTCAGTCACGATATCCTGTTAGCCATTCTGTCGCATGTTATGGTCTCTCCCGAGGCACTGGAATGGTTCTCCTCTTACCTTCAGGAACGTCAGCAGGCCGTTCATGATGGGGATTCTTCATCATGCTGGTGTGATTTGGAAACTGGCGTTCCACAAGGCGGTATTCTTTCTCCTCTTCTGTTTTCTATATTTATCAATCTTATAACTTCCGAGCTTCAGTGTGCGTATCATCTGTATGCAGATGACTTGCAGTTGTATTGTCAAGGGAGGGTTGAAGAAATACCTGACGCTATCGACAAATTAAATAGGGACCTTATAGCGATAAAAACATGGTCTGATAAATTTGGCGTATCAGTAAATCCTAATAAGTGTCAGGCGATCATCATCGGAAGTTCTCGGAGTATAAGTAAGGTGGCTGGTACAACCTTGCCACCAGTTCTCTTCAATGGTACGGTCGTCCCATTTAGTACTGATGTGAAGGACCTAGGCTTACACATTGATAGTACTCTAAACTGGCGTACTCAAGTCGCTAGGGTCAGTCAAAAGGTTACTGGAACGCTGCGGGCTTTGTACCGACTGAAAAATCTACTACCAACAAGTACGAAGACAATGCTTGTGCAGACCTTAATTTTCCCTATAATCGATTATGGTGATGTGTGCTACTATGACCTGAATGCAGATCTCCTTGACAAACTTGACCGTCTTCTGAATAACTGCATTCGATTTGTTTTCAATCTGCGTAAATATGATCATGTGTCTGCGCATCGTTCGCTTCTAATGTGGCTGCCCATACGCCAGCGCAGAGAGCAAAGGGCGCTGACCACCTTGTTTTCTTTTCTTAACTCTCCCACTTCCCCTAGTTATCTAGCCCCCCACTTTCAGTACATTTGTGACAACCACAGTAAGAATCTAAGGTCATCAAATAATCGCGTTCTTCAATGTCCCACTCACCGCACAGACTTCGTTCACTCCTCCTTCTTCGTTCAGTCTATCTCTTTGTGGAATGCACTCCCCCTGGAAATCAGGATGGCAACCAACCGATTATCCTTTAAAGTTAAAGTTCGCGAGCAGATTCGTAAGAAGCTGGCAGTATCATCACAACGTTAATGTTTTCCCATTGTTTGTCTTATTTGATTTAGTATATTCAATTATTTATTTATATTATTATTTGTGATTATTTGCGTATATATGATTAAGCTTATATATTATATTTATAATTTGTAATAGGTATATGTGTATCTTAGTATTTGATTAAAATTTTATAATATTATTTTTATTCCTCAATTTTTCGCAATTGCACCTACCACAGTTTGTCTCTGCATCACCCAAAGGTTGACTGGTAGAAAATGCCTATGGCATTAAGTCCGCCTCTGTACATTTCTGTGCATTAAGTGTTAAATAAATAAATAAATAAACAGCTGTTTTTTTTTTCGCGATTTCAGGGTTGGTCCCATAGTGAAAGTTGTTCATAATTGTAACTTAAATACAAAATTTACGTTGTATATTTGTAACTTAAATAAATGAATTTTGAATATGGGGGTCACTTATGGGGGCAAATAAAAAATGTAAAAAAGTTTTGCAAACTGTACCGTGCAACATATTAAATGAAAGGGCTTCTTGTGTTCTCGCAAAAAGTCATTTCATATTTTTTTTTTTATATTTTAAAATAAATACTTTTTTAAAGACATTTAAGAAAATTGATGAAATTGACCATTACCCCCTAATCTCCGAAACTACAAATCCTAAAATTTTGAGAAAAATACAGAGAATTGTTCTATGTTTATAGATCACAGGAAATCCTATAAGAAGTCAATGGTCGTAAAATCACATGGTAAATCACTCAATATTTTCTGTACAAACTTACATTTGCAGTTGGAATTTATTTATTTATTTATATATACTTTATTGTACACCAGAAAATATATAGCAACAAAAATAAATATAACACTACAAAACATACAATGGGCGGCCTTATCGCTTTCTGCGATCTCTTCCAGGCAACCTTGGATGGACAGTGATTACGTGGACATAAAAATGGGGTTGTCATTGGTGCAAAATACTAATTATATAGATACAATATACTATAATAGACACACACATAGATACAGATATATAAATAAATACATACATACATACTTAATAAATATATAAGAATATTTATATAAGCAACGAAAATAAATAAAGACTACAGTTTATGGGAGGGAGTCGCAAAGATACTGGAAACGTTTCTTAACATAGACAGGGGAGGAAGGGGAAAAGAGCACGTTATACAAGAGGGAAAGAATATGAGCATTCCGGCGAAGGCGATTGGAATGTATGGGGCAACCTGTTTATCAACTACAATGTTAAGTTTGTTCTCATCCGAACTACGGAACCCTTCATAGTACGTGGTCCGACACGAACTTGTTTGATATCGACACCCGAAATATATGTGAAATAAAGAATTTATTACGTTGTCTAGTGATCGTCGAAACCCTTCAAGTGAGGTAGGCATATATCCCGGTGGAAGGTGTCCTCCCTTTATTGGGGGTTGTCCTCCCGGCATGTATCTCGGTGAAAGGTCTTCCTCCATCCCCTCCATGAGTCCCGGGAGAGAACCCTGTCCCATACTTGAGGGTTCTCCTCTTCGCATGTATCCCGAGTGAGAACCTGGTCCCATCCCTGGGGGTTGCCCTCCCTGCATGTATCCCAAGGGAGAACCTGGTCCCATCCCTGGGGGTTGCCCTCCCTGCAAGTGTCCCGGGGAAAGGTCTCCTCCCATCCTTTTGGGTGGGGGTCCCATCTCGTTTTCCGGGGCAAAAGGATCTCTTACCATCCCTGGGGGACGGTCTCCCCATCCTGCGGGCCATTTTCCTCTGTCCTTGTATCCCGGAGGAGGTGGAGGAGGACCTCCCATTCCTGGCGGCCACCTCCCGATGTTACCCGATAAAGGACCCCTCGCCATGTTTTGTCCAGCCATACCTGAAAGAAAGAAAGAAAACATTTTATTTGGGACGACCACGGGAAATACAACAATGCAACATTAAAGACTAACAAAATAATCGAGAAAAAGACTTTTGCGAGGCTAAAAAGTCTCCAGTCTCAGCATAATGCTGCAATATTTATAAAATAAATTTTGCAGCAGTATTCTGATAAGGCCCACTGTGATGCCACGACAACCCCCTACGGACATGGGTTTAACCTACTAGGAATAAAAAAACAATAATATTAAATACAGTAAATTTTGTCGTATCTCTGGGAGCAGTGGTGGCCCAGTGCTATCGGCCCCGACTTACGAGTTGTAGGTCGTGGGTTCGAACCCAAGCAGGCGCTTTACTTTGTGTAAATAATTTCATCACCACTGCTCTCAAAACGGTGAAGGAAAACATCGTGAGGAAACCGGCATGTCTTAGAACCGAAAATTCGAAGACATGTGACATCTACCAACCCGCACTGGGCCAGCAGTGGGGACATGGAATAGGCTGATGATGATGATGATGATGTCGTATCTCTATGTATTTTACTGTGTGTACATTAAATAATAAAAAAATACCTGGCTGAAAACTTTGTTTAGCATCAGGTCCAGGCGGCCCTTGTCCCATTCGAAGAGCGTTCTGAATATTGTCTTGGTAGTCCCCTGGGCCTGAATTTGCGCCCGGACCTTGCCTGAGACCCATTGCATCAGAGTTACCTCCACCGGTATGCGGTTGACCCATCCCAAAATGACCTCCGAAAGACGCCATACCGGGCTGCGTTAGGTCACCGTAACTGGGTCGGTAGCCGTTGGGATAGTCAGCTTCGGAGCCCGGCCCGGGAGTTTTCCCCTCCCTGGCCCCACTTGGAAGACCGCTTAAACTCATCTGTTCATCGACGGAAACAGAAGGATTCCTTGATCTTGGCGTTGCCGATAAGGATTTCAGTAAGTCAAAGTCTGTTTCCGGTTCAGGAACATTCTCTCCAGCATGTGTCCCAGGTAGAAGGAAGCGAGTGTCCGCATGAGATGCCATTGTCTCTGGCGTTCGAGTCGGCTGAATGACAAAGGAATAATAAGGTGGTACTTGATGCATATTTTTGTTGCCGTCTTTCTTACTCTGTAAAAAAAAATAGTTGGAAATTAATATTTAGAATTACTTAAATTAAATAATCTGATCGATACCAAACAAAGATGAAACAAAAAAAAATCAAACTAATTATTTCTAAGGCAGTGTATAGAGTGCCACCATTGGCACTCTATCCCTATCGGATAAAGTGCCACTACAGGCACCCTAGTAACACCGCCTCGGCCCGGCTAAAGTGCCGCAAGCATTGGATTGTCATTGTCACTGTCACTAAGTCACGTCACTTGGTATTTTGTTTGATTGTCGAGGTTAGATCGATGTAAAACACCACATTCCCAAAACGTTACATTCTCTTGTGCCTAAACGGACCCTGGCACTTCGCCGGCCGCTACCGCGGCACCGCTCGCTACGCTCGCTCGGCTCGTGCGTTGTGTGGTCACAGTTCTAACCTAACCTAACCTAAATAACAAGTGACAGTGACAATGCAACGCTCACGGCAACCTAGCCGGGCCGAGGCAGTGACACTAGAGTGCCACAAGAAACTCGCGGCACTCTATACACTTCGTATTTCTAATAGGTAATAGTCTGTGAGTCTCGTGGTCATTATTAAAAGTAACAACTGCTTGGAGTCCAACCCGCTGAAGTTACTTTTAAACTTATGAGTTTACACAATTATGTTTTATACAAGATGGAGACGACAATATACCAATAAATTAAACGGCGTATCTCTAATGACGTTCCCATTCTGCGTACAAAATTTCAATCGAATCTATTCAATAGTTTTGTCAATATAGCTAGTAGAAGGTCGGCAAAATCTATAGTCGGCTCGCGTTATTCCGTTTATCCACCCCTAAAAATCCACCCTAAAGGGGATATTCGGACATACGTTTCCAAATATCCCCCATATTCGGAAACGTATGTCCGAGTATGCACCCTAGGCCTAGTTGGATAAACGGAATTTATAGGCCCACTGCAAAGCCACTTTTTTTTTATTTAGATTTTTGGGCCAGAAACCCTCGCCGGCGTCCTATGAATACCCTATCAAACTTCCATCAAAATCGGTCCAGCCCTTTTGGATATTAATTGCACGACTCATAATGCGAAGCATTAGAGTGTGCTCTACGATCGAAAAATATTGTTTGCCCCATTTCTGCAACTGTTTTTATTGTTACACTCCTGCTAGTACACAGAACTTACTTAATTTATATACCATTGTATAAATGATTAAATGGAGATTATTTCTGTACTTTTTACCAATTGATTTATTGCAGCAGAAATGAAAAAAACATCAAAATAGTTGAAAAACGAAATCCTGTCCGTCAATTTATGAAACTTGAAAACATTGTAGCTTGCGATAAAATCAATTAATTGAGTCAATTTTTTTTTAACACATTGGTTTCGGCCATAGAAGGAACCCTATTGAAAATGGCTCTTATTCAAAGTAGTTTAATTATAATTAATAAAATACTAACTAAAATATAATATCTTTATCTAAATATTTCCAACCTTGACTTAACGTGTTGCCTAGCAACCCACAACGTAAATATCTAAATAAATAGTCTTTGACATTAGGTAAGGATTGCGAGGTTAGAAAACCCATATTGATGGGTAAAACAGCAGTCAAAACATACTTCATGAAAAGTGATAAATTGTTAATTTTTGTTAGAATCTATATTTTGAGTTTCTTTTTCGTTTATGAATGTGTGTTATGAGGCGTGCACTTTTGGAATTTCCAAACTATTTTTATTTATATAGAATTTTATTGAATGTTTAGACGCTCTAATAGTGAACGAAACTGAACCGGCACGCTCGGGTCGCTGACGCGGGATCGGCTATACTCTGCTCCAGTCGTAAATTTTCACTTCTTTCGTGTATAACCTCTTTTTATTTATTTCATTGTACACTACATGTCCCGGATATAAAGCACTCCACCAAACACCCCAACAAGAATAATATATTATGCTATAATCATTATATAATACAACGTTACTTTTTGTTTATACTAAACCTCTTATGGGGTCAGTGTCGTCATCATTATGAACAAGTTTCACTATGGGAACAAAGCTCTACATTTTGACGAGTTTTGCAAACATAAATGTAGGGAACAACCGATTTTTTTTTCGCGATATCAGCTTTGGTCCCATACTGAAAGTTGTATAATGACCCCTTAAGAGGTTTAGTATGAACAAAAAATATTTATGTTCACTACATTCTTACTATTATGTATCAAACATTGTTTATTTATTAAATTAATAATACTGATTGTGGGAGAAAATTGTGGTCACAGACGACGACGACAACGTATATTAAGTAACGTTTGTTGGCCCCATATCGTGCTCATAACGATCCTAGCCGAGGTGGGCCGAGCAGTTATCCTATATGAGTGAGGTTTTCGGGCGGTGACGGTCTTACTGCGTTCGGAGCTTGACGTGGCAACACGTCGTGTCCGGGTTCCTGACAAGGGCGACAAATCAAACGTCATCCCGAGGATGACTCGTTGAGAGGTGAAACACGTGTCAATTTCTGACAGGGTTCTTTATGACTCTTTAAGAACAGTTATGCGGATTAGGTTACTAAATATACGTCGTCTATTGTATTTTATTTAAACTGACAGAAATCGATTCGGTAACTCGATGCATTGTGCATTAATTTAGAACCACATTGATTATTATGTCAAAATTGTATTTTTAAATATTTGTTTATCATGGTTTGGTATCAATACTCGAATGTCTGTGAAATAGAGGAATAATTACTTGGTCTAGTGATCGTCGATGCCTGCCTTGGCCCGCTAGTCCACCTGGGCCTGGTGGTCGTCCTGAAACCGATGGTCCTCCTGGGCCTCGACCCATTTCAGGACTCAGTCCCCCACCTGGGCCCAAACTGCCACCTGTACCTGGTGGTCCACCAGGGCCATTAAACATTCCTGGGCCCCGACCCATTCCTGGAGGCGGCCCCCAGCCTGGACCCCGACCGACAGCTGGGCCTGGTGGTCCACCAGGGCCATGACCCTTTCCTTGACCCCTACCCCCACCCGGGACCCGACCACCAGCTGGCCCCGGTGGTTCAACTGGACCGTAGCCTCCATTTGGGCCCTGTCCACCACTTGGGTTCTGACTCATTCCCGGCTTCCCACCTGGGCCTGGTTTTCCAACTGGGCCATGACTCTTTCCTGGGTCCGGTCCTCCACCTGAGCCTGGTGCTCTACCAGGGCCACGATCCATTCCTGGGCCCTTACCCCGTTGACCCAGACTCCCAGCTGGGCCTGGTGGTCCAACTGGGCCATAGCCTCCAGCTGGGCCTGGTGGTCCAACTGGGCCATAGCCTCCAGCTGGGCCCTGACCAAGGCCTGGACCTTGAACCTTGTTTTGGTCTAAACCTTCCCCAGGCTTGAAACCTGGTGAAGGTGGAGCTCCACCCATGCTGGAACCTCCACCGTTGAATTGGCCTCCTGAGATTTGACCCCTACCTTGACCCATACCAGGTGGCAGACCACCACCTGGGCCTCGACCCCCACCTTGACCCACACCTGGTGGCGGGCCCCCACCTATGTTTAAACCACCACCGGGGAACTGGCCTCCTGGGCCTCGACCCCCATCTTGACCCAAACCTGGTGGCGGGCCACCACTCATGCTGAAACCACCACCAGGGAACTGGCCTCCTGGGCTTCGACCCCCACCTTGACCCAAACCTGGTGGCGGACCACCACCCATGTTGTAACCACCACCGGGGAACTGGCCTCCTGGGCTTCGACCCCCACCTTGACCCAAACCTGGTGGCGGACCACCACCCATGTTGTAACCACCACCGGGGAACTGGCCTTCTGGGCCTTGACCCCCGCCTTGACCCATACCTGGTGGCGGACCTCCATCCATGCTAAAACCACCACCAGGGAACTGGCCTCCAGGGCCTTGACCCCCGCCTTGACCCATACCTGGTGGCAGGCCACCACCCATGTTGTAACCACCACCGGGGAGCTGGCCTCCTAAGAAATAAAGAAAAAACATTTAATGGGACTCGTACAGGAAGATCATAAACTGAATGGAATGTCACAACCATAGAAGCATATTATAAAGGGTTTTCCAATAAGAGGTGTTATTTTGATATTCAAAGAAAACTGCCATTTTTTTATATAATTGATCGGACGTTTATTTCATTACAAAGAGGAAGGTATGCCGTTAATAGTGGAAAATAACATCAGGCAAATGATCACCACGACCACGCTTACAGGACCATATCCTTTTCATGAAATTTTCCATAACCAAATCGCAAAGTGGCTGCCCTATGTCCTCGAGAGATGATTAATGATTTTTTATGGCCGGAATTGGATGGTATTGATCTGGACTAAAAGACTTCAAATTGATAAAATATTAATTGAAGATTTTGAAATAAGAACTAAGCCAAAAGTCTTATATCTCAGTACCATGATGCAACATTTAAAAATAAACGAAGCGCTGATAGTCTGATAGGGC
Organism: Conistra vaccinii; assembly: GCA_948150665.1. Classification (NCBI taxonomy): domain Eukaryota; kingdom Metazoa; phylum Arthropoda; class Insecta; order Lepidoptera; family Noctuidae; genus Conistra; species Conistra vaccinii. The sequence continues at coordinate 11,406,562 of OX411341.1, read as the reverse complement.
CCGTTGTACTGGCAGATACAGAAATAAATTAAATTGATAAACATTTACCTAATATTTATCTCTTTAATTTATTAAGAGTTAAATATTTATTTTATAAAATTAGTATCTAAAATTGTCAACCGTATGTCAACGCTCGACGTAATCTCATTACTGTCTATGCCTTGAGTGTCACTGGCACTCTATAGCATCACTGTGAGCGAGACGCAGGCGCCGATACCGGAAAAAAATTAAATAATCATTAAAACGCCCCCTGGCATTCGACCCCCACCTTGACCCATACCTGGTGGGGGGCCACCACCCGGGCCACCATCTGGATTCTGGCCCCCAACTGGTTCCTCAGCGTCGTCTGGTCCGCCTAAGTCTTTCATGTCTTGAATCCCCGCACCTGGTCCTGGACCGTGGCCCCATGGTCCCTGCACATGAAAACAGTATGAAGCAGATCTTGCATCGCCTCAGATTCAGCGTTAGGGCTGGCGCCTACAATGGCGACACAAGATAGGAAGGTTTTTGGAATTTCTATAGGACAAATAGAAATGTCGTGGGGTAATCTTAGATTTGATCGTTTCATAAAGTGTTCGACCATTTCATAAAATGGTTGTAAGTATTTCATGAAATTGAACATCGACCACTGGTCACATCATGATGTTGTCTCGCCATATCATGAAATATTCAACGTTTGACGATATGAACAGTTAAACGCACGACTACTTCATGATGTGACCAAACATCAAGTGATCATATTCATATCGTAAAATAGTTATATTACCCACCGGTAGAGACGTTGATGTCGCTTTGTTCTTGTTGTGTATCATGGCAGCGAATATAACAAATCAAACAAACTAGGGTGATGAAATTAGATGAACTTTTATTGGATTTCCAAATTATGACATTATGGAAAACGATCAACTTGGAAGTAGGGCATGGCGGCCGCTACTGAAATAAAAAATTCGCGCCACTTGTGGCACCCCCGACCAAACAGGTTAGGTTAGATTAGAACTGTAACAAATCGCACGCGAGCCGAACGAGCGAAGCGAGCGTTGCCGCAGCAGCGGCCGGCGAGCGCTAGTGCCAAGTTGGTCGCAGTTACTTGGCAATTTTGACTACACCTTAAACCATGGATGGCATACATTAAAGATATGGACAAACTTCGGCTGATATATCATTGAACGTGGACGTTTAAATGTTATGGTCAACTTTACCTCATGAAACACAACCATTTCATGAAATGGTCGAACACTGCATGAAATGATCAATTCTAGGATCTGGCTACGACAAAAATTAACATAATTATAATGATGTATGATAATTAAATTAATGATGATGCTGGACGTTTGGTGGGGCCAAACAAAACAAAATTAAAAACAGAACAAAATGTAAATTATAAAACAGTATCTTGGATAATGACAGAAAATTGTTGGATATGGTCATTACTTTTGAGCAAAAGCAGTATTTTGAATTTGATATTTAATGCTTTTATTGGGTTTTTAGTACTGTTCGCGATCGCGTCGCATGTATTAGCCCAGGTTTGCCCCGGTGATTTTTTCTCACGACGATTTTTTTTCGCGCTCTGAAGTTTCAACTTACTGTTTAGCACCGAGAGTTTAAAATCCAACAGTGTGTTTTTTGAAGCGCTGAGATGCACTCTGTTGGATTCTCAATACTCAGCTCAACACCGAGAGTTGAAAATTCACTGCACGTTAAGATTCCGTCGCAATATTTTTACGCCCATGAAATCGGGGGCTTATACTTTTATCAATAAAGGTTAAAAAAAAACTAACAGTAGAATCACTAGGAGAAACTAAAAAGAGCAAACTTTCCGCCTCTGTTTGCAAACTTACCATATCTGCCGGAGACTGCTAAAAATAAATATTAACGGAAATTTAAAAAAATCATAAAATAAATACATAGGTATGTACTTACATACGTGACGCTTGTAATCCCCGAAGATCAGTATATTAGAAAGTACTCTGTGCCCGAAGGGTAAGACAGAGGTGTACCTATAGTCATGGGCATATCTAAGGGGAGTTAGGGGGGCAGGAAAGGGCAACTGCCCCCTCCCTGGATTTTGTATGCCGAAGTACCTACTGTTGTCAATAAACTTTACTTATTAATACACACATCAAAAATGTCTACGCCTCGAGTACGTCATACGCCTACAAAACTGCCGCAAAGTGCCGCGCGGAGGCAGCGCCGCTGCAGCACTGCTTTGTAAATCCATATCATATAAAACCCGGGACTGCAGCGTTTCACCTGCGCTGTGGCTGGGCATCAGTTCATTGATTTTATTGATATGAATTTACAAAGCAAGCTAAGACATCTTGTATCCAGCCTCATACCAAAACAAGTTTCATCGGAAAAGCAAACACAACGCCAGTCTTCTTCATCCCAAATTCGCTACAAAAGGGCCCTACAATTGCTTACGGGTGCTATAGGTGGAATTCTCAGTGCCCTTCGGGAACGCAGACCCACTTCACGTAAACGCTTTCGGATGGTTAGGTCACTTATCAGCAAGCCTGAAGAGCTATGAACGCCCTGATGTTGGCTACGAGGTCCCACCCACGCCTCATAGCCAACATCATGGCGTTCATGGTACGATTCCGTGGGATTTTGGATGTACCGATCCTGTCTGCGAGTGGTGATGCGAGATCGTCCTCCATGTCGCTCGGCCACGCTGCCCGTGATACCATATAGCGTATCCTTTTGATGTGTGTATTATGCATCAATTTTAGACTGCGCTGCGAGGCCTGTCATGTAAAATCATGCATGATTCGCGAACGCAGCAAGCAAGCACACAGTTCGTTTATTTGACTACCTATAAAGCAGGTAAGCATATGATACGCTATCATACGCCTTTCTCATGTTTCGTGCAGGGGACTTATGACAAGAGATTATGAAATTAAACAGCTTTAAACACTGGTCATAAATACCTGATCTTCTTTGGGGTCGGACCAATATGGTGACAACTGAAAAACCAATTTATTTATTTTTTATAACATCAGGTAGAGACATCAATTCTATGTATACAATTCTTGGGTGTGTGAACGGGCCATTTTAATGCCCAAAAATGATCAAACTGCAGCGATCAACCACAGTATTCTCTTGTAAATTGAAGTGAGCGAAGTGAATACATCTCTATCAGTTAACACTCTTTTGGAGCAAGATGAATTCCATTGTCGTGTGCAATTGCCAAGCCATTCTATTCACTAAAGAAATAATGTTGACAAATATATTTGTCGCAGGGATATTGTCAACCAGACACCAGTGATAAATCGCCTCCATTTCTCACAAATTAACGGGCTCATTCCAGTGACATTATACGAGTAATTCTACTGGAGCCACGCAGTGATATTACAAGGCAGTAATATTTTGACAATGTCACTGTATGTGCAAGCCCGTTAAATTGTGAGACGGGCAATGATTGGTCCGTTTCCAATGTCAATGTTGTAATCATAGAGTTGTTATTATTATCCAATGTTTACAAGAAGTGTTTTTTTGCAAATGGCGGATGAGGAAGAGTTGACAAAAGTTTCAGTTTTTGTAAATGTGAGTACCATGGGGCTGTTTATTCTGTTATTATGTTTTATATTGACTTGAAGGAGCATGGCAGTTGAGAGTTTGTCATGTTTACTTGTCTCGCCGATGCAGCGATGGTGGCGAGTGTGTTGGATCATTCGGTTCCCTACAAAATGGTTGAGCTGGATGGTGCTGATCCACGCGTCATGTTCGTGAACGGGCGCCGTCAGTTGGTCATCTCTTTTCTGCCAAAGCTTATTTTAGATCTTTTATTTTGAACTGTTTCTATTTAATTTTTCACATTGTTCTCACATAAAGAAGCAACAAGAATAATGTACCAAGGATTTTGTAATATCTTTATTTAAAAGAGTGTCCTGGGAGTTTCTTGCCCGTTCTTCTCCACAGAGATCTACTTTTTGGAATGGGCAACTAGCTTCAACTTTCTGACTAACTGACCGACTCTTTGACAGTTCAAAAGTGCCTGTAAATGGTCTAATTTAATAAATGCTTTGAGTTTGAGTTGAGTTTGAGTTTGAAAACTCACGAAGTCCCCACTAGAAACTTGACTATACTATACACCTTTTTTTTTTTTTTATTGAGTGGGAAATCATCCAATGACTTTTCCCGCTCTGGGCGGAGCGGAAGGGCGTGTCAGACTTTTACTGACTAAAACCCCACCCGTGTTCCTTCCCTTGCCATGCCAGGGGCCACGGTTTCCCCTTGGGACTACCCGAAACCCCGGCAGGCATCGGCCCTTACGGACCCCGTCAGTTTTGCTGACATATCTTTGAGGCGCGCGTGGAACACGACGCGCCGTCGACCCGGGCCTGGTCCTTATCGGACGGCGAGCTGCCCTCTGCTCTCCGTCCGCAGGCCCGCACTCATAATACACCTGGGGGCATTATAAAATCACTACAGCGTTCCCGTGAAATTACAATAATACTAAACAAAGTCACATAAATTGTAAGAAATGGAGGCGGTTGACAAAGTTTCGTGCAATTATAATTTCTCTAGTGAAATTATAATATCACTAGCTTGACAATATCCCTGCGACAAATACATATTTGATTGAATTTTTGGATGTAGATTGGGCACGTCCATTGACATATACAGGGTGACAGGGAAATTCGACCTATTCCTTGAAAGGGGTTATACTAGAGGTCATTAGCAACAAATTAAGTCCAATGAAGTAGGGGTCAAAACTGGATGGTTCTCGAGCTGTGACGGTTCTTCGATTTTGTAGAAATTTTCTGACTTGTTACCAAAAACAATTAATTATGAAAAAATACTCCACTCTAAACATTTAATTGATACTTTTATGAAAGCTGAAATCGGAGTGATCATTGTAAAAAAAATGCTTGCCCAAAACTTACATAATCTCTGAAATAGAAGGTTTTTAGTAGCAATAATTTTTAATGATTGTATTATTCCCGAACATTGAAGTAAGCTATTGGAAAAAAATTGTATGACAGTTGGCGTACAAATGTGTAAAATGACTAACTGGTTTCATAAGCTTTCCAAAAAGGTACAATTGTCATTAACTTTCCCAGCGGTTTTTCAAAAATCAGCAAAAGCGCGCTATAGACCAAATTTTTTATTTTTATTTGTAAGTGTGTAGAGTAGTGAATAAAAAATAAATGTAATTTGATAAGGCTTAATACAAAAAAAAGAAGTTAACAAAAATTACACATCCTCTTCGAATTGCCTGCCATTGTTGCGTATGCAAACACGCAGCCTACGACGTACTTCACTCACTGGCACTCGCGTTGAAAGTGAGGTTTTCATGTGTTCAGCAGCTGCCAAAATCCTCTCCCTCAACTCTTTAATGTATGTCATTGATGTAGGGTACACAAAGTCTTTCATGTAACCCCAAAGATAAAAGTCGCATGGTGTTAAATCTGGACTTTCTAAGACTTCAAAGGGCCCACCAGAGAAGATTTTTGTAAAATGTTTGGATGGGGATTGGCCATGATAAGTTGATCGGGCCATTCTTCTTGCCCCGAAATTTGAGTTGCATAGCGTACCTACGAAAACTTTTTAAGAGAAGAAATGAACACGGTTTAGGAAGATATGCCTCTAGCTACGAGAATAGATATGGTGTACCAGCACAATGGAAGCCCAGCTCACTTTTACCGAGGTGTGCGACAATGGCTGGATGACAATTATACGCTGAGATGGATCAGTCGAAGTTGCCCAACGTCATGGCCGGTGAGAAGTCCATATTTCTCTACATTGTTGACTTTTCGAGCTGAATTCAATAAACAAATCAAAATTAAAAATTTGACCTATAGTGCCCTTTTGCTGATTTTTGAAAAACCGTTGGGAAAGTTAATGACGATTCTACCTTTTTGGAAAGCTTATGAAACCAGTTAGTCATTTTACACATTTGTACGCCAACTGTCATACAATTTTTTTTCCAATAGCTTACTTCAATGTTCGGGAATAATACAATCATTGAAAATATATTGCTACTAAAGACCTTCTATTTCTGAGATTATGTAAGTTTTGGGCAAGCATTTTTTTTTTACAATGATTACTCCTTTTTCAGCCTTCAGAAAAGTATCAATTAAATGTTTAGAGTGGAGTATTTTTTTCATAATTAATTGTTTTTGGTAACAAGTCAGAAAATTTCTACAAAATCGAAGAACCGTCACAGCTCGAGAACCATCCAGTTTGGACCCCTACTTCATTGGACTTAATTTGTTGCTAATGACCTCTAATATAACCCCTTTCAAGGAATAGGTCGAATTTCCCTGTCACCCTGTATATTTGGAAACTTTAGGTACCTATCTCTAAATAGAACTCTCTTAGAACTCTTGACCACCAAAATGATGACTTCAGAATAATATTATGACCTCATAATTTGGGTGGTCAAGAGTTCTATAAGCTCTTGCAACTATTGACCACTGAATAATTAGGTTCTTTGACTTGTAATCACAATGAATTTAAGCGGCATAGATTTTTTGACTCCTATTGAAAAAAACAAAAGTTTCAAAATACCCTGTTACAGTCATGATATCTGTTAGATTTATTGACCAATATAAACTATGGCATTTTCTCAACACGTTAATGCCCTTAACTCCGTTTCGCAAAAACTGTGGCTTAGCTCCATTGGCCTCCAAGGCGACGATATTACTTACTATTTATATGAATGGGCACGTCATTAGACATATATTATGCAGTTTAATTCATTGGCGTATAATTTGTCTCCATCTTGGTTATGTCGTTTTAAAAGCGCACAAACGGACAGAAAGACGATACATTTTATAACATATAGAAGATAGAAAATAACATGAGAACTTACACCACTACTTGCGTCCATCGTTTGTGATTTATGTTCAATATTAACCTGAAAAAAAAAACTATTTAGTCTATGTCCTCCATACAATTATTGACTTTATTTCTTGCCCCTTAAAATATCATTTACCTTATACCTTCAATCTGCCTGCCTTTTCTCAACTATGTTGGATCGGCTTCCAGTCTATACTGGATGCAGCTGAATACCAGTATTTTACATGGAGCGACTTCCAAAACCCAGTTACTGGGTAACATGATAACCCTTGGTAAGACTGGTTGTCAGACCTTTAGTCTTCTGACTTTGTATGACAGGCGGGACCAACGGCTTAACGTGCTTTCTGAGGTACAGCGGGGTCTCAATATGCGATTAATGGTCACCCATCCACGAACCGACCGCGGCAAGGGTAGGTTAACCTTCGATCAACCGGTGCGGCAGTTATCATTTAGCCACGACCTTTATACCTACCATATTCCAAAAAAATTCAAAATTCAAAAATCGCCAGAACCTGCCAAACGTAAATATACAAACACGAATTTTAGTAAAAACAACTGTAATGCCTACACATAAGTTTCAGTTTGCGCTACAACTTCATATTTTTGTATGACTTATTCAACAGTCGGTCTAAAATCAACTTTACTAACACTTGCATAAAGTTGATGTTTGTCTAAATGGAAAATTCGTGTATGTTTACGTATTTGGTAAATAACTAGCGAACACAGATTAAATTGTTGTTTTTCGTATGTGTCATATCAACCGTCGTAGAATGAACAGAGTATATTTCAGGAATTACTAAAATACTGCTAAAAATATACTAAATGCTTGCTTAGTATAGTATACTACTTACTGGAACTGCTTTGGTCTTCGCCTTCTGTAAATAATCAAGTAGTTTAATATTTTATATTATGAAATAAGCTATCTGATTATATAGGGTTTATTATAGTTTTACCTTTTTATTCAATGCTAGTTTGAAGTTGAAAGCAGGGTATGGACTTTGTCCCAGTTGTCATACCAGTTGTCATACCAAAAGTTGTCAAACCAGTTTTTCGTACAAAAGTTGTCATAAAATAAATACATTATTGACGAATGTTATTGTTTTATTTCCATTAAAACACATTATTTTACAATAATCAATGAAAAGAACAGACCTCTCAATAGTTTTTTTTCATACCACAAGCTTTACAATAATAAGCCTCAAGTAGCCGACCCGTATGAAACGGAAAGAACGCCTCTTCATACACTAAAGATGATGCCACATTTTGGCGCTAAATGTTAGGAACATGTATAACAAGTGAAGTTCTATGCCTACCTCGTTCTTTTCCCTACACTTTTGTGTAAGTTAGAGTAGGAACGGTATAGTTTCTACAGGTAATATAAGAAATTATTTGCCGCCGGAAAGAACTGAGCTCCACGACGTCAGTACCAGACGCGCGAAATTTGAAATTGGTGTCGCGGAGCACTTGTACCGCGAGCTCCACGACGTCAGTACCAGACGCGCGAAATTTGAAATTGGTGTCGAGGAGCTCTTGTACCGGTCAAGGGGTTATAACTTTTTAATAATAAAAAAAATTATCGTAATAATAATTATGATCTGGTAACAAAAAACAAGGGTTGGGGGGTTGGGGGAGTTGTTGTTTTGGGTGTGTGTGATCAGGGGGCTTACCACAACCACTAAAAGCAGTATTATTTTAAACTTACTTCAGTGGGGGAAAGTGATGGTGCTATACGTCCTGTAGAGCTTCATCTCTTTCCCACACTAAAGTAATATTAAAATAATACTGCTTTTAGAGGTGGTGGTAGCCCCCCATGTGTCTTGTAATAGAGTCCATTATCCTCCAATTTTAAAGACGATGAAAATAACAATAAAACCGGCCAAGTGTGGGTTGGTGCGGAAGGATTCCGTACCATATCGTCCAAGATTTAAAGTATGTACTTGATTGAGGACAAATTTATTAAAAATATTATTATATTTTCCAGTTGCAGAAAATCACGCATATTTAAATAAAATAACTTAAAAATCGGTGTTTTTAATATTAGTATAAATGGTACATGATATACAGAAGTTTCAAATTCCTTACTTCTTTAGTTGTTGCGATAAAGCTCGTACAAAAAAAACCGACGGAGGTTTTTTTTTTTTTTTAAAGTAGTTTTTTTCCTTGTAAGGGTCAGGTAATGCAGCGGAGCACTGACCGTAGGTAGGTACTAGAAGTAAGCTGTGCCTAAAGATTGTAGGATATAACTCATTGAATATAACAATAGTGAACGTTGTTTACGCTGCTCCCACATCTCCGCCGCGAAACCGTGGCAGCGGAACCGCAAAAATTCCGCCATGACTTGTCCGTTGTACGAAAGGTGAAACGGAAGCGAAACTGCCTGCTCTATCGTACAGATATGATTATGATTTTATCTCTTTCTCGCGTGATTTCGCCGATCTGCTGGGAAGCCGTTTACACCTCCGCGCGCATTCCGCCGGTTTTTTGCGGTTCCGCGTTTGTTCCGCATAGATTCGCGACATAATGTGGACATGTTTCGCAGCGGAATTTGTTCAGCGGTTCCGCTGCCACGGTTTCGCGGCGGAGATGTGGGAGTAGCGTTAGGGACTTACTTGTTTTGATCTTACTAAAAGGTTTCTGGAATAACTCTGAAAAAATTGATTTGTATAAATAACCAGCTGCGCCCGCGTCTCGATCCCGTGGGTATATCGGGATAAAAAGTTTCACATTTATACATTTTTAAATTAGTTAGGATTAGGATAGCTTTTGCCCGCGGTTTCGCTCGCGTAAATGTCGGAGGGCGTACTACCGGGATAAAAGTATCCTATGTTAGGATATAGGATAGTTTTTATCCACCCAGGTCAAATTGCATCCAAATCCATTCAGCCGTTTAGGCGTCAAAAGGTAACAGACAGACCGACAGTGAGACAGAGTTACTTTCACATTTATATTATTAGTATGAATCTGAATTAGTATGCGATTTCCACAGTTATTTAGAGAATTTATTCCGGAAGATTTATGCTATAGACATAAATCTTCCGGAATAAATTCTCTAAATAACTACCTATATTGATATTTAACAGAACAGAAATCTCGATGTTTATATTTTGACATAGCAGAAGAACCCACCCATGCGAAGCAGGACCGGACGCGTAAGGCCAATCCCTGTATATGAGCCAACCTGTAGCCAGCCTGCCATTCAACATCATCCAGTGATGCTGAATAGTCCGCATTGTCCTGCACAATTTTCAAAACAATCACAAATCTGGTTCGAGCCAGCACCTTAGTTGATTGGTTTTTACCGCACAGAGTTGGCCTTCATATATGACGAATCATACAATCTGCCTGCGACTGCGGCAGATTATATATGATTCGTCATATTGGACTGAGTGAAATAGGTTAGGTTAGGTTAGAACTGTGACCAACTGCGCGCGAGCCGAACGAGCGTAGCGAGCGGTGCCGCAGCAGCGGCCGGCGAGCGCTACTTCCAAGTTGCTCACAGAAATGTTTTCACCATTATCTAATTATCCGTATTCTCACAATATCACTAGGGTTATCGCGAAAATTCGAATTATCAATTCATGCTACGACATATATGTATATCAGAAAGGAAGTTCAACTAACACGCGCCGAAACTCTTTAAATGATATCATCAGTAACTATGAGTTAATTCGCAACAGCTTTTGGAAAATGGATATTTTTTTTTCTTTCTCTTCCCATTAGAAAATGCATAACATCCTTAAAAACGGGGACGCATAATATTGCGACTCAACGCCTAGAGCACTGGTTCATAAACAGATATTGGTTTCACGCGGACCGGTCGCTGGTTTTTGTATGATTATAGTGCCCTTTTTCGGGACAATACGACCTTTCTTCCATTATTTTTTTACAGTTTATCTTTATAAACCTTTCTAACACACAAACAAACGGAATATTCTCTGCCTATCTAAATTATTAACGTTTTCGCGGACGGTAAACGCCCATAGACGTCATAACAATAAAACTTCTATTGTGTACCGTTCAGTGTCCATGAAATCGTTACAAAAACACTCTTACTTACAGCCCACATGTGTGCGTCGTCATGCCACTGTAAAATATTAAATAGGATATTAAAAAGTTTTTGGTCAGCCGCGCGGAATCCGCGCGTTTACATCGGAAAGAATATGAAATATGAACCGCGCGGTTGCCGCCCTATCAGAAATAAGAGTATGTCCACATCAGTAGAGCAGTACTTACCTTACAAACAAATTTTCACGCATTTTTTTTTCTAAATTTATATGATAGTCGATTCTTTGACATAGTCTCATTATGGTACCCATCATCATGGCACCCTAGAGTTATGGGATATCTAAAGGAACACCTTGTATAATAAAAGTGTAGGTACAATACTTACATTTTCCATAACTTTGCCGTCCCATTTTGCCTAAAAAAACAATTTAAAATGTTTTATTACATTCTGTTGTAGGTATTTCCGATATTTAGAAAAAAAAAATACAGCATGTACTAGTATGTAAGTAAGTACTTAATCATTAAAAAACTTAGCCTAGGTGACATCAGTGTTGTTTAGGTAATTATGGGATAGGCCTGCCCTTTAAACAAGTGAAATTATGTATCTTGAAGGACAATGTTCTATAGTGGGATTGACACGATATACAAAATTATAATTGCGTAATAATTCTGATGTTGGGTTGTTCCCAGAGGTCCATTTTATTGAGTCGGTTTAAATTGTGTGTGAGTGTGTTACTGTGGGGATAAACTGGTCTGTTGGTGTGTGTGTGTGTTTGAGGGTGTGTTTGTGTATGTGTGTGAGTGTGTGTTTGTGGGTAAGTGTGATACTGATACTCAGTAAAAAACAAAGTACTAGGAAGTTGAGTCAACATTAAGGCTGTCTGTCCACTGGAGCGGAGAGGGGAGGAGCGGAGCGGAGATGTGCCAATATTAACCAATAGAATCTAAACTCCGCACCAGAGCTAGAGGTGCGATTCTATTGGTTAATATTGGCACATCTCCGCTCCGCTCCTCTCCTCTCCGCTTCAGTGGACAGGCAGCCTAAGGGTGTGGTACAAAGCAAACCATCAAACTGAACAACATTCTCCATGGGGCGTTTTTCTCCATCGTTATCGCGAAAAAATTATCAACTATCAATTTATCAATTATCCTATACAAAACTTCATTATCAAAATGCATGGGACATGCATTTGTTCATCATGGGTTCCGTACCTCAAAAGGAAGAAACGGAACCCTCATTTCATTGTCCGTCCGTCAGTCTGTCAAGACCCATTTTCTCAGGAATGCGTGGAGGTATCGAGTAAAATTATAGGGGAATAATAAAACGATCGAATAAAAAAAAAACTTAGCGACTGATGATGAGATACTTTTTTAATAACGGAACGAAAATTGATCATTTGTAGGTTTATCACATAAAAAATATATTTTTTTAGCTTACATACTTACATTTTAATTTTTGGGCTTACAAACTTCAGTCGATTTATAGGAGAACATGTTTTTCAACTACTAAGATCTTGGGATAAATTCATCCCACCAACGGAGCCGGGTTTTTTCGCAATTACGATGTTGATCCCATAGAGGAAGTATTCAGTTTGATGGTCTGTAACTCTACACCACTCCCTTAAATTTGACCATACCTTTCTGATACATGCTTGTTATATTTGTATATTAAATCAGTAAACTTACCCTTTGCGCGGCTATTAATTCTTTAAACTCGTCCCACTGAAAAAGGACATTGCTTAGTAAAACCTCTCAACTTAGAGAGTAACTGTGGTGCTTCTTGTCGGCTCTTCTCCATAGGAAACGACCAATAGGGAAATATGCAGGTAATACTTAATTTAAAACTTATTCATTATTTAATATTATACAACATGGAAAAAAACCCTTTCGGATGCGAGAGGGTGTTGTTAGATATCGTACTGAGAGTCTATTTACTCGTACTCGTATGTGGTAATTTTCAGGATAAAAGAAATATGCCACAATATATTTTTTTTATGGGAAATATTACCGGTTTGTGTACATGGGGCGCGGGCGGCTGTCGTTTAGCGGGTGTCTACAAGTCATAAGTAATTGGTAGGGAATTTTTGTACTATAAATGTGAATTTTAAATAGCAATAACTCTTTTATTTTCAATAATAATAAGAACTTTTAATAGTTTTAGGAAATCTTATTGCGGTACCTATGTGCCGGGTTTTTTACATGTTGTATAAAAAATTGTTAAAAAATTAACTTTAGAAACTTAAGAGGCGTTTTTGACCATCGAACTGAACTTTTACTATGGGCCCAATTTTGAAATGACGAAAAAAAAATCAGCTGTTCCATACAGTTTATTACAGTAGGTATTAAACCTTACTATGGAACAGCAGATTTTTTTCACGATTTCAACGTTGTCCCTTAGCAAAAGTTGTTATAAATATTGATAGTTTTTTTACAGTTATTAATATTTTAATTTACTAGTTAGCGATATTATTATCATATTTCCATACAGTCTACATTGCTAAATTAATTAAAACAGCGAAATATTTGACAGCTATTTACGACATTACTAACTTTCAGAGTGCACGCTCATAATGTTAAATAGGTTCATTATTATAAGATAAATATTAGTTTTGCTTAGCTTTTACTTTTAATTTATAGAAAATGAACTTACCTTGTTCGTCTCAGTCAATCTCTTTGGCTGAAAATAAATGAGATTTATTTAAAATAAATGCTTGAGTTTTTTGCTGAAATCAAAGTGATTTTGAAGGAACGAGAAACATCTACATTTAACTCAGATATAAGCTCATAGGCTGAAAATAAATGAGATTTATTTAAAATAAATGCTTGAGTTTTTTGCTGAAATCAAAGTGGTTTTGAAGGAACGAGAAACATCTACATTTAACTCAGATATAAGCTCACATGCACAAAAAATGCAATGCAAAAAAAATCTGCATTTTGTGATTTTCACCACCACCACCCACCTTTCTCTGTCAAGTTCATATGACTCAAGTAAGTAAAAAAACAAATGTGTATGCTGTTGTTATTTATAAACCACTTCTCACACTATGTGACAATCGACTGCGGCAGTTTAACAACAGGACGCACCGACAGACTCCGGGCGACAATTTTCACAATTATATTTTATTTAAAGCTCTGCACACTTGGCGTCGAGTTGCAGAGTAGCAACGACTAGCTAGGCTAACTGTCCACTGGAGCAGAGAGGAGATGAGCGGAGAGGAGCTGTGCCAATATTAACCACTGGAATCGTATAAAATCTCCGCTCCACTTTAGTGGACAGGGATTTGCGAACTTATTTTATAAGAAACTAGGAACCGGAGCGAGGATGCGCCGCGGGGTATTGCCCGCTCAAATTACTCGTCGCATGAACTCGGTCTAGCTCCTCACAGTCCGCATCTCCGCTCCGCACTCCCACGGTCCCCATTAAATGGGCAGACACAGTCCGCAACTCCGCTCCGCGTTACTCCCTCGCTCCGCTCCGCTACTTCGCTCCACGTCAATGGACAGGCAACCTAAAGGAGTCGGATGGATATGGATATAAGATGGTAAACCTAAACGCGACCATCTTTTGACGCGACGCGGCAGGGCGAATCTACGATTTAAATCTTTGCCTAACAAAAAATGTTTGATCATTAATTATTAAGGAATGAACTTACCATCTCATCTAAATCATAGTCATCCTGATCATCAAACGGTCTACCATCCGGTGGAGGGAAAGGGGAATCTTCGTCTTGGTAGTCCTGAAACAACAACACCCTGTATTCCTCGCTTATGCAGAGCTACCTATATGGTTCACATCAGGGATGTTGCAAATATCTGCATCCGCCTCCGCAAATGCCGAGGTTCCGCGTAGATTTGGACATCTGCATCCACATCCGCACCCGCATTAATGATCCGCGGATGTTCATACGGATGCGAATGTAATACAAGTTGTGACAAGAAATAAATTGGGCGGGGTCGGCGAATGGCTCGAGCCGTTCGCACATGTCACAATGACCAATAATAATAATATAATCATTTTATTTCGGAATAAAAAAACATCCATAATTTGTTAGTAAACATTAACCTTAAAAACTATGTTAGTAAACATGCAGGTTAGACAAATAATGGACGAGCGGGCAATCAAGTTTGCCCGCAATGACATTCAGGAGACCGTTCGAGCTGCCCCGGACCCTCTGCAGCAGCGAATTGGTGACAAGATCACCAATTCGCTGCTGTTTGTTTCTTGTAAATAAATCATTACGTCTTTGTTTGCGCTGTGAATTACTTATCGTATAGATAGATATTTTGAGTGTTGTTGTGATACAGTGATCATTCTCTCAACTGATAACTTAAAAGGAGCTCAACGACTCGAAGACCAACATTCAAGAAAAGACATTTGGGTAGGCCGTTTAAAGTAGGTACTCAAACTGCCAGGCCATAATTAGAACAAACTGAAAATAGTCCTCACATTCACTGTCTTTTGACACTCAGCAAATATGATAGTTTACAGAGTTATTGCCTCACGTAGATATTTACCTGTTCCTCTAGCTTATTCTGGACACTTGGTTCACCGCGGACCTGTTACAACAAAATATACTTATTTTAATAAATTGCAACCAAAGAGCAACACAAAAACACACACACAAATTGAGCAATGATTGTCTTAAGTTGGGATATTTCTGCCAATTTTTCAGCAATTTATTATTGCCCGGCACGGCACAGCACGGTTGTCTGAGGTAGTGAAGTAATATAATATTATAATATAACATAATATAATATAAATATTATAATAAAATTATACAAGGTGTAGTTACAACCTTACAACAAAAACAACGTTGAATAATATTTTTTTTAAAGAAAGGTATCTTGATAACTTGTATCAACAAAACACAGTTTCATTAAAACAATTTTATTTCTGCCGAAACTATTTAATTCTTCAGTTGTTAATGATGATAATGAGTGATTAATGTGATTTTGAATAATAAGTTCATTTCTACTTGCAATTGTTTTGTAGTCTTTGTTCTGGAATAAAAAATAACGTTTTATTTAAATTATTATTTTTATATTATGGCCTATACTATCCCACAGCTGGGCAAATACCTCCCCCAAGCCCTTCCATTAACTATTTATATAATAATAAAATTATACAAGGCTCTTAAGGCTGACTGATGAAGACTACAAGATATATCGAGTCATAGTCAGATATGTTAAAGTCCAATATTTTATTGCAATAGGAGTACATTGCCATCGACCGGGCACAAATCCAGACTCCGGGCTGCTAGTAAGAAATTCCAGATGGAAAAACACTAACACTTTGTCCGACCCGGGAATCAAACTCAGGACCTCATTCTCTGCAGTAACGCTTACGATCACTAGACCATAATCAGCCTATTAATGTTCTCACTGCTGGGACACAAGACTCTTCTCAGTGAGAGGAAGAGGGCTGTAATCTACCACGCGAGCCCGCACGAGTGCGGGTTGGTAGATGTCACATGTCTTCGAATTTTTGGTTCTAATACAGACCGGTTTCCTCACGATGTTTTCCTTCATCGTTTTGAGAGCAGTGGTGATGAAATTATTTACACAAAGACAAAGTAAAGCGCCTTCTTGGGTTGGAACCCACGACCAAAGTCGGGGCCGTTACCACTGGGCCACCACTGCTCACACTGGGCCACCACTGCTCTCACTGGGCCACTACTGCTCTAGACCATAATAATAATATTAAATATTCAAAATAACATATTATTTTATTATATGAATGAAGCAAGTTTATACTTACGAGCGTATAAAACGGTTGCGGCCGCTTCTCCGGCACGGGTGGTGGCTGCAATGGAAATAAACAATGATTTTCAGTAATACACCTCAAATATTAGAATCCATCAAGCCGTTTAAGCTATAGAGCGTGCCAAAGAAATGAAATGAAGGATGTTGACAATTTTTTTTTTATCCGTCCTGCAGGTTAATAAATGTTAGACTCGTATTTTTTTTCTTTTTTGACGTGATGAAAAGATTACGGCAATATATTGACTGATTTATTTTTGTTTACCTAATTTTATTTTAGTTTATACTTTATACTCATTCAACATCATTTATTATAAGTATTTATGCACTTCCTAGCCTGAAGCACAGCTTCAACCTAATTTAGGCAAATGCAACTGTGCTCTATTTTATTTATTTATTAAGTTACTTATTGTGAATGTGCCCCTTTTTATAAATAAACGTTTTTTATTTATTTTATTGTCTGAAAATGTGGCATGACGTCACTCCCCGGTAGATTTTATACTGACTTGTGACGTAGCGAGCCCCCACTCCCCAAGTTTAATGCGTTTTATCTAAACCATTTTATATTTAATATGATAAAGCAAAAAATACGTGTCTAATATTATTTTATTATCTGACTGACGGACTAAATTGTTTATTGTTTTTCCCCAGTCAAAATCCCTATTGTTTATTCTGTAAATAGGGTATACAATCACTTTTACACGTCATATTAAAAAAATTCACATCTCACACATCCATTCATTTGCATCCGCATCCGCAATTGCGGAGCTTCCGCATTTATTTAGACCTCATGCAGATGTGGGTCAAAAAGGGTGAATATAAGTAATATCATAATCATCTAATGGAAATTATAATCATTAATCATAAATATAGCTCTAAATCGTCACATTTTCACGAAATATTTCTTTAACCAACAAACACATATCATTTCGAGAATTACCTGTATTGATTTTTAAATAATTAGTAATTAGATATTTTATTGCATTATTGTATATTGTTTTCATGATTTTATAAGTTTTAATGTTCATTTTTTTATTGTTAATTTATATTTCCTGTGCGTGTACCATTTTTTTTTTATGTTCATAATAAAGAATAGTATTTGGAGGTGGAGGAGGAGGTTCCTCTCTCTAGAGCCCTGACCACCGGCAGCTTGGACCCTGTTCCTGATACCGATGGGCGACTATTTTTTATATTGTTAAATGTTTTTTATAACTTTTTTTAAAGACATTTTTAAAAAGAAAAAAAGAAAAAGAAAGAAAGAAAAATGATACCGGTTACCGGTACCGGGTACCGGTTTTTAAAACCGTAAACTATATGTATTTAAATGAAATAAAATAAATACAAATAGTATTTTATTCTATTTGATTATACTAAAAGTGATGAATTATAAATTATGAGAATTCGTAGAAAAGTATTCCGCGACACGAAATTCGATATAAGTAAAAGGTGTCGATAAAATAGGTACTTGATAGATAAAACATTGTATGAAATCTTACCGACGGCAACGCGTTTGCTGGTGGTTTCGGAGCATCCTCAGAATGATAAGGCTTGTAAATTGAGTAGTCCTGTTAACATTAATTTTTATTTAAAAATATCGTAACATCAAGCCTATTGCTTATTTTATTTATTTTTACCAACAACAAGCTCAAATCCAGTAAGACTACTCTTTTAGTCCTTCAACGAGAATTCGGACCCGATCGAAAGTAGTTCGAAACTTCGGACAACGTATAAATGTATTTTTTTGAACGGGGAAAAACAAATAGGCAGCGGCACGCTTATAGAAACGGGTTTTGTCGACAGAAGAATAGACAAAATGACAGATAAACAATCACAATCACTTTTATTTACAACGACGAAACACTATATTAATTGTGTTGGATTATCTAATAATATCTAAAACGAGCAATTCTTGTGAATATACAGGGTGTTAGGGTAAACACCGTTATTCTTCAAACCAGTGGTTTGGTTTCGTTTATAGAACATAAATTCAATGGAAAATCACAACTTTTTTTTTAAAGATGTACATTTAGAATCGTCACGCAATTCCTAAGGTAGGTATTTTTGCCTGTCTTAAGCCAGGAAAAGGTTGTATTGTATTTATTCATGTGTTGTGTAGGTAGGTAGGACGGGCGGCGATCGATTACGTCACTCAGGCGGGCGCATATCAATGAATTTGCGGACGGTGTCGGACAATAACCTTTTTAATATTTGTTAAAGAAAATAACGTAATTTTTGTTTTTACTCGGTTTTTATGTTTATATTTAAGCCAACTACCCATAGTTTGAGTGACAACGGTGTTTACCCTTCCATCCTATATAATCTAAATCTCGGAAACTGCTCCAACGATTTCGATGAAAGTTGCAATTTAGGAATTTACGGAGGTGAAAAATCGATCTAGCTAGGTCTTATATCTGGGAATAATCGTTTTCTTTATTTTCAAAGCCTCGGAAATCTGATAAAACGTTGGTACCTGGACGATATGTTTATATTTTCATCCGGAGCAGTGCTCGGTTGACTATATTAATTGTGTTGGTTTTTTTTTTTAAACGGCAACATCTTTTAACTTGTGCCACCACCTTTATCTTAGGAATGCAGTGTACTCGCTTCCAATTTGGTTGACAATGATTATACTTAATTTTTTGGTTTCGTTATTCTTCAACCTGCACTGATACAATATAATTTGTAATAAGATTGAATGTTCTCATGTAAGTGACGATTGTCTTATTGAAAATAAAGTTCCATAACCGATCTGTGATTTTGTCTATTCCTCCATCGACAGAACCCATAGAAATCACGTTTCTATGGTTGTGTTTCTACGGTGTCATTAATTCTTAGTGCTTGTTAACGGAGACGCGGGGCGTTGTGCGGCGCGTACGGTGGGGCGGCCCGCACTAAATTCAAACTTGAGGCGTTGTATGAGAGTTTACGGAGAAGCGATATTTCACACGTTTGCTTGAAATGCAGGCGGAGTCCGCGGATTGCATCGCCGCGTCGCACGTGACGTTTATCGCGGCAGCACACGCAGCGTTTTGGTTAGCTATTCTTGCAATTCTCCGTTCACGGTACAACGTAGCGACAATCCGACGCGCCGCTAGTCGCCACGCCGCACGCGACGCGCAACGCCCCGTAAAGGAGCACTTAGGTGGACTAATCTTATGTCCGTCGGTGATTTATTTAGAGTAGGCTTCGAACTACGGAGTTTTTGCTTAAGGAGTTGACCTCCAGGTTCCGGGATAGTACTGGAAAAAAAATTCGGCGTGTACTTCAATCGAAGTGAAATCTTACGACTGGTGCCGAGTCTGCCGAGTACACACGATTCAGCGTCACCGAACGACTGGACCCGAGTATACTCTCAGTTTCACCGACCCGAGCGTGCCGCCATGCCGGTTCAGTAAAGAACCCAGACCCCACTTGCAGCAGTCGCACTCAGCACCACCTTGCTTCAAAAAAAGCGATCCACGAAAAGCGAAGAGATAACACCCAGTGTTACCTCTTCGCTTTTCGCATTACGAATACTTTTGATTTTCTTACGTCGATTGAAATGTGAGGTTTCGCTCTATGTCTGTGTTTTTTGTGGCCCTGAAAACAGACAAGAATTCAACATATTACGCCTGCAATACCAAAAGGGTTAGGTAGAGTTGTAGGTTACCCACATTACGTCAGTTATGTTAGAGTTCCATAAAGTAGAGACGCTATTGCCATCAACGGGGCACTAATTCAATAACCCAAAATCCCTTTGCCTGACCTAGGAAACGAACCCAGGATCTCTTGCTCGGCAGTAGCGCTTGCAACCACTGGACTAACGAAGCAGACAAGTTTTTTGGAACGAAGTTCCCTTTCGTGCGTTGCGAAAGAGGGCTAGACGGAAAAAATTGGGACCAAAAGTTGTAACGACACTTTTTATTTTTTATTATACCGCCATCTGTGAGCGAACACAGGTACTAATTAGTGGCACGCCTTTGTGAGGTTCATTCCATAATTATTTTTTATTATAACGCCATCTGTGAGCGAAGACAGGTACTAATTAGTGGCATGCCTTTGTGAGGTACATTCCATAACTTCGTTCCATCCGGGTGTCCAGTTTTGTACACTGGCAGTCTCTCAATGACGATATGATAACTCATGCAAGGATCACCCCTTTGCCAGATTTTTAGGCCAAAAAATCAGGGAAAAACCATGGCCAGGACGAGTAGTGGTTGTGAGCACAAAGCCAATTTTATCAAAACGAAAAGCAGTCTGTTCCACTGCATAAAAGATCTCTTCTGATACAGAGAAGACTAAAAATCCAAAGAACCGCCAGGCTTGCTCACTTACTGCAAAAGCATAATCAGTTCCCACTGCTAGGACACAGGCCTCCTCTCTGCTAGTAGGCCATAATCCACTACGCGGGCCCAGTGTGAGTTGGTGGATGTCACATCTCTTCGAACTTTTGGTTCTTGGACATGCCGTTTCCTCACAATATTGATACAGGGAAGACCATTTACCAAACCCTTTGCCCGTTGATTTAGAGCAAAGTTTTAAGTAATATGATAAGCATATTTTTTTCTCTAGCCTGTTCTGTCCCACTCCTGGGTAAAGGACCCCCTCCATTCCATTTTTGCGAGCACGCGCGTCCTCTTCTCAGCTTTGACGGAACCTATCCAGTTCCTCCCGCCATCTCCTACGTGGCCTGCCACGAAACAGGGGTAATGGTAAGCCGACCAATCAATGTGCCTAGCCTTTTCCCAACTATGTTGGGGTTGGCTTCCAGTCTAACCGGATGCCGCTGAATACCAGTATTTTACATGGAGCCACTGCTTATGTGACCTCCACAACCCTGCAGTTACTGGGTAATTCGATACCCCTTGGTAAGACTGGTTGTCAGACTTTCAGGCTTCTGACGACCCGTATCGACTATCAAATATCCACGAATGACAGCCGGGACCAACGGTTTAACGTGCTTTCTGAGGCACGGAGGAGTCTCGGTATGTGAAGATGATCACCCATCCACGAACCAACCCCGACAAGCGTAGCTTAACCCGATGGATCGACTCGTGCCGATGTTATTACTTAGCAACGAGCTCCTCGGAGCTAAGTTAACCGAATAAATAAAAATTCATCATCATCATCATCAGCCTATTAATCTTCCCACTGCTGGGACACAGGCCTCCTCTCTGTGAGAGGGAGTGGGCTATAATCTAGCACGCGGGCCCTGTGCGGGTTGGTAGATGTCACATGTCTTCGAATTTTTGGTTCTAAGATATGCCGGTTTCCTGACGATGTTTTCCTTCACCGTTTTGAGAGCAGTGGTGATGAAATTATTTACACAAAGTAAAGCGCCTGCTTGGGTTCGAACCCACAACCTACAACTCGTAAGTCGGAGCCGTTACCACTGGGCCACCACTGCTCCCAAAATAAAAATTACAAAAAAGATAATAGGTAAATACCTCCTCCTCCTCATCATAGAAGAAGTCAGGCAATCTTCCCGAGGGATGAACCTGGATGCATATGTTGGCAAATATATAGACTAAAAGTATCCATGTTGCTACACCCATGTCGCGAACACACTGAATTAATAATCCATGAAGTGGCTAACTGGAACTGATTTTGGGTAAATTGAATGATTAAATTAATGAAGAAAAGATAAAACATTGATTGATTTCGAGTGAGTGGCTGTCTTATCTATAGGTGAGGGGCTCGTGGCTATATAGGGTGACTGGTAATTAGTGACCGATACTTAAACACGTTACTTTACTCATCATTATGAACAACTTTTACTATGGGACCAAACCTGATATCGCGAAAAAAAAATCGGCTGTTCCCTACATTCATGTTCGCAAAATTCGTCATAATGTATGGAACAGCTAATATTTTTTTCGCGATTTCAGGTTTGTGCCCATAGTAAAAGTTGTTCATAATGATGAGTAAAGTCACGTGTTTAAGTATCGGTCACTAATTACCAGTCACCCTATATAGCAGCTGCATGCCATGTCTCAATCTTCAAGGTTAAGCAACACTTGCCGAGGCCGGTCCGTGGATGGGTTACCATCCATAACATACAGAGACCCCTTCGTGCCTCGGAAAGCACTTTGACAGTCGTTACGGGAGTCAGAAGCCTAAAAGTCTGACAACCAGTATTACCAAGGGGTATCGTGTTACCCAGTAACTGGATTGTGGAGGTCAGGTAGGCAGTCGCTCCATGTAAATTACTGGTACTAACTGCATCCGGCTAGACTGGAAGCCGAGCACAACAGGAAAAGGCTAGGCAGGTTGTTTGATTTTTAGATACGAGCCCACGCTCTGTGAGAGCGTGGGCTGTAATCAAGGGCCCAGTGTAGCTTGGTAGAAGTCACATTGTCTTCGAAAGAACAATAGACTTCGTTGGCATACCTATACCGACCGCCATTATGAAAAAAACTGGTTTTGGCGGCCAGTGATGAAACAAGTGTCAATCGATAGAGTAAGTGATTGCAAACAAAAAATATTTAGTGATGAATATCGTAAGTGATATACTTCCTGAGATATTTAAAAAAAATATTACTGTTTTATTTTTTTTCTCATGTTTTAACTCAAATATCTCAGGAAGTATATCACTTACGATATTCATCACTAAATATTTTTTGTTTGCAATCACTTACTCTATCGATTGACACTTGTTTCATCACTGGCCGCCAAAACCAGTTTTTTTCCAAATGGCGGACGGTTAGGTATGCCAGGTCCCATACAAAAATGTTGGAACCCCAAAGGTTCTAGGACATGCCGGTTTCCTCCACGATTTGTATTTTAGTTTATAATTAATAAACTCAAAAACAACTAGACCGATTTTAAGAATCCTTTCACCAGTCGAATGCTATATTATCATTGAGTAACATGGGCTATAATTTATAAAGATTAAAAAAAATACTCTTACACTGTTATCCACCGCACCGCGAACGGGACGTCGACAGTCGACGAGAAACGAGAAATTTGCAATATTAAATGTACAGTCACGAGCACCAATATGTATCCACTTAGCAATATTCAAAAGCGATTTTCTCGTGTAATATTAACTGCCACTTTGAGATAAGGCCCATTTCATATTAATATGGATTCCAAAATACGAGTACTATATAATTCGTAACAATATAAAATAACAATCAACACTGTAGGAGCAAATCCCTTGACTACAGTCACGAGCACCAATATGAATACACTTAGCAACTTAGCAACTGTCGCTACTTCGATGCCGTCATTTCGTTCTCGTTGACGTCCCGTTCACGGTGCGGTGGACAAACGGCCATGTTGTTAATAATCGTCATTAATTCGTGACTGCCTCGTTGGACTAGTCGCAAGCGCGACAGCTAAACATGAAGTCCTGGGTTCGATGCTCAGGTCGGCAAAGAGTTATTTATTTATTTATTACACCCACTATCCTTACAGGATGACCCCAATACAATAGTGGTTTGCAAACACACCCCAAATAAACCTGTCCTATCGCAGGTATGCTGGAAGAGATTTCTTTAGAAATAAGCATCACCTTTGTACGTATTTTTCTGTTCTTTTCTTCTTGTCTGTTGTTAAATGTGTGTACATAAATGGTTAAATAAATAAAATAAAATAAATAAATTGAACAATCAACTTACGGCTAATACTAAAAATCTAAAAACAAAATACAAAGCAACACTAAACTCTATTAAAAACACAATTTGAAGTCAGGCTTCAGAATTATATGTACCTAAATACTATAAAAACTATATTATTATTATATTATTGGATTTTTCTATCTGTAATTTCTCAGTAGCAGCCCGGAGTACAGATTTATGCCCGGTTGATGACAATAGGCTCGCCCCCTATGACATACGACTTAAAAACATAACTGGCGAGATGTGGGTGTACTATAGGTACCCCACTGCTTTACCCTTTGAAGATTACGGGCGTGAAATTATGTTATGTTATATAATTGCGATATACATGTTACTTACTCTATTATAAAGATTAATTGGCCAGTTATGTTGCCATGTTCAAACAAATAAATATTATTTATTGCTGTTAAAATGTACCAGACAGGCAAACTCGCTTCAGCATTTATTACAATTAGTAATTATTTATTAACACGGTTTTAAACCTATGTAAATCAAAACCATAATAACAGCTGAACGAGGAAAACGTAGCTAAGCGAGGAATGACAAAACTAAGCGAAGAGGAGTCGAGTTAAACAAGGTAAGGGGACCTAAATGAAACATAAAGCACTTTTGCATCACTTTTCCTCACTTAAACAGTCGATCAGAAAGGAAATTAGGGTAAATCCCTGAATGGCGTCCATTCTACTCGATAGCTACGGAAAGAGTTGAAAAAAAAACACAAAATGGCCGAACGGTGACAGTAAAGGAGGAAATAAGGTCAAAATGCTCCTCAACTAAGTCAATAGGTAAAGGAGGTCAGAAGATACAGTCATATAGAACGCTTTCAACAAAAACTTTTTACAAAAAAAAAACAACTGACTTCCAAAAAAGACACTGCAATGTCAAGAATAACTTTTTTATCACATCTATTCAAAAAGACGTAGTTTAATCCTCGTAAACAGGGACCAAAATAGCTTTTTAATCCCTAGGGACTAAAAGTGATTTGAATTTGGAATGTGGATATTGTTAGTAAAAGTTCTATTCACCAAAGAGATCACGAACATTGTCTGAATAAGTAACAGGAAGGTTTATGTGTATGACGTAGAGGGTATATTCTCGTTATTATCAGCCGTATTTTAACTACTGTGGGCCAGTAGTGGATCCAGACGGGCGGGGGGGTGCGGCGACTCAAGCCCCCAAAAAACCGTATGAGTTCTTCCGTAACAAATCTTAAAGTGAACTTGATATTATTCTAATTAGACTTTTTAGAAAGTACCAGTACCTAATGTATATTGTCATCAATTATCCTTAACTAAATAAGTAGGTACCTATTACGTTTTCAAGTTTTTTGAAGTGAAAACTTATTTAGCGGCGTTGTGCACTTTTTTTGGGATGGGTAAAAAATGTTAAACTCACGTCAGGACGTGACCGTAAGATCCGTTGCCTAGCAACCGATAAAGTACTTAGACATTACGTAAAGATTGCGAGGTAAGAAATTTTAGCTATATTGACGGGTAAAAAAGCAGTCAAAACAAAGTAATTAATGAAAAGTGTTTAAATAAATTGTTTATTTTTGTTAGACTATATTTAAATAAATAAATATACTACTACTAATGAATATTGTATTTAACCACATAAATTATAGTACTTTTATACTGGTAAATAAAGCAATTCGTGCGAAATTATTCCCTAACCATTCCAAAATATTCAAAAATGCGTTCAGTTTTCACTTCTGCCAGCACTCTCAGAGTGCAACCCGTTGTTTTTTCTTTAAGATGTTTTGTTTACGTAACGAATTTTGCCCTCACGCTGCCCGGTTTGGCCATCATGTCGCACCTCCGATAAAATAGGGTTACAACTCGAAAAAGTCGAATTTTGAGTTAAATATATAGAAACACTTAAAATTTTTATAGCTATCTGCTCAAAAATCGTTACAACTGTAACTCTAAAACTCGCCGCTAGATGGAGTTGTAACGCTACATTACTAAGGCATTTTGTCTCCAGAGTGATCCCCATTAGTGTTACATTTAGTGTTGTGACAGGTGGATGTGCAATTTTTGAGAAAAGTAATGTTACAAATCAAAATTTAACAATGTTTTAGCGGATATT
Source organism: Conistra vaccinii (assembly GCA_948150665.1). Classification (NCBI taxonomy): domain Eukaryota; kingdom Metazoa; phylum Arthropoda; class Insecta; order Lepidoptera; family Noctuidae; genus Conistra; species Conistra vaccinii. Next base: position 11,380,304 of record OX411341.1, on the reverse strand, counting down.
TTTTTTTGCTTGCATCAATTTATCTAATAGACAGTTACAAGTCGAAATATTACAGTTTTTTGCTAAAGGTTTGAATCAAATTAGTTCAACACTTCTTTAATAAAGTAGTGATATATTTTGTATTGTATCAGTATTTTATCAGTGATTTTGATTTTTATAGTATTGATTTTAGTTCCTACGTAGGTAATCTTTAAACATTATTTCACTAAGGAAAACTTAAACTAAAATATATTATTTAAGCGTGGCTTGATTAAAGAGTACCTAAACTTGTACTGTATGTGATTCGTTGAGGTTGTGATGACTAGAATTGTTAATATTTTTGTTTTGGCTACAATTTTGTAATGTTTTTGTTAAAGTTATTTTTTTTTTCCAAGTCTACAGCTATATAAATAATTATTAAGTTGTTAAACGTATAAAAAACGGCCTGATTTTTACTATAATAAGACTTGTTACATTTGTCAAATTATATTTTTGTTAGTAGTAGTTCAAATACTGTTACAATTGGGAAACAATTGGGAATTTTCAGGTTGTTTTTCAGGAAAATTTAAAAACTGTTTGTCATCGAATCGTATTTTTTTAAGCTTTCCAAAAATATATAATTTGTATAACATTTTATTAATATTACAAGAATAAAGTCTGATTAACAAATCTGTGATTTTGTTTTCGCGTTTCTGAAAATCCAGGTTTTTCGAGTTGTAACCCTATTTTATCGGAGGTGCGATGTATATTCATCGAGTATCTCTGGTAGTCTACAACCTAACGAAGTCATTGAGGAATTTGTGAAAGTAATCCGAGGAAGCTTGTAAAATGTTGTGTGTTTTTTAGTGTTTACTTTGCTAAAACCAACTCGGCGAGGTCAAGCCCCTCGGACAATCCTGGATCCGCTACTGCTGTGGGCGTACTATGGGTAGTGTTGGTTAATGCGCAATAGAAAAACCGTTTGCAGTTCAGATCAAATTATAATTTACTATCAAATTAATCACACTAGCAATTCACACACTGTACGTATACGACACAACTATACGGAATGCGCGACAGTTAAACGTCTTCACTGCTTGAGCGCCACATTAACTCTGCTTATCTGCGGTCGATCGGTATGTTGAAGACACTGTCGCGCGCCGCTAGGCGGCGCTGGCGCCCTGATTAGTCAAATCAGTGACGTATTTCCAACATGTATAAAACATTAATTTAATAACGATGTTTTGTCAAGTCATAAAAACCATGCAGAGCAGGAGCGGGTGGTTGGATTAGTATACATAAAAGAAGCCTTTCTTAACAAACTTTTAATTTTAGCGTACTGGCACTAAAGTTTATATGACTTTATTGCCAAGTTTTTAGCGTACTGGCACTAAAGTTTATATGACTTTATTGCCAAGTTTTCGTTAAGAAGCAAGCAGAGTAGTTTTACGTATCTTGTGTAATAACTTATGTTATCTTCATGTTCATTTCCTGTAACTTTAAAATAGACTAGCTTCTGCCCGCGACTTCGTCCGTGAGACTATTACCTTCCTCAAGATATGGACTATCCAATACAAAAAGAGTTTTTCAAATCCGACTGGTAGTTTCAGAGATTAGTCCCTACATACAAACTTATAAACGAATAAAGGAGATGTTTCAAAATGGGCCAGGTCTATGTACAGTATCTCAAAAAAAAGAGAAAAATCCGTAGAATTCAGGAAAAATACAGATAATTCAATTAAATGTTTACTGTTGTGGTAGTAAATTGATATTTATTATCAATTTTATCGACTTTCAACATGGCGTCTCACGGATTTAGTTACTCTATGCTTAAAAACATTGACAGTAAACCATAGATCATAGAAATAGAACTGTCAGCTGTCACAACAGTGTGAAATAAACATGTCAAACGTGACAAACGTCAATCAAAATGACAGCAGATCATAGAAACAGAACTGTCAGCTGTCACAACAGTGTGAAATAAACATGTCAAACGTGACAAACGTCAATCAAAATGACAGCTTACCGCCATGACGGGTTTTTGTTGTGTTGCAATTTCAAGTGTAATTTCTTGTGTTTACCAGCAAACCAAGCCATTTTAAAGTAATTGGACAATTAAGAACTGTTTTAAATGAATTTCCCTATTTTTTTGTATAGTGTACAAGGACCTGGCCCAGGCTCCATACATTTTGAAACATCTCCTTTACCTCTTTATAATATAAGTAAAAATAATCTTTTATGGTTATAAGTTATAACCATGTTTATAACTTCACTATCACAGGTTTGGGGTTATAACTTATAATCCCTTAAAACTGTTGATTTAATTGGCCGAAAATCTAACACGTATACTAAGAACCATACCGTGCATATTTTATCCGCGAATATTTGAATGATTTATTTTATGCCAGCGAAGACGCGCCAACAGCTAACAAAAAAGACGACACGCAAGTTCAAAAGAGACACACAGTATAAATTCCCGCCAATTTTGACATTCACATTTCTAGCTGTCAATTCTCACGCGACACATTTTCGCCCCTTTACTTTTATCAGAACTTTCAAATTGCATATTTATATCAACGCCAAAACGTCAATAACTTCATTATTTCTCTTTTATCACACCTAAGTTTCATTCCTACCGACATTTTTTCTCCCAAGACTTCTTTCCCGCTATTTATTTTCAAGAAAAAGTCTGCACATAAGATAACCTAAATTTTCCACAAGGCAAGCGTGTTTAAACGTTTTCCTATCAGCGATACGCACGCATTAAGGGATATTTATCTAGCCATTACGACGCCATATTGTGTCCTGTTACACGAAACCGTTTTAGGCCGTGGAGATTGAATTTCGTTCATGTAACAGAGGGTTATTTTGATGCAACTACATAAATGTTCCTGTCGGCTTGTGGACTTAATTTATTGATAAGTAGGATTATTTAATTATGTATGCGCTGCTGAATGGGTCGCACTCGCACACACCTTGGTTGCTAGCTTCAAATGATAAGTTACGAATGGTTTATTTAATAGTTTTAACTACCAAGTAAGTAACTAATGCTTTAACACTTTCGACTCCACCCACTTTTCTTAGAACTCATACGCCATCAGTACATATTGGAAATGAACCCTCCGGAAGAGTTGCCGGCATTACGTTTACGCTAAATTTAACCATCGTGGACGGTCAACGGCACAAGGTTTAAAACCGTGTTATAAAACACTGTAAGACTAATTAAAATTGTGTTTTCAGCAGTAATGCTCGCGAAGGAGGAGGCGGAGCGCGCGAGGGAGTGGCAGAGGCCGCGCCCTACCAGCCCTAGCCGCCGCCGCCGTAGGAGACTTCCCGGGCGTCGGGAATTGATAGCCGATTTCCGGCCACCGTAGGCGCGGGCCTGCGGACGGAGAGCAGAGGGCAGCTCGCCGTCCGATAAGGACCAGGCCCGGGTCGACGGCGCGTCGTGTTCCACGCGCGCCTCAAAGAGATGTCAGCAAAACTGACGGGGTCCGTTAGGGCCGATGCCTGCCGGGGTTGCGGGTAGTCCCAAGGGGAAACCGTGGCCCCTGGCATGGCAAGGGAAGGAACACGGGTGGGTTTTAGTCAGTAAAAGTCTGACACGCCCTTCCGCTCCGCCCAGAGCGGGAGAAGTCATTGGATGATTTCCCAACCAAAAAAAAAAAAAAAAAAAAAAAAAAAAAACAAAAAAAAAACAAAAAAAAAAATGTAATCAAAAATCTAAATTATTTCATAGTAACAGGGATAGACCTTCATTATTATTAATTGAAATATCTCAAGAGTTTGATGGTAACACGACGTGCTGTTATCTGAAGACGCAGATATATGTTTGTCAGTGAAATTAGTAGGATTGTATTCATTATCGAAATGGAAGACCTCAAAGTGGCTCCTACTGGTGTATGCCACCAGTAGGAGCCACTTTTTTTTTTTTTCTCTTTTTCTGACACCTACCTAAGGCTGTACTTGGTATTCTCTAAACATCACTTCGAAATTCAAACGGTGTCTCTTTGCAAATCCGCGATGATAAAACAACTAATGAGTTCGCTTTCGAATTATGTGCGGTCACTTGAGTGAGGTTTGAAGTGAACTTTACAAATTGATTAACTGGACACAGCCAACAATCTATGTCTAAAAAAACTATTTACTCTCTTGGGAAATAAAAGCAAAAGTGTGTATTATGTGACCACATTTTTTCTAAACAAACTAATGCAGTGGCTCCCGAACAAACAATTTGTCTACCGCCCACTCCGCCATTTGTCACGCCGGGCAGCGCTATCGTTATGACGCGTCACGTCAATTTGACTGATTCAAAGCGTGACGCCGCGTGACAGAGGAGAATAGAAGGTTCACTATACGCACAGTCACGAGCATAATTATATTACTATGGACAGCTCAGCAGTAATATCTGACTCATGGGCGTCGCCAAGGGGGGGCAGCTGCCCCATAGAGATTCAAAAACATAATTATCTATAAAGCCAATTTTATATATTTGGATGACTTTTATTTGGTTTTTAAAGTTCCATATCTCCTAAGCGGGGTCTAATCCAAAGGGATTAGACCCCGCTTAGGAGATATGGAACTTTCCGGGGACGGAATATTCGTATCTACCTATGTGTTGGTGGTATGCTCACTCATAATACCTATTAGGTTTCACTTCTAAAGTTCTGAATAGTTTTGGGAAAAAACTACCGAAAGGTCCGTTTCCAATCCATACATTGAAAATGGAAATTATTACTTTTCTCAGTTCCTATCGGGACTACCGAGTTAAAGATCAAATGTCCACCAGCGTCGATTTTGGCCCCATTGTACGCCGTAGAGGTAAGAGTCGCACTAGAAGGGTAAAGCTTCATGTGGTCTTGTCTCTTGACTGTATCTTCAAATCATACTACATCCTCCATATATCAACTTGCCCCCCTGGGCCACAGGCTGGCGACTTCATGATTCGATTCATCATTAGTTTTCAACAATCTAAAAGGTGACACATCCTTTTGACAATCCTATATTTTGTCGCTTGTTTCGTCACTTATTGCACGACTCGTAATGCGAAGCATTAGAGTGAGCTCTACGATCGAAAAAAATTTTTTGCCTCATTTCTGTAACTGTTTTTATTGTTACACTCCTGCTAGTACACAGAACCTACTTAATTTATATACCATTGTATAGATAGATGATTAAATGGAGATTAATACTGCACTTTTTAACAATTTATTGAATGCAGCAGAAATGGAAAAAGCATAAAAAAATTGAAAAAAAATTCCTGTCCGTCAATTTATGAACCCTGAAAACATTGTAGCTTGCGATAAAATCAATTAATTGAGTCAATTTTTTTTTTATACATTCGTTTAAGCCGTAGAAGGAACCCTATTGAAAATGGCTCTTTTATTCAAAGTAGTTTAATTATAATTAATCAAATAATAACTAAAATATAATATCTTTAACTACATATTTCCAACCTTTGACTTGATGTCCGTAAGTTGCCTAGCAACCGCCAAGTAAATAATTATCTTTGTCAGTCGTTGACATTACGACTTCATGAAAAGTGATAAATTGTTCATTTTTAAATTATGTTTTGAATTTCTTTTTCGTTTATGAATGAGTGATAAGTATGAGGCGTGCACTTTTGGATTTTCCAAACTATTTTTGTTCTGCCACTTGTATATGCCTTCAACAAATGATCACATATTATTATTTGCCGTCATTTTTGACAATAGATATTAATGAAATCATGAAATCAGATACCCCAGCGTAGATCAGATCTGAGATGAATCAGATGCCTGAACAGCTCGGCAACCTAATATACATATTAAATGCTCGTGACTGTTTAAAACTTCTCTTTTTTTATGAACTGGCTCTTGCACCTTTTATCTGAAAGGATGAACGAAAGCAAGACCTTTGGCTTTTCCATTTTTACCTTCTGTAATTATTCTAGCATTATATTTAGGTTCATCGACACTATATTTTTCATCGTTACGCTGTCAAAATCTCAAATTAATTTCAAAATACGAAAACAATGTTTTTTGTTTGTTATTTTTGTATCGGATTTTGCTTGGAATATTTTGATGGCTCTATTATTTTCAATTCAGTCGGTACATTATGAGATTGGTACCCACATAAATAAAGTTCCTCTTTCAGTAGCAATAGCTGCTTAGTAAAAAATATCATTTGGAAACAAGTCAATCAATCTGCATAGCTTTTTCCCAACTACGTAGGAGTCAATTTACAGTCTAGAGATTTACCTCAATCATACTAATCGGAAATAACAAATAATTATTATAAATATAAATAGGTACAAAAAAATATATTAAGTTGAAAATGCATCATGACATCGGGGTATTCCTCAAAGCGCACCAACTTTGAAACGCACCAAAAGTATTCCTCGAAGCACACCTCGTGTGCTAACAAAATCAAATATTATAATTTTATTCCTCGAAACGCACCAACGATTAAACATAGACAAGAGCATGAAGGATTCGTAATAAATGATAACGATAGACGTTTTAGAATTCAACTGTGCTATGTTTACTTATTAAAACTACCAGGAAATCATAAATGAACTGGAACTAGGTGCTTCAGCGACTTACTACTTAGCTCAATAATGGTAAAAATATAGGTTTTAAAATTGAATCATTTGTTGTTTTGAAAAGTAAATGAACAGAAAAACGCCTGAACGATCTTTGTGCACAGGTACACGCTTTAAAATTTTACCATCGATGGTAAAAAAAAATCGGTTTCAAAACATTATTAATTCTTTTTAAAACAACAAATTACTCAATTTCAAAACCTGTATTGTTACCATTATTTGAGTTAAGTACTATTAGTCGCTTAAGCACCTAGTTAAAAATGCTAGAAAATGACTTGACATCACAAAAAAAGTAAAAACAAACTATTAACATTCAATCAGGTCCCAACTAATTAAAAACTTAAAATAATTTACAGCCAGTCCGTTTTACATGCATTTGCATTTAATAAACTTGCAAGTGGAACCCGAGGTTTTAATGTGAATAAATTAAAAATAAAATAAACCCTGAGCTTTTCTTTGTGGACATTTTTATTTATTTAAATTAGAGTTTTTTGAGAACTTACGGCTGATTTTTCAATTGTCAGTTATGTAACTTTTATCTAAGGAATTATTTGAACGGTTTCACAGCTTTTGTATAGATAGACAACATGTCAAACTGTATACGGTAATGTACGTCTGTGTACTGTATGTTCTTTTTTTATTGTTTTCATTATTTTGTTAGTTTTAATGTTCTTTTTTATTGATGTTTTTTCCTGTGCGTGTCCCAAATAAAATATTATTCTTTCTTTCCTTTAAATTGCCATAATATTTATTGTTCAGATAAAGGTTAACTGACGATAGAAAAAATCACCCCTTAAACAAATGACAGACAATACATATTGAGCATTTGTTTTATGGGGTTCATTGAAATAGCCTCCACCAGAGGCTATGAAATCAAAACCATCACGCCCGTATTTCCCGAAGGGTTAGGCAGAGGTGTACCTAATAGTACACCCATATTTCGCCAGTTATGTTTAAGTCCCATGTAATACGGGGCGAGCCTGTTGCTATCAACCGGCCACAAATCCAAACTCCGGGCTGCTACTGAGAAATTACTCACGGTAAAACACAATAAAACTTTTCACGACCCGGGAATCGAACCCAGGACCAAAATAATGTTGACAAAATTTATTGGTTACATCAAGTCTGAAGACTATAAAGTTAGAACATACTAACTCTATTTGTACAGTCTGCTCCAGAGAAATCTCACTTCTATAGCAATGTAATAGTCCTCCTGAGCGAACTTCGATCTTGGCGACCAATCTCAGCGGGGACCAGCCTTCAGCACCGGAGATATTATAGTGCACAAGTATGTGCACAAACACAGGTGCACTCACCCTTTCCTCACTCTCATATTCCGATGGGACGGCAATCCGACACGACCGGAGAGAGATCAGGCGCAGGACCAACGGCTTAACGTGCGCACCGAGGCACGGGGGTATCACACCGTCAACTTCCAAACTCCGGGCTTTTACTAAGAAATTCCTCGTGGAAGAACCCAATAACACTTTGCCCGACCCGGGAATCGAACCCAGGACGCCACGCTCAACAGTCGCCCTTGCGACCACGAAACCAACCGGGAGTCAACGAGGTGGTGTATTTTTTAGGTAATAAACAATCCAATGCGTCTATGGTGAACCTACCTACCTGTGGGACAGCCGAAGCCTAGCAATGTAGAAAACAATGCAAGAAGGTCAGGTTTTTCTAAAGTCCACTGTACCTAGTTTCTCGCGGATTAGTCTTGCAGCTTCTGAATAAAGGTACCGTTGCTAAGTCTTATAAATGCAAAAGTGAACTAGTGTATAATAAGAGTGCAAATTGTTTGGAAACACACGGATGGGAATAAAGGAGCGATCCCGTAGCTTGACACATTCGAAATATACGAGCATAATGTCAGAAAGAAATACAATTATACTTAGCAGAGTTGTTATGGACCTTCGGTTCCGATTCCGAAAGGTGGGAACTTCCGATTAATTTTACACCTCTGATTCCGATTTCGGTTCCGATAATTTTGAATCGGAATTAGGTATGTTCGGTAACGTTTGTTTGTTTTATACACACTCGCGCTCGAAGTCTCAGTTTCATGTTTTGTTTGTGGAAGTTATCGCTAATATTTGACTGATTAAAGAGAATGATTAAAGAGACTGAATTATATTTCTATTGTTTCATTAAGCCTTCCCTTAACAAATATTTCTTCTACTTCCTCCTCCGGTTCCGGTAAAACGACTTCCGTAACATCCCTGACACTTAGTAGTAGTTTCTATCTGTGCATAACAAGATACTTCTACAGATAGTGTTACTGTACTGTAAGCTGTACTTTAGTACGGAGCGGAGCGGACTCGTTGATGGCACTATCTCTAAACGTATTCCTAATCTATACATACATAATAATAAAATCGTAGCGAAGTCAAAACTGTACATTGAATATTTTTGAAAAAAAGTAATTGCTACGAGGTCTGGGATCGATTCTAATGCCGAAAATATAGTTTTTAGAATTTTTGTCTGTTTGTCTGTTTGTCTGTATGTATGTTCCAGCATCACGCAAATACTACTGGACAGATTCTGTTGAAATTTTGCATAGATATTCCCTATAAGTCTGGTCAAATGGTAGGGTATAAACTATCACGCTATTTGCTAAGGGGGGTGAGCAATATTACATTATGTTCGTATTTTTTTCCGCAAATTGTAAAAAGATGCGCCAAAAGGTTTGCATATTGTAGATAGTTTAGTTACCGATTTAACTTTTTAAATGATTATCATCACGCTATACCTTTATGGAACTAAGCAGTCAATCATGAATTATATAGGAACGGCTATTTTAACTAACTTTCAAGTAAGCAAATAGCTAAGCGGTTAGACGGTTGCTTTGCAATCCCGAGTTTGTTAGTTCGAATCCCATCTTTTGTTTTTTTTTTTTGTGAATCTCTTTTTTACAATTTGTAATACGATTTTAATTTTTTATTATGTGTTTTTTTTTTAATTTTTTTATGTTTGTAATATTTCGTAGAATGTATTAAATTCACTAAAAAAGGAAAACTTCGTAATCTATGGGAAACTGCTACGTCACAAGCACTTTACAGTCACAAAACATTCAAGGTTGTCTTCTGATCATTTTAGTGCCAAAAACTATAAGAATAAAATGATTTTTTACGGATTATAGAATAAACCGAATGTAAAAAAACACAATATTTTTAGCGCTATTTACTTTTAAAAGCATATTGTAAAGTAGTTCAATATGGCAAAATATGCATCTTTTGGTATCAAGGATAACATTAAGCCGAAAAATATTTAAAAAAGCCGAAAAACGTTCGCCTTTTACAGTTTGCTTAAACCATTTCACGAAGTCCTGTTAGTTATTGCAATTTAAACCTTATGATTAACGTCTTAACGGCGACAAGACAGGACTTTTGCGAAATAAATTAACTATACCTGGTGTTTATATATATGTATAGTACATAGGTATTAATTCCTTGCTTGGTCTGCTGTGACAGCGTTGCTTAAGATTCTTTATTGAGACGGCCCATGTGAAAAGAGTAGGTATCTACTTGGAAAGACTTCGAGGAGGCCTTGACCAGCACAAAAAAAAACTAGCTTAATTTTTGACTTTACACACAGATTTTGACAGCAGATTTATCCTAGCGCGCGCGCGCCATCCATGTTTAAGATTCCCATCAATTTAGAGAACAACGAAACGCTGTTTGTGAGGTGTCACGCAACAGTAACAAGGGATGCGTGCTTAGGGTTAGCGCTTCATCGTATGGGATGAAAGCATTATGGCAAATAAGACAGCAGTGGAAGCTATAAACAGAACCCTGCAGGAAATCCGCAGGAACCAAGCCATTATGGGTGGTGCCACAGTTCTGTCTGACGAGGTGAATGCTTTGTTGAAAAGGTCAACTCTATGATCAAGAGTTCTAAGACTGCGCTTGACCATCAACATGCGAGCTCGGCTTGGCGGGAATCCACATGCTCAAGAATTCTCCTATGTTCTTCTAAAAGTTGGTGAAGGCACTATAACAGAGGAGTGTGGCCAGGTGGCCCTACTAGAGACTCTTGGTAGAGTAGTCCCACTTTAGAAGATCCGATTCGTCTGGTGTACGAAGACATCAGTCGAATTCCGTACCAAAAGAATTCTTGGGCGTGTTCCATTTTAACGTCAAAAATTATCAAGCAGCAGCGATCAACCACGGTATTCTCTCGCAAATTGTAGGGAGCGAAGTGATATAAACCTCCATTTATGCTGATGTGGAGGAAGACGATGCCACACGTTACCCCGTAGAATTTCTTAATTTTCGCTTATGGCAACTGGACTTCCGGCGCAGAAAATCCAGCTGAAGGTCGGTGTCCCGATTATGCTCCTTCGGAACTTAACTCCGCCAAAGCTTTGTAACGGAATTCGGCTCAAAGTCATGTCTTTGCAAGGAAACGACATCAATGCGGAAATTCTAATAAGTTGTGGCATTGGTGAGACAGTGTATATACCGCGTATACCACTAATTCCCTACAATTACCAGTTTAAGCGCGTGCAGTTCCCTGTGAGCGTATGCTTTGTGATGATTAATTACCAATAAGTCACAAGGACCGTCACTGAAGGCTGAAGGCTCCACTGCCGCGAGAAATCACGGTACAGCGAACAGAGCTCCGGCGGGATCTCAAGGCGGCTTGGAGTGTGTGATTGTCGCAATCCAGATTTGGGCACGCCACAATTGTGATGATAAGTCTCCTCTTTGAGGAATGGCTAGAGAGGTGCCACGGCGTCCTCTTCTTCCGCCTGATGCAGGTCCTCACCGGACACGGTTGTTTCGGGAGGTTCCTGTTTCGCATAAGGCGGAAGGAAACGCCCGGGTGTCACCACTGTGTGGACCGCCCGGAGGACACGGTGGAGCATACGGTGGATGTCTGCCCGGCTTGGGCGAAGCACCGCCGTGTCCCCGTGGAGGCGCTCGGCGGCAGCGACCTCTCGCGTCCGACCCTGGTAAAGGCCATGGTGCGGAGCGAGAGGACAAGGCAAGCCGTCACCTCCTTCTGCGAAGCAGTAATGCTCGCGACGGAGGAGACAGACAAATGTCGCGCCCTTACGCCCCAAACCACCACCGTAGGAGACGCCCCGGGCGTCGGGAATTGGTAGCCGATTTCCGGCCACCGTAGGCGCGGGCCTGCGGACGGAGAGCAATGGGTAGCTCGCCGTCCGATAAGGATCAGGCCCGGGTCGACGGCGCGTCGTGTTCCACGTGCGCCTCAAAGAGATGTCAGCAAAACTGAAAGGGTCCGCTAGGGCCGGTGCCTGCTGGGGTTGCTAAGGGGAAACCGTGGCCCCTGGCACAGGCAAGGGAAGTAACACGGGTGGGTTTTAGTCAGTAAGAGTCTGACACGCCCTTCCGCTCTGCCCAGCGCGGGAAAAGTCATTTGATGATTCCCCACGCAAAAGAAAAAAAAAATGCTGAAGGCTGCGGGTGTCGACCTCAGGACGAGCTGCTTCTCGCACGGACACTGTACGTCGCTAGCTCCCGAGTCACCAGTCCTGACTCTCTGTGTATTTTAACTGCAGAGAACAATATTACAAACGTAGTATACACGAAAGTTTTATAGTTTTATTTAAACTGTAGTATATTGTGGTGTCAACTGGTGTCTTATGACTTCCACGCGTACGAAGTCGCGGGCAGAAGCTAGTTTATTATAAACTAGCTTTTACCCGCGGCTTCGCCCGCGTGGAAGTCGCAAAATATCCCACGGGAACGTTCTACCGTGAATAAATACCTAATAGCCAAGGAAAAGATCATTGACTAACTTTCAGAGGACGCAGTGGTAGGCTACAGCGCCCGCGTTGTCAACCATAATTATTATTTTGTTACGCGTAATTTTGAAACTGTGATATCTCTTAAACTATTCATTTAAATGATGTGATGTAAAGGCATATTTTAATCGAAATTGAATGCCCAATTTAAATAACCTATTTAATTGGATAAGGATTAATAAGATACCGGTCAAAATAGCTTCGGAAATAACAATGAAAATTTTATACAATTTTGAAAGATAAAAATGGTTATTGTGGGACCCTTAGAAGATAGACATATGACATCGCGGACTTTTTTGTTGCAATTTTTAAGATTTACAATACTCTAGAACATAAATTTGATTTATCTCTCACGGTTTACGCAGCGCACGCCAGTAAAGCTCCCAGTCGGCATGATTTTTTCCGACATCTTCAACAATAATCGTCATATTTCAGCCAATTTACACAAAACCTTAATGAATTATACATTAAAACCTTCCGCATGAATCACTCCGTCCAATGGTGAAAACCGTTTGAAAATCCGTTCGGCAGTTTTTGAGTTTATCGCGTTCAGACAGACAGACAGACAGACAGACAGACAGACAGACAGACAGACAGACAGACAGACGCGGCGGGCGACTTTGTTTTATAATATGTAAGGATACAAAAATTAGTTTATTTGTTTGATATGATTTCACGCCAAAACGGCCAAACGGATTTGGATGAAATTTGGCACATGGGTAGACCATGATCTGAGGAAGAACATAGGATATATTTTATCCCGATATTCGAACGGGATCGAGACTTATGCGGGTGAAACCACGGAGCGCAGCTAGTTATCTATAATTGATCGTTTGATTATAGGTATTTATGCAGTTTCAGGACCGACTGGAAGTCAAAGAGCAACCGAAAGGAAGTGAATAATGTACTGTACAAACTCCTCAGAAAGCAAATAGACTGTCCACAGCTACTAAGTCACATCAAGTTTCGTGCCCCAACCCGCTTTCCTCGAAAACCCATCACTCCGCTCCACCCGCCCTTGCGTAAAACTGTCCTAGGTGCTAACTCACCTATACCGCGAATGTGCAAAATCCTTAACAGCTGTAGTGACCTGATCGATGTACACCACGATAGCATAGGGAAATTTTGTAAATTAATTATTAAATACTACTCGCACAACCTAGGCATACTCTGAATTGGAAATCATTTTTACTAATTCAACGATATTTAATTTAATTTTTAATTTGTAAACCAAATATTTAATTTTGATATAATTTATTAATTATTACTAATTTATGTGATATTTTTTATTAATTATTACTAATTTATGTGATATTTTTTTATTTTATTTTAAGCACATATTTTTTGTTTTGTTTAAATTAATATAATTGGAATTTTGATTGTTGTTATATTACCTGATTAGCTTAGCATAATAAAAGAATGGAAAATTAAATATATAGTGCATGTGGTGTTAGCCTGTAAATAACTGTTGCACTTATAAATGTATATCATGTATTTTTAAACGAAATGTAATGTGTAAACAGTTGTAGGCCAACCTATCAATAAATAAATAAAAATAATACTTTTTGAACTCAATAAGGTCAGTGTACTATTAGGGTCCCCGTTTTTGTTCAAAGTTTGAGTGAAAATCATCATCATCATCATCATCTTCCTGCCCTTTTTCCATGGTACAGACACAAGCACATCAACCTACTGCAATCTGTAAAATTTTCCCAATCTGCATTGAACCTTATTCTTTAGCGATAAAGTTGAAAATCTATTAAAGAAATTCGACAGATTGTAGTAACTTGATGTGCTGGCGTCTGTACGTGGGGTTGGCGCACACCTTTTCTTATTCCATTCTCCCCTGTCAACCGTCACGCTATCATTCACTTCCTTTTCATTAATATCATTACTCACACAATCCATACATCTTTTAAGAAGTACCGACATCAACTAAGTGACCAAATATTGCCTCAGAAGAGACAAATTGGTGGTGGTGATTGCAGTCTATTAAAACCGCGCTTACTCTTTGCCGAAGTATGCAAATATTCATCTATGTACTTGATACATTTAGATGCTAATCATTTAGTTATACCTAAGTATTGCGACTTTTGAGCCGTTTGGGGTCGAAACGCGAGCGTTTCGACCCCAAACGGCTCAAAAGTCGAGTCATCATGACCCGAGGGTCATGGGGCCCGAGTGCGCGTGTCCTTTTTAAGGAAATTTCTCGCCGACTGGTCGACACTTCACGTGACGAGAGGGCTGGCTCGTTCTTTGACCAAAGAATTAGCATTGCTATTCATCGTGGCAATGCTACCAGTCTTTTGGGCACATTTCCGGATGACACTGCAATGCGGAGTAGTACAAGTACTTCGACGCTTAAGACAAGTGTCCTTTTGTTTTTATTTGTACAGGTTAGTTAGTCAGTTAATGGTAAAGTGTTAGATTGTATATAAGATTTGTAATCTGTGGTTATAAGGAAACATTTCCCGTTAAGTATGGGAACTTTGTCGAATCAAATCTGAACTGAATTCATTATCTGAGGTTCTCCGAAACCGGGTATCAGTCCTTTGAAACCCACAGGACATCTAGGAAGAGCGTGCACGTCGAAATCCCTGTACCCGTAAGTTTTCAGTAACATGTAGGACAAGTTAGCACGCGTGCCGTCTGCACTGCGCGTCGGATTATCACGAGAGAACAGAAGCTCAGATCGTTATCTGACTAACTAAAGGATGCAAGAGGCTTTGCAAGGCAAGGAGAATGTGAATATGAGGTAGGAGCATCCAAGTTTAATTAGGTATACTGTGAAAACAGTACAAAATGACAGATTGTGATTGTGAAGCTGCCATTTTGTCTATAATATTCTTCCGTCAACAAAACACTTTAGGGACTAGTTTTATCAAGCGCCAAATAAATAAATTTGAATTAGGTACATGTCTGTTTTTTACTAAATGTTTAGACGAGGTGCTTATAACAAAAAAAACAATTACTAAATTTTTTTGGCTGCTGTCTGTCTGTCTGTTTGTTCCGGCTAATCTCCGAAATGGCTGGACCGATTTTGACGTAACTTTTACTGGCACATAGCTAATGGTATATCGAGTAACTCAGGCTACTTTTATAGATAGGTAGCAGCTAGTCACAAATACAAGAAAACAAAAAGGAACTTCGCGTTAGCAAGATTATAAACACCATGTTGTAATATTCTCTAGTCTTTAATGACGGCATTGTAGAGTTTTCAATGCATTTAAATTGACTTATTTATTCGAGCTGCCTTGCTGCTTGTTTATTCATCTTGTCTACTTATTTCAGTTATTAGGATTCCCTCGCTCTGTTAAAAAAATGTCTGCTGTTTTATTTTTTACTTTTCTTTTGAAAATGTTTATAATCTCATTAGCATGATAAATACAGAATTTGTTATTTAAATAAAATATATAGTTCAGTCATAACTATATAGTTAGGTAGGTAGAGTCCGCGCCACCACTGAAGTCCGGCGGAAAATTGTGGAACTACAGATGCCACGTCTATGACTTGAGTGGTGGCGCGGACTCTAACTAGCAATGTCGATGGGTCGAGAATCCAAAAAAAAAAAGCTGGGAGGTGTCAAGGGACACCCGGATGGAAAAAAGTTATGGAATGAATCTCACAAAGGCATGCCACTAATTAGTACCTGTGGTCGCTCACAGATGGCGTTATAATAAAAAATAAAAAGTGTCATTACAACTTTTGGTCCCAATTTTTTCCGTCTAGCCCCCTTTCGCAACGCGCGAAAGGGAACTTCGTTCCAAAATTCCCGCTTCATCTTTGTCGTATCGATGATTCTGTTTTATTAATTTTATATACACTACGACCAGAGCTCAGCCACTTCGACAGCGTTAGCGCTGGCCTCGCAAATAGGTAGGGGGCCGTTCAAGTATTATGTAAGCAGATTTACTACAATTATTTACCCCCCTCCCCCTTGTCAGCAAAAGTAAACAAAGCTCTTACCCCCCCCCCCCCCTGCTTACGTAAACATTGGTCTAAGCATTTTTCTTTTAATGTACTTAGGGCATGCAATTATCCGCCCATTTTACTATTCGGATATTTCGGATACTGCCAGACAACTATTCGAATATATCCGGATAATATGGATATTTTGGATAACACTGTAAAAGAGGTAAATCAAACTTATATTCGTTTACAATCGACATTTTTATTACAAAAACTCTCCAACATCGTATACTAAAGTATTTCAGTTCGTACTAAAAGCAAAATCTGTCCGATCAGAGTTGACAGATACGAGAAAAGCTATCATAAAAGATAAAGATAAAGATCATTTATTTGTCAAATATGCACGTCACATGCACATCATCCACGGGTTGTCTACCAATATGGTATAATAGATCGTGAGCTGGTCAAATGCTATCTGTGTTAAGATGGCTAGAACAATTGAAAGCACATTAGATGAAGACTGGAAATGTTACAAAGTAGTGCTTGGTAATAAATGAGACAAAGTCACACCACTGAAATTGCTTGATGTCAAAGTATCTGATGTATAAGTTGGATCAGCATAAACTAGTAGCCGCGAATGACATGTACTTTCATCGATTCCCTGAATATGAACTATCTTCTGTGCGTTTCGGGTCTTTCAGTTCTCGTTATCGCGATTGTGCAGTCCTATCTTCCGTTGGACAAATATGTGAAACTTTGGGTATTCTTAAAGAGGACTTTCCGGATTGGGTTTTTACGGTCCAGGCAAGAAACAAATTAATGCAAATCATGAATGACGAGAATCATGATGAGGCTCTGCTCCACATTCCTACTTCCCATATCAACTTGATTTTGGGTTGGTTACCAAAACAGCTTATTCAAGTGTAGCAAATCCTAACCTTTTCTTTATGTTGCATTTAGCAGGAACTCTATTTTGGTTCTGTGAGATCTCGTCAAGCAAGACACAATATCGAGATGAATCTAGAGAACAACACTACTATTTAAAGCCATCATTCCTGCCAATGCCTTTAAAGTAAATGTCATGCTTGTCAAAGCATTCACTGTTGATGGTCAACCAGAGTCCTTCCGATCTCATTGCTTATTTTTCTCTGTAAAAGTAAATGATATTTCAGTTTCTGCTGCTTGTAATCACTGGGTGCTACGTCATCACCATCGCTGTCGTCAACTGAAGTCGAGCTCTAAGCAAAAGCACTTTTTCCCTATTATGAATCTACATAGTAATTATGTCATTAGATGATTTTTTGAAGATATAGCATGAATTGTCACGATTGTGAATACCTATTTTATTAAAACACAACGTTAAATATTATATTATCAAAAGGAAAATGGAACAAGAGTAACTATCCGTATTATCCGTTTTATCCGGATAGTAGAACAAATTATATTCGGATAATATTTTCGACGGATATCCGGATAATTCGGATATCCGGATATCCGAATAATATGCCCTAAATGTACTCTGTGTTATATTTTATTGATTCATGAGCAGCGGATATAATTCTCGAGATAAGAAAATAGGTTTATGATGAGGACTTTAACGCACATAATATTCATTTAAACTCTGGCGAAACATTCACGACAAAACATGTTAGAATCTCTATTTTCAGTCAATTTTCCATACAATGTTTGACAGGAACTAGAGATTTCAACATGTTTTGTCGTGACGTTTCGCCAGTGCAAACGCACAGTAAGCTATGAGGCTCACTCTGAGGTAAGGTAAAAATATTCATAGACAATGTATGGGTTGCCATATGCGTGAGGAGCTCGTGGCTAAATAATAACAAGCCGCACGGGTCGATCCATAAGGTTAAGCTACGCTTGCCGGGGTTGGTCAGTGGATGGGTGACCATCTTCACATACGAGACTACTCCGTGCCTCGGAAAGCACGTTAAGCTGTTGGTCCCGGCTGTCATTCGTGGATCTTTGACAGTCGTTATGAGTCGTCAGAACCAGTCTTACCAAAGGGTATCATTACCCTGTTACTGGGTTGTGGAGGTCAGATAGGCGGTCGCTCCATGTAAAATACTGGTATTCAGCTGCATCCGGTTAGACTGGAAGCTGACCCCAAGATAGTTGGGAAAAGGCTAGGCAGATTAATTGATTGGGTTGCCATATGCGTAAAAAAGTCAATAACTACTGCTGACGTAATTACCATCTAGACCATCCCCATTCGCCGTCGCCCAGTCCGCCCCTTCAAAATAATATTAAACACAATTCACTTTCATGCATTCCGAAAGAAACACATGAAACTAAACCAAAGGCCAACTGCACCTCTCCCAATGCCACGGACGAACAAAACATTTTCAAAATGGCGCCTTTGAGCATTTCCCGCGCTTTGTAACGTCACAAAGGTACGCTGTCTGTCATTGCAGAAACGTCCTTTGCAAGCATTTTGCAAGTTTGAGCGCGAAACATCGTACCTATTTTAATTTTCGAAAATGGAATTGCGAATTTTCGTTTGAAACTGTTTTGAGGATTAAATATTTAATTATTTTATTAATGAGGTGAGGCACGGATTCGTTATTTAATTTGATGCAATTAAAAATGTTAATTGATTAATGGGATAAATGTCGTTTAGTTATAATGAGGATGTTAATTGATTGGATAGCGATTTAGGTGATGATTGTAAGTTTTTATGTCCGGTTGGTGCCAAAAAAAAAAGAAACCTTTTTTTCTCTGTTAAGAATCCTTTTTTTTTAACAAGACGGATACAAACCTACATAGTGGACTTAAATGATAAATTCACGCGGTTGCTTCCAGAAAGCGACTGTCGCACGAGTACGCTATTACGCGACCGTTTACCTGAAAAATTACTTGAATTATCGCGCGAGTATGTCTTATTCATATCAACGCATGCGGCCTGCAACCACATGAATAATTGTTTTAATTCATGTGCTGTAACTCCGAAAGTCAGTCGAGCTCGAGGTGTGCCCTACAAAATAGCAGCCGAACCGCGGAGTATAAATGTGGTTTAGATTTAGACCGCAGAGAGACCCATATTATGGCGTTGACAGTTCCTTTTTCGACGATTTATTTTAAGCTATGGTCAACCATAGCTTAATAAATCGTCGAAAAAGGAACTGTCACTGATGAGAGCCACCCACGACTACAATTTATGGAAAACTCTTTGTGATTATATCAAGATTAGAATGCTTGGCAACATGCTGGTCCTGCTCCATAGCACAATCTGGAGTCTAGACGAAATCAAACTGGTTGCTAATATTGTATAATTTATTAATTTTATGACATTGATTTTACTTAATTGCTTCAACTCACACACTGACTTAATAGTATTACCTACTTGTTAAAATTTTAGGAATGTCATATACTTTAACAATGTTTGTAAATATGTGAGCACCATGCTTTAATTAACACAATATTTAATTTATCTGTCGTTGATTATTTTTTAACCCTTTTTACCTGTTGTGCATAGAAGGTAATTTTATTCTAAATGCATCGTCTTCACATATAATTATACTGTAGTGGTTACACCGCCACATACGAACTTCGCAGCGAAGACATGACGTCACTCAATTCCTGCATCGCGCAGTTAGAGTTTACCGAGCGAAAAACATAGATAAGACTATCCGAAATCAACTTACGGGCAGTTGCCCGCCAGCCACAATACCCATCTGGCCGGTCTCCCTTTTCAAATGAGGATGAGTGAACTTTACACCCTGTTCCTCATACCTCTAAATTGGTGACCCCGAGAATGAACGTCAACGCAACCTTCGTGCAACTACTTCAGCGTGACATCATCATCATAATCACTCCCGCAAGCTATCGTGAAGCGAGTCAGACAGCCAGCCAGCACCCACGGCTTCAACGGGTATCCTGACCACCGGCATGCAGCAAACGCGCATTCCTGGTCATCACCCTCAGCCACATCACCCCGACTCACTGGCGAATCATCGCAATCACCTCAATCACCGCAATCACCACAATCACCACAATCGCCGCAATCACCGCAAAACAGTTCCGACCCACCGTGAACTGTGTGGCACTCGGTTCCGACTCACTGGAACCACAATCACCATCGCCGCAATCACTGCAGGCAGTTCCGACCCACCATGAACTGAGCGGCACCCGGTTCCGACTCACTGGAACCACAGCTGGCACTGTGAAGCATCGCAAGATCCAAGACTCAGCCCACTATCGACCTCCGGTCTCCGGAGGGGAGTAATATAGTGGTTCCACCGCCACATACGAACTACGCAGCGAAGACATGACGTCACTCAATTCCTGCATCACGCAGTTAGTTTACCGAGCGAAAAACATAGATAAGACTATCCGAAATCAACTTACGGGCAGTTGCCCGCCAGACGGGTGTTGTGTCTGGCGGGCAACTGCCCGTAAGAGGATCCTCCCTTTTCAAATGAGGATGAGTGAACTTTACACCCTGTTCCTCATACCTCTAAAATAGCTATTATTAATGTATACAAGATATTATAAAACATTTTAAAAGAATATCGGTGGAGTTTCTTGCCCATTCTTCTCCATACAAAAACTACTTTTTTGAAAGGCGACTAGAATCAATTCTATTTTTTGTAAATTTTGACGTTCCAAAGTGCCCTAATGTGCTTTTGAATTTTGAAATAAATGCTTTGACTTTGAGTTTGACTTTAAACCTATGTAACACATGGCTCTAGTTAAAACAACAATGTGCACTTTAGTAAAATGTAAACAATTCCTTATTAAATTTTTTTAGGGTTCAAAATACTATAATGACATACACTCTAATTATATTGATTTTGTAACATTACATTGATTTTGTAATGTGATTTTAAATGCTCCGTTTCTATTTTTGTTGCAATACGAAGTGGTGGTGCATCAACTCCTATTTTACTGATACGAGTACAAGTCGAAACCATAGACAAATCATGTTTTGCAAAGTATAGACATTGTTGTTTTTTAAACTCTATCTAAGCTATAGGTACATTACCTGTTTATGCTGATCTCGCATTATAAAGGATTTCCGTACAATGACAGGTCAGCTTAAACTGGAAATGTATAGCTTGATTGATATACCTACTTAGCTTATCCAGTTATCATTGGGTAAACGTACAAGATTATATTTATGTCTTACACAATTGTATGGCAAACATTACATATGGAAAAATATTAACAAAAAAAAGCAAAAACCACATTATATGAGAATCGGCATTTTTATTATTATTTAGGTAGTGATATCATCGTGAAAGTTGTACCTACTTACTTATTACAAAATTATAAAAAGCAAAAACCTGAAAAATATGGTTAAAATAAAACAACTCCATCTGTTAACAATATCTAGAGGCAACAAGAACGCGCCATCTATTTTAAAACAAATTAACCACATCTCTAACTTCCTTCCTACAACTACGTTTGTACTAATGCAGTAAGATAGATGGCGCTAGAACCAAGTTTATTAATCTACGCGATATATCATACAATATATCAGGAAATCAGATGATTAAGGAAAATGAGTAATAACTATTATTAGATACCACAATAGATTTATTATAACGTTATATTATTTACATATTGACTACAGCTACTTATTTATATACAAAGTGGGAATAAAAACGAAATCACAGCATTGTACTGAACATTAGAAACACAACGAATACAAAACTTAATTGTTTTGTTTGAAACAAAAACTTAAATTTTCAGTACTTATACTTTAAATAACAACGAAAAATAACAATAGGATTTCAATCATTTGTTTGAATGATTATTTACAAAAATAAAATATGTTTTTTTCTAAGTATTGTTTATGTGTTTAGGTATATCTTTTAGCCAGCAAAGATTATATACATAGCCTAGGATCATGTAAAAAAAGGTTAAATAGAGAGCTTCCAACTTCATTGATTTTCCTGTTTATCTTCGCTAAATTGTGACGAAATCCATGTCAACGCCCATTTCAAATTCGTCAGCATATACTTTAAAGCTTTAGTCCAATGTTCTTCAGAATTAAATTGTATTTTTATGGAATAAGCATGTGGAGGTGACGCTGTATCTTCAATCTTTCCCTTATCTATTCGGTATGGCAGACAGAAGCCCGTATTACCCTTCTCAACTTGTTCCTTAAATTGCTGAAGACAGTCCAGAAAAGCTACCATTGCTGCATCGAATTTTGTGTCCCAGAGAAAACGGAACCCACCTGAACCGTACAGCGGTAAGACTTTCTGGTCTTCCAGTACTTCAATGTACGAATGATTTCCATATGGCACAAGACGGTAGCGTTGGAAATTAAAGCTGATTTTTCTTGCTAGTGAAGCTAGAAGAAGGACCGTTTGCCCCCAAGCAGCGTTGATTTCAGACCAATCAACTGGCGCTGACGGTAATCTACCAAGTCTGAAGTTATTTATGATACCAAATTGACCAGAATCAGAAATATGAAATGTAGCCTTAAATACGTTAGTCTTCTTTAATTTCTCTAGCTGTGACTGAGTATACGCAAGTTGACATTCGTAAAACTTCATTTGATCTTCGATTGTCATCAAATCTTTCCGGTATCTTGTGTACTCTCTCCAGTAAATATCTTGTTCTTTCTCTAATCTCTCTTTTTCTCTTTCCTGTACTTCAATCTCCTCTTTCATAGCCCGTTCTTCTTTTTGTAATGCGGATAACTCTTGTAATAACCTACTTTGTTCTTGTTTCCAATCTTCCAACTCTTTTTCAAGGCCTTCCAAATTCAAATCCTCTTTGTCATCCTCTAGCTTTTTCAAATAGTCATTGTAGTCCTTCCATTCAGCCTCTGTTTGCCTTAACTGATTGTCCATAAGTTCTAATAATGTATCTGTGCATTCATCGCAAAGAGGATGATCAACATCTGAATTATTTGATAATAAATCGAACAGAGTAGCTTTGACGTGCAACTGGTGGCCTAAAGAGGTTGTTTCCCAGCCGTCAGAGATAACCATGAAGCCATTTGCGCCGTTACCTGACTCTGACATCCGAAACGGAGGAACGTAGTGTTCCAAACTTGTGGACTGCATATCCAAGTCGACCTCATTGTTGCGACGTATCTGGAGGGTTAGATCAGCGATGGTATGCTCACCTAAGTTGTGTAGAGAATCGTCGAGCTTCAGAGGCTGTAAACATCGCTGACACGAGAAGTTTACGAAGGATTTCGTTTCGCTCATTGTAACTCCCCTTCTCTGTTACGTCATTGACACAATGTAGACTTATATTAGTTTAGTTGTGGCACTAAAACGTGTGGACAATCGTATTTATCACTTTAGAATGGTTTTATAGCTTGTTTTACTTAAATTTGAACAAATTAAAATGAAAACAAAGAACTTCGATCTCACGATCTGATTTATTTTGCAATTATGAATTTGACGTTTCTAGGGATGTACCAATGTACACAAGCGAAGCTGTAACTAGTTGAGAGACTCGGAAAATCGACTATTCTCAAGTTACACGCGAACTGCGATTTTTGTACATAATTATAAGAAATATGACTAGGGTAGAGGTAATAAAAATCACAGAACATGTTATTGTTTGCGTTTTGAACAAAATCCGTTTCGCTAATTACACGCCAGTTTTCGTTAGGTTTTATTCCTTGATCAGTGGATCAGAAATATAATGGGGCCACACTATTGATGGCAGTAATTTCTATCGCCATAGTTGCAAAATTTATGAGTATTATCCACAGACTACCTATAGATACTACGTATTGGTATTATCTATGATCGCAATGCCATGCCAGTGTCACCGAAACGGCTTTTCCAGCATCTAGGAAAATCCAAAACCTTACGTATTTGGTTTTTAATGACTCTTGCTATGTGGGAAGTGGTTCCATTTACCTGCCCGCGAGCGTTTTATCAAAACCAGCGCGAAAAATAGCCACATATATTTGGCCGAAATGCATCACTATTTTGATTGTATTTTCAATAGAACGACCAGATTATTCCACTCACTACAGAGAATACCCTAGAGGGCTGTGCAGTGCATTGAGATCAATGGACCAGTGGTGATGATGATCTAGTAGCTCAAAAACTTTGTACCCAATAAAATAAACTCGTGATAGTGAAACTTGTACTGATCAACGACCCGTTACCGCAGTATAATAAAGTAACAGTATTATGTCTTGACCTTGGACCTTGGAATTTTACCTGCGGCCGCTCGATCGACCTTCTGCGTTCGTGCGCACAATACGGCCGATACTGCCTTGGCAGTTCCGAACTTCACGCAGTAGGCTGCGCAATAACGTTATTTAGGAAAAACGTTAACCGTTATAAAACGTTTTTGCAATTCTGCGTGTATGTTATGTTATGGAAAATCGCAAAACATCGTTCAGCTGTTTTACAAAACGGAGCTGTTTTGTAAAACAGCTAGTGGTTATGTAAAACAGCGGATTCGACAATCCATCTGCGACATTTAAGATACACTGTGTTAACTTTTGTCAAAACAAATAAAACAATATTTCATTCTTATAGAACTTTAATTCGCTTCCAGACTAGAATACAATGGTTTGAAACTTAAAAATAGCACCCTATAATTACAAAGATACTGAACAAATCACTATTTTGAGCACAAATCACAAAATAATAATAGCGTTGAGGCAAAGTAAAATAAACTTATAAAATAAAGTATTTTAACTACAGAACCATACCATAAGACCAGCGGCGGTAGACAGGTACATACGCCAGCACATCAAGTTACTACAATCTGTATAATTTCTTTAATAGATTTTCAATTTTATTGCTTAAAAATAAGGTTCAATGTTGATTGAGAAAATTTTACAGATTGGAGTAGGTTGGTGTGCTGGCGTCTGTACCTACAGCTCGATGTGTCAAAAACTCAAGAGTATCTGAGCACCTAGTGAATATCTTTTTACAATACGGCCAATATAACTTGTTAATTCCGAACTTCGGTCAGAAGGCTGCGCAATAACATTTTTTAGGAACCAAATGGTGACCAGCACCCTAATTACGTAATGCACGATCAATTTTAAATTGAAACCAATTGAAAAAGATTGCCAGTCCATTGCTGCATAAGTTCGACAAAATAAATCTGCTCTATTTTTTTTGTCGAACTTATGAAGCAATGGACTGGCAATCATTTAAAATTGATCGTGCATTGCGTAATTGGGGGGCTGAGGCGAGTGTGTGTGAGTGTGAGACCATGCGCGAAAGTTCGCAGAGCCTGAGATATATCAGCAAAGCCGTAGTAGTTCAATTGAACTGACTCGTGTCATGTTCTGCTTTCCGATTCGAGTAGTGGAACATGACGCGACCCAGTTGAATTGAACTACTACGGTTTCGCTGCTATAGTTTCGCGACGGAGGTGTGCTACCGGCGTCAGACCTGCCAAGTTATATCGGCCGTATTGTATTTGCAATATTTTTATACAATCAAGTTTTAACCATTTAAACTTATTACTAAATCAATTAAATTAAAGTGCATGGCATTTAGGAACTATTGGGTTTTAAAGATAATTAAGTAGGATAGGTACGTAATAAGAAATTAATGTCGAGTTCACATAAAATAAGTAAAACAATTGGTATATTAAGTAGGACGGGTAGGAGTTAGGGCCTACGCCAACTAGCGGTACGGCACAGCAAGGTATTTTTATGCGACGAATGGAAATGTTACTATATTGTCATACTATTAAAGTATGACAATAAAATTGAAATTTCAATGATAATGCCTAAGGACATCGCGGCTTATGCATACCAGGATACCGCAGTGTCATTGCCGTCAGTTTGCGCTTGCATGTAGTGAACTAGTGATGCCGAAAGATTCCACCTGCCGTGCCGCGCCGCCAGAGGGCGCAAGTCTATAGTTAGTTGGGTAAAAATTAGTTTTGAAAGTTATTCCAACCCTAGTAGTAGATCCGTACAGTCCGGCCGTTGAGAAAATGCGTTCTTGAGATCTGTCAGTTTCATACTAACGAATATGTGTTTTGCGAATTTGATCCTTATTACTACTACAAATTGTCCAACTAACTGGTACACCCCGATTCAAACTTAATGGCGGCTCGGAATATTAGGCGAGTCGCTGCGCAGTAACGAATTCATGTGTCAGCGGGGGTGAGGGGTGAGGTACTGCGCAGCGAGAAGCTAACTTCCGAATCGCCATTAAGTTTGAATCAAACTGTATCAGGAACGCATTCTCTCGACCGCCAAGACTGTAAGATGACTAGTCGATAGACAGGTGAGTTTTTAAAATTCGACTCCAAGGACCAAACTATTATTGATGTAAAGAGAAGTGGCTAGTGTATCTCGATTTTAGCTGTTTTATATGAAAGACTAAAATACCGAGACAACACTAATCACTATTTCTCATTGTTTCGGATTTCACCCTACATTGCACGGGATATTTTCGGCGTAATTTCTAAAATAATTATAGTTACAGAATTATAATTATTTTTTAAATAACGTCGAAAATGTTTTTTAATTATTTTTAAATCAACGTGTAAATGGCATTTTGTATATTTAGTCACATTTTAAAATCATAATCAAACCTCTTTTTCACAAAAATCTAAAATCAAAATCAGAATATTTTTCAGAAAAAAGTCGTTGGCTAAATTACAACGGGTGCTGGCAATGAGCAGTTTTTGTATGAAAATTAATATAAGTTTTAGGATAGGTTCGCGTTTGACTTCATAAAAATCTGATGTTGAGACTTTAGATAACGATGATGCGGTTAACTTACGATGGTGCAAGCAGTTCGATTCAAACTTAACGGCGTCTCGAAAGTGCGCTAGTAGCTGCTCAGTACACCACCTCCCACCCCCGCTGACCCATGAATTCGTTACTGCGCAGCGACTCGCCTCATGTTCCGAGCTGCCATTAAGTTTGAATCGGGGTGTACCTATTTACTCGAAACTTGATAATATTTCTAGTTTTTAAACTTAGGCCCATTGAGCAAACGTTTGCATCATTTCTACCTATACCTACTCCATTTATTATAGCATTAGACAAATAACTGCTAAATAACGACAGTTATTGCATAATATTGTTGAAATTACTGCACTTTAAAGTTCTACTGTTTCATAGAAAAGTGCAATACCTACGCGGTCAAAATGTATGGAACAGCAGATTATTTTAAAATAACCAATGAAAAATTTCAACGCAGGGGGGTTCAAAATCACTTACTGAATCCATGGTAACAGTGTTCGCGTCGATGTCCCTGCCACCCTGTATAGAGGTATGAGGAACAGGGTGTAAAGTTCACTCATTCCTCTATAGAAAAGGGTGTCGTGTCTGATGGGAAACTGCCCAACGAGATCATTTACCTGCTTGCGCGATACAGGATTTGCGTGACGTAGTTCTCATGCGGCGTTGTAGATGTCACCACATTGCTTTGTATTCATCTTGAAATAACGGAGTTTATTATACGTTTAATATCGAAATAAAAACGTTATTTGTCTAATGTTATAATTTATAATAAATGGAGTATAGTGAAATATTCATCTAACAATAAATCTTTAAGTTTTAAAGTAAAATAACTATTTACAATCGTCTAATAGGTGCTTCAAAACAACAAAGTAGCAAGAATCCGCAGTTGCAGCCCGCGAAATTCATATTTTCTTACGTTTTTTGCAATTTGCAGGTCAGTGTCAGGTTGTATTTGATCAAAATATGATTCGCGATTATAACAGGTATGTATTTACAGTATTATAATCATTAATACCTCTCTCTAAGTTAGATTTACTTATCACATAAGAAAAAAAATCTTGTGGAAAAGTTCATAATGTAACAATTTTTTTTTTTCGTGGCCTGCGACTATAGATTCGCCTTAATTTAAATAACACTTTTTCACAGTCCATTTTCTGTCAACTATTAATACTTTTTTGTCACTGGTATTATTAAACTATTTTATTTATATGGCAACATTCACGGTGCTCCTCCGTGTAAATAGTGCGTTGGGTCCTGCAGCTGGTGGTAGTAGGCATTTGGGAGTAATGCCTGTGCCAAGCCACCTTGTGGTCCCGCGTATTGAGCTGGCACTAACATTTCACTGAAATAAAAAGAGAAATTCTTATTACATCGGCAAATCTAGCTGGCGAAATATTGTTGAGCAATATGAAAATCGGGAGCAGTGGTGGCCCTGTGGAAATGGCCGCGAAAAAAAAGAAGAGTTTTAGGTCTTACTAGCTTTTACCCGCGGCTTCGCCCACGTGGATGTCGCAAAATATCCCACGGGAACGTTCTACCGGCAATACATACCTAATAGCCGCGGAAAAGGTCATTGACTAACTTTCAGCGGACGCAGTGGTAAGCTACAGCGCCCGCGTTGCCGTCAACCATAATTATTTTGTTACGCGTAATTTTGAAACTGTGATATCTCTTAAACTATTCATTTAAATGATGTGATGTAAAGGCATATTTTAATCGAAATTGAATGCCTAATTTAAATAACATATTTTATTGGATAAGGATTAATATGATACCGGTCAAAATAGCTTCGGAAATAACAATGCAAATTTTATACAATTTTGAAAGATAAAAATGGTTACTGTGGGTCACCCTTAGAAGATAGACATATGCCATCCCGGACTTTTTGTTTAACTTTTTAAGATATACAATACTCTAGAACATAAATTTGATTTATTTCTCACGGTTTACGCGGCGCACGCCAGTTAAGCTCCCAGTCGGCATGATTTTTTCCGACATCTTCAACAATAATCGTCATATTTCAGCCAATTTATACAAAACCTCAATGAATTATACACTAAAACCTTCCGCATGAATCACCCCGTCCATTGGTGAAAACCGTTTGAAAATCCGTTCGGTAGTTTTTGAGTTTATCGCGTTCAGACAGACAGACAGACGCGGCGGGCGACTTTGTTTTATAATATGTACTAGCTTCTGCCCGCGGCTTCGCCCGCGTGGATGTCGGACTTACAATAGCAATGGGTTTCATTTTGACAGTTAAACAATTAATTGCGTTATAATTACGTTATTTCTCGAACATAATTATTCCACTCGGCGCTCTGGCGCGTCAGCCCCTGGCTGGCCCGCCCCTCCACCCTCGCGCCGTCGACTCAATATCGCAGGTCATTCTTATCGTTCTAACTTTTAAACTATTTGTCCAAATTACTTAGTGTAAAAGACAAACTTTATCTACATTAAATACCAAAAGCGATGAAGGTATTTATTTTGATAAGAATTAACTAAATACTCTAAAATATGCAATGTAAAAAAAGTATTCAATTTAACTGTATTTATTGCTCACTATTTTGGTTATAAAGGCTTCCACATAAAAGGTGTCGCGGATATGCTGTCGCGGACTTTTATTTAGAACTCTTTAAGACAAACAATCCCACAATACATTTTCTTCATGTAACTCTAACGGTTTAGGCAGCGCACGCAGCAAACGGTGGAGGTCTGCCCGGCTTAGGTGGACCACCGCCGTGTCCTCGTGGAGGCGATCGGCGGCGGTGACCTCTCGCGTACGGCCCTGGTTCAGGCCATGGTGCGGAGCGAGAGGGCATGGCAAGCCGTCACCTCCTTCTGCAAAGCAGTAATGCTCGCGAAGGAGAAGGTGGAGCGCGCGAGGGAGTGGCAAAGGCCGCGCCCTACCAGCCCTAGCCGCCGCCGCCGTAGGAGACGTCCCGGGCGTCGGGAATTGATAGCCGATTTCCGGCCACCGTAGGCGCGGGCCTGCGGACGGAGAGCAACGGGCAGCTCACCGTCCGATAAGGACCAGGCCCGGGTCGACGGCGCATCGTGTTCCGCGCGCACCTCAAAGAGATATCAGCAAAACTGACGGGGTCTGCTAGGGCCGATGCCTGCCGGGGTTGCGGGTAGTCCCAAGGGGAAAGCGTGGCCTCTGGCAAGGCAAGGGAAGGAACACGGGTAGGTTTTAGTCAGTAAGAGACTGAAACGCCCAGAAATCATTGGATGACTTCCCAACCAAAAAAAAAAAAAATATGGCAGCGCACGCAAAGATAGATCTCCGAGGGCAGGAATTTTTCCGACTTACTTGATACTTATCGTTATGCTATGGTCAAATCACATAAAATCTTTATAAATTGTAGCCTATGTGTTATTCTAATGTATAAGCTACATTATTGTAAAGTTTCATCAAAATCCGTTCAGTAGTTTTTGTGTGAAAGAGTAACAAACATCCATCCATCCATCCATCCATCCATCCATCCTCACAAACTTTCGCATTTATAATATTAATAGGATAAGGATGTTCGAACCCAGACAGGCACTTTACTTTGTGTAAATTATTTCATAACCACTGCTCTCAAAACGGTGAAGGAAAACATCGTGAGGAATCCGGCTTGTCCTAGAACCAAACATTCGAAGACATGTGACATCTACCAACCCGCACTGGGCCCGCGTGGTGGATAACAGCCCACTCCCTCTCACTGAGAGGAGGCCTGTGTCCCAACAGTGGAATTATTAATGGCTAATTATGCTCATGTGATTGTGAATATGCTCCTCTGCCTAGTCTGTTGGGGAATATAAGCTCAAGTTTTGTTTAAAAAAGGGTAAATTAAATACTTAGAGCTAGTTTCACCATACTCTGTTAGTTAGTTTTAACGTCCCATTACATAGATAACGGCCCGTTAGGCGTAGTGAGTGTTTCACCACGTACGCGTACTAACGAATGGTTAATTCTCTTAACATAGCGTTAAATTTAATCACTGCTCCAAAGGTCTGCTAATGCTTGTAACGGGCCGTCAACTGGTTGTCAGTTGGTGATAATTTTATTTTTTAACACGAATTATGTGATATTTATTATCATCATTTTTAATTTAAGAAACGGGTAAAAATTGATTATAATCGTCTGCGCTACGAATCAAGGGTTCGATTCCTTCGACAAATATTTTGTAGGCTCCTCATACATAGTTGTTGTGGATCAGGGACTTTTTAATACCTAATGTATCGTGTTTTTTTTTCATAATTGTTCACGTTTAGTGCAAATTAATGTTTTTTCTGTTCTTAAAATAGAAGACATCCAAACACATTGACCGTATAAATAATAACGAATTTTATTGACACTAAAGTAATTTTTAAGTAATAATTAATCACACCTATCATTGACTAAACTCTGATTTTTAATTTGCTCTATGACCAAATTGACAGCTGCGATCTACCTTTTTTTTTTAAATGACACGATTACTAATGAATAATGCGAGCCAACTAAGAATGGGACTGTCAAGACGCCATTTTGTTGCCATTTTGACAGTTTTGCAGTACTTTATCTGTCAGGAACGGTCAGGAAAGTACTGCTATCGTGTGAAGTTGGTAACAAGCGCGATCCCATTCTTAGTTGGCACGCATAGTATAATGATTATTACAAAGACAACACAACAAACGGTAGGTACAGGTTCTGCAGTTGATGTCGACATCAAATGTCATTTAAGTCTAGCAAATTAAAAATCAGAATAAAGAATATCGTTTCTGAAAATCTTACGTAGCGTCATTAATGGCCAGCCATAGACCACATGTGCGTATTTTTTTTTAAACTCTGACCTTTGTTCTGTGCCCATTGATTAATGGCCCATAATGAGGGTTTATGACAATGCATAGTCCCTTGCGGAAGAAAAAAAGTGTTTTTAAAGTTAGAAAAAAAATTGGTAAAGCTGCGCCGGTCAGTACTCAAACATGTGGTGTTTTGGCTACTGTAACGATTTGAACATGAAAGTGACAAATTCCAAGATTTTATTAAAACAAATTAACTGAATTTGAGTGCCTGGTTATTGGGTTTTTCAAGTTTCTCAGTAGCAGCCGGGAGTCTGGGTTTGTGCCCGGTTGATGGCAATAGGCTCGCCCTCTTTTACATGGGACTTAAACATAACTGGCGAAATGTGGGTGTACTATAGGTAGGCTTGCCACCTTTTTTCGGACAAAAAAAGTATTTTTCTCAAAAACTTGCAAAAATATAGTACTTTTGTAAAATTTATGGAAAAAAATAGTACACATTTATTTTTAATCATTATTTATTTTTCCATTTGTATTTGTTACTATTACTCTGCGCTTTGGCCATCAAGATTTTTATTATTTATAAAATTTTCAATTAGAATCTAAGCAATCCACACACACAGTTTTTTTATTAACATCTACTTTGCACCATTGGTAGTTGGACTCCCATTCGCTCTATTGTTATGCCTTTTTTTATTTTCTGTACTTCTTTTTGAGAAGCGCGCAAAAATCATTATCACTTTCCGTTAAAAACTTTTCGAATTTCTCTGGTATAATAATATCCTCTAATCACGGCGATAAAAACAGCATTTTTTGTAATTTTTGGAGGGTCATATTTTCTTTACCAATATGTTGCTGAAAAAAAAAGGAAATAACAGGGACGTGTCTACGGCAGACATTGATTTTATAAAATGAAAACAATTCAATTAGCGATGAAAATATAATATTTTTCGTACTATATTATTTTTCTTTAATATATAGTACAATTGACTAAAATATAGTACGATACTATATATTATAATATAGTACGGGTGGCAGGCAACCCTAACTATAGGTACACCTCTGCCTAACCCTTCAGGGATGTGATATTTATTTATACAGCATTATAAACCGTGAAAATAAAATCTGATGTATATTTTAACAAGATTTATTAGTATATAATGTTGGTTCAAAAACCTAAGCATTATAATATTTTTTGTTCACTGCTACAAATATTCACAAAAAAATTAAAAGGTTGGAAACTGCGTATAGCGACCAGATCACTGAACACTGAAAAACTAAGTAAATAAAATAGTGTTTTTAAACGAAGTAAACTTGTATTTTATTTATTTACTTCGCTTTACAGTGTTTTTCAGTTTTAAACCTCATGTCGTTGACCGTCCGCGAAGCGCAAACGTAATAAAACGCAAATGTAATAACCCTCCCGGAGGGTTCACTTCTAATATGTATGGCGGCATGGCGTATGAATTCTATGAAAAGTGGGAGGAGTCGAAAATGTTAAACATTCAAACAAAATACCAATATATATTTTTTAGATTTGATTTACTGAATGATATTCCTATTCGTACCGTTTCGCCCTTTGCGCCTGCGACCTTTTAAAGGTCCATAAAACTTCAAGCCAGACTCACCTACACCGTGCCTACACTCAAGCTTATTATAAACGTTAAGTAAATAAACTTTAACAATTTATTGTTTGGACTCAAAGCCCCATTGTTTGGTGACGTGTGTCGACTTTTTTTAGTCTGAAGGTTACCAATATGGCACCGTGGGTACAGTCACGAACATCAATATGTACACAGTAGAATTCTGCGATTTATTACTGAGCTGCGCTAAGGTTGGGGTCAGTTTCCCGTCTAACTGGATGCAGCCGAATACCAGTATTTTACATGGAGCGACTGCCATCTAACTTCCGCAACCTGGTTACTGGGGTTACACGATAAAGGTACCATTCCGTAGCCGACCGCAGGCGGCAACTGCAGGCGACGTTTCGCGGCATCATGTTGCTGCAGTCATGATTCCGAACCCGACCGCAGGAGGCAGCAACCCGTATTCCAGTCGATAGATAGGAGATAGAAAACGTGTTATACGGGGGACCAAGTCTACTAATTTACAAACGTCATAATGGTGTCACGATGGTAAGTTTTTGACAGATTTGCCATACAAAATCTGTCAAAAACACCATTATGACGTTTGTAAATTAGTAGACTTGGCCCCCTGGTCTGCGGTCGGGCTCGGGCTACGATGGAACGAACATGGCCAACAAGATGCCTGTTCACTCTTGCTTTGAAGGCTGACGGGTTATACGTGCAAGGGAACACAGACGCTGTTAGGAAGTTCCACACTTTAGCCGTGCGCATAATAAACGTAGTGGAGAAGCGCTAAGTAGGTTCGACAATTCGGTATATCGACCAAATTCGGATGGTACCCTGCAGTACGTGCGGTAAGTGCATACAATTCGGTGCTCCTCACTGTACCTACTCCTATGATGTGGTGTATTATGTATGGTATACTGATTGGCTGAAGTCGATACGTGCGGCACATTTGACGTTTTGGGTTCCGTATCTGAAGGGTGCCAAACGTCGCATCGGTCCGTCTGTCTGTCAGCAGGCTACATCTCATGAACCGTAATAGGTAAACAGTTGAAATGTTCACAGATTGTGTATTTCTATCACCGCTATAACAACACATAACGTTTTTTTTTCGGCGTTTTTTTTTACAGTGGTACAGAACCTTTCGTGAGTTCGACTCGCACTTGACTGGTTTTTGAGCTTTGAAACTTTATCCTGTAATTGTTAAAACAATGAAGAATCGAATGGACTAAAATTCTTAGAATAGGATGAAAAATTACTGTCAACAACATTGCTGTGATTCAGTTTAAAGGTAGGTATGAATACTGGAGGCGACTTTTAATGATTTTATACTGAAGATCACGTCTAAACGATTTAGAAAAATATAATAATATATCATTAGAGCATTTGCTTAATAACTTAATAGAGAAATATATTAGATTATGTTTATATTACATAGTGAAATTAATTTGTAAAGTTATGTCTAACACGGATAAAAAACTGAGAATGATGCAAAATCTATCAAGCGTAATTTTCTGAAACCTTCACCATTTTAAAAATAATTTAATTATTGATCTTTTAGTATACGCGTTTTATTAAAATACCTTTTATTTTATGTATAATAAATAAATAAAAATAATGCGTCTAATTTGGGACAGCGGTCCTTGATGAGCGAGTCCTATTACTGGCTGGACGCACGCCACCAACCCGCACTGGGCCCCCGTGGTGGATTATGGCCGACGTTTTGACTGATTATGCTACAGCAAACGAATTTATACAATACAGATCATAACGAGACGACTCGAAAACTATCCTACTTATTAGTAGGATAGTTTTTATTTTGGAGTTGTACCAAAATTTCACATTTATAATATTTTATAAATGTGAAATTTTGGTACAGACGCCATCAACCTACTACAATCTGTCAAGTTTTCCCAATCAACATTGAACCTTATTCATAAGCGATAAAGTTGATAATTTATTAAAGAAATTTGACAGATTGTAGTAACTTGATGAGCTGGCGACGTCTGTACCTGTTTTTTTTGTGTTTGGATGTTCGTTACTCAATCACTCAAAAACGGCTGAACGGATTTGGCTGAAATTTTGCATACAGAATTACAGATAGACCATGACTTGGGTTGGGACTAGAGAATACAATCCCGAGCATATTTTTCATCCCGGGATTATGGGATTTTTTATGCGTAATCCCGGGATCCCGGGGCTATCCCGGGATTAGACTATGTGGTTTCTAATGGGGCTCAAATGAAAAAAAACTTGAGCAATTTCTTAAAAAATGTTTTTAATAAGTATACTTAACAATATTAAAAACATTTTTTAAGAAATTGCTCAAGGTTTTTTGCTATGTGCAACAGCACAACACAAATCAAAATAAGATAGTAACAAAAGAAAAAAAGACAAAATAAAAAATCTATACTTTTGTATGACAAAAAAAAAACTAACTAACTAAATTGTAAATACAATCGCAGAAATATCAAAGCATCCAATGTTTGACTTCCAATCCGACAGTCGTTGTATTTGCCAACCCTGATTCATTTTGTAGTAGGTACACGTATCCCACGGCGGCGGCGTATCTAAGGATTGTTTTTTGTCATTATGTAATAAATGCTATTAGACACCAATTTTTGTACCTTCTAGTTTCAGGTAGCTCTAGAGTAGTGACTGGTCTATTAAAATATTCTAGGAAAGGTCATTGTCAAGGCGCAACGGACTACGGAATGCAAACTAGACCTATTTGAGGCAAACCCGAAAATCCCGAGATTAGCCAAGTACAGTCCCGGGATTTTCGGGGTCAAAAAACGACTGGGATCCCTAGTTTGTTTTCTCTAGTTGGGACATAGAATACTTTTATCCCGGAAGTGCATTCCCGTGGTGTTATTTCCCCGTGTGGTGGTTACCACACGGGTGAAGCCGCGGGCGAAAGCTAGAGATTAAATAACGGCAAAAACTCACGGTCTATTAGGTTGTTGTGGAGTGCGGTCCCTCTGTCTTCTATTCTTGAACCAGTTGGAGACTTGTGTGAGGGTCAGGCCTGTCTTCTGTGCGAGGGCTCGCTTCTCATCAGGAGTGGGGTACCTGCCACGTCATGAACAAGTTACATTTGCATTACTTTGAGTAGGTAATATGATTTTCCAGGCATGAAGAACAGGATGTAAAGTTCACTCATACTCTATAGAAAAGGGAGGATCCTCCGACCAGACGGGTGTCGTGTCTGGCGGGCAACTGCCCAACGATTTATGTCGGATGTTTGTGTTGCTTCATTTTTGTTCGAAAAACTTGTCTGCTCAACAACGTAAATAACGTAATGAATGTTGTTGAACTGCCAAAAAATTAAACAGATTATGATTGAGAGTGTAGTGGAAACATTATAGGCCGATGATGTATGTTATCTAAGCTGGCACAACTGCGGCCTACTGTACAATTCCTCAAGAGAGGTGCAGAACAAAATCTTACCTATTTCTATAGTAGCAGTCTTTCAAAGCGTTTCTGCTCTTCTCTTTGAAGCAGTACACCGTCTCCTCTCCGTCCCATATCGTCTTCGGTAGAGGGTACTTCTTTCTTAACCTATATTTGTCTACTGCACCTAAAAGTAAAATATTTGTTGCAAACTTACAATAGGTACTATCTAAATGTGTTCTACTTTCTTACTAAGTCAAGAATATTACGCAAAAAAATGGGACCTAGAATAGTACCTTGCGAAATCAATAAAGAATCTTTAAAAAAAATCCCCTTGGCTTAAAATTCAATAATGTTCTACTACGAAAACGGTCTGAATTAGCCGCATTTACCAAGTAGGTAAACTAATCAGAAATTAGGTAGGACTATTGATTGTAAGTACTTGATAACAATGCTCAACTCGATCACTAGCGTTGAACAAACCATCACAGTTAAGTTGGTGTATTTAGATGACAATAAATTTGCAAACAAGCCGACGGCCCACCTGATAAGTGGTCAAAGCCACCGGAATATAACATACATACGGATAGGCAGACAGAGAGACTAATAAAATATTCAATTATTGAAGGAATTCTTACCTAAAGCTCTTCCCCGTACTTTCTCAGCTTCTTTATAATGCGCTTTGAACCATAGATTCTGTAGAGCAGTGTGGTGTCGAGGCGGGAACGAGTGCGCCTCTAGTATTGCGTATAGTTCCTGGTACACACCTCTATGGTATGCTACCAGTGCTCGAGCCCTAAGGAGATAAGGATAATAGTCAAGAAAAGGCTGTGTAAAATTTGGACGATGTTGCACACTTCAATATTAGAAATAGGGGTAAATAGATCACGTTTGTTGGTTTTTGAAGGCTTGACATAATAATTCAGCTGTTGTCAAACTTGGAATGGAATCATCGACATTTTAGAAAGATAATAAAGCGAATATTCTAAACAGTACAATGAATTCAAACAAAACACTGAATTAAAGATAGGACTATCTAGCTTATCTTATCATAGCTTTGCCGTAATGCCGACGGGTGAAATCGCGGCGATGCAGCCAAATAAAATTAAACTTGGCAAAGCTTTATAAACTTATAAGTAGGTACGATAATGGTTTTACAGTTTTCGTTATCTTTCATAATGCCTGCCCGAAGTGCATAGACAAACATAACAATGCACGCTATAATATACACACCTCAATATCGTTTCATGTCCTCTCAACAGCTCGCTAGGCGGCAAACTCCACAAAAAAGCCGCTAACTTCTCAATATCACCCTTTTGCTGCAGCGCTTCACAAACACACTGCACTTGTTCCGAATTAAAATTCAAACATCTCCTCAAATTACTGTTCTCATTCTCAGCGAAATACGTCTGAGGAACTCTCTCCCTTTCACTATTTACATTAACATTATCAAAAATCTGCTGATTCAGCTTCATTTCTGTTAAATTAGGATTATTTTCATTTTGAACGCAACTTTTTAAATCTTGCACCTCATTGAAGTAGCCTGAACGCATCCGATCTTCGCCTTCGATTTGTGAAAAGAGGCTGTCGTTGGTTGGCGGCAATTTGAGTTCGAAATTCAAATACTTTTTGTTTCTCGGCGGCGAGAGGTAATTTTCAAATGTCATTTTATTACTTTCTTGTAAGTAAATATCTTTTGGGCTCTTTTCTTCCGTTCTAGCTTTCTGTTTGCAAGAGAAGTATTGTTTTTCGTTCAATTCTGCTTGATAAAAGTTTCCATTTTGATTCTCGTATGGAAAAGGTGGTAGAGATGTTTCTGATTCGCTCGTCAAGTCGCTGGAAGGACTGAGGCGGTCGGAACATGATTCCATATTTGTGGATTTCATCACAGAATCTTCCTTGTTGCTCCGCTGCTTCAGAAAACTGAAACAAAATTGTTGTTAAGTATAATTTTTTCTTTGTTTTTATTTTACTCCTTTTGTGTGAGCGTGGTGATCAAAGTTCATGCCCTCTTTGTATGAGAAGCCTTTGTCTTGCAGACCTTGCAGTGGAACAATAATAGGCAGATATAAATTATATTCCTAAACTATCTACCCTTTTACCAAAAACAAAGGACACAGAACCAAAACGAACCCTTGACCTCTATCCGACAAAAGAAATAAAGAAGAACTATAAAACGGGTGCCTAAAATCAATTACTAATATTGGCCTATTGCTGACGCGCTTATCGGAAACAATGTAAGTATATAAGTAAACCTTAAGTAATTCGCGCAAGACTGTCTTGCTAAGAGGTATTGTATTACCCAGTAACTGGGTTGCAGAGGTCAGATAGGCTGTCGCTCCATGTAAAACACTGGTGTTACCTACCGACCCAAACATCCATTTGCCAAGCGTTTTCCCAAACATGTTGGGGTCGGCTTCCAGTCTAACCGGATGTAGCTGAATACCAGTATTTTATAAAAAGCGACTGCCTATCTGAATTCCACAACCCAGTAACTGGGTAATACGATACCCCTTGGTAAGACTGGTGTCAGACTTTCGGGCTTCTGACGACTCGTACAACTGTCAAAGATACACGAATGACAGCCGGGACCAACGGCTTAACGTGCTTTCCGAGGCACGGAGGAGTCTCGGTATATAAAGATGGTCACCCATCCACTGACCAACCCCGGCAAGCGTAGCTTAACCAGATGGATCGACCCGTGCGGCTGTTAAGCCACGAGCTCCTCACCGATCGCGACCGTGTTACCGACCCAAACATAGTTGGGAAAAGTCTGCGTCACCTTTCACCAGTCACAAAACTTTCAGGGAATATTTCAGAGCGAGAATATTTAACTAAGGACCAGACAAATAAAAAGCTAAAATTTACTGTTTATTTACCAAAACTCCGCTTATTACATCCGTTTGCATTTTTATTTTAAATTAAAACAAACATGTCTTCGACAGTTAATACAAACTATGCGACGGATATTGTATATCCGTGACAATTAACAATTATTTATAAGAATTTTCGTTGGTGTCGGGTAAAAATATGAAGTCATGTTTTCATAACATGACATCGGGCGGACATGAACCGATAACAAAATGGTTTCGATGAACTGCGCGACTTTCCTAGAAATTTGCAGAAAAATACTGGTTTTCTCATTGTTGTTGTCATCTAGATTAAGATTGTCTCAGATTTTGGAGCTATACCCAAATCACTTTAGCGTGGCAGTAGCGGTCATTGCCCTTTCCCTAATATCTCTCCGTAGGCTATGAACCCAAACAATAAACTATGTAGGTTTTTTTGTTATTGATTATGTTACACTTTCGACTCAACCACTTTTCATAGAACTCATACACCATGCCGCCATACATATTGGAATTGAACCCTCCGGGAGAGTTACCGGCATTAGACGGTCAACGAAGTTTATAACCGTGTTATAAAACATTGTAAAACGACTTAAAATAGTGTTTTCAGGGGATCTTGTCCCGCTATACGTAGTAGTTCCCGTATTACGTAGCGTAATTATTAGTTAGTATTTTTTAGTCTATCAGTCGATTTTTTTTCTAAATAGTTTTTGCTTCAGATTTGGCAAAAAAAAAATACCAGCGTTGTGTCATCGCGCTTCTCTTTCTTTTCTATGAAGTCCAACAGTGAGCGTGCGTTAGCTGTTGTTAGCCCCTTAACTTGAGCATAATAATTATTATTATGAAGCAGTAGCAGAAGAGCGTTAGCGTAGTCTGGATTTATACTCCCTTCCTATAATATCAGACTTACGAAAACAGAACTGGGAAAATGAGGGTGTACTTTGTGAGGTACGCCGTGTATTTTCCAAAAGTATAGATAGAGATGTGTCTCAGGCCTCTCTCTACCTTTGAAAAATACAGATGTGCGTGATGTTGATATCTGTATATGATTAGGTAAGAAGACTGAAACTATTAATTATAGTAATGCTACAATGACAATGACAAAGTCAAAGCTACAGCAAAAAAAAAAACCCGGCGGGCGGCGTGTAGACAAAATATTTACAAAAGACGACCGCGCGTGCAGCCAGTGCTGCCGTCGGCTTTGTCAGGATCTCATTAGAATATTAGAAGATAAGTTTGTAAATCCTATGTGAGCACCATGCATCTATCACATAATTAATTTATCTATCGCTGCTCAGTAATCCACCAAGCGGGCCCAGTGCGGGTTGATAGATGTCACATGTCTTTGTATTTTTGGTTCTAGGACATGCCGGTTTTCTCACCATGTTTTCTGTCACCGTTTTGAGAGCAGTGGTGATGAAATAATTTACACAAAGTTAAGCGCCTGTTAGGGTTCGAACCTACGACCTACAACTCGTAAGTCACGGCCGTTACCACACAGAGCCACCACTGCTCTTCAGCATGAAGTACCATTCCAATGGTACGGTACCATGTGCTGCTAGGCTACATACACTTAGACTTACCTAGGTGTAATGAGAGGCGAGCACAGGAATGGAACTTATTTAAAAATACTTGTCAAACGCAAACTCAAAACCAATAGGCCTTTTCAAATTATCAAGGGGTCGGTCAGTGAAAAAAATTAAGCTAGTTGCCCAATCCAAAGCGTAGTATGTTTCAATGGAGAAAAATGGGCAAGAAACTCCACGGATTCTCTTTTGTTTACATCATAATCTTGTAATATATTTCATCAATTGTTTGTGCTGATTTTGATTTCGATTTGACCGAGCGAACCTCAATCATTTATATTCTTTAAAGTTAAAATATTAGAAGGAGTACCCCTCCTGGGTATGGAGTATGTAAGGATTATGATCCTTACATACTCCATACCCAGGAGGGGTACTCCTTCTAATATTACAGGTGGTGTTCTATAGTTCTGCCTACCCCCATGCCACAAATGCGTGAGTTTTAAGTATACTTATGTCATCATCTGCCTTGCCTTTTTCCCAACTATGTTTTTTTTTTTTTTTTTTGGGTGGGAAATCATCAAATGACTTCTCCCGCTCTGGGCGGAGCGGAAGGGCGTGTCAGACTTTTACTGACTAAAACCCACCCGTGTTCCTTCCCTTGCCTAGACCAGGGCCACGGTTTCCCCTAAGGACTTATCCGCAACCCCAGTGGTAGGCATCGGCCCAAACGGACCCCTTCAGCTTCGCTGACGACTCTTTGAGGCGCGCGTGGAACACTACGCGCCGTCGACCCGGGCTTGGTCCTGATCGGACGGAGAGCTACCCATCACTCTCCGTCCGCAAGCCCGCGCCTACGGTGGCCGGAAATCCGTTCCCAACTATGTTGGGGTCGGTCTTCCAGTATAACTGGATGCAGCTGAACACCAGTATTTTACATGGAGTGACCCTATCTGACTTTCACAACCAAGTTACTGGGTAATACGATACCCCTTTGGTAAGACTGGTTATCAGACTTTCGGGCTCCGGTCCCGTATCGACTGTCAAAGATCTACGAATGACAGCCGGGACCAACGACTTAACGTGCTCTCCGATGCACGGAGGAGTCTTGGTATGTAAAAATGGTCACCCATCCAGGGCAAGCGTAGCTTAACCTGATCGATCGACCCGTGCGGCTGTTATTACTTAGCCACAAGCTAGGTGTCTATGTATTTGTGTTATATTCCGTAATCATCCTATTATTATACAGCCCCTAAAACTTTCAATAATACTAGAAGGACAGAAAACCAAGTAATATTGAGCTTTACTGAGGGTTATTTGCATGGAATAACTCAGTTTAAGTCAACCCCAAATAAATAGTTCAACATTCTCCTCCCCCTATGGGGAGGAGAATGTTGAACTTAGTTTAAGAACTGAGACTTAAGTGCGAATTTCAATAAAGAAACTGAACGGGATCAGCCCCTTATTTATACATCAATGGGATCAGCACGTCTAAACCGCGTTTAAGACCTGTCAGTGCCAATGTTTCTAAGAAAATAATGACACTAACAGGCTAACAGCCTTTAAACGTAGTATAACTGCAGATCGCGTTCAGTTTCATTGGTGAAATTCGCCCTTAGAATGTTATTTGCAACAGCTTCATTTCTGTTGTTTCTATTATTTGTTACTAGAGCTGCACCCCGTCCCGTAGACATACCGGGATAAAAAGTATATGTTCTACCCATGTGCCAAATTTCATACAAATATGTTCAGCCGTTTTAGAAACTCACTTTCGCATTTATAAAATTAGTTTCACAATGATTCAGTTGAAGTAATTTTTAACGTTCCTATGTAAAATTTTTGAGAATAAAGGCGTTCGATATTTGAAAGGAGGGTTTCGACTGTAACCCATACAGATTTCAAACTGTACCCACAAATTTTAGTACCGTCAGCTGCCCTAACTTCGCCTAGCGTCCTGGTTTGCCTCTATATAATGAAAATGATGTAATATCTCTTTTATTTTATTTGTATGGCAATCGAAACTAAAAGCTCTCTATGAAAACTCAAAGTTTCGATTGCCATACAAGTTAAATTAAAAAGATATTAAAGTTTTTCAATATAGGCGAACATAGAACTCCAGGCGAACTTAGGGCAGTTGACCGGTAATAATTTACCTACCTAGGGTACATAATCCACTAGGTTTTGGTGGGTAGATACTTGTTATTATAATAATCTTATTTGAAATCTTTACAATATTATAATAATCCCAAAAATGCTTTGGAATAAACTTATCACATTTAAGAATTTAAAATGTTTTAGAAAAGCGTGTCTAAAACATTATTCTGGTCCTTCTAAAAATGGTCCTTGTTGGCGCATTTTCAAAGTAAGTTTCGATTGCCAGCTTTAAGGTAAACTGTATTCGAAGAGTTCAATAGGTTTTACGTTATATTTCAGTGGAAATAATCCCTGTCTTATTATATTCGAGAAATTAAAATGAAATAAATGCAAATAAGAAATGTGTTTTGAATCAGAACTCAGTGGCCATAGTTTCTATTCAACGTACTTATTCTAGATCGTGCTAATAATAAAAAAATAAAAAATAAAAGTTTATTTGGAACAACTTAAGTTTACAACTTACAAAAACGAAGATAGCCACAAAAGTAAAATACTATAATGTAGTGTGTTTACGGCAAAATATTAAATAATACCAAGGTATTTTAAAAGCCGAGTATAGATACTGGACGGAAATCGAGACTGGACAATTGAATTTTAAAAAAGGACTTACCATCTAGGTTAGATAAAATAACACCGCGTCGTTG
Source organism: Conistra vaccinii (assembly GCA_948150665.1). Classification (NCBI taxonomy): domain Eukaryota; kingdom Metazoa; phylum Arthropoda; class Insecta; order Lepidoptera; family Noctuidae; genus Conistra; species Conistra vaccinii. The sequence continues at coordinate 11,336,493 of OX411341.1, read as the reverse complement.
TTGTTAAAAAACCAAAAATAAAAATTAATTTATCAAAATCACGGCAATTTTCCTACCGGAGTTTTCAAATAAACCGTTTTCAGAACGCTCCGTTAGAAAATTCTGGCTCTGAATAGGTTTACGGATTCCAGTCACAGTATTTCTTGATTTTTGCATAAAATCTCAATTTTGTTACTTATTCTAATAAATACACTTTAAGATTTTTTTATCTTTTCACAATCAGAAAAAAAGTAAAAAAAAAATGCAATCCTCACCTCAGCACAGTCCAAGCACAAACATTTAAAACCACTGTCACTTTTCACTAAAAATAATTATCGTATTAAAAATTAATAATGTCTTTTTCATAAAGATAGTTACACCCTCACCAAACGAAGACGTGGGTTCGAATAACAAAAGCTATCTCGCATTTCAAAGCCCCAGACAAAGACAGCGAATGTGGGACAGAGACGGGAGATGGGGCGGAGCATCGCCGGGTGTTCCAACTTCCAAGTTTGAATTTTTCTTTTTCTTTTTTAACGTTTGACCTCTAAAAAGGCGGGATTTTACGACTGGGTCCGTCTGATTTGCAAAATGGCGGTCGAAGGTTTCGTTTAATAGGGCCAATTTTTTTTTTTTATGTGTTGTAGCATTGATGGTTGCGAATATTTATTGACAAATCAAAATGTTCAAATATGACTAGTTGAACACAATTCTAATTTGCAGTTTTTAAACATATTTTTGAAACAAACATCAAAGCAAAACTCGGGGGCGGGGAAACAGCTGCGTCATTCAATGTTAATTACAGTGTTTCATCCTTGTGTATTTTAAACACTGTTTTTCGCCTTCGACCCCTAAATAACACATATTATGCAACATCCTTGTAATGTGGATGTTAGGACCAAAAATTCCGCTCTTGTTACCTCCTACGGTTCAGTCAAACCGAGTTGATGAAATAGTTTTGGTAGCCCTATTTTTAAGGCCTCATACCCTAATACCTACGTACCAGAGGCCAATCTACGAAATCCCTTTGCTGAAATTCAGAAATGCGACCTTTGTTTCCTTAGTAGTTACTCACTTATGTACAAATAAAAGAAGAACATAACATAGGTATTCTGTTTTTTTTTATGTCGGAAGCAATGGTTTGTTTTTGCTTTTAAAGCATTTCGCCAAGAAGTCAGATTATACGCGCTATTAGGCCCTATTATTCTATCCTCGAAAATCAATTCACACAATCGTATTGTATTGGAGCTGTAACATCTTTTAAAATTTTATACAATGGGGTCTTCGGATTTGCATCGCAAAATTACTAACTTTCATAAAAACTTTAATCCCCATTTAACCCATTTAAGGGTTGAATTTTCAAAATAAAATCCGTAACGAGTAGGTACGTGCGAGGAAGCCTGGGCGTTCGCAATATCGCCGACAAGATGCAAGAGAGTAGGCTGCGATGGTATGGTCACGTGAAAAGGTGGCCGCCTGAATACGTAGGGAACTTAGCGCTACAACTTACCATTCCCAGTTCAAGACCCAGAGGCAGACCCAAAACAAGGTGGAAAGCTGTAGTGATAAAGGACATGAAAGAGTGTCAGGTATCCGAAGACGATGTCGAGGATAGAGCGAAGTGGAAGAGAAGGACCAGGAAGGCTGACCCCACCACCATGTGAGATACATAGCCAGGCAGAGAGAGAGAGAGAGAGAGAAGGGATGAATTTTCAAAAATCTTTCCTCAGTGCTCTCCTTCGCTAAATAAGGAACTCTAGTGCAACATTTAATGCTTCTAGACCCAGCTTTTGAAGCTGTGCGTGGTCTGTCTGTGAATGAATTTATCCAAGATTTTTATTATGTAGATACTAGCTGCGCTCCGCGGTTTCACGCGAATAAGTCTGGATTTCATAGGAAAAAATTATCCTAAGTCCTTCTCCAATCTCCAGCTATCTAGCTAACATAGTTTCGTAAACGATTACTCTAATCTGTTTCATTTTGACAGTTCAACAACATTCATTGCGTTATTTCGTTGTAGAGCAGATTTTTTTAAACTTATAAAGCAATGGATTAGCAAGCTGCTTCAAAACGACTCAGTTTCTGATTGACCGTGTATTACGCAATGAGGGTACAGGTCATGGTCTACCTATGTGCCAAATTTCATCGAAATCCATTCAGCCGTTTTCGCGTGAAGCGTAGCAATCAAACTCACTTTCGCATTTACTTATAATATTAAGTTAGGATTATGGGGTCTCCAGATTTTAAAAAAATTGAAGCTGGGTAGGTTTCTAACACCACTTTAGGAACTGAAAATTCAAAATATCTATTAAGTTCTAAACAAGTTTCAGTACAGAAGCAACGAAAACGTATCTCCTATGTTTCTAGCATCTTTTATCGAAGACATAACAATTAGAACGCATTACAAAACAGTTCATTATTGTGACAATTGAAAAAAGGTGATACCATGTAATACCATCATTGTGCAATATTGTCAGTTTTCCTGGTGTCGTGTGTCTTACGGCAGTTTTACCTAGAACTCAGTCGTGGGAACACTACACCTAATGTACTGAGAACGGACGATGGTATGTTCACGACTTACCGCCTCCGCCGGTGCGAAGAGCAGAGAGAACGTAGCAACGGTTTTGATGGGGTCAAAGTATTCAGTTAGGTACTGGCACTCCAGCACGCATGACAACCATAGACAAAATGACAGGTTTATTTTATCTGTCATTTTGTCTATTCTTCCGGTGACCCCCTTTTTTATTGTGATCATGCTACGCGTCCATGCATCTTTTCTTTGGCAAGGCTTCTCGTTTATTGGTGAAGTTTTTTGGTTAAGAATTAAAAAGATAAATTATTTGAAAGGGTTGCAAAAATGCCGACGGCGACAGTCCCTGAGGTAAAGCCGAAAGTGGTTTCAGCCATTTTTTTACATCTGAAGCACCAAAACGTTTACCTACATACCGCCGTTGTGGTGGACAGAGAGAACGTAGCAACGGTTTTGATGGGGTTAGGTACCAGCAGTACCTAACTCCTAGACTGCCAGCATTCTATAAAATGATAATTTTTCTTCGGCGAAGCTTCTCGTGTATTGGGGAGTTTTTTAGGTTCAGAATTGAAAGGATAGTCTTCCTTTTAACTACGTTATGGATTTGCAAATACATAGGCCGACGGCGAACAGACAAACCCTGAGGCAAAGATGAAAGTGGTTACAACCACTTTTGAACGAAAAGTCTTACTAATTAGTGAACAGCTTTAAAAACCAAGTTGACTTGCTTCATGTGTCTTCTGCAAGTAATTGTTCAGGTCGTTACCGATAGTTCTGAACTTAGACTAGAGAGGAAAATTCCAACTCCACAATCCAATCATGGGGTCAAAGTATTCAGCTAAGTAATGGCAGTCCAGCTTATCTTCTTGTTTATTCGGTTTAGAATTGTAAATATAGTCTGTTTTTAAATAATTTGAAAGGGTTACAAAAATGCCGACGGCAACAGTCCCTGAGGGAAAAACGAAAGTGGTTTTAGCCATTTTTTGACATTTGAAACACCAAAAGGTTTACTGGGTAATCTTACCGCCAGTGCGGTGGACAGAGATAACGTAGCAGCGGGTTTGATGGGGTCAAAGTATTCAGTTTGGAACCAGCAGTAGATATACGTAACTCCTAGACTGCCAGCATTCTATAAAATGATAATTTTTCTTCGGCTTAGCTTCTCGTTTGTTGGGGAGTTTCTTATTAGGTTCTGAATTGAAAGGATAGTCGACCTTTTAACTATGTTATGGATATGCAAATACATAGGCCGACGGCGAACAGGCGAATCCTGAGGCAAAGACAAAAGTGGTTACAACCACTTTTTGACGAAAAGGTTTTAATAATTAGTTGACAGCTTTAATTAAAGTTAAATTGTTCGAAGTGCGAGTGCCGCGAGTTTCTTGTGGCACTCTAGTGTCACTGCCTCGGCCCGGCTAGGGTGCCGTGAGCGTTGCATTGTCACTGTCACTTGTTATTTAGGTTAGGTTAGGTTAGAACTGTGACCACACAACGCACGAGCCGAGCGAGCGTAGCGAGCGGTGCCGCGGTAGCGGCCGGCGAAGTGCCAGGGTCCGTTTAGGCAAAAGAGAATGTAATGTTTTGGGAATGTGGTGTTTTACAGCGATTTAACCTGGACAATCAAACAAAATACCAAGTGACGTGACTTAGTGACAGTGACAATGACAATCCAATGCTTGCGGCACTTTGGCCGGGCCGAGGCGGTGTTACTAGGGTGCCTGTAGTGGCACTTTATCCGATAGGGATAGAGTGCCACTGGTGGCACTCTATACACTGCCTAAATTGTTTCATGTCCCTTGTAATTGTATCAGGTGGTTACGTTCCAAATTAGACAGTAGATTCCAGCTCTATGGAGCTCATCGAGAGCTCATTCTCATGAGGATCAAGTTTGAAGTTTAGAACAGAACGGTGCAGTTGCTAGCTCTGGCTAAAAAGTGTGTGAACTCTCATGAAATCAATAAGCCATTGGCTTTATTTCTGTTGAATCTGAGGTGTACCTTACGGAAAACCAGAGCATTCATAATCAAATATTATGTCCGTATGGATTGAGGAGAATGTCTCATATTTAAACGCGGGTACTACCAATATTCAATAGGTACCTAGGTAGTAAATTAGCCGATTTTGTAGGGCCGGTCTTGGAATTTGTAGTAAAACCCCTAAAAAGTTACAGGACGTTTAAGGTGGCTCCTCAATTCAGACGTCTGAGCTCCTTCGAACTCGTAAACTATACGACGGATATTTTTGAAAATTTTGTAGGTTTTTGTAGTATTTATTGGTCTAAATCAGTGCAAAAAATATGGGTTTTGTACGGCTGAATTTGAGATAGCTACAATACTTTGAACCCCTCAGTACCTCGGAAAGCACGTTAAGCCGTTGGTCCCGGCTGTCATTCGTAGATCTTTGACAGTCGTTACCGGTAGACAGAGGCCCAAAAGTCTGACAACAAGTCTTACCAAGGGAGGTACCTATTATGATGTTACCCAGTAACTGGGTTGTGGAGATCAGAGAGACAGCGCTCCATGTTTAACTGGTATTCAACTGCATCCGGTAAGACTGGAAGCTGACTCAAACATAGTTGGGAAAAGGTGAGGCAGATTGATTGAATGAGTTATTTAAACATTACTTTGGCCCAACAAAATCAAAACACTTGATTAGGTCACACCAAAAGTACATCTTTTAATAACATTTAAAACTGCTTCTAAAGCACTTACATGTAAGTATTAAGACACAGTATAAATAAATTACAGTATTATGTCTTCAAAGAAAACGGCCTAAACGTCGCGCTTTGAAATCTCAGTGTATATCAGTACAAAACAGTCTCGAGACTCGAATGCGCGGCAATCATGCACGGACGCGGAAGGTTTATCTACCGAGCGGCCGTAGGTTATTATTTCAAGGTCACTGCTGAGACACGATACTGTTAAAAATACTAAAGAGTAGATATATTTAGAAACCTATTCCGCTTAACTATTGCTAAAGAGTCATAAAGAACCCTGTAAGAAATCGACACGTGTTTCACCTCTCAACGAGGCATCCTCAGGATGACGATTGACTTGTCGCGGAAACACGAAAGGTAGGTGAAATACGTGACGATTTGACTCTGTAGGAATTCAACTCGGCCTATCGCAGTCCACTGCTGGACATAGGCCTCTTCCAGGCTGCGCCACAACACCCTGTCCTCCTCCTTCCACATGCAGTCTGTCCCGGCCACTTTCTTAAGGTCATCGGTCCATCTAGCTGGGGGGCGTTCCACGCTATGCTTGCCGATATGGTCTCCCCTCCAGGACTCGTCAACAAACATGACCAGCCCACTGCCACTTTAGTTTGCTTACTCTGCAAGCTATGTCGGTAACTCCGGGTCTTTTCCGGATAATTTCATTTCTGATTTTATCCTTCAAAGAAACTCTGAGCATAGCCCGCTCCATAGCGCGTTGAGCGACTTAGCGGAATAGGTTCGTCTATTGTATTTTATAATGGATTTCTGCAAGGTCACCCCTGAATCAATAAACTATAATACTGTTACATAATTATACTGTGATTAAGACTTCTTACTCATAATAACAAGCGTTCATTCACACGCTGTTTCCTGTATTTTTGCTAAGTAATAACTTACACCATTGATAAACATGAAGTTAGTAAAATAAGCACTTAGTTTGAACTTGAATGTTGTGAAATATATTTGTGCTGCATCAGGACAATTCCCACGATATTGTGCGATGATGATAAGTTTGCTGTTTTATGTGGGATTTTATTATGTAACTTGTGAACTGCCGCGTTGGTCAGCCAGCGCTTGTGCTGAGTATGAGGTCCTGGTTTCGATTCCCAGGTCGGGCAAAATTTTATACGGTTTTCCCATCAGGAATTTCTCAGTAGCAGCCCGGAGTCTGGTTCTGTACCCGGTTGATGGTAATAGGCTGTCCCCCTGTTACATGGGACTCTATCTAACATAACTGGAGAAATGTACCTCTGCCCTCAGACCAACAAAAATTACCTAGTCAGTAAAATTAAAAGGCTTTCAGTAAAATCTATTATTTTATGACCAAAAACCAACGAGTTGAAATAGAAATGTAGAAAATTGACGGTAGTTTTGAAATCATTCTTGCCACACAGGTTAACGTAGACCTCAACCTCTAGTCTAATTGCGTAATACACGATCAATCAGAATCTTGTTGGTCTGAGCCTCTGCCTAACTCTTTGGGAATACAGGCGTGATGTAATGTGTTTACTATGTAAAAGACAGAAGCTTCAAACTAAGGTGATTTTGGTTCGTGTTTCTATTTATGAAAAGTCATCACAGTGTCTGAAAAGATTACTCTAGCTACCTATGGGCGTTTAGACGAAAAAGACAGCAGTTGCCGGGAGATAAATAAGTAGAGGTCCGTCATAAATGTTGTAAGTGGGTGATAGACGTGCGAACTTAAAGTACGTGGTTTCTAAGTTTGCGAACTTACTCGGGTCTCCGTCGGTGACACAAGTGAAGCTTGTTCACACTGCATCGCGATGTTGTCTTTTCTGAACCAAACCAAACAAACATTAAACAAATGTCGAAACAAAATGGCTGCTCCCGACTCGCGGCGATGATAGACATCCGAAAATACGAACCAAGGCGGGCTACGAGAAAAACTTCAAACCTGTTGAATCGCCGACGAACTTACTCAACGGTTTTAGTTATGTGACACACGGGCGAGTGAGGTCGATCCATAAGTTCTCGTACTTGCTCGCACGTCTATCACACCATAGATTCTATGAGACCATGGATGAAAGATAGATATTGTTAAAAGTTGTACTAATCTATTGATTGGTCTGTTATCTTTACATTGTCTCTTATTTAAAAAAAAATATGCGGATCAAAGGACCAATCAAATATTTTTTGCACACATGATTGGAAATTCAAGTAGGTATTGTTGTGATGTGACCACCTTCTTCGAGATAAATCGAAATTGCTGTACTTACTGGCCGAATATATGCGAGCGCCCGCCAGCAATGTTGGTATGAAAATCTGTCGTGTTATTTAAATGGAACGAATTTTTTAAATCAAAACATGGCAATCAAGGAGGTCTTAAGAGGGTGCATCCTAAAAGTTGGCAACGTCGTAAATAGCTGTCAAATATTCACCTGTTTCGATTAATATCGAAATATTATTGTATGGAAATAAGAAATGCGGCTAACTAACTAACTAGAATATTAATAATGGATTGCAATTATAACATTGAATTTGATGTTGTACCCGTTTTAGGGGAGAAAAAGGCATTTGTAAAGTTTCCAAATACTTTTTTTACATCTAAAACTAACTATTCGGTGTTACGATATTAATTATTGCATTTCATAATCAATATTCTAGTTCGCTAGTTAGCCACATTTTTTATTTCCATACAGAAATATTATCAAATTAATCAAAACAGCGAAATATTTGACATCTATTTGCGACGTTGCCAACTTTCAGAATAAACCCTCTTAACATATTAAAGATTTTATTTAAATTTCGATTTGGCTTGCAAATAGAGCTGTTAAAAGTAGAAAAGAAACAAATGAACTTAATGGCGCGTGAAAATTTATCGTTATTCATCATTGAATCTGGAATTTATAGTAAATTAAATCATTTGAAAACCAATATATTTAAAAAAGCAATTTTGATTACAAGTGTATAGAGAATTACCTACGTAATTAAGTTGCAAGATAGGTATATGGAAAAATTCATTAACTGTTAGGTAACTATGACATCAATATTTATTTGTCTACGTATAATTATGTACCTACAGCACTTGTAAATACGTAGTTAGTCGAATTTCAAGTACGCATTAAGAAAATACTGCCGCACATAAAATTTATTGACATGAATACTTTGGTTTACAGTTTCATAATAAACAATACTTTTGTTTCTAGAAATAATTGTGATTTGAGATGGTTTAGGTATATATTTATATCTATCATAATAAAGTGTCGTGCGTGACGGCCAACGTGTTACACTTTTCGGTCTAGCTCTCACTCGCCAAGTGTCCAGAGAATTACGTCCGGTAAAAAACTTCGTTCCAAAATGAAAAGTCGCTTTTGAATTCAAGCCCAAAAGCTGCCACGTGTATTCACTTGGGTACTTACCAACTTATTTATTTAAAATAAAACAAACAAAAAAGGTCAAATGACCGCACATAACCTGCCTACTTACTTATCTAAGATTACGATTAGTTTACAGTAACGAATACTTTGTTTACAATAACATCGTATCAAGCAGAGAGCGGTTCCTTTTGCCGCCAAATTAGCTGTCACTCTGGGCGGTCTTTTTAGGTTAGGTTTGGCGCCATTAGAAATTGTTGTGTCGATTGATTCTTTTTGTTATTGTTTATGGTTTAAATTGAGTGACTATAGAAAAATTAGAGCTCTTGAAGCAGTGCTTAATGTTAATTTAATTAAGAATTGCTTTATACACCAAAGGCTTTTGCAGACCAGCGTGAATTGTCGCGTGACGAGACACGAACAGTACAATTTCTAAGAAAACATCACGGTATAATAATAACCGGTGTCGCGTCGCGCGACAAGTCGCGCTGGTCTGCACAAAGCTTTATTTTGATTTTGATTTATTATTTTAATTAAAAATAGGTCAGACAGCCTGATGGAAACACACCATAATGGACACCTACATAACAAAAGAGATTACCACAAACACACTGATTGACCAAATGGGGAAAGTCTCATGTGCTTTTATTTTATACTGGCACAAACTTACTCTACCCAGTAACTGGGATATGGGCTATGGCTATAAAATAAAATTGGTTTATGTCAGACTATTTTTGTCCACTTTTTGTTATTATTCAATTATCATAAGACTATTAGGTATTATTAGTCATGGTGACGATATGCCTATAAATTGTTAGATATAAACAAACGAAATATTGAAATATTCTATATATTTATTTATTAGTTAGTGCATACAGGTGCATACCTACATGAGATGACACAATAGATAAGAAAGAAGATAAAAAATATTTCAAATTAAGAAAAATAAACACAAAGCTATAAAAAGAGGTTTTAGAGGTACTATAAAACCTACTTCTGATTGACTCTCACCTATCGGTCGATCCATGTCAAAAACCTGTACGGTAGGTACAGGTTTTTGACAGTTTTTCAGCTGTACCAGTTAGAGTGGAAGCCGACCTCCTAGTTAGGAAAAGGAGCAAACAGGCAACACCGATAGAAGGACTCCCGAGAAGTTTTCATAGAAATTGTTCCACCCTCAGACCAATAAAGGGTCTGAAGTTCCACCAGCCAGAGTCGCGTCTGTCGGCGGGAGTCTTAATGATACTTGGTTTACAGAACGACACAACTTAGATGTAGCATAGATTTGAAAAATTTCATAAATTCATTTCAATTTCACGAATGTATTTGAAGACTTTACAAGTTATTGCGTTTTCGAAAGATCATTTTCACCTAAAGCAGTAATAAAGATTGGTAATTTTGGAGGCGCACTCAGTTCGGATGGTGATCGGTTTTACGAATTTTGCCGATGCTATCTACATCTAAGTTGTGTCGTACTGTACCTAACTGTAGCCTTGATGACATAAAATAGGGTAATGTTATGGCTAAATGGGTTGAATATTATTTTTCACGTAAAGGTTCTTCACAAGGACCGCTACTACCAACTTCTAAAGGAATGTTCCTTTATCAGCTGAAAATTAAAACTATAATTAAAATTAATTATCCAAACATTTTGAACAAGCACCCTTCTACATCGAAATCCCTAAATCACTCGAATCTCACTTAATAAGGGTTGATATCTGACACCAAACGACGGTTCCACCCCCGTTTGTTGTCAGCCAATCAGGCCGCAGCAAACTCACCCCCCAGTAAATATCGACCAATGAGAATTGAGTATTATATCAGGTGCGTTAAGGTGTTGGGTTACTATAACGGATGCTTTAAAAAGTGATTTTGGGATTAAAACTGGTATGAAAACGTGTTTTGGGAGAATTGAAAATGTAGGTGTTACCTTTTTACAACGGTGTGCTTGCAAAGATTTTGTAGGTACTTATTTGTATGTGTATATGCTGCGGCTGCATTCTGCATCTATCTTGACAAAGCAATGCGTGCCGAAGCTTCGTATGTTTCGCTCGCTAAAATGTTATCGTGCTAATGCGGCGGTCACAATAGCTTCGCCACGTTTATTATGTAAAGCCACCCGGGCGATATGTGCTACGCAGCCTGAACTATGGCGACGATAACCGATAATGGTTGGTCACATCTGCGTGTATCGTATCACTGTGCGAAGCTTCGTCACGATTAACGCAGATGCAGCGCCAGCTTACAATAGTAATTTTATTCTTCTATCTATATCGTATCGAACCATACCATAGTCTAAATATGAGCCATTTAGAAAGGTCCTTAAGTAAGAGGACTGACAGAGAGATGCCCGGATTTATCGCTACTCGTAAAGTCTTTATGAATGCACTCCACTTACCATATCTGCAGATAGTAAAGGATAGGATAGGTACTGGTACATATCTCGTAAAGTTACCTTATCAAACCAATTAAAATTCTGACCCGTAAAGGTTAATAGCCAATTATTTTCTTTCGTACGTTTTTTGCAATTTGCAGGTCAATGTCAGTTGTATAACTTGAATATTAATAATGAATTGCAATTACAAATAACACTGAATTGGATATTGTAATGTAACCGTTTTAGCATTAGAAAGGCATTTGGAAAGTTTCCAAATACTTTTTTTACATCTAAAACTAAATATTCGTTGTTACAATATTAATTATTGCATTTAATTATCAATATTTTAGTTCGCTAGTTAGCTATATTTCTTATTTCCATACAGTAATATTGGCAAATTAATCAAAACAGCGAAATATTTGACAGCTATTTGCGACGCGACGTTGCCCACTTTCAGTAAAAACGCTCTTATTATAACGTTAGATCAAAAACTACTTACATCAATAATAAAATTTCACACCTTCGCCTAATCCCAAAAAACGCCACTTCCTTCAAAGCTTATATTTCCATATCACATGGTCCATCACGTGGGAATCGTGGTGAGGGAGGACAATCCTTTATCAGCTCACGATATCACCAAAGAATTTAGTTCGTAATATCACCATGTTTGTGGAAACGAATGGCGATCGGATTAAGATTGGCAGTTGTTTAGTTTGATAATGTTAATTCCTCTGTTGTGTTTAGGTTAATCCGATGGAATTTCGAGTGGAGGAAGGTTGATGGCTATGACTACCCTAGAGTGCCAAAAGGAACCCGCTCAGCCTCCGCTGCTGTCGTCTGTCTGTCAGCGGGCTGTGGTATCTCTGGTATCTCATGAACCGTAATAGGCAGACAGTTGAAATTTAGTTCCAGAGCCGTTCGTGTGCGATTCAAAATCGTACTTGGTCGGTTTTTTTATTGAACGTCTATTTAATACATAAATACGCTTGTAACTGTTCTTAGCCTAGCGCCACACCTGCCGAACGTTCCGCGGCGTAACGCTCCGTCGCGTCAAATTTCTATGGACGTAACGTTCGGCTGATGTGTCATAGGTAACTTGAAAAACATTAGGAGCGTAGTCAACCGAACGTTCCGTCGCGGAACGTTCGGCAGGTGTGGCCCTACCCTTACAGTCCCCAATAGGCAAAGAATATGTCTTGTACTCAGGTATAGCTAGACATTTCGCCCCGTTCTAATTAGTTGGGAACCTCATCAGAAATAGTCTGGATCTGTGCCCGGTTCAAACCTGGGTGGCCATAAATCGGGCACAAATCCAGTCTAAGCGAGAGAATAAGCACCGTTACTGAAAATTTATTAGAAAAAATTTAAAGGCCCACAGTTTACCCAATAACATGGTCGTCAATCAATACCAAACTTTATATTAACCTATCCCTATCTAGTAAATATATTTCTTTCAGTTCTTAACCGCTGAAAATAAAGTATAAAAGCCTTAAAAGTGCTGCCGTTCTAAATGCGACTGTAAGGACTATTTACCGTGGATGAGGATCCGAAGGACACCGAAAACACAACATCCTAATTCAATGTTTCTCCATTGAGGTACTATGTTAAGACATAAAATGTGAGAAACATTGAATTAGGAAGTAGCGCGTCCTTAGGCTTTCACTGCTCCATTTCAGCCAAGTTTGGACCTTACTTTAATTCTCAACATGCTTATTAGCCAGTTACTGAACTGCAAAATCAAACAAGAATGGCGTCCCAACTTTTTAATATCAAAACAAATTGTGCACAGGACATCACTTCAAACATCCTAATCCATTATTTCCCGCCACTTTGTTACGTCAAGTACGTCAAAAGGGCGTGTTAGTTGACACTAGGTACCGTGTCCGCGGGGGACAAATAAATGCGCAATAGTTCATTGTGAACGTTAGATTTAGTGATGTAATACACATTGTTGGTGATTTCGGTGTTAGGGTTGGCTCTGGGAAGAGGATGTCAAAAATTTTAGGATACCTACTTTCAAAATCATAATTATTGTTTATTCAAAATTAAAATGAAATGTACCTAAAAATAACAAATTATAGCTCATTAATTAATAAAATAAAAATATATTAATAACATCTAAAATTATTAACAAACGAAAATATGGCGTCGAAAATCTCCGAATCGGGCTGTCGACTGGGTAATGTTATAATGTACCAAAGGCTGATTTTAGAGTCACGCTGACCGCACGCTGACCGTCGGCGCTGACAGCCGAAACGTATGAACTTCACGCTGAGCGGTTGACGTAATTTCATAGAATACTAAACTTTATATAAATTGTCTTGTCAGCGCCGACGACAGTCAGCGTAAGACTAAAATCAGCCTAAGAGACTGGTGGCATTACCTCGTTGTATGGCAACGCTTAGCCTCTGGCGAAGGTAATAGCCAGCTCTTGGTTCATGGAAAGTGTCAACCAGCCGTTTGAACATTACTTAGAATCTTTACAAGAATAATCGGAGATACCTAAAATACCTACCCGCATCCTTATTACGTAACACACTTTCAATCACAATCTGAGAGTTTGAAGGATATTGCTAACCCATTGCTTCATTGATTGGTTTGAAAAATTCGTCTGCGCAACAACGTGAACACAATGAACGTGAGTGAACTGTCATAATGAATCCCATTGCGATCAATTGTCATTTTATGTGTGTTACGCAATTACCGGCTATACGTTACAGGGACATAGATGACACTGATAAAGCTATGTATCGCTAAATTCTGGGTTGACACAATTTCGATTACCATCGATACGCTAAGAAGTAAGAAGCGGTTTGTACTCAATCAAGTTGTGGCTTATAATCCCGTACGAGCCGAATATCGAAAATGGGACTAAATTATAATTACGGACTTTCAACTTTCCTAAATCTACTTTCAAATTCATTTATACCACGGGTTTAGGGGATTTTACTAAATATTGGATTAATATACTGTATTATAATTATAACTTACTAGTTGCACTCATGTGTCAAACATCCAAATCCTTTCAGCCATTTTAGCGTGAAAGCGTATATAACAAACAAACAAATAAACAAACACTCACTTTTTGTAATAGGTACTCATTTATAATATTATTAAGTTAGGATACCTAACCAATATAAGATGTTTGGAAATTATGTTTACATGTATAAATAAAAAATATTGTCATACGAATATTGTGTAAAACTCATCAAACTCAAGAAATGGTTCTTTTAAAATGCAACGAAACTTATTCGCCAACCCTATTGCATCGCTTGCAAGTGTTCACAATAGGGTTGTTCATTTGCACCCGCGGTCTGTTGTCGCTTTGTGTCGCTCCCGTGACATTCGTAGGATTAACTGGCACGCCTTTGCCCAACAGGATCAAGAATTCAAGATGTTACAAAAAAAGGTATGAAAAAAATGGTGACGAATTTTGAAAAAAGAATTGGTAGAGATGTAGTAATGTCGAAGCTATGAACGTAGCGTATGTATGCTAATGGCTTTATCTATCACAGTCCTGAGATACACTGTAATATTTGAAATAAATAACTAGATTTCTTAAAGCTAGATCGTACGAAGTCATTGAAATAAGAGCGATTGCCTTGTATTGCTTGATCATCACTTTTCTAGGGCGCTGTAATATTTCAGCCTGAAAAACTTAATCTGAACATTATGCTGAGGAATCTTACGCATTTTCCCTCTTATTTATAAGCAAATGGTTGGCGTCTGTTTAACCATATATTTTTGACGTTTAAACGTCTCTATCTATAACTACATGTTTTTAAAGGTATGAGGGTAAATCTCTAAATAATAATCTCCAAAATTCTATTATCGTACTTCAATTTACTATATTCCAGTAAATACCGATAAAATCACTATAAAATCTATTGCGCAGTAAGAGTAACAATGGGGGTGTTCATTTGTCAACCGCGTTATTGTGTAACAGTCCTAACTGAGGATTAACAGCGTCACGGCCTTTGCCCAACTGAATGGCGTAGAAAAAAATGTTTTGCGTGACACGACGGAGATTTATTGTAGTTCGAAATTTGAAGGGCGTAAAATTGTTTTAATTGGACTAGCTGGACTTTGTTCACATGCAAATTTCAATCTCCCTCTAGATTGTTTATGGCAGCAAAAACCTTTCTTTAGTACGCCTCTAGGTACATACTCTCCCTATAAAACTTACTGATACATGGAGACAATGAGGTTATCTAGTATTGTATATTATCATTGCATGGAGAAGTCAATCTGATCAGGCGAACTGTCGCAGGTTCGCCTGATCAGATTGACTTCTCCAGTCAGACAGACTCTCATCAGTTTAAAAGATTTGGTTCAGACAATATCATCCAATAGTGCATCTATCTATCTATTATGTTCAATAAAATAAAATAAAGATTAAAAACAAATCTATCTAGTCAACATCTCTACGGTCTCTTTGTGTGAGACTAGTGAGAGACAAGACAACGCACAGATAGATAAGATTGGTTGATAAAATGATTGATGCTCTAGTGGTTTATATATAGCAGTCACGGACACGCTAACAGATAAATTAAAGTAAGTAATAAATAGTTCCATCAGAAACTCACCAAATCTTGGATAAAGGCTCCTTCACATCACAATAAACCTAGGGATATAATAGGGATTATCGCACATTTGCAACATATCTTCCACTGAATGCATTGAATCTGGAACAAGATAAAAATCATGCGAAAAAAACTTTGAATATAGAACCTCCTAAGAATTTTTGATATTGACAATGTGTAGTGACGTAATGAATGTGGTATGCATTTGTTTGATTTATCTACAATTTTATGGTTCATTTAAGTATTGAATATTACTAATAAGGGGCTATAGTTATTAATCTCTGGGTCTATCAAATTAATCCTGTGAACTTGTGGATCCGCATTTCCACAAAGTAGCCCGCAATTATAATTTTTTTTGGTTTTTTGCAAATTACAGGTCAGTGTCAGGTTGTATCTTGATCAAAATATGATTCGCGACCATATCAAATGTATTTACAGAATTATAATCATTACTTACATCTCTCTAATTTAGATTGGTTTCCATTGAATAACTTTAATGAAATCATGATATTTGAGAACAAATATTTTTCCTATTTAGTAATTTGCAGATCACTGCAAATTACGGATCCATCTTAATAAAATACTCTACCTACATGTCTGCTTACCCCACCTCCTCGTGACGACAACGCGTCATTATGTAACCCGACACGGGTGATAAACAGGTCTCTTGTGTCGCCATTATTTCTATCATTCATGTGAAGTTATTCTGTATTGTAATCTGAACTTAAAGATGGCGGCGATATTAAAATGTCTTCCTTCAATATTTTTGATGGAATGTTCTGTGTTGAGTCTAAGGGGTCGTGGCTAGCGTCGGGAATCGGTAGCCGATTTCCGGCCTATGTAGGCGCGGGCTTGCGGACGGAGAGCAATGGGTAGCTCGCCGTCCGATAAGGAGCAGGCCCGGGTCGACGCGGACGGAGAATCAGATGCTAGCACAACTGACGGGGACACGGGGTCCGCTAGGGCCGATGCCTGCCGGGGTTGCGGGAAAGTCCTAAAGGATTACCGTGGCCCTGGCAACGTAAGAACAGGCAACTGAAGGAACACGGGATAGTTTTAGTCAGTAAGAGTACGCCCTTCCGCTCCACCCAGAGCGGAAGAAGTTATTTGATGATGTAAAACCCAAAAAAAATAAAAAAGTTATCGTGACTGAATAATAACAGTTGCAAGGGTCAATCTTCAAGGTTGCCGAGGTTCTTTGGTCCGTGGATGGGTGACCATCCATTACATATCGAGAATTCGAGACCCCTCCGTGCCTCGGAAAGCACGTTAGCCGTTGTTGGTCCCGGCTGTCATTCGTAGATCTTTGACAGTCGTTACGGGTCGTCAGAAGCCCGAAAGTCTGTCATCCAGTCTTTTTAAGGGGTATTGTACAACCTAGCAACTGGGTTGTGGAGGTCAGAAGCTTTATGAAAAATACTGGTATTCAGCTGCATCCGGTTAGAATGGAAGCCGACCCCAACATATTTGGGAAAAGGCTAGGTAGATAATGATAATGTTCTGTGTTTAGTCTAATTACGAGGATCTGTTTTAAGTAGGTATTGTTTAAATAGGCTGTAAGGAGATAGCGATATTCCTTATAAAGGCCGCAGGAATCCGCTGGATGTGAGAAGCACAGAATCGGTCGAAGTGGCGGTGCTTGGGGGAGGCCTATAACCAGCAGTGGACGTCTTTCGGCTGATATGATGAAGGAGATATTCTCCAAAACTACTTTTTACCAAAAAAAAAACCAACTAACTTCCAAAAAAAAATAACTACAAAGTGAAAAATAAGTTTAATTTCGAAAGTGTCTTTGGTTTTGAATTTGAATTTTTTGCCACCGACTTCCTCAATTTCTATACACCGCGTTCATAATGAAAACTTGACCACTGTATTATACATGGTGTCAGTGACATCGACGCGAAGCCTGTTACCATGGATTCAGTACATGATTCTGAAACCCCCTGCGTTGAAAATACCTACGCGGTCGAAAATCTCAGGTAGATTATTAAAAAATATTGGACACGAGTGTATAAAGACTAAAAAAATATTTGTCAACATAGATAGAAATAGCAAAATGATTCTGACGGAAATATTATGAAAAATCAATAGGGATTTTTCATAATATTTCCGTCAGAATCATTTCACGATATTTCTATCATGAGCATTTAGAATAATAAATTATTCTAAGCATGAACATAACAATCGTTACATTTTGAAATGCAAACTTTAACGATTGGTAGGTAAGCACAACGATCCGTTTTCGGAATCGAACTTTACCAGCACCCTAATTACGCAATTATTATTATTAAACATTTATTTCGGAACAGGTCCATATTCTTGTTAGTAACAATATACTTAAAAACTAATGTTAGTATTCGACACAACACAGCTAAATTACGACATGAAGCCGCACCCATCTTTGCAGCATGGGGGAGTCCCCCCGATCTGCAAATACACCCAGTATAGAGTTGGAACTGCCACGAACACGAGTGAGTAGGGAGGCACATCTCTTCCTTATGACAGCGGCAAAACCATCAACCCGCGCCTCAGCAAACATCCCTGACGCACTGCAACGCCATGGCAGCCCCAACAGTACCCTGAGTGCATTGTTGTATTGGACACGCAGGTCGCTGTATGCCCGCTGCGAAAAATTGACCCACAGGCTGCAGGTGTAAAAAGATTGGCAATACGCTTTGAAAAGCGTCATCTTCACAGCATTCGTACACCGTGCAAACCTGCGGGCCAGCATGTTACAACGGACAGCCAGCACGATCAATTTTAAATTGAAACCAATTGAAAAAGATTGCCAGTCCATTGCTTCATAAGTTCGACAAAACGAGTTCGAGTTTGTCGAGCAATGGACTGGCAATCTTTTTCAATTGGTTTCAATTTAAAATTGATCGTGCATTGCGTAATTGGGGGGCTGGATCCGAAAACGGATCGTTGCCGTTTTCGGATCCTGGTAAAGTTCGATTCAAACTTACTCACCCCCGCTGACCCAAGAATTTGTTACTGCGCAGCGACTCGCCTCATGTTCAGAGCCGCCATTATGTTTGAATCGGGCTGTAACTGGGCTTTAAATCATCAGCTTTATTACCTTACGTCTTACTGAACGAAATCATCAGAAATATTATAAATAGAAATAGCTTGTTTTCGTATCATATTCTTGCTAATAATGTGACAGTTACATTTCACGCCACGTCGCTCTCAAGCCGAGCGTGGTGCCTGTTCTATTGTTTCAAAGTATTTATATACTAAAGTAAATTGTGACTAAATGAGCAGTATTAATTAGGTTAGGGACTATTGACACCTTATCGTGACTGATTCATAGATACATTGAATATTTAACTCATTAATTCAATCTTTATTTTGAATATTCGAATCTATATCCTAAGCTTAGTAGCAAATAAAAAAAATATTCCTAAGAACTGACAACCTCCTCCTTTTTTTTAAGTCGGTTAAAAAATAAAAAGGTAAGCAGTAGTAGTAATTTGTACTTTTCTTTAACTTTTAGATAGACTTTCATCCCACTGGTAAAAAGAGTTTGCATAGGAAATTGCTTCAATTTGTCTGGAAAATAATCAGTTTTCTAGATATAGGTACCATTAATACTGCTTGACAAAAACAAAAATTAAAGGTGACACCCAACACATTACAATTTAACAAAAAACTAAATATTTTGTCAAAATGTCCGAAAATGCGTCAACTTTGACACAAATATGACAAATTGGCGGCAAAAAATGAACGAACATATCCCTTCAGATTCTTCAAATGTTTTTATGTGGACTATTTTAAAAACGCAGCAATTTCAAGAATGTATTTTGGATTTTTTGTCACACGACACCTCATTATAGCTACCGAGTTGTTTTTTAAATCAATAGCGAAGGGTGGAACTTTGGAATAAAGAGGATAAGCAGGTCACAACTATCATTGATCACCTAGCTCTATGCGTGTTGGCCATTTCTTTTTTTTTTCCAGGTTTTCTCACAGTTTTCCTACACCCCGTACATACGTACAAATACTTTTTTCTAAGGCGTTTGGACCTGTCAAGTAGTAATAAATTAATGCTCAAGGTAGAAAAAGAACCTGCACATTTAGCTGAAAGAATACACCTCCTTTTAACTATGTTTTTTTTGCAAAACGAGAACAACCACAGCATTTCAGTCACTTCGCATTTCAGCACCCTAATTACGTAAAGCACGATCAATTTTAAATTAAAACCAATTGAAAAAGATTGACAGTCCATTGCTTCATAAGTTCGACAAAAAAAATAGAGCAGATGTTTTTTGTCGAACTTATGAAGCAATGGACTGGCAATCTTTTTCAATTGGTTTCTATTTAAAATTGATTCTGCATTGCGTAATTGGGGGGCAGGTATGAAGCTACAAGTGTCAAGTAGATACACGGCGGGCTCGACTTGTCGACTTCAGTGGGCGTAACGTACCTAGTCAGAAGATAAGAGTTACGCGATTATTTCGCCAATAAAATTATGCATTGATTTTGATGATCATTTTTGTGTTTGGTAGGTCATACTTCAGAGGTGGTCCAATATTAATTTTATTATCTTTGGTTGGGTAGTTTTTGAGTTAGCTTCAATAATACGTATTATTATATATTTTCTTACATAGCCTACCTATGGATGATATCATGATAAGTTCCTGTTGCTGTTATTTACATAGCTGGTAGTGGTATTCGAATTTGTGTGGGGTAGGTACCACAACTAAAATGTGAAAAATAAAACACTTTTTCCAAAAAAAAAATAACCGGCTTCCAAAAAAGACACTACAAGCTACAAAGTCAAATCAATTTAAATGATATTGAGGAGGGGTATCTGTACTAATCTGTGGAACAAATAAGATCAGTCCCGCAATTACGCAATGCACGATCAATTTTAAATTGAAACAGTCCATTGCTTCATAAGTTCGACAAAAAAAATCTGCTCAATTCTTTTTGTCGAACTTACGAAGCAATGGACTGGCAATCTTTTTCAATTGGTTCCAATTTAAAAATGATCGTGCATTACGTAATTAGGGTGCAGCATAAGTTCGTGATGTCTTTTCAAAATGTCCATTCTTTCAACTCACCAATTTCACCAACCACTCACCAAAATTTATGCACACCAATCTAATTATTCCCTACAAGTCTTTCATATCCACTTATTTCTGTCACAAAAAGAAAGTCCTTACTTGTCTATTTTTTGTGTCAATAAATCTGTCAGTGGCGTAAAGTCGCGGGGTGTCGCGTCGCTAGTCGACACCGCACATTACACAGGTTAGGTTAATTTACTTAATTAAAGGTTAAAACTTGGGTTCTCTATGTAAAAAACTGAAAAGGCATTCGTGAACAAATATTGTTGGTTAGTTTTAGTAGCTAATGTAGAGCACAGTACAAAAAAGCAACGGTATTATATCTTCATAGAAAACGGCTGAAACGAGGCGCTTCGAAATCTCAGTGTGTGTACGCACAGTATCGTGTCACTCGTTATTTCAAGGTCACTGCCGAGATATAATACTGTTACTTTATTATATTGTGCCTAGAGCTCTTTTTGTAGGAGCTCGAGCTATTGGGGATGTATTACTACATTTACTACTGAAGTTACGGTTTTCTAGAAGCCCGGTTCCGTCATATTATAAAGACGTTTTTTGCGAATATTTCGTAAAATATTGATTTCACGTCAATTTATGTTACTACAAGTTTCTTCCTTACTTAATTCTGTATACAAGTCTTAGACAAAATTGTAGTCGACCCAATGGTTCTCGTGATACACACCCTCTAAATATGGGAGTACGTAAAGAAAAACATTAAAATCTGTAAAAAGGGGTAGACAACAAAATAGCCTCCCAATTTATCGACGACAAAGCGCAATTACTTGCAGACAATTATTTGGTATGGCAACATTGTTACCCGACCCCTGCAATATAATCTGCGCTCGCTAATGAATTTAATTGACTCTCCGGGGATGGTGGTGTTGCCATAAATTATGATTAGTCTGCCTGAATTAGCTCTTTGTTAGATTTAATGATTTTGTATAATATGTAGTGTTTATTGGAGCGGGGCTTGGGTTAAATCTTTTGAGTTTGTTTAGAAATGTATTTTTAGGTCAATGCAAAAACATAATATACATAGTAGATATTATCTTTCAATTGGACAGAGGGTTTCCTCCTTCCTTCCCAGCCTCTTTTAGTTTATCAAACTCAAACTCAAAGCATTTATTTCAATTAAACCATTTACAGGCACTTTTGAATTGTCAAAGAGTCGGTCAGTTAGTCAGAAAGTTGAAGCTAGTCGCCCATTCCAAAAAGTAGATCTCTGTGGAGAAGAACGGGCAAGAAACTCCCAGGACACTTTTTTAAATAAAGATATTACAAAATCCTGGGTACATTATTCTTGTTGCTTCTATATGTGAGAACAATGTGAAAAAAAAAATAGAAACAATTCTAAGTATAAGATTTAAAATAAGCCTTGGCAGAAAAGAGATGACCAGTCTCAACCGACGGCGCCCGTTCACGAACATGACGCGTGGATCAGCACCATCCAGCTCAACCATTTTGTAGGGAACCGAATGATCCCAACACACTCGCCACCATCGGCGAGACCTATCTCTTTACCAGCCTTTTATTTGTTCAACTAGCTACGTTCTTTTTGGTTCAGTTTCTTTAACTTAGAAATTTCAACATTTCCCTGACATCTTTGATCAATCCTCAAAAAATCGTATAAAACGTAAGGTTTTAAGCGATTAGCAACCTTGTACTGACTATCAAATGTCAAAAAGGGCCTTTTATTTTTTGACAACTTTACAAAACAAAACACAAAACAGCGCGAAATTTTACGCCTAATTTACGATTACCCTTCCTCAACCCTAGGGTTATTACAACATATGTCTAAGCGCGCGTGTAATTATCCGTAATCAACTTGGGATCATCCCTAGTGATTTGTTTTCCCCTCACTACAGGTGATGTGACAAATTGGTCATTGTAAAATGATATGTCAAGGGGTTTACGTTATAAATGTTTTTTTTTGTTTGACTGTCTCGTTGGTCTAGTGGTCGCCAGCGCTACTGTTGAGCACAAGGTCCTGGGTTTGAATACCCAGGACGGGCATATTTATTGAATTTTTCCATGAGGAATTTCTCAGTCCGGAGTCTGGATTTGTGCCCGGTTGATGGCAATAGGGTCGCCCCCCATTACATGCGACTTAAACATAACGGGCGAAATGTGGGTGTAGGTGCTCTACACCTCTGCTTTACTCCTCGGGGATTACAAGCGAGATATTATGTATTTGTTTTGTTGAAAATTCTTTTACTTTTGTCCTATATCAACAACTGAATAGTTACTTATACCTTATCTAGCTTATTTTAAACATTTTATTTAAATTGACGTGTAAAAGTGATTCCGATATCCTATTTACAGAATAAACAATTTCATTTCATTTCATTTCACTATACTAGTCTCCGTAGTATAAGCCTGGCTACTCACTGGTTTGGTCTACCTACAGATTTTTTTTTAATGTGTAGGGAATTGATAGATGATTGGTCTTTTGACTGGTAGCATTTCAATTGTGGAGTTTCTTGCCCATACTTCTCCATACGAAAACTACCTTTTGGAAGGGGCGACTAGAATCAATAGGTACTATTTTTTTTTTGACGTTCAAAAGTGCATTTCAAGGGCTTATTTGAAATAAATGATTTGACTTTGACTATGACAAGTCATGAATTTCATTTTTAAAGCTAGGTTCAATTATGGACAGGGCGTAGTACTTATGATCTTTGTCTGAGCATCAAATCTCTTTTACATATTAGTTCGCGTGGCGACTATGAAGTGCATGTACCATATTATAGTGTCTATATCAATAGTAGCGACGTTTATCTACCTACCTGCCAACCAACACTCTGAACAAGTAGAAATCACGATCAATGATCGTTCTTTCTCATGTAGTCAAATTACAATTCGTCGAGTACCTAAGCATTACAACGGTAAGCAGTTTAGGGTGTGAAACGCCATCTATGCTTGGAATGATTCACTATTATAGTAACAAAGTATCTGTGGCGTCTACTAGATGGCGTTAAATACGACTAGGCTGGTATAGTGATGAGCAACAGAAAGATAAAATTGTGTCGATAAATTATTGGATCTATGAAATGGGGTGTTAATAAATAACTGAAACCATAAAAATATTTTGTCGTCATTTATTCATAAAGACAATTCAATAAATGAACGCACTAAATTACAATAATTTTGAGATATGTCACTTAAATATTAATCGGTGGTGATTATTATGATTTTATTACATATTATTATAATAATTTTGGTGTTTTATATTTTATTTGTCGTTAAAAGCGAGTTTTCGGATTTTGTGTGCATGAAGTATCATTCTTAAAGGTTTTAAACCTTAAGAGAAGAGTTAGAGGGATAATAAATCCATAATTTCACCACCTTTGCGTTATATTCATAATTATGTATATAATAAGCTACAATACTCGCTATTGATATAGATCAGTTACTGGAAGACAAATCGTATGGCTTTTAATATTTTAGTACAATATCATTTAATACAAATGCACCGATATGTACGTTATGCTACCAAACTATTGAGGAAAAAAATCTACAGGAGTACAATACAAAATATTAGGAAAATAGAATTATATTTTATTTATTTTCTCATCTAGTAGAAAAAGTTTTCAGAAACATCAGAATTCTTAAAATGAATTTAATTTATTTTAATTAGATAGTTAGAGCCCGACCAACATTGGCTTTTTCCGATATTTTCTTCGTTAATATTATTATCTGTGTTTCTTTTAAATTACGTTTTTGTGCGAGAACTAAATCATCTAAGTCGGTAAAATGGCATTGCTGTTTGCTGTGCATAAAAAATTTAGGAACCCACAATTTAAGTTTCTGTAAGCCTCTCCGAGCCCAAAAACGATCTCATGTCGAGCTCTATATAAGAGTAAAATCTTTGAAGATGAAACAGTGCTATCCAAATCGTAAAATTCGAAAAGTGGCTTACTTAGTCAAGAAATATATACAATACAATAGAATGAGAAAAGCTATTGTAATGTAATAAATATATCGAAAATTTTAAATATATAAAAAAAAGCAAGGAGCTGTTGTCAAACAAAAGCTATGTACAGCTAAGCGATTACAAGGGACTATAAGACTAACTTAGACTAGCCTAACTCCCTAAAAATTATAACTTATGATACAACAATGATCACAAACGCATTTCCACATTAACTTAGATATTATTAATAAACGATATGTGTAGTAATTGATGAGTATTAGTAGTAAATAATATAAGTCTTTCGACTTTAACGTGAAGCGTAACACACAGCGAATCTTAACTAGCAAAACTTGGTACTAGTGTCTGAGATTATAATACCATTAAAAAATATCTCCATTACTCTAAAATATATCTTTCCTATACAAACTTAAACACTAAAAGGTATAGTTTTAAAATATACGCCTATTCTATGCAAGCTGTAGAAAACTAAAACGTTTAGAAAAAAATATAGTATGGAAGATTGTAGAGGTAGATCGACAATGGATATTCCGAGTTGAAAAACTTACTAAACGCAGATTGATACTATTATTTATCTTACAAATAAATGTAAAGTTATACTAAAAGTCGCCTTTAGCAGTAAAATATACACAAAAGATCCTTTACCAGCTAAAAAGTAATATAATTTGTATCTATACATGTTTACTTAAATTTAATCACTTAAAACTATAAAAACACTAGTGAAGACCAAGTTTTGCGCACAAATACAACATCTATTCAGCCACAATGTCGTAACGACGGCATTCAATAAAAACGTACTTATTGCTTGTACACGTAATGACGATTGTAGTATAAAACTACACCGCAAACAATCACAAATTAATATATTTTTATTATAATTACAATGATATTTTTAATTAAAAAGTATATTTTATTATCCTTTGATATGTATTTATGAGTAATGATCGATCAAACTATGATTACATGTTTAAATAATTCGAGTTCTTTAACTTAATATGTGATTTATATGGGCATAGCTAGGATTAGCTAAACAAGCCTTTTTTCTCAATTCTATAACTTTATTTGCTATGGGATAATCTTTCAGAAAAGGCAAAATGCACCATCTTGCACGAGTACCTAAGTTGTTTTCAGGTCTTTTTTATCTCTCAAGCCATAATGTCTACACTTAGATTCTCTTTACAAAATACATCATTTAATGGTGCGTGGAATAAAACTAGAGCTCCTAATTTGTCTAGGTTTTTCAGCGTCCAAAGCTTTCTAAATTGCAAAAACGAAACTAAATTTTCTTCATTTTCTTACAGCGTAATGCTAATCATAATCTTTTTTCTAGTATTCTAATATCCTGGCTACACCCATAATAAAATTATTCTAAACTATTTCTAATGATATTTCAAATTATATGTAAGCCAATTTTCTCTTTAACACAAGTGACAATTCATAAACCTATCCTATTTAGGTTATTTGGGGTTACATGGGGATTAAATACATTTTTACATCATACAAACCTTTAACAACATCTTTAAACAATCACTTAATATTTTCTGATTATTGAGAGATTCCTTGAATATACGTCAATATAAAACAGTTATTTGAATAATAGTGTTTACTGTAACTATTCTAATGTCGACAATATCGAGCAACCTTATCGATAGAACACGCATCACTTTAAGTCGATCAAAGTGAATATTTTTGCGCGCGAATTACGTTTTTATAATAAGTCTAAACTTTGTAGAGTTTAAAATATTATTTAGTTTTATTAAGAAAAAGACGCTTTGTACTTAAAAACAGTTTAAGATATGAGAAAAACATTCACATGATAAACTTTCACTGATTTCACGCCGCCATTTTTTTTCATTAATTTTTCCCTTCTCCTTTACAAATTGACAAAAATATGACAACATTGTATTATTATTCTAGAATTATTACAAAAACGTATTGTACAATAATCTCATGACATAGGTACACTTGTGGACACATTTAGGGGAACATTTTTCGAACGTTTTATTTTTTCGTTTTAAAATGTTTTTTGGATACGTAGGCGTTTTATATGTAGGTATTTTGATATGAATGTAATTTATTGTGGGTAGGTTTATTAAATTTAAATTTTCTTTCTTTGCAACTCATTAATATTTTTCATTATTCAAGTACCCTAAATGTGTGCAGAAGTTTAAACAATTCATAATATCATTAATAAATCTCACTTGATTCTTAGTTCTTACACATAACAACAGTTTGGTCTACCGCACTAAGAAATTTAACCACTTGGCATACAAGACAATCTTTATAGATCTCACTATATCAACGATCTACTTCAAAACTCGCTTTTACAAATATTTTTTTGGAAAAAAACTTCTTTTTTTTCTTCAAATAAACTGAGAAAGAAGATTTAAATTCAAAGGTAAAAAGGTATCTTTCGATTTGAAAACAAT
The DNA here is from genome assembly GCA_948150665.1 of Conistra vaccinii. NCBI lineage: Eukaryota > Metazoa > Arthropoda > Insecta > Lepidoptera > Noctuidae > Conistra > Conistra vaccinii. The sequence continues at coordinate 11,309,544 of OX411341.1, read as the reverse complement.
AAAAAAAGATAAACTTAATAATAGGAGGGAAATTTTAATTTTATTGGAAATACACTTTCATTTGAGTGTAAAGAAGTTTACCTTGAAAAGAAAAAATATTTTAATTAGATTAAATTGTTTTTTTGTGAATTTAGATGTACTATCTAGAGTCAATTTATCTAACATGATGAAATTTAGTAAGTAAGTATTCTTTTATTTATTATCTTCAAATCACGTACATTACTTCAAATGTCATAAATTCATAATAGATATAGTAAATCTGTTTTTTTTTTAAATATATATTTTTACAACTGAGAAACTATGTTGCAACATATACTACTCCAAACTTATTGCAAAAACCCAAAAAAAACTACCAATTTTTTACTTAAAAAATTACAAATAAAAAATATTATTAACCCACAAAAATTTCGATGTCTGCCCGCCTACTCCATAGTATCATACTGTACCTTCTTGACTTTGAGGTAGCGCCAGGCGGCGTACGCGCACAGCGTGGCGGCCGTGGCCAGCGCCAGCGCGGCGCCCACGGCCACGGGCGCGGCCTCGGCGCGGGCGCGGGCCGCGCGCGCGCACGCCCACGGGGGGCCGAACTCGCCGCCGCGCTTGTACATGAACGCTTGCAGGCGCATCTCACGGAGGTACAGCTTTGCGCGGTGGATCGTGGCGGGGCTGGAAGAAATAGTGGGTTCTTTAGCTACAGAATCCTCAATTACTTAACAAGTCATTTTATCGTTTTTTTTTTGTCGTCTTTTTCGGGTGACCACTGAAACCCAGCGCTGTGATGTGGATCCCCCATAGCACAGCATTATGCTGAATGGAAGCCTTCTTGTCACAGTCATGACATGCAGCTGCCGACTACTTCTGTTCTCTATTTTGTTTACTCTTGTCTTTTTGTATGCACGTGTTTCTGTGATAAATAAACCAAATTTTCTTTCTTTCTAAATGAATATTATTCTAGGCCCAGTTCACAGCAGACAGAGCCACCAGGGTACAATGAGTAATTATGCAAATACACGATGGCTGACAACATCATCTGACATCTATTAGCAGACGTTCGCACGGACGTGTTTTCATCGCGGCGATTTTTTTTCGTATATTGGATTTTCGACGCTCCGCTTAGCACCGAGAGTTGAATATCCAACAGTGTGTTTTCTTGACGCGCTGGGAAACGCGCTGAATGCGCTATGTTGGATTCTCAATGCTCGGCACAATACCGAGAGTTGAAAATCCAGTGTACTTACGAATAAAAATCGACGCGATAAAAACACGTCCGTGCAAACGTCGGTTTAGTCTTTTCCCAACTATGTTGGGGTCGGCTTCCAGTCTAACCGGATCCTATCTAACCGTTCGTAAGACTGGTTGTCTTACCTTCGGACCTATGACTACCCGCAACGACTGTCAAAGACCTACAAATAACAGCAAGGTCATGATGGCTGACCGTCAGTCTGTAAAAGAGATTTTTTCTGATGCAGGACAGTAGGTACCACTATCCGTATTCCCAAGTTCATTTTACTATTCCCGAGTATATTACTCTAACCTAAGGAGTACCATCGCTATGATGGGACTTTTTAGGGTTCCGTAGCCAAATGGCAAAAAACGGAACCCTTATGGATTCGTCATGTCTGCCTTCCGTATCTCACAGCCATTTTTTTCGGAAACTATAAGAACTATACTGTTGAAACTTGGTAAGTAGATGTATTCTGTGAACAGCATTAAGATTTTCACACAAAAATAGAAAAAATACAATAGTTCCCTAATTCCCCATACTTTTTTCATCAAACCCATACGTCTGGGGCATCTATGGATAGGTCTTCAAAAATGATATTGAGGTTTTTAATATAATTTTTTTCTAAACTGAATGCGCGAGAGACCAAAATAAGTAGTTTTTAAAACGTAAACTGCAATTTATTTACCTTTAACGAACTACAAGAACTTTTATATTATGTTACTTGCTGCTACGGAACCCTTCATGGGCGAGTCCGACTTGCACTTGGCCGCTTTTTTTTCGATCACTTTTTTAGCATGAAGACAATAAATACTTGAGGCAAGATGAATAAAGATCAAGGATTGCAGCCTCCTTATTCAAATTCTAAACCTAAAAAACTATGATAAACTTCTTACTTAGCATCTTCCTCCGCCAACTCGATAACAGTTTCTTCAGGACATGAGTAGGACTTCCCGACGGGCGTAGGGAACAGGAGTTCCCTCGAGTCTGTGCTGAGAGTGACCTTGCGACCCTGGTTCGCTGCGTGCTCGAGGATGCGTGCGCTGGAGTTGTATGTGAGGCGGAGACTGTCGGCGTACCAGCGTTCGCCACCGGGTGTCTGGAAAAAAGAGAGGTAGAAATTAAGACCATGATCAACCAGGTACATATACAGCGTTTCAGGGACATCGACGCGAAGCCTGGATTCAGTACATGATTCTGAACTCCGCTGCGTTAATTTCGCACAAAGATAAAACAAATTAACAACAGAGATTTGAACAAAACGGTGAATTAAAACATCTTCTCTTAGAACCAAAAATTCGAAGACATGTGACATCTACCAACCCGCACTGGGCCCGGGTGGTGGATTACAGCCCCCTCCCTCTCGCATAGAGGAGGCCTGTGTCCCAGCAGTGGGAACATTAATAGGCTGATTATGTATGTATGTTATGTATTTGAACAAATTAACATGAAAGTACTTACTTTAGAAAACGAGAACTCTAGAGCAAAGTCTTTGAAGGTTATCAGGAGGGTTTCTGCATCACTTTCCTTACATACGCCAGCCACATTGGCGTTGTTCGGGACAAATGTATTCGCATCCTGTAAGTAGAGAGTTATAATAATGATTATATATTATGAATTAATAATTAATAATGATTATTTCTTATTACCATACAATAATATTGCCAAATTAATCAAAACAGGTAAATATTTGACAGCTAGTTGCGACGTTGCCCAGTGCCGGGAGACATCCCGGAGGGTTCACCTAGTCGCATATGGGATGCCAGGAGCCCTCGCGGAGGGCTCATTTCAAATGTAGGTTTTTTTAGCGAATTCAGCATTATAAACCGTGAAAATAAAATCAGATGTATATTTTAACAAGATTTATTAGCATACGCGTTGGTTTTCAAATCAAGGACTTTTTTTGAATTTTTTGTTCACGGTTACAAATACTCACAAAAAATTTAAAAGGTTAGAAACTACGTAGGTATAGCGACAAGACCCCCAGAAAACACTATTTCACTTCGTTTTACAGTGTTTTATAACACGATTTTAAACCTAATGCCGTTGACCATCCGCGATGGTTAACTTTAGCTCAAACGTAATGCCGGGAACCTTCCCGGAGGGTCCACTTGCAATGTATGGCGGCATGGCGTATGAGCTCGACGAAAATGGGTGGAGTCGAAAGTGTTAAGACGTTTACCCCTATGACCTAGTGTTATGACGTTTGGTCCCTATTAGAACTGTGATAGCGTAGTGGTGTGAGTGTGACCGTCGGCCTGCCAAGTCCGCTTAGTTCAAAGCAAGTGCCAGGTTCTAATTCGAGACCTTTAATCTGGAGTTCGAACCCAAGACCTTTGACTTTTCGGATTCACGTGCGTATTGTATAATTATCACTTTCTTAAAAAACGGCGAAGGAAAACATCGTGAGGAAACCAGCATGCCTGAGAGATATTTCTTCGACGGCATGTGAAGTTAAGTCAAGAAAAAAGTCCCTATAATACGAAAGGTTAGAATAGAATACTCTTTCATATGTTGTGTCTCTCTCTATACAATGTAGAGACTACAATACAACAATAAATGAAAATACTGTGGCACTACTAATGCATAAGAGTATTTTGGTACTACCAAATAAATCCTAGCACATAAATATAAAAAAAAGAGTTTTTTAAACAAATTAAATATGTAGGTAGTAGTGTATGCCGATCCACCCGAAGCCTACAAATTCCGCAACTAGGCCTGGGTGGATTCTCATACGTTTCCGTATATTATCCACCTTATGGTGGATTTTTTGGGGTGGATTAACGGAATAACCCGAGCCGACTTTGGATTTTGCCGATCTTCTACTAGCTATATTGACTAAACTATAGAATATATTCGATTAAATTTTTGTATGTAGAATGGGAAATTGGGAACGTCATTAAAGACACGCCGTTTAACTTGTTGTGTGGTCGTCTCGACCTTGTATCCATTTTTTGATAAATACCTACTAATCAAGAGATTAAGGCTGCCTGTCCACTGGAGCGGAGAGGAGAGGAGAGGAGCGGAGATGTGCCAAAATTAACCAATAGAATCGCACCTCGGGAGCGGAGTTTTGATTCTATTGGTTAATATTGACACATCTCCGCTCCTCTCCTCTCCTCTCCGCTCCGGTGGACAGGCAGCCTAAGTATGAAGACCAAATATCTGTATTATTTCAAATCAAGATTCATGCTTCAGCATAAAGCTTATATTATCTTCAAGTTCAAAAGTACTCATTACTTATTTTCATTCAACATAGTTCAACATTAGTCTATCCTACATGTAACAGGATAACACAACCTGTGACTCCGTATCCTATCCTACGCCCCTGATATTAACAGCAAAAGTTTATCAAAACATGCTAATTAATTAGAACCTTTACTGAACTTTAAGCTATAAGGTTAATTACTTAAAACCACCTACGAAGTATAACACGTTAAACTTGATTTGTACGTTCAAAGTTCACACATTTAATTTTATGCTCTAAAAGTTTTTGGAAACTTCAGGAGTTATATTAATTTTATACTAGAACCTAGCTTTTGCCCGCGACTCCGTCTGCGTAAAATTTCGGCCTCCGACCCACCCAGTCGAAACGCATCAACCGCCCGCGCTAATACTTCGTTTTCGCTTAGCGTTCTTTTTGACTTTTGGTCACTTTGCTCGGCTCCTTAGGGCCATAGCGTGATATTAAATAGACTATAGCCTTCCTCAAGAATTGGGCTATGAAATGCAAAAATAATTTTTCAAATCCGACTGGTAGTTCCAGAGATTAGCGTGTTCAAACAAACAAAAAAAAACAAACTCCTCAGTTTTATTATTAGTATATTAGTATACGAACCTGTCTAGTCCCGAAAAAAATGCGCGGAAAAATCCCTAGAGTACCGCTACGCGCGGCTTTTCGCGATATAATTTGACCCGCGCCACAGATAATACGTACAGATACCCAATCCCATACAAAGAAATGACACCTCCCTAGTCGGGCTATTGACTGGCTAAATGTGCTACAGTTATGACAAATTGAGTAAAACGCCATCTATTGCAAAGAGCCCTAAACAAAAATGTTTTATCTTTTTTTGTTGAAAATACGAGATTTATGAGTTACAATAGATAAATCAGCATTAAACAAGGAAGTTTAGATTTTTACTAATCTTACTTACTTAGTGACTGTTAATTTCATAATTGTTACCTATGCTGCCATCTATGATCTTTTTTCAAGACTAATTATAATTTGTTCGAATTCTTCCATTTATCGCTTTTTAGTGACTGTTTTTCATAATTGTTACCTATGCTGCCATCTATGATCTTTTTTCAAGACTAATTATAATTTGTTCGAATTGAGACCCCATGCCCACGCTAAAAGGAAGCGCGCGGAAACCGGCACTAAGTATTTAGTGCCTACAGGACTTGACCGGTTCAGATGTTAGTCTCTGTGGTCCTAAACTAAGAACTGAAATATCTCGTACTGTGGGGGTAGTAAAAGTCGATCCAAGTAAAATATAATCCAACAAAGTTGTTTCGTGTTCTTCTACCTAGGCAATGAATCCAATCCTCTTTACGTAGCCTAGATACATCGAGGGTCGTGAAAGAGTTTTACGATAATGTCAAGTAGCTAGGTATTGAGAGATATGAAATTGAGGAAATAAAATACACATATAGGTATTAGGTACCATAACATCACCCTTTTCCTCGAAAAGTTAGGCAGAGCCCGCCAGAGGTTTACTTAAAGGACACCCACGTCTCGTCAGTTATGTTTAAGTCCCATGTAATAGGGGGCGAGCCTATGGCCATCAGCCGGGTACTAATCCAGACTCCGGGCTGCTACTGAGAAATTCCAGATGGAAAAACCAAATAACACTTTACCTGACCTGCTGAATGAATTTGAAGGATATTGCTAATCCATTAAGACATATGTTCCAAAAATTGATCTGCTCACCATCGTAAATAACGCAATGAATGTTGTTGAACTGTCAAAACGAAACAGATTGTGATTGATCGTGTGTTATGCAATTACGGTGCTGGGAATGGAACCCAGGACGTCATGCTTAGCAGTAACGCTAGAAAGAAAGATAAGAGATAGAATTGGTAATGCAGAAGAAGCTGCAACAATACCCTCTTGATCATTCTATAAAAAAAGGAAAATATTTTCCGCAATGGACTGATTATTTTAACAGTCCCTGAATGTTATGACGATTTTCAAAACAGTTTAAGAAGACAGCGATGACTTTCTGAAGATTTCTAAGACATTATGCCTTTTTTTTTTAAACATACTAAAACTGCGCTTCTTCATTGCTGGAGAAAGGCATCCCTTTCTACTTCTAAGGCGTTGTGCTAATTGGCTAAATATCGTACAAGCAAACGATGCGATTTCGTCGCACGATGAAAATTATCGTGCGATGGTTCAACAGGTGTCCTAATAGCTCGCGCGATGGACATCATGCGATGCTGGCGCGTTACTATGATCGCGCGATGACGCGTGTCCAATAATGAAGAAATTTATTTATTTATATATAATATATTTTAATTTTATGTATAAGTGCGACCTATTATTGGACCAATGAGTTGTCTTTTTAAATAAATTAATTGAATTTAATTGAATAAGGACACTCAAAAAGAGTTTCATAGCTTTAATTTATTGCAAGATCGCACGATCGTTATTAAGCATTTCCTGTGCTAGTGCGATGAAGTCATCGCACTAGCTAGGACATGCTTAATAACGATCTTAAAAATGCTTAATAGCTTGCAAGTGCAAGCTTCAATTAGGACACTCTCAAAGAAATGTGTATGCTTAAAAGCCTTCTACATGGTCGCCAACCGCGTCCCGACAGAGGTGACCTTGGTGGTTTACAACCGTGTAGATGTTGGTTTACGACCAAATGTGAAACAACTTTGCCGGTCGCCAACCAAGGTCACCTCTGTTGGGGACGCGGTTGGCAACCGTGTAGCAGGCATTTTAATCTCGTCGTGCGACGAAATCGCATCGTTTGCTCGTACGATCGTAGCCAATTAGGACGACGCCTAAACCCGTCGATAATATCTTAGTAAACAGTTCTATACTTACAGCTCTCTCATTGAGTTTGGTGACGTAGGATATATCTAGGAGGGCGTCCACCATCAGCAGGATGCAGGTCTCACCGTCCCTGCCAAGCAGTCGATATGTTGCAGTGTTTAGACTTCTTTCTGTTACTGCTTCCTGCAAATAGAAAGCATTTCTGTCTTAGTAAGTGTTCGATCCTCTCCTTGAAGTAGGCAAATAGCTTACAAACAATCTGAAATCCATACTTGATGTCGCTTAAAATATTTTGCCTGCACCTGATTTTTATACCTTAAGAGGGTTTACGTCGTACGGCTTTTCATACAAACTTTCAAGCCCTTATTTTTCGAAATGACTGAACCGATTTTAATGAAACTTCATATGCATATGCAATACAAAGGTCTAACTAAAAACTTAGTTAAGAACATTTTCGAAAAATAGTGTTACAGTCAAATTAGACTGATTTTTAATTTTCCATAGAAACAGAGATTTCCAGTTATCTGCTTTTAAATAAAACATTTCGAAAATGTTCTTAACTAAGTTTTTAGACCTTTGTATCTTGCATATATATGCGTATGAAGTTTCATTACAATCGGTTCAGTCATTTCTAAAAATAAGGGCTTGTAAGTTTGTATGAAATGCCGAACGACGTAAACCCTCTTAATGTCGCTTAAACCATTGATTCTGCATCTAATTTCAAACCATTCACTTAACAGACACTTAATACAAATAGCCCGTCACCCGTGAGCCCTCAATATAATACTGCAGCATATTTGAGCATATTATCTTCGAGAAACTATGAGTAGGAAATGGCATATCAAATAATAAATAATGAATGGGCAACTTAACCAAACAAGATTATAGTTGAGACAATGAAAAAATCTAAAACTGTGTTGAGCCAGTGATAGCCGGTATTAAAACCTAATTTTCTAACCTATAGTTATTAAAACCTAATTTTCTAACCTATAGTTATTGTTCATTTAACCAAAAACGAATGTCGCTCTATTCTCAAATAAATAAATTGTAAGTAGCAAAATATTTTGCAAAAAGTAATAAACAGCAGGTAATCTCTCGGGAATATTGATTTACCTACATTATTTTGGGTCTCTCAGCCGAGGGAATAAAGTTAGTAAAATAATCTTACCGTAGAACCCCCAGGCGCGACAGTAGTCTTGCTGTACTTCGTGACCCTCGGCCTCCTCGTGGACGCCTGGCTGTCCAGCTGTAGGCTCTGAACTGAGCACACCAACAACACTGCCAACACACACCGCATAGATATATACACACCTCACTTTATTGAATAGCCCTATCTAGAGTTAACTAGACAACCCTATTTGGATAGTAGTTTAATTGATATTCCCTATTTCTTCACTGGTTTAACTAATCGTCCCTATTTCCGCACCGATTCACTTAAATTCCCCTAATCTGCGATTTAACGAATTAGCCCTATTTGTTGTTTACCAGTTTAATAAGATACCTCTTACTGTTCGCTGGTTTTACTAAACATCTCAAATAAAAGATTTAACGTCACATTTATCATATTTCACTGGTCCCCCTAAAAGACACCGGCTCCACAAAAATAGCACTGACCTAACTACATTCCCCAATTTTTTTATTTGTAAACGTCAATATTGTATTCTGCAATACAAGTTCACAAGCAAAGTCATTTCAATCACTTGAGTATAACACTTTATTTACTTAAGACCCCTATTACACATCTAAAGGTTTCCCCTAATTATTTTAAACGAATTTTAAAGTGAATATGTCAAAGACTCGTATTCTTAGACACTGTGTACAAGGAAAGATGGTCAAGTGCATATAATAGCGTTGATTTGCTTAGTGATGGGATTTATCATAATCGATAATATTGAAAATATCGATAATAGAACGTTAAACCAATCTCAGTTAAAATCACTAAAACATTGATCGATTGAGAGAAAAGAATTCCATAAGCCTGAAAATGTGTTTTTCTAAATATAAACATGGTCTTTCAACAACAGCATTTGAACGCAACAAACAGCTCTTTATTCTAAACTAACCCTCTAACCTTACGCAACGAAGAGATAACATGTCTCACGACGAAATAAATGTGCTTTTCATTATGTCTGCCACACAGTAAAGGGCATAATCTGTCTTATACATACGCCTGGCCTAGATTTGCGATTCAACAAGAAGCTTAGCGTAAGATTAATACTTTCGTAAAAGCTCTCATATTCAGAAGCGAATTCAAAGTAAATGATTAATGATACCAGTCTGGTTTTAGTACAAAACATCTTTGTGTTGGGGCGAATTAATTAAATTACCAAAAATGCTTCGTCATCCGTGTGTATAGATTTTTTGAGGTTATTTTTTTATGTTACGTGCTTTTGAGAATGTAAGTCAAAGGTTACTTCCGTTTATTTTATACCTTGTATTTGGTACCTAAAAATTTTCTTTTTATTACCGTTTACTGAAAATATACGTACAAAAGAAAACGATTCAGTTTAAATACAAATTCTGAACCTGGTTATATCTTAAGCATTGGTACCTAAATTGAGTCAAAGTCGCATGCTACAAAAACAATTAGCCTTAATTAACATTGGCTATTAATTAAATTTATAAGAGATTGCGTGATAAATATTAAATACATTATGCGTGTATCACAAACAATCGAAGAACCCAACGACCTCATCTAGCTTATTTTAAATATTTTTTTTTTAATATGACGTGTAAAAGTGATTCCGATATCCTATTTACAGAATAAACAATTTCATTTCATTTCATTTCATTTCATTTGAACAAAAAAATATTGTTTATCTAAAAAACTATCGATACTTGTGACAGCTGACGCACATCACTACGCTAGTTAATCCATTGTGGAAAAGTTTATAGGCAGAACGAGCAACAGGATTGATGGCCTATACACAACTGCTGTGGGTTATTTAGCAATTCATTTTACGAGTTTATCTGTATCTGACATAGTTACATTTTGTTATCGATAATAGTTTTACTAACAGTATTTAGTATATTTGACCTCCATAATCCAGTTAGGGCCTGCCTGGCCCACGGACGGCATGGCAATAGAATATAACTTAGTGGTATATGATAATAAAATTGAAATTACAATGGTAATGCCTAAGGACGTCGCGGCATGCATCGTTGCCCTCAGAATGCGCTTGCATGACGCCGAAGGATCCCCTGCCATCCCGTGCCGCCAGTGACCACCAGGCCCTTACTAGGTAACACGAAACCCCTATTCATGGCATGGCACATCCTTCGGCATCACTACATGCAAGCGCATTCTGACGGCAACGATGCATGCCGCGACCTCCTTAGGCATCATCATTGAAATTTCAATTTAATTGTCATTAATAATTGTCATAATTGTTTAGTAAAATTGTCAAAGTGAAGACTGGTTGTCAGAGTTTCAGGCTACTGAATAGTGTAACGATTGTCTTTCTACAAACGACAGCCAGGATGAACGATTTAACTTGCTTTTCAGGGCACGGAAGGGTCTCTATGTAAGGGATGGTCGCCCATCCACGGACCGACCTTGGCAAGCGTTGCTTAACCTTGATGATTGACCTGTGCTGTTATCAGTATTATTTAGCCACAAGACGCTCATTACATCTTTATAATATTTCAATATATGCCTCCGCATCGCTGTCGAATAATTGAGTGCTCAAAAGACTGGTAGCATTGCTGTTGATTTAATGGGAAGCTTTGTTTATTCTTTTGCCATTAGAGAAAGTCAACAAATAGAAAAAAAAACTGACCAAGTCCAAAAATAAAACATAAAAAAAAGCTGGGAGGTGTCAAGGGACACCCGGATGGAACGAAGTTATGGAATGAACCTCACAAAGGCATGTCACTAATTAGTACCTGTGGTCGCTCACAGATGGCGTTATAATAAAAAATAAAAAGTGTCGTTACAACTTTTGGTCCCAATTTTTTCCGTCTAGCCCCCTTTCGCAACGCGCGAAAGGGAACTTCGTTCCAAAAAGCTTATTTACCTACTTGCCTCTTTACCTTCTATAAAATTAACAAAACATAATATCACGCTCACATTTCTGTTGCCACAACAAACTATGCAATTTGTACATTAAAAACAAATGAAGAATTATTACTAATATAGAATACCAACAACATGAATAAGTAACGCGTTGATTCGCCAAATGAACTCTTGCATAAAATACGAAAACTGATTACTTACATATTTTACTATTTATAACGAACGAACGTCAGTTTCGCTGTAAAAATAAAACGAAAAAAATGTATCGTCGGAAAATACTCTGAGCAGAGATAAAAGCATTCTGCAATCCACGTTGAACCATCGCAGATTCTATACCTTATTCGGGATTAGTCTGTCTGTCAGACACATTTTGAAGAATTATTTTTATGCTATTTATGGGTGCTCTTACCAAAATGAACTCATAAAAGTCTGAGAAATTAAGAGCGTTTACGCTGAAAGTTGGCAACGTCGCAAATAGCTGTCAAATATTTACCTGTTTTGATTAATTTGGCAATATTACTGTATGGAAATAAGAAATGTGGCTAACTAAGTACCTAGAATATTGATTATGAAAGGCAATAATTAATATCTTAATACCGAATATTTAGTTTTAGATGTATAAAAGGTGTTTGGAAACTTTCCAAATGCCTTTTTTACCTACACCTAAAACGGTTACAACATCAAATTCAGTGTTATAATAAATTTAAAGGAGTAAGTGATGTTGGCATAAATGAATGTGTTTCCAACATTAATACTTTTGCCAAAGGCTTCTACCTATTTGGCAGCTCATTCATGAAAATAATTTGTGTTAATTGCGCCAAACCACGATACAGACCAACCAACCAACTTCCAATTAAGTTATTCATTGTAATTAATATTCGTGGTAATTATAGCATGTTATTATTAGGTGCTAGTGACCCGCCCGTTTCTCACGATTTTTAGCTCTTGATAAAACATCGTACACAAAACTTTAATGAAATACACACCTAAACCTTCCTTATGAATCACTCCGTCCATTACTGAAAACCGTATGAAAATCCGTTCGCGTTGAGTTTATCGCGTTCAGAATGTACAGACAGACAGACGCGGAGGAACTTTGTATTAATAATATGTAGTGTGTGTGTTTGTATGTGTGTATGTACTTTGTGTTAATGATTATCAACAAGTCACAGGGGCAGACACTTAAAGCTACAGTTGTCGACCTCAGGACAAGCTGCTTCTCACACGGGCAACTGTATCTACGTCGCTTGCTCCCGCGTCACCAGTCCTGACTCTCTGTATTATTTTGGTTGTTGAGAACAAAACTAAAAACGTACGTAGTATACAGAGAAGTTTTACAAAAATGTAGCTGTTATTGTAGTACATTGTGGTGTCTTACGACTTCTATGAACGAAGTCGTAGGCAGAAGCTAGTAGTGTTAATAAAAACATTCAAGTTGCTGAAATGAAACTGTTGAGGTGGATGTGTGGCGTTATCCGTAACGAGTACGTGTGAGGAAGCCTGGAGTCCTGGACGTGCTATCATATCCAAATACATTCGTAAAATTGAAATGAATGTAATTTATGCTGTACCTACCTATAGATGAGGACAACATCATAAAAACTTTTTGAAGTGTCGTTGTGCACTTTTTTTAAGATGGGTAAAAAATGTTAAACTCGCGTCAGAACGTGCCGTAAGATCCGTTGCCTAGCAACCGACAAAGTAAATATCAAAATAAATAGTCTTTGACATTACGTAAAGATTGCGAGGTAAGATATTTTACCCATATTGATGGGTAAAAAAAAGCAGTCAAAACATACTTACTTCCTGAAAAGTGTTTAAATAAATTAATTATTTTTGTTAGACTATATTTTGAAAATAAATAAATATACTACTACTACTAATGAATATTGTATTTAACCACATAAATTATAGTACTTTTATACTGATAAATAAAGCAATTCGTGCGAAATTATTCCCTAACCATTCAAAAATGCACAACGTTAATGTTCAAGTTTTCACTTCTGCCGGCACTCCCGGAGTGCAACCCGTTGTTTTTTTTTAAGATATCTCGTTGAAAACAAGTCGACGACCCATCTCAGAGAAAGGGAGAAATCCCTAGAGATTGTAAATGCGATACGAACCTTGAAAACTGTCAAGACTATGGAAATTTACCCCAACCCATAGAACTCCTTGGAGGCAGACTTCTGTGTTGGTAAAATTTATTTAAGTTGTATTGTCTATGTACGAAACCTCAATTGTAAATTTATTGCGACTTGTATCTCACTGGGGCACCATGGTGGCGCAACTATGGTCGCGCTGTTCAATAATGTATGGTTGGTTGTGTAGCGGTTACACCGCGACATACGAACTACGCAGTAAAGACATGACGTCACACAATTCCTGCATCGCGCAGTTAGAGTTTACCGAGCGAAAAACATAGATAAGACTATCCGAAATCAACTAACGGGCAGTTGCCCGCCAGATATAATACCCGTCTGGTTGGAGGATCCTCCCTTTTCAATGGTGGATGAGTGAACTTTACACCCTGTTCCTCATCCCCCCAAATTGGTGACCCCGAGAATGAACGTCAACGCAGCCTTCGTGCAACTACTTCAGTGTGACGTCATCATCATCATCACTCCCGCAAGCTTTCGTGAGGCAAGTCACACAGCCAGCCAGCACCCACGGCTTTAACGGGTATCCTGACCACCAGCATGCAGCGAACGCGCATTCCTGGTCATCACCCTCAACCACAACCCGGCGCTGTACCACATCCGACTCACTGGATGACGACGCACCGCCATCCCGACTCACTGGGGAATCACCGCAGACAGTTCCGACTCACCGTGAACTATGCGGCACCCGGTTCCGACTCACTGGAACCACAGCTGGCACTGTGAAGCATCGCAAGATCCAAGACTCAGCCCACTATCGACCTCCGGTTTCCGGAGGGGAGTGATGTAGCGGTTACACCGCGACATACGAACTACGCAGTAAAGACATGACGTCACACAATTCCTACATCGCGCAGTTAGAGTTTACCGAGCGAAAAACATAGATAAGACTATCCGAAATCAACATATGGGCAGTTGCCCGCCAGACATAACAACCCGTCTGGTTGGAGGATCCTCCCTTTTCTATTGTGGATGAGTGAACTTTACACCCTGTTCCTCATACCCCCTAAAGTTCTGGTTGAGCAACCAACCGGACACCAGGCGGGGCAATTGCGTAACACAAAGAACGTTTACGTCGTACGGCATTTCATACAAACTTTCAAGCCCTAATTTTTCGAAATGACTGAATCGATTTTAATGAAACTTCATACGCATATGCAGGATACAAAGTATTAAAAGCTTAGTTAAGTACATTTTCGAAAAGTAGTGTTATAGCCAAATTAGACCGATTTTAAATCCATAGAAACAGAGATTTCCAGTTATCTGTTTTTAAATAAGACATTTCGAAAATGTTCTTACCTAAGTTTTTAGACCTTTGCATCCTGCATAATTATGCGTATGAAGTTTCATTAAATTTGGTTCAGGCATTTCGAAAAACAAGGACTTGAAAGTTTGTATGAAATGCCGTACGTACGACGTAAACGCGTGGGTTTAATTTTGACATTTCAACAATATTCATTGCGTTATTAACGTTGTTGAGCAGACAAATTTTTCGAACTTATGAAGCAATGGATTATTGATATTATTGAATGGATATCCTTCAAAATGATTCAGATTGTAATTGAAAGTGTGTTACGCAATTAGGGTGCAGCTGAAGTACCCTCCATGGAGCTGGTAGCGCTGGTTACACCGCCACTGCTGTCCTAGTGAGGTTGGGCCCTTAGCAACCAGCCTCTGGTAATCAGAACTTTTAATAACTCTTTCGTTGTTCGATTCACGAACGATTTAATATATGTATTACCATTCACAATAATCATCGTATTCACGATAAAATTGAAATACCATTATTTTACCAATAAGTTCGTCAACAAAAAGTTCCTAATTCAAGGGCAACAGACAAACGTTTAAATCTACGTTCTATTGTCCAGAGGTCAATTAAAAATAAAAACAAAAGAGTTTCACTGTGGCTTGGAACTAACAAAACAAACAGAGCGAGCCACCCGACAAATCAACAAAACTCCTTTTATTTTCAGAAGTCGAGAGCCAATTCCCGATACAATGATGTAATAGGGAAAAATAACAAAAAAACAACGAGTTGTTTGTTGCCTATAACTCGATAGCAAGTCACGTGAGTCGGTTTTGGTTCAGTGACGAATTTCATTAGTAGCACAGAATCTGAATGGATCCAACTAGGGATGCAAGAAGTGCCAAAAAGTATCAGTATGTCAAAACGATATTTAAAAAAAATATTGATATCGATTTCGATGTATTGAAAGAAACATAGATATATCGATAAATTGGTGAAATATTCTACAAAATATTTCTACTCTATGATAAAAATAAGTCTAAATTTTTACGGCTCTGAATTCCAGCGGTTTTGGTCAGTGGCGACAACGTTGCTTGGTTCTTATATTGGTAATATATCGTATTTGATACGTTTTCGATAATTGATATTTTATACCGATATATCGAACAAAAAATATCGATGTATACAGGATGGTAGGGTAAACACCGTTGTCACTCAAACTATGGGTAGTTGGCTTAAATATAAACATAAAAAACCGAGTAAAAAATAATTACTTACGTTATTTTCTTTATCAATATTAAAAAGGTTATTGTCCGACACCGTCCGCAAATTCATGGATATGCGCCCGCCCGAGTGACGTAATCGATCGCCACCCGTCCTACCTACCTACACAACACATGTATAAATACAATACAACCTTTTCCTGGCTTAAGACAGGCAAAAATACCTACCTTAGGAATTGCGTGACGATTCCAAATGTACATCTTTTAAAAAAAAAGTTGTGATTTTCCATTGAATTTATGTTCTATAAACGAAACCAAACCACTGGTTTGAAGGATAACGGTGTTTACCCTAACACCCTGTATACATTGATATTTTTTCTACAAGCCTAGATCCAACTTTACTTATGTATTTACGTACGTGCCCTGTATTTCTACTTGGTAGTTTTAGAAGATTAAGTTCAATGATGTTTCTACATTCAGAACTACACGATGACCCCAGAAAAAGCGTCTTTTTATTTAATTAAATTAGAATAATAGCAGTATTATTCTATTTTATTTTTTTTTGCAAGCATAACACCTACGGTACAATTATCATCAATATTCCTAACTTAAAAAGTATTATGTTTTCAAGACTTTTTCTATAAAATGTTTTGTTTACGTGACGAATTTTGAATTCCACGCACGACTGCTACTCATGCTGATCGGTTTGGCCGCCATGTATAGCTCGACTCCCACCGTGCGCCATATCGCGCACGCGCACCAGCCCGCACGAGGATGCACCGCCACGCACGCGTCTTGCGCTACCACGCACGTTAGGTTTCCCACGGTGCGTCGTGCGGGCTGGTGCGCGTGCGTCCGCGATATGGCGCACGGTGGGAGTCGGGCTTATTACTCACCGACATATCTCTGGTCGTCTACAACCTAACGAAGTCATTGAGGAGTTTGCGAAAAGTGGAACTGTGTTGTGGAACTTTAGTCTACTTTGCTAAAAACCTGCCCTCAGCGGGGTCAAGCCTACCAAACGACAATCCTAGATGCTGCCACTGATTGCCGACATATTATTATTACCAATAACTCTGTATATCATCATAATCTTCCCGCCCTTGTCCCGTGATACTTGGGGTCGGGCGGGGCAACACGTTTTTTTATGTATAAATTATGATATTTTTATCAGTTTTTTTTTCTTCTTTTCCAACAAATAGTTAGCATAAAAATGTAACTTTCGTTAAGCATTGTCTTTAGTAATGTTTTTGATGGTAATTTTTTTTATTTATTATTAAGTATTATATTATCTGTGTTAATAGGTAACAAAGCAACGCAGGAAACTCCTGTGCTCCTGTGAGGTCGGCTTTAAGTCTTGCCAATTGGTTTAATCTTTTCACCATGACGAGAACTATTCTCATATAGAATCGAGAATAAGAAGTACCAGTATTAAAGGTCAAGAATTAAAGTTTGTTTCGCCTAACCCGATTAGATTCGGTCACGTACGTTCGATCCGGTTCACAAACAGATTTCATTAACACCGGCTAACGAGAATCTCGATGGATCCAAGTTTATACGTGTTTTGTGAACTGGACTAGATTTTTAAGAATAGATGTGGGCTTCGAAAGTTTTTACGCCCACACATTGTGCTTCTGTGAATTTGAAATGCTAGAAGCACCGTCCAGGGGGCCTACCATCACCTTTAAAGCAGTATTATTCTAATCTTACTTCAGTGAGGGAAAAAGATGGGGCTATACGTCCTGTAGAGCTTCATCTCTTTCCCACACTTAAAGTTATATTAAAATAATACTGCTATATAGATGGTGGTCTGGCGAAAGACGTCCACTGCTGAATAATAAGCACGGCCACTTCGACCGGTTTTGTGCTTCTCGCATCCAGCCGATTTCTTCGGCCTTTGGCAGGTCATCGGTCCACTTAGTTGGGGGTTGGGGGCCTTCAAATGCAACGTCTTCTCGTAAGTCGCTCGTAGCCACTCCATTGTCACTGTTCTGAGAGCAATGTGCCGTACACAGGCAGTGTAGGACACATTGCTCGCAGAACAGTTAAGTTTGGCAATTCTTCGGGCTATGCCAATTATCTTGGTTCTGTTACGGATCTGTTCATTTCTGATTCGATCACGTAGGGAAACTCCAAGCATAGCACAAGCATATAAGAACAGTTTATAATCAGCCTATTAGGTTCCCTTGCTGGGACACAGGCCTCCCCTCTGTGAGAGTGAGCCGTATCCACCACGCATACCTAGTGCGGGTTGGTGGATGTCACATGTCTTCGACTGTTTCTTAGGACATACCAATTTCCTCACGATGTGTTCCGTCACCGTTTGAAAAGCTGTGGTGATTAAATAAATGAATGAAGTGCCTGAAGTATGGCACAAAAGGTAAGACGTCTAAACTCTGCCAATGATGAAAATGACGATAAAAGTATCTGACTGGGTTCGAACCCACGATCATACAACTCGTAAGTCGTGGCCACTGAGCCACCATCCACTGCTCTATTACACACATAAAAAAATGTAATCTGTACTTTTTAGAGTTATGTTTAGTCCCTAAATAAGTAATCGAACCCAATGCCATCAACCAGGCACAAAGCAAGACTGCGGGCTGTTACAGAGAATTCTTGACGGAAAAACCCAATAACACTTTGCCCGACCTTGGAATAACACTCAGGACCTCGTTCTCAGCAGTAGCGCTTGCGACCACTAGAACAACGGGGAAGACTTTACTGTGACATATATTTACATTTCCTACTTTCCTACTTTTTAAACCCCACCACAAAGTCAGAATCACATTCCGAAACCAGCAACCACGCCAAAGAATCATCGTGAACACCCTAAATATAAAATGCAAATCCATCTAATGAAAAATTCAAAAGATACCTATTTCCCGTTACCGAAATTCACGCCAACGTTTCATTAACGATTCCAAAACGTTAATTGACGAGAATGGCCCGAATGGTTAGAACCGGGTATCGTGTTACCCCCCTCGGTAACTGGGTTGTGGAGATCAGCACACACACGATTAATCACAATATGTTTCATTTTGACAGTTCAACAACATTCATTGCGTTATTTACGTTGTTGAGCAGACAAATTTTTCGAACATATGAAGCAATGTATAAGCGATATCCTACAAAATGATTAAGATTATGATTGATCGTGTATTAAGATAGTTAAATGAATCCATTATAAACTACAACAGACGATGTATATTTAGTAACCAGCACCCTAATTACGTAATGCACGATCAATTTTAAATTGAAACCAATTGAAAAAGATTGCCAGTCCATTGCTTCATAAGTTCGACAAATAAAATTGAGCAGATTTTTTTTTTTCGAACTTATGAAGCAATGGACTGGCAATCTTTTTCAATTAGTTTCAATTTAAAATTGATCGTGCATTGCGTAATTGGGGGCTAATCCGCTTAACTGTTCTTAAAGAGTCAAAAAGAACCCTGTAAGAAATCGACACGTGGTTCACCTCTCAACGAGGCATCCTCAGGATGACAATTGACTTGTTGCGAACCCGGACAAGAGATGTTGCCACGAGAAGCGCCGAACGCAAAGAGTAAAAAAAAAGAGTAAGAGTCTTTGCGTTCGGCTACTAATACATTACATTAGGTTACTAAATATGCGTCGTCTATTGTAGTTTTTTTTATCGTTACACAATTAGGGTGCTGACAAGCAGTCGCTCCACGTAAAATACTTGTATTCAGCTGCATATTGTTAGACTGGAAGCTGACCCCACCATGGCAAAAGGCTAGGCCAAATAATGTTTTGTTTTTTGGACCGAATTGTTATCGTCACCGCAGTTCTAACGGGTTTGGCGGCCATGCCATTGCCAACCGCCCCAGTTGCTTGGTTATTCATACCCGCATTTGAATTTAGTTGTCCAACGAATTGTTTGTTTTGAGTGGATGTTTTGACAGTTCGTTTAGTAATGTTATTATAATATCATAATATCATGCGTGTATTATCCAGCGGTTAGACAACGGTGTTTGAAGGGCACCCACATTTTGACAGTGAAACCCATTATCATTAACCGGGGTCATCCAGTCCATCCAAACCCCTTTAGAAAATTCAAATTAAAGAAATGTTAAATTAAATAGTCTGTGATTGTAGATAAAATTTTGTTCAGTTATTTTTTATGTACTTAAATTGAAGATTGATTTAAATAATGTCATGTTTAGTCCATATTTTCAACTCTAGCTAAAGATTATAACTGCTTATTTGCTTATTAGCCTTACTTTTAATAATTGTGTGTGTGTCATCGCACAAGTTGTATTACCGCATTTTTAAAGCAAATAAATAACTTAAACTTTGACTTTAGAATTTCAGAACTTGCGACAGCTAGATCAGCAATCCAGGCAATTCAAAATATAAATATCACTTCGAAATTCGAACGATGACTCTATGCGCTCCAAATTTTTTTTAAACAAGCAAAGGAAAACAGCTGAAGTCCTTCCCCGAAGCTGCAAAGATTTGAAAGTATACTCGTAGTTTGCATACGTGTACCCTAATTACGTAATACACGATCAATCGGAATTTGAATAGTTTTGAAACAGATTGCTAATCTATTGCTTTTTTTTTTTTTTTCTTTATTTATTTACAGAGGGTTTTAACCACAGATATAGATAGACATAGATAACGCAAGTATCACGATCTGTATGAAAACCAAGCGTGCCATTTTTTGACTACCTACTATGACGTCACAAGCATTATTTAGTGATGGGAAAATAAAATCTGCCGCACGCGGCAGCGTCTTTGAATCGATTTTATTATCTTTGAAATCGATACTGCTGGCTGGGTGAGCGCTCACCCAGCCAGCAGTACGCTAACTAATAGTCTTCGCATTGAGAGGTTGTGTGCTCGTGCGCCTTCCGTCGACGTTCACACGTCGTTTTTGGATACCTTTTCCAAAATTTCAAGTAAGTTTACCATTATAAATACGTGAATATTCGATTGAAATACCTTATATTCAATTTAGTTCTAGTGTTTACAAAAGCAACGAGATTCTACCCTTTTTCATCTCAAATTTGAATAAAGATCGCCTTTGTATTATACCATTTCTCTATTTATTGAGTAATCGTGTACAGTAAAGAATTATTGAGAATCGCAAAAATAGATTAATTAATCGATTTTGTGACATAGTAATGAGATAGACAGAGGAATGAGATAGACAGAGGAATGAGATAGACAGAGGAATGAGATAAACAGAGGAAAATAAAAAATTCTGATCTGCTTAGTAGGCAGTTAGGAATTTATAATTTCTTCAAATTGTTAGTATTTCCCTACTTATTTCTTGTAATTGTTGTAGATTATCTTTCAGAAACAAAAAAAAACAGAGAACAAATTTTAGAAGCTAAACGAAAACCCAGTAAAATACGATATTATAAAATTAAAATGGATGCAAAATTACTTGAGCTACAACAGCAAAAAGATAAAGAAAGTTGTGATCTTCAGTACATCAATAGTCGGATATGCTGCTTTTGTTAATATTCGTTACTTTTTCCCTTCAACAAAGCATGCTTCCTCAAAATGTATTTAACAAAATATAGTGCTATACTTTGTTGGGAACCAATATTTATTTCCCGTCGCCTCAATCCATTTTTCTTTTAAATTGGGTTCATGTGGGAAACTAAAAAAATCACTAAACGTTACGATTATTTATTAAAATTGTCTACATAATTAGTACCTATAAAATACAAAATCATTCCTCTGTTTCCGAAAACGATTCTTGAGAATCGATTTGTGTTGCATACGATGAACAGCACTAATCGCTAAAATTGACAGAATAATGATAAAAGCGCCTGTACTACGAAACCGATGCGATATACGATAGTATCACTTGTTTCGATATTCATCACTTGTTAAAACAAAACGTCGCATCAACCGCTTCAAGTAAAAGCCGCAATGTAATACGAATATTCAGTTTACGTTTGATGACCTATGTTTTTCTCAAATTTGGTATTACAGAGAGTATTAGATTAAAAATAATTGATTTTAATATTAAATACGCATAATATTAATCACAAAATGACTTATCGATGGAAGGAATCGTTTCCTTTACTTTTTCTCCTCGCATTTGTACAGTTTTTACAATTTATAACTGAGCAATTAACCATTTTACATTTTTTAACTGACGTCCGACTAGCGTGGCACAACGATGCAGACTGAGCGCGAAAGTGGCAGCTTACGATTTTTGTACGTAAGCTGGGCACGCGAAGTAGTTGCTCTTGCGTTATCTATGTCTATCTATATCTGTGGTTTTAACCTAGACAGATTATGCCACCCTCATAGTTACAAATCGACTTTTACATGCTACTACACAACTAATTAAATATTATTTTACACTATGTCGATCTACGTTTAATCCCAATGTTTACGAGCTTGTACAGCATCCTGGCTGCTTCCGAAGCAGGAGCAGCAAGGATACTGTTACACACCCCAGTCTCGCACATATGATTAAACATCATTAACAAATCTCGTCTTTCCGGCTCGTTCCGGACACACTCCATGATGATATGATATAATCTATTGCTTCATAAGTTCGTAAAACAAATCTGCTCAATAACGTAAATAACGCAATGAATAATGTTGAACTGTCAAAATGAAACAGATTAGTCGGAATCATAGAAATTCTTATATCTATGGTCGGAATCGTTTACGAAAATGTGTCGTGTAATTAGATAGCTGAGCTGTGATGATATACGGTCTACTTTAGAAGAGTGGCCTACGAAGTGCTGTTTACAAAACAGATGCAAAATAGTTATTTGCTCTTGTTCCATCATTATTTTGTATATAGGTATATATTAGTATAATACTTTATGTATTTCTTGTAAGTATATGTATACTGTACACGATAGACTACATTCAGTCTCTCCTTCTCCCTTTAAATCCATCCAAAGGTTGTCTTTAAAAGATCACTTTTAGCGATAAGACCGCCCATTGCCCATACAAAAAGTAGAATTTTACATGAGTGGCACACTACATAATTATGTAAAATTCTACTTTTTCATATCTGTAATTCATATGGCGTGCATAGTAAAGAGAATTCTATCTACGAGTATCGATGTATCTATCACAACTTATACTGCATCTGCGTCTATCGTCACGAAGCTTCGCACAGTGATACGATACACGCAGATGTGACCAACCATTATCGGTTATCGTCGTAATAGTTCGGGCTGCGTAGCACTTATCACCCGGGTGGCGACGCCGCTATGAGTAGTGACTGATAGCTTGCCGATCGTTCGACATTCTGTCAAATTGTAAAATAACATAGACTTAAAGACGTTGTAGGAACGATCGTAGAGATTTGGTGCCGTATTGAAAAATGCTTGAGTGGACACTTGAGCGAATTTCACCAATGACACTGAATGAGGTCAGCAAATACACTACGTTTAAGGACTGTCAGTGTCATTATTTTCTGTGGAATATTGACACTGACAGCTCTTGAAAGCGGTTTAGATGTCGCGTTCAGTTTCATTCGTGAAATTCGAATATAATTATGTGACATACTTTGTTTCGTTGACCGGCACTTCGCGTTTTGGGCCCAACTTTGTATAAAACGTGACTGCATGGTCTCGTTTTTAACTTTATTTTTTTATAATTTGTGATCACCGCATTAACGCGATAATTTTTAGCGAGCAAAACATACGAAGCATCAGCACGCATTACTTTGTCACGATAGACGCAGATACGGCCGCAGCATTACAGAAATTCATACATTTTTCATACATCTACCGCTGGCTTACGATACTTAACTGTTCCAAGTACTTATTTTTCTGTCTTTCTTAGCTCTAAGTGAAAACGTGGCTTTACATAAACAGGGTTGGTCTGCGTTCAAATGGCCGAATAATACTTACAAAAGTGAAAAGGTTTCGATCGTTATTTTTTATTATTTCGCGTTATGATTACTGTCTGTCGTGCCGCCCTTAAAATATTTCGTGTTCCGTGACAAAACCTGTGAACGGTGTTAGGGAGTAATTTTGGGGTCATTTACCCTTTTGTAGTTACTGTCCTAGTCTGATAATGACTGTTAAAATTGCCAAGCTTCATTAAAAAAAAAAAATTAAACAACAGGGCTGCCTCGTTGGCACTACTGTTGAGCATGGGGTCCTAGTCCTGGGGTTTGATTTCCGAGTCGGGCACAGTGGCTTTTCCATCTAGAATTTCTCAGTAGCAGCCTTGAGTCTGGATTTGTGGCCGTTTGATGGCAATAGGCTCGCCCCCTTTTACATCATAAGTATTTATATTGTAATAAAATCATTGATCATTATTTTTGTATATCACTATTGGCATGAAATTACCTTATTCTATATAAATTATTCTTATTCTTACATCGGACTTAAAATCATAACTGGCGAAATGTGGGTGTACTATAGATATACCCATAGAAATATATTATATAGTCCTCCAAATAACAAAATGCTAGTGTAGTAATGTGTAGTCTGGTTTAGGCTGCCTGTTCACTGGAGCGGAGAGGAGAAAAGAGGAGCGGAGATGTGCCAATATTAACCAATAGAATCTTGACTCAGGATCACTGATCTAAACTCAGGGGCGGAGTCAAGATTCTATTGGTTAATATTGACACATCTCCGCTTATAGTGTGTGTGCGCAGACACAGGAGTCAGGAGTACTCTCTCTTCCCTCTTCTCCTAAGTTCGATGGGACGGCAATCCGACACGACCGGAGAGAGATCAGGCGCAGGACCAACGACTTAACGTGCCTTCTAAGGCACGGTGGTATCACACCGTCAACTTCCAAACTCCGGGCTGTTACTAAGAAATTCCTAATTGAAAAACCCAATAGCAATTTGCGCGACCCGGGAATTTGTCCCACGACCGCTTGCGTGCACGAAACCAACGGGACAGCCTCTGAAAACACCTCCGGGGAATAGAGGCGTGATATTATGTAACATTATATTTAAAAACTTTTAAGCATAGTCATTATTCGTGGAACCTTTGCGAACTTAGAGCAGCCATTTTATTAATTCAAAAACTAAAGTTCTTCATTGTCGTTTTATAGCTGAACTTTAATATTAGGGATGAAATAAGTTTAATGTAAAAAGGTTTACTATCTTTTTATGCTGATTAGTTTTTCAGGCCGCAGAAATTTTGGGAGTAGCGCCGTTAATCTGCGTGCCTCTACACTTATTATACGTATTTAGCTTATCTGCTGGCTCAGGGATTCCCAACCGGGTGGGCGCGCCCCCCTCGCTTGGGGGGCGTAGAATGACCAAGGGGGGGCGCGGCGGCTCTAGTAATAAACTATAGATTTATAAAATTTTATGTTCTTGATTTAGAAAAGGTTTTTAAAACCCGAACGATTCATAATATTGTAGGTAGGTACTTCTGTTAAATAAGCTTCAGCTTTTCTGCACAAGTCGACAAAATAAGTTTTCCTAATTTTGTATGAATGGTCTAAAGAAAACCGAACCTATCCGAGGCGGTGTGCTACAATTTTCGAGCACACTTTTGTCGCTCTTCCATATTCTCTTGATCCTTCAAGTTTTCTGTCGAAGTCGACAAAGAAACTCTTTTTTCTGTATGAACGGTCAAAAGGAAAATGTAACGAATCCAAATTGTACAACATATTTCGAGCTCGCTTTGCTCGCTCTTAGATTACATTATGCATAAGTAAGTTTTATTTATGTTTGAAACTTTGAATGATCAAAATAAAATCTAACCTATCTAAGGGGGTGAAAACTTTTTCGACCGAACTTTCGCTCGCTTTACAATCTTATGCTTTTCTGCTTATGTCGACAAAGTAACTTAGGGGCGTAGTGATTTGAAAAGAAAGTTAGGGGGTAGGGGGGCGCGTATGTTAAAAGGTTGGGTACCCCTGTCTAGCTACATCGCTGCACACTGTCATATCTCAATCAATCTTCCTAGCCTTTTCCCAACTATGTTGGGGTCGGCTTCCAGTCTAACCGGATGCAGCTGAATGCCAGTATTTTACATGGAGCGACTGCTTATATGACCTCCACAACCCAGTAACTTGGTAATACGATACCCCCTGGTAAAACTGGTTGTCAGACTTTCGGGCTTCTGACGACACATAACAACTGTCAAAGATCTACGAATGACAGCCAGGACCAACGGCTTAACGTGCTTTCCGAGGCACGAAGGAGTCTCGGTATGTAAAGATGGTCACCCACCCACCGACCAACGTGCGGCTGTTATTACTTAGCCACGAGCTCCTCAAAAAAACATCATCAAATTAATTTCATTTTGTATTATCAAGTTTAGATAATGATTCCCGTCACGTCTGCGGAGTTTAGCCAGCTAATTTTATTTGACCCTGTATGTATCTGTGTTTATGTGGCCGCGTTGTTCTCCCAAACTACGCAACGGATTTCGATGCGGATTTCAACATCATTTAGAGAATTTATTCCGGTAGGTTTATGTCTATAATAATTTCATATTTAACTAAGACCTAATATACAGGGTGGAAGGGACATCGACGCGAAGCCGGTTACCATGGATACAGTACATGGTTTTGAACCCCTCTGCGTTGAAATTTTTCGTCGATTATTTAAAAAAAATCAGCTGTTCCATACATTTTGACCGCGCAGGTTGCACTTTTCTATGAAACAGCAGATTTTTTTTTTTAATAACCGACGAAAAATTTCAACGCAGCGGGGTTCAGAATCATGTACTGAATCCATGGTAACCGGCTTCGCGTCGATGTCCCTGTCACCCTGTAGAAATTTTCATGATTTCTCATAAAAACCGTGTGAAGCAGGGTCGCTACATACATCAAATATAAATTAAAATGTTTGAAATTATAAAGCTTATAAACTTAAAACTATGCAGATAAACTATGGCCTTTACCTTGGCCAGAGGCTAAGCATTGCCATACAACGTGGCCATGGCGCCAGTCTCTTGGGACCAGCGACTCGACAGCGATACGGAGGAATTTTTCGACGACATATTTTAGTTTGTTTGTAGTTTTAGTTAGGTTAGGTTTTACATTTTTATTTTAATGATTGGTCAGTTTATTTAGGTTAAGAAATTCATCCAGTGTATATATTTTTATCCTCTTTAATAAATACCTAGTTATATAAGGTCCCATTAAAATAGATGAGATGAAACTTTTAGTTATCGTTCAGACCACCAAAATAAGGACAATGGAAAAAAAAATAAGAAAAACGAATTAGATACTTACAAAAAAAAAAAGACGTGTGGCACTCGGGGACTGCCCCGGCGAAGCTATTGCATAGCATTTTTTATCAACTTACGCAATTGTAAAATATTAATCCGAATACAAGAAATAGCAATGATGACATTGACAGGAACTGTTATTCACATTTATAGTTTTTAAAACTTGACACAACGTAATGGGAACATCAAACTAATAAAAAGGTTTTAATTTAACTATTAATAGTCAAGGATCATTCGTCTAAGTAAATTGGAACTTTATTGTCAAACAGTTAAACATAATTTTCAATACAACACTCTCGTATCATTCGTTTAAGTAAATTTGAACTTTGTTGTCAAGCAGTTAAACATAATTTTCAATACAAAACACTCTCTTCTTAGGTAGTATTATCGTTACGAAATTTCTGGATTAGGTCTCCACGCTCAAGGCCCGCGATAGAAGCTATGCAATAGCTTAAAAAAACTGGTAACGAAAATACACTAAAAATGTTGGTTACCCATTATTATTTTTGGTCAAAATAGAATCACTTTTTTTTTGCTTGGATATCTTTTTCTAATCTATCTATTTTAATGGGACCTTGTATATACCCAGATAAACTGATTAAATGGAGTAAATATAGAGTAACGTATATATTGTGGTTCTAAATTCAACCTCTCAGATGTTTTTAACCATATGGGGGTAAGACGGTCATGAGAGTAATGCCGTGGAAAATAACATTCATAAAATAATATGCCATTACGAGTGAAACCAAAGATCTGAGTATCGAGGCAAAAACCGCAAAAATGCTCATAAGTTAGTCAAAAAATTATGGCTCCTCTGCGTTAAGTCGGAAAAGAAACCAATCAAAAAAATTCTTACGTGGACAAAATAGCCAAAAAAATTTAAATGTGGACTGTGCACTTAAATAATTATTAATTTATGAGTAGGAATCTACCTATAAATACCCTCTTAATATAAGGTTGCCCCTAATACCTAACATGCCTAATTTTGCTTAGGTACTACCTAAAATTATAGACCATTTATGGCTTAAATCAACAATAACAATTTTAGAATTTAGGTGGTGGACCTAACCTAATTTAGTAAGTACCAACATTCTACAATATAAACGTCATCAACCTCTAAATATAACAAAGACTTCGTCACGAGCTCATCATATCATCATCATCATATCAGCCGAAAGACGTCCACTGCTGGACATAGGCCTCCCCCAAGCACCGCCACTTCGACCGATTCTGTGCTTCCCGCATCCAGCGAATTCCGTCACGAGCTCAATTCTCTTTAAATAACATTTTAGAACGAACGTAAATATAGCCACCTTGAATTATTTAATTGATGCCTATTTTTAAAATGTCTGCGCCGAACATAACCCACGTACGTAACACTAATAATACCACAGATAATAAAAATGTTTCCGATATTTTCGTCAAGCCGGGAGTGATCCGTGACGTCAACATGCAAATTGCTATTCCCATGTGACGTATGAGACTGTATGTCGTGGGTACTTACGCATAGGTTGAAAGTAGTTGCGTCTTTGCCTGTCATTCGGTAATTGGTCACTGAACGTGATCTTGCCTGTCATTCGGTAATTGGTCACTGAACGTGATCTTGACTGAATTGATTCCCAACGTATACAGCTTTCATACATATTCGTGCATTCATCATTGAATTCAAAGTCTTTATTCCTCATTGGAAAAGCACGTCATACATAGAGGATCACCCTAAATTATAATAGTGGTTACTCATGGAATTAAATCTATATTATTTCGGCCCCACGTTGGGCGCCAGTGTGGCCGTAGTGGACGCCCCGGGCGTCGGGAATCGATCGCTGATTTCCGGCCACCGTAGGCGCGGGCTTGCGGACGGAGAGTGATGGGTAGCTCGCCGTCCGATCAGGACCAAGCCCGGGTCGACGGCGCGTCGTGTTCCACGCGCGCCTCAAAGAGTTGTCAGCGATGCTGAAGGGGTCCGTTAGGGCCGATGCCTACCACCGGGGTTGCGGATAAGTCTCAAGGGGAAACCGTGGCCCCCGTCTAGGCAAGGGAAGGAACACGGGTGGGTTTTAGTCAGTAAGAGTCTGACACGCCCTTCCGCTCCGCCCAGAGCGGGAGAAGTCATTCGATGATTTCCCACCCAAAAAAAAAAAAAAGAAAAAAGTTTGGCCGGTGTGTCCCTCTGTGTCCTCTTGCTAGCTCAAGTGACGGAGCCTCACCGAACAACGTTTGTTAGAGTAAGGTGGCAGAACAATGAAAAACAGACTGGAGTTCGGACTGGAGTGAACTGTTTAATAATTCAGCTTATTACACATGTTAATATAAAAACTTGTTTGAATTATAGTTAGCACAATATAAGATAATAGGAAACTGTTAAATGATTTGGCACTTTACTAGATTTTAAAATTATAACTATGTTGCAGACAATAACGAACTTCAGCAAGCTCCAGAGATGAAGTGACGACAAGACTGAAAAATGAGTGCATGAGAGTATGTGGCGTTCTGAATTTGAATTGAAAATAGAATGATGATGTGGCTTGACATTTGGATTTGAATTTGAATCGAGAATTAGAATGATGATTAAGTGGACTGACAAAAAAATATTGCCAGCAATAAGTGAGGAAGGAAGACCTCGTGAAATCCTCGTCACAAACTGTCAAAATTAAAGCCATTGCTACTGTAGTGTGTTAGGTACGCAATTACTTCGCTGGACGAAGTTTCACACTGAGCTCTACTACGACTTCTTTTTATCTGCTTGTCATCCCACGCTTCCCGTAAAAGTCATCTAAAATTAAACTTTACTACCGCAGTCTTTGGACTCAAAATGGCACTGAAGTGCTTTATAATTTACAATTAACAATGTCAGGCAGGAGAAATAAACCTTTTATTGACCTGACTGATAAATAATTTACGAACGCACTTATCGGATCTATAAATCTATTCTTAGACGTTAATAAAAGGTCAGTATGGACTGAAGCCGTTAATCTAAGGAAAGGTATATAGTGTCTGAATATAACTACAATAAAAACTTTTTACAAAAAAAAAAACAACCGACTACCAAAAAAAAAAACTACAAAGTCAAAAATAACTTTAATTTTGGAAGTCGTTGTCTTTGGTTTTGAATTTTCGTTTTTTGCCACCGACTTCCAATATTAAAGTTATTTTTGACTCTGTGGTCTTTTTTGGAAGCCGTTTTTTTTTGCACTTTTTAGTTGTGGTACCTAGCCCCACGTAAATTCGGAAACCAATACCTGCTATGTAAATAACAGTGACAGGAACTTATCATCTATATTCTATATCATCCACATAATATGCTAAGTGGGATATATACGTATTATTGAAGCTAACTCAAAAAATACCCAAGCTAGGTAATAAAATTTATGTGGAACCACCTCTGAAGTATGACCTACCAAACAAAAAACTTTAATTTTCTAATGTTATAATTATAAATTTAGTATAATATGTAATGGACTCGACATTTCCTATCCGACTACCACTGAGAAGAAATCCCGAAACGAATCCCGAAACCGAATTAACTCAGGAGTCGTCCAAAAACGGAGAACCAGACACCGAGGGGCATAATGGATGATCAGTCACCCATCCGCAAAACGACCGCGATTTCGATCGACTCGTGCGGCTGTAACCACTTAACCACGAGCCATAGGCAGGGTAAGTACTCTACCTTCGTGATTAAATCTGCCATTTTCAATTATAAATCCTGTCAGTACGTAATAAAATAAAATAGTTTGGAAAATCCAAAAGTGCACGCCTCATATTTATCACTCATTCATAAACGAAAAAGAAATTCAAAACATAGTTTAAAAATTGACTCAATTAATTGATTTTATCGCAAGCTACAATGTTTTCAGGGTTCATAAATTGACGGACAGGATTTTTTTTTCAACTATTTTTATGTTTTTTCCATTTCTGCTGCATTAAATCAATTGTTAAAAAGTACAGTATTAATCTCCATTTAATCATCTATACAATGGTATATAAATTAAGTAGGTTATGTGTACTAGCAGGAGTGTAACAATAAAAACAGTTACAGGAATGGGGCAAAAAAAAAATTTCGATCGTAGAGCCTTCGCATTACGAGTCGTGCAAATACATTTTCTTCATTTAGCTTTTGTCATGAAATCAAAGAAAGCGATTGTCAAACTCGACTATTCAATACTTTTAAAACCATTTTTTATTGCTTATACCTTTCCTGTTCTAAAAGCATTTTCTTTATTGAAATATTATTAGATTAGTATCGAACTTCAGGTGGCCCTGGACGTCGGACGAATAAAATTTTATGTTCTTTAGCCTGAACGTGCGACACGTTTTGATATTACGAAAACAAATGAATCCGAAACGACTTTCTACGTATACTAACTTCCAGTTTCTGGAAAACGATTCAAATTTATGTGCTTTCAAATTATGTTAACGTTTGCTTTTTTTTAAGAGTGGGGATTTGGGGAACGTCTGAAATTGTAGATGTCAAATATACCTATTGCCAAATTAAAATATACCTATTGCCAAATTAATCAAAACAGGAAATGTTTCGATTAATTTGGAAATATTATAACTGTATGGAAATAATAAATGTGGCTAACTAGAGAACTAGAATATTGATTACGAATAATTAATATGTTAACACCGAATATTTAGTTTTAGATATAAAGAAACTATTTGGAAACTTTTAAAATACCTCTTTTACACCTAAAACGGTTACAACATCAAATTCAGTGTTATAATATTGCAATTCAGTATTAATATTCTAGTTCGCTAGTTAGCCACATGTCATTTCTATACAGTAATATTGCCAAATTAATAAAAACAGGTAAATATTTGACACCTATTTGCGACGTTGCCAAATTTTGCTATCAGAATCTTGATCAAGCTTTAAGAACCGCGATACCTAAAGTACCTACGTGATCGTAATATGGCTTACGGTACGAAAGTGTAATGTTTCCAGAGTCCAAACCTACACTGGGCCAGTTATTGTCTCTAATTTCGATCCTAATTTACAGAAAACCGTTTAGTTTCTAAAAGCCCGCAATAGCTCCGTAATCTAGTCATGAATCTCGATTAGAAACTAAGTGTTTTTTTTAAATCTCGACTCAAATCTAGAATTGGTAAGACGACTGCAGTACGATACGATACTGCGGTAAAAACTGCGCGGTACGTCAACTGTAGGATCATAGAATCTGTGATCGAATCATATCTACATCTGGAAAATGTCATGTCTATATAGGTAATTTCAGTATAACTTGTCCTTCGGCCAACTTCGTGTTTCGTTACTCGTCGGATTTCTATCAGTTGCCCTTTGCACTTGGTACAGACCAAACGCTCTCAATCGACTTGGTAGTAGGTCGATCGATCAGGTTAAGCTACGCTTCCCCCGATTGATCCGTAGATGGATGACCATCGTTATATTAATCGACTAGGGATACTGCGTATCTGCCTATTAGTTTTAGACGTCAAATAGCATGGCTATTAGCTTTTAATATAAACTCAGACATAAGTAGTATGTCGAAGTCTTATGTAATTAGCACCACAGAAATTAGTAATCATACTAATAATAATTTAAACTAGTCAGTAAGACAACAGAAGGTACCAGTAACAATGTTCTTAATCTCACAATCAACAAGGTATCTTCTGGCACTCAATTAGTTAATTGTAAGAAAGGGGCTAAGCAGAATTCCTTGAAATTATTTCATCAAAATATTCAAGGTTTTTCTTCCAAACAATTAGAATTTGAATTGTTTTTAGAAAAAACAATGTTTGATATTATTTGTATAACTGAACACTGGTTGAAAGATTATGAAATGTTAATTAATTTTGAAAATTATAGTGTGGGCAGTTGTTTTAACCGAAAATCCATGCTACGTGGAGGTTCACTAATCCTAATTAAAAATTGTATAAAATCTAAGTCTCGTAATGACATAGTAGAACTATCGGTGGAACATAGCATTGAACTGTCCTGTGTTGAGCTAGATAAACATTTTATAGTGTGTGTATACAGACCTCCAAATTATCAAAACTACTCTATATTTGAGTCAGTAATGGAAGATGTTTTGGCAAAACTTGCAACTGGTCATAAATCAGTAATTATTTGTGGGGACTTTAATATTAATATCTTAGAAAATAATCCAAATAGCAGTAGATTATTAAGCCTCTTCAAATCATTCAATATGTCAAATGTGTTTTTAGAACCAACGCGAATAACTTCGACTACTGCTACATGTATTGATAATGTCTTTTGTTGCTGCGACTATTTAGATAAAGCCATTGTAAATTATCTCCCTTCTGATCACAGTGGTCAAACCGTTATTTTTGAGTCCAATACACCATTACAAAAAGTGCAGATTCAAATTAGACCAATTACATCCGGTAATTTAAATAAGTTTAATAGCACATTAATTAGCAAGTTAAGTGCTCAGGGCGTAAATATGTCCAATGGCAATATTTTGTATGAACAATTCTTTTCATTAGTGCAAACAGAGTTCAATAACTCTTTTAAGAAAAAAACTAAAACTATTAGCCCTAAGTTTTTATTCAGTGACTGGGCAACTAAAGGCATCAGGAAAAGTAGGGAAAGACTATTTGAACTGTATGGCCTTAAGCCGTATATTAACACGGAAACTTTTAATAAGTATGTTGCTACTTACTCTAAAATTTTTAAACAAATCTGCAAAGCAGCTAAAGCTTCTTTCATTAGCAACAAGGTTAAATCAGCTGACAATAAAATAAAGACAGTTTGGAAAATTATTAACAATGAAACGAACAAGAACAAAAGACATAACACGGATTACACACTGGACACTTCCCGCGGTCTCATTAGCGATAACATCGATGTTGCTCAGGAATTTGTAACTTTCTTTACCAATATTCCAATTAAAACTACAGAAACTTTAAACTCCTCCCCCTCACTTGCTATTGATTTATTAAGAGCGAATGTTTCTGCCTGTCCTGTGGAATTTAAATTTAAACATATAAACCCAGTGGTCGTTGTAAAGACTTTTAAGCAACTTAAGATCAAAATTACCGAAGATCTGTGGGGCATGTCTACTAAAGTTTGTCAATCAATTATTGAGACAATTGCACCCTATTTAGCTTTAATATTTAATTTATGTGTAGATCAAGGGGTATTCCCGGATTTAATGAAGTACAGTAAAGTTATTCCACTTTTCAAATCTGGTGACAGCAAAGATACTAATAATTATAGACCCGTATCGGTTTTGCCGGTTTTCAGCAAGGTGTTTGAAAAAGTAATGTTAAATCAAATGCTCAATCATTTTAATCGTAACAACATCCTACACGATCAACAGTATGGTTTCACCAAAGGACGTTGCACAACCGACGCCGGTGTCACCTTATTAAAACACATCTTTAACGCATGGGAAGAAGCACAGGATGCAATAGGCATCTTTTGCGACCTTTCCAAGGCATTTGATTGCGTGAATCACGAAACACTGCTCTTAAAACTTGAGCATTACGGATTGGGTAAACTTGCGCTTAGCTTAATAAAATCATATTTGAATGATAGACTGCAGCAAGTTCAAATAAACGGTGTAAATTCATTGGGTTTAAAAGTCAAAATGGGTGTACCACAGGGCTCGATATTGGGTCCATTCCTCTTTTTAGTATATATAAATGATTTACCTCATTTACTGCAAAACCGACCACAAATGGTGTTATTTGCCGATGACACATCACTTATTTTTAAAGTTAACAGACATGCACAGGAGCTTGACGACGTAAATAACGCTATGCTTAAGGTCCATAACTGGTTTACTGAAAATAATTTGGTATTAAATGAGAAGAAAACTAAATGCATAAGATTCGCGTTACCGAATGTTAGAAGTAGTGAATGTCACGTTGTATTGAATAAGGAGACACTAGAATTCGTCGAAAAGACGGTTTTCCTAGGGATCACGCTTGACTCAAAACTACAGTGGGGTCCTCACTTAACATCACTTGCAGGGCGGCTAAGTTCAGCCGCTTACGCTGTTTGGAAAATCCGCCAACTAACAGACGTGGATACCGCGAGACTGGTCTATTTTAGTTACTTTCATAGCATCATGTCTTACGGTATTTTGCTGTGGGGACGGGCTGCAGATATTGAGTCTGTCTTTATTCTGCAAAAGAGGGCTGTCAGAGCCATCTATAACCTCCGCAGACGCGAATCTCTAAGGGAACTGTTTAAGAAAATTAACATCATGACGGTACCTTGTCAGTATATATATGAAAACATTATGTATGTTCGAAAAAATCTACATCTTTTTCGTAAGATAAGTGACAGGCATAATTTTAACACTAGAAATAGGAACAAATTAGATCAACCACGTTTTAGATTGTCTAAAGTACACACTTCTTTTATGGGGTACTGTGTAAAATGTTATAATAAAATACCACTCGATATTCTTCAACTTAATGAGAAGAAATTTAAAACATGCATTAAACGCACACTATGTAGACAAGCATATTATAAGTTAGATGATTATATCCTAGATAAAAATGCTTGGCTTAATGCTGGTCCTGCTCCACAGCCACTTGGGCTCACTAGTTGAAATTATTGTATTTGGAAGAGTTGCTACCCCTTTTCTTATTTTTTTATTTTTATTTATATTATTTTTCTGACATTACGAACATCATGTTTATTTTATTTTTATTTTTTATTAACCAATTTTGTATTGTTGAATATTCCAATATTTGATAATGATTATCTTTCTTTTTGATAGTATAATATATATATAGATATATTTCTTTTTGATAGTATAATACATTGCAAACTATAGTTTTGTATAATTTAGAAGCATTTTTTCAGTTTTTGTAAATGTGAGTACCATGGTGCTGTTTATTCTGTTATTATATTATGTTTTATGTTGACTTGAAAGAGCATGGCAGTTGAGACTTTGTCATGCTTACTTTAATGTCTCGCCGATGGTGGCGAGTGTGTTGGATCATTCGGTTCCCTACAAAATGGTTGAGCTGGATGGTGCTGATCCACGCGTCATGTTCGTGAACGGGCGCCGTCGGTTGAGACTGGTCATCTCTTTTCTGCCAAGGCTTATTTTAAATCTTATACTTTGAATTGTCTCTATTTCTTTTTTTCACATTGTTCTCACATATAGAAGCAACAAGAATAATGTACCCAGGATTTTGTAATGTCTTTATTTAAAAGAGTGTCCTGGGAGTTTCTTGCCCGTTCTTCTCCACAGAGATCTACTTTTTGGAATGGGCGACTAGCTTCAACTTTCTGACTAACTGACTGACTCTTTGACAATTCAAAAGTGCCTGTAAATGGTTTAATTTAAATAAATGCTTTGATATACCGAGACTCCTCCGTGCCTCGGAAAGCACGTTAAGTTGGTTCCA
Organism: Conistra vaccinii; assembly: GCA_948150665.1. Classification (NCBI taxonomy): domain Eukaryota; kingdom Metazoa; phylum Arthropoda; class Insecta; order Lepidoptera; family Noctuidae; genus Conistra; species Conistra vaccinii. The sequence goes on along the minus strand of OX411341.1, from coordinate 11,273,156 downwards.
GCTGTCATGTCGTTACGGGTCGTCAGAAGCCCGAAAGTCTGACCAAGTCTTACCAAGGGGTATCGTGTTACCCAGTAACTGGGTTGTGGAGGTCAGATAGGCAGTCGCTCCATGTAAAATACTCGTATTAAGCTGCATCCGGTTAGACTGGAAGCCGACCCCAACTTAGTTGGGAAAAGGGTAAACAGATTAATTGTTCTTATCCTAAACCACATTATAACTTCCCGTAAAACAAATTACTATAGAATCTAATATCTATTCAGTACATGATTCTGAACCCCCATGCGCTGAAATTTTTCGTCGGTTATCACGTACTGAATCCATGGTAACCGGCTTCGCGTCGATGTCCCTGCCACCCTGTATATAATTATAATCAGAATCTCGGAAACGGCTCCAACGATTTTGATGAAAGTTGCAATTTAGGAATTTACGGGGGGTGAAAAATCGATCTACTCGTAGTTACTAGGTCTCATATCTGGGAAAAATCGTTTTCTTTATTTTCACAGCCTCGGAAATCTGATAAAACGTTGGTGTACCTGGACGATATGTTTATATTTTCACCCGAACATAGCTCGATTGACCAGATATTATATCTAATAGGAAAAATCCTCATCAAAATTTAATTTGCGCCGGACATAAAATATCCATCAGGTAGATTGTTTTTTCAACATTATAGTCAGTTACGTGTATATTACCTATAGTATCAAAATACATTAGTTTTGTATTCAATATTATTTATGTAGATTGGTTTTATATAGACCTATATTATAAGGAAGTAGTAATAACACATAATAACATCACGCCTCTGTTCCCCGAAGATTAGGCAGAGGGGTATCTACCTATAGTACACCCACATTTCGCCAGTTATGTTTAGCATTATCAACCTATAATGTTCCCAAATGCCTCCTCTCTGTGAGAGGGAGTGGGCCGTAATCTACCACGCGGGCCCAGTGTGGGTCGGTAGATGTCACATGTCTTCGAATTTTTGGTTCTAAGACATGCCGGTTTCCTCACGATGTTTTCCTTCGCCGTTTTGAGAGTCATCATCATCAGCCTATTAATGTTCCCACTGCTGGGACACAGGCCTCCTCTCTGTTCTCGGGATTTTTTTGGTTCTATCTAAGACATGCCGGTTTCCTCACGATGTTTTCCGTCACCGTTTTGAGAACAGTGGTGATGAAATTATTTACACAAAGTAAAGCGCCTGTTAGGGTTCGAACCTACGACCTACAACTCGTAAGTCACGGCCGTTACCACTGGGCCACCACTGCTAGTTTTTCGCAATTTGCAGGTCAGTATCAGGTTGTACGTTGAGTTAAATATGATTTGCGACCGTATCAAATGTTTATTTATAGAATTATAATCATAGAAATCATCAACACAACTCTATAAGTTCATGTAACCCCCAAATGTCATGATTTCATGAAATCATGACATTTGGGGGTTATTCTATCATACGGAGTTGTATTGCTGATTCTAATGATTATAATTCTGTAAAGCCATATTTGTTACGCTCGCAAATCATATTTTAATCAAGATACAACCTGACACTGACCTGCAAATTGCAAAAAACGTTAGAAAATTTGAATTTCGCGGGCTACCTTGGCGCATCCACCTTTAAGTCGCTTGTAGGGGACGAGTTTATTGCGATCAACGGGGCACAAATCCAGACTCCGTGGTACTGCTACTGAGAAATTCCTGACAGAAAACCCAATAACGCTTTACTACAGGTATATAGGTATTTAAGGCAAGTAGCTATTATGATGTCAAGGGTCCTATATTTGCTGAACATTCTAGTATTAATATATCTGCCTGGCCTTTTCCCAACTATGTTGGGGTCGGTTTCCACTCTAACCGGATGCAGCTGAATACCACTATTTTACTTGGAGTGACTGCCTATCTGACCTCCACAACCCAGGAACTGGGTAATATGATACCCGTTAGTAAGACTGGTTGTCAGACTTTCGGGCTTCTGACGACCCGTAACGACTGTCAAAGATCCACAAATGATGCGCCGGGAACCACGGCTTAACGTGCTTTCCGAGGCACGGAGGAGGCTCTAAATGTAAAATTGGTCACCCATCCACGGACCAACCCCGGCAAGCATAGCTTAACCTGATGGATCGACCCGTGCGGCTGTTATTACTTAGCCACGAGCTCCTCCATTACTGAACATTCTAGTAAGTATTAATGTTCCCGGCAAAAACCGGGCACAAATCCAAACTTCGAGCTTCTACCTTATAATCAAAATGCTGCTCCTGAGAAATACCAGCACCCTAATTACGTAATGCACGATCAATTTTAAATTGATTGCCAGTCCATTGCTTCATAAGTTCGACAAAAAAAAATGAGCAGATTTTTTTTGTCGAACTTATGAAGCAATGGACTGGCAATCTTTTTCAATTGGTTTCAATTTAAAATTGATCGTGCATTGCGTAATTGGGGGGCAGATGGAAAAACAAGTAATGCAGGGCTATGAAATATCATGATCTTCACATGAACATGATAACTTAACGAGCGAAAAATCATTGTGCCCTTTTATAATTTGTAACGTGGCCGTATTATCGTGGATGTGTACGTCACTACGTCACGCCATCACGATAGCACATGGAACTAAAAATTGTATGGAAACATGTGAAGACGCTTTTCCGGCCACGAGAACGTTACAACGTGCATGATTTTCCATACATTTTATGGACGCCGATATGGTCACATTCTAAATTTTAATGACGGCTCCACACTATCGTCAACACTCCAACATAACTCCAGTCTGTCCCAAATCACGATCGATGAAAACAGACTGTCCAACATCAACAAACATGCATGAACTATCTCTGTCCAACGTGTGGACGAACAGTTGTACTGTTAGACGATATTGTGGAGCAAAAAGTGAAGATAAAAGCGCACATACACTTCTGCCAGGAGGAATAAAGTCCTGATATTATCTTTAGAACACACAGCCCCGAACAAATACTCTTTCAACCCTAACCTAGTAACGTAACTAGATCACAATTTACATATTATTTGCTTTCAACCCTTGAGATAGCTGAATCAGGATCAAAGATAAAAAAACAAAGGAAAAGACCATCCCTTATTGATTCATATATTATGCTTATGTAACGAATATGAAAGACTATAATAGCTTTTGCCTTTTGCTCGCGGCTTCGCCCGCGCGGTGGACGGCCGCGCACGGAACGGCCATGACTCCGGCTAGTCGTGGCCGTCTAGTGGTATTGTATGGTATTGTATGGCCGGCTAAATGGCCGTTGAGACCAATTGCGCGATTCGTATCGGTGTCTATAGTTTATCTGATCGCAGTCGTGGTCGTCGCAGTCGTGGTCGCAGTCGTGGTCGCAGTCGTGGTCGCAGTCGTGCTCAGAGTCCATAATACCTCAGCTGAAGTTCACTCTTATCTCGCTCGCACACTATTGCTCTCGGACTGAGCGGCGCGGCAGGGAGAAGGCTCCAAGGCGCCGATAGTTTAGGTAATTTCTTTTTACGGTGAAAATAATGGTAATAAAAAATTAAAATTGTATCTGCTTTATATTTAGTTGAGTTAATAAGCAAAGTTTCATGATCTAATTTGAAGTATTTTTTTAATAATAGCTGGTTATTGTTCGATTTGGAGGAAACTTTGTAATTTTTTGAATCCCCAATATTATTACATTTATTTCAAAATTAATGCTGCAGTATTTTTAATAGAGCATGCAGGATAATGCTAAGTAATTTGAGGTATTGTGGACTCTTAAGATCCCAACATAACGTACTAACGCTACTGGGATAAAAAGTATCCCATGCCCTATCCAAGCCTTAATTTTAAGCCCAAGTTCCCACGGATGTAATAAAATCGCGGCGATTTTTTTCCGCGTGTTGGATTTTCGACGCTCTGCTTAGCGCTGAGAGTTGAATATCCTAGATTATTCTTGACGCGCTGGGATACGCGATAAATGCGCTCTGTTGGATTTTCAATGCTCAGCTTAAAACAGAGAGTTGAAAATCCAGTGTACGAAAAAAAATCGCCGCGATTTTATTACGTCCGTGCGAACGTGGGCTAAATGTCGAAATCCATTTAGCTGTTAAACCGTGAAATGATAACAGACAGACAGAAATACTTTCGCATTTATATTAGGTATGGATAGGTTCCGTTGAGCCACATTTTTTATATTAAATTAGGGTCATCTTTGGGCTTAGGTATTTTTATATGGACTGAAAAAATATGAGAGTTTGAGGGCGTAAAAATATTGAGTGGACCCTAATAAAAAAGTCTAGATATGACTTAGGTTATTTCAAGAGGGTGGGTGATGAGAGTAGGTAAAGTTAATAGATTATATAAATAGATCACTTTAATTAAATCTATCACTCTGTGTGATTGTACTTTTACTGTCGAAACGAAAATCTGGCGAAACGAAAATCCGACGAAACAAAAATCTAACGAAACGAAAATCTGTCAACACGGAAACAACCGGAAAAGTCCTCAAGTCTGTACGTTTGAGCTATTGTTGTATAGCCCATGCTGGTGGACACGAGAGAAGCAGAGTTCTTTGAAACGTTTTATAATGTTCAATTTAATAATCTTCTCATAACTTTTATCTGAAGAATAAATAAGTTAACATGGCACAGTTCTAGTGTCACGCTGAAGCGCCGTTATCAGTTCTTAACAGCGTGACACAATATCCAGAGCGTGATTCAATTTAAAAGTTGTCCGACATGAAATATATTTGAAATATAATTATTTTCTATACAAAAGCTGTCAAACTGCCATATTTATTCTTCGAATAAAAGTTATCTGAATAATCTAAGTAACTTTGGCAATTATCACTGGGCTGGTCAGTTTCGTTGTCTACCATAAGCAAAGTAGTATTTAAAATAAAAACTTTTTACAAAAAAAGAACAACCGACTTCCAAAAAAGACACTACAAAGTCAAAAATAACTTTAATTTCGGAAGTCGGTGGCAATAAACGAAAGTTCAAAACCAAATACACCGACTTCCGAAATTAAAGTTATTTTTGACTTTGTAGTGTCTTTTTTGGAAGTCGGTTGTTCTTTTTTTGTAAAAAGTTTTTATTTTGCACTTTTTAGTTGTGGTATCTACCCCATACAAATTCGAATACTAACCTGCTATGTAAATAACAGTGATTGGAAGTTATCATCATATCATCCATATAAACTAAGTGGGAAAAATACGTACTATTGAAACTAACTCAAAAACTATCCAAGTAAAGTTCAGTTAACATACAAAAAAAAAAAAAACAGACGAATTGAGAACCTCCTCCTTTTGGAAGTCGGTTAAAAAAAGGAGCGAAATGAGCCTGCTCTTGACATCCATCTCGTCTGATGCAAAGCAATGGATGAGGTCTACGATGGATCATGGAATGAACAAGCTCAAAAGAGACACTGGCAGAGAGTTCCACACTTGTTATTTTTCAACATCTTAGAATGAAATGGTCAATGGATGGGGTGGTCAACATAAAACCCAAAAACAAAAGAATAACAAGGTTCTGTTTTAACAAAAAACAAAAGTCGGGAAGGAAAAAACAAAACAAAATAATAATACACAAGAAGGGAAAAGTTCATGAAATATTAACGTGTTGGTTACTTTGTAACAATAACGGCAGATGAAAAGCTCTGAATGCCTTTATGGTAGGTACGTTTAGAGCGTAATTCAGTTTCCAACTTTATTTTTTATGGTTTTCTATTGTAGACATTAAGAACAAGGGGTTAACTCAAATTGGCTACGAAAACATTGAACTAAAAATTATGTTTAGGCATCCATCGTGAGGAGGAGGCTCTAAATGTAAAATTGGTCACCCATCCACGGACCAACCCCGGCAAGCATAGCTTAACCTGATGGATCGACCCGTGCGGCTGTTATTACTTAGCCACGAGCTCCTCCATTACTGAACATTCTAGTAAGTATTAATGTTCCCGGCAAAAACCGGGCACAAATCCAAACTTCGAGCTTCTACCTTATAATCAAAATGCTGCTCCTGAGAAATACCAGCACCCTAATTACGTAATGCACGATCAATTTTAAATTGATTGCCAGTCCATTGCTTCATAAGTTCGACAAAAAAAAATGAGCAGATTTTTTTTGTCGAACTTATGAAGCAATGGACTGGCAATCTTTTTCAATTGGTTTCAATTTAAAATTGATCGTGCATTGCGTAATTGGGGGGCAGATGGAAAAACAAGTAATGCAGGGCTATGAAATATCATGATCTTCACATGAACATGATAACTTAACGAGCGAAAAATCATTGTGCCCTTTTATAATTTGTAACGTGGCCGTATTATCGTGGATGTGTACGTCACTACGTCACGCCATCACGATAGCACATGGAACTAAAAATTGTATGGAAACATGTGAAGACGCTTTTCCGGCCACGAGAACGTTACAACGTGCATGATTTTCCATACATTTTATGGACGCCGATATGGTCACATTCTAAATTTTAATGACGGCTCCACACTATCGTCAACACTCCAACATAACTCCAGTCTGTCCCAAATCACGATCGATGAAAACAGACTGTCCAACATCAACAAACATGCATGAACTATCTCTGTCCAACGTGTGGACGAACAGTTGTACTGTTAGACGATATTGTGGAGCAAAAAGTGAAGATAAAAGCGCACATACACTTCTGCCAGGAGGAATAAAGTCCTGATATTATCTTTAGAACACACAGCCCCGAACAAATACTCTTTCAACCCTAACCTAGTAACGTAACTAGATCACAATTTACATATTATTTGCTTTCAACCCTTGAGATAGCTGAATCAGGATCAAAGATAAAAAAACAAAGGAAAAGACCATCCCTTATTGATTCATATATTATGCTTATGTAACGAATATGAAAGACTATAATAGCTTTTGCCTTTTGCTCGCGGCTTCGCCCGCGCGGTGGACGGCCGCGCACGGAACGGCCATGACTCCGGCTAGTCGTGGCCGTCTAGTGGTATTGTATGGTATTGTATGGCCGGCTAAATGGCCGTTGAGACCAATTGCGCGATTCGTATCGGTGTCTATAGTTTATCTGATCGCAGTCGTGGTCGTCGCAGTCGTGGTCGCAGTCGTGGTCGCAGTCGTGGTCGCAGTCGTGCTCAGAGTCCATAATACCTCAGCTGAAGTTCACTCTTATCTCGCTCGCACACTATTGCTCTCGGACTGAGCGGCGCGGCAGGGAGAAGGCTCCAAGGCGCCGATAGTTTAGGTAATTTCTTTTTACGGTGAAAATAATGGTAATAAAAAATTAAAATTGTATCTGCTTTATATTTAGTTGAGTTAATAAGCAAAGTTTCATGATCTAATTTGAAGTATTTTTTTAATAATAGCTGGTTATTGTTCGATTTGGAGGAAACTTTGTAATTTTTTGAATCCCCAATATTATTACATTTATTTCAAAATTAATGCTGCAGTATTTTTAATAGAGCATGCAGGATAATGCTAAGTAATTTGAGGTATTGTGGACTCTTAAGATCCCAACATAACGTACTAACGCTACTGGGATAAAAAGTATCCCATGCCCTATCCAAGCCTTAATTTTAAGCCCAAGTTCCCACGGATGTAATAAAATCGCGGCGATTTTTTTCCGCGTGTTGGATTTTCGACGCTCTGCTTAGCGCTGAGAGTTGAATATCCTAGATTATTCTTGACGCGCTGGGATACGCGATAAATGCGCTCTGTTGGATTTTCAATGCTCAGCTTAAAACAGAGAGTTGAAAATCCAGTGTACGAAAAAAAATCGCCGCGATTTTATTACGTCCGTGCGAACGTGGGCTAAATGTCGAAATCCATTTAGCTGTTAAACCGTGAAATGATAACAGACAGACAGAAATACTTTCGCATTTATATTAGGTATGGATAGGTTCCGTTGAGCCACATTTTTTATATTAAATTAGGGTCATCTTTGGGCTTAGGTATTTTTATATGGACTGAAAAAATATGAGAGTTTGAGGGCGTAAAAATATTGAGTGGACCCTAATAAAAAAGTCTAGATATGACTTAGGTTATTTCAAGAGGGTGGGTGATGAGAGTAGGTAAAGTTAATAGATTATATAAATAGATCACTTTAATTAAATCTATCACTCTGTGTGATTGTACTTTTACTGTCGAAACGAAAATCTGGCGAAACGAAAATCCGACGAAACAAAAATCTAACGAAACGAAAATCTGTCAACACGGAAACAACCGGAAAAGTCCTCAAGTCTGTACGTTTGAGCTATTGTTGTATAGCCCATGCTGGTGGACACGAGAGAAGCAGAGTTCTTGAAACGTTTTATAATGTTCAATTTAATAATCTTCTCATAACTTTTATCTGAAGAATAAATAAGTTAACATGGCACAGTTCTAGTGTCACGCTGAAGCGCCGTTATCAGTTCTTAACAGCGTGACACAATATCCAGAGCGTGATTCAATTTAAAAGTTGTCCGACATGAAATATATTTGAAATATAATTATTTTCTATACAAAAGCTGTCAAACTGCCATATTTATTCTTCGAATAAAAGTTATCTGAATAATCTAAGTAACTTTGGCAATTATCACTGGGCTGGTCAGTTTCGTTGTCTACCATAAGCAAAGTAGTATTTAAAATAAAAACTTTTTACAAAAAAAGAACAACCGACTTCCAAAAAAGACACTACAAAGTCAAAAATAACTTTAATTTCGGAAGTCGGTGGCAATAAACGAAAGTTCAAAACCAAATACACCGACTTCCGAAATTAAAGTTATTTTTGACTTTGTAGTGTCTTTTTTGGAAGTCGGTTGTTCTTTTTTTGTAAAAAGTTTTTATTTTGCACTTTTTAGTTGTGGTATCTACCCCATACAAATTCGAATACTAACCTGCTATGTAAATAACAGTGATTGGAAGTTATCATCATATCATCCATATAAACTAAGTGGGAAAAATACGTACTATTGAAACTAACTCAAAAACTATCCAAGTAAAGTTCAGTTAACATACAAAAAAAAAAAAAACAGACGAATTGAGAACCTCCTCCTTTTGGAAGTCGGTTAAAAAAAGGAGCGAAATGAGCCTGCTCTTGACATCCATCTCGTCTGATGCAAAGCAATGGATGAGGTCTACGATGGATCATGGAATGAACAAGCTCAAAAGAGACACTGGCAGAGAGTTCCACACTTGTTATTTTTCAACATCTTAGAATTAAATGGTCAATGGATGGGGTGGTCAACATAAAAGCCAAAAACAAAAGAATAACAAGGTTCTGTTTTAACAAAAAACAAAAGTAGGGAAGGAAAAAACAAAACAAAATAATAATACACAAGAAGGGAAAAGTTCATGAAATATTAACGTGTTGGTTACTTTGTAACAATAACGGCAGATGAAAAGCTCTGAATGCCTTTATGGTAGGTACGTTTAGAGCGTAATTCAGTTTCCAACTTTATTTTTTTATGGTTTTCTATTGTAGAAATAAGAACAAGGGGTTAACTCAAATCGGCTACGAAAACATTGAACTGAAAAATGTTTAGGCATCCATCATGTATATCGTCTAGTGTCCACAAAATGAAATTCTGGCTTAGGCAACATTTTGAATCAAGACTAAACCAGCGACACCTCATTTGCTGGTATCGGGTACCTTAGGCTGTATATGTAACAAAGTATGACCCATTACCTACAGATATTCATAGCATTTTATTTAAGTCTCATTCTTTAAAAAAATACATAATACTGACTGTTATAACTAGACAAACTTCTTGTTTTATTTATTTAAAATGTTATTTTCTCGTCGAACTTTGACTCTAAACTTAAAGCGGTGAAAAGTTCACAGTAATGTCAACCGTTCATGAAAAATATATTAACGTGGCACAGCTCTAGTGACACGCTGAAGCGCCGTTAAAAAGTTCTGAACAGCGTGACACAATATCCAGAGCGTGATTCAATTTAAAAGTTGTCCGACAAATGTTTGGCAAAGTCATTTGTTCTCTTTTGGCACGCTGTGCCAATATTGGAGGAATGTAACGTTTGGGAACATCGGTAATTCGGTATTCTTGATTTTCTGTCAACAATCGAATCATGAATTTGGTGTACGCAGTTTGTCACGTTTCGAATGTGAATGTAAAAACTGCAGCTTCATATACCAAAATCTTTTTTCGATGGTTTCATGAAAACTAGAGTTAAATTGCGAAATTCCTATAACTGTTTAATAAACCTGTGACTACTTCTTCAGTTCTAATTATTTCTAGTTATAGATAAATTACAAGCACATGCAGGAGCGACGTTCAATATTTACCTGAGAAAAACTAGAACTAGAGCCATGCTATGTATGACGATACATAGCATGGCTCTAGTTCTAGTTTTTCTAAGGCGACGGCCTTAGAGTGAAAAACTCGGGAATACAATTTAGTTTTTTTTTTTTTTTTAAACAGAGAGCCTCGCAACGCACGCCCTAGTTTCACACATAATACGTTTAGTAACCTGTAACTGTATCCAAATTGCACACTAAAATACACATATTTGAAAAGGTTTACTAATGTTTGCCATAATTTAAAATGCCATAATTTTATATGCCATACTTTTATTTGCCATAATTTCATTAGAAATAACGCTTCAGTTGCCATAATCGTGAAATGACATAAAATCATTTTCACTAATTTCATTGGTCATAATCGATCAAGTGTCATAATAATTTTAATCCATAAATTCATTAGCTATATTTTTTATTTTCAATAATGTCGTTTTCCATAACATTTAATATTCATTTGCCCATACTAGCACAACAATGCTAGTTCAGTATGTACCATGCTTGCTTTGCAAAAGAGGAAATCTAGCACTCGGCGGCCGCTGCCGCGGCACGCTCGCTACGCTCGCTCGCCTTCGCGCGTTGTTTGGTCACAGTTCTAACCTAACCTAACCTACCCGTTTCGAATTTGACAAACTGTTTAATGTCTGAACAAGAAAACCTAAAAATTACCCTAATCTGCCATGCATGCTTGCTTTGCAAAAGAGGAAATCTAGCACTCGGTACGCTCGCTCGCCTTCGCGCGTTGTTTGGTCACAGTTCTAACCTAACCTAACCTACCCGTTTCGAATTTGACAAACTGTTTACTGTCTGAACAAGAAAACCTAAAAATTACCCTAATCTGCCATGCATGCTTGCTTTGCAAAAGAGGAAATCTAGCACTCGGCGGCCGCTGCCGCGGCACGCTCGCTACGCTCGCTCGCCTTCGCGCGTTGTTTGGTCACAGTTCTAACCTAACCTAACCTACCCGTTTCGAATTTACAAACTGTTTATTGTCTGAACAAGAAAACCTAAAAATTACCCTAATCTGCCATGCATGCTTGCTTTGCAAAAGAGGAAATCTAGCACTCGGCGGCCGCTGCCGCGGCACTTGCGCGGCACGCTCGCTACGCTCGCTCGCCTTCGCGCGTTGTTTGGTCACAGTTCTAACCTAACCTAACCTACCCGTTTTGAATTTGACAAACTGTTTATTGTCTGAACAAGAAAACCTAACCTAACCTATCCTATTTTGCAAATGTACGTATGTATGTATGTATTTAAATGAACATTCGGAATAATACATATCATATAATACAATACTGAGGACATCTGTCTGTAACGTTTCTAAATAATGTTAAATGTTGCTTATGTCAAGTGTCGATTATGTAATGTGTTACTTATAGAATCTAATGATTATGACACATGTTATTATGGAAACTAATATTATGGCAAATAAAAGTTATGTCAAATAAGTTGATATGGCAAGCGTTATTAGTATAAATGATAATAGTGCAAGTAAATATTATGAGTGGGGACGATTATGGAAAACAATAATAGGACAAATAATATTATGGAAAACAAGACTATACCATTTGAAAAAGCAGTGGTAATAAAGGCGCAGTTTTTTCTTCCTCCTGTAAAGTTATCTTTTTCGCATATATGAGGTTTTCACTCTAAGGCGACGGTATGTATATTATGAGAATAGCTCATCTATACTAATATTATTAGTCATATCTATACTACTTTCAAAACGGTGAAGGAAAACATCATCGTGAGGAAACCTAGAATAATATATCCTAGAACTAAAAATTCGAACTAGGCCCGCGTGGTAGAGAGGAGGCCTATATTTTAGCAACGTTAACTATCACAAAACCAAAGGCCAAACAATGTATTTGTATTTGTGTTTACTACCTCCATATTAACTGAAGAGTACGCAGCCACGTCCCACGCAGGTTGTAAATAAAGAGAAACAAGGATACTATAGCAAATCTGGTATCTGGTATCTCGTGTGACGCGTGGGTTGTGGCTTCAAACTACCCACGCTATTCGATGACCTTTGACCTCTGACTATTGCTAATAATGGTCGCAATTACTAGACTATCCTACTGCTCTATCAGGGATTTCTCATTAGCAGCCAGGAACTTGGAAGCTCGTGCCCAGTTAATACGTATATATACGCCAGTGAACTTGGTGGCTTGCGTGTTCAGCACTGAGTTCACGCAACGCGTCTTACGTCCATCCAGTAATAGGACTCGCTCATCAACGAGCGCTATCCCAAATTAGACCCATTATTAATTTATTAAACATAAAACAAAAGGTATTTTAATAAGACACGTATACTAAAAGCTCAATAATTAAATTATGTTTAAAATGGTGAAGGTTTCAGCAAAATACGCTTGATAGATTTTGCGTGATTCTCAGCTTTTTAGCCGCGTTAGACATATTTTTACAAATTAATTCACTATGTAATATAAACATAATCTAAAACACTCCTATATGAGCTCAAATGTCCGAAAGACTGATGCAGCTCGATAACAATTAAAATTTTATTGTATCTCATTAGTTAAGTTATTAAGAAAATGCTCTAATTTAACATATATTTTTTTCAAATCATTAACACTACTCCTTTAGACATGATCTTCAGTATAAAATCATTAAAAGTCGGTTACCGTCGCCTTAAGGCAATAAGGTAGCCCCCTATATGGGACTTAAACATAACTGACGAAATGTGGGTATACTAAACGACTTACTACCCCTTCAGGGAGGGAATACAGGTGTGATGTTATGTTAAGTAGGTACACGAAGCTTTAAAGCCTACACAAACTGAAACGAAGCGATAGTACTAACAACCTACGCTCTATAGCCGTCTGTGACCTACGTAGGCTACGTATAATTACAGTGCGACAACAGTACAGTTAATTACTGACGCCAATTACCAGAAAATTTGGAAGGTCAAGCAGAACTAGTAAGGTGGAACCGCTGCGCACGGAGAGGCTATGTACGTGTGTCTAACTTCGCTTTGCAAGAAAATGTATGTGATAACGTCCACTGCAACCCACGAACACGCTACGCACGAATACAAGATTAATGACGTCATTGCTACACGCGTGGCTTGCTCGAATAAGACGCCCACGCAGCTCAACGCTGTCAACGCTATGCACGCGGTACACGGATGCGTGCGTCTGGCGTAGCTTCACTGCGGGAGGTGGGACGTGGAAACATAGTCGTGGGTTAATATTCGTGTATAGTGTGTACCCAAGTTGTCAAACAAACGAACACACGCAGCTAAAATGTGCCGCGTGCCCGTGCACAGCGTGCGCCCCGGTGGGCCAAACGCCTGTATTATTATGGAACAAAGGACTAACATACTCTAAAATATCAACCTACGTGTGACTATACAATGTTAAGTACAAAGAAACCGAGCTAAAAGACAGAAAAAGAAAAGAAAGAAAAAGTTTTGTTAACAAAATCTAGCTAGCTAGTTTTCTAGCTACAAAAGATTTCCCCTTAGATAAAGAATATAGGAACCAGGAAACGTGAGTTAATACCCTAAACGATTTTTACTGTGTGTAAAATTGCCCAAAAACCGGAGTGCGAATAATTCAACAACACCCCAAAAGTTCGTAGCGTCGTGTCGTAGCACGTAGGGTTTCGTAGCTTCTACGCGTTGACTACGCACGTGGGAAATGAAGGATCCCCATAAGTGAGGGGGAACGAGTCTGCTTAGTACTTTAATGGGACGCCATGACAGTCCAACACGTACAATATAGTTTGACACGTGCCAAAAAAGTAAAATTCAACTTACTCAACACAATAATTTATTATTTGGAGAAAATCCTCAAAAAAATAAACTTTGAAATAAAGACAACAATTGATATTTCATAAGAAAATAGACCATTGTTTTTTTTTTTTTGCTGATTTTTATATTTATTAATGCGATCAAATATATACACTGGATAAACTTCTGATACTTAATTAAATAACAAACTTTTAAAATATAAACATAATATCCTAACCTAACTAAAACTATTTTCAAACTAAAATATGGCGTCGTAATAAATTAAATTAAAATATACATAACATCACGCCTAGTTTCCCCGAAAGGTTGGGCAGAGGAGTACCTATAGTACACACACATTTCGCCAGTTATGTTTAAGTCCCATGTAATAGGGGGCGAGCCTATTGCCATCAACCGGGCAAAAATCCAGACTCCGGGCTGCTACTGAGAAATTCCAGATAGAAAACCCAATAACACTTTGCCCGACCCGGGGATCGAACCTAGGACTTCTTGCTCAGCAGTAGCTCTTGCGACCACTAGACCAACGAGTCATTAAATTAAAATATGTAGGTATATTTTTACTCATTTCTAGTCATCGATCACTAATAAAGAACTAGATACACAATCCCAATCAAAAGTTCTCTTAAAACTGGCACCAAATTGTGTTTAAGTAATAATAGTTGTAAATTCAACCTTAAACGAAATGCTTAAAGTTTATTTCACGAAGATATGTTTAAAAAGCAATAAATTTTTACGACCGATACTATGTCGCGTGTTTACCGTCGGAGCGTTCGAATGCTACTAAATCAAAAGCGCACCCAAATGTTCAAGTGGGTGCTCATTCGGTGAGGACATTTTTTGCCGCTGATTGTGTATCTAGTTCTTTATTAGTGATCGATGTTTCTAGTTAATTTATTGTTGGTGTTACTACCAATTTAGGCCTCTCAATGGGGTACCATTATACAGAAACAACAGCTTGATAAATCGAGGAGACATTATATTAACAGGAAAAATCAAATCAAAATGATGTTGCTGCCTATCCTGTTTACTTAATCCCTTTAGCAACCTTCTCTTTACCAAGAACTACGTAATAATTAATTAGCTGTTTAATTATTCCTACGGCGTAAAGCGCTGAGTAGATTTAATATGGACTGGTCCATTTAACTTAAAACCACGTGACTTGGAAGAGACGCGGTTGACATACTAGCAATTAGTTGTACGAATAATTATTATATTATTTATTTGGAATAAAGAATTATAATATTTGGCTCTTACACTTTCAACTCCAAAAAAAAAAAAAAAAACCCAGTTTCATCTGAAGGGGTCCGTCAGGGCCGATGCCTACCACCGGGGTTGCGGATAGTCCTAAGGGGAAACCGTGGCCCCCGTCTAGGCAAGGGAAGGAACACGGGTGGGTTTTAGTCAGTAAAAGTCTGACACGCCCTTCCGCTCCGCCCAGAGCGGGAGAAGTCATTGGATGATTTCCCACCCAGAAAAAAAAAAAAAAACACAGTTTCATAGAGCTCATACGCCATACCTCCTTATATATTGCAAGTTGACTCCAGGAAGGGCACCGGCATTACGTTTGCGCTAAAGTTAACCCTCGAGGAGTGTCACCGGCATTAGGATTGAAATCTTGTTAAAATATCAACTGATATTAGTTTCACAGTTTATATTGCCGAATTCGCTAAGAAAAACCTACTTTTAAAATGAGCCTCGCGAGAGCTCCCGACCATATGCGACTTAAGTGAACCCTGCAGGAGGATTCCCGGCACTGAACGTGTAAACACTCAAGATCTGCCAACTAATGTACTAGTATAATCATAATACTATATAATTTTAACTATCAGGGCTACTTCCATTTAATATACTGTTTGCTTGTTTTTATTGCATGATGTGGTTTCCTATAATTGAGGGAGCACATAGATTGTTGTTCTTGTCTTTATATTATAGCATGTAAGGTGTATTCTTTTTTGGAGATCCTAATAAAAAAATAAAATAACTAAGTCAATCAGTCTGCCTAGTCTTTTCCCAAGTATGCTAGCATCGGCTTACAGTCTAACCGGTTGCAGCTAAATACCTGTATTTTACATGGAGCGACTGCTTATCTGACCTCCACAGCCCTGTTACTAAGATAAGTAGCTATCCAACTAAATAATGAACAAAATCTTTGCATCCTTAAAATAAACTTTACACATATAACAAAGCAGTCTGTATTCCCCAAATGGCAAGGCAAAAGGCCTAGGTATCTCACTACTTAACAGCAGACTTAACGCCAGTAGCACATGTCCGCCGCGAAACCGTAGAAGCGAAACCGCAGTCGTTCAATTAACGGCTCGCGACTTGTTACGCTACAAGAGTTCCGCTAATCGAATTTCGAGTAAAGCTGTTTTGAGACCAGCGCAATTTGTCGCGCGATGCGACACGAACAAAACAAAACTTCACGGTATAACAATAACCGGTGTCGCGTCGCGCTACAAATCGCGCTGGTCTGAAAACAGCTTAAGGCTGCCTGTCCACTGAAGCGGAGAAGAGAAAAGTGGAGCGGAGATGTGCCAATATTAACCAATAGAATCTTGACTCCGCCCCTGAGTTTAGATTTGATTGGTTAATAATGGCACATCTCCGCTCCTCTCCTCTCCTCTCCAGTGGACAGGCAGCCTAATGGAACATGACGCGAACCAGTTGAATTGAACTACTGCGGTTTCGCTGCTATGGTTTCGCAGCGGAGATTTGCTACTGGCGTTAACATGACTATCGAATTGTTTCCACCCACATTTAATCAGTTAAGTTTACACCCTATGTAACTTTGTATGTAACTACATATATTATACGCATTCAGTAAAAGTCATAAACCACGCAAATATATAAAACTTACCACAAGACTTTAGTGCCCGAAGCTCCAAACGAGCCAAAAAACAAATAAATAAGTTGGTACTTAGTCAAAACATGTACCAAACTGTACCAACAATTTCATAAATGTACCACCAATACTAGGCATATTAGGACATTGTGTACTAAACGCCTACTTCTTCAAGGATGACAGCTGTCACGCTATTCAGAATCTCCCTAATACGTATATCAGAGAGAACCTGTCACGTACACGTAATATTACAATAATAACCGACAGATGAAAAGTGCTGAGCGCACAGCGTGTTGGTATTTGGAGCGTGATTCTATTTCAAAGTGCGAACAGAACGTGTTCGATTGTGCAATGTATACTTTTTTTTTGGTTTTTTGTAGTGTAATGTCGATCGTTGAAGTGAATATATGTAGAATTATTATAAGTTATTTTTAGCTTTTGTTTGTCGAATTTATTAAAGTAGTCTCTTGAATGGCGATGTCCAGCGCACGTAAGTCAGTTCCAGACGGCTACCACGTTTCTGAATCGCTAATATTTTTACCACGGCATTACCTTTTCTTATACATAGTCTCATAAATAAAGAAAGATCATGCCAACACGAGAGAAGAATTAGTTATTATTATAGAAACGTGTTGCTAGGGAGTTTCTTACGCTATTTTTCTATCCAGTTTGGGGAGAAACCAATGAAGGAAAGGTGGATTTTGAGGGCTGTCTTTGATATCATTAACGTCCATAAAGCACTCATTTTCGACGTTTTTTTAAATTAATTATTGTAAGTCTGATTTCACTGACCGTACGGTCAGTCAACCACACATCGGTGGTTGCAATTTGACATTGAAGTGTGCTATTATATTATGCAGTAAGGGCGATTTTCGTAGTGCAAGTATGATGTGCGGTTAACTATACGACAAGTAATAAGCAATATTCGAGAAGAAAAGTTAATGCGCTGCTTGCGCATAAACTTTGCGCTAAGCTGTTTTTTTTTTGTCTAGATAACGATATTTCTCTAGTTAACGATTTTTCCATGCACGTGTTGTATCATAAATTCTACGAGAGCAATCTGTTTTTGGAACAATATATGAGATAAACTTCTATTCTATACAACGTGACATCTGGAGCGTGATTTAATCTCAAAGTTGCAACAACAGCGAACGAGTTGGACTCAACTTTTCTTTGTTCAGGAAACTGTCTGCTATTTCACAGTGTTTTTAAATAAATAAAAGGAAACTCCTTTTATTTATTAGAGTTTATATGAATAGACAACACAAGCAACTACATCAGACGGCATACCTAATTAAATAATGACTGAAATTTTAATTACACACGTATGACTAATATCAGTAAGTCACCTTTGTTTCGTCATAAAAAACGGCCAAATTTTTGCTAAGCAACAGTTTTACTTTTTAGTTCTGGGTGAAATGAATTTGCACCCAGAACGGAAATCGGACGATAAATAAAGAAACTTCTATGCGGAGCGTGACAGATTTAATTTCAAAGTAGCAACAACAGCGACTTTCTTCCTAGTTTCTCGCAAAAAGGACTGTTTTCTTATTTTAAAAATGCTTTTCTATGGATAAATTATACAGGATACGGGTCATTCTAATTATTACTTACATCCACATTTGTCTTGCTTAAATAATAGCTTCATCAGTCTTGCCTCTTTAAAAAAATCTGATGGTGTAACTCTGAATTGTGTCGATGATCTGTGCTAGTATTTCAGCCCAACATTTAGCGACCTAATCCTAGTGATAACCTTATCTTCGCTAGTATTCAATTTTCAATCAGAACTAAAATCAAAAGATAAATAAAGAAACTTCTCTAAACAGCGTGATAACTGGAGCGTGATTTGATTTTAAAATAACAACAACAGCTTCAACTTTTGTTATGTAGTTTTCTATAAAATATAGTAATAATAGTAACAGTAGTGTGGTAGTAGTCTAATTAAGTTTTTGATTGAAAACAAGTCAACGGACACTTGAAACACAAACGCTATTTTACCGGTATCGTTTATCAACCCCTTTAGAGCAGTTTGTAATTCAAGACACAAAGCACTTGGATCAAGATGACAGTTAGCGACGAACGATCCTAGTTTTAGTAAATTATTTTTTTAATTTTATAGTCATCCTTTACTAACGTTAGCTAGTTTCCAATCAGAACTGAATAAAGAAACTTCTCTACACAGCGTGATAGCTGGAGCGTGATTTAATTTAATGTAGTAGCAACAACCGACCATGTTGGACTCAACTTTCTTCTTAGTTTCTCGAAAAACCCACAGCTTTTTCTACATTAATATTATAAAGAGAAAAAAATTGTATTTTTTTTTGTAATGAATACACTCAAAAACGACTGGACCGAT
The DNA here is from genome assembly GCA_948150665.1 of Conistra vaccinii. Classification (NCBI taxonomy): domain Eukaryota; kingdom Metazoa; phylum Arthropoda; class Insecta; order Lepidoptera; family Noctuidae; genus Conistra; species Conistra vaccinii. The sequence goes on along the minus strand of OX411341.1, from coordinate 11,253,917 downwards.
TTAAAAAGTTATTTTACCAGTAGAATGTTATACTATCACTGAGTAACATAGGCTATAATTTATACAGAAACCATCCGGGCGAAGCCGCTGGCAGAAGCTTGTATAATAAAAAGTATGGTTAGGTAGGTATACGTACTTAAAAATTAAAGTTTACCTTTTTTTGGATAGAGACAAGACATATTGGTATAACTATAACTAATAAAATATATTACCCGTTCGGTTACCATTCGATAAGGCTTTAATTTGAGCCAAAATACTTGGCTAAATAAAGCCTAAGATAATATTTTTGTCTTATTTTAGTGATGCAATGCTAGTGATAACCCAATCTTAGTTAGTTTTCATTCAGAACTCTACGCAGCGTGACAACTAGAGCGTGATTCAATTTCAAAGAAGCAATAACAGGCGACCATGTTGGACTCAACTTGTCTTTGTTCCTCGTGATATCTGGCTGTTTGTTTTTTTAATTAAAAAGTGGCTGGTTCTTTATTGTTTGTCTCTGCCTACCTACGCACTTACAATGAAAGGTTTATTTTAACGTACATGTCCGAATTGTGTAGAACACATGAACAAAGTGTTCATAATATTATATCAGACTCTAAGAAAGTGGAACGGACTTGTGTAAAGTACAATCAGCACTATACTATGTTTTAAAATAATTATCACGTAAAAAAATAAGTTAGATTAAAATTGCTTATTAGTCTCATAAGCTAGATTGTAATTAAATATTAAGAAGAAGGTGGTTCTTTTTATAAAGGATAAAAAAAATGTCCGCATAGTGTGGGAATTTTGTTAGTAGAAAGAAATTCTAGAAAAATTATAGATGCAGAGACTAATGAGTTTATCCCAAGTTTCTGAAAATAAATTGATTTTAATCAGTGTGAAAAATCTCATGTTACGTGATATCATCAATAACCGATTTCAGAAACCGACTACAAAGGAAAATTCGTCACCTTCAAGTAACTTCCGTTAAATTATTCAGCAGTGATTTTTTTACAGACCCTATTACATTTTGTTTATTATGAAACGGGCCCTAAATGGCTTAGGCCGCTTGCCCATTGGTCGGTATTTTACCGCGCAGTACTGTACAGTACTGCGCGGTACTGCTTATGTTTACTCACTGGTCGGTAAGCACTCTGTACCGAATCGGTACTGCACACAGATATAGATATACCTAGATAGTGCAAGAGCATCTACTTCGCGTGCCCGAACGTGGCTCAGTGTGTCTCATTTTATATAATATAGTATATGGTCTGCGCCTGTCCGCCGCGTTAGTCGGACATAAATAATAAAATAGAAAATGCCTATATTCGTAATACTTTATAGCTTTTTAATAGGAACGGTTGATGTGACGTTGAGTGTTAACAGGTTATGACAATCGAAACAAGTGATACTATCGTATATCGCTTCAGTTTCATGGTATAGGCGCTTTGATCATTTTTCAAAAATGCCACGCATGGTTTTCATACAGATCGTGATACTTGCCTTATCTAGGTATTATTATATATCTATATCTGTGTACTGCACTGCTTTCATCTAGAATTCCAAATTCAAATTAATTCAATTAGTACGAGAGAGCATGACCAACATTTTTGCCTTATCGTTTTACGAACAAAATCGTATAAAAACGATAGATTTGGTTATTCTTAAATTCAAAAATCCTATTTTCAGAAATTTTCTGCGTCACATCTTCTGACCTGACCGCATTTTTAAATATGTCGATAATTCTTTTTTATCATGTTTAAAAATGATAGATTTTACATACCGAAAACACCATTTTCAGAAACCAGTAGCTTCGAGTACGTACCCAAGAGACCATTTGAGAAAATTAAATTTGAGGCAAACAATAAAACCCATAGCAATCCATCTGAAAATCTTGTTTTCTGGTGAACATTGGTCAGTTGATTCGAATACGTCATTTTTGGAAATGTGCTCAGGCCACGTTTGACACGCAAAGTGACGCAACGGAAATATCTGAAAACAAACTTTTTAGTAATAAAATTACGAAATCTTTGTATATTTTTATTATCAGACACATTGTGATGAAACCGTCTGCCAATTTTTTTTGACATAGCAGAAATAGGCTCCCATAAAACTGTAACGTTTCTGACCGGTACTGCCCACCGAGTCGGGTTCAGAATCATCAAAACGTAAAGATTTTTTTACAATTATTCCCGTAAAACGATGTGACATGGTTTTGGTCATGGGCTCTCGTACTATATAATTCACTTGTTTTTGGATTTTCCCCAGTTTCTGAATGAATTATCCCTAAATTTCCCTAAAAAATCTTCAAATTTCCTTGGTTTAGGGAGCATGATTATAAATAATAAGGTAATGGCACAATTAACATGGTAAATTAAAATTTGATGAATTGCATTCATTATGAGTTTGGGTTGAGGGAATAAATCGGTGGTTGAATAAATCAAATCCTTTAATAAATTGGTGGTGCCATAGAGTCAAGTAATATATTGGGTGATGCCTACTATAAACAATAAGGTTACCAACTTAAATTCATATTAACCCCTAAATTCCCCAAATCCCTGTCAAAATAAAATATCCCTAAACCAAACTTAATATTGGTATTTTTTCCCTAAAACAGGGAGAAATCCCTAAAAGTGGATACACTGCGCGGTAAGCTTCCAGTACCGATGCAGTAAAATGCGTGACGTCACGCAGTACCGAAACGATATCGCCCCGCACACTTACCGACCAGTGGGCAAGCGGCCTTAGTATCTATTAACACATAATAAAGCTGTCCATTGCTAATGGATTTTGAAGGTCTCAAAACGCACGTATACTAACTTCTAATGGCATTCTATGATATAATTATTGACTACTAAATGAAAGAGCGAAGTGGTATTGGACTAGAATGATAAAAATATCTCTATTGAAAACTCTGAATAACGTTAGCCAATAATTTAACAGTTTGCACCAAAACTGAAGTAAAAATTAATCTATACAATATTTTAAAAAATCCTGTCCGCTACGAAAGGGGCACATAGTACTGCAAAAACATTAACAAAAAGTAATAAAAAATCTTATTATTATTAAAAGTTATTGCTATTCTTATTGAGAGTGTTGGTGTGGTGTGTGGTGGCCCAGTGGTATCGGCCCCGACTTACGAGTTGTAGGTCGTGGGTTCGAACCCAAGCAGGCGCTTTTCTTTGTGTAAATAATTTCATCACCACTGCTCTCAAACGAAAAGGAAAACAATCGTCTCGGAAAATGTCTTAGAACTAAAAATTCGAAGACATGTGACATCTACCAACCCGCACTGGGCCCGCGTGTTAGATTACAGCCCACTCCCTCTCACAGAGAGGAGGCCTGTGTCCCAGCAGTGGGAACATTAATAGGCTGATTATGTATGTATGTATTGCTATTCAAAATTTACATTTTTAGTACCAAAATAACCCCAAATCCATATTAAAAATTAGCAGATTTTCAACTGTTAAGACTTGTAGACTGGCAATTATTTTTTTCTTTTTCCTGAAAATTACCACATTAATAGACTCTCAGTACGATACTTAACAAGCCTTAGGATTTTACATGTTGTATAATTGAAAAATTAAAGTTCGTTGGTAACCGCATTTTGTTTTAAAATGTTCTTAATACTCCAAATTAGGTTTTTATGGAAAGAGAAATTGAAAAATACCAGGAAAATCAAAAACCAGGAACCAGAAAAAAAAAAACGCTTTCAGTATTCCCCGAATTATACAAATTCGGGGAATACTGAAAGCGTTTTTTAAACTCAAGACCATATTGTTTTTACAGAACGGCCGCTTCTCTCAGGTCAGCTAGTCCAAAATAAATACCTTTTATAGGCGTATGCTACGAAAACTCTGCTACGGAAAATCCGTAGACATTTGCTACGAACATCTACGAAATACGCACCGTCCGTAGCAACTATGATGAAAACCTGTAGAGTAGACTCTATAAACCACTACGAACACCTGTGAGCCTTATTAATATTAGACGTTCATTATAAAACCCTGTAGACCTTGGCTACGATGTACAGATTTCGTAGACAATCGCTACGAACATTGCGTCCACCGTAGCAGTTCGTAGCAAAAACCTGTAGACGCCGTAGCCAATCGCTACGAAAATCAGTAAGCACGATAAAATCCAATACCACTTTCTGTGTCCCTTGAACTTACAAGAGCCTCTTAAAAATAAACTTTACGTTTAAAATTGTCAAGAATTTCCATCAAAAATTTACGAAGGAATCTACGGGCATAATGTAAGTCTTTATACAAAGAATGCCAGCTTCCCGAGGGTGTCGTGAGAAACGACGCTAAAAGATTATGTAAGGTGAATGGGTACTGCCGCCTGGGTACTATTTTATAACATTAGATTAATTTAGACCTCCGAAAAAACAAAGGCCTCGGAAAAGGCAAACAGTGGTTATCTATAATTCTATACTAATATTAAAAAGAGGTAAAGTTTGTGAGGTTGTACGGGGTAATCTCTGGATATACTGAACCGATTTTGAATATTCTTTTACCAATTGAAAGCCACGTTATTTGTGAGTGTCATAGGCTATATATTTATGTTTACCGCCCAACGAAGTGGGCAGGGGTCAGCTAGTTTTAAATAATTGAAATTGAATGTCACTCTGAAAGCTGTGTTGCCAATTGTTTATTAAAAATACTTTTATTGACAATGATATGAATTATATATGTTTATTTAGGAATTATTAAAAAATGTCTTTAAATAGAAAAAAATTAATATACGGAATAATATGAATTATATTACCCAGTTCGAATTTAAAATTGAACAAACAATTTTTTTTTTTTTAATATAAAAATCATTGTTATCAAGGAACAGGTCTCTGTTATCATCTTGTAAAGATCTCATTCCAGGAAGCAAAGATTTTTATGACCCTTGAACCATAGTAAGTAGGCTGCATCATCAAGATAGGCAATCCTTAGTCCAGTAAAGTAATGACAATGAAATGTAATAAAATTGTATAAAAAAAAATGTGTGTGTGTATTAGTGTGTTTGTGTTTGTTCTATTGTGTCGTATAAAAGTGATCACTTTTACACGTCATAATTAAAAAGTATTAAAAATAAGCTAGATGACGTCGGCGTTTCCTACCTGACTTCTCTGAGAATGAAGGCCGAAACAAACTCAGAGGTCGCAGTCTCTTTTAAAGTCCAGACAATGTTATGTCACAATCTTGGTCAAGCCATATAAGAACCATGTAGATTAGTGTCTGAAATGGTCTTTTGAGGAAAGAACCACACAGATTTGAGTGGACCGTCCAGTCAGTGCAAGCATTTGTCAGTAATCGTGGAGCTCTAATGGATCTGTCTAGTCTTTTTCTCAAATATGTGATATATATATGCAGGTGAATACCAGTATTTTACATGGACCGACTGCTTATCTGACCTCAACAACCCAGTTACTGAGTAACACGATACCCCTTGGTAGGTCGGGTTGTCAGATTTATGTGCTTTTGACTAACCCTAGCAATGTATACAAGTATGTATGTGTGTTTTATTAGAACCAAGAAGAGTAACCAAAAGAATCTCTTGAAAGCGACAACGTCTGTCTTCAAGATTTTATTCACCCTTGAAAGTATTCTATTAACTATTCATACACAGATTATTGCTATTGTGTATTTTCATAAGCTTAAGGAGTTCAAGAAAATTACACTTTAATACTAAGAAAAACATCTAAACGCACTTATAAAGTACCTAAGTAAAAAAAACAAAGTGCTAATCTAAAAAAAGATCTTAAAACATTCTCGTTTTCGTATATTAATTAGAAAACCTAATAAGTAACTGAATAACATTGCTTAAATATTTCACGCTAAGTATAACCTTCCATTTTCCTTTATACAAATTACTACCGTACTAAAACCAGTGTTTTCTTTAACAACTTGTAACCAAGGAGGCCGTATAAACTTGAAATATAAAAAGCTAATTGTTACAATACTCTTTTGACACGTCAATTAACTCAAAAAAGAACGCGATAACAGATCTCTTAATTTGATTTTAATTCAAATAAAAACACGTAGATCGTTTAACAAAGAAAAATGTGTAATGTATGTTCACGCTAATTGAACTTATTAATTATTCAGCCCTTGGAATGAACACTATTCGAATTAAAAAATATTTTGGCTGTATGTTGAAATACCATGTTGCTTTTATGACAAAAAGAAGAAATATTTTTAAATCTATGGAACGAGTTGTCATTTTAGTATTTTGAATATAGAATCTTGAATTTGCCGACGGGAAATTCCCGTTCCACTTTTGTCGTAAATTTTCACTTGTAGATTAAAAATAACAATAGAAAGTTAAATATATTCGCTCAATTGTTTGATAATGCTTTAAGTTTAAGTTACAAAGCAAATAATAAAGATATTCTACTCACATAAACATATAAACTTGACCAGCATCGTTGTAGTAACGTCGAACATCGTCAGGAAATTCTTCTGTACTATACGATAAGCCATCTCCTTAGCTACCGTATCACTGTCGAACTAAACACACGCGTTATTATATCATTTATCTATGAACTAGTGTAAACGAATCCCTCTGTATCATCAGTCACTGAAGAATTTTTGGCATAAACTTGTTACATCTAACGTCCTTTTACAAACTGTAGCTCCTGTTTCTTATTTTAAAATTTTTATACTGAGCTTCTCTTGTTCAAGCGGCAGACATCTTGTATTTGTGACGTCATGGTGAGGGAAAATCAATTCTTTCGCGCCTGCGCAAATTTTCTCCTTGGCCTATTTAGCGACGCGTCCCAACCATGACAGAATACATTTCGTTTTATAAGTAACCTTTCACAAAATGGCTGACATTTTTATGAATGAATCGCTTTTGCTCATTCATTTCATATTTAGATGTTTACTTATCGTGATTAGATTGGAGTTTTTTTTTGTTTTTTAAGGTTGTAGTAAGAGGTTGAAAAGCCGTTTTATAAGGATGAACTTTTATTATACTTTCTCAAGACAACAGTAGCGATTAATCTTAAGTGCCGCAGGTTTTCACACATTGGGTTGAAGTAAGCTTATTCGGATTAGGTATCAGACTTGATTTCCCCTTATTATCTGTTGGATATATCGGTACTGCAATTTGTTTCCAAGGTTTTAGGTAATAACATACACGTGTGGAAATTGTTGTTTATTGCATATAGGTACCAATTTTCAGTAACAGACAGAATGAAGTAAGCCATTGCTGGAAATATCCCTCGATACAAAAATTCTATATCCAACAATATGGTAGGAAATAGCATTACAAAATAATCTTTGTATTTTTTTTAATGTGTAACTTCTTTTCTCTTGTTTTCCTGCAATCTGAGAACATATAAATGTATAAATACCCTAAAAATCTGTGGGAGTGATATCGTGAAAAGGGACGGAAGTGTGTAACAGGAAGCCGGGGAATCGCGCGCTATTTGATTTGACCAATGAGCGCGCGCGGTGCTAGAGTTGGCCGTCAAACTAGGAATTTCTCCTGTATCGTGGGTGGATCATCCGATGATCTTAATAAGGTAGCTGGGACAGACTGGATGCGGAAGGACCTGTCCTCGGCCTCCACGGCGCCACAACACCCTGGTGATGTGGCGCAGTCTGGGAGAGACCATAATGTCCAGCTGTGGACTGGGATAAGCTAAGTTGATTGCTTGACGACCTATTTGTCAAAGTAGGTATCGAGAGGATTGATGGACGACCAGCTATTTGTCAAAGTAGGTATGTATCTAACCTTCACTTATTTGTATAGGTATGTACCTACCTACCTAATTTAATGAATGTAAAAAAACTATGTAGATATAGGTAGCTTAGTATTGGCCATCAGTTACTGTTTATTACCTACCCAGTTTTTCAATCAATCACTATAGTATTTGTGTAGTTGACAGCCGCTAACAAAGGCGTTTAGGCCGGAACAACACGAAGGGCAGTTTTTCCGGTTCGGATCCGGTTACGAAACGGGAAACGCGATTCCGTCCCGAACGTGAAGGTTGTACAGGAACCGCAAAGGAAAACGGATTGTAGTTTTCTTTTAACTTTTTTGTAGTTTTTCTAGCCATGTTGATATTATATTACGGTTCTATGGTTTTAAAATAACATGGCAAATCTTTCAATATTGTGCGTACAAACTTCTATTTGAAGTTGGAATCTGGGAGCAGGGATGTTGCGGATGCGGTTTTTTTCACATCCGCGGATGCGGAGGCGGGTGCGGATTTTTGAAGGCTCACATGCGCGGATGCGGATGCGGATGTTTAAGATCTTATATAAATATAGTATACTAGCTTCTGCCCGCGACTTCGTACGCGTGGAAGTCATAAGACACCAGTTGACACCACAATATGCTACAGTTTATAAAACTTTCGTGTATACTACGTTTGTAATATTGTTCTCAGCAGTTAAAATACACAGATAGTCAGGACTGGTGACTCGGGAGCTAGCGACGTACAGTGTCCGTGCGAGAAGCAGCTCGTCCTGAGGTCGACACCCGCAGCCTTCAGCATTTTTTTTTTCTTTTGCGTGGGGAATCATCAAATGACTTTTCCCGCGCTGGGCAGAGCGGAAGGGCGTGTCAGACTCTTACTGACTAAAACCCACCCGTGTTACTTCCCTTGCCTGTGCCAGGGGCCACGGTTTCCCCTTAGCAACCCCAGCAGGCACCGGCCCTAGCGGACCCTTTCAGTTTTGCTGACATCTCTTTGAGGCGCACCTGGATCACGACGCGCCGTCGACCCGGGCCTGATCCTTATCGGACGGCGAGCTACCCATTGCTCTCCGTCCGCAGGCCCGCGCCTACGGTGGCCGGAAATCGGCTACCAATTCCCGTCGCCCGGGGCGTCTCCTACGGTGGCGGCTTGGGGCGTAAGGGCGCGACATTTGTCTGTCTCCTCCGACGCGAGCATTACTGCTTCGCAGAAGGAGGTGACGGCTTGCCTTGTCCTCTCGCTCCGCACCATGGCCTTTACCAGGGTCGGACGCGAGAGGTCGCTGCCGCCGAGGGCCTCCACGGGGACACGGAGGTGCTTCGCCCAAGCCGGGCAGACATCCACCGTATGCTCCACCGTGTCATCCGGGCGGTTCACACAGTGGTGACACCCGGGCGTTTCCTCCCGCCTTATGCGAAACAGGAACCTCCCGAAACAACCGTGTCCGGTGAGGACCTGCGTCAGGCGGAAAAAGAGGACGCCGTGGCACCTCTCTAGCCACTCCTCAAAGAGGAGACTTATCGTCACAATTGTGGCGTGCCCAAATCTGGGTTGCGACAATCACACACTCCAAGCCGCCATGAGATCCCGCCGGAGCTCTGTTCGCTGTACCGTGATTTCTCGCGGCAGTGGAGCCTTCAGCCTTCAGTGACGGTCCTTGTGACTTATTGGTAATTAATCATCACAAAGCATACGCTCACAGGGAACTGCACGCGCTTAAACTGGTAATTGTGGGGAATTAGTGGTATACGCGGTATATACACTGTCTCGCCAATACCACAACCTATTAGAATTTCCGCCTTGATGTCGTTTCCTTGCAAAGACACGACTTTGAGCCGAATTCCGTTACAAAGCTTTGGCGGAGTTAAGTACCGAAGGAGCATAATCGGGACACCGACCTTCAGCTGGATTTTCTGCGCCGGAAGTCCAGTTGCCATGAGCGAATTCAGAAATTCTACGGGGTAATGTGTGGCATCGTCTTCCTCCACATCAGCATAAATGGAGGTTTATATCACTTCGCTCCCTACAATTTGCGAGAGAATACCGTGGTTGATCGCTGCTGCTTGATAATTTTTGACGTTAAAATGAAACACGCCCAAGAATTCTTTTGGTACGGAATTCGACTGATGTCTTCGTACACCAGACGAATCGGATCTTCTAAAGTGGGAACTACTCTACTCTATCAAGAGTAGTAGGGCCACCTGGCCACACTCCTCTGTTATAGTGCCTTCACCAACTTTTAAAAGAACATAGGAGAATTCTTGAGCATGTGGATTCCCGCCAAGCCGAGCTCGCATGTTGATGGTCAAGCGCAGTCTTAGAACTCTTGACCATAGAGTTGACCTTTTCAACAAAGCATTCACCTCGTCAGACAGAACTGTGGCACCACCCATAATGGCTTGGTTCCTGCGGATTTCCTGCAGGGTTCTGTTTATAGCTTCCACTGCTGTCTTATTTGCCATAATGCTTTCATCCCATACGATGAAGCGCTAACCCTAAGCACGCATCCCTTGTTACTGTTGCGTGACACCTCACAAACAGCGTTTCGTGGTTCTCTAAATTGATGGAAATCTTAAACATGAATGGCGCGCGCTGTTTTCTCACCAGAAAGCAGTGTGGCAGCGATTCCAGAACATATTGGCAATTACACACAGATTTTAAAATTGCTAGGACAAATCTGCTGTCAAAATCTGTGTGTAAAGTCAAAAATTAAGCTAGTTTTTTTTTGTGCTGGTCAAGGCCTCCTCGAAGTCTTTCCAAGTAGGTACCTACTCTTTTCACATGGGCCGTCTCAATAAACAATCTTAAGCAACGCTGTCACAGCAGACCAAGCAAGGAATTAATACCTATGTACTATACATATGAATAAACACCAGGTATAGTTAATTTATTTCGCAAAAGTCCTGTCTTGTCGCCGTTATGACGTTAATCATAAGGTTTAAATTGCAATAACTAACAGGACTTCGTGAAATGGTATAAGCAAACTGTAAAAGGCGAACGTTTTTCGGCTTTTTTAAATATTTTTCGGCTTTAATGTTATCCTTGATACCAAAAGATGCATATTTTGCCATATTGAACTACTTTACAATATGCTTTTAAAAGTAAATAGCGCTAAAAATATTGTGTTTTTTTACATTCGGTTTATTCTATAATCCGTAAAAAATCATTTTATTCTTATAGTTTTTGGCACTAAAATGATCAGAAGACAACCTTGAATGTTTTGTGTCTGTAAAGTGCTTGTGACGTAGCAGTTTCCCATAGATTACGAAGTTTTCCTTTTTTAGTGAATTTAATACATTCTACGAACTATTACAAACATGAAAAAATAAAAAAAAACACATACCTAATAAAAAATAAAAATCGTATTACCAAATGTAAAAAAGAGATACACAAAAAAAAAATAACAAAAGATGGGATTCGAACTAACAAACTCGGGATTGCAAAGTAACCGTCTAACCGCTTAGCTATTTGCTTACTTGAAAGTTAGTTAAAATAGCCGTTCCTATATAATTCATGATTGACTGCTTAGTTCCATAAAGGTATAGCGTGATGATGATCATTTAAAAAGTTAAATCGGTAACTAAACTACCTACAATATGCAAACCTTTTGGCGCATCTTTTTACAATTTGCGGAATTTGCTTACCCCCCTTAGCAAATAGCGTGATAGTTTATACCCTACCATTTGACCAGACTTATAGGGAATATCTATGCAAAATTTCAACAGAATCTGTCCAGTAGTATTTGCGTGATGCTGGAACATACATACAGACAAACAGACAAAAATTCTAAAAACTATATTTTCGGCATTAGAATCGATCCCAGACCTCGTAGCAATTACTTTTTTTCAAAAATATTCAATGTGCAGTTTTGACTTCGCTACGATTTTATTATAGATGTGAATGAAGAATTAAAACAATGATAAAGTAATTATTAACATTTTTAATAATGAAAATTAGTATTAAGTCTACTGCTTTGACAGTCGTTACGAGTCGTCAGAAGCCCGAAAGTCTGACAGCAGTCTTACCAAGGGGTCTCGTATTGAGTACCCAGTTACTGGGTTGTGGAGGTCAGATAGGCAGTCGCTCCATGTGAAATACTGGTATTCAGCTGCATCCAGTTGGCTAGGAAGATTGATTGAGTTAATTGAGTATTAAGTTGTAGTGGTTACACCGCCACATACGAACTACGCAGCGAAGACATGACGTCACTCAATTCCTGCATCGCGCAGTTAGAGTTTACCGAGCGAAAATCATAGATAAGACTATCCGAAATCAACATAAATGGGCAGTTGCCCGCCAGACATAACACCCGTCTGGTTGGAGGATCCTCCCTTTTCTATGGTGGATGAGTGAACTATACACCTTGTTCCTCATACCCCTAAAAAGTCTACTGCTCCTATTTTTTTTTAACTTCATTTACTCTAATTGTCATATTAGCAGCGCAAACAAACACGTAATGATTTATTTACAAGAAACAAACGTTGCACCACAACAAACGCATCCTGATCTTGTGTCACCAATTTTTTCGCTCCCATTGGTCATTGTCACGTGCAAACGGCACGCGCCATTCGCCGGCCCCGCCCAATTTCTTTATTGTCAATCAATCAATCAATCAATCATTTATTTGCAACGAATGTAGGTTACATTAAATACAGATGGAATAGATGCCATGTACATTCTGCCTGGAAATAGGCATGCAAAAGTTATAAAAATTGTTAAGAATCTATCCTTACATATTATAAAACAAAGTCGCCCGCCGCGTCTGTCTGTCTGTCTGTCTGTCTGTCTGAACGCGATAAACTCAAAAACTGCCGAACGGATTTTCAAACGGTTTTCACCATTGGACGGAGTGATTCATGTGGAAGGTTTTAGTGTATAATTCATTGAGGTTTTGTGAAAATTGGCTGAAATATGATGATTATTTTTGAAGATGTCGGAAAAAATCACGCCAACTGGGAGCTTTACTGGCGTGCGCTGCGTAAGCCGTGAGAGATAAATCAAATTTATGTTCTAGAGTATTGTATATCTTAAAAATTGCAACAAAAAAGTCCGCGATGGCATATGTCTATCTTCTAAGGGTGACCCACATTAACCATTTTTATCTTTCAAAATTGTATAAAATTTTCATTGTTATTTCCGAAGCTATTTTGACCGGTATCTTATTAATCCTTATCCAATTAAATAGGTTATTTAAATTGGGCATTCAATTTCGATTAAAATATGCCTTTAAATGAATAGTTTAAGAGATATCACAGTTTCAAAATTACGCGTAACAAAATAATTATGGTTGACCACGCGGGCGCTGTAGTAGCCTACCACTGCGTCCGCTGAAAGTTAGTCAATGATCTTTTCCTTGGCTATTAGGTATGTACCTATTCCCGGTAGAACGTTCCCGTGGGATATTTTGTGACATCCACGCGGGCGAAGCCGCGGGTAAAAGCTAGTCTAGAAATAAAATTACAAATCTTTTATTACATCCGCATCCGCATGAACATCCGTATTCATTATTGCGGATGCGGATGCAGATGTCCAAATCTATGCGGAAGCTCCGCATTTGCGGATGCGGATGCGAATATTCGCAACATCCCTGTCTGGGAGAATATGTTTTTCAACTACAATGTTAAGTTTGTTCTTGATAAATTCATCGCAACTACGGAACCCTTCATTGTGCGTAATCCGAGACGCACTTGGCCGGTTTTAACCGACTTCCAAAAAGGAGGAGATTCTATGTTCGACTTTATGTATGTTTTTTTTTAAAGTATGTAGTTGTAGTTTTATAGGTATGTTTGCCGATTTCTCCGTCAATTATGAACCTATTTCGAAAATTGTTTCTTTGTTTGAAAGGGTGGGTACCCTTTCCCGAGGTGGTCCCATTATAAATTTTATTAATTTTGCATGGATGGTTTTTGAGTTAGCTTCAATAATACGTATTTTTCCCACTTAGTTTATATGGATGATGATATGATGATAACTTCCTGTCACTGTTAATTGCATATCAGGTAGTGGTACTTATTCGAATTTGAATGGAGTAGGTACCACAACCAAAAAGTGAAAAATATTTTTTTTTTAAAAACGGTGGCAGAAAATGAAAATTCAAAACCAAAGACCGACTTCCGAAATTAGAGATATTTTTCACTTTGTAGTGTTTTTTTTTTAATCGGTTGTTTTTTTGTTTGTGGAATCGGTGCTATATCTTGCATCATGTCAAGCTATCGGAAAGTAGGTGCTGATCCACTTGCAATGAGCTCGGCGGTGACTATGACCACACCTACCTATTGACTACAGACGCATCAGAAATCGAATGGGGGCACAACCAGTGGGACTGGTTCGCCCCTGGTGCCAAGCACCAAGGGGTGATAATAACGTGGTGACAACACGCTGCAATGGACTATAATAACTACTATGTTAGAATGTCTTAGATTTTACAGAGAACTAGACCATCGCTACAGGGCAATGAATGACATTCTCATATAATAACATTTGATGTTGTTCAGCCTAAAACTCATGCTTAAAATGTGTTGAATTTTCTGCAGAAGACTTGGGATTGAGCTGCTCCGATTTATTTGTTTTATTTTTCTTTTTACAGTCGGAAATTTGTATTTTTTTTTTTAATCTTAAGCTCAATGTACTTGTAACTATGAAAACTCATATCTGTCGTGTTATTTAAAAATGGAACTAACTTTTTACTTCAACACATGGCAACCAAAGAGGTAACCTATCAAAGATTTTATTTGAATTTCGAACTGGCTTAGCAAATGGAGCTGTTTTTAGTAAAGACGAAACAAATGAACATAATTTGGCGCGTGTTTGACTTAGTTTGAATTTCCGCGCATTGTTTGAGAAAAATACTACACAAGTCTTGGCCGCAACCAGGCATTGATGGACTCACGACATTTTCACGATCGTCCATCAATGCCTGGTTGCGGCCAAGACTTGTGTAGTATTTTTCTCAAACAATGCGCGGAAATTCAAACTAAGTAAATAAATTATAAATTCCAGAATCAATGACGAACAAAGAAAAATTTTCACGCGCCAAATTATGTTCATTTGTTTCGTCTTTACTAAAAACAGCTCCATTTGCTAAGCCAGTTCGAAATTCAAATAAAATCTTTGATAGGTTACCTCTTTGGTTGCCATGGTTGCCATGTAATCGTAACAAAATTTAATTTCTAAACTATTTTATTATATTATTCTTTATTTAAACTATCACTTTTCAGTCTATTCACTTTTTTGTAAAACAATCTTTAATATTTTATATTTCTAAGCATATACCGAACGCTAACAGCGTTAACAGAAAATAAACTAATTAAAACTATAATTTTCTAAGAATTCTTAGACTATCGAACGCTAAAAACGTTAACTTTTAAAGGACATCATTCATTTTGGGCTAAATGTGAAAGTGCCGGCCAAACAAAAAAAAAGTTATATTCCGTTAGAACATGTTATTCTCTTCACTTTTCACTATGGGACCAAATCTGTAGGGCCATTCCCTGCGCTGTTATACGTCTTTGTAAAATACCGTTTTCAGTATGTTTTAGTTAAGAGAATAACAGTAATCTAATTATAATAATAGCTTTCTATGGCAGTAATCATTACAGGCATCATCTTTTATTGTGAAACTAAGGTTCTAGGGTTATTCTCCACATAACTACAGTATGCGAAATCAAGTTTTTTTTTATAGTACTAGTCTAAGCTGATTGAAATAAGTACTTATCACTTCACTAAGTTTTATATCCATAAAACGCCAAAGGCATGAAACAGAGCTGTGGTGGTACTCTTTTTTAAAAAGGGCGACAATGCCCTGCTTAAGAACTATAGGCCTATCACACTTCTGACCCATATCTACAAGCTGTTTTCAAGAGTCATCACGAACCGTCTCATGAGCAGGTTTGATGACTTCCAGCCTCCCGAACAAGCCGGATTCCGTAAAGGCTTTAGCACCGTGGACCACATACATACGCTGCGGCAGGTTATTCAGAAGACCGAAGAGTATAACCTGCCTCTCTGCTTAACGTTTGTGAATTACGAGAAAGCCTTCGATTCGATCGAGACATGGACTGTACTGCAGTCTTTTCAACGGTGCAAGATCGACTATCTGTACATCGAGGTGTTAATGTACCTATACGAAAACGCCACTATGTCAGTCCGACTCCACGACCAGACCTCGAAACCTATCCTTCTGCAGCGAGGTGTGAGACAAGGAGATGTTATCTTTCCGAAACTGTTCACCGCTCTGGAGGATGTCTTCAAGGTTCTGGACTGGAAAGAACTAGGCATCAATATCAATAGCGAGTAAATCACTAACTTTCGGTTTGCCGACGATATACTTATCATGGCTGAGACCATGGAGGACCTCAGTATACTGCTCGATGACCTCAGTAGACCCTCCAAAAGAGTGGGTCTTAAAATGAACCTGTACAAGAAAAAGGTCATGTCAAATGCCCATGTAACACCCACTCTCATAAAGATCGGAGACGCTACGCTTGAAGTTGTAGACGAGTATGTTTACCTTGGACAAACTGTCCAGCTAGGTAGGTCCAACTTCGAGAAAGAGGTCAAGGTTATTCTTTTTTATTGCTGAATGGGCCTGCTCTTGACCTCGATCTCGCCTGATGGTAAACGATGGATGAGGTCTATGACGGAACGAACGTGCCCAGAAGATGCCTGTTCACTCTTGCTTTGAAGGCAGACGGGTTATATGTGAAAGGGAACTCAGACGCCGGCAGAGAGTTCCACACATTGGCTGTGCGCATTATAAATGTGGAAGAGAAGCGCTGAGTACGACTGGACGGGACATCAACCAAGTGCGGATGGTACCCTGCAGTACGCCTGGTAGTCCGGTGATAAAAGGGCGATGGTGGGATCAGATCGTGGAGCTCCTGCGCACACTCTCCAAAGTACAGCGTTCGGGAAGCTACGCAATATCTTCTCGTCCCAGATACCACAGTGTCTCAAGACGAAAGTCTTTGACCAGTGCGTGTTGCCAGTGATGACTTATGGCACTGAAACGTAGTCGCTTACAATGGACCTTATCAGAAGGCTAAAAGTCACCTAAAGAGCAATGGAGAGGGCTATGCTTGGAGTTTCCCTACGTGATCTAATCAGAAATGAAGAGATCCGCAGGAAAACCAAGGTAACCGACATAGCCCGAAGAATTGCTAAACTTAAGTTGTAATGGGCAGTACACATTGGTCGCAGACCTGATCCTATGGCCGATGGGGTCGAAAGATTCTGGAGTGGCGACCGCGTACCGCGTACCGCGTAGTAAAGGCCGCAGGAATTCACTGGATGCGGGAAGCACAGAATCGATCGAAGTGGCGGGGCTTGGGGGAGGCCTATATCAAGCGGTGGCAACCAGTTAATACTAGTGATAACTATTTCAATCAGGTAATAATAGTACTGTCGAAAAAAAAACTTTAATTCTCATACTGTAGGTATGTGGAGAATAACCCTAGAACCTTGGTTTCACAATAAAAGATGCCTGTAATGATTACTGCCTTATAAAGCTATTATTATAATTAGTTTACTGTTATTCTCTTATCTAAAACATACTGAAAACGGTATTTTACAAAGACGTATAACAGCGCAGGGAATGGCCCTACAGATTTGGTCCCATAGTGAAAAGTGAAGAGAATAACATGTTCTGACGGAATATAACATTTTTTTTGTTTGGCATTGGCAACTTTCACATTTAGCCCAAAAATGTATGGACCGTGAATGTTCTCCTTTAGATGTGAACCGTCCGAAAACAGGACGCCAATAAACGATTTGGCGCGCTGCGGCCACCTGGTGAACGCGGGCGGAAATACGTCATCATCGTGTTGCCAAGAAGGAGATAGTTGCATATACCTATATAAATGGGACACTTCACCACACAATCCTCACTTTTGAAAACTTCATGAAATTGAATTTTGAAAACGCCAAAAAATAGTCAAGAAATAGTCATAAATAGTCACCAAACTTAAAAAAATAGTCGCATTAAGATTCCGAAGTTATAGCTATAAGTTGGTGAGGATTGTGGGGTGAACGTCTGCACACAATCCTCACCTCAGTTCAAGCAAACGGCTGGGAGTATCGACTTGGTTTTAATTCCAAAAAATAGTCAATAAATAGTCGTAACGCTATGCCAAATCTCGAAAATAGTCATTAAGAGGTTTCAGAGATATAAAGGTGTCTTGGTGAGGATTACGTGGTGAGCCTTTCTCGCCACAATCCTCACCTGATTACCGCGGAATGCTTACGTTTTTTCATTTGAAATTGGTGTCAAAAAATAGTCAATAAATAGTCGTCTCCAACCACCATAATTTCGACCTGGTTTATTATGTAGAAGTATGTTAAATTTCCATGTAAACTTCTACATACATTTTCGAGTCGAGTACAGCCGAGCACAAAATTATTATGTTCGTATTTGTAGTGGTCAACAAATTCTTTGTTTGTATTATTGTTAGTTATGCAGCTATTTTAGGTAGGTATTTTAACTATGTTTTATATATAATAATGAATAACATAATCATAACATATTATAAAACAAAATCCCTCCGCCGCGTCTGTCTGAATGCGATAAACTCAAAAACTACCGAACGGATTTTCCTGCAGTTTTCACCAATTGACGGAGTAATTCATAAGGAAGGTTTAAGTGTAGTATAGAATTATTGCGAAGCCGGGTATATAATTATCTTTACATATCTGAATTTACAGAATTCATGATTTCTGTTACTAGGTACCTACATACACATACCTCTTAAACTGTGTAACATGTTTTATTTTCCTAACAAAACTATTCGATCGTAAACTCGTAAAACAATAATTAAGATGGCCAGGATCATTTTGCGGACTTTAAAAACTTGTTTGTCTTTTGGCATTATACTATACTTAGTTACTGAATTACCCAAAATTAAAAAAAAGCACGTTAACAATGGATTTTCATATACCTTTTCTGCCTACTCAGCACGTTAACCATGAATTTTCATAATTTTTTTCGATCCGCACATTTGTACATTCTGCCTCATTTAAAAAAAAGTATAATGGTGCTTACCAAGCACGTATAGTATAAAGTAAATATTATACCATCCTACTTAAACAAAGTAGACAATATAAAATTATAATGAATATCTGTAGGTATTTTAATAATAGGTAAGTAGGTAGAAGTCTTAATTTCTCATACTACAATAAAATTAATCTGAAATAAAGACTTAGTGCGGATTTCACCAGTGAAATTGAACGCGTTCAGCACATATAAACGCGTTGAAATATAACAATTTTGACACTGACAGTTCTTGAACGCGTTTTAGAAATGCTGATCGCGTTCAGTTTCATTTGTGAAATCAGTTAACTCATAAAGCCAACCGGAAGGAAATGTCTAAATGAAATAGCAAGAAACATATTTAAAATTGGAGGAATATCATGTACAGGTAGATTGGTACCTATTTATTAAACTCTGACAGAAATAATAAATACGTAAGTAACTACAATATTATAATAAAACTTTTGCAATTTAAGTATTCGCGACTGTACCAAAACATAATGTATGTAGAAGTTTACATGGAAATTTAACATACTTCTACATAATAAACCAGGTTAAAATTATGGTGGTTGGAGACGACTATTTACTGACTATTTTTTGACACCAATTTCAAATGAAAAAACGTAAGCATTCCGCGGTAATCAGGTGAGGATTGTGGCGAGAAAGGCTCACCACGTAATCCTCACCAAGACACCTTTATATCTCTGGAACCTCTTAATGACTATTTTCGAGATTTGGCATAGCGTTACGACTATTTATTGACTATTTTTTGGAATTGAAACCAAGTCGATACTCCCAGCCGTTTGCTTGCACTGAGGTGAGGATTGTGTGGAGACGTTCACTCCACAATCCTCACCAACTTATAGCTATAACTTCGGAATCTTAATGCGACTATTTTTTTAAGTTTGGTGACTATTTATGACTATTTCTTGACTATTTTTTGGCGTTTTCAAAATTGAATTTCATGAAGTTTTCAAAAGTGAGGATTGTGTGGTGAAGGACACTATAAATGTGACACGAAAACGGAAGATGCTAGACTCAAATTATGTTTATATGACCCCGAATGAGTCTCCGACTCTCCGGACACAACAAGCGTTTTGTTTGAAGGTAAAACGCTACTATTATACTAATGCATTATAACAATTAACCAATAAAAAAAAAGTGGACGAAATCTGCTAATTCTTTTTGCATCTATAACCACACTACTTATAATGATAAAACAGGTGCACACTACCTAACCACTACCTACTAACCTAACCACACCGTCCACCTCCACACGACGTATGCGTGGCGTGTGCGACCACACCATACTCCGTATCGTTTATAACAGATTCTGTGGGCGCTAACCAGACTGGCCAATTAGCTCCCGTTCAAGAGAAATCTTATTTCTTTAACAGAAAGGTCAGAAAACATCTGAACGCTGGGGAATTTATACACCGCGCGGTAACGAAACCATAGCGACTTCTAATTTTTCCACTATCGCCATCTATCGAGCTTGTGGACAACTATACGCTTTTATTTCGGTACTTTCTCAAAACTTTTTTTTTTTTATACATTAACAAAGAAGTGCCTCAGCTGTGTCCCGAATGTTACTTCCACACGCTGTATTGTTGTTATTTGACGTTTTGATACTGCTCTGCTTGCTGCTCTGTATTCATAATGTCACTTTTCTTTCTCAGAAGGTCGTTTTAAAATCATGGTCTAAGTATATCATGGTTTTAATAACCTTTTCAATAAGTGAATGGGAAAAAACAAGGGTTTTAAAAATGTAGTTATTTGTTTCCCCTAAGGCTGCCGGTCCACTGAAGCGGAGAGGAGAGGAGCGGAGCGGAGATGTGCCAATATTAACCAATAGAATCGCACCTCTGCAGTGGAGTTTAGATTCTATTGGTCCTCTCCGCTCCAGTGGACAGGCAGCCTAACTGTGCGTTTGCACTGACGAAACATCACGACAAAACATGTTGAAATCTCTAGTTCCTGTCAAAGATTGTATGGAAAATTGACAGAAAATAGAGATCCCCAACATGTTTTGTTGGGAATGTTTCGCCAGTGCAAACGCACAGTTAGGGTTGGGCAGAGGTAAACATAACTGGCGAAATGTGGGTGTATCTGCTGTATAATAATTACCTAGTTTTAAGTACAAAGTTTATTGAGTGTCTAGACTCACCGACCCCACAGTCAAACCATTACTACGGTTTTGTGGGGTTTAGTTATACTTACCATATATAAGTGAATAAAGATAAATAAATAAATAATAAAAAATAATTGTTCTCGTAAAATGTGTGTTTTAGGTCAGACAAAAATTCGATTAATAATTATATTTGATAATTTTGCTTCGCTGTAGAAACTAAACGCAATTCACAAAGGGTAGATCACAGATTAGGGTAGATTTGCACCATAGAGTACATTATACAGGCTGGACCAACAATACACGTCATAAAAAAAAATAGATTCCTCATGTCCAGGGGTATTCGAAAATACCCCATGTATGTTCCGCGATTTTTTTTAGTTTTCGAGTTTTTATTTTTTTTGTAATTTTATCAAGTTTTTTTGCCGGTGGAGCTTCAAAAATTCATATATTTTTTTGTAGTGAGTATTTTCCAGTTTTTTTTTTTTGCGACAGTATCGTCTTGAATGTTACTTTCATACATTAAATATTAAACTTGCTTACATTCCTGCAACTTACTCAAAAAAGTATCAATAGCAGGAATTTACTGAAAGGACCATGACCAAAGCAGCATACATGCATACCCTAACCAAAACAATCATGTCCAAAAGTTACACATCGTGCATTTAAAAGCACATGAGACCTAGATTTTGAAACAATTACTATATTTTAATTTAATGGTAATTTTTTTGTATATTTCGTAATAAAAAAAATACTTATCCTGCCAAACGGCTCATTCGATTGACTTCAAAAAACGATTGATTGCTAATCAATTTCTGTCAGGCGTTTTCATAAACAATTAGTTCAATATCGAATTTCAATTTAAATAAGAATTGGTGTACATAATCTAGTAGTGCTCGACTAGATTTAGCAACATAAATAACTAAATGTTGTAGCACAACTCGTCACTAGGTCCGGCAGCAGCTGGAGCCAGCTTAAAATGTACCAAGACTGTGGTGAGAACGATGTACTTACCCATATTTTTAAACCTGAGAATTGGGCAGTCTTTCCATAAAGTATATGCGAAGTCGCTAAGTAATCTAGGCTTCCAAACTATGTGTAGGTACTTTGTTTCATTTAACCCTTTTCAAGCAGAATTAAACCATAAGTACTAGATTATGAAAATCAAATAATCCTATTGGATCGATCGCTAAGCTGCTTAGCACATCTCTGGTGAAAAGGATGCTTTAGGATAGTTTTAAATATCAGGAGTGGGCCTACCAGATGCTTATATTGGAGTATTCCACATACGGTACTAATAAAGCAGATCATATAGTGTAGAGGAAAATAAAACAAATCTCTCAAAAAGAACGTAGGTACCCCTTTTTTATTCAATGTTAAGGCATTTATTTCAAAACTTTAATAAATATAAGCCAAGGCAGTGAAGAGATAGCCAGTCCCAACAACCTAGTCCCACCACCATTTAGCTCCACTTTGAAGGGAACTGAATTCTTTTCAACACGTCATGTTGTTTTGTACTCTCTCAAGATGCTTTGCAGTAGCACGGATAATTCACTGATCCACGCGCAAAACACATTTGTAGTACCGAAACATTGATGCATGATTTCAATCAACTCAGCACTGCAACATCGTATTTCACCTTTAAACTGACACGTATCGTAAGTCCAGTAGAAAAACCAAAATCGACAATGAGATATCGCTTTCAAGAATATGTATATCGAGCTAAAATGTGCAAAAAACGTACGGGTAAGTGTTAAATAAACAATAAATTAACAAACAAACAATACCACACGTACAGAGCACCAGTTTGAATGTAACAGTAGGTTTCTATGGCGACGAGTGACAATCGAGTGAATGTGAGAGAGTGACACCTACAATCAGTGTTTCCAGTTAATTGAATTTTTTTACCCAAAACCTTTTCAAGAATCTGCTTCGGATAAAATACTACTTACACCAACCTACCTACTATTATCTACCTACAAAAGAACTTATAAATCAAAATATATTTTAATTAATAAAATATCTTGGTAACATCATTCATATTCAAACAATATAGAATACATCCTATAAAGAATAAGTTCTCTGCCAGTGCTGTGCACTTCTGTAAGTGACGAATTCACAATACCTAACTAAAACTGTATGTGATTTTTGTGTTACTTGTGGATAATATGGTGGCCTCCATGGTTATCTCCTGTACCTCAAAAATAAGGTATTCTCCTATCACTCATCTGATCACATTGGCCGAATGAACTGAATGAACAGAATGAACTGTAATCTTTCACTTATCGTCGCCAACCGAAAATGTAACCGGAACAACAAATAATATTTATTTTTATTCAATCTTAAAAAATACCTTTGATTGACTCTAGACCATTATCTAAAATCTAGTTTGAATAAATGAAGGATACTTAAAAATATGAATTCGCTGGACATGGTTAGGGCATATGTTGTCATGGTCCTTTTCAACTTCAACTAAATCCAAAAAGGAAGTTCATATTCTAGGTGACTTTAAAAACTATGCAGGTTCCTAAGCTACGCAAAAAATAAAAATAAAGTTAGTACTTTTAACCTTCTAATAATTCACTGTAATCGACCTTCGAAGGTTAGGCTAAAAATCCTTTTAAGGTTTAAAATAGGTGGTCCAAATAGCGACGCATAAAAAAAACTGGAAAATACTCACTAAAAAGACATGAATTTTTGAGGCTCCAGCGGCAAAAAAAAAAATTATAACTCGAAAACTACAAAAAAATCGCGGAACGTACATGGGGTGTTTTCGAATACCCCTGGACATGAGCACAGACTACAATTATATGTAGGGACATGAGGAACCTATTTTTTTTTTATGACGTGTATTTTTGGTCCAGCCTGTTTATTCTCTGTGGTGCAAATGTAATCTATCGTTTGTAAAATGCGTTTAGTTTCTACAGCGAAGCAAAATTATCAAATTTATTATTATTATTAATTGAATTTTTGTCTGACCTAAAACACATTTTACGAGAACAAATAACTACATTTTTTAAACCCTTGTTTTTTTCCCATTCACTTATTGAAAACCCATGATTAAAACGACCTTCTGAGAAAGAAAAGTGACATTATGAATACTAGCAGCAAGCAGAGCAGTATCAAAACGTCAAATAACAACAAAACAACGTGTGGAAGTAACATTGCCTTTTCAAGTTTATTTACTACGGTTGTATAAAAAAAGTGTACATGAAATAGCTATTGTGTTTCATTTAATATGTCATTGAACCCACTGAATGGTAAGATTATTCTTTCTAACATGGTTAAAATGATTTCTGTAAAACTTAACCTCAACGCATACAAAATATTTAAAGTTTTTCTCATAAATGAACACATTTCTATGATAATTTATAAATTACAGTAATTTCACAGCATTTATTTAATCTCATGGTCGATTTCTATTGCGTTAACCACTCGCTTGTCTAATGAATTAAATACTTGTTCAAGTATGTTAATCTCATTCTCCAGTCCCTTTAGACACTGTTGCTAAAGGTCTGTATCCCAATATTTTCTGATCAACTTTAGTAAATTTTTATCTTACTAAGATAATTTTGACTATTTAAAATGATTATTATTTAATTACTTACTCTTTTTCAGAATTAAAGCGTCGATTAGATGATGACAAGACACCACTACCCAAGCGGCTATGTCTCGCCAAAAATGTGGTACAATCCCACCACTTTCCCACTGCTCCTAAAGAGAGAATTGTGGGTGAATGGCTTCATATCTTGACCGAGAAGAATAAATTAAATAGTGACGAACTGAAGAATGTACTTGATTGGCTGTCAGCGATCGATGACTTGACTACTGAGCTGAAGAGTAAATTGATACAGGTATGTTTAATTCTTTATTGATAACGTTACCATTGGACAGATCATTGAATGATAAAAAATGGAACTGTAAATATTACAAAATTCAATTCGATTGATGTTGGCAGGGATATTTTATTTGCATTTAAAGATGCTTGAGAGTCCTAAGTTATCCCTTCATGAAATTGTAATTTTAAATACTTACGATTTCTCTATGGAGCAATGAAAAATGAGTACACATTTTTTCTTTGGTTATTTATTCAGTTTAAATATTTATAGGTAACTGTACTTATGTCTCTTATTTCAGATTGTATCTCAATACATACAGCGGAACCCGCTACAAACTGCTGACATAAAGTATATCTCAACATTTATAGAGAACCCTAAAATCTCGTCCCAGCTGAGTTTACAAATTGATGACTATCTTACTATAACCATTACATTACTTCAGTTTCTAAGAAACGATGACACAAACACACAATTGAGTCAAAGAATACTGAACAACTTTACAAAATACTACAGAGAATCCAAAAAGAAGTTGGAATTTATCATCAAATTGTTGAATGGTGAAAATCTGGAAACCATTTTCAGCTTCTTGGACACAGAATGTCGAAAATCTGCTGTAGATGTTTGTCAGAATATATTATTTCCTATCAATAAAAAATCATTTTTCATCAGTTTCTTACAAACGTTGATTCGTAAAGACAATATTGAAGAATTGATTGCAGAAAAAGGTGATAACATACAATCGGTAATCAAAATCATGAACACATTCTTCGAGTTTCCCAAAAATCGGTCTGAAAATGATTCGAAATTCTTACACAATTTCATAGATGTATTCGTGAGTTCATTTCAAAAAGAGAATCAGATTGTTTTTGCTTTTTACATTATGGTGGCAAATGTTTTGAATATGGAACAGAGTTTTATAGTCCCAGCTATGAATCTACCATCCATTTTAGAAGACAATGACGCTAAAACTAAAAGAACCCTCTTTTTAAATATGCTTGAAGTTTTAGTGAAGAATGAAGTCGATATAAATGTCCGCCTAACCGATACTTTTGGCGAAAAAATATCTAAAGTTGAAATAAAGAAAAACTTCACATCTTTCTTGCAAGCTGTTATGATGGGTCAGCTAAAACTTGAAGGAAAGTTAGACAAAACTACTTTACAAATCATAAAAACTGCTTTGAAATTAGATCCTATATTGATTGAGCAGAAAATTGACCTAATCCTACCTCCAATAATGACTGCAAAGAAAAACAGTTCGAATTTATCGGAATCATACACAGAAACTATGAATTGCTTACTAGAAATATTGTTCAAACTAAGTAGAGGAACTCTTTTTATAAACCAAATTCTACCATCAGTAAAAAACATTTTGGAAGCGGGCAACACTGAGCAGTTTGAACTGAAACAGAAGGTGCAAGAGGCAAAAGAAAATGATGTAGATGTTGAAAAGTTGGAAAGTAAAATAATAACAGGTTCTGATTTATTTCCTGAAGAATCTGCAGCTTTGTATGGAAAGATGACTTCTGAATTGATGTTCAGACAAAATAAGGAGCTTTTAGAGTCATTGCAGAAAGATTTGGAAGTGCACTGCTTAATGATGTTGGAAGAAGGATTTGTCAGTAAGTAATGCTTTTCTTAGTCTCTTATCCTAATGCTGGATTACATCTTTTTTCTAGAAGAGAAGGGTAAAGAAGTGTAGTACTCCCATATTTCTTCGCCAGCAATGCATAAGTAGAAGGCCCCATTTAAAATAGGGCGTGTATTTGTGAACGTGGGTACGTGTGAACGGGCCCATTTAGGGCCGTTCACACGTACCACAACCACACCACATTGCAAGAACAAAATGTGGGAAAGCTTTTGTTAATTTATTGTGAATTTGTGAATATTCTCGCTGCAGCTTCTTGCAGTGTTGCAGTTGCGTTGTGGTAACTACAAAATTTCGATGTGGTTGCGTTTTGGCTAATGTTTGCAGACAGACTCCTACTTTCGTAGAAAAAGACGTCGACGCAGCGTTGTGGCTGCGACGTCGCCTCGATGTAATTGGTATCGCCCACATAGTTACTAGGAAAATATCCACTGTAGAACATAAGTTTCTAACTGATACCTGATTAATAAAATGTATACTCTAATTTTCCAGGTCCGTCAATCATAGTACTAACAGAAGTACTGTCAGCCATTTTGTCGTCATTCTTGCAACACAACAAGATGGCGGACCACACTGTTCCAATGAATGTAGCTGAAGATTTCTGGAATTTGTACACTAAGTTCGAGGAGGAATGCTTGGGCAAGTTCGGATTGTGTGTTTTAAAGCTTAGTTATGTGAGTATTCTTTCTATTCTAATGCTGACAGCTCATATATACATACCTACATAAACTCACGCCTTTTTCTCATGGGGGTAGGGTAGGCAGAAACTATAGAACGACAGTGCATACTCGTATCGTGGTAAAAGGCTTCGGTTGGCCCTGGTTTCGAAGCCGTACTTTAGTATCGTTTCTTTTGGATGGACTCTTTCGTATTCGTAATGTAGCTCGCGTAGGTTCTAGTTTAAAATAAGTTACGTCGTCTTTTCTTATGGTTCTTGCAAACGCTAACGGCAGCCGAGGATGGTCACCAAAACATATTTTATGATAGATTAGATTAGAAAAGATTTTATGAGATAGATAGAGGCCTGGCTCCCGCTTGATGAGTGCATTATGATCCTTAGAAATAACCTCCAAATTTATTGTCTTTGTTTTTATATTTTTTTTTTGTATATTGACACTTTGTAGCAATATGCATTTATGTATTAAGCTATTATTTAATCGTGTTTTTGTATGTTGTGCTATGTTTTGTGTGCACCAAATAAACAATTTATCATCTTAAATACTAGTAATCCAACTTAACTTGAATCCAGAAAACAATACTCACCATTCACTTGTTCATTCCAGAATCCACCTCTAATAATATCATTCCTCAAGCTATGTCAAAGTTTTGCTCAACTAAAACTCCTGAACATAAAGTACAGTAACGTGAAATTGGAAGTATCTCCAGACAGTGATACATCAGAGGTTTTTGACCTTAGTGTGTTGTTGCCTTGTTTGAGTAGCAAGCAATGGATAGCGCTCGCTGCGAAGATTGAGGATGATGAAGCTGTTGTGCTTTTGGTAAGTTTAGAGTAGACTAGTAGAGAATATGATCACTATGGTATAATTATATATCTACGAGTGTATTGCACTGTAATATATATATCCGTAGATATTGCTAATACAAGATGAAGAATTAAGTTCCAGTACTCTTGATAATTTACCTACAACTTAAAATAAGATAAAAATAACTAAAATACCTTTTTTCGGCAACTTCGTTTTCATTGTAACTTTCTTCTCCTTGGCTTTTTCGTCAACTCACATGCGCTAAACGAATTAAATCGTTCTATTTCTGTCAATCGTTTGAAAACGACAGACGGGATGATGTTTTAAATACGTTAAATGCATTTAGTGATTTGTGGTGCAAGTGGGCTTAAATTAAATCTGCCTGCAGGACAAAACTAATATATTTTATTTATGTTACAGGATAACCTACTCTTAGCCAAAACAATGGCTCTGCAACTACTTTTAATAAGAAACAAACAACAACACCCAAATGCAACAATAGCATCAACTAAAACACATTTGATCAAACGAATCAACACCAACCCATCTCTTTTACAAAACACTTACTTTTGCAAAATATTATTCACAGATTTAGATAAATCACATATTAAATTGCTGGCCAAATGTTTGGTCAAACTTTGTTTGGCTGAACCTGATTTGGATGTGTTGAAAATTGATGCCATTGCTTCTAACAGAGATTTGTTAAACATGTTGGTACTAGAAACAGCAAAAAATGTAGCTAAGAGCTTTGAAAATGGGGATTCATTGAGCAAAATGTTAGGCAAAACTGATTTCAATATGGCTTCCTACGCAAAGGAAGTAGCAATCATCGATTATTTCAATGAAATAACTATAAATTCAGAAACACAAGATGTCATTAAAAACTCTGTGAACATATTCAAACAATTGCCAATCCACAATTTAGAAGAAAGTTACCAATTGGTAGCGATTTTTGTTATGCTGGCAATCAAGAAATGTTCTAATGCCAAAAAACTAAAGCGTAACATCGATTATGTACTACAAAGTATATTCGAATTGAGCCTCCAAAGACCAGACTTATATCAAATATTCCCTGCAGATTCTATATTCAATTTTAAAGACAACACTCTATTGGAGTTACTAACATTAAAAATAAAAACACCAAACAGTTTGCTTGTCATCAAAAGCCTTCTTGAACTTGCAGTGAAAAAAGTTCGTATTGACAGTGACCAAGTCAAAAACATAGTTGAAAAGTTGTTGAAGAAAAATAAGAAAACTATTTCAGATATGGAATCATTTAACGATCCTGTATTCCAAATCACTTGCCTAATTCTACCTTCAATAGTCAAACAGAAGAAAGCCATTACTGCCAGTGCCTTCCGATCAATATTAGCAGACTTACAAGAAAAACTACACAAAGCCTTATTGGAATCATTTCAAAACATAGATTTTGGTAATGGTAGTTTTTCACAAAATGATGTGAGCAACACGGAAGATAGTGTGGTAGAATCTGAGGGTAGCGTGGCAACACTGAACGCGATGGTAGCGTATTCTTTGACTCTTTCGAGGTACTGCGACGCTACAGATGGTGATGATGTTAAGAATTTAGAGCGCTTGTTGACTGCTTTAGATTTCTTTGTGCAAAATGCTGTAAGTGTACACAATTTTAAAACTATATAAAAATATCTCATGCTATGTTTAAAATATTACAGCCCGATTCAAACTTAATGGCGGCTTGGAACATGAGGCGAGTCGCTGCGCAGTAACGAATTCTTGGGTTTGCGGGGGTGAGGGATAGTGTACTGCACAGCGAGTGGTTAACTTTCGAGCCGCCATTAAGTTTGAATCGAACTATACTCTGTTAGAAAGATGATAGCGAACGAGGCTGACTGGCCTGCCCAGAGTTTGCCAGACGCACATTTAAGTATCGGTACTTGTTGAAGTTATAATTTTCTACATTGCAGTCATCATCTGCCTAGCCTTCTATGTTCTATGTTATAGGGTTTGGTTTCCGCACTTAGTCCGTCAAGTGGACCATTGTGCGTGGGCCATGGCGGCCGTTTGGGGGGGTTATTCCAACCAGCCCACCTCCCTCCAGAAGTTAATTAAAACTCCTGGTCTGTTTAGAACATCTGTGTAAGATCTGGGTGACCCGAGGGTTTCTGCTCTAATCTGGGTGACGCCTGTGCATTCAAAGAGCACGTGCGCGACGGTCTCCTCAGCCTCCATGCAAGCCCTGCACAGAGGACTGTCCGTTATGCCTATCGTGTGGAAGTGTTTGTTTAGCGAGCAGTGTCCCGTGATGGTCCCCGTCACCAGGCGCAGGCCATTTCTGTCCAGGCGTAGTAAACGCCTGGTCAGCTTGCTATGCTGCCTAGCCTTTTCTTAACTACAATGTTGAGGTCGGCTTCCAGTCTAACCGTTCTCATGTAATCTACCTGAATACCAGTATTTTATACATGGAGTGACTATTCTATACTGCAGTATAGTTACTTTTTTTTTTGTTTGGGTGGGAGCAGAAACTTTTACCGCCAGTACTTATCTTAAAAAATTCCATGGATTATTTTAAAAGGCTCGTTTTTAACCTAGCCATATAATTGACTTCTTAGATTATTCTTCTTTTTTTCCAGATAAAAACAGTAGAAAATCCAGATTCAAAACCCCAACACATCGACTCCGCAATCCAACTGCTAAGCGTAGTACTAAGACGCATAAAGAAACTAGAAACACACTCCATTTTCCAAGAAAAAGATAAGCTTTTCCTTCAAATATGGCGAAGTATTAAAACAAGGTTGATATTAGAACAAGATAAGAAACGGATTACTAGTAGTTGTCTAGAAGAAATGGGAACTACACTGAAGTTCGTATGTGAATTGTCGTCTGTGGATTGTTATGTGACGAACTTTGTTGGTGATCTTAACAATTTGGTGGTTTTAAAGGTAAGTTTCGTTTTACATGTTTTTGGGCTTCTTTAAATCTCATAGGTGCTTAATAAAATTCTTTTTAACTCGCTTGCTAAGTATGAGAATAACACTTTGCCATGATAAAAACAGCCAGTAATGAAGGTGGTTCTCAGTTCAAATTCAAAATATGTTATTTGACATAAACTTAAAAAAACATGGGCCCATATTGCGCCTGACATATATTTAAGGGACTTCGTGTACTAGACAACCACGACTCCGGCAGTCGTGGGCGTCTAGTGGTATTGTATGGTGTGCGGCTAGTTGGCCGTTGCTCGTGCACTATTCATATCGGATTCTATAGTTTACCTGGTCGCTGCGACCACTGTTTGTGGTCGTGGCCGTCTAATCCGCGAGATCCCTAAGTATCGCCACTTGAATAGGCTGTTATAATGAACCCCAATTCGAATGCGTCCTGTCAGCCACGCATTTCATATCTTTGCTGTAATTCCACATGCAATTTCAACCAGTGTCTAGCGAATATAAGTGCACTTGTGTAACTACGCGCATTAACATTGTTTTAATTATAATTTCAGAAACCAACACTAATCCAAAAAGACAACAAAACAGAAATAACATCTCGAAAAGTATTCAAATATCTCTGGTCTCAATGCCTCAAAGCAAACATAGTGGGCCCAAAATGTGTTGCCATGTCAAAATTAATGTACCGCGCGTGTAAGAATTTGAGGAATTGGATGCGGCAACACTATGAGTTTGAAGACAGTGTTGCCAGGATAAACGAGGAAATTTCTACCGAAGATGTTGTTGTGAAAGTTATTAAAGTTGATGATGATATTTGTGAAATTGTAAGGTTGGACTTGGATTCGTTATCGGAAATACTTTTGGCGGCGAAAAAGGTATGTAGTGCAACAATGTTTTTTTTTTATTACTTTGTAAAAAAATGATTTCTATCAATATTGATACAACATTGCAATGAATGAAATGGTTCAATGACTAGGCAATGTAGGTGCCTTAGTTTTATGATACAACAAGCAAATATTTCTATTTTTTTCTAATATGTAATCGTATATAGCAGTCCGGCTCAGAATGCGTTCCTGACATCTGTCAGTTGGACAATTGCTAATAGTAGTTAAGGATCAAATTCGCAAAACACATATACGTAGTATGAAACTGACAGAACGCATTATCTCGACAGCTGGACTGTAACAAAATATCACTGACTGACTCATCACAAAATCATCCAAAATTCCTTACACGAAGCAGGACTAACTTTTATGCTCGTTTTAAGAGCGAGCGCCCCTAAAAGTTGGCAACGTCGCAAATAGCTGTCAAATATATACCTGTTCCGATTCATTTGGCAAGTCTGTATGGAAATATGAAATGTGGCTAACTAGTGAACTAAAATATTGATTATGAAATGCAATAATTAATATCGTTACACCGAATATTTAGTTTAAAATGTAAAAAAAGTATTTAGAAACTTTCCGAATGCCTTTTTTACACCTAAAACGTTTACAACATAAAATTCAGTGTTATAATTGCAATTCATTATTAAGGGCCTACGTCTCGTTTAGTACCGTAAAACAGTCACTTTAAAAAGCTATCTTCTCCTTAACGGCAAAGTTAAATGATTTGAAAAAAATATATGTTTGCTATAGATTCATCTACAACATATCTGAAACCGGGTTTTTTCGTATGACTAATACTTTTGCCTTAAAAAAATATTTACCATAACGCTATTTTTGGCTACTATTCCTAACTACTTCTAAACGGCTTTGACGATTGGAAAAAAAATTACACTGAAAAATTGTTGATTAAAGGTACTACAAATTTGAAACTGCATTTGTAAATCAATCAATATTTGTTAAACAAAATGTCCCCATTTAGAGATAGAGGTTCAGAGGGGCTCTGCGCGGGACGCGGGCGGCAGTCGCCCGTGAGCATTGAGACGGGATGGCTGTGTCGCTCGCTGGTCCGCTCCGGCTATCGACCGAGTATGCGCATACGTATGTGTTAGTGCGAATATTTATGAACTTATTGTATTAGTGTGCGTTTATAGACGAGCTTGCTGCAGAGAGTCCAAATCGATTGTGCGCGTAGGCGCTTTATTGTTGAGTTGTTCTTTGATGTACAATTATTAATACTTTTTTACATTGACAATTACATACAAATTAACAATTTACAATATAAACTAAAAAAATGTAAATGTAAAATATAACATAACATCACGACTGTATTCCCCGAAGGGTTAGGCAGAGGTGTACCTATATAAGGTGTTAAAAAATTTACTTTAGAAACTTTAAGAGGTGTTTTAGACCATCGAACTGAATAACTTTTACTTTGGGACATACATTGATATCGCGAAAAAAAAATCTGTTGTTCCATAGTTAAGTTTAATACCTACTGTTCTAAACTGTATGGGACAGCTGTTTTTTTTTTTCGCGATTTCAAAGTTAAAGTAAAAGGTATTCAGTTTGATGGTCTAAAGCACCTCTTAAAGTTTCTAAAGTTAATTTTTTTTAAATCACTAAAATTTGTTTTGTCCTGTCAAACGAGCATTTCCCATTCTGAAATAGACTAAGGTGACACAACTTAACTATATTTTAGTTTGACAGCACTAAGATTGCACTGAGTTATTAGTTTAGTGAAAATGGCAATTTTGCTATTCTGAATTTGACGTTTTTCACCTAAAAATTTAGATTATCTAACTAAATCAGTCTATTTTTAAACGCGATTAAAAAGGAGTGGAATAAAATTAGTTGGCATGAACACACACTTCACACACTTCAGCTGCAAAAACTGTTTTTTTTTTTTTTTTGCTTATATCTCGAAAACGGTGCGTCCTAGCGCAAAAATAATGGAAATTTCGACCCCCTCTGCCACCCGTAAACCCATATGCCCCTACTCATAGGTAATATTAAATCATATTTTCTATACAAAAAGTTTAAAATTCCATACAAAACACGTCAAGACTGCCCCCCCGCGCGCCTCTGTCTCTAAAAAAATTCACGGGGTAGAGCAAACAAGTACCACGTCGGTCGCGACGTGACTGTCAAATTCAATTTTAGATGTGTCAAAATTATTTTTTAATTTAGAGATATTTTTCCGCAGAATAGCTTTTAGATTCTCATAGCCAAAAGTAAGGAATTTTAGTCGTAGTTTAGTTAGTTTAGTTCGGTGTACAAGAGAATCGGCACCAAATATTTTCTTAAGTTACGTAGGTAAGAAGGTTAAGAAATAAATCTTGATTGGTGCCGATTCTCTTGTGCACCGAACTAAACTATCACTAAAATTACTTGCTTTTGGCTATGAGAATCTGAGATTCTGCAAAAAAATATCTCTAAATTAAAAAATAACTTTGACACATCTAAAATCGAATTTGCGTCGCGAACTCGCGACTCCACGTGGTACTTGTTTGCTCTACTCTGTGAATTTTTTTAGGTCCAGGCGCGCAGGGGGGCAGCGTCGACGTGTTTTGTATGGAATTTTTAACTTTTTGTATGGACAATACGAAAATTTGTTACCTTTGTGTTGGGGTAAAGGGGTTTAAGGGTTTTCTAAAGGGGGTCGAAATTTTCATTATTTTTGCGATAGGACGCACCGTTTTCGAGTTATAAGCAAAATAAAAAAAAAGATACAGTACTGTTTTTGCACCTGAAGTGTTGGTGTGAAGTTTAGTTCATGACAACTAATTTTTATATTCCATTCCTTTTTAATCGCGTAAAAAAAAAATAGTCAAATTTAGTTTGAATAATCAAAATTTTTAGGTGAAAATCGTCAAATTCAGAATAACAAAATTCCCTGTTTCACTAACTCATTGCAATCTTAGTGCTGTCAAACTTCGGTGGCAGTGACCTCTCGCGTCCGGCCCTGGTCCAGGCCATGGTGCGGAGCGAGAGGGCATGGCAAGCCGTCACCTCCTTCTGCGAAGCAGTAATGCTCGCGAAAGAGGAGGCGGAGTGCGCGAAGGAGTGGCAAAGGCCGCGCCCTACCAGCCCTAGCCGCCGCCGCCGTAGGAGACGTCCCGGGCGTCGGGAATTGACTGCGACTGGACTGGAAAGGGCTAGGCATCAACATCAATGGCGAGTATATCACTAACCTTCGGTTTGCCGACGATATAGTTATCATGGCTGAGACCATGGAGGACCTCAGTATAATGCTCGATGACCGCAGTAGAGCCTCCAAAAGAGTGGGTCTTAAAATGAACATGGACAAGACAAAGGTCATGTCAAATGCCCATGTAACACCCGCCCTCATAAAGATCGGTGACGCTACGCTCGAAGTTGTAGACGAGTATGTTTACCTAGGACAAACTGTCCAGCTAGGTAGGTCCAACTTCGAGAAAGAGGTCAATCGTCAAATCCGACTCGGCTGGGAGCGTTCGGGAAACTATGCAATATCTTCTCGTCCCACATACCACAGTGTTTCAAGACGAAAGTCTTTGACCAGTGCGTGTTGCCAATGATGACTTATGGCACTGAAACGTGGTCGCTCACAATGGGTCTTATCAGAAGGCTAAAAGTCACCCAAAGAGCAATGGAGAGGGCTATGCTTGGAGTTTCCCTACGTGATCGAATCAGAAATGAAGAGATCCGCAGGAGAACCAAGGTAACCGACATAGCCCGAACAATTGCCAAACTTAAGTGGCAATGGGCAGGACATATTGCTCGCAGAACAGATGGCCGATGGGGCCGAAAGGTTCTGGAGTGGCGACCACGTACCGGAAGACGTAGCGTTGGAAGGCCTCCCACAAGATGGACCGATGACCTAGTAAAGGCCGCAGGAATTCGCTGGATGCGGGAAGCACAGAATCGGTCGAAGTGGCGGTGGCGGTGCAGGAGTGGGCGTCTTTCGGCTGATATGATGATGATAATGATGATATGCTGAGTTATAGGGGTTTATGGATTTCATAAAGGGGGACGAAATTCACATTATTTTTGCGATAGGACGCACCATTTTGCGATAAGAAAAACCTTCTCCCATCACACATAAAGGCAATGCTTGTACAGTCCCTAATATTTCCCATAATTGACTATGATGATGTGTGTTACTATGACCTGAATGCAGATCTTCTCAATAACTAGACCGCCTTCTTAATAACTGCATTCTGCATGTTTCGTTTTCTCCTCTTCTGATCGTTATTTCTCCTCTACCGATCGTTATGTCTCCTGACAAAGTTTATTCTGTTTATTATGTATAATATGTATTTATTAATTATAATTTATTCTTGTATTTTTTTAGTTATTTTCGTGTTATCAATTGATTGATTGTGTATTACGTAATTAGGGTACGGGGCACGTGCCCCGGGCGACACCGTTAGGGGGCGCCAAATTCGAGCATGACAGACAAGTGCACCACCCAGCGCACCGCAACTTTGCAACAAATGAGACGCGCAACAATTATAATCTTTCTCTGAGGGTGGTGCACTGAGGAAATTACTGATTAGCGTAGGTTTAGGTCGTCAAACGGTCTGAGCGGGTTGTGAGTACTTGTGAGCGGGCGCAGTTGTATTCTACCAGGAACTCGATGAGCGTTTCTGTGGTCTATTTTTTAAGTTTTGCGGTGCCGCCATGCCGGGCGTCTTGCTTCAACGCCGACGACGCCTGTGACACGACTTACTTTAACTTTTACCACAGTTTTGGCGCCCCTGTTGGATTGGCGCATTTTCGATCGATTTTTGATTAATATGTTTATTATGCCTAAATTTTCGAGCTCGCTTCGCTCGCTCTTGCAACCTAGTAAAGTAACTCCTAAAGCAAAAATCCAACTTATCTCAGGCAGAGTGAATAAGGCTAATCAAAATAAATGTCTGACACGTACTAGTATATTAAAAAAAAATAACGGTTTTTTTTTAAGAAAAAAAAAACGATTCGGGGTCAGGCGATAGGTTTTGCCCCGCCTCGAAAGATCCGTTCCGTTCTAGATCCGGGGCTGCCCCTACCAAATATCACTCAACGCGCTTAAAGAAGTTTTTCCTAAAAAAAAAACTATGATACCTACAAAAAATTTCTACAGTCAAAGGCCGATTCTCTTGTACACCGAACTAAACTAACTACAATCACTAAAATTCCTTACTTTTGGCTATGAGAATCTTAAAGCCATTCTGACAAAAAAATCTCTAAATGAAAAAAATATTTTGACACATCTAAAATCGAATTTGACAATCGCGTGACGACTCCACGTAGTACTTGTTTGCTCTACCCCGTGAATTTTTTTAGAGCCGGAGGCGCGCAGGGTTTGGCAGCCTCGACGTGTTTTATATGGAATTTTTCACTTTTTGTATGGAAAATATGAAAAATTATTACCAACATGTTGGGATATAGGGGTTTAAGGGTTTCCTAAAGGGGGTCGAAAATTTCATTATTTTTGCGATAGGACACACCATTTTCGAGATATAAGCAAAAGAAAAAAAAATACAATACTGTTTTTGGACTGAGGTCGAAGTGTTGGGGTTTTAGTTCATGCCAACTTACTTTATTCCACACGTTTTTAATCGCGTTTAAAAATAGTCAGATTTAGTTGGATACACCAAATTTTTAGGTGAAAAACGTCAAACTCAGAATAGCAAAATTGCCATTTTCACTAAACTAATAACTCAGTGCAATCTATTTTTAGTCTAGTTTAGAGGCATTTGTGACAAGAGAATCGGCACCAAAATATAACTAGCAGACCCGGTAGGCAGACGTTGTCATGCGACAACAGCGCCTCCCAACAGCGCGTCCAACTATAGCTAAGAACCATCCAAGTGACACAAAAAGAATTGAAAAAAAAACATCTAAATCAGTCAAGCCATTTAGCATAAGAAGAATTACAAACACACGCACACCGATATTTTATTTATTGCCAGGAATGATCTTAAAAAACAAAGTATTTAAAATAATATGCGGGTCAAAATATGGTAGTCGGCGTACAATTTCAGATTTGCCTACGATTCCTTCTCTTAGGACTAGGAATCTTAGGCAAAAAATGCGACATACGTGCGCATGTCTGCGCCTTTGTCTAGTCTTTGATCGTCGTTTTAGTGTAGTGCGCCACCGTTGCACGTTTTACGTTTGCACGTTTTTTACGTTTGCACGTTTTTATTTCCACACAGTAATATTGCCAAATTAATCAAAACAGTGAAATATTTGACATCTATTTGCGACGTTACCCACATTCAGAATAAGCCTTCGCTTCTAGTTTAGGCATTTTTCGAATGAATACGCTGCGGTTACGCGACGTCAAACATCGCGAACCAACAAAATATTAATTCCACGTTCCTTAACTTTCCAGATATCCCTAGACTACAACTTCGTAGACATAACTTTCGAAGTCCAGCATCTAATCCACTACGTGCTAGGAACTAAGTCTGGCGTGAGGTGCGACATATCGTGGGAGGCTTTCTTCATGTTGTTTGAGGGCTGCGTGGCGGTACTGAATCACTTGCTACTGGCGAGGGAAGAGGTTTTAGAAGACAGGTATGTTGTTATCTTATTTTTAAACCACCTCCGAATAAATTCTGGACAATAGGGATATTGACTAAAAAATTTTTTTTTTGTCTTGTCAGGTAGATGGTTAAAAAATATTGGACACGTTCTTTTTC
Source organism: Conistra vaccinii (assembly GCA_948150665.1). Taxonomy (NCBI): domain Eukaryota; kingdom Metazoa; phylum Arthropoda; class Insecta; order Lepidoptera; family Noctuidae; genus Conistra; species Conistra vaccinii. Next base: position 11,215,635 of record OX411341.1, on the reverse strand, counting down.
GTTTTTTACGTAATCAAAAGATTACGGCAATATATTGAGTTAAAATTTGGCATGACGTCACTCCCCGGTATATTTTATACTGACTTGTGATGTTCCAGTATTGTTAATTTTTTTTCTTGAAAATTTGTTTTTGTGAACCATAGTAATTGTGTTTTTTTTCAGAAATATTTTATTCATTTATTATTTAATACGAGTATATTGACTCTCTCTCACGTTGAATTGAATTAATATCAATATTCACCGAGAGAGACTTTTATGTTTCGGCCATCTATTCTATTGTCCACTATACTAGTACCCCAAAGCCTCGCGAATCGTTTATTAATAAAAAAAAAAACAAAAAGCGGTGTTACTTCTTGCAAAAGAAAAAAAAAATGCTATTGTAAACTGGTGGCGATAGGTTTACACGGCTCTGTTTCGGGCAAGATTGCAAATTGGCGTAAACACAGAAACGGGGTTTCGTTGCAGATAACAACTGAGTATCTCATCAATTTGGACTAAGAACTAGTAGTCTAAATGAGTCGTACAATTATAAATAAAAAAACACAAAAAGCGGTGTTACTTCCTGCAAAAAGTATAAAGTTGTACTCTTTCTTATAAGTCTATAGGTACTCTATAATAACTCTCTCTGAAATCAGAAATACTTTATTTCTTCTAAATAAGTTACCGGCCCTAGTTCGAACCCAGGCAGACGCTTTAAATTGTGTAAATAATTTCATCACCACTGCTCTCAAAACGATGAAGGAAAACATCGTGAGGAAACCGGCATGTCCTAGAACCAAAAATTCGAAGACATGTGACATCTACCAACCCGCACTGGGCCCGCGTGGTGGATTACAGGCCACTCCCTCTCGAAGAGAGTAGGCCCTTGTCCCAGCAGTGGGAACATTATAGGCTGATTATGGTAACCATACTACAAATTTCATCTATCTCTATTTCAGATGGCCCTGCTACATGCAGTGCTATAGGGCTCTGATATCGGCGCTCTGTGAACGAGCCACGACGCACGTGCAAGTAGAAAGGAGAATAGAAGAAAAACTGGCAGAAATCGCGCATTCTATTGAGAAGTAAGTTGTATTCTTCAAGCCGTGATCCGGATGGGGTAGCTCATCGACAAAAATAACGAACTCTCATACGAATTTTCATCCCCTATTTAGAGAGATGGCTTTTTAAAAATCCTTCCTTAGTGCTCACCTTATTTATAAAAATAGTTTGGAAAATCCAAAAGTACACGCCTCATACATAACACTCATTTATAAACGAAAAAGAATTTCAAAACCATTTCAAAACATAGTTTCTAACAAAAATTAACAATTTATAACTTTTCATGAAGTCGTAATGTCAAAGACTGACAAAGATATTTACTTGGCGGTTGCTAGGCAACATCAAGTCAAAGGTTAAAAATATTTAGATAAAGATATTATATTTTAGTTAATATTTTATTAATTATAATTAAACTACTTTGAATAAAAGAGCCATTTTCAATAGGGTTCCTTCTACGGCTGAAACAAATATATAAAAAAAAAATTGACTCAATTAATTGATTTTCTCGCAAGCTAAAATGTTTTCAGGGTTCATAAATTGACGGACAGGATTTTTTTTTCAACTATGTTGATGCTTTTTCCATTTCTGCTGTATTAAATCAATTGTTAAAAAGTACAGTATTAATCTCCATTTAATCATCTATACAATGGTATATAAATTAAGTTGGTTCTGTGTACTAGCAGGAGTGTAACAATAAAAACAGTTACAGAAATGGGGCAAAAAAAAATTTTCGATCGTAGAGCACACTCTAATGCTTCGCATTAAGGGTCCGGCGAACACAATATTCCAAAATGCGTTTGGAATATTGTTATCTCTGTTCTGTTGTGTTTTTGTGTTGTTGTTGTTGTCTGTGTCTGTTATGTGTTATGTGTGTTGTGTGTTGTTAGCGTTGTTACTAGCTATCGCAATTTATGATAAATTTGGATGTGTTCCGTAATACCAAAAATGATGAATGAAAACCTAATATTCTTTCATAATTTTTTCTATACTTTGTAACTTGATAATATAAGCTATGCTTCTGCCGAAACAATATTCCAAATATTGTTGTTTATAATACAGAAAAAACAGTACGAAAACATGTCATTTAGCTCTAAAAATTGTGCGAATTTCAATTCGCTTAAACTTTATTTTAGGTAAGTTTTTTTGGAAAAAAAAGATGTAAAAGCCTAGATAAATACTGTCTAAATCCGAATATTAACATAATATGATGGAAATATGCTCAAATTGCAAATGATTTAGGTATTACGTTTGTATGGAAAATTCTAGGGTCGCCGCAGCCTTAAGAGTCGTGCAATAACCTTTGAGGAAAATTTGAAGCTTTTGTGCTTCTAGTCGCGCTTTCAGTGAATAAATAAATTTTAGCGTAAAATGGCTAAACCAGACCAGATAACATATAGTAGGTACAGACGCCAGCACATTAAGCTACCCGAAATTGTCAAATTTTCCCAATCCACTTTGATCCTTATGCTTTAGTAATAAAGTTGAAAATCTATTAAAGAAATTTGACAGATTGTAGTAGCTTAGTGTGCTGGCGTCTGTACCTTGAAGTTAATGACACATAGTTCAGACGACGGTTTACAAAACCAATTTATTTTGTATAACTCTCCCTTATTTACGGTTCCGATTGTAACAATTTCTTCCGCAAATACATTACATTCATAAAAAAAATCCGGCCAAGTGACTCGCTGCACTCGAACCCGTCGTGGGTTCCAAACCGAGAAAAAAAACACCGAATAAAACACATTTCTTGTATGAGAACCCCTTTAATTATTAACTTTTTTTAATTTTTTGTTGTTATAGCGGCAATAGAAATACACAATCTGTGAAAATTTTTGTTTACTTATTACGGTTCGTGAGATACAGCACGCTGACAGATAAACGGACGCAAGTGCGGACAGGGGAGGCTTAGCAATAGGGTCCCGATTGGCAACCTTCGGATACGGAACCCTAAAAATGCATTTTTTTTTCTGGAAAAAAAAGGAGGATCCGACTCTTTTTTTTTAAAGTGTGTTGACTGATTTCTCATTAGTATCTCGGCTGAGCTTTACGAAAATATATAAATTCACAATTACCGTAATTTCCGCACCAAAATATTCAGAAATACACTAATAAAAACTTCTCACATTACAGATTAACGCAATCAATAAGCAAACGCAAGAAGCACGTATCACGTATTGCAGCATACACCGTAGCCGACCTCTGCACCTCCCTCGAACGAAACGCACCAACAAAGATGGTCCGACAGCATCTAGAGAATTCAGTAGCCTTACTCATACAAGCATGTGACAGCACATATGCTATGTCATTTTTGAAGAGGGGACTTGTGGGCTATGTGGGGCAGATGACAATGAGCAATTTGTATACTATGTATAAGCGATATCATAAGTATATGGGGAATTCGTAGATAACTATCGTATTGGAGACATTTAGATATAGCTTGGCAAAAAACATCTACCTATTTATTATTGTAAACTACTACTAAGTCGCAAGCCACACATAAATGGCGTCGGGCGAGGACACGGCGCGGGCGGCTTCCTGTTCCATTCAAATTTTATACCAAGTGCATAGAAATAAAGCGCATTTTAGGATGTGTGAATGTCGTGGTCGGGCGTGGATATGACGCATTCCGTGTATCCTAAATTGCGCTTTATTTCTATGCACTTGGTATAAAATTTGAATGGAACAGGAAGCCGCCCGTGCCCTGTCCTCGCCCGACGCCATTTACGTGTGGCCTGCGCCTAAGACGCATGTATGGAAACATGACAGTGACACATGTCATGAACCCATCCACAAGTTAGAGGACAACGCAAAGAAGATGAAGTACTTAAGTTCTGATTGTAGCACGTGTCCTGGAGGTCAATTTCCGTATTTAAAAATGTCAAAATCTAGCGTACCTACGCTCATTTCAACGACAATAAAATTAATGTTGAAAATATAGATTTTTTTTTGAGAGATTCAGACAGCCTAGAATGTGAACGTTCTTAAAAATACGAGAATAGGGACGACGACAATTTTTTTTTCGAAGTGTATAGAGTGCCGCGAGTTTCTTGTGGCACTCTAGTGTCACTGCCTCGGCCCGGCTAGGGTGCCGTGAGCGTTGCATTGTCACTGTCACTTGTTATTTAGGTTAGGTTAGGTTAGAACTGTGACCACACAACGCACGAGCCGAGCGAGCGTAGCGAGCGGTGCCGCGGTAGCGGCCGGCGAAGTGCCAGGGTCCGTTTAGGCACAAGAGAATGTAATGTTTTGGGAATGTGGTGTTTTACAGCGATCAATGACAATGACAATCCAATGCTTGCGGCACTTGAGCCGGGCCGAGGCGGTGTTACTAGGGTGCCTGTAGTGGCACTTTATCCGATAGGGATAGAGTGCCAATGGTGGCACTCTATACACTGCCTTTTTTTTTCCGTCGTTTAAATTGTTTAAAATTATTGGACAAGTATTTTTTTCTTTTTTTACGTAATGAAAAGATGATTGTAATCAAAGAATGTGCCAGACGTCTCGAGTGGGTTGATTTTATACTTACTTGTGACGTAGCCAGGCCCCACTCCCCAACTTTAATGCGTTTTATCTAAGTATTTTTTATTAATATGATAAAGCATAAAAATACGTGTCTAATATTTTTTTATTATCTGACTGACGGACTAAATAGTTTTTTTTTTTACCCTGGCATTATCCCTATTGCCTGTTTTGTAATTTTATTACTGTTAGCCTGTATCATCCCACTGCTGGGCAAAGGTCTCGCCCCATGATTTCCAGTGCTCGCGATCCAGTGCTAATGTGGACCACTGAATTAGGCCCTTTATTTTTCTCACTTTTCCATGCAGATATACAATATTTGTTAACATGCAGCAAAGTTCATTTTTTTAAATTTTGTTACATAATTATGATACTTAAGTCATAATTGAGATCTATTGCAATTTTTTTTTTTTTATTGCTTTGTTGCTAGTTTTTGTAAAATGTAAAAGATACATCAGCGATAATGATAAAAGATGAAAGATCAATAATTTTGCCTGAAATAAATGAATTTTATTTTATTATTATAATAATAGTGACACATGTTAAATTCTCGAGATGTCATAAATACCTTACTCTCATTTTTATAGAACTCTTGCCAGGCTGTTTCCTTATCCATAAAAAAACGTTTCTGCTATATCAATGACTATATAGGCGTAAATAAATTATATTTGAAAGTTAAAAAAACTCACATCGTCGATAATTAACCATCGGTATATATTTTTATCTATTGACCAGTTTTCCTCTTCTCAATATGTAAAAATGTTATTTTTAAGGAAAATAAATCATGTGTTACGTTACAAAGGTCTTGTAACTTTCTTTTTATTAGTTAATAAATAAAAATTTATTTTTATTAGAACTGTGTTACTTAATTATTTATTTGTAAATAAGTATCTTTTGATCAAAATAGGTACGAATCAATAAAAAAATATGAGATTGCTTTGCCCAGCTGTAAGCAGACAAAAGAAAAGGTTGAAAAAGTAAGTGTCGCGGCACATCTGCGGAACGTACGGCGCCGAACGTTCGGTTGAATACGGTCGTAGTGTTTTTCAAGTTCCATAAGACACATCAGCCGAAAGTTATGTCGCCTTCATGAGCAAGCTTCACATCACGCGACACATCGCGACCGAAAGTTCGGCGCGCGTTGTTGAACGTTCGGCGGCGCGGCAAGCGAAGAGAGGTAATTTTCCGTCACGGAACGCGCTGAAGTAAACGCCGCCGACTTTGCGGCGCGTTTGGTGTTTCATGCCAACCGATAATTCCGTCGCTGAAGTGTCGGCGCCATACGTTCCGAATATAATAATGTCAATGGCCACACCTCATAAAAATTGCTTATCATAAATGCCTAGACTTCTAGAGAGCGGGAACCCGAAATATTTATTTTACACGTACCTATCCTGTAGGAAACCCTAGAATGTAAAATTATGTCTATACTTTCTATGCTCAATCTACAGTGCTGAACGCGGTTATAAAAATTAAACAAACAAGCTAAAAAGTAGTTACCTACAGCCCCTCAACAGGTTTCCAGGATAAGTAAGTAATTCTAGCCCTCAGACCAATAAAAAAGTATTGGTCTGAGTTCTAGCCATAGGGACAATAATTTAGAACTGTTCGCTGTACTTACTGAGAATCCCCCATCATTAGAATTATTTCTATGTTCATATCAGATAAATCTCTGAGTGGCTGAGTGGCATCAGTATTTTATAAAGTACACTGTGGTGGCATGAATTGCAAGATCATTATCATCAACATGTCATCAACGCAACGCAATGACGATTCTGATTTCAACTTATTCATGCGAAATGTCACTACCATATAAGGCAAAGAAAACAAAACTACCATGTTCAATTCCTGAGTTATTAAGATAGCAGGTAAGTCAAGGTCAAAATTATTTCAAAGTACAACGTAATTTACGTAGAATTTATTTGAAAAGTTTAGTAAAAACTTAAATCGCGCGCAAATTTAAACGTCATTTGCGATTTAGCGGCTGTTTCCGTCTCTCCATAAATGGGCATTTGTTGAATACTAAATTCTGATTGGCTAACGCGCTGTTGTCATCAGTGACTCACTTTTTAAAGTTGATTGTAGAAAAGTATTTTTATCGCTAGCTCAGCAAAGTGTCGTGTATTCTGGTATCTAATCTTACCAACATTGGAGTGACTTTTATTTATCAATACCTAACATTTTTATTCGAGCACTCAGTACGTTTTATCGCGTAGCTCACTCAACAGAGTTGCTCTTGCTAGTATACTTTTCTGAAAGTTGTCACCTTGCTGCTGCCACTTGCAAATTACATTTAATAATTAAATTTCATACAGCACCTAAATATAATAAAAAAAACAAAAGTGTAATTTAAAATTACTCTGTTTGTGTTGATTTGTGTGAATTCGTCATTGTTATAAAAGGACATTGTATTGATTTTGTCAATCAGTTTGACGCATGCGCTCATTGGGTGTCGTAAAAAAGGGTTGGCCAACATTCCGAACAGTGTCGTTCCGGTCGCCGTTGTCGTGGTGTCGGTGAAGTTAGTGGTGGAATTTTTACGTGTATAACATCAAAAAATGGTAAGTGAAGAAAATAAATTACAGTGCATAACAGCCGCGTTGTGTTTTTCCATTACGAGAGTGTTGAATTACGAATCGGAATGCCGCAATTTCACGGGAAATCGCTCTTCAGTGACCGGTGCCGCCATATTTCGCACAACCCACCGCCGAGTTTGCACGCCTTTTCGTAAAAATCGTTGTCACCGTTCAGTGATTTGATGCCACGTGTTGTGTTTTCGAGTATATCATCGCCGAGATGTCGGGCTGCGGCGACATGATGAGTGACCATTGCGCCGTGATGGGCCGGTATTGGATTTCACGTACGTTTGAAAGGTTATTCCTGCAACGCCTTTTTTGACGAGTCAGGAGTGCCGTATGCGGTGATGTATGATATTTGGGAGCTGTAGAGCCAGATGTAGTGGTCAGATGAGTTATCAGTGGTTTGTAGCGTGCTGGGGGCAACGAACTTTACAGGGAATGCATCGTCGCGCAATCGCACTTGCGTTTGACCATATAAGGCGTAGTGATCGCGGCACTTCTTGTCACATACATTTCGTGTCTATTTTGGGGCGAATAGGCGCGTCCGAATACCGCAACCGGTGATACGTCATTATAAAAGTGAGCCGGGGGTATTGGCCTGGCAATGTCAAGGTCGTTATATATTCAATTCTATTGACGAAAATCTAGCTGTATCAGACATTTTGACAGGTACCTGAAACGCGCAAAATTGGTCTCTACTGCTAATCAATAAGGTCCAACAAGATGGCATTACGCCAAACCGAGTTGCAGATAACAAACTGTATTAGAGGATTATTTTTCTTATCATTGTAGTTTTCCTGCTAATAATACGGCTCATTGGCTGAAACGGTACTGAACAATGATAAAAAGCCTATAACAAAATGTTAATTGTGTCTCTGTCAAGGAAAATATTCAACAAAAACTGTCTCACATCCTATAATTAGGATAAAACTGAAGGAAATAGTATAATTGTCAACAACTTCCTATTAACAGTAGTTTATGACTGTGTATGTCCTCAATTCAGAAGCATGAATAATTGAAAAGATGTAAAATCATCCTATATTACTAAGTGGAAAGGAATGCTACAGATTGGGTATCTCAACTTGAACTTGTGACTAATGCCACTTATCAACATTTAATCATTATGGTTTACTGACCAGTAAATAAGATTATTAGGCAATAAATAAGATTCCACTTAATTAACTTGGTTGTCGAAGATAATTCTTTCTGACTAATTAGTTCTCTCCAATCCTTATTCTAATAAGAAATTGTCTTTTATAATTTCTTCATTCACAACACACAATGGTCCTCTATCATTATAACAATTTTCTTTCAATGTTGGAACTGAACCAAACTAGATAATTATGTAAATATTTCCTTTGCTCACAAAGGCAGACGCTCCATGTACAATTCTGGTATTCAGCTGCATCTGGTTAGAGTGGAAGCCGACCCCAACATAGTTGGCAAAAAGGCTAGACAGATGATGACTGCATCTAGACCTATTCAATACTATTGCCTAAAATTGCTGAATATTGCTGTGCTACCCAGTCTCTTTGTCGTTGACAGCCAAACTCTTCGTGCTAATTTCACCACTATAACTGAATGCGATAAGCATGTAAACTGCATTCAAGAGCTGTTACTGTCAATATTCCACAATAATGAAGACACTGGTAGCTCTTGAATGCGTTTTAGGTGTGCTGATAGTGTTCAGATTTATTGGTGAAATCCGGCCTTAGTCATAGCCCTCGCTCCAATTGCTACTATTAATGTGTAACTGCCATTATAGTCATGCATGATTGACATAATTACTACCAAAACTATTAGGTATCTATCAAATAAGAGGATAGTTGCTGAACCAAGGCAAATAGGCATCTTTTATTGAATTCAACCAGTATATTGATCCAGCCACCATATTTATTACAGTACAGTTGTAATTACAAATTGACTTTATAATAGTGACCGACTGAAGATTCAGTTTCGGCAAGTTTCTGTTTCGGTAGAAAGTCCTGTTTCGGTTATACACTACTTTATAATGATTTTACTCATAATCATTAGCATTATTCACACCAAAATATTCTAAGCTCTAGTATTTCATTTATTGCTCTTTCACTCCTGTACTATCTAAAGGAGGAAGCAATCAACTCTCTCCATCTCCCTCTGACACCAGACAATATGTCAACACCACTGTTTACAAATCCCACAGACTGCCATTGATTTTCTACTTTTAAACTAAACAGCTGTCCTTTTTTATGTGCCAGTATGAGAAGGGCGACTTGCAAGTTTCATTTTACTTTATAATATTGAAGAAACACAATGGTCTGTTTCAGCACCTCCCAATAATTTCTTGTTGACTTATTTGGCTGATAATTTCATAAAAATTCTGTTCCATTCTAAAAAAAAATCTGGTAGCTACGTAATGTCTCTATACAAACCCTAAAGCGTGCTACTAAAGTAGTAAAAATATGACCACTTTCATTAAAAATCTTATTAGAAAGTTACTAGTGACTAGTGTGAGTCAATTTTAAAAGGACATTAGTCATATTATAGTTACTCATTGATTATTAACTAATAAATAGTGTGATGAATACTAAGTAGGGACAAATAATGACTAAAATGTTATTTTAGAGATGAATAAATGCAAAGTGTTCTAAGAATTCTTTTTCGTGTGGTTAGTGTCAAAGTTTGAATGCCACCCAGGGGCCTCTGACTGGCTACTGGCCGGCCAGAAATATATCTCAGGCATGCCGGTTTCCTCACGATGTTTACCTTCACCGTTTTTTAAGTAACTGAATTATACAATACGCACATGAATCCAAAAAGTCAGAGGTCCTTGGGTTCCACACTACTAGGCTATCACTGCTTGTGCAAAATGATACTACTACATACAACACAATAGGGAGACCCTTCAAGGTCTTCAAGCCACATGAAAACCTTATCTGAAATTCTGCTCCAATTTACACAGAACGGGTAGGAAGGATGTAACATAAAAAATTACGATAGTTATCCATGATGTGTCACAGAATTTCCAGAATTCTTGAATCAGTGTATAGTAGGATATTTAATGTAATGTTTAAGCTTCATTTAACAGCGAAACTGCGTTGATGTTACTTTTATCGTAATAAAATCATGGTTAGCCTCTAAATGATATGCAATCATATAGCTAACTGTAATAGGAACCTTGTGACTTCGTTCGTATAACGTACACAAAACACTGACCTACCCAAAATTCAAATGACCTAGCTTCAAAATAGAAGCAATATTCAGCACTTACAAAATATTAGTCAAGTTACATCATGATGCGTTAGTAAGTAAACAAAAACATCACTTTAATACCTTTCAACCTTTTATAGAAAAGCTTATATGTAAAACCTTTTAACTCCATTGACAAATGAAGTTTCTATAACCATATACGGTCAGTAACGTATAAAAACTTGTACCGTGAGTCACATAACGTCTTGTGAGTCAGTCCATAATGAATGTTTAGACCATGTTGGTAGTCTAGACTTTCTCTCTCTGTATTTTATAGTATTCAATTTGTTTGCTGTATGTTGGATGTCTGATCTGTTTTCGATTATATTATCAACTAGCTTCCGCCAGCGGCTTCGCCCGCGTGATGAATTTATAAATTATAGCTTACTGTATTATGCATGTATTATACATATAAACCTTCCTCTTGAAACACTATCCATTAAAAAAACCGCATCAAAATCCGTTGCGTAGTTTTAAAGATCTAAGCATACGTCATAGAGACAGCGGGAAACGACTTTGTTTTATAATATTATGTAGTGATAGTGATGTCAAATAACTCGAAAGCATTTATTTTGTCAAAGAGTCCATCAGTTCGTCAGAAAATTAAAGCTTGTTGCGCATTCCAAATTGTAGATCTCTATGGAGAAGAACGTGCAAGAAACTGCAAGGACACTCTTATAAATCAAGATATTACAAAATCTTGGGAATACATATTATTCTTGTTGCTTCTATATTTGTGAGAACAATGTAAATGTAATGTATTTTCCGAACCTATTTTCCATGTTGAAATGAATGATTGGAGAAGTAATGATTTTGCTTTGTTCTATTTCAAATTTAACAGGAATGTTGTCATCTAAGTAAAAACATGCAAGTAATGGTAATTCATAATCTCACTTGAAAGATGCGTTTTTGCGCTCCCTTCTCACATTATCTACGAAAGCTGATAGCGAAAGAATTTGCATATTCACGACAGTATATTGGCATGTTCACTTTAGATGTTCTCAATTCTCATCTCAAAAGCAATACAACCATTGATCCATTAATAATCTGCGGAGTTCATCATTGTCTGTCTTTTGTCTGGTCGACAAAATGAGAGTAACCAAGCTCAATTGAGTTCTAAGGTTAATTTAATTCCATTAATTATGTAAAATCAATAAGTTACGTTATTATCGTTCCCTTATCGGTAATTTATCGCTCTATCGAAACTGAGTATGTTTGTAATTCGATGTAATTTACCATTTGAGTCATCGACCGTTTTAGATGGCGATAATCATGTTTCCACTCTAAAAATATTATGTTGTTAAGTTAAAAAACTAAGGGCGAATTTCACCCATGAAACTGAACGCGTTCAACACATCTGGCCTGCGTTCATGAGCTGTCAGTGTCAAAATTGTTGGAATATTGACACTGATAGGTCCTAAACTCTATTTAGAAGAGGTGATCGCGTCATATCATTGATGAAATCCGCACTTAAAAGCTCTAATCAAAGTCTTACCACCAGAACTCTGATAACTCAACTCTCCTGAGAAATTTTCGCCCAATGATAATTTAATTGAACTTACACCATCTGTCTTGAATGTCTCTCTACTCTCTACATAAGTAGAACCTTTAATTATTATTCTAAAAGCTATCTAGTTAGGTACTTAGAATTGGCTTAGAACTGACACTAATGAATCTACCATGACTCAGCTTTAAGCCTGGCTTAAGTCAACAAAATAGACAGCACAATAAAGAAAGAAGGCAAAACTAGTTTTTAAAAACAGGTTTTTAAATCATACATGTCATAGAGATCATTTGAATTTCAATTAGACATGGATTATATTTTCTCATTTAGAGCTTGCGCGCATTGGTTGTTGGCAACGATCTTTACGATCTTTTTACATTTTGAAAACTTATAACTGGAGAAATATATCGAATCCGAATGATAAAAACAAGTGAACCAAAATGTAGGTACTTAAACCTGGCAAGGGAATGTTCTTTGACCACTTGAGCTGAGCTGCGGGCACAGCAAGTTCATTATAAAATACACAGTCAGTTGACAATCAGCCCGTAACGTACAGTCGTACAATGCATGGCAAGCACAATGAATCGCTAAGTTGGAACCACTTCGCCCCTTGCGAAACTCCCCTTTTGAGTTTTGCTCATAAGCACGAGGGGGATCTCCGGGGGCGAAAACTGAAGTTACTACAACAAATCTCGCGCGATCGCAGAAATAAAAAAAAAGGAATTTGGTGAGGTAGTTTTTGCGTTGACAAGCTTTCTCATATTGCCGTATATTTCAGCCATTAGTCATTTGACAATGTTTTATGTATTCCATTGAATACGAGATTAACAGCTTTAGCTGCTAGTGTTTTCACTACGTGCGTCTGAATTATGTTATTCACATAATTCATCCAACGGTGTCCGCTTTGGGCTCCAAGTTTTACAGCTAAAGTTGGATTTGTAGTGAAACGAAAGCATATGAGAGAACAGCACATTAAAGCTCCCAACCACCACGAAGAAGTCATAGAACACCGGCGCTGTGGCCAAAATCGGCCAATTGGCAACATCATCATTATCACAATCCTCGTCCAAGCACCTTTTCGGATAAACCGATTAATGTCAATATCACCAAACCAACAGCTGACGGATTTCGTTCACCGACTACCCACAAACCGTGACTTCCCAAGTACCATTACAATCGTCTCATCGCTAATGAAATACGTAAAGATAAATGACGTACCTAGTCCAGTCAACCATAACATACTCATCAGTACATGCGCAAGTCATCTGAGTCTCTCATAAACCGGGTTTCCGAGAAGTTTTCATAGAGTTGGTCCACCAAAGTCGCGTAACGCCTGTCTGCGGGAGCCTCGAAGGGCGCACCGAGCTTTTTAGCATGCAGGGAATCGAGGAAGCGTGGTGGCTCTGGCTAAGAATGGTTGGTTAGCGCGCTAATTTCCTTCTTATTATTAAAACGACAACTTGTGACCTGAATGCCTAATGTGCGCGTTCATGTGTTATCCTAAATAACTCGTTCCATTTTGATTGTATGCGTTTCTGTTTCAGAATATAAATGCAAAATAACATCTATATATATAAAAATCAATTGCTGTTCGTTAGTCTCGCTAAAACTCGAGAACGGCTCTGCTCAACAACGTAAATAACGCAATGGATATTGTTGAACTGTCAAAATGAAACTGATTAGTCGGAATCGTTTTTGAAAATGTGTTGCGTAATTAGATAGCTGGAATAACACATGGGCTACTTTCAATCCCTATAAGTACGTTCTGGGGGGATATTTTCAGAGACAACGCGGGCGCAGCCTCAGGCAAAAGTTAATTGAAAACAAAATGAACAGCTATTTAATTATGCCACCCATTTTCGTAAACGACTCCGATTAATCGGTTTCATTTTGACAGTTCAATAATATTCATTGCGTTATTTACGTTGTTAAGCAGATATTTTTTCGAACTTATGAAGCAATGGATTAGCAATCTGTTTCAAAACGATTCAAATTCTGATTGATCGTGTATTGCGTAATTAGGGTACAGGTCAGTTATAGAAAAACAGAAGAATATCCCTAGCTTATGTTCGTTTAAAGCCCAGTGCAGACTAGCGCGACGCGACTCTAACAAAACAATTTCTAAGAAAAATTCACGGTAGAACAATTACCGGTGTCGCGTCGCGCTAGTCTACACAAGGCTTCAGGCAGTGACGCATACTTTTATACTTAACCGATTGACATTAAGGTCGTTGACCTTTACAGCAGTTTTTTTATAGGACAATGCCGCCCGCGTTGATTCTTATGCGGCGATTATAAAGTAATGACAATGAGGCAGACTGAAAGGAGACAGTATGGAAATCTAAATAAATATGCTAACATAAATGTATGTATTTACATTGTTTCCTTGGATGCACGAGGAGCTCGTGGCTGAATTATAGCAGCTGCACGGGTCGATCCATCAGGTTAAGCTATCCATCTTTATATATACCGAGACTCCTCCGTGCCTCGGAAAGCACGTTAAGCCTTTTGTCCCGACTGTCATTCGTGGATCTTTGACAGTTACGCGTCGTCAGAAGTCCAGTCTTACCAGAGGGTATCGTGTTACTGGGTTGTGGCGGGCAGATAGGCAGTCGCTCCATGTAAAATACAGGTATTCAGCTCCCTCCGGTTAGACTGGAAACCGAGCCCAACACAGTTGAAAAGGCTAGGCAGATTGATTATTTGTTTGGATGGTTTATGAAGAGGAGAACCACTGCTGAACCAGTTTAACACTTATAGCCCGGGTGGCTGTACATAATAAACGTGGCGAAGCCGCTAATGTGTCACCGCATTAGCGCGATAACTTTTTAGCGAGCAAAACATACGAAGCTTCGGCACACATTGTCACGACACACGCAGGTCATGCAGAGCATTATAATAACGTCACATTCCTGTTACTGGGAAAGAGGAATGTTACAGATATCGGAATTTCACATCTCATTTTCATACTGGAACATTCCGAGCAGTAATTTGCTTAGTCTTCTCCCAACTAGGGTGAAATTCCTTTACATGCATGTTACTAAATACATTTTTGATCGGAAGAAAATGTTATTAGTCTACTCTCACTTTCACCTTGTAGAGATCCACAATCACTTCGATTCACAGATGAATTTTTCCTATTAGTTTTGAATTATTACCGTAGTGGTATTTCCATCTAAATTATTTAGACAATTAGGTACCTGTTTGCTATATGGTATGATTTCTAAAGAACATCCGACTTCGTTGGCATATTGGCCTGAGATATTTGAGTTAAAACATGAGAAAAAAAATAAAACAGTAATATTTTTTTTAAATATCTCAGGAAGTATATCACTTACGATATTCATCACTAAATATTTTTTGTTTGCAATCACTTACTCTATCGATTGACACTTGTTTCATCACTGGCCGCCAAAACCAGTTTTTTTCCAAATGGCGGACGGTTAGGTATGCCAGGTCCCATACAAAAATGTCGGAACCCCTTTCAGTCAGTTTTGTCCTTTAACAAACAATGTCCTCATATTCAACGACCGCAACAATTTGAATCATTGTCCTGATTTTATTACCTAAAGTTTCGACTATTTTAAGAATATGAGGTAACAGTGGAATTTACGTCCACCATCCTGTTATTGATTCATATTATGAATCGTAAAAACTCAAAAGCTAAAAACCGACTCTTTTGCTAATAATATAATGTCGCTAAACAGCGATTTGATCAAGTTAGTACTAGGAAAGAGTTGGACGCGGGAGGCCCACGAAAAGGTGCATTGAAGAAACTGACCTACACTCAACATTGGGTGGATTCTGGTTTAGATACTGGGTGACGAGAGCAAGATACTAAGGTCCACAAATCTCAAAAAAGATAATTTAAGTCAGACATACCGCATAAACCTATTGTGGAGTATTTAATTAATTAATTAATGCTTCTGTCAGCATGCGTCATTAATGCAAATTACTTGGCTAGTTTGCAGCATATAAAGAATTACAGTTTTAGGCAGTAGTTGAAATTCATAGAAGTTTTCATTTAAGAACGAAAATATTCCGCATAAAATAAATTGCTAAACGTAATTATGTTATACGATAGTGATAGATAGTTAGATCTCAAGTGGTCCCGATTGAAGTTGCCTCTATCTCGAGTATCGCACGAAATCAACTTACATTTTCGCAGAAATCTTAATAGAACTGTTAACTAGAATAATACAAAACGTAGAGATTAGACCGAAACTGGAGTTTGAGCGTTGCTGGGCAAATTTAATGAGTTTTAATTTTAATAAAATCTTAAATTAATTACGTGTCAAACGCCAACACATCTAAACCCACAATTCTTATGTAACAGCAAAACTCTAAAACATTTCTGATTAATGTTAGCAGAATTATGTGTGTGTTGCTCCAAAAACCGCGCTACCAAGCAAAAGCTGGATCTAAATAAAATTAATCAAATGTTCAGGAATAGCGGAGTTGGTCGGACGACAATAAATTTATGTGGGTAGTATATTTTTTCTGTACCGATTGGCGTCACCGCTATGATACGCGTAACATTGTGTAAAACCAAATTCCTTGATTCTGGCAAATTATTTCTTGATGAAAAAAATGCTAATCTTCCCGCACCATTTGTAAAAGTCGGTCAAGAGAAAGGGCATATTCTATTGTAGGGGTTCCTATACCAAATAAGGTACATTCCGTAATGTTTAGCCCTCAGTACAGTCAGTACTCAGTACACCTTGAGCGCGCTCGACCAACGCAAAATGTCGTAAATCAATCGGAAAATCACGCTAAAAGGCCCATTAAACGTTGGCCGAGCTACGGGCTCGCCCAACATAGTGCTTCCTTTCTCGAAAAAGTCTTATTGAAAAAAGGGTAAGTATATGAATACTTCTATCACTACTTCCATGAAACGTCTTCTTTCTAATGTATGTAACAAAGAAAGATTCGTGTTATTGAAAAACATTAATATAATTCTATCCGCATTTTCTGTAATATTAGAAAAACTGGAATGCTTAGTTTCAGAGCAAATGGATGTAATGAACAATAAAGCTAATTCATGTGTGAAACATGACATGAACAGATATACGAGCATTTGTAGCGTTATCTTATATTTTTTTGTTATGTGTGAGAGTCGAGAATCTTTTTGTAAGTAGGACAAAATTCTCTCGTACAGCAATTTCTAATTTAAGTTGCAGAAAATTGGCGTTAATTGAAAACAGTTTTGATTAATCGTGTTATTTCTCCAATTCTGAAGCTAACGTTATTTTTCGCATGCTCCGTATAATCGAGATTTTCAAGTAGTTTGAGATGTACTTGACTATTTCCTGTAGTCTTTTCAAGACGAGACAGATAAATAATTCTAGCAAAATAGCGATCTTGAAAGCATCTTTGAAAACTCTACTAAATTACCTTCAGTGAATCGATTCCGCTATCCCCAAAGCCTTCAAATCGACTTCCTACAAACAACAACTTCTTCAAGGAACTGACCTCTCCAATTCAAGGCTCCTCAAAGGCCATATAAACTGAATAGAGGCTAATAAATAATTCAGAAGCTTGTCGGGAATTCTGAAATTCAGTACCTACTGAACCACGGCAAATCGATCGACTTCCGTAGAGCCGTAGGATTGCATGACGATAATCTCGCCGAATGCGGCAAAATGGTGCAGTCTGAAAAATGCACCCACTCAAGCAGAAATAATGCAGGTATATGGTGATTAACTAAACGTGCTGTGAATACATTGAATAACGTTTTGTGAGGAGTTTATTCCTTCTGTGTAAGTGGGAAGTGACGAAGCCGTCAGATTAAACAGTTGACTCACCGGCTTAGCTCATAGGTCCGCAGTGATTTTGACGAATATAAAGACCAGCCAAAAGATAAGTAGGTAGGTGGTCCAATTCTAACCAGAGTGTTGACTTTAAAATTCAGCTGAGCAACGACGCCACAAAGATGAAAATAGCCCAGTTTGCAAAGGTCAAGGTAGTGTAAGTTATGGACCTTTTGACATTCAAAAGGCGTTGCTAAATTAGAAACGCTTCGGCCATCCCATCGTCCTTAGCTCGCCGGAGTGTATATAAATTACGAAGAGTGACAAGAAATGTCGAAACGAAGATACATTTTGATTATGGTGGCCATTATTAAAAAAAAATTGTATTTGTGAATGAAAGAAGATAATAAATCCTAGCACATAGACAGCAGATGTATGTTCAACAGATGAACAAAAATCTGTGCCCCATGCAAGAATTGCACGAGCAGATCTATTGATACCCAATGAATCAGAGGAAATTGTAACAGTTCAGCATCATTCTTTGTGGGATATCATACTGTGAGATCACCGATCCGTTTGCCCATGATTTAGCAAAACCCCGCGAAATAGTTGCCGAAATTTACGATTGAAAGGGGTGACGTTCACGATGATTACAATGAATACGTACCGAAATGCAATAACAATGACATCATTCAGATATTAGATACCGAAATAGAAATAGATTCGCTTTATACTGCGATATAAATAGGTTCATTGTAGTCGTTATTAAAGAATGGGCGGACTATTGCTCACACTTCGCATTTATTCTTCAAAAGCTATTAGGCACTTGTTTCACTGATGTAAGTTTCTAGAAATTTCCATAGTGTTTCCAGAAAGTTTCACAACTGCACCTAAGGCCCAGAGCGTATCAAGCCTCTGTACCCTCTCTAAACAAATCATCTAAAATGAAGTGAAGACCTTAAATTTAGATTCCCAATTTCCCAAAAGTGACCTTACCTTCCCAAAAACTCGGAATTTTTAAAGCCAAAGCTACATAAACATGTGTACACTGTACATCCCCAAAGGATTAGTACGCACGTGTCTTAGTTCATGCACCGACGTATTATTAGATTGTGCTACGGCCAATGTCTTCAGCGGGTGTGGACTAGGGCTATTTTTACCGTACCACGCGGGGGACTGTCGCTTTTAGATCCCTCTAGCAGTGTTTCGGTTTTGTTAAGTGTTGAATGGTTCGTTTAGACATGTTTGTTCGGTGAATCATCAACATTTTTAGTCAGAATTAAATTCCAATGTTAGATTGAAAAAAAAATTGCTACTGAGATTTGTACTCGTGAAACTGCATGTGAAAAATAAATACTCCGGAATTTCAGCTATCTTTCATAATTATCTCAAATGCCAAAAGCATTGTAATAATTTTGTGGATGAGTGTAAGTTTGTCTCATCTACGCTCAAAATTTGTAACCTGCTACCGAAATAAGTCTGAATTTATCACATGTTTTTCAAAAGTAATCCAAGTCCCACTGCCAGTATTTATTACGTACGATATCCAGCCAGAGCGATCGACCACAAGGTCTATCTCGGACTAGGTCAAGGCATTAAATAGTCAAGTCTAACATTACACAGTATTGTTGACTAAACAACTCTAGACTGAGCCCACTTGATCCCGCAATAAAACGTTACTCATTGAACCGAGAACCACCTGTGCAAACAAAACAAATGGGTAGAACAATTATACCTATTTTATTTAAATGTATGGAAACATTACATTTGTGCCTCGATGCCCGACCTCAGATAAACGATGATAACATTCCCGGTGAGTCATGAGATGACATTTACCCCGCACGAAATGTTATAGACTTTATGGTTATCGAAATAAGATTTCGTTTTGTAAGTGGGTAGTTTGCAAAAGCGTGAAAGGTGTCTGCGATTCTTTGGTACAGTTTTGAAGGAGGTTTGATATTTCCTTCCTCTGTGTTATCGATGTGTCAGAATTACAACGGGTTTGTTGTGCTCACTGTGATTAGAATATTAATGTTTCAAGAATTTCATTGTGTTGTGGTAGAAATATGATAAGCATTGAATGCATTTCCAGATCTTTACAGATAAATAGATCACTGTCTTGATATTAGTAGTGAAGACCTATCTAAACCCGTCCAATAAACTTTCTTTTACCTTTTAGAGGTTGATTTCTTATAACATAACAAATGTCTGAAAATACGAACTGTAAAATAGAATTTCCTTTACAATTTTTAACCGAATGTTTCCAGCAACTTCACGCCCGTACTCAAATTGGCAAAGACAACATATTGTATTTACAAAAAAATACTACAATGCAGTATGTAAAGTTAAATAATTTAGAAGTAACTGCATCAACCTTGTGTTTAATTGAAATAGAACTGAATGAAATGCGACAACAGCTGCCTCCGTATATAACGCAGATTATTTCAGACTACCCACATACTTACATAATTTATTTTGCAGTGACCCGAGTTTCTGGCAAAATTATACGAAGGGGGTACTCTAAGAATTTATTGACGATTTTACAAAAGAACTTTTGTCTTCGTTTACACATGAATGAGTGAAAATACCTTTTAGTTTATTGATGCAATAAAGAATTCGATAAACGGTTGATTACTGAAGCATTAAGTGATATTTTATAAATAATAAGAAAGAATGAATGCAATTAAATGCCGAGAACGCAAATTATAAATAAATCGGTCAAGTGCGAGTCGGACTCGCACTCGAAGGGTTCCATACCATGTCGTACAAGATTTAACACTATACATTTTTGTAATACTTTCGTAAAGGTAACAACAGAGGCGCTATAAAAAAACATAAAAATTTGTAAAGAAATTGTCTAATTTTAATGAAAAAATGTTGTTGTGTTAAATTATAGGTGTAGAAGTTTATTTCATTTATGTTAGTAACATGCATTAACTAAAGTCAAAGTTATTTATTTGCTACTAACATAGTATTAGTAGGTATAAATAGGTATATGTGGTAGGTAAGCAGGTAGAAATGTAGGGTAGGTAGGTTAGGTTAGGTAGCAGTTAGGGTAGGTAGGTAGGGTAGGTAATTATGTAGAAATAGGTAATTAGGAAAGGTAGGTGCGCCGTAGAGTAAGTAAGTACTTAGTGCTAACCGTGCAAAGCCGGGCCGGGTAAAGCTAGTTACTTATAAATAAAAGGATTTCTCTTGCTACATCAGACTATATTGTACAAAATAGAATGTAAGTAGTACGCCAAATTTTAATTACAACATTCCGTCAATACAGGTATTTATTTACGTTATTTTTGATAGTCATAATTCAAATTCAAATTCAAAAGTCATTTATTCAAACTAGGCTGAGAATCAGCACTTTTCGAACGTCAAAATTACATAAGACAGTCCCCCAAAAACGCCCGCCCTTCACCACTTCCTAGTGCTTTTGCTGGAAAGAAGAAGTGGCGCAACAAACTCCCCAGCAGCGCAGCTGTCTGTTCAGTTACGAAAAAAAACTTGATTCTATACAATAGTATGCAAATATTTTACATTACTCAACACAAAACATTAAATAAAATATATTTGCCATAATGACAGCTAGCACATGCCAATGTACCAACAAAAAAAAAATCGCAATCTAAACTCGAGCGAAAATAAAAATTATTTTTACACATCCCATCGGACTATGAGCGTGAGGGAAGAGAGAGTGCACTCGTATCTGCGCATACACTTGTGCACTATAATATCCCCCACACCGAAGGCTAGTCTCCATTGAGATTGGCCGCCGTGGCTGAATATTTTTACACAAATAAGTTTTCTCAATATGAAATTGTATCCACAACGGTTTAAGGTAACTGAATAGTACCCTGTATGTACCACCATTCATTTCAATGTTACTGAATATTATTGTCTATTGGAGTGTAGAGGTATAACAACACCGCTAGGGATACTTTAAAAAAAGTCGATAAAGTTCTTAAACTCAAAAAATACTGGCCGGTTTTAAAATCTTTTGAAGAGAGCTTATTTTGTAGACCTTTTTGGATGATCGAAATTTAAATGATCGAAATAGTATATGCTGCCATGATAGTAGGTATTTACTAATTCCATGTCATTACTCCGACTAGTAAATAGTTATCTGTGGAATTTATATCGCATAATATTAGCATGAAATACAAAATATTATTTTTAAGTTGCAGTAAATCGCCCATATTATATAAAATACGTTATTAATCGGCGTTTTTAGTATTTGTTGATTATAAACAGTATATGGTACATGATACACACAAGTTTCAAATTCCTAATTTGTTTAGTTGTTGAGATAGAGCTCGTACAAAAATGGTCTAAAACAGACAACTTCTACGGCCCCCTAATTCATCATTTTTGAAGATAAAAACAAATAAAAACTATATTTATTTTCCACTTGATGAACTCTAGACAATGATACCCCACATGCCAGGGTCAGATTATTTTTTTTTCAAAATTTAATTTTATTGTATGGCGACCCCCCTTTAATTTTTAATTTTATTATTTGTTGCTCTTGCGGCAATAGAAATGCTCAATCTGTGAAATTTTCAACTGCCTACCTATTACGGTTCATGAGATAGAGCTCGCTGACAGACAGACGGACAGCAGAGGCTTATGAATAGGGTTCCGTTTGTCACCCTTCGGGTACGGAACCCTAAAAAGGTGCCTGTCACGGCCCATTGACATTTTACGGCTTAGTTCTCGTTCGAAACTCACTTTCTACTCTTTGGTTCAATAGATAACAGAGAAAACGGTCCTTAATTGAAGTCAAGCTACCCTCTTTTATAACATTTTCTGTTAATTTACTACGAAACAAAATATAAAAGACACGCACACACAGGTAATCTCTACACAAATCTGACAACCACACTAGAACTCGTAAATGTTTCTTCCATAACATCTAAATAACACCTGACTTATCTACGCGAGTCTATTTAAAATCGGTTGGCTGGCCGCCTGAGACAATAGGCACCCATTTCATGCCTATTGACTAGTTCCGTTCAAGCGGAGTTTAGATCTACAGGAAATGTTGCTTTTGGAATTTTTAATGGGCATTTTGTAAGCGGAATTCGTGATTTCGGAAGTAGGAGATCTTGTTATTAGTTTTAGGTAGTATTTTTTTTTAAATTGATCGAATTATGTTATATAAATACGTCGCTGTCAGAAAAGCATGATGCATTATTCTAACTGGTCACTGCAGATTTGATGCGGCACTCTCCAAAAGGCATGAACGAACGTAGGAAAAGCACGAATATTTTGTAACGTTTTCGGAATGCAAAAATGGACTCAAGTTCATCCTTCAAACACTATCTTTTAATCGGATTATTAAAAAGATACTTTAATAATTCATCGTCAATCTTTATTGGAATGTAAACAAACAAATCTACAAAACAATAAAATAAGAACAAAAAACATAAGGTCAACCCGATAACCTCGCTTGAAGACCAAACATTCTGCTGAAATGACCCAAAGAAACATTTATTTCTACGCTCTAAAACTAACAACGTGGTAACGGATAGCGTAGCGTTTAGTACGATGCTCCAACTATGAAACATCTTCTTGATCTCGCCGTTTCTCTGGCAAGAGTCCAGGGACCGCCCTAGTTGTAATTGATTGTGCATTCATCTTAAAGTAGCACATTCATGCATCATTTGGCTTTGGTGGAACTACCGTTTAAGATCTTAGACTCTTAAGTCGAGGTCTTACCGACGATTTAGAAGGATTATGGCTTGTTTCGTCACCTCCGGATAAGATTCGATTGACTTATCTGGCAAGTAATTGTAGATAGTGTCCGGATGACACTAAAACAGGTTCCCTTGGTCAGTAACTAACATAGAGGTCAGTTAGGCAGTCTGCATGTAAAATACTGTTATTCAACTGCATCCGGTTAGACTGGAAGCCGACGTTGGGAAGAGGCAGGCAGATGGCGGTCAGTAACTAATATGGGGTGCATTGAAATAACATCCACGAGAGGATACGATGAAGCTTCTTCCGGCACATCCGGAGCAATCAGCCCCCGCCCCGGTACCAACTTGCTCGTTAACTTATATTTTGATCAAGGCCTATACTTTCAGATACTTTGTGCTGATACAAAAAACTTACATATTATTAAATTTCTCAGTAGCAGCCTGGAGTCTCGATTTGTGCCCGATTGATGGCAATAGGCTCGCCCCCTATAACATGGGACTTAAACATAACTGGCGAAATGTGGGTGTACCTGTTACAGGTACACTTCTGCCCGACCCTTCGGGGGAAGAAGGCGTGATGTTGTTATGTTGAAAAACTTACAAATTCATGTAAAAAAAAGGCGAGTCCAAATCTTACCGTCAGAAAACCATAGTTGACTATACATACAATGTTAAAATTAAAAGGGGGTGGTATGTGCTTAGTCGTTAGAACGGTTCATAGGTAGAGCATTTTAATAAAATATGAAAAGAATGCTGGGGTGTCGATATTAAAGGATTCTTCGCCCCACCCGCGCTGGCAATCTCTTCAAATATTTCATTAGCTCACTAACGGTTTGTAAGAATTTCTCTTCCTTCCCTAAGGTATCTCATATATTCGTTAAATCGCCCGCATCGTTTATTTGTAAACATTTTCTTCGTCTATTTTAAGCAAAACAATATAATTAGCTAGATTAGTGATCGGAAATTAATTCACATACCGCTGTGACGTTAATCGATTGGCAATGGTTCCGACTTCAATCTCTTTTAGGAAATGTTCCTTCTTTTTAGGAAATCCCCTTCGTTACATTCTGCGATTCGTAATTTACCACTCGAAATAATGTATGATATGATATCTCTTAAGCGTAATATGAAACTAATGCATTCGACAAAAGGAAGGCTTGGCTCGGCAGCATAAAATAATTTCTTCCCCGGAAGAGCCCTTTTACAATGAGTTTCGTATTTACTTTTTTGGTCCCCTTCATTTTATAAACGATGCTTAAAGTTAACAGACGTTGCGTCCAAAAACGTATGGTTAAGCAGATATGAATAATTATTTAACTTTAAGCAAAGTTTTTAATTAAATAAACCCCTATATTTGGACTATAGTTTCACCGGGACCGCTGCCTGTTCTACACTTTAGGTATGTTCTCAGCGAGACGGGGGAGCCACGGCCAGTGCAGGCCGCTCATTCGTGCACGCTCAGGGCGCGTGGCGTCGCATGGCGTGCCGCTCTCGTCAAAGTCATTCCTAAGGCGCGGAACAGAGGTGTCGGGCAAACTAGAGTCCAAATTCAACACAAACATTCTTAGACCGCAAATTCACATTACTAACTTGCGCTCTTTTCTAATAATCATACTAATCCGCCATCTTCTTTCCAGGCGTCAGGTGTGACAGTATCGGACGCTTGTAAAACGACGTACGAGGAAATAAAGAAGGACAAGAAACACCGCTATGTGGTGTTCTACATCCGCGATGAGAAACAGATCGATGTCGAGACTGTCGGCGAACGCAACGCTGAGTACGATCAATTCCTTGAGGATCTGCAAAAGGGCGGCACCGGGGAGTGCAGGTAACGTAGAATATTTAATATTTTTGATATAAGCTAGGTGAAAAAGGCACAAGACTGCTCAACTGTGGTGATGCTGGGGAAGGTCTATGTCTAAAAAATTACGACTTTCGGCTGAATGATCCTGATGAAGTTTGGTGACGTCGCTGCTGGCGCTGATTTACATTACAGGACGGGATAGTCCATGTATATAGGGATTTCCGTGGAAATTTTCAAACCAAGACAATTAGAAGAGACGCTATTGGCATGCTGTTGGACGATTTTATCTAAAATGCACTCAAAGCAGTTATACTGTAGCAATAATGTATCTTTGATAGTCTTTAGTGCAAATTTCATAAATGAATCTAGTATGTCAAAATAAACCGAGGAAAATACGCAAAAGGTTAGCATGATTTGCACGTTTGTACATCCATTCACAAGCTCAATATATCTAAGGAGCTTTTTCTATAAAACTCTGCGTGATTTCACTTCGGCACCCTAATTACCAAAACCAATTGAAAAAGATTGCCAGTCCATTGCTTCATAAGTTACACAAAAAAATTGCTCAATTTATTTTGTCGAACTTATGAAGCAATGGACTGGCAATCTTTTTCAATTGGTTTCAATTTAAAATTGATCGTGCATT
Source organism: Conistra vaccinii (assembly GCA_948150665.1). NCBI lineage: Eukaryota > Metazoa > Arthropoda > Insecta > Lepidoptera > Noctuidae > Conistra > Conistra vaccinii. The sequence goes on along the minus strand of OX411341.1, from coordinate 11,189,871 downwards.
GCGTAATTGGGGGGCGGGGTTACATGCACTACGAAGTATATGTTAGATATGTGTACCTTCCTATTAGACAATGTTTTAGAGCAGTGGTGGCTCAGTGGTAACAGCCGCGACTGAGTCGTAGGTCGTGGGTTCGAACCCTGACAGGCGCTTTACTTTGTGTAAATTATTTCATCACCACTGCTCTCAAAAAGTAAAAGGGAAACATCGTGAGGAAACCGGCATGTTCTAGAACCAAAAATTTCGAAGACATGTGAGATCTACCAACCCGCACGGCCCGCGTGGTGGATTACAGCCCACTCCCTCTCACAGAGAGGCCTGTGTCCCAGCAGTGGGAAGATTGTTGTTGAGTGAAGGCTGTTTATGAGTCAATGTTTCTAAAGCTTACCCGACTGCCTCAAAAAGAGGGTATTGTATTTCGAGCGTAGTTTTATTCAATTTTGTTGTGTAAATTTTCCAGATATGGTCTCTTTGACTTCGAGTACACGCACCAGTGTCAGGGCACGTCGGAGGCTAGCAAGAAACAGAAGCTATTCCTCATGTCATGGTGCCCCGACACCGCTAAGGTCAAGAAGAAGATGTTGTACTCCAGGTAATTATCCTTACTTGATATCCATAATATTCCACCAATCTGCACTGGGTCCGCGAGATGATTCGTACCGTCTAACAGTAGGAGAAACGTAATAGACAGTTTTTTACGTTTCTCCTACTGTTCGTTACGTTTCTCCTACTGTTCGTTACGTTTCTCCTACTGTTCATTACGTTTCCTACTGTTTGTTACGTTTCTTCTACTGTCCGTTACGTTTTTTCCTACTGTTCGTTACGTTTTTCCTGCTGTTCGTTATGTTTCTCCTACTGTTCGTTACGTTTCTCCTACTGTTCGTTCCGTTACTACTACCTCCCACAAATCTTTAATTTTAGCAGTGGGAATACTATACGCTGATTATGTTACGTTGAGCTATCAGAATGACATTATTGTAGATCAGTGCCGGAGTTTTAGAGCTTCATTTTCATAAGTACCAACTGCATCCCGCGGTTTCACCCGAATAAATCTCGACCCTGTGGGAAAATCAGGTTAAAAGGTATCCTATGTCCTTCTCCAGTCCATGGTCTATCCATGTGCCAAATTTCATCCAAATCTGTTCAGCTGTTTTAGCGTGAAAGCCTAACAAACAAACTCACTTTCACATTTATAATATTATAGTTAGGATTATAAAACTGATTTTTAAGATTGTTTCTGTTCTTCTCTCGTGTAGATTTCTGAACGAGCTATACAAAAGTTAGCAATGTTAGTAGTGTGATGTCCTGGGTGCGGCCTTCGTACTTTAGTGTAGTATCATCTGAAATCATCCATATTTGAAGCTAATTGTGTAATAATATCCCATCGTTTTTATACCGCCTTGAGAGTGAAAAACTCGGGAATGCAACTTTAGGTTTTTTTTTTTTTATTAAATTTTTGGAAAGACAACCTCGCAACGCGGTGTGCGTTGCGAGCTAGTTTCACACATAATACGTTTAGTAACCTGTAACTGTATCCAAATTGCACACTAAAAGACACATATATGAAGAAGCAGTGGTGATAAAGGCGCAGTTTTTTCATCCTCCTGTAAACTTACCTTTTTCGCATATACGAGGTTTTCACTCTAAGTCGACGATACCAGATAGCGTTGAAATACTATGATTAGCATCCATGTTGAATAAATTACAACGGGCTGCCAAATTAGCTCAAGCTTTTACATGGAAAATACTTGTCTAAAAACACGAATTTCCTCAGCTGTGGGCGTTCGCACGTGTCGATAAACAAACGTCATCGCCCCGAAGCAATTATGACATAACGCCATGCGTTATTTGCACACAGAAATGCACATTTTGTCCACGCCGCGACAGAATTACACTGCAGATAATAAATATATATAAACTAGTGACCACTTACTCTTGCTCCACACGAGTGCAATCTACTACATGGCGTGTCAAAACATTGAGGTTTCAGTGCTATTCTAAGTTAGATGTTAATGTATTATACTCATAAACCTTCCGGAATAAATTTTCTAATTGATGGTGAAACCTTCGACGTGGTCTCCCAGACAGAGACGAAAAGCTACTTTAATGTATACAAACAAAATAAAATTGAAGTGTCAGTTTGTAAAGTAAAAATTAAAGCTTTTTACTAAATGCATATGAAATTATATAACAACAATTACAACAACAACAAAAAAACAATTATTTATATTTCTTACTATCTCTCTGTCTGTTCCTAGTTAAAGCAATGGCACGTAAAATTTCATCGGAGAGGCAACCGGATGGCGATTGGGAATCTGGGTCTTGAAGTGATACCGAATCACCCCGTACCGTCCGAATGTACCCCAAATGGGCGGGGGCGGAGATATGGTGTTGGGAGGTCATAACATTTTTTTTCGACGAGGCAACTGGATGGAAATGCGGTTGCTTTGAAGTTTATATCCTATTGACATAGTAAAAAAAAAATTGCCACCCCCCAACATCGTTATAATTGAAATACGCGTTATTTAATTCTTGCAACTCCTTACCGATAATTTTTAACTGAAAATGAGGGTCAATTTTGACAAAACCGGATTTCATTGATACACACAATTCCTTGCTTTGAATTAGAGTTTAAATTTCGAAGGTCATTTCAGAAAAGAAAAAAATATGCCCTCCTAACACCATATCTCCGCCCCCGCCCATTTGGGGTCCATTCGGATGGTACGGGGGGGTTCGGTATCACTTCAACACCCAGATTACCAATCGCCATCCGGTTGCCTCTCCGATTAAATTTTACGTGCCATTGCCTTGAATATCCGGATAATCCCCGAAACGGCTGGACCGATTTTGACGGGACTTTCAGATAGCTGATGTTATAAGGAGTAGCTTGGAGTGTTGCTTGCTTGCCTGTAAAAGAATTAGGGCCCACGCGGGCGAAGCCGCGGGCAGCAGCTAGTTTATAATAATATAAATATAGATACCGCTTTCTAGTCGTTCCAGACGTAATCTGGTCATAATAAACTGTAGTCCTTGTACACAGCTGCCAAAAAACACAAAATTATATATAGCGAGCGTTTACAACGAGTTACTGTACGGGAATATTGTTTTATGAGCCACTGTGACGGTAGTTGTCAATAATTATGTGGGAAATTGGGCCAAGTGCGAGTCCCAACTCGTACTACGAAGGGTTCCGTACCGTGTTAAGATCGAGCAAAAATTATCGCAAAAAAACACGTTTCGTGTAGGAAAACCCCTTTAATTATTACCTAAAATAATGCTGAGATGGTTTGGTCATGTTGAGAGGATGAATTAAAGGCGGCTAACAAAATGTATTTACAAGGCAGATGTGACTGGTAACGCCGGGAGGGGTCGCCCTAGGAGGACATTATACTGACCTTATTGGTGATGTTCTTCAGAAAGGACAGGTGCTTAGTACTCGCAACCGGCGAGCGTGTATGACCAGATGTATGAACGTAAACGAGGCAAAAGGAGTATGTAAGGATCGTAGCAAGTGGCGTTCTGTAGTTTCTGCCTACCCCCATGGGAAGAAGGCGTGAGATTATGTATGTATGTGTATGTAAAATAATAAATTCAGCGTAGTGTGGGACGCCCCTCAGCTAGATGGACCAACGACCTTTAAGTTGACTGGGACAGACTGGATGCGGAGGACAGGGTGTTGTGGCGCACCCTGGGCCTATGACCCTATGTCCATTAGTGGCCGACCCGTCTGCCTTCAAAGCAAGAGTGAACAGGCATCTTCTGGGCACGCTCGTTCCATCATAGACCTCGTCCATCGTTTTCCATCAGGCGAGATCGAGGTCAAGAGCAGGCCAATTCCGCAATAAAAAAATAAAAAAGTGGACTGCGATAGGCTGAGTTGATTGTAACAACTACATAATAAAAAATCGATTTTTGGTAACCGGTTTTGAATGTATCGATTTTTTCCAGTAATAGTTGTCATCCCTACTTTGACCGGATTTACCAACAATCGGAAGTGTTAGATAGGGAAATAAACGATTAAGTTTCTTGATTAAATCGGCTTTTAATTCCTTAGGTTTCGTTACAAATAAGTAATAAGTAGCAATATTTTAGTTATTAAATGGGTTTTTGGGACGGTCAGACAGTAATAGGGTTCTGTTTTCATATTTTATAATTTTCAGTTCCTAGGCACGCTAGCATAGTTTTGCAAAGCTGATTGGTTGTTATCAACAAATTCAATTATTTTTACTTTATTTGAGCTAGTTTTGATAAACAATCTCTTTGTTTTGTTATCATGAAAATCTTAATGATCTTTGATATAAAAGTACTATGTTATTGTGAAATAATGAGTACTGTAATTCCAACACTATTGCTAAGATATCCAAATTGCTTAGAATTGTGAAGATAAAAATGTTGTTTGTATTCTTATAAATCGCCATAAAATTAGACAATATAAGTAACTATTAGGCACATAAAAGGCACCTTTGAACGTCAAAGATTTAAAAAAAATAAAAAAACTAGTCGCCCCTTCCAAAAGGTAGTTCAAAACTCCACCATTACTCTTTTAAAATGTTTTATTATATTTTATATACATTAATAATATGGGGAGAATGCACCATTGATTCACGCTCATTGGCCAAATAAAATAGCGCGCGCTTCCCCGGGCTTCCTGTTACACACTTCCGTCCCTTTTCACGAAATCCCTCCCACAGATTGCAAGAAGGAAGAGGAAATATGTTACACATCAAAAATTATATTCAAATATATTCTTAAACATTCTTTTTCACTTGTCAGGTTTAAATTTCACTTTTGCGCCTTTTTTTCTTCTCGAACAAACCTTCACACTATTCTTTTCCGGCCGCGCCCTACACTCCAATCATGCGGTGACGCATACAGTCGAATCATGTTTACTAAGAACCAAGATATCCTTATCGACACGATAACTAATGGTTGAAAATGCTATTTGTTAGTGATGACGTAGTGACTGTGATAGTCATGCCTTACGGGTGAAATTTAGATTTTCATCGGCACTTTCTCTTTGTTTGGTTATCTTATATGATGGCTAGATGGAAACTTTGTGTGGTAATTACACTTGTATATCGCTAATCTATTTAAGTATAAAATAAAAATGAAATGCTGTTTGTTGGTAAGCGCATCACTTGAAAACTGCTGGATAGATTTGGCTATTTTTTTTGTTTTAAAATGTTCGTAATAGTTCGTAAGTATTTGGTTTTTATGGAAAGGAAAATTTTTAAAGTTCCCCGTGATTTTTTCTAATTCGGGAAGAACTGAACGTCTCCTTTCAACCCGACAGCGCTACGCAAAAGTCGGTAATGTGTTTGTCAGCCTATACATACAGGATTTTTGTATGTACTCAAGACCTTTGGACAGGAACGTCAGCTTGTGTAAATTAAAATAGCTTCCACGAATGGCAATGGCTAGATATTCCTTTGGCCGCCACTACACGACTTGGTTATGTTTTTTTTTTTTCATAAAAGTAACTCCTATGTTCAAACCCGCTAACATCTTGTTGGTTATATAAATATGAATTGGGCAAAAATTCAAAACCCAAGTTTATATTTTTTCACTTTTAGTTGTTCATCCCCAAACAAACTCATATGCCACTACATACTATGCGAAGATAACTACACCAACATAGACGTTACTAGATTAAAAACTTATTATTAAATCTTACCTCAAAAACTACTCAAGCACAGTTAATAAATTGATATGAGTCCTATAAAAAAAAAAGAATCACGTAATCGTTATTGAAGTCTGTTAAAAATATACTGCAATCCACATTCTGTTAGCTAAGATCAGTAATTTTGGCAATATATCCCTTGGATTGTTTTTCGACATGTCCTAAAATCTTCCCGTCAGATTATTGTCGCGCCGAGCCGCCGAAACAAGACATGTCTATGCAATGATGCATAGTCATGTCATGTCTCGAATCAAAGCGACTGTAATAAGTTGTAATGCTCTACTGTCTCTGTCTGTCATAACCCCGACGAACTGATAAGTTTTTTTTTTTTAAATTATGTTTCACTAAAATTATGATGTTTCTTTTTTCTCCAGCTCGTTCGACGCACTGAAGAAGTCGCTGGTTGGCGTACAGAAGTACATCCAAGCGACCGACCTCTCGGAGGCCTCGCAGGAGGCTGTTGAAGAGAAGCTGCGCGCCACCGACCGCCAATAAGTCAGCATTTATCACCTCGACCGATGTGCGGCGCATCGCGGCCGCCCAAGAAAACAACCTTCAACCGCTACAGCCTAACTACATGCAGTCGGACAGCGTCACTCGACGATGCACTACTGCATGAAGTTCCTCGTCTGTGGTCTTAGTCAGTATTGTCAGGCGGCTCGCGGTGCCACCCACAGTTTCGCATGGGTTTTTTTTATATATCGTTTCAATCCTTAAGCTTTTGCAGTCGATTCTACTCTGGAGCGGCAGTAGTCGGACAGTCAACTGTAAACCCACGGCCGACTCCGCGACAGCCTCTATTAAAGCAATTAAGGAATCTATGTAATAATTTAAATTATACTAATTATTATATATATTTTTTCCTATAAAATAACTAAAGAGTAAGTTAAGCTCAAACTAAATTTAAATACAGCGTACGCGTCGATCTTTTTTTTTAATGTAAACACTGGTAAGCGAACGCCGGTCGGCTTTTATACTATTTAGATTGTAATATAAAGTACGTTTTTATACGGTCACCTAGTTTCGTTTGAGATTCATCTTGCTAAAGCATGTAAGCTTGAGCTACAGCTCGATACATGGCGGGCGTTGGATAAGTATTTTGTAACCGATTTATCCAGAAATACACTCGATATAAGAGAATATTAGTTGTTTTATTTTGTTATTTACTATGTTAATCACCTTTACCGTCATCCTTCCTGCGTGACACATCGATTAGTCAGGCAGTACATAATCAAGTTTAGCAATAGATGACGTTATAACGGACCTTAGAATAATTTAGATGTGGTTTCAGTTACCTACTGAATGAAAACTGATAAAGGCACCACTCTGCTTACCCCAAGGACTTTCAGAACCTGTGTTTTGGGGTAGTGGGCAAGGGCGTCGCCAGGGGGGGCAAGTTGATATATGGAGGATAGAAAAAGTATGATTTGAAGGTACAGTCAAGAGACTAGAGCACATGAAGCTTTACCATTGTAGTGCGACTCTTACCTCTACGGCGCACAATGGGGCCTAAATCGACGCTGGTGGACATTTGATTTTTAACTCGGTAGTTTCGATAGGAACTATGAAAAATAATAATTTCCATTTTCAATGTATGGGGTCGATTACACCTAACGAGTACAGCGGCGAGTCAGTAAAGTTACTTTTTTGTTTATGTAGATATATCGTTGTTTTTGATCTCAAATGAAAGGTATAGACTTAAAACCATTTTGTATAGTTTATAAGAATCGGGGTTCACGCAATAAAAAGATATAGTCGTTTTTATGGATTCTGGACACTGACTCGCCGCTGTACTCGTTAGGTGTAATCGACCCCTTAGGATTGGAAACGGACCTATCGGTCGTTTTTTCCCAAAACTATTCAGAACTTTAATAGAAGTGAAACCTAATAGGTATTATGACTGGGCGTACAGCCCGATTCAAACTTTAATGGCGGCTCGGAACATGAGGCGAGTTTGAGAATTGGCTTTATATATATGTTTTTGAATCTGTAGGGGGGCGCGGCTCCCCCTCCTGCCCCCCGGGGAAAGTTCGCGCATGTAAAAATTATGAAATTGTACATGCGCGAACTTCCCCCACTACGAAAATCTTTGCCAACTTACGTGCCGGTAACTATACCTATCGCATACTTCGTCCGAGACCGACCCATAAAATAAAATGCTTGTTAGAAAATAAGGCGAGCTATTGTTCGATTAGGCGCAACCGGGCGGTAAATTCGAATATACTTAGGTAAAGATATGTTCGAGAAAAAGGCCGTAAAAGTCAACCTGAACATGCAAATTTAGCGAAGGTGAAGGAGATGCCGATCAGCATTAGCCGAATGTCGACTTAGGGTCGCGACACATCTGCAGAACGTACGGCGCCGAGCGTTCGGTTGAATACGCTCGTAGTGTTTTTCAAGTTCCATATGACACATCTGCCGAAAACGTCGCGTTATGAGCAAGCGTCACATTCTGCGACGCATCGCGACCGAAAGTTCGTCGACACGTGATAGGTGGCGGGTGATAGACATGCGTACTTAAAGACTGCGGTTTTAAGATCTCCAACTTACTCGGCTCGCCGTCGGTACACACGTGAAGCTTTGTCACACTGTATCAAGATGTTTTCGAGTTTTCTGAACCAAACTAAACGTACATTACACAAATGACGAAACAAAATGCTGGGTCGCGACTCGCTGCGATGACAGACGTACGAAACTACGAACCAAGGCGGGGTAGGAGCAAAATTTCAAACCGGTTGGATCGCCGGCGAGCTTACTCGGCGGTGCGCGTACTTAGGGTGACACGGGCGAGTAAGGTCACCGAGCCATAAGACCGCGTACTTGCTCGCACGTCTATCACCCCTATTAAACGACCGAAAGTTCGACGCGCGTACGTAGTTGAACGTTCGTTGGACCTCGGCGGCGCAGCAAGCGAAGAGCGGTAATTTTCCGTCGCGTAACGCGCTGAAGTAATAAACGCTGCCGACTGTTCGGCGCGTTTGATGTGTCATGCCAACCGAATACTACGACCGACAGTAAATTCAGTCGCTGAAGTGTCGGCGCCGTACGTTCCGCAGATGTGTTGCGACCCTAAGTTGTTCAACAACTACGACCAAAATATCGAATGCCATCTTCCTGCCATTGTCCCATGTTAGTTGGTGTCGGCGCAACACGTTTTCCACAACCGAAATGAATGTGCCGACCTAGAAAAAGTGTGTTAACACCTTAGGAATGGGTTTTTTTTTTTTTTTTGGGTGGGAAATCATCCAATGACTTCTCCCGCTCTGGGCGGAGCGGAAGGGCGTGTCAGACTTTTACTGACTAAAACCCACCCGTGTTCCTTCCCTTACCTAGACCAGGGCCACGGTTTCCCCTTAGGACTTATCCGCAACCCCGGTGGTAGGCATCGGCCCTGACGGACCCCTTCAGCTTCGCTGACAACTCTTTGAGGCGCGCGTGGAACACTACGCGCCGTCGACCCGGGCTTGGTCCTGATCGGACGGAGAGCTACCCATCACTCTCCGTCCGCAAGCCCGCGCCTACGGTGGCCGGAAATCGGCGATCGATTCCCGACGCCCGGGGCGTCTACTACCGCGGCGGCTAGGGGCTCGAGGGAGAGACCTTAGTCTCTGCCTCACGCGCCCCTCCTCCTCCTTCACGAGCATTACTGCTTCGCAGAAGGAGGTGACAGCCTGCCATGCCCTCTCGCTCCGCACCATGGCATGAACCAGGGCCGGACGCGAGAGGTCATTGCCGCCGATCGCCTGCACGAGGACACGGCGGTAGTCCGCCCAAGCCGGGCAGACCTCCACCGTATGCTCCACCGTGTCCTCCGGGCGATCCACGCAGTGGTGACACCCGGGCGTTTCCTCCTGCCTTATCTGAAACAGGAACCTCCCGAAACTACCGTGTCCGGTGAGGACCTGCGTCAGGCGGTAGGTGAGGGCGCCGTGGCGCCTCTCTAGCCACTCCTCAAAGAGGGGACTTATCGCCGCAATTGTGGCGTGCCCAGATCTAGGTTGCGACAATCGCACTCTCCAAGCCGCCATGAGATCCTGCCGGAGCTCTGTCCGCTGTGCCGTGACTTGTCGCGGCAGCGGAGTTACACCCCGGCGCTTCATCTAATGGGTAGCTATAAAACAAAAGAAGTACAATGATAATTTAAAACATTTATTAAAACTCATCATGGCAACAATATTGCTATCACTATCTTCTATCACAAATGAAATCTTAACTACAATCAGTAGTAAGTTTCAAACATTTATATTTTATTTTGACGAGATTTGATATTTTTTATTGCCGTAGACATTTCATTTTAATAGAGGTAATAAATAATAATTAGTCATAACTAACATTTATACAATATCCATACATATTTATATGAATAAGCATTACAATAAGTAATTCAGGCAGTTCTTTTTTACATAATATAAATTCAATATTTTATTAGAACCTTAGCAAAAAATGTTTTTCCCCGATTTGGTAATAAATTATTTTTATCTGGCAACATTTTCAAAATAATGGCAACCGCTAGCGTATGGTTTGTCACAGCAGTGTTGCTAGTTATCGTAATTACACATCCGTAGGCCTATTTGCACTATTGTGCGACTCGAGTAGTTACAGCTGAAGTTTGATAAGGAGGGTTTTATATACTCTTGATCATGATAGGACAATACATTCTCAGAAGCACTGAACATGTGTAAATAGGCCGTAGCTTTTATTGCAGGTCGGTTGTCAGAACGATGTGACATGAACGAATCTCAGTTTTACCCTTGAGTAGGAAAATAGTTAAAAGTTGCTGACCTGTAATAATGCTGTACCGATACGACAAAACCGATTTATCTAAGCAAAAGTTGTATAAAATCATATAATATAACATGGGCGTAGCTAGTATAGAAGTATTTTTTGCAAGCTCCCTGGGCAGTGTCTGTTTTTACAAGTTATTGTCATTGTGGATTCTTCATAACATCATATTATAAGGATCATAATGAGGAGGCTTATGTTCCACCCTGCTACGCCCAATGGTGTGATAATAATAAAAAAACCATTAAGCGCTTACAAACGTGGAATTATCAATATAGGTAATTATGTTATTGTCAGCACTCTGACCATACCTATGAGTCGAAATTGTTTTATCATTATGGATGAGATTTCAATGAATGTAGCTTCTAGAGTTATAACTTATTTCTAGTAAACTTTGCGGTAGAAAAGTCCTTATAGATAGATTATAAAATCTAGAGTCGGTCTCGGTAACCTAATCTTTTGAATATAGACCAATAAAAGCAGTGACATTTAAATTTATTGCCCTTTTTCTTCATAGCTTGTCGATGGCAATCTGAATAAGACTCGGCCCAGAATTCGGCTACGTGTTTGGCGCCATCACTAGCATCCATCAGTTCCTGTAATATACAGATGATAGGATATACGCAGGACACTATTGCCCTTTCAAGTCAATGCATTCGTCAAATCTTCAGAAATTATTTTATATTTTTGTCCAGATGCAGAGCAGAGCAATAGAACTTAGAGTCTAGAATAGGTAGTAATTAAATGTACTATTGTGCGTGTTATATTTTGTGACTGCTTTTATCGCTCTTTTATCACTAATAAGCATAAAACTCCCAGAAATAAATCAGAAGCATATAAATTCCAAAACTACGTCATTTTTTCTAATAATATTTGAAATGGAATTGAATTAACTTTTTTTAACACACATTATATCTAAACCACTTATTTTTATTAAAATTCCTTTTTATGAATCACATTTAAGTTGAATTAAGTATTTGATTAAATTCTAAATGCATTTCTTGGGAGAGAATTATACTGTTCTGAATTTTTCAGGGTTCAGTACCTACATAACACTATTTAGATATGAATAATAAGACATATTTTTAGTTATAATTAAGATCCGAAGACACAATTCTTCATTACAGTTGGCCCTAAGAATAAAACCTCTATTCATACCACTTCGGCATAACATTTTAAATTCTTACATTGAATATTTGTAAAGGAGAAATGTCATCATCATTATTAAATCTATATCAGCGCGGCGTAGTGATATGAATTGAGGTTCAGACTTCATTTATGCGACAGTGGTATAGCTACTTTTTAAATGCAACGCCCCATTGCGTATTGTCGCATAAACACAGCTTAACATTTAAGAAGTCACATTGTGACGAAAAATCGCCGTCATTTAGGCTCTTTACATTTAATTTTAACTCTAAAATATCAACTAACATCTTCAAAAACAAGAAAACCAACAAAACAAAAGCTCGTTGAGTTTGTAAGGCATCCTGCTCCAAGCCCTTAGCGTTGTTGTAAGTTCACAATAGTAGCTAAAACATAGCGCTTTGAAATAACTAAAAGTTACGGGTGAAAAATAAAATTGGCAATAATCAGTGATTTTGCAGCACCATCTAAAATATGGGGAAAAATACAAAATCTGGCAACATTGAAAAAAAAAAATTCAATTGTGATACCAGTGCAAAATTTTAGAATCACTGTAGTAGAATTTTAATTATTTCTTGCTGACTGACAGGTACAGAAATGGATAAAATAAATACCGAGAATAAGAATCGAAATTATAGGCTTTTTATAGTTTTTCTATTGACATTCATCTAAATGCAGACTCTGAAAATCCTCCTGAAATCGGACTTTCTTTCGGCTAAACCGACTTGCTTTATTTCTAGGTACTCCTTCTGATATTGCCAACTTTCTCAAGTCTTGAATACGCTATTCCAGGAATACACTACTTTCAACATCAAATGGACGCATGCAACATCAAATGGACGCAAGCATCCATTATAATGATCTAGATTTTACTAGCCGTTTCTGTAAATTATTAACCAATGGAATGACAAGGCATCCCATCTTTATGTGCATCAAGCTTTATTTAGAATTACTTTTCTCCGTTGTCTGACACATAAGGGAAACCAGTGCTTTAATAATTTACTGTACTACATTTATTTGCGGTACTACCCTCAAAAAACAGAACCAATCTTCTGAACGATTTTCAATTGTATTCCGTGACGAGTAAAGTCGTTTTTACGACTGAACTATCTAAACCAAGTCATGGTATTTTTAATTAATTAAATACTGATAGTACTTATGGTGTCCGCGGGTGCTGGAGTTACTATTGGCTGCTGAATTGTGGGGTCCAGTAGAGGAATACTATCCGTTGTCCTGTAAGAAAATATTACTTTTGTAGGTAGTAATTTTGTTTCCGAATGTCTCGAGTATCGACTAAGGGAATTAAAAAATACAGAATAGTGCAATTATCAAATCTCGTAACCGACAACCGTGTTTACACAGGGAAACTACACAATAGTCTGCATTCCTGCCAGCAGTTTAAACTCGGCAAACAGCCGAGTTAAACTGTACTTTGTTAGAAATTATATACCTGTTTCTTGTTAGTGTAGGTTCACTGATAACAGCTTCGCAGCACGGCGCTGACGTCTTCGGCTTTATGATCGGTAGCGTTGTACATATCGTCGTTGTAAGGTAAACGTACTGAAATCACAGATAATAATAAGAATAGAATGCGCAAATGAAACAATGGCCATGGAGCGAACTTGCTTGGTGCGAAAACTATAAAATATTTTAATCAAACTCATAATATTATTTTTAGGCTCGTTCTCGTTTTACCTTTCAAAGTTTATCCCAACATAGGTAACTTACCTTTTCACAAAATGTCAAAAAACTTACCATAACAACGACTAGTATCAAATAAATCGTAGGTGTAGACCAATGTGCCGCGTTTTCTATAGCAACCACTCCCATTACCCAGTTGATGGCAAAGAATGGTTCCAATACAAGACATAAGTTCAAATATGTCTTTAATTCATTGCCTTCAGTGTTCCAACTCCATTTCCAAGAGATATTGTCCATGTATAGCATATTGAGGAGACTCTTATCATGCAAAGCTTTCGCAGCTTGAGCCAAATTTGGCTGAAATAGGAAAGGGTAATTTTAGTAAGGTCTTTGGTCTTTGCTACCATTTTGGGTAAGGTTTAAAAATTACCATAGTTATTAAAATTTTGATCTGGCAACTCACCTCACTGCCAGTGTCACCGTTCTCCCCCGGTATTGCCATGTTCACATAATGGCAATCATCCTCACTCCCAATATAATCTTTGTCCAGAGTTTCTGAACTATCCGTATTCTTCCTACTACTGCCTGGCGTGTAAATATTATCTAACGTATCAATACTGCCATTTTTATCATCCATTTGATCTGTTTTAGGCCAATTAGCTATGTGATGGTCTACTAATTCCTGTATTTTGGCTGTTAGAGTTTCTGCTTGCTTTTTATTGACGCTTTGTAAGCCCAAAATGATGATAGCTGTGTTTATAAGGATTAAAATCATGGCTGGTACCATGAAACCCATGACCATGCCTTTTTCTATAGACATCCAGCAGTAGTGCTTTATTTCATAGTGCTCCATTGAAAGAGCGTAGTTGAACTGGAAAAAAGTGTATATTAGAAAATGCTATCCTAAATATTATAGCTCCATTGAATATCTCGTATGGCTCCAAATAAACCCATGACATGACATCTTTAACAAACTAAAGCTTTGCCTAAACTTATAAACTTGGGCATAACTTGATTCTCAGATTCTAACTCGTTTTCATTTAATTAAACTTCAAGGCTCGTTTGAGAGCTACGACGTTAAAGAGGTATGCAATTGTTATAGTTTCAAAATCAAATTTTACCTCTTACTTTACGCAAACGTAGCTTCCATCAGGGATGTTACGGAGGTTCGGTTCCGATGCCGAAAGGTCGGAACTTTCGATTAATTTTACACCTCCGATATTCGACTTCGGTTCCGATAATTTTGAATCGGAGTTATACCACGACTTCCGTAACATCCCTCGCTTCTATAGCAGCTACAGCAGACACGCTCTATATTTACAGACCGGCCATCGAGAGAATGCGTTCCTGACATCCCTCAGTTGGACAATTTTTAGTAGTAGTAGTAGTAGGACCAATAACGCAAAACACATATTCGTTAGTATGAAACTGACAGGTGTCAAAAACGCATTCTCTCGACGGCCGGACTATACAGAGCGTCCCACGGATATGCCACATGGAGGGAAAGTACCTTAAATATTGGAGATGGAACATTTTACTGAAAGAAGACATTATTTGAATTTAAAAAACAATTTAAACTGCATTCATAGATATTTAAATAATAACACGGTTGAACCGGGAATCGAACCCGTTACACGAGAAAAATAATATTTGTGACACTATGAAGCCTTTCGATCGGTATGATAAAGCTACAGGAGCTTTATCATACCGATCGAAAGGCTTCATAGTGTCACAAATAAACGGAAGACCATGAATTTTAACATTTGATGTGAAATTTTGTTCAGAAAAATAAAAAAATTAAAAATTAAAAATTTTGTTTACAAGAACCAGTATGAAAGTGTCCACGAGCTACAAGCAGAACTTAGACGTATTATTCTAAATATACTCGATCGACAGGGAGCGAAATAATCAAAAGAGTGCGACTTTGTATTCAACAGGAAGGTACTCATTTTGAGCATTTAATTTTGATAACTTGATTAATTTTTTATTAAAAATGTTAAAATTCATGGTCTTCCTTTTATTTTTGACACTATGGTTATTTAGCAAAAAATAATCCATACGATGAAGCCTTTCGATCGGTATGATAAAGCTACAGTACAGAGTGATTATTTTTCTCGTGTAACGGGTTCGATTCCCGGTTCAACCATGTAATTATTGAAATATCTATGAATGCAGTTTAAATAGTTTTTTAAATTCAAATAATGTCTTCTTTCAATAAAATGTTCCATCTACAATATTCAAGGTAGGTACTTTCCCCCCATGTGGCATATCCGTGGGACGCCCTGTAGAGTAGTAGCTTCCTCACTGTGCGTTTGCACTGGCGAAAAATTCACATAATAAAAACATGTTGAAATCTCTGTTTCCTGTCAAACAATAAATCGAACATTGACAGAAAATAGAGATCTCAAATTCTCAACATGTTTTTATATGAATGTTTCGCCTGTGCAAACGCACAGTTACATAACTTATTAACATAGTAACAAGATTTTGGCCTGTTCAAAATCATAGTTATCTATAACCTTACCATAACAACAACAGCAGGCACGCCATAAGCCAGTAGGTAGTTGTACTTGAGCGGCAGTAGAGTGTCGCACGCACAGTATTCTGCGACTGCCGCCGCTAGTGCCACTATCCACATCGCGCAACAAACGTGCGTGTAGTGCAGGAGGAGGGCTATCCTCTCACATTGCGAGGGGGATGATACGCCCTGAAAAATGGAAGTATTGTTAGAGAAAATGTGTTGAATATCGCTTTAACTAATCAAGCCTCAACTAATGAAACACAATTAGCTATCTATTATTAGTGGCTGACTTGGGAGTTACGAGATTTTTTTTTGTAGCTATTTGCTTGCAAGTTGAGGTCATTTCGATATCAGTTAAAATAACCACCAATAGAATAACCCATTTTCCCGATTTTGCAAGCATCGTGTAAAACAACTGATAAATAAATTGAAAAAGGGAATTACACTAAACTATTCCTGCAAAACTAGTAGCTATACTCACCATAACAGCCTGTATATAAATAACAGTGCAAGCAGCTAAGCAGCAGCACAAGTTAATATTGATGGGGTACAACTTGCTACTCCGACGGAACTCAGCCGCGTACTCACTCCACATCAGCCACATCACCGCGCTGATGAGAAGGACCACGGCTATGCCGCTTGTGATAAAGATCTGGTAGAAAGTTAAGGGTTAACCAAAACAACTTCATCTACCCTAGTTTTTTTTTTTTATGAAAAATGTATTCTGATTGTGTCATTTATATAACTCACCAGTATCATCCACTCGTTCCTGACTCCATGGCAGTTGTTGAAGCCATACAAATACGTCACGCTGTCTATAATGTTGTGTTCTTTTAGATCTGCATCAGCTAGGGAGTCATCTGGTAGATCTGACTCCGAATCTACTTTGTTGTCTGCAGTCTTGCTTATTACTGCGAAAATAATTATGTTAGGAGTTAAAGTCGTTTCGATGAAACTGTGGTTGTCAAAGGCATACTCATGAATATGATAAGACCCAATGATTCGGGATAAACGCACCACACTGTCAAGTTTTTGTCTGTAACATAACATTACCTATGAAAGATAACAAAAAAAACCATGACTTACCCTGATTACTTCTAGACACAAACTCTGGATTAGGATAGAGCTGAGGATTATCATCGTAAATAGAAGACGTAAAGTTTGACACAACGCCACCATATTCCGTGTCATATGAAGTTATATCATAGTCGGATCGATCATCAGCTCTAGGGTACGTCGATTTATGATATCTGATGGATACTGGCTGAAAGGAGCGGTATGATGGCTTAGATTTGAAGTAGCCGTCGTCACCTAACCTTCGGAGGTTATGATGAACGGTCTTGTTTTGGGACGCTGAAAAGATGTAATTTTTGAGTCAGTTCATCATCATATTTATCGGTTGATTAGAGTTTTAGCACAGATTAATAATAAATTTTCATTAAATATATGTAACGATTTAAAAAAAATATAAATAATAAGCTACATTTAAAAAAAACCGTGTATTTTTTCATTGATAGTTTGCTGTAGGTACATAACAACAATTTAAGTAAAATAACAACAGCTCCAGGTGGATATTTATTACAACACGCACTTATGAATAGAAATGCTGTGCGTGTGAGTAAAACCTCATTATTGCTCATTAGCGTAAGTTAAATGAAGGTCAAAGTAGTATTTGTAAGTTTATTTGGGGCACGAATAAACAAAAATAAAATGTTTGTTTTGATTGGTAATGCCTATGTTTACAAAAATAAATTCTTACCGTTAGCATCTACAATATAACACTGTATAATTAAAATGATAAAAAATATGAATTTAATGACATATGACTGCATGTTGTTTTATTTTAATCCCTTCGCATTCAAGAAGCTAACCGAACACAACATCAATATAAAGTTCCAGTAAAGAAAATTCATCGATTTACATATTTTATTCCACTTATATTATTGATATTATAGTTGTATCCACTTAATTATTAAAGCGGCGATAAAAGCCAGCCATTTTCACAATTACCGCGGAAAATCGATACAATAGTTACGATCCATTACACTGACATACTTTGATAAGTATACATATTATGTTCCGAATTATTGATTCAATACTTGAATACAATGTTTTTTAAAAGTATTGAGCAATTTATTGAGCAAAAATTGTATGTAAGGTACTAAATCACTTCATTGTGTTACAATCAGCTCCGTTGTATGAAGACTACTTTATTTATTGATTAGTAGAAATTGTATTTATAGATATAGCAACACAATGAATTATGTAATGTCAAAGAAACGTTCCAGTTCTATAGTAGCATGTTAACGATGTTATTATTCTATCTCACTCTCACAGCACAACCTGCATTTATGCATCCCACTCTCATGTTTTGCATACAGACTCAGGTGTTTATTTATCTTTAATCTCGCGAACCAGACACACCTGTCACATTTAGAGATGAGATATACCTGCCATTCTCCATACCCGGCCTTTAAGGTATGGGTATCACTAAATACCCGGTACAAATATTAGGTATCAAAATACTTCTAAGTATTTGGGTGTGGTAGGATTTCGATAAGTAAACGTATGCGATAAGTATGGTATGCCTCCAATATAATGTAGGTACGACGTTTCAAGTACCTATACGTAATTATGCATTATGAGATATGAAATCTTTCCTTCCTACTTTACCAGGCTTAGGACTGTCGGCTAAGAGTATGACGATGGTTTTAATGAATTCTAGTTATTTCTATATAAATTAATGCAAAATAACATTAATTATATTTAAACTGAGTAACTAGCCGGCGCAGTTAAAAGATTCGCAAAAAATCAAAACATTGTCGACCTAAGTACCACTAGACAACGTAAACATTCAAACACGTAATAATATTCCCTAACATAAACAAACTAAGGAACTCTTTCACGTCGTGACAAAAAATTTAATTATGCTATTATGTTCCTTATGCACGTATAATAAGTACCCATTTTGTCTAACTAAATTAAATCAACCGAATGTTCATAAAGCACGAATGACGTTTCGGGTCCCTTCGTAAGCTGTCAGGTAGCTTCGGGTTGCGTCGGCATACCGAACTACCGATAAAACTGGGCGCTACCTTGTGGTAGCGGTTCGTATCGTACTACTACTATGCGTCTGACGTCATACCTTCAAGGTATTTACCCAGTATTTCGGTCCGTACCCGGTCTATATACTGGGAAGCACATACTTGGTATAAATACCTCTACCAGTATATACGTCTCATCTCTAGTCACATTCACAACAAATTCAAAAACGCAATAGAAATGTAACCAAAAATAGATACAAAAATGAGTGCAATATTAAAATTTATCCGTGAAAACCACATACTGGCCCTTATTGAACAGGCCATAGTCAAAAAGAAATCCCGGCTGAGTTTGAACGCGTTTGAAATCGTTGAAATACCCGATTTGCTTTACAACTGTTCAGATGTAGAACATCTTTACTTGCATAGAAATAAAATATCAGTGGTTCCTCAGGAAATAACACAGTTATTGAACCTGACAACGTTGACCCTAGACTATAATAATATCACGTACCTCCCGCCAGAGATAGGTCATTTAAAAAACTTGGTGAATTTAAACATAAGCTATAATCCTCTAAAAGTGTTAATTCCGGAGATTGGTGAGCTTGAGAACCTTGAAGCGTTCTGGTGCAACAGGATAGAGCTGCGGGAGATACCGAAAGAAATTGGGAAGTTAGAAAAACTGGATACTTTTGGTGCAAGAGGCAATGAACTAGTAACTTTACCTGACGAAATTACCAAGTTAACGAAACTAAGGTAAGGTACCATAGATTTATTCCTGAGACGACCTTCTGACCCAAAATAATCTTTAATTCTTGTGTTACTTATTAAATTGAAAAAATAATGTTTAAAACCAGTTTGTTACATTTTTAACAGCATCTCGTTACTCTCAGCAAATACTGACGCAAGTTTTTTTTTTCGAATTTTCTTTAGTATAATTTTTTTTGCACATAAATGAACTCATACAGTGCGTCATAATAAACTAACTACCTACTTCTGTGTACTCTGGTCAAGGTTATTTGTGTAGAAATACTGATAAAACCTTGAATTTGACCTTACAATTTTTTTATCTTTAACTTGTTAAACTATTTCATAATAAATAGGCTCAGAGTCAAATGTTTTCAATAACACTTATCTTTAGTTATTACCTTGGCATAGTTTTTTGACTCTATATTTTACCTTCTTGTCAAAAGGTACCTACTTAATTTTTAAATTAATTAATTATTTGTGTCTGTTCTTTTTAAGAATAAAGCAAAATCAAAGAACTTTAGGTCAGTGGGTGTCTTAGGGGTCATATATTTATTCTTTTGCTACCTAATTTTTACATTATCTACACATATCATCCACACTGTCAAATTGGCCCTCATCATCTACCTAGCCTTTTCCCAACTATGTTGGGGTCGGCTTCCAGTCTAACCAGATGCAGCTGAATACCAGTATTTTAGATGGAGCAACTGCCTATCTGACCTCCACAACCCAGTTACTAGGTAATACGATACCCCTTGGTAAGACTGGTGTCAGACTTACGGGCTTCTTACGACTCGTAACGACTGTCAAAGATCCACAATTGACAGCCGGGACCAACGGCTTAATGTGCTTTCCTAAGCACGGAGGAGACTCGGTATGTAAAGATGGTCACCCATCAACGGGCCGACCCCTGCAAGCGTTCTTAACCTGATGGATCGATCCATGCGGCTGTTATTACTTAGCCACAAGTCCACCGTCAAATTGACCCTATTTGTACAATATTAAAATATTTAGAATAATTCAATATCATTATTCACAAAACTTCTAACTTACAAATTAAAACAGTTCAGTAACTTCCATTCTAAGTAAACAGACAACATATTTGCATGTTAATTTAATTAATTAATTATATAACTAATACTTTGTAACAATCTGCATTGCATTGACTGAATAGATTAACTATCTCCAAGCTATTACACTGCATTGGTTACACACACACTAGCATAATATTTCATTAAAAGTGTCTAACGAGCCTCTGCAAGTTGGCGTCGGCACCTCGTATGCCTTCCAATCGTCCGAGAGTCCAGGGTCCCAAGATATGTCAAAGACACTACATAATAATTATACCTAACATTCTTCTCCATGCTTTGAAAACTACCATGCTTTGAAATGGGCAACTAGCTACATCTTTCTGAATGACCGACCCCTTAACATTGAAAAATGCCTGTAATAATCTCTCTTTATTTAAGTTTGACTTTCATGCATAAATGAGAATCTGGTTTCATAAAGCCGCGTCCACAGTAGGGCCGTGCGGCTCCGTAAGGCCAAGCCGCGCGGCCCTTATGGGGACGCGGCTTTAAGAAGAATCTTGTACAGTATGTTGGGTAAAGTCATCCTGTTAATGGATGCAGGTGTTTAAATCAACAGCCTGTATAACAATAGTTATTGCAATAAGTTCCCAAACCTAGTGCCGTTGGTCTGGTCAGCACTGACTGACAAAACAATTTTTGTTTAATACATTGTATTTTAAATACAAAAGATGGCAGGATGACTTGGTGAGGACGGCGGGAAAGACATGGACTAGACAGGCAAGGAACAGGGAGAATTGGAAGGGGATGGAGGAGGCCTTTGCCAAAGGGCACACAGAGACTTAGAACTAATTAAGACAAAATGTTATTAAAATACACTGTAACTCTGAATAAAGGCTATAAATAAAAATAAAATAAAAATATTTTAAATTCTGCCTAGCCTTTTCCCAACTAAAATGGGTTGGCTACCAGTCTAACCAGATACAACTGATTATCAGTACTTTAAATGGAGCGATCGGCCATCTGACCTCTACAACCCAGTTACTGGGTAACAGGATACCCCTTGGTAAGATTAGTTCCCAGAGATTCGCGCTTCTGACTACCTGTAACGACTGTCAAAGATCTATGAATAACAGCCGCGACCAACGGCTTAACGTACATTCCAAGGCACGGAGGAGTCTCGGTATGTAATGGATGATCATAGAAGTTCAAGTTCAAGTTATTTATTTCATAACAAAAATACACTTGTGTCGAAATATTTGCACAGTAGGTAGACAAAAAGAAGCAACACAAACAATTTTAACACAAATGTCACGTCGATCACCTAAAAAACTAACTTTACAAACATAGGGTACACATATTTTATTTTATTTTAATTTAATACTAGTTTTTAGATTTTTGTCATTAATAAATTCGTCAATGCTCTAATAGGCTTTATTTATTACATCCACGGACTGACCTCAAGAACCTCAGCAAGTATAGATTATCCTTCATTCGACCCGTGCACTGTGCAGCTGTTAATACCAATAAACAATTTTTCTTGCTTTCTAATAATACTGCGCATCTTGTCCACTCACTCTCACAGAGATGAGGCATTATTATTTTGACGATATTTCTAATACCATCTTAATATTCCAGATGGTTGACGCTAGAGAACAACTTAATAGAAACATTACCCAGCAATATGAACGATTTGGAGGCGCTGGTCCACTGCAACCTCAGAAACAACAGGTTGAAGGAGTTCCCGGTGTCTATTCTCAAGTGCGTCGACCTTATGTTCCTGCAGCTCAATAATAATCAGGTAATTTGGTTATCTTATTATTATACCAGTATCCGCCCGCGTGTTGATAAAAAGTAGCCTATATCCTACCCCGGGGTTCAAAGTATCCCCATACTGAATTTCATCAAAATCGGTTCAGCCGTTTAGCCGTGAAAGCGTAACGAACAAACAAACTCACATTCGCATCCTAATCTTAAAACGGCTGAACAGATTTAGATGAAATTTGGCACATGGGTAGACCATAACCTGGATTATTACATAGGGTACTTTTTATCCCGATATTCCCACGGGATCGAGACTTACGCGGGTGAAACCGCGGGGCGCAACTAGTTTATAATATATATAATAAAATAATCGTTATTGCTTAAAATAATTTTATTTTGATCTTTTTAGTTGCAGTCGAGTTTTTTTATATTTTCAATTCGTCGTTTTTTTATAAGAATCTGTCCCTACACGTTTCTGTTCAGCATTTCTTTAAACGGAAATGGCTATAAATAAGTAATAAATAACGGTTACAGGACATAAAATCCGTAGCATAGCCGTCCAGTAGTTATGCGGTATCAAAGGTACTCATAGCAAATGACGTGTTACATGTTATCATGCCACACCTAAAAAAATATGTTTTTTATACCAACAAAAACGATAAAATATGTTCGCAAAAATTGCAGTGCCTTGTGAAAGACCTCGTCTGGGGTAGACCTCGATAGTACAGTCACAAGCACGAATATAATAAACAAATGAATAATCAACCTATAATGTTCCCACTCCACTGCTGGGACACCGGCCTCCTTTCTTCGAGAGGAAGTGGGCTGTACCCGCACTGAGCCCGCGTGGTAGACACGCGGGTTCTGGTCACATGTCTTCGAATTTTTGGTTCTAGGACATGCCGGTTTCCTCACGATGTTTTCCGTTACCGTTTTGAGAGCAGTGGTGATGAAATCAAACTGAGTAAACCGCCTGCCTGGGTTCGAACTTCGAACCCACGATCTACGACAACTCGTAAGTCAGGGCCGTTACCACTGGGCCACCACTGCTAAAAACTATTGTAAAGAGTTAGTTAAGACCTATTTCATAATATTATGGGTTCCAAAATATTTACAAATGACCTGATGGCTTCAAAACTCTCAACCTAAGAATATTTAAATGTAAATTGTTTAACCTTCTGTTATTTACTCGACTGAAGATTTTATGAACGAAAAATGTACCTAAATATTTGACATTATTGCCTATAAATCATAATTATATCCTTGACCTTATTGAATTCTGACTTATACAAGGTGGAGACGACAATACAACAAAAAATTAAACGGCGTGTCCATAATGACGTTCTCATTCTGTATACAAAAATTCAATTGAATATATTCAATAGTTTAGTCATTATAGCTCGGCAAAATCCATAGTCGGCTCGGGCTATTCCGTTATTCCACCCCAAAAATCCACCCTAAGGTGGATATTCTGAAATGTATGCCCGAGAATTCACCCAAGGCCTAGTTGGATAAACGGAATTTATAGGCTTAGGATGGATCCCGGCATACATTACATTTAATTTGTTTGAAAAATTATTTTTTTTATTTTGAAGCTAGGATTTATTTGACAGTTCCAAAATACTAGTAGTGCCAGTATTTAAATTTTTTGTTGTATGGTAGTCTCCACATAGTATAATTATTCTCTTTTACAACTGTTGTTTAATTCTAATTCTAATGATTAATAATTCAATTTTAATGTACGTAATGATGACCCATAATTTTACTAACTATATTTGTACCTACGCCGGAAACGGCAGAATATTATGATCGTAATACATAATGCACATAACAACTTTGTACAATATTCTGACAAATAAATGCTTTCTATTCTATTCGTAACAACATTAAATTAAAATGAATAAGTACAAACATTTTCCGTACGTGAGTAGAGCCCTCAGACCGTTTTACGAAGATTAATAGTTATGCAACTGACTCGCTATGATTGTCCTCAATTTTTTATATCAGTTTGCCTTCGAGCGACCTTCGCGCCACATAATTGGTACAATGACAGAACCTGTTCTAGGATGCAGATTTGAATATGATTATAGTTTACACATATTTCTTCCGCATTCAGATATTTGTAGGTACCTATGTAATCAAATGACGTTAATATAATACTTACCTAGGTATCTTACCGTACAGGTAATAATAATGTTAAATAACCTAGGTATTGCTGAGAAATCATGGCGTTGTTATTTATCTCGCCTTCTACAGCATAATCAGCCTATAATGTTCCCATTGCTGGGACACAGGCCTCCTCTCTGGACTGTAAACTACCACGCGGACCCAGTGCGGGGATGGTATCGAATGTTTAGTTCTAGGACATGCCGATTTCCTCGAGATGTTTTCCTTAACCTATTGAGAGCAGTGGTCAGGAAAGAATTACTCAAAGTATAGCGCCTGTCTGGGAGAAGAATCCATGACCTACAATTCGATAAAGGACTCGTCTGCTCAGACGTCCATCAGTCCTTTGACTGATGTCATGATGAATTAGTCAGCCCTCTTTCATTTCTGATCTTATCCTTCAAGGAATCTTCAATCATATAGCTCGCTTCAGAGCACGCTGAGCGATTACAGGTAGGTTCGGTAATCCACTGACGGACTAAATCGCTGGGCCAACTATCTAGGCGACAAGGCTTACTAATATTTGTTAATTTGAAGACTGCACCAACCTTGGTGCAGTGACTAAACGATTTGCTTTTGCGCTACAGATCGGAACTTCGAACAACGATCGATTTGAATGACCTAGAGTCCTACCAAACATAACAAAAGTGTGATCTTTACAACACAAATCAACGTAATTAACATACACATTTAAAAAAACATATAATTTAATTTAACCCACTATAGGTTTTAAGAGTCCATTCCTAAAACTCAAGTAACCTCTAACCCATGATTGTTTTTTTTTGCGACAATATCTTCAGACTTTTCTGTGGAAATCTGACTTTTTGTCAGGACTTTTAAATTTTCCATATGGCAGCCCTAGGTAGTTCAGGTAGGCCAGGTACCGAGTTTGTTCTTCATCTGGCTGTTTACCTGTTTGTGTCATGTGAGATTCGTGTTTTGTAAACGCACATTCAAGCGAAATTCTTTGTTGAGTGTTTTAAAAACAAAAGACGTAGGGTTTGTTTCGGTCAGTCAGCTCGTCCTGTCGAAATTAGTTTTTCAAGTTGGTCATGGGGCTTATTAATAATATAATTTTGTGGACTAAATTAATTATTATTTGCACCTAAAATGCTGTGGGGGCCTGGAGGTTAAGGGACCCACTTTCTAAAAGCAGGCTCGTTAACCTCTGGGCCACGCGCAAATGCGGGTTCTAATCCAGGCAAGTACCAAATGTGTCTCCTTCAATTTAATTATGTACTGTTCTGCACACTAATTGCGTAATTTGCGTTACACACTTTCAATCACATCAGAGAGAAGGATATTGCTAGTACTTTGAACGTGGCAGAACTGTCAAAATGAAACCCATTGCGATCAGTTGTTATTTTATGTGTGGTTACGCAATTACCCCGCTGGCCATTGGAGGTCGAGACCTTGAATGAGACCACGAATCGGCAAACGTAGAGTGGGGCGCCCCCTATCTAAGTGAACCTACGAACGCGGGTGGGGTAACCGGGAGGCGGAGGGCAGGGAACTGGGTATTAAGAGGGAACAGGGCTTGCGATTCTACATACAAATGTATTCCCCTTCTTTCTTTCTGAATAATGCCTCTAGAGCAAACATTTTTTTTTCATAAAATCAAGGTCTTTTATAGACATGTCCCTGTTATTTCCTTTTTCTCAGCAACTTATTGTTAAAGAAAATATGATCCTCCAAAAATTACAAAAATGCCCCATTTTTACCGCCGTGATTAGAGGACTACCAGACAAATTCGAAAGTTTTTAATATAAAAGAAGATGATAGGAACCTAGACATATTCTGCCTTAAATTTTATATGTAAAAAATAATTGATTCGGCTCAGTTTTCGAGGAAAAAGAAGGGGAATACGAAACGTCGAACTGTCAATTTTCTTTGTGATATAATCGGTCTGAGCTGCAGCTGTCCCTATCGCACTTTACCGGGGCAGACTTGAGGAAAAACGATGGCAATAGTTTGTTCAAATACCTATTTTTCAAATTCCTCGCAGGCCCTGTTCCCTCTTAAGGCGGAACCTGGGAGAGGCCCGTCTCCAGCAGTGGACTGCGATAGGCTGAGTTGATCAATTGATTGACTAGCTGCTGCCCGCGACTTCGCCCGCGTCGATCCTAATTCTTTTTCATAAAAGTATCACAAGTTACTCCTTATATCGTCAGCTATCTTCTAGTGAAAGTCCCGCCAAAATCGGTCCAGCCGTTTCGGAGATTAGCCGAAACAAACATATATAGACAGTATTTTTATTTTATTTATCTGTACTTATGTATATGTTAATTACATACAACATACATATGTATGTATGTAGTATGTGTGTGTACAGATTGACCTATAGATGACTTGTGACATTGTATTATACAGTTATTATCAAAACTAATCTTATGCTCAATTTGCCTGAATGTAAAGTAGCTATAAATATAAAGGTTATCAACCGAAACAGCGTGTGAAGTGATGATAACTCGTTCAATAAAAACGTGAGTCAATGTACTATTGACACAATTAAAATACAAACAACATCACGCCTGTAATCCCCGAAGGGATAGGCAGAGGTGTACCTATAGTACACCCATATTTCGTCAGTTACGTATATTTAAATACCCTGTAATAGGGGGCGAGCTTATTGCCTATTAAGACGCAGATGTATGCCAGTGACCATAGGCCTAGACAAAGTAACATTCGATTAGCGACAACGCTCGCGCTAGTAGAAAAGTCAAAAATGTATGGGATTGACAAAAGCTATCGAAACGTCACGTGATCATAGCTCAACGAATAGAAATTAGCTAGACAATATTTAACATCATTCCATTCATACAGCCTCGAACGATAACTTGCTAACGAAAGACCAGAGACAATATGTAATTTTTATCGAAGAAACCAATGGATCAGACGATAGCGAAACGTAGTGTAGGTATGTCGTTGAAGCGATAGCGATTGTCGAAATAGAATCGCTCCGAAGCGAATGTCATTTGTCTAGGCCAGGGGTGGGCAGACTTTCACTAATGGCGATCTATATCAATAAATTGAGACGACAAGCGATCGACTTGCAATAAGACAATATTTTTTTATGTTAAATCGTTTATTGTAGGTATTGCGCACATATTACTATTTAAATATACTTTTATTTACAATTAAAGAAGTACAGTTTCTTATTATACAAGTTAATAACTAATAACTACTAAAAATAAGTATGAAGCCAATCACATGAACTGAGAGTGTTTTTATCAGTTTTCGGGCCTCTCTGGACCGATTTACTTAGAGGTAGATGCATGGCACTGCGTATTTTCTGCTAATTTCTCATAGGAAGGCACGTATTTACTAAGTGCTGCTTGCTTTAAATACTGGTATTTTGACTGGTGAAAAGACCACTGTTATTGGAATTAGCCCAACACGTCAGTACATTTTTAGGAATGCGTGCGATCGACCATAGATTCCCTTGCGATCGACCGGTCGATCGCGATCGACCGTTTGCCCACCCCTGGTCTAGGCCCTCTAAGACTCGCCCATCAAGGAGCGCTGTCCCAAATTAGACGCATAATTAATTGATTATACACCTCGAACGTCCCTCCCAATCCCCTACTTACCCCCCCCCCCCCCCCCCCCCCTACCTTTCACTTTGGAACCGTGGCTAGCAGCTAGTACGTTATAACATCGGGGCTTCTTGCATCCCAATAACTTACTTAGAAGTTTTGTTTGGTATTTCTAATTAAGAACACTAGAAAAAAAAAGGGGCAATTGTAACAGCACTAACAGCCCCGTGATGTGCCCTTGGTTCAAACCGCACCGCAACCGCAGGCATGCACTTTGCGTCACTTTTTTCTTCACCTGCCCACAGATTAAGACTTGTCTCTAAAAACGGTAAAGGAAAACATCTTGACACATACCAGGGGAGTGTTTATCCTAGAAACAAAAGTTCTATGACATGTCACATCCACCAACCTGTACAAACGGCGTGGAGGATTAGGACTCACTCCTCACAATGCGAAGACCTGAGTCCCAGCTGTAGATACTTTATAAATAGGTATTTTATAAGCATATTAGCGACTCGCCCCGGCTTCGTACGGGTGTAATTTACATGTGAAGACGGTATTTAAGGGTTTGGTTTCCGCACTTAGTCCTTCTAGTGGATCATTGTGCGTGGGCCATGGCGGCCGTTTGGGGGGTTATGTTTTCCAACATCCAACCAGCCCAACTCGACGGTATTCTGTGTGGCTACCATGAGTTTTATTTTACCATCTCGATCAAACGCATCGACCGCGTTTGGCACTCCGATTGGCAGCCGGCCAGCCTTCACCGGTGAAGGGCCAATCGGAACGCCGAACGCGCTCGATGCGTTTGATCGAGAAGGTTAAATTAAACTCATGGTAGCCACACTGTTCACGACACGTTGTGCAAAAGTTCTGAGCAGTGAGGAGTAACCTAAAAAAAAGTACTAGGTTTGCATGAATTCAAGATATTGTTTCATTCGTATTATTAAGTATTTCTTTTTGTATATATTTACATAGTATATAGCCTATGTCCAATTGTCCATCATCCATAATGTACTTTTCATATGGTGAAAGAATTTTTCAAATAGAAACTGCGATAGCTGGAGATTACCATCCACATATATACACAAATTAACAAAATACGCTCTCTCTCTTTATAATATTAATATTATAAATGGCAAATCCCAAATCCGGCAGAGTCACACTGGTTTTTCCTTCTGGAATTTCTTCGTTTCTGAGAAAGGGTGTGATTCATTTCCATCAACCACGAATCTAGATTCGGACTGCTACAGAAGCAGCCCGAAGTCTGGATTTGTGCCCGGGACACACCGGGGTACATGGGACTTGAACATAACTAGCGAAATGAGGGTGTACCAGGGTACACCTCTGTCTAACCCTTCGATGATTATGTACTTCGATTCGGCTGTCTTTCTTTGGAATGCGCTCCCTCTGAACATGAGGACGGCAACCAGTCGGTTGTCTTTTAAAGTGACGGCGCGTGAGCATACTCGTATACGTAAAAAGTTGACTGAAACATCGCAGCGGTGTGATTTGCTGGATTCGTTTTCTCCTCTACTGATCGTTATTTCTCCTGACAAAATTTATTGTCTTTATTATGTATATGTATTTATTCTTGTATTTTTTAGTTATTTTCGTGTTATCAGTCCCTTATGTTGCACCTGCCATGTTTTATCTCAGCATCACCCTAAGGTTGACTGGTAGAAAAGGCCTCTGGCATTAAGGCCTCCTTTGTACGGTATAGTTTTACTTGTGCATAAAGTTTTAATAAATAAATAAGATTACAAGCGTGGTGTTATATTATATATTATGTATTGTAATAGGTAAATAATAGTAAAAATATTATTTTATTTTCAGATATCACACCTTCCATCGGAGTTCGATACAGGCTACCTTGCGGTTCTAGAGATGATCGACCTCCGTGCGAACCCCATTTGTGAGCTGACTCATCCCGTAAGTATATTGCACGAGTTCTATCTGACGACGCTGCATTGAATAAGCGCAGCTGGACAAAATAGAGTAGAAAATAGTTTTTGAGCTACGAACATAATGATACACTTACTTTATTCCATCAAATTAGACGTCGACATTTTTGTCGTCTTACAAAAGCAGCCCACTTCATGTATCCAATAACTACTAAACATTCCATTTAAATTTGAAAAAAATTTACCGGTTGTCAGGGACATCGACGCGAAGCCTGTTACCATGGATTCAGTACATGAATCTGAACCCCACGCGTTGAAATTTTTCATCAGTTATTAAAAAAAAAAACAGCTGTTCCATACATTTTGACCGCGTAGGTATTGCAGTTTTCTATGAAACAGCAGATTTTTTTTTCCCAAAAACAGACTTTCGCCTAGTTCGGCTACAGATGTCTAATTAATTTGTAACTAGAAAATATAACCTTTAGTCATATTGTAAACATTTATTGAAATAAACTTATCATTTATTATTATTCTATTCCCAGGAACACCCCCTAGTAAGATACGCCGAAGAGCTACCATCAAGTGACATGAATCTACAGGACCTGTCATCACAGCCGTCGGCAAGTAGTCGCCACGGTGCGCAGGCGCTGGCTCTCAACGCGACCGCGCTTAGACTGCCCGCTGTTCCGCCCAATAGGCATGTTGAGCCTATGGTTATCGGTAAGAAGAATATTTCGACCAATAACTATCCTGAGAACCAATTATCAAACATTAGGACCAGTACCCAAGATTTGGACCAATACGTGACATTTGGATTTATAACATTTATTTAGACCAGTAACAAACATTTGGGAAAATACCTGCCAACCATTTGGACCCGTACCAAACATTTTGACCAATCCTAATTAATATTATTAATGCGAAAGTGAGTTCGTTTGTTTGTTTATTACGTTTTCACTCTAAAACGGCTTAACGGATTTGGATGAAATTTGCCACTTACGTAGACCATGACCTGAGCTAGGACATAGGACTTTTTATCCCGATATTCCTACAGGATCGAGACTTATGCGTATAAAACCGCGGGGCGCAGTTAGTATTAAATACTCGAACCGGTACTAATGAAATGAAATGAAATTGTTTATTCTGTAAATCGGATATTGGAATCACTTTTACACGTCATATTAAAAAATATATAAAAAATTTGATAGATGAGTTCGGCGTTTCCTAACTGACTACTCTGAGAAGAAAGGCCGAAACAAACTCAGAGGTCACAGTCTATTTTAAAGTCCAGACATAATCTTGGTCAGGCCATATGAGGACCACCATGTAGACTGGTGTCTGAAATCGTCTTTTGAGGAAATTACCACACAGGTTTGAGTGGACCTGTCCAGTCAGTAATCGCGGAGCACAACTCTGAACTTAAGGAGCTCTCATTCTGAATCATTTGGACCAGACCGGACCACGCTGTATATAGTTTGGCTGTGTAAGCCACATGTGGCCATACTTAGTAAATGACAGGCTAATACTTTTATCAAAGGTTGAGCTATTCACATAAATAGTGCTATTTTATAATATAAGGACACCGGCAAATAGGGATGGTGTCTGGGTAAAAAAAGAGATTCTATTTAGTCCGTCAGTCACATAATATTAGACACGTATTTTTTGCCAAGTGCGAGTCGCACTAGACTCGCACACGAAGGTTGCGTACCACCGTACATCACGGCATGTTTCCCCGAAGGGTTGGGCAGAGGTGTACCTGTAGCAGGTACACCCACATTTCGCCAGTTAAGTATGTTTAAGTCCCATGTAACCACCACCACCACCGTACAGTATTTAGCAAAAAACACCGAAAAAAACACGCTTCTTGTTTGAATTAACGTTTAGTTTTTAACTTTATTTTATTTTGGGAACACTAAAAATATGTAGTGTTATTGCAGGCTGGTACGGGACTCACACTTGGCCGGCTTTTTAATTCTTTGCCTTCTATTTTTGATAAACAGTCTATTTGAAAAAAGCTTTCTATTCTAGCAGAAATAGACCTGGACGCCTCGTCAGTAGAATCTTCCGAAGACTGGGAGAACAGCGTAAACAGTTCTGAACTGGATGTCCAATACCAGAGCGATGAGGAACGAGCCGAAAATGAGGTAAACAGAGATCCACTCTACGATCTACTCTCTAGTCTTACTATTACTATTATCCTATTATATTATTATTATTATTTCTACACTATTCTGCTCTGGTACTCTGTGATTACTCTTGTCCTAGCGTTTTTACTTTTTAATAGGCCGTTTGAGGGTAGTGCTGATCTTGCAAAGAGTATCCTACGTTTACTAGTTACAAATTTTTTTGTATTTTTTTTTTTTCATAAAGTTTCGCAATTGGTGTTATTGTTTTCACATTACAATCTAGCGTATAACCTAATAAGTAAAGTAAATATAACTTAAACTGTTAAGTAATTATAAAATTAAGAAGTCGTCCGATAACGTCTTTCTTATGCACTATAAGTTTAGGGGAAGACAGTTGATTAGCGTATTCTTTATAAAAGTCAGCACTTGCACTACAGTTTAAGTTCACTTACAATGCACTAAACTAATTCAAAAGGTTTTACCCTTTTTAGCCTTCGCTCTAAATCAGTGTTGTCAAGGAGTTGGATCGCCTCAATATTCACGTGATCATGAGCTTCTGCATATTTTTGTATAACTACGTTTACGACATCAATATCACTATTTCTAATGTACCAGGGCGCGTTGACTATATCCCTTAGTACTTTATTTTGAAAACGTTGTATGATTTGAGGATTGCTTTGGCTGGTGCAGCCCCACAGCTGAATACCGTAGGACCATACAGGCTTTAAAACTTTTGTATATAATAACAATTTGTTAGGTATTGACAATGGCAACTGTCTACTAAGTAACCAATACATTTTTTTGTACCGAATATCTGATTCTGCTATTTTCTTTTTGAAATGCTCTTTCCAGCGCAATTTTGCATCCAGGGTCATGCCGAGATACTTAGCAGTATTCGCGTATGATATTTGTTGGTTATTAATGAATACCGGGAAGTATTTTGGCTTTTTATTCGTGAAGTCAATGTGGATAGACTTCCTTTCATTCAGTTTGATACGCCATGTTGTAGTCCACTCATATATGCGATTGATAGAATCTTGAACCTTTTCTACAGCTTCCTCGTGACTATTTCGAACAGCCATGATAGCTGTGTCGTCAGCAAAGGTTGCAATGAAATTATTTTCTAGCTCGGGAATATCGCAGTTGTATAGTAGGAACAGGACCGGACCAAGTACACTTCCTTGTGGTCCTCCAGCTTTTATCTGCCTAAGGTTTGAATAGGCATTTGTTTGTCTTATCCTAAACAATCTGTGTGTTTATATATGGCTCTAGGATGTCTGAAAATTGTTGAGGCAGTATCGTTCTTAGTTCATATATAAGTCCTTCATGTCATACTTTATCAAAAGCCTGGGATACATCAAGTAAAACCGTGCACACCTTCTCCTCTAGTGTTCTTTCAATAATATTAGTAATTCTGTGTACTTGGTCGAGTGTAGTGTTGTTCTCTAAATCCGAACTGGTAATCGGGGATTAGATTTTTAGCTTCAATAAGAGGCTACTTTTCGAGAAATTATTTTTAAAGAGATTGAAACCTCTTTAAAAATAATTGCTCGAATAGTTTTGACAACACAAGTAACAGTGAGATTGGTCTGTAACTGTAAGATGTTGTTTCATGAGGTGGTTTCCCAGGCTTGACTACCATAATGACTTCAGCTACTTTCCACATGTCAGGAACGTATTTTAACCGAAATGCAGCATTAATGAGCGTGGTAAGCTTAACTATAGCTTTACGTGGGAGATTTTGTAGAACTTCTCCTGTAATTAAATCGTAACCAGGGTTTTGCCGATTAAAATTACACTTAATTTCTCTAGATACTTCTTTTGGGGTAACCAACTTATTGTCTGAACTATTTTGAACACCCTGAATTAATATCCTCGCATTGTGAGTCTGGGATTAATTTGGTTGGAATATTTGTTCTAAATGGTCAGCGAACCTTAAGAGGGTTTACGTCGTACGGCATTTCATACAAACTTTCAAGCCCTTGTTTTTGGAAATAACTGCACCGATTTTAATGAAACTTCATACGCGCAGGATACAAAAACTTAGTACTAGTATATATAAAAACTTAGTTAAGAACATTTTCATTCAGCACTACAACGACTCTTTAACAAACGTTAAGGAGTCGTTGTAGTGCTGAATTTCTTTCGTAACACACTTAGCAAGGTTGTTCAGCAGTCTTTTATCTTGTGGATATCTGGTCTGATGCCATCTGTTTCTTTGTTTCCGCTTTACAGTTATGAGACACCTAATTCCTGCAGCTGCATTCCCGGGCTACTATACATCCTCTAGCTGGATGCGGTTCCCCACAGTGGACGCATTTTGGCTTCTCGTCTGCCGGTTTTTTGCAGTCAGCAGTCAGATGTTTGCCTATACATTTGACACATCTAGGTTCCTTAGAACAGTATTTGTGTTTTCTAGTTACTGAAGGGTTTCTTTTTCCTTTTTAAACTTGGGAGTATAATCTTGCTGAGTATATTGACTATATTTGACCAACCGTTTTTTTTTTTTTTATATTCGTTCCTCTCGCTTTCCTGCAATCTGTGGGAATCATTTCGTGAAAAGGGACGGAAGTGTATTACAGGAAACCGGGGAAGCGCGCGTTGTGCTAGAGTTGGCTGTCAGAAACGATCTTGACGAGGCCCCGCCCCTATAATGTTGCTTATTACCAATGTCAGATGTTACACATCATTTATGCGACTACTGTAAGGGTCGCTAGTTTTTTTTTTAAATTTCGAACATTTACATCGAACATGGGTCTAGTTTTATATTAATTTAGGCATAATTGATTTTGAATCAAAGAAGCAAGCGCATATCGAGGGTGTCCTTGGGAGGATTTCATTATTTCATTCTTATCTCTTCTGCCTATCCGAGTCGAATCGGGTCCCTATTTACCCTCCCCCACTCTTGTTACTCTTTCGCTTATTACTCTAACCCTTACCCTTACTTTCTGCCATCCAGCCACTGCCATTTAGTACTTACCCTATTTAATCCCTGGCTCAATTTCGCTTTATTATCCCAATTTCGACTCGGATAGATCCGGCTTTAGCATTTTTAGCAGTCCTCAAACTAGAAAAAATTAAAAACGTAGATCCTTAACAGGCCATATGGGTTAACACCTTTTTTTTTAAACATGTCACTATTTCTAGTGTATTTTTAATGTACCTGACGTAACTATACTACTTTGATAAGTCTCCATATAACATTTTGTAATATTATAACTTCTAAAACTATAACCTCTCTTTTACCCTTCCCTTATCTTTCCCTTACCCTTCCTATCCGTTTTCCTACCACCGGACGGTGTTGTTAATAAGCTCATATTAGATTGCTCAATTCTTCCAGGCAGTTGGCATGGTTTTACCAGAATTATCCCGATACGCGTCCACTGCAAGCTAATCTACAACTGAAGGAAAGCAATATGGCGCCAAAACGGCCAGTTCGGATAAATACGTAAGTTTGAATATGCATTCTGAATTTGAATTTAAATGTGTCAAGTACTGGTTGATATTATAATTGTTAGCAATAGGGATTTAAAAATGTATTCTAAATTAAAATTGAAACTGCCAAGTTAGAATTTAATTATGAGCTCTCAATTTTTTTTATTGTTAACAGATTATTATTCTGCAAATTTTTTATACTAACACTTTAGTTTTGATAATTCCTATTGTAACATTTTATTCACATTTGTGCAATACAACTACTTAATTATATAATTTATATTTTAAAATATATTTCTGCACAATATTTTTTAATTCATAATAGGTAGGAAACAGGTATAGAGCCAGCAAAATGGGTTAAAAATGTTCAGAAATATATTAAAACATATTAATAAATAATTTAAAAACTTATCATTTTTGTGTCCCAAGAAACGCTAAGTATCCTAATTTACTTACTTTATTTATACTTACGTTAATAAAAAGCTCTCAAAATAATTCACGACATATATTAATAAATTATAATTATGTTTAATTCAAATCCGGCCCTCAATTTTTTAGTTTTTCGAAAAGTTTTTATATCTTACTATGGAAGTAATTACCTTTTCTTTAGTTCAAAGGAACCCCAATTAGATTTCTTAAAATCTTTAAATACAGCGTATATTAAAAAGGTGTATGATCTTTAAAGTTTAAAGGTACAGACTATCAAAGAGACTCTTTTACATGAGACCATCATCGAAATCGAGAAAAAATTATCAGCTGTGCCGTATACAGCTTCAAAACCTACTCGACCGATATGCATGGAGGAAGTTGGTCATCTTGATGGTCTGTACAACATCCTTAAATTTTACCACAGATTTCTAAAACACCCTGTATAGAAAGTGTTTTTTTATATCACTTAACTCTACGGTATTAATGAGACCAGCGTATAAATAATTTTTCGATTTTTTTAAGATAACTTATACCACTAGACAGACTCTCCATGTGTATCTAAGTTTCATTGATAAGTACACTCATAACAGTGCATTGCTTTTTTACATTGCTAGGGGGTAAGGTTTCTCTGGTGCCCACTGTACGAGTAAATCATTTTCATGCATATTTAAAGCTAAGAAAATGCTACGTTGTCATATTTTCTTTTTATAAACAAAAATAGTCTGAATTAAATGTTATGGTATTTTTTTTATATTTCACCTAAGACTTTTTTACGAAAATAATCGTGACTTTGTCTTTGATTTTTTTTTTAAATTATACATTTGATTCTTTACTACGGTCTCATTAATATCCTAGAGTTATGGGATATAAAAAAAAATGCCTTGTATAGATTTCTTAAATTGTCTACCAAATAATATCAAATAATTTTTTTCTGCAGCAGTTAAAATACTTTGGGCATACTTTTCAATTATCTAAAGAATAAATATGGCTGTTTGACATTATTTTTTACTTCTTAATAGCATAATCGTATCCTATTGTTTTCATCCAAGTACTGCATAATATTTATAATTATGTTAACTTTTGTATTAAACATATAAACTATTATAATTCCGTCAAGCACAAAATAAAGCAATTAAAAGTTAATTATATTTGCAAAATATGTTGCTTTAGGTAAAATATATATTGTTTATATACAAATGTAATTTTTATAATATATATATTTTGTATTTAATTTTCGTGTTGTTTGTTACTGTTATGAGAATCACCCTCTTTTTCTGAAAGCCTATGTCAAATCAAAGGCATGTTTTGTGATTGGTTATAACTATTTTCGCCAGCCAATCACAAGTCGAAATAGCTCATTTAAAATCGGAGACTTGATTAGGCTTTTAGAAAAACTGAGTGATTTTTAGGGTTCTGCGAATAAAGCAATAAATAAAAACCATTGTTTTGGAAAATAAAACCAATTCTTTGTTAGCTAAGGCATAAAATGCACTAAGACTCTTCTTACAAACGGCTTGAATTATTGCTTAAGAGAAACAGACAAAAAACATTAAAGATAATATTTACATAAATAGCCTGAAGCAATGTCTTTACGAACACAAGGCGAATGAATGCCAAAATAAAAGCGCGCTGTTAGATTTCCAACACTCGGCTCAGCACTGAAGGTTGAAAATCCAACAGTGAAAACGGGCATAACTGTCTTATTGCATTATTTGACTTAGGTGTCCTTTGTTTCTGAAATACTAGTCAATTTAAAACTATCAAATCTTAATGTTAACCATTGGGTGACTTAATAACCAATGACCTATCAAGAGCCTGCCTCGTTGGTCTAGTGGTAGCAAGCGCTACTGCTGAGTATGAGGTCCTGGGTTCGATTCCCGGGTCAGGCAAAAGTGTTATTGAGTTTTTCTATCTGGAATTTCTCAGTAGCAGCCCGGAGTCTG
Organism: Conistra vaccinii; assembly: GCA_948150665.1. Taxonomy (NCBI): domain Eukaryota; kingdom Metazoa; phylum Arthropoda; class Insecta; order Lepidoptera; family Noctuidae; genus Conistra; species Conistra vaccinii. Next base: position 11,151,991 of record OX411341.1, on the reverse strand, counting down.
GATTTGTGGCCGGTTGATGGCAATAGGCTCGCCCCCTATTACATGGGACTTAAACACAACTGGCGAAATATGGTACACCTCTGCCTAACTCTTCGGGGAATACAGGAGTGATGTTAAGCAATCAAGTTGACATGAGATTAAAATTGCTAAGATTTTCAGAAACTAGGGAAAATTTACAAAAAAAATAAGCTTCTTTTTCGGTATTATATTTTAAAATTATTAAAAAAAAACGATTTAAATTATCAAGTTGAATAGCCACTAATAAAAAAAGTTGTTGGTATTTGACTTATATAGGTTGTAACCTCAGTCCAGCCGTCTTCGAGAGAATCCGGTTTTGACACTTGTCAGTTTCATACTAACGAATATGTGTTTTTGCGAATTTGATCCTTATTACTACTAGAAATTGTCCAACTATCAATTGTCAGAAACGCATTCTCGAAACGGCTGGACTGTACATTATGATAGCTTTCGGTTCCTATTGTTAAGGTATTGTTAAATTAGAAAAATAAAATGATATTACATGTGTCAAAGATATGGAATAGACAAGTGTATTTTTTTTTAATTATGGTAATATCATGCAAAATTATTAAGTTTAAGTTTATTTGTAATAAAAAACATGCTGAAACTATAGTACTCCCGTTATAAACTGAGTCGTCTAATTTTAGACCAACAGTGGCGGATTTGCTTTTAGACCCCACAAATGTCAGTAGCAATAAGAATGTGCAACGCCTTGCGTTTTATCGATAGTATACCTGCTCTATAAGTGCGAGCGAGCAGATTAATAACAATGATTTATGGATTATGGCCCGACAACTCAGTTCCTAACGCGGCAAATCTTTTTCTTTGCAATAATGGTCCGATACGTAATTCTGAAGGCAAGAGTTTTAAGCCCTGGTCACACTGCGGCAAATCCCGTGCGGGATGCGGGATGTCACTACACGCGTAATTGTTTTAATGATTAAGTTCGCGCCAATCTAAACTCCTCCATACAAGTTAGTTGACAGAGTCGGCGCGAGCTAATTTCGTTTCGAATCCCGCGCGGGATTCGACTCAGTTTGGTCAGAGCTTAAATCTGGTAAATGACCTAATGGTAATGTGCCCTAAAACTGCTAATATTAGATTATTACTTCACTTTCGCATTACGAATCAGAATAGTTTTTCTGCAATTGTTTCTAAATATGTAGTAATTTGTTATTTTTACATTATTAAGTAAGCATTTTTTATGTAATTTCTGTTAGATTTTATCTTTTACTCTTCATAGTTCAGTACATATCATGAACTGCCACAAAATGGTGCTATAGAAAACCATTTATATGATCATTCAGACATTCTCAAATTAGGTGTAGTCAACCTCGTAATTCGTTTATCACCCAAAGTTGAATGTCAGTTGCATCACAGAATACAGAATAGTACAAGTACAGAAGATACACTCCGCAAAATCATTTAAATAAATAGCGACTCTTGCTACGACACAATAAAGTGCAATTCAGGTCGCACAGGGTTAATTTCCTACAGTTATATTCATTCTCCTAGAAGTTACCTCTCATTATATCGCGTAAGTCTTCACTATGTTACGCTCACTGAATTGGCCCGACAAGACGAGCCTGCCGCGTTCTTGTAGCTTCATAGCTAAAATGCGGAGTGCGCTTAGCCTAGTTGCACGTCATAATACGATAAGGTCTTTATTTCCACGTGACAGCTAGATAGTTTCAACCTTAGTGGACTCTTAGTTTACTTTGTTGTCAAAAAGATGTCTGTGAAAACCAGTCTTACCAAGGAGTATCGTGTTACCCGGTACTTGGGTTGTGAAGGTCAGATAGGCAGTCGCTCCATGTAAAATACTGGTATTCAGCTGCATCCGGTTAGACTAGAAGCCAACCACAACGTAGTTAGGAAAGGGGCTTAGCCTTTTCCCAACTACTTTGAGGTCGGTTACCAGTCAGATTGAATTAGATTATTTTTTTTGTTGTCAAAAGAGGTTAAGCATATGCGAGGTCGACTATACTTACATAAAATAAGCCATAATTCATAATCATTATATACCAATATTGATATTTATTGAATAACGTAAACGTAGAAAGACCATTTACAATTTATACAACAATTGTATCTTAATCAAAATTTGTAAAATAGATAAATTAATAAAATATTTCTAAAATTAGTAAATTCAATCGCAACTGGCAACTATGTATTTAGATTAAAGGCCAAAAGACTAGATTTTAAGTCTGTTTTTAAAAGACATGCCAATATGACGAGGCCACACTAAAATTTATAAAATAATAAAGCTATGTGACAGCTGTCATGAAAATAATGACAGCGGCAAAGATTTAAATCGTTAGATTCGTCCTACCGCGTCAAAAGATAGTCGCGTTACTGTTTCGTTTTGACACTTTTGACATACAATGACACAGCGACTTTAAGCGTTTCCATGAATCAGTCATGGAAACGCTTTTTAATAAATGTGAGCTCACTCTTCTCAGTATGTACACATTTTCGAAGTACAGTGTGGGCAAATCTAGCGATTTAAATCTTTGGGCAGCGGAGTTGGACTTTACGGTGTCAAGAAAGCTCTCTAGGAAAACGCACCAACTTACATTCATAACGGACGTTTCAGTTACGTCATTGGCCCGTAAATTGCGGACACCGTATGGCGGTAAACCGTAACTTTAGGTAGTACAGTACCCGGCCGTAAATATGGCACATCGGGTTTTAGAAAAAGTTCGGCTTTGTAGAGCGCTGTTTCTGTCACTCATCCATCACATCTGACAGCCTCTTTCTAACACTCGATGTATTTTGTTTATACGAACGACACGAATACATACCTAAGTAAATAAAACTATTGTTTTATTTCGTTTTTGAAAACTGCCCTCCAATAGGGTATTTTACTCTATATGAGAAAAAATCTAAAAATATATTATTGAGATAGTTTAGGCAAAAAGCAGTCTGAAAACGTTAGTCTTAGTTCATAAAATAGCAAACAAATTTTTTAAATTCAATTCAAAGGTTTCAGCTTTTTTAATCTGTTTCATAACACCAAATAGTATTCGCCATGTTATTACGTCATACGGCTATGTAAACTTAGAAGTGTCAACTGTCAACTATCAGTTGTACCTCCAATCACTGCATTTGTTTACACAGCCAACTGACGTCATGACAACAGAGCAATATGGCGTCCACTGCGTTCAGCGTTTCCGTCAACTTACGCGCGAAATTTGAAAATGAAAAATTTAAATGCATTTTTATGGCACTTAACGATTGAACAAAAATTTTGTGAATTTTTTAGGGGTACATTAGAACTACAGAATTCAATTGAGACACTTTTCAGAAATGGGTGTAATACCCTATTGGGATTTATGGGATGTAAAATTTTGTATGAAAGAATAAAACGCGGTCCGATGAATCTTGATAAAAAAAAAAAAGTTTTTTTGTATTTTTTTGAATTCAACCCCTAAGGCTGATTTTAGTCTCACGCTGACCGTCGTCGGCGCTGACAAGACAATGTATATAAAGTTAAGTATTCTATGAAATTACGTCAACCGCTCAGCGCTGACATCTGATTTTCACTGTCAGCGCCGACGGTCAGCGTGCGGTCAGCGTGACACTAAAATCAGCCTAACTGGGTGAGTTAGGGGTTGAATTTAAAAGGGTCCATCAAGTTTTTAGTTGGAGGATTTTATTGATCGCTTCGATTAACTCGAAATATATAAATAAATATCATAAAGTCAAATAATGGAAATGTCACTCATACCAGCAGGCGTAGCATGAGCACCGCTTTGTCGACGGAAGAGTAGACAAAAATGACGTTCCGTGTAGACAGTACGACGGCAGCAAAGTAAAAAGAGGCAACTGGACTTTTTACGAAATTCACTATAATTCGACTCAGAATTCTTTGTTTCGTCATAGGATGTTTTTACTGTTTGATTGTCAATTTTTACTGATATTAAGTCACATTAAACACAACAAAGTACAGCTTATTTTTTTCAGTATGTCGAAGTACCGTGTTTTGGAACAAATAACATTACAGTAATATTGGCCTTAACCATTTCCTTGGTAATATTAACTAAATGATGTAAAATAGGAGAAGTAGCTTTCTTCTTCTATTAGTTATCACAGTTTTGCGTTTAAAACGCTCTTCTGTAAAATCATGATTTTGCAGATAATCCTGTATACTTTGTGACCGTCGAGTATAATATTTCACTACCATAGACAACTGTCAGTCGTCAGAGTGATTTTGACAATTTGGTATAGAAAACTTTCTTCTGAAATAGTCTACATATAAAATGACCTAGACAAAGATAGTTAGAAACGAAAGACAAAGTGACAGATTGAAGAAAGATTTCTACGGTGCGATGTCAAAAATGAAGAAAGGAAATGTCACTTTGTATAGAAAGAGCTGTGTCTACTCTTCGTAGACATAGAAAGCGCATGCTACGCGTGCTGGTGATGGTGACAGTCTCTTTATAACCCTCGATGTGATTTGTTTATGCCCGGGCACTATATGGCACTGCCATTTATGGTTACAAGTCATGGTTGTAAATATAATATGCTCATCATAACGAATGTAAACATCTTTATTAAAAATCTTTTTAAAATGCAATTTTGGGTTTTATTTCATATCATCACAATATACAGGGTTATTTGTAAAACACCAGCAACCTTTTAAGGGGTCATTGTACTCATCATTATGAACAACTTTATGGGAACAAAGTTGAATGTGCGAAAAAAAAATCAGCTGTTCCCTACATTTATGTTGTCATATCTTGTCAAAGTGTAGGGAACAGCTGATTAATTTTTTCGCAATTTCAGGTTTGGTCCCATAGTAAAAGTTGTTCATAATGATGAGTATAATGATCCCTTAAGAGTTTGCTGGTGTTTTACAAATAACCCTGTATATCTGCTGTCTTTCCTAGATCTTTCACAGTCGTTACGTACGGGTAGTCAGAAGCCAAAACCTCTGACAACCTGTCTTACCAAGGGGTATCGTGTTACCCAGTAACTGGGTTTGTGTGGAGGTCAGTTAGGCAGTCGCTCCTTGTCTGGTATTTAGCTGCATTCGGTTAGACTGAAACTTAATTGAGAAAAGGCTAGGCAGATTGGTTGATTTTATAAAACGGGTGTAAAAATACCTACCCTTAACCTTCAGCTGTCATTAACGAGACACAATAGAATTTTAATTGTTATGCCCACCTGATGTCCACTGTAACGGTCAAGCGGAGCCGAAAGCCACATGTTTTTTACTGTTATTATTATGATAATTTTTGTACTGGACCATACCTGGGAAACTTTGGTTAAGGAGCTAAGACCCAATTTCACCAAACACAAAAATTAGCTAACAGGCCATTAAACTCATGTTACTGCTTTGATTGGCTCACTGACATGACAACAGCCAATCACAGCAGTTGACATGTGTGTTAACAGTCTGTTATATCTAACAGAGTATGGTGAAATTGAGCCTTAAGGTTCCTACTTTTTAGACGCGTCGTTAGTCGTCACGAAAACAAGTTTTGAAGTGAAAACTTTTTAGCGGCGTTGTGCACTTTTTTTGGGATGGGTAAAAAATTTTAAACTCGCGTCAGGACACGTGTCCTGATCGAAAATTCGTAAGACAGCTTGTACTGACAGCAAGCTACATAAATTCCTGACAGTTTCATTAGATGGCGTTACTTAGTTTTCACTTCTGTCAGCAGTAACCAAAGACTGCCCCGCATATTTTTTTAATGCTATATGTATGCATGTGAGCATGTATGGGTTACATACCACTACACCGTGCTAAACAAGTGTGTCTCTATCTCTTATTTTACAGGGAAAGGGCAATAGTCCCAGATCATACTTTTCTATGATGTGTGGAAATAGTGTACGCGAATTGGCGATAGCAGAATGATGGTGAAAATAAAACAAATAATTATAGACAACATCAATATGTATTTTCTAATTCCAAAGTAAAAAATATTTATCACATTATTATCTCCATATATATCATGCATTCAATACATTTATAGATTTCCCTGGCATTCTATAGACACGATCAGTTACACTACCTGACTCCGAAATCGAGCCTTACATTTTTTTAATTCAAATTCGGAACAATGACGACATCAAAATGATGGCCAGTACGTATCATCGTAATCAAAATTGCATAAAAACTTTTTCGTTGACTCATCATTATTTTGATGTTTTAGGCCTTTATACCTCACATGGATTGCACGGTGGCTCGATTTAAGATCATAGCACACATATCAACTCGGAAAGTATCGGTCATCGCCGCGATTCGTGAGCTTGTCCCGAGGTGAGGCGATTACGTTACGATTCCGATTAGTGTGCGTTGCAGTAGGGAGTTTCATACAAAGAATACTGAATGGCTCGAGTTGATACGGTGACGATCCCTTTCCGAGTTGAAATGTGTGTTATTTCCTTTAAGAGTGTATTATACTTTGCTCATTTGTGACGTAAGGGATGAGCAGAACAATTTTAAATCATCTAACTACCAATTTTAAGTATTTCATCTTGGCGCTAAGTAGATTTTCTGTCTGACTCATATTAAAATATTTATAACATAATATCACACCTGTATTCCTCTGAACTGGCAGGCAGATTTGTATGGCACACCCACATGTCGCCAGTTATGGTTTTGTCCCATGTAATAGGGGGCGAGCCTATTGCCATCTACTGCGCACAAATTTAGACCCCGAGCTATTTCGAAATTCCTAATGCAAGGTCACAAAAGAGCAATATAATAAGGTATAATTTATATGTTTCTATCATCGATCACTAATAAAAAACTAGATACACAATCAGCGGCAAAAAATGTCCTCACCGAATGAGCGCCCACTTGAACATTTGGGCGCTCTTTTGATTTAGTAGCATTCGAACGCTCCGACGGTAAACACGCGACATAGTATCGGTCGTAAAAATTTATTGCTTTTTAAACATATCTTTGTGAAATAAACGTCAAGCATTTCGTTTAAGGTTGAATTTACATTAATTTATATTTATTTCAACTATTATTACTTAAACACAATTTGGTGCCAGTTTTAAGAGAACTTTTGTTTGGGATTGTGTATCTAGTTCTTTATTAGTGATCGATGGTTTCTATCTATAATTATCATCTATCACATATGATTGAATTCTCTTCATTAATTAATACATTTATTTATATTATTATCGAAACAACATCGAAAGCGGATTCAAATGTCATGCAAACTTGCTTTTTTTCGAAGGCACTAACATACAATTTTAAAAATACATTTTTCAGTCATATAGTAAAATATTTCTAATTGCAATAAGCCATTTACATACTAAGTGGATTTAAAAGTCTAAACATCCAAAAATGTAGGATATAGGACAGATTTTTAGTATTATTATAGACATAAAAGAATATACAGGTGAATTTTTGAGATATAGACTTGAGTGAAAGCCGTTAAAACAAGGGTGAAAAACTGTTTAAAACAAGGGCGAGTCGAACTCACACACGAAAGGTTCCGTCCTGTATTAAGATCGAGCAAAAAACGCCGAAAAAAAACGTTTCTTGTATGGTGTCTTATTATTTGTTGTTATAATGACCATGTCCATAGTAGAACACAGTCTGTCAAAATTTCAAGTACGGACGGACAACGGAGCCTTAGTAAGTTCTAAGACTTGAAGAGTCCTTTTGGCACCCTTTTGGTACGGAACCCAAAAAAACGTGATCTTGTAAAGATTGCGTTTTTTCTTCGTATGTTGGAACCTTAAAAAGTGGTCAAATCATGAGCTCAATATTAGAGGAAATTAATAAAGCAATTTTATTCCCATCTCATAAATTCACCCGTGTACTCTATTTACAATGTAGGTAATTTTATTTAGGGCTTAAACAGTGATTTTTAATTTTAATTCGTTACAGTCAATAATCGTGGTTTAATAATTTTACTATAGTGCGCGCGGAACTAGGTAGTTAGCCGCGCCTTAGGTAATAGATTAATATAGAAATAGATTGAGCGCCTTATCTTACATAATCTATTCCGGCGCCGTACTTCGCGACGGCAACACGCGTTGAAAGTTCCGGCTAGTTTAGACAAAACGCACATGAGATTGCAATAGCGCGATGAGTCGCCACCTAAGGAGCGGCGAACTAGTTCCGCGAACACTATAGTTTATGCGACTTCGTTCACGTGGAAGTCGTAAGAAACCACAATATATTAAAATAACAGCCACATTACCCCCCCGTGCTATTACTTCGTTTTCGCTTAGCGTTCTTTATGATTTTTTTTTTCCTTTTGCTCGTCTCCTATGGGCCGTAACTAACCTAACCTATAACTAAATAACCTTTCTGAAGAATTGGGCTATCCAATGCAAAAATATTGTTTAAATCCGCGATAAATTAGCACGTTCAAACAAACAAACAAAAAAAAAAACAAAAAAACTCTTCAGCTTTATTATATTATTATAATTAATAAGTATAAATTATTCATATGACTCTCTCAGGTGTCGAGTTTCGAAAAACTTGGGTTAATTACGCACCGTTCACTATTACATGTCCCCACCATTGCTTGTCAAGCTTAGTTTCAATACTAATAGAGTTCAAAATGGTTTGACAAGCAGTGGTGCCAACATGACGGCAAGGGACAAGTGAGTGAATGGTCTGTACCTGGAGGGATCCAACAAATCTAAATAATTTTATATTTTTATCCTCATTGCTATTGGTTTGTTAGTTGTGCGTTGTCTGCCAGTTGGAACTGGTTATAATTTTGCGGGACACTAAACGTCCCCAGACGTAACTTCTATCGAGTCTCGTGCAGTGTCCTTCAAGCGATCAAGGAATGAACACGTTTAGCACCTTAAGCACTTTTCAACCTTATGGCCTACTAATAAGGTTCAAAAATGGTTCACCACCTGTGTTCGTGATGGTACATTTTCACTTGCTTCTTATTATGTGGGAAACGCGCCAGCGCCTGTAAGGCTGCCTGTCCATTAACGAGACACAATAGAATTTTAATTGTTAAGCCCACCCACCTGATGTCCAATTGAACGGCAAGCGGATAAGTACCGACCGAGTGTTAATGTTTAAATTATAGACTCATACAGCAACACGATTTTACATTATAGGGTCAAAAACTGAAAAGACTCACTGAATTTAAAAAACGCATTTAAGAACGTCTTAGACGTGTGGTAACTGATTCATCATCATCATATCAGTCGAAAGATGTCCACTGCTGGACATAGGCCTCTCCCAAGCACCGCCACTTCGACCGATTCTGTGCTTCCCGCACCCAGCGGATTCCTGCGGCCTTCACAAGGTCATCGGTCCATCTTGTGGGAGGCCTTCCAACGCTACGTCTTCCGGTACGTGGTCGCCACTCCAGAACCTTTCGGCCCCATCGGCCATCTGTTCTGCGAGCAATGTGCCCTGCCCATTGCCACTTAAGTTTGGCAAGTCTCTGGGTTATGTCAGTTATCTTGGTTCTCCTGCGGATCTGTTCATTTCTGATTCGATCACGTAGGGAAACTCCAAGCATAGCCCTCTCCGTTGCCTTTTGGGTGACTTTTAGCCTTCTGATAAGGCCCATTGTGAGCGACCACGTTTCGGTAACTGATTAATATTATATAAATACATAACATCACGCCTGTATACCCCGAAGGGTTAGGCAGAGGTGTACTAGTACACCCACATTTCGCCAGTTGTGTTTAAGTCCCATGTAACAGAGGGCGAGCCTATTGCCATCCAAATCCAGACTCCTGATCCAGATTTTTTATTAATATAATAAATGCTTATTTGTACCTTTAACTCCGTAACGGTTAAAAATATAATCTGCATGTTTAATAGAGAGGTAAAGTCCCAACTATGTTGGGGTCGGCTTCCAGTCTAACCGGATGCTGCTGAATACCAGTATTTTACATGGAGCGACCGCCTATCTGACCTCCACAACCCAGTTACTGGGTAACACGATACTCCTTGGTCTGTTTGTCAGACTTTTGGGCTTCATCTTTATATAAAAAACAAAATGGCACTTTTCATCACAAAAACTCAGACACTGGTTAAAATAAATGCTAGGGCAAAGAAAAATTTGTACTACACTTTTAGTATTTGTCTAGCAATATTTCGTTTTCATTCAAGAGCATTTTCAGTTTTTTTTCCCCCAACACATTCGCTGAAATATCACTAAGTATAGGTACTAATAATATTAAAATAATTATAATATCGTAAATCACAATTAAGTCTTCTTGGTTTCCTCGATTTCCTTGGATTCTTCCTTCGATTCGATTTGTTGGAACTCTTTCAGAAGAGCGTCTTCTTCGAAGTACGAAGCAGAATCTAGAAAAATAAAATAAATTAGCACGTGAGGGTTCACTGCTGCGCGCTTAGCATGACCACAATTGGTTTTTTTTATTTGAGAGAGGGCGCCACAGTGCAAAGTAAACATCAGCTGAGTATTTTTAATTCTCTTAAAAATCATCATCATCATCATATCAGCCGAAAGACGTCCACTGCTGGACATAGGCCTCCCCTAACCACCGCCACTTCGATCGATTTTGTGCTTCCCGCATCCAGCGATCGGTCCATCTTGTGGGAGGTCTTCCAACGCTACGTGTTCCGGTACGCGGTCGCCATTCCAGAACCTTTCGGCCTCATCGGCCATCTGGTCTGCGAGCAATGTGTCCTGCCCATTGCCACTTAAGTTTAACAATTCTTCGGCTTATGTCGGTTACCTTGGTTCTCCTGCGGATCTCTTCATTTCTGATTCGTTCACGTAGGGAAACTCCTAGCATAGCTCTCTCCATTGCTCTTTGGGTGACTTTTAGCCTTCTGATAAGGCCCGTTGTGAGCGACCACGTTTCAGTGCCATAAGTCATCACTGCCAACACGCACTGTTCAAAGACTTTCGTCTTGAGACACTGTGATATGTGGGACGAGAAGATATTGCGTAGTTTCCCGAACAATGCCCAGCCGAGTCGGATTCGACGATTGACCTCTTTCTCGAAGTTGGACCTACGTAGCTGGACAGTTTGTCCTAGGTAAACATACTCGTCTACAACTTCGAGCGTAGCGTCTCCGATCTTTATGAGAGTGGGTGTTACATGGGCATTTGGCATGACCTTTGTCTTGTCCATTTTAAGACCCACTCTTTTGGAGGCTCTACTGAGGTCATCGAGCATTATACTGAGGTCCTCCATGGTCTCAGCCATGATAACTATATCGTCGGCAAACTGAAGGTTAGTGATATACTCGCCATTGGTGTTGCTGCCTAGCCCTTTCCAGTCCAGAACCTTGAAGATATCCTCCAGTGCAGCGGTGAGCAGTTTCGGAGAGATAACGTCTCCTTGTCTCACACCTCGCTGCAGAAGGATACGTTTCGAGGCCTGGCCGTGGAGTCGGACTGACATTTGTTTGTTTGTGTTTTCGTAAAGGAACTTTAAGACGTCGATGTACCGATAGTCGATGTGGCACCGTTGACGAGACTGCAGTACTCTTAAAAATAGATAAAGCTAATATTCAGTGAAGAAAACTAAATATAACTGCAGTATGTGAAGACTTTCATAAGTTTTCATCAAGGATACGTCTAGAAAACAAAAATAGTGCAGTGTAACGATTACAGATTTTGAATTTGTGAAATACATAATCAATTGGATCAAACACAATAAAGGTCATCGCCCACTATAACAGCACCGCTCCAGCACGATAACGCCCCGGCACCGCCTCGAAATATCTAGTCGTCAACGCGCCGTAAGGAAGGCGACGGCTAGTTGCCAACGCGCCGTAAGCAAGGCGACCGCTCGCTGACGGCACGCCACCGGTGAGGTGAAAGCTTGTTGTTCATTCACAAGCGAGGTGTCACCGCGCGGCCGGCGAGGCGTCACCGCGCGGACTGCTAGGCGTCAACGCGCGGACGGCGAGGCTAAGGCGAGCGGGCGCCTCGCTTGAAGCGTGCTGTCGGCGCGCCGTGTGACGGCTCGCGGGCCGCTCGCTGCCGGCGAGCCGTCCACTATTTTGTATAGCCATCGTAAAATAGACTTTAATACATTTGACTTAAAGTCCTAACTTAATTGACAAGTTATTTGCCGTGTCGGAGCCGTGCTGCTATAATGAGCGATGACCATTAGCTTACGTTTGGTCAACACGTGTTTCACGATTGACTTGTTGCGACCGCAGAGTGCACTCTGCGTTTGTTTTTTTCGCGCATTTTCGTAAACAATTACGAGACCTAACCTTAACCTTATGAAGCAGTGGATTAGCAATCTGTTTCAAACCGATCCAGATTCTGATTACGTAATTAGGGTACAGGTTCGCAACAAGTCAATCGTCATCCTGAGGGAGGAGGCCTCGTTGAGAGGTGAAACACGTGTCGAATTCTTACAGGGTTCTTTAAGATTCTTTAAGAACAGTAAAGCGGATTAGGTTACATTTAGTAACCTAATGAAATACAATAAACGACGTACAGTAATGCGACTGTACGTCGTTTATTGTATTTCATTTATAATGAATTTCCGCAAAGTCACGCCTGAGTGAATTAACTATCTAACGTTTGGTGACAAGGACAACTATAAAGACACACTAAACCACAAAAGGTGCGATCATACATTATCATCCCGTGTTACAATCATCCATTGCTTATAATTCTCACTTATAGAAGAACCCCTCCAAAAGGTGCAATATCATTCTATCCAAAGTTCGTCCTCTCACGCACCGACGATAATACACGTTTTAACGTCAAAATTCCGCGGTTTGACACTGACACGCCCTATTACGTCACTTTTGACATTTTTCAGAATTTTTCGGTGTCACCTATCATTTTTTGACAATTTGACTTCTAATCGACGATAATATACCTCAGGCCATAGAAAGAAACAACCCCCAGACCGAATGGAATATCCGTCCAGCCCCACCGTGTCCACCGGGCTACGCCGGCGCCGTGACGCGCGTATCTCGGTGGATACGGTCGGGCTTGAAGGGGGTGTTAGTTTGCTATCAATATGGATAAAGTCGGGTTTGACCGGTAAGTAAAGTGAATGAATTCAATTATTCATACCTTCTCTTTCCAACTTAACCTTCCCAATGAAAGTTTTGTCGTCGTATTCTTCAGTCTTTATCTCCGAACGAAACTTACTCTGAAAACAAAAGGAAAATACTACTAAGTAACTTCTTCATTTTCTACACATATGTGTGAGCCCAAGTTTAGCTGCATAATCAGCCTATAACATTCCCACTGCTGGGACATAGGCCTCCTCTCTGTGAGAGGGAGTGGGCCGTAATCTACTACGCGGGCGCAGTGCAGGTTGGTAGATTCTATGTCACATGTCTGAGAATTTTTGGTTCCTCACGATGTTTTCCTTCACCGTTTTGAGAGCAGCGGTGATGAAATAAACTACATAAAATAATACGCCTGCCTGGGTTCGAACCAATGTTGGGCATAATTCAATTAATTTTTTAATTGTAGAAGTAAACAATTTCAATTTTAATTGCAATTGATTTAATTCAATTATATTTTAATTGTGAGATGCAATTGAAATGGATTGCAATTAAATCTATTAATTATGGTTTAAATTAATTTAATTTAAGTGCCAAATTTCATCCAAATCCGTTTAGCCGTTTCTGCGTGATTGAGTAACAAACACACAAACATACAAACTTTCACATTTATAATATTAAGTAGGAAGTAGGATAGGATTAACTGTAATTGTAAACATGCATCAAACAATTAACAATTAATTAATTATTTTAATTGTTAATTCCAATTAAATCTGGCAATGAAATTGTTAGTTGTTTTCACAATTAAGTTTTGCGCAACACTGGTTCGAACCCACGACCTACAACTCTCAAGTCAGTGCCGTTACCACTGGGCCACCATTGCTAGTCTAGCTGCATGCATTGCAATATTATTACGGACGTAAGACAACGCATATTTTGCACATTTATTTCCACTAATGCATTTTATAGTTAAATCTTTATCGATAACAGTGTAGCCTTGATGCCTTTATCGATATACTTTTCTGAATTCTGTCTGCTAACTTTTTCTAAATAATACAACACACTTACTTTTATAAAGTCGGGTAACCCGTCCTGTAGATGGTACCAACTCAGTATAAACACCAACGAAACGAAGAATAAGTTTGTGCAGATACCTGAAACAAATAGATTCATTCAATCAATCTGCCTAGCCTACACTTAGTTCTATGAGTCAGTACAACTGTGCACTTAGTTCTATGAGTAATTACAACTGTACACTTAGTTCTATGAGTGAGTACAACTGTACATTTAGTTCTATGAGCGAGTACAACTGTACACTTAGTTCTATTAGTAAGTACAACTGTACATTTAGTTCTATGAGTCAGTACATCTGTACAGGTACACTTAGTTCTATGAGTCAGTACAACTGTACACTTAGTTCTATGAGTCAGTACAACTGTACACTTAGTTCTATGAGTGAGTACAACTCGGTAAACTCACCGAACACGGCAGATATCTTGGGCCAGTTGAACATGAGGTACCGTAGACCGGTGAAGTGCGCTTGAATTTGCAGTTCACTAGAGTATATTTCGGCGAAACGGGATTGGAGTTCTACGTACGCGTCTGTTGCGGGTTTCTCCTGAAAATTAAATTAAAACAATTAAGTTAATACATGTATTAGGATTAGGATGAATAATAATGCAAAATACCCTTGAAGTAAGAGTCAGAGGTAAGTAGTACACCTTATTTGCCCAACACTATTCAACCGCAATTAAAAGTTATCAAACATAGCCCGAGGTATCAGTCTGTATTTTTATACAACAGGTTGCCTTTAAAATTCAAAACCATATACAGTGTTAACTTATTTAAAAACAAATTGAGGACCTATTTATTGAGGAAAGGCTATAAGAGTATCAATGAATTCCTAGATGACATATGACATTGTAACTTATGAATGATCTTATTTATTACTTTGACATTTATGATGTAATGTAGGTACTTGAATGATTAATTGAAAGTTATTGTTTTTATTTACTTTTCTAAATGTATTTAATGAATTTTTCCTACCTATATTGTTATGAAATAAATTACTTATAACTTATGACCTATATTTCACAAGTTCTGCTATGCTAGCGTATTATCAGTAACTACATGGGTAAAGACTCCAGGTTGATACCGAGAAATTCCTAACAGTAAAACCTTTCCCGACCTTGGAACCGAAGCCAGGGAGGGCCCTGGCTTCGGTGGACCTACCCTTACTGCCCCATCTCAAAACTCTACCCTGTATAGGGATACAGGGTAGAGTTTTGAGATGGGGCAGTAAGGGTAGGTACGGAAAACGGTTTTAGAAGTAGTTAGGAGACCGTCGTTAACTTATGAGAAATTTTGATCTGCACCCACAGATTTTGAAAAAAAAAATGTACTGACAGCAAGAAAATGAGCAGATTTCGATTGATTTTGTTTCTTAGAAGGATCAAAAAACTCTACAAAATTGTTAAATTGTAGAAAATATTGCGGTAAACAGAAATTAGAAATATGTAAATTGTAGACTTGTGACTACAATTTACAGATTGTAAGGTTTTTCTGTTACAATTATGTCTAGTTTTGTGGTGCAGACTGCAGACACTTGTAAGATTTACAAATGTGTAAATTGTAATAGGGATGTTCACAAAAAACTTAGTTTATTGTTCGAAAAATTGATAATTAAGTATCTAAAACTCTGAATTGAACTAAAGACCTTCCATGTAGTGGTTGAACAAAAAAAAAAACTAGTTGTGAAAGTAGATTTCTTACCGGATCATCTTCGAAGTCACTGAAGAGTTCCACTTTGAGCTGTTGTTTCTCCTCGTCCACTCCACCGAGGTACAGCGGTGAATATACGAATGTTCTCATAACGCGATGCAGCAAAGATCTAGGGAAAAATGCGTATGATTAATGTCTTCCTGTGATGATGTACAAGGGCTTCTTTCTGTCTCCTTCGTTTCGAAGGTACAGTGGGTTATAGCTGTTACCTGACCCACGGCAACGGTGGTCAGCAACGGCAAGGTGGGTCAGGTAACAGCTATAACTGACCGTACATCTATGTTTCCTATATTTTTTGGACCCAGTATATGGTCACATTTTGTTGCGACGTCAGAGGCGTTGAATGAACGGATATTTTGGACACTCTAGCAGATGGGACTGTTCTCTAAAAGGGCTGAAAAGCGAGTTGCTTGAAGCTTCACCTCGTGTCCTAATATGTATAAGCGATAACTTCGCGGGAATACGCGATCATTGTTCCAGAAAACGTCACAAATCGAAATCGCTTATATGAGGACACGCTCCGAAACTTCGTGGCGTTAGAATGGTTAGAAAGAAGCATAATTGTGAGCGTATTAGACGCTGAGAACCGCCGAGTGACCTTATTGGTGATGTTCTTCAGAAAGGTCAGATGCGTAGTACTTGCAACAGGCGTGCGTGTATGACCAGCAGGGCTATTGGCTATATTTTTCATGGTCAGTGACTAACAGGCTTCAGTTGTACACCGAACTTTGATGACAACTGAGAATTTTAGATGTATGAACGTAAAAGAGGCAAATATCACAGCAGGTGGCGTTCTGTAATTTCTGCCTACCCCCATGGGAAGAAGGCGTGTGTTTATGTATTTATAGTCGCCGAAAAGCAAAAAAACCCGATTTAGAAATATTGAGTAAGTACCCCTTAATCTAACATACGGTGCTCAAACTTGGTTCATAACCGAGTCTCAAAAGTTGATAATCAAGGTTTACCAACAGGCGATGGAGCGTAGAATATTGGGTATTAAGCTCGGCGACAGAATACGTAATTTATTAGGACAGATGGGCCAGAGTCGTCACGCAGTGGGAACCCAAAGACTGTAGTCGTCGCCGAGGGAGGCCGAGGAAACGCTGGCGTGCTGAGATAGGCCGGAGAAGGGAACACAAAGGGAAGAGTGAAAAGCTGTGGGGAAACCTTTGCCCAGCACGCTGAACGCGTTCTCATGATTTTTCTAAATTTTTTGTTCCACTGCAGTACGCTCAGCATGACAACCATAGAAACGGGTATTCTAAACGGGTTTTGTCGACGGAAGAATAGACAAAATGACGAGAAACAATCACACTCTGTAATTTTATCTGTTCTCCCGTCGACAAAATCCGTTTCTAATGTGGTCATGGACAAAAAAAAACAGATGTGAACGCGATCACATTGAATTTTGGTATTATTTGAATGTTATTTATTTATTTCTTGGTTCCAATTTAATTTTTGCTCTGTCTATGGTAGGTTTGGTAGAAATCTGGCCTTGCCCAGCAAAATATTTAAACTAGTGCAATAATAGAATATTATTGATTGATTGCATACCTGTATCTGATCATAGACGATCTGCATGACGAGGAGACTAAGAATCCGCCTTTAGCGCGCATCTGAACGCAAACCATGAACATACCTGCAAAATAACGATACTTCTTTATATACTCATTCATTATGAGGGCTGGATTTTCATAGGAGGTTTTCGGAGGAAGAGGAACTGCACTTAAATTGCGTAACACATGATCAATCACAATCTTTTTCATTTTGCCAGTTCAACAACGTTACAACGTTCATTACGTTATTTACCTAATTGAGCAAACAAATTTTTCGAACTTATTACTTATGAAGAAATGGATTACAATACTTATCCTTCAAAATTATTCAAATTATTTGATTGATCGTGAGTTACGCTGCGGGTTATCGGGTGCTTGAAAACGTAGTTTTTTTAAAGACTTTATTGTATAATGTCAATACCTACGTGTTTGGCAGTATATATACACGCTATGCTTCGCCAGCTATACAGCTTGGGCACATTTTGTCGCTTATATATGCTTAACTGTCACTAACGAGACACAATAGAATTTTTATTGTTATCGGCTTCTAAAGGCTCGACGCTCGATCGACAGTTCAGCGGAATATCGTTGCGGTCGGTACGTGTGCTCGAGCTCATACTGCCAGTTTAACAACCGAGGTAGCCACTTATAATACGAGATGTTATTGACGTAACAACTGCCTAAGTTACTCCTTATAACATCAGCTATCTGAGTGCCAGTGAAATTCCAGTCAAAATCAGTGCAGCCGTTTCGGAGATAAGCCGGAACAAACAGACAGACTAAAATTAAAAAATTGTTGTTTTGTTTTAAGTACCGTACTTATACTTTCGTAAGCATTTAGTATAAAGCTGTTATTCTGACATTAGAAACCAACGAAATTTTTCCGAATTTACCTCGAATGCTATTCAGCCATGATTCATTCATGACACTATTTCAATAAATTACGGATTGCCACCCAGAATTACACTTTAACCATCGTTATTAGAAAACCGTTAAAAAAGTGACAGATAAGAGCTTGGACCTTTTTATCTCTGCATGATTGAATTCTACTGACCTTTGACCTTTGGAAGGGTGATTGTTCTCTTCATGAACTTACGTTAGGTATAGTGTTGGATATTTCCATCAAGGTAAAAATTCTGCCTAGCCTACTCTAGATGTGGCTCGGCTTTCGCCTCAGCCCACATTGTCATGATTTTCCATCAATGCCCTAATTGCTGGCCGCGACAGTAATGTGCTATTGCTGAAAGCTCACTTTAGTCTACAGATTATTTTATAACTCAACAGCTTTTTCTTCTAAGCCAATTTACCTAAGGTATAAAAGTCAGAATCGGATGAACGGACTGAAAAAAAGGTTTGTTTAAATGTGTAATCTTATTTCAAATGGAGGAAATATGAAACTGAGTATGACGGAGTGCACCTACCTAGGTCCTTATTGACCTGAGACTCAGGCATTTCAAGTGCAAGTTTGATCCGGTACGGCTGTTTTGGCATCAGGATGTTGCTGGCTTTCGTCAGCTGCACATAAGCATACGGATATGAGCATATCCCTGCCTTGTCTTCGCATGGTCTGAAATTAAGTTTTGAGTAAAAATCAGGAAAAAATAATTTAAAATAAAGTTTCCTTTTAATCTTCTTTATTGGAAATTAAAATTGTGCTGTAGGAATTTTAAAAAAACAACATCTTCATTGCTTAACAGCCAGCTTGCTTTCCAGTAGGCAAGATTAGGGTCAAAAGCAGGCCCTTTAATTATGATCACCAATGCTTTTTACAACCTGCGGCAAACTTGTCAATTTTATTTGTTGTCTACAAATAATTTTGTGAAATATTTATAAATCCAGCTAATGAATGACCAAGTGTAAAAATATCCTGTCCAATTTATTTGCACTAAGGAGGTATCAAGCATAAAAATAATAAAAAAACTTACTTGAACTGAAAATGCACCGGCCGCACATGGGTAACATTCGGCATATAAATATTATAGAACCCGACATACATAAAAATTGATAACCACAGTATAACAGTCACAAATAAAGTCACAATAGCGACCCTATACATCAATTCCTTTACACTTGTTAAACTTTCATCTGTTTTCTTCTTATATCCTGCGTATTGGTTCACCAGGAAAGCCTCAATTGGTTTCCGAACATACTCCCTCACTACTAGGAAAGGATTCAAATAACGAACTATACTTTTTTCAAACATTTTTTTTTTAATTGTGCCACGGAAACTGATCAGTGCTTAATCGTGGGTAGATAAAAGTGTGGTAATGATAGTGCATATCGCTAGTACAAGGGTTAAGTCCGCTTTGTTGATAGAAGCGTGATAGATGACGCAGTGCACCACGGATGCTTGGAGATTATTAGATAAGCGATGGAGGTCAGTAAATGTTGTAATTTATTTTTGTTATTGTTTTGTTGTTACTGCGGAGATAAAATCGAAATTATGACAGAAGATACAACCCTGTTTTGAAATTTGACACTGCTAGTGGGGAAAGTTCACTTCGGGATCGGGCTCCCATTTCGAAAAATGAAATTCCCCTCTTCTTGTTACCAAATCTTCACTGAATCACAGATACTGAATGCATGTCAAGGAAAGTTCAAAGCACAGGTTCAAAGGGTAATATTCCCAAGACGCACGGTATAATAATTTCCAGGCAACACTTTACTATTACTGTCAATACTGTCATATTCAATGGACTACCATCCAGTGTGTTGCCATCCGTACGAGGTTCCTCGTACATGTACGAGATTCAGAGGTCCTCGTACGAGGTACGAGCTTACATCCATCCTCGTACGATTTTGTACGAGATTCGTCGATACAAATCATATCTCTGAACGCGCCTCTAAATATTTGCAATGAATTAATAATTAGTATCTAAATAATTCTTTAGATAAATTGACATAATTATTATAAACGACAAGACGGCGCGGCGGCGGCTTACATAAAAGCAGTAAAGTAAAGTTACATGCTCTGTGCTTATTAGTTCCGATTTCAATTTCAGCCACACGCAGACATAACTTGCGCGCACTCTACACGCGCTGGACAATCTAGTGTCTATCTCTATGCACTTTGTTTGGTCGCAGGTGGCAGGTCAACCCGAATTTTGGTTTGGTGTATTATGTATTTATGTATCTAATATCAGTGGACGTGAAGTGACCAATAAGAAAAATACCCTTGGTCCTACTAGAAGAACTACGCGTTCGAACCACGGGCAATAAACGGAATTAACTTAGACATAGGTATTTTATAAAATATAATGTATTTTTTACATAAACAATACAAAAAAAATGAATGAAATGTAATCTTTCATAATTTGTATAACATAAAAAAAGTTGATTTAGAGAGTTTTAGTAAGAAAATAGCAATTCATTAATTTTGGTGTGTACGAGGTTGTGTTGGCAAAATACGAGATTTCAGACCACGGCTGTACGAGGACACTCCTTCGGCTGTTATAAAGTACTCCAAGAACTCTGTGCTATCTACCATCCATATCCATACCAATTACCAATATTTTATTGGACGACGTAGACGTAGACAGAGGATTGGGTATCGATTTGATTGTGAGTAAAATGGTCCTGGTGGTCCAAGACGCGGAGAAGTCTAAAAAGCGTTCCTTGAATTCTACAATAAGATAATAATATCTGATTAATTAATGAGATGTAATTTTTTAGTGAATGTAATAAAAAAATAATTATTTACGATCATCTGGCTTGTTTTTTATACCAAAACGGAATGTAATTGATAAATGTCATTGTCAAATAAATTGTCAAACTCAAAGCTAATCTTATCTTTCTATTTTCTAATGTCGTTCCTCCAGCTTTCTGTACCCCTCTATTGGGAATAGTTGCATGGAAAAGAAACAAAATTATTATTTATCAATAGATAGAAAACGTAACCCACTCACTGCATGTATGCACCCATGCACAGAGCACTATAAAATACTGCACCCATGCACCATCAAAAATAACAAAACAGTTCGCTACAAAATAAATCAAAGATCGCCGACTAATGTAGAATTTTGGTGCTATTTAAAAATTCCTTAAAATGATTCGTCTACTAAATTCTAAAGTGCACCTGCACATACCAAAAAGGCTCAAAACATGTACCACAAGCTTAGTTCCAAAACCAAATGTTACTGCCACTGCCTATCAGCCTAAAAACGTGGAAAGAGAGAAATATGAAAACTGGGAAAAGATTAATCTTTTTACAGCTGCGAATCCTAGTCCACAGCCTAGTTTTAGCATGGTGCTACCACCTCCAAATATCACAGGAACTCTTCATTTAGGTTAGTTTGTTTATTATTTTGATGACCCACTTTTTATTTATTTTTACATCAACTGATTCATTTAGACTGCTGTAGCCCAGGTGGATATAATGGCCATAGAATAAATCTTTTACATTTACTATTTTTTTATCTATTCTCTTTAGTGTGTACCGACATAACAGAGTTTTGTCGTTGTCGCATTCAGACAGATAGACATAGAGGGGGACTTCTATGTGGGGGGATGTTCTATATTATTGGGTTTGGTTTCCACACTTAGTCCGTCAAGTGGACCATTGTGCGTGGGCCATGGCGGCCCTTTGGGGGGGTTATTCCAACCAGCCCACCTCCCTCCAGAAGTTAATTAGAACTCCTTATCTGTTTAGAACATCTGTGTAAGATCTGGGTGACCCGAGGGTTTCTGTTAATTTGGGTGACGCCTGTACATTCAAAGAGCATGTGCGCGACGGTCTTCTCAGCCTCCATGCAAGCCCTGCACAGAGGACTGTCCATTATGCCTATCGTGTGGAAGTGTTTGTTTAGCGAGCAGTGTCCCGTGATGGTCCCTATCACCAGGCCAGAGGGGGACTTTGTTACATAATATAAAATAAAACGGAGAGGGACTTTGTTTTATATCATGTAAGGATAAGGATTAGTATAGATATTGCCTATATATGAGAAAGCTTGTTGGACTGTACCTATTATTTATTTGCAGGCCATGCATTAGCTTGCACAATTCAAGATGTGATTGTGAGGCACAAGAGGTCTACGGGCCACAATGTTCTATGGGTACCAGGCATAGACCATGCTGGGATTGCTACACAGGTAAGTACTTATACAGCTTTTTTAAATAAGGTGGCTTAGGGCAGATTTTCAAATAATTAGATAACTTATAACTGGAAAATAAATATGACAGTTTGACATATAGAATAGAATATTCTTAAGCAAATATTTTCTATACAATTAAATATTAATTCCTCAGTTATATTATACAATAACTAATAAGTTATTCTGTCCTTTGTAAAAGCAGCCCTAGAAGAGCCATTATTAGCATAAAATATAGAGGTTTGTAAGTAGAAATCCTTGAACTAGCTGTAAGACAGCTAAAATTGTGCTTAAATATTTGAGATATTCCTGAAGTTGTAAGAAAAAGTAAAATTTCAAATTCAATCTCAAAAAAATTACACCTTCACATTTATTTTTCCAGGGTGTAGTAGAAAGATATCTAAAATCAAAACAAGATGTCAGCCGTTTCTACATTGGGCGAGAAAAGTTCCTTCACGAAGTCTGGAAATGGAAGGAAAAACACGGCAACACCATATGCACTCAATTGAAGACCCTTGGCTGTTCCCTCGACTGGTCTCGACAAACTTTCACTATGGACGAGAAGCACACAAAAGCAGTCAATACAGCCTTCATAAGACTATTCAAAAAAGGTCTCATATATCGTAAAAAAGCCTTAGTTAACTGGTGCAGTGGGTTAAAATCTTCAGTTTCTGATATAGAGGTCGAAAATGTCACTATAAATGGACCCAAAGAGATTATAGTACCAGGTTATGAAAAAAAAGTTAAGTTTGGATTGCTATACCATTTTGCTTATATGTTATTGGATTCTGATGAGCAGATTGTGGTGGCTACCACTATGCCGGAGACTATGTTGGGCGATACTGCAATTGCTGTACATCCTGAAGATGAAAGGTAATACAAGTACAAAAAAAATTGTTATGAAATTGGCCTGTAACCCAAAGTGGACCCTAGGTAACCCTCCATTTCTCTGTCATTATCTTGTGCTTCGTTTTTCCAATTCCTAACAATATATTGACATAATTCGTCCCGCTAACTCTTTCATGGTCTGCGGCGACCCCGATTCGCTGTCTCAGTCTTGTGGTATGCAAGCCCACAGCTCATTTAATGTCTTTGAGCTGTACTGCCTTTTGAGCCACATCAGTTATTAATCTAAACATATTATAAAACAAAGTCGCTTTTCGCGTTAATCTGTATGTCCGCGTTGTTCTTCTAAACCACGCAACAGATTGTGATGAAGTTTTCGCAATCGTTTAGAGAATTTATTCCGGTATACTTTTTACCTAAGAAATATCGATGTTTTGTCAAATCGTAAAAATCGTGAGAAGCAGGAGCAAGTCGCTAGTTTATTATATTACTTAATTCAACATTTTCAGTTAATGCTTTTGTTTCTTACAGGTACGCTCATCTGGTAGGTAAAAGGGCATGGCATCCCTTTAGGAATGTTGACATACCTATAATATTCGACGATAAAGTCGACCCCAATTTCGGAACGGGCGCCGTTAAATTAACGCCAGCGCACAGCAAAACCGACTACGACATAGCTAAAACGCACAACCTTCCTCTACTTGAAGTTATCGACGAAGATGGTATCATGAAGAATGCTGAAAGTTTTACTGAAATGAAACGGTATGACTGCCGGGATGCTGTGGTACAAGCCTTGGAAGTTTTGGGACTTATGAAGGAGATCAAATCACATCATATGACCTTACCAACATGCAGTCGAACTGGATCCATCATTGACCATCTGCCAAAGGAACAGTGGTTCTTATCCTGTCGTAAACTTAACGAGAGAGCCGCGAACATGGTCACATCTCGCCAGTTGATTATTGAACCTGAAAAGTATGTGAAATACTGGCTGGATTGGACCAGAGACGATCGCGATTGGTGTATCTCTAGACAACTGTGGTGGGGCCATCAGATCCCGGCTTATAAATGTTCTCACAATCGCAATGTAGCGTGGGTAGCCGCAGAGACTTCCACACAGGCCAAAGAGGAGGCTTCGAAATATTTAAGAACATTGCCGGATATGGTTAAAGCTGAAAGAGATCCCGACGTTCTTGATACTTGGTTCTCTTCAGGAATATATCCGTTTGCGGTGTTAGGTTGGCCCGATACTACTCAGAATAAAGACTTCAACCAGTTTTACCCTCTTGATTTAATGGCCACAGGACACGATATATTGGGATTCTGGGTCCACAGAATGGCGATTCTCGGCTTAGAATTAACAGGAGAAGTGCCGTTCCAAAAGGTTCTCTTACATGGAGTCATTTGCGACGGTAGAGGGGCGAAGATGTCCAAAAGTCGAGGCAATGTTATAGATCCATTGGATGTTATAGATGGCATCAGTTTGGAGAACCTGAGAGATAAGACGAAACAAATGAATAAATACGGAATTTTGAGTTTGGCTGAAATGGACAAGGCATTGACATATCATCAAGATAATTTTTCGGCTACAAAAGGCATTCCGGAATGTGGAGTTGACGCGTTAAGATTCACTTTGCTCTCTCAGGATATCAAATCGCATTTCGTGAACTTCGACATCGCGATGTGCAACGCGAACAAACTCTTCTGCAACAAAATCTGGCAAAGCGTAAGATATACACAAATGTCTTACGATAAACTCGAAAAATTACAATTACCTAGCAACTTTGAATTGAATAAGGACGATCTAACGTACTTCGACAGGTGGATCCTGAGCAGGTTGGCTGATATGGTAGAAATAGTTAATAACGCTATGGAGAACTACGAGTTTCATTTAGCAACCAAAGCGATGAGGACTTTCATGTATAACGAGTTCTGTGACGTTTACTTGGAGGCTACTAAACCAGGGATCGACGGTTCGAATTTCTCAGTGAAGTTCGCTCACGCGCATACATTATCGGCTGTTTTAAACACGTCCCTCAGGTGCCTCGCCCCTTTCATGATCTATTTGACAGAGGAACTCATTCCGAAAGTACCCGCATTCTCAAACAGCATCATATATGACTTTAAAGACGCCGACAATAAGTATTACGACTTCCCGCAAAGCAACGACTTTAAAAGCTGGAAGAATGACGACAGCGAGAGTCAAACAAAAAAATTATTGAACACTGTCTTTCTTGTCAGAGAAATAAAAGGATTGTATAATATTTCAAATAAATTAAGGCCTGCGATAAATATTGACAGCGTTGATTGCACTTTAAAAAAAGATATAGAAGAAAATGAACTGGTATTTTTGAATCTGTCGCGTTGTAGCGAGGTCAACTTTAAACCGGACAAGAAAAATTACGTAAAGGCTGTTTTGGATAAAAACACTGAAGTAAAAGTGGAATTAGTGGGCGAAGATCTTGAAGTAGCAGTATTTGCAGCTAAAGCTAAACTGGAGAAGAAAATCAATAGGCTACAAGACAGTTTATCGAAATTGGAAGCAAAGTTTGCGAGTGGACATTACTTGACGCGCGCACCGCAGTGGGCTCAAATGATTGACAAAGAAAAGTTAAATTCAAAGAAAAAGGAAATCGAGGGATTGCAAAAACTTTTATAAAAGAAATTAAGACTTAAATAGTTTTAGGCCGAAAATGGCACTTTAAAAGCGCAGAAACAGTAAACTTTTGGGTACTGATATTGTCCGATGAGTAATTTGAACGCAAAGTTATATTTATTGTGGTTTTTGAATTGTCACTGCTTCAAAATTAAAAGGATAGAATCTTTCCGTTATCAAATTTCAATATTTATTTATTTAGAGTTATAATGAAAAGCTCGATCGAAATTAATCTTTTTATCTTAAGAGTCTATAATACCTCAAATTGCTTTCGTTATAAGGAAAATACTGCAGCATTAATATTGAAATAAATATATGTGAAAGTTTACGATTAATGTTACGTAAGTGTTTGACGAAAACACGATTCAATCTTTTTCCGATAGCATAAAAATCTAAAGTTACCTCCAAATCGAACAATAAACCGCTGGTATTCCAAAAGAATTGATATATATCCGAATTGATAGGAGCAGTGGTGGCCCAGTGGTAACGGCCCCGACTTACGAGTTGTAGGTCGTGGGTTCGAACCCAAGCAGGTGCTTTACTTTGTGTAAATAATTTCATCACCACTGCTCTCAAAACGGTGAAGGAAGATCGTGAGGAAACCGGCATGTCTTAGAACCAAAAAATTCGAAGACATGTGACATCCACCAACCAGCACTGGGCCCGCGTGGTGGATTACGGCCCACTCCCTCTCACAGAGAGGAGGCCTGTGTCCCAGCAGTGGGAACATGAATAGGCTGATGATGATTCGAAAAGATACTGTTTTTTTATTTTCTTTAAATTACCATTATTTTCACTGCAAAAGGAAATTACCTAAATTATCGGCGCCTTGAATCCGCTAGCACGTCACTCGGTCTCGCTCTCACTAGGTCCGCGAGCAGTATGGTGCGAGCGAGATAAAAAGTGTATTTGAGCTGAGGTAGTATGGTCTTAAGATACGAAAACGAAGGTAGAAATAAGTTTATTTCTGTGTGAAAAATGGCAATAAAATTGTTGTGTAACTACTACTTTTAAGTCTTATAAATGCATTTGTAGATTTAGAATGTTGTTTATGAATTGAAATGATTTTTGTTGTTTATGTTTTAAATTAATAAGCAAAATTAAAAATCAAAAAGTTTATTGTTTAAAAATCAATAAAATGCTTTAAATTTACAACAGACGATAGATTTCTTTAACTATTAATTGACTAACAATTAGTGGCCCCTTCGAACCAAAATAATACATTTTTTTATCTACAGTAAATCTTTTTAAATATTTATGAAACATTTTGAAGTAAGCATCAGGTATTTTGAATCTAAATAAATGATTTGTATATACGAGAGTCAAAAGCCAAAAGAATATTAAAGCATCTTGTAGCTATCTACAGGGTGGGTAAAATTATAATCTCAACTGATCGTGAAAATACAGATGCTCACTTCAAATAAAAACAATATATAATTATTAATAATGCATAGACACAACTCAAATACAACTAAAAGAAACACAGTTGATACATAACAAACATTCCTATAAATAAATGTATTTTTGAGCGATACACAACACATAACATAACGCATGAATTCAATATAACAACATTGGTTAATAACTAGATCTGATTCTATAGACTGAAGTGATTCTTAAAATTAAACTTATATTACACTATTCGAGGCAAATTTTAAATAAGGGACATACTTAAGGATTTAGACGATTTTTCATTGTTTCTGTGAATTATAACAAAATACAGGTAGGTAAGTACCATTCCGTACCCGACTACAGGTGACGACTGACGTGTCACCGCGTCATGTCGCGGCGTTATGTCGCTGCATCACGATTCCAAATCCGACCGCAGGCAGGCGGCAGTAGCCCGTATTCCAACCGGCAGATAGAAGATAGAAAAACGTGTTATCGCTCGAGCGTTGGCGGGACTACTAGTCTGTGGTCGGGCTACACGTGTTGTGTGTCGCTCGCCCGTAGCTGCAAACGACGTGTCGCTAGCTACGGAAGGTATTTCATAGAAACCAACGCGGCAACACGTCGCCTGCGGTCGGCTACGGCATGGTACCTTTAGTCTTCATTGTTTAAGTGAGAGAAAGAAACGCAAGGCGAACGAAAAATGATGACCCACTGTCCTTTAACACCATCGTATAGGAACGTAAAATTATCTAACTGCCCAAAACCACGTCTCCATTGATGCACTCCACACAAAGAATTTAAGATTATTTCATTGTCAAAAAAATAAAAGTGCCCAATATGACCCTTATTCAAAAAACACACCCTGTATATAAACAAGTGTCTTAAAAATTAATGATCAATGCTGCCTAAATACAAAATTTAGATTTTGTAGCACTCTCGATTTTATCCCAAATATTTTACTTATAAAAGGCGGTGACAACGCTATTTGCGAAAAACCTTGAAACTAATATAATGACGTGTAGTTCTTTAAATTATCACTAGAGGGCGCAAAGCAGTGGTACATTGATAAATGCTTCTAGAAAACATTTACTACCATTAAATTATAGACTTTATTTAGTACAAAATAGATTTCTATATTAGACCGTTCGATGACCCGGGCTTATAGGATAAAATCGAGCGCAAGTTTCTATTCATATTTACCGAAAACTCACTTGTTTCAAGTGCGAGTGAGACACTTTCTAAGGCCGCGATCTATAAACGTTACTTAGTTCGTGCTTTGACTTGGACATATTCCCGTCTCTATCTTGCACTTGTAGTTGGACAGTTGTGCGTCAGCGTTAGTGACAGGTATAGCGCTTCACCAGAGTAGGTACGTGATAAGTGACGTTTATAGATCTCGACCTTAGATCAACGCAATAATTATATTTAATTATAACTCTTATAACTACACAGACAACTGATCTACACAGTAAATACACACCTAATGTAACACACTCGAAACATATATTATGATTATGAGAGAAACAGAAAATAATGTATTTTAGAAAGTGCGTACTGATATTATGCTGGTACACTTGGTGTATTTTTCCAAATATTGCCGTTATTTGGCCGTTACAAAATGACCCGTATTTCTGTGATAATAGAAGTAATTTTGTATTAGCGAAATAATGTGAAGTGGCGCATTATGAAAGCGATTCTATGGAAACTTGGGCCAATAACTCTATGCATAGGCAGTCTTCAACCCAGTGAGGCATCTAACCCGTGCAAAGAAAAAACGAGCGAGCCCAGTAGTCGGTGACAGTACCAACCTCTCGGAAAATGGGTTAGTACCATCTGACGTCCAACTTTAGCACCGCTCATTGGTCAAATTAAATAGCGCGCGCTTCCACAGCTTCCTGTTACACACTTCCGTCCCTTTTTGAAATCACTCCCACAGATTGCAGGAAAGCGAGAGGAAAGAACAACTTTATGAGGCTTAACTAAATACTCGTACATCAAAAAATATTTAGCCCAAACCAGCATCCTTATTGCGTAACTCACTTTCAATCGCAATCCGAGAGTTTTGAAGGATATTTCTAACTCATTGCTTCATAGATTTGAAAAATTCGTCTGCTCAACAGCGTAAATAACGCAATGAACGTGGGTGAACTGTCAAAATGAAACCCATTGCGATCAATTGTCGTTTTATGTGTGTTACGCAATTACTCCGCAGTACAGATAGAAATTGAAATTGAATTTTATACAATAGTTGTAGTTTATATTATATTTATAACGAAGATTTGCATGAGAGGATTTTGCCAAAATAAAGCCCTATCTGGATGAAAAGGGGTCAAGTCTTTAGAGGGTAGTTTTTGGCCGGTTTTTTCGCAGTAGTTTTACTTTTCCTTCATAGGTGTCGCTACGCACCATTCACGTTGGTCCTTATTATTGTTTTAATTAAGTAAGTATTTTTATAAAGCTGCAAAAAATGCGACTTCTTCAGTATGATTTCACTACTGATTCATGGATGAGGTGGTCTCACGCAGTTTTTAGGAATGAGTTGTGAACTTCATGTGATTTTACGTTTTTCAAACAAAATTCTATTTAAAACCCCGTCAGGTAGTGCAAGTATTAATATTGTAAAGGAAATGTAAAGGAAAGTGGCACTATATATATATATAGTGCCAGAAGGACGATACGTAGCTTTGGAAAATTAATCATTAGGATCTTTATTATTTACTTCGACAAGTATTCGAGAGAAACAAAAGAACAGGGTATGTTTGTAAAACTCTCGCAAAGCCAAAAAGGCCTAAAGATAGAAAATTGAATTTTGGACAGTAATTATAGTTTAAAACGAAGGGGTCTACAAAGAAAGGGAGGGAGGAAGGGGGGAGAGATATTTAAGAAATATTACTTAAAATTCCGTAAAGGCTTTAGCACCGTGGACCACATACATACGCTGCGGCAGGTAATACAGAAGACCGAAGAGTATAATCTGCCTCTCTGCTTAGCGTTTGTGGATTACGAGAAAGCCTTCGATTCGATCGAGGCATGGCATCGTCGAATCCGACTCGGCTGGGCAGCGTTCGGGAAGCTACGCAATATCTTTTCGTCCCACATACCACAGTGTCTCAAGACGAAAGTCTTGCGTGTTGCCAGTGATGACTTACGGCACTGAAACGTGGTCGCTCACAATGGGCCTTATTAGAAGGCTAAAAGTCACCCAAAGAGCAATGGAGAGGGCTATGCTTGGAGTTTCCCTACGTGATCGAATCAGAAATGAAGAGATCCGCAGGAGAACCAAGGTAACCGACATAGCCCGAAGAATTGCCAAACTTAAGTGGCAATGGGCAGGACACATTGCCCGCAGAACAGATGGCCGATGGGGCCGAAAGGTTCTGGAGTGGCGACCGCGTACAGGAAGACGTAGCGTTGGAAGGCCTCCCACAAGATGGACCGATGACCTTGTAAAGGCCGCAGGAATCCGCTGGATGCGGGAAGCACAGAATCGGTCGAAGTGGCGGTGCTTGGGGGAGGCCTATGTCCAGCAGTGGACGTCTTTCGGCTGATATGATGATGATGATGACTTAAAATAACAGATTGCGAAGCAACGACAAATACATAACTAAATAAAGGATAACAACACTACGCTTCGCTATATCTGATCTTGCTTACGAGTGAAAGGAATAGCACAATATGAGCTGTCCCGCTCCTACATTTTCTGGCATCTAGTTCTTGGTCCAAGAAGTGATGATGATGTATTTACTCAAACGCACAAAATTCACTCAAAGGCCTTTATCTAAGTGGTCACGAAAAAGGGGTAGGCCAAATGCCCCTATGCCTCATAAATTATTATATTATATTCTAAATGCACGTATGAATGACATAAAGTTGGCAGCTCAATTTTATGTATAGTTCTCGCGTAATGAACTGTGTCGTCGGGCCACAAATTTCAGTAGCAATAAGAATGTGCAACGCCTTGCATCTTATCGAAAGTTTGCTACCTTCTCAATAAGATCCATAAGTGAGAGCGAGACAGACTAATAACAATAATTAGTAGCCCAACGACTCAGTTTTTAACGCGGCGACTAAGGCTGCCTGTCCACTGAAGCCGAGAGGAGAGGAGAGGAGAGGAGCGGAGATGAGCCATTATTAACCAATCAAATCTAAATTCAGGGGCGGAATCAAGATTCTATTGGTTAATATTGACACATTTCCGCTCCTCTTTTTTCCTCTTCGCTCCAGTGGACAGGCAGCCTAACACGGGGTAGGTAGATAGTATTATATGAATCCAATGTCGGTTGTTAGAAATTATAAATACATGGTGTATAAAGTATCCAATTAAATCTACAAAAAAATTGATAGTTGTACAGTCAGCGTCAAAAATATAGGGACAGACTGTTCGAAATGATCAGAAAAATAAAACTAAGGAAACCTAGGGAACTTTATCTGAACCTTGTCTGACCAGAATGACAGTATTGTCGTTCAGTGTTTATTCTAAAACACTCGTTGTGTCATTGAGATAATATGTATGCATGGTCAATTAAAATTAGCTAGCTAAACTCCGCGGACGTGATCGGTATAGATATCTAAACACGATAAAAAGATCATAATTATGTATACAGGGTCGAATTAAATTAGCAAGCGAAACTCTGCAGACGTGATCGGCATCTATATCAAAACAAGAAAAAAAAAGTTTTTTTGGGGGTCAACGGTCGCTGTTGTTACTTGAAAGTATGAGTTGAGAAAATCTGTTTTCTTTTATTTTATCGTATTTGGGTATCGATTCCAATCACATCTGTCCGTGAAGTTTACACAAAAAGACTGATATTTCAAGTGAGACATTAGGTATTGACAAATAAACTGCACTAATGGGCAGTGCAGTTTCGCTAGCTAATTTTAATTTTATTTGACCCTGTATATTTTAATTTCTTAGTTGTTTAGATAATTTTGAACAGTATTTATTTATACTTCTAGTACACATTTAATTTATAGGGGCAGACTTGCCTTAGGTATTTTCTACCAGAGATACTTTTGGTGATGCATAGACGGACTATGGTTCATGGTTCCAATATTTGTGAAACTTACTGTACCAAATTCGATAGTAGTGGAGTGTGGACGAAATAACGTTTCTTTTTCAAACATAATATATACTTAACCATAAGATTAACTTATGTCTTCGACTTGGATTTTAGCCTCTTTGGTGGTTTCCGTTTACTCTTTTTCGTGTCTGGTAACATTACTTTCTTCCTACCTGTATGCAGGCAGATGTATTCGTCAGGTACAATTTTCTCTGAAATAGATGAAAGGTTTTGGATATCAAATTATGTATGTTGGCAGTAGTAGGTGAGAATTGCGGGCGTTTGTCGCTTATTTTTTGGTTTGATGCTTTGGAATCGGCAGCCTAACTATGTAATGCACGATCAATTTTAAATTGAAATAAACAAATTGCTAATCCATTGCTTCACATCACAAAACTTTTAGCTCGATGCCTGTCACAAGTTGATGTGACGCCCGTTGATATGCAAAAAGTCGTCAAGATCACTTCCGTTACCGAGATTAAGAGACCAGCTAAAAGTGGTTTTTCAAGCTGGCTGGACACGTTTTCGATCGATTATCTAAGATTCTGTAGCGTCACAAATTCTGAAATAAGGGTGTTTAGCCGTCACATAAAGTGCCCTGTTGACCTAGTTAAATGCGAGCTAGCGAGTTTGAAGATTTGTCCAGCCAGCCTGAGTCACATCTTAAATTTTTGTAACATTTTAAATCTGCCTTCACAGATTTTGAAAAAAAAAATTATAGTCAGCAAGAAAATGGGTAGTTTTCACAAAAACTTTTTTTAATGCCAATCGATTCTGTTTTATATAAGGATCAAAAACTTCTACTGGACCAACTGAGGTTTGAGTACTAGAAAAGTCAGAAATCCTCCAAAGCCTACAAAATGTATGGGAAAAGTTTTTGATTTCTGGGTCGATTGGCATCAAAAAAAGTTTTGAAACCTTGGAAATCAAAGTTTGTACAGTACTTAGATGTAGCATTTTGAAAATTTGCATTCTTTCATTTCAATTTCACGAATGTATTTGTTTATATGACTTTACAAGTTATTGCGTTTCCGTAAAGATCATTTTCACGTAAAGCAGTAATAAAGATTGGTGATTTTGAACGCGCACTCAGTTTCGGATGGTGATCGGTTTTACGAATTTTGCCGATGCTACATCTAAGTTGTGTCGTACTGTACTGTATGCCTATTATAGAGGCTCTTACCCGGCAGTAGACTGGTATCTATGGGCTGTCGATGATGGTGTTAGTAAAATAAAACAAAGAAATTATATTGTGTAACTATTTATTAAAAATATCTTTTGCATTATTTAGTTTCCCTATTGCTGCTGCGATTCTGAAAAAGAAACAAAGAAACAATAATCATTGTATTCCTTGAAGATTTTCAAAGTTTTATAATTGTTACTAACAGGCTACCCACCTTGCTAAAACTTCAATTTTCTGCATTTTGTATTTTTGGTCCAGTTCATTTCTCTCTTTCTTTACTAAAACAAACTCTTCTTCTAGTGGTGCTGAAAATAAATAAAAAACAGTTTTAATTTTAGAAAAGTATGTTTCCAACTGAATATTCATTTATTTAATAAGACTACTAAACTTTACTATTCAACAATAAGTTTTATTTCAATCGACATTAGGTTTGTTTTTCTTTAGCAAGGGCAGAGGTTCCCAACCTTCTTAGAAACGCGCTCCTAACTTTCTTCTAAAATCACTACGCGCCTAATCTGCGTTCGTAATTTATTTGCCAAACATGTAAACAAAGACGAGTTTTCCACTTAGGCAAACATCAACTTTATGAATGTGTAAATAAAGTTCATTTTAGACCAACTAGTACTGTTGAAAAAGTTATACAAAATATGAAGTTGTAGCGTAAACTGAACCTTATGTGTAGGCATTACAGTTTTTTTTCCTAAAACTCGTGTCGTGTTTGTTTACATGTTTTGCAAATGAATTGCGAACGCAGATTAGTTACTATGTCGAGTTATGAAGAAGAACTCAA
Organism: Conistra vaccinii; assembly: GCA_948150665.1. Classification (NCBI taxonomy): domain Eukaryota; kingdom Metazoa; phylum Arthropoda; class Insecta; order Lepidoptera; family Noctuidae; genus Conistra; species Conistra vaccinii. The sequence goes on along the minus strand of OX411341.1, from coordinate 11,117,703 downwards.
GAATTACGAGAACCCATTATGAAAGAGCGACCGAAGCAAGCTTACAATTTTTTTTCCATTTTGGTTAGGTCAGATTTTTCTTGTGAATTCATACAGAATAGAGTTATTTTGTTGACTTCTGTAGAATACCGGAAGAATTAAGAGGATGCGGAATGCAAGACAGAGCGAAAGGAGCTCGAAAATGTAAGCACGGTTTATTTGGATCATTCATACAGAAAACTTATTAAGTGGACTTATGCTGAAAAGCTTGAATTCAAATTCAAATTCAAAATATTTTATTTCACATAAACCTACATGGGCACTTATGAAACGTCAGAAGCTACGCACGGTTCCAATTGGTCGCATGAGTTCCTTTTATAGAATAGAATAGCTTTTATTTCGGACAAAGTCCATAGGGTTAGTAACAATTTTACTTAACATCTAATGTTAGTAGGTACATACACAGATTGACAGATTATTTATTATTATTGATTATTATTATTGATTGATTTATAGCAGCAAAGTATTATGAAATGTTTGGGTTTTGGAAACTACCAAAAATGTATAATTTAATTAATATACTGTTTTTTATGCCCCCCAAGGGGAACGCGGTTGTTGCGCGCACTGGTTGGGAACCCATGAGTGAATACCCGAATAATGTTGTTTTTTGAAACTGAATACTTTTTTTTTCTTTTTCTTAAAATGCTTGTTTTCTGTTTCCTAAAACATTCTGCAAGATTATCTATTATAGACCAACCAAAAGCCATATTGTGGCAAGTGGCAATTTAAATAAAAAAATGTTTTTGAAACAAAATACACAACAGTATTTGGTGGATCTATAAATTTATCAGCATATTGAATAAGTATTAAATTAAACTACTTACCTTAACAAAAAAATTATGCCACTTTTACCACAATATGGCTGTATAATTATATAATTAATTTATAAACAACAATTTACTGTTGCATATTATTATTAAAAAGATACCCAGTAAATTATTACACATTATGAATGGTTAAAAAGCACTAGGATTTTAATGTCACTATTTTATCACTTTGCACTTTAAAAAAATATTTTTTAACTTGTTTTATACTAGTATGAAATTTAAACTTAAGATATTAATATTCAACTCATTTAACAATAAAATTGCAGAACAAGTTATATAAATAAAGAGATGATAATTTTCAGACGCCAGCACTAAAAAAATAACAAATACTCACTCATTTTTCTTAAATGCGGAGCTTTCATCAGTTTATTCTGATCTTCGTGCCATTTAACATGCTTGACTAAGCAGAACAGGTACTTGAACACCTGTGAGCACTTTGCACAAGCGTACATCATCTCTCCCTTCGCTGGGGGTTTACTTTCCGTCTTAGCAGGGAATGTTTCACACTCAACTGCATTCTTGATAACACCGCCTGGTAGTATTTCTAGTGTTGGCCAACTGTCCGATTGGTTTGGTTTGACTTCAGTCTTTGATTCGCTTGCTTTCTGATGGTACAAATGTAAGGGATTTTTATCATGGCAAAGGTTTTATAAATGTGATGATAAGAAGTTAAATGTGTTCTGATGCAAGTATTTTAATGAGGTGTTGTGCAAACAACTTCATTTCAAATGAATCTTGTATTTTTATGGCTTCGAGAGCTCGAAAGTTGCATATAAAACAGGGATTTGAAGTACACTACTATTATTTGCAAAATAGGATAAAATGATGAGTTGTGTTGAAAATACTAAATAATGCAACAAAATCAATAGCGTTCAAGGGCGCGAAAATAATAAGCTCACCATAGGTACATTTATCTCTATAGGTACCTCCAAAACCTCAGGAACAATCAGTTCTTCAGGATCGCTGTCTTCCTCTTCTTCTTCTTCTTCAACCATTTCCTCAGACTGAATGGACACCATACTGCCAATATTCGAGTTACTGTCATCATCAATTTCACACTCATTTTCATATTCCACTTTGTCTTCAATACAATACTCGAAAATTTCTTCGCCTACAGCAGGGATTTGTATGTCTACACTCCTGTCTATCCTGTCTCTCGATGGCTGTACGTCCTCCATTCTAACGAGAGCCACATTCTCCAAATCCTCATGTTCTAATGCTGAAGACATTGTTATTATTTACGTCTCAAAACATTTGACTCTCACAATATTACATTTCTTTCAAGTAGTGGCAAACTTAACTTATTTTTAGTGTAGGGTCGGTTTTATAGGTTTTAAAGCAGATTTTTTAAGCTTTAAATTATGTAAATATAATAAAATTGATTTCCAAAACAAATCAAGAAATAGAACAAATGACATCGACTGATAGTGTTTGTCTATGACGTTTATATTTTTCATATTTTGACATGCTGTCAATAGCACACAGATTACGTAACTTTTGTCTATGAAATTTCAAATGATCTCGTAGTCCATAGAGTTCATTAGAGCCTCAAAGTAATAAAGAGCTCATTTATGAAAACGAGTGTCGGATATAGAGGGCTCCTAGATTCAATTTCCAAATGAGGCAGTGTTATTAGGTTTTCCGATCTGGGTTTTTTTCAGAAGCAGTCTGCATTTGTGCCAGTAGGCAATAACCCTGGGGCTACACTATCGCGTTATCGCGAACTTTACTTCACGCGCTCTCCCTCGCATACCGCTCGACGTCTCACTGAGCAACAGAGTGCGCACGAAGTAAAGTTTACGAGATAACGCGACATTGTAGCCGCAGGGTTAGTGAAGAAGAATAATGAATACGTATTGCATTGAATTAGCAATTTATGATGTTGTTGATGGTACAAAAAAGGCACGCATCCTTACTGCGTTTTTCCATCTCGTCAGCTTTTGTTGAACGTGTCACGTATCGTCTCATTATATAAGTATATCATTGAGATCAATGTAAAGTACAATAATACCTCAATGTAGTCATCACATCGTGTTGAGGAAGGTAGTCCCAATAGTATGGGTACGGGTAGTATGTATACACAGGTGAAACTAAAACTTCGTGTTTCATGATATTTTTTTTATTATAAAAGAAACAATGTTTTAGCTGACTACGAAAATTATAATATGATAATAAGTAACATAGAAACTTTTAGCAAAATATCACAATATAGAAGGTAGCTATGTAAACTACCTTCTAAAATCGAACAAAAACAATGACAGTATATTTTTTTATTCAGACTTAATGGGCAGGTATTCACTAAACTCCACAACTTCAGTTTCAATTTTAAATTTTTAATACATTAACACACTACTCAGACCTAGCATCATCATTGTAATTCCACTCATGTACAGGGAAATACATTTGTAATAATGTCTCATAGATTTCAACATCTACAGGCATGAAAAGACAGAAGATGATACGTTCCATGCTTCGATTATCTTCTAGAAATTTCCGTGCAGTACGGAGAGCTATGTGGGCTGCCAAACGGTTGGGAAAGCCGTAGATGCCAGTGGAAATGCAAGGGAATGCAATGGATGTCAGCTTGTGTGATTTATGGAACGCGAGAGAGTTTTCATAGCAATTTCGGAGTTTCTCTGCATTACCATCTTGAGGACCCACTGTGTGGATTACGTCTGTAATGAAAATAATAATAATTAGTTATGGAATTTGAAAATGAATAGTGCCTAATATCAGAAAGAGGTAAAGTTTGGCCCCGGTAGCACACCTCCGCCGCGAAACCGCAGTAGTTCAATTCAACTGGCTCGCGTCATGTTCAGCTGCACGAAAATCGAGTAGCGGAACATGACGCGAGCCAGGGCCGGTAGTGTCGACATAGATAGTGATCGCTGTATGACCGAATTCGGTCGCAAAGTCGTAATGGATACTCTAGTATCTAGGTACCTAAATAATAAAGACCGTAATGATTAATTTGCCAAAGGGTAGTTTTGGTATATAGCACTTTCACGGAGAATCACGGACACTGAACGAGACAGTAGTTTTTTTTTTTTTCTATGGGTGTTTACCGTCCAGGAAAACGTTAAAATGGTGGAGGGATGTTGGAGTTCGTAGGGGTAAGAACGAAAGCCGCACGGACGAAGTGCTAGTCCGTAATGCTACGGATACATGTCGCGATTACGCGAACTACATTTCGCGCGCTCTATCTCACACATCGGTCGACGTCTCGCTGTAAAATGCTGGAGCTACATCATATATAATGTACTCTGTGAGCTACATTGTCTCGTGCTGGAGAACTAAACTTTGCGCGCTCTTCCTCGCTCCTCGACGTCGCGCTGAGCAGCAGAGAACGCGCGAAGTATAATTCACGATAACGCGACAGTGTAGCCCCAGCATAACAGAGAGCGCGCGAAGTTTAGTTCGCATTATCGCAAATTCGCAACAATATAGCCGTAGCAAAATAAATTGTGATAAGGGCAAGATAATATCTTGCACAATTATGATTATATCATCACAATTATGATGAGTTAAAGAATTTCAAACGAAAAAATAACGTTTTGTGTTGGGTGCGAATATTATGATTATTGTTAACCCTGCATACAGCTATTTATAGTCAAAGAAATGGTTTCAATCTTCGCACATAATTTAATGTTTTTTTTTTTTTTTTTTTTTTTTTTTTTTCTCTGTTCTGCACCGCGGCAATCTGTTGGACACAACAATAAGCCACTGCTCTGTCTGATACTTGTATCTGTTTAGGCTTTTTAGCTTGGGGAGACACCTCTCAGGTAGGTGTCTCATTCCATCCTGATGAATCTATCTTGTAGGGATGAGACACTATGTCTCTTTAATCTTCTATGTTGAAGGCCTTGATCTCCACTTAGTCTGAGGGCAAGCTCATTTTTGTGATTTGACAGTCTTTTTTGGTAGTTGACGCTATATTTCGCTATCTCCTGTTTGACAGTTGGTACATTTAAGTCGAGATATATGTTCTTATTACTGATGTATTGAGGGATGTTAAAAATGGTTCTCAGTGTTTTAGTTTGGAATCTTTCCAGTATCTCTAGGTTGCTGTTGCTGGCCGTACCCCAAAGCTGTATGCCATAGGTCCATATTGGTTTCAAGATGGCTTTATAGACTGTCAACTTGCTGTGTGTGCTCATTTGTGAGTGGCGTCCTATTAACCAGTACATATTGCGTAGTTTTAAGTCTAGTTGCCTCCGCTTTGTCCATATATGTTTTTGCCATGTCAGCCTTCGATCCAAATGCATGCCCAAGTACTTTGCATTGTCATCTTGCGGAATTTCTTGATTGTTAAGCATAACCGGCGGACACGTGTCTCTCCTGAGAGTAAAGGTCACATGTATCGATTTACTTTGATTTGCGTGAATTCGCCAGATTTTAAGCCATTCTCCAATTTTGTCAATGTGTTGTTGTAGATGTTCTGATGCGGTTGCTGGATTCGTGTGTGTAGATAATAAAGCTGTATCGTCTGCATATGTTGCAACCGTAGTCTTGTCTGTTGTTGGTAGGTCAGCAGTATATATGGTGTAGAGAACCGGTCCTAGTACACTTCCCTGTGGTACTCCTGATCTGATCTCATTCAAGTCGGAAAGTTCATCATTAAACTTTACTTCAAAACATCGTTTGCTGAGATAAGACTTTATTATGTGGTAAAACGAGTGAGGTAGCATCTTTTTGACTTTGTATAATAGGCCCTCGTGCCACACTTTGTCAAAGGCCTGGCTAATATCCAAGAAAACTGCTGAACAATATTTCTTTTCTTCCAGGGATCTGCTTATAACATCGACGATGCGATGAACTTGCTCTATCGTCCCGTGGTTCTCCCGAAAACCAAATTGATGATTTGGAGTGATCTCACTTAGGTGTACCTTCATCCTTTTCAGTAAGATTTTTTCAAGGAGTTTCCCTATTATGGGCAGAAGACTTATTGGTCGGTACGACGCTACTTCATTAGGTGGTTTACCGGGTTTAGGTAACATTTTTACCTGAGCTATCTTCCATTGTCCTGGGAAGTGGCCAAGTCTTAGGCAGGCATTAAATATGTTAACAATTGCTACTATACCTTTCTTTGGCAGATTTTTTAGTAGAACGCTGTCAATTTGGTCGTATCCAGGTGCTTTGCCATCCTTGAGGTGTTTTATTTCACCAGCTACTTCGGTAGGGCTCGTATATTTTAATGGGAGACACATTTGCTGTGCACTTTCCAGATAACGTTTTATTTCGGCGTCATGCTCTGGTCTCAATTCAGGAAATGGTTGAAACACTTTGCTAAGGTGTTCAGCAAAGGTTGTCGCCTTCTCCAAGTCTGACCTGGCCCAACTCCCGTTACTTTGTCTGATTGGAGGGATCTGATAATTGGGACGCTTTAATTTTTGTGTAGCCTTCCATAGTGAGTAGTTAGTGTCTAAATTTGGGGTCAAATTAGAAAGGAACTTTTGGAGGTTATTGTCGGTAAAACTTTTAATGTGCTCTTTTAGTTCATTCGAAGATCTGTTGAACGCTGTTTTGTCTGCTGGATATCTAGATTCGTGCCATACCTTTCTTAGATTACGCCGTTCTAATATTTTGTCTCTGATCGTTTTCGGATATTCGTTAAGCGTTAGCGGTAATTTTTTTCGCATTTTTGTGGTGATAGTGGCTGCTTCATGTATGATTTTATTGAGGTTCTCAATAGCTTCTTCTATATCTTCCACAGTTCGTAATGGATTTATGAGCTCAATTCCCATCGTGATTATGTCCCTATACATCTCCCAGTTAGTATTTTTGTTATATAGTCTTTCTGCAGGTTGCATAAATACCACTGATGAGCTTACATTCAATATGACTGGCGTATGGTCAGAGGATAGATCTGTGCACGTTTCAGTAGTCATGTAGTTTCGTCCTATGTTTTTAGTTATATAGAAGTCGAGCAAGTCAGGAATTTTACTTCGATCTGTTGGCCAGTATGTTGGTTCACGTGAGCTCATGCATTCAAGTCTTAGATTCTGTACTGTACCATGTAGTTGCCTTCCACGATGCGTGATTAATCGTGAGCCCCAGTATGTGTGTTTTGCATTCCAGTCCCCACCGCATATAAATCTGGAGCCAAGGGAAGAGAAGTACGTGTTGTAGTCATCTTTTGTTATTGTGTGTCTGGGTGGACAATATACTGCAGAATAGGTTGTCTCAACTTTATCATTGATCACTACTTTTATAGACGTGGCTTGTATTTTATCCGTGTGGTATTTTTCCAGTTCATAATGTTTTATATTATTTTTTATAATTACTGCGGTTCCGCCGTGACTATTTCCTGATGGATGATCGGTTGTGTACACTGTGTAATTTTGTATAGCGAAGTGAGATCTTGCGGTGAACCTTGTTTCAGAAATTAAAGCTATGTCAATTTTTTCAATTTGAAGGAATGTTTGAAACTCTTGACGACGGTCCGTCAAGCCGTTGGCGTTCCAAGTGACTACTCGGAGTGTGTTAATCATTTTGTAACTAGGCTTGAGACGAGCTGGATCATACGGTCCATCATTTTGTCCATCATGGTGATCATGATTTGTTGAAATTTGGCGAACATTAGTTCTAATTTGTCTGGAAGGTTTTCTGGGTCAGGTAAGCCTTATATATATACATAATTTAATGCAAAGTTTTACAAGTTATTTAATATTATTTTTGCATGTAGTTAGTGTTATGTGTCAAAATCCACAGGTCACAGCGAAGAATAAAGGTTATCAATTCAGTACTGATTATGTGCATAGAAATAATAAACCATTTAATAATATTGTTATGCTTACGTGTAGCTGGTAGGTTATAGCCACAAGTGATTTTGGCTTCTCCCGTTGGACATCCTTTAAGGGTGTTGCATTCCTCCTATTAAAAAAGAATCAATTGATTTAGCTCGGAATGGATAGTAAAAATAGTTGATAGTTCACTCAAACTTTACACTTTTTTCAGAGTCTTGGGACATACAGAATAAGGCTTACTATGCGATCAACACAGTATCAATATTCTGCATTTATTGGTATCACGATTTACAATACTATAGAAAAAAGACTAAACTACACTTTACAACAACTTTTTCTACAGCAGATAAAAGTATCTAGTAATCTATTGTAGAAAAAGTTAGAAAATATAATTATTATGAAGGCAAAACACAATATTTATCTAGCAAATAAGAAACACTCAATATGTTAGAATACAATATTTAGTATCCCTAATGTAGTGTTTACTGTAATACAAACTATACAAAGTTAGAGTGTTGTATGTTAGCAGCATTCAACAGTTTAATACAACTGTCCTAAAATGCAGGAAAAGAAAGTGGTAGAATAAATGAACATACCTGTAGAAGTGGTCCAGCTGCCCGGTGTATGGCGCCGTCAACACCACCTCCAGCCCTCAACATGGAATTAGCAGCATTCACAATGGCACTCACCTGAAACATTTAAGTTTTTATCATTATTTAAATCAGTAGGTCAGAATTTGATAGTGATAGACTGAGTTAATTGATTGAATGTTTATACATTCAGTGCTTCCACAAACCACAGCCTGCTAAGGCCTTTTTAATTAAAAAATGAGTTTTAATCTCCTGGTCACAGTATAATAAAGTATTATGTATAATAAAGTATGTGTCTATGGCAGTGAACTTGAAATTGTTACCTACGGCCGCTCGGTAGATGCACCTTCCGCGTCCGATGTTAACTGCCGCGCACTCAATCACACTCAATACTGTTGCATACTAATATACACTGAGATTTCGAAGAGCGTTATTTCGGCCGTTTTCTATGAAGACATAATACTGTTACTTATATAATTATACTGTGTCCAGTTGCAAGACAGTTATCCATGTAATTTCCATCTATTACATGAAACCTAAATATAACTGCACTATCGTAAAAGATGCTGTTGTTGGTGTAGCTTTTAAAATCAATAACTGCAGAGTGGCGAAATGTAGATATACTAATACAACTCTGCCTACCCCTTCGTCGGACAATACAGGCGTGTTGTTGTGTTTAAGAAGACTTTACTAACAAAGTTGCACATACCTCCAGTTGAGTAATATCGCCCTTAAAAATAGATACTTTCTCGGACAGAATTTTGTTCTGTACGCTGTCTAATTTGATCTTTTTGAACTCCGTTAGATCGTCCAGGGTATGCTTTCTATCATTCTCGATGCTTTTATTTTTTATGATGTAGATGTTCCAGGGGTCAACGTTGTTCACAGTTACGACAGTTTTATTATCGTACATGCCAGTTTTTCTCCTTTCTTCTGGTCCCATTTTGAGTAACCTGTAGCTCTCAGTTTTCCACTTCGGTTCACTCATTTTTATTAATGAACAGAAATGCGTGTTGTATATTCCCGTATTTTGACAAACGAACAAAATTTTATCAAAAACTTTGCGGAGAACCGGTGATAACATTTTTGTAGAGCTGCGCGATGCACTTTTGTAAAATTTGACGTTTTCTTTAGGCGATTTGTGAAATTACATTTCTATAAAAATGTCTTCTTGGTTTATCATAGAGTTTTTCTTATCTTTTCTCGTTTTACAGGTATCAGAACAAGCAGATATCTGGCTCAAGTATGTAATAAACCATTCAGATCAGTTCGAGTACTCGTACGTTAGAATATCGAGTATTATAATAATGCTCTGTGCGACAGATTTTCACTAGTTTAGTTTGTAACTTCACTAACAGCCAGGTGTTTTTCGCTGTGTTTTTAACAAGGAAACACTGAAACAGGTACTTCACTACTCACTTCGGCGTTTTATAAGTGCTGGTAACACAGTAAAAAAAAACAGTTGTCAAACGGGATATCTCCACGTAACGCGTGCGTGCGTTTCTATCGTTTTCTCATCATAATTATTTCAATAATATTATTTCAGCGGCGATGAATATATAGAAAAATTACCACTCAATAGTACTACATTATTTAGTCGATAGTTTTAGAAATCTGGCCAGGTATGTGGTATAATATCGAGTTAGAACTCGTGTTACTTTTTGGGTTGACACCGGTCCGGTCTTTGTTAGTGATAGCAAATTTCTGGCACTAATATAACTATTTGTATTGCAGTATGAAGACGTGGGGGCTTCTTCTGGTCGCCGCTTTGGCGTTAAGCGGCAGTTATGCCGTCGATAAGAACAATTTTAAGACTTGCGATCAATCGGGTTTCTGCAAGAGATTGCGTGGTTTCAAGCCCGAAAAATCGCAGTATACGCTTAATTTAGATACTGTTATGGTTCACGGGAATGTCCTATCGGCCGAAGTCAACACTGTGGACACATCAACGCCCCAAAGAACCGTTTTGGTAAGTACAAATATTATGTTTTTTATTTAAGTCTGATACACCGATAAATGCATTGGAGATTGGGCGTCTGCCAAGCTATTTTTGTAATAAACTTCTTAGATGCAGTTAAATAGATGGAATGAAAAACATTTACCTACTTCTATCAAGAATTTCCTGCAAAACTAAATTTCTGGATGTATGTCTTGTCTTTCAAGTTAAAAGAAGCATAAAATATCCTTTCTGGTTTCTATCTGATAGAAGTAGGTGTTATATAGAAATCACCAAATAACAAAAAAAATCTGAACACTAAAGAAATAAACAGCAGAGTTAAAGAAAAACACATAATTAGTTTTTATGTCTCAATGAAGAATTTTTATAGCTTTTTTATGAGTTGCTAGTGTTTCCACTATTGTTCCAATTAACAGAGTAATGGTTAAGATAGCACTAAAAGCATTGGCAGCAAAATTTTTTTTTTTTTCTGCAATAATGCATAATGTGGACTCACTTATTCAACCTATTAATGGTCCCACTACTGGGACACAGGCCTCCTCTCGGTGAGAGGGACTTATGTGTACTAAACTAATCTAATAACGATTTTAATTTTATGATTGTATACAGTGTAACAATTAGTATTGACCGATAACTTGTATGTGTGGTGCACACTGCAAATATAAGTTGGTTATTAATTACAAACCTTTATCCTTCTGTAAAACCTTTCTGTGGTTTTCTGATAAGCTCACCTTTAATATTACTACCTGGGGCCGTATTATGACGTGTTAAATCCATTATTGTTCCAGTGTGAGAGAGAGACGGAGCTATACTGCATAAATAGCACCATCTCATTTTCACAGCGGAACAATAATGGATTTAACACGTCATAATACGGCCCCTGTGCCATTTTTTTACATATACACAAAAAAAAAAATAATGAAAGAGATTGCTGTACAAAAAGGAACAAAACAGAGGAAGAAACAAATATAATGCCTTTGAGTGGGGCTGGAAATTCAATATTGTTCCTATTGTACATTTTAGAGATAATCCCTTTTTTAATACACACAAATTGAAAAAACTAAAGTGAAAACACACCCCTTCTTCCACTGGGGTAGGGTAGGAATGGGGAAATTAAAGAGCGCTACCAGCTTCAATCCTTACAATTTGCCTAGTCCATGTGCATTCATAATGTACATTGGATATTCATTTATTGACCACCTGTATTATGACTTTTATCTTTCTGTTATACAGTGGCACTATGCTATGAGGCTGTCAGCTCTAGTAGATGGCACCTTCAGGGTTGAGATTGATGAAGCGGATCCTCTGTACCCGAGATACAGGACACAGTTGGCTCTCAAGGGAGAACCAAAGGCTGATGGGTGAGAAAACATTATTTAAACTTAAATGACAACTTTTTTTGTTTTCAGAAAAGTGTTTTTTATGCCTAATCTTAAAGTTCAGATTGTACTGCAATTTTTTTGTATGACTTTGTCAATAGTAGGTATCTAGTCATTTTGAAGTCAACAAAATTTATAAAAGAGTAGAAATCATATTCTGCATAGTTATTGCATAATTATGTAAAAATAAATATTTTTCAATACACTGGCACTACACATTTCACTAATCAAACAAATCAATCAATCTAACCGGATGCAGCTGCCTATCTGACCTTCACAACCCACATATTGGGTATCACAATACCCCCAATACTGGTTGTCAGACTTGGGCTTCTGAGTACCCATGACAACTGTCAAATATCTATGTATGACAGCCAGGGGACCAATGGCTAAATGTGGTTTAAGTGAAATGGATCCACCTATCCATCAAAGTCAAAGTCAAAGCATTTATTTCAAATAGGCCTTTGAAGGCACTTTTGAACGTCAAAGTCCATAAATCGACAGTAGTGGCCCTAATCAAGCATGTGTAATTGTGTAACAAATTAAAATAAAACTAATTTCCGTTCATTTTGATAAGCCTACTTGAAACAATCCTTATCAAAACAAATAGTTCAATCATACACTGAGCTTTAATAAGATTGGATTACTCAACAAATTGTAAAAAAAATTGAAATCAATGCTGAAATATTTCATGCCCGAAATTGATAAATGATGGCCAATTATATTTATTGAGTAATTCAGCTCTAAGTACTAGTTTTACACAGCTTTTATTTTAAATCTTAGGTGACTACTCGGAGACGAAATATCAAAACAAAGTCAGAGGGCACAGTCTCTCTTACAATTACTTGTAATGGTCAGATCATATTATGAAAATCATGTAGGCCCTACATGTTTCTTAGACTACTATTTATCTAAGCTGGTCTCTTGAGGAAAGCAGATAGGCCAGCCTCAGCACTCCGCGGTTTACACTGTCAACAAATATCAACATTGCTTTTTTAGAAATAAAGTTCAAAACAATTTATCAGAACCGCATACGTCTCTTCACTTAGATGTTCTCTCAAGCTAATTTGTTTTCAACTTTGATCCAAATTATACAATGTTTCTATTTGTCAGTGAAAACCGTGCTTCGCCAGTTCTGAGCTGGCCCTTACATAAACATTTGTTTACAGCCTCAAGCTCGTATCCAACGAGAATGGCAAGCTAACCGTCGCGAACAGCCAAGGACACAAAGCCATCATCACAGCAGAGCCCCTGAAGGTGGAGTTTGTCAACTTGGCCGGTGAAGTAGCAGTGGTGCTGAACGACAACGGACAGATGGCGGTCGAGCCTCTGCGGGTTAAAAAGGAAAGGATTGATGATGAGGAGCAGAACCTTGTGGAAGTCGTGAGTTTGCTTTTGTGTTTGTTTAGCTTATAAAATGGTTATAGAGATGTACAGATCTCCTTAAAAAAATATGCGCTTAGGGAATCATCGTTTATCTTCGTAAAATACGAACGCGCGATTGAGTGATTTAATATACAGCTGTTAGGGTGTAACAGCTCTATATTAAATCACTTAATCGCGCGTGAAAGTACATACTTGCATATTCTGTATAAACATGGTTAGAAAATTATAGATTAACTACTCTGAGCAATTCCAAAAAACTTTTCATAACTTGTTTGACCGGTGTAGGCAACCCGAAAAAGAGAAAACTTCATACAAATTCACAATGATAGGTGCACTACTACAAAGCCCTGCAGTACAAAACTTAGATGCTTTGCCTTCGTGAAGGGATACTCTAAAGGCGCTACGTTCGTGCTTAAATTCTGAAGGAAGAATAACGAAGCGCATACCTGTCCTGGTTTAACTGTATAAATGTTTCATTTGGTGGAGGGCAACATTTATAGGACTTTACAAAAAACCAGTAGAAGGAAGGAAATGCCTTTGCCTCCTTTAGATTTATTTAACCAGAACCGCGTGAATATTCCATGGGGAAAATTCGACGTATGAATGTTTTGATTACGACTGTTATCATCTGAAAAAGTACCAGATAGGACAGTTGTTTCCAAAATTCCACTTACGTGGATATTGCCAAAATCCCACCAGCGAACGTGGATATTGCCAAAATCCACCTACATCAATACTTATTGCCAAAATCACCACAGCTGCTTTCTTTGATAAATTTTATTAGCATTTGTGAACAGCGTAAAGCATAAAATGTTATATTGAATTCTATGTATGGTCTATAGAGGTGAAAGTTAATGTTAAATGTCGTTTCCGTGTCTGTTTGCACAGGTTGGGTTTCATAGCACGATGTGAAGCGAATAGCTTGATAAAATAATATCATTATATGATTATTGCGAATTCCAGTCTTACCAAGGGGTATCGTACGAGTATTACCCAGTAACTGTTGTGGAGGTCAGATAGGCAGTCGCTCCATGTCAAATACTGATATTCAGCTGCATCCGGTTAGAGTGGAAACTGACTCCAACATAACTGGGAAAAGGCCTAGGCAATTTTGACCTCATCCAATTTAGTTTGACAGCTAGGCAGATGATGATTATTGCAATTTGCAAATTGATACGGATATTTACTAGAAAAAAGTTTATTGAAATTAATATTCATGAAACTGACAATTTATTCGATCCATCTATTACCCTTCACTGTAGTTTTTAGAGATTTTTGACATACAATTATGGTAAATCTTCACCATCATAATCAAACAACTAAAAATCAACAGTCATTTATTCAAATTAGGCTGAATATCAGCACTTTTTATTTAGCATTACATAAGACAGTCCCCCAAAACGCCTGCCCTTCACCACTTCCTAGTGCGTTAGCTGGGAAGAAGTGGCGCAACAAAGTCCCCAGCAGCACAGCTGTCTGTTTAGTTAGAAAAACAAAAGGTGAACAATATAAATTACACATTGATTGCTCGTAGCCACTCACAGGTAGGTAAGTCGGTCAAAACCACAAGATTATTGTGCATCTCAATTTATCTGTTTACGTGATTGATAAGAATCAGATAAATGATCTTTGTTGTTTGATCTGAAGTGAATTTCCCGAATACCCTTGACAGAGAGCTAAAGGCGAGCGCAGAAACGAGCGCCGCGCCATAACGCAACGCAATGCGATAATCCTCCTTCATAACTTTAGTACATTTTCTACTTATGAACCAACGCACACTACTGTACAGGCGGGCCGCACCTCTCCGGACATTTTTTGTATGAAAATGCGTTCCGCTGCGGCCCGTCGCGGCTGTAATGTGCGCTTGGCTTATGCCAAGCGCATCTATTTATATGCCAAGTTTGGCTTTAAAAAATGCTACCATGTGTTGGATTTTTTTTAAATAGGAACCGAGCTGTAAGGGCCTTATCAAACCGCTAGCGAGCTTTGCGAGCGGAGCGGGCGCGCAGTGAATGCGTTGCGACACACTGACACCACACACACACTGTCTCACTGTCGCATCCGTCATCATGTTCGTTGCGCACCCGTTCCGCTTTGAGGACGCTCGCAATCCGCTAGTATGATATGGCCCTAAGAGGGCGCCCAACGGTACACTAGCGCCAGACCCTTAAATTTTTAAATATCTTGTGACTGAGAAGATATTATGAATAACGGCTAATAAGGACCCTCGCGCTCTCAATAGTGCACCCATGTTTTCTGAGTTATTTTATTAGTCTATTCCCATCAACCGGATACCCCTTTGTTTCTCATTTTGAAGTAGTCAAGTAACTTAAAGCAACAATTTGCCAGCTGCATAACATGGCTTGAACGAAATCGTCAACATTCCAGTTTTATTGATATGTATAAAAAGTAATTCCGCATACTGTTGGCAAAATATTGATTAGGTACGCAGATCACTGAGAACATGACAGAGAATTTACATAATAGTTTACATTTGAATAAATCATACTATTAAATAGTCTGATATTTAAATGTCATGTTCTATCAAGTGTAAGAAAATATTTTAAGGTAAAATATGTGTGGATCACACGTCAACAAGAGCGGATCTAGGGGGGGGGGGGGGGGGGTTACAGGGGCCCGTGCCCGTTCGCTCATCTGACGGAAGATGCGTCGCGTATCGTGGTTCGCGTTACGCCTGAACGTACAAGTAGATAATAAAATATTTAAACTTACACACTCAACCGATGATGCGTTAGTGCGTCAACCGTACTAAGTAACACCCGACGCATCTTCCGTCAGATGTGCGACCAGCCTACAATATGGTACTGATCATCGCCGTCTAAACGGGCCTTAATCGAAGTGGATTTCTCAAAAAACAATCTATGAGAAGTTCAATCTGCTTGACCTTTTCCCAACTATGTTGGAAAGACTGGTTGTCGAGACTTTCGGGCTTCTGACGACCCGTAACGACTGTCAAAGATCCACGAATGACAGCCAGGACCAAAGGCTTAACGCGCTTTCTGAAGCACGGAGGAGTCTCGGTATGTAAAGATGGTCAGCTATCCACGGACCAACGCCTTGCGTAGCTCTACCCGTGCGGTTTATATTACTTAGCCACAAGCTCCTCTATCGAACATTTTTCTTAGAGGAACTGTCAAAGATTCATGTTTACGCATTATCTTATGATTGACCGCCTCACCCACACGCGCAGATGACGATGTCGTTGATCTCCATTTATCTGTATACGTGACTGATAAAAGGTTCTTACTTATCTACTGCATTTGTAATATTAAAGGGTACTTACTCTGCGGATTTCCGCGTCAAAATGCACTTGCTAGCTGTCTTTCCATCATCCATCTAAGCCAGCGTTTCTCAAACTTTTTAATGGCGGTTCCTTTAGAGATAAAACATAATGGTATTTTACCGGTAGACCCTTTTAAACGTTCTTTTGAACCCCCAGAATTCATCCAGGTTTAGAAGCATACCTTACCCAGAGACACAAAATGCTACACACTTTTAAACATTAAAACTAAGTTATTTTTATGGAATAGAATAGGATAGAAAAAAAGCAAAAGGCTGATTAGTTTCAAAACTCATTAATTAAAAAAATCTGGTTTAAAATTGACAATCCTAACGCCACATTTGACCAAGGATCCATTACATACATACATACATAATCAGCCTATAAAGCTGTTTTCAGACCAGCGCGATTTGTCGCGCGACGCTACACGAACAATACAAAACTTCACGGTATAACAATAAACGGTGTCGCGTCGCGCGACAAATCGCGCTGGTCTGAAAACAGCTTAATGTTCCCACAGCTGGGACATAACCCTCCTCTCTGTTAGAGGGAGTGAGTCGTAATCTACCACGCGGGCTCAGTGCGGGTTGAGTCACATGTCTTCGAATTTTTCGTTCTAAGACATGCCGATATCCTCACGATGTTTTCCTTCACTGTTTTGAAAGCAGTGGTGATGAAATTATTCACTCAAAGTAAACCACCTGTCAGGGTTCGAACTCGTAAGTCGCAGCCGTTATACTGAGCCACCACTGCTCCTAAAAAAACCAATCACTCAAAAGAATCTTCCTAGCCTTTTCCCAACTATCATGAGGTCGGCTTCCAGTTTAACCGGATGCAGCTGAATACCAGTATCCAGTATCCTAAAAAAAACAATAACCAAGGATATTCCAAAAAAAAAAATTACAAATGCGCTGTAGATATTTATATTCTGAGTATTGGTGGCTTTAGAGCCAAGCCAAAAATAACATAATCTTGCAACTTCATAATATCTGAAATTCATGCTGACAAGTTAGTCAGTTATGATCACTGCAATCAAGATTGACCGGCTCACCTACATATGCAGATTGGTCATGTCATTGATCTTGACTTATCACCAATACGTGACTGATAACTGAATGATTTGTTTATATTATCTTTGTTTATACACTTCCCATCTTGACATGATCTCTTGTATATACGACGATATATATTCGATTCGGAGATTGATCATTGCCCACTTTAGGTATAGGCAGAATTACACTTTGCAAATAGCGTTGAAGAAAAACATCGTGAAGAAGCCGGCATTAATATAAAAAAAAACATGAGGGGCAGTCTTTGGGGACTGGCGATGGAAGTGAAAATTAAGTACCGCCATCTAACAAAAATTCGCCATCTAACCGCAATTTATGTGGCTTGCTGTCAGTACAAGAACGAAAGCTGTAGCTCCATTAAAACAATTTCAATAAAATAAAACAGAGTGCACTGACAACAAATTCTACTCTCCCTCCATCTTACGAATTTTCGATTAGGTCACGTGTCCTGACGCGAGTTTAACATTTTTACCCATCCCAAAAAAAGTGCAAAGAGCCGCTAAAGAAGTTTTCACTTAAAAAAAATAAAACAATGTGATATCGATCGACCATTCCCCACTGGTCCCGCTTGGTGGGTAACGCCCTCTCCCTCTCTCAGAGAGGAGGCCTGTGTCCCAGGTCCCAGCAGTGGAAACATAATGTTTCCTGGCTGGCTGATTCTGTGGTTTCTGACGTCTAAATAAACCAATCAATAAAATGAATTCGTTTAGTTTCAAGCGTGCTGTCCCGTTACTTGAGATAAGCCATTTTCACTACTGGCACAGATGAATATTAGATGGGACACTCCGCATTTTAGATATGAAGCTACAAGTACGCAGCGGGCTCGTCATAACGGGTCAATTCAGTGAGTGTAACGTAGTCAGAAGATCTAAGAGTTACGCGATAGAAAGAGAGGCAACTTCTAGGTGAATATAACTGTCGGTAATTAGCGCTGTGCGACTTGAATTGCACTTTATTGTGTCGTAGCAAGAGTCGCTTTTTGTTTAAATGTTTTTGCGGAGCGTCCCATCTGTACTAATCTGTGCTACTGGTCTAGTGATGAAAAACTTTTTTTATCAGTCTTGTTTGTCTAGATTAAAAAAAACTGTACACTCACTCTCTGTTGGTGCCAAAAAATACAATGACATAGTGATTCAGACTTAGGAAAATATACCAATTTAAATAATATCTTGATTTTAGGCCTATGATTCATCTTTTCGAACGTATATTATTAGAATCATGATTAGGGAGGAAGTATCCGAGGTTAGACTAATAGAAGAATTGGCACTAAACTAATCTATTTGGCGCTACTTTATTATGTGACAATTTAGAGCTATTACTATAGGTAAAGGCGTTCCTTCGCATTGATACCGAGCTGTCACAAATTACATAAAGCTGATATCAGATTCTTCGCTCTAGTGAATGTTCATTTTTGTTTCATTCCACGTTCAAACGACACCGACATTAGTGCTTTCATGAGAACTTGACCCGTGACGCGATTAATAGAACTGAATTTTGCAGTCTTATTTTCAGTACTAATAGAGTTCAAAATAGCGACAGACAGAACAGTAGGTACTACCAATAACATGGCTGCAAAATTCAGAGTATCGCATCACGGGTTAGTTATAATGTACGCACTTTAGAAATTAACGTTAATCTGCTTCTTTAATTAGATCATTGGATCGGTTCAGTAATGAATTCATCTTTCACTTTTGATTCATTCTGTGTTCCGACGTTTCACTTCGCATGAAAGATGCCGAATGAATGACTGACAAAAATTAACAAAAAGTGAAGCGTCTGATATCTGTTTTATTGACCACTGTTTTTACTTGACTGCGTTAGAAGTAGGATTGCGCTTCTAGGATTTACAGACGTTTATGTACAACGAAAAGGTCCATTCAATGGGAACCAGACCGGGCTCTCATTTACAAAGAGATCAATTATTATTTTTATCCGACTTCCCCCGAAGGAGGGTAATTTTTTGTCGATGTCCGATGAAAGAAATAGCCCTTTCCCAATTTGCACTACAATTCCCGGTTATCCGCTTCCCGCATTCATTCTTGGGTAGCTCGCCGTCCGTTAAGGACCAGGCCCAGGTCGACGGCGCGTTGTGTTCCACGCGCGCCGAGCTGAGATGTCAGCACAACTGACGGGGTCCGCTAGGGCAGATGCCTGCCAGGGTTACGGGAAAGTCCTAAAGGGTTACCGTGGCCCCTGGCAACGTACAGGCAACTGAAGGAATACGGGTGGGGTTTTCTTACCGACTATTAATATCAGTATAAACTACAGGTCACTACCTCTTTCTTAATGACAAAAGAACTATAAATATAATAATAGACTGGTTAATTAAGTTTTAATGAACGCCTCATTACGTCATCGACATATTTCATCATCCTTTGTGTACTACTTACAACTTATGTAGCTACTAATCTGTATACAAACATTGTTAAAACGACAGTTAATTTTACAAGGGAACTTGGTCTTACCTTTTTTGGTTTTGCTGTGTAAGCATTCTGTTTATTTATAACTTTAAGACCTGTTCTGTTTTGCTTTTAGCTGTGGTTTGTGGTATTGGTTGATTTGAGTTCTCTAGATAGCATATGGCAAACATGTCTGATCCTTTATTTTTTTTTCTTTATGTTATCCTGCTTGCACGTTTTTATTCTTGTATGTGTACACATATTTGGGCAAATAAATATATCTTATCTTATTCTTCGAATGACAGGCGGGACCAACGGCTTAGGGTTGGGTCTCGGTATGAAATGGATGGCCGACTTACCGACTACGAGCCGACCTTTGCGAGCGTTGACTTTTGATCCGGCTTTAACTAAGCCACGAGCCCTCTATGTGGTGACGATGATGACATTTAAACTCTATACTCTATAGCCTTTGTTCCATAGATAATCGTCTTTTTTATCCACCCCTTAGTCACAATCGGAACTGTTCGCCTGTTGACACGCTTGATAAACTATAAATTTATAGTGTACGTGAGGTCAAGCAACTTATATCGCGTTTATTACCTACATGTTATGAGTAAGTAATGAGGTATTAGGCCGTATTTGTTTATTTAATAGGTATTTTAATACAGATTAGTGGGTAATCATTTGAACTGTTCGACTGTGTCTATATACAAGGTAGGAAAACAAGATAGAATATCTAACAGTTTTAGGAATTATTATATAATTTAAATGAATAGTTTAAAATATATCACAGATTCAAAATTACGCGTAACAAAATAATTATCGTTGACGGCAACGCAGGCGCAGCGGTAGGAGTCAATGACCTTTTCCTCGGCTATTAGGTATGTAATCCCGGTAGTACGTTCCCGTGGGATATTTTGCGACATCCACGCGGGCAAGCCGCGGGTAAAAGCTAGTGTCCAATATTTATTGATTTCAACATAATAGTAAAACACTGTGGACTCTTTTGCTATAATTAGAGCTATTCCGTGGTACAGACACAGACCTCTTTTATCCAGCTTATCCATAAAATGTAGTAATAAATAGCTCCGTCAATCGCTCAATAAATGCAATATTTATAAAGTGGTGCTACTGAACTACTCGGCTTATTGGTTGATTCGCACGAATTAAATTTCTTGACGCGATTCGTACGAAGTTAATTTGTGGGCGAATCGACCCTTCCAGAAATAGGTATATAGCAATTGGCACATTTTGAATTCTATGCAGTAAAGTTAAAGAAAAAGTACCTACACTAAACTTGTCAAAAAAAAAAATTCTGGCTGTCCTGTTGAAATGAGTACCGAAGAAAATTGTGTATTTTAAAACATTCGTTTGCGGTTTATTCAGTAAATATGTCGCCATAATGCTATTATTTTACATGTGTACAAACAACAATTATACCTAACTCAATAACTGCAAATAAAAAACATTTTAAAGAGCAACAAAAGATCATGTAACAAATAAACATCCAGGTGTTTTGACTGTAGGTATTTCTTACACTTATTTTTTTGCTAGTTAAAGTTAACCTAATAAACCCTACCGTTTATTAGGTTTACTTTAATGAATCCCATCCCAAACAGGCTCGGCAAACGAATTTGTAATTGAAAATTCTTGTTATTAGTAACAATCTTGCTACACCAAGCCAAAGTTTCCCACTATTACTTCGACTCAGATACTCCGAATGGCGCCTCACCTCACCAATTTTTAAGGACATTCGAATCGTCCTAAAGTCAAAGCATAGGATGCTAAAATTTTCGAGCTCGCTCAGCTCTTTCTGTAGGAATAGTTAAAAGAAAAACTAACCTGAGGCGAGATCACGAAGTGCTAAAATTTTCAAGGTCGCTTCACTCGCTCTTGCATCCTATATTCTTCTACCTCTCAAACTTTTCTGCATAAGTCGGCAAAGCTCCTCATTAGCGAGGCCCATGTAGAGTATAATAATTATGCACGTTATCTATACTAATATTATAAAGAGGAAAGATTTTTTTGTTTGTTTGTTTGTACCGAATAGGCTCCGAAACTACTGGTTCGATTTGAAGAATTCTTTCAGTGTTAGATAGCCCATTTATCGAGTAAGGCTATAGGCTATATATCATCACGCTAAGACCAATAGGAGCGGAGTACCAATGAAGAATGTTTTTTAGCGTTAGTTCAAAGTAACTATTCCACGCGGACGAAGTCGCTCTAGTACTTATATATTTGTAATATTTGACGTACTTAAACTGGGAAGACCTGGGCCTCATTGTGTTTTGCCAACCCGTGCCCCCGATAGGCTTAGTCCAGCACTGCTCATTTGCTTTCCTGTCCTATATTTAATTATGTTCTATGTGGTACACAGCAGGAGGAGGAAGGTACTTGGGGCGAGAACTTCAAGTCACACCACGACAGCAAGCCACGAGGAAATGAGGCTGTCTCTCTTGACTTCAGCTTCCCTGAAGCCGACAATGTTTATGGTAAGTAACTGCCGTATAGTTTTCTAAGTTTATCTTAGAAATCACTAACATCCGTCAAGGAAAACATCGTGAGGAAATCAGGAATTTTAATTAATATAAGTCTGAAACGCCAACCCATCTTGAGCAAGCGTGGTGATCATCAATGCTCGTGCCTTCTTTGTACGAGAAGAGGCCTTTGCCATGCGCCTTCGCCAAGGCCAAGTAGCACTTAGCTGTAGGCACATGGGGAAATGGATACTGGATTAATTGTTTGATACCCAGTACCCTAATTACGTAATAGAAATGTAACGTATGTGTGATTCATTTATGAAAATATTATGTATGTAAGGAAAAATCTACATCTTTTTAATAAAATAAGTGATAGACATAATTTTAATACTAGAAATAAAGATAAACTAGATCAACCATTTTTCAGATTATCTAAAGTACATACATCTTTTATGGGGTACTGTGTTAAATGTTACAACAAAATACCTTGTGATATATTACAATTAAATAAAAGAAAATTTAAAACTCATG
Organism: Conistra vaccinii; assembly: GCA_948150665.1. Taxonomy (NCBI): domain Eukaryota; kingdom Metazoa; phylum Arthropoda; class Insecta; order Lepidoptera; family Noctuidae; genus Conistra; species Conistra vaccinii. Next base: position 11,094,998 of record OX411341.1, on the reverse strand, counting down.
TAAAAAGTACACTTTGTAAACAAGCATATTACAGATTAGAGGATTATATCCAAGATAAGAATGCTTGGAAACATGCTGGTCCTGCTCCATAGGACAATTTAGAGTCTAGACAAAATCAAACTGGTTGCTTACTTAATTGTATTTGTTTTTTATTATATGACATTGATTTTACGAGTACATCCTGTGATTACTTCCTCACACACTGACTTATTAATTGTAATTTTTTAGTAGATTCGTCTATTTTTACAATGTTTGTGAATATGTGAACACCATGTATCTACCACATAATTAATTTATCTGTCGTTTGCTCGACTTTAAATTCTTTTTACTTTATACAGTAATTTTATTCTAGGTGCATCGTCTTCTCATATAATTATATAAATAATGTACCTATACAAAATATTGTAAAACATTTTAAAAAGAGTAACGGTGGAGTTTCTTGCCCATTCTTCTCCATACGAAAACTACCTTTTGGAAGGGGCGGTAGAATCAATACTTTATTTTGTAAATTTTGACGTTCAAAAGTGCCTTCAAGGGCCTATTTGAAATAAATGATTTGACTTTGACTTTGACTTTGTGTATTGTCATACACATAGATTATATTTCTATTCGTCGCATAAATATCCTTTGCCGTGCCGTGCCGCGAGTGAGCGCCGGCCCTAAGTGTAATGTACGTGATATGACTGTGCTTTTTAAAATAAATGAATAATGTTATATGTTTTTGTTAGAAACTAATAAAACCCGCACGGGTCAATCGATCAGGTTAAGCTACGCTTGCCTCTGTTGGGCCGTGAATGGGTGACCAATACATACCAGACCGTGCCTCGGAAAGCACGTTAAGCCGTTGGTTCCGGCTGTCATTCGTGAATCTTTGACAGTCGGTATGGGTAGTCAGAAGCCCGAAAGTTTAGCAACCACTTTTACCAAAGGGGTATCGTTACTTATACCCAGTAACTGGGTTGTGGGGGCCAGATAGGCAGGTCAGTGGAAGCCGACCCCAACAGGATTGGGAAAAGGCTATGCAGTTGATGATATGTTTTTGTTGGAAGTCCAGACTCCTGACTCATGCAGCCACTCAGAATTTCCTAGTGGGGTAATTCGAGAATCGTCCCAAGCAAATTAAAAAACTTTGTTACTCAAATTCAACTATTAATACATTTTTATCTTCTTTAGGTATACCGGAACATACCGACAAATTCGCACTCCGCACAACAACATCGGGCGAACCTTACCGCCTGTTCAACCTTGACGTGTTTGAGTATGAACTCGACAGTCGCATGGCTATCTATGGAGCTGTACCCGTCATGTATTCTCATGGGTAAGTAATTATAGCTGTATAAGGATCTTTTAACGCGCGGCCAAGATCGGAACTAATGGAACTATCTTGTTTTTAGGGTTCCGTACCTCTAAAGGTAAAAAAGGAACCCTTATAAGATCACTCTTGTCCGTATGTCTGTCCGTGTGTCACCACCGATTTTCTCAGGACCGGGTGGACCTAGCAAGTCGAAATTTATACCAGATACTGAGGTCTATAGTCCCATTAGGTGTATAAAAATCAAGGTCCTGAGTCAACACGATAAAAAGATATGGGCTAATTTAGATTTTCGCGAAAATTTGCAAGTACCAAAATTTGCCTTAATTTTCAACTTTTTTATTTTTCGGAATTTTCTCTTTACTTGCGCTGTAAGCTTACCTTGCTTTTAACCAGTAATTCTAGGTCAATCGGAAGTATATGGTAGTTCCCGTTGACTCACGAAATTTGGCAAAAATTGGCTTACAGCACAAATGAAAGAAAAATTCCAAAAAATAAAAAAAGTTGAAAATCAAAGCGTGTCCCCATACTTACACAGTTGACGCCAATTAAGATAGTCCTCTGAGTTGTATGGCCGCTCATATAATTTAGAGGACTAGTTTCTGACCACAGAACTATTAAGGTTCATATTACACGTATGTTACTTTGAGTTGATTGAATTTGGGATTATTTATTTCGCTACGTAATTACGTAGAAGTTCTTGGTTTACAAAATGTATAGCTTCTCATGACGGGAACTTTAGCGAATAATTACGGCTTGATCTATTTTCATAAATTATAGTCAACCACACGTGCTTGATAACAATTTCACTTTGAAAGCACCTTTATTTCGTAACAAGTGGTGTTATAAAAGAAACAATTGAGAAAATCGCAGCTTTCATTACACTGATACTGCATTTTTTTCAACATTTAAAAGATTTCAAAATTTTCTCATTTCCTCTATCAAAACCTATGTACTTATCTCAAATACTAATCTATATTATTATCTCTCTATCGCAGTCCAAAACGCAGCGCTGGTGTATTCTGGCACAACTCGGCTGAAACATGGGTGGACGTCGTCAACTACGCTGACAGTACCGTTGTCTCATCTCTGGTCAATTTAGTCACCGGTGGACAGAAGCGACGTGTGGATGCTAGGTATGTTACTGTTATAAACACCCTGTAGTTATTTAATACTGTGCAATTTCTTATGTGCGATGGTTAAAAAAAGAGAGTGGTGGTGGTAGAGCAGTGGTGGCCCAGTGGCAACGGCCCCGACTTACGAGTTGTAGGCCGTGGGTTTGAGCCCAAACAGGCGCTTTACTTTGTGTAAATAATTTCATCACCACTGCTCTCAACACTTAGGTTTCCTCACGATGTTTTCCTGAGAGCAGCTCAAAACGGTGAAGGAAAACATCGTGAGGAAACCGGTATGTCTTTGAACTAAAAATTCGAAGACATGTGATATCTACAAACCTGCACTGAGCCCGTAGATTGTAGATTACAGCCCACTCCCTCTCACAGAGAGGAGGCCTGGGTTCCGGCAGTGGGAACATTAATAGGCTGATTATGAAGGTTAAAAAAAGCTTATTTGGCCATAGTGTTTGCGCAAAAATACCATCTTGTATTATGCGCCGAATCCATCACAAAAAATATAACTACGGCATGAAATATGACATTATAATATTTTTATTTTATTTCAGATTCATGAGCGAGTCTGGAATCATTGATGTATTCGTGTTCCTGGGTGAGAACCCAGCTGATCTGTTCCGTCAGTACACCGCTCTTACAGGAACCACCCCGCTGCCTCCCGTACGTATATACTAATATACTTTTACGCCCAAGTTTTTGCCGGTCGCGGTCATAAAATGTAGGAGAGAGATAGACAGTACTTGCGTCTTTGTAACTATATCACATCAAGTATAAGAAAGAAACTCACGCAGGTACCAATTATTGAGAAAGCCGATTATTTCTAAGTGCCATATTAGTAACTGTACAGACGCCAGCACATCAAGTTACGACAATCTGTCAAATTTCTTTAATAGATTTTCAACTTTATGGCTAAAGAATAAGGTTCAATGTTGATTGGGAAAATTTTACAGATTGGTGTAGGTGGATGTGCTGTGTCTGTACATAACATAATAGTAACTGTACATAGAACAACTCAAGAAATGGTTGTTAGACCCAATGCGCAAATTAATACAGATGGGACACTCCGCAAAATCATTTAAATTAAAAGCGACTTTTGCTACGACACAATAAAGTGCAATTTAGGTCGCACAGTGCTAATTACCGACAGTTACCTAGAAGTTGCCTCTCTTTCTATCACGTAACTCTTATATCTTCTGACTACGTTACACTCACTGAATTGGCCCAGTAAGATGGGCCCGTCGCGTACTTGTAACTTCATACCTAAACTGCGGAGTGTCCCGTCTGTATTCATCTGTGCCCAATGTAAAATTCAGTCACATTCAGTTCAATTAGCGATCAGTCACGCTAACATACCAACATGTGCAATGCGACGAAAACTTGTCGTTTTTGTGCATGACACGCTTCGCTTTGCTGAAAGAAAATGCAACGAATAAACCTTTCTCCCTGCAATGTTAGACTCCAACATAGGTAGGAAAACTTGTCATAAAACAAAATACTAAATAGTAAACAATTATTCTCCAGAAATTCTCGCTCGCCTACCACCAATGCCGCTGGAACTACGTGGACGAAGATGACGTGCGCGGCGTCGACGAAAACTTTGACGTTCACGACATACCCGCTGACGTCATCTGGCTGGACATCGAGTACACTGACAGGAAGAAGTGAGTACTATAATAATAATACCAGACTATTACTGTCCCACTACTAGGCAAACGCCTCTTCTCATACAGAGAAGGCACGAGCATTGATCACCACGCTTGCCCAAGACGGGTTGGCGATTTCAGACTTATATTAACATATTAACTAAGTCCAGGTTTCCTCTCGATGTTTTTCCTTCACAGATGTCAGTGCTGTCCAAGATAAACTTAGAAAGTACATATGAATTGAAAAAAAAAAGATTAAATAATTACCCATTCGAAAATGTAGTTTCCTGTACAAATGGTCAGAAACAACTGCATAGTCGGTCTGCAAACCATCTTAACTAAAATCAAGCGATAAAATACCCAAATCACATGAATACAGACAGATATTATGACTGTATTTTATTGTGCTACTGTTTGTTTTTCCTTAAATAAATAAAATTAAATTACAGATGGTTAAAATCATTTAAATAAAAAGCGACTCTTGCAACAACTCAATAAAGCGCAGTTCTGGTCACACAGCGCTAATTACTGTTATATATTCTGACTACGTTACGCCCACGGAATTCGACTAGTCGAGCCCACCGTGTACCGGATTGTAACATCATACCTTTTTTTTTCCTTAAATAAATAAAATTAAATTACAGATGGTTAAAATCATTTAAATAAAAAGCGACTCTTGCAACAACTCAATAAAGCGCAGTTCTGGTCACACAGCGCTAATTACTCTTATATATTCTGACTACGTTACGCCCACGGAATTCGACTAGTCGAGCCCACCGTGTACCGGATTGTAACATCATACCTTTTTTTTTGTGGTTGGGCAATCATCAAATAACTTCTCCCGGTCTGGGCGGAGCGGAAGGGCGTGTCAGACTCTTAAAACTGACTAAACCCACCCGTGTTCCTTAAGTTGCCTGTACCTTGCCAGGGGCCACGGTCACCCCTTAGGACTTTCCAGCGAACCCCATCAGTTGTGCTGACATCTCTTTGAGGCGCGCGAGGAACACGACGCGCCATCGCCCCGGGCCTGGTCCTTATCGGACGGCGAGCTACCCATTGCTCTCCGTCCGCAAGCCGCGCCTACGGTGGCCCATCACATAACATCATACCTAAAATGCGGAGTGCATAATCTGTATTTATTTGTGCCCGAATCACAGTTTTATTAGGAGATCAGCTGATTCAAATAAATCCTCTTCCTCAGATATTTCACATGGGACCCGCTTAAATTCCCGACCCCAGCTGCCATGGTAGCCAACTTAACAGCCAAGGGCCGCAAACTGGTCACCATCATAGATCCTCATATCAAGAGGGAGGCTGGTTACTTCCTACATGAAGACGCTACCGAGTTGGGGTACTATGTTAAAGATAAAGATGGCAAGGATTATGAAGGTACGTTGAGAAGAAATATTATTTATTAAATAGTAGTTTATTTTACTGAAGTGCATGAAAAAAGCAGCGTTATTGTGTAACACACCTTTAATTTTGACAATACAACATAATTTATACTAGCTTTAACCCGCGAAATCTGGCGGTTTTTAAAAGTGAAAACTTCTTTAGGTATGTTGAGCACTTTTTGGGTGAACAATAATCATGGAACTCGCGTCATCGTCGCCTAACGCTTTCCATGAGCTATATGTATTGAAGGAAAGACATCAACGCGAGAGTTAAAAAGTTACTTAACGAGACATCAACGCGGATTCTAAAAGTTACTTAGTTTGCACTTCTATCGGCAGTCCCCAAAGATTACAGGTTTTTTTTTAAATCATTTCTTTATGGCACTTTTATTTTTATTAAAAAAAAAAATTGGTTTAGGTCTTAGGGGGAGGCGCGAAAATTTATCCGCTGTTGCATAGTAAAATATGTTGGAATAGTTTGTTTGGTCGACAACGTAAATAGCTTGAATTGGTATTGAATTTACCATTCGTTTTCTAATTATATTGGTCAAAATAAAATTCATAATTTTTCTCTCATTTATTCTCTTACTAGCTGCGCCCCGCGGTTTCAACCGCATAAGTTTCCAAATACTTTTAATTTTAATTTTTTACATCAAAACGAAATATTCGGTGTTATTGCACTTCATAATCAATATTTTAGTTCACTAGTTAGCCACATTTCATATTTCCGTACAGTATTATTGCCAAATTAATCAAACCAGGTAAACATTTGACAGCTATTTGCGAACTTTTAGGATAAGCGCTCTTAAAATTATATTTATTGTCTAATTAAATATTGTCTCAAAACACTAACGTGGCTAAAAGTGGTATGTAGGTGTACACCCCTGCTTAACTACCCTTTCATACAAGCGTAATATTACAACTATAACCCTCTATTTCATGGAATGCTGACTCAATATTACAACCATCTATTCCTCTGCCCAGGTTGGTGCTGGCCCGGCTCCTCATCATACCTCGACTTCTTCAACCCCCTCGTGAGCAAGTACTACTCAGAGAGGTACCAGTTCAACAACTTCCCCGGTACCAGCAAGGATGTGCACATTTGGAATGACATGAATGAGCCTAGCGTGAGTATTAGATACGAAACGGATACTTGTTTAACCAGATATTAGAATATCCGGCCTCCTGACAGGTCGGATATTGAACGTCCCGCCTTCTTTTAGGTCGGGTATTAAGATATCGGGTCATCTAATAGATCTGATATCAAATATCCAACAATCTATTTAGTCGAATATTTGACTGTCTTGATCCGGTCGTAAGCAAGTACTACGCGAAGAGATACTAGTTAAATAACTTTCCCTGTACCAGCAAGGATGTACATGAGCCAAGCGTGAGTGCAAATTTTCGAAGCGGTCATCTTGAATTTTTATTTGACTTCACTGTCTGCTTTAGCACCCTCGAAAACCATGAAAACGATACCCATGATGAAAACATTGGCTGCCAACATCTTGGATTTACCCTCGAAAACTATGAAAACGACACCTATGATGAAAAATTTCAAAATTTTTCGATGCCGCCATCTTGGATTTTCATTAAACCGCATTGAAAGTTGGACAACCAACCTTAGCCTATACTATTCTTTTCTAAGACAGTGAATCAACCTCAATATCAATTGATTTTGCATGACGCAGGTATTCAATGGTCCTGAGATCACCATGCCTAAGGATTGTCGTCACTACAAGCCGCCTCAGGATGGCAATGATGGACTCGCCGCTTTCTGGGAGCACAGGTAATATTCCCCAGTTCTATGTGAATTTCCATTTTCAATTATCTACAAAAATCGAGAGAAAATCGGTCTTATTGGTCGGATCCACCTTAATTAACTATAACAATATGTCATTCATAGTTGTAAATATAATTATTTCACCAATTACCTACTTAAGCATTTAGTAAAAAGCTGTTATTTTGGCGTTACAAACAGACAATTCAATTTTAATTATTTGTGCAGAAGTAAAATAATTTATTTGTTTTTTTTTGCAGACACGTCCACAATGAATACGGTCTATGGAACATCCGCGCGACACACGAGGGAATGTTGCAGCGATCTGACAGCAAATACAGGCCCTTCATTCTGACACGTTCTGCCTTCGCGGGCACCCAAAGGTAAGACTAGATTTTCTTTATAATACTGTTAACTCATCAATACAACTCCCTTTCATATTACCTACCCTTTGAATGACTATTTCATGAAATCAGGCCAATTCTAACTCAAGAAGTTTTATTACTTTTATTGCTGATTCTAATTCTATAAATAAATATTACTGGCCGCGAATCATATAGTCGGCACGGTTGGCGCAGTGGTTAAGCAATTGACTGCTGCGCTGCGTGTCGCGGGTTCGATTCTTAGCCTGATGAAGAATATTCGTATGATCTACAAGTATTGTTCCAGGTCTGGCTATTTGTGTATGTGAGTTTAAATGTTTGTAAACGCACCCACAATACAGGAGAAATTCCTAGTGTGGGGAAAAATATAAAAAATAGATATAAAAAAAGATAACTACATTCAACCTGACACTGACCTACAAATGAAAGAAAATTTGAATTTCGCGGGCGATGCCGACGGTTTCGCCTGTTGATAAATATCAGCACTCTCATTGCGTATCACACTTGTCACTTGTGATCACAATCGCTTTCATTTGGACAACAGTCAAATATTCAAGGCAATGGCACGTAAAATTTTATCGGAGAGGCTACCGGATGGCGAGTGGTAATCTGGGTCTCGAAGTGATACCGAACCCCCCCGTACCGTCCGAATGGACCCCAAATGGGTGGGGGCGGAGATATGGGGGGGGGGAAAGCATAAAAACTTTTGGAGAGGCAACCGGATGCATTGAAGTTTATACCCTATTTATATGTATAGTAAAAAATTTTTGCCATCCGAAACACGCGGGCCGTTTTCGCAAACAGGAATTTTGAAAAAAAAAAAAAAAAGTTATGAGGCTACCGCTTCAAAATTGGTGAGCTTATTTATTGGTACCACTTTATGTTGTAAAAAAAATGCCATCCGATCCTGCTGGGCAGTTTCTGAGAAACAACCCTTTAAACTCGCAAAAAAACACTTTATTCCCACGCTTTAAATAAAAATTGAAAAAAAATTGTAGAAGTAGTTTAAATCGAATGGCATTCGAAAGATAAGCTCTAATAAGTGCAAGGAATTGTGTGTATCAATGCCATCCGGTTTTGATAAGGTTCACCCCCATTTTCGCCACCTCAAACATCGTTATAATTGAAATAATGTCTTTTCATGAAACTCCTTACCAATGACTTATCACCGAAAATGGAGTATTTAAATTTTATCGAAACCGAAAAGAGCTTAACTTATACATAACCATATCTCCGCCCCCGCCCATTTGGGGTCCATTCGGACGGTACGGGGGGGTTCGGTATCACTTCGAGACCCAGATTACCACTCGCCATCCGGTAGCCTCTCCGATAAAATTTTACGTGCCATTGCTTTAACTAAAATAAATTCAACTACATTATGATAGCTATTGCAAATACGAATATATGATCTAATTATACTTACACTTTTTATTTTATTTAATTTTTTATCTGCTGTGTAATTTATTATATTGTGTGCTTTTTAGTCTGTGCTAAATATTATTTTCTTTCTTTCAATTAACATAATGAGTTCATACATTTGCAAATAGGGTTGACTCCGTGTCAGTCAAACATTATCATAATTTCCACCATTTTCCTTCAGATTCGCGGCAGTATGGACAGGCGACAACGCAGCGGAATGGGGCTTCCTCGCGGTGTCAGTGCCGATGTGCCTCTCCCTGGCCGCGGCCGGGATCAGCTTCTGCGGCTCGGACGTCGGCGGCTTCTTCAAGTACCCTGAGGCTGAGCTCATGACGAGGTGGTATCAGGTATGTAGAATATGATTTCTCAAAAACCCAGAAATAATGAGCCAAATGACATAAATAGCAAAACTTCTACGGCTTCTAACATGGTAGGAGATCTATAAAGCTTATATCAGATGCTTCACACGACTAAATGTTAATTTTTAGGGTTCCGTAACCGAAAGGTGCTAAACGGAACCTTATTACTAAGCCTCCGCTATCCGTCCGTCCGTTTGTCTGTCAGCGGGCTGTATCTCATGAACCGGAATGGGTAGACCGTTGAAATTTACACAGGTTGTGTATTTCTATTGCCGCTATAATAAAAAGTATAATTATTTCATATGTGTATTTATGCTAATCAATTGTTTTTATTGTTATCAGGCGGGCGCCTTCCAGCCATTCTTCCGTGCGCACTCGCACATCGAGACGAAGCGCCGCGAGCCCTGGCTATACGAACCCTCCACCACCGCGCTTATCAGAGACGCGAACAGGCGACGATATGCGCTTATTGACTTCTGGTAACTATCTTAAAAATAACTAGAATAAACCTAACTCTCTTTCTGAAGCAGTCAAGTAAAAAGTACTACTACTAGTACTAAGTAAACTGTATTTAAATGCTGTAAAAGCTTTAGATATTCAACAAGCAACTCACAAGATGAATGTATTCTCCAGGTACACACTGTTCTACGAACATTCCATCGACGGTCTGCCTGTGATGAGACCGCTGTTCCAAGAGTTCCCCGCTGAAGAGGATACCTACACTATTGATGACGAATACTTGCTCGGTAAGTCTCCTTCTTCTCTTGTATCGGCACTCATAGTGTAAGAATAGCTCGAAGGAAGAAATAAATTCGTTATTTTCTCTGACGTTTTTGGGAATTTTGTCGTATAATTCATGTGGTTTTGTTAATATCCAAGTTTGATCTTAGCTTAGCATATGTTTTGGATGTTTATTGGACTGCAATAAACATCCAAAAAACATTAAAGTAACTCGTAACTATACATATACACAACCATTAGGCTGCCTGTCCACTGGAGCGGAGAGGAGAGGAGAGTAGCGGAAAAGTGCCAATATTAACCGAGTTTAGATTCTATTGGTTAATATTGGCACATCTCCGCTCCTCTCCTCACCTCTCCGCTCCAGTGGACAGGCAGCCTTAGAGGTATTTTAGAAAACGAGGAATTAAATAAGGGCACAGTATAATAAAGTAACAGTATTATGTTTCGGCTTTGACCTTGAAATAATTACCTACTACCTGGCCGCTCGGTAGATAAACCTGCGTCCGTACGTAACTGCCGCGCACTCGAGACTGTTGCGTACTGATATACACAGATTTCGAAGTGCGTCGTTTTGGCCGTGTGTCCCACTGCGGGGCTAGCACAGGGCGTACCCAAGACGTTTGTGACAAGACATGATAAATTTTATCATGTTTGTCTTGAATGCTAGCACGGGTCAACCATGTGATAAAATCTGAGGCGCGACATGCCTTTCTTGTTGCTAACTTCATAGTGTACAAAATTTAAAAAATAAAAATGTCTATGATCATCTGAATATGCAACCAAATAAAATAATACGTTTTTATAGTGCAGGTTCATACAGTTTTACAACTTTCTAATTTTTTTGTGAACTAATTCACTTTTGAGGTACGGACGACAGTCATATGTGGCATTTGTGACAAAATTGGTGCGCCCATAGTAGCAAATAAGACATATTGAATCCCAAATAAACGTTAAGAAGTTATGTCACAAGTGAAAAGATTATCTCACGCTGCCGTGCTAGCATTTTTTATTAAATGTAATTTTAACCAGGACACTACATTATTAATTTTTATGGGTAATAGGGGAAATGTGAACAAAGGAGAACTACTCCAATATTATAGAACATTGTGTAATCTTAGTCTAAGAAAAATTGTGTTGTTTGCATTCCCTTATAGTAACAGTTTGCCACAGGAAGAAAATAACTTAAGATTTGAATTAAATATGACATTGCATAATTGGACATTCAATAATAATCTGTTCCATCTAGTTGATACTAACAATTATGTTGGTAAAAATTTTTATTTGACAAGAGATAGACATAATATTGCTATGTACTATCTTTCTAACTATTGCAAAAGACAGATAGCTGTGTCGCTATCATATTTTTTTTCTATTACAGCCAAAAATTTGGCTAAACAACTTGCTTCTTTTGAGCAATGCAATGATTTTTTAAATAATTCTGCCAATAATTTGGCAACAAATACTGACATTCATTATAATTTAAATTAGAAATTAGGACAATAGAGGAAACCTCTTGCTCAATAAATGAAGAAAATTTAAATAATGGTTTAAATCATAAGAATGTTTCAAGAAGTTGTTTAATATCTCACCCATCAAATTGTAGTAATCTAAATAAATGTAATAATAATATTCTAAAAATAGTTCATCAAAATATACAGGGTGTGTTAGGTAAGGAATTAGAATTGGAGCTGTTCATGAACTGTAGTTATGTTGATATCCTATGTGTAACTGAACATTGGTTAAAAGTCCACCAGTTCATGTTCTGCTTTAACAACCACCAGGTTGCCAGCTCGTTCAGCAGAGTTAATATGATACGTGGTGGCTCTCTAATAATTGTTCGCAACAATATTAAATTTAAAGAACGTAAGGATATTGTGAGCCTCTCTGTTGAGCGAGTTATTGAAATAGCTTGCATTGAGCTTGAGCAGTTCATTGTATTAAGCGTGTACAGGCCCCCATGTGCTTCATATGATATTTTTGAGAAATATATGGAAGAAGTGTTATTAAAGACTTGTAACAGTAATAAAACAGTTGTTGTCTGTGGAGATTTCAACATTAATATACTGGAAAAATCTGCTGTAGTAAATAAATTCATAAGTTTATTAAAGTCATATAATTTGTACAATACATTCTTTGAGCCGACTAGAATAACTGCCACTAGTGCTACCTGTATTGACAATATTTTTACAAACTTAAAACCTTCTAGCCATTTAATTATAAATGAGTTGGACTCTGATCACTGTGGCCAGTTAGTCACTTTCCCTCAAAAAACAGTTAGAGCTCAAAGAAAACTTGTGAGTTTTGTTCCTGTAAATAAAAGTCGCTTGGAACAATTTAAAAATAATTTAATAGAAAAACTGCCGGGTTTGCCTTATCATAACGACCCGGATCAAGATTATGCTTCCCTATTTAACGTCATCAATTGTGAGTTTAAGAAGGTTTTCACCTCAAAAACATTGCCTGTTTGTGACCGCGTTATATTTAGTGATTGGGCAACACCAGGCATTTACAAAAGTAGGCAGAGGTTATTTGAATTATATCATGAAAAAACATATAACCATGATGAAACTTTCAAAGAGTTTGTTAAGAATTATTCTAAAACTTTTAAAAGAGCCTGTTCCTCAGCAAAAGCCTTACATATTAAAAATAAAATAAAATCTTCTGGAAATAAAATTAAAACAACTTGGAATATTATTAATTCAGAAACGGGAAGAACGACAGTACGGAATCGTGACTTCCATCTAAAAATCAATGATGTAGATATTAAGACAGACGTGGAGGTGGCAACTGAGTTTGAAAACTTCTTCACTAATATTCCCATTTTAACAACCAAAACTCTGTCATCGTCGTCCTCCACTACTGCTTACTCAATACTTAAAGAATGTGTACCAGAATGTGACAAGCCTTTTGAATTCACAAGTATTACTACTAAAGACATAATAGAATCTTTTAAAAATCTTGATGTAAAAAAAACTGCTGACCTTTGGGGATTATCAGTATATACCATGTCTTCAAAAATTGATGTTATTTCACCCTTTTTAGCAATCGTTTTTAACTCTTGTATTGCATCTGGTGTATTTCCTGATCTGATGAAACTTAGCAAAGTGATTCCACTGTTCAAATCTGGCAGCACAACTGATCCCACAAATTTTCGGCCTATTTCGATATTACCTACTTTGAGCAAAATTTTTGAATAATTAATTTTAAAACAAATGTTAGGACATTTCAATGCACATAATTTACTTCATCTGAAACAGTTTGGCTTTACAAAGGGTCGTTCCACTACAGACGCGGGCGTGGAATTACTGAAGAGCATATTCGAGGCCTGGGAGGAGTCGCAAGATGCTCTTGGCATTTTCTGTGATTTGTCCAAGGCCTTCGATTGCGTACATCATGATACACTCATCAGGAAACTGCACCACTATGGTATGAGGGACAAGGCTCTTGACCTTCTGACTTCTTATCTGAACAACAGAATTCAGAGGGTCGATGTTAATGGCAAGAGATCTGCAGGATCTGCGGTCACCATGGGCGTTCCGCAGGGTTCAATTCTAGGTCCTTTCTTATTTCTAATTTATATTAATGACTTACCTTACCACATAAGGGATAATCACAAGATCGTATTATTCGCAGATGACACATCCCTCATTTTTAAAATCAAACGTCAGTTAGTCAACTTTGAACAAGTTAACGATGCACTCTCTAAAGTTGTGCATTGGTTTAATGTAAATAATCTTCTCCTGAACGAAAAAAAGACTAAACTCATTAAATTTTCAACGCCAAATGTCAGGCAACTAACTACCAATGTTCAAGTTAATGGAATAGAGTTGGACCCTGTTGAGTCAACAGTTTTTCTTGGAATAACTATTGACGGTAGATTACAATGGGGCGCACACATAGAAAAATTGTCAGGAAGGCTTAGTTCAGCCGCATATGCTGTTAAAAAAATTAGGCAGATAACTGACGTAGATACAGCCAGAATTGTTTATTTTAGTTATTTTCATAGTCTGATGTCTTATGGGATTCTTCTCTGGGGAACCTGTGCGGACATTAATTCTATCTTTGTTCTACAGAAAAGGGCTGTTCGAGCCATTTACAACCTAGGTCCAAGAGATTCACTTCGAGAGAAATTCAGAGAAATAAATATTCTGACTGTAGCCTCACAATATATTTTTGAAAACCTATTGTATGTACACAAAAATATATCAAATTTTAAGAAAATGTCCGATGTTCATAGTTTAAATACCAGGAATAAACACAACCTTGCTGTACATCGCACACGTCTTCACAGAGTAGGCAACTCGTTCATGGGTCAATGTATACGCTTTTACGCTTTTCCCATTGACATTCGAAACTTACCCATTAAACGATTTAAAAACTGTATTAAAACCAAACTTTGTAAAAAAGGGTACTATAAAATTTCAGATTATTTAGAAGATAAAAAAGCTTGGGATTGAGCTGCTCGCTCTGCTATACCTTGTGATAAAACCATAAAACTTGATATTTTAATTGTTACTTATAATCATCAATTAAACCAGATTTAAAAATATTTACATAAAAGAATAAAACATATACCTACTTAAAATAATAACATAATAAAATTATATACAAAATGACATGATTACTTTGTAAAGTATAATATTATTTTAATTATTGTGAATATGAGGACTATGTGGGTATTTTTAATTTTTTTTCTCTTTAATGTTTTAATTTTTTTTATTTTTTTTTCACATTTAGTTTTAATGATGGTCTGGCAGTTTGAGTAGTTGATGCGGCCTACCCAAATGTCCTTTCTTTGGTATTGTTCGTCGAGTTGAGCTCCTTAAGCTCTGAGTGAGCTCCACGATTACTGACAAATGCTTGCACTGACTGGACAGGTCCACTCAAATCTGTGTGGTTCTTTCCTCAAAAGACCATTTCAGACACTAATCTACATGGTTCTCATATGGCTTGACCAAGATTATGTCTGGACTTTAAAAGAGACCGTGACCTCTGAGTTTGTTTCGGCCTTTCTTCTCAGAGTAGTCAGTTAGGAAACGCCGACCTCATCTAGCTTATTTTAAACATTTTTTTAAATATGACGTGTAAAAGTGATTCCGATATCCTATTTACAGAATAAACAATTTCATTTCATTTCATTTCATTTCATTTGTGACAAAACTGTTTTATCGCCCAAATTGTGATACAATGTGTGACTCAAGCTATCTCACAGTAGGCCATGTTCGCTGCGCTGCAGGGCAAATGCCTCTCTTCCCTCCGTCCATGTATTCCTATCTTCTGCTGTCTGTGGTCTGCAGTGGATTTAACATTTTTTTTTCCTTTCTTCTCCCTAGGCAACGCGCTCCTAGTCCGTCCGGTCGTGGAGCCGGGCGTGAGCTCCGTGAAGGTGTACCTGCCGGGCGGCGCGGCGCGCGCGCGGTGGTACGACGTGGACACGTACCACGTGCACCACGCCAACGGGTACCTCACCTATGACGTCACTCTGGCTAAGGTATTCAAAATTCATTCAAACTAGGCTGAGCATCAACACTTTTCGAACGTCAAAATTACATAAGACAGATGAAAGTTGTCAACGTCGTAAATAGTTGTCAAATATTTACCTGTTTTGATTAATTTGGAAATAATACTGTATGGTAATAAGAAATGTCGCTAACTAGAGAACTAGAATATTGATTATGAAATGCAATAATTAATATCGTAACACCGAATATTTAGTTTTAGATGTAAAAAAAGGCATTTGGACTTTCCAAATGCCTTTCTTACACCTAAAACGGGTACAACATCAAATTCAATGTTACAATTGCAATTCATTATTAATATTCTAGTTCGCTAGTTAGCCACATTTCTTATTTCCATACAGTAATATTGCCAAATTAATCAAAACAGCGAAATATCTGACAACTATATGCGACGTTGCCCACTTTCAGAATTGCAGAAAGAAATGAATGAAATTTGTTTCAGATCCCAGTGTTCCAGCGCGGCGGTACGATAATCCCGCGCAAGGAGCGCGTGCGACGCTCGTCTGCCCTCATGGCTGACGATCCTTACACACTTGTAGTGGCACTTGATGTTAATGTAAGATCACTATTCATTTAAAATTATTGAAGAATAACGTATTACCCAATAACTGGGTTGTAATGGTCAGATAAGCAGTCGTTCCATGTATAATACTGGTATTCAGATGCATCCGGTTAGACTGGAAGCTGACCTCAGCGTAATCGGGAAAAGGTAGATGGTAGGCGCACTAAATTCTGTCTAAAAATGTTATCTCGAATTTGTTTCGGTGATTCTTCTTAGAGTAGTCGATGAGGAAACACCAACCTCATCTAATTTTATTTGACGTTTTTTAAAACAGAAATTAAATACAGGCAGGAAAAATTTCAGCGCAGTTCAGAATTATATACTAAATCCATGGTAAAACATTTCGCGTAGATGTCCCTGCTAGCCTGTATAATTTAGTACCTATTTTCATAAGATTTTATTTATTATTTCGTGTTTCCCAGGGCACGGCTCAAGGCTCGCTGTACATCGACGACGGCGAAACGTACGAGTACTTGAACAACAAACACATCTACGCCAAGTTCACATTCGAACCCACCGTCATGACTTATTCGTGAGTATCAATTAGCCTCTTTAACTACGATTTAATAGGTATATTCTGATTCTGGTCACAAACAGGTGCTTTACATTGTGTAAATAATTTCATCACCACTGCTCTCAAAACGGTGAAGGAAAACATCGTGAGGAAACCGGCATGTTCTAGAACCAAAAATTCGAAGACATGTGACATCTACTAACCCGCACTGGGCCCGCGTGGTGGATTACGGCCCACTCCCTCTCACAGAGAGGAGGCCTGTGTCCCAGCAGTAGGAACACTATAGGCTAATTATGATAATTTCTACCAAATACAACGGTATTATCATATTGGCAACATAATGATTATACGCCATTTAATTTCCCCTATTTCGCTGTCGCTATACAGGATGGCGATTTAGTGACATGCAGCCATCAAGGGGTGATTCTACCTGGGCCGACAGTCTCGACATAGATAGCGATCGTTATACAACCGAATTCGGTCGCAAAGTCCTAATGTCGTTCCTAGACGCGAGCGACGTGCTTGACAAGTACGAAAAAATCACGCGCTTGACAAGCACGTCGCTCGCGTCTAGCACAGATAATATAATACTACGTACAGATACCCAATCCCATACAAAGAAATGACACCTAAGTCGGGCTATTGTCTGGCTACAGCATAAATGTGGTACAGTGATGTAAAACGCCATCTATTGCAAAGAGCCCTAAACAAAAAGGTTTTATCTTTTTTTGTTGAAAATACGAGATTTATGAGTTACAATAGATAAATCAGAATTAAACAAGGAAGTTTTGATTTTTACTTATCTTACTTCAGTCAAATCTTCCGTTTATCGGTTTTTAGTGACTGTTAATTTCATAATTGTTACCTATGCTGCCGTCTATGATCTTTTTTCAAGACTAATTATAATTTGTTCGCCATGCGTCTAGTAAAGAGTCTAGTTTTGATTTACGTGCATATTCCCTATTCATCTCCTAAAGGGGTTAAATTAATGATGAAAGTTTTTATGAAAGTCGTTAATTTAATAACTTTTTACTAATCGTCCCAATTCCTTTACAGTTTCATCGACGAAGACGCCCACTACCCGACCCGTTCCTGGGTAGAGCGTATCGTCATCGCGGGCATCAAGTCGCCGCCCAAGACGGCCCGGCTGGCGCAGGGCGGTAAGCAGGCCGCGCTACAGATGACGCTGCACAAAGGTAACGATGTGTTGGTCGTCAGGAAACCTGCCGCCAGTATGGCGCAGCCTTGGAAGATTACTTTTAGTTATTAGGCTAAGGTGGGGTAATAGCCGAATCAAATGTAACTTGATTTTAAAACGCTGTTAAGTTTTGTAACCGATCAACGAATGAGACAACTCACACGGAAGCACCGCGCTGGTAGCATCTAGAAACGGCAGTACTAATTAAATTCGTGGCGCTGAAAGGTCGTTGACCTGTTAGTTTTTTGTGTAGAAAGCGTAAAGTACGACACAATTTAGATGTAGTGTCATTCATTCATTTCAATTTTACGAATGTATTTGATTATACCTTCAAGTGTCATTAACGAGACACAATAGATTTTTAATTGTTATGGCCTCCTGAAGGCCAGTGTAACGGTTGAGCGGATGACTTTACAAGATTGCGTATTCGTAAAGATCATTTTCACCTAAAGCAGTAATAAAGATTGGTGATTTTGAACAGTTCGGGTGGTGATCGGTTTTACGAATTTTGCCGATGCTACATCTACGTTGTGTCGTACTGTAGACAGTTTCGCCTCTAACAGCGGCCGTCGAGGCGTCTCCTTTCTGAGAGACAACTAGTACATTATCTATTGTTTGCGTGACCCCCGGGGGGCCAGCACACATCTATAAGTTAAGATATTCTAGAGGCTTAAGACCGTCTTAAAGTTAAGTGGCGTTCGAGTATTCGGCGGTATTTATAGGTAGTAAATAGTGAATTCTCACTATTACTACTTATATTGTATGGTTATGATTTATCTGCGTTGAACCACTGGATTTAGTTATCATATTTAGTTGTCAGTTTTGATGTGAACATGCCAATGACATAATAGATGATCATAAACAAGATAATTTAGAGGTATATTATCTCATTTTGTTTTTTTAATGAAGTTCCTTATATCATGTTTTACTCTGCACACTTGGGGAATGAAAGCTAGACTGAAAAAAGTGTAACATTTTGACCGTCACGACACGTGACTGATTAACAAAAGTGTGTAAAATCGAAAGGAACCTCGTTATAACCGGTTGTCTCACGAGTCTCGTTTTTTTATGATTATGCAACGGATTGCTAACTTAATGAAGCTCTTTAACCATGAGATACAAAATGTAGAACAGTCCAGTGGTTTTATACAACTCAGTTAAATTGTAACCAAAAAAATTGTTTTCGTTTTGACACTGTTTTGAAGAATTGTTATTATCTGTGATTGATTTTTTGTATGCAATGATCATAATGTCGTTAAATTATAATATTTATAAAACGCGTATGGAATAGCTACCTTCGCTTCCGCAAACTACACGTAAAATTATTTCATTACAACGTAGCTAAACTACTAGGATAGAAATTATGAAATTTTGTAAAAAAAAAAAAAGTTTTATGGGGAATAAAAGGGCAAAAAATTTAAAAAATCCCCTAAGCGTTGTAGTTTGATTATGAACTGAGTCGCGGGAGGAAGTTTTATATTGCATTATGATTGTAAAATAAGACGTATGTAGTAAGGACTATCGCAGACAGACTGCAGTCAAGCATCGCGAACTGTTCGCTCCAATGAGCACGCACAAAACATACACATATTTAATTACAAATATTTTCTATACTCATGCCTACATGTCTGTGTACGTTAGCTCTAAGACGAGATTAAGTTAATAAATAGTGTCAAACCGAATGCAACACTATTACAAAGTAGTAAGGACAAGATTTCAGTGTATTGTAACTCAGTGATCAGTCATTTTTGTTTTGTTACACAAACAACACATTGCTACACTTTTTGATAAGACTTAACTACCTTAATATTAATCAAGAAATCGAAGAACACAATGTATGAAATAATCTCCCAGATAATGTTAACTAGAAAATAGAACTTATCTGGAGGTGGTGTAACAGGCCATTAATTGAATGAAAATTATTTTGAACTTAGGAAATCTTGTAAGCAAAGTATATTGTTTGTATAACAATACCTCCCATAGTTGTAATATTTAGTACACCAGCGAATTTTCATCGCTCTATAAGATATAAAGTACCTTATGGTGTTTTTTTTAATTATTGATATTAATACAATTACTATTGTATTACTACATTCATAATACTTTCAAGTATTTCCACGGCTGTTTATATCTTTACCAAAAAATAATTGGTACTCAAAAAACTGGGCTTTTTATTTCTTGAACAAAAACGGTAGTTTTTTTAAATAGCTTTATGACCAGTATGTATTATATTCCATTTAGTAGAAGTTAGAAATCAAATTGTAACATTCTCTAGTTGAATTTGCTTATGGTATAATACCTACCATATTTAGTAACTGGCCGGTAATATGGCACAATGACATTGAGATTAGAAAAAGTTTGTCCTTGTAGATTGTTGTCTCTGTCACAAATAGTTGTGTGACGGTATCTTTCTATGTTCTATTAACGCCTCATTGTGTCATATTAACGCCTTGTGTGTCAACTTGTAACGGGTAAGAGGTAACGAAGAATTGTATCGTATGTATGTATGTGATAATAAAAGAAATTTTAATAAAAACGAATTTTTATTTATACTTTCCTGTTGTTTTTAAATTATTTGTCATGGTGTAGTTGCAGTAAATACGAAATATTTCCTCATGACAAATCTCTCATTCCTCCGCATCACATGACCATGCTCTCATACCCCGAGCATCATTACTAGCTTTTATTTGATACCAATATTGTTGTAATTTTTTTTTTTTACTTTCGATCCCCGATTTTTTTGTATTTGCAGATTCAATATATAGATATTTCATAGCTTGTGTCACTCTCACAATTAAGACGAATCTATCGACACCATTATGTTAAAATCCATCAAGCCGTTTAGGCTACAGAATGTGCCAAACAAATAGACAAATTCTGAGGCACTCGAGTAATAAAAGAAACCACAAAATGCTGCTGTTCAACAAACAATATATTTTTCATCTCTTATACATTAACACTACTTCGAGAACTAACATAATATCAGGCACCGAAATACACAACAACTTATATTACGCTTTCACATACTGTAGCGAAAGCGGACCGAAACGAAAGCGAATAGCGAGCTAGCAAGTTTTTGATAATGATGCACTTTGACCAGGAAAATGCTGGTGCAGTTTTCATTGATAAAATTGATAGTAACATAATCAGTCTCTAATGTTTGGGAACTGCTCGCTTTGAGAGGAACGGGCAATAGTAATCCACCAAGCGAGCTCAGTGCCTGTTGATGGATGTCACATAGTCTTATAATTTTATGTTCTAGGACATACAGGATTCTTCGCGATGTTGTCCGTCACCCATTTGAAAGCAGTGGTGCTGAAATAAAACTCACTAATTGTCTGGGTTCAGAACCCACGACCGTAAGTCGGCGCGATTAAAACTGGTCCAACACTGACTAGCGAGCAGACTTGTGACATGACTCGAGTCACACATTTTATTCAAATAAATATGTGACTCGAGTCATGTCACAGTAGGCCGTGTTCGGTAGTCTGCTCTCAAAAATTTATAGTAACATGACTTCAATCACAACTTAATTAATCGCATGTAAAAGGTGAAGTGATACACGCCACAGAGAATTATCTCTATCACGCCATTTTAAACTCTATTTAAGTTGCGACTAGGTTCATTATCAATTTTATTAATAAAAACTGTTCCAGCGTTTTGCTGCTCTATATGCGATTCGAATTCGTTTCAGTTGGCTTTCGCTGTAATGTGTAAAATTATTTAGAGCCACGAAGCAGTTATTTACGACTGATACAATCGTTTGTAAAAAAAAACGTGCGAGCGTTACCAGTAGTCACATATTGTGTGTAACATCTAACACCTTGGTAATAAGCAACATTAAAGGGGCGGGGCCTCGTCAAGGTCGTTTCTGACGGCCAACTTTACCACTGCGTGCGCTCATTGGTCAAATCAAATAGCGCGCGCTTCCCCGGTTTCCTGTTACACACTTCCGTCCCTTTTCACGAAATCACTCCCACAGATTTTTAGAGTATATATTTTCTGTGCACAGATTGCTGGAAAACGAGGACAGATGTTACACATAAAAAAACAAACAAGTGACGTCAAAAGTTGAACCACAACTAAACATTCACGTTGTAATGTACGAAATTATTTAGAGCCACAAAGAAGTTATTTTCGATACATACAAAAATGTGATAAAAAAAAAATTGATAAGTGACGTCAAAACACAACACTTTAAAAATCAACGATACTATCTAGCTGCGCTGTTTGGACAACTTTCTTAAGTTTAAATTGGCAGTGGGATATTTTTTAAATGTAGTATAAACACAATATTTGTGAGTGGATCTAATGGATATTTTAGAGCTCTTATTCATTGCAGTAAAATATTGATTAAGAATTGCAATAATAACTCAATAAGGTGCTGTAACAGTTTTAGGTTTAGAAAAAGTATTTCAAGTTTCCAAATGCATTTTTCATCTAAAACTAAACATACATACATATGTTACGATATTAATTATTGCAATTTATAATCAATATTCTAGTGCTCTACAGAACGATATTTAATTTTATTTTATTTAGTAATATTGATAAATTAATGAAAATAGCAAAATATTTGACAGCTATTTGCGACGTTGGCAACTTTTAGAACGCTAGTTTAAATAATACATCTACAGGGCGTTCATTATAATTTGTCCCTGACGAGATTAGTAGTACTGAATTTTGCAGTCATGTGATTGGTAGGACTGTTCTGTCAGTCGCCATTTTGAACTCGATTAGTATTAACTCGAAGGGCATTTCACCACCTACGATTAAGTTCCTATAACTTACTTGGCAGATAATTTCAATTTCCATTCCATTTTGGAATTTGTCAAAAAATGGAATCGTAGGTAGTGGCTATTCGGACATCGTGAAATAGGCCCAAATTCAGTGCTATAGTTCGATTCAAAGTTAATGGCAGCTCGGAAGTAAGCCACTCACTGCGCAGTACCCCCGCTGACACATGAATTCGTCACTGCACAGCGACTCGCCTTAAGTTCCGAGCCACCATTAAGTTTGAATCGGGCTGTACCAATCGCGTCACGGGACGAGTTATATAAACGCACTGTATGTTCAGAATGCAGGTGTCTTTTATCACGTTCTTGACGTAACGGATGTGTGGATAGAACCTTAATAGAACTTTCAGAACGCTTCTTTAAAATTACGCAAAAAATAAAGTATAAGTAGGTGAAAACTCAATCATTTTTGTAAATAAGAAGTTCAAATAATACAATCAACTCAACAAAAAATTAAAATAAAACTATTATTATAAAAATACCGCTTGACGTGATAATTAACTTATTACAATAATCAGTGCATAATAATCAAAATTTTGAGACGTTTTGTAATTACTTGCAATCAATGCTCAACTAAAATATTTTGTGACAAACTCAATATATTATAATTTTTATAACGATCAACATTATTATTTTATTCAGCTTAAATAAAAAAAATAAGAACCTCTCAACTGAAACGGTTATAATGGTCAACTTAGCCTTTTTATTATCAGTGCAAAATAATTATTTTATAATCATCACCAAAAATCAACTTGGATATTTCTATAATCAGTCTAACCGTCAACTGTTAATGCTCAACATTAGATAATGGTATAATTAGCTCAACAGAATGAAGAGTGAATTCCTTGCATTGGCATCGGTTCGCGCATTCCAAATAAGTGCTGAGCAAGACAGATATAGATCGCTTTCCAATTCCTTCTATTCTGACTGTCAAATATCGCTTTAATTGCAGGTAGCAATTAATGCAATCCATGCGAAAAAAGTCGCTGCAAGATAAAGCCCACTTCTTCTGGTGGCTTCCTACCACCACCTCTAAAAGAGTATTACTTTGGTGTGGGAAAGAGATGAAGTTCTATAGGACGTATAGCTCCATCTCTTTCCCCCAGTGAAGTAAGATTAAAATAATTCTGATTTAAAGGTGGTGGTAGGCCCCGAGGTCTTTGAAACCAACATTATTTTTCTATGATGGTTAATGAAGACATTGATGTTCTTTCCACTTAAACAAACATCAACTTTATGTAAGTGTAAATAAAGTTGATTTTAGACTGACTAGTACTGTTGAACAAGTCCTAATAAAGATTAAGTTGTAGCGCAAACTGAACCTTATGTGTAGGCATTACAGTTGTTTTTCCTATAACTCGTGTGTGTTTACATGTTTGGCAAATTTTAAATTGCGAACGCAAATTCGCTAGCGATAGCCCAAACGCCTTCAGCCTCGGTGTCGCATCATTCCAACTCAACACGTCAAAAATTGACAGCCATGAATTTTAAGACATAATTATATTAGGAAGTGTATAGAGTGCCGCAAGAATTTTTGCAGCACTCTAGCGGCGCTGCTTCGGCCCGGCTAAAGTGCCGTAAGCATTGCATTGTCACTGTCACTTGTTATTTTGCTTGATTGTTGAGGTTCGTTTCTTTCATCCATAGCCGGCTAAACTTAAGTGCCATAATCCTTTGGCTTAGCAAATGAATTGGCTGAAAGGTAGGTTAGGTTAGGTTAGAACTGTGACCACACAACGTACGAGCCGAGCGAGCGCAGCGAGCGGTACCGTGGCAGCGGCCGGCGGGTCCTAGGATCCGTTTAGGCACAAGATAATGTAATGTTTTGGGAATGTGGTGTTTTACAGCGATCTAACCTCAACAATCAAACAAAATACCAAATGACGTGACTTAGTGACATATTTTGACAGTGACAATGCAATGCTTACGGCACTTTAGCCGGGCCGAGGCATTTTATCAGATAGGGATAGAGTGCCGGTAGTGGCACTCTATACACTGCCTTTCTTTTACACCTCTACCTATCCCTTCGGGGAATACAGGCGTGATCTTATGTCATATTTCTTTTACAATCGTAAGCAACCGTATCATTTATTCATTAAAATAGAGTAAACTATCAATTAAGTAGACTAGCTTTAACTCGGTAGACCCGGGCACCGTATAAATACCCCGCCAACACATAAATGCTTAACAAAAACTTACTATACAAAAGCCAATAACTCTAATAATTACTTATTTTAATTAATTATATTCTTCGTGTAGTGATATTGCTGCTAAGTTTCAGCACATTGAATAATACCCCTTATTTTGACTGACTTAAAGTGCAAATTAGCTCACGAGATTGAGCGTTTGGTGTCGACATCGATGTTCGTGCAATTTTGCACTTTATGACACCAGTTATAAAGTGTATTATTGAAAGTCATCATAAAATCCCTTTCGGTCTATGTTAAAATAGCCTCCAATGACATCTACAAGAATGGATTATGAAATGGTGAAAGATATGTACCTTACCTATCTTTTCATAGACCTATTCTTATAGTTCATTTTTACTTTTTTTCTTCGATAAATAATTATTTCGATATTTTGTGGGTCATTTCGCATTTAATTGGAAGACTTTCTAATTTGTTATCAGTAATAGCTCATAAATAATATTCAAGCCTTATCAAACATTCTGCCTAGCCTTTTCCCAACTATGTTGGGGTCGGCTTCCAGTCTAACCGGATACAGATGAATACCAGTATTATACATGTAGCGAATGCCTATCTGAATTTTACAACCTAGTTACTGGGTAATACGATATCCCTTGGTAAGACTGGTTGTCAGATTTTCGTTCTTCTGACGACCCGTAACGACTGTCAAAGATACAAGAATGACAGCATCCCGACCAACGGCTTAACATGCTTTCCGAGGCACGGAGGGGTCTGTTATGGTCACCCATCCACGGACTGACTGCGGCAAGCGTAGCTTAACCTGATTGATCTACCCGTGCGTCTGTTAAGGTATTATGTTTTTCAAGTTTCATATTTTAGCCCCACGCTATAACGATCTAGGGCTGTCAAAAATATTCAAATCATATTTACAATTTTATTATAGTTTGACTGATACCGCTGTAAGCGTAGGGCGACACGCCATGAGAACGCCGTTGACGAATGAGCTGCCTGTCTGCCTACACTGCTCCTCCGCCTCGCCGAGCACAGACCTAAGGCGCGGTATAGCAGTATCGGTCAAACCATATCCTACCTGACCTCAGAGTACTTTAGTTATTACTCTGAGTACCTGACCCTAAATAACACAATGTTCCGATGTCAACACACTGCTCTCAAAACGGTGAAGGAAAACATCGTGAGGAAACCGGCATGTCTTAGAACCAAAAATTCGAAGACATGTGATGATGTGACATATACCAACCCTATAAAAAAGTACTCTGTGGATGTCAATTAACAAAACATTGTTATTACTCTTTTTTTTACCAAATTTGGAAATAGATAAAAAATGATTTTATTGCAGCAATATCACTAAATACACTAAATAGGCAAGATTAAACGTTACTTAAAAAATATCCTACTAGGTGTATCTTCATTAGGGAACTCTATGAAAGGGTGAGTCAGTTTGTGTTCCAACATCTCACTCTCACTCGGGAACTTGTCCCCACAAATGTCACAAGCCACTTCACTACACTCCGAACGCGACACACTTCGCGATTTCTCTTTTTTCTTCTTCTCCTTAACCTGCCACTCTTTCTTTTTCAAAGTCTCTTTTATTTTCTCCTGTTTAGAAGAAGATTGAGCTTCCTGTACCAACGGCTTTCCAGTCAGCAAAAACTCTTTCATATTAACATGTTTAGGCGATAATTTGTGTTGTTTTAGTCGATTTTCTGAACTGCATTGGTATTCGCAGATAAAGCAGACGTATTTCATATCGCCTGTATGGATATCCGCGTGCGCTTTCCGCTTTTCGGGCGTAGCGAAGCGGAAATCGCAGAATTTGCAGGGGTACTTTCTATCTGGTGAATGGTACCGCATATGGGAGACTAAGGCGTTCATATCCTTGCACATCTTTCGACATTCTAAACACATTACTCCTTGTTCAACTGGTTCAGACTCCTCTACGCTTTCGGTACTGTGGTGTATTCGTCTATGGGACGTAAGTCCTTTCTGACTGATGAAAACTCTTCGGCAATCCGTGCACTGAAACTGCATCTCAGCTTTCAAATCTGGGCTATGCTTTTCAATTTGATGCATGGCTAGTTTATCTGCTTCGTGAAACTGTAGGCCGCATTCCTCACACTTCCAAGCTTTCACTAATCTCGAGAAGGCTTCCAGAACATCTAAGACGGATTGTCCTTCGACTTCCGGGTGGAAAGTTTTCGTATGGTTTCCAAAGTCGATAATTTTCGAGAATGTTCGCTTGCATCTCGGACAACTATACGGTTCTTTGTGATCATCCATGACATGACACTTTAAGTCTGATATCTCAATGTAACTTTTTGGACACATGAAGCATTTGAGCTTCTGCTTCCCTTTGACAACTTCTGAAATGACTTTGTACTCCATTAATTGTACTTTTTGATGGACTTGTAGATGTTTGAAGAGTTCTTTTCTGGTGTGATAATCTGTGGGACAAAATTTACAAGGAAATCTCTTCCTGTGTAATCTTTTACGATGGAGTGCTAATTCTTCTTTGTCCTTGAACTGTTTATTGCATGACACACAAGGGTAAGTACTTGTGTCGCAGAACAGATTGTGGGACCTCAAACAGGTCTCCATTCGACTCCGTCTTTGAAACGATTGCCCACAAGTACATTCATAACCTTCTTTCTTAAGTTTTTCTGCTTTTTTAACTGCCTGTCTCTCTAGTTCAGCTTTCAACTTCTTGTTTTTATTCTCTTTCTTAGTTATCTGGCTTCTAATGTGACCTTGAGCGCGTTTATCAATAGCATCATGGACAGCTAAATGCCTTTTCATATAATTCTTCTGTCTGTAAGTTTTGGGGCATTTTGGGCATGTATGGAGGGTTTCCCCGACTTCTTTTTTCTTGCCTTTGGCTTTGAGTAAGCCATAAGCTTCTTGTTCGAGGGATAAAACATTCCCAGTAATAGAATTTAGTTGAAAAGACTCTTGGTAGTCCATACAGTTATCGCCATTATCGTAAGTAGTTGGTAGAATTTCTTCTGGATTGCCTATTTTCGAGAATGCCATATTTGTTTGGGTCATAGGAATTGGAAGTATTTCCATGACTAAAGTCTTTGTTGTTTTAGATTCGATAAGACCGTCGTGTGGGTTTGTGATTGTGGAAGTAGTGTTTATGACTTTGTTTGAAATTAAGTGTGTTTCTGTTACTGTGAGTTCTGATTCTTCTTTGATGTTCATTTTGTCGTAATCTTCTTTATGATGGTGCTGGAAAATTAAAACATCTTGTAAACTTACAGTATGTTGTAAACTTGACAACACAAGACCTGTGATTTTAGGCATGTTAGAAGTCGAAATTAAATTAGTCTAAACTAGAAAAGAAATAGTAAAATGTGTTGGTCAGAAGTTTGCATGGACCCTAGTTTAAAGATGGAAAGTCAATAGGAGAGACATTTTAATTCATACATTGCGAAAGGCTCGGCAGTAGAATGTTACGAGTCAGAAACTATTTACTTAAATTAATTTCTTACCTCATCATCATCATCTTCGCACTTTATATTCATATCATCCTGCAAACACGCTTCCACATGAGTCAACGCAGCCGCCTCATTGCTATCCATACTGCCAACATCATCATCAAAATTGGGATAATCATATGTCACCAAAGATTGGTCTCCTAACACCTTTTCCTCTTTAACTTCCGACTTTTCATCACAATCCATTTCAGATTTAGGTACTGTTGCGTAATGTTCTAAATCGTGTTTGGATTCTTGATCAAAATCGTCCATTTTCGACAAACTATCTTCATTTTCAAAGTCAGAACCTTCTTTTTCTATACATATTGATATTGTTTCCTGTTTTACTTCTAATTGTACATTAGTGAAAGGGTCATCATTATGTTCTTGTGTGCCTATATCATCCATGTTTTCCGATTTGATATCAAGTGGCATGTCTTCTGTGTGTTCATGGTCCTGATGGTTGACGTCATCTTCTTCTTTTATTATTGTGTCTGTTTGTAAGTCAGCTATCTCTGATGGTGTGGGGTAGCTTGTTGATTCCATTTTTGGTTGCTGAATCAAAAGTTAATGAATACAGGATTAGAAAAAAAGAAAAAAAAATTGAAGTGCAATTATTATTTTGATTATTGATTATGAATCATGAAAATTGAAAACCTTCCAATAAAGCGTTTATTTTATGTGGTTCTAAGTTGTTATCTGTAAGTTTATACAAAAGTAAAAGCAACTTGTTTATCCAAAAGTGACTTCAATATCAGTTGTTCTTGTTCCTAATTACATGTCTACAATTGTAGGTGTAATATTATTCAATTTATATTGGTAACACATTAGGCCGCGTCCTAACCAAAAGCCCAGTATTAATAAGTACACAGTATTATATCTTCATAGAAAACGGCCGAATAACGCGCTTCGAAATCTCAGTTTACATCAGTACGCAAAAGTATCGAGTGCGCGGAGCGCGGCAAATACGCACAGATGATGTATGAATTATTTCAAGGTCACTGCCGAAATATAATACTGTTACTTTATTATACTGTGCCATAAGCGACCTCGCGATTAGGATTAAAAAGTGACAAACGCCTAATCAAATCTCCAATTTTACTACTTGGTAAAGAAGGTTTCTCTGTACGTAAGAAAAAGATTAACTTTTTGTTTTGACGGAATTTAAAGTACATTATATCATGTTTGGAAGGGGTCACCAGAATAGTTTGAACCGTCATGGATTACTTCGTTTTTGGAAGAGGGTGACCAAAGGAGTTGGCCCCCCCAACATGGAATACTTCGTTTTTGAGAGGTGTGCCCAAATAAGTTTGCTCCCCGTCATGGAGTACTTCGAATTTGGAAGGGGGTGATCAAAGAAGTTTGCCCTCCCCCCCCGACATGGAGTATTTCCGCGGTCCCTGTTCCGAAAGCCGGAAGGCAACCTCTTCCGGAGCGACCACGCATGCCGTTGAAATCAACGCGACTATATATACCGTATTCGCGCGACGATCACTTTTGGTTAGGACGCGGGGTTAGATTAAAACCACTCCTTGTTAAAAGTGAATATTTGTTTTTCCTGAAGCTAACTCATCAATAGAGATAACAAAGATTAAGAGCATGCATCCTAAAAGTTGGCAATTATGATTAATTTGGAATTCATTATTAATATTCTAGTTCCCTAGTTAGCCACATTTTTATTACCATACAGTAATATTGCCAATTTAATCAAAACAGAGAAATATGTGACAGCTATCTTAATACAGGGGTTTTTACCTAGCGCAGGAATGAGGGCTGAACTTTGTTTATACACATTTGTTATGCCAATAAAAATTTATGTATGAAACAAAAAAAACAATTAAAATGTAACTTTTTATAGAAAAGTTTAAATGTAAAGAGCAAGAGTAAAGGTAAAGCTAAGTTATAAATTATCTTATGCAGACCTTTAATATTAGTTAGTGCATACCTTAAATTTTTGGTGACAAAAGGTTTGTAATTCTTTGTGTTTTGTCTCAGTTCTGACTTTTAATAAGCTCATAGATTCTAGCCCATATTTCTGTGCAGCATTCATACAAAAATCATTTTCCATCTGTGTTTTTAAACATTGTTTTCTAGCTATACGACGCTTTAACAACCTTTTTTCTTTGTCCTCAAAGGATTCATTGGCTAATCTCTGTAATCGTTTGAGTCTTGCCTTTGCTAGCCGTCTTTTTCTTTGAGTTGATGTTTCTTTGGGCATTTCTCTTTGCTGCAAGTTTCACGTGACTGATCAAGATTTAACCATGTAGAGATTTAAATGTAAAATGGTAATGTGAGGTCTTTTCAATCCATTTGTTAACGCAATACCTTGAATAACCTTAGTATGAATTGCCACATTTATTGTTAAGCCTTTTTCTTTATCAGTTTCATACAATACCAGGCTATATTTATTTTATGAATAAAAATTTGTCAGGGCCAAGTTGTTGTTTGCATTTTGTTATCTACAATAATAAAAGTTTGCAAATATTGATTGTAAAAAGAGCAACGATTCCAGTGCATAAATACAGCAGCTATTAATTCACATTATTAATAGGATGTTTCGAATTGACGCTAATAAATGTTTTATAAACAGATACTTTAATTCTGTCAACAGAATTCTTTTTACTGGATTGATTAACTTAAAATAAACATTGAATTGGTGTAATTGGTATAGGGTGTTACAAAGCATGACCACTAAGCTGTAAATACTAATAAAATCAAATATGACCTTCAAGGTCGTACTTACTTATTAGAAATAGATTGCATACAATCAGTGTCCCTTTACACACAGGTATTCATTAAAAACATCGACCAAATATATTCGACAGATGATAATGCCTTTCAAAGAGTATTCTTTTCATTTCCTTGGCTACAGGCACAACCGGAACATTGCTTCATTATCTTCAGTCGTCGATTATTGAACATAATTTTAATACAGGAATCACTAATTAGCTAAGACCGCTGATTATTCTGAACATTACTTATGTAAGTCGCACAATCTACTAGTAGGTATTTTAACTAATACAAAAGTGTTAATAGGTTTTATGCTTCATTTGTAACACTGATAACTTCCATAAATTGATCAAATTTCAAAATATAGTGCAAATTAATAAAATCTAAACATCCATCCACTTTGCACTATAATTTTGACAGATAGTGTAGTGCACCCTGTGCACCAATGTTTCCCATTTTATCTGTACGTTTTTTTAATTTTTTTAAGTCGACTAATAGAATGGATCATTTAAGTTATTCGACTACTTATGGTCATTTTAGACGCACATAAGTATTTAGAAGTGAAATCAAGCGACAAAAAAGAAAGAAATCATAATAAAATAGTGGATAAAGGTAGTAAAGTTACTTATTTTTACAATTAAAAAAATTTAACAATCGACTACAGAAATCATTTAGTAGTATTTTTATTACTTCAAACATGGCGTCAGAAAAGCAAAATTGAACGGGTCTTTTCGTAAATCTCAGTATTCGTGTTTATTATAAAGAACGCAGCTATAATTGATTTGGTGGTAAATTCTGAAATTTGTATCCATCGGGTAACTTTTTTGTGAAAATGTGTGCTACAAACTGTTTTCTTGCTAGGTGTTGCTGTAATGGTCATCTGAGAACATGGCAAATACCCTGGATCTGAAGTCGGTGTTGAAACATCTCTCAAATGGCACGCTTGGCGAAAACTTGTGCATAAATTGTCTGAAGCCGCTTCCGCAACAATACGAGAATATTTTTACGAAAGTTTGTAAATATGACAAGGAGTATTGCATAGCAGACGTGCTCCGAATTATGTGCGACGTTAAGGTAGGTCTTTCCATCAATCAGCTTTATAAAGTAGCCTATTTTATTATTTTGGTCATTACCTAAGGTCCTATGCTCATTAACACATTCAATCAATTTACTGCTTTGCTTAATCTTTTGGCTTTCTGGGCCCTTACAGAATGGTCAAAATGGTACAAGGGCGGATTTCTCATCATCTCTAAATGTTGTTGATCTCAATATTTTCTTTGGCATTTCATCTGAATCTTACTTATACTTTTACTTGTTGATTTTCAGCTATCAGACACTGATAACTACAATGTTTGCGTCAATTGCTTTATGATGGCATCAATGGCTTACAAGTTCTTCTTACTATCTAAACGGAGCCATGAAATCCTTAACTTCTATACCAATGAACTGCTCAGCAATTTGGCCCAAATAGAGTTACCAGAAGAAACAATGAATAATACATTATGTATCTCGCTCCCTGAAATTTTGACAGAAACACCAATTTATGATTTCAATTTACATGCAATAGGCAAAGATACAAAGAAAGAGACAGTAGAACGTGTGAAAATTAAAACTGAAGTTGTTGAAAAAGAAGATGATAAAGTAGTGGTCATTATACAAGAAAACGGTGAGCCTGCATTTTATCAAATTAAACCAGATGGTGTTCTAACCCTGCTTGAAGATACTCAAGCAAAGAAATATACAAAAACATTCAATGCCTCAATGGTAGTACCGCCTAAAGGGGATCGGCCTAAACGGGGGAGGAAGAGAGGACCAATGTCACAGAAACTGTGTACGCGGTGTCCGGTCAAATACAGGTTTATTGCAAAATTGAAGGAGCATATGAGATCTGAGCATAACGTTGTGCTGTATGCTTGTGAGGTACGTGACATCTAGAAAATTTATAGACATTATTTAAAAGAATATACAAACAATATACTGATGATATACACATACACAGTAATTATGCAATAAATATATCTAGGTCATAGGTAATTTACATAACATAGGTACCTATGTAAACTGTTATATATTTATAATAAGGTAGGAAACAGTTTCATGGTAATGTGTTGTTTATGTAAAGTCTCGAGTTTGTTTTGGTCTTTCTTCTCAGAGCAGTTTTATAAGTAAGAATGTTTATGATAAATTATTTTATTTCTGTAAGTAGACAGCTTGGGGGAGGCCTATGTCCAGCAGTGGACGTCTTGCGGCTGAAATGATGAAAGTAGACAGCTGCTAGAGACGGTACTGTCAACACTTTTCAAACAAACCTAGCGAATCGGTGAACGTCACTGTAGTCAGAAACTGACGGCTCCTGACAATTCACACACAGCCTGGCTAGCTGGGACAAGGCATTGTTAGCCCTGTGACAGCTAGCTTATGCTCAGTTGCGCCAAATTCGGTCAGGAATATTATTCGTAAAGGGGTCGCTACCGGCGCAGCGATTTCTGACCCATACAGACTTACTACTTTAACTAGACCTTTTCTATCTGTCTTCTCTGCTATCACAGGTGTGTAAAGCATTAACAGAGGACGAACAAGAGTACCACAGCCACCTGAAGACACACACAAATGTACACCAGTGTGCCGTTTGCAACATGGTGTTCAAGAAGAGAGTTACAATCATCAAACACCTCAAATGGCATGAGAAGATGAAGAATATTACCCATGTAAGCTTTTAATCAGCTGATTGCTAAACTACATTGTGATTTTCTTAATTAATTCTTATAAATGCCATATTCACATAACAGGCACAGGATTTCCCGTCGGCAAAAATAACGAAGTTTCATACAAACCTTCAATTGATGGGATGGCAACCCTTTATTTAACCCCTTTAGGGAGTGAATTATCAAAAATCCTTCCATAGTGCTCACTTTCGGTTTTAAAAGGAACTCTAGTTTCATAATGGAATATTTAATGTTTCTTAGTCTAGAAGCATGAGATTTTGCAACTAAGAGTAACATTGTGCACTGCCAAAACTGCTTAAAAATTTTGGCAGTGCATTGTCTGTCAATGAATTTAAGATTTAATAAGTAGAACCACAGATTAGTGCAGATGGTTCACTCTGAAAAATCATTGAAATGAAAAGCGACTCTTGCTACGACACAATAAAGTGCAATTCAGATCGCAGCGCTAGTTACTTACAGTTATATTCACCTAGAAAATGCCTCTCTTTCTATCGCGTAACTCTTACAAATCCTCACAATCTTCTGTCTGCGTTCTTTTTTTTTTTGGTTTGGTAATCATCAGTGTTCCTTCAGTTGCCAGGGGCCACGGTAACTGCGTTACGCCCACTGAATTCGACAAGTCAACCCCGCGCGTACCTACTTGTAGCTTCATACCTAAAATGCGGAGTGAACTATTGCAGAACATTGCCTTTGTTACTCAAATGTGAGATATTCTCATTTGGTTTCGGGGTGTATGATATTTTATCGGTCACAAATTTACCAGATACAATCCTGACTGGTTGGCATCGGACATTTAGAACGCGTTCGTAACATTTACATGCAGGGACTGCCTATCTGATCTCCACAACCCAGTAACTGGGTAATACGATACCCCGAAGACTGGCAAAGTCTGACGACTTTCGGGCTTCTGACGACCAGTAACGACTGCCAAAGATCCACTAATGACAGCCAGGACCAACGGCTTAACTAGCTTTCCGAGGCTCTGAGGAGTCTCAATATGTTAAGATGGTCACCCATCCACAGACCAACCCTGGCAAGCGTAGCTTAACCTGATTGGTCGAATCGTGCGGCTGTTATTACTTAGCCACGAGCTCCTATTATACTAAGCTTATTCATCACGCAATAACGTTAAAAACGTCTTGTTAATCATGAAAAAACTCATAAAGAAAATGTTTATTTTTAGGCAGATAATTCGCACATCTGCGAGAAATGCGGCAAAATCCTGGAAAATGAGGATTCCCTTCGCCAACATTATGACAGTACGCATTACAAGAAGTTCACGTGCTACTACTGCGGAAGGATGTACAAGGGCGAGATGAGCTTCGAAATGCATATCAAGAAACATGAGGATCATATGGAGACGGGGAAATATAGGTAAGAATAGGAAAAGTAGAAAAGGTTCGCGCTCCGGTAATCTTCGTGTCTGAATTAGTACGAACTTCGCGCCACGGAGTTACCCCCCCGCGGAGGCAGTGCATCTTAGTTTTGTACTTCCGCGCTTTATAGTGCACCTGCTCAGGCAGAAGTAAGTTTAAAAAAACTAAAAATTCTTTTTTATTTTCCTTCAAATTTGAGGTCATATTTCCATTGACCACATTGCCCTAGTACCAATATAGTTTCGAATATAGCCTTGAGGCCTTAGTGTGAGTTTCATTTTACAATCTCGACCAAACGCATCGACCGCGTTTGGCGCTCCGATTGGCAGCCGGCCGGCCTTCACTGGTGAAGGGCCAATCGGAATCGGAACGCCGAATGCGCTCGATGCGTATGATCGAGAAGGTTAAATGAAACTCACACTAGGCCCTCTGATGTGCCATCGCAGCAATCATGTTCATTTATTTATTTATTTATAATATACTTTATTGTACACCAGATAACACATTACAAAAATAAAAAGTAATACACTACAAAATATACAATGGGCGGCCTTATCGCTTACTGCGATCTCTTCCAGGCAACCTTGTTTGTTGTTGATTTTGATGTTCATTTACGCGACGGACATATTATATTCGCTCCACCTCCATGCAGGTGACTATTTGCTTTTATCCAAATCCGTTCACTTGTTATGACGTGAAAAGGTAATAGACAGACAGTAACTTTCGTGTTTATCATATTAGGATGGCTGCAAAATTCACTGTTATAATTTATAATGTAACAAAATCACTGTCCTTCATATTTCAGAAATAACATCTACAAAAATAATAAAGTAGCTCCAAATGAGAAGCCTAAACGAGCAGTAACCAAGCGATGTATGTGTTCTACATGCGGGCGCCATTTTGTGGACGAGCGCGCCTTGCTGTGGCATCAGCGACTACATAACAACGAGAGGCCTTACAGTTGTAATGTGAGTACCATATCTTCTACTAAATAAAAATCTTAAATTCATTCACAGACAGACAACGCACAGCCTAAGGCACCACTGAAGCGGAATTGCAATCACCGCTCCGCTTCAGTGGACAGGGATTTGCTCGGCGTCACAAAAATCGCACCTCTTTAAGAATTCTCTTCAAAGTCATTTTAACCCTATTAATCAATGGTACACATATGACTATAAGGTATCATTGGAAAGGCAATTTATTTAAATTTCAGAATAAATCAATAAATTTGGTTTTTTGTTTGCCAGGGAATAAAAAAAACACGCTAATGCAAATGATTAAAAACTTAAATTTTATTTTATCAGTGAAAATTTTAAAAAAGTCCATAAAATCAACTTAAAACCTAGTGTTACCCCCCCTAGCTCTGATGACAGCTTCCATGCGTTCTCTCATGGACCTAATTAATGTGACAACAGTCTCTTGAGGAATGTTATCCCATTCTGCAACGACGGCATCTTGGAGGTCTTGGAGAGTGGTAGGGGCAGGATCACGTGCCCGTACTCGCCGTTTCAGTTCATCCCAAAGGTGCTCGATAGGGTTCAGGTCTGGACTTCGCGCCGGCCAGCGCATAACAGGGATCCCAACTTCTTGCAGGTAGTCTCTTACAATTAATGCGGTATGACAGCGGGCGTTATCGTGCATTAACGTGAACCCACTGCCAACAAAACCCGCATAAGGGACAACCTGCTCCTCTAAGATCTCTGTTATGTACCGAGGAGCAGTCAGCGACCCTTGCCCGCGAGCACTTCCAGTCCGAGAAACACACACAAGGTTCGTTTTGCCGTCGATTGACATGCCGCCCCAGAACATGCACGAGCCACCCCCGTATTCCACTGTCTCTTGAATACAGGCTTGTGCGAATCGTTCCCCTTGCCTCCTGTACACTCTTCTACGCCTGTCGTTGCAGAAAAGACACACCCTCGTCTCATCTGAGAAGAGTACAGCCCTCCATTGGTCTATTGTCAATCCACATGGTCACGGGGAAATTGCAACCGGTCTCTCCTATGCTGTGAAGTCAATTTTGGCCCTGTAGCAGCTCTGTGAGCTGCAATTTTCTTCTCCTTCATTCATCTTCTAATCGTGGAGACACTGACAGAAGTTCTGCGAGCTGATCGCAGTTGTTGTTGCAGCTCAACAGCATTGGAGAACCGATTACGTAAAGACGTTGAAACAATGAAGCGATCGTCTCTTTCGGATGTGCACCGTTGTCTTCCAGATCCACGTCTTCGGATATAGCCACCAGTCTCTTGGAAGCGTTGGAACACTCGTCGAACGGAAAAACGACTCAAGTTCAGTTGCCGAGCAACATCACATTGCCGCATCCCTGATTGCAGTAGTGCAATGACTTGAGCGGCTTCATCTGCAGTGGTATCCATCTTCTGGGGTATTTTTCTTGCTGCAGCTGTTCACGTGTGTTCACTTCAAAGGTTGGATAGCGAATGACTCACATTTGTTTTTTTTTTATTTTTTTTGACTAGGGCATCTCGCAGGTTACCACTGAGGTATTCGCTGCTTAACCGGACTTTCCTGTGGCTGCCTTAAGCTCCTAAAAGAAACTCAAAGCCTCCAGCCAGGGGCATATAAACTAAGCTAATTAAAACTAGGCGAACGCTCGCTAAGGGCACCCCCTGTGGGGTACGAACCTCGGCTTAGGGCGTTCGCTGGGGGGAGGACAGCAAGAGGGACAGGCTGGATCAAGGATGGATCATTATTATTATCAGGGGAATTTAAAGCTACAGGCTCAGCAAAAACGCGGGCTGGCGCATCGTTATCGAGCAAGGGTCGGGGGGGAGTATCATTTACTCGGGTGGGTCGCGGTCGCGGACCTCTGCGGCGAGGTCTGAAGTTGTGTCGGTGTGTCTTTTTGTATACTGTACTTGTGGCCCTACTGCTCTCCTGGAGGAGAGTTATGGGGTCATCTGGATCTGAGAGGACATGCCTAGGGCGACGGGCCTTACTGACTTGATTATTGGACGGGACATAGCAAGCTGCTTTGACTATTAGG
Source organism: Conistra vaccinii (assembly GCA_948150665.1). Lineage (NCBI taxonomy): Eukaryota > Metazoa > Arthropoda > Insecta > Lepidoptera > Noctuidae > Conistra > Conistra vaccinii. Next base: position 11,056,771 of record OX411341.1, on the reverse strand, counting down.
GGATTCCTATGTTTGACTGCGGAGTCAAAGTACCGCTTGGACATACGTTTAAGGAACTGTCGGATAGTGGGGATTTTGAGGTCGAGATGGAGGATCTCGTTCCTAACAAACCACGGGGCTCCCGTGGCCCTACGAAGGACACGGTTCTGTAGTACTTGCATCCTATAGATCGCAGTGGGATTCGCGTGAGCAAAGACGGCTCCCGCATAGGTCATGATTGGACGAATGCACGACGTATATATGCGCAATTTGCACTTGAGTGACAATTTGCTGCGTGCATTCATAACGAAATAAAGTCTACTAAGCGCGAAAGCGGCTCGCGCGCGTACCGCTTTTACGTGTTCCGAAAAAGTGAGATGATGATCCAGGATTACACCTAAATATTTGGCTCGCTTCTCCCAAGGGATCGGCTTGTCAAACATGGTAACTGGACGAGGAAGGATGGGCCTGTGTTGCGGCTTAGAGAAAAAGACCGCCTGACTTTTGTCGGGATTAACCTCGATTCTCCATAACCTAAACCAGGCGCCGAGCTTGTCGACGGCCTTTTGTAGGTTAAGGATTAATCGGTTGGAGTTATACCCGGTACAGTAAATGGCCGTATCGTCTGCGAACAGAGCCAACTGCGCCGTTATACTTCTAGGTATGTCACTGGTGAACAGTGTAAATATGAGGGGGGCAAGAACAGAGCCCTGAGGGACTCCTGCGCGAATGAGACGGGGAGAGGATAACGCTCCTTCGATACGATAGCGAAAGGTACGATTTGTCAAATAGTCCCGTAAGATGAGTACGAGACGATCTGGCACACCGAGCTGGTATAGCTTGTATATTAAGCCATTGTGCCAGACTTTGTCAAACGCCTTTGCTATGTCGAAGAAGATAGCACCGGTCACGTAACCACGATAGAAACCAGCGCTAACGTGTTCCACGATCCGGTGGACCTGATGCACGCTAGAGTGCTGAGTTCGAAAACCGAACTGCTCGTTTGGAATGAGGCCCTTGGTCTCAGCATAGTCTCTGAGTCGCTTATAAATAAGTCTCTCATAGATTTTTGCCATTACCTTGAGCAAACTAATGGGACGATAGCTAGATGGATCTGACTTGGGTTTACCGGGTTTAGGGATACCTATAACTACGGCTTCTTTCCACGATTGTGGAAAGATATTTTTACTAAGAGCAGCATTGAAGATGGTGCACATTAGAAGTATGAGATGAGTGGGGAAGAGTTGGACCACCCTATTGGTGATGCCATCTAAACCGGGGGCTTTGCGAGTTTTAAGACCCTTAATGATATCTTGGACTTCGTCTGGTGTGACGGGAGCCAGAGGATTATCAGGGTCTTCTACGGGGGGTAGAGAGGTTCTACGTTCTACTTCCGTATCGACCTTATTGAGTTGAGTTTGGTCTACGGGTAGGAGGCTCGGGGAGCATTGCGCTTCGAGACTGTCGGCTAGGCATTCTGCTTTGTCGATGTCGTCGAAAGCGATTGATTTATCGGGGCGAACTAACGGGGGCATGGAAGCCTCTTGTTTGGACCTAAGTTTCCTCTGGAGTTCCCAGAAGGCTAAGTGATTGGGAGTGAGTTCGCTCAGAGTCTTGTCCCAATTCGCATTACGCAGCTCCTCCACGCGTGTCTTTACAGATCTCTGTAAATAGCGCATGTGGGCTTACTCACATTTGACCCGGGTCGCCCGTTTTATACCCTTGTAGGGAGGTGCAATTAGTGGCCGTTGTAATGCGTATTTTGACAACATTTTCTTTAACGTTACGCGCTAATGAGATCTGTTGTGTTTAGGAATTCTAACTGTTGTTAATTTAAAGGTCGTTAAACATACTTTCAATTGATACCAATATTAATAGGGTTTAATGTATACGTTGATGGCGGGACTTGCTTGAAACTTATTTTCGGAGAGGTGCGATTTTTGTGACGCTGAGTGTAGTTTAAAAATTCATACAAAACCGGGAAGCGAAGCGGGGAAGCGGAAAAAACCGGCCGCGAGGTATTGCAGCTGGCTCAAGTTACTCGTCGTACGGCCTAGCTCCGTACAGCCCGCAACTCCGCTCCGTTACCTCGCTCCGCACCGTCCGCAACTCCGCTCCGCTTCAATGGACAGACAGCCTAACCCGCGGGGTTAAGAAGCATGAAATTTTGCAATCTAGTTCCTTTTATAACTAAGGAAGAATTTTCGAAAGTTCCTCCCCTAACGCTACCTGTCCACTGGAGCGGAGAGGAGCGGAGATGTGCTAAAATTAACCAATAGAATCGCACCTCTGCAGCGGAGTTTTCATTCTATTGGGTAATATTGACACATCTCCGCTCCTCTCCGCTCCGGTGGACAGGCAGCCTTAAGGGGTCAAATATAAGTTTGAATGGAAGTTCGTAATTAATAATCATTGAAGTTAGAAACGTGGAAATTCGTACTTAGACTTCTGTGTATAAAGAAAGTGTTAGTTGTATCATCGGTTTTTCAAAACTCATCCCCCACTAAGGCTCCTGAGATGTTGCCGATTGGAAATTACATCGGGCACACAGCTTTTTATCTTTAGAATTGTCTTCCTACGGCGAAACAAGGGTGGACTAAAAACACCTCTGCCTACTCCTTCGGGGCATACGGGCGCGTTGTTGTTATGTGAAATATAAGTTGTAAGCTAGGCACACTGAGGCCAATTATGAACGGGATGAATTTTGGTACGCACAACTAATTTGAAGATTGCTTTTATTTTAATGTTTATTAGCGGAACCGTCGATGTAATTTAAATTAAACCGAGTTTAAAACGTTATGCTTTTTGCAAATATGTCGATTTTCAGCAAACATAATTTCGAAAGCTATGTTAATAACTTAGTAATTATTTTACCATAATTGCCGTGTAATGATGCTCAACATACAAAGTAAAAGAGAAGAGAAAAGAGCGCCGCTTTTAGCAAAAAACGTAACAAATTTTGATTTCGGGAATCATTTAGTAACCCTCTGTAAATAATTTAAACCCACCTTCCAGGACTGCGGGCGCAGCTTCGTGTCGCTGAACCGTCGCAACCAGCACGCGCTGTGTGCGCACACGGCGCCCACGCGGCGCTGCCCGCTGTGTCCGGCGCTCTTCCATCTGAGGTCTATGGTCAACACGCATGTCAAGAAGGTATGATGCTTTTTTTTTTGTGTCCCTAACCGGGAAGATCTTTGCCTGCATCACACCTGATGGTAAGTGATGATCAGGCCGAAGGTGAAAGCGAAGTTCACCCAAGGTGAAAGGAATCCTTAACCACAGGAACTGGCTATCTTACCTCTAACTGCCGAATGGCGAGACTTGGATAAGATGGTGGTAGCTAGCTAAGCGGACTAAGAACAAGCCCTTCCACCAACCAAACTGAGCAGAAAATGTTGCCCCCACTGGGAATCGAACCCGGAACCTGTGGGTTTGAAATAGGTGGTCTAACCACTATTATAGTCCACAGAGGCGGTTTAAATAATAATATGCTACTAACATGACTGTTTGTAGGTGACGGATCATCATTCAACGTTCCGGTGTATTGATCTCTAATACCTAGGCGGATATTGCGGAGGACTTGGGGCTTATTAAATCGATTACAGTAGTTTCCCTATAAGTGGCATCTGTTGGATCATAGAATACTCCCGCCTGGACATGAGTTGCCTTGGATAGCTTGGTATGGTAGTCTTTAAACTGATTAAAGACTCAGGTTGGGCGAAGCAAGGAAAATCAGTTCAGGTGGAGATTCATAGACGACTCCGCATTGTTTTGCGTGTCCTGTCAGCTGCACGTTACAGGAACTGACGGACGCTAGTGATGGCGCCAAACATGTGGCCGAATTCTGGGCCGAGTCTATTTAGATTGCCAATCGACACGCTAAGAAGAAGATAATCTTTCACCTCTTGGGTTCTTCACATCGTCGATATCGTTCGCAATGAACCATTGCAAAATCCGCTGCTTATAATTTTGCTATGACTGGTTAATATGGTAAAAACTCGACAAAAATCACTTTTTTTTTACTATCTGCTTCCCGCGGTTTCACCTTCATAAGTCTCGATCCCGTGGGAATATCGGGATAAAAAGTATCCTACGTACCAATCCAGGTCATGTTCTACCCATGTGCCGAATTTCATCCAAATCCGTTCACCTGTTTTAGCGTCAAACAAACAAACTCACTTTCGCATTTATAATATTAGTTAGGATTAATTTTGTGTGAATGAAACTATGAAAGGCAAAATTTAATAAAAAGTGAAGTGTGATAACGGCGTTTAGGGGTATGAGGAACAGGGTGTTAAGTTCACTCATCCACCATAGAAAAGGGAGGATCCTCCAACCAGACGGGTTGTTATGTCTGGCGGGCAACTGCCCATATGTTGATTTCGGATAGTCATATCTATGTTATTCGCTCGGTATACTCTAACTGCGCGATGCAGGAATTATGTGACGTCATGTCTTTGCTGCGTAGTTCGTATGTGGCGGTGGAACCGCTACAGGCGTTTTACCGACTGACTAATATGTCCGTCGTCTGTGTTAGCAAAATATCTGAAAAACCCCCGTAAAAATCTAATCGTCTTGCCCTAATCCCAGTTTATTTTTAGTCGGCACAACATGTTTTTGACCATGTTTTTGTTTTTTCAAATGGCTCGTAACCTTAACTTATGATGAAACAGAAAATATATTGGCAATACAATCATAGCTTTATCAAAACTATCTTGTAAGAAAGCTTATCAAACACTCACACTTCACATACATACACACCTACCTACACACACACTACACTCATATACACACTTTATAGATACACAAACACAATCATTCACTCCATCTGCTGTGTTAACAAAAAGTTTAAACAAACAGAAAAGTCACGGTTGTATATTATAAACTGAAGCCGCAAAATCTCCGACTCCTAAGATACAGGTTTTAAACTTGGTAGTACAACCCTCTGTCCCCATATGCTATGTACTGTGTTGTTGTTTTTTTATGTACTAATAAAACCTTATCTTGTGTTTTTCCATCCACACATCTCAGTTAATATTTGCACCCTTTTTAACCATCCTCCACACAAACGATAATAAAATGAGATTTGCTATTCCAGGTCCATCTAAAAGTGCATAAGCGTCGAAACCGTATCAGTAAGCATCAGAACGTATACTGGCGAACAGAGCCGGTGCCCATACAGGAGCTCAGCGTGGAGATACAGAACGATATACTTGAGTTACAGGCTGCTAACAAGGAGCAGGATTGGGTAAGACACGACACCAGTTAAATTAGCTAGTGAAACTGCGCAGAAGTGATTGGTTTTATCTTCATTCATTACCGATATCCATCGCAACTGCGGAGCTTCGTTTGATAAATAATTTAGTTTCACCCTGTATTATGGGACACTCTAGGCCTATTTCACGATATCCGATTAGCCACTACTTACCAAATAAATTAATTAAAAAATGGAATAGTATTTGTATGAAATTATCTGCCAAGTAAATTAATAGGAACTTAATCGTAGGTGGTTAAATAGGCCCTAAATCTTACTAATTTAGACTACCGTAAGACTATAGTGAGAGAGACCTATTATTAAATTATTTATTTATCTTTTAAGAGCGTATTTCATCAGTAAGGCTTCCTGTAAATGACGTCGACCTCACCGGAGCCGGATCGCAAGATGAAAAAAATTCAAAACATCTCAGAATGAAAATGTTAAACCTAACGCGGCGCCCGGTCGATATTCATTCGTATACACAAACAATTATGGTCCGGCGCCGCCAGTGCGGTGCCGGCGTCATGTACAGTTAGCACTAAACTGAACGCGATCATGACGTCTAAACCGCGTTCAAGAGCTGTCAATGTCATAATTGTTGTGGAATATTGACACTGACAGCTCTTAAGCCCGGTTTAGATGCGTTGGTCACGTTCAGTTTAATTGGTAAAATTGGCCCTAAGAATGCAACGTATGGTTACTGCAAAAAGTATCAAGCCTATGTTACGCCCAGTTTCGTCTCTATACGAAGCATTATTTTATCTTTCTACATTTATTACCGTTGTATTTGCAGACATATGTGGACACGACAGCTGTTAAAACAGAAGCTATATGACCCAAGCGTACCAGGAAGCTCTAAGAACGGTCGCAGAGAAGAAGCTTAGAAGTCAAGTTTGGATGTAAATGCTAGGCTTCCAGTTATTTAACTAATATCCAGCACCATGCATGGTAATACCAGGCCAATATTTGGAAAAAAAATTGTTATGTTAAGTTTCAAGCGATTTTATACCATATGTGGTGTAGCTAGTTTGTCTGTATGTCCGCGTTGTTCTTCTAAACCACGCAACAGAATTCGACGAGATTTTGCACCATCGTTGTTCAGATAATTTATTTCGGAAGATTTATGTGTATATTAAGTTTAATAATAATTGGGTTTAATAATTACAAATGTTTGTGTCTGTTTTTCATTAGACGTTTATCCTACAGCTTAATTTATTGTGTCTAGTTTGTAAATACTATGTGCTTTTGCCCGACTTCACCGTTTTTTTTTTATAAACCTAGGTTCACGCTTGTAAAACCCGAAGGTTTAGGCAGAGATTTACTATCCAAGAACTTCATGTCTAAGCAGTTTGAAAACAAAATCCCGTGAACATGATGACCACATCTGTTAGCGCCGCGGTTCTATAGCTGCCGAGTGCTGCAAGCAGAAATAGTCCTTACGGTGTATAGATATGAAATTCTTCGATGGTACCTTTAGTGTGTTTTTTTTGTAATATACCTCGATATCATGTTCTTAACTGAAATACAAGTCGTAATACTATTCCAAATTGTTGTGAAAATTACACTTTGTATTGTATAGTATTGTGTTCGCATTTGTAAATATTGACTAATTAAATAATATAAGTTATATAACAATTTTTTTTGCGTTTCCTTCGTACGCTTGGAATATTGACATTCTTAAAGGGGTGATAGACTCACGAGCAAGTACGCGTACTTCTGGCCTGGCGACCATTCTCTCCTGTGTGTCATACTAAGTACGCGTACTTTAAAACCGCTGAATAAGTTCGTCGACGATCCAACAGGTTTGAAATTTGGCTCGTATCCTGCTTTTCTTTGGTTGGGAACCTATCAAATAACTTCTCCCGTTCTGGGCGGAGCGGGAGGGCGCGTCACTCTTACTGACTAAAAACCACCCGTGTTCCTTCCGTTGCCTGTACTTTGCCAGGGGCCACGGTAAACCCTTTAGGACTTTCCCGTAACCCCGGCAGGCATCGGCCCTAGCGGACCCCGTCAGTTGTGTTGACGTCTCTTTGAGGCGCGCGTGGAACACAATGCACCGTCGATCCGGGCCTGGTCCTTATCGGATGGCGAGCTACCCATTGCTGCTACTATCCGCAAGCCCGCGCCTACGGTGGCCGGAAATCGGCTCGCGATTCTCCTGCGGCGGCTAGGGGCGCGAAATTTTACGAAAGGAGGGGACGGCTTCCCATGCCGTCTGGCTCCGTACCATGGCTCGTAGCCTGCCTTGGTTCGTAGATTCATACGTCTGACATCGCAGCGAGTCGTGATTTTGTTTCAACATTTGTTTAGCCATACAATGTGAGTAAGTTTCGTGTGTCCACGACGGCGAGCCGAGTAAGTTCGCGAACTTAAAAACCGTAATTTAAGATCGCACGTCTATCACCCACTTTTTTTCCTTTGGTAGCATTTAAGCTGTTGTTCTGAATATAACGTTATAAGCGTTTATTTAGGAATTTCCCAAATGAATTAAGTCATTTAATTAACTTGGGAAATTAAAGGATTATAAAAGAAAACAACATTAATCCCTTTTGTATATACATTTATTGTTTTTTTTTTTCAATTTTTTAATTATTGTTTACCAGATATATACTTTCAATATACTTAATAATCAATTGCCTATCGAATATATACAACTTACAATAAACCTGAAGGTCCTTATGAACAACTACATTGAGTCTTATTATCTAGGTGGAATCATTTCGTTTAATAACTAGTTGAACGTCGCAACGTGAAAAATGCAATTTTCACACACAATCGAACCAAATCTGTTAATTGGGCAAAATAAATGTCAAAAGGAAAACTGCAAATGATAAGATTTTACCCTGAATTTGAAGCAGAAGAAACTGTACTGCTCATGTTTGTATCAATACTTTTTGAATTATTAATAAAATTACAACTCGACAACATTAATGTGGTTAGTGTTTTGGTCACAGTGTTTTCAGTTTGTGGCTCGAGTTTTTAATTTACCCTCTAATTCATAAACGTTGCTTTATGAAGAGACGTTTAAATGTCAAAAATGTATGGTTAACTTTAAGCAGCGTTAATGAATAAGGGGGTAAATGTCGATTAGTTTGGCATACATAGAACTCAAAATAGCTTAGCATTAACAAGTAAACTCTTAACTTGACTATTCCGTCAAATTAACGCGACAAACTAAATAGACGGCGGACAGCGTTGTAGGTTTGTCTGTTATGTTGTATCTACAAAATACAAATATTTATCTTTATGCTTAAAATATTTTGAGATCTCCGTGATATTTTGTCAACTAGACTATTCATCCCATAAAACGGGCCTTTAAAATAAAACAGTAATATGTTAGTCAGTCCAGTTCATTCTCTACAATTTTGTCAATTTCTAACGCCGACTAACTCCTCTAGTCTCAGTAGTTCGGTTGTTTTGTTCGGCGCCGAACAAAACTAAACTACTGAGGCTAGAGGGTGAAAATAGAGCAGATTTTGAAACAATCTGTTCATATACGATAACAAGTACGAAATTAGAAGCTTTAAAAACTGAGGATGGTTATGGAAAACTAGCATACTATTTTATTATCTCTTCTTGATCACGAACTTTATTACTGAAAGTCGTGTCCCTTAAAGCCTTAAGGTCATCGCCCATTATAACAGCACCACTCCAGCACGGTAACGCCCCGGCACCGCCTCGAAAAATCTAGTCGTCAACGCGCCGTAAGCCAGGCGACTGCAAGTCGTCAACGCGCCGGAAGCAAGGCGCCGTCAGCAAGGCGACCGCTCGCTGCCGGCACGCCACCGGCGAGGTAACAGTTTATTGTTTATTCACAAGCAAGGCGTCACCGTGCGGCCGGCGAGGTGTCACTGCGCTTACGGCGAGGCGTCACCCCACGGACGGTGAGGCGCCGGCGAGCGGGCTCCTCGCTTGAAGCGCGCTGTCGGACCAACGGGTGACGGCTCGCGGGCCGCTCGCTGCCGGCGAGCTGTCAACTATTTTGTTAAGCCATCGTAAAATAGACTTTAATACATTTGACTTAAAGTCCTAACTTGATTGACAAGTTATTTGCGCTGTCGGAACCGTGCTGCTATAATGAGCGATGACCTTTAGTGGCTTTGTGTATGATGTTCTTCCACTTCGTTCGGTACTCGTATCAGAGTCGTAATAAGACTGGACTCTTATTACGACTGAGGGCGGTACTATTGATTTATGTTATGATTACTCAGTGGCAGATTCAGGATTGTCGTTTGGGAGGACCCCCGCTGAACGTAGGTTTTAGCAAACTTAAAAGGATACAATATTTTATTTTGTTTAACGCATAACAAGCCTTTTCGGATTACTTTTCGCAAATGTTGTCCATGACTTCGTTAGGTTTTAGACCAGAGATATCTCGATGAATATACAGTGCGGCCAAAACAGGGCAGCATGAGTGGCAAAATAAGTGGCGCGCAGATTCTAAATTCGTCACGTAAACAAAACATCTTTAAAAAAAAAAAAACTTTGAAACATAATATTTTGATGACAATATTGTACCTTAGGTAGAGTAATGCTTGCAATTTTTTTAAATTAAAATCTTTCAAGGTCTCTTAAAGATTTGTCTCGTGTGTTTAAGAATTCGGACGCTTTTGGAGGGGGGCTCGAGCCCCTTAGCCCCCTAGCCCCTGGACCTGCCACCCTACTTAAAAATATTGATGTATATGTTATCCACCAGTTTTGGTCAAAAACATGAAACTGTAGTTAAATCTAACTTAAACTTAAATTCGCGTCATGATCCGCTACTCGAATTTCGCGTAGCCGAATATGACGCGAGCCAGTTGAATTGAACTATTGCGGTTTCGCTGCCATAGTTTCGCGGCGGAGGTGTGCTATCGGCGTTATAAATCAGAGGTTAGTCTTGTGCTGTCACTAAAGTTGTCGAGTTATAACAAAAAGCGTTTGCAAAATCAATTATAATAAAAAAAAAACAAAATGAATAATATTTGATCAAGTTATTTCTTCCACTTTGTACTATCACTGACCGTTTGCAAGAAATAATAATTTTAAAAGGGGTTGAAGTTTAAGTACTTGCCTTTTTGTAACCTTGTCATATTAGTAGTTATTATGGAGTTACTTGTATTATGGCAGAGAACTGGTGGGCTTCATAGGAACTTATGTATTCGGTTTTGAGGAGTTTACTTAGTAAATCCCATGAGAGTGAGTGCTGATTTAATATTGCACAATAGGACACAACGTCGCACAGTGTTCCATTGGACCAAAAAAAATCCCTCTGCTGTTTATGGTATTACTCTGTATCCGGAGGTAATTTTCCAAAAATAAAAACTGGAAAATATACGCCCAAAGATGCTCTATCAGATTATATTTAGATAAAATAAATATCTTGGACAGTTACGTTTTCAGAATTTATTTTAATTTTTTTTAATGAAAAGATCAGCTGAACTTCATCATTGAAAAAAAAACAAAAAGTATTTGAAATCGACACGTGGGTGTTTTACTCGTGCATTGTAAATGCATCCCTTGATCGATAAATACCATAAACAGCAGAGGGAATTTTTTTTGGTCCAATGGAACACTGCGTCGCTTAAGTTCTAACACCGCGGATGTCAAAAAACGCAACTTTTCAGGAGAGAAAAAAAAAACCGTTTAATTTCTGTACAACACTGATACAAATTTGACTTCCGCGGTGTTAGAACTTAAGAGCGTTTATTTTGAAAGTGGGCGCCGTCGCAAATAGATGTCAAATATTATGCTGTTTTGATGAATTTGGCAATTTTACTGTATGGAAATATGAAATGTGGCTAACTAGCGAACTAGAATATTAATAATGAATTGCAATTATAACACTGAAATTGATGTTGTAACCATTTTAGGCGTCAAACAGGCATTTGGAAAATTCCCAAATACTTTTTTTACATCTAAAACTAAATATTCGGTGTTACGACATTAATTATTATTGCATTTCATAATCAATATTCTAGTTCGCTAGTTAACCACATTTCTTATTTCTATACAGTATTATTGCCAAATTAATCAAAACAGGTAAATATTTGACAGCTATTTGCGACGTTGCCAACTTTTAGGATAAGCCCTCATAAGCGACGACAAGCAAATTACATTACTATGGACAAAATCAAAGCAACAATTTTCTAAAAATATAATCATTCCTTTATATTTAAATTAGCTAAATGTTAATGGCTCTTCGACCCATGATGTGTCATATCATGCTAGATTATTATAAAGGCCTGTTCAGATATAAGCGATATCGCTGTCCCGCTCGGTAGCGATACTGGTACAAAGTTACTAACCAGAAGGCGGACCAGGGGGACCAGAAATCAATAGTTTCGACCGAAATTAGGGTATGCGCGCACTACGAAATAAATCGTTGCGACTTTTAAAGTGCGAAATAAAATTAGATAAAATTCTTCAATAAATCGCAAACAATTTATTTTCGCAGTGTACATTTCTGTTGTTCACAGATTGACGAATTTTCTTCGCAACGATTTATATTCGTAGTGCGCGCATACCCTTACAGGCACTCCCCTCACTGGTTCTCCGTCTCACTTACGGTATGTCCGTAAGTGAGACGGGGAACCAGGCGTCCGTAACTGCAATCAAAACTACGGATTTCGCCCCCACGCTACGGAGTAGGCCCCCAGTGTCGCTACCGAGCACGACAGTTATATACCATATCTGAACAGGCCTTTAAAGCGGCTAGTATTGCGTATTATGCAAAGTGCACGATTTGCGAATTAGCAAATTATGGATGGTGATTTAAATGCGGATTTATATTGTTTACGTTTTGCAGAGGAAAGTATTCGGCCAATAAACACACAGCTATTTTTTTTATTAATAAATCTACTCTCCTTTTTAAAATAGGAGATAAGTTTAGAATAAAATGGCGTCAAAAGCACCAGAAACACATTTACCATAGAAATATCCCGGTATTAGAAACACCGAACTTTGTTTTTAATAATATTAGGCACAGAACCATATCTTACGTCAATGCGATATCAACATGACTGGCGTGCTTTTGCAATAAGAAAAATATACGCTATACAAGTATCTACCTAACACCAAGGAGTAGTAAGTAAATGAAGTACTAATGTGTGAATGAATGTCGCCACGGCTCACGTCGATCCACGGCGAATGACGCGCCGAACTATCATCCGATCCCGTTTGGTCCCTCCAACGCGAGTTCGGATCTACGGAGAAATATACGTTTTAGCACTCTTTTTGCTTACTATTCTGTGGTGCAGAAAAAGCTTCGCCAGTCACGTTTTGGGCAGTGAACGCGTCGTCAATGTATATTGAATCATATTTCCTTGCAAACGGCCTGACACTCCTACCCTAACGTTTGACTGAGGCAGACTTACATGACGCCGTCCCGCCTGTTCGCCATCTGCAAATAAACAACACCCGAATATCTCGTACAATACACGGACCTTCAACGTCAAATCACTTTTATCTCTAAAACATTTTTTTTTTTTACTTTTTCCTTTAATTTATGAACGTATTTCTAATGATATTTGATAACTTACGCAGCCACGATGCGTTGTCCCCGTATCACATCTATGGAGCATACAAAGTTATGTGAGAATAGTTTGATAATACACGATAAATAGAATTCGCCATAGAATGAATAGACTTGACTTATGCAAAGATTAATCAAATATTTAGATGATTCGTTAACTTCGTTATTATAATGAATAATATTTTCAAAGACAAATCACAAGGTTTTGATATAATTACCTAAGTATTTATACCATATTGTGAATGCGTTTATTTACAGACTCAAATGACACATGCACAAAAACACAGACATGTACAATTACCAACTATCTGTATGTACAAAAACCGATCGTAAGGGAATCGAACCCACAACCCATTGGGCAGAGACCGATAAGTCAGCCACCGCACCAAACAAGGCCCTAAAACTACGAGGCCAAGTTTTGGCGTTATTAAAATGCTAATTACGATTTAATACAAGACAATGAATACTAGTTTCTTAAAATAAATGCTCTATTATCTACTCAACTATATAATAAGACTAATTTAAAGTTAACGTTAGTGAGAACTTACGTCAATCTAAGTTTCACGTTAGCGCGACCAAATGCCGCCCGAAACAGCTGGGACTCCCCATTATTGTTCTATATTATATCAATAATTGTCATAAATTACTCCATACTAATTTTTTTTCAAAAAAATTGTAATTCCCTTATACTGGCATATCTGGAGAATCTATATCTAAACAGATATGTAAAGTATCTCATTAGTTTTTGTTCTATAAATTGTTTATACACTCCCGGACTTCTAAATTGAGCCACCATGCATTTTTATGTTTCTGGCCTAAAACATCAATATAATGATTAGTCAGAGAAAAAGTTTTTATGCAGTTTTCAAGCTGACATAATGGCCATAATTTGGGTATCATTATTGTTGTGTAAACAGTTTTTTTTTTGTATTGCGATTTTAAATTTGTAACAACGACAAATGGAAATAATAGTGAGTGACTGGCTTCAATACCACTTTTTTTTTAATTCTACTGTTAAGTATTTAAAAAATAGAGATATTTAAACGAAAATATAATTATGCACAATAATATGTCCGAGCGTGTATAATACGAAGTTACTGTAGAGTTATTAGCAAATGGACTACTCGCTGTACCTTATCACTCTCATCAGGCTCAAAATGACGGAACAAAAACGTGTTTACAAAGTCTCTAACACAAATCAAATAATGATCAAATTAAATAGCTTAGTACTCCATTTGCTAACTACTCTGTAATCTAATTAATCTACATCTATATTCATTGTCATGATACCACTTCTATTTCGACAGTTGGCGACCCTATTGCCATCAATCGGGCGCAAACCCAAACAAATTCAAAGTGGGTGTACTATAGACATCTGCCTAACCCGTCAGGGAAATACAGGTGTGCTGTTTTATTAATTGTTAAATAAATCTATCAAACAACTCACCATAACGAAACCATCAGTCCTTACAGCAACAGGGCAACACCAAACACAAATCGCACCATAAACATTGCAACATGTTCAAATTTTATCATCATATCACGAGTTCTTACACACTATAATCACAAAAGTCAGTTCTGCACGTATTATTTAGTTCACTGTTTATATTACACTCGTTTGGTTTTGTGGTGCTTGACGTGGCTGGTTCCGTATATGAACCGAGTACGCCATTCTTCGTACTGCTACGTACAGGCTATGGTGTTTGATGTTGATGGTGGATGTTCCGGCTTCTCTGTGGCAGGTTTTGGCTCTGCGGCTGGGTGTGGTAAGATACCGTTCTGTAGGTTGACTTCGTACATGTTGGATGAGTTTGAGTCTTCATTGTATGATAGGACGCTGACTTCGTCCGTCTGTGGATGAATGGGTTCATTGAATGTACAGGTTTCCTGTGAAAAGGATTTTTTTGTCAGTCAATCCAGTATGACAAACATTTTTAAAACTAAGCATAATGTCTTGATTTTGTGAACTAAGCAGATGAGACTGAAAGAGTGCTATTTGACTGATTTTCTATGCTATGATATTATGGTGATGAATGAAAAGGTGGATGAAGTATAATGCCATTTTGATGAGTAATAATTTTCACAATGCTCCTTTCCACCTCTATGGAGTGCAGTCTATAACTGATATTCATTCAGAAACAACGTTTTCAGCAACATGTTTTTGTGTTGTCATCATCATCACCCTATTAATGTTCCCACTGCTGGGACACAGGCCTCCTCTCTGTGAGATGGAGTGGGCTGTAATCTACCACGCGGGGCCAGTGCGGCTTGGTAGATGTCACATGTCTTCGAATTTTTTGGTTCTAAGACATGCCGGTTTCCTCTCGATGTTTTTCTTCACCGTTTTGACAGCAGTGGTGATGAAATTATTTACACAAAGTAAAGCGCCTGCTTGGGCTCGAACCCACGACCTACAACTCGTAAGTTGAGGCCGTTACCACTGGACCACCACTGCTCACTGCTTTTGTGTTGCAGTACAGATTAATACAGATGTGACACTCCGCAAAATCATTTAAATAAAATGCTACGACACAATAAAAGTTCAATTCAGGTTGCACAGCGCTAATGACCTACAGTTATATTCACATAGAAGTTGCCTCTCTTTCTATCGCGTAACTCTTTGTTAATCAACATTGTTTCTGGGAACATTTGATTATGCGAGCAACAAGATTGTGCAATTGTTTCTCAACTTTGTTTCCAATGAACACGCTGCATTTAAAGCGACACGGGCGGCCTCGCTTTTTGGTTCCATATCTTTGATAGGTACTTTCTAAAAGGTCCTTCAATTGGCCCAAAATAGCAGAAAATTTAGCTCCAACTGGGAATCGAACCCGGGACCTCGGGGTCTGAGATCGGTGGTGGTTTGGGGAGCTACGAAGATATTTTACTATAGTAACAAGTATACATACACTGCTCTCAGACAGTCGCTTGGTCTTCTTAGTGGGCGCGGGCATGACTGTGGTCAGATCCAGCGGCTTGCGTTTGTTGCCCGAAGTGGTGCGCTCGCGCTTGAGCAGCGAGCCCGACAGGTACTGGTGCAGCTGCTTGCGACGGACGTGGCGCGCCTGGAGAGATAACACGGAGCGTGGAATTAACACTAGTCACAGATGTTGTTTTTCATGAACGCGTGTCAATAATTGTAAATTATACCTTGCTACAATGAATTAAGAGTCACATGAATTGCTAAATACTAGGCAAAATAGAAGTTGTATATTTATGGGGTTAAAAAGAAAACAAATAAATAAAACATACATTATTTTGGTTACTTTAAAAAGCTTTGGTGTCTTAACAAAGCGGTGCCGTTATATAACGGCCGTCCATTTAGAGATTTTTTCACACCGTAATGTCACACAACCACTCATATTTTCCTGTTAGCCGTCACTTTACTGCCGTTATTATGACGCCAACGATTTCTTTGGAAACAAAAGCCAATCAGTCCTAATGAAATCGCGAGAAAATCTGACTTACGCACGCAGTCAATCAATTCGCATATACATACACACAAACTCTTACTGCTATGATCTTTAGATATTGATTTAGAATTTGAATTTGAGATACGCCGCGTATGTACTACGTCATTACCTGAACAATGACGTAGTACATACGCGGCGTATCTAGGTAAACGATCGCATATTCGCGTGACAGTGCATTTCGGTTAAGAAACATGGTAAGCTAGTCGTATTTTGTAAATGACCTTTACTTATCAAATAATAGTCGATTCCTATATTTCACGAACCGTTCTTGGTTAAAATTAAGGCTCTTGTATCTTAACCAATAATGAAGCAAAGACATCATAGCTTTACATAGTAAACGCTCCCATATGGAAGGGCTATCACAGGTAAAACTAACTTACGAATCTATTTATCTGGCAATAAAAAATGCTTTCCATTGGTAATTTAAACGATTCGTTTTTGTTTATAGGAACCGAGCATAAGGCTGCCTGTCCACTGGAGCGGAGAGGAGAAAAGAGGAGCGGAGATGTGTCAATATTAACCAATAGAATCTTGACTCAGGATCACTGATCTAAACTCAGGGGCGGAGTCAAGATTCTATTGGTTAATATTGGCACATCTCCGCTCCAGTGGACAGGCAGCCTTAGGCTGCCTGTCCACGGAGCGGAGAGGAGAGGAGCGGAGATGTGCCAATATTAACTCCAAAAGACAGTTCCAGAGATGGAGTGGAGTTTAGATTCTATTGGTTAATATTGGCACATCTCCGCTCCAGTGGACAGGCAGCCTTAGGCTGCCTGTCCACGGAGCGGAGAGGAGAGGAGCGGAGATGTGCCAATATTAACTCCAAAAGTCAGTTCCAGAGATGGAGTGGAGTTTAGATTCTATTGGTTAATATTGGCACATCTCCGCTCATCTCCTCTCCGCTTCAGTGTACAGGCAGCCTAAAGCTCAAAATAAACACAAAGCGCGGGTCAGGCGCGGAGCGGGTCGGGAGCGGGAGCCGCGCACGCTTTTCGTGTGCTGACATCCATTATAATATATTATACAACCCCGCTGAACTTCCGTCCCGCGCACGGTTTGCGTGTGTTTCAAGCTTTAACGCGGTTACATAATAAAGTATAATAGTTATCCCACACTTACCTCTATAGTCATTCCTTCTCTCAACATATGCGCACTCTCTGCCTGATAGTTGACGGAATCCGTGAAAGTCAATATGTCATACGTCAGATCTACATTCAAGTTGGTCTTCTCAAACACCAGGCCAATGAACCACATAGAACAGAAGTTCGCTACGATTTCACCCTGAAATTGTTTAAAAGGACATATTAATTTGATATAAAATAAGTATACAAAGCATTTTAATTAATTGGTGAAATTTCACAGATGTGATGGGAATCGATATTTGATAATTATAACAAGTTTCCTAAAATCATACATTTAAATTAACAGCTGATCACGGGGTGAATGACATTGTGTCAGGCGTAGTTGAAATGATGTAGGTAAATGATCTCTATTAAACTTCGATTCAAACTTAACGGCGGCTCGGAAGTTAGCTACTCGCTGCGGAGTACCTCACCCGTCATCCCCCGGACCCATGAATTCGTTACTGCGCAGCGACTCGCCTCATGTTCCAAGCCGCCATTATATTTGAATCGGGCTGTACTAAATCAATACACGTAAATAATAACCTAACTAATATTATAAATGCGAAGCTGAGTTAGTTTGTTTGTTACGCTTTCACGCTAAAAAGGCCGAATGAATTTGGATGAAATTTGGCACAGGGGTAGACCTTTACCGGGAGAAGGATATAGGCTACTTTTATCCTGGATCGCAAAGAAGTCGCGGGCACCAGCAATTTTTTTATAGACTAGATTACATCGGTTTTCCATACCAGAGTACTCTGAGAAGAAATACCGAAAAAAACTCAGTAGTCACAGTCTTTTATGTCCAGATTTTATAAAACCACATTTTTTTTATTACTCTTCGATGCCAACACGGTCTGTGAAGTTTCGCCGATTAATTTAAAAGGCTCTGTACGGAGGAAGTTATACATTCTCTTTTTGAGGTAGTGTCCGATTCTGCTGTAGCTAGCAGTTGATTCCCATCATTGGGTTTGTTGGCTTGAAAATAAAAGGCACATAGGGCAGTTAGGTAAAGTTTTTAGGCTTTAGGGCCACAGCAGACTACTTTTAGCATCGGCGATCTAGCCGCTTTTTAGAAGCTAAATGCAGCGATACAGTCGCAAGTAACTAGTCTGCTGTGGCTTAGACAATTTTGTCTTGACCATGTCAAGTGTATGAGGGATACCATTATAATCTTTTAGTAATTTATTATGTTCACTACTCACTTTGTCATTCTTTTTAACGTCAGGCGCAGGTTCTGTTGGCACGGGTGCTCCTTGGAACAAACAAACGCTCACATAAGCATTATGCGTTGAACATTTAACTAGTCCGTAAGCATGCATGACCATCCACCAAAGCGGAGACGAGACGAGAGGTGAGGAAGATGTGTTTAAAACAACTAATAGAATTTCGTTATTCACAGCGACGCGGCGGCGGTACACACGACTACACATCAAGCAATACATTTCCAGTTTATGCAGATCTCGCATTGTAAAGGATTTCCGTACAATGCGAGGTCAGGTTATACTGGAAATGTATAGCTTGATGTGTAGCCGTGTGTATAAAGCCTCGCAAGATGGCGATGACTCGCAGCGGAGACGAGATGTGAGCAGCGTGCAGTGAGCGGTCAACATTCAACTCTCGCCGCACGCAGCTCAGTTCCGCTCTAGTCAGCACACATCTTTGCTATAGTCTAGCCAGTACGCATCTCCGCACAGCTTCGATGGATACACCCTAGCTGATAAACCTCTCTTTTTGTCTCCGCTTCGGACATCTCTGCTTTGGTGGAGTCCAGGCCTGACATAATTATGTCTGTTCTGCACTAGCTAAGTTGATGTGCTTATGATAAGGACGTCTCTATGCGAGCTAGCTAGATCTTTATGAAAGTGAAAAGCTGTAGTTACCTGGCGGCAAAGCGAGCGGTTGTCCGTTGTTGGTGTGGAGCGGCACCGAGTTATAGCACTCCGGGTTCACGTGTGCTATTGTTATGTGGGAGTTGCGCTCCAGGGTGGCTGTAACAAATAGCACGACGTTAACAAAAAAAAGTTAATATAAATTTCAACATCTAAACCTTGCAGTTGAGCTCCTTAAGTTCTGAGTTGAGCTCCACGATTACTGACAAATGCTTGCAGTGACTGGACAGGTCCACTCAAATCTATGTGGTTCTTTCTTCAAAAGACCATTTCAGACACTAATCTACATGGTCCTCATATGGCCTGACCAACATTATGTCTGGACTTTAAAAGAGACTGTGACCTCTGAGTTTGTTTCGGCCTGTCTTCATAGAGTAGTCGGATAGAAAACACCGAACTCATCTAGCAAATTTTCTATATTTTTTTAATATGACGTGTGAAAGTGATTCCAATATCCTATTTACAGAATAAACAATTTCGTTTCATTTCGAAAGTTACAAATTATGTTTTTGGCAGTTGTCGGTAAATGAAATAACTTAGATATAAAAGAAGCACAGTATCCATATCAATTGTATTAACAGAAAATTGTTAAAACTGATCCTAAGATTCTGATTATGCTCGAAATCAGTTATATCATCAAATTATTTAAGAAAAAGACGAACAAAAGGAATCTCCCAGTATGCCTGGTACGTCTATCTATATAGCAAAGAGTATAGCAAAAACAGATCTTACTTCAACACTATTGTCTTTCTCATTGTAACTCATAAATACTTCATGATTTTTCGACGCAATGTTTAGTTATTTACGGGGTAGTCAGAAAGTCTGAGAAGCAGTTGTGGTTAACATACTCGTACCATGGATTCGATTTGAGCATAGATTCCGTAACTATCACGAAAAACAGCAAAAAATTGTACGAGACATTTAATAAAAACTATTTCTACGCTCTCGTTACATAAAGCGTAGGAGAAAATAGTGTGACCTACTATTACTTATATACCTGTCCTATATACCAGTCATTTACGAGTCATTGACCCAATTTTCGCGCCTCATTAACCAATGTAATGTGTTATAATGTTCATTTTATTATCTACGCATTTTGTAAAATGTTCTAATTTTTTTTTTATAGATCTCAATTATATTTACGCTTATTCTAATTATAGCGTTGGCATGTTTGTCGACTGGATGGATTAAATATCTCCAAGCTATTTGATACACACGCATCAGCTAATTAGCTGCTAGTGTGTCTAACCAAATAATAATAATAATAATACCCCACCGCCGTATCTCTACGTTGACGTCGTGGTGGGGCTTGCGCGCTCTAAACTCTAGGTCTGTGCCGGAAGAGTTTACTTTGCCGGAACAGGTCTAGAATGAGGAGCCAGACCAAGAGAGATACAGAAAACCGCAGGGCAGCATGTGGCGAGCTGTTGGGCAGTAGCGACCCCACGGACCCTATCTCCCGGGAGAAATCTTGTTCCTCATCTCTGGCTTGCCTTTATTGGCCGGCTGGAGTGAACACTGACGAGGAACAGAGCTCCCACCTCATTCTTGCCTTTATTGGCTGGCTTGAGTGGAGATTCGCAAGAGCAAACGTGCTCGGAGGAAGGAAGTACTCCAGTAAGATGCTGGTAGGGATCTTGACCGTACTTCCGGGATTGTCCTGATAGCCGTGGAATACCGCTCCACTCCTCATAAGCACCTCAGGACATGTTGCCCCCTTGTCGCTACAACACTTTGTGCTAGCGACCGTTTACAGGGGCCCATTATTGAGTGTGCAAGTCACCCCCTGCCATTTTATCCGTGCATACCATAACATTGATCAGGCAGGGGACATAGACCTTCCATAGTTCTAAGTAACCAATCCACTATAGCCACTCAAACCCATAGCCCAATATTTTTTTGTTTTCATTTTTTGCAATAGTCCTGCACCAACCGGGGATTGTCCTTGGGTGCACTTGCATAGTGCATACAGGGATAATCGTCGGTTGGTGCCTCATTCCATTTAAAATTGTCTAAGGGGCCTCTGCGAGTTGGCTTCGGCCCCTCTTACGCCTTCCAAAGGACCGGGACCCCATGGTCCCGAGATATGTTAACATATAAAAAAAAAAAAAAAATAATAATAATAATGTTTACGTTAGGCCCTCGTTCCCAGTAGTAATTGAAATTCGTAGATCATTGGCAGTTGTTACGGGTCAGTCAGAACTCCATCTGACAGCCAGTCTTATCAAGGGCTATTGTGATACCCAGTACCCAGTAACACATCCGGCGCCGGCTCTAGGGTAGAGCGAGTGGAGCCGTCACTCTAGGCGCCAGATGATAAGGGGCGCCATAAAGGCAAATGCGCAAAATAAAATTTTGATAGCGCCTTCTGAGAGGCGCGGGAGCATTTTTAACCGACTTAAAAAAGGAGGAGGTTTTCAATTCGACTGTATGTGAAAACCTCTTAACTCTCGCGTTGAGCACTTTTTGGGTGAACAAAAATCATAAAACTCGCGTCTTCGTCACCGAAGGCGCGTTGAGCACTTTTTTGTTGACAGTGCACTCTGTTTTATATTTTTGGTTTTTTTTTTACTGGAGCTACAGCTTTCGTTCTTGTACTGACAGCAAGCCACAGAAATTCCTGACATTTTCGTTAGATGGCGTTACTTAGTTTTCACTTCTATCGGCAGTCCCCAAAAACTATCTCGCATATTTTTTTGTATATTTGTTACGCGATTACTACGCCAATTATGAATTGATTTTTATGTATTTTTTTTGTTTGATAAGTAATATCAAGTGAAAGCGTCGATTAAAGGGCGCCGAAAGACAATCTCGCTCTACCCCGATCAAGTGCTAGTGCCGCTGCTGAACAAATCCCTTACTTATATTAAATCCTATACGTTACTGGGTAACACAACAGCAATATAGTCACTCCTAGTATACAGCTGCATCCTCTTAGGCTGAAACCGACCCCAAGTAGTAAATTAATAAATAAATAAGTTGAGTAAAGGCTGGCAGGTAAACTTACTGATAAGATGTCGTATCTTGCTCTCGATGAGGCCGCACCACTGCAGTTGGTCGTCGGTAGTTGCTGAGGACGCGAGCAACACTATGAAGTGCTTGTAGCGGGAGAAGAAGTTGGGGGCTTCAAATAGACGCTCCCAGCCGCATTTGCCGAGCATTATCTCGTCTGTTATTGCGAGACCTGTGGACCAAATTAACAAACTGTAGCCTTCGAAAAGCGACTCATGATTCTTGAACACTAGGCTTCGGTATTTCAGGCTAGTTTCGGTCTCAATTGGAGCCCGTTTTCAAGATCTGGATAACACCAATTGATATGCGACCTTGTCCGACAGTTAGTTCCCCAAGCATTATCCTCATATGTAGGTAACTGTATTATTATGTCCTTTTTATATCAACCCTTTTAATTAAGTTAATAGGGTCAGTTTTCATATTAAATTGATTTTGAGGAACATTGTTTGTTCCTGTGTCAGTTTTACAACGGACTTAGAGGTCGTCCATTAATCCCGAGTATTTTTTTTAGCAACTTTTTGACCCCCTCTCTCCCCTGGTGATAACTGGTGAGGTTTTAGACTAAAGAATTCTCGTGTATTTTATTGGTACCTTAAAAAGAAACATATTTTATTTATCTTTAAATACAGGTATAATCGTTGCCTGGCAACAGTGAGTTTAGGTCACGCGGCGCTTTTCGGTTTAGAAAACGCGCTGTCAACGAAGAAAAAAATACATGTGATATCTCTCCACAACCCCCTCCCCCTTGTGATATTTCTTGATTTTTTACGAACCCCTCCTCCCCTTTAGAGCCTCACGTGATTAATGGAGTCCAAAATTCAGTCAGATTTTGGACTATTGGGTTAGTATTACTGTGCAAGCACGCGTGAACACTAACCTAGTCTAAACTCCTCGCAGATGACGGTCCTGGTGGAGGCACACACGTTGAACGTGGAGTTCTGTTGCGGGTACGCCGGCGTGATGATCGGCATCAGGTGGAAACGGTCCGATATATTTACCTGGGGAGAGAACATAACATATAGAGCTACTGATAAATGAAATTGGTCTTAATCTTAAATCAATCTGTCTGCCTTTTCCCAACTAAGTTAGAAGAAAGTCTACCCGGATACATATTTTACATGGAGCGACAGCCGATCTGACCTCCACAACCCAGTAACTGGGTAATAAGATACTCCTTGGTAAGACTGGTTGTCAGACTTTCGGGCTTCTGACAACCCGTAACGACTGTCAAAGATCCATGGATGGCGCACTCCGCCTTTTAGTTATGAAGGTAGGCTTATATGCAGCGTATTCATTGGAAACAAAGTTGAAAAACAATTGCATAATCTTGTTGCTCGCATCATCAAATGTTCCCAGAAACAATGTTGATTAACAAATAAATATGGTCCCTGCAACCACAGATGAATTCAGTTGGGACACTCCGCAGTTTAGGTATGAAGCTACAAGTACGCGGCGGGCTCGTCTTGCCGGGCCAATTCAGTGAGCGTAACGTACTCAGAAGATATGAGTTACGCGATAGAAAGAGAGGCAACTTCTAGGTGAATATAACTGTAGGTAATAAGCACTGTGCAACCTAAATTGCACTTTATTCTGTCGTAGTAAGACTCGCTTTTTATTTAAATGATTTTGCATTATGAATCATCGTAGTGAATCATCTGTGTAAATCTGTGCCATTGTTAGGATACAGCCCTCCTCTCTGTGAGAGAAAGCGGACTGTAGTCTATCAAGTGTGGAAGTTACATGTCTGCGATTGTTTTGTTCTAGAATATTACATTCCTTCACATTTTTCAGTTAACCATGCTAGTTAGCATGGTTTAATTTGAGGTTATTAAGAACGCGGCGACCTTTGAATTGTCCATACAAACGTAATACCTAAATCATTTCCAATTCGAGCATATTTCCACCAAATAAATTTGATATTCGGATTGAGACAATAATTATCTAGGCTTCCAATTCTTTTTTTTTTCAAAAACCTACCTCTACATGAAGTATTAGCGAATTGCATTTCGTACATTTTTACAGCGTAAATGACTTGTTTTCATATTGTTTTTTCTTTATTATAAACAACAATATTTGTAATATTGTTTCATCACAAGCATAGCTTATATTATCAAGTTACAAATTATAGAAAAAAAATTGGAAAAACATTAAGTTTTCATTCATCATTTTTGGTATTACGGAACACATCCAAATTTCTCATAATTTCAGATAGCTAGTAGTGCTATCGCGTCAAGCAATAATTGTCAATGTGTGTGTGCTCCCTGTAGGTGTTTATCGCTCCGACAGGCACAAGGCACACTAACGCAACGTGCTTGGTTGGAGTTCGTTCATAGTATTTTTTGTCAACTTTAGACGATTAGGTACTTTACAGTGTGCTGTACCTGTACGCGCGTACTTATTTGTTTGCTAAATTGTATTGTATGTAATATTTCTGACACTCCTCTTGACTTGACCTATTTTTAACCGACTTCAAAAAAAGGGGGAGGTTCTCAGTTCGTCCGATTTTTTTTTTAATGTTTGTTCCCGGAATACTCGAAGACGGCCGGACCGATTTAGAAAATTATTTTTTTGTCAGAAAGGGTATACTTCACAGGTGGTCCCATTGTCATCAAGTCAGGATTGGATGATGGAATCCTGGAGAAGTCGAGGGAACTCTTGAAATATTACAGGCGCACCTATAGCGATTTAGGTATTTTTTATAGTTACTCTTGAATTTGATCTCGGAAAGCACCATTTAGTGAAGTGGAAGTGATGATGAAGACCACAGATGGCCACCGGAACTTATCAATAATAGGTACGTATTTCACGGGTTGCGATTAGAGAAGATTACTTTAATATGGTTGCCAAGCAATTTATGCCCGTCACAATACATAGGGTGAAGTGGAGCTAATGGTGAAGTACCAGGAGAACTCCTCAACAATGAACGTCCCTGCATCGGGAAAAGCAATATTTTGTAAAAGGTGATAAGCTGTTGACATTAGGCTATTGTATCTTAGATAAATTACAAACCGACCCACTAAAAAGGAAGAAATAAAAACTTTTTCACTCTTCTTGCTCAAAAAATCCGTCATTGTAGCGTACCAAAGCGGAGATAAAATAGCATATCATCCTCTAGGGGAAAAAGTTTTTTTTTAATTTTTGTCTGTTTCCAACGAGCCTACCACCCATAAACGAAAAAGTCTTTGTTTGATCTATATATATATTATATAAAAAAGAATCCCTATTTCCTTGATCACGGCATCACGCGTGAACGGCTGGACCAATTTCACTAATTCTTTTTACCCGACTGCCCCAGAAGGAGGGTAATGTTTTTCGAGAGTATGTATGTATGTATGTATGTCTATTTCTTTGGCACGCTCTGTAGCCTAAACGGCTTGATGGATTTTGACATATGAGGTGTCGTTAGATTCGTCTTAATTGTAGAAGTGTCATAGGCTATATAATATTTATATATTGCATCTACAAAAAAAAGGGACGGGAAGGTTTAAAAAAAAAAAAATATAACAATATTGGTATCAAATAAAAGCTAGTAAGAGTAACGAGTCAATGCCAAATTTTGATTTTTATTAATAAAACTAAAAAGCTTGAAATAAAGAAAATTATTCAAAAAACAAAAAACCTGACTGCAAAAACACATTTAAACTGAAAAGAAAAAAAAACAAGCATTATAATCTATAGAATTTTGGTATCGCAGGCGGGGCAAACAAAACTTACACCATACGTATATCCGGTTATTAGTTTGTCCCCGCCTGCGATACCAAAATTCTATAGATTATAATGCTTGTT
This sequence comes from Conistra vaccinii, assembly GCA_948150665.1. NCBI lineage: Eukaryota > Metazoa > Arthropoda > Insecta > Lepidoptera > Noctuidae > Conistra > Conistra vaccinii. The sequence goes on along the minus strand of OX411341.1, from coordinate 11,030,738 downwards.
TTTCTCTTTTCAGTTATGTGTTTTTGCAGTCGGGTTTTTTGTTTTTTGAATAATTTTCTTTATTTTGTTGTGTTTGTTATCTAGTAAGGAGATGGTTCTTAGGATAGGTTGGTGAAGGTAGGGTAGGTAGGTAGGTAGGTATGCAAGTAGGTAGGTATGTATCTTGGTAAAGTGGGGTATGTAGGTAAGGTAGGTAGGTATGTATGTATGTAGGTAAGTAACATACATACATACATACCTACCTTCCTACTTAGGATGGTAAGTAAGTAGGTAGGTAGGTAGGTAAGTAGGTAGGTAGGTATGTATGTAGGTAGGTGTAATTAGGGTAGGTAGGCGAACCGTAGATGAGTGCATACCCGTGCGAAGCCAGGGCGGGCAGCTAGTTACTAATGTTATTCGATAGGTACCTACTTATGTGTCTAAAGAGCCTCAGCTATGGCCTCAGCGAGTATTTTGTAGTTTGTAAGTTACACAATTGACATAAAGTTCATTATGCTTTGACCCAATTTCGTGCCAAAAACTCGCTTCCATTCCGTTCTGCGCCAATGTAATATGAGCCGTAGCGTGGTGAGTATTGGCCGAGACGGTATAAGCTAGTTGCTCTCCGTACGCGACGAAGCCATAGCCACCACCAAGTTGTAGTATTGTAAGTACCTACCTATCATATAACGCGGTTGTACGAAGTTTTGTCATGTCATGTCACTGTTCCTTTTCTTTAGTTATGTGACCGAGCGGGCGTAATTATTGTCTCAAGGACACTATTGAGAACACTGCTCGCTCTAAATTGAGTTCGCAATGTATTTGCCAAACATGTAAACAAACACGAGTTTTCCACTTAGACAAATATGAACTTTATGCTAGTGTAAATAAAGTTGATTTTAGACTGACTAGTAATGTTGAAAATGTCATAAAAAAAATATGAAGTTGTAGCGCAAACTGAACCTTATGTGTAGTCCATAACAGTTATTTTTCCAAAAACTCGTGTTTGTTTAGATGTTTGGCAAATGAACTGCGAACGCAGATTTTTATTTGTCGGTGCAGCAGCGGTGCGACATCAGTATGTTCGGATGATGAAAATATACCGCCACCACGTGTCGCTTGCACTTACGCACATGTCGGTAAAAAATTATGCAGAGCTGCTTGTGCCGTCGCAAAATAATGTCGAGTTCGCCCAGGTTCGCACCGCACGGGCTGTTATTTTCCGCGGGATTTTTTTTTCGCACACTGGATTTTCAACGCGTGTTTTTTCAACGCGCTAGGACGAGAGTGTCCCAGCGCGCTGGATTCTCAACGCTCGGCTCAACACGGAGAGTTTAAAATCCAGTGCGAGACCACCAATAAGAAGTGGAGACCACTCTAAAGGAAATAAATAAACACAAACAGACTTAAAATAAATAATGACAATAATAATAGATACTTATCCCAATAATTTATATTTACGCGACGTGCGTATGACTACTCTAGCGTCGTCCGTCGGTCCGCCGATCTACCGTGCCACAAGTCCATGCTCGACTTCGCGTCAAATAACTTTGCCGCTCTGAAGTTAGGTTGCGCATGCGTACCTACTGGCATGCGCGCAGTCATATAGAGTCTACTTCAGAGCGGCAAAGTTATTTGACGCGAACTGTTGGTACCTACCTACCTTATTTGTATGACGTATCTACTAGCTAGGTTTTCTCTAAAAGGCCTTCTATCTTGAGATTAGTCGAGATATCCTAAAATATTGAGACATCGGCATGGTAAAGAAATTTCCAAAAAACGCATTACTAGTCTGTACATTCACTAGCGATTCCCCAAATTAGTCAACAAAAATAAAGCAAATAATGAACATACCTAATTATTACTCAAATAATATTTATGCTGTCGACTCGCTATGAATGAATGGCATACAGTACCTACATCTAGTATTATCCGCTCACACACACTGCGAAGCGCGCCCGTAATCTGTGGCCCCGCCTTCTTTTGTCGAACAGAGATAGCAATATTCCAAACGCATTTTGCTCACGTCTCGAGTTTGCATTTCGTGCCGTAGTACGTCGGCCTCTTAAACACTATGAATTAATTTGACCCAGCTATGACCATAATTTTAGGTTCACCGGAAAAGTAGAATAAATAGCGTAACAAACAGTATACGCGCTTCTTTAGTATAAAATGTATTTAATCTCTATGTTTTTTCCCTTGCATAGAAAAAAAAAAAAATGATGCATAAAACAAAATTCTCTCAATATACTCACTCTCGGATCCCAAACTGGGAACCCAAGGTTGACAGAATCAGGCTGCTTCAGCAGAACAGGCTGTGGCCACTTCCACTGGCTGAAGACCAGGAAGAACTTGTGCACCAGCGTGGCAGGCAGAGCGTTGGGGTACAGTTGGCACGTGCGGGCTACCAGCATGGCCCACGACACGCCGCCCAGGTAGCCTAGGGTGTTGGAGTATATGCCGTGACCTGTGGGAGATGGACAGAGAAGCTTAATGAGGGTTTAGGGGTATGAGGAACAGGGTGTAAAGTTCACTCATCCTCAGAAAAGGGAGGATCCTCCGACCAGACGGGTGTTATGTCTGGCGGGCAATAAGTTGATTTCGGATAATCTTATCTATGTTTTTCGCTCGGCAAACTGTAACTGCGCGAAGCAGGAATTGTGTGACGTCATGTCTTTGTTGCGTAGTTCGTATGTGGCGGCGTAACCGCTACATCACTCCCCTCCGGAGATCGGAGGTCGATAGTGGGCTGACTATACTATGACTATACTTCGATTGAGACCTAACTATGACCTTACTTGCACAGAAAAACATTTTCGATGGTTTTCTGTGCATTTAAGCTTAATACACACACAAAGCGGGTGCGTGTCGGGTGCGGTTTGGGACGGTAGTACGGCGGGCTTGTAAACGAAAACCGTGCGCGGTTCCCGCTCCCGACTCGTTCAACTTACGTGCCGCGAACTGTAATTCACTACCATTGGTATCAGTCTTCATTACCCAAACTTAAAACAAATGCTGTTGCAATTTCTCTATTATATTTTTAGTTAGTAGATATTTCTAATGATATGCAAAAAACTTATCTAGTCATCCTGATACATAAAGAGCTATATTGCCTGCTTCAAATAGGACAGTGCGGTAACAAACAGGCATTAAGGAGTTTCTTGTCCTACTACGCTTTGGAATGGGCAACTAGCTTCATATTTCTTACTGACCGACACCAAAAGTGCCCGTATATGGTTTAATTGAAATAAATGCTGTGAGTTTGAGTTTTATTAACATCACCAGTGCGCCTGGCCCAGTAGGTATGAACTGGTTTGGCTAGCATAGTTACTTCGCACATCATGTCTTCTCAAACTCTACTTTGACATTACAACAACGCCACATGCGAACTACGCATCAAAGACTTGACGTCACACAAATCCTGAATCGCGCAAGCAGAGTTTACCGCACGATCAGTATATATATAACTTTCCGATATCAATCTTGGGCAGTTCATCAGCGGCCCACCCAGGATGAGTGAACTTTACACCATGTTCATCATAACTCTATAAGTTAAGGTGAAAGCCCACGAAATTAAAAAAATATTGCATAAGTAAGAACTTTTGAATTTCGCGGGCATTATTGAAGCAGTCATCTTAAGTAATAGTAAAGTATTGACATGTTCTCAATTTAGAAACCGGTTATTCGGCAAAGAAAACACAATGGCAAGGTATATTTACGTTTGGCCCACAGCTTGATGGCTCGCAGCGTCAGTCGGAAGTTGTTGATATTAGGCACAAGACGCAGAATCTCATCCGTCACGCGGCAACCGTTGAGAGAACGCACACATTTCTGGTCCAAGTTCTTTAGTAGCATGTCGTCGCGCAAGTCAAACGAATCTGCGAACAAAAAGGTTTAAGGTTATTTTTTTTATCATGATGTGGTATAGTCGACCTCCTTGGCTTTGCAACAGGTTAAATATCACTGGCATGTCCTCAAACGTCATGCTCTATTTTTGCTTTAAGACCAATGTAACAGTTATTTTCAACTTTAGTAAAGTTATAATTTACTGGGTGTTGTCATGTAGTAAAGACATTAGGAGGTCGAATATACATTAAATAATAATTATTAAAAAAACAATACATTAAGGCTGCCTGTCCATTGCTGCAGAGCGAGGTAGTGCGGACCGGAGTTCCGCATTGTGCGGAGCTAAGCCGAGTTCACACGTCGATTAATTTGAGCGGGCAGCGGCGGGAGACCAGTTCCCCGCTCCGCTTCCTCGCTCCGGTTGCTGGTTTTGTAGGAATTTGTAAACTAGTTCGCAAATCTCTATCCAGTGAAACGGAGCGGAGATTTTATGCAATTTCATTGGTTAATATTGGCACAGCTCCGCTCCGCTCCTCTCCGCTCCAGTGGACAGTCAGCCTTAGGCTACAAAGAAGGAAGGATTGTATGGGAGCCTTTGCCCAGGAGTGGGACAGTACAGGCGAGTAAAAAAAAAGTCTAAAAAGGAGGTTAATACTTAGATGGCTGTCAGAGATGTATGGAAGATGAAGAGATGCTGCGCCGACCTCAAATATATTTGGGTAGCGGCGGGACACTGATGCTGTAGTGATAAATTAATTGGTATTTTATTCCATTATCATTCAAATATGTTGTGGTGGACAGAACAAGTTTAAGAATATGTTTCCTAAACAGTTGCTGGTTTAAAAAGCGTACAACACTAAGTGTTTAGGGACACGACGCCGTCGCCGCGCCTCTAAGCTGTGAATATGCAACGTGTCCAGTGCCAGCCCGCTGCCGCACCACCGCCGCCGCCGCAGATTGTGTGCCGAGTGATATGGCAAAATCAAACGGTGGCGGCAGCGGGTCAGTCTACATCTTCGTGTCCTTGAGCACCTAGTCGTATTCATTGGGAAACAAAGTTGCGCAACATTGTGTCAGCAATATGTTTGTGTGTTGCTGGCAATATTGTTGCATTAGTGCTGGCAACATGCTTATGTTCCAGATTCATGGTAAATAAAATAAACATCCTGCTATTACAAAAGCAAAAGTGGCAAAAGTTGCTGGCAACAAACAATGTTGCGGCATTGTTTTCAATGAACACGGCATTATGGGACCGCTACCAACTTTGAACATCTAACTAATATTATAATAGCAAAAATTTTTTGTTTGCTAGTAAGAGGTAATTTCTAGAAGTACTGCTGCGATTACAAAAATTCCTTCACCACTGCTGAGTGGCCATATGATGAGTTTTATTGTATAGTTGACTTCCACGCGGTTGGATATCGCGTGCCGAAGCTTGTTGCAAATAGATTTAGTGCGTTCAAAGAACGTTTAAAAAAGAAATGTTTTCCTGTGAAGTATTAGTTATCTTGTAGCGGTTACACCGCCACGTCCGCCTCATACTAACTACGCGTCAAAGACATGACGTCACACAAATCCTGCATCGCGCAATTAGCGTTTACCGCGCGAACGACATTATATAAGATTATCCGACATCAACTTTTGGGCAGTTGCCCGCCAGACATAACACCCGTCTGGTCGGAGGATCCTCCCTTTTCTATGGTGGATGAGTGAACTTTACACCCTGTTCCTCATACCATTAAATTAATAATGAATTTATTAGCAACAATGGCTTCAACAGTAGCGAAGTATTTCCGGTTCGTTTCCATTGTTAATTTCTCTATCAACAAAAATGTCTTTGATAGTACGCTACTGTGACTCCTTTCTGATTGTGTTGTTTACCCGAAAATTAAAATGAGTTGGTTGCCCTTTTGTTTATTTCTTATTTGTGATACCCCTAGTTGAACATAATATAGCCCTATTTACTTAGCACAGCATACAGGGTATTAACATCACTATATTAGCTCCTATCGAAATAGAGGAAGTGGGCGGGACTTAGGTTTGTTCCAGCCAAACTGCAGATACGGACATAATTTTATTAGGGATGGAAAGCGAAACTTTCTAATTTCGAATGTGATTCAAATAGTCAAGATGACGGAGGTCGACTTACAAATCCAAGATGGCGTCTATGTGGGCTGTATTCAAGTTCTTATTCATGGGAATTACATAACTTGAAGCTTGTTTCCCCGAAGGGTTGGGTAGAGGTGTAATTATAGTAAACCCACATTTCGTCAATATGCTTAAGTCCCATGTAATAGGGGGCGAGCCTGTTGCCATCAACCGGGCACAATTCCAGACTTCGGGATGCTACTGAGAAATTCCAGATAGAAAAATCCAATAACACTTGGCCAGACCTGGGAATCGAATCCAGGACCTCATGCTCAGCAGTAGCGCTTGCGACCACTAGAGCAACAAGGCTGGCAATTGGGAATTGTAGTCCTAAAATCTAGAAAAATTGGTTTCGGGGGTTACCCAAAAGAACTATCCTTGCGGCGTAGCACGACCGGTTCATAATTTTTTTCTTTTTCCGCAAATTAATATGGTATCTCAGGAGAACATGTTTTGCAACTACAATTTTAAGCTTGTTCTTAGAATAAATTCATCCTAACTATGGAACCCTTCATTGTGCGTGGTCCGACACGCACTTGGCCGGTTTTTTGTAAAGAACGGACTATCATCTGACCTACGCAAAATTATAATTGTCTCAAGGAAACATTGACATTGATTATTTGGTTTCTTATCATGCCACTCGTGAGTCATTTCAATTTGAACTTTGTATTCTTAAAAATCAATATTGAGAAATCATTGTTAAATGCAGCAAGCTAGGGAATGGAATGGCAAAAATTACGAATATTCCATTTTTACAAGTACTTTCTTGTAAAATGCAATATTCGTAATTACTGGAAAAGTATGGATATAATATGTCTAGGGCCTAGGCTATATACGCCGCGTCGTGTTCCACGCGCGCCTCAAACAGAGAAGCAAAACTAACGGGATCCGCTAGAGCCGATGCCTACCGGGGTTGCGGGGAAGGAACACGGGTGGGTTTTAGTCAGTAAGAGTCTGACACGCCCGCGCTCCGCCCAGAGCAGGAGAAGTCATTTGATGATTTCTCACCCAAAAAAAAATAAAAAAGGCTATATGGGAATGTGATCAAGTATCACGTAGGGTACACAATCACGCGTTCACTAAAGTCACCTAGTTTCAAAATTTGAAGGCTTTTGAAATTACTCTATGAAGTCCCGCGCGGGACAGGCTCAGTCCCGCTTTTCGGGGATTACTCGACAGTGAAATTAAATCTTCAGAGAAATATAAGTATGTAATTCGTAAGTAATGTATTACTTATTTATATTATATTCCACTGAAGACTTGATTTGAATACCCTGGCGGTATTGTTATTGGTAAAGTAACGTATTTTCATTGAAATAAATTTTCTATGTTTATCTATTATCATAAATAATAACAAACTTAATTTGAAACGCAAAAGGATAAGTAGTGATAAATAAAGAACTACTGATTATACACTATTTTAGAGTTCCGTACCAGAAATGCGACAAACGGAATCCTATTACTAAGTCTCCGCTATCCGTCCGTCTGTCTGTCAGCGGGCTCTATCTCATGAACCGCAATAGGTAGACAATTGAATTTTTCACAGATTGTGTATTTCTTTCTAACAACAAATAATAAAAATTAAACAAGAAACGTGTTTTTTGCTCGATTTTAATACTTTACCCCGTGTGCTAGTCCGACTCGCACTTTCTTAGCCGGGTTTTTTTTTATTGTCCCGCTTTTTTACTCAAAAGGTTTCAAAATAAATAAAGAAGTAGAGGATCACCTCTACTTACGGGTCGGGTTATCGTCGCTCGGCACCCAATACCGCGAATGTGACATTTAATAAAACTAAAATCTGATTTTCGTCAAAAACGTCACATTCGCGGTATTGGACGACGAGCTGAGCACATAACAGCTCAGTACGCATGGTGAGAATTTATGGCGGATGTGCTAGTACTAATGTAAGTGTTTTTAAACAGTGAGCCGCTGACAATGAATGACGTACAACTGACGACCAACCATTTGCTATGGACGTCACAAAACTATAGTGGAGTGTATAAGGTTACTTGTATCCGTTTAGCCTTTACCGTTTCAATGTAGGGCAAAAGGCTACCTTTTCCACACAGTTCAGTGCAGTGCTAAAGCGGGGACAGGCCTTTTAGTAGGAGTCATGCTGGTCCCGCCATCTTTGCTAAAGGCAGGTTTATATACAGGGTGGATTTTTGAGTGGGAGAGTAAGGGCAGCTACCTCAACCGTTGCCGCGTTGTAGCTACAGGAAAACGGTCTTAGGAGACTGTCCTTAACTTTTTTAAGACATTTTGACCTGCATTCACAGATTTGAAAAAAAAAAAAATTGTACAGTCAGCAAGAAAATGGGGAATGCACTTTTTTTGATGCCAATCAATCCTGTTTCTTATAAAGATCAAAAAACTCAATTGGACCAACTGAGGTTTGAGTACTAGAAAAGTCAGAAATCGAAAATAACTTTTCCCATACATTTGATATTTCCCATACAATGAGATTTACCAACCTACTTTTTACTATGTCGACTGGGCGAAAATAGCCCAGTAATGTGACAGAACAGTAAAAACTGCTACAGAAACTAACAGATGTACATCTGTTAGTTTCTGTAGCAGTTTTTTTTCAGCTCGTGTAGACACTAGTTTCAACCCAGACTTCGCACTCTCCACTCAGTCTAATTGACTAACCGTTTGACTTACTTTCTTGTCTACATGAACCCCTGACTGGATCCGAAATTCCTAGTCACTGGGTCCATTCCCTGCCATCGTATAAAAAACCAGTCATTAAGATTTAAATTTCTTGCCGGTTGCTACAATAAAACTGAACCAACCAATGACTAGCATCGTCTAACGCAAATTGTAAAAATGGTAAGAAAACTTGAATTTCGCGGGCTACCTTGGCGCATCCCGCTTAAGCTTATCTATATTTTTTGATACTGCACATAAAGTTTATGACGCCTTGTCATTAAGAGGGTTTACGTCGTACGGCTTTTCATAAGATTTTTCAAGCCCTTATTTTTCGAAATGACTGAACCGATTTTGCATGAATGAAACTTCATACGCATATGCAGGATATAAAGGTCTAAAAACATAGTTAAGAACATTTTCGAAAAATAGTGTTACAACCAAATTAGACAGATTTTTAATTTTCCATAGATACAGAGATTTCCAGTTATCTGCTTTTAAATAAGACATTTTGGAAATGTTCTTAACTAAGTTTTTAGACCTTTGTCACAGATTATTACAGATGGGACTCTCCGCAAAATCATTTAAATAAAAAGCGATTCTTGCTACGACACAATAAAGTGCGATGCAGGTCGCACAACGCTAATTACCTACAGTTACATTCACCTACAAGTTGCCTCTCTTTCTATCGCGTAACTCTTATACCTTCTGACCACGTCAGGGTTGTCATCTTTTAAAGAATAATTAGATAATTAACTAGGTATCAGCTCTTGGTCTATTATATTTTTAAATGTACCACCAATCCGTAACCGACCGCAGGCGACTTCATAAAAATGCGATTCAATTTCTTAAAAATACAATAGAAACTAGAGTGTCGCGGCGGCGTCACGTCACCTGCTGCTGCCGCCTGCGGTAAATGGAGACTAAACAAATTAAAGTACGTCGGTACTTTAATTTGTTTAGTCTCCATTATTTATTATTATGTACCTACGTAACTGGGAAAATAAAATAGTATGTTCGAATACCCTGTTGTCTATAATTCTATATAATAAAAAATTTACTGAGTACATAATATTTAGTTATGGTTACACTAAGTCCGTGGTGACGTACCTACCACGGATACCACCAAACAAAAATATTATTTAATTATGTACGTACCTAACTATACTAAGGGCCTGTTTCACCACCTTTGATTAAGATCCTATTAACTTACTTGGCAGATAATTTCATAACAATTCTGTTCCATTTTTGAATTTATTCGGTAAGTAGTGGCTATTCGGACATCGTGAAATAGGCCCTGTGTATAATAATAATAATGAATATTTAAGAACTACGTAAATACGTGTGACTTATATAAGAATAACAATTAATGTAAACGTTTGGTACCTATACTACCTACCAAACGTTTACATTAATTGCTATTCATAGGTCATTACTAATTACTTAAAGGTAGACGCGCATTTCTTTACATTTTCGTGTCCTTTGGAAGTGTGAGGTTCGGATCCTTATTATTATATAAGCAGCCAAATGGGATGCAATAAACTGTTGCCTTCATTTTAGTATGTTTTGTTTTAATATCTTGCGACAAACGGCGCGCGGCAGACCTGCTGAATAGGCACAGTGAGACGAGCCCGCCGGGTACTTGTAGCTTCATACCTAAACTGCGGAGTGTCCCATCTGTATTAATCTGTGCCTTTGTATCCTGCATATGAAGTTTAATTAAAATCGGTTCAGTCATTTCGAAAAATAAGGGCTTGAAAGTTTGTGTGAAATGCCGTACGACGTAAACCCTCTTAAAACTGCTCGCCGCGTCGCTGCCGGCCGCTGTGTGAATTGTGCCATACACTTTTCCTATTTTAATATTAGGAATGAAAAAGTTTGTAATAATAGTTATTATACAACCACTGTATAAAATACACATAACTGGATTAGTATGGAGCTAAGATTAGCAGCACCTTCTATAGAGAAACGACAGTAACAATGACTGAAAAATGACCACAAACTCGCGTACAAGCAAGCAGGTTAAGTCAAGTTTATTTTTATTTCTTCTTTGAGGAAAATCATTCATTTAATACACATTATGCCTAATAAATAATACCAATAGGAAAATGTTTTGGTTTTCAAACAACATTTCAATATTTTTTCCATAGATGTTTTCGGTTCTTGACACAAAATTTTAAAAAAAATGGAATCTCTTTAGAACACAGATATAATAAATAGAGTAGTATGTTGCAGTATTTGTTCAGGAACCGTCAAACTAATTATTGGCAATGTATAGACCTTTCTGCGCCATAATAGTGGCGCTGCCTCTGCCCGGCTAAAGTGCCGTAAGCATTGCATTGTCATAGTCACTGTCACTTGTTATTTTGTTTGATTGTTGAGGTTAGTTCGCTGTAAATCATCACATTACCAAATCATTACATTCTCTTGTGCCTAAACGGCCCTGGCCGTTGTGTGGTCACAGTTCTAACCTAACCTACTTTTCAGCCATTTTCATTTGCTACTTCATTTTTCTTAAATTCAGTCATTGGACTTTTGATATCTTAATATGTATATATAAATTACGCGTCACGTTGTTTGTCCGCTATGGACTCGCTAAACTACTTAACCGATTTCAATCAAATTTGCACACCGTGTGCAGTTTGATCTAACTTAAAAGATAGGATAGCCTTCATCTCAATTTATAGCCGCAATATTATTTTATTGCAAATTAGGGCTACCCATGCGAGGCTGGGGCGGGCAGCTAGTAATCATATAAAACAAATACGACCAAACAAAAGGAAAAAAAAAAAAAAAAAAAAAAGGGAAAGCAAACTAACCTCAACAATCAAACAAAATAACAAGTGACAGTGACTCAGTGACAATGACAATGTAATGCTTACAGCACTTTAGCCGGGCCGAGGTAGCGCCACTATTATGCCGCAAATAGCGGCACTTTATCCGAAAGGGACAGAATGCCGATAGCGGCACTCTATACAATCCTTAATTATTTCTCCTTAGGGTATATTGACACATCAGGGCCATTCAATACTACAGGACGTGTGGGTGAAATGGCCCTCGGGAAATAGACTGCTAGCATATAATTAATGGTGTATAAGAAACTCCTTACCTGGTATTTCCTTGAGAGCCAGCCTGGCAAACAGCAAGTCAATCTCAATCCCGTCGAAGTTCATCTTGATGACTGGCACGAATGCGTCTTCCACGGCTCTCAAGTCTTTTACCTGCACAGAAATTAGAACGTTGTTAGTTTTTTGATAACTATACTTCATTTGAAATAAGATTAGACATTTAAACAAACCTTTGTTACAGTACAGACCGTTCAACCGATTCTGACTTCTATATTGTAGGCATAAGGATGGCATTAAGAGCAAAAAAAGTGGTTAAAATACCAACTGATTACTGCAGCTGTCATTTGTCATGCCACCAACACAATAGAACTCTAAATCGGTTGAAAGAACTGTAAAAAAGGTAGTTAATTCCTCATCCATTGCTTCATAGGTTTGAAAAATTCTGCTAGACAGCGTAAATAACGCAATGAATGTTGTTGAACTGTCAAAATGAAAGACTTAGCCATTGTAAGTCTGTTACGTAATTACCCAACCACCTAGTCAGGAAAAATATAAGCAGATCAGCCCACTGCTGGGACACAGGCCTCTCTGTGGGGGCAAGGCAAAGGCCATTGGCAAAGTTTTATTAAATGGGATTTATATAATATAACTATGTGCGCGGCGAGGCGGGGGGGCAGTGCAGGACTCTCATTCGTCGAAGCTCGCGGCGTCCCGCCGCTCATTCGTCAACGCTGCCCCCGCCTCGCCGCGCATTCCTAAAGCGCGTTACAGCGGTCTTGGTCAAGCTATAGCGAAATATGGGTGTATCTACTAGACACCTCAGCCTGCCCCTTTAGGGAATACAGTTATTCATTAACATAACGTCAAGGTTAAAGTTTCAGTAATATTTATACAATATTTCATACAAACTTTCAAGCCCTTGTTTTTCGAAATGACTGAACCGATTTTAATGAAACTTCATACGCATATGCAGGATAGAAAGGTCTAAAAAGTTAGTTAAGAACATTTTCGAAATGTCTTATTTAAAAACAGATAACTGGAAATCTGTTTCTATGGAAAATTTATAATCGGCCTAATTTGGCTGTAACACTATTTTTCGAAAATGTTCTGTTCATCATCATCATATTTCATACATAAACGACATGGTTTATTGTGACTTTATTTATTTTCACTAATCCTAACTTCTTAACTAACATTATAAAATGCGAAAGTGAGTTTGTTTATTTGTTACGCTTTCACGCAAAAACTGCTGAACAGATTTGGATGAAATTTGGCACATGGGTAAACCATGACCTGGGTTAGGATAAAGGATACTTTTTATATCGATATTCCCTCGGGATCGAGACTTATGAGGGGGAAACCGCTGCGCCCCAGCAGCTAGTATTGAATAAATGACATCTTTTATTATGACTTTATTTCCATAACCACCCTTCAAAACTTTTTTACACGTCGTGTGTATTTATTTTTACATAATGTAAATAAAGGTAGAATCAAATGTACCCTCGATTACCACACAAAAACTTTTCATTCCAGCAATGAATATTTAACACGAATAAAGGTGTTGAAGAAACATTGTTGCTCAATGACGATTACATAAAAATGTTGAATCAAAAGTTTTTATGTGAGTTTAAGTCTTTGTCTGAACTCGTTTTGAAATTCAAAGAAGAGGTTACGAAACATTTGCGGTTGTTTTGTTTTTTTTAAAGTAAAAACAACGTTTTCAGTATTTTTCTTTTGTTTTGTTAGTTAGTCCCCAGCTTTTTATTCAGACTTCAAAGATATTTCACGATCGACGTAAATCCTTGGTATTACAGTTACCTTTGGTGACCTGTAACACAGGTTTTCCCAAAAACCTATATCAGGCACCAGTCTCTCACAAAGGTGGAATACAGCCGAGACATTTTTGTACGCATTACCATTTGTACGCATTACCTTTAAATGGCAATGTAACTCTTATCCCTGTAAGGTAAGGTATACATTAGAATTATTGCCGGAGTTTATAAAACTCTCGAAAATCATTCTAATGTGTACTTTTGAATTTAATACTTACCCAATCGAAATAAGGTATATATTTCAATGCTCGGTGATCGACGGAAAACTGCGATGCGATGCTCCAAGCTCGATCACCGAGCATTGAAATGTATACCTTATTTCGATTGGATAAGTATTCAATTCAATTGATAAATTTAAAAGGCAGTGTATAGAGTGCCACCATTGGCACTCTATCCCTATCGGATAAAGTGCCACTACAGGCACCCTAGTAACACCGCCTCGGCCCGGCTAAAGTGCCGCAAGCATTGAATTGTCATTGTCACTGTCACTAAGTCACGTCACTTGGTATTTTGTTTGATTGTCGAGGTTAGATCGCTGTAAAACACCACATTCCCAAAACATTACATTCTCTTGTGCCTAAACGGACCTTGGCACTTCGCCGGCCGCTACCGCGGCACCGCTCGCTACGCTCGCTCGGCTCGTGCGTTGTGTGGTCACAGTTCTAACCTAACCTAACCTAAATAAAAAGTGACAGTGACAATGCAACGCTCACGGCACCCTAGCCGGGCCGAGGCAGTGACACTAGAGTGCCACAAGAAACTCGCGGCACTCTATACACTTCGAATTTAAAATCCCCTGCCGTCCCATCCGCGACCGCCAGTCAGCGCAGGCCCTTATAGTTCTCATAATGCTTAGTGTCGGTACCTAGTTAATGATCAGTCTCATTATCTGACGCTATAGGTACTACTACTAACCTGTGGCTGCAATTTCAGCAGGTCATAGAAAGAGGCGAAATAGTCAATCCGGTCGATGTGACGCGGCGCTACGCAGAGCGCGTCTATGTCGGCACCTCTGTGATGTACCTGCAAGGAAGACGTGCAATGTTATAACAATGCGAGACTTTGAAGTACCTACGTCTGGCTATTTGTGGGTAGCCAGCTACTATCTTGCTGAATGGCTACAATTTTTAAGGCTTTATTATCAGTGATTTAAAGTGCAAAGTTGATATCCCCCGATTTAAGGACTCCCATCAGTTTGTTGACGAACCCGTATGATAGAATAGAATGACACCATATACTTGGAGGCGCTCTTTTATGGATCTATTTCCACAAAGTAAGATCGGTTTGGCTCCTGACCTAATAAGATGTCTTAACAAATATTAACAGTGTTTTTATCCTATCCCTACACATGTTATTTTAGCATTATTTTGCGATGCAATAAGTCATTTTGGGGCCGCCACAATATGAGCATATCTTTTAGAGGGCACCTTCAATAATTTCATAGTGGGCAGTCTGAAGTTTATTTGTATTTATTTTGTGGTATCTTGTGAAATTTATGAGATTTGAGAGATTGATATTTTGGTCTCAACAAAAAATTGTTTCAATGAAATGTATCCATCCAACGATTATAACAGGGATGTCGACGGGAAAAAAAAAGCTATTTAGTCCGTCAGTGAGATAATAAAAAAATATTAGACACGTATTTTTTGCTTTATCATATTAACAAAAAAAAATGGTTTAGATAAAACGCATTAAGAGGGTTTACGTCGTACGGCTTTTCATACAATCTTTCAAGCCCTTATTTTTCGAAATGACTGAACCGATTTTAATGAAATTTCATACGCATATGCAGGATACAAAGGTCTAAAAATTTAGTTAAGAACATTTTCAAAATGTCTTATTTAAAAGCAGATAACTGGAAATCTCTGTTTCTATGGAAATCGGTCTAATTAGGCTGTAACACTATTTTTCGAAAATGTTCTTAACTAAGTTTTTAGACCTTTATATCCTGCATATGCGTATGAAGTTTCATTCATGCAAAATCGGTTCAGTCATTTCGAAAAATAAGGGCTTGAAAAATTGTATGAAAAGTCGTACGACGTAAACCCTCTTAATGACAAGGCGTTATAAACTTTATGTGCAGTATCAAAAAATATAGATAAGCTTAAGCGGGATGCGCCAAGGTAGCCCGCGAAATTCAAGTTTTCTTACCATTTTTACAATTTGTGTTAGACGATGCTAGTCATTGGTTGGTTCAGTTTTATTGTAGCAACCGGCAAGAAAGAACATCCGACTTCGTTGGCATACCTATACCGACCGCCATTATGAAAAAAACTGGTTTTGGCGGCCAGTGATGAAACAAGTGTCAATCGTTAGAGTAAGTGATTGCAAACAAAAAATATTTAGTGATGAATATCGTAAGTGATATACTTCCTGAGATATTTGAGTTAAAACATGAGAAAAAAAATAAAACAGTAATATTTTTTTTAAATATCTCAGGAAGTATATCACTTACGATATTCATCACTAAATATTTTTTGTTTGCAATCACTTACTCTATCGATTGACACTTGTTTCATCACTGGCCGCCAAAACCAGTTTTTTTCCAAATGGCGGACGGTTAGGTATGCCAGGTCCCATACAAAAATGTTGGAACCCCTTTGCAACGTGTAAATGCTTAATGACTGGTTTTTTATGACTAAATACTTTGACTTTGACTTTGCTACGTCACAAGTCAGTATAAAATCTACCGGGGAGGGACGTCATGCCACATTTTAACTCAATGCATTACCGTAATTTTTTTATTATGTAAAAAAAGAAAAATAACGTCCAATATTTTTTAATAATCTAACCTGACGGACTAAAATATTTTTTTGTCTACGTCCCTATTTTATATTAAAGATGTCTGACTCACAGAGAAACAAACAGCCTAAAGTCGCTACTGAAGACAAAAATATAAAACTTTGAAGAAACATTGAACTATGCAATGAACTGCAATTTTTACTAAATGTAATATTTAATAATGTATTAATAACAGGTCAAACCATAGGTTTTAATGCGAAAAAATAAAAAGTTTGTAAACAAATACCTACCTACTTCTACATAAAACTTTCTTCGAATAATAAAATAAAATCTTATAAAAAGTCGACATCAATATTATTTTATTATGTTAATATTGGTATCATTTTAGAATCGTAAACTTGTGAAGCAGTAAACACTGTTTATGTGAAGAATAATGACTAGATGTTATTGCAATTTAATATCTTTTTCTCATAATAAAACCTTTTTAATGCTACAATTATTATGTAACTGGAGTCTTCTGTGTTAATAGGTAACAACTATACATTGCATTTTCAACTGTATTTCCAACGACATAAAAGTCATCCTTTTTATGACAATCTGTTAGTGGAAATCAATGTTGATTGGTGCTAACAATGAGAACTGGAATGGAAATCATCTTTCAAGGAACTGCTAAGGTATCGGTCATAATCACTGTGAAAACATGATTGTAAGAACGCCGCAGCAGCATAAAAAATAAAGACTATAATTAATTATTAGCTTTTTTAATACAGGGTGGTGATTTTGTGACGTGCTTCCGTCAAGGGGCTGATTCTACCTGTACAGCTTTTGGTAACACATATTATAAGATTCGTAAAAAAAACTTTTCATACATGAATCGAAATAGTCTGTCTACTGTAATTTTGTATAGTAATTAGATTTTTTTTTTTGTTCGGATTTTTTTTACCCAAAGTATTTTAAAAGTTTAAGAATGTTTAATTTAAACAAACGCATAGTTTAAAAAAGTAGGAGAAATATCAATCTCGATAATTTTGAAATCAAAATGCCGACCACGATGCCAGATTTAGCATGCGAGATCTCGAGATTGGCACTCGACTTGAGATTGAATTCCCTAGTCACACTTACCCCTAATCGATAAGATCCAAATGTGTAAATATTCCCTCCGACGGTCTCAGCAACACTAGGCGGCATGTTCTTCCGCGCAGACTCTTCCCTGATCCACTGCCTCACGAGACGATGCAGCGCTCCCAAGACTTCCATACGGTGATGCATTTCTTGCTCCGTCTCAAACACCCCGTATGGGGCTAGGGATTCTTTTAGTTCTGCGGTTTTCTCTATGTCAATGGGCTTTGGACCTGTGTGAAAAGTTGTTTATGTATATTGCGTTCGCAATTTATTCGCCAAACATGTAAAAAAACACGAGTTTTAGGAAAACCAACTGTAATGCCTACACATAAGATTCAATTCGCGCTACAACTTTATATTTTTTATGACTTACTGGTCAGTCAAAAATCAACTTTATTTACACTAACATAAAGTTGATGTTTGTTTAAGTGAAAATAACATCAATTGGTAACAAGGATTCGAATAGACCTCATATACATATAAAAATGCGAGATTATAATCGCGGCAAGGTCTAGGTGTAAATAAGTACAAATTATTCTGCAACAATTTAACTTATTGTTGTTTTAGAATAAGTTTGTAAATCTTAAAAGAGATGATTAAAGAGTAGGTATTTTAATTGGTTGCAGAACTCTGAAGGAGACACAATACAAGTTTTATTGTTATTTTTATTTCTGGGAGTATTTAGTGCAAAGTATTCTATGGTGCCTTCAATCACTAGACATAGTAACTGCATATTTGTTATTAATGATAACTGCTACAGCAAAAATGTCGAAAGGAATGTGTTATTGATTTCAGTATTTCTTACACCTCAGTTTGACTGGTTGAACAACATACATACTCAAGGACATGACAATTTGTGTTCAACTGTAACAATAACAAAAACCCTTACATATTATTAAACAAAGTACTCCGCCCGTCTTGCGATAAACTTAATAACTACCGAATGGATTTTAAAACATAAGTTGCAAAGAAAGCCTGAATTAAAGTGTTCTAATAAGATCTGCATAGAATTACTTGCATGGGAAATGCACCGGATTCGAGGTTCTATTTTTTATTTAGGTCTGGAATTAAACACAAAGTCTGAATACCATCCTTAAAATTAACATTGTTTAACCAGTCAGCCTAGTCCATATGAATATAAATTACACTCAATAAACATGAAAAAATAAATTTATGAATTTTCTCCTTGAGAACTGTATACACACCTGCCATAGAAATAGCAGAGGTCATGCCCAAAGTCTTCAAGTTCTGCTGATTCTGGTGCTCATTAGTCTTAGAGGCATTCACGGGTGGTATTGGAGCATTGCTGTGCGAGTACTGCGATGCCGGCCACATCTTGGACATACTATGTTACGTCCTCTACTACAAAATATGACCACTGACGGTAACTACTAGCTTAGAGAACTAAGTGGGGCTCATTTATATAAAATGCTCTCCTTTTGAACAACTGCTGGGTTTCTTATGAAGCGGGTGCGAATCTGGAAAAAGATTTTTTACTTAATAAATGTTTTTTTTTTTGTTTCTTTAACATGCATTTTCATAAGATGCATTATTGATTGTCACTGAGGAGTTTGTTGCACTACTTTTTCCCAGTTAAAACACTAGGAAATTATGAAGAGCGGATGTTTTGGGGGACTGTCTTACGTAGCCTTATTTAAATAAACGATTTTTGGTTGCAGAGTATGAATGATTGTATTATAATACCAGTTTCGACAATTTAGGTTTAAAATGAATGCCCCTGCTGGTTTAAAACAGTACCTACTATGTAAAAATTTAGTTTCAAAGCCTTGCTTTCAATGAACACTTTATTATAAATTTTTGGTGTTACCCTTGAAAACGCGATAATAAGTGTGTCAAACACTAATTCCTATAATAAAATTATATTATCATTCAAGGTCTATTCTATGCCAAATAGCAAAATAAATGTTTCTGCAGGAGTTACATACTTTTGGATTATTAATTTTAAAACATGGAAATATGTAATGACCCCAGAATTTTAGCATCTTGTCGTGAAGTAATTTGATTAGAAAAACAAGATTTAAAACAACAATGAATATGCTTAGTACATAATATAAAGTTTACTGACTTATGATAATAACAAATGATTTAAATCAAAGATAGGTACTGTTAAGAGAAACCTAATTAAGAATATTAACGGTAAATATTGTGAACTGTTTGTATTATTATACTAAAACATCAATAGATAAAAAAATGTTGTGTCATTGAACAGTGTATCAGAAGTCAATTTAAGCTTGTAATAAATAAATAATGACGTAAATCATACGAAACTTTACTACGAATTTGTGCAACGTTATAAATGTAGATTGAATACGAAGAAGTGGTCGTGATGCGTAAGCAAAAATCGAACTTTTAGAAAGCACTATACTATTTGTGGACTCAAATCGGGGTTCGTTCACCTACTTTTTTTCACCGTCTTTATTTAGCGACAACGCAAGCACTTAACATATTCCAGCACGTTTATTACTTGAAAAGAATGCACAACCACTAATAAATAAGAAAAAACATCGAGAACGTTACTGGCTAACAGATCAGTGGTAGAATTCTTTTGTTGTCTGTATGAACTAAGGTCACAACTTATGTAAATATGACCCTCACTGGATCTGAACCTTGAATCTCAATGCGAATTCGTAAAGAAAACGTTACGATACATAATCTCAACACATATCATGCCAAACATAAAGAAAACTGAATACGCATTAGAAAAGCTCACGTTGCCCTGAGCTGAGCAGATTGTTATTACGTTACCGAGCAGTTTTTTGTGCTCTATCATTGATGGAACAGTTCACACTCACCAATTTATTATATCATCCGGCCTAGGCTGCAATATTTTACACATGCAGTTATTCGAAATCATAATAAAAGAAAGAAACAAACATTAATTTCCAAACAAGCACCCAACAGTCGCCAACAACAAGGCAGCCATTTTTATAAAGATGGCGCTAATATATCTTGCCAGCACCAAATAAAATCAGTTTCACCGGTGTTTTCATCACTAAAAAAACCTAAATGAAAAATATTCCAAAAGGAACAAGTCTTGTGAAAAACAAAATATCTAAATCATAATGTTTTCATTTCTCTTTTCCATAAAATAATGTTTTCAAAGAACATTTGTGGAAAATCGAAACTAATATTAAAAAGAGATTTGATTTTTGTATGTTTGTTTGTGTGTGAACTCAAAACTATAGGACCGATTTTAAAAATCCTTTTACCAGTAGAATGCAAATCACTGAGTATTGAATTATTGAATATATATTGCTATAATTTTTAAAGAAATCACGTGGGCGGAGCTGTAGAAGCATAGGTCTATTGTGATTTTATGTGACGGTCTTGATGCATGCTATGCACTAATAATTAGCAATAACGAAACGTCTACGGATGCGTTCAAAGTTTCAAATACTCGCTTCTTTTGCGCATGCTCCATTGGCAGTTTTTTCAGTGACGTATCACAAAACTCCGTTGAACTCGTTCACATATCACTATCTCTTTTCATGTGCTGCCAAAAGAAAGGGATTGATAGAGAGCCGGTTGATGTTTTCGTGTCAGCCTTGTGCCCATTTACGAGGAGTAGGTAAAATCCGCCATCTTGAGAGTGAATTCAAGAATGTGAGGACTTTTAGCGGAGTTAAGTGAATTTCTTTAGTAATTTTATTATTAAATGGGTTTATATTTGTCCACCACGCGATTTCGTACCCTTTATACGAGCCGGTGCCATTAACGGAAACACTTTGCGCGTCGATATAAAGCTTAAACGCCGAATTCCTTGATAGTGTTTATGTGACAGGAGAAGACACCGTAAGCTTTCTAATAGTTTTTTGCGTGTCTATTTCCGTTTTCCATCTCGACGATCGTTAACATATACGTGAAAGTGAAATAGGTATCGCGTATCGTTACACAGTTTTCGTTATAGGGCTTCGCGATGTTTTTTTCTGGTCGAAAATGCGGTTAGATGGGCGTTGTTGGTCGGCGATCGGTGGTGTTAAGTCGGGGCCTGTGTCGGCGTCCTGGTGAGGGCCTGGGCCGGTCGGGCGGGCTGAGCGCGCGGCCGCCGCAGAGGATGCGAAGCGCTAGGGTGGTCTAGCAAGGTGTAAAAGTGTTTGAACTAGTGTTATTGTGAAAATGTCGACGACTATGAGGCCTACTCTTCAGACTGTCCCGGAGTCGTTGCCGGCTGACCACGTGACGAGCCCAGCGCCGGCCCCCGCGGCGACCACGGCCACCGCAGCGCCCTCGGCGCCCAGGCATCCCAGACCTATGTTCAAGGTAAGTGCCCCCATCTGTTTTGATTCCCCAGTCATACTGCTAAACTACTGCTGATAAACAAACCTGATAACAAACACATCAAGTGCCTTACATAACTCTTTAAATCTGACTGAAAACTCATTTGTGTATTTATTGTTTGGATAGCATAAACTAATAACTGGACCTTTTGTTTTTTTAATTACATACACAAGTATTGCTACATTCTTATCAGAGGTTCAATATTTGAAGGAGATAAAGGTTGGATTAATTTATGGTAGTACACAGGTAATCTGTAGATAGTGTTTGCGTATAGTACACATGAATTAATAATTGTGTTAACTTGCAATGGTAGCCTAGACAGGCAAGAAAGTGTGGTCAGCGTAGCATGGCATCTAAACTATACAATATCATATTATGAGAAAAACATATCTACAATATTCTTTTTTCAATTAATTGTTCTGTTAGTAAGAAATTATTGATAACCGAATAAGTATGAAGTTTTACAATCAGTGTTCCAATTAATTATCTTGAAAGGTGACTGCTTTAACCATTAGTAATTTATTTATTTTCAATTCAGAGACACATATAATATGTGTAGCCCTGGCTCTTGTACGGAGGAGGAGGAGGAGTTCCTGTATCATAAGAGCCAGTAAAATGCTAAAATTACTAAATAAATTGCATTGCATAATTAGGTAGCTTACAACAGCATCTTAATCAAATTCATCTTTATAATTAATTAGGAAACCACTTAGAAATATGCAAGCTCTAATAAATAGTTTAATGTCTGTGGTTATCCTTAG
Source organism: Conistra vaccinii (assembly GCA_948150665.1). Taxonomy (NCBI): domain Eukaryota; kingdom Metazoa; phylum Arthropoda; class Insecta; order Lepidoptera; family Noctuidae; genus Conistra; species Conistra vaccinii. The sequence continues at coordinate 11,008,292 of OX411341.1, read as the reverse complement.
AATTACTGTAATCCAATGAGCCTATCCTAGCTTAGTGGTATCCTAGTTTGAATGTGATCCATTTACATAATAATCAGAATAAATAAAAACTGGTACACAACAACCAACAAGTTGAAGTCATTACACTGAATAAAAAAGTGGGTAGTACTTGCACAAACCAGCAACAATGTGGAGGATTACTCATTCATTTTACTTATCTGTTTACATTGTGATGTTATATAAAAACCAGGGTTTTTGTTTGATTTTAAACTGCTCTAGACAATACACTGACTCACTTTTAAACTGTTAATTGTTTACCAAAGTATGGTAAAGTAAGATACTGCAAACCGGCATCATATTAAAGCCTAATCAATATTCAAATGTTTAATTGTTATGATTCTTAATTCAACACAGCCTTTCACAGCCCACTGCTGGACAAAGCTCTGTTCTGATTGGTTGACTAAAATACCAAAAACCAATCTAGCATGGTGTCAAAAGATTTGAATTTATAAAGAAAATTCTGCGGAATATAGTTGAGTATTGAATGACTTGTCTGGTGGACAAGACCACTGTTGCCCTATAATATAGGCATTACTCAGTCTGTAGCTGATAAGAAGAGAATAGGGGAAAAGAGCCCTTAATGAATTGAAAGAATTACTCAAACATTTTTTTTTACATAGAGTCTATGTGATTGTTTAAACTTACAATATTGTATTCTGTAAATAATGTTCAACTGCAGAAACATCTATTTTCAGTTACATAATAGAGTACATCCTTGCTTTCAAAGACAACTATTATAAAACAATCTTATCATGTTATTGTGATTATAATTGGAAAAACAGTTTCACAATAACAGTACTGATGATCAGATACATAAAATGTATTTATAATAAATATGTATGATATAAAATGTTTACTTACTCAATCTTCTGCAGATTGAATTGCAAAGAAATTGTTTGATTCTTTTCAATAAAATGTGAATTACTCACACATTTGTCGTAGGTATCTGCCGCATAGCCGTTGTTTTGCAGTCTAGGAAGTAGCAATATTCTAATATTTTAGCATGATTAGGACTAGAGGGAAAAAAAAGAAAAAAGGTTTTGGGAATGCCTGTGATTTATAATAGGTGTGCCTTGCCTTGTATTTTAAAAGTAGTACAAATATATTTGAGTAAAACTTGCCTGTCAGACAATTATCTTTGATTATTAATTTATATTTTTTTATAAATATTATTAAGTAACAAAAATAACCCAACAATAATAATAAACACAATCTACATTTTATAAACTAAATCACACAAGAATGATGCAAACATTTAATAAATTAAACTTAGTATGTTATTATAAAAACCACATGTTTTGGTCACACATTCTCACCATTACAAAAATAATATTTAATTTGTGTGCATTACTGTGAACTGTCTAGTTCGTAGCAATGGAAGTGATGAGTCATATTTAATTAACATACTTTACTGTTAATTTTGGATACAAAGTTCCTACTTTAAAGTATGTGCTTTGTTGTATTAACTGCTCTTCAATTTTATTTTCATATACTGTAAAACGTACATACGACGATAAAATAATTTTTAATTATTTTGATAATGATGAAAGTTATATTTTTGTGATCTATGATCAACATTTACTAGTCTAAGTACAATTTTTATTTCACATTACATGTTCATACACTTTTCTGTTGCATTGTTTTGAGATTACTTATAAGAAAATGTATCGAAAAAAATAATCACATTCAAAGACACCTGTGAATTAAACTCAATAAAATAATTTTAAAATGGGAAGTACCTGAGGATGGATAAAATTGAAAAGCTTTAAAGTGAATAATGATAACACCTAGTAGTCTGATGGTGTCCTTGATTATCAGTGTAGTTAAAAAAACACCTGTTGTAGTTCAAAAAAACAACAATAACAGACGAATCACCTAATTTCTATATGTTTAAGTCATATCTTTATAACAGAGTGAATGTAGCAATCGTTTTTAAAGTCCTTGCATTCTCTCTTTGTATATTTATACTAGTTACGTTATTCATTCATGATGACTACAGATTAAGCATGATTTGCATAATTCAAACCTGTTGAAGGCAAATATGGAAGAATAGTGTAATTTAACAAAAAATAAACTTAATTTTGATTGCGATTAGTGTGGATTATCCCTGTTGCTTTGTAAATTAGAATAATTTCAATATTGTTTTGACATTTTCAATCTATCTCTACCACATATTTGTCAATACCTATTTATACCAAGCATCAAATCAATTAGTTTCGACATTTTCAGTTTACTTAGAGTAGGTACTTGATGTGTCAAAATATTGATGTAATAATGTTGCCTACCCATAATTTAAAATCCCCCATGTCCAGTGACGTCAAAAGTCACGTGCGGAAAAAAATCGTTTAATTATATTTCAGCAGTAAATGACGCTACCAATGACTGGGGAATCGTAATTTATGCTCCATGTGAAGCTTCGAGCCTGTTTCGTCGTACCAAGTGATGAAAAATGTATTGTTTTGTGTTGTCATGTTGTTGAAAAATGTCTTATAAAGCTTAAAATGTTGTCTGCGGTATTATTTATAAGCGATCAAGACTTATTACTTCATAACAAAATAATTCGTCAGCGTGCTACTTAATATTTTGGCGTACATTTATCATTATCTCGACTTTATAATATAACTTGATTTTTATCTCGGCTTGAGATATTACAGAACATTAGGTCTAGCTAAAAACGTTATTCTAGGAAAATGTCTAATTGCGATTTGAACATTATTCTGTTTTACATCATAAAAACGCATGTTCGAAGTTTGAAACGTACCATAAACTCCGTCATAGAATTCGATGAAAAACTCGTAAACAATCGCTTAATGGAAGCCGAATATTTAAGCACATTTTAATGAAATATTATGTCACTTCAAATATTATATCTTGTTGTTTAAAAGAGTATATTATTGGAGTTGTTTACGCGTCGTCGGGTGCCGTCTCATGCATAAGCATCAGGCCTAGGGTGTAAGGGATGACTGGCCTTCCATCTGCCCCAGTTTTGACGCTATACTACCTATATTATATATGTTATAGATGTAAGCTCCACGTAAAATTACGCATCATTGAATAATTTTACGGTCCGGTAAAGCAGTTATTCACCGTTGACAGGTTTTTCGCTTTAAAAGCGTGCGTGATTTAATTGAATATGTTGCGGATAAAAAGTTCGAGATTTTATAGTGTATTTTTTATTTTATTGACTTTGGTAACACTGTTCGATTTATGTTTTAATACGTCATTCACTTTGTATATAGCTTTTTTTAATGAGTATACACTATGCCAATCGGATTCATATCACCTGCCTGTTTGTAATGACGCGATAAAGTAAAAACAACATTGTTTTTATTTCTGTATTTTTATGCCAATTGTAATCAATGTAAGTACCTACCAGTTGTACTATGTAATGCGTCTCGTATGTTTCACACAATACATTATTGTTGCATGTTATTTAGATTTATTATGGTCGATATTTGTTAATATACCTACATGGTGTACCTAAATGGATAAATCAATGCTTATGAAAAGTATTTAAAATCGCAATTATAGATTAATTGAGCTTAGGTAACCAGTTTCCCGATATTGGTACCAAAATACAGATAATTATGCAATAATCTAATAAAGTATCAAAACCAGTTTTTTATGAGTCATCTCACAGAATTACAACTCATGAATAAAAATAAACAAACACGTCTTTAGTAATAAAACCGAAACTAAAGAAACCGTCTCTTCATTATTAAATCAATTTATATAACAGACTTTTGCAACATGTAATGCAACATGTGGCAACACTGATTACATTACTTGTTGCAAACATAGTTACAGCATGCGGGCGTCAGTATGACTCATCGAAGAAAGAGATTATCACAGGAATGAGCGATAAAGACGACGCTATACAAACCCGAACTTTTTCTTTCGACTCAAACTAGAGAACTGCATTTCCCTAATCCACTATTATGTCACATAAGATGCAAGATCTAAATATAACCAAACGGGAATCGACGTAGGCAGTCACAACGAAAATATATATATATATATAATTCGGTGTAATCATTCTGTTTTACTTCTAAGTCTAGTTACAGATTATAAATAGATGATGAAAATTCATAGCACAGCTTTTAACAGCTGCTTGGTATTTTAGTTTTAGGTTTTCACTGTTCTGGATTCATATCTTGATGTTTGAAACGTCCACCGATTGACATAGTTCTACTCAAAGACTTCTGCCAAGATTGATTTCAAGCCACTTGGAAGCTTCGTCTATAATATTGAAAGATTAGATACATTTTCTAGAGAGATTAACATATTTCCAAGCAGAATTTAGCATAATCAATAGTAATATTTAATAATGTTCGTACTGCTGGGACGAAGGCCTCTTCGAACTAGCAAAATGTAACAAACAAGAAAATATTTTATTCAAACAGGTCATAACTTAGTTAAATGCTAAACGAGTCTTGATTCTGAAGACTAAATCAGATGTCTTTGTTATTAAAAATATTCACTAAGAAATTGTCAGGCGAGAAAATGCATTTAAAAGTAAAATGTTAGCGGAATGAAATTCTGCGTCCTTCGTGAATAAGACGTCAAAAGAAATTTCTTTACGGTTGCAACGAGAAAAGTTTTAAAACGAATAAAATGCGATATTGCTTGGTAATCTGATAACAACTGTAAAAGGGAATTAGATTTTGTAGAATTCCATTCAGTCTTTAATTAAAAAGATGTACTTTAAAAATATATTTTTGGTAAGTAAACAGTTTGCGAAATTGCTGAATAGCGAACGCGGTGAAAATGTTGTTTGAACTCTCAAAAGTTAATGAAAGGATCCATTTATTAGGCTTAGAAATGTATTTAATAAGCCTTTCGTTTTGTTTGAAAAGATGGAATAATTTTACCATAACAACGTCATAAAATAATTTTTTTAATACGAAACGTAGAGTAATTCGTAAGATCATACATTTAAATAACGAAGTGTATAGAGTGCCGCGAGTTTCTTGTGGCACTCTAGTGTCACTGCCTCGGCCCGGCTAGGGTGCCGTGAGCGTTGCAATGTCACTGTCACTTGTTATTTAGGTTAGGTTAGGTTAGAACTGTGACCACACAACGCACGAGCCGAGCGAGCGTAGCGAGCGGTGCCGCGGTAGCGGCCGGCGAAGTGCCAGGGTCCGTTTAGGCACAAGAGAATGTAATGTTTTGGGAATGTGGTGTTTTACAGCGATCTAACCTCGACAATCTAACAAAATACCAAGTGACGTGACTTAGTGACAGTGACAATGACAATCCAATGCTTGCGGCACTTGAGCCGGGCCGAGGCGGTATTACTAGGGTGCCTGTAGTGGCACTTTATCCGATAGGGATAGAGTGCCAATGGTGGCACTCTATACACTGCCTTTAAATAATTATTTTATCAAACGAGTCGTGTTTTTATAAAAAAAAAACAACTTGTATTGTGTGTACTATGTCACTGCTGCGGGAAGGTCTTCCTTTAGCATTCCACAAATTATTTATAATGTTGCCATTTCTGGTCAATATCTCATGGTTCATGAAAGCTTCGCCAGCATTTCCTTTGCGTGTATACAAAATAAGTTTTTTTTTATATCGTCATTCTATTACAATGCGTCAACCTAATTCACTTCCACTTGACTGTGTTGATAGGTACCACCGAGAAAAATTTCCATGACACGAGTCTGTTGTTTGCACTCAGACATCCTGAATTTAAAATATCTATCGACAACAGACATAACAGACAGGCTAACATGCTCGGATGTTAAAAAATATTGAAGTTTTTGAGATAATATTTAACATAATTTTATGTAAATGCGAAAAAAATGCTCACTAATGAACTTTTCGATGAACTACCCTAGGTTTACTTTTAGATAGCGTCCTTTAGCGATAAAACAGCACGCAATGTATTTAAGTTAGTAGTAATTAATGCGACATTTAGGTAACGTCTTATACTTTAACCTAAGCAGTCATTGAACATTAAAATCGATATCCCCAACAATCGTAGGTTTCGTCCAACTGGATTTGATACCAATTTATCTCTAATACTATTGAGTTACTGCAGATACATGCTCGTTATTTTTAATAGGACGTAAGCCTTAAATCGGCATCATATTTCCAACATTTTTATTGCTAATTTGGTCTAGTAGTCGCAAGCTTGCTGCCTGACTCGATTCCCGGGTCGGGCGGCTGCCTGACTCGATTCCCGGGTCGGGCGGCTGCCTGACTCGATTCCCGGGTCGGGCGGCTGCTTGACTCGCTTCTCGGGTCGGACAGTGTATGGAGTCTAGATATGTTTCCGGTTATTGGCAATAGCATGGTCCCCTGATAACATGGGCACATGATTATAAATAAAGAAAAATATGTAGGTGTAGTTTTCACCCTTAAAGTAGGTTCGTTCCGATCTAATACAGTCGTGAATTCGTGATCTTAAATGTATCTTTGAAGAAGATAGAGGAGAATACATGAAAAATTCGTCCCACGTACATTTAAAACTAGTCTAAATGATAATCCGCCGAGTGGATTCCTCACACGATCCTGATTTACATGCTACCTTGTCAGCCCAAGCCGTGACTTCGTCTAGACATCCTAATGGATTTAACATTTCTAAAACAAGACCTAGACTAGCCTAGACTTTCCTTGTTCATAGGCAAAGGGGTTATATAGTCTGTTTCCATGCTATTGTGCGGTTAAGAAAGGTGGGCTGTATTGATTGGCTGCGGCTTTTAAGGTACTCAAGGAGCTTAAAGCTGCTGAGTTAAAGGTGACATTTTGTTGGTAAAATATTCGTAAAAGCGCTGAAGAAGACATGTGATTCCGAGGAATTTGATAAATATGAAAGATTCATGATTAACACATTGACAAGAAATTGTTGAATGTGGATATGAAGAGATAACGGATTGTGTGAAACATGATATGGCACTTAAGGAAGTGAACTTCGAGATGTCCCTTTAAAAAAATACTATTAGATACCTACCTTAACTTGGCCTAGTACTATCCTAAACACATATACCAAGATCCTTTTAAAAAGGACAAAACTCTCATAAAACACTTTGTGTCGAAATTGCATAAGGTTTACGTTATTACCCATTATAACTAAGGCTAAACAATAATGCAGTATATAAGGGAAGTCTACAACGAAGGCAAACAAGCCGTGCATAGCTCACAAGTAGTTATGATTAAAAAACTAAGGTCACGCAACGCTAATATTAAATAAGGTGGAAACTAGCGTTTAGGATCGCATTACGTTTGCGTAATAAAAAATATTGAGTAATATATTGCAGTTTTGTGTTTATGGCTTCAAGTTCAATCACATTGAAATAACAGTGATGATTGGTTGAATAATCATTGTGGATTAAAATACGCGAGTAGACAGCAGGAGAGCAAATATACAAGGACCTCCTTATAATATTGAGCAATCAGAAATGCAAGGAGTCTTACGCAAAAGGAGGATGTTAGCACCTTCGCACTTCGATGTAAAGGAAGTGGTTTTGTCGGAATCGAAGGTGCGATCTCAATAGGAAGTTTCGACCTCTTGAAGTCAGTACGATAGGGGGCATCAAACTACAAAGCCATGTTTGTAGTATACCGGAACCGGAGTTTTTAAATTTGATTGATCGGAGTCGGAACCGAAGTCTGAGATGGAGGTAGAAGAAAGATGTTCCAAATAACCCTTGGTTTTTGGCTTCATATTGAAATTAATAAGTTAATTTTTATCACAACAATTAAACAACTTAATACACCGCTCGTAACTTAATTCAACAAATTAACATGACGCATCTGACATACAAAACAATAAACTGAGACTTCGAGCGCGAGCGTGTATAAAAATTACTCGGGCGACAAGTTATTGTTTGTACGCGCTCTAGTCACGTGGATCACTGCGTTTCGATCTTCGGTATAAGAATCGGAAGTTCCTACCTTTCGGAGTCGAATTCGAAGGTCCGTAATCCTGAGTTAAGAATCCTGTGTTGCCCATTTAGACCAGCTATCCAGCTATAATTACGCAACCCATTTTCGTAAACGATTCCGACTAATCTGTTTAATTTTGACAGTTCAACAATATTCATTGCGTTATTTACGTTATTGAGCAGATTTTTTTTACGTACTTATAAAGCAATGGATTAGCAATCTCTTTCAAAACGATTAAACGATTCAAATTCCGATTGATCGTGTATTACGTAATGAGAGTACTGGACCTACGTTACATGTGACTATTTGTAGGATCCTCCGTTTTCGTTAGAAGAGCAAGAGAAAGAGACTCACTTTATTTCTCCATCGATCTCGATCCTTCAAAATTTCACATCCCTCGATATACCAAAATATTTCGAACTAATTATGAACGCCCAGATATTACAGATGAATGATTTTACACATCAGTGATTCATATTCGCTCATTATTCAAAGTAATAACAGGTATCGCCAGATTTATATTTTGAATATCGATAATTAATTAACAAATACAGTATAATAATTGGATTTCCAAGGGAGTGGTTAATTCCGCAACGTACGGTAAACGTTAGCTGAATCCGTTTTATTGGCTATGTCGAAATGGGCTGTGCGAGAAACTACGACTTAAACATTGTTTGTAACATGGCAAATGTGTTTATTTCAATAATTCTAACCTAAATAATGTAAATATAAACGTGGACTTTGATCTTTTGAGATGGGCAGAAGTGCACTGTATTTTGTCTCTAACTGTCACTGGATCGTAATACGGTAACATGTGGTCCTGAATCCAACTTTAGGTGAAACTGTCCAATCTGATGTAGTTTCAATAGTTTCTGATGACCCAAAATGACTAAGAGGATTTAAATTCCCAATTTCTGTGCCCAAAACAAACAAAGAGTACAATTTATCCGAAAATGTGACCCCAAGGTGTCCTGCATGACAGTATACTTTTCGACGAAAATAATAAGGCCTGATTAAATTCTATTGTCTTCACTCAGCTTGTAATGTGTTATAATAGGGAGCAAAATAAACAAATAAGGCTAACCAAATTAAAACTGCAGTGATTCATAAATTCTCTTCTTCATCATATTATTTCCTTGGCTTGATGCCAGCGTCCGTTTTGTGAGGAACTTAGTGGTGCTGATGTTGGCAAGCGTCTCCCAGATCCTTCCTCTATGATATGTTGAGTTCCAATTTGTGAACTCAGAATACATTTTCCTGTTATTTCTAATCGATTATGTAATTGAAATGTACCTGATATTCTGATGAAATGGTCTGGTGCAGTCAAAACGTTCGGCATAATTACAATCTTGTTTACTTTTCAATATTAGTTTGCGAAGATCGGACATTGATGTGTCTGTTAAATAGTATTTCATTTCATCTGGTTGGACTGTCAGTCGACCTCAATATAATAGGGAAAAGGCAGATAAATGTGGCGTTTTATTAAAAAGGGAGCTTCTTTTAAGCCAGCATTTCAAATCACCGTACTATAGCATTTATATGCTCTCGTACGATAATTTGAAATGCTCGCAGCAAGCAATCCAAGACAAACTTCTCGAGTGTGTCGCTTCTAATTCCGCTAAACTTGTTAGGAGTATGAAGACTTTGAAAATTGTAATGATGTCTTCTTTAGAACTTGTACGAACGATATACATTTTGTTTTAAAATGTTTCTTCTTTCACACTTCCCTTGGGACGGTAGATAAGCTTTTAGTGTTATAGGATTCGAAACAAAAAGACACTACTTAGTGCTAAACTGAAAATACTTAGGAACTAACAATATATTGTCAGAGGAGCGTAGTACACATATCAGACATGCATTATGACCAGAGGTATGAGAGCGAACAAAGTAGGAGAAGTATGAAAAGATCCTGCACGCACGTGGCGGTTCGCAGTTTCCGTCTATCCCCTCGAAAAAACTGAGTTTTTGTGTATGTAGCAAAAACCAACATCATACGAATATTATTTCCAGCAAACACTGTAACTTCTACCTCAGCGAAATTTGCAAATTCCGTCCAAATTGTATTTAAAACTGTTAGCAGAAAGGTCAGCTTAAAAACATTTTCGCTAGAACAGAAAACATCGTACTATGTGAAACCTCTGTGTAATCAAACGATTAGACGCAAAACTGGCATAAGCCCTATGTAATGAAACATAAAGGCATCTATTCCGAAGCCATTTCATCGATTCTTCGTTGACATAACGCACAACATTCTCGGTTGTTCAACCTGACGGAAATAATCTTAATTTAGAGACAGTTATTTTTAGCCACAACCTTTCTTTTTTCGTTTTCCGATGCGTATCCTCTTACGCTCTCGCTTTTGGTCGTATTTCATTGAATACGATGTTTTGGGTTCACGAAAATAAGCTTAGTTTATTAGCTGTAGTGGCTTCATAGGTCCATGTTTCGGGCGCCAACTATTTTAGTGAAAGAAACTAGTCAGTAAAATGGATGCGGTTGCTTAAATCTAAACTATAACATACTTTTCTGATGGAAAGACTCACTATTGCCGAATATCATAGGATATATTTCTTCTTTAACGTGGACGAAATCGCAGGCAGAAGTAAATTATATAGACGTTTTGGGTGGCATCATCATCCTGTATGTTCGTGTAGGTAAGCTAGAGGAGCAGTGGTGGCCCGCTGGTAACAGCGTCGACTAACGAGTACTTTTTGTAAATTATTTCATCATCACGGCTCTCAAAACGGTGAAGGAAAACATCTTGTGGAAACCGGCATGTCCGAGAACCAAAAACTTCGAAGACATGTGGCATCCACCAACCCGCACTGGGCCCGCGTGGTTGATTTCAGCCCACTCCCTCTCACAGAGGAGGCCTGTGTCCCAGCAGTGGGAACACTAGGCTTTTTATGAGAAGATGAAATTCTAATCTTAACAATATTAGTGGAAGAAGAAACTATACTACTTACTTACTATACTATACTTACTATACTATACGGATGTGTTGTTGCATCTTTAAGTCGTTTTTTTTTAATGTAAGCGTTGTTGTTTTTACATTGTTCTATTTCTAGTGCTGATGTCATCTAATGAAATCTTAATTATTTGTTTCGTGCTCGTGAGCGAGAAACTCTTTGAAAAGTAGTTAAACCAATAATTATCTAGTGGTTATACAGATTTGTTGTCTCTTTAAACCATTCACACCATCATTTCTTGGCTCCAGACTGATGGAAAAGTGCATTTTTTTTATGTTTTGACAAATGTTTTTAATGCACAATACAAACAATTAAAAAGCTTTATTTTCCTTTTCCTCTAGATTATAAAAGAAAAGCATAAGAAAACCCAAATAGTAGTGATTCATCGTGTATATTGAATTTGCTTAGCTAGCACTCGTGCGGCACCTAAAACCCAACGTGAGATAATGCTGAGCAATAAAAAATTAACACTCGTAAGTCGTACTCGTAACTGTAATGATGGCACAAAAGATTTTTGCAAGACGTTTTCTTTAACCAGTGTTTCCGAAACTATGAAATGTAGGTGAGAATAATGTGAGATTTTCTGCTGGTTCGAAGTATTATTAAGATTGTTTGCAATTGTGTCATACTTGTCTTCTCTTGAGTCTTTAATTGCGAGTCATTGCTAGGGTTCATACAAGCATCACTTACGTATAGAAATAATAAGCAGTACTGATATTTGCACATATATCTTGTCTGTCAAAAATCGTAGGAATTACACACAAAGTCATAACCAAGTTTGCACCTTTAGTAGACAAATTCGAGAACTGCTGCGAAAGCTCAAGCTGACTTTGCCTCCCTCACGACAAATATTACTTACAGAACCAAATAAATGTTAGTACAGAATCAGCGAAACGTGACTCTTTGGCTCGTATTATTATTCCCGTGGTACCATCGAGCAAAAACTACCGGCGATGTGTCCAGTACTTATCCAGTCGCCATACTCGCCATGTATGGGCGTGCCGAGAGAGTTGTGAAGTCTCTGCCTTATTAGCCACTAGCCACGTCAACATACGAGTTTTTACTTACTAAAATGTGCGTAAGACTTTCTAAAGCATTAAAATTGTAGCACCCGTGTGTAACTAGATTAAACACAGCATATCGCAAAATTATTTTAATTCTGACACACAAATCTGAACTTTTCACAAAAAATTGTTATTATAAAATAATGACTAGTTAGTCTACGTCACGAATTTAAAACAATCTAATTTAATCAACGAGCTTAGATTCAATTTGATAATTAGAAGAGCAGACTAAATAAACGCCGTTTTTAGAATAACAAATAATAATGTAAGAAATTCTTATTTAAATTTGAAAACTGTCGATAGATTGCAATATGAATGGAAGTGTAGAATCCCGTAAAGATATTGAAAGAAGAATGTTATCGATATTGCCGGTATTTCAGCATCATAGATCAAAGAGACACGTCTATTATCGTCCAGCACCTGCGACCAACTAAGAGAACGCTCCCTTCAGGTATTGCCAACCTAATAGAATTATGCAAATTTTAATACTACCCACCGAAGACAAATTGACAAAGGTTTATTGAGGTGACGGCTTATAAATCCGGAATCGTTTTGGATACTCAGGCATTTGGAAAATTGTTTTAAATATTCTCTTAGATTTTCATGAATAAAGTATTTAGTAATTTAAATGGTATAATTTATTTAGCGCTGGATGGGAACAGTTGGGCTGTAACGAAGTGAATAAATAATTACTGTTCGGATTTTGGCGTTAGCTTAGCTGTAATTTACTTAGCTTCCACCTAGCTTAATGGAGTTAAATTTCTCCAAATTGCACCAGTTGTAATGTGTTTAAACAAACTCAGGTAGCAGGTAACTCGTAGAGTTTGATCAAGCAACCAGAATTTGCGATCCACTACTGCTGAATGTAAATAAGTCCGTTCTAAGTTACGCTAAAGCGGGCAAACACTAGATTATTTGCCGTTCCTATCCCTTGCTTCTTCTTCGAGTTGTTCTCTCTTGCCGAGTTGCATAAACGTTACTTAGCTCGTGCTTTGACTTAGACATCTTCTCGTCTTTATCTTGCACTTGTTGTTCGACAGTTGTGCGACAGTGACAGGAATAACGCTTAGCCTAAGTGCTAGTAACGTTTACGCCGGTAGCATACTTCCGCCGGGAAACCGCGGTAGTTCAATTCAACTGGCTCGCGTCATGTTCCACTACTCGAATTTCGCGTAGCGGAACATGACACGAGCCAATTGAATTGAACTACCGCGGTTTCGCTGCTACGGTTTCGTGGCGGAGGTATGCTACTGGCGTTGAAAGATCTCAGCCTAAGTATTGGATTAACCTTATCGCCAGTATTTTGCAAATTTTCTCAAATCGCGCTCATTCTCACAATCTTGTTCTATTATTCAATAAATGCTTGACAAACGCACGCGATTATAAATTCCTTATATAATTTTTGAGTAAGTAATTGGTCCGCCCTACTGCCTTTAATAACTTCTTATTAAACTCTCAACTATGGGCACGAAACTATGGTTAACAGCACTCCTATGGTGGCAGCGCCTTTATGTCGTAGAGGTAAGGTTGGTTTTCGTATTTAAATTGTTACTACTGACGAGTTGACCGTACGAGTTGTAAGGACATTGTATTGTTCAATCGCTATAATTAACACTTGTAAACTTGCCGACGGTCACCGACTGTCGGCATTCCAATAGCCACTATAGATAAGCTTAGGACATACTATTTAATATTCAATGTCTTCCAACTTTCGATACAATTGATTAATAAAAAACAATTACAGATCGGGGCTACGTCTCTCAGATTTTCTGAACTAAGCAGAGTACACAACGTTCAGCTTCAATGGACATTCAATTTTAAATTCTATTGAAAATTTCCTTTTAGAACTATAACGTCTTTCAACGCTACAGTTAAGCGTAGTACTCACAGAGTTCAATTCAATTAATTTCGATTTTCAATTGTATCGTTTACATTTCACACTTTATAAAAGGTTGCTCTCTTAGCGTGCTATTTGACTGTAAAATAAAAAGCAATTGGTGTACTTTCGCTTTTAATTTATTACGCAGAATATTAAATGTTATTAAACTTGGTAATTGATATCCTCGGGGTTAATAACACAGCGTGGCGGAGATATTACGTCATTAAATATAGTCACCATAACAGAAAATCATGGACGTAAAACACTTCATTTCAACGCGTATTAGGTCCTTAATGAATGGATTCACTTTAAGTCTAGTATATTTCTTGAGCTACTAGGAAAACATTGAGTTTATAAGTGGAACATCTTGCAAACTTCAGGGATAAAAGTTAAAACTTGGCACTTAAGCGACCTGTAGCTTCAGTGCAAACTTTAGTGTCTTGAAAACAAGAGCGATGTGAATATTAAACTTGCTTTACGTGGCCGTTACAGCTGAGGTCCCATAAGAGGTTGCCAGAGGCCTAAGGAGGTTCGGTCACTGTATGCTGTACTACAGTTGGATCGGCCTAATGACCGTGGACCACTTCATTATTAATTGGTCGGGCTTCGCCTGTAGAGTTGTCATATAAATATTTATTTATAATTGCTAAAAGCTACGTTTGTTCTTTAATATAGTCCATAACTTTTGCTTCTAACATTAAAATAACAAGACCATTCGTTTTCTACCATTTTAATAACGTGTAACCTAACTTGACACTTTGATCGAAAACCGGATGCCCTCAGGGACTAGTTTATATCTTGCAATGAGATATTACCACCGAGTATCGGGATAAAGTGCGTTATAATTCCATTAGCATGCTTTTACTAACGACAGGTCGGCCATTAGTGGTGGTAAGTAAATGTATCGCCTTTCTGCAGTACAATGTCACTTGATATAAGTGATGGCAGCGATACATGTACTTCTTAAGCGCAGGGCACACTGGGACCGAAGCGAAGTTCGTTAAGCTTCGCTCATGTAGCTCCGTCGTCTCTTCATACTTCGGGTCACACCGCAAAGTATATGAAGAGGCAGTAGGTACATGAGCGAACCTAAACGAACTTCGCTTCGTTGTCAGTGTCACCTGCGCTTTAAGGATAGAGTATGTAGACTACTGTAGACCACCTTCGAAGGGAGCATGAAAATTGCCCACACAAGTGGCGATACTGGGCAGTCAGCCCCGATAGCATCTTACTGATCGGCTAATAATCTACGCTTTAGATATTCTCATAAAGTTAAGATCTTCTTTGATGTAAGAGAAGCAAAATGTACACATAACTAGGAGCATGATACATGGGTCTCGTCATAGACAGCTCCAATGGATAGAAGCAAATATGCAGATTGTCATAATTACCTCATTTAGGCAGCAACCTGTCGGTTACAGTTGGTTGTTATCAAAGGACAGGACAATGCTTTTGTTCTGAAGTATGATAGTTGAATGTGCAATTTATATTATCCACAAGTGCAGTGCATAGTGACGTCATTAAGTGACATTTGCCGTGACCACTCCTTTTTATAAACATGCGATTAAGCTGTAATATTTTTCCTCAATTTGTTTTGTTTGCATAGCATTTTTATTTTTCAATACGCCCTGTTACATCCTTGGCATGAATCAATAAATTATTATTACGATTTTATTTATCATTGCAGGAAAAAGGAAATTCAATTAATTTGTTGCTCATGTGTTCTAGGCGCTACAGTTGTTGTGAGTACGTCTTAAGCATTACAATTAGTTAGTATAGGATCATTGTCACCAGAATTAGATCTGTCTACACAAATGAGTGACGCGATAACAATAAAAAAAGGTATTTTGGAACAAAGGGTTTTTGCGAAAGCGTGACATCTGAAAATACGAACGTCAAAATGTTGAATAAAATCACATGGAGAGAAGTTTTTTTGAAGTGAGCACTTCTTTAGGCGCTTTGAGCACTTTTTGGGATGGGTAAAAAATTTTAAACCTGCGTCAGGCGTCAGGACACGTGACCTGATCGAAAATTCGTAAGACGGAGGGAGAGTAGAATTTGTTGACAGTGCACTCTGTTTTATTTTTTTGGAATTGTTTTAATGGAGCTACAGCTTTCGTTCTTGTTCTGACAGCAAGCCACATAAATTCCTGACATTTTCGTTAGATGGCGTTATTTAGTTTTCACTTCCATCGGCAGTCTCCAAAGACTGCCAGCATGTTTTTTTTTTCAGTTAAGTGTTAAAAATACACAGTTAATATCTTATTCTCACAGTCTAGTTATGTAGCATTTTAATTAAGTATCAATTCTAGTTGATTAAAAAGCCTTTCACAGACTCCATAAAAACAACTAAACTCTACTAAAAAATCATTAGATATATTAGGATCATTTCAAGAACCCAATATTGCTGACTAGTTATTTCACCACTGCTTGACCTATTCTCGTAAAGCTGAACACGCGAGAAGCATAATATCCTAATTATAAATCATAGATTTAACCCATATCTCTTAACATCAACATAATCATTAAAACAAACACATTCTACTTAAAAACACACACAAATAATCTCGATCTATTATTCATATGACGTCACTAATTAATCATGGCGGAACGAATAACTCCAATTATACTGCCGCTATAAATATGCCAATTAATGTTTTGAACTATGTGTTTATTTGTGAAACTGTAGAATATGTTGGATAGTAGGGATAACTTTTAACTTCATTCCACATAATAACATGCTTTTTGCATGGAAGTAAGAAGTACAACAGGGGGGCAATTACCGTATTTTTAAGGCGTCGATAACCGACTTTTAATCATTTAATACTGAAGATGACGTCTCAACAAGTAGTGTTAATGATTTGGAAAAAAAATGTTTAATAAGAGCATTTTCTTAATAACTTAGTATATTTTAGAATAGCTGACCCCTGCCCACTTCGTTGGGCGGTAAACATAAATATATAGCCCATGAAAAACACAACAAATAACGTGGCTTTCTATTGGTAAAAGAATTTTCAAAATCGGTTCAGGAGATCCAGAGATTAACCTCACAAACTTTACCTTTTTGTAATATCAGTATAGATTGTTTATATTGAAATTAAATTGTAAAGTTATGTCTAACGCGGATTTTTAAAATTAAAATAGCTTTATAAGAAATTAATAATGCGTCTTATTCGGGACAGCGCTCCTTAGTGGGCGAGTCCTATTACTGGCTGGACGTACGACGCGTTGCGTGAGCTCAGTACAGAACACGCAAGTTAACCACTCAAGGTCACTGGTATATATCTGCGTCTTAAGAGCGGACGCATTCTTATTTCAGTCTGTCAAAAACTGTACAGGATTTTTGACATTAATGGTAGCTAACGAGATTGCGATTAGATTTTGAACTTTACTTCAGGATACGTGCTATAAATGCTACAATCCGAACACACGTCATCTTCACTATCTTGTGGGTGGGTGTGACCGTGTGACACATGTCATGTTTCCATGCATGCGAGTCTGTTATGAGAACTACGTATTTGACCTTTTTCTTGAGTTCATCATCAATAAGGTCGGTTGTGTGACCCTTTCCGGTAATTCCATGTGACGACAGGAGTGGAATTTTATACGCTTTGTATTATTTGCTGCCTTGTTGGTCTAGTGGTCGCAAGCGCTACAGCTGAGCATGAGGTCCTGGGTTCGGTGTCCAAGTTGGGCAAGGTGTTATTGGGTTCTTTTATCAGGGATTTCTCAGTAGCAGCTTGGATTTGTCCCATGTAATAGGGAGCGAGCAGTTATTAACTGGCGATGGCGCACTGTGGGTGTATTATTAGGTACACCTCTGCCTTACCTTTCTGGAATTACAGGCGTAGTTTAATGTATTACTTAAAGCTAGCCTTAGACCTTTTTCGATACTATTTGAAATCCATATTTTACGCTGGAAGATACTTTAGCCAAATAAAGCTTCGGCAAGTAAGGTCATTCGTTGGCCCTATTATTTATTCCCAAATTCTAAAACTGACCCAAACAGGGGCTTTAGGAGATTTCGCAAAAAAATTAGTCGGATATAAATCCTAAAAAATGTTAAGGAATAAGTCCCAGAGACTATACCCATTTTCACCGACAACTAAGTGACACTTAAATGAATTTGTAATTAAAAGTGCTCGTTGGATTTTCTATTCTCAGCGCTAAGCCTAGCGTTGAAAATCCAACAGTGCACTTTTATTTATGGATTCATTTAAGCGTCACTTAGTGAAGGTGAAAACGGGCATAAGATTCCGTATTCATAGTTTACTTTTTTATGTTAGCCTATTATACACTGTCCCACTGCTGAGCAAAGGCCTTCCCCAAATCCTTCTAAGCATCCTTTTCCAGGGCTACCTCGATCCAACCCTTGTGGTACGCCTCTAGGTAGGTAGATAAGTTACTTACCTAAGTAAAAAAAATAGGAGCCGTATTTACTCACAAAACACACTCCAGAAGATTGTATTACCTTATTCAATTCTATCAACATATAAATCGATTGGTCAATTGGCATTGTGAGGCTGACACGGGTCCCGAAACTGCTTTATTAGTTGGTATACTATTCAATTGAATGAATTCCTCACGTAATTGCACGCCTCTGATACCGAAAGAGGTATGCTGCTGCAATTAGCTGTATAGGATACCTTGAAAGCTTATTTTTAACCCCGACGCAAAAAGAGGGGTGTTATGACCGCTAGGTCAAACTTATAACTTAAACACAAACTACTAACTTATAAGAAGAACATGCTAACCTTGAACTGCAGCATCACCTGGAATATGCAGCATATACCCAACTCCCTTACAGCACAGGTATCGTGTTTGAGCTCATTGGAATGGTCTCAATCAGGGTCTAGTGATGGAGTAGGAAAGAGAAATGAGTATGGGATGTTTGTGTCGGGGATTTTAATTTTTTTAATATAATTTCACTTGTGAATAAAGGCTTGTGCAGACCAGCGCGACACCGGTTATTGTTATACCGTGAAGTTTTCTTATAAATTGTATTGTTTGTGTCGCTGCATAGTTTTGGGCGATGACTGAATCGGAAGTAAAGCCTTAGAAAGAAGATTTGGTTGTATAAATGTAGGTACATAATTATGTCATCTGTCCAAAGCACGTAGTTCTTCGTTTTCTTCTTTTCGTGTGGTTAGTGACTAACCTGGTGTCAGAGAGGTTTTAAAACCGTCCATGGGCCTCTGAATTGGCTTCACATGTCATCGAGAAATATCTGTCAGGTATGCCGGTTTCCTCACGATGTGTTCCTTCACCGTTTTTGAAGCAAGTCATAATTATACAATACGCACATGAATTCGAAAAGTCAGAGGTCACACCACTAGGCTATCATTGCTCGTAGGGTTTTAACGTAATGGCTCCTTTTGGAATTTTCAATAATATGTGTGAGCTGAATACCTACTCAAATTCGCCGGTAATATTATAATCATGGATTTTATGCTCAGAAGAGGATTGAGCATTGATCACCTTGACGCTGGTAGCACACCTCCACCGCGAAACCGCAGTAGTTAAATTCAACTGGCTCGCGTCATGTTCCGTTGCTCTGGCGATTGGCGATTTCCTGGCAATAAGTCTAGGTAATTAATTGACTTGAAAACCATATAAAATGCAATAAATAATTAAGTTAGTGTAGCGAAAGTATCAATTTATCCCTTATTATTAAACAGAAAACTAATTAATTTATCAATTATAGCGAAAACTTGGCACATGCGCCCGCGCAACGCCCGGTGTCATAATGTCTGCACACGAGACATAGATAAATATAGATCATTTGTATTTATGTTCTATTTATCTTACAACCTAGTCAGAGACTATTAGAAAAACATAGAAACAGCTGTTTACTGCCTCGTGCCAGGTGGAAGCGAAAAGGGAATAGTAATTATAAGAAAGTATTGGTTGATAGAGATATTTGTAACCACTTACACCCGTTTTTGATAGCCTGATCTCTTCCACCTTCACCATTTAGCAGAAAGTCACCCACTGCTGGACATAGGCCTCCCCCAAGCTTTGAAGCTACAACGATCGCCTCTCGCATCCAGCTGAATCCAGCGATGTATTTATAAGGGTTTCGTACCCAGCTCGCCGTCCGATAAGGACCAGGACCGGGTCGACGGCACTTTGTGTTCCACGCGCGGCTCAGAGATGTCAGCATAAATGACGGGGTCCGCTAGGGCCGATGCCTGCTGGGGTTGCGGGAAAGTCCTAAAGGGTTACCGTGGCCCCTGGCAACGTACAGGCAACTGAAGGAACACGGGTGAGTTTTAGTCAGTAAGAGTCTGATGCGCTCTCCGGCTCTTATTTGAGGATTTCCCACCCAAAAAATAAAAAAGGGGGCCATGCAAGAAAAGTGTTTTACTTCGGCGTTTTTTGCTAAATATTGTATGGTGGTGCGGAAACCTTCGTATTTTGGTACGTTTTTTATCTACTTACATAAACCGTGGTAGGTTGACCAAAATCACGGCCAGCAAAGAACCTGGTGTTCTCTCTCTTCAAACAATAAACTTAATGTTGACTAAGAGTTGACATTAGATTACTTTGAATAATTAAGTATAAGCTTTCAGACACCAAGAAGTGTTGACAGATAGCTTGATTGAATATTAATTGGTATAAACTTAGGATATCAGTGTCAACCTTTAATGAGGTTGCCGAGCTTAGGTTGACAGTTGGTTTACTTATAACAATTTGCAATGGCGACAATGTCAAAACATCAAGATTTCTGTGCTAAATACAGGGTCAAATAAATAATGTAGCTAGCGAAACTCCGCAGGCGTGATGTGTATCGATAGCTAAAACACGATTAGCGAAAAACGAAGATCTGATGATTTTATTTCTGGGGTTAACGACCACTAATAGTGTAGTTACTTGAAGTTTGAGTTGAGAAAATCTGTTTTTTTTTAAATCGTGTTAAGGTATCGATGACGATATCCAACAAATCGGTTGAGTTTAGCTAGCTAATTTAAATTGACCCAAACCCTCCGGCAGGAGTTAAAAAATAAAAGCGGTTACACAGATAGTCACGAAAAGCGACATTTATACTATGTATAGAAAACATTTTTTTTTAAATAAACCTCTCAAAATGAAAAACCAGGACAATTTTTATACAACTCTGAGCAGCAGCACAAACCGCTATTGCGAACTGTATACATATTTTAGTAAAGATATACCTTCATTACCTCGTTTAATAAAGCTGGGGTAAACGAAGGCATAACACCGTGAAATTAAATTTGGTAGCAGGTTTAATATCATTACCTTACTGTGCAAGTATACAGTATGGTATGCGGTGATTTACTGAGAGTATGAATAAGACAAGCTATCCGCATATATCAGGGTCAGGGCCGCGTTTCATTAGTTGCATTTTTACGACACCAGAGAGAGCCAAAATGTGTCGTAGAAGACCATTTATTCGTAATTTCTCAACAAGTGTCGTAGCGTGGTCAAAATATGCCAGATAGACTTATTAGAATGGGGTTATGGGGCTAACTGTTTATCGTGCATCAGAAGGACTGAGGTATCCATTATTATGGAAGCTCAATTCCAAGAGACTACGTCAGGGCGATGCTTAGCAGAATCATAATGTGCGCCAAGAGCGTCATTATAACTGTATTGTTTGAAAAAACTCGGCGTTATGGCAACATTTTCACACGAGCTTTTATCGTAGCGCTAATTTTGTTGTCGCCTTGACATTTTGTAAGTACTCCTTCCAGATACAACGCTGCATACTTAATTTTTTCGCCATTATTTTAAATGGTACTCGAAATGGCTACGGTGACTTTTGCGGTAAAGATACAAATACTACGTCCATTTTTTCACATTTGAGTTGACAGTTTATGCCTCCGTATGCTCAGTTTATAGCCTCTCTCATTCATACTCTAAAACGACGCTTTTGATATTCATAATTCAGAGACTTCTTTGAAAGCCTAAGTAGGCCTTATACGGACTCTTTTAAGTTGTGAAGCGTCTTGCCCTTTTTATACCTTCTCGATATAAACGTTTTTTAAACGGGTTTCAGTCGCTTTGAAAGAGTTAATATCGCTACTCCTCTAATCATTTTATCGTGAAGTGCAATAATCGTCTAGTAGTAGTTATGTAACTTGATTTCTAATTTTCTCTAAATTTCTTGGATGCATCAACCAAGCCTTTAGAAAGAACTGGTTAGTGTTCATTTCGTTGTCTTCGTCTCTCCTTTTCAATATGCATAACCGATGAAAACAACGCTTATCTTCACACACAAATTAATGCAAAGTCGTCATAGCTACCTCATTCTCATATCTCCAATCTTCATGCAACTATATGCAGAAGCGTAAGCAACCATTCGTAAGACTATTTCTACATAGGTGCGGCCATACGCGACACCGGTACTGCGAGTAGCGTCCAGCAAATCGCGTATTCGAATCATTACGAATATTGAATCGATTTAACAAAACCGGCGCGGTGACTCATCGGCTCGGTCAAGTTCGCGTCCCAGAGATGTGCGATGAGATCGTGGGCGTAGGCCTTTGTGACGTAGTTTTTGGACGCTAAAAGTATTACGTTAAAAGGTAATGTAATGAGTGAGCTTCATTGATGAAATTTTTGTTTGTAGGTCGTGTCCGTCAAACTTATTGAAGATATTTTTCAGACCAACTGTTAAGATAATGAATTATGCAATGATTTCCAGACTTATACATATAAAGCAGCAATTTATTTAATGACCAATTCTACCTGCCAGGGGCACCCACAACTTCTGTTTTATACTCCCATCTGGCTTCTTAAAATCTGCCCTACCGGTCTAGTCCCGCAAAAAATTCGCGGAAAAATCCCTAGAGTACCGCTACGCGCGGCTTATCGCGATATAATTTGACCCACGCTAAAAGGAAGCGCGCGGAAACCGGCACTACTTAGTGCCTGCAGGACTTGACCGGATATGACTTAACTTTGATCACCAATCAAAGAAGGTCATTAATTGTTATTTCACTATCAATATCATATACGGCATTTAATATGGCACTTTGCTTCCACTATCATAAGAGTGTAAAACTACTGCCAACACAAACTGCGTTGTATAAAAGCTGAACACAAATTAACGATCTTCCCCATTCAATATGTCAAAACTTGGACAGCTTCTTGGCAAGACCAATGAGGATCGATACACCATAGACTAAGGAGCTACTGTCATTACGTGGGTGTCTGGGCGGATTTCCAGAGATGCAGCATTTCACACGGACAAAGTCGCGAGCAGAAGCCAGTTAGTTAATAAATTGCTTTGAAATAAATTCAAGCTTTGACGTTATTCTCATTTAATTTAACGTCAACATGCTAACAATTTTTCAATCCTCATTTTTCAGTATCATAAAATGATATTTTCACTATTACGCTTCAGTCGGCATTTTGCTTCGCAACTTTATGATTTTTTAATGAAACTGTGCTGGGCTGTGTTAACAAAATGCACTTAACCTTTGATATTTTTTGTTAAAAGCAAACTGTGTGAGATTTTGAGGTTTACGTACGTTGAGAGATTTTTTTTTAAATCCAATCTAATATTGTAGATGCGAAAATGAGTTGGTTTGTTTGTTACGCTTTCACGCTAAAACGGCTGAACAGATTTGGATAAAATTTGGCACATGGGTAAACAATGTCCTGGATTTGGACATAGGATACTTTTTATACCGACATTCCCACAGGATCGGGACTTATTACTGACTTACTTAGACGAAAAGTCAACGATTACCAAAGTGCATATTCAAGAGCGGTTCCTAATACTTATAGACTAATGAAAGAAATGACGTAATCGAATCTTGGGTAACCATTGAACATCTAGTGGTTGCCATAAAAGTTATTGTTCCGCGAAACTCATAAAAATCAACAGAGTGAGACGGATTACTATCATGGTTGTAAGTGATGAGCCTTTACACTGTCCTGTCACTCGCATCTGTTCCATCTTAAATAACATAACATCACGCTTGTATACCCCGGATGGTTAGGCAGAGGTGTACTACGTATAGTTCACCCACATTTCGTCAGTTATGTTTAAGTCCCATGAAACAAGGGGCGAGCCTATTGCCATCAACCGGGCACAAATCCAGACTCCGGGCTGCTGCTAAGAATGTCCACATGGAAAAACTCAATAACATTTTACTCGACCCGAGAATCGAACCCAAGACCTCATGCTCAGCAGAAGCGCTATATCTGTTCAATTTACGTAAAATACTGTTACTGTATCAGTTTTATCATTTCAAGGTTAAATAAGTTGGGATCGACGTACGGTTGTCGTATCTAGGTTATATTGGGATTAAGAAACCCTCCCCGGTCTTGTCCTCAAAACCCGGGCGCCTTTTGAAGCTTTCCCTCCGAAAACGAAAGGCTAACAGAGCCTTAGGACTTGTAAAGGCGAATGACCCGAAACAGAAGCTTATCTATCTGTAATGCTAAGCTGTTCTTATGATAAAACTACGGATGTTAATTTTTATAAGCTAGTCTATCAAGTCAAAAATAGCTAGCAGTGCTTGTAACGAGCTAGATTAAAAATTATGGATTTTTCGAGTATTTTGGAAGCTGTGATTTCCCTATATTTAAGTGTACTTTGGTTTTAATAAAGTGCAAGCAATCATTACCAAAATGATTCTACATACAGATTCCGTCGAAAACGAAATTCAAATCGCATCTTGATTTTCGTCAGCATATTTGAACCCTCTAACGAGCAACCTACAGAGTGTTTCCCTACGACACTCAAAACGACACCCTTCAAGTATCCATACAGCACCCCATTAACGAAAGAGACAGATAGACAATAACAAGGAATATAATTACGAATAGCACATATCCTTTCAACATACATAACTCTGTCGCACTTTACACAAACAGGAAATAACGGAAGGTGTCTGTTATAAATACATACTTCAATACGTATGTAAAGGTATATACAGTCATATTAATGTATGTTATTGTTTTGTCTACACAATGCCAGTCAGACTATACATGCTTTCTTTGATTCTTCATATGCATGAGGACGTATCGAAAATTCTTTCCAAGTGATGGAAGGCTTTCATAAACCTTGAATTAAGTAGGTCAGAGTTAGGGTGTGTGGAAAGGACAAACTAGGCCTATCTTACGACCCTGGAATAGAGCCAAGACATGGTCCGTATGAATAGCTTGTAATTAGACAACATGGGGATCGTTTGGCACATGTATAAATGGAGCCTGCTATCAAGGAGGGCGTGGTCTTGACATCTTTTGTAGGTGCGACACCGATGTTTGTGCAATCTAAGGATAAATACGAATTTTAAAAGAGTGTCCATGGACTTTCTTGCCCGTTCTTCTCCATTTTGGAATAGGCAACTAAATTCAACTTTCTGACTGACTCCTTGACATTTCAAAGGTGCCTGTAAATGGTTCTTCCATCTTCGACCTGTACCGTCATACACGATCAATCAGATTCTGAATCGTTTTGAAAAAGATTGCTATAATCCATTGCTTTATAAGATCGAAAAAAAAAAACTGCTTAACAACGTAAATAACGCAATGAATGTTGTTGAACTGTCAAAATGAAACAGATTAGTCGTAATCGTTTACGAAAATGTGTTGGGTAATTAGGTAGCTGATCATCACTTACCATTAGGTGAGATGCAGGCCAAGAGCTTAACCGTCGTTGATAAAAAAATTACATCGCTGAACTTGAAATAAATGCTTTCAGTTTGAGTTTAACGAACACACAATTGAGGGAATGACGATACTTTCCAAAAACTAAAACATGACACTAAAACACCTTTCCAAAGGCGAAAAGAGGTCACTAACCCGTCAGAACTCGTAAAAATTACATACATTATCATCCGAAAAAAAGCCGCGGGCGCATATTAGTATGGAGCGCACCATGCGACCGCAAAACGCAATAGGCGCACCGCATTACATAAAACATTGGTGTCGTTGCGACGCATTCGTAATGGTAACGCTGTTATAATTACTGTTGTGAACTAGTTAGAATCTAATTACTGGAGAAACACACAATAGAATTATGACAATTGGTGGAGGTGTACTATTGGTGTGTCCAAAAAACTTACTGTATGTCGTAGAAATTTAATCCAATCGTACATTTAATCAATCAAGTACATTTAAATAAAGCCATTGCTAGAGGTCTACTTAATGCACCCTAGTAATAATGATTCCCATGAACGTTGACATGAAACTCCTTGCAACTCATTGAAACATGAAACCATTGACTCGAACGAAAGTAGAAGAGAATTACAGAACTGAGAATCACGGATTTCAAGCGTGCATTTACGTGCATCAAGCACCACCACGTAAAGCAAATAAAGTTGATACAACAGGTAAAAAAAAGAACAATGATAAAGTAAGTAATTGCCTGAACATCTTTATAGCCGTCTCAAAAGTTTCACAAGAAATTCATGATCGACTAGAGGTATCCCGATCAAGAAACTTTGATAATATTTTTTGCGGAGTTTCGTAAAAACAGCCATGTTAAGTCCCCAAAGCAAAATGTATCAAATAAGTATGAAAAGAAAAACAATCAGTTTTAGATTATATTTTCGAGTTAGGTACCCTGGGGGTATATGACAAGATACTTTTATTAGAGCATTAACAACGGGTCCACTGGGGAACGCTGGTATTTTTAAGGCACTTTGAAGTCTAATTTTAATATACCTACTCGTAGACAGGTTGTTTTGGCATCACAGAACATCATGCATGGATATCATGAACGTAAAGAAAAAAATCAATATGGCTGATGTCTGCTTATTCCCTTTGCAAAATACATTAGTCACTTTTACGACATCCATGACTGACTTTTTCTTTCACAGTTATAATAAGTGTGAAACGTTACTTCAATCTAAAGAAGGCGTTACAAAACGTAATTTATAGGGAAATAAATGATGTCTATAAAACTTTCTTTGACTACCACAGCTGTCAGTTAACTTGCAAATGCGATAGAAAGAAAGTTCTCGTCAACTGCCTGTATAATTGAGTAACTTTTCAAAGGACGAAGTCTGATTCATAGCCGTAGTTGGTACTTGAAGAGTCCTCTTAGGACGAACTAGTTGGAAGTATCTAATAGAACTTTGCGTAACAAGGTTTAGTAATCTCTTGTATTTGATGGAGTTTATTGAAGTGAAATTAATTCTTAAGATTTTAAATAAGCCTATCCCGGTCTTCTGCTAGGCGAAGGTCTTTCCCAATAAATGCCTTCATCATTGGTTCTCTGCCTTCTGCTGTTATCCTATCTTCTACTTAGCCTTTTCAATATATTAGGTTCTGCTATGGATTAATTCATTGAAAAAGTTTCATATAGGCATTCTATTGTGACAGTTAATGTACTTTAAAGATTTATACCATCCACAATTTTACTGCTAGACATTCCAAGGAAACAGTCTTGAATTTTTAAACCTTCACTTCGAAACTCTCAAATATTACCACAAGTTCTACCTAGAAATTCATAGTTCTCATCTCTCAAGCCTTCAGCGCATCCATCTTAATGATAATCTTTATAAATTGTTATTGTGTTGAACATTTAATGCCTGCATTCAGGTTGTTAGTTCACACGTTTATGCCCATTTGTCTTGCAATACTCGGCGTTTGTTTTAACCAGTATCAACCTGGTGTAATATGCCAATATTAATAACGCGGCTGTAAATAAATCTCATGCCCCGTTGTACCTGCTTTAAATCGGTTCATAATAACACACAAACCTCATAAGAACTGGAAATGGTTGGAGTTAACAAATTAGTTGATTTGTTGCACATTGTTTTTTGACAGGTCATCATTCTAGCTTCTTGACTTCCACTGTTGCTACACCCGACAATTTATTTTTTTCTACAAATAACATTAGGTACAGTGCTCTTTTTCTTAGCCTTTTTCAGGTTCCACTTCTGATCAAAGGCCTACCGTTTTTTTTCTTCCAAATCTCTTTGCGATTGTAATTGCTTCTTGCCTTCGTTCATATGGCACCCTTATATTTCTCTTCAACCACTTACTTATCTTCAATGGAAGAAATACGCTCACAACGTTCACGTTAAATTGTCGTAAAGCCACTTGATACTTCATCCGTACACCCACACCATATTTACGTCCATATCAAATCGTAGTTTGCCGTGTTTGTACCGCGACGAACGATAAAAATCTCTTTAACGATTGCGCTGGGCGTGTGTGGCAAGTTGCCAATCTGTATGCTGGTGTCTTGCAAATACCGAGGGAGCCAATGTCATGATCTTCCGGACGGCGCGGTAAGCCTGTTGCCAGAATTGATCGATTCTTGACGGCCATTATGCATATTTATAGCACTGTTTGCCAACCACTAGTGTTGTTACGGCCTTTTAATTGCATGTCAAGTTGTTTTCAATTGTAGTTTTATTGACAGGTTTAAATAGTGGGAGTTAATCAAGACTTTAATTAGAAACGTGTTTGTTTTATTTCTTCTTCTTATTGGTATGGAATTTGAAAGCTGTCTCTCTCTCTTCCCGGTTGTAAATCCCATATGGTCAGACTTTCTTATCGTTCTCTTTTAATTTTGCGCTCTGTCCTTGACAACTGTGTCGGAGCATGACATATACCACAATTTCATTTACAATTCACATTGTTATTCAAATATCTTCACACCTTATTCTGCCTACAATACCTTAGTTAAACGTGCGTAATTGAATGTTATTAATTCAACATTAGGTCCTAAACTAACAGAACTGCTTCAGTTGTGCGGCTTGCCTCTAGTTTGGCACTGTTTAGAAATTCTGCGGTTTCTTCTAGTCTAGTCTGCGAACTGTAGGAAGTTTGTGCAAGCTTCACCTGACATAAGTTTGCTTAAATACTACTCTGTGGAACTATCGAGCTTCTATGCTGTTATCATATTTATTGCTATCAGAAATTCATTTGTGCACCAGTAAATTCGTATACGCAGGTGGTAATCGAGTTAGTAAGAATATTTTAAACTGTTTCTTTGGGATGCTCGTAAAGTTAGGGTAATATAGTGATGAATGAGGTATCTTCTTTTCAATTGATTGTGACAAGAGTGATTGATTATGTTATGAAAGCTTTGAAAGGAATCTTTATTATTTAGATAAGGTTAAGCAAAGCAAAGCCTCTGTTTATAATTTATCTGTTGAGAGTAATACATCGGAATATATACGTATTAAAGATATTATCTTAGAAGATAGATTTATCATACTACGTCCTTAATTCTCGCTGTTGTAAGACTTATAAAGTTATAAGTTACGTACTTGGTACGTCACGCCCGAAGAATGCTTAACATTGGTCAACTATTTATAGGTGATTCGTAATTATTATGTCAATGGTGACTAATCTTTGGCCACATTCGCAACACTGTATTGAAACATTTACCTTTTGTACTTTTGTATGGTTGTCGTACGTTTTTGAAAATAGAGGTTATTTCTGTGATGTTAAAAAATGCTGCATTTCTTTAGCAATGTTTGAATGTACTCATGAAGTGAAGATGGCATCAGTCATCATATAAGTAGGGCAAACATCTCAGCATCATCTCTCCTGGTTTGAAGTTTAAAGCATAATTAATATGTTAGAAGTTTGGTATAAATGAAATAATATTTCAAACTGCACTAGCTCGTTAGTTGAAATGTCCCATCGTCGCCAATACCGGTAAACGTTCAAATATAGCAGCGCGTATGTTAACGCGCAGCGATTCCTGCCCACATGACAATAGTAAGGTTAGTCACCTGCGCGCGCACACGTCCTTAGCTTCCGCGGTGACGTCATCGCCATGGAGCGGGAACGCCGCGGGCGCATCTTTTGAACGTTCTGTGTGACTGATGTTTTATTGTCAATCACTTGATGTTCTTTTTTTAAAAGCTTTCTGATTTATTTTGTGCCAGTGTTGTCATCGTATGACATAACATAACGTAAAACTAAAACCCCGTTTTTTTTTTCTTTTTGTTATTTTCTTTTTGTTACTATGGATTTGGGCTTTGAGCTTTTTAGATTTGCCTATAAATCAAATAGTTATCAGACAGATCAGTCGTTACGGATAGTCAGAAGGCCGAAAGTCTTACCAAAGGGGTATAGTATTACCCAGTACCTGAGCAGTGAAGGTCAGATAGGTATTCAGGCAGTCGCGCGACTGCCTGAATACCGGTATTATAATAATACTGGTATTCAGCTGCGACCCCAATATAGTTGGGAAAAGGCTGGCAGATAATGATATTAGATCAAGTTGTAGTTTAGTGAATATACAGGGTGGACCAAAAATACACGTCATAAAAAAAATATAAATTCCTCATGTCCAGGGGTATTCGAAAATACCCCATGTATGTTCCGCGATTTTTTGTAGTTTTCGAGTTATTATTCTTTTTGTAATCAAAAATTCATATTTTTTTTGTAGTGAGTATTTTCCAGTTTTTTTAACTAACCGATGAACGAACGGTTTTTACTATAAAATTATTATACTATTCCTAATCAAAGTTTATAAGTGCTAACAAACCTTTTGTTAACAAACCTTTTGTTAACAAACCTTTTGTTAGCACTATAAACTTTGTCAGGTAAATCGATCGATATTATTTTTATTGCCGATTAATTGCGCAAAGCGGATATCACTGATTAGTTGTCTGTCATTAATTGTATTTGATAGGGATCCGAAATCCTATTAAGAGAAAATTGCACTGTGCTTAGCAAGTGCAAAATAAATTAAAGGCAAGTAAGTCTACACTGTAAATTGGTTAGTTGGCTGGTGGTAGGTAATGCTTTATGTCATCAAGTCCATCTTATGTACCACTATTGTGATTAAATAAATAATATTGTGTTTTTGTTGTTACGTACATACATAATTATGACGTTCGTTACATATTTTTTCCAGTTACTTTAGCTTTAAATGTAAATTGTCCTAACTAATATTATAAATGCGAAAGTGAGTTTGTTTGTTACGCTTTAACGTTAAAACGGCTGAATAGATTAGGATGAAATTTGGCACATGGGTAGACCATGGCCTGGATCAGGATAAACGATACTTTTTATCCCGATATTCCCAAGGCATCGAGACTTACACCGGTGAAACCGCGGGGCGCAGCTAGAGAGTATATAAATGGTAACAGCACAATTTCTGTTTGTGACTCAGGTATGTTATTTTATTAGCCTTTACATTTTTCCAATAGGTAACCTCAAACCTTTCGGTATACCTAGAATAATTCATCATAATCATCATAGTATAGACAAGATTGCAAACCTTTTTGGTGACCCAATTGATATTGTAAGGTTATCTACAATCACTACTGACTTTCGTCTGCTTGGTTACCATTTTCATCAACCAGTCAAAACATTTTCAAAATAAAATTTTGGTCCGTCTTTCAAGTTCACGTTGTAATACAGCATAATCAGCCTATAATGTTCCCACTGCTGGGCCACAAGCCTCCTCTCGGTGAGAGGGAGAGGACCGTAATTCACAACGCGGGCCCAGTGTGGGTTGCTAGATGTCACGTCTTCGAATTTTTTATTCTAAGATATGCCGGTTTCTTCACGATGTTTTCCTTCACCGTTTTGAGAGCAGTGGTGACGAAAACATTTACACAAAGTAAAACACCTGCCTAGGTTCCAACCCACGACTTACAACTCGTAAGTCGGGGCCACCAATGCTGCTTCATTCTAATAAGATTACTTAAACTCCAAACCCTCGTATTATATTCCTCACTAACTGAAAACTCAGCAGAATTGTAACAATACGATCCCTACTTACTGTATCGTTTTGTGTAATAGAATACGCGCGTATCATGTCGCCTATCCATCCGTGGGGTTAATTGGAGCTATACTATTCCGAGCCTCCATTTAGAAAGGATCAAGGTGGATGAATGAGATACGTAGGTATACAGAAACATTTAGCAAAGATGGTCTTAATTGAATGGTATTTCTACGTTGTTTAGATGTTTTTGAGGACAATTTTTTTATAGATTAGATAGCTGTAAACCCCTCTTTCAAAAATTGAAAATTCTTCCACTTCCCTGTATGTATATTAGAGATATCTGTATTTTTACTAAGACTCACTTGCATTATTTTAAGCAACATACCGAGGTTATACCAAGACAGAATAGGGCAAAATTTCGCAACCTCTTATATCATCCAGCTGGTCGTAAAGATATTTATAAGAAAAATGTGTTCAATATGTGTATATTAATTTATAATACCCTACCAAATGACTTTAAACTGTAGCAGGGTAATGTTTTTAAAACAAAATTGTCAGACTGGTTACAAAAAAAGTGTTTCTACAGCATAAAATAATTTTTAGAACATAAAATTAAGTGTTAGAGTATTAGTTAGTGAATTTATTGTAAATTAGGTTTTTTGTATGTAATAATAATGCGATAATAATGTAATAATAATGTACTAATATAATTTTTGACATTTAAACATGAATAATTTGCACGCTTGCTTGCAGGCAGATTACTATGACTTTAAGGCTGTAAGATCTTCCCTTGTAAACCTTGTATTTTCTTGCAAATAAACAATTTGAAATTGAAAATAAATTGAATTTGAATATAAGTACATTCTGAATTCTTCTTTTCTTGTCGTTTTGGTACAAGTTAGAGGCCGAAAGGCGTCAACTTAAGAACATAGGCCTACACCAAGCACCGCCCCTTCGATCGGGTCTGTACATCTCGCATCCAGCGGATTCCTGCGGCCTTCACAAGGTCATCACATGCATGCGCATGTTTTGGTGAAAATATTGGCCTGTTAACATGATAGCGGAACTGATAGAGATAAATGAGAAAAAAAATCTGCCAATTAAACCTAACGTTCGTTTTTAAAGGGAAAATAGTTCAATAATCATATTTAAATACATGAATAAAGGTTTTACCTGTACGAAACAGACTAGTCACAAAGGGTACCTATATGGTTTTATTTTAAGCGTAGGAAGGGAGACTCGTTTGGTCTAAATATGGACGTAAACGTTACACTACAGTGCCCTCGAGAGGTTTACCTATGTACAGGCAGAATTTCAAAGGTATGACCTTGTTTCCATATGAATTACAGTCGACCAAAAACATGTTCCTTTTGTCACAGAATTAGCCCAAAGGCACTCGCAGAAAACGGTATATCATGTGCATAATATGACAAACCGTTATACATCCTAGGAATCATGTTCCACATGTCGCTAACATAGTAGATGGTAGTAACTATGACGAACAATAGCGTAAACGATTAAGGTGAATGATCCTAGTTGCTCCATTGTCGTAGTGTCGCCTGTTAACAGCATAGAGGTGTTATCATTACCACGATCAGCTAACGTTAAGCGCAGACCACACAGCGAGATAAGCTAACTTCGCTTAGCATACCCCACGAAGCTACGTCGGTTAATGCTAAATACAGAGCTAACCTAAGCGAGCTAATATAACTATGTAGGAACTATGTGGGCAAAATATTCGTCTGAGCTAAGTGAACTGTCTTTTATGCTTCGTTGCATGCATCCCCGAGCATGTCAAGCTAAGACCCACTTGTACGTTAATGCTAACTCAGAGTTAACAGCTAACACAGGGTTAATCCAATAATTCTCTAGCTGTTAATTCCGAGTTATTTAGCTAACCCATGAACGTGCAAGTGGGCCTAAGTAACGTAACTAAATTCGTAGTTTTTTGTGGACCTCGCATAGCTGGTTGCACGATAATCTACGTTAGCTAAACTATCTTAGCTTGCTGTGTAACCTCCGGCTTATACTCCTTGCACGCTTCGCGGAATTTGATCAAACAAATTGCTACTTTACGATTGTGGCAACTGTGTGCGTGGTGTTTTCAATTGGCAGGTAAATTATTAATTGTTCTAATATAGATAGGAAACGAATTTTTGTAGGTGTGTCTGCCAATTCCGTGAGGGTGTGGCCTAAAGATCACATCGATAAAACGTCACACCGCGAATGTGACGTTGGATTTATTGACTAGGAAATATGGAATCCAATCAGCACTCCCGAAACGTGAAAAAAATCATTTCCTGAAAGTAGCGATTTCTATCAATGAATGGTATTTGTGATACTCAATGAGTGGGCGGCTTTTACAATAAAGTGACGTAGAACGGTTTCCATTAAACCGATTAAGTTTCCGCAACCGCTGGCTAAACCAAGCTTTTTATTTAATAACACGTTTTCAATAACCTTTTTCTCACCTTACTTAAAGGGTAGCAGAAAGAAATTCAATTTGAAATTCTAAATAAATGTTTTGTTTGGTCCACTCTTGAGTTCAATCTCCGTGACGAGGGCAGTGCTTGAGGTATTTTCATTTGAAAATTGACAGTAACAGAACGGGGTCTTGAATTTCGTCAGATTAATGGCAAAAGAGTAAGTTCAGAGTTGACCTCAGCGATTACTGACAAATGCTTGCACTGACTGGTCAGGTCCACTCAAATCTGTGTGGTTCTTTCCTCAAAAGACTATTTCAGACACTAGTCTACATGGTCATCATGTGGCCTGACCAAGATTATGTCTGGACTTTAAAAGAGACTGTGACCTTTGAGCTTGTTTCGGCCTTTCTTCTCAGAGTAGTCAGATAGGAAACGCCGAACTCATCTAGCTAATTTTTAACATATATTTTAATATGACCTGTAAATGTGATTCCATTATCCTATTTACAGAATAAACTTTTATTTCAGTCGCCCTCCACATGGAGCTCAGAATTTAACTGCGAATTCTGGTTTCAATCCTGATGTCGGGAGAAGTACCTACTCTTGCGTTTTTTCATTAGAACATTCTCAGTAACAGAATGGAGTCTTGAATTTGGTCAGATTAATGGCGAAATGCTCGCCCTCCATAACCTACATGGGGCTCAGAACTTAACTGATGAATTCTGGGTTCAATCCCAGTGGCCGGAAAAGTACTTTTGGGTTTTTTTCATTAGACAATTGTCAGTAAAAGAACAGTCTTGAATTTGGTCCGATGAATGGCAAAAGACTCACCCTCCATAACCTGCATGGCGCTTACAACAATTGACCACTTCGTAACACCTCTACATGTGCGTCTACTTTCGGGGAATTCGGTTGTGATTGTGATGCTATTCTCTGAAATACATTGATTTCACAACAATTACACCTTTCTATTATATAACCTCACTTTCTTCCTTCGCCCATACAATTACCTACAAATCCGTTCTCTACGCAAGCATTCCACCTATCAAGGGCCGTGTTGCAGTTACCTGCTTGCAACTAGTCGTATCAGTAACATGCATGTAAGATAGTACGGTACGCTGTAATTACCTTTTAGTCAAGTAGCAGGATTCTGCTTAGATAGTTGCTGGAGTTGAAGTAACCGGATAGATGTAGGGTGCGATTGTAGCATACATGTTGCTTTTAACGGTAGTAGTGGAATATTTGGTTTCTCGTCCTAGAGTAGGTTTCTAGAGACTGGCTTCCCTAGACCCTCGGAGTCTCTAGGATCTACCTCGTAACTTTAATTACGACTTCTGAGGTGAACTACCTCAGAAGTCGTAATTAAAGTTACGAGGTTACTCTAGCTTTAACACCACACGTAGTTTTGGTCTATAATAGATATATTTCTGAATTTTATGTGTCTAGGAAGGTAGGCCGTCTAAGGTTGCACCCAAACGTTTATACAAAATTAATTTCAAAGCAATGGCTGCGACATCAGAAACAATTTTATGAACCCTTAAAACTGCATCAGTTTTCAGACCGCTTTCTCTCAATAATAGAATCTAGAAGTAAACTCGTCTTGATAAATTCTGCACTATCCGCTAAAAAATATTGTTGTGAATGTACGGAATAAAAATTACCATATATCATTAAGTGGTCTGTTTAAAAGCTTTCCCATGTTAACAAGTGTAAAAGGATAAGCGGATTATGTCTCATAGGTTACTTAACTAGCCGGCACTATGGCGCCATCTAGTGGGCAATAGCTGAACTTATGTTTCTTTATTTTTTGGCTAACGTTATCTTTTTCTTTGGGAGCTCGTCATTCTGTCAATTTCTATATCAAGACCATCTAATTACTGTTTTGGTGATAATTAAGTCATAACGGAATAGTCCATTTATCCATTAAGTACATAGATAGAACTAAATCATTTCTTGAATTGAAAGTCAGGATATGGTAGTAATTATCTATCTTAAAGTAATAAATCCACTTCCAGCTTTCAAGTACGATGATGTTCTCAGTAGCTTAGCTTACTTTGAAACATTTATTAACAAACTTGAGCGATACACCATTTTATATCGTTTCAAACTAAAACACGTTAGCATTCCCAAGTCCTAGGTCTTAAAACCGGTCTGCCATATTGCCAATAAACCCATTCATTTCGCGTGGGATGAAACTGGTTCCAATTTACTAAATGCAACTGTACCGCACTGAGAACTTTGAATTTTTCAGCTACCAACACGACCCCTAACGGTTTGCGGCGCAAGCTAGCATTAAAGCTACGTAGTTCCGCTATTACATAATAGATGGCGCTAGGAGTAGCGTTCGCGCTCAAAACGGTTCGCGTTATTGATTCATCCGTATCTGGCCGCGTTCAAATAAAATATTGATTGTTCTGCGATACTAGTGTTTACTGAAAACCTTTATCTTGTAAGTTTAAGTTTATCAGATACGCTCTGTGTAGTGTTTTGGTTTTGTTATTTAGAATGTAACAGGTTTTGTAATTTTTTGTTATGATTGCGTTGGCGTAACGGGAGCCTCGTTGTTACGGTTTACGTAAGCTGCTTTGCTTTAATAATGCTTACAATAACAATAATTGGGCGAAACTCTTCATGAACCGTTGCCTACAAATTGGAAGATTTTCTTTTTATTTGGAACGGAGAAATGAAAACAGTTGGTAGGTAATCAATTTATAAGAAATAAGATTATAACAATGTCTATAGAAAAATATTGTTATAGGGAAAATAAATAATTAACAGAAGTATTAAATAGATTTTTATCTTAAAATTCAGCCTACGTTAAAAGACTTTATTTTGGTTACTAGTTATCTTCAAGTGTTCAAAGACACGTGGGCGCGTAGTCGAGGAGCATAACCAATTCTTCATTATTGACACATTTAACGCTATAAAAATCTTCCAGTAACTGTCATTGCATCGCACATGCAACAAAAGACTAGTAGTTGAAAAACGCAACGGCACTCGTTGACGTCTACGGCGGCCATCTTGTCCGGTTCCCGCCAATTGGATGATTGCGCGGGAGTGGCGCGTTGCGTCCGTGTCAAGGTGACAGTATCGACGACCATTATGATTGTTTTGTAATAAACAATCAAAATTACGTCACTATGTTGTGGCTATTAATTTTGGGTCATAGATTATCAGGCCCATTCAACAATAAAAAATAATTTAGTAGTGTGGTAAATTTTTGTTAAAGAATGTACAGGTGCTTTGTAAATTCGAACAGCCTGATAAGTAGTACATAAATATACCCAGTAATTTAAATGGATTGGTAATTTAAAGAAGACTGTTTCTTCTCAATATTTAACGATTTCGAAGTCATCTTCGACTTCTATTTTTCTTACTAATGCAATTGCAATGCATTCAATTTCAACACTAGTTTTAAGCCATAAATCTTCTGGGTCAGCACTAAATTGTACACTTTTATAAAATCTGGAAACGTGTGAAGAATTCTTGAAAATTGAATACGTAATTTAGTCACGCCACACTAGCGCTTTTCTCTTTTTGCGTTCGCCGAATTCTTTTAAAATTGGGTCGTAAATTGCGAATACTTTGTTTTATTGTAGGGTAGTTTGCAATTTTATGAGAAATCTGGAAGGTAGTAAGAGTAGTAACACTTAAAAGGTAGTATAAAGAGTACTCTACTCACCAAACGAATAGTTAAAATTAAATACTAAAGAGGATAAAATAAAAAAGGAAATATGTTTTATGAAATGTAACTACACACATCACTAACTCAATTAATTGGAAGTTCTATCTTTACACCTTTAACTGCACCTAATACGATGCTCGAAGTTCCATGTTACATTTCCAAAGGTAAAATACAATTTTCAAAGTCTAAACAGTCTTAATATTATGTTTGTGGACCTAAATACATATTTCACTTGCCTAAACACACAACCAGTGCTAATATGTTTGTTACGATTTCAAGCTTATTTACTCAAGCGTCACCCTGTTATAATACCCCTTATGAACTAATTATAATGTTTGTGGTCTTCATTTATTATTCCTATGTTGTCTTTGATTAAAAGGTTGAGGGGTTTGACTGCCTCCTTGCCTTGTCGTTGTGGTCGCGGGGGCCTGGATTTGTTTCCAAGGTCGGGAAAAGGGTTATGGAAATTTTCCGACAGGAATTTCTGTGAGCTGGTGATGGCTATAAGTTGGCGTCATAAAACATGGGACCAAACCTTATGTGCAAGCGAAATGTGGCTTTACTGTACACCCTGTGTATACCCCTCAGATGTAAAATATAATATACCCCTTTTTAAAGTTAAAGATTTAATGTTATGTGTGACGTTCTTGTTAAGTTACAGAAAATGGCATGTTCAATCATTTGGTTCGCTTGTTTTCGTGTTATGATAAACAGTAGCGTACCTAATTGGATTAGAAGACACGCTAGCTTGGTTTTACAAAGGGTTTATTACGGAAAAAACAATGTAATTTACTTTGGTTTTCTAACACAAATAAGGTCTTATCTCCTATGAGTCATCCCTGGTTTGACAATTTAAAAAAAAAATCTTTGAAAAATTTATGGCCCCGAGGACGCATGGTATAAAAAATGTAATTTTGCCTCCCGGAAATCAAACGCAAAATATCGTTATCAAACGACCAACCCTACAGATATCGTAAAATCTCGTTGCCAATTTAAAAGTTGAATCAGAACACGGAAATCGAACGACAGACCCTTCCTTTATCGATTTTCGAGTTAAAAACTCCAGTAACATCGATTATAGCAACCCAATATAGCGGCTAATCGAATTAAACGTTGGATTATCAGAAACTTGAGTTTCTTATTGGATTAGTACGTGACGGGTCAGCTTACGTCGTCTTTGACGTCACTGAACTTGGTCCATGTGGTACCTAACTACCAAATCATTGATACGGGTTATCGATTGATCGTGTCGAAAAACAGGAAAATTTCGTATCCGAATCGTTTTGATTAACAAGCCATTATGCGGCCGTTTTATAATCTGGTTGTTAGAAATATATACCCTTTCAGGAAATAGTGGTTTAGCTAGGATGTTTATATGCCCATAAAATGTTACAATTGAATGGGCAACATTGGGATTGAAAACGATGCAAGTATCACTAAACAATTTTATGATCCAAGAAATTGAACCAGCTCTTGAAATATGGACCAAGAGATAGGACTGAGTCAAACAAGCTTCGTATATTTTGAAAGAACAAAGGAAAATAATGACGTCTTCAAAATCTCACCTGAGTAAGCGATTATGCAGACGTCGATAGTCTTGCTTAAAGGTAATCTGTTCACTAGTGACTTATAAGCTATAAGGCCATAATTATTATAGCTATCGTTAAACATAGTCTCGACAAAGAAATAAAAATATTTGTGATTGTAACTACAAAGTTGTTGAAATATCAAATTGAAACACCGCAACAGGATTTACCCGTCACATTACTTCCGAATATAATCAACATAATATCAGATATGATGATAAATCGTTCAACGAAAGCGTCGCTACTAACGGACGGTCATCAAGTTGTACTATTGATAGTATCAATACTACATCCATCAACGTCAGTTATACTCTTTGTGAAAGCCGAAGGTGTATATCGAGTTAAGAATCGATTTGTTGAAATGCAATCGACAATTGCTAGTGTCCATTTCGTTAACAGGAGCTAGCTACAAGAAAGCATAGTTTTATTTCTTAATCCATAGTATGTTGTTGAAATATTGGATTTCACTGCGAAACTCCTTTCTTTCATCATCATCAGCCTATTAATGTTCCCACTGCTGGGACACAGGCCTCCTCTCTGTGAGAGGGAGTGGGCCGTAATCTACCACGCGGGCCCAGTGCGGGTTGGTAGATGTCACATGTCTTCGAATTTTTGGTTCTGAGACATGCCGGTTTCCTCACGATGTTTTCCTTCACCGTTTTGAGAGCAGTGGTGATGAAATTATTTACACAAAGTAAAGCGCCTGCTTGGGTTCGAACCCACGACCTACAACTCGTAAGTCGGAGCCGTTACCACTGGGCCACCACTGCTCCTTTCTTTGGTCATCCCATATTTCTACAAATCAAATGATTTGCCTCTTATTTGTCATCATATTCATCTTTATTATCTGATGCAGAATGAGGTGAAAGTAATCATTTACGAACATCAATTATTATCATTAAAGACGACAAAAACGAATGACCAAAAAGGTTTTGCTAGCCTATTAAATTAACAAACGAATGAAATATATGATGGTATATTTCGTTTCGAAATAATTATCATAATAAATAAATGACAAGAAACTAATACAGCATCGAGATACGTTATTGATATTGCACTCCATCAAGTCTATGAATGAAATAATATTAACGAAGTTGATTAAAACTCGGAAGCTGATGAAATGGGTCTTTTTTGAAGTGACAGATTATAATTAAGTTCCAGATTTAAAGCAACCATTTTTTATTTGCTATTTGAGGACTCGTGAGTAGTATAGAAAGTTTTATTTTTTGCGTGAATAAAATCTAAGTCAAGCTTTAGAAGATTGGAAGTATTTTGTTTGTACCTTGTTTATATTTAATTTGAATGCTATACGAATATGCCAGGGATAGAAAAAAGTATCTTGTATGCTTTACATAGCTTCACAGCAAATATCTAACTCAAAGCATATATAGAAATTTTCAGAAAACCTACAATGAAATTGTATGTGGCCTAACTCCAAGCATAATCCTACGGCCGCAACCCTTTTGGTGAAGCAGTGATGTAAGACTAATTGACTGATATATTCATCACTCGCAAGTGTCCCGAACACGGACCGTGTTGATATCCCATCACAAACGAATTAATGGACTCCGCAGATTTCTTTTTAACTGACAGTCAGCCTGATATGGGTGAAACGGGACATGGAAGTATTTTTGGACCAAGTTTTTCTGAAAAGGCCATTTGAGATTACGACATTTTTATGTCGTGTCTGATTTTCTGAAGCTAATCGCTTGTTCGGTGATTTATGGGAAGTTTTTATGTCCTTTTGGTACAGAAGTTCAAGTTTTGTAATTGGTTTTTTGAGAGAAGTGTTGACGTTTATGATACTTCCCTAACATATAATTGTATTATAATTCGATCAATTTACGTAAAGACAAAAACACGATTAGGGTATTCTTAAAAAATACGTCTGTGATATTACCAAATATTTTGGAAAAACCAAATACTGGAAACCTGCACAGGGATACTATTCAAGCCAAACATATACAGGGAAATTTCCATACAAATGAAGTAGTAAATACGGTTATCTATTGTAAACACAGAACGCATAAGTCGACGACTGTCAACTACAGATAGTAGCCGAGATAGGATAACGTTACCTGACGTCGAATAGCAAGATAGGAAAAAGATGGTCAGGAATCAGACGAGACAAATATGACTATTCATGAAACATTAAAAAAAATATCATCGAAGACATTATATGACCTAATTGAATTAGTATTACAAATGCTACAAGAAATTGATACTGTATAAGAACATGCAAAAGAGAATTTAAAAACGCCGACTCTGTAAAAGTTTGCAGACGAAGTTAGCAACGAATTTTCTTTTGAGATAGACGGGGCTTAAAAAATTAAGATGTTACATTATTGAAACGCTGTCAGACCTTTCAGAAACGGTGCAAATCTTTTATAAATGTTCTTTTGATTCTTCAGTCTGGGATTTGCGGAGAATTTGCGTGTTCACTCTGATTTAGTTTTTACAGATCACTGATTTAGAAGCGAGTTTTTTTTATTATTTGTGTTACAATCGTTTTGGTTGTAGGTAGCGGCAACAGAACATTTGATTTCAATATCCCTATTCGTTTTATCTTTCAAATCTGGAAAACAAAGAGACTGTCATATCAAGCTGTTGTCTCAATTTATCACTAGTTTTATGTTAGTGGAATGATTTTCCATTATATAATAAAGGATCAGACGCACTTGATACATGTTCCGTGTCGTGTTACGTATCTACCGTCGCCCTAACGTCACTTTCAACTAACATATCAAGGTTAGGAGGGTCCTACTCTAAGAATAGACACTCCTACGAATGTCGCTAAAGTGCGAAGTGTAGTTAGTTCACGATCAAATTAAATTGTTCAGATAAAATCTCGATAGCTGTGATTAATTTTTAATTTGATGAGAATTGGAGTGGAGATGAAACTGAAGACTTTTATTGGATAAAATCTTTTATCTTTGAACTTTCTCGCGAATTGAGATTGGTAACGACAGATAACTTATTAAAGAAAATATTCCACCTATCTTTGGTGATATTGTCTCTAAAATAAGTTTTTTTTTGCGATTCGCAGATAGTAGTTAACCATGACTTACTCTCCAAATTATCCAACCTTACTCCGAATAAATGTGACCGAACTGCGAATTTTGCTGTTACGTCATCACCGTCTCCTATCTTGGATTGTGGACGTTAAACTAGCTGCTGTCAAGGCCAGTAGCACCGGACAGGCTCAATTATCCACTGAAGAGGACTCACGAGGCAGCTTCGTGATGAGCGGGCCATGATCAGGATATACGCATCTGCACGATGGGCATACATAGGTACATATAAAGTTGAAAGAAGATTCAGAAAATATTTGTGTTCTTTAATTTCCAAGATACGATAACGATCAA
Source organism: Conistra vaccinii (assembly GCA_948150665.1). NCBI lineage: Eukaryota > Metazoa > Arthropoda > Insecta > Lepidoptera > Noctuidae > Conistra > Conistra vaccinii. Next base: position 10,965,763 of record OX411341.1, on the reverse strand, counting down.
TATTTTACTAGTATATATATAAGTTTAGCGGTGTACCAGTAGCTTTTAATTATATGAATAAACTAAAACATTTCCAGAAAATCGTTCCACGTAATGCTGAAAACCATTTAGAAACCACAGAGTAATTAGCGGTATTAACTCTGAAGCACAGGCTTGCGCAAAATGGTAGGCACCTGCTATACCGTCTGTCATTACTTTGATGACAACATCAACTGAATGCAATACTAATTCTCCTCTATATGCTGTATAATATTGAGGTCTCGGTATATAAATGAAATTAGGGCTATACACGAATCCACAAACAAATATTTCGGTGTGCGGCTTGACGATATAATATCACATTTTCCTAAATTAAATGTTGGGCTCATATCGTTATATTACTTTTTATATGAGTATTTCTTATTTACGCACTGAAAGGTAAGATAAAAGGCTTCTTCATAAGTATTGTTTTTATCGTTATTTTCTGTGGTAGCATGATATTTTACTTTTGTGAGTGCGACACCTATTCTTCAAATTTTAGAAGGCGTTGAATTGTTGGTAATTCTACAAGCATACTTAAGACTGCGGCGACCGTTGAATTATCCATACAAACGAAATACCTAAATCATTTGCAATTTGAGCATATTTCCATCATATTATGTTAATATTCGGATTTCGACAGTATTTATCTAGGCTTGTACATCTTTTTTTTCCCAAAAAACTTACCTACAATAAAGTTTAAGCGAATTGAATTTCGCACATTTTTACAGCTAAATGTTTCTGTAACAACAATATTTGGAATATTGTTTCTTCAGAAGCATAGCGTATATTATCAAGTTACAAAGTATAGAAAAAATTATGAAAGAATATTAAGTTTTCATTCATCATTTTTGGTATTACGGAACACATCCAAATTTATCATAAATTCCGATAGCTAGTAACAACGCTAACAACACACAACACACGTAACACACAACACACGTAACACACAACAGACACAGACAACAACAACAACACAACAGAACAGAGATAACAATATTCCAAACGCATTTTCCTCCCATTTCGACTTGCAGTTGCGAGCCGTGTTCGCCGGACCCTTAATGGCTCTTTTCAATACAGTGATGAATATTTACATGCTGATATAGTATCATGGAGATAAGATTCTGCATCTTATAACCTGCAATGTATCAGATTAACCATCTTATTATTTATAATCACGTGGATTGACTTGCGTGGGGGTTTTATGTCATTATCTTTGAAGCAAGTATGGCTTCTTAATAAAACTTAATATTGTGTTAGTAACTGTTTTGCTTACAGCCACAAAATTACATGTATCTAGCTAATAGGCCAACCTTAATATTTCCTCATTACTTCTGAAAAATTTTTTTTGTTTCCACATCGTATTATGTTTTCGGGATTTCCAATTTTGAGATGATGTACAAATTTTTTCAAAGCGTCTTCCTTATTATCAAATACATTTTGTACACATAAAACAACATCTCCTGTTCCTAGAATTATAACAGCAGATGTCATATTGTTGAATATTGCTGGCTCAGATTTAATGAAAGCCAAATAAAAACACGACTACCGCCATTTTCAAATCAAATTACCTCCTGTGTGAACAAACGGCTGCTTAATTAGTAAACCCTCGTTCCTAGCCACCGGTGCCGGTTCGATGCCCTGATCAAATTGAATCCCGCCATTTTTATTGGTCAATGCCTTTGGGAATATGGGGCGTAAATCTCCGCGGGCTAGCACACCAAGATTGCTTTGTAAGGTAAATGTTGGGAAAGTTAGATTAAGAGTTACCTGGGAATGGTGAAAAGAAATCGGCTTCAATTAAGAAAAGGCGGGCAGAAAACATTTTTTTATAAAAGAGTTTTTGCGTTAATCTGATTAGTTTTCTTTACAAATCGTTTTCCGTAAAGCTGTATTGTCTTTTTGTAGGTCAAGGTATGATTTCATTATAACGTCTTTGATCTTTAACTTACTCATAACATTGAATTTCATGTTGTTCAACATCGTATGCATAACAAACGATAATGTCCATTATTAAATTGTTTCTCACTTATACAATATTATTCACCAAACCGTGATAATTTTAGTACGAGTTAACACTCAATAGAAAAACATTTCGGAAGCGTTCTTCAAATACAAGAAGGAATCGATTTGAATCGGTTCGGTCAGTCTGGGCGATTCGATTAATTCTTCCGTTCCGTTCGTATACGGAAAAAGCCGTTCAAGATTTTAATATGGATCGATTTGGTGTTTTATCGAGCGATTATCGAGGAAAAAATTGGGGTACCCACGCAATGAAGATGCTCGTCTTTTGATTCAATGGATTCTGTTCTTAGAATCAATGTTTCTTAAGGAAAGAATTGCTGTAATGTTGCCGAATAGCAAGGAGTTGAGAAAAAACAAGAGGATTTAGAGTGCTATGTTTTTTCTAAATCAAATCAAAATTACTTTAAGGGATCAAAATGAGACTTCGCCTGAACATTAATGTTTCCGCCGAACTGAAACCAGTTCGAACTACCAACATGTAGTGTTCTATTTAACCAAAACTTCGCATGTCAGTGCTAAATATGGCACATTATTACAATGCACACTACGAAATTGGGTCGTGGCGCAGGTGCTAATGTGTATTGGTTTCTGTGCATTACAGTGGACTTAACTGTGGTTTCATTACAAATGGCTGCCATTTAACGTCATTATTGGGGGACGCTAATGTGTGGTTTAAGTCAGGCCTGGATACATTTGTATTCGTATCGCAAGTTTGCAGATGTGATTTTAGGCAGTGTCGAATTCTCGATGTTTGCCGGAATTTTGAGTAGTGTACTAGTTTATAAATGGCAGATGAGATAGACTTACATTATAGACTAGCTGTTGTGCCCGCAGTATCATTCTTATCCTATAGGAGTATAGGGAATTACTTCAAATTCCCGGTTAAAAAGTATGTGTGTGGTGCTAATCTAGGATATAGTCTGAGCGTCAACGCACAAACATACATGTATAAATGTTAGTGGGATTCAGACCTGCTCCGAATCACACCATAACCATCGATTCTCTGTCTTACGAGCCTAACCCACCAAGGATACTAAACCCTTTTCATTCACGAACCGCATACACGTAATTGCTGCTTTGCACCACAAATATATTCCTACTCCCTTCACATACACAACACCGCTTTATAGTATCCAGATACCCTTGGGATATTAAATATTTACGAGAACAAAACTTACAGAACCACTGCTCGAGGTTATTGTGAAAGAACAAGAGAATATAAGTTTTTTTACAACTGTTTTCAAATACAACAGAAGTTGGACTTCAAAATTGTCACTTGCAATCTTGCAATAGTTAGTCCATTGCGGTTGAAGAACATATTTTTTATGGTTGTAGGTTTATATTCTTATAGAAAAAAACGTATATTTAATATGCACGCTGTTGATCGTCCAAATGGAAAATAAATAAATAGATAAAATGACGTTTTTCCAAATATCTGGCTAGATTGACAAAGTATCGAGATGCGTTAAAATGTCGAGAGGTTTCACAAAAAAAACATCATTTAGCCGGAATTCTGCTTCAGGGTTCTGTTATATATCAATAGCTAGACTTTGGGGGCTTTAATGTAACAAATAATGATTTGTGTAATTCCACTCTCATTTCGTGGTACAATTTGATTCAGGTGTGTAACGCGAATAATTGGGCGAGACTTACAATGCAATTAAGGTACCTTATTTTGGTCGTTGTTCCGAGCGAAGTACATTTTCGTTGGCGTGGTATTATAATACGCGCCCTAAGTGAAGCGTGGGTGTGTTGTATGCTAAAATATTACTCTTAAAGTTACGTTCATAAAATGTGACGGCGAAAAGCTAAAGTATGTACAGAAATAGCAGCACGAACAGTTTCGGAAAATATTTTGCGTTCATAAATTGAAGAGTTTTCCTAAGGATTTCTAAGACAAGAGATATGATAGGATGTTGTGGTTGTGGTGTATTGATAATATCGTGTATGCAGCAGATGATTGTAATAAGGGGTTATTAAATGACTCAGCTTTGAAATGCTCTTCCTCTTTCTTTCGTGGAGGAGAAAAACTCACGACCGTGAGCTATGGGAAAACCTGGGAGAGGCCTATGCTAAAGAGCAAAGCAGTCTGGAGAACTCTGATGTCTATTATAAAACCTTTAATTTAAATAAATGGTAAATCTAGTTTTTAAGATTGCTAATAAAGGCTATTTTAAATTGAAATGACTCAGCTAATACAATAAAATTCAATGAAATATTTAACTTAAATGCCCATGCAAAAGCCATCCCACACTGGCTGCCAACAATTTCCGTTACAAACACAGAATTAATTCAAATCACCCATTCATTATTCAGTGTCATTACTCTTACTATCGCACCTGCTCACATAAGTACCTTCTAGTAAATACATTATATCTACCTATCTATGTCCACATTATGGTCATTGAACGATATGTGACCATTCTGTGTCCTTAGTTGTTTGTTGACGTATGTTTTACTGTATTAAATTATGGTCTTATCTTGTAAAGGTATGTCACTGGGATAATAATATTATTTGAACGTCTTGTTGTCCATCTGTAGGCGAAAAATTTATATTTTTATAAAGGAAAATTTGACGGGCCCTCCGGAACATGTGGAGCTCCACCATGTCTAATCGTTTTTTCTTTTCTTTTAATCTGGTTCGTTTTGTAAAGCAAATATTTTTTTTTGTTTGAAGAATATTATGAATTTGCAACGCAAGCCTTAAGTTTTTTAATAAATAAAAAAAAAACCCTGCGCAAAAAGCCACGTCCTGCGTATAAAATGTGAACTTTTTGCCTGCACGCGCCGTTTACGGCAACATTAGTCAGTCCTGCCTCCACCTGCAGATTACAAGCGTGCTTACTTACATGTTTGTTTACAAATGCTTTACTGCATTACGTTGATATCAGGCAATGCAGCATCAAAACATTTGGGCGTGGCTTCACAGAAACACCGCGTGAATTAGCCGTAAGCCGGCCCGCTCGACAGTCGCGATTCGGTCTCCCGTCGCGTCGAACGTCTGTGCCCACGTCACGAATTAAAAATTCACGTGGTCGTGGAGAATTCTTGTGCCAAATAAGGAACGAAACGAATTTTCAAGGAAGAAAATTGTGCAGTTTTCTGTGATTTTTTTGTGCAGTGAAAATATCTCGGTCAATCTTTTCAGAAGATTGTTCCTGAGGGTAGTTTGTGTTGAGTGTCGCACGGATCACCTGTATTTTCGTTTGTATGTTTTTTTTTTGTATTCTGCTACCGTCACGTCTTTAGCAAGGTCGGGCCGGTTTCGTGTAATTTTATTTTTATTTACATATAAAATTAAGTTGCATATTTTCGCGTACAAGTGTTATTTTTAAGCGTACGTTTTCGTATCGACAAAATTGATTAATGAATTCACAAATGATATGACGTCATGCTGCATTTGCATTCACCAAATATAAAATATTCATTTAGTTGTGATTGTTATGACGGTAAAGTTTGTTTATTAAGAGTAGGTTTATTATTAACTGTCATACCAGTTCTTACACACACAATTATGTGACTACCGGTTACGTTAACAGTATAAAAGTCATTCATGCCAACATTAACGGGACAAATAAATTGTAAAACGCCATTCATTTTAACAATACCTTCTATTTCATATAAACGGCCGTAATCCAACGGTTTCACAGCGATTTCGTGAAATTAACAGCCAGTGCCGAGTTCTAATTGTAAAATGTTAATATACAAATTATTTATCGTTGTAGAGTTAAGTCGTCGAGATTTCGCCGAAGTTTTGAAGTTCGAACGTGCTCCGAATCGGTACAAGTTCCTGAAGTCTTAAATTTTTCATTTCGTTTCCCCTTTTCAAACTGCTCACGAAGTCTCGGCTCTAAATTCGAAGTATTTGTATTCTTCGGAATGCTCGGATTGTTCTTTGGTAATTCGTTTGTTTATTGGTACCAATCTCGATATGGTATTCACGATAAAACTAGTGAATTTATCGTAAGAAATTGACATAGAAATGATGGATGAATAAGGTTATCTATTGATTTTGTACGCAAAACTTCTTAATAACCGACATACAGTACGACACAACTTAGATGTAGCATAGATTTGAAAATTTTCATTCATTCATTTCAATTTTACGAATGTTTCGTCTATAAGACTTTACAAGTTATTGCGTTTTCGAAAGATCATTTTCACATGAAGCAGTAATAAATATTGGTGATTTAGAATGCGCACTCAGTTCGGATGGTGATCGGTTTTACGAATTTGGCCGATGCTACATCTAAGTTGTGTCGTACTGAACCTTGCATTTTTAAAACATGTCTGAAAATCTCTCAATATTTAACTTACCTAGTTAAATATTGAGAGATTTTCAGACATGTTTTCCTTCGTTATATTAAAAAGAAACACCCACTGTTATCAAATTATTATATTAAACCTAAGGCTAAATTCCGAGATCCTTTTTCACTGAAGACAAAAAACCCTTCAGCACGTGAATCTAATCCCGTCTGAAGCCACTCTTATGCTTAGGTACCTCAAGGACGGACGTGTTCAGACGGACACGTAGCTCGAAGAAGTATATTTATATACAAGAAAGAAAAGGGTTGTGAATTTAGACCCTGGTCACGTCAGGAAAGCCATGTAAGCTTCGCATGTAAGCCGAATATTCGCCTTTGTATGAAATATTTATATTTCAAGCGATTTATGATCATACTGTATGTTTTAGGTGCTTTAAGTGGAGCGGAACGCGTATTGACTTTACTTGTTAGTAGGTATTCGTACTTGGTTGAGGTTTATGATATCAATCAAGTATTATGGCGATGTAGAAGTATTTCTATCAATTTAGAAGCGTAACTTGTACAGTACGACACAACTTAGATGTAGCATAGATTTGAAAATTTTCATTCGTTCATTTCAATTTCACGAATGTATTTGGCTATAAGACTTCACAAGTTATTGCGTTTTCGAAAGATCATTTTCACCTAAAGCAGTAATAAGGATTGGTGATTTTGAAGACGTACTCAGTTCGGATGGTGATCGGTTTTACGAATTTTGCCGATGCTACATCTGAGTTGTGTCGTACTGTACCTTGCATTTTTTCACGATTACCATACAGGGTGGCAGGGATATCGACAGGAAAACTGATACCATGGCTTCAGTACATGATTCTGAATCACCATGCGTTGAAATTTTGGATCGGCCATTTTTTTTAAATTGCTTATTCATAAATTTTGACCGCGTTGGTATTGTACTTTTCTATGAGCCCCCCTGGGGTTCAGATTCATGTACTAAATCCATGGTATCAGTTTTCGCGCCGATGTCCTTGCCACCCAGTATACAATACTAGCGACCCACGATTTTTATGACTTGACAAAACATCGAGAGATTTCTTAGTTTTACGTAACTACGAGTATAATAGTAACGTATTATACACATAAACCTTCCGGAATACATTTTCTAAATGATGGTGAAAACCTCATTAAAATCTGTTGCGTGGTTTAGAAGAACAACACCGGACATACAGACAAACACGAAAAGTGACATTAAATTATAATATGTATAGATAATTAATATCTTGTGCATGTTTTTCGTTATCATCACTATGCCTAAAGCAGTTCACTGTTGCTTCTTAATTAGCACGCCATTTAACTTGATCCTAAGTTACTTTTATTTACGTTATTTTGAAGGCAATTGCTTAATTTATCTTGTTTTTCAAACTAATTATTAACCCAATCTCAAATATCACTCAACCTGATCCCAGCAAAGTTGTTCCCGAAATCAATACTGACAGTCAAACCAAATTACTAAGATAAATACAATCTCATCCTGATCCAATTTCTAATTTATCTTCCATCAAAATCAAACTTAAATTATTTTAGATCAAACAGCTAAAACTTTCTAGTATGATTAGCAATTAACACCAAAGCGTTAAAGACCGCCATTGTTCATAGTAACGGCTTTCAAGTGAAGAACCTACGATGCGCGGGCGCAGAATATAAATATGTATGGATGACCGAACAGTCTTCCGATTATGGTGGCTATGGGTATATGACATTGACGTGACTAAGTAGCTATAGAGAATGGCGGTTTGATTGTATCAAATTGTATGTGATATTGTGATTTAAATAAGTTTTGAATGTGTTGAAGGATATTTCTCTCGTCTGCAGATGGTATGAATTAAAAAAGTGTTAGACGAGAATGATCATTGTAAGGCCATGCTTTCAAATTCAAATTCAAATTCAAAATATTTTATTTCACATAAACCTACATGGGCACTTATGAAACGTCAGAAGCTACGCACGGTTCCAATTGGTCGTTTCCTATGGAGAAGAGCCGGCAAGAAACTCCACGGTTACTCTTTTAAAAATAATTGGGTTTTACAATATTTACAACAAAAAAAATATAAAAAATACAGTATTATTAGGTATGCGAGGACAGTGTAGGTCTTTCAACAAGTACCAAGTATGTACTTAACAAAATAGTCTTTCAGTTAAACCTCTTTATTTTTAATGACATTCATGTTCTTGTCAAGTTATTAATTTATGCATTCCATGCATAAATACGTACAGCTAAAAAAGTCTGAACACCAATAACAAGTCTTCACGTTCTTACTTTTTATGCCCATTTTGAAGATCATTACAGCGAAAATTTTGGTATTCTAGATTTAGAATAATAAAATTAGCCGAAGACGCTTTTTAGCCAATTTATAAAAGAGTTTGTCTATGATTTTGATATCTCCCTTCAACAGATCTAAACCAACTAAACAACAATTCACAAACTACGATCACTAATGCATCCGATACGGTACCGTCTCGGTCATACAAGGAATTCACTTCCAAGTCCATGGCTTACTATACTACGCCTTCAGAATTAATATTAGGTTCTATGTACTCTAACTCTTGAATATGTGAGTAACGTGGTTACAGGAAGGCGGAGAGATTAAAAGATATATATGGGAATAGGTAGGAAATACATAAATATTATATGATAATGGGCGCTTTATATAATCAAAGAATGGGCGTTTTGGATCAGATTAAAAGTGGAGGCAGGTGGAAAAGTCAGGATTGAAGAAGTTAAAAATGGGGAATGGGAAGTTGAGCATAATAACGAAGTAGACGAGAGTGTAGGTCATCATCATCATCATCTTTCAGCCAATAGACGTCCACTGCTGGACATAGGCCTCCCCTAAGTACCGATTCTGTGCCTCCCGCATGCAGCGGATTCCAGCGCCCCTTACAAGGTCATCGGTCCATCTTGTGGGAGGCCTTCCAACGCTACGTCTTCCCGTACGTGGTCGCCACTCTAGAACCTTTCGGGCCTGGGTTCTGCGAGCAATGTGCCCTGTCCATTGCCACTTAAGTTTGGCAATGCTTCGAGCTATGTCGGTTATCTTGGTTCTCCTGCGGATCTCTTCATTTCTGATTCGATCACGTAGGGAATCTCCAAGTATAGCCCTATCCATGTGATTTTTAGCCTTCTGATAAAGTCCATTGCGAGCGCCCACGTTTCAGACTGTAGGTAGCAAAGACAAACTTCTTAGTTTAGATCATAGTTTAGATTCAGCATCAAAGCATGATCTGCATCAGAATATCGTCTGCGTGATGCAACATTAATAGACGCACGCACGCAAAAGATGTTTGCACCGGCCTTTTGACAAGGCATCTTAAGCGTCAATTAATGCTAAGTGAATATGCTAACTTTATCCATGTTTAGTACTTAGTAAATATATGTGTCGAGTGTCTTCATATTCCAAGCTGAAACTCCAGGGAACGATATATCTTTTTCTAAGTTAGGGTAACTCGTGCCTCGCTTTCTCCTCTAAAATCTAAAAGAAATAAGGCGGAATAAATTAACTAATTAACACATTATTCAAAAAGAACCTGCTTTAACAAATAAGTAAAAGAACTCCCTAATTAATCCCATGCGAATTGGTTCTCGGGATCAAAGTTTTTGAATATTCGCGTTTGGAGGGTATTTTAAATAAACGTTGTTTATTCATGAGGGTGGGTAAATTACAAATCTGGGTCTCTTTAGCATACGCTAACTAACTAAGCTTGCAAATATGTATCAAAGGAATGAGGAATATTCATTAAGTTTTTCTTAGTTTTGTGTCATGATATACCTATTTACTTGGACGCTAACAATTTTTATTTTTTAGGTCCTGGCCTAAATAATCTTGAAAGGCAAAATTAATATGGAAAATGATTAAAATCGACTCTGCAGCCTCGCTAAGAACATTGCTGTATGATTAATTACCACAATTTTACAGCTATTCCTGAACTAGCTATCGCGACCCATAAGAAAGAGTATTGACAAATTCTTTTCCGACATTTCATAATTCTTTAATTGCATCTAACGAAAAACTTGGATAATTTGTTCAAATTACTGCGTCTTCGCAATCGTGGTATAATTGTTGTACGCAAGTACTTTGAACTATAAGCTTATAAGAAAACAACTTTATAATTGTTGTAATAATTATTGCATTGTGTTGGGTCTTTGGCCTCATCAATTGGCTTTTTGTTGATTCGGACAATGTTTTGTGAGTATAAGCTATTGTTGATATGAAATAAATTGTTGGTAAAACGACCCTGCATCCTGTATCTTTGGATTTCTGAAGCTATTGTGTTTTTTTTGTAACTTAATATAATACCTCATCTAACTAGCCTGTATTTTCCCACTGCAGGTATAAGTGTTTGTTGTAAAAGACTTAAGTCTTTTAGTCTTATTTTCCAATCATAAGTAGATTTTCAAAACTTGGGACTAATAGTCTCATAAGTCACGAGTTATTTGAGCCTTGTCAGTCCTATGAGTTCTTTGAGCTAAACTGAGTCATGGAGATTTAAAGTTGGTGTATGTTATCAATATTTCTAAGGAATAAAATTATAAAATCAGCTCAATATTATGTTCATAATGACATATAATCATACGTAAATATATTTTTAATTGTCTCATATGAAGTAATCCCGAACTCCCGAGTTCTTTTGAAAAGGCTCAGTCTCGAGTTCTTTTAGAAAATACTCGACTCTTCCTATAAAAGCTTTAAGATTCGAAAGAACTTGTGCTCTGAATATTTTTTTTATCAGACTCGAGTCTTCAGAAACAACTGAGTCTTCAAAGAGAATTCAAATCAGGTAGGAGTCAAGTTTCTTACAACACTAACTGCAGGGCAAAGGCGTCCCTCTCCCTTTTCCACTATTTCCAATATTAAATTTCCAAAGAAAACGTACAAGAAAAATTCTGGCGTCTGTAGACCAGTCTACAAGAAAGTCAGACGTAGTTTTTGTTTCAAAACTATGTACCTACTTACTCTTCTTAACTTTGAAACTGGACGTGAGGGTTTCAAAGTCTTGCCGTGACTTCGAAAGTATTATACGATTCAAAGTTTATAGCTACGCTTAAGCTTGGTTTAACCCCGAAGACTCGAAGACTAAGATCTTTGAGTTGTATTAATTATGTTGGATCACGTCTGGCTAAATGGCTGTTGCGTCGATCAATTTATCTGTGTTGTTTTGGACCCCTCCGTGCCTTTAGAGAGTACGTTAAGCCGTTACCCAGCTGTCGGACTGACACGCGGAAGCTTGGAAGGATTAGGTACTCGGTGTTGACCAGTTCGTCATTCGGATGGCTTTTCATTTGTGTTACTCGTACATACTGATAAGCCGCACCTGTTTCAACCACAATATTGTACAGATTTTTTTTAATTAAAAGTAATTTAAGAACCTTTAAGTCTTGAGTGAGTAGAGAGAAGAGAAGTATTCAGCTGCATCCGGTTCGACTGGAAGCCGACCCCGACATACTTGGGAAAAGGCTGGGCATATACATGTAATATTTTCATTTGATAATAAAATCCACATAATCGCATATAAATGAACAGTAACAATAAAAGCCAATCAATATGTATTAGCATGCATATTTAAACGATTATGATTTAATTATTATTACAGTTCAGTCCCACACGATTTCATTATTATTGTAATCGACCTCAGATCATTGATGACGTAGATGCGGCGGTAGCACGCGACTTGTGCCTACGTACAGACGCCAGCACATCAACATACTCCTATCTGTCAAATTTTCGCAATCAACATTGAACCTTATGCTGTAGCGATAAAGTTGAAAATCTATCAAAGAAATTTGACAGATTGTAGTAACTTGATGTGCTGGCGTCTGTACAATATGGCGGATATGACTTGGCAGTTCCGAATTTCGCGCAGAAGGCTGCGTAATAACATTTTTTAGGAACCAAAATGGTGACATGAGGCGAGTGTGAGTAAGAGAATATGCGCGAAAGATCGCAGTGTCTATGTTCACAGACCTGCCAATTTATATCGGCCCTCTTGTAGAAAGAGGAAGTTATAATGTATACAGATAAAGAATTATGTATTTAATGACAATAATTATCTGTCAGTCATGCTATTTTCAATTACGTAGCTTTGATTGGGAAGAGTAAGTTATCTTTGTATGAATAAAAGGGAAAACGAAAATTTAAAAAAAATTACAAGTAAATTATATGTATTTAAGATATTGGAAGAGCGGTGTCTCCTAACACAGGTTTAATTTAAGGTTAAAATATTAAACAATTTTTCATTTCTTGTTTTTTCTCGTCAACCAAGATTTAGATTTTTTATGGTTATACTACTTACTGTTTTATATCCCTTGGCTTTCCTTTTCAAAGATCTTTTTCCAACATCATTTATGAAAGAATCACGGATTTGCTTTTCCATAATTCAAACCCTACATACCTTTGTAAGATAAGTTCTCTCGCTTGATATTTCTTTTCCCTACTTTGCATTTCACTGCCCCAGTTCCAAGAGCATACATCAACGTCCAGTGTAATCCTATTTCGAAAACGTTTTAACAGTGAAATGTGGGGAAACCTTTGTGTGAAACCATCTCAAAATTACAATGGAAAGATAGACAAATATTCTACGGTTTCTTCTCTGAAACTGCAACCATATATCGTTACTTTTTGTACTAGTTTATATCCCATTTTTAGTTCGCCAAGACATGGGGTCTCAATTCGAACAAATTATAATTAGTCTTGAAAAAAGATCATAGATAGCATAGGTAACAATTATGAAATTAACAGTCACTAAAAAGCGATAAACGGAAGATTTTGGCTGAAGTAAGATTAGTAAAAATCAAAACTTCCTTGTTTAATGCTGATTTATCTATTGTAACTCATAAATCTCGTATTTTCAACAAAAAAAGATAAAACCTTTTTGTTTAGGGCTCTTTGCAATAGATGGCGTTTTACTCAATTTGTCATAACTGTAGCACATTTAGCCAGTCAATAGCCCGACTAGGGAGGTGTCATTTCTTTGTATGGGATTGGGTATCTGTACGTAGTATTATATTATCTGTGGCCAAGACGAGGCGTAATAAACGAATTTCTATACCAATAAACATTTTTATGGTCCTCGATAGGTGGAAAGGAGTACCTACTCTAGTCTCGAAATGCTCGTCTATTCCTTCAGTATGCTGTTTATGACGTCATAAATAAGTACAGTGCCGGGCCGTCAATACTTATGGCACAGTGAATTTTAGAATAAATTCAGCTTTCTGACGGTAGGTGTCAGTTGTCTCTCATACCTGTCACTCTCTTTCCGAAAACTCAATCTCTACTTTTTTCCTGAATATCCTAATCCTACATAATTTTATAAATGGGAATGTGAGTTGGTTTGTTTGTTTCGCTTTCATGCTAAAACGGCTGAACGGATTTGAATAAAATTTGGCACATGGGTAGACTATGACCTAGCAAAGGACATAGGCTACTTTTCATCCTGGTTCGCAGACGAAGTCGCGGGCAACAGCTAGTAATAATATTATAAAGAGGTAAAAGTTTGTGAGTTTGTATGTAGGTGGTAGTCTTTGGAATCACTGATCCGATTACGAAAATTCTTTCAGAAATGGGAAGCCACAGTATTGCCGAGGTTTATGGGATATAATTTTATGTTAAAACCAGGCAGAAGCTCATATTTACGGCCGGATGCTGTACTGACTGTGACAAAGATATACTTAAGATCCTCAACAAAGGACTTTGCTAATGAGTATCCAGAATAAATAGAAGGAGAAAATGAGCCGTTTATATACTGGTGTATATTACATACTCTGTTAATAATCACAGGGTAAGGATGCTAAATTAAAGGATTAGCTCACGGATTTCTGTGGTCCCTTGTGGCCCAATTAGGTATATTTATAACAATGCTTTGTTTTAGAGATTTAGCTTAATTGAAAATAGGGTAAGATTAGGTAGGTCCCTTTGCGATATGAATAAATATTTTACGATAAATGAAATTTGCACTGTATTAAAATTAACTATATTTTTTACATCTAAAACTAAATATTCGGTGTAACCATATTCATTATTGCATTTCATAATCAATATTTTAGTTCACTAGTTAGCGATATTTCATATTTCCATACAGTAATATTGCCAAATTAATCAAAACAGGTCAATATTTGACAGCCATTTGCGACGTTGCCTAGTTTTAGAATGAACGCTCTTAATAGCCTTAGGCACAATACGATCAAGATCTAATCACTTAATAACAATGTCGTGTTTGCTAACCTATCATAATCCATGGCCAAGACACGTGCATGAACAGAGAAGCCTTTCAATTAATAAATACCAACTATGTACTTAGTTGTCTATGTCATAATGTACTTATTTGCAAAACGTTCGCATCAACGGGGAAGTTTCCATCTTTTATTTTTGTTTGTGTGTGTGTGTGCGTTTTTTATGTGTAGTAAATTACACTCTAGTTACTCGAGTATTTGTATGAATTATTTGATGTTGTTTGTAGTAGACTAGAAATCATTTGTAATACTAGGGAACGATTTATCAGCATTTTCTGTAGGCGTTGCTTTGTCAATTGCTATGATTTAACTACCTACATAAGTTACCGTGTGAGAATTTAATTATAAAAAAAATCTGTCTACGCAGTATTATGCGATGAAAATAAAAAATAACGTTTCAGATAACGAGCCAACTTAAGTTTTCAATTTCCGTTTAAACATAGACCTTATCAATATACATTTTTTTCAATTCGAAAACTTGCTGATGCGTTTCAAGTCTCTAACATCAGTTTTATTGGAAAACAATAAACAGACATGTTATTTTATGTTAGAAAACCACCAAACAACTTAGTGCAAAAGGACCACTTCTAAACTTTAAACTCGACCGAAAAACGACGACCAATCATTTTAGCGACTTCATGTACGTCGAAACTAGATATATTTATTAAAAGCAGTTTAAATTAAAATGGCCTACGCTAACTTATTTATATAATAATTGCTTGCTGCACTTAGAGTAAACACCAAAGCGCGCAGCAAGCCAACAACAACATTTAGCTAAAAAACTTCAGCTATACATTTAATAAATATGTCAACATCGGGCTCCTGAGCAATCAGGGCGTGCAATGTTAGTTTGGGGTACCCTGTGCAGTCAGCTCCGCTATTAGTGCTTCCACCTTGACTGACTCTCATAGTGTTCGTCTGCCACGAGCAAAGAATAAGAAGAGTATACAATTACAAGGAATATTTGGCGCCAAGCCAAAATCGAGAACTAATGGCGCCATCTAATTTTGCACCAAAAAAAAAAACGAGCGAGTACAGTACCTAGTCTCATCAAGGTCGTTTCTGACGGCCAACTCTATCACCGCCCCTGCTCATTGGTCAAATCAAATATATGTAATTCCTGTGACACACTTCCGTCTTCCGTCCCTTTTCACAAAATCACTCCCACAGACTTAATTGTTTGCAGGAAAGATGTAAAAGATGTTACACATTAACAACTTTATTTTTTACCAACAAAGCTTCCTTGTCAATGTCATTAAAGAGCCAAGTGATTCTTGTAGCACTTTAGGTATGCTACAGACCTTCTGCATCATAATACTTGTCGCATGTTATCCCTACGGAAGCGATCTTCCTTTTTGAAAGTGTCGATATCTTTTTATGTGTTGTCGGTATTCCGATACGGCAAATGTATCGTGTGATATCAGCATACACAAATGTCATGTTTTGACACTTTCTCAAATGTTTATGTAACGGTCTTGAGTGGCTGACTTAAGAATATTATTGCGTAGTGTCCCTCTTTAGGGTTGAGTGTTTTAAAATCGCTTCAGTTTCCATAGTCAGACAGAAAAAAGCTTAGGTGTGGTTGACATATTATGTAATTTAAGTGAAGTAGTAAGTAATCAGTCATAAGTAATTAAGGTGTATTTGACATAACTCGCGCATTAGACGGTCTCGGCCACGACCAGTGGTCACAGCGAACAGTACCCTAATAGCGTCTGAATCTGAATCGTTTCGAAACAGATTGCTTCATAAGTTCGAAAAAAAATCTGCTCAACAACGTAAATAATGCAATGAATGTTGTCGAACTGTCAAAATGAAACAGGTTAGTCGTAATCTTTTACGAAAATATGTTCCATAATTAGATAGCTGGTAAACTATAGAAACCGATTCGAATGCCCTTGGTCGGCTAGTTGGCCGTTACGACCAAGTTTAAGACCAAGTTAGGACCAAAAGCTCTATGAACTGATAATTGATTTGCAAACAACAATAAATCTATCCAGAAAAATAGATGGGATTATAAAAAGGTGCTCTATTATCTGTAGGTACCCAAAAAACGCATAATTTTTACGCGACCTTTCCTCTGTTGGGCTGGGCCTTCTAACTTTCTTTACCCCAGGGTAAATAACCCGAAATCGCTCTCCTGTCGTGAATCCATGTAATGGGATTGTAAAAAAGTTTACTTTAGGGCCGCAAGGCACGCTGCCTTTTATAATTTTATGCCCGGGACACTTGCGCCTTTCGACTTTGTGCTTCGGGTCAAATGCTTTAGTTAGGAAACGTTTGTTGGGTTAATGTGTTTTTGTAATGTTACTTAAAGTTGTAATTATAATTTTTCGTTATGTCCTTATGTCCGGCATGATTGCCTATTTCCAGATCTTTTTGTTTCTTCTTTATGTGACCATTTTACTGCTGCGTGTTGGTCTACGCGCCTTTTCGTCTAAATGTCTTGTGATCTTTCCTCGAACATTATGTTGGTTTAAAATAATCTTAGCAAGCACTGAAAACATGTTATTTTATTAAGTTAATTATACGTGTTGTGTTTGTTCCATAGATTGTGTCGTCTTTTTAATATTAATGTCTTTGAACTCATAATATTGTATTGAAACCTCCTTTATTACTTAATGAATGCCATGTTTTTAAGGGGAGGTTGAGGTCGCTTCTTCAGAAATTTAATTCACGTACGTAATATACTGAAATTGTTAAAGTATCTTCCTCGATATTAGCCTTATTTACATAAGGGAAGCGTTCCTTATCTTTAATTTACCTTAAGAATATTAAAAGAGCTTTTAAATATCCTTAGTTTTCATAATGTGTTTTAGACAATCGTTATAAGAAACTAACATTTCTAATACATATAAGACTTGATATAGTGATTAATGATTTAAGACAGTATTGACAACTCTATTAGCTATTTTAAAAGCTGTCCGTCATTATAATTACTTCAGATTTTAAGAGTAGGTACCTGCCATACATGTTTAATTAGTTCTTATAACTTCGCCTACGGCAAAGCATATTGGTTAAAAACCTCTAGTACACTTCGGTGAGTCCTCAAAAGGCTGCCTCAAGGCACACACATAATATACGTGGGAAAACTCATTCAAAGTTAGTTTTTTACAAGATAAAAAATAAGTGCTATGAGAATTTTGCTTAGGGCGCGTTAAGGCTTTTCATCGCGAGTATCTTAAGTGTGTTGGAAGTTTACGATAAAAGTAATCTCGTTGATGCTATAAGTACAGATTGAAACTGTATGGAGCTTATGAATACTTCTACGAGAGATATCGTGTGGACGAGACACCCTCCATCCTCTTCTCATTCATATTTTGAACCTTCATAGATAATACATAACATTACGCCCGTTTTTCCGAAAGGTTGGATAGAGCTGTACCTATAAAATGGGTTCAAAAACAATGAAAGAAAAAAAAAGAATCAAAATGTATTGTGACTCACAAATTAAACTAAACACTCTTAAAGAAACATTAAAAAAAAAACAAAGTAAAATGAGAATAAAAATGGAATGTCCAGTATGAGGTCAACACTCTCAACAGGTTCCTATCTCAGCGTGATGCTGCACCTTCTTGCTTGCTTTAAAAACCTTCATAATGAAATATGTCACAAAACTTCTAAATGTGGAAAACATCATAAACTTAAGTCATAACATCTCCCCTAAATTCTCCGAAGGGGCAGACAGGGTTAGTAAACTCACATTTCGCTAGTTATGTTGTAAGTCCCATGGGCGAGCCTTTTGCCATAAACTGGGCATTAATCCATCCTCCAGGCTACTACTAAATGCAACTCTTAATGGAAAACTTCAATAAAACTTTGTCCGACTCGAGGATATGCCTAGGACCCACAGGAATCGTGTTTGCGACAACCAGACCAATGACTATTTCTTTTAATATTAGTTTTATTTATTCTTACAGCCCAGACACGGTATACAGATTTCCCATACAAAATCTGTCAAAAACTAACAATGGAGAGACCATTGTGACGTTTGTAAATTAGTAGACTTGGCCCCCTGGTCTTAAAATCTGACTTCTTATTGAATATGGTCATCAACGGGCAATCAGTCTGATTCGACTGGAGCGAAATAGTTTTTTGTCGTCCACCCAAAGTTTTTATAAACACGCGTGACTTTTGACGTAGAACAGGCATTGTTCTTGTTCTTTTTTACCTTAGAGGTCGTTATTAATAGTGATGATAATATCAAGTTTGAATTCTTACCTATCAGAATTAATATCTTCGTTGACTTGAATTAATTTGATATCTAATATAGCATTTCTATTTGTTGAAATTGATTATGGAATGTCTGGAAATTAACATTTGCTTCAAAATTATTAATATCATCTAATTATTTGGAGACATTTTGGAATAACCTGTTTCAATATGTTGCTTGTCAAATGGAATTAACGAATATTTGAATCTGAGAATGTCACACTGTATGTTTGTATTCCAACTGAGAAATGGAAACTTAATTCCTTTGCTTTCATTTTCGAACTAAGCTCCACAAAAAAGATGTAAACTATCTAGTGCGAAAGACCGTAAGTGGTCTCCCAAGCTGTCCCGTTCGAAACTAATTGTTGGCAGCATATTTAGTGCTGAAAGCTTTCGTTTTAATCCTAAAAGCCTGTTGAAAGCCCGAGCTGGTGTCAAGTTGAGGCCGCTTGATCCATTTACCGAGTTTTCTGAGCATATACTAAGGCATGCAATGTGGGTCGCATATTTGTGGCCTGTGTTCTAGCTAGGCTCTTCAGATCTGCTGTTATGAATTTGATCTGATATGTCATGAATTTGATCTGATATGTCATAAATTTGATCTGATATGTCATTGTTTTTTTTAAATGTAACAAATTATTAGACGGAAAGGTAGTATCTTCTTCATTGCTTTGAAGTTGATAATATTATGTGTGTTTACATACGTGTTTCGAATAATATTCCTTTTAAATGTCCTTAGCAACAAACAGTATATTGTCATTTATTGTCATATTTATGTGGCTTCCACGCTTATTAGCCGTGAAACCGTTCCAATATTTTTCCTGCTACGAACCGAATAACAGTGTATATTATACTTTGTTATTGAAATCCTAACTTTAATAAGACTAAAGATGTCAAATGAAGGACTTAGAGACAGCAGTTCAAGGACGTTAACATCATTTATTTCCATTATGTCAGACGACAGCTTTAAATTAATATAAATCGTCAAACTGGACGAGCACTCTCTAACACGGACATCCTTTAATCTTCGCGTAAAGTTCACGAAAGATAAATTCTTTAAAACTCCAGTAACTGCCCCATAATTTAGGTTTTTAACAATGTAAACACAGATGAGGTAATAGCATTGCTCTCTTAACAACTGACGCACGATGTCAATATGATTCATGACTTGACGCCCACGAGTGAGTGTCAAAAGTGACGGTAGACCACATATGAGAGAGGAACGGAAATATGTTCATGATTGAAGCATGAATGAAAAGTAAAATGAGCGTGGTTATCACCTGATTATACACCTATGTGTGGAATTAGTTTGTGCATAAAAATAAATGTTTTTATTCTTGGCATATATGGCTTTGTAAAGCTGTCATTAGTGTTGGTCTATTTTTTGCTCCTACCAAATCAAGATCAATAACAACAACATATATTAGGAGTTGTTATTCCGCTCCAAAGATTCACGGATGAATCCCTAAAGCGTTCTCAAATATAAATACATCTGTTTTTTATCAAACACTCGTTATGTTTCCACGGAATGATTCACGTACCCAAAGACCACCTTTTGAACCGTACAAAAAGATTAAATGGACCGAGTAATCCCTATTATAGTTCCTCACCGGGTTTTGAAAAACTTTGCCAGAAAAAGACAAGTTTTCGCAATATATCATACAAGTTTGAAAAAAGCCCGTAACAATAACTGCCATTGGAAAACAATTAGTTCCGAGGCTCGCAAATTAGTTTGGAACAAAACTCCAACGTTGAACTGGAAAATTTTAAGCGAGATATTAATTTTGTTAGGACTCTGGAAGCCTGCGATGCTGGAAATCGTGATAAATGTTTTGTTCGTAAACGCTTCACTGCCATCATTGAATATTACATAGTCGCTTGTCTATCTGTCAGACGAATTCTCGAAAGCTAAGAGCGTACTACAGATATCAATGTCATTTAGAACGTAGTTCGGAGAAGGCTTTTGTGTATTGATTCCACTTATGTGAGTGAATATGCTGACAGGGTTTGAGTAGGAGCTGAAATAGAAGCAAAATATCATGTATAGCGACACCTCAAAAGAGTACTCAATGATATAAGAGAGAATGAATTGAATGAACATTATGAAAAGTGAATTAAAGTTATCAAAATTGAGAACTGTTAAAGCATTGACGTAGACAAAGCTGTAGACAGTCTGTAGCCTTTTCATGTTCACCTTCAAATAGCTCTGCAACATTTATATTATTAACTGTCACAACATTTTGAATGTCGGATTCATTTAAAAGCTTTTCGACGTTACTTGGGAGAAAAGGTATTTTCTGTGATGATAACTCTTGACAGGCGTCTTTGTAATTTTGGTTACGTTTTGTAATTTTATTCAAGTCATTTGTGGTAATAAATGTCAGATTTATGAAATGAGTGAGCTTGAAATACTTCTCATGTTTAAAGTTACGTTCTAATGGTTTTGTCATCTAAGTTTAAATGACTTAGATTTAATAAATTCGTGCAATATTGTGCAATTAACCGCAATCCTGCCAAATATTATATTATTGAATCATATTATGGGCTCATTATCTCTTGGCGAATCCCATAATGATGACTCAATAGGAAGCAACTGACTAAAATAACATTTATGATTATAAATACAAACAATTATGATTTAACTGTTTTCTGTATTTTGTGTAAAATCCGTGTAGGTATTAATATTATTTTATATATTAAAAATATGTTATACAAAAGACAGCATAACACAAATCATGCAGGTCATGAAAAGCCTTAATCAATATACTAGAAATAATACTCAAATATACAATTTTCCTTACAATGTTTGTGTTTGTCTTACGATCACTACTTCTAGGTTAACTCAACTGATGAAATTTAATCGTCTAGACTATTCTGGATAAATATTTACCCAATATAAATATCATAGGGCTGAGATTGTATTCCTATATTAGATAGGGTTCGATTTTACATTTTGATTCGAAATAACAATCAGTTTTTATAAAAATATATACGTATTGCGGCGGTGACAATAATATTTTTCATATCTTGTTTGAAAGTCGATCTGTAACATGGTGCAATTTTTCAAACCAATAATAAAGTTATTGGCTAGAGCTCGAAGAATAGAACAGTTCATACGACTGATATGGAATTGTATTTGCATATATTCATTTCATTTTAAGAAAATATTTTCTTTACGTTACTTACTGAAATTCAAAGCAGAAACGTAGACTGTCAGCTTGATAGTAAAATAACAAACCAAAGGCTGTACAAATACAATGTTAAAGCTTTCATACGAATGTAAAAGGGAATATTACGAACAAATCAAGATGAAACCAAGACCAAAGAGAAAACTGGGCTATCTAAATCAAACTAACCTAAAATAGAACATTCCCAACACGCTTAAAACAATTACGAATCCAAATTATTTTCATATGTAGCTCAGTTAAATGTCAGGAGTATAAATACCGGTTTGGTGGCTCGCTCGCCTCTGTTGATGCTAAAAGGAACAAAGGTCGTCATATTTCGAGAGCGAAACTGAATACTTTAGATGCTTTCGGCAAAACCATCCTTTTGTACACACTGAATTTTTGGAATAGTTTAGAATTTGATGTCAACTCTGAAAGCCTTTAGAATTTTGCGTTACATAACCATATTTTAGCCTAGAAGAGGCGAAATACACTGGACCTAATGAAAACAAAATTATATGTATCCTACGACACAATATACTCAACAGAGTTAATGAAATAAAAACCATTAATATTATTATATGTGGTATCAATCAGATTTGTAATTAAATCAAGCACAATTCTATTCCACATAGAAGTGATAGAGCTTATTTATAATTATGTATATTAATAAAGGCCACTAAATCCAACTGACATGTGAACAATTGAGCTGTCCCCAGCGAAGCGTGGAAATGGCAACAGATTCATTAATTTCCATTCTAAACCGAATCAACATATAGATGATTTTGTGAGGAATTTCGTCCCTCATTGTCTGAAATCCAATTGGGAAGGATCATTAACATCAGCTGGCCAACGTTAACTATAGGCCATCGTCCTCTCGTGAACTGTCATCACTGTAATCAAAGTTGGCAACGTATAATGTATGAAATATATTCTTTGATAAACCTTTTGGCACGATTTTTAAGATATCATCATCATTGTCTACGGCTCATCTTGACCACCTGCTGAACTGATATTAAGTCTCCTTTCTTTTCAGCTACCCTTTTCTATCCCTTCCCTTATTAGACCAAGTAAATCGAAGGAAGGAAATTCCTGCGATTTCCTTTATGTCGTCAAACCATCTTTGTCATAAGTCATACTACCCCCATATTTCTTATAAGTAACCCAATATTATCCTTATAAATTAGGGTTGCTCTGATGAATTTGAACTCGTTACGTCAGTAATCTCGAGTTTCTTGTGAGGAGTAGCAAGGCCGTTCGTGCGCTGCCCTTGTCTAAACCTGTTCTGTGTCATGATATTGTTGCCTGGTTCTGCTAAGTATGTCGGTTTGTGGACTATTTTCGGATGTATCGTGTATTGTGCAAATATAATGCTGTGGTTGAGGTGGAATGCTGATAATATTAGCTTTGTTATCATAACATACCGGACTAATTTCCCGTTCAATCTTCAGAGTTTGATTGATGGTGTAACGGCTGTATCGGGTTGTGGCTTGATTTTCTAAATGGTAATGCCAGACTAACTTAGCTAGTATAAATGGACTGTTGGTTTTCAGCGATTCGGGAATTCCGAAGTCTTGTATAAAAAATCACTTTTCACAAATTAAGCGTTCTCTAAATGGTATTTATTAAAATTGTAATATCTTGTTTGGAAAGGAGTCATCCTTGTATTCATGTAACTTTTCCTGTCCATTCAGCTTTACCATTTAAGATATAATCATCGGAGTTCATGGCCATACGTGTAAATATATCACCAAAAAGAGACTAATATTCTTGCTCTATAAACCACAAAATGTTTTGATGATGCAGCAAATTATACAGAAGTAACTAATTCTGTTGCGAGTGTTACTTTTTCGTTCCCGTTTTTCCTGCTGGCATCAGTTTCGTTGTCAAGGAGTGATTTATACTGTTTACGGAGTCCAGCATTAACCTAAATATCAACGAATTAGATATATGTTAGAGAATTTGCTGATATTAATAGAAGAGATCAATGACTTTGGACTGGCCTTGCTAATATAGATAATCGGAACTGGATCATTGAAGATATTGAAGCTTTCGCTGCAAAATATAAACGTGTTCGTTCTTAAAACATGTTGTTTAAAGAATCGAGTGTGTGTACAGAGATAATTTTGCCGGATAAGACTTCGTAAGTGTTCTCTGAGGCAACGCGACTCAGGTGCGCGTAAATAATACGGTCTCAAGCATTTATTACTACACTGTGTACTTATTGCGTTAAAGAGACCATTGGATTTAATAGCCCGCGGTGCAATGCGAAAAAGGTAGTCAGATTCGAGATTTACATCAATTTTGAAACATCAAAGTTAGCAAAGTAAAGCAAAGCCTAAAGTTAAAAGACGACAAAGAAGTAACAACGTATTTAACAAATTGTGTGAAGCTAGATAAAGAAAAGAAATTAAATAACATTGCTGACGATAAAAGCAGGAGCGCTCTTATTACAAAATGTCTACCTTTATCAAAACTGGTTCTGGGTATAAACATGCATATAACAAAGAAGACTACTAATGGACAATGTAATTATCAAACAATTAGCAAGGTTTTTGGCAACATACCCTAAATTATTCACAAAGTTGCAGTATGGAAAAGTAAGGGAGCGTGGTGGTGTAAAATTTTACGTATCATGCTCATGATCCTAATGTGATAGGAAGGCATAAAATTAGTGCTGTTAACTTGATAGTAGTTACTAAGTTTGGCGTAAACACTGAAGTGACAGCTTGTCAGATCTTGGCATATTATAATCTAATACGAAATCGTTGTTATATTTCTGAATGTTTATTAGAGAGAACATTTTCCTTGCGTCAGTCTTGAATGAGTAAGTTAAGATTAGCATAATGTTGGTTGCCAGGATATAGGGTAGGATAATCAGTGCAACCTTATACGGTATGAACTTTAAAACCACACATAAATTGTTTGCTTGCGTTTAATCAGAATTGATGAATCACTACCTACTATTCAGACTTTAAAAAGAAAACTTGATGTTTCACGTTCTAACAATATTCCACATGTCAAGGATGGGATCAATAGTTCCTCAATTCTTAACGTTTACCCTCTTCAGCCTATTGTAGTCTTTCAACTCCGACCTTTATCTCATATCGACCACTTTTAGATATTTTGGATTTATCAAGCACCATCTATTTTTGATGGAGTCTGTTGTTGCTTCGAACTAATTTATTTATAATAATGGATAGACTTTCAATGTGTCTTCCTAGAAGTTTCTTGATTAGTATTTGTTTTTTGTTTAAGATATTCTAAGTTCAAAGTAAAATAATAAATAGAAATGTGACATAGGTCTACTCACACGATTATTGATTTGGACGTGATCGGACTGTCAATGATTTGATTTAGTTTGAAATATTTGGTGAAATAAATTAGTTGATCCTTGTGTTAAGAAAAACGCTCTTTCTTGCTAATACTTTTAATGCACACAACTGTACTACTTCACAATCAAACGAAGACTGACTATCCATTACATTTTACCATTTAAAACGACTTTCGACCCCACCCAGAAATAACGATAATATCATAACCGTTATTTCTATGTGTTGTCAAAGTAAAATAATACATTCAGTTGCCATAATGGAAATACATTTAAAAGTTTCTTACAATATTAATCATTTGTGCTTTGACAGTGTTGCCACAGTGGATATTATAAATCGATATTAAAATCATACATAGTTTTTTCAAATTAAATTAAAGAAATCACGACACTCGGCCATCCGACGGCGTGCTAACTCCGAAGCACGCAATAATCACGACACTGAGGCAATACATCAAATAACAAATATAAGTAACTATACAAAAAATATAGAATCAAGATAATTATGTACAGAATACCTGCCCTGAGAATGTTACCAATTAATATTCCGTCAATAAATTTTCAAAACATAGCTTTTGATAATGTAATTAAAACCTTAATAATGACTTTAGTACTTTGACATTATGAATTCTTGGACATTGTAATTTTTATTTTGACATTATTTTGACATTATGATTTATTCTTTGTTCCTTCCAATTCTACACCAGCAATGGTAGTATATGTGAAACAGTATTTTAATGTAAGGCCTTAATGTACCATGTACTCAGAAATAAATAAATACAATATAATATACTATACAATAGACATTTGTGACAGGCAGTACCTATGCCTAACCTATCTATACCTGATAAAAGAGAAACGAGTATGCACTTCACATCACATCACATCACTTCACTTCACTTGTATAAATCCTCTTGAACGAATCCTCCCGGCCACGAGGCGGCCAATCTCACCAGAGACCAGCCAAGGGGCGGCCAATCTCAACAGTGACCAGCCAAGGAGGCATAGTGCATAAGTGTGTGTGCGTAAACAGATGCACTCTGCTCTCCTGCTCTCCTACAGTCCGACGGGACAGCAACCCAACACGACCGGGTAGAGATCAGGCGCAGGACCACCAGCTTCACGTGCTTTGCGAGGCACGGGGTGTCCAACGTCCAATCGCCAGGCTGCTACTATGTAATTCCTAGTGGAAAAATCAAAGAACACCCTGCCCAACCTGGGAATCGAACCCAGGACCCCACGCTCAGCAATCGCACTCGCGACACGAAACCGACGGGGTTGAAACTAATTTTAACAACCATTTTATATTATAAATAAATTAACGATTTATTAAAAGTCTGACAAATCAATAATGAACCAGAGGATTTTTGAATTCCTAACGATTTGATGTTGATCCACGGTGTCAAGAAATGAAATGAATGAAACACCTATTTATTTAATTTAAGTCTGGCATATTACTTTATTCCATCTTTGTTGAAATAAATAATCTTTTATACGTCTTTGGTTTTTGTATATTTAACCGACTTGCAAAATGATTCAAATATAATTAGCATTAAACAAGATTTAATTACAGGCTTTAATTCTTATATTTCGTCAATATTTGAAGGAATGGGTGGGACTAAATCTTCTACCTACAGATTAGGCTCATTATTCTGGAAATTGTTTTCAGACGACCCTTTAAACCTAATGTCGAATAAACAATTCTGATGCACTTTATTATTTATTTATTGTCGCGATAATGGCGTTGATGATGATGACCCATCGCACTTTAACCAGTTGCTGGTTCAAGATGCGAACGAACGCAAACTCAAACTTTTGAGTAGACAAGGTCGTCAGAATCGTCTGGTTGAACCTATAGGCTTGGCAATTTCCTCCAGGACAAGTAAGCGATTAAGCGTTTAGTAAATTTTTAACTTCCCTAGCACAAAGTCTTTAAGCTGTTTCGAAGGGAAAACTATGCCATGATCTGAAATTAAAATGATTCTAGTCGGTGCTTGTAAATTTTCGACACTTTTGAGTTGGTCTACCAATGAGATATTTTGTAAATGCATCAATAAATCAGTTTTACGTAAAATTTATTAGATAGTATTTATTGGTGACAAGGTAAATAGCCGGATATGCCATAAAGACACTCCAGTTCCCACCAATAAAATTATTTAAGAGAAATGTATACTGCATGTCTGTTATAATATCTATCCATTTACCAAATTCCGACAGTATTAATGTATTTGCACGCCATATCATGGCAGGATAAAATTACTGTAACATCTATTGTACCATATTCTAGCAAATAAATCTTTTTGACTCGATTTGATTTGACTATGGATAAATTATTATAATTGGAAAAGTAAATGGTCTAAGTATATGGCATGGACACATGATGCAATAAATAGCCCATTACGCGTTGTTGGCGCATTATCTTTGAAATATGCACCATCTCTACAAGATGTCACATAATTATTAGATATATTCATATTTTTACATAACGTCCTTTAGGCAACCAATATTGATTTTGAATTCGTTTAAAGGTTTGTCATAGATATAAGTTTATATTTCTTTTATATTTCTATGATTTGTGTAAAATAAAAGGAATAAAAAATAACCTAATATAATAATATTAGATTTAGTTCGGAAGATTGATGATATTATAAGACTAAGACTATTTTGCTGTGCCCGACAGGGTCCATAATGATCACATATAATTTTAACTTACCACCTAAGTACACATTGTGGAATGCAATTAAAGTATTGAGTATTAATTATTTTATAAAAGCCTTGATGTAAACGATATTCTTGATTTGGATTAATTCGTGTACTTCAAGTCGAGATAATATTGCCCGAGTAATGCTCCTATGGTAGACTCCACCTCAACATAATTATAGACGTAAAGTTCCAATTGATATTAAATATATATCGGTCACTTTATTTGAAGGGTATAGAAAATTCATTATCCTTCATAACAGTAGTTCAATAAAATTCTGTCCCATTAATCACTGATTCAGTTTCAATATCAACTCTGAAATTTCGGTTTGGTAATAGAACTTCCAGAACCGTTTATGTTTGGCAGATCTTAATACAAAACAATGGCGAAATCTTATTTGAAACATCTGAAAAGTGACACTTATTCGAAAGAATTGACTATCTAGGTCTCTGTGTGTTCTTCCTTACCTAAGAATATTGCAAAAACTAGGAAAAATGTCAAAAATGTAATAATAATTTTGAAATAGGATTAGAGTCCTAAAAAAATATGTAGCTTGGTTGGACATTGTCAACCATTGACAGTTTACAACTCTTGTCCAGATGCTTGTGTTACTAAATATTAATCTCTGCTTTCTCTAATAAAAATATTGCACAAACTAGTTCAGCCGCAGAGCTAAATAGGATATTTTTCATTTAAAGACGCAGTGATCTAATTTCAAATAATACAATGTGTGTTACAAGCTGCCATTGTTCTTTCTTCAAGACAGTTCTTTTGCTTTCTAGCATTCCATAATTTATACAATCTACTGCCTTTCGGCCATCATTTTCACACCTACATGACTTACTAACAGCACACATGGCTGCATAGAATAACATAAGTGCCTTCGTTAAACTTTGAACTACAGCTCACCTACATGGCTGCATAAGATTAAATAAGCAGGTGCTTATTGTAACTGAGTTTAACGTAGGTACGTTGAACTCTGAACTATAGCTCACCTATATGGTTGCACAAAATTACACAAGCGCCTACGTTAAACTCTGAACTACAGCTCACCTACATGGCTGCTTAAGATAACAAGGCTTTGCACTTCAGCTCACCTACATGGCTGCAATAAACTATACGCGTACATCTCCATAAAGCTCACCTACATGGCTAAACTAGAGTGCAAGCCGTAAAGAACTATAAGTTATACTCGTACATCTTTATTTTTAAACTCTGAACTACAGCTCGCCTACATGACTGTAATAAACTATACGCATACATCTCTAAAGCTCACCTATATGGCTGAACTAGAGTGTAAGCCGTAAGGAACTAGAAGTTATACTCGTACATCTTTATTTTTAAACTGAAGTACAGCTCGCCTACATGGCTGTAATAATGAGTGCAAGCCGTAAAGAACTATAAGTTATACTCGTACATCTTTATTTTTAAATTCTGAACTACAGCTCGCCTACATGACTGTAATAAACTATACGCATACATCTCTAAAGCTCACCTATATGGCTGAACTAGAGTGTAAGCCGTAAGGAACTAGAAGTTATACTCGTTCATCTTTATTTTTAAACTGAAGTACAGCTCGCCTACATGGCTGTAATAATCTGTACGCATACATCTCCATAAAGCTCACCTACATGGCTAAACTAGAGTGTAAGCCGTAAAGAACTATAAGTTATACTCGTACATCTTATTTTTAAACTCTGAACTACAGCTCGCCTACATGACTGTAATAAACTATACGCATACATCTCTAAAGCTCACCTACATGGCTGAACTAGAGTGTAAGCCGTAAGGAACTAGAAGTTATACTCGTACATCTTTATTTTTAAACTGAAGTACAGCTCGCCTACATGGCTGTAATAATCTGTACGCATACATCTCCATAAAGCTCACCTACATGGCTAAACTAGAGTGTAAGCCGTAAAGAACTCTTAAACTTTACAGGGTCTATCTACACTATACTCGTACATCATAGGTCGCCCACATGGCTAAACCACAGTGCACGCCGTATAGGGATCTACACTATACTCGAACATTTTTGAACAGCTCACCTACATGGCTGAACCCGAGTGCACCCCGCAAGGAGTCTACACCATACTCGTACATCTCTGAACAGCTCACCTACATGGCTGAACCCGAGTGCACGCCGCATGGGTCTACGCTATACTCGTACATCTCTGAACAGCTCACCTACATGGCTGAACCCGAGTGCACGCCGCATAACAGTCTACACTATACTCGTACATCTCTGAACAGATCACCTACATGTCTGAACCCGAGTGCACGCCGCATAGGAGTCTACACCATACTCGTACATCTCTGAACAGCTCACCTACATGGCTGAACCCGAGTGCACGCCGCATGGGTCTACTATACTCGTACATCTCTGAACAGCTCACCTACATGGCTGAACCCGAGTGCACGCCGCATAGGAATCTACACCATACTCGTACATCTCTGAACAGCTCACCTACATGGCTGAACCCGAGTGCACGCCGCATGGGTCTACTATACTCGTACATCTCTGAACAGCTCACCTACATGGCTGAACCCGAGTGCACGCCGCATAGGAATCTACACCATACTCGTACATCTCTGAACAGCTCACCTACATGGCTGAACCCGAGTGCACGCCGCATGGGTCTACTATACTCGTACATCTCTGAACAGCTCACCTACATGGCTGAACCCGAGTGCACGCCGCATAGGAATCTACACCATACTCGTACATCTCTGAACAGCTCACCTACATGGCTGAACCCGAGTGCACGCCGCATGGGACTACACTATACTCGTACATCTCTGAACAGCTCACCTACATGGCTGAACCCGAGTGCACGCCGCATAGGAGTCTATCTACACTATACTCGTACATCTCTGAACAGCTCACCTACATGGCTGAACCCGAGTGCACGCCGCATAGGAGACTACAGTATATTACATTTTATAATACAATATCTCATGCAGTCATTAGTCATAACCGCAATCAACAAAATCTAAGCTGCTGCTTAAACAAACCAGCAAACAAAACATAACCAAACTACCATACCACCGTACCATCAACAAACTATAAAGCTGCTCAGAAAATTCAGTGAACGGAGCAGACAGAGTTAAAATACTATTCAAAGTGAAATCCTGTGGCGAAATTCCCAACATTCACTCGTACAATTTTTAATTTATTTATTTTCCAAGCTGTCCAATGCAATGATAGATCTATCGAGGAGTTGCCTCGACCAAGAGTACCACGTGCACTGGTCCAACTATTTTACTTATTGTTTATAATTAGTCCAACGCAACGATAACCCTATCGAGGAGTTGCCTCGACCAAAGGTAGCACGTGCATCGGCCCAACCATTTACTCATATTATTTTAAATTAGTCCAACGCAACGATAACCTTATCGAGGAGTTGCCTCGACCAAAGGTAGCACGTGCATCGGCCCAATTACTTTTAACTATGATTTAAATATTAACCATCTGGGAAATACGCCACAATGATTGCTACCGAATCATGAGACTACATAATAACCATACTTAATGCTCACTGAACATAACTGGGATAAAAATAACGAATAATGTATATAGAATTCATAAAACTACTTACGATTTCACCAACAGCTAGCTCGTGGTTCTTGTCACTTCTGACTTGTTAAGAAAAACGCTCTTTCTTGCTAATACTTTTAATGCACACAACTGTACTACTTCACAATCAAACGAAGACTGACTATCCATTACATTTTACCATTTAAAACGACTTTCGACCCCACCCAGAAATAACGATAATATCATAACCGTTATTTCTATGTGTTGTCAAAGTAAAATAATACATTCAGTTGCCATAATGGAAATACATTTAAAAGTTTCTTACAATATTAATCATTTGTGCTTTGACAGTGTTGCCACAGTGGATATTATAAATCGATATTAAAATCATACATAGTTTTTTCAAATTAAATTAAAGAAATCACGACACTTGAATTTAAACATTTACAATTTTACATTGAACTGATTGAACAACGTTCAATGGAAATGTCCATTGTCATTATCCTTTACAACAAAATCAAACATTCTAGCTCGCCTGGAATAAACCGTGACTTAAATATATATATTTTATACATTCGTCGATTTTAGAATAAAAAGGCCATTACATTAAACATTGAAAGTAAAGGAAAACCTTGTCTGTTACCAACTTAAAAGGAAGAAATCTATTGATCTTAACAAATAGTCTTATCTTACTAGTAAATATAAGTACAGGAAAATGTTCGAGACGACCTAAAAACCGCACGTTTCTAGGTAATGTATTGGGAGTACCAATTATAGTAATTACTACCAGCATGGGTAGCCTAAATACCTACGCTGAGGCTGCCTGATGAATGGACGGTTCTGTCATCAAGTAAGTGCATCGGTACGAGCATATACACTGACGAAGCTTTAGCAATTTTCAAATGCTTAGCTGGCACATATGTCACCCTTTCGAACTGTAATTTTCATTATGTTGACAGTGTTCGGAAAAATATGCCTCAAAGTTTAACTTTAAAGTGCTTAGCCATTTCATTCCTCCACTCTACTAGCCACTATTTACAAGTGCTTTTGGCTTTGAAACTCTTATTACGCAACACGTCCCGTTGGGTTTTCGTTCAATCAAAAATGTCTAGTAAAGTTTTGTATTACAAATATTGGTTATGTGCCCCAATTGGGACCTCATTAGTTTGTGATTGGTTGGCGATAAGAGTGTTTCAAAGTGACATTGCCCTATAAAGAAGCTTATTATAAGTATGGTTTGGTGTACTGATTTTAAGTCATCATCATCATGCTCCTGCCTTTATCCCAATTTATTTGGGGTCGATCAGCACAGTATGTATTTTTCTTCCATACTTCTCTATTAGTCGTCATCTCTGTAGTCACCCCCTTTCAGTCATATATTATCATCCTTTACACAGTACATCCATCGTTTAGTTTCAAGCAAACATTAAAATTTTGATACTTAAGCCTCCATTTTTATCCGTTTCAAAGCCACACTTGGCTTAGACCTTTTAACCGAAAACGTACTACATGTGCATTGAAGTATTTAGATATACATAAATCCTTTTTGCCTGTTAATCATTTTGCGCAGCATCCTGCCCACATGCATGCCTAACGAAATATTATCATTGCTCGTACACGCTTTGATGTGCATTTTTTGGATTCTAAAATAAGAGAGCGATGAGTCTGTTGGCTTTTCTGATTTTGAGTTTCATTTAAGTGTTTGTTTATTCAAAGATAAAAGGTCAACGAGAATGTTTTTTGATAAGAAACTAGTTTGGATTTTGATTGGAAAATGCTGATGATGAGCGAGTGCAATCAGATGAGAATGCTCGAAGTTTAAGATTAATCAAAACTATAATTAAACTTGATTACATGATAAACAAAAATGAAGATAATGCATCTTTAAAACATGATAAAGATCTACAGCACGACAAGTAAAAAATACCTACAAAAGCATGGTTAAAAATTATAACTAAGAATAAAGCGCTACATAACGCCTCGCTTGTCCAATCGATTAACAACTCATTTGTGAACATCAGTCCAGTGGTTTAACACTAGAAGGGTGCATAATAATATAGGTAGACAATTTTAGGAGCAAATAGAGAATTTATAGTCAGATTAATGAGTTGTACTGCTTTATTAAAGCCTAGAAGAAACTTTATTTTCAATTATCTAAATCATTTACAAAAAAGACTTGCAAAACTATACATATGTAATTTTCTGAATATTCATGAAAAAATATCGAAAATAAACTTCAAAAGGGGGGGTCTATCTATAACATTTTTCATGTTATTCAATTTTTAATTTTTTAAAGATTTGCTTTCTGTTTTTT
This sequence comes from Conistra vaccinii, assembly GCA_948150665.1. NCBI lineage: Eukaryota > Metazoa > Arthropoda > Insecta > Lepidoptera > Noctuidae > Conistra > Conistra vaccinii. The sequence goes on along the minus strand of OX411341.1, from coordinate 10,931,911 downwards.
GACACATCTCCGAAGTTTATGGGTCGATTTGGATTCTGTTTATTATTTCCAAAAGCTTGAGTTATTTTAACAGGTTAATTAAATTTTTTACAAAAAATTATCGACTACGAAAGAAAAAACGGAATCGAAGTCATTTTTTCGGTAAAAAATTGTGTATTTATTTTAAAAAAACTAGTGAAAAATGTTATAGATAGACCCCCCCTTTTGAAGTTTATTTTCGATATTTTTTCATGAATATTCAGAAAATTACGGGCGGTCACATGCGCATGGGCGACATTGTATAACTATCTTGAAAGCTTTATAAAATCTTTCTGTACTCTACCTATGCATATAACTCACGCCTTCTTCCCATGGGGGTACTACAGAAACTAGACAACTCCACCTGCTAGGATTCTTACCTACTCCTTTTGCTTCGTTTACGGGCATACACGCCCGTTGCGAGTACTGCACCTGATCTTTGTCCTAGGGCGTATCCTCCGCCGTTTTCACTCACATCTGCCTTACACCTATACAGTGTGTCCGGACATAGACTAGCGATATTCTAAATACTTAAATATAAACAATTTTAAAGTACAATTACACTCTAGGCTTGGGTCCAATACACTTCAACGCTATGTGGCAGCCATTTTGTTTTTTTTTACAATAAATATCATATATCTCAAAGTTTTAGTCATACTGAGATAAAAATAGGCTTATTCGAAAGGCAATAGTATTGTCTACCATCTGCATTACAAAGCAATGTGTTCACAATTCCATAACTTTTGAAAAAAAAAAGTGAAAGTCGAAAAAAAAAATTATGCAATTCAACTAATAATTATTACAAGCCTAGAGTGTAATTATTGTACTTTAAAATAGTTTATATTTAAATATTTAGAATATAGCTAGTCCATGTCCGGATACACTGTATAGTTGGCAAAAAAGAGAGCCCCTTAAAAAGATACTGACACTGCACTATGCTAATCTTTACACCCCTTTGCGCACAACCCTTTGCAAAAACTTGCATTCTTCTACAGTCATGTATATTCATGTCCCACGAATTTACACCGTCACCCTACATCGTTAGCGAAACTAAAGCGTGCTTGAAGTACCTCGACTATTTGCATAGTCTATCATCCAGCCTCCCTTTCTTACGCACGAGTAATGAGTGGGACAGATGAAAATCCAGCGTTATCTGAAAGACGCACGCCTGTGTAGGCGGGTTTAAACCTAGATATACTTAATAGGTATAGACACAGTCAGCTCTTTGATATACTGAAGTCCTGATATGGAATGATACTAATGACGAGGGACAATTTGAAGTATTGAGAGTAATGATCAGAGTTTTGTGTGGTAACAAGAATGAGAGCAACAAATACGCAAAGGATTTGTTAGAGGACTTACGCAGCCCAATTAGTAAGAGATTAGAGTAGTTATTAATTTGTAGGCTTCGGTTCTATACGTTATAATAGGTATAAATATATTTAGTAAGGAGACCCTTAATTATTTTTTTGGCAGATCGTCGACCTTGTAAAGGTCACGGGAATTTGTTGGATGCGGGCAACGCAGAACCAGAACTTATTGATATCATTACATGTTTTGATTGGATGTTAAAATAATCTGTTTTTTTTCTTACTCAAATATAACAATAATCAAGCTTCTAGCTTCAAAATCACGTCCTGTAAATTAATTTTTCCTCTTTTTTTCTACGGGTGTGAGACATTTTCCTGATTACAAATGGCTTCGCATCTTAAGCAGAAACACACCGGACCCCAAGTCTCATTATAAATATCTAACCGCTTTGTTGTAGGCTCTTTAGAATTTTCCTACATTTTCTCCTGGCAGTGTTTGCAAATTATGGCGTAAAAAGTCTTTGCAAAGAGCCGTTGATGAAATAAATTTTTGGTAAATTTTGATAATTGTTTTATATTTTTTTTAGGAAATCTAGGTTTGTTTCAAATAATTTATTTATTTATCCATGTTTTCACTTTTGCAACAAAATAGCAGCAATAATATTAAGCTGTCATCATAATTTACCTCAGTTCAGATCCATATCACATCAGCCTCTTTTGTTCTTATATTTGAGATCACAAAAACAAAAGACACTAAAAGGACCAGACAGCGGTTTTCGTATTTTTGGTCCTTCGGGCCGGATTTTGTCTGGCGTTGGTACCTCAGCTATAAACAGACCATATTTATGAGCCCCCACACCCCACAGTGTACCGACACCTTATTTACAGTTCTGCCTACACCCACTGTAATATTCTAAAGCTTGTTGGTCTTCTTCATATTTTATTTCTGACATTTTTCAAGTGTTTCTTCTCATGTCGGAAGTTTTTGGATTATCATAATTAAATAAGTGGTTAACCATTGCGGACATAGGATGAATTGGAGGTGTAGGTTAAGTAGGAGTTATTTGATAACAAAACTTATCAATTATAATTCATCCGCAAAAGTTAAACACTGACCGATAAGAACAGATCAGATTATGATAGCGAATTATCTGTTCTTCTAATCCATGAAATCCAACATATTTACCTACACACAATAAAGTAGACAACTAAAACACAAAATCTATGTTGTAGTGACGAATTACAAGTCGTACCTAGCATATTTTAATCTCGAGCTATAAGGCTTCCGCAGACAGGCGCGAAGCGACGCTTCGCGTCTGGGTGGGAGGGAAGCCTATACAAACCGTTATCCAGCATTATCATACCGTCAGTATTTTCTGTAGCCCTTTTTAATCTTCAGATAATAATGAATAGAACGGACAGAATCTTTTAGAAATATTGAAAATGGTGACACTCTTGATTATTACTGTAATCTATTCGGTTGAAGTTGAAGATCTTGTTGAAAGAATGGGTCGCAAATGAAATTCAGAAACACATAAAACTTATTTATTTTTGCATCAACAGTAGTGATGCAAGCAATCATGCAACGAATACGAATATTCGTATTCGCCGAATACTGTAATGACAATCGTAATTATTGACATCCTAGAAATCCCATAAGTATAGATATTGCGTTGCGAGATATTGCGAAAGTATTTTTCCGTAAAACCTTCCACAGTGGCCACCGAAAAACATTTCTTTTGAATTCAAAAATTAAATTTTAGCTTTGTTCTATTATATGCCTATATAGGAATAGGTAATTAACAAACTAGAACCACAAATCAGTGTAAGAAACATCAATCTTTTATAAATAGACAAGCAATTCGGAGTTATTACTATACTACGAAGTTGATACTCTCCTTATTTATTTTTTCTGAAATGTTTACATACACTCGTTCGTTATGTAATTTCCCGGGAGATAGAGCAGTGTTTGTTATTTAATTATTCTCACTGTACACGTCTAATAAACTAGGTTAAACAACAACAATATTTGACAACTTATGTTGTCGTGCGAAAATGCTTGATGATTACACTGAAAAAATATAAACGTTCCAGAGGACAGTCTTAACGTAAATGTTGATATGAAAGTGATAGGCGAAACATAAATTGACGCCAGTAGCACACCTCCGCCGCGAAACCGTAGCTGCGAAACGGCAGTAGTTCAATTCAACTGGCTCGCATCATGTTGCGCTACGCGAAATTCGAGTAGCGGAACATGACGCGAGCCAGTTGAATTGAACTACTCCCGTTTCGCGGCGGAGCTGTGCTACTGGGATCAATCTTGAATTGGACTTGAATGAATTTGTAATCTTGTGATAGCAATAAGCATTGCTTTAAAGGTAAGTTGTCATCAACCAGTTCGCCAATTATACGTCACTAGCATCAGTCCGCGACTCCATCCGCGTGGATGCAAACTGTACCATAAAATATACTATAGTACTCAGCACTAGTGTAACTTTCTATCAGAGATAGAATGTTTGAAATCTGATAAGTACACACATCAAAAGTGTCTAGGGATCAACATATATTTTTGCAATAACTTTTCTCCTGATTGATATTAATTAAAATTTTCTTTAAGGATTCATCAAATAAAGTGTTTTCGTTTGTCACAGTAACGATAAACCAAGTCACCTTTGCATTAATAAAGAAATTTGCCATTTTCCTAATAAAGGGATTTTTGACATTTGAACCACTAACATTAAAGTTCGAAAAAAAGACTGAAATAACAGTTTTCTTTAAAATTTTATTGGGTAACTTAAACAATTAATAATCCGTGTTTCTACCGCGAACACTAACAACACAAGAACATCGGTTTGGCATACTCAAAATGAGTTCATCCAAATCACGCTGTGGAATGGCCGCCCATGTTCGTTGCAACAACAAAAAAAGGTCTTCTTGCAACTGGATACCCTCCATATTCGGCAGAGCTCTTCTCTGTAGCATATCCCATGCATGCTCAATCGGGTTCAAGTCTGGCGACTGAGCAGGCCAGGGCAGGACATTGATGTTAGCTGCGGCGAGAGTCTGTCTTACAACTCTTGCGGTGTGCGGTCGTGCATTATCATGCATTAACTGAAATAAGGGACCGATTTGCACTTGTAGAGGAACGATGACGTCTGATACAATCGTCTCAGCATAAATTTGAGCGTTGAGGTTGCCTCTGATCCAAATCAACTCAGTTCTTCCGCCGATCCAAATACCCGCCCATACCATGATGGTTCCACCACTATAAGGATGGACTTCCTGGCAGGATTTTAATCGCTGTTGGCGTCCAGGGGTTCTCCAGTGTCGTATACGTCTTGTATCCGGTCTCATACCAAAACGAGACTCATCAGAAAAGCACACGAAACGCCATTGTTCTTCTGCCCAATTTCTGTGTTCAAGAGCCCATTGATATCGAATCCTACGATTGTGCATTGCTATAGGTGGTACCCGTAGCGGTCTTCGGGAATGAAGGTTCACTTCATGCAAGCGGTTTCTGACTGTTTGGTCGCTAATTAAGTTCCCTGAAGAGTGATGAAGCCTCACGGCTAACATCATGGCGGTTATTGTTGGAGCTCTTCGAGCTAAGATTTGAATGTATCGGTCTTGTCTCCGTGTGGTGCAGCGATACCGTCCTCCATGGCGCTCAGCCACGGTACCAGTGCTTCGGTAACGTGTCCAAAGTCGACTGATAACACTCTGACTTGTATTCAGAGCTAAAGCCACAGTACGTTGCCGGGAACCAGCTTCTATCATTCCCACGGCTCTGAGCATTTCTTCCCTGCTTAAATGACGTCGCTGCTCCATAATAACGTTGGTTTTAATCAGTAGTAGGGAAACAGTAGCACTAATAATGTCTTCAATGCGTTGTATGTTTTTATAGGGAAAATATTGACAGCTGATTTTCATCTTTTACTCGAATTTGATTCACAGTTCCTGATTCAAATTATGAAATGCACCAAAAAGGATCCATATAAATTTATAAAATCATAAATTTATTACAAAGCCACATCTCAATCTCAAGAAATCCGCATAAAAATGCTTGATCCCTAGACACTTTTGATGTGTGTAGTTTCGGAGGATACCTACGTCCTACATACAAACTTAAAAACTTTACCTCTTTATAATATTATATTAATGTAGATTTCAGGCCAATTTCCTCATAATGGATGACAACAAACTGTCAATAACACGGAATTAAAACGAACGAACGGATTACGGAATAGGCTAAATATAAATGGATGTATCTACATCCATTTATATTTCCGTAGCTTATTTATTATTATTTATCACTAATAGATCTAACTTCACAAGTCACAACGTCTTCAGACGATGATGATGTCACTCGATTAATTTATCAACGGTAGTACTAATATATTAACGAAGTATAATTACGCACGTGCCATGTTGAGCTATTCTTTCCTTGACAGTACGCAAATGTAATTTATTAGAGTCAAGTTCTATTGTAAGACAATGCAGACTATTTATAAGGTCTAGTCGAACACACTAACGTGTTTGTTGAAATTGAATTTTGTCTGGAAAAGGAAGGATCTTTGGCAACGTCTAAAATGCTGGGAAAAAGAAAAGTCTTGGCTGAGTGCACTGAACTAAGTGAAATGTGTTTTTTAAAATTTTCTGTTTGAACCTCCAGTTCTTACAACACAATGATGTAATGGATCACAAAATATCAAGGAAGGACGTTAGAGCAACGAAAGGTTATAAAAATTGCAACCAATTGCACGGAAAGTTCCAAGCCGCATCAACCATTCAAAAACACATCAAAATGCTTCTAGATAATCAAAATGTAATGAACAATATAGCGGTCATGAGAAGCGTTCCGACCGGACGCATAAATATGAATTTAGCAAGTTGACCAACGCATCCTGTTGTGGTCCCCCCCACGGGGTAATTCGCGTAATGTTACTGCCGAAAATTGTTCTTTTATCCCGTGACTTGACATCACAGACCTCAATAATGAAAATAAAACAAATGGAGCGGAATTAAGGGGATATACAGACCGTTCTATTGTCATCAGCGATAGCGGTATGATTCTTATACTTTCTTTTATATTATAAAGGAAATGGTAAATAAAGATATGAAGGTTTCCATTTGTTAAGTGGTCTTGCTTAATCTTTGTTTATGATAGACACATTTCATGTTATAATCATATGAAATGTATGGTTATCATTTTTTCATAGAATTGCCTGTTCTTGCAGCATTATTCTTTAGTATTTTACGACCACCGAATGACGTTTTACTTGCGCCTTTCCAATGTTCTGTATTTACATTACAGTATTTCCCACCCAAAACACGGCTAAACATAGGTACTTTCTGAATTTCATTCCGTTCACTTCATTTTTGTTCTCCTGTTTTCGTTCCTTTAAAATATCATGTTTTATTATCAAATATAAAATGTTCTGTTCCAATTACTTACTAATTTTATTGTCTACGGGAAAGTTTTCATCGAGTGTTATATTCATTGATCTCACGATTTCGGAATTCTCAAAATTGTGAAAGGACAATTTGAGACTTCAATTAAAATTCTTTGTTACTCTCTCGAGCGTAATATGCTTGATTTTATGGCTTACTTAACATGATTTGTCACTTTTCATAACGTTTTAGAGGCATTTTATGTCTCTCAAGAATTCTTCAGACGTAAATTGCAATTCCAAAGAAACTGACATCATATCTTGCATCAACCAGTAACTTAATTAAAATTTTGATTCGACATTCAAGCTCAAGAGATAATAGTCGATAGTATCACAAGGACATAATAATATGCATTATATGCTCGGCATATCTCCATCATGATAATGACACTGCCGATGCCGACGCTGGCAATGGTCGGGCAACAATAGGCAATGTTAGAGATATTAAGATAGATAAGCTGACGATCTTCAGATGGCTTGTAGAGCAAGATAGTTACTTTGTTCGATAGCATTATAGAACTAGTACAAGACATGGTCCTTGTTAAGTTATTGAAGATTTCAAGGACTTCTTATTGAGAGATGGGATTAAGTATTCATGCGAATGAAGGTGATTTACTTTATATAAGCAATAAAATAGATAAAAAGATACGTACCAGTGTTAATAGAAGATATTCTTGTTTTCCACAAAGGTATAAAGAAATAATGAGAAACACATGGACAATTCCTTGAGAGTGAGATAGACCATATGAAGCAAACCGATAACTTCAGAATTTACTTCAATATAAACATCTGTTCCTACAAATGTAATCCTCACGTACAAACACAATTAGTAAATTCGCGTCTGATCGTATAAAATCGACTAAATGAATTTCCAACGGGGAATGGTGAGACCCCCTAATCGCGTTCAGGATCGTTCGTTCCAAGTTAATTCAATGAAATTTGCTAGTTACCGGCGTCGGCAATTTCCTAGAAGATGGGTAAATAACTAAAGGGTTAGAAATGTATGCGTATTTTACCACTTAAGGAAATGTTAGGTTGAGGAAAGGAGAAGTTATGTTGCTAACCTTTAAAACTTTGTTAAGGCTGGCAAGTTTATGGTTTTAATACGCTGAGGGTCTTTAAGGGATTTGCATAGTCAACGATAATAGTATGTAAGAAATCAATAGTTAGAAGTTAGATCGATAGGAAAGGATCATCATCCAGAAACCGAATTATTTTTCCCAAGAACCCACACTGTCATTATATGAGTAACTCATACAAAGAAATCATATTGATCAATTTTAAACATCACATCTATAGTTACTAAGTAAACAACCATACCAGTGGGTTTAAATTCAACTCTACGTCTACTCTAATATCGGGATAATTAACACGCATGAGCGGGTATAGTAATTGAATACCGTACTCCGTAATCATAAGCCTCTGTTAACGATCATCTTTATAGTTGTGTCGCAGACGACCTTAAGACTACAGTCACGTTGGTATAGTTTGTAGTAACTGTTGCGGTTAAACACTTGACTAATCTTATTGTGACCTCGATGCAAGTGGTTACGAAAACCATAGTGAGGACATAATATCACAATTTGATTAAAGCACTGGGGACAGAGCCCATACATACATAAACGCATATTCTCCTTTTGATCAGATTATAAGAATAGGCGAAGACCAAAGAAAGAATTGGTAGATTCTGTAAAAGATGATGATATTGCTAGAAAGAAAAACTGAGATGATAGCTAATGGAGACGAAATTATTGAAAGAAGACATGCCATAACTACATATAAATTGAGATAAGGACAGAACGATGATGATGCTAATGATTAATGAATCACTGGATTAAGTAGACTTGAAATTTACAATGTCACATCGGTCGATACGATACGTTCGTATTAAGTTTATATGGCACTGTATCGTTGAAAGCTGATCTTAGAATTTTTACTACGCATTGTTGTTGAATACCAGTCTGCTAAAACATAAACAAGGGAGCTTCGTATCCCAGGTATCTCCTTACAACAGTATGCCGTAGAATGTTTGCTCATAAAATACTAATCTCCATGCAATTTAAACTCAAAGACAAAGGCTTACGCCGCATATGTGTAGTGTGCTGTCTCAAAAGCGTCCTTTATCTTACTGCCATGGCATTCAGTGACAATACCACCGCGCCGCTCGTACTCTCGCGTTAAAACTTTAGATTACCTCTGCTTTAACTTTCATTTTGCATTCAAAATTACATTCGCTTCTCTCTTCTATAAAACTCATTACCTTTTTATAGTTATTTGAATAAATAAATTTCGTGTTTACTGGACTAATACAATTTCGGTTTTTAGTGCTGTTTTACTATGTAAACTAAATTACGAATCTAATGATTTGCATATTTAGTTATTTCAATTTTAGTATTACTCGTTAAATTCAATAAAGACCTACTCTTAAGTTTATATTAAATTACATCGTATTTTTATAAATTAATCAACCTTGTATATTTAGAAACTATTACTTATACAAATCTACACGCTTAAAAATGCAAGCTTCATCGCAATTATCATCATTATAATCTGCAGATCCACGTTCACACAGTTAGTTCTGCATAAACACATTAGCAAAAACTTACAATTTGACTCGACCGCTAACTTACCCAATACAACTAAAGCTTGAGCGCAAACATTCATATTATTGACATTTCATCCCACACTTTGCACAACTGTGCCATTGGTAGAGGTAGGGTTATCAGAAAACAGTTTTCCGACATGTCAGGAATTTCCGCTGTCAGGAATTTGGGCGGAATGTCACAGCCAGGAAATTAAAGATGAGCTACGAAACTTAATATTATTGAAATATTCACTGCGTTGTATTGAGTTGCTATAAAACTAAATATCATCTTCTTTATATTTTTTATACGTCATTCTTCCTTACATAACCTCAAAATTGAGGGATTTTAATCCCGTATTTGTTTGTATTTCGTGACCCTAGTAGCTAAGGGTAACATGGGAGGAATCTCCCATTTATATGAATTGTTTACCGTAACGTAACATATGGGGTTTGTTTTATTACTTTTGCGAATGGCTGCTGGATTCTACTAAACATGTTCGGAGTTTTTTATGCTCTTGTATGGGATCTGTTTGTGTAAATTGTTTTGGTATCGTATAAAATTGAGTATTTTGGACTTGAAATATCTGTTAGCTGAAGATCATTTGTCTTCTCTAAAGAAGTATATAAATCGGATTCAAGTTTTCTTGTGGTTCTAATTTTCAGATCCATGCAGATTTCCATATTTTCTACAACTTATTGGTTGCTTAAACAAATAACAATGCGAAATTATAACTCTCGGCACTTCGTTGTGGAATCAATGTTGTTTCACGACTTTGAACAACAACAAACTATTGTTAGTTTGTTATTCTAAATTCTAACTGTATATCTTTAGTCTCAGTCTATCCAAATCGACGTCTTATTTCGCTAAGCTAGTCTAGCAAAATACTTAGAATTCTGATTAGTTTCAAGTAACTTTTGAATGTATTATTTTTACAGGGTATAAAAAATTATACCAAGTATAGTGTATTTATTTGATTGACACTCAAAACAATTATGATTCTATAACAAACTAAGACTAAAGATAGACATCCCAATTTTCACATTATAAATAAAGCAATTAAAATAAGGAATATCCATTCCAAATCATAGCAAACGTCACACCACAGCCAAAGTTGACGAGCACGAAATTAAAAATAGAGCAAAATGTCGCGAGATTACCCAGTGACCTTGCTTATAATCTGGTGCAAAAACATGCACGTTCAACGTATTTACTAACACCCACATCCTACGCTAGTTGAGGAAAGGATTATATTTAGATTTTATTAGTTTGCCCTAAGAACGAATGTCCTGCAAATGGTCGGTTTGGATTGGATTCTGAGACCATTCACTAAGATGACTAAGACATTTACGCAATTTGCGGCAAAGAATTATTGTTAAAGGCAATTATGGGCCTTAACTACACAGTCAGAAGTTCCCAAGTTTTAAACACCAATTTGAAATTGAAGCCAAAGGAAAAGGCAACTTTCCAGAAAATTCTTGTTATGAAAATGGTAAAGATCCTTAGGATAAAGCGGGTCCGGGCCAGAGCGGGTTGCTCGATGACTCATGTCTTAGAATTTTTGTTTCTAGGACATGCCCGCTTCCTCACGATGTTTTCCTTCACGTTTTGAGAGTTGGTGATAAATTACACAAAGTAGCTAAAGTACAAAAGACCCATTATTACCAAATCGATGGTCTAAGCCCACTCCTAATAATGCAAAGGAAGTGAGTGAAGTGACAAGCGGTCACGTCATCAAGGAAACGGCGGTAGATTGGCCTCGTCGTAGAGGACGCCAGTCAAGCGTGCACACTGAAAAAGTGCCACCACAAAGTGCGAATTTTATGTGCGCTATTAGGGGACTTTCAGTTTCATTTTAAGTTTTTGTTCATTGTAAGTATATGGTTGGTAATGGATTTCTAAGTATCTCGGACTTCGACGCTTTTTACCTCTACTGCAAACGTATAAACTATGCTCCTGTTATTGCTCTCCAATATGCTGGTAAGTTATTTCTAACAATAACAAGGAAAATAAATATAATATTGACTATATAAAATGCTAAATGTCTGCAAAGTAAAGGAACATTATTACCAGGCGAAAAAATTAGGAAGTAGGAAATTGACGAAATTATCAATGAAGTGTGAAACAGTTCCGGTGTTTAAAGCACAGTCACCAAATTTTCAGCTCCATTGGAGAAAATGGCGTACTAAACTGCTGTCGATATCGAGTGATTCGGGTCTTGTTTATGAATCCCATCGCATGTTTGAAGGGCAGACTTAATTTGTGTTCACTTCAGACAATGCTACCACAAACTAATTTAATGGTTAGGAATATTCCACGAATGCTTCAGACAAGCTAGAAGGAATTCATTGAAGGGACAAAGGTCTTGAATAATTTCCGAATCAATTTGCGTACAATGAGGTTTCATCTGTTTTCGACCCGCCCGTTTGGAAGTTTTAAAGGAATAACGGGACCTAAGAAGCCCTTTCTATTTCTAGCCTCTTTAATTAATAAACAAAATACCTAAAAGTTCAGACATAAACAACGATTCGCTCGTACATATCAATTAAACACTAGAACAACTGTGTTCTGAAGACAAAACCACTGACGGAACAAATGTACGATAGTTTGGCTGCCACCGCAAAACAGACGCTGCACCAAATAAACTTGAAATACAAAATGGAGTAATTGGTTTTGCAGCTCGCTCGTATTTTTACAAGAGCGACGATTGTTAGCGCTAAAGACCAGTGAAAAAGTGGTTCTGTTTCAATTTTTTATACCGTTTGTTGAGTAAACAAGATGAATACAAACGTAGATAGATGGTATTAAAAATTATTCTGATAAAAACGATTTGATATAAGAACAGCAAAATATAGGACAATTCTAAATCTTGTCGTTCCAAGCGATAAAACGTCTGCGAAATGAAGAACAAGAAAGGCACGGAAATTGTATGTTGATATTATTTTAAAATATATCTTCCCTTCGCATCATGTGAAGAAGTATCGTACGGAATATACATCGAAATTCGAAATTCTGTGAAATTTACGTTATATTTGAGGATTGGAACCGTTTATACGTATCATGTGATGTGCATATAGGTAGTAAATTCGTTTGGAATATACGTAGCGATTTATTAAAGCGAAAATGTATGTGGATATATGTACGAACTGGATAAATTCATATTAAGTTTTGGGTTATTGTCATCGAAAGAACGTCTACTTGATCAAATATTTCGAGATGAGAATGGCGAACCGTATAATGTGTTTTAACCTTTTGACCGCCACAGTCGTGTATAGACGACAAACGAAAATGTGCCCAGTACGCCACGGTCGCGACTGCGTGACAGAATTTTATACGTAAATAAATGTCATAAAACAGCATTGTTTTGTTTATTTCCCTTGTTAATTATGTACCTTGACTCTTCTTAATTTATTTGAAGTGAACTGCTTTCGTTAGATTTCATTTTTAGTAACGTAAGAAGACAAAAAAGAAAATCAGTCATAAAGTTCGAAAAACATAGTGCCCTCGACGCCACAGTCACCATACCAGGACACGTAGTGATGCAGGTAGCACTCAATATAATAAGAATATCGACCTCGACGGCAACCTACGTTATATTTAATTTACTCTGAATTCTGCACTAGTAAATAAATAAAACATTTCATACTGAACTTTTACGTTTGAGAAACCAAGAAAATTTTATAATACTGAACTATGCGCTTTATAAAAATCGAGTTTTAGTTGATTATCGATTAATTGTAATGACTGTAATGCCCATCTCTATCACACTGTTGTATTGTCTGTGCCGGGAACGCCACAGTCGTCTATGCTTGACAGTCCCATGACATCATACGCGGAACATTTTATAATAGAGTAGTTCGTTTAATATTAGTAAATATTATTAATAATAATGGACGACTATACTATGAGTAGTGAAGACTTGTTAAATATACTGCAAGGAGTCGACACTGACACTTTTATCATGGAAGACAGTGCGGAAGTTCTGGAAGACGAAGATATAATACTTTGATGGTGATCTGCTCGCACTTGCGCGTTTTTTTTAGTCAATGCCTATAACTGACAAATAAACATCGGATGTATATAAGATAATAATTTATGTTCAGGTAAATAAAAACGTTTAAAATAGTCGTCCTCCAGCATCGGTAATAGATTCACGGACATACAATAATATTAAATATTTAGGTAAATTGAATAGAGCTGTTACATCTGATTATTTTGCGTATACTTACTACAAAAGCTTCAAAATTCGAAGCTAGGTAAACGCGCCGAGCGATAAGTTTCTGCTGGTGGGAAGCGATTGTTTTGTTTTCGTCGTGTCGTGTGAGAGGGGTAGGTAAGGGTTGCGCGGGTGAAATTTCATTTTTTGCTTGCTTTATACCCCCTCTTAACTTTCTAGTTCTAATATAGACCTAATGGCTGCTACACACAGTGCCGGCGGCCGCACAAACCCGCAGAAAGAAACGCAAAGAAAATGAAGGCGCAAAAACCGGTGGCGCGTGCCGCACGGCAAAAGCCATGCCGCCGGCACTGTGTGTAGGAGCCATTATGCGCGGCTGTTACTTTGAAAAAAACTCAAAATGGCGGAAGTTAATCCGGCCATAAAATTCATACTCCTTTAATAGATATTTACCTGTTATAAATTCTTTTGTGATAAAAAATACGATTACAAAAAACCGATGATACATGTCTCATTTTATTTATTGCATTATCAAATAATAATATTGAAATCAAATTTCTCATATTTACAAAAGTTTTTCCACAATATGAAACAGAATATCAGTGAAACGAAACTAACGAAAAATACGAAACTTTTAAAACAAAATACCTATTATTATTTCGATATTATTAATAAATATTGGTTGCGCACCTCTAGTGCAGAGGCGAGCAAAATATAAAAAGCCGTGCCAGCTACGCCACTGTCACCGTATGGTGACATGAAAGTACGTCAAGATTGAACATAGTGCTGTGATGGTATTGACTTGGTTTTATCGATTGTTGTTTTGAATTGTGGATTCAACGCCTAAACAGTGACACATATCATTATGATTTCTGTCATAAAGGACAAAGCGGGATGAAACAAAACTCCTGTATTATATTTTTCCGGTATAGACCTTTAATTAAAAACATACTCTAGGTTAAAAAATAAATAGTTAGTGCTTAATCGATATAATTTCGAACTCACTACTATTTTGTAGGTATTAAAGGATGAATTCATTGCTTGGCGCTGAGGGCACGCTTTTTCTTTTTTGACGTGGCGGTCAAAAGGTTAAAGGACTTGATATTAGATTACTTCGAAAGATATATGAGAATTTGATGTTCAAAACAATTTATAAAGGATCTTAGTTTTCGAATGACTTATTGGCATTCATACGACCCTCAAATGATTAAAAAAAAACATTAGGAACATAATCTAGGCTTTTCTTAAGAGAAATTGAACAAATTTATCATTGTTTTGAACGAACTCTTGACTTAGATTTAAATTTCAAATTGGGGTCCTCCCTTTGACTTAATAGTGCTTGAGGAACGAAGCTCTGATCGTGAATAAAATTTGTACTTTCTACGATTGTGGTATTTTCTTAGTTAGTTTATCACAATTTGTGACTGTATTCATGAAGTCTGTAAATAGCCAATCTACTTCTTCCTCTTTAGTTTGATTAAAGATATAATTAGACCTCATATTCAGAGTTGAATCCCGTTTAACTTTGTCATCTCTGGGACAATTACCAACAATTCTACATTTTTATTTGACTTCCATTTTATTTAAAACCCACCTCGTTACCAAGCTTGTAGAACCCAGAATGCGGCAAGTACCAAAAGTATCTGATGACAATACGTTCTGATCGGACGTGCGGCCGTTAACGCTCTGTTTGGCATCCATGTCGCGCCGAACGTGGATATCGAAGCTATACGAGTGTTCAGCAAATTTGTGTGGCAATAACTATAGCACGTTTTGAGAATTGCTGATGTCAAGTTTATGGTGTAAACTGAAATTATTGAGGCCGCACTTGCTAGCAGAGATAAATGTTGGAGCTTTGGTAGGTAGTTGAATAGAACACTGAACAAGATGGTATAAAAAGGGATGCAAAAGGCAGAAACTCAGCCAGAGTTGTTACATAGACTAGATGGGGCCAAGCTAAAGCTTCACATACAAAATATATTATAAAATATGAATTCTCAAAAAAATTCTGTGGTGTTGAAACGACTTTTAGAGATATCCGACCTACAGACATTCAGTTGGAACTATTATTAGATTCTTTGAGCTTTTGAAAGATAAAACAACTGTTCCTTTTATTTATTCTTTCTTTTATAGGCATAAAAAAAGAAAAGATATTTTCAGCAAAGTAAACGCTAAGTACCAATTCCAGACAATTAGGAAACTGAACAAACTTTACAAAGAGATACGCAAAAATTTAAACGGCCTTCATAACATCATCTTTACATCTTTTCAATTAAAAATCCTTAGTTGGATGAAAATGATTTCATTCTCAAGTTTTTTGCTACCACAGTATAACTATACATTACAATACAATAATAACTGGAATTGTGTTTTTACAAGCCTTTTTTGTGTATAGTCTGACCTACTGATGAGAAAAACAAGTATATCGGCTACTTAATCATCTATGTTGGGAGTTGCGAAGGAGACTGGTTTAACATGGCCGACGATGGTCATGTATTGTTGCCATTTCTGGCTCAAAGCAGTTATGTTCTCAGAATCTGATTACATGTTTATTTAAACGTCACGGTTGCAATCTTGCTATGAATTCATTAACATCTTTGTCGACAATTTGTATGGCAGTCTACTTTAATTTTCCCGCAAGTCTTTGGTTGACATAATTTATCCTTTTTGTATGACAAACTTGATCCTACTTCATTATTTGTTTATCTTTTGGTCAAACCCATGTTAATTGATATCAATAATAGACGTTTATCCTTAACATACTACGCTTAATGTAGATCCACATCTATGTGATAACTAAAAGGATAAATTCAAATGGACAGGCGAGCTTTGTGACTCGTACGAATGCATTCATTCGAAACGACACAATGTCACTGCGCAAAAACGTGTGTATTTTATTGACAGCCAGTGACATTACGCCGGGAAAACGAATGGAATTGAATTTGAGGGTTTATTCACGTTGATTTTCGGATTCGAATTGTATTTAAATTAATGTTCGGCTATGTGGGTTTAACTCTCAACTAACTTTTTACTATTTTTACTTCTAGTAATACGTCCATTACTCTTTATTTCTATGATATTTATATTTAATACTCTTTTAGGTATTAAGTTACATGATTCATTATTAAGTCTAGACATTCTGTTGCAAAAATGCATTTATCTGACTCATGTTACAGTCCGACAGTCAGTTATATCAGTCTGCCTTCCGAATTGCTTTGACACAATAAACAGTCTAACATTCCAAGAAATGCTTCTAAGAGTCCCATATTGGGTTACATATCATTATCACCATGCTAAGTATCCGGACAGTGATGTCATGGTCATGGATGACCACGTGGATCTTCATAATCAACCACTTACATCCATGGGAGGAAGTGAATTCGCATGTCTTAGGTACGAAACTACAGGATGTTGGACCTTTGCATCACTCGTTCTTCTGTCTTCCTAATCCATCCACAAGAACATCCCGTCCTGTCATTAGCACTTTAGTATACCAAATAGAGAAATAATTACGACGATTTTATAAGCGCATATCAGTGCAAAAATGCCCTAAGGGGGACAGCTCGTCCTTCTCAAAGGTCGGGTATTAACAACGGACGCGCATGTACGGTAAAAAGTATGAACGTGGACCAAGCTAAAGGTACCAAGTAACACGTGGCGTATTCTGTAGTTTCTGCCTACGCTTATGAAAAAAAGAAGTGATTGATAAATTGATGACAAAGGGAGTTAGCCGGAAACATACGAACGAAGCAAGATTTACTTGCTTCATTTGTATGTTTCCTAAAGCTAAAAGCTTGTAAAGACGTCAGTTTATATCTGTATGACGTTTTAGATCTTGAGCCATTTACAGTCAACGGTCAACCGTGTTACGGTCACATGATCGCTCGCATTATTCAATTAGACTCGCAAATTGTCCAAAATCGCAACTGACGGATTGCCATTGTAGTGAATAAACGGCTCGGTGGGTATTATTATGATCACGGATGTTTTTATTCATGATCTTGTCGTATGTGAGAGGACTATTGATATTGTTTTAAAATAATAAAAGAGACACATATTTCATTGTAGTTACAAAGGAATATGTTTTACTGAAGATATGAACGAGAATTTGTACAAAACGGATATTATGCCAAATGAACCAAAATTATCTCGTTGATATGGTCGGCGCAAAGATATTAGTGGAGAGACATGAACTATTAACAAAGAAAAACTGTTATAAAACGTAGATATAAGACCCACCGAACAAACGAAATATATCTGAAAACGTGCTGATAAGTTCGAATGACAAACAACTATTATTACTATAGGTACATATTCAATTACCGTTTATAATCCGTAACGCAACATATGCGATAACAATGAATGAACGTCTCGTACCAACGTAGTACCAGTAGTACTGTAGTAGTACATCGATACCGCGCCCATTGGCGTTCTGCCAGCACACGTTTGACGGTTTATGCTTCCCTGGTACTTTATATTTTATTGCTGTACCACTTTCTACAGCAAGGACTTGTATATTTTTAATGTTAGTAACTTATATGGCTTCATTTGCGGCGAAAACGTCCCACTTTCTTTAGTTTTAGAAAAATTTTGATCACCCCCTCAAACTTCACTCCCTGCAACCACTTCCTAACTTAGGTCCCACATGGTGGTCTGGTTTTCTCGTTTTCTTTTTCTGTCTACTTCGCGCAGTTTACACCTTTATAAGTGGCCATGACTGTTTATTGATCATAATTTAATATTCCTTCTTATCATTGGATAATAATATCCACCTGATTCATTTTTATGCTTTTGTCTGTTTCAACTTCACGTGGAAGAGATCCTTTATGTTTTATAATGAGCACAGTACGTGTCATATCTACAAATTTATCTATTTATGAGGTAAATCTGTCGCTATTGTCCCTATTATACATGCCTTGAGTAAAAATGCGAGGCCATCTTGAAATTTTATAAGCTTGGTATCAATACTTTCTGTCCTTCCAAAGTTCAATGAATCTTTTATAATATTTCGTCCCTCGTGAAGTGTAAGCATCTTCTTCAATATACATTTATATGCAGACAGCTTACGTTTTCATTAAACTCTTATAGGCAAGAGTTCATTGACGACGTCCATTGTCCGGCAATAATCCCTCGATTTAGCCACTTCAATAACATCATGGACTCAAACCAACTGCAACACAACCAATTGAATATAAACTTTATTCTTCAATACACAAGGTTGGGAATGATGTATTAAGTTATATCATAAATGCAAGGTGATAGGAAGTCGGTATGTAATATTATGGCTCAAGTAATATTCTTAATGTTTGCAATACTGGCTATACGCCAACCTCTGTGCGATTATGTTGCCTTGGTAGTCGTAGACACGTGGTTGCGATTTTTATGGTCAGTGGCGGTTTATGGAAAAAGGGGTTTGAAGATTTTGGCCCTAAAATCAGCCACCATTTTGTTTTTTTTTCAAAATCGAGGTTCACAATAAATGTCATATATTTGGATAGGGGACACTTATACAAACATAAAACTTCATGTAACATAACATCATAAAGCGTCACGTTTCTGAGATATTCAAAGATAAAAGTAAGAATTTTTATAACGAATTTATTTATTTATGTTGTAATTACTTCATGTTGATTAAGTTATTTATGCTTACATGAATTAATTGACAACCATAAAGCAAAAACAAGGTTTTTTAATCATATTCGGTATAAATAATATCATCCAAGAAGGCAGCGGGAGGCTGAATAAGATTTTCTTGGTGTCGCGCCCATGCCATGCACATTATAATACATAATACCATATATATATAATAATAACTTTATTTCAGACTATCCTATTACAGAGGCATCCATATTAGTGTTAGTAAGTACTTATGAACTATGTTAGTAAAACACAAAAATAAAAACACACAACATCACATTGACACATGGAGTGCGATCCAGTGCCTAAGAAACACACACACGTCCACGTAACACGTCCTCATTTGGCGGGGGGTGTACATATATTTTTGTCTCTTTCGCTCTTAACTAAAATATTACCTATACATGACGCAATTAAGTTTTCATAGTTCAATACACTTACCTGAAGGGAAAAAAACAAAAAAAATCCTTGTTTCAGGGTTCAGTTTTCGACTTATATTTCGGTGAATAACTCCGAAACGTGACGCTTTAGGATATTATGTTATATGACATTTTTTGTTTATATAAGTGTCCTCTATCTAAATATATAACTTTCGATTATCACCGCGATTCTGAAAAAAAAACAAAATGGCGGCCTCACATTAGGGCCACCCTCCATACAAAAATCTTCAAACCCCTTTAATTGGACGTTAATTATTATTTGTCAGTAGGGTCTAATGTTGTAAGTTGAAGATGGGCTTGTTAGGTCGAATGTTTATTATGTTGCTTTTTATTTTTTGATTCAATGTAAATCTTTCTGGTGAAATAATCTTAGGTACTTAACAATTGTTTTTACTGCAAACTGAGTTACTCTGCGACACAATAAACAATGTAAGTAATCAATCCATTGCGTAGGCTTTTTAATTGATTTGACTACTGATATGTCGCCCACAGCCAATTTAGAATTCTCGAAAGACCTCGGAAAAGAAAAAAACTATGTGCAATGGAATTTTCTTCCATTCCAGTATCATGCTGATCGTTACAATTATCTTAGCACATGTGTAATAGTGCTAAGTACATTATTTTGTTCTGATTCATAAGATTCGCTTCCACAAAGAGATTAACCAGTCATGATCATGATGCATCCGTTATAAATTTATACCAGTAGTTAGAACCAACAGTTGTTTTTCTGAAACAAAGGCTTTTGAGTCGTTTCTTAGAATAACTCCTCGTTTTATGAACGTTGAGCTGTATTAATCAAAACCGATGAAAGGCTTGTCACGATGATACTTTAGACTGATTTTGTAGCATTTCATTTGGTTGTAGTAAAGTCTAACTTAGATATCAAGTAATGAAAAGTTTTATGACCAAAACACAATCAAAGCTTATCTGTTTTTGTTCTTTCAGCTAAGTAACTCCTTAGCAACCACTCAAATAATTACAAGGAAATCCTGTTTCTACGCAACATTTAGTTCACATTTGTTTCAAGTCAAACCAATGTGGCGGAAAAGAGCCGACCTTCACAAAAACAAAAAGTTGTCTAAATATGGCCAAGCATTCACCGTGACACTGCTTTGATCACTCCATTCGATTGGAAACTGGCTGAGGAGGGTTTTGTACACAATCCGGTGTTTGAATTTGAGGGTAGTCGGATTTTTTCCAAAAGCGGATAACAAAATCGGCTTGTGTCTCATTTCTGTCAGTTGTGTGGTAAAGACGGCTTTCGTGTTTCTGAAGACCAAATAGGCAGAAAATAATTCTGTTTTTAATCAAGAAAAAACCTTTTATTTCAATTCACAGTTACACACTAAAGGTCACACGACATAATCTCTTTTGAAAAGGACCTTTTAGATATATTTACAATTTACCGAGCGAGGAAAATCGCTGTTATTTCAAGGAGAAACGTGATTTCGCATTGATGAAATGTGAATGGATTCTGCCTATCGAACGATTATTGCAAGGTCTTCGATTTGCTAGCCATATAATAGAATATGTAATTATTAAAGGAACATTTCTAAAACAAAAACAATAAGTTTAGAATGGTCTACCGGTTGGGTGCTTTATCCAAAGCTGTCGTAGTATATTTGGCTTAGTTGGCTCCTGTTCCTGCCAAGAAAACAAGTCGTTGTTTTCTCATCCATGAAAATACTGTAGACATTGTTTACTAAAATATAGCAAAGCTGCAGTGCACTGAATTTCACGGCTTTGTGAACTCCAAAGAGGTGTTAGGTGTAAAAGGATTTCATGAGGGTCAATAGCCTGTCTATAAAAATCCTCAGGACCAAAATGTATTAGATCGAACCTCAACGTGGAGTAAAGGACCAAATAGCTTAGCTAGCGGCTGACTACGCCCGCTAGACGAATACTTTATTTCATATTCTGTACGGTCACATACAGCCAAGCCATAACTCCCGTCCGTTTTAATCTCGAACCGCCCTAGAAAAAGTCTGAACTTTAAACTTAAATCTAGGACAGACCAGCGGGAAATTTATGCACTCTTAACTACCATTTTGGCAACGCTGCGGACTCTTGTATATGAGACTTTGCGTTCAGTACTTTATCTACCAAGTACCTGGTAGTAAAATAGGTTTGTTTAAATCTCGTTTGGAAGGTTTCCATGGTTACATGACCAGTGAATTTTTTCAGAAAGGCAAACTAAGCGAAAGCGGTTGAAGCACTCGGATCAGCGTTTTCTCAATTTCCCGTTCAGATGAAACTGTTGTCTTAAGATTCTAAGTTTCTTGTTTATTGATGCAAAAATTAAGGATGAGCAATAATGGTAATTGTTTCTTCAAGAATTTGATGATAAACAATGCTAAACTTTAATCAAAATTCTTCTCCTGCATTTAATCAAACTACGTGTTTATCATAAGGATATATCAAGTAGATAATAATGACCTTAATTAAAGCCGCCTACTTACTACATAGCTTGAGACTTGACGTTGAAATATTAACTATACGGGTATGTTTAACTTATGTTAATACAATACAATAGATTCTAAGCATTTTCCGCAAATGTAATCTCTGAATGACAAAACCTTGAGCGACGAGAAAACCATTGTCATTTTTAACGACGAAAATGTTCTGTAAACATTTAGGTACTTTATCTTATCAGCCAAAATACGTCTACTGCTGGATGGAGACCTGCTTCCAGTTATTTTTAGGATTAAAAATAACTGGAAACATTAATTTTGTAAACATGGAAGCTTTTACAGCCGCTGCGCTGTTCCAAATTCGAGCAATTTTTTTTATATGCAGTGGTCACATTATTCCATTATATTATCTCAAACATAAGCACTGAATAAACTAGAATATATCTACATCGGTCACCGACAAATCTTCCAATACACGCGTGAATACTGGATGAGGTGTAGATTCTTGTTCACCTACCGTCGACATTGCTGTGTATGTAGATCTTGGAACTACGATGTGAAGAGAAGAAGCAATGGATGTGGTAAACAAAAATGGTCCTTTTTGCCACGTACGTCGTAGAACTCTGGAACATTGTATAAATTGGATAGGGCTCATATTATTTCTACAAACATTGTTGCTTTTGTGCAGGGTTCTTGAACTGCGATGTTAATTGAAGAAGATGTTTTCTAGTCGCAATTGTGACAGAGAGATACCAACTTTGTTACGTTAAGTACTTTATGTGGCATACAGAGCCTCAATTTGGCTCAAAGGTTCCATTATTCCTTAATAAGTGGCAAATGAAATTACAAGGCGCAAACTCACTAACTCGGTTGCTGTAAATGTGGAACAATTTTGTTGTTGTAGTTGAATTATTGTGCTCGTAGTCTCGTACCGAAGGGATACGTGCCGAATAATAATTTGGTTCTTGTTCCTAATGGACTGAAGTGGGTGTGTGTTGAGCAGATTTATTCCTTATGAAGTTAGCTGTTAACACGTTCTCTACTAATTTGTTTTGCCATGTATTATTTTCTTTGTAGTCTTAATTTTATCTCAGTTAGTTTATTTTAGCTGGTTTTAAGGTTATTGTCTTTGGTACTGCGTGACTGCACTGCTGAGTATTATGCCAACAAAACGTCACCTCCATACATTCATGCATCTAAATAAACTCGACGCGCGACGTTTTGCAACAGTAATCAGATGCAAATACCTTAAACGTGTGTACCGCAGTTGCGCGTGCGATTCTCGTGAATTACAAGCTTATATCGAATGGTATAGCTACCTCTCTTTCTTTCAAACTAAGTAAGAATGAGAAGGGCATATGCTTTAGTTGTACTGCCTAATTTATCGGCTGCAATGTGTACTTTATAGTAACGTGTCCTTTTATATTTCTTGTAATTAAATGTGACAAGATTTGTCTTGTTTTTAAATTGGAAACTAAAAATAGTTCATTTACTTAAATGAGAAAATAAGAAGATAATTAGGTTTAACCTTTTATTATACATAACATTTTGTGGAGCACATCGTTCGTTACCTAATATTATGAATTCCAGTAAAACAAGAAACTTGCCCGAAGGCGATTAATAACTGCTTGCGAATAAACGACCAAAAAATTTTAATTTACATTTTATACGGGAGTTCGTTTACTCTAGTGAAGCCTTAAATAAATGCCTTAGGTCTTGTAAGCTAAGAAATGCCATTTTATTTACCTTCAGAATAAAGTATCTTCTTAAGTTTTTCAGGGATAAACTATTTATCAGCGTAATTTACTTTAGCATTAACGTTTATTTCGTACAGTTCTACGATATAGTGCTTCTGAAAATTCTTGTTGGAAGTTTGAATAAAGTGCAGTTTCTACTTTGATAACAAAGTTTGGTGCGAACAGAAGCATCGTTTTCTTAATATTTCATTTTCATTCCTTCCTGAAATTGAGTTTCAATTTTGTCCTTTGGGCTTTGGGGTGGGGCAAAAATACTAGTGATTGTTTTTCCTTTGCTCTCATCAAAGCAGAAGAAAGAGCTTACGATCCTTTCCTTTTTATCCTTGTGATTATTTCCTTTTTTTACTCGTTAAGAGCCGGCCCAAGGCATGTCAACAAGAATTGCGCAACTATTATCTCAACAAAAAAGTAAATAAGACTCCGTAATTATCCTAGCTGTTGTCGCTGTTATTGTGATGATATGATACATCCTTATAGTCACAACTACCATTTCCCATCCTTTCCATTATTCTTTTCATTTTCCCTCCCTCTATTTATTTTTAGCCGCGTCTACACGTGAACTCTGTCCGTGATATCTTTTTTAATCTCCTCGCATTCATTTTGAATTACAGAGGGTTCGGGGCAGGTATGAGGGCTGTTTTTGAAGTACTTTCGCTGCCCGTTGTTTGTGTTTTGTTATCTAAATTGTGAGGCATTCTGCGCAGATTAGACATCGGATGTAAAGTTGGTCCTTCTGTACGACTTTGGTCTTTTACCTAATGTTTGCGTTAAAACGCTCTACCTTGTTAATTACTTGGTTTAAAATTTTATTTTCAACCCCTTTTTTCGTTAAAAAGCGCTTTTGCAAGCTTTTTCTCGGAGTTCTGTCCCGTATTTTATTTTATGGGCACTGTTTTACAGGGGAAATTTGATGTTTATCTTTTGATTCAAATTATTCACAGGGATATTTCGCCTTTTGTTAGTAAACCGTATCGTCCGTATCTAGGTATTATACGTACGTACATAACATACACTGAATTTCAGTTCAGGATATTAACTCTGTACGTTATTGATGTTTGATCACAATACCGTGCCAGTCGACCATTGTGTCCAATTTTAGTATCCTCACGCTTCAATGGAGACGTGTTTCAACAAACACCTTTCTTGAAAGACATCTGAGACCCCTTGGGTCCGGAAAGTGGCATCACAACAGACCACAGTCCGACATTATCAGTTTACCAGTCTGTATCTGTCTTCGGGGACCTTGGAATGTGTCGAGCAAAGCACAATGGAGTGAAATGTAACGCTTATGTTGTGCCTCGTTTGCTTTGATAAATTCTCCTGAATAGGCGTCTTGTGTATTTAGGAAGCTGAGGTCTAGTTGAATTTATGAGGCGGTGCCGTTTTATGCTTGACGTAGTTTTTAGGGCGTGTCTGTAGTACACAGGCTTATATAAAACCCTTGTTTGGAAATGTTTTATGTGAGAGCACATGTTGCAAGGGTAGTGTACCTATATCAGAGAGGAAATAAAACGACATTCGGTTGAACATAAGCATATTTTGAGTTGTCTATTTTCCTTACAATTCTCGATCTTTTTATACCATGTTGAAGTCAGATAAAAATGTTGGCCGTAATAAGATTTTAATTGCGGAGTAACATGACGTGTCTATTGAAAACTGCCTTTGAAGAAACCCAGTTCGTATTATCTCGTAAATAAAGACATCACAAGAAATAGTAAATCCTTTGATTTGTTTACTTTACGCTAACTCTTTTAGCTGCGAAGTTTCCTGGGGAAAGTTTACATTATGCAGCTAGTACTGGCGGAGAGTGATTGAAAACAGATGTTTTTAAGAAATTATAGGATGAGAATATGTGGTTGGTGTTGAAATAGAATAGAAATATTATGTAGGTTTTTATGTTTAAGTTGCTGACGGATTATAATGATTGTTTTGTTTCATTAGAAGTGATGAGGATCACCCACTTGCGCATTCTCCACTAAACAGAATCGAGTTGGTTTTCTCAATCACCACATAAATACGATGTAAAATAATAATCGTTTCACGCCAATCACATCTAAATGGACCATTTTACACGGATTATATCAGACTTTCATAACTACCGCATAACACTTACACAATTAGATTTTATGAAACAACACCAATATTTATTGCGAAATATGAAATAAAAATTGAGTTTACAGTGAAGTGTGAACGCAGCATGCGATTGGCGTAGCGTGGCATTTGATAGATGAACAAAAGGCTTCCATTGTGGAGTCGGAAACTAAACGGGATTCTGACGTTCCCTGTCGATGTTTTGTTCGTGAAATGACAAGGGAATATGGCTCGTGTGAGGAAATGAAGTTTGGATTGATTTATAGGGTATAAAGCTAGAAACTATCTACATTATACCTAACAAATTTTGGTAAGGACCAAAATTTGTTAGGTACCTATAATGTAGATAGTTTCACTTCTAAAAGTGTCACTTCTGATGGAAGGCCATCAGAAGTGACACTTTCGGATGCACGGACCTAAAGCCTCGTTTACATTGCATTAGAGCTCTAAGTAGATAAGCTCAATAAATTCCCGGTTGTCAGTCCACTTGATCATGGTAATTCCATTTCCCGTTCTCTCTGATAAGCTACTGATAAAAATGTTCATTAATACTGAAGCAAATATTCAGTACATTTACGACACGAGAATAATTTTGGTCCTATCGGAGTTTTTTAAAATAAAAACAATACACGGTTAATGAAAATAAAAGTTCATATCGTAGGTATGCTCGCAATGAGTTTTTATCTGCTCCGTTATTAAATTCCTGACACAACAATACAAACATTTTAGCATGGTTGCCGCGCAGTGTAGAGTTGATATGGTTTTACGGATAGCTAAGAACGAAATCTCTCTGAAATCATGAAAGAGACTCAGTTACGATTTATTGAGCTATTTCTCTTCCTAGAATAAAAAAACGCTTTTCCTCTTCACCACACACGTTTTGATCCAAAACACAAGCGCACCAAAACAAAAATACTCGTACCAAAACATGTTTACGGAACCATTTCTGTCCAAACACACGGCTGTAAGAAAAAACAGCATTCGTTTGTTTACACATTGCACGCGTGATAATTTTAGTTAATGAGTTTGGTGCATTAGTTGGAAAAATAAACTGTAGTTTAAGATAGAAAGGTGGATACTCAATGGAAGTGTTGAAAATGAAGCACAAGCCGAGGAAAAACGGTTTTTGGTCCTTCTGTACTAACATTTGTTTTTCATTATTCTGTAATGTGAAGTGGTATTTTTTCATAACTTTTTTATTTGGTGAATTGTGACTGACGCACTGATTTTTTAGGCTCGTGGCTATAACAGCCGAACGGGTTGATCGATAGGTAAGCTACGCGTGCCGCAGTCGGTTCGTGGATGATCGTGATAACGCGAACCCTCCGTGCATCGGAAAGCACGCCAAGCCGATGGTCCCGGCTATCATTAGTAGATCTTTGACAGTCGTTACGTGTAGTTAAAAGTCCACAAGTCTGACAATCGAGTCTTACCAAGGGGTATCGTGTTAGCCAGTAACTGAGCTGTGAGGGTCTGATAGGCAGTCGCTCCATTTAAAATACTGGTATTCAACTGAATCCAGACAGATTGAGTTGATAGGCAGATTGAGTTTTGTAACACAAATTTTTTGTCTTTTACTTTCAATCTTAGTATTAGATAATTTTACCATTTCCTTAATGATTCTCAAAGAAAGTTATTATCTAACACAAATAAAACCGGTATTGCAAGTAAACATAAAATAAAAGTCAGAAGCCAGTTTAACATGATAACGAATCGTTAAAGTTGGAAATGACATTGACGAATGGTCTGAGTCAGAAAAACCGGTAGATTTGCTTTATGTATCAGTTGAATCCTATAGTTCAGTTCGCATAAACAAGGATTTGTTTTCAAATCTGTTTAATACATCAACGTTTTTAGTATTGGTAACATCTAGAAAGGCAAGCCTTACTTTAAAGATTTTGAGACCATATCTTCGCATCGTCTCATGATTTGTGTATGGTTCTCTTGACTTGCTTGATACTATCCAATGTTTTCTTCAGTTCTTCTTATTACATACATAAACTTACGCCATCTTCCCATAGGGGTAGGCAGAAACTATAGAACGCCACCTGCACGCTTAGGACCACAATAGAAACGGATTTTGTCGGCTGAAGAATAGAAAAAATTACAGATAAACAATCATCACAATCTGTCATTCTGTCTATTCTTCCGTCGACAGAACCCATTTCTATGATTGACATGCTACGCGTGCTGTTACGCTCCTTACATCTCCTTTTGCTTCGTTTACATAAGATATATAATTAGCCTATAACGTTTCCACTGCTTGGACACAACCACAAGCCTCCTCTCTGTTAGAAGGAATGAACCGTAATGCACCACACGGACCCAGTGCGGGTCGGTACGTTCATACATTTCTTCTTACAGATGATTTATATCATATCATCATTAAGAGAATGTTTCTGCGTTTTTCATATCGTATTCCTTTACAACTGTTACAAAATATCTGGAGCAATACTGCAATACGTACCTTTCTCATATCTTACAGTACTCAAAGTACATTCGCAGTAGTAACGTTACAAAATCTAATCGTAATAGCGTTAACCACGTGTATTGCGCTTGCGAACAGCACAGCCTGATGATTAACATTACTCACTTACCGTGTTGCAATTGTAAACATGGTTGAAATGAGGTCTTAGATGAAGAGGAATTTGTTTTTAAATTCTTCATTGATGGTCTTGGTACATGTGTGATGTTGCAAAGCATATGGAAAATCATCGTCAATTAGCCTTATCGTAATTTTGTTTGGATTGGCTTTATGCGTAGGAAGATGTGGATAAATGAATATAGTTTTAGTTAAATTAAATTAGACTGGTTCATCATTATGGATGGATTTAAATGTTGTTGTGCAATTCGGGTTTTTCGCTTCCCATTGTGCAGTTATCTATATACATATAATAAAATTGTAGAAAAGTGGTGTCTGTACAATGGAAATATATGAAAAAAAAGTAGCAGGGGTTGTTATTATATCGATGCTGAACCCGAGATTGTAATTAAATTTTTTTTTGTCTGTTTGTCTGTTTGTCTGTTTGTCTGTGTGTTTGTGCACGCTAATATCAGAAACGGCTTATTCGATTTAGATGCGGTTTTCACTAATATATTGTAGTAAGCTTTACTTAACATTTAGTGTTTATTTCATGGCAATCGGTTCATAAATAAAAAAGTTATGTCAATTTAAAGAATCACGGCGAACATTTGTTATAGGTTAGGCATTTCTTTCCTTGATTTTCGGTATACTTATCTTAATTTTTATTTAGGGTTTGTATATAAATATTATAAGTATTTGGTATAGGTTAGGCATTTCTTTTCTTGATTTTCTTTATTAAGTATAAGTTTATTAGCTCAGGTTAGTAATAAATTTTTCTAGCAATTCTTTTGTTTCATAAAGTTAGATAAGACGTGTAAACCAAACGTACTAAACGTTTGGTTTACACGTCTTAACACTTATTACTTAAACTGTGATAATTTTAGACTGTATAATAATCTGTAAGTATTTATAATTTAATTGTTTACGATAGTACGTGTTTACTAAATAACTGTGTGTTAAGTAGTAAGTACTATTTTATTGTAAGAATGCTTCGAAGAAGATCCAACCTCTCCCAATGTAGCAGAAATGCTAAAAGGATGAGATTAGTTCGATCACAGGAATCTGAGGAAGGTCGTGAGGGAAGGCTCTCTGCAACTCGGAAACATCAGGCTAGGTTTCGTGCTGCAGAAACTTCGACTCAGCGGGAATCTCGACTGAGTTCAAATCGTTCTCGAATGGTCGAGGTCGCGAAAAATTTTTTATACTAAGGGGTTCGAGTCATGAAAAAGGTTGAAAAACACTGCCCTACATTAATCCTACTAATCCTACTAATATTATAAATGCGAAAGTTTGTGAGGATGGATGGATGGATGGATGTTTGTTACCTACTCTTTCACACAAAAACTACTGAACGGATTTTGATGAAACTTTACAATAATGTAGCGTATACATTAGAATAACACATAGGCTACAATTTATAAAGATTTTATGTGATTTGACCATAACATAACGATAAGTATCAAGTAAGTCGGAAAAATTCCTGCCCTCTGAGATCTATCTTTGCGTGCGCTGCCATTTTTATTTTTTTTTGGTTGGGAAGTCATCCAATGATTTCTGGGCGTTTCAGTCTCTTACTGACTAAAACCCACCCGTGTTCCTTCCCTTGCCTTGCCAGAGGCCACGCTTTCCCCTTGGGACTACCCGCAACCCCGGCAGGCATCGGCCCTAGCGGACCCCGTCAGTTTTGCTGATATCTCTTTGAGGTGCGCGTGGACCCGGGGCTGGTCCTTATCGGACGGTGAGCTGCCCGTTGCTCTCCGTCCGCAGGCCCGCGCCTACGGTGGCCGGAAATCGGCTATCAATTCCCGACGCCCGGGACGTCTCCTACGGCGGCGGCGGCTAGGGCTGGTAGGGCGCGGCCTTTGCCACTCCCTCGCGCGCTCCACCTTCTCCTTCGCGAGCATTACTGCTTTGCAGAAGGAGGTGACGGCTTGCCATGCCCTCTCGCTCCGCACCATGGCCTGAACCAGGGCCGTACGCGAGAGGTCACCGCCGCCGATCGCCTCCACGAGGACACGGCGGTGGTCCACCTAAGCCGGGCAGACCTCCACCGTTTGCTGCGTGCGCTGCCTAAACCGTTAGAGTTACATGAAGAAAATGTATTGTGGGATTGTTTGTCTTAAAGAGTTCTAAATAAAAGTCCGCGACAGCATATCCGCGACACCTTTTATGTGGAAGCCTTTATAACCAAAATAGTGAGCAATAAATACAGTTAAATTGAATACTTTTTTTACATTGCATATTTTAGAGTATTTAGTTAATTCTTATCAAAATAAATACCTTCATCGCTTTTGGTATTTAATTTAGATAAAGTTTGTCTTTTACAATTAGTAATTTGGACAAATAGTTTAAAAGTTAGAACGATAAGAATGACCTGCGATATTGAGTCGACGGCGCTCAGAACCGCCAGCCAGGGGATGACGCGCCAGAGCGCCGAATGGAATAATTATGTTCGAGAAATAACTTAAATAACGCAATTAATTGTTTAACTGTCAAAATGAAACCCATTGCTATTGTAAGTCCGACATCCACGCGGGCGAAGCCGCGGGCAGAAGCTAGTCATTTATATTAATATTGATTCACATGAAATATATTAAATTGTATTATTCAGCATCCATATATGTCCAGTTATTTGATACTCAATCATTCTGGCATCACTTGACCGTCGGTATCTTCATGAGCTGATACTAATTTCGGAGGTGGCATTATGGAGATACTAGGGATCCGCTTTATGACGTACGATTAATGTTAATGATATTAATTATACACATTAACCTTTCGGAATAAATTCTAAAAATGTTATTGAAAACCGCATCAGAAACCGTTGTGTAGTTTTGAAGAACAATACGGTCACATAGATTTCAATTTATTATATGTTTTGACGTTCCTCATCGATGATTTCTCTATCTAGGTTTAACGAAAAACTGTGGCTAGAAACAGAAAAAGCTAAATAAGGGGCGTTAAAAAACCGCAACGTACATCGTTGCGGTTTTTTAACGCCCCTTATTTAGCTTTTTTTCTGTTTCTAGCCACACTTTTTTTCCTGACGTTCGCTTTGCCTTGCTATTAAACCTGGCCACAGCTACTTGCACTTCAGCTTTCCGGATATTAAACCTTTTTAATTAAGTAGCTTAAGTATTTCTACCAAGAAAGATCTAAAAATAAAATTCCAAGTACCATATGAAGGAAGAAATTCCACTTCATTGTAACCTTACCTCATAGTTTCATATACACTTGGGTAGGGTCTAAGTATTAATCAACAAAGGTGCGTCACAGACTTTCACTCGCTCTCACAATATTTGCTGGTGTTAACTTGAACTAGTGACTCATATATTACACAGAATAGTACAGAAGGCTAGCTTATTATAATGAGCGAAATTAGGCGCACGCACACATTGACGTATGCATGCAGATCTAGAACGAATGCCAGTCGCCAAAGCGTCAGTGGACATGCAGTCAATGTAACAGCCCGATGCAAACTTTATGACGGCTCTGAACACGAGGCGAGTTGCTGCGCAGTAACAAATTAACATGTGAGCGGGGGTGAGGGGTGGGGTACTACGCAGTGAGTAGCGCACTTCAGAGCCGCCACCAAGTTTTCACTTATGAAGCGTGTCTTTGTGTTCGTGCATTCTCGCTCGTTGCATGTAGCTCTCCCTCTGTATCTATTTATTTTATACTCATTGCTGGTTAGTAGCCCTGTTTTATCTCTAGCAATAAAGACAATATTACCTGCCACTAGTTGACTGTTGTACTTGTAATAGGTTAATTTTGTTACTGTAGGTAGGCGGTCGTGGAAGTAAGTAGTTTGAACCAGGAAAATAAATTAGTGCACGGACATAAATTGTTTTATAGGCGTTATGTTAATTATGAGCTATATTAGCTGCGCCCCGCGGTTTTACCTGTATAAGTCTTGATACTATGGGATTGTCGGGATAAAAGGAATCCTATGTCTTAATCCAGGTTATGGTCTACCCGAATGCCAAATTTCACCCAAATCTGTTCAATCGATTTAGCGTGAAAGCGAAACAAACATACAAACAAACTCACTTTCGCATTTATAATATTAGTGTAGATGACAGTCATGTTATAGAAAGGTAATTTGTTTGTAACAATCAGTAGTCAAACACCTTAATTGAATGCAAAAAAAGTTCAGAAATAAATAAACATTATGCCATCTTTTGATGTTTATTATAGGTAGCAAATTAAATCTATGTTTACCACTTCCTGTATCATAGAACAAAACATAAATAATTGATGAGCTCATTTGTGGCTTTCGTGACTAAAAATAAGTAAACAATTAATCATTTATGGCATTATAAATTAAAGCTTGGATATGGATTGAGCGTTATTTTTAAGGCTACTTATTTAAAACCCTATTCAATTTCATAAATGAATGAATGAGTGAACATTTAAATATTTATGTTTGAACGTTCGCCCAAATTTTGTTCTGAATACTCTGTTTAGTTGGGCCAGTATAATAATAATACGTATAAAAGTAATAAGTTTAAAAAATTAGTAAACGAAATTATAATACCAGCCTATTGCCCCACTGCAGGACAAAGGCCCCTTCTCATAGGCACGAGCATTGGTCACCACGCTTGCTCAAGACGGTTCCAGGTTTCCTCTCGATGCTTTCCTTCACCTTGGTGAAATTGTAGTCCTACACAGTTATTGAATATATAAAAATCAATGCCACTTTTCGTTGTAATTTTATAACTCGAGAACGGCTGGGCCGATTTGGCTGATTTTGGTCTTGAAGTGTTTGTCGTAGTCCAGGGAAGGTTTAGGTTTTGCGTAGGTAGGGTTGGTAGCCGTAGATAAGTACTTAGTGCTACCCGTGCGAAGCCGGGACGGGCAGCTAGTTGACCATAATTTAAAACCGCGAACTGCCACTGAGTATTTCCTTAACGAAAATCTCAATAACACTATCCGACCTCAGAATCGAATCAAGATCTAACATTCGCAGCTGCGCCTGCGTTCAATGAAGCATATCGTACAAACGTACTCAATTACTAATATTAAAGCCTACCTACCTTCATAATCGCCACGTATTGAATTCTATAACAAATAACTATACTGAGGTCATTGTAGATTATCCAAAAACTCAACAGTTACTGCTGAACAGCTGAACGATTAGATTCCTTCATCCATCAGGAATTTCTCAGTATCAAATTAAAAGTTATTTGCCGTGTCGGAGCGGTGCTGTTATAAGAGTGATGTCCTTTAGTCATACAGGTGTTTTGTAGTAATATTATTTCAGAATTACTAAGTTTGTATTGAATTTGAATTTAACAAATAACTGTCTAATACTGAGATCACTCTGCCACAGATGACTTAACAATTACTGTTTCGTTGGGCCTTGTCCAGCGCGACTCTTTATCTTGAGAGTCATACGTGTGATTCCGTATTTGGGTAAAATGTTATTGCGTTTTTCGATCAGGTATTCCTCAGTAGTATCAAGGAGTCTGGCTTTGTCAATCTCCCTAGCCTTTTCCCAAATATGTTGGGGTCGGCTTCCAGTCAAACCGGCAGCTGAATATGGAGTCTGACTTTGTGTGCGTGGTTAATGGCAATAGGCTCAGCCCTTAGCTACATGGTATTTAAAAACATAACTGGCTAAATATGAAATAAGAGTACCCAATACTCGTCTTTGCGAGAATTCTGACATGTTGTAATGTGTGTTCTGAAGTAGATAAGTTATGATTATGACCTAGTCAAATATGAACGGCAGTGATTTAGTTTTAAAATAAACTTTAATTACAATTCTTACAGTAATTAGGTGTCCTCGGTTAGAGCAGACGGAATGGTTACGAACAATTGATACATGTATTTTATAATAAAAAAGGTTAATCCAAAAAACAATAGTTCTGCAATGGACCACAGGCCATTTCAGATTAGTTCAGATGAACGTGTCGTCTCAAAAGAGATATATAATAAATAACTGAAATCGGTGACATGGCTATTAACTAAATAATTATTACAAGAGGTTAGAAACAACATAATTATATTATGGTGTCGAGTGATTCGCTACTATGGGAACTAAATGCTGGTTTGCATAACTACCTACCTTAAAAATCACAGAGTATTCAGTTTGTTACTATAACAAATAACTACTCAGTTCAGAGGTCACTGTAGTACAATTACTCGATATTTATGACTATTGACTGTGTACTGTAGTTTCGCAAGCTGCTGATTGAGATCAGATTCAGGGCTAGCTTTGTTAAAAATACTCCTTGTCTCGATTGCACAATTTTTTAAGCCTTATTGTATTGTTTGCCTCTATGATTCCGTTTGGTTAAGTTGTAATATCTACTTTGAAATAAGAATTTTTCTGTGAATCGAAAGCTTTTTGTTCAAAAATTTTCTTGTGATAATTATGTGCAAGTTCTGCGTGTAATCTCATACTAATATGAAATAACGAAGGTACCTTTCCTGTGGTTTACAAAAAAGCATTGTGCGTTTTGGTCCTTCTTTACGCGTTGGGTGTCACAAAACGACCTTCAAGACACGAGGTTCAGAATTGGCTTCGTTCATACTCATTCCTAGTTCGAACTCGCTCGGTACGATGTACCCTTGCAGCTGATAGATATATAAAAAGCAAGTGAGTTCGAAGAGAGTTACGAGATCCTGAGTCTAAAAAAAAATGCAATGAGATAAAAACGCCTTCGATATCTAATCTCTCAGTTAATTACAAACTCAAAACACTAACTACCATAAAATTAAACCAAAGTAATTGTAAAGCTACTTTGGAGTTAAGAAATACATTACAAAGCGAGGTCTTATCTCAAAGGAAATTCCATAGCTTAAGTACCTATAACGAGGTATTCGTTTAGCTGGCAAAGGACTAGAGGGCCCAAAACCTTTGGCAGTCCAACAACAACCAATTACCAACGTTGTTTATAATTTATAAATGGCTGCTGCGCAAAATGAAAATGATTGTCATGTTTGAAAATCCTCTTTGAAATACTTAGTTGTTTTAGCGGTGAAGCGAATCCTGAAATCGTTTTCGGTTTAGTGTAGGGAAATTAAATTGTAATTCAAAACTTTGTTCTTAAATAGGTATTATTTAGATTTTCCAGGAATCGTTCGGTTCCATAATATTACGGTTGACATAGTAAAGAGATTGTTTTTCACAAAAAATCAATTCCAAAATTTCAACATTGTGAAAACATAACTGTCAAACTATCATAGATAACGCCACGTTTAGTGGCGATCGTTCCAATTTTAAACAAAAGCCAATGTCAATTCAACCCACGTCTCCGCTTCCGGTCTCATATACGTGTTGCAGATATTCAAGCCTGTCCAACTTGGAGCGGAATGAGCGAAATAGTTTTGACTTCAATAAAACTAGCAACACTGTCCGTTGCAGTATTAGATTATGGCAACACCGATGGAAGTTTGTTGGCCTAAATATTTTGAGTGTATTAGGCTGGAACTTTTATTTTGAATATTACGTTTGTTACAACAGAATACTTTATTATTATTTTGTCGGTTCTTAACTAATTATTTCGCCATATTAATTAGTAATAATCGCCATTTTTGTCGGTTTTTTCTGCTGAAAGCTCATTTAAACCTTTCTATTTAACAATGCTCTTGAATAATACAGATTTATGCACAGAAATACAAATACACCACGAACACAGCTGGAACTTTTATTTTGAATATTACGTTTGTTACAACAGAATACTTTATTATTATTTTGTCGGTTCTTAACTAATTATTTCGCCATATTAATTAGTAATAATCGCCATTTTTGTCGGTTTTTTCTGCTGAAAGCTCATTTAAACCTTTCTATTTAACAATGCTCTTGAATAATACAGATTTATGCACAGAAATACAAATACACCACGAACACAAGAGGGCGTTGTATCCCGCTGTATTTCGTCAAGCGCACACATTATCCAATTCACGTTACATTATCCGCCAATTACAGCAATTGCTGCTGACTTCATCGAAACATTGACCTTTTCGCGGATTATATGGACCTCGGCGACGCAACGCATCATTCGTTATCACTATCATACGGCCTCTGCCGCGCGCCTCGTGCGTGCGTGCTTGCTCAGTTCACAGTTGGTCGGCGACTCGCGCGCGGTTAAGACGTATTTGCGTCGACCCGACCAATTAATTTACAAACTCCATCGCAGACAGTTCACGCGAAAATTCTTCACAACCGGTCCGACCTGTTAAAGTTATTTTCCTTCGATCACGTGCGACATTCATAACGAACACTGTTTTAAATCGAAGCAACGAACTCTTCGAAGTTACCAATTCTGTGTAAAGTGCTTGTTATACGATGCTTTGCCGGAAAGCATAAACTATATAGTACAAAAGGATTGCAGTGTCATAGGATAAGTTGATAAAACATGGTAGTGTAAGTGAAAGTGTAAGGGAGAGCCGCCGGGAACGGTAGTTTCGGTATGTACGAGGTATCGTGCGTCGCCGGGAACAAAGTTGATGCTGCGTACGCAGTCAAGAGCCTGTCGAACGTGATACCACCAGGCATGGGGCACACGGTGTCCGTGCAGCGCCACCATGCGCACTCACAATCCTACAAACACAAGCAACCAGAACTACCACCTCCTGTCAGCAAGCCTGACGCTCTAAAATCTCATGTCATGAGACTCCTCAAACGATCCAAAAGCCACACACCAGCTACCAGGGCCGCAGAAAACCAAAGCGATCCACGAAACTTTGATCGGCGAACGGTATTCGCGAGGCCAGTGGTCGATGAACAGCGCCGCAGGAGAAATTCCGCTGAGCGACGACGCAGTGGTGACAAGAGGGTGATGGTGACTATCGTGGACGGTCTCCCGGTTGTCGTAACCGGACAGAACCAGGTGCCACAACCGCCTCAGCATCCGCCGCCGGTGACTCCACACCATCGGCATTCACATAAGGTGAGTTGTAGAATCGATGCTATAATCGAAAACGGCTGTTTTTTATATTGATTTCCTGGTGTTTTCTTAATTAATTCAATTTACGAAATCAAACAATATTATCTTTGAGATCTGTGCAATGATAATGTGCAGTTGCGTTTTAATTATTAATTTATTCGATCAAATAAGCCTTACCTATACTGTAAACACAGGAAATTGTAACTTATTAAAATCGTCGATCTTGGTACATTTTAATTTACGTACGATTGTCTCAAACTCTAACGATTTTAGCACTAATACTCGCCTAAATATGCGTTTCAATGGCGAAGATAGTGTGAAACAGTTATTGAACTACAAGACATTTGCGTATTTGTTCAACATTAGAGGCTTACGTCATACGTGCGTTATCTTAATTACCTCTACGCTTATACGAGAGGACAGATCTAGTTACAGAAAAACAAAGCAACGACTGTATTACAACTAAAAGTAATAAATTAAGTTCCAGGAATTTTTATGTTACATCCATGTCAATATTGCGGTTTAACTTGTTACAGGGAAAAAGGTAAATAGTATTCATAATGATAGCAAGTTCAATATTACTCATGATATGGAAAATAACAACAGTGGGGTTTCGAGCACGTGGTGATTTTTCTATTGTTAGGCTGTGTACTGCCTAAGGCAAGATGGCCTTTAGTCAGACTATTGCTGTATTAAAACAATGATAGCACTCACTGTGCCTTTATTAAAACTAGTTTTATTTTTCAATTAGCTTTCGAAAAAAATCTGATAGTTAAAAAGTATGTTGATGACCTTATTGTAAGACAGGTAGTAGTACACTATCGTGTAGCCATTTAGACACGCATCGTTAGCATTTAACAAAAAATAGCCTTTTTAATAGCCACGCTTTTTCAGTAGTGTCCGTTTTAGAATTCGATATAGTTATTAATTGATAAATGCCGCTGTTACATTTATCGAGAAAACAGTTATGTCAAGAAATTTAAAAAAAAGAGAAGTGTGATTGAGGTTGTGTTTCCCGCTAGAGGTCAACGAGAGACATCTTTTAACATTTTCTTGTGATGTTTCGTCAGTCTTTTTCTTACTGTGAACAAAAAATACTTTTCTTTACTTAGACTCAAAGATATGGCAGCAATAAAACAAATCCGCAAATCGTTATTCAACCATCGCGTGCCCACTGAACTATTACGTATCAATAACGCCTACATTTTAAACTTAAAGTTCGATAATATGTTCACTTCTTTAGCCGACTGTACGTCAATCGTGTGCGTCGGTCGTTAGCACACTTTGAAAAAGGCGATCGGGAGTTTTTTTTACTTCGACACACATACCTAGATACTGACTGCATGCTAGATGCATTACGAAATGTGACTAACGCATTTAAAAGTGATAGTTTGTGACTAATCCATTTAAAAGATTTTAATGTTTTTAATAACATTGTCTTGGAGCTCCGTGCCTCAGAAAGCATTTTAAGCTAGTCCCGGCTGTCATTTGTAGATCTTTGACAGTCGTTTCGGGTAGTCAGAAGCCCGAAAGTCTGACCACCAGTATTACCAAGGAGTATTGTGTTACCCAGTAACTGGGTTTCTGAGGTCAGATAGGCAGTCTCTCCATGTAAAATATTGATATTCAGCTGCATCTTGTCATCGAACGAAACGAACGAAAAAGTGTTAAAAAGTTATGACTCGTACATGTAAATGAGGCTGTTTAATATGCAGTTATTAATGATCTTCGTTCCGTAGGTACTGCGGATGAGCGAAAGTAATTAAGTACTGATTTAAACCGGTTGGTTTCCGATATAGTTTAATATGCTAATTAGAAACTGAAAGAGATTGGTTTTTGCTCATGGTACCTATTGCAAAGGGGATTTATTCACTTTCGGAAATTCAAATAATTTGCTTATCGAGAAGAACCGACGAAAGACGTGTCTCATGATAAAAATGAAGCCTTACCCAACCTAAGTACATCGGTATCCAAGCAATTCCCTTGTCCAATACATCGATTGATTCCATTCAATCGCACTACTGTCTTTAACAACCCTTTATACTTAGCTACAACATTTACCTCCAAGAACTTAATTCTCTGCTTGACACACCATATCATTACGATTCAGTTACACAATCAGCCGGTTCGTAAACAAATATCGCGGGTTCCTTGAACGCGTCGGAACGGCTATATTTACCCGCACGTGTGTTCCGCCCATTATTTTTAGCTGTATACGGAGTACGGACGATTCAGAGATGTATCGGATTTATTACGCAATTTGTTGTGGGAGAGAAATTGTGACAGTTGCATAGTGAATTTAAAAAGATGCTTAATTGTTTGAAAGACCTTTAAAAACATAGATTAGAGTGACAACTAACGGTTATTAATCGAAATTCATGATTCAATAAATTATAATTTAATTAGTGGAAGTGCCATGTAAGTTTTCCTCTAAAATCTCGACTTTGAGTTTGTTAACAACTACTCTTCGTTCTTATCAAAGTCGAAAAAGCGTTCAACGTAACTTACAGAATATGGTTGTTTTGTGACATACATTTGAGGTACTACAGTGTTCTCCAAAAAAGGAATAAAAAAGAAACAGCTAACCAACTTGACCCAAGCACTCACCACAAAAACCAAGATAAGAAAATTGGAAATTCAG
The DNA here is from genome assembly GCA_948150665.1 of Conistra vaccinii. Taxonomy (NCBI): domain Eukaryota; kingdom Metazoa; phylum Arthropoda; class Insecta; order Lepidoptera; family Noctuidae; genus Conistra; species Conistra vaccinii. Next base: position 10,891,916 of record OX411341.1, on the reverse strand, counting down.
TTTTCACTTTGCAAACATTGACGCTTTCGAAATTGACTTTGACAACAAGCTTTCTTATATGTTCAGCGTTTCAAAAGGGTCCTATAATAGGTAAATGGGTCTTGAAAAAGGTTTTTCATGAGTGCAGACTGATTTAAAATGCGAGCTTTTTAGGGTCAAACCGCAGCGTAGGAAATGACCTTTCAACGGGTCAAAAGGGCTTTCAAATTGGGTAAATTGTAGGTTAGGGTGTTGGTCAGATAATGGACTTATCGTGTACCATTTTATTTGTTTAAAAGGAAAATAAACGTTCCCCATTTTTGCAAAAATAAAATGGAATGACTTAAGCGTTGAAGTATTGACCAGATACGGCGAAATACTGAAAAGTGTGGAAAATGCGCCATAGCCTTATGGGGCCTACATTTCCCAAAATTGGGCTAGAATTTGGCCGAAGAGAAAAGAGAAAGAAAATAAGTTTATTTGCGGTTTGTAAACATGACGCAAAGAAAGAACACAAAATCAAAAAATAACAATTTGAGGAGAATATGCGTCACAGCCACGCAAAACGGCCATCGCTCAGCATAATGCTGCGACCTTATGCGAGACAGCCTCAGCGCTGGTTTTCAGCGACAGCTGGCGTTGACGAATAACACGAACAAGGAATACATGTTGGCGTTGAACAAAATTTTTTAACTGACAGTACCAAGAAACAGAGTATGTAATTTAAAACACTTAGTTGACACAGTAACTTGTATTGTTACGTCAGTGCCTCACTAATTGTGGGAAGTCGTTGATTATAAGTACGCACATAGTGTTCATAAGATAACTAGGTACTTGTCACAAAGCATCTTATGACATAGCATAATAACGGGCAACAATACCTTCAGTTGACACAAGAATTATTGCGAAGTATAGACGTGGTCCTTGGAAACTCTTGATAGGATTTTCCCTACTGAGTTTTTCGTTGTTTACTAATGTTGTCTTTATCTAAAACAATGTTAGTCGTAACTGAGTCAAGACGTGACTAAGTGTGGATTCTTTCTTACAAAGTTTCATCGTATTTGAGATTTTCTTGATTGGTATCTATGAGGTTATTTATGTATCCAAACGAAAATCTTCTGCAAAGTGAAGATTTTCGAGCGCTTCCGCAATCTTTGATCAAATACGCATAGAAAAGGTAAACCGTTGCTGGAGTTCAACCAACATAAACTCACGCCGTCTTCATTTGGGGATAGGCAGAAACTACAGAACGGCACCTACGCCTTTTGCTTCCTTTACTTTCAAACATCTTTTTTTTTTTTGTTTTAGGAAGAACTAACGCTCTTAGTAATTGATTACAATCTAGCCTAATAGACTAATAAGTAATTTAATTCTAACTTAATATTTGACGAGATAGATTATGTTATAACTAAGAATAGTGTCAATTTGCACTTTTACATAAGGTCAATTTCGTAGCACTTTCTTAGGGTCTGATAATTGTCAAAACACTTTGTTCATGTCAAACATCGGGTGAACACGCATGCCGGTTGCGAGCACTACGCACCTGACCCTTTTGAAGAATATCACCAATAGTTACTTTTATGTCCTTCTAAGGCGTGGCCTCGGTGTTTCCATTCTCTCTGCGTACAATTAAGTGTACCTCAAATTAATAATCAGTGCTAAACTAACCTACATCTAAAGCATTTAATTACCTAATCTGTTACCATCAGATTCTCGCCTGTCAACCTAACCCTCTTGACACCAAAACATACAAGATTGTATTACAGTTTTGCATGTTTGCTAAACTTAAACGTAATTAGTTTGTTTCTGCCACTGTTGTCTGGTTCCCACAGCCAATGTCATATTATACAGTTATTTAACATAATTTGTAAGCAAACTGCAAAATTATACGTCCTACATTTATATGACGGAAAGGATAATATTAAATAATATGCTTGCAACAGATTTATATAGAATTTTCCAGGATATTCGATTTTGGCTGTGGTAGAATGAATGTGTTACTTTTAAACAAGGAAACAACATTATTGTGACGTCCTCTACATTGAAATTGTTGGGGATGCTTAATAATCTGTGAGGTGCTGAATAATCTGCTGGGAAGTTTGTGGCGCCACTTTGTCTCAGCTAAATCACTAGGAAGTAGTGAAGGGCGTTCGTTTTGGGGGACTGTCTTATGTAATTTGGACGTTTGAAAAGTGCTGCCTCTCAGCCTGAATAAATAACTTTTGAATTATGAAATTTTGTATTTTGTGAAAAGAAGTTTTATTAAACTTCAATATTTCCATGAAATTACTAAAGGCTGATCTCAATTTCTAAAACGAGTTCAAGAGCTGTCAGTGTCAAAATGGTTATGGCTGCTACACACAGTGCCGGCGGCATGGCCGCCGGTCATGCCGCACAAAGCCGCAGAAAGAAACTCAAAGAAAATGAAGGCGCAAAAGCCGGAGGCACGTGCCGCGCGACAAAAGCCGGCCATGCCGCCGGCACTGTGCGTAGGAGCCATTATGGAATTAATGGAATATTGTACACTGACAGCTCTTGAACGCGATTAGATGTGCTGAATGCGTTCAATTTCGTTGGTGAAATCCCCACTAAGAATGCCATCATTAAGTTTTTGAGAACCTTTTGCCACATTGTGTTTGTTAATTTTGGTTCTTTAATTTAAAATTACCTATGTTCAAATCTGCAAATATTGTTAAGTAATGTTTTACATAGAAGGCAAGATGTTAATCACAGTAAGGTATGTGTTTAATATTAAAACTTTTCTCTTCCTGAATATTTCATTCAACATCAGTATTTCTTACGCCATCGGGAAGTATTTCGTATTCACACCACGAGATATTATTTCCATACAGAAAATGTAAAACAAATAACACTGGCGTCTAAAAGTAAATAAGTAAAGAATACAAAAATAGACGGCATTTGTAAACGTAGAATTTTCAAGTTTATCATACGGTTTGATAACGCGTTTTATCTTTGACACTGAAGAGTTTGAGAATTTGAGATCAGTATTTTTAGGGGTCCGTACCCAAAGGGTGTCAACGGAACCCTAATTACTCCTTAGTAATTAAGGTTGAGAGCAGTGGTGGCCCAGTGGTAACGGCCCTGACTTACGAGTTGTAGGTCGTGGGTTCGAACCCAAGCAGGTGCTTTACTTTGTGTAAATAATTTCATCACCACTGCTTTTAAAACGGTGAAGAAAAACATCGTGAGGAAACCGGCATGTCTTAGAACCAAAAATTCGAAGACATGTGACATCAACCAACCCGCACTGGGCCCGCGTGGTAGATTACGGCCCACTCCCTCACAGAGAGGAGGCCTGTGTCCCAGCAGTGGAAACATTAATAGGCTGATGATGATGATGAATTAGGGTTCCGTTGTTCCGTAGGTCTCCGCTGTCCGTCTGTCACAGGGCTGTATTTTTTTAACCGTAATTAGTAGACACTTGAAGTTTTCACAATGTGTGTACCTACCTACTATCTACTATTGTCGCTATAACAACATATAATAAAAATAAAATAAAGTTAAAAAGCCACCGAGTCCCCTGTTTTTCGCTCGAGCTTTATTTTATTTATAACTAGCTTTCGCCCACGGCCCGCGCGGAGGTCAGAAATTATCCCACGGGACGTACTATCGAGATAAAAATCCTATATGTTATCCAAGTTATAAACTATCTGTGTTCCAAATTTCATCCAAATCCGTTCAGCCGTTTTTGCGTGATTGAGTAACAAACATCCAAACATACAAACTTTCACATTTGTAATATAAGTAGGATTAATAGGATACGGCGATACCGAACCCTTCATGTGCAAGTCCCACTCGCACTTGGCCACTTATACAGTTTCTGATGACACACGTGTTATATATGACCCCTTGTACCATTTATTTGCGTTTGTTTTACTTGTATGTGACATTTAATCTTATTCCAATGATAATGACCAATAATTTGTTATAATATGATGTAAGTTCTCGTATGATTTAGTAGCGTTTGGCATATTATGTAAACGTTTGATAATTACGACGACATTAATTGTTGCGGTGCTTTCTGTCATAATGATGTATTTGATTGATCATAGAGCTAACTTTTCTTTTATTAATATACTAAAGAATAACAACAGCATTCAATTTTATAAGGTGTATCTATTCATACACGAAATCTCTTAAGACCCTCATTGTACTCATCATTATTTATTTATTTATTTATTATTTATTTATTATATTTATTATGAACAACTTTTACTATGGGACCAACACTAAAATCGCGAAAAAAAAAATCAGTTGTTACCTACATTTTGACGAGATATACGAATATAAATGTAGGGTATATTTCGGTATACCTCGAAAGGTTTCGCAAAACAAAAGGCATCGGGTTTCAAAGAATAAATATCTAGTAAACCAAAGACTTTGTCTTTCTTCCCTCGTAGATATTAACGTAGCCTCAAACAGTTTAGACTTACTAGCGAAGATAATAATATCTTGTCCGGCGTGTCCTGTTGTCTGCACGCTACAGGATCTGATGGACGCTACTGAAGGTGCCACGCCAGTAGCCAAATTCTGGACTAACTCTATACCTATAGATTGCCATCGATACGCTAAGAAGAAGCGAAGATTTCAAAGAATACGATTCTACGTATGTATATATTTTACAGAAAACTTGTACAACGTCCTGAATATTTTCATAGTGTGTGTGCTTAGAAAGAAAATGATATAATAACAACGTAACATTTTCACAGAACTCGTTACCTGCTGAAAATAATGAAGATAAATGTAGAAAGTTTTGTCTTTGAAAGTCTTTTTAGTGTCGTTGTTAAAATAAGTGGAAAGGTCGCTAAAGGCTGTCATACCTTTCATTTTATGTACGTCACAGGATTTTATAGAACACTCAACAAGAACAGCCTCTTCTGTTAGCAGGAACCAGTATTGAACTAGCCCATTGCTGTTGCAGAGTTTAGATCATAAGGAGCCTTACTTCTTACAAAAAAATGTTTCGTCAAATGAACCAATGCATACACTAAACGATTCAGACTTCAAAAGCTTTTCAAGCTTCAAATAATCGATTTACATATCCATAATGTGTCCTAATGTTAGTTTATCACGACAATCATGAATTCAGTTACGCTTTCACGAATACTCACCAAAATGTTTGAGTAATCAGTTCCAAATTATGTTAAAAGACGAACGTCTATCATTTGAATATGTTATATCACCGGTTCATTCATTACATTATGGTAAATCAAAACGATATTATGATTCGAATCAACTTTACCCTCTAGACGTTTTCGTTTATGCTGGAGACGTGCCTTTGGTCCTGAAAATGACGAATTGTTTTAAGCAAAATTCAAAAATTCAAAATTCAAAAGTCATTTATTCAAATTAGGCTGAGAATCAGCACTTTTCGAACGTCAAAATTACATAAGACAGTCCCCCAAAAACGCCCGCCCTTCACCACTTCCTAGTGCTTTTGCTGGAGAGAAGAAGTGGCGCAACAAACTCCCCAGCAGCACAGCTGTCTGTTCAGTTAGAAAAAAAACTTGATTCTATACAATAGTATGCAAATAATTTACATTACTCAACACAAAACATTCAAAAAAATATATGCCATAATGACAGCTAGCACGCGCCAATGTACCAACAAAAAAAAAAAAAAATCGAAATCTAAACTCAAGCAAAAATAAAAACTAAAATGGTAAACAGAACTTAATACCCGAATTATAAAGCCTCCAGGCATAAAGGGCGTGCCCGCTTACATATAGCTAATAAAGCTGTAACTCGAAGTCACATAATTAGATATGATAAACTAGGACCATTGAAGTAAAAATAAATCAACAAAAATAGATCAACAGTTAGGCAAGAATAATATATAATCTACTGTCGAGGTCGCTAGCTAATCACATATTGCAATACAACTCATACGAAAACATTGTAATGAGTAGATCATGTCAACAATAAATAAAAATAAAATAAATTGTATAATAAAGTCAAATAAATTAAACATTCTATAAACTCATATAACCTGTCAGTAGGTAAGCTAATTCTGGAGAAAGAACATAAACATTGTCTTGAGTTAATCACAGCGACCAACTATTTTTAAGCGACCTCTGATCTCCAAAGTTTTCCTATATCCCCCTTATTACTTTAAAGATCTGGATTATCATTTATGAAATCATCATCTACTTTAGTCTGATGGAGACTTGCTTTCTCGTACCGGGCCTTATCCCCTTAGAAGATTGCTTGAGAAGTGCACTTTAGGCATAAGCTTCCCCCAAGGATTGCTACACCATCCAATATCCTAATCCCAACTTCCCGATACAATTTACCTTCGTTAGTCACCCTCCTAACTCCTGTAATCTCCAATCTTAATCTAACTTCGATCCCAAACTTTGCAGAAGTTGGAAACCGAAGAGGCAAAACTGCAAAAGTAATAAATTATCGAAATTTATTCATATGCTGGTATGTATGCTGGTTTTCCTAATCGAGGTGCTGCGAATTTATGCGTAAACTTGAACTTAAGTTATCGTGTCTAAGTTAGGTCATCATTCAGTCGATTGAGGGTAACGTCCGTATGCAATTTACACTTTCTAACCTAAATGACGTACGTATCTTCAAACTTTTCTTCCATTATTCATAGCTATTGGTGTAGAGGCACATATATTTCTCATGCTTTGAAATGGCTTTGTTATTCGGAGAAATGCTATAGTAAAGTACAATACCGAAATGTAGGGTCGAAAGTCGTGAAAATATTTAACTATTTATTATAACTTAAAGTTCAAACGATTCTGTCAGAATTGCATACGGATACTGCATGCAGGGATATCATTTATCCCTGCCCCCGTAACTATCCTTATAGATTTGCATAAACGGTCGTACTCTTTAACTCATCAATTATTTTCTAAATGACTGCCTGCTCGTAATTTCTAAGCCTAGCCTAGTACTCAACCCAGACAGTTAGCCACTGTGATAGCCCCGTGCGCCCTATTCAGTTATTAATGTACTGCACGCGATGACATCCACCTGATTTTAAAATGAGCACGTTGTATGTATTCTAGATTAGAACTGGTTCATCGTCCTTTTAATTAAGCCTCTTAGACATCATCAGTGCTTTGAACGGTAGAAATATCTATCACGATCTGGGTTATAATAATCTGTCAATAAATTAAACCACTTCATTTGCTTCACACGTAGCAGAGGGTGTTGATAAAGAAGTAATAAATCATTTTGATTGGTCAACAATCTTCTTTCTTAAGTAAATACAGTGCAATCCACAACTGCATACAATCTTATTTGTGCAGAATCAACAATTTTTCTTTCTTCTTTTCTTTCAATCATTTGGTCTGCTGTCTTTATTGAGTTCTTACTGGGTGACATTCACACAGCCAATTTTCGTCAAACACATTGAAATTTTTCCTTTACTATTTAAAGTACCATGTTCAAAAACTACCCATAGTTCCAGCCTTCGTCAGACGTTTTTATTTTTATCCACATAGTTGACAAACGGCACGACAGACGTAGACAGTCATAGTTGCACGACAGCACTTAATAATGAGCACAATGCACGCAAACGCCCACCAGAATTGATCCAAAGATGCGGTATTATGAGGACTTTATTTAGTATGGGAATTTTAACGTACAAAAGCATTAACAGCTCTACTCCTTTAGAAGGTATACTGGTCGAAATTGGAATCATTAGCATTCTTCCGGGGGGCAAAAGTATTTAAAAAGATATTGTTTTTTCAAAGGACCTTTTTCGAAATAGCAATAAAACGCGTGCTGTCTCATACTACAAAATGGCGAAATAAAAAGGACGGGATGAGCTTGACTTCTAATAAAAAAAGAGAATCGCTTGCTCCACAGGGGGATAATTGATCAATTCTGGTTTTTTCTAATTTTGCGAACATTCTATCTTTCGGTCGGATTAAATCTGAAGTTGCAATAAGTGCGTTTAATATTGATTGGGATTTAAACCCAATTAATTGCCCTTGTAGCCACGTCCTTGTTCACACCCCAACTGCAGGGGTGATTTGTTAGAGGTCTGCGTTTGTAAGTCAGTTCAGACTGATTGATCACTTGATTTATCGCCTCACAGGTTGCAGAATAAATAGCCTTCTCAGAGGCAGGGCTAGTGCAACCAGATATGCGTCTAACGCCCGGTTCCTTGGACGAAAATCAACACAAAAATTGGCTTGCAATTAATTGTGAAGCGCGCGGTAACTGCTGTGATTGGTTGAATTAATGATGCGTTTAATTTTGACGATTCAATGATTTGCGTTCCAGAATCCGGGTGTTAGAATTTTAAGTGATCTGCTAAGTTTAGATATAATCTATTGATTGTATCAAAGTGACATTCTTTCTCCGAACCAAATGTAATGAACGCGTTTCGTCAAACTGCACGAAAATTACATATAACGCTTGACTGACTATATTTTCACCTGGTTGTTCGCAATCTCAGACAATTTTTGTTCTTATTGCACATAGATCACAATTGATTAGAAAGTGACGGATGACGAAAAAAACATTCAGAAAACGTTTCGTGGTTCAAGAGAGTCGCCGAAGCGACTAACGACCGTGGACTCTGAAAAAAGAGGAAAAAATTGCGCATCGAATTTACACGGCATGTCTGTCTCATTATTCTTAGTTCCATATTCTGAAATACTACGTTTTATTGATTATCTCAACGGAGATCAAATAATATGAAAAAAATAGTTTTGAAATCAAACTTGTTTTCATGACACGTAGCGCCACCTTGTGGCGAATAGCTGAACTTTGTTGTAGGTGGAAAAACGAACGTTGAATAAATTCTTAACATTACAAAACCCTTTTTCAAGCTGTAAAACATGTTTTTGGGTAAATACATAGATTTTTCACGTAGTATACAATATATTGTAAGGGAGTATTTTTTTAGGTAAAGACGTTTGATAGTGGTGGTGCTGTACATTGTCGCTACTACACACTAGATGGCGCTGCCTGTAGCTTCATTGCAAACTTTGTAACCGCGCGCCGCGGCTCCCCGGTATTGTAGCTTCGTCTCTCGGTGTATTGATTTATATTGTTAACGTAGAACTCACTGTCGTCAAATTATAATTACAGTTGATTGGTTGATTCATGAATTAGACATAAGTTATGATCGAAAATGGAGTAATCATGAGGCAACGTAGAATATTATAGCTGTAATATTCCCAGTCTGTCGGGTTTTAGTCGTATTATTATTATGTCAAACTTGATTGCTAGAACAGTTTTGTCACTGATTGACATATTGGTGTCGATTCTGTAGGACGCCGGCTAAACTGAATTAGAATAATGTTGTCTTTTCGTAAGAAGACCGAGAGAATAATATATATGTATATTTAGCATGGTCTTGCTTATTGAGAGAAGTGGACTTAACAATCAAAAATGTATCTTCTAATTCATCTTTAGCTATAGATATTGGCTTTTTAATAAATTCTCATTGGGTGTCTTACAATTATAGACGGTGTTCATTATGCCTGCTAGTGATTCACATGGTATTCCTTCCGAAACCTATTATTACAGTAACACCATACCAAATGACGTAATACAACTTGATTGGCCATCGACCTCGGTACAGTCACTACAAGTCACAAATCAACTACCAACAACGGACTTATTAAATAATAACCTTTTTTAAACAACTTCGGAAGAAAAATGATGTCAATGTCACATTATTTTTTCACAACACTTGGTATAGTGACAGTGCAGCAGTGTGGAAAAATATGGCTTTGTAATATTTTCAAGTATGTTCTGTACTTCCGACAAATTAAATATAGGGTTATTTTAAATAATTTTCACTGACATGTCTTGATGTTTAAATAGAATTGAAAAATAGGAAGCAAACATATTTTTTGCTTCCTCTTTCTCTGTTTTATGAGGTTCTCTATATGGTTACTAAGTTCATCCTTGTGTCTTACTAAGTAAATTATTGTGTACAGAATAACTCAAGCAGTGCCCTATTTACGAGCCCTATACACGATCAATCACAATTTGAATCGTTTTGAAACAAATTGCTAATCCATTGCTTCATAAGTATGAAAAAAGAATCTGCTCAACAACGTAAATAACGCAATGAATATAGTTGAACTGTCAAAATAAAACATTTATAATATTTGTTTGAATCGTTTACCAAAATGTTTTGCGTAATTAGATAGCTGGTTTCGCGAATTTTCTATTTGGACTGTCCTTTTTACGTTTTTCTTGCGTAAATGGCGACAAGTCTCCGTGTAGGTACAGCCGTGTACTTGATTCTTCAATGCAATCATTTGTCTTTTTATTTTTTTATTAAATATTTTAAATATTTACATTTGAAATCTAATGATCATTGTAACTAGTAACCCAAATTGCTTGCATAGACAAATATGGATAATAAGTACATTTGTAGGCGAGCCTGTATATCTAGTTTTTGTACTGGTCCTATTTAGACAGCCCACGTACCTAACATGAGGTTATTGACCTTCATTATGTAGTCTCAATTGTGGAACATCTGTCTCTTATTGACATGACCATAAAGTTGATATTTGAATGAAAATTTTATGCCAAGGAAGCGTCTGTATGTCTGAAGTTCTGAACCAAATATACTTAAAATAATTAATCAGAAAAAAAAAACGTAATACTTTTTGTGGTTTGTGACCTTTACGACTTCAACTTGAAATTATATTTAGTAGGTAGGACTTTTATTATTGGTAGGTAGGTAGGGGGTATTGACGGCCTTTCGCCGTGTTCCATTCAATCTAAAGATACCTTTTTACTGAAACGGTACTCGATTTGGTCAATTCATAAGGTTATTCATTGATTTAAAATTAATATATCACATCGAACTGTTTTCTTCCAATTTGTAACTTGGCAACACTGGACATTAATAAAATCATTATTAATTATTATAACAATTACTAAAATTAGCACTGAATAAAAAACAGTTACATAAAATTGGTGAAAAAAAAATGTGCTGTCATTCGTGGATCTTTGACAGTCGTTACGAGTCGTCAGAAGCCCGAAAGTCTGACACCAGTCTTGCCAAGGGGTATCGTATTGTGTCTGGAGCTCAGATAGGCAGTCGCTCCATGTAAAATACTGGTATTCAGCTGCATCCGGTTAGACTAGAAGCTGACCCCAATATAGTTGGGAAAAGGCTTGGCAAATTGAATGTTACATAAAAATTGGATAATATATCCAAGGCGTAACAATTTCCACTGCAGTCACCAATAAATTAGCGAAATTAAGTCATAGTGGCTAGGACCATACGTTATGAGGTCAACTGCTCTATATAGCAGCACCAATTAATTAAGATTCCTTGTGTGATAACTTGTACGCCTTTACGTCTTATTCGATTATGATTGCGAAACGTTTTTGTAGATCTAGTTTTGCTAATATTTATTTAATCACAATAAATGTTTGATTGGTCCAAAACAGGATCTGATCCATAAGTTTTTATTGTAAATATAGATATAGTATAAAGTTGGGAATGATAGAGTAGAAGATTGATAGAATAGAGTGAGAGAATTTGAAGAGTATTAAGTTGTTATATTCAACACTCGATTGTAAGTTCCGCCAATATCATACATAATTTTGATTGACCACCAGAATAATGCATCATCGTTTTCGAAAGACGTCCACTGCTGGATATAAGCTTCCCCAAAGCACCGCCACTTCGACCGATTCTGTGCCTCCCGCATCCAATGCATTGTCAATGGGTAAATATTGTTCTCGTATCGATATCAAATATCTGAATTAAATCATTTTAAAATGTTAAAAAATCACAACAATCAACATTGCCAAGTCCCGGCTCACCGGTTCCTGAACAAAGCTACCATATTTCTTTTAGCTATTTCCAAACAGTTCAGTAAGACGGTGATTTAAGCTGTTCAGGGGCAGTACTATGACGTGTTAAAGCCATACTTGTTTCAGTGTCAAAGAGAGATGGAGCTATACAAGACGAATAGCATTATCCCTTTTTCACAATGTAAAAATGATAGCTTTAACATATAATGGCCCCAGTATTAAAAAGTGAAACTCCACAATATCGCGTTACTACTATTGATAACTGTAATAGTACATGCAATGGTACAAACATGCGAGTGCGGTCGCCGCGCGGAAATGGACCGTTTTTCAATTATAGCTGGCGTTCACTTGACGTTCATCGATTGTTTGCGTGTCTTCCGCAGCCAGTTCTGTAGGTCCGACAGAGTTGGATTGTTGACTTCTAATAAATTTCAGTTAATATCAACCTTCATTTATCTGCCTATAGGGCTAAGTCCTCACATAAAGTAGTTAAGACAGTAGGAGTGTCTTTAGGTCAATGTTTAACCCTTTAAGTCAGTGGTCGGCAAACTCATTAGTCAATAAAGCCATCAATACTAATATTTCTTATGAGCCAGTCCTTTCTGTGTGTCGAAACTGTCTCAATACACTTCTCTTAATCCTTAAAACTCCCATCCTTTTTCACTCTACAACGCTTCCCAAAATTAACTTGCTAAGAAGTAGGATGCCTTCATCATCATCATCATATCGGCTGATAATAATATGATGAAGGCATCTTACTTAAAACAAGTTTACCTTGGAAAACTTTGAAATATAGTTTGAATTTTGAATAAAACTTGATATCTTTCTTAATGACCGAAACACCGAACCTCGCGCGCATCTTCGCTCACACTTTTCTACATTTGTGCAGAACCGCGCTCTATAGGCCAAACAGCCGTATGCGGCTCGCGAGCCGCGGTTTGCCGACCACTGCTTTAAGTCAAGTCTTTTCTAAACTATCAAAGCTTGATCTGCTAGCACGTTTACTTCACTCCCGTATCTGTTTTTCTATCCACTTTCATCATTTAACGCAGATACTATAGTAATAACACCTTTTTTTAAATCCAAGGTTCGTTGTCCAGTTTAGACCGTTTGTACCTTTCCCAAACATAGTTGTTCGATTCCGATGTTCAACAAAACGGTAACAATAAACTCTGCTAGTTTGTTGAACGCCGCTGCCAGTGACTCATAGCTACTAGAGCGTGCAGCCACTAGCTTGGTTGTGGAAACCCGAGCTCTGCCGCTATTGCGAGAAAGATACGGTTTTGTACACAAATCGGTTGGTGCGAACCTGGCTAAACTATGCATCTAACTATCTGGTCAGTTTTTTAAATAGGCTTATGAAATTGGGGTAGTAAATACAAAAAAAGTCTTTTTTTTTACCACTTCGGGCTAGCTAGCTGGCCCGCATCTCCCCTGATGGTAAGTGATGATCAGGACGAAGGTGGAAGCGAGCTTCACCCGGAATCCTCAAAGACAGGAACTGGCTATCTTACCTCTAACTGCCAAAACAACAATACTGTTAACATTGTTGTTATAGCAACAGACTTAAATAAGATAGTGGTAGTTAACCAGGCGAACTTAGAACAAGCCCTACCACCAACCAAACTGAACAGAAAATTTTGCCTCCTCTGGGATACGAACCTGGGACTGGTCTGAGACAGGTGATCGAACCACTAGACCACAGAGGCGGAAAGTCTGTCATCATTATCATTAATCAAGCGAAAGACGTTCACTCCTGGATATATGCCTCGAACCAACCATCGTCATAAAGACTGGGCGTCTGCTCAACAAGAAGAAGATGCGTGAAGATAGATGTAAGAGTGGCATGAAAATAAATCTTACTCTTCATGAGCATTTAAACAAACGTAACCAACCAAATTCTGGCTAGGTTCTTTAAAGACAGTTCTTTTGTCAAAGAGGAGGGCTACACCAACGGCACAGATTTCTCCAACACCACTGGAGCATACCGCTAACAATTATTATACGCTCTACCGGAGGTGAGTCACTGCCTTCACTAACTGCGACCAACTCCTAGTAACTGCAAACTTGTTACAAGACAGTTAACTGGTGAAGCATTGTTGTAAAAAGGGATATGAATTTATGATGATGGACTAGTCGGTCTGGCAATTATGGTGGTTATTGTATTGTTTGGTGAGTATATGGGTTGGAGGTTTATGACATGATTGATGATAATGCTGCTCAGCTTTCATTCATCAATATGAAGCGTCCTGTAAAAGGTCCAGAGTCTGAGTTTGAATTTGGCTATAGGCGAAAGGCCTACTAAATGGGGCTTGTAACTTAATTGGCGACAAGCGGTGATATGCACCTTCGGAGTATAAAAACGTGGTTATATGCTTTTAAATTATACTAAGTATAAGTCTGTGTGTAACCTAACCCAGATCATGGTCTACCCTTGTGTCAAATTTCATCCAAATCCGTTTACCCGTTTTAGAATGAATGCGTAACAAACAAACAAACTGACTTTCGCATTTATGACATTAATTAGGATTTAGGTTTTATCTATCTTCATAGTTGTGACTAAGATTATCTTAAACCAATAAATTGCTCTTACTATTGGCCACCGGATCAGTTACGGCTCTAAAACTATTCTAATTTGACGTATATAGTTGGCGCTTAAAATGCAAATGAACACATGCGCTAGCGCAGCGGTGAATCATCCGTTTTGCAGTGTGCATGACCGAACTAGTTTCGCTTCGATTTTCGAACTGAATTTTGGCATTCAAAATGCGAGGTTGTTCAAATTACACCATATCAGAAGGGTAGTGCTGATCATAGAGCTCTTGATAGAACGCTTTGATTTAAATCTCATGGGAACTGATCTATATTTTCCCTGTCGCGTAGACAACCTTAAATGGTCACTATAATAGTCGTAGGATAATATCAGCAAAATTAGCAACAAAGTGAACCCTTTGACATAATACTTTTATCGGCTTTAGTAACAACACAAGGGAAATAAATCCAGCTCATTAGTTGGCGGTAAAATAACATTATGAACTTCGCATCTAAAGCAAAGTGAATATGTACAATTGAAATTCTAGTCGAGTAATACAAACCTGTAGCAACTATGTTTAGGAAAAGTTTTGAAGCATTTTCATTTCATCTAACCTGCAGGTTGAGTTAAACCCGTTGAAACTGCTATAAATCGTACCCCTCAACTATTTACGAGTACCTGAAAACTGCAGTTATACAAACTAATTAATCTGTTGCAGAGAGAAACAACGTTGGATGAAAGCTCGTTGTAGAAATTCTTTTCAGCAAACATTCATTGGAATGAAGCTTAAAAATGAAACAAAACTGTTCAGCTCTACGCCTACACTTTGTATTGATTCAAAGGTAATTGTAAAAGAGTTCTCCTAGAAATGGAGATAAAAAATTATTAACGAAAGCCTTGTATACCTTTTTACAATGAGAACTTTTTTTACCTGATTAATTATACTTTTCAATTAAAATCGAACCCGTTTGTTAAATAAAAACGTACAGGTAACCTTCGTTATTATCAATTTTCCGAAACCTGGTTATTTAATCTAACCGCCAACCAATATTTACCTTCGATATATATTATTTTATGCTATCGTAACTGTATAAACTGCGTGAAACACGTCTTAGGGAAACGTGATCCGTTTTAATGTCAAATGATTCATAAATGTGTTTACTCTTGACACGAGGCTGGTAATATGCCTGTCTATATGTTTTGTATCTTCGAGTATATGTTCATTCATTTGTCCAACCTCTTGTTTAAGATGTTCTATAGTTGTATTGTGGGTTATACGCTATTCTTCGTCTATATCTTCCGGATCTTCAATGTACTACTGGTACAAGGTACAACTAACTGGGACTTTTCCAGGTTTACCGGTACAATGAATGATGGTTATAGGATAACGTTATTAGGCCTATTGGAAGGCGATGTGTAGGTATATACTGTTATTAAGATGTAGATAGATGATTACTTTTACCTTATTAATCGTCAAGACGAGTGATCAGTGATTCGAACTTGCAACAGATAGTAAGAAATAACAGGCACAGTCAGGCAGGTTTCAAATAGCGTTCTTCTCACTACTTAAAGGCTAAAGTAAATAAGCTCAACTCAAATACTTGGAGTATTAAAAATAACCTAAAAAACAACGGAAACTATTCCCGAAAAACCGGTATTGAAGCCTCGCCAGACACCATCTGCCGATACAATAAAAAATAAAAATCTGCGGCGAATTTTGAGAGTTCCTCTGTAACTAAGCCTTCAAATATTGTAGAGCAAGATGTTCAAATTGTGAAAAAAAGTGAAGTAACGCTGGTTTAAAAATGAGAGATTGCCACAAATATTTAACCGCTGACATGAAAGTGAGTGGTCGTGAAGTATAACATCTGAAACTAAACAAACACTGTCGAATGCACAATTTCAAACGTCTTATCTTTTGTATCACGTGCGGACTTTTCTTTCTTGCACCCCCTTTCCCCACCGAAGGCTGATAACCAAGCGGAGCGGCGCTTGCGCAGCACTGCCACCTCAGTCTCCTCTCGGCAGCCGCGCGGAGCGGACGTATCGCACCACATTGTTTTCTAAAATATAAAAATCTCAGTGATGTGACATATGAACGTGGAATGTGTTTGTGATAGTGATTTATTATTTCAAACTGATAACAATTTCAGTTTGGCTAATGTGATATAAGGTGGAGTTTTTATCTGTGCCCGGATCGATCCGATACCGTTGCGTCGCGCTTCGGTGATTCGGTTAATAACTCGTGGATCTAAAGTGCCTGTGTTATAGTGGCTTTGCTAAGATTTAATGCCGAGAAAAGGTCACTTACCTTGATCGGACATTGAAAAAAGTTCTCTTATTCTAGGTCTAGATGTCAATCTTATTCTTGGTCATTTGCTTTGGATTTTGTTTCCAAACAGGTTGTCATGTATCTAGTTCCTTTTCCTGCCGTTGTTTTTCATGTTTTCTTTTTCGTTTGTCACTAAACTAGTTTTGGTCATGTCTGTCGTAGTGAGTCACTACTCTAAGGTTTCTACTAGAATCTTAACTTACTACGGCAATTCTTTCTACCATTTAATACTTTTTAAGCACGATTGACACAGATAAAAAGCCTTTTGTTTCGACTAAAGCTTAGATGTGAAAGGATAGAAGATACGAGACACCGTCCCAGTTTCGACGATCAAAAAATTAATAAACTTTCATTTGTGTGATAAAGACGATAGCTTCTTTCTCTCATTATTTTTACGCTTCATAGACTGTTGGTTGGCTGGAGCGGGTTTTTGTTTCGTCGGAGTGAAACGGCGGCAATTGGACCTTGATATCCGGAGTTGCAACAGAACACAATTGGTTTGTACGGCTTTGGTGTACGGCGCAAGTTGGGGACTTGTGGGTTTGATACTGTAATGACATGGTTGAAACTTATTTCCTATACTGTTCAGGTTTTTGACACGTAGTTCTTAAACCATTTTTACCTTAATAGAAACCTCCTAGATGAAACAATACATTTACAACCTATAATTTGAAGACGTTTCATGCAATTTCGTGCTTTGCAAACCTTTTGGGTCTATCGGAAGATAAACAGTAGGTCAAGAATCTGTTTCATATAACATTACTTTGACTGTGACATCCAGATTTTAAGTCATGGACATGGTTTCAAAGTCGTTTACATTCTATTCCGGAGCTACGGTTGCTTCAGTCAGAGTCAATAACGACCTCTTAAACCAGTACATTTCTACTAACATATTTTGAGCCTAACCATTGTTCGAAATCCACATGCATTGTGAAGCATTGTATACAGTGATTAACATGAAACTTAGTATCCAAGAGGAAGACATACATAATTCAAGCCTCCGTGACATTCTAATCTGTTCACATGCAAACGCCAACTAATTACCGACAAACCAATCAGGAAAGAGCCTTTAACTAGAGCACTATTTGTTCAAAAACCTGGTATTTTGAAATGTCTAAGACTGCAGACGTAAACTCGGTAGTCACGCTCGCTACATTTGTGAAATTACAGCGACCCAGATTTTTGGCTAACCACTTACTAATGACACTAAAAGTGAATGATTCTGGAAGTCCTAATGATTCGGGTCGATGTCCGGTTTTTGTGTTTTTCAAGGCTAATCGTCATGGTTGGGTTCTTTATGGGGTAAACGGCAGTTGAGTGAATAGATTTGTTTGCAACTATGTGCTACAATGAAGGGGACTTTAATGTAGGCTAGTGGATTGTTGTTTACTAACATTTTTATATGATAGAATATGAATAGTAATGCGGCATTTATTGCCATCTCCTTCCGCTGGGTCTTAAACAAAATCTTTATGCTTCCCACGTCTATTGCAAAAAGTAACTGTGTTATCTATCACGACAAGACAGTCGTGTTTAAAGTGACTGAAAGTATCTTATTGCATATAGTCTCATTCTTCGTCAGCATCTTATATCTGATATTCCTGTTTAAATTCATCATTAACTCTATCTTCATTATCAAAATTACTCAGTCCCGCTCTCGCTCTAACACTTAAATCTTGACTTTTATGTTGTCAAGGTCTAAAACGGATTTTCTTAAATGCACTCTAGTTAACTGCATTATCTTGTGCTCTTTACATTGTTTCAAGCACAATATTCATTTGTCTTCGCACAATAGTTACAATACTTTACGGTGATTCAGGCGTTTAGTTGTTTTTCTCACTTAGCTGCAGTTTCAATGATATTGTAAGTCATATCTTGGCATGCTAATTTACAATGTTTTACATTCGTTTGTTGTATTATTAGTTATTTATGTTGTGATGTTATTTATTGCATCTTGAGGTTTATTAATAAATGTTTTAATAAGGTGCGGCTTGTTTGCACTGTAATTAAATGCAAGTGATTAGTAGGTTTAAAATCAGAAGTACTTAAGCACCTTAATCAAATGACGTTAAGTGCTTTGATTATGAGTAATACTAGAAAGCCTAGTAGGAATATTGTTATAAGCAAACCTGAAACAAGCTGTTCTGACTTTGTCCACGTGGATTCCATAACCTGATTCATTTCCCAAATTATTATGTTTCTATCAGATATATTGAGTTCACTAATAGTCTAGCTATATATCAGGCAAACCATTTCGCACCAACTATCATCGGGTGTGAAAACACCGCCTGTTATCACACAGTTCAGGAACACGCTATCAGATTAGTAGAGATAACTGGAGATAATGACTTGGAAATGTGTTGCGGTGATGTCATCGTGTTTTTGTCGTGGATAGTTTTTAAAAACGTGCGGAGAGGCAGGATGGCTTAACATTTTTTCTCCTAATGAATTAAGAACGTTTTCAGCAGGCGTTGAGTGAATGCTTGCTAATAATGGTAATGCTGGTTTCTAGACAGTTTGTGATATGTCATGTGAGTCAGACAATTCCATGCGAAGTCTTGCCTCTGTCCCTATTCTTCTTAAATTATTTACACCGTATTGTGAAACAAGGGATTGAAGGGAATGCCTGAAGCAAATAAAAAAGATGATGAGATATTTAAGAAGACGAGACTTAAGTTAAAAACGTAAAACCGTAGAAAATATAGGTCAAGATATCGTCACAGGAGAATATCATAAGAACTATAACCTAACTGATACTAAAGACAGTGTAAGCAAGATCAAGCATAATCAACAAGGCACATAATTGTCTTAACATAATGCTATCACGTGTCCAATATAATTCTAGCTAGTTTCGATTACCGCCATTGTTTCGGAGCTAGATAACGCAAACGTGACTCGACAGCGTTTGACGTACTGTATCTATACTAATAGATAATAACTATTCATGTACTATGGATGGATTATCGTAGACTGGTGGTGGCTTAGAGCGATTATAGTTCGTAGAAATCCGAAAATGGCTAAGTGATATCGTTGATAAATTAACTGTTTTGTTCAGAATGGTGTTATAATCTGTTCCTGTCATTTATATGAAAAACAACAGGAAAAGCATGATTGATTTTAAAATAAGGGAATTCCAGGTGTCTTCCACATACATTAATTTTAAGTCTACTGTGAATTGGGTCGTATTTATAATTACATTTTATTTTTTTTCGGAAACGTTAAAAAGCCTAGCGACTATAAGCAAGAAGCTAAACTAATAACCAATGAATTTAAAGTTTAAAAAATATTATATTTTATATTATCATTTATCATCATTGCGTGACGAATAAGTAAAATTATATTACAATCTACTTATAGTTCACAGCAATTTGAAATGGTGCAATGCAGTTGTGTCATTGACTGTTTTTTGCTTGACGGCCGTGTATCGATCGATAATCTTACCTTCCATATTGCATATTATTGTCTGTGCAATATTGTACATTAGGAGTTTCTATTGTTTTAAAAAATTTGCCAATATTTCTAAATTATCATCAGGTATCCACCAATTTTGGTCTGATGTCTGATCTTACCAAAAGGTTAGGTCAAAACTCGTTTCTCTTACAAATGTCGTGCTAGATGCGTATCATTGTGCATTGTTTGTATGACTATGTTTGCACAAACTAGGGTATATGCAAAAGTACTTTGATTTGTCTTGTAAAGTTCAAATATTCGCCATCTTAAGACAATCACGTTCACCAACTCGTGAACACGAATATTTTATAAACTAAATATAAATAAAAGACTGTATATTGACAACCTCGCGACCTCAGCGGCAGGTCGCGGCGACCTTAGCACCGATAACTATGCTATTTGACCAGTAGACCAGTAAATAACTCGGTTCTTAATCATTCTTTGACTATTTCTCGGTCTAAATCCGTCATAGAGTTAGTTTATGCACATATTTCACAAAATTATTTATCTCTTTACCTAAAACTTCTCATAATGATATTGGCATAGGACTCAAGGTTTTAAATGTCATTAAAGTCTTGCTTAATGTACAAATAAATGCCTAGTAAGACGGGCTTAGCAACTAAGTTTATCATTTTTGACAAAACCTTTTTGGTAATGTTAATATTGCTAATGATGGTAACATCATTTGAATTCAACTAACTTGCCAAAATGCAGATTCTATCTACTTCAACATAGTTGGGAAAAACTAGGTGATGATGAGGATGATGAAGTGTCAAGAAGACATCATGTGTTGTCCAAACTAATAAACACCCTAACAAGGCTTATCTATTCTACTAATAACGAATATGCTTCCAAACTAGTAATTCTACCCACAACCAAAAATATTATTCCCGTAATGAATGTCCCAACATCGAACGAATATCCTCTTTCGTATGTCATTTGGGTCAAAGCTTATGGGAAAACTTAAGAGGATCGACTTTTTATCTCTGGCACGTGTTTGTTATCGTACAAATGTTTTGAACCGAACTATCTGTGTGTTGGTGGTCTGAACGTGGTGAGTGAGTGGAACAGCTGATGTTTCAGTGATGTTGAGTATGAAAGTGTTGATTGAGTTTGAATCGGTTATTGCGTGAAAGCCAGAGGGGTCGATAATGATGGGTTATGTATGATTTGTGGTTGAGTACTTTTAAAACCTAAGGTTTTTTTGGGTTTTAGATTAATAATAAGATATCTGTCAGAATCTTATTATTTAGTTAAATAATAAGATTCTGACAGATCTATTGGAAGACAAAAACATTTTCTACATAACCCAAAATCACATAGGGCAATAGTAGGCAGAACTTAGTATAGTGTTACATTCACTTTTCACTCATAGTAGCCCGCAGTATAAAATCGATAATATTCTAATTCTGCGTTAATTTCAAAGTGTTATCATTAATTACGAAACAGACAATACAGTAACGCAATACCAACATAACTCAAAAAACACGGAAACCAACATATTCCTTAATTAATATTACACCATTTACACTAGCAAAAACTGAGCAATAAGCCGGCTCACATTAGTATGCCTCTCGCGTACGTACAATATTAATTAAACAGACATAGAGGCATACAGACATACATACATACGTACCGGTCGCTCTTGTGCTAGTTTGTCTTCATACATTACCATATGACTATTGTTGTATTTGCTAACTCGAATAGTAATGTAGATTTTCGGTGTCTTCGAACCAGTCTGTGTTGCTTTTGAATAAGTTTTTAGTGAAGAATTTATGACAGAATCTGTTTTGGTTGCTTGTCACAATATTTGAAATAGTCCAGAAATAGGACATCTTCATCGGGACGAACATGAGAAGTGCAATACGGTGGTTAAAACATAGCCAGTCGTCAAGGTAGCAGCCGAGCCATTGAAATATAGTCAGACATAAACGAAAATAATATCATATTCTTTAAGCTTTATTTATATTATCAAAATGATAATTTTCGTCCTTGGCTCGCACTGATATGCATAATTCTGTGACGCAGTCAAGAGATATTAATCATCACATTAGTCTGTTATATTGCTTTGAGCGTAAGCCGAACCAAAGCTTACATGACCGTCGTAAGGCGAATGCACATGTATGCTTGTCAAGCATGCATGAACGAGCATTATGGTCTGTATGCATACAGTATTAGCCATAACAATAGAAATAGATGTTATTTAAAATAAAAAGGGAGAGTAGGATATACGAACTTTATGTACCGCTTTCATATGTTTGTTTTTCTTCAACAACCTTGTTCATATAGATTGCTTTATACTTTATATGCCGGAACATATCACGTGCTGTTTGTTTTTATTGAATGACATATTTGGCCTTTTATTAGAGGAAAGTTACTTAATGTTGATATATTTTGAAGGTTCATTGTCGTTTGAAGTATTATTTTTGAATCGTTGATTCACGAAAGTAGTCCAAGAGTACCATTTTAAGATTTATAAATCATGCTCAAATATTTAATTAGACTAGAAAATTAACGTCTGCTTATAACTCGTTTTAGAACATCTTGAATTTGTAACGTAAGTTAGTGTAAAAGAGTAACTGGTAAAATCAAATAGAAAGGTACGAGACAAGAAAAAATAAAAATAAAACTCATATTGACAAATCATAAAAAAAGACTGATTCAACACAACATTTTCGCACTACGTTTTAAAGTCTTAGCACATAACAGTAATGCAACTGACGATCTCATTTACGAAATGAACACTATGTTGGTTTGTAGGTAAGAATCTCATCAGGTAATGCATCAAATTAATGCCGGTCGGCCAAGGCAACTAACATTGTAAGCCGTGACGGCGCATTTACTTGTAATTGTGTAAATCTTACAGATTTTTTAGATATAAGACGTTTTTGTTAAAGTTTATACAGATGAAGAAAAGGAAAACACTCTTGAAAGGAATTTTCATACGAACGTTTTCAAACAGCAGAAGCTTCTAGTTAGTTTCCTTTCTTTACGCTCTTTGCTTGTAAGAAAACTTTGTCTCTCCCTTATTACTCTGACTTATGTTTAGGTCTTCCATAACAGCCAAAGCTATAAAGTTAGGATCCAATTAGCGAAGAAAATTTTTTTTCATCAAATAAGACCGCTCAAAGAATAGGCTCCGAGCCAGACTGGCCAGACATAATTCAGTTTTCTCAAGTGTTTTAATTTGACAGCAGTTCAGTTTGACTGCATCTATTCTTTTGTTCCGTCCTTGTTAAACTGTTATGAATAATAATGAATATTTTAAGCATTATGTATTTCTACGAATTTACATAACAAGCTTCCTGTAGTAAGTATACGTTAAATAAGTAAATATAACGCTTAGTGTCATAATGAAGCAAGTTTTAACACTTATTATTAGTTATTATATTTGCACCTTATAAGCTTAGACTTTCTAAACAGGTTTTACTTTTTAACCAGTTTTTTGTGAGTAACAGTTGTAGAAGAGAAATTAAGTTTATTAGAACACTTTGACACATTAAAAGACTGAGCTTTATAAAAAGCTACAGCTTTGTTCAACGTTACGTAGTATGTTTTGCACGTTTTGTATTATAGTTCCTTACAATTGTTATAAACGGTCTAAAGTATCAGATGTTACCGTACATGTGCGGTCTAGGTCTCTACAGACAGATAGGCGTTCATTTTAACCTTGATTTGTGTTACAGTTGATCATTCATACAACACAATGCTTAGAGATCAAGTGTATTGTTTATTGTTTTTCTGCTACTTGCTTAAGCAGGATTAAATTAACAATGATCGATAAAAATAATATGTAGTTTTTTCCTCTCTCTAGACTTTTGTATATTCTATATCTTTTTTTTAATCCTATTGTCATAATGCTTATTAGTTGATACTTTATAAGGTACTGATATAAAAACAATAGATTTTTTTCTTTGTAAGGACATGATTTATTACTACAAGCAAAGGTTGAATGTCAAAAATGTAATCGGAGTATGACATTATCGTATATCTAAATTGTTTTGTTGTGTCTTTATTATGGATAGCGTGCCAAAATTTATAGTTTTTGGCGTTTTAATATCATTATAATGGGATCATATTTCATGAAAATGAATTACTGACACTGGCTCTTAGACTAGACACATAATATTTTAAACAATGTTAGGCAATAAATTAATAAGTTTAATATTGGAATTTAAATGTTATTATAATAACTGTCAAATATAACAGATTGTAGAGCTGTTTTAATTAGGTCTCGCCCACACATTGGCGACCCATATTAGGACTATAATTTATAATATTTTAAGTGCCTCCCCAATTTTTTTAAATACCGACCCATTATTATATCGATTTATTTTAAGTGTCTCCCCGTTTTTTTTAAATACTGGCCCATTATGATATCGCTTGACATTGAATTATTTTATGCCTATAGAAAATGAGGAAGCAAGATTCAAATAACATGACATATTGTATGTGATACATACATAACTCACTCACGCCTTCTTCTGACGGGGGTAGGCAGAAATTACAGAACCTGCTACGATCCTTACACTTCTTTTTTTGCTTCATTACGTTCATACATCTGTGATAAGCAGAACTACCTACGGAGCCATACTTTGTACTATTGCAGCATTACTCAATATCGATCCTTAACCATTGTTATCATAATTCTTGTATTTAAGGTGATGTCACTTTTTTGCACTCATTTCCATATTTTTGATTAACCGTAGCTATAATTTTATTTATAACGATTTAAAATATATAATTAGTCGTGCCTCTATGTATACAATGGCTGATAATAGCTATAGATAGTTTATAAGATAAACAGGCCCAGTGCTTATTGGGCGCTTATCTTTCGTGATAACCGCTCGGCTGATAATGAGATAACCGGCAAATTGATTTCTCTATAATTATGTGGGGTTATTAAGCCTTACCTATTATAATATACTATATTAATATTGTCTGCTGGACATAATCAGAGGAGTCCTTGGACAAAATAAGTATAGGAAAATAAAATATATACACATAAATCTCCTGCTAATTTCTCTCAAGATGAATCAACGAAAGCAGTTCGCGTAGCCGAGGCGCTAGCTGTTTCACTAATTATGACTATTACGAAGTTTTTAAGACAAATACATTCAGTGTTAATTTTGTAAAAGACGCAAAATATCTTATTTAGAGTAGGCAGTTAATATTGCTACACGATGTCACGGAAACCAACCACCAAACAATGATTTTGGTACGACTCCGTAAAGCTGGTGTGAAATGAAATGGTACTAGAAGAAGTTCTATCCTTTTTTTCTTTACCAGCAGGTTGCCAGTATTCACCTGACACTTAATACAAACTCTGCTGGCACAGGATATTATTGCAGCTTTCGCAATAAACCACAAATGTAGACAGCAACTTCTGTCTATTTCACGGGTTGTAAGGTTAAAAATATTGCCAGCAGTGTTGAAAACAGCAATTTATTTGAAACTTATTGAGGGTAAAAACGTTATCTACAATGGGGAGTACAGCTATTTATTTTATAATCTATACTTCTATTATAAAGAGGTTAATTTTGTGAGGTTATAGGGGATAATATCTGGATCTACTGAACCGATTTTTAAAATTCTTTTACCAATAGAAAGCCACGTTATTTGTGGCTATACATATATTTATGTCTACCGCCCAACGAAGTGGGCACGGGTCACCTAGTAAGTAATAAAACTATAGGGACACCTCTGCCTTACCCAAGGAAAACAGGCTGTTATGTGTTTGTATGTGTATGTACAATGTACATATGAAGTAACAAGAACACTCCTCACTCTAATTTCCAAGTTTAGCCTGAGTCAAGCCACTATCTGTGTCAACTGTTGACTCAAGAAATAGTGTCGCGAATTATCTACAAGGAAATTCTGCAATTGTTATCTGATAAAACGCACGTAGTTACATACACGGAATATGATAAAAGTAGTATAAAAATTGTAACTATGGAAGGTATTTTCTAATTTCTACTTCCAGAGTTGTACTTGACAAATTCGAAACCTTTTGATAGACCCTTGAAATTAATAAGATTTGTTTCGTGTTCTTGCTTAACTTTATGAACCGAGTTCTTTTCCATAATGATTATAATTTAGCAAAAGAATTTTCCATGGAAAACTTATAAGTTCAGAGTTAGCAAACATTTTAGATTAAAACCTTAAGTCATAATTGGCATTTGGATGCATTTCTTCTCAGAAAACTACGTTTCTGCAAGTCACAATTCAATATTGTTTACAAAACACCAAAGGCCACACCTATCCCACATGAACCGTCAATCGACATTTTCAATTCAATTGACACCCGGATGGTTGGCAAGCTCAGTACCAGCACTCTTCACTAAGGCCATGACTTTGACTGAGAGCAAAGATCGTCCATTGTCCTTTCCGCGTGTTGCTGTTTGATCTTCCGTTTAGATATACCTTATGCGAAAGTGTTGCCATTGTTTGCACAGGTCACTAACAAAACTGTTACTATTTGATTTGAAAAGAGATATTTTGCGAAAAGTGAGGATGTTTATAGATATGATGATAAGCAAAGATGATTAATTAGTACACTAGTTGATCTATATGCTCATTGGCCATGGGGTTACTTTTAGTAATCAGCAGTCTTCACTGAGGCCATGACTTCGACTGAGAGCAAAGAGCGTCCATTGTCCTTTCCGTGTGTTGCTATTTCTTCCATTTAGAGATATACCTCATGTGAAAGTGTTGCCATTGTTTGCACAGGTCAGTAACAGACCAGTTGCTTTCGAAAATGAGGGTCATTTACGAAAAAAACGGATGGTAATGTATATTATATATTGAATTTTAGATATTCACGGGGATACGTCTACTCTCTAAAAATGTTCATGTTTTATTTAACTGGAAATGTAATATGTTCGAAAATTCATTTCCAGTTGAAACAATATTATTCACAGATCTATTTGTTCAAGTGGAATTTAATTAATACTGAAAATATTGTAGCACTGTTCTCACATTTAATAATCTATATCTTGATGTAACAAGTCTTGTTAGAATTATTTTATCTTATTTATGTTAAAATTTTACTGCAATGTTTATTTTTAGTTTACTTGTATATTCAAATTTTATGCTGACCCTATCACTTGACCCATTGCCTTACCCATCGTCTTGCAAAAACAAAGACTCATAAACAAAAGTGGAACGCGAAGATTATTAGTGTTTCTCTACTGTATACTATTTTATGATGGAAAGCGTCTGGGTGATTTATTGTATCTGTTATTACCTGGTAGGTGGCTGGATGGATTGGCTCGGGTGCAAAAGGCGATTACCTAGTCTCTGAACGAAACTAAATGAAAAGTAGGTGTATTATAGTTTGACCGCTGTGGTGAACAAAACCTTTAGGGAATACAGACTGGCATCTTATGGAGAAGTTAATATCCTAGACCTCTGTATTAGGTACAAAACTTAACCATCGGAAAAATAGTTTTTAGTATGACAAAGTTAATGATTTGGCATTAACCGAATGTGTGGCAAAACGATGTGACCTCTGAACATTTATTTTTAAGATGTACATATATGCAACCATGTTGCCATTTATCTCTCCACCAATTAACTTCCAACCTTCCACATACCAACCACGTGCCATCAAAATACCTGACCAAACCCTCTCGTGGCTCGTCAACCGCAGCATCCACTCCGTCTGCTAACGGAACTTGTAACGGTATACTCTCGCGGCCCGGATTAATTGTGGCCGAAATAAGATGGATACTGTGAGTCTGTCACTAGATTTACGAGTACAATAAGTTTTGTTCTGAGTAAGAGTGCAATTTGGGACATCTTCAAACTGTTATTACTGCTGTAGAAGATATGAAAAGTGTTGCTGCCAAGGTCAGATAGGCAGTCGCTCCATGTAAAATACAGATATTCAGCTGCATCCGGTTAGACTGGAAGCCGACATCATAGTTGGGGAAACGCTTGACTGATAATGATTTACAGGAAAAGGTGTTCCGCTTGTTTTTCACCAATATATAAATGACACTAACAAGAGTGAAGTAGACTCTTTCGAAGTTGATCAATAATTTTCAATAGACGTTTAACATCACTAGATTGTGACAGTTATTCCAATGCCACATATATAATATTCTACATCCACAGACACGTGCAATGACAAGCAGCCAGACAACAATTACCACATGATATAGTTGACGGATAAAGCAATTAAACTAGATATGATATACTATTGGATATAGAATTGTAAAGCCAGCTTGTAATGGAATACATTAAGATAGGTCGGAATTGCTGCATTAGTTATTGTGAAGGCAGACCTGATTGCTAACCATACTTACTATTGGCAATATATCTATCTACATGTCTTTTGAAGAACTAGAAACTTAAGTCCTAAAGAATACTGCATTGACCAATAGATATATCTGTCTTGGATATGTCTTGTTCTGTCTGGGTTTGCTCGCGATTAGTTCGAGCGAGTGTGGTGCCAGCGGCTGGCTCGACGAGTTCTGGCTTGTCGAGATGCAGCTACTATAGCCTATGATTGTATGATCTTCTTCATTACGTCATCATCATGTGCCTTGTCTTACCTTACCTAGTTGTCTTTCAGTCTTACCCAGATGTGGCTAAACCTGATCCGCTGTATCGTGTTTCTTAAAAATAACAGTAGTCTGTGATTGATTGACTCGGCAGCGAATGTTGCCTATTACAGTGACTACATTAAAATAATTTTATAACATTGAAAATTATATTCGTTAATGTAACAGTAAGCTTTTGTAACAAACTGTGCTTATTCAGTTATAAAGTTTAATGATCATACGTTCTCAATTAAGGCTTAATTGCGGTACGGAACCATACAATTAAAACGTTTCATGGTTCATTACACCGATAGTTATTTAAAGTACTTTCATCCTAGCTTTTGCTAGAGAAAGTTAAGATTCGTTTACATATAAATGACCGTCTTTTCTTTGCAGCACATTATTAAATTAATTATTAGTTACAAAAGTAGTTTATGAAGCAGATACAGAACTCTGTACACATAAGAAAGTCGTTGGTTCTTCTACAAAGATGGAATTTTGGCTTTGATTACGGAACCCTAAACACGTTTAACCGTGTCGCGCCCACAGGTGATCTAAAAGCATTAATGAGAGGTTCCGTAGGTGTTTGACCAAGTGAATTGAGAGTTTTGCTTGAGCATTAAGCAACAGACTGCGGTAGGAGTATATTTGTTCAAAAGCTTGACGATATAGTCTGGGGTGGGGCAGTGCGGGAGGTCAAGTCAAGTAATAAGTGTTAGATAAAGTTAATATAGCGTTGTGACAGCTTAAAATGGGGGTGACAGCTACAAACGTATCAACCATGCTCAATTGTAGATATGATGTTAAGAAAAGGCTCGCCCCCTATTACATGGGACTTAGACATAACTGGCGAAATGCGGGTATAGGTACACCTCTACCTAACCCTTCGGCGATTACCAGCGTGATGTTATCTATGTCAGGAAAAGACTATACTCCATTTGAAATAAGATTAGACATTTAAACAAACCCTTTTTTACAGTCCGTTCAACCGAGTCCGACTTCTTTACCGTAGGCAAAAGGATGGCATTAAAAGCAAACAGGTGGTTACAATACCAACTGTTTACTGCAGTCTACAGCTGCCATTTGTCATGCCACGAACACAATAGAAGTCAAATTCAGTTGAACGGACTGTAAAAAAGGTTTAGTTAAATGTCTAATCTTATTTCAAATGTAGTTTAGACGTTATCAAAATTATACTTGACTTGTAATACTCCCCAATACAAGGAATGTTACAAGAGCACAGTTTGCGAGTTGATTATTGATTTCAGTTTGCTTGACGACATTCCCTGGTTGCTTTAAAACCACAGGAAACTTTGACAATCATTGTTCGAAGTAACATAGAATCAAATGACTAAGAAATTCTACTGAACTACTAACCACTGACTTACTTAGATATTATCACAAGCTTCAAGGTACAGTTTTAAAACTATTTACATATTTTTACATAGATTCACCAAAACTGGTTTGGTGTAACTTGTAAATCTTTTTTAGACACTGAGAACCAGTTCTAAGTTTATATTTATAGTTACTGTCGTTTTGTTATTACTTTAATAGTATTGGCTTTGATGTTAATCTAATGTTTATTATGTCCGTTTAGTTGAATTTGAATAAACTTTCACTTCAGTTGTTTTATTTAATGTAGGTAATAGAAATATATTTTATTGGTGTTTATGACTGTCGCCGTAAATGTTATGATCTTCCTTTCATGTGGTTAGTGACTAACCTGAGGGCCTAGACAAAGTAACATTCGATTAGCGACAACGCTAGTAGAAAAGTCAAAAATGTATGGGATTGACAAAAGCTATCGAAACGTCACGTGATCATGGCTCAACGAATAGAAATTAGCTAGACAATATTTAACATCATTCCATTCATACAGCCTCGAACGATAACTTGCTAACGAAAGACCAGAGACAATATGTAATTTTTATCGAAGAAACCAATGGATCAGACGATAGCGAAACGTAGTGTAGGTATGTCGTTGAAGCGATAGCGATTGTCGAAATAGAATCGCTCCGAAGCGAATGTCATTTGTCTAGGCCCTCTGGTGTCAGAGTTTTAAAGCCGCCCATGGGCCTCTGATTTGGCTTCAAATACCGTCGGGAAATATCTCTCAGGCATGTCCGTTTCCGCACGATGTTTTCTTTCACCGCTTTTGAAGCAAGTGATAATTATACAATGAAAAGTCAGAAGTGCGTGCCTTGGGTTCGAACTCGAGACCTATGACCGGTCACACCACACCACTAGGCTATCACTGGTCATGGCTAAGCTGCAGCTGCTGTTATGATATAAATTTTCGAAGCTAAAGGTCTGCACATGAGTTTGCGGTTTATAAGCTTATCCATATTTCAAACAGACGTAGATTCTTTTCTATGAGAACTTGTGTTTTCTAAACAATGAATAATGTAAATCCAAGATGCATATTCATGGCAATTATCATTAAAACTCGATTAGGCAGCCTAGCATGCATAACTATGACATGTGCTAGGTTACACATGCAGTCAACTACAAAAAAAAAATGCAACGCGTAAAATATAGCTTATGACAGGATGTTAGACCCTGGATGAAGCAAAAGAATAGTAAGCTAGATGGGAAGACTGCCTCGTCGGGTTGGTTTAGTGGTCGCAAGCGGTACTGCTGAGCATGACATCCTGGATTCGATTCCTACGTCAAGCAAAGTGTTATTGGGTTATTCCATCTGGAATTTCTCAGTAGCAGCCCGGAGTGTGTGAATTTGTGTTCGGTTGATGGCAATAGGCACGCCCCCTATTATCCGAAATATGGGTGTACTATAGGTTTTCCTCTGTCTAAGACTTCGGGGAATACTGATATTATGTCTTATCCTTGTAATTGGTAAAGTAATCTTGTTCAGCAGTGAGCCTCATATCTCTTGACAACATCCTTCATCTCAATAACACAGCAATGTCTACCATATCACCTAGTACATTTAAATGTGCTTTTAGCTTAACATTAAATAAAACCGGTACACAGTAACATCAGGTCTAGCCTAGCTTTCTAGCGTCAGTATAGCCCCATTTACCTCTCAGTTTCCAGGAAATAGCTTTTTATAATTGCCTAGTTGAGTCTGAAGAGACTTTTTAATCCGGTCAGATTATTGATGCAATTTTTTTATTTTATTACTTAGTAGGTTCTGCTGCGGCTTTCGGTTCTACAGTTACCAATCTTTCCTCATGATTGGTAATTTAAGATCTATATCTGAGTATAAGTCAAGAAAATACTTAGCTTAGCAAGAGGAGTAAGCAGGTGGCTGAGAGATATGCAAATTATAGCTTAAATATTCTTTTTAATAAAGGATATTGCTGAACTTCTTAATAAATTGTCAGTGTTTTGTTTATTAACACAGAAGTAGGCAATCTAAAACAAATTAGCATATTTACATAGAATCTAAGCGTTTTTTCTATCATTTAACGAAATTTCACTACATATAGGCTAATTATCGAGAATCAAACCTGTACATATTTACATTTTTGCAAGGACTACTTACAAATAAATGTAAAAAAAACATTAAATTGACTATAAATACAATATCTTTACCCATATTTGTCAATAATATCCCAATTAACTTAAAAATACGTTGTATTGTATAAAAATCGTCAGATTTTATACGATAACATTCTCAACTCCTTTTATAGTCCCATGATTCACTTTATTTTTTAGCTGCGTATGGCCAAATTAGGTGACGGAATTTGTCCATATGTGGCTTCTTTATATTAGTTTTATTATAAGTATGATATTATTTCCTATTATCGACAACTTAAATCGGCAAGCAAGAGCCTCTAATGTTTATGAGTTAATCAATATTACTATTCGGAGAATCGAGTATTTTTGAAATATTCGAACGTAATACTCTACTATCACCGGTCTGCTGTAAATATTTTTTGATGAAACTGTAGTACCTATGGCTGATATCTCTGTTTTGAGAAAAAAAATGTCTGGTAGAATATTAGAATCGAAACGGTGGGAAACTACCATACGAAATAAACTACCATCCTACTATCACTACCATTTTTCAAATGAGTTTCTGCCTTTCTGGTTAGTCGCAGCTAAGCTTTACTAGTTCACCGGGTCAGTCTACTTTAGATATGTACCTACGTATCTAGTCAGGTACATAGTATTCCTAAGTTTACAAGGAAACTAGTTATTACGGTACGGCAATAGCTAGTTTCACTAGTTCACTACTAACATTTTTATGCTATTACTAATTCTTCAAGGTAAAATGGGTAGTACTGTATTGTTAATATTCAATTTTATTTAACTTTCTGCTGTTGTTCACGGTTTTCCTTACATCCTAGAGAAACTACTTCATGAACCCGGATAAAAAGTACCATATATTTCAATTCAGGTCATAGTCTACCTGTGTAACAAATTTCATCCCAAACGGTTCGGCCGTTCAAACGTCATTGAGTTACAAACATACATACTCACCAACATCCGAATTGTCACCTGTCGCTCAATCCTTAAATGAAATGAAATACATAAAGAAACGGTAGGTGAACTAATAGATTCCAACCAAATTAATAAAACAACTAAATGTTTTGTTCCTAATATGGTTATCGCATATCTTAATACACATTCGTTGACATTAAGAAAAATATCAATGGTGCTATTTCGGAGAAAAAAAATTGCTCACTCGGTTTGCGGTTGAAAATAATGACATTACCTAGTCATGGTTTTCGATTTCGAACTCTAACAGCTGTTGTTTAAGAGTGGTTATATGTAGCAAGTTATGTGCCCACGCTTTTGGTACACCTACGACATCTCGCTTGTCTTACAAAGGTTGAAGTTTTCGATATCTTTTTAAAATAAATATTAAGTTTCATAAGGTTTTCAAAGGTAGGAGAAAATAAACATGTTCCAATTAGCTCCTAATTTATTTGAAGTATCATGTAACAAGAATTCATATAATTTCATAACACAACAAGAACAAGAATTTATAATGATTTATAGAATTTATATCAAACTAGCGGAACTGACAGACGTTGTCCTGCCCGAACAGCGCAACCTACCGGGTCCAATTGTATTTTTAAACCATCCAGGGACCCACTCAAATATACACACAACATTTCATCCAAATCGGTCCAACCGTTTAGGAGGAGTTAAGTGACAAACACGTACCGAAGAATTATATATATAAACTAGCTGCCCGCCCCGGCTTCGCACGGGTGGCACTAAGTACTTATCTACTCAACGTTTAAACCTTCCCTGGACTACGACAAACATTTCAAAACCAAAATCAGCAAAATCGGTCCAGCCGTTCTCGAGTTTTAGCCAGACTAACGAACAGCAAGCAAATGATTTTTATGTATAAGATATGCGAACTCGCCTATCGAGGAATATCGATTGGATTCTATTTTATTCGTATAGGTATCTATGTATTTGTTATTATGTACTACATATTTTCTCGAGAAAAACCTGACCGAGTGACGTTAATCACGACAATTAAAGTAACAACGGCTGTCTTAATAACACGAGGAAATCATTGTAATAGTCGACGACCAACGTACTCGACATTGCAGTCTGCACAGTGTTTCACTCTTATGCTGCGGCCGCATCTGCATTTATCGTGATTCGTGACAGAGCAATGCGTGCTGAAGCTTCGTATGTTTTGCTCGCTAAAAAGTTATCACGCGAATGCGGTGGTCACATCTCACATGCGTTTATTATGTACCGCCCGCCACCCGGGCGATAAGTGCTTCGCAGCCCGAGCTATCGTGACGATAACCGATAGTGGTTGGTCACATCTGTGTGTCATCGTATCACTGTGCGAAGTTTCGTCACGATAGACGCAGGTTCGGCCTTAGCATAAGAGAAATGTTGTACCAATTTACCAAACGTGCATTTCAATTTTCAAAAGATTTTCGACAAAGAGCTAATTAGGCAAAAAAGAAAATAAAAGTAATATTTCTGGTTTTGCGTAACTGCGATACTGCATCACATGTTACGAAGATCAACACTTAAAAATAATTGTCTTTTGTACTGTTTAATGCTTAAATCTCAAAAACAATGTCATCAAACTTTCACCGCTCGTCCCACGTTACGTCACAATTCCATTCAAAATGTACCTTGTTCTTCATACAACCGTTTTCTCCACGGTTTTGACAGCTTTCTTTATGGAGACAGGCAGTCTCACGAATCATTACTTCTCGTTTTTATGAGCGACAAAACGTCCATTTACACTCTGATAAAAGTACCTTAACCGTTCAATAAAACCTTGCATGAGGACCTCACAAGAA
The DNA here is from genome assembly GCA_948150665.1 of Conistra vaccinii. Classification (NCBI taxonomy): domain Eukaryota; kingdom Metazoa; phylum Arthropoda; class Insecta; order Lepidoptera; family Noctuidae; genus Conistra; species Conistra vaccinii. The sequence goes on along the minus strand of OX411341.1, from coordinate 10,857,041 downwards.
GTATTGCAAATGCGTGTTTTATAGGACTTTAGGTAGGAATTTATCTAGTACATCTAACCCCGAATAAATGACGTGACTATTGTTGTTATAAAAAGGTTATTGTAATCACATTTGACATGCCATACTGAACGTATTGAATGCTCCAGTCAGTTCGTTGCTCTTTTTTGTGATATGACATTCAAATATTACAACGAAACGCTAAGTATTACGTGACAGAATTAACACAAGCATCATAAAATGGATGCATGATTTTTGTCCTGATGACGTTAAATTGTTCATGGAATACACAACGCAGTACGTGATACGAATTATATATTATATTATATATAATATGCATCATGCAGATAAGTCCGATTTAATCATTGGCGTATTTTCAAAAATCGTATCATTTTATGCCGGGACTCGTGTTTAGGGGAAATAATGCTTAGTCATCGAGGAAATTGAGTGCATAACAGAATAACAAGGCTATCTGCACGGAACAGCCATGATGGGTACTTTTCGGGCTTTCTATTACATCTGTTATGGAATGAGTTGCGCTTTTCTTCGTTGCGTAAAGCAACGGAAATAGCGTCGTCTTTATAACAACAAACATTTCAAATGTAGAGATTTCATTTTGAATGATAAGTTGCTGCAAGTCATTTTGTTATGCTTTATCTATATTACGTGGTGGGGCCAAAACACCATCATCTCTCTCTTGTGTGTTTGTGAGATGTAATTAAATATTATTTCTTTAGATTGCTCTTGATGATACCTTTTCTGGATAGTGTTCTAAACTTATATTTCAATTATCCACATCTCTATCCAAAATTAGAAATGTATGAAAGTGAAAACGTGTGTTGGAATAATGTTGCCCACGGCACAATCCAATTAGCCCACTGTCCGCAGTGGGGTCAAACGCATTGTCGTCAATGTAGGCTAAATACGCTTAATTAGGGGATGTACGCCGTATATAATTTCCTGTCATTATCATAGTTTTGGAATTGTTTCGCTTACAAACGAGGTAAAACAGATCTTCTCCGTCTACGTATTACTGTTGAAAACTCCTGTAGGCGTAGCATGAGCACCGCTTTGTCGACGGAAGAGAAGACAAAAATGACGTTCCGTGTGGACAGTACGACGGCAGCAAAGTAGAAAGAGGCAACTGCACTTTTTACGAAATTCACTCTTTTATAATTCTACTCAGAATTCTTTGTTTTGTCATAGGATGTTTTTACTGTTTGATTGTCAATTTTTACTGATATTAGGTCACGTTAAACACAACTACGTACAGCTTATTTTTTTCAGTGTGTCGAAGTACCGTGTTTTGGAACAAATAACATTACAGTAATATTGGCCTTAACCATTTCCTTGGTAATATTAACTAAATGATGTAAAATAGGAGAAGATAGCTTTCTTCTTCTATTAGTTATCACAGTTTTGCATTTAAAACGCTGTTCTGTAAATTATGATTTTGCAGATAACCCTGTATACTTTGTGACCGTCGAGTAAAATATTTAACTACCATAGACAACTGTCAGTCGTCAGAGTGATTTTGACAATTTGGTATAGAAAACTTTCTTCTGAAATAGTCTACATGTAAAATGACCTAGACAAAGATAGTTAGAAACGAAAGACAAAGTGACAGATTGAAGAAAGATTTCTACGGTGCAATGTCAAAAATGAAGAAAGGAAATGTCACTTTGTATAGAAACAGCTGTGTCTACTCTTCGTAGACATAGAAAGCGCATGCTACGCGTGCTGAATTCATTATCATCATTAAGATTTATGTGAATTACATTCTTCTGTTTTAAGTACAACTACTGTATTGACTTGATTACTATATTCTGCACCTTTAAATTAACCCTTTGAATCAATTCATCATGTTTACTGAAAACCGTATTTCCTATCCGAGGAACTATCTACAAATAACCAACGATCACTTCCTTGTAAAATATTACCTTATTTACCTTCAATATTACAATGGTTTGACCATTGAATTCCTTATTCGTTAAAATCGTTGCAATAGCCATCGATAAACCTGCAAACTAGTTTTATCTAATCGACCAAATTCACGTATTACTTGACGAGGCTTTTGTAGTGGTAGAAAGAGATGGCGTTAGCAAAATACAGGTTTAGAAAGAGAGGGAAAACGACTCTCGGTTCGACGTTCGTGAGTCATGCTCGGGCGCATACACCGACAAGTATTGTGGTCTATAATCACAGAATATAGCGGTTTCTTTTATTCTTATAATTATGGACGATTTGTTTTTTTGTTAAGCTTATATTGGGGTTAAATCTAGTTACTGAAAAGTTGTGTTGATTAATTTTTTAATTGGTCTGGTAGCTAGTTTTACAAGGCACATCTAATTTCAACGACTTCAACAGACTATTAGACATAAGATTTTTATCATCTTTTTATATGTCTCACTTCAGTATCATTCCTTGAGAATAACTCATCTCCGATAAACAAATTATTACTTTTAAAAACAACACAAGTCGTTTTCAAAATCAGTCACGACTATATTGACACCTAATCATTCAACTACACATTTCATATCTTCCTAATACATCTCATAGCTTGTTCCACTGCTGTGACGAAAGCATCGACCGCTGTGACGGGGTCGTCCAGTGACTTGATGTATTGCCTTCAGCATCGTCGTCATTGGCCAACTGGCCAGGTGGAAAAACATCTGTCGATATCTCATCGCCAATACTTGTGCCAAATTCAGAAGTTGTACTTCATTTGTCACAATATTGTGTAGTTTCTCCAACATTGTCTGTAACATGTGGTTTTTAATTGATCCCGTGTTTCATTGACTCTTTAATGTATCTTTATGGTATGGTTTTTGTATAGTTACATCTGCTGGTTGGCTATGGATTAAGGAGTTGTAGTTCCAGCATCTGCTACATTTGCCTTTTTTCATAACATTTTGAACTATAAATGGAACTGTGTTAAACTTTGTAGACGCAGCACTGAATTCTGATATCAATCTGCAAAAGCCAATGTATTAACACATGTGACAGTTTAAAATGAAATCCTTATGGCACGAACTCCATGTTCGTACAAATTGTTCGTTCAGTAACATAGTAAGTTTCAAAACTTCATCCAAATACGTATGAAACATGTTCTGCTGGCAGATCGTCTCGCAAATTTGCTTCGCGATGAGTCACCGTCGCTCGACTATTTAGTTTAAACGCTACAGACCGGTTTGTACTCGTTTTTGTTACAGCCGTGATGGTTTTTTCAACCTTTTTTTCAAGTTTACTAACCGTATTAAGATCCTGTTGACAATGTTTTATATTGTTGAGATTTAATCACCCATTTAAGCCATCAAGATTGTCTTCCCCATATGGACGAAATGCAGTGTGCAGATTCTTTTGTACAAAAATTTTCTTGTTTTTGGTGAACGTAAACAATCTTCAAATTCTTATTCCAAGTTCAGAAATTAACCAAATTTTTTACTGCAGCTGTTTCTACTACAAATGGAAGTTCTGAATTTGTCACGACTTTTCATTGTTACAGTATCATTATGGGAACCGTTAATGTAATTCAATCATTGCTAACTTTGGTTTCATGCACACGCAATACATTTTTTGCATCGTTATGCTCAATTACGTTCGTGGGAGCTCGGATAAAACAATCTTGGCATGATTCATCGCTGATTGTTTCGGGTGACATGCAAATAGTCTTAGTTGTTTTAACTTCTATAACGAAAATTGCTTTGAAAATGTCTTTTTAAAATCTCTTTAGTATGACGATCTAGAACTGTATGCCATTAATAATATGCATGCTCAAGGAACTAGCTCGGAAATTTATTGTTTGTGTGAATAAACGGGGGAAGCACTTTGTTTGTGCCTCTGTCGATTTTACTATCCGTTTATCATTGATAATAAAGAATCTACTATCTTTGAGAAAGCCTTTTTGGTTTATATGTACACATCGTTTGGAACCTGTTCGTTATGTGTGACGTACATATTCCGAAGGCTATTACGTGCAGGCAAGAGTGATTCACTTCATCTGTCCTAAATATTTTCTTAGAAATACAACCTTCATTATATTTCATAGCTCCGAAACCAGAGATATCATTCTCGTTATACTTTTAATATTTTCTTTGAGAAGAAACTTTAATCATAATAGGTGAAAAGTGTAGATGAATAGTTATTACATAAGTTGGTCTTGAGAAAAAGGACCTGAAACTTTTTTATAAAATGGCCGCCTTAAACGGCGTCTAATTTGCGTAGGTTGGATTTACAACGTTAATCTTAGTTTTAGAACTTAGTATGCCTAGGCTTGGTAGCTAATGCGTGTTTCACTAATAGTGTCGGTTTAATGCTTTTGTTACGACTTAATCTGGATTAAGGCTGAAGAATTACGACAGTTTTATTGATTATGTGGATAATTTAATATACCTTTTCATTCGATCAGTAGAAATTTGCATAGAAATCTAAAATTAAAGTTACTTGACCAAATATTGTTACAATAATTTAATATAAACTGACCCAATTCTGAAAGCAGACAATGAAATGTAAAATTTCCGCTAGAATATTCATTTGCCGACTAGAATTGTCCACTAACAGATGTAGCACAAACTTTTAAAGCATAAAAAACGCGAAAAATAACCGCGTTCCAATTCGGAACAGAATAAAAAGCAACTTTGCCAGTTCGCAACTGTCTACCAACTGCCATAACTTTGTCCCGATGTTTTTGCCTCGTCTCACAATGCATTCATATTAGCATATATCATTTGTGACCAGGCTTCGTAGCAAGTTGCCCACTAGGCTTTTTGAAAGGCCTATGTCATAATTAAATTCTCTATCCTATCCTATGTTATAAATTTAAGGACGTTGTTGGAATATTACACTTGGTTTTTTTTTCATATTCATGCTAAGCTCATAATTTGATGTCGGCAATCTATTTTGTGGTTGACGAACTAGGTCCAAATACAATTTATTCTTTCTTTCGTTTGAGTAAACGGGTTTGAAATGAAGAGGGTACATTGAAAGGTAATGTAAATCAAAATATATAGGCTCTAGGATTTGACAAATATTTGCACGATACTCTGTACATTGAAGGTTTTGCAGTAAACCTTGTTGATAAATTAGACCTTAAAAATAATAAAATTACTACGCTTTTCTAAAACTAAATGACGTTTATTTTCCTATTGAATTCAATTCGTGCCCCAACAAAATCGTTTTCATCAACTCTTAAAGCACCTGACAATCTAATGCGAGAAATCAAAACAGCCAAGCCGCAATTGTTCAACCCCACACATAAGAATAGAATCCTACCGTTCCATGCAAGCAGATACGAGCACAATGGCGGAAGCTTGCGGTCCATGCAAACAAAGACACCACCATCCCTGCATCAGCTAAAACCACTCTTAATAACAATAGCGTAGAAGCTTAACACACTGCAAATGTTAATTTTGCTTCAGCTCACAAAGAGTTGAATTACGTACAGTTATTTCAAGCTAGGGAACCTGAGATGGTCGGACTTGAAGTACTAAGGTGCTATGTATTGGTTGCAGAGTTTTAGAACTTAATTAAGAATGCTTAACCTCTATATGAGGAAAGTCTATTAAGATTATAGTCAGTTCTGATATTCCAGACATGTTGATGATGTTACACAAGTTCTGGCATATTCGAAGCACTAATTACTTCATGAAGCTGATGAAATTTTGAGAGTTGAGGAAATACTTAAGGAATTTCATACGTTATATTATAACTTGTACTACTTATTATTCCTAGAACACTTCGAGTTGCAAAGCCTTTGTAAGTTGAGGAATTAATGAAGTATTTAAGAACTTATTAAGCTAGTGTTATGAACATTTGGACAATTCGTAGGTACTAAACATGTGCAGAACGAATACTAATCCAGAAAATCATGATCCTAATTCATTCTGTGAGAATCCAGTTATATGAAACAGATTTAGTTAAGAAAGAGCCTGAAAAGTGTCATGTACTTTAAACTTTTAACCCCATAATTGCTCAAGACGAAATACGGCTCGCAGCTGATGATACCATCATTAACCTTATTTATGAAGACGAAAATACTCTTCAAGGTCTCGAAGCCAAGTCTAAAAACTTCCATGTTACATAACAGTGGTGGTGCGGCCAAGTTCAACACAGCCTTATAAATAGATTAAGATTACCACCCAACTATTTTTAGCAACGTTTGAACTATTTTCGGTTTCAGCAATAAATACAACTAACAAACATATCAGATTGTTTGGCTTTCGCGTAATATTCTGCAGTTTGTGCGTGGTATGGAGGATGAAATATTTTATTTGCGATATTTATCGGAAGCGGTTTCTGTTATTGATATATGCTTGCCCATTGGTTTCGTGTGTTTCGCTTTTAGTCTTAAATAATAATTATATTACTTCAAATATTGTTGATGTCGTTAGGGTAACGATACCACATATTGCGATCGGTAATCCTTCTGCTAAGCACAATACGGCATCAATATCGTTTCTTGTAGAAGAAGGGAGAAGCTAAACAATGAATTTCACGCACGACACAATGTTACCAAGTACGTCACCGGTGTTATAGAAGACGTCAAATGCGAAACTATTGACGAGCATGTCAATAGGAATGTCGGTAAACACTGTTTTAGTCACGCTCTTTTCTCTTAAATCAACAGACATTTTAGCGAACACAAGGTTGCCGTTAGTAACTGCATTTTGTTGAATCATTGCATTTAAAAATTCTATCATAACACAGTCATGTTTTAGAGCCTTTTTGTTTGTATTTACACGTAAGCTTGAAATAACGACTGACTCACAAGAAGCTTACAAAATAGACACAATTATATTCACATCTAAAGCAAATCGGAGTGTATAAAAAGATATGATTCACAAACTGTTCTGTTGACTGTTGCATAAACGCAAAACTCCTCTATTTTATACGAACACGCTGTTTTATTGTTAACAATGTGTTGGAAATCTTGCGCTGTTATGTTGCCTTTCGTAATCATCGTAAAATGTTGTGATTCTGGAATTATATTGCGATTAAGAACGTTCTAACCTCAATCACTTCAAAAAGAGGTACTAGAGTTACATTGGTTTTATAAGGCTTTAATCTAATTCTAAACGATTGCAAAGTGAGCCTTTACCGAAAACGGGACACAGAAAGGTCATATTCTGATATGCTATAGATATATATTAAAAACGTTTTCAGGCTGGAATGTATCGTGTAGCTTTATATCTATGCGTGGACTAGTATAATAGTCTCCCATATCTATTTATCAGAATCTTATTATATCATGAATCATATTGTATCCCTTTTCCTCGTTAACTGAAACGTTGGGTTTTCCTGCTATAATGTTAACTTTATCAAAATTATTTAATAACGTGTAATATTTGACACAGTTTCATCTGTGTCTGTATTATTTAACACTGTGCGTAAACATTGAGTCATAGGTGTTTCGGTCGCCATATGTTGCACTGTCGTGACTCCGGACCACAGCCTCGACTTTATTGAATATTAGTCCTAAATCACGTTGTCTTTTTGAAAAACATTGTTTGTTGACATGTATGGTGGAATTAAAAAGAGTATGAATAAGGCAATCGGATTGCCTTCCAATAACAGTTTTGGTTTACGAGCAAATGCGAAAAGCACTACTTGTACAGATATTTAATGTCGCACTAATCGTAAACATATTCAATTAAACATTCTTCAAAACCCTTTACGGAAATTGAAGTAAACACAAGTACATATTAACCAAAGACATTTAACATAACAACCTGAAATAAAGTGCTAAACGAGGAAGCCTTCAAGGCCCATAACTTGCGATCGTAACAAAATCCAATTACTTCAACAAAAAATTCATCATCGAAGTTGAACGTCCTTTTATTAGTACCGATATTTGTATTGTGTCGTCTTTTGCTTCTTGTTATTTGTTGACTCAAGTGTACAGGTGATGGTATTTGCCTCTCTTTCAGACGCTGCCGCAGCTTTGTGTCGCTACAAGGGTTTATGGTGAACGGTTCTCCGTGTTCCTTTAACTAACAATGTTTCATCTCTCTCTTTCCAGATGGACTTTGTTGCTGTCTCGCTCCTGGCGTACAACGGAATGTTTCTATCATAGAAGTGTTTTGCATTCCTCTTGCTTCTCGGAAGCTGTTTCTATGTTGTAAATGGAAATGGGATCAGTAATGTTATTTGCATTGGAGATAATTTCTGCTAACTATGAGTTATGGTGCGTTGTTAACTCGTTACAGTGAAGCAAACAGTTGGAATTTCTTGTATCTTGTTTGAATTCCAATATTCTATGGTAGCTTGATAGCTTCAATAATTTAGTAGGTCTAGCACAGGTATATTAAATATTCTATACCTTGGCTCGTTTATTTTTGGTCGGTAATAATCGATTTCTAGAAAACGCCCAATAAAGTCCTTGAAAGAAAAGGTAGGTTGAATCTTTAACACTTGACTTCTACCAAAGCCAGTTACTACAGACCCCAGTAGTAAATGGCTTTGGTAGAGGTCAAGTGTACCAGCAACAGCGTGGATACTCATACATGCTGGTATAAAATTGGATTCTAATGATGAACCTACTGTAATATTCATGCCAAGTATTACTAAGTCATGCGATTTGTACTCATTGTATGATGATGATACAATAACACGACATTCGTTTGTAATCAACAAATGTGTGTAATCAAGTCATAATTACTATTCCATCGAACTGTCAATGCAACAAGAAATGTAGGTCTCGAAATCGATTTTGTAGATTTGCAATCTAATTATTTTGTCTCATTAGTTTCACAGTCTGAAAAAGATCGGTTAGCAATACGTGCTTAGGTTTTTTTTTTTTTTTTTTTTTGGGTGGGAAATCATCCAATGACTTCTCCCGCTCTGGGCGGAGCGGAAGGGCGTGTCAGACTTTTACTGACTAAAACCCACCCGTGTTCCTTCCCTTACCTAGACCAGGGCCACGGTTTCCCCTTAGGACTTATCCGCAACCCCGGTGGTAGGCATCGGCCCTGACGGACCCCTTCAGCTTCGCTGACAACTCTTTGAGGCGCGCGTGGAACACTACGCGCCGTCGACCCGGGCTTGGTCCTGATCGGACGGAGAGCTACCCATCACTCTCCGTCCGCAAGCCCGCGCCTACGGTGGCCGGAAATCGGCGATCGATTCCCGACGCCCGGGGCGTCTACTACCGCGGCGGCTAGGGGCTACGTGCTTAGGTGCTTACATTACTTTGATTAGGTTGAGGATAGCCACATTTATGGCTGTGATCTTTACGGCTTCCAAAATAAGGTCCAGTTTTGTCTAAATTGTATCGTGGTTCAATGGTAGCAATTATTTGTTTGGGGATTCTTATCGAGTTACGATCGTTCAGGGATTTCACTTTTTATGTACGCGCATCTGATTTTCCTATTATTACATCACGTTATAGTTCTTCTTCTAATTCCCATTGTTTCTTGGTTAAGTGTTCAGTTAGATTCTATTATTTTATGGATTAGGCCTTCGAGAAACTAAGTGAACCTAGGTTTTATTGGACCTTTCTATTTTGTTTTGAATATTGAATGGAATGGAAAATTCTAGTACCTGTAGAATTTAGGGCCTAAAATTTTCCATTCCGTTAAGTTTTCCACACAATTACATTGTTTAATGAGTCTTGTTTTGATTCGACCTGTTCTATCCATAAAATTAAGTATTCTATCGATTGTATGTCTTCTACGTCAGTAAACGGCTGATTGGTTTGCGTTGGTTACAAAATTTTATATACGATTGTTTAATTGACGTCAGACCTAGATTATCGATCGTTTTTCACTCATTCTTCATTTCATAACCTCTGTCTGTATCTACATGTTGTTCTGTATTGGTAGCGTTGAATACTGGTAATTTAGGCCGAATTCAGATCTCGTGTCTCGACGTCATTGACTAAATTTCATATGGCTGTTATCTAATCTGATATGTTCTAAGGGCGTCTATATTTAGGAAGCAATCATATTTTATTCTCTTCCTTCATTTCAGATATTTTTACACACCTACAAAATTATAAATAGTACTTAAAGTGATACAGTAACTGTGATAGACGTTAAATTTAGTATGCACTAAAACCTAGTGATAAACTCAGTGAAATGTTCTCTTTCTAAAATGGAAAGGAAGTTAACACGCGAAGATTTCATGAGGAAAAGTTTTCGAGCACCGAGGGTTTCGCCCGCCCCAGAAGGTCAAGAGCCGACTGTAAACGGTGCGCCACCACCATCGCCAGTGTCTTTAGCCATGTTGGAGAGAAACACGCCGCCACAACGAACCCAGTACGAGGTTACATCCACAGGGATAGCTCCCAAACGACTCGAAATCAGCAGAGCTCATCCCATCCACCTTAAATCATTCCAAGCTCCCGAACCACCCGACGATAACGCACCCATGCCACCATCAGATGATGTTTTACGCAAACTGGAGCGGCAAATCGGAGAAATGGAAAGAGGGCTCGAAAGAGCTCAGAATGGCACCGTAGCAGTCGACGAAAGAGTAAGATACGCCGAACACGAAAACCTGTTACGTACTGGCGTATCCTCAGTTGGCGGTGGCGGGTATCTGCCTGCAGATTCTGATACAGAACATGACGATAGAAGTTCTTTTAATAGAAACGAAAGCACACGAAGCAGTACTGGTGGTGCTACTCCAGTGCCGAGGCCAGCTACTCGACTAGCCAGAACGAATTCTGATACCCAACAATCAGTAGCAGCGACTGCGAGGTTGATGAGGAAGCTAGCTGACGGTGGCAACAAAGATGAAAAGACTAAGGTTATATCTCGAAAGGCTATTCAAGCTAGGATGGAGAGGGTGAAGAACTCTGTTACGGGGAAGAATGAGCACAGAGTCTTGGCTGAGCATAGGGTGGACCCGCCATCTCCGAGGACGCCTACTTCCCCTATAACTACAAGGTCTTCTCAGGTAACGATGAGTCTTTTGAGTATTGTGTATGTCCATTCTAAACCGTCTGTTATATATATAAAGATATAACCGGAAAATGTTACTACACATAAATTAAAGTCACACTTGACGCACGGAAGTGAGCAACGCCAAGTTCCGTTGAGATATTTATTAACTTAGTCTGTACGATATAATTAAAGTTTATGAAGAGCTAACTGCTTAGTTTCTCTATAGAAAACGGTTACTTGACATTAGTCTACTTGCCTTTGAAGGCGCGTTTTCTCTCATCTATAAATCTACCAGTACTGTTCTCTCAAAATATATCTTCAGTACAGAAAAGTAAATCTAGCTGGAAACGTACTGTGACCCTATAAAGTTTACTTAAAGCCTTTCGATCTATCACCCGAACGTATAATATTTTTATGATACAAACAAATCACTGTCTCAGCTCTTGATACATTTTATTTGACGTTAAGTGTGTTCAGCTACCCACACACATCTTCCTAAATCGTATTAAGTGTTGGCCAACACGGGTTACCATGTTACTTAATATCATTCACACTCTTGCTTGCGTAACGTTTACTAAAGGAGACTGTAATCCTACTTGATTATTTGTTGAGATGGATTTTCAATCATACATACTTACATGTGTCTATAAAACGGTTAGGTTTAATCAAATGTTTGGGGAACGTGAGATTTTGGTAGTTTACATATTTATTTGTGTTAATGGAATTTGTAGTGTTAACCTCTAAAGCCGCGCGATTCGTGATTTCGCGACAACCCGTCAAGCCGCGCGACACGCCCGCGGCGCGTCAGAGATAAGAGCTCGCTAACATAAACAAAAACTGAGAGCTTTTTGTTACGTAAATAGTCTTATCGTTAATGGTTTTGGGTTCCTGATTAGACAAAGGATTTTTTATAATACTTAGAATCTTTGTAAGCGAACGCTAGTATTGATAAATAAACATTCTTATAAGATTCTTATAAGAAATTCCGTTGTTCATTGTTTTGATTATTTATAATAAAACTACTGGTTCGATTCACATGAAATTTCGCAGGATACATTATGAATACATATACTATCGGTCAAAACCATTATTTACGCATAAACACAATAAATAAAAACACATATAATCAAAAAAGTTCAATAAATAGATAACCGTATCATTACGTAACATTATTTAGTTGACAAAAAAATATTGAACTCTTTTTTTGTCTGTATTATGCATTTTTATTATTAATTAGTTATTCAAGAATATAAAATAAATGACTTACCAGCGATTACATGCACAAAACACACACAAAACAACAAATATCACATCAACACGTTTTTTCACAAACGAGTTTGTTTACATTTTTTGATGGGTCCGTAATAGGTAATTACGATGTTATTTAGTGCAAGTATTAACTATATACGATGACGACACTACTTAATTATTGAATTATCACCATTTCCCGTCGATTTACACTTAAAAAACAATAGAAAACAAATAAATACGACGCGTAGTGCAGCGCGCTGAACGCATGCGCGGTCGCCATTTTGCCGTGCCAAAATGTTCAATTTTTACTTTTTTCTAGAATTGTTTCTGCATATTTTGACGTTTTAGTCGATGTATTTGACAAGTATATTACCAAATCCATAGAATAAAATTAACTGTAGACCATATTAGCCCCTATGCATAGTACAAATACAGTTTGAATCAGCGTGAACGTACTGTCGCTAATCGTCGACAGCCCGGCTTGACGGTATTGGCAATTATTGTCCCTAATTTTCGACGGCCCGGACTTAGAGGTTAAATGAAGAGTATAATTTTAAAGTTTAATATATAATTCTAATTTATGTCCTCTCGTTTTCAATAAAAATAGGTTTCTGTTCGAAGCATCTAAATAAATTATTGCGTATAAACCTTCAGTAATTTTATGTAACGATAAACTGATATTTTCTTATAAAAACTCTACAACTCTATGTATTACCTGTGTCCACGCTATCAAACACAAACAACCTTCCCTTTACCTGCTGCGAAAAAGTTAATTTGTAGCACATGGCGCGTGGCGTTGACGCAGGCTAATGACGTCATCACACACGATACCACGACCGACTGGTATTGTGTTCGAAATATAAAAAAATATTGTGTTTGATGTTCGATATTAATTCAAAAGATTTATACTAATTGTAATGTTTCGTAACGATTAGTAGTTGAAATATATGTTTAGTACAGATGCTAAGTTCAGTATACGTGACAGGAATAATAAATAAGACATTCTTCAACAACTGTCAACACAAAATAAGTTTCGTTTTTACGTTTTGATACTTACAGGTACATCTAACGCGAAAAAACATTATTTGTTTCCACATTTTATTCTTCAGAACCATGTACTCAATATTTCTTTTTATTCTTTTCACAGGTAAGCACAAAGCAAACACATAAAATGGCGAAGTTGTCTGCATACAGTGCAAAATCTATTGTGAGGTAAAGTATGCACTTTGTTTCTTTCTAATTAATTATCTCCATTAACGTTGAAGCGTGATTTAAACTTGAGGGAAAGGAGAGAATTATTCAGCACAACGTACTTAAAATTAAATAAAATACGGAGAAGGTGAGCAGTTTTAATAAAAACTTTACTTATGTTGGGTATGATAAGAATTAATTTTCAAATAATCTGGAGACATTTGGAATACTGTCACCATCACATCAGAATATTCAATTCAAAGAATTGAATATTCTGATTCTATGGTTTTGCCATCATTTGTGACTTGCCTTAACCAACTTTGTTGGGGAAGATTGTTATTTTCAGATAGCAACTATCAACTATTGTACGTGGAGCTGCGGCTATGTTACCTCCTTATGTACTTAAGAGCACTTATCCTAAAAGTTGGCAACGTCGCACATAGCTGTCCAATATTTACCTGTTTTGATTCATTTGCAATATTACTGTATGGAAAAGAATTGTGGCTAACTAGTAAACTATAATATAGATTATGAAATGCAATAATTAATATCGTAAATCTGAAAATTTAGTTTTAGTTGTAAAAAAAGTATTTGAAAACTTTCCGATTGCCTTTTTTACACCTAAAATGGTTACAACATCAAATTCAGTGTTATAATTGCAATTTATTATTAATATTCTAGTTCGCTAGTTAGCCACATTTCTTATTTCCCTATAGTAGTAATGCCAAATTAATCAAAACAGCGAAACATTTGACATCTATTTGCGGTGTTGCCCACTTTCAGAATAAACGCTCTTAAGCCATTCTTACCGAAATTGTCTTAATGTAGGATCAATTGTCTAACTTCAGGCTTCTGTCTGACTAACCGAAATAACTATCTTATATAAGTACCCAATATTAGACGATTCAGTAACGACTTAAAATGATCAAACTATATTAAAATTAATATCCACATTACCAAACCACGAGGGTGTCCTTTTATGGATTTAGCACGTTGTAATATTTTATGAGAACCATTCTATTTTACGAGCTTGCTAAGATTTATCCATACTACTAAGATTTTAAACGCTCAAATCTCAGCTATTCCAAGGTCAGCTCAAAATATTTGGAAACTGAACGTGGTACGAATGATGAGTGCGGAATGCAAATCGCATGCGGCATAACTCACAGTTTACGGAATTCCGGATCCACGGTTGTACTAACAAACTGTACTGTTTACGTAATTATCATTTTATTGCTATGAGGAAGTATTTGTATGTGGCGAGCGTGAGCATTAATATCGGTGTAAATGATTAATTATTTATTGCAGATTGGACGGATTGCAGAAATAATTAATATTTACGGTAGTTATAAATACACAGGGAGATAGACCGGGAAGTAAAAAGCAAGACATTCCGAACAATATAACAGATATAGGCAGAAATCATATGACATACTCGCAAAGGCTACACTATAACACTAGTATGTATTGGAATCACAAAAAAATTATATAGTTTTTTTCATTTGGCAATATCAATCTACTATCAAAGTACGTAAGAATTGTCACTATTGTCATAGAATTTAAGTCTTGTCGATATATATATTCGTAACAAGTGTTTCATAAAATCTAACGAAATTGCATTTTACAGAAGCTATCTAGTTACTAGGTTCCTACATAGATGACGGATTGGCATAGCATACAAAAATTACGTTCGTTCTCGACGCCCTCTTTCTGTATTCAGTTTGATAAATCGTTTTGCATAATATACTAACATTATTTACTCCGGTCTACGCTTCGAGGCAAATAAAGTCAAATTCCTTTCGTGCGCTTTTCAATTTTTTTATATTATTTTTCAAACGCGCTCGAACTTGGCGCCGGCGCTACCATTTTGTACAAATTCGTATTGATTTTTGTCGGATACTAGTTTTTATTTTTCGATTGTCAATATGCTCCGGGCTTTTAAATATTTGTTTGCAATCTGGATGTTTTCCTTTCAAATGAATAATAAATATTGAACTGAAAATAGTCGTCTTTTAATAAACAATCGTGTGTATTTATAACCTCCTATTATTATAACATTTGTATCGTTACCATGGAAACATTTACCCACTCGATAAAATTAAAGTACTAAGCAAAAGAAAGAGTACAGTAGGTCAATCAATCTGCTTAGCCTTTTCCGAACTATATTGGGGTCAGCTTCCAGTCTTACTGGATGTAGCTGAATACCAGTATTTTACATAGAGCGACTGGCTATCTGACCTCCATAACCCAGTTACTGGATAACACGATACCCCTAGGTAAGACTGGTTGTCAGACTTTCGGGCTTTTGACGACTCGCAACGACTGTCTAAGATCCATGAATAACAGGCGGGACCAATGGTTTAACGTGCTTTCCGAGGCACTTAAAGATGGTCACCCATCCACAGACCTACCGCGGCAAGCGTAGCTAACCCTGATCGATCGACCCGTGCGGCTGTTATTACGTCACCACAAGCCCCAAAGCAAAAGAAAGACTACAATAGGTAATTATCATAAATAATGACAAACTAAAATTCTTAAGTAGGTCGGTCGCTCGATACAGCACCGATCTATCCAAAAACCTTGACATACTAACTGACTAGTATGCATTTATTATGCCCACTTTGTGTTCCTAATCCTAACTGATATTATAAATGCGAAAGTGAGTTTGTTCGTTTGTTTGTTTGTTTCTTACACTTTCACGCTAAAACGGCTGAACGGATTTGGATGAAATTTGGCACATACGTAGACTATGACTTGGAGATGGACATAGGCTACTTTTCATCCTGGATCGTTTTTGCGCGCGGCTTTGCCCGCATGTATGTCGGAAAATATCCCACGGGAACGTACCTATTACCGGGATTAAAACTACTCTACGTGTTAATCAAGGTTATGAACTATCTGTGTGCCAAATTTCATCCAAATCCGTTCAACCGTTTTTGCACTAATCCGAAATATACATCCAGACAAACAGATAAACGGACAAAAACTCTTCGTTACTATTTAATTCTATGTATAGATTAAAAGATAGATCTACATATTGAAGGGTCTAATAAGTGTCAAAGGGCGTATGTATAACTATAAATGTTTATTTCCGCGCGTAGAATGTGCTGATGACGTAGACGCAACTTACTACTTAGTATTCTGCGTTGTTAGGAAAATTATGTGATGAGATTAACATACGACTTCATTCAGAATGGTAATAAAAACATAGTACTATAAAACGTTCGAACGTCGTTTCTTTAGCTCAAAAATTATAGCATATTCAGCCTATAATGTTCCCACTGCTGGGACACAGGCCTCCTCTCTCTGAGAGGGAGTGGGCCAGAGTCCAGCACGCGGGCCCAGTGCGGGTCGGTGGATGTCACATGTCTTCGATAGGATAGCTCATGCCGTGGTCAAAATTCACTCCCGGCCACCGTGAAACTCATTCCATGTGAGGTATAAAGGCCTGAAACATGAAAATGATGAGTCAAAGAAAAAGTTTTTATGCAGTTTTGATGCCGACATACTGGCCATCATGTTCGTCATTGTTCCGAATTTGAATTCACGACCATTTAAAATGTTATAGACATAAATAAAACTAATCTTCTTTACGTACGACTAATCCGTTTCATTTTGACAGTTCAACACAAACAACATTCATTGCATTATTTACGTTGTTGAGCAGATTTTTTTTCAAACTTAGGAAGCAATGGAATAGCAATATGTTTCAAAACGATTCAGATTCTGATTGATCGTGTATTACGCAATTAGGATAAGGGAGTGTATTAGCTAGCTAGACAGCAAGGTGATAGCAGGACGAGTCACCGGTGTAGAGAATTTTAACGATCGGGTGAAAATCAATGAATCGAACTTCAAACCAGCAACTTAAAATAACAAAATCATATTACTATTAGTGAAATGCCTGGAGAGTTTCAAAAACAGCGTTTAAAGTTGGCTAAACCTAATGAACTTGAAATCGAAAGAGGCCTCATGCTTCGTCGACGAATTTCAGCTGAAATATCCGGGCCAGTTTCCCAGAAATGGTTTATTAATTTTCAACGATGAATGAACAAAAGTTCCAAACATAATTTCTATATTGAAATCCGGGTTTGGTATCTGGACAATTTCGTGAAGAATTTTCAAGCTTTCGAGAACAATTTTTTTGGGAACACATTTCTAAGGTTCCACGAAAAAAATAAAATTTAACTCGATATTTATTAATTTTTTCTTCAGAAAGTTTACAGTCTAATATCTGGGTAAATAATGTAAAGTTAGCGCTTACAGTTGCCATTTACAAGCTTCTACAAATTCACAAATTATTTATATTCTACTCCACAAAAAATACATAACAAAAAAGATAACTTATTATACATAACAAAAAAGATATATATATAAGATAAATTAAACATATTTCTAAATCTGTTTCAGTTATCCTTACATTACTTGATTCCAATAACCCTTTCTGTAGATAGCCTCGCACATAGCACACCAAAACCTTTATAAAGGTTCAAATGTGTCTTTAAATTCTTTAGCTCCTAAATCCTGTGATATAAAGTAGGATAATTTAGCGTCGAGGGGATAATACTCTCGACATAAAGCTATAAATATTTTTTTGGCTTACCAAGTTCTTTAGCTGGATAAAAATGTAAATGATGTTGTAATTACGTTATGAAAATGGGATGAAATAACATTTACAGTTTTGGAAGACAGTAGAGTTACCTACATGAAATACCTAGTTATACAATGATGCTGCAGCCTTTGGCAGTTTCAATCTTGAATCAAACGGAAATGGTGGGATATATCTCGTGCATACGATTCAGAAAAAGCCCGTTTTTGCTCTTGATGATAGCCAATTGAAGCATAGTATTTCCATACAGCCATCCCAACCCAATCTAAGAAAAGAGGGGACCTCTTAGTGGTTTTAGTCAAGCCTAAATACTGTCTCTCAACCTTCCTCGCGTAGACGGCAACTATCCATTATAATTTCCTTTGAAAAGCATTTGCCAAATCTTTTTAACTTTTCTTGTCATTTCTTGGCCAATCCTTTAGAAAAGTTGTCCGCAAAATGTAAAGCTAGCCAGTACTTACATGTATTTTATTAATTCTGCAAATACGGGTACAATAGGTACACGGTGATACAGGGAATTATTTCAGCCATATTTTACCAGTAGGTTAACAAACAGAACAAAACAAAACCAAATATAATTCTTATTTTGAAACATTACAGTCTTAAGACTATGTCAGCGGCCTTGAGTGGTTACCTTGCGTGTTCTGTGCTGAGCTCACGCAACGCGTCGTACGTCCAGCCAGGAATAGGACTTGCCCATCAAGGAGCGCTGTCCCAAATAAGACGAACATTAATGTATTATACATAAATCAAAAGGTGTTATAATAAAACACGTATACTAAAAGATAAATAATTACATTATCTTTGAAATGGTGATAGTTTCAGAAAAATACGCTTGATCGTTTTTGCGTGATTGTCAGTTTTTTATCCGCGTTAGACATAAGTTTACAAATTAATTACCCTATGTAACATAAAAATATAGTTTGGAAAATCCAAAAGTGCACGCCTCATACATAACACTCATTCATAAACGATAAAGAATTTCAAAACATAGTTTCTAACAAAAATGAACAATTTAATTTATAACTTTTCATGAAGTCGTAATGTCAAAGACTGACAAAGATATTTACTTGGCGGTTGCTAGGCAACATCAACTCAAAGGTAGGAAATATTTAGATAAAGATATTATATTTTAGTTAGTATTTTATTAATTATAATTAAACTACTTTGAATAAAAGAGCCATTTTCAATAGGGTTCCTTCTACAGCTGAAACAAATGTATAAAAAACTTGACTTAATTAATTGATTTTATCGCAAGCTACAATGTTTTCAGGGTTCATAAATTGACGGACAGGAATTTTTTTTCAACTATTTTGATGCTTTTTCCATTTCTGCTGCATTAAATCAATAGTTAAAAAGTACAGTATTAATCTCCATTTAATCATCTATACAATGGTATATAAATTAAGTAGGTTCTGTGTACTAGCAGGAGTATAACAATAAAAACAGTTACAGAAATGGGGCAAAAAAATTTTTTCGATCGTAGAGCACACTCTAATGCTTCGCATTAAGAGTCGTGCAATAATCTAAAATATTCACAGACTAGGTTATTAAGAAAATGCTCTTATTTATCATACATTTTTTCCAAATCATTAACACTATTCCTTTAGACGTGATATTTTGTATAAAATCATTAAAACCGCCTTAAGAGACAATTTTTTTTTTTTACTCAAGAATTCTGTTTCGCTGCAATATGTGCAGCGAAACAGAATTCTTGTTCTTTGACTGTCAAGCTTCGAATTCTTTTTTTAAGTAACAACAGTGGCATATCTTTCCAATTTTGTATTACCTAAAAGTAGGTTCTACATAATAATTTGTCAAAAGGGTTAGGTAAACCTCAGAACTTGTAATATCTACCTTTGCCAACCAACCTGTCAGGAACAATGGTTATTAATTTATGTTCCATTACTTAATTTTGTAATATTATATATTATTATTGTCAAGATTGCGTACGTTATTTATGGTGCTGTAATTTAGCTCTTACGAAATAGTTTCTAGTCAGTTCATAATGTAGTGGAGGGTTTGAAGAGGATATCATTTACTTAGTGGCAAGTCGTCTGCTCGATGGGGTGGAGCTTCCCATCGATAATTTCTCAGGAGTCTTAGGGGATGAGTTTCCAAAAATGATGATACGACTAACTTTTACACTGTTTAACCCCTTTTGGGGATGAGTTTCCAAAAAAATTACACTGTTTAACCCCTTTTGGGGATGAGTTTCCAAAAAAATTACACTGTTTAACCCCTTTTGGGGATGAGCTTCCAAAATTTTACACTGTTTAACCACTTTTGGGGATGAGTTTCCAAAAATGATGATACGACTAACTTTTACACTGTTTAACCCCTTTTGGGAATGAATTTTCAAAATCCTTGCTTAGTGCACACCTACTTTATAAAAGGAACTCATGTGCAAAATTTCATGCTTCGGGATTTAGCGGTTTTGGTTGTGTATGGTTTGTCATTGGTCAATGAATGAATAAATATAGGATTTTTATTCAGTAGTTATTACAGTTAAGAAGCCAAAACAGTTTTGCACGAATACTTTTTTAAAGGTTTTCATGTAGCAACTGAATTTGTTATTGAAGGTCATGATATCGATACTCGATTAGGTTCCCCGAAACAAATGACTAACGATATTTTTGGAGATTATCTCAATATAATGTTTCCGGGTTTTATCAGATAAAATATTCAGTACAAATTCAAATTATCAATATTCTATTTTTATCAAAATATGGGACGGCCTGGTTTGAGAGAATTAAGGATCTGGCATTCCAAGCTTGAAGGGAGAAGAAAATCCTGAAATGAATCGAATGACATCAGATATGGTTCCCCCTGTTACAAAGTTTCCTGATACAAGTAGGTCAGAAATCAAGTTGCAATGTAATATTGCTGTAATTCCAAATAATTTATCGACTTCGATGCAGCATCACACCCACGTAGATGTTAGCGTGGGCGAGTTTACACGAGTTACATTCTCATTTGCATATTATGTCGTCTGGTATTAATGATAGCGTAGATGGCGCCTACTTCTCCTCAATTAAGTTTCACTTGCAAGTAAAATATTACATGAATCCTGAGGGATTAATGTGAGTTTCATTTTACCATCTCGATCAATCGCATCGACCGCGTTTGGCGCTCCGATTGACCGTTCACCGGTGAAGGCCGGCCGGCTGCCAAACGCGCTCGATGCGTTTGATCGAGATAGTAAAATGAAACTCACACTAAGCCCTCAGTAACTAGAATTGATTCTACCACTTTTGGACTCAGGCTGTACGCCCCATAAGTCACTGCTCGATTAGTGTATTGTATACAGGGTTTTTGCTTATTTGTCGGCAATCCATTAAGGGGATGTAGAAGAGGTCATTTACAACCAAATGACCTCTTTGACTCCTATGCAAATGCCAATTTTCGACTCATTTGACATTTTATATTTTTATTTCATGTATTTTTAAATATGCATCTATTTTTTTATTTAAAAATGCAAAATAATAGACGACGTATAATGGATTTCCGCAAAGTCACGCCTGAGTCAATTAACAATTTAAAAAATGCATGAAATAAAAAAATAAAAGGTCAAATTACTCGAAAATAGTTGACATTGACGTATGGGTTATGAGGAGTCATTTGGTTGCAAATGATCTCTCCTACATCCCCATAACGGATTGCCGATATGTATCAAATAACCATGTATACTGGATATTAATCTATTTATACTTCCCATCTAAAACCTAGGAAGAATGTAAATAAGTTCAGATTAAATCACTATTTGTCTGAGGGTCTTCCTTTGCTGTATTAATCGTCTTAAAGTGTGACTTTAATTAAATCATCTCGGGGCTCCCTAAACATATTTTAGAGTCGCCTTTTACCCGAACAGAACAGTTAGCTTTCTAAATGATTGAATATTCAAAGCACTTAATTAGACTATCGCATAAAATAGCAATAATTTAAAAATTATCATATCTGGGTACAGCCTTTCGTGACGTAAGAGCCTGCAACACACCCACATTAACGCGTGGGTGTGTCCAGTCCATATGAATTACAACTGCATACAAACTACTTTTACTTTGTTTATAGCCTAATGTGATGAATAAGATGAAGGAGGCGCAAATGTGCCAAGTTATTCAATAGGTATTGGGTTTAAATATTATAACATACGAAACACAGATTCTGACGTTGCGTTGCTCAAAAATCCGCAAAAGTTGAAGTGGGACTGGGCTGGCCACGTCTGCCGCATGCCCTGTGAGCTGTGGGTCAAAATAGCCACTATGTGGAGCAGCCCTGAGATAGCTAGAAGATGACGAGACGAGCTGGACTCCACCGACCAGTGGTCCAAATTAGCACTGGATCTCAAGCACTGGAAGTCATGGGGAGAGGCCTTTGCCAAGCAATGGGATGATACAGGACCACAGTAACATTAACGAAAAAGGACATAATTGTGGTCTGAATTTCAAATTTATGTAAAGTCTTATCTCAAACTTAAAACTAGTTTTATAAGAAGCTATTACATTAAATTGGTCTATTTGAGGATTAAATAGGTCTTGCTTATATTTTTACCCTACTTTTATTTTTGGCTACTGTTATGTACGACAAAATTAAATTCAATAATTTTATGTTTTGGAGTTATAATTTCTAAAGTTAACTCAGTCCTCTTCTTAATAATCTCTTGGGACTGTGTCATACAGATCTACTATGTGGTGGTTTATTTCAAAATCCACACCAATCCCAGCTTTTGTTTTAATTAAAGCATCTGTCATTTCATGTCGCGTGAGGATCTGCTGGATAAGTCGTAAAGAATTTACAAAGTTCCCGGAATTAAATCCGATTCTCCTGTTTCAACAAACATTTTATAGATACCCTTTTCACAACAGCCAGTTTCTCGGAAACTATTAAAGAGTTGATAGATGATACGATAGTAGCTTCAGGATAACGTCGCGATAGTCTATTGTCAGTATAACCTATCTTTAAAGCACAGAATTCAACTTGAATGGACTACGGAGCGGTTAGGTTCGATGAAACGAGAATAGATATACAATTATACATATATGTAGTTAACGTTGATGTAATTGTAGAGGAGTAAAAGGCTTTTAGTATGTTATTATTGTGGATTAATGGTAAATGGGATTATTTATAGATTTGTAAATGTAAACATTGTTTTGTTGATGATAAGGGCAGGCAGTGTGGTGTGACCGTCGGACTGCCAAGTCAAAGGTCTTAAGATGGGACCCAAGACACGCACATCTTGACTTTCCTGATTCATGTGCGTATTGTATAAATTATCACTTGCTTCAAAAACAGTGAAGGAAAATCATCGTGAGGAAACCGGCATGCCTGAGAGATATTTCTCGACAGCATGTGAAGCCAAGTCAGAGGCCCGCGAGCGGCTTTAAAACTCTGATACCAGTTTACTCACTAACCATAAGAAAAAAATGATGATGATGACGTACAATTACGTCTGATTAGCCGAACATGACGCGTGACTCCATTATGTTCATATCAGCCAGTGCAGATTTAGCTGATCGAGGATTTCCAAAAGACAGCTTTAGGGGAAATTGAAGTAGTTTCCGTTTTTTCAACAATAGTTGAGCGTTATATGGATCCTTCCATATAACGCTTTTATTATTCTTGAAAGTTCCCATGACCTAAAAATGATGTATTTCTAGACGAATAAAAATACAAAGCAAGCCATAACACGCCTCGTACCCTATCTCCATTGATAACTATATCCCTAACTTTGCCGTTTACACACTTATATATTACTTTTATAGTGTTCTGTAAAACTAGAACGTGCCTTGTTCCGATACGGTTAGAAAAACGCTTGGCTCTCAGCCACAGAACTTGCCCCCATCGTAAACTTAAAAGTCTTTTCCGTACGTGTTTTAGTATTATCGACTTCGGGAATCGTCGGGAATTTTCGACTTTTGAGGTCGATGTGTGGAAATCGTTATCGGAATTGGTCTCTTTAAGATGTGAATTGGGTGCTTCTGGTTTCATAGATTGCCTTGGCAGCGTTGTTGGTCTAGTGGTTGCAAGCCCGAATACTGAGCATGGTCTTGGGTTGAATACTCGAGTCGTTTCTTTCTCAGTAGAACCCGAAGTCTAGACTTGTGTCAGCTTTGGTAATGACAATAGACTCGCCCCCTATTACAACTTGAGTATCAAATCTCATTCACATACAAGGTGGAGACGACAATACAACAATAAATTTAACGGCGTGTCTCTTATGACATTCCCATTCTGCATACAAAAATTCAATCAAATATATTCAATAGTTTAGTCAATATAGTAGTAGAAGCTAGCAGAAGATCGACAAAATCCATAGTCGGCTCGGGTTATTCCGTTTATCCACCCTAAAAAATCTACCCTAAGGTGGATACTCTGAAATGTTTGTCCGAGAATCCACCCTAGGCCTAGTTGGATAAACGGAATTTATAGGCTTAGGGTGGATCGGCATACACTACTATTCAATTTGTTTGAAAAATTCATTTTTCTAATTCGAAGCTAGGATTTATTTGATGGTTCCAAAATACTCATACGCATTAGTATTGCCAGTATTTTCATTTATTGTTGTATTGTAGTCTCCACCTTGTATATCTATGTGTACGTGACTCGCAATCTACGCTCAATTCTAAGTCATTTAAAATTAGAAATAATTGATAACAAGGAAGGAGACATTACCTCTGCAGCTCTGTTAAATTACAAGGACACAGTTTTCGGGACACCAAGAAACATTATTAAGGCTCATTATTTAATTAAGACCCAAACGAGGGACCGGAGGACAATAGACAGACTCCTTGTGCATATTTATCATTCCTGCTTCTTTTTAAAAGTTTTGTTTTTACGACTTCTCGGGATATTTATCATGCTCGGTATTCGATATAGCTAGCTACTAATTACCCACGATTTTTTAATGGCCCCCTGAATTGTAATAGCTTTGGGTAATGGGTTTGCAAAGGTCGCTACAAGTCCCAAAATAGCATATGCAGCTTGTTCCAATTAGTGGCCCAGGCTTAACGTATTGTCAGGCTCTAAAACCCACAACTGAATAAACTATTCCATTTCTCATCTGAACTCTGGTATGTTTAGTATTATGCACATTTATCCTCACGTGCATCTTCCGAAATTGTTCCACTATTGCAACTAGAGAGTATTCAAGCAACCATAAAATGTGAACATCATTAACCCACTCATAAACTAAAACATTTCCCACATAAGTGGCAATACAAAGATAGAAAACAACAAATCCTTCCACATTATTACGACCAATACAAATAAACACATTGTGCTAACTAGCTAAACACATGTAAATCTCTCGGCATCGCCTCATGACGCGAACGAAGCCCCGCGGGACCGAAGCCCAACCTATGCTGCTTTACAAAGACTATTATTATATTCAACTAGCTCTTGTGAAGGCAGTAGACATGGGCGTTTTCGTATTTAGTTGCTAACGGATATGTAACCGATATTCAGTTTTCATATCGATATCGAAAACCGTTTTCAGATATCGATATCAGTAGTACGATTTGCACAAGTAACTGAAACGAACGAAACGCAAACTCACACTTTTACCGTTAATACATTGATATAAGTGCTTTGAAAATTCAACCTTAAATCTATTGAACGTAGGGCTAGTTTAAAGAATGAATTTCTCCCTGATATCGAGTAGCCGCCGGAAAGTTGCTAACTTATGGAATATTTGTTGTAACTAAATAAATAGAAACTAGACCTTATTGCTAGCGCGTTAGGATATAGATATTACGCACGCACTATTATTAACCAAATAACCAATCACTAGCCGAAGTTACGTAATATTCGCTTCATCACTTTTACGCCAGTAAAACATTGAATGGTAAGACAGAGACAAAGCGAATAAAAACCGTCGATGTCATATCGCTCGCGATGTGAAGTTTGCGTTTTGTTCGTTATCATAGCTCGATGAAGTTTTTGTGAAAACGGTTATGTATATTTAGATATCGATATGGTATGATAATAAACACATATCCGATATAAGTTACGTTTTGATATATCGAACCCATGCCTAGAAGGCAGAGACGCAACCCTTTGACGGGATCTGAGAATATGTCAAGTGGAGAAAATATAGATGATAATTCTAACTCAATACCGTATTGAAGTAAAAGTACAAAGGTACCAATTAATTGATAGGTATGCTGGTAAATGTCATGAACTGGCCGAGCACTGCTGCATTACCAAGACTATTATTATATTCAGCAAGCTTTTGTGAAGGAGCAACCCTTTGACTGGATCTGAGGATATGTGAAGAGAGCTAGGAGAAGCGAATAATGATAGAGAAAGTATTCAGGTTAATTTTAGCTACATTGTATGTTGAGGCACTTTTAGACGACGTACGAATTCTTATTGTGATATGTCATGATAACTGATGCATATTTTGTGTCTTTGACAAAAGTGTATTACGAGTAAGCCTATTGGGTTGTCGTTATATGTTCTTGAACAGATAATGCAGTGGTAAGAATAGCATATAATGTAGCTTTAACTGAAGGTTCTTTGAATGTTTGGGATCCAATCACCCTGACTCGGACTGGTTAGGTTTGGATTTTTAATCCATTAGGAAATAGGAGCCCGTCCATCGACTACAACTTATTATTATTGCTTTGAAACAAATTTAGACCCGCCACGCAATCTTCCCCACCCTTAATACTCCCACTATCCCCACAATCCCGACAGAAACTGGCAATTTTTGAAGTGAAAACTTCTTTAGGCGTTTGAGCACTTTTGGGATGGGTAGAAAATGTTCAACTCGCGTCTGGCGTCGTGACCTGATATAAAATACGTAAAACGGAGGAAGAGTAGAATTTGTTGACAGCGCACTCTGTTTTATTTTTTTGGAATTGTTTTCACCTCCATCGGCAGTCTCCAAAGACACCGCATGTTTTTTTTCTCGTTACTTAGGCATCTCGCGCAATAGACGGCCACGACCAAGACTTTTAACCACACCAACCAAGTAAACTATAGAAAATAGTGACTGTTGCGCCCAAGTGTGCGATTCGTATCGGCTTCTATATCTCATCAGCTGCAGCTCAGGTAGTCTTGTTCCCATTGCGCTGCTTTCAACATCGTCCATGGATAATCCATTGGCTTTCATGCCATCTTTACACGGTACTCATTAATATCCATCAACTGAGTGCACATTATTCAGAATTCTGCCTGCTGCTGTGATAAAAATGAATTTATGTATGACCTACACTTTTACCAATATCAATATCACAACTCATGCATTCATATCCTTGATGTTTGAGTCATTATAAATTCAACGAATTGCAATCAGCCAATCAGTATTGAATAAGTAAATAATAATATGCGAATGTCAATACTCATGATATTATGTATGTATATGTATGAGTTTAAAAAGGCCTTCGCTCTTTTTTACAACCTTTTTAGTAAATTGTTTTGTGTGTATGACATCACTGATTTCCAGCATTTCCGTTCGGGTTTGAATGATGATTTTATTGGACTGCAAAGGAGGCTTCTAATTTTTATTCACGGGGATATATATATACATATACCCCCTTACTAATAAACGTTGTATATCGCCTTTTGACATTCGAAAGAAGAAGACAAAGCGTTGTGTAACTATACAGACGCTATACAACGTTTATTAGTAAGGAGGATACAATCATTGTTATAGTCATACTGACGATCTGACGATGAAACATAATCATAAAACTGATTAGACAAAGTTAATATCTAACTAATATTCCTAAGTTTGACACGGTTAACTTAAACAATAGAGGATACTGATATATAAGGAAATATTAAACTCAAACTAGCAAATCCTGACAAGGAACAACTGCTAAGAAGTTAGAACTTTGGAAGTCGGAAACTCGGAAGTTTACGAAGTCGGAATTCCACTTGAAGTTATGAATGCAGCTTATGAAACGAGTTGTTGTGTAGAAGATATTATGAGTAGACTTAGTTAAGATAAGCTTAAAAACAAAGCCTTAACAGCTGAGAGTTGATGAGAAAAATTTAAGGTTTTTCCCTTACAACCCACCATTTAATATCCTGTCGAACATAAAGACATTCTCATGGCCGAAATTAATAAAACCCAACTCTGACCCTCCCAAGCCCAAGACTAAAAAAAACAAATAATTCAGAGACGCAAGCACCAACTGACGTAACGCCTAAGGTAAATGCAATAACCACCATCAAAATGACATACCAAATAAAAATCACCAACACATAACCGATCTAGAACCTTTTGCTTCTAAAAATAAAGTACAATTTTCTCTAACATCCACAGTTGTATAAGACGTTTCAATTTTTGGTTGGAAATGTAGGGCGGTGGATACTCCACCCCATCTAGTTGTACTTCCGTCAGTCGTATTTCGAATGCCGTGAGAGACGCACGTTTGTGGCGTCGCGGATTATGGTGTTTTCATAGTAATTGTGTTTGTGACATGGCTAGGAAACGGGTAAGGAGTGGTTTGACATAATTAAAATGGGCTAGGTTATTCGCTAGAGATTTTACGTATAAAATTAGGGTTTCGTGGTATTTTTTTGTCAGCTGCGCCCTCCTTTTGTTCGGTTGTTTTACTGTGTGAAGTATAATTTATTTTAATGTGTGCTCTGGGTCTTATTTATCTGTTTTTTGAACTGTGTTTTCATGAAGTATTCATTTTGAAATTCTACTACGAAAATGAATATTTTTGTGTCAGGTCTGGACCTATATTTTGTAAGAATACTGCGTTGAATAGTTTATTTAGGGTTTTGTGATAATAGAGCATAATATTCCTTAAACTCTGTGCATATATAATCACCAAAAGTTTGGACTCAAAACACAATTTATTAAAGATAGGTATAGGTATTTTTAATTTAGACAAATCTTAAGAAAAAGTTTTCTCACGACCATAGCTTTATTAATAAACCCAAAACTATCTATGACTTCAAAGGCATTCCCCAACAACATTAGCAGTGCACAAGCTTCACATACCACAAAATTCAAATAACAATGTATTTGCGATCAGCCAGTGTAAACGTTGATTCTGAATCCCATTAAAATGGAATGGATAAATCGTTTGAACACTCGTCATCGATTGGATTCACTATTAGATGTTATTTTTATGCTGCGTTATATTTTGTGGACTTGCTACTCTACTAATCATAGAACGGATATGCGTTTTTCTGCCTTTGTGATGATATTTTCTGGTATCAATTAAAAAGTCTTCTTTCAATGGTAAATGTCATATAAATGTGAAATTTTTGAGTTTAATTAACATGCTCTCAGTCTGTGTGAAAACTGTGTACCAACTTGCTACTCTTACTTAATTATGCTCTATGTAAGGCCATGACACGCCTTGTTATTCTGCCAAGCAATTAGGTAGTCTTTGCTCAGCGTTGGTTGATTACAGGCGGATAAATTCAAGATGCACGTTTCATTACAGTGCTTACTGGCGTCCTAGTTTGAAACTTAATTTGCCTACTCGCTCAGGTCAGCCATTGCAATTCGGTACGCCCCTTCTGTAAGTTAGAATTGCGATTCTAAATAATAAGGACGATGTTTGTTATTTGTTGTAAAGATGCGTGAGAATATGCGATATCTGTTCGTCAATCATTTAAACAAATCAATCATTTGTTGTATTATTCTCTACCCTATTCACAGCGTTAATCTTGAACACACTGCTACATATCAAGCTATACATTTCCAATATAAGCTGCCCTCTCATTGTACGGAAATCCTATATAATGCGAGATCAGCTTATACTGGAAATGTATAGCTTGATATCTAGCCGTGTATACAAAGGACCATAGATAAATAACATGTTTGTTATTGTTGTGGTAAAATTGAAATCAAGATGTAAGGAATCGCATTACAAGGCAATGATTACAGATAAATATCTATATAGTGTTTATAGGCGCAAAATAATAACAAAGAATCATATTATGCTTACGCAATACCACAGTAGATAATCTTCATTTATTGCCCAACATTGCACATTAGCTTTATCAATATTGCATCAAAGTACCCTATTAAGGATACATTTCAATTAACTATGCTGTTCTACCTTTAATAACAGCTCTTAAACAGCATAATTATCATTTATGAAACCTTAATAAAATCATAAAATGTTTACTTAAAACGTAGTACAGAGTTTTACAAGTATTTTTCTCAAGGTTCCCCAATTTGAATAACACGATAACCTCTATAAATTTACACTTTTTAAATAACCCAAGTGTTAAAAAGGACATTATAATTATTCAGTGAGAAACATTTAATTCGTTTGTTAATAAAAATAACTTGCATACGACTTGCTCGAGTGACTCGACCCTTCTTTTGAGCGTCTATTGTACTCGTCCCTAACAAACGTTTTCAATAATAATACTTTGGTAGTATGTACTTTGATTGGAAGGGTAGTTTTTGAAGTTGAATCCGAATTGTTTTGGTAACAGTCAGTAACAGAATATCGTAGACTGATTGAGAATCTGAAACATTTAAATGATATAAACATTTTCATAAATTTTCTAATTGAATTAGTAGGTATTTGAAGTCTGATTAGTCTGATCGAAAAGGGCCAGTCAAATTAATTTAAGATAATAATAACTTTGACAATTCAATACTACTCTCATGTCTATTCACTGTTACTAGCGTGAAAATGAACTTAAAGGCAGCTTCGATAAATTATATGATTATAATCATAAAATCTAAATAGATATTTTTAACTCAAAATTGATTTATAAAAACAAATCCATTAACATTTTAATATGTCCACAATTTTCTCTAATAATTATAAATTATTTAAACTTTTATAATTACAATAAATCCAACTAAATGTTAATTTATGGGCCACATTTTTTTTTTAAAGCATAATTATAATTATTACAATCAATCCTGAATTGCATTATGTAGTTCGTAAAAAGGGAGTCACAAAAGTATTTTTATGCCCTTGCGTGTTAACAATAGACCAATCACCCCTCACCTTCAGTTTTGAATTTCCTGAAGAAATTCAAAACCGAATATTTACTCACAAACTCAAACTCAAAGCATTCATTTCAATTAAACCATTAACAGGCACTTTTGAATTGTCAAAGAGTCGGTCAGTTAGTCAGAAAGTTGAAGCTAGTTGCCCATTCCAAAACGTAGATCTCTGTGGAGAAGAACGGGCAAGAAACTCTCAGGACACTCTTTTAAATAAAGATATCAAAATCTGAACAAAACAAAATCCTGGGTACATTATTCTTATTGCTTCTACGTATATGTATATGTGAGAACAATGTGAAAAAAAACTTTTTATAAAAAAAGAACAACCGACTTCCAAAAAAGACACTACAAAGTCAAAAATAACTTTAATTTCGGAAGTCGGTGTATTTGGTTTTGAACTTTCGTTTTTTGCCACCGACTTCCGAAATTAAAGTTATTTTTGACTTTGTAGTGTCTTTTTTGGAAGTCGGTTGTTCTTTTTTTATAAAAAGTTTTTATTTTGCACTTTTTAGTTGTGGTACCTACCCCATACAACTCAAATACCACTAACCTGCTATGTAAATAACAGTGATTGGAAGTTATCATCATATCATCCATATAAACTAAGTGGGAAAAATACGTATTATTGAAGCTAACTCAAAAACTATCCAAGTAAAGTTAATACAATTTATATGGGACCACCTCGGAAGCATACCCTTTCAAACAAAAAAACAATTTTTAAAATCGGTCCACAATTGACGGAGAAATCGCGTAACAAACATACAAAAAAAAAAAAAAACATACAGACGAATTGAGAACCTCCTCCTTTTGGAAGTCGGTTAAAAACAGAAATCATTCAAAATATAAGATTAAAAATAAGCCTTGGCAGAAAAGAGATGACAAAAATATCGAACCTTTAAGCTTCTCAATATATGCAAAGGAATTTTACTAGACACACAAACAAACATTAGTTTGATACTCGAGTATTGTGTTGTGACTGTGATCCAATTTCTAGATATTCCAATTGGTTTTTGTGACCTTGACCTTTCGTGTGCATCTATTTCATAACCAATCATAACAAATATTTGTTTGCAAACGTTTGCAGTCTAATATTCGAAGTTGTTGCGTGTTCTGTCTTTTGATGGGATTTCGTGACCCCTTTTCTGTGTCTCTCAAAATATCTTGCATACAGATATCGATGCGTAGCTACAAACTGTCTTTTACTAATAATTTTAATAAGAAGCAGAATAGTACTGTCAAACCCATTGATGATATAAAATATTTTTAATACATCAATGGTCATCAAACCAATAATTTTCAAAAATCAAAATATTTTATTTCACATAAACCTACATGGACACTTAAGAAACGTCAGAAGCTGCACGGTTCCAATTGGTCGTTTCCTATGGAGAAGAGCCGGCAAGAAAAATAGTTGGCTTTTCCTTACAACAAGTACCAGGTACTTAACAAATGACTTTGGCATGACTCTCTGAGTTATCGTATGAAGTTTTTGAAAGTTTCATATTACTTAGCGGCTCTAATTATCCCCCATCTCTTTCTTATTTAATCTGCAAGAAAAAGATAACAATAGAAACACCAGGGATATTGGTTGGTTTATGGATGGTGCATATCAGATGGTCGCCATTGACATTGAAGTAAATAAACAAAGCATTATAACTCCCAGGTGTGCCCGTTCATAGACAATGGCGATTCATATCGATACCTGTTATTAGTTGTTGGTTTTAATCGATTATTGGAAGTTATTGCTGATTGTTTCTAACTACAAGATTTTTCTAAATCTATACATACAATACAAATAAATAAAATTGTAGTGTCTGTTTGTAATGTCAAAATAACAGGTTTTTATAAAAAGTTAAAACTTATTATTTACTTACATAGGAGTGTACACAAATTAAAAAAAAAATGTCTTCATGTCTGTTTGTTCCGGCTATAATCTCCGAAACGGCAGGACACATTTTGACGGGACTTTCACTGGCAGATAGCTGATGTTATAAGAAGTAACTGAGACTTGTATTTTAGAAAAAGAAAAAAGAATTACCTGGACTGCTAGTTATTAATAGATTTAAGTAGTCGGTTGGGGTGGAAGTATCTACTCTATGTCAGAGACTCTCTATGGGTCCAAAAGGCGAAGGACATCGCGGCAGGCCAGGACAGAGATAACAGGATGAGCTAGACTTCTTCAATAGACTGGTCGTTAGTATCACTATTGCAATCTACAGCTGAACAAATACCAATCCTGAATTGATAATACCGAAATACGTCTTCGAACAATTTGGCAGTGTCACCACCCTCCAAGAGTAAACACAAATACAAACCCATTCGAATGTCGACTGTTAATGAATTTGTCCACTGTCCACGGTACCCCTATAGACCCCTACATAACGCAACCTACCCCTAGCACGTCCGTCTATTACATGAACCCGTATTACCCTTGCAATTATCCTTAAATGCTATGTTGGTGGGGTCATTAAGCTCTTGTTTAGGCAAAATTGCAATATCTTGGGGTAGTTCACTATTTTTGACAAGAATGGGCAAACTTCTGTACCAATTATAACATTTTGACCTGTGAGCAGAACATGTTTAGCGAAAAGCATACTGGCATATAATTCTTCTTTGGCTCAGTTCTTCTGATGTAACCATCAATAAACGCCTTGGTTGGTGCGCCTTGCAGGTGTCTGTAGGTGGTGGTTATCACTTCCCATCATTCAGACTGCTGTTGTAAACGTACCTATAAAAAAAAACCTACATTAAAATTTATTGTAATTTCCGTTACGAAATATTTCCACAGAAAATAAAAGTAATGGAATCTCCAAAAAGAATTACAACCAGCAGTCTCGTTATTTACGTGTAGTTAAGCCTTTATTCTCCAGATTTACGAAACAGGCACATTTACCGAGTTTCATCTGAATCGCTCCCAATCCTCTTTCAACGCGGATTACTATGATTTCTTCCATTTTTCCATTCCGCCGCTGCTGGTCGGAATAGTCTTCCAAATACAGAAAATTTCAGAATGCAATCTCGATTCGAGTTGCGGATGTAATCCTTCTAAGGCTGAGCTTGAATTAAAGCTTGTGTTGAAAAGCGGGTTGATAATTGTGGAGTTATCGTAGATTATCGAAGTTAGGTAACCTGAACATTGGAAGGTGCATTGTGGTTAACCAGTGAAAGGAAAGAAAATAAGCCAATGGTGCTAGTAGGCAGGCCTAGGAAACGATGCTGTAGGTAATGGAAGGAATAATGGTAAAGAAGGCAATAACTAGATAGAAGGCTATGGGGGAACACCTACACAGCAGTTGGACATAAATGTTGGAAACTCACCACAAACTAATAGAAAATCCTCTACAGATTATCTTAAACTTGATTGACAGGCAATTCAAGAGTAAATATAATTTAATTGGAAGCCACTCGAGAACTCTTAATTAACTTAAGACAAGGCGATCCGTACGTACGTAACTGCGGAGTACAGCCTTGTATCTTGAGTAATCTTTGACTTCATAGCTGCGGTTTTGAAGATATCTATCTATAGATACAAATATTTGTATAATCAGTTAATAGTTAGGAATAAATCTTTTGTAAATGGACGATATTCTAAGAAGAGTAAAGGAAATTCAGTCGTTAAAGGTAAATTCGAAATGGATAAACCTGATTGGTCTGATAAGATACTTGATAAATCAATGGCTGATGTAGATTTTAGTCTGTTGCCAAGTGATTTAGATATATAAGTGTTTGATTTTTTAATTAGATGTTCATAAATAAGCAATGAGGTGGACTAAAGGAAGGAATTGGAGCTTTGCTTCATTGAAACAAATTTTAATACTGGTGCTTTGAGGTTTCATTACAATATTATGCAGTTTTATCTACAACTAGAGCTTCTGAATAGGGAATAGTTACTTTGGGCTAACGAAAAAAAACCTCCCGATTTTGAAACATTCTTCATTGTTACTCCGCTCCTTTTGGTCTTGGCGTGATGATATATAGCCTATAACCTTACTCGATAAATGGGCTATCTAACACTGAAATAATTCTTCAAATCGAACCAGTAGTTTCGGAGCCTATTCGGTACAAACATAAACAAACAAAAAAATCTTTCCTCTTTATAATATTAGTATAGATAAAGTCTATCTTAGTACCTAGGAGTCTTATAGGTTAAAATAAACGTAAGTTTTTCAATCATTTCTATATTTCTATTCGCCTATATCGCTTATCGTCGAACCAAGCGTGTGTCGATCTATCACAATAATACCGAACGTCTGCAGTTATTTTCTCTGCGAGTGCCACTGGAAATACTTATTTCTAGAAATTTTTGAAAGTCCTAAGTTCGCGTAGGTTGCAGTAATCTTGCCTTATTTTTGTGAAAAAATTTAGGAGTTTATGAAATAAAAAGCTGAAGAAAGAAATTTAGGATGTGAAAAGAAAATCTATAATACGTTTAAAGGATTGAAAGTACTTTCTCCTTCTTGAAATAGAAACCTTTTGAGATATCAAAGAGATGCAAACAAAACAGAATTTGCTCGTTTAACTGTTCTCCGGTAAGCACGGGATTATGAGAAAATAGAAAAACAAGCTTTTCAGAAATTTGCATTTTTCCTTACACGTGCTACAAAATTATTCCGGACAAGTAATAAAAGTAGGAAAGCGCTGCAATTTTTAAATTTACTTTAGAATTCGTGTTGTAATGGGTAGGGAACAAAAAATTCACGACGCAATTTTATACTAGAAGCGAATTCGACCAAACTTTAATACCTTGAATAACACGGTAATAACTGACAA
The DNA here is from genome assembly GCA_948150665.1 of Conistra vaccinii. NCBI lineage: Eukaryota > Metazoa > Arthropoda > Insecta > Lepidoptera > Noctuidae > Conistra > Conistra vaccinii. Next base: position 10,821,391 of record OX411341.1, on the reverse strand, counting down.
AAATAGTAAATTTGCAAGATAGAACTTACACTAGTTAAAAAGGTTTAGTAGATAAGGTCTGGCAAAATTCTCGTTCATTTTAGCTTTTATTAACTTACCGATGGACAATGGCCTGATTACTGTTAGAATGAAGAACTACAATACAAAGAAACGCAATACCTACTTGTTTTAATTTATGATTTTTATATTTTTTTATTTTTTGTATATTTTTAAATATTTTTGCTTCATTGATTTAAATATTTTATTATGTATCGAACTTTTATGATATTTAAACTCACAATGTTTTTTATTTTTTTTAATTTAATCTCTACTTGTCATCAAGTAGAGATATTTGAGGGGTTTGGCGCTGACTGCCGAAATACAGGCTTTCGCCTAGTTCGGCTGCAGATGTCTAATTAATTTGTAACTAGAAAATATAGCCTTTAGACATTATGTGTACTATTGCAAACATTTATTGAAATAAACTTATCATTTATCATTACTTAAGAAATCCCGGAAAACTTTTCAATTGGTGCCAAAATTGCAGCCACTTCATTCAATTCTCCTAATCCAAAAAAACATTCAAAGGATTATTACAATCACAAATTCCCACTAATTTCGCGCTACACCGAAATGGAGCCCGCTTTATGCAGACTATCGATCGAGCTGACTCCGCTACAACCGAACTCGCGTAAATACGTCACTAACATACATTGATACACGTATTACGTTGAACTTGCTACCTTATGACGTCAGGTTTATAGTTCAGAATTCAGTGGGAGTGAGGTATTTGACTTTTGAAGTGATTTTATTGTTACTGGTTTGATGGGAAATATGGTTTATTGTTAGGACGGGGTAGTGGTTGAATAAACTTTTGCACCTATAGGTTTCTAAACAGTAGGATAGGTGGAAAGGGTCAACGATCAGCAGACTGCAATACGTCTGCAAAGCATCATGATTGTGGCAAACTTCTGTTCAATCAGTGATTTTTGTGTGATAGAATTACTATAAAAATGAGTACTTAAGTAATTTACTGAAACTTGCCTGATGTAATAAAATCTTGATTTAAAAGTCACATTTCAATGAGAAAAGTAATAATCTTTGGGATCATTCAATAGAATAGCTTAGGAGGCTATAAAGTTCATAAGAAATAGATGTAAAAAAATCAGTAATCTCATAACTTATTAAATGGATAATATCTCTTTACTAAGCCGTTAATAAAATTATTGGAAATGGGAAAGTTATGAATATTAAGCCATTTAGTTATCGAATCATAAAATTCGCATGTACTCAAAGTAAGTTTTCACCAGTACTCAAATCTGGAACGGCAACGAATATTATAATGAAATTCTAATATATTAACGGTGTTGTTATTCAAAAAGTTAACTTACTTTCCATTATATTATCCTAAAGAACACGTAATATCATCATATTCAATATAACCTAGATCTGGGCTTTTCAGAAATCAATATTCTGAAATGGTTTTATATGAGAGTATCTTTTAAAAGGTTCTTAGCAAATTTTCAACGTTTTAAATGTATCGTTGGCATTTTCAATCCCTGTGATTCGAAACACCGAAACGAACTCAGAGGTCACAGCCTCTTCTACAGTCAGGCCTTATAAATCCCCCTGTATCAAACGTAACTGCTCCACAGTTTTCCTATCTAGTTCACTTAATCCCCTTCTGTCTGTCGCCGTCCCATCGTATTTCCAGAATTCGCCTTCAAAGTCTTCCTATATTTTCTCTGCCAGCTCGTTTATCGGCTTTTCAAAAATGTCTATATCAATTCCTTTGCCATTAGCTTTGGCAGTTACTTTTTCAGTCACGAAAAAATATTCATCGTCTGTGGAAATAGTTTGAATTTCTAAGGGTTTGGCCTCAAATGATATCGTGTTGAGTCAAAATAAAACCTCCTACCGTGTGGCCCAATCGTTTACTTCCTTTAATTCATTGTTATAGCCAAATGAATGAGAGTTGCCTTCCATATTGTGGTAAAATTAATTTTAATAGCAATTCGTTCTGTTCTATAGACCTTTTGTTTTGAATATCAAATGTAACATGATTGAATTTTTGATTGATTCAATCTACTTTTATTTGGGGGTGAATAATAGATGAGGTAAAAAGGCTGTTCTTAGCAGCGTTGTCACATCTACCAACTTTATGGTAGATCTACCTATTTCACCTCCCATCTACCTATCTACCAACTTCGGCCTCAAATCTACCTATTTTTCAAAATATGCCGATTGAAAACATTTTTAAGGATCATACAATTTGAGCCATGCATGACGGCTAAACGACACTGACACTGACAGTTAGCAGCGTTCCGAAACGATCTGTGCTCCGAATTTGGCGCGATATTTCTCTTTCCGTCGCGTCGATATTGATGTGAGCGGGAGCGGAGTGAGCGTGTCAACGATACATTGTGGGTTGTTTGTGGTCAAAATTATCGCGAACCGGAACGTTTGACATTTTTTGATGATAATGATGTTTGTATGTAACGTAACGTGCTTTTTTACCTATTCTCGACTCGTTATCATCACATCACCATCACCAATAAAAGAATAAAACCTCTTTAGAACAGAAAACCTTTTTATTTAATCGAATTAGTAATTCTGAAAATGTACTGAAATTAGGGTGGTAGATCTACCAATTTTTCATTTAAAATCTACCTATTTCTACCTATTTTTGACATGCCATCTACCGATTTTCTAAAATCAGGTGTGACAACACTGGTTCTTAGTTTAGTATTCAATCGATTGATTTTTACCCGAACCAAGTCGGTGAGGTTAAAAAGGACGGATAGGGTGTATTATTTCTTTTGAATGCATCCGTTCTAATAACGTAAACTACATACGACTTCTTCAGAATCATTCCTTTGAAACTAAAACGTGCATTGCATAAACGATTTCCTAGATTATACGTATTTTAGCTTGTCTATTGTATCTGTTTTAGCATTTATTAATTACATTACAGATATATTTCGGTCCTTCGAGCCGGATCGAACAATAAATCAATGATTAGATTAATTTGATCTGAATTATGTTTCAAAACTGCCTAGTTATCTTTAGTTGCGCGCTGGTCAAGCCCATATATTCGCTAGGAACAAAATTAATTGACTAAACACTACAAATTATGGACATGGACCGTGGGAGAACGATATTTGTAATATTCGCAAGCGATGGGCTAATCTTTTGATTATTATTTACGATAATCTCTACAGCTACTGAGTAAAATGTCCCTTCTACCTGTTCGTAAATTATTGTACCATAATCATTACTAAACCTATCGCAATTCACTGCTGGATAAAGGCTCTCAAATTGTTCCGTAAGTAAGATATGCAAGATGTTACACAAATAACTGAAAACATTGAGATTTTCCGTTATTCTGGTTTGGATCATTGTACTCATCACATAACACAAGGCCTTCCCCGAAGGGTTAGGCAGAGGTGCATCTATACTACCTATAGTATCATTGTACTCATCATTATGTAAAACTTTTTTAAACAATTGCACCTTAGGAGGTTTCGTCAGCCTCAATAACTTCTTACTCTTCTCGGGTTTCGGCACCATGCAAAAAATCTTGTATATCGAAAGAATTAGATACTTTACTATTGGAAGTAACTCTGTACTATTTTCTTGCTTGACCGACGGTGAACGCAATATGATATTATCAGTTAATAGATTGCTGCCCCTTGCTCATCCATCAGGGGTTTATTTAGTAATCCTTAAAGATTGTGTCTTATAATATGTTGCCAATCTATTATGGTGGAGTATTCTCTAATCTAACAATAGTATTGTATTGTTGGTTCCTTCCTTTTCGTGAATACCTGATTTTTTAAGTCGGAAGATTCTTCTTCTTCTTCGGCACGACAGTGTTATTAATTTTATTGACCCAAAACTTAGCCATTTCCACGGCATCGTTGATGGCAGCGCAGAGGTCGCTATATCTGCATTTTGTGGGGCACAGAGAAAACTTGCACCAGGACTTATGGCGAGGCCCGAGGGCAGGATAGGAGGTGTGCCTTTGTCCTTCTACCTGCCCTCGCCAAAAGTTTTGTTGTTAGAGTCGCGTCGCGCTAGTCTGCACGAGAATTAACTCTACATCCGCACCCTGCTGCCATATCTATTCCATTTGGAATTTGGCAATAATTTGTAAGTTTTTTTTTTTTTTAATATTTTATTATTATAAGCCATAGATGAAAAATCTATAGACAATATACAGTCTAACACGAATTAAATGACTAACCATACAAATAATAAATACTAAACAAAAGGACACTCGTCGAAGTCTCTCGTCTGCATCGCTGTCACCCGGAAACGTACTCGGAAGACTGGTAGCATTGCCACGTTGAATGGCAATGATAATTCTTTGGCCAAAGAACGAGCCAGTCCTTTCGTCACTTGAAGTCGACCAGTTGAAAGGAGACGCGCACTCGGGCCCCAATTACGTTTATTGATTCTAACATGTTTATTCGAGAAATCGTTTCACAGATCTCGTTGTTACGTATTGAATATCTACTTGTTCGAAGTGTTTATATTGCTGTTAACACATTTTAGTAATAGGATTATTTCCACACAGAATTTTGCTAAAGCTTTGGCTGCTACGCGTCTCTGGTTATGACAGGTTGAAAATTGAGTGCACAACATTCGATTTTATGCTAAACTAATGAAAGTTAGTACATGAAAGGTGAATGTTTTTCACTATTGTGGGATCATTTTCTATACATTTAAAACCCTTGAAAGTTTTTGGTTTATATGAACTTTTTTCTTTCAGTTTATCGTTTCCAAACAAAAACATTCTAACGAGATTGATTAGGTGTATAATAAATTAATAAGTTATATAAGTTATCACTCCTTCAAAGTTTCTAGTTTTTTTATAGAAAATGTGAGTGCAGACTAGTTATTAGTGTTTAAGAACAAAATGAGTGACCTTAAGTGTGTGTGAGCACCATGTGTTTGGTCACTTGAAGACGTCACCAGGATGGGAGTCAAGGGCAGGCAGTTCCTGGTGAATAGTTTGTTTTATTATGTAGTGCTGTAGATAATTTAGCCTCGTTTGCACGTCTTTAGTGCTTAGAAGAGTGCTGGTATTTAGTGGCAACAATTTCGTTAGTTCAAACGTGAATACTAGACTAAGAGTGAATTTCGCGAATTCAATTGACCGCGTTCAGGGGGCCTACCACCATCTTTAAAGCAGTATTAATTTAATCTTACTTCAGTGGGGGAAAGAGATGGTGCTATACGTCCTGTAGAGCTTCATCTTTTTCCCACACTAAAGTAATACTGCTTTTAGAGGTGGTGGTGGGCTCCCAGCACGCGTAGCATGACCACCGTAGAAACGGGTTTTGTTTTGTTTCGACGGAAGAATGGACAAAATGCAAATTGCGATTGTTTATCTGTCATTTTGTCTATTCTTCCATCGACAAAACTTGTTTCTACGGTGGTCATGCCACGCATGCAGCACATTTAAACCACGTTCAAGCGCTATCAGTGACAAAATTGCTGTGGAATATTGACACTGACAGTTCCTGAACGCGGTTTAGAAGTGCTAGGTGTAGTTTTCACGTTTCAATAGACGAAGTTTTGTACCTAAATAAATATAGACTCGAATTCTGCTAAAGACTGTAGTTTGCAGTAGTTCTTAGTACTTGTAGATCAGTTTTGTAGTGAAGTAGATTTCGTATTTGTGTTGTTTTGTTTCTGTTTAATTTGTACGTAGCTTGTTTCGTTATTTCTCCACTGTTTTAAATGATGAATGTCTTGTAAATATGCAAAGGTTATCAAATACCTAACGTTATAATGTAACAGTGTCTTATGTATAAAATGCGTTGCGACGAAAACTGAAATTTTTGCATTTATTTAAATATTTAATAGTTACTATAAGCACACAAATGTATAGGGGTGGACTTAAAACCATAGACATTTTCTACCAGTCAACCTTTGGGTGATGCAGAGACAAACAATGGTAGGTGCAACAAACAACGAGAATTGAGGAATAAAATATATATTTATTTAAATCTAAAGATATACATATGCCATTTCTTTACCTTTAAAAGACAAGAAAATTCCTTTCACAACTTCGCATGCAATTTCGTTACAAACCGCGCAGACAAATCCACACGAAAATGAAAATTCCTCTAACATTTTATATCCCACCTTTGTCCAGGATTTCAATATTCCGGACCGGCTACTGTCCAGTTGTGTAAATAAATGAATCGTGCTCGAGTATGAACCGGACAGTTTGTCCGGCGGGCGGGTGTTCGGACTAGACAAACTTTATTAAAGGGGCGACAAATCTTGGACTAGTTTGAATGTGGTTCTAGTAACAGCGGATTGAAAGGGATAAGAATTAAGATTGTTAAAAAAATAAAGCTATAAATAAAATAAAAAAATAACTGAAGATACTGGCTATTGTCTAGTCGTCCAATATATTTTTGAAAACCATGTGTTACTAGATTAATTCAATTTGAAAGAGATGTATATCTGAAAAGGGACACTGTAAAGAAGCTCAAGCCTCTCAAGGGACAAACCCTCTTCAATAATTTCAATTATAGAATCGATGTAAGTATGTCACAAAGCCACTTAGATGTGAGGATCGATATCTTACACAAAATAAACAGTTTTGTGATAGTTTCTCAGACGGGATATCTAAACACGATAAAACTCATCACGGCTGCACAGTTTCGCTAGCTAATTTTATTTGACTCTGTAGATCCATCCGATCCAACTCAATATCTCGGCCAGTTTGTTATGTGACATTGACTGTTGATGTTTCAAATCAATCTTAAGAGCGTTTATCCTAAAAGTTGGCAACGTCGCAAATAGCTGTCAAATATTTACCTGTTTTGATTAATGAGGCAATATCACTGTATGGAAATATGAAATATGGCTAACTAGGGAACTAAAATATTGATTATGAAATGCAATAATTGTAATATCGTAACACCGAATTTTTTGTTTTTGACGTAAAAAAGGTGTTTGGAAAGTTTCCAAATGACTTTTTTACACCTAAAACGGTTTCAACACCAAATTCAGTGTTATAATTTAAATTCATTATCATTATTAATATTCTAGTTCGCTAGTTAGCCACATTTCTTATTTCCATACAGTAATATTGCCAAATTAATAAAAACAGCGAAATATTTGACATCAATATGCAAACTGAAACGCTCATGCATCAGCTTATCGCCCCGCCCGGCCCCGCTGCAACAGACACCACACTTTTAATCTACCTTCTAAAGTGCAGGTGTGGAATCTGAACATATGTTCCACACTAGTTCAGTGGCGAACACTCCCGGGAAATGTTAGCAGGTGGGTAGTTTGTAGTTGTATAGTGTCTTGAAGACTTGAAGTGGAGTCTGTCCATGTTTTCAGGACACTTTAAGGCCACTTCGGGGTTGGTGCCTTGAGTATAGCAAATACTGTGAGGATAAAATGTCTAAATTATGTCTTTCGAAGTGGGATGTCGTATATTCCTGGATGGATTTCAGGACCTGTCTTCTGAAAGCCTATTGATTGAGTTTATCCGATGTCAAATCACAAGTCAAGTGATATCCTAAAGTGTTACCGTGGTCCCTGGCAACGTGCAGGCAACTGAAGGAACACGGGTGGGTTTTAGTCAGTAAGAGTCTGACACGCCCTCCCGCTCCGCCCAGAGCAGGAGAAGTTATTTGATGAGTACCCACTACCCACCCAAGAAAAAAATACTACTACTGGTATCTATGTATTTCTATGAAATACGACGTGTCGCTATGGAAGGTATTTCATAGAAGTACTTAATGGAAACCAGTATAAGTGTCGCGGCGACCTACTGCTGCTGCCTGTAATCGGCTACGAACTTGTACCTTTACAGCAGTAATAAATATGTCCTACATACAAAGAATTAAAACAGTTAAAGGCTCCCGCAGACAGACGCGACGCGATTCAAAAACTCGACCGATTTGAATAATTTTTGAAGTGAAAACTTTTTTAGGCGCGTTGAGCACTTTTTAGGTCAACAAAAATCATGGAACTCGCGTCATCGTCACCGAACGCTTTCCATGAGCTATATGTAATCTGTATGTATACCTACTGTGTATATGTGTACTTTTTGGGTGAACAAAAAGCGTGAAACTCGCGTCATCGTCACCGCACGCTTCCCGTGAGCTATTATGTATACAGTGTATACTATACAATTCACAAGTTACTTACTTTTCACTTCTATCGGCAGTCCCCAAAGACAGCCCCGCATTTTTTTTTATTTTGCTTTGTTTACAAAATTAACGTGCATGCATACCTACAAAAATCGGGCACATAAAATGGCCGCCTTTCGTAGGGTTCTCTCTGCGAGTGCAAGAGAGAGATCAAGTAACAGTTTCTCTTTCACACCTACCACAAAACTCGGCACTAAACATGGCGACCACAAAACAACGTCACACAAAAGTTTTGCCAAATTTAGTCCTTGACAAAACATATATATGTCTCTCTTTTCTTATGCAACTCTTGATTAGTTAAAAAGAAGCAAAACGCTTATTGACATTTGTGTGTCGATATGATAGATATTAGTATAACTATTCTACAATAGTAGAATATGCCATCTCCATAGCTATTCTACCTCAATGACATAGTACCATAGTTAGATACTAAACATATACAACACGAACAGGTATTTACTTACATGGGATTTAGATTCCAATGCGTAGGTACACTCAGCGGTTTTATAAGAATTCCTTTTTACCCAAGAGGGTCGGGAATCTAAAAGGTAAAGAATTTTTACCTTTTACCCAATGTTGTCTACTTTTACACGAAGTTAAGTAAAGGCTTGTTTGTCTATGTAGCTATACTATGTATAAGGTTATGTGCTGTATTGCTGTAAAGAATATTCTTTAGGTATCTTTCCATGGGGTTGCGGGAAAGTCCTAAGGGGAGACCGTGGCCCCTGGCAACGTACAGGCAACTGAAGGAACACGGGTGGGTTTTAGTCAGTAAGAGTCTGACACGCCCTTCCGCTGTGCCCAGTGCGGGAGAAGTTATTTGATGATTTCCCACCAAAAAAAAAAAGGTATCTTTCCATTACTTGATATTGTTACTTCGTGTTAGTTTAATAATAGGTAACTCATGAAACTGTCTCGTTGGTCTAATGGTCGCATGCTGAGCATGAGGTTCTGGGTTCGATTCCCGGGTCGGGCAAAGTTTTATTGGGTTTTTCCATCTGAGATTTCACTGTGGCCGGCCGGTACCTGAATTTGTGCCCGGTTCATGCCTATTGCCATCAACCCTGGCTTAAACATAACTGGCGAAATGTGGGTGTACTACATGTACACCTCTGCCTAACTCATCGGGGAACAGAGGCGTGATGTTATGTTACGATACCCCTTGGTAAGACTTCTTGTAGACTTTCGGCATTTATCTGTATCTGACGAGCCTCATATTATTATTTTGAGATTTGCTATCGGATAAACTCAATATTCTTTCAGAAGACAGGTCCTCAAATATATTAGTCAATCCAGAAATATACATCCCACTTTGAGAGACCAAAATTAGACATTTTATCCTCAACAACTCTTTAATAGTAATCATTATGCGTTACTGAAATCATGATTGTGGTTATCAAAATGATGTTGTCGAATTATTTTATACTGACTTGTAATTTTTTTTAGGCCCTGAGCTTAAAGTCTTTTGAAATTCCGGTACAGACAGTACCAAATGTAATCATGCTAAAAAATCCTGATTATTTGCGCTCTCCGACCAATTTCCACACATACTAATAAACCTGCCCCATCTTATTCAGGATAAACAGGCTCCACAAAGTCATTAACCTGTCCATGCCATCGAAAACCATTACCCTCCTTCTGTAGTCGAGTAAAAACGTGAAGCGCTCACCTGCCTCGCAAAGAATGCCTTTGTGACTTCCTCTTAAAGGCTTACAATATCTCTTTTAAGGGAATCTAGATACAGTTATCGATGTTTTTACGTGGTTCCGTAAAGCTTATTTCGTATTTACCGTAACCAATTTTTTTAATATTTTGTATTTTAATGCGGAGATATTTTTATATGTACTTTTTAAGTCGTATAGATAAGGTCCCATTAAAATACATGGACAAACTTTTAGTAATCATTCAGACCACCAAAATAAGGACAATGGTAAAAAAAATATAAGAAAAACGCATTAATAGATACTTACAAGAAAAAATAATCAGCTAACGAAAATACACCAAAAATGTTGGTTACCCAATGCCATTTATTATTTTTGGTCAAAATAAAATCTCTTTTTTTTTGCTTGTATATCTTTGGTTAGACGTACTGAACGCTGTGTTAAAACTTGTCCATTTATTTTAATGGGACCTTGGATAGATAGCTAGATGTATTTTGCTTTATTGTACATAAAAACTTAACAAAGCTCATTTAGGTACATATATCTATAGAAGTATTAATATACATGGCGTGCAAAATGGTGGAGACATCGTGTGAAAAAGTTCAGATTTTTAGGTGATCTACAAATCGAATCTCATCATGGCTCTTAAATCTATCCTCTTTTTCCTTTACTATACCATATACGAGTATAGAGGTTGACCTAATAAAGGCGTTGCCCGAAGTTTCGAACTAGCTGTGGCTTGTAACCTCAGGTCAGAATCGATTCACATATATTTCTACCTAGGTTTCTCTGCGCACCAAATTTTCTCTGAACCAAATCGCAACCCTTCCCTCTCTAAGGCCCGTATTTTAAGAACGTTGCTGAAGCGTACCTGTATCTTTAATTAAGTTTTTTAGTTAACACTGTCATTCTGCATTTGAATCGAGGTTCAACTTGAACATTTATTTTTTCTACTGGAAACTGACCAACCTTGTCAGGAAAATGCTATATGTCAAATATGATGATAATGATTCGTACTTAGTATTGTTCTAAATACACGACACTGAATAACATGTTTCAAGTTACGACGTTCAAACGTCAAAAATTTATGGTTAAACAGTCGCTAATCATTACTTAACTTTAAGCAACGTTTATAAATAAACCCCTGTTTACACCTCGATCTAAATTCACGTTGCATTGGAGACTAATAATGTGAGCCTACCCTCCAAGGTACATTATTCAACGTAATAACTCAGGCTCAAGGGAGACGATGGCGAGACATTGCGTATTTTGTGCCCTGGTTATTAATATTGACTCTCTTCGCTGGTTTTATGTGTACCTACTTGCTTTTTTATGTGACAGGGGAACTTAAAAAGTAGCTTGCGTTGTTTTCCATCATCATCATGATCATTTCAGCCAAAATACATCAATTGCTGTACATAGTTCTTAGTAAGACATATTAGATGACATGGATTATGAGGTTTCCTTTCCGCGTAGTTAGTTATTTAGAAAACTATGAAGCCTACAAACACCACAAACTTGTTCACCGCTTCTGGAAAATACGGTACGGAGATACCTTATTTTATAAGCTCAGGATTCCTGTAAGTTTCTCGTCCGAGAATTCCCTAGCCTATTTAGCAAGATATTCTACGAAGAAGCAGAAAAATATCCCAGCAAGCAAGCTATTATATTTTCAATAAAGTTCCCTTTATTTTTACCTCTTTTCTGTAGAAAAAATACCGAGCTCTAAAAGTATTGACCCACTGCCCCTTAGCGCCTAATATTCCAAACGCCAGTTTTTATAGAGCTTACTAAATTCTAAAGCATATATTCTTTTATCCAGCTGTTCCAAAAACCTGGCAGCTTCGAGGCTCCCACTTGAACCATATTCCAACTGGAACAGGTCGGTGCCTCAGGCTTCATTCCTCACAACGTGAAAGCATATCCCAGATTCTTTTGAAAGGATTTAGGTTAGGACTCGTTTGAAGGCTAGGAGACCTAAATGAGATGGTTCTTATGGTGGCGTTTGTAAAGACGCCTTGCAACAGTGGGACATGATTATGTAAGCCCAGTTTCCGTAACTGACTTGATATATTCGATAGCTTTAAAGAAACCAAGAAAAAAAACAACGGGTTGTACTCCGGGAGTGCCGGCAGAGTGAAAAGTTGACTGCTTTTTTTACCTCGTAATCCTTTTAAAATTTCTTACCTCGTAATCTTTACGTAATGTCAAAGATTTTGATATTTACTTTGTCGGTTGCTAGGCAACGGATCTTACGGTCACGTCCTGACGCGAGTTTAACATTTTTTACCCATCCCAAAAAAGTGCACAACGCCGCTAAAGAAGTTTTCACTTCAAAAATCATTTATTGGTATAAACACAAAACTCCTTAAAACTATGAAAACAATGCTTTTATGGAGAATATGGAATATAATCTCTACTATCCTGTTTCACGTTTTTGTAGACGCGTTTTCGAAAAATACGTTAATGAACATTATAATTAAGTCCGCCTTTGTACCTTTAGTGCGAAAAGTTTAAATAAATAAAAAAATAATTTGTAGAATAAATAACTTTGCAGAGTTTATAGCTATTGAAAAATTGAAAAATTTTCTGACGACTTCTGCATAAGTTCATCATAGCTAAATATGCTTGTGCTTATAGGTGGATCAAATAATTTTATGGTCCTTTGAACCTCATTCCAAACTTTAAACCCATTCCTAAAAGAAATAAAACTGAATGGGATGGCGCGTTTTGTGTCGTCAAGAAAATTGTCCATTTAGTCCTCATCCATATTTAATAAAAGCCAAAACTGTCATCGAAATCGACCACTTTAACAATTTGGTAATGGACGTTTCATGTTATCGAGATAGCTCTGTAATAAATAAACAAAACGATTCCCTTTCCAATATAGGGAAAGAGTTCGTACAATAGCCGAAAACGAAACCAGTGTTGTTATAAAAACAGTCGATCAAACATTTTGAACGAAACGGTAAAATGTTTATTGACAAAAACGTCAATCTATCACATAATGTTGCGTCAAAAACGAGTGTGAAAAGTAAGTTCGTATATCAACGATTTTCAAAACACAAAACAATACTAGATACATTTTAATGCCTCTGCGACTTCTTTTTGCAAAGGGCTTTTGTTTTTTTTTTTCAATAGGAACATTTTCATTAATAATTCTTTCAAAAAACCGCTTACAAAGTTCAAACACTGAACAAATTCTATATACTGCAGGGACCGGGTTTTATTTCATTGTTTTAATATACTTTACAATGCTGGCAGCTGTACTCGCAACTGAAATCAGTATCAGCTAACAAACAATGGTTTCGAAGCTCATTTAACTGGGACTGTGTAATTAAATCGAAACAATAGAAACGAGGCGTATCGATTGACTCGCTTTACCGGAAAACTGTAATTCGTTCGTCTTTCACACTTTCACGAAACGTGAAAAAATTGAATTGTAAATGAATTGGTGAAGTGTCTGACCACGAGTCCTCGACAAAGTACTAACTGTATGAGAATAGTTCACCAATATGCCTAGTCTTTTCCCAACTATGTTGTGGTCTACTTCCATTTATAGCTCAGCTTTATCAAATGAGTTTTGTTTTTACAAGCTTTTATTTAACTTGCCGTGTTAGTTAGTATGCATTAGTCAAATCTTGCAAGCTGAATTAAAACCTCTTCCTCATAACCTACGGAGTTGAAACTTTACATGTTGGTTCAGTTTTGATGACAATGCATTTTTTTATGATGCATGACTTGATTCTACACCCAGGATTAGCTCCAGACGAAGGAACTCTGCAACAGTCAACGGTACAAACCCGAAATTGAATATACGCATTCAATACAATTTTGATGGGTCGTTTTAAAGTTCACCATGATCTGGTTGCTGCATCCAGTGTTGGCTCCAGAAACGAGAATTCCTCAACATTCAACAGGACAGACAAGAAATTTAATATACGCATTTAATTATGATAGTCCGTTCTAAAGTTAACCATTATCTAGGTGCAGAGGTCCTTGTGTGAGTTTCATTTTACCATCTCGATAAAACGCATCGAGCGCGTTTGGCGTTCCGATTGGCCCTTCACTCACCGGTGAAGGCGCCGGCTGCCAATCGGAGCGCCAAACGTGGTCGATGCGTTTGATCGAGATGGTAAAATGAAACTCACACTAAGTCCTCTGCACCCAGGATTGGGTCCAGACGAGGGAACTCTTACAACGGTCAACAGCATAGAGACAAAATTGTAAATACGCATTCAATTATGATGCCCGTTCTAAAGTTCACCATGATCTAGGTGCTGCACCCAGGATTGGGTCTTTAAAAGAAAATATTAAAGTTTTATGGTTACCTAAGTTTTATTTGTTACTTTTTAGTTCAAGTTTCAAGCTTGTTTTAAAAAAGGTTTTTAATTAAATTTTATTTGTTTGTAACTGAAGGACTGAGTATTATCACAATATGAGAGATCAAGAACAGGATTTTTCGGATAACACCACAAAAATAATACATACTCCATTATGTATGCGTCCCTTTTTTAACACTTTCAAACGATAGCACAAATCCTGCATAATAGCACACCAACCGTTTTGAAAAGGAAATATACATATTTTGTACGCAAAGGAGAAAAAACCGCGGTCGTGTCCCACTTCCAAGTTATTTCCCGACGGACGCGGAACCGGATATCCCGGGATAAATCCGGGTGCCGCGGTGTGATGGGACCTTTATGATTGGCGTGCCCCGGTTTATCGCGAATTCGTGATGAAATTAAAAGGGATAGGCGTTGAAGGGTTAAATGTTGTTGTGGACGTGCTTTGCCAGTTGATGTTACGTGGAGAATAATTTTATTCTATTTTAATTGGTTGGTTGGTTTCACCTGATGATAACGCTATCTACATTTCGAGTTAACAGTTTCAGCCAATTTGTCTGCCTTTTCCCAACTATTTTGAGGTCAGCTTCCGGTCTAACCGGATACAGCTAAATACCAGTATTTTACATGGAGCTACTACCTATTTGACCTCTACAGCCCAGTTACTGGGTAATACGTTACCTACATAAAATTGCCTAAAAAAATAAGTATTCGGACAAACCCCTAGGTTCAGTATAAGCTTTATCTATAACCTCGTTTAAGTAATGTCTAAAGGCTGATTCCACCAACGAAACTGAACGCGATCAGCACATCTAAACCGAGTTCAAGAGCTGTCAGTGTCAATATTCTAAAGAAAATAATAACACTGACAGCTCTTAAACGTGTATTATGTGCATCAGCACACGCGTTCAGTTTCATTGGTGAAATGAGCCCTAAATGTAAAATGCTTGTTGTAGAATCCTGTTGATTCCGTATTTTAAACTGATTATATCACTACACTGGCTCATCACCACACCGAGCCTCTCGTGCAGGCACCGCCTCACTTTTCACTGTTTCCCGCCATTCGTGGTGAGTTGACAGTTGACATAAGTGACAGCGACCTCACTGCTGATGTGCATGAGATAGTGTTTACATATCTATTAAATAGATACACTACATCCCTATCTTATTATATTTTTATTTGTTTTAAGTAAAACACGATATCAAACAATCGTGCAATATCTAAATTATAAACATGTACATTTAATTATACATTTCTGCAATCAAGTTAAAAGTTATCAAAAGTGATATAAAATTAAAGACTTAACTGATCTGCAGATATGATCTCATTAACATCTTGAACTACGAACTTTACTAGGTTTACATTATTTGATTTCAGCATTTGTCCAGTTTCCTCGCTAACCTAACCTAACAATTACATTCCCTCGATTCACCTGTTCTACGACGTATGGAGTGGGATTAAATCTTTCTCTCTCTCTTTACCCAAACCTTATTGCTTTACGTAATTTCTAAATCTATAGCTTCCGATATCCGCCTTCCTTTCTTTTCCCAAAAAAAAAAACAAAGTTTTCGTATAAAACTATCGTCCGTTAACAAAATCTTTCTTGGCAACTCAGAAGAAAAACCTCACTCTATCGATGATTCGGTCTATTATCAAATATCACCTGGATTAAAAAAAAATACATTTTAAGTCTTGATTTTTAAGCTATTGCATAGTTTCTATCGCGGGCCCTGAGCGTGGAGACCCAATCCAGAAATTTCGTAACGAAAATACTACCCAAGAAAAGAGTTTTGTATTGAAAATTATGTTTAACTGCTTGACAACAAAGTTCAAATTTACTTAAACGAATGATACGAGAGCGTTGTATTGAAAACCATGTTCAACTGCTTGACAACAAAGTTCAAATCCACTTAGACGAACGATCCCTGACCATTAATAGTTAAATCAAAACCCCCTCACTAGTTTGATGCTCTCACCACGCTGTGTCAAGCTTTAAAAACTATAAATGCGAACAACAGTTCCTGTCAATGTCACCATTGCCATTCCTTTGTATTCGGGTTAATACTTCACAATGCCGAGAAATTTAAATATTCAAGAAAGAGCAGCTATTATTAATGAAGAAAGTAACGAAAAAATAGTGAAAGAAAATATAGATCTGTTATATTTAGAAGATATCAAGTCTCAAACCCACGTTTCTTATTTCAGTTACCATAAACATTTGATCTCATTGACCATAAACCTATAGTTTCGTGAATAAAGAACGTGAACTAATTGATCAACGTCATAATTCTGGTCGCCGCCCCTTCCTTAGTGCTGCACAAAGAGCTGACATGAGACGATAATATGAAGATAACGATTTTGTGTCAACCAATTATTATGCTGAAATATATGAAGTTTGTCCAAGAGTAATAAGAAACGCCTTACACTCAATGGGATTGCATTATAGTCAACACGCAAACAAAATTGACTGATGCTCCCTCTCTCGCCAGCACGCTTGGAATATGTACGCATGCATTTGAACGACGATTGAAGTACGACAATATTTACCGACGAAAAATGCTTCAAATCGAGCCAACATGGGAGGCTACATATATGTAGATATAACGGTACGAGGTATCTATACAGAAGACCCTGTAGTGCCCAATTTTAGTTCCGGACAAATTTTGGCAAATATTTATGGGGATAGATGTCAGCGGTGTATACAGTTACAATACTGCTTATTCAGTTATTCCTTATTTTCAGTTAAGATTGCATGCTAATAATAAATCTCAATCGACATATTTTCACAGAAGTGATTGTTTGTTTTATTGAAATATATTTAACTCTAGCATTAAATTCGTTTGATTTCTGTGAACACAGGTATACACCAGTGATTTAAGTAGCACGGCGAGTTTTACTCTTTCCTAAGTCAAAAGTAAAATTACAATATAAAAACTATGCAATAGCTTTACCGCGGCAGTCCCCGAGTGCCACAGGTCTCTTTTTTTTTATATTTTTTTTTTTTTATTTTTTTTTTTTAGCCTTGATTTCGAAGTTTAACTATTATAGGTAAAATTATCCAAGCTTTGTCCTTTGTTTTGCTAAATCACTAGGTATTAGTTTTTAGTCTAAGACCCCCTTCACAATGCTTTATTTCATCGTTTTGATATGTCTGATTTAATTGATGTCAATTAAGACCAATTTAATCGATGTCAAATACGTCTAACATAAATTTTTTGAAGTGACAACCTCTCATGGGGGGCAAACCGATTCGCCACGTAACACGTTACGGCGCCAATCTGTCTGTATAGTTCAACTTAGATTAGTTTAAGTAATCACTTCTGTCGGGCGTCCCAAGACGCACACGTTTTTTAATGCGTCCAAATTAATAGATGCCCGAAGCTGCGTTCCAATTTAATGTATGTTCGAAGATGCGTTCCAATTTAATGGATGCCCGAAGATGTGTTCCCCATGAAACCCATGTATCCAATTTAATGGAAATCCATGCATCCAATTTAATGGAAGCCCATGCATTCAATTTAATGGAAACCCATGTATCCAATTTAATGGAAATCCATGCATCCAATTTAATGGAAGCCCATGCATCCAATTTAATGGAAGCCCATGCATCCAATTTAATGGAAGCCCATGCATCCAATTTAATGGAAGCCCATGCATCCAATTTAATGGAAGCCCATGCATCCAATTTAATGGAAGCCCATGCATCCAATTTAATGGAAGCCCATGCATCCAATTTAATGGAAGCCCATGCATCCAATTTAATGGAAGCCCATGCATCCAATTTAATGGAAGCCCATCTACTACGCGAAAACAGTGCGTACTGGTAGATGTCACATGCCTTTGAAGTATTGGTTCTCAGACATGCCGGTTTCCTCACGGTGTTTTCCTTCACCGTTGATGGACAGCGGTGATGAGTGAAAATACACAAAATGCCTGCCTGGTTTCGAACCCACGACCTAAGTCGGGCTAGCCACCACCACTGTCGTGCTATAAAAATAATAAACAATATTAACACAACTTCCAATTCACACGACGCCAATATCACCGCGCAGTGTGCACGCGAACGTTTTCATTCTATTCTATTCTTTTACTTCTGTCATACACTTCTTACCAAAATAAATGTCTTTCTTTCTTTCAATATTCAAGTAGGTACTTACCTGTACTTGAATACTCGATCTTAGTTAATTTACATGTATTTCCACTTAATCAACCAATTAAGTACCTTAAACGTTATAACCAGTCTAAGTTAACTTTTGATTGACCGCTTGTACTCGTATCTAATACACTATGGTCCCAACAGTGGAATTTGAACTTTTATCATGAAAGTATGATGTTAAATAAAGTTTGTGTTCAAAATAATTATCTGAGATTCAAATTCAAATACTTATAAAGACCAACGGCTTAACGTGCTTTCCGAGGCACGGAGGAGTCTCGGTATGTGAAGATGGTCACCCATCCACTGACCAACCCTGGCAAGCGTAGCTTAACCTGATGGGTCGATCCGTGCGGCTTGTTATTACTTAGCCACGAGCTCCTCTCCTCCTCAAATTCAAATACTTATACAGAAACTTTTAAATTATTCAGTTGAACAAACCTGCCAAAAAAACTATAAGTAGGTAATAAAGGGCTTTCCATATTTGGATTAACTGACTGACTATAGGTACCTAATGCATAATTTTCCAGAATACTGGGTACTTACACCGCATCCTAACCAATCTTACCTACGATAACAACTGTATAATTATTGAAACCCGAAATTCATAGTATAAAATAAATATAAAAGTGTTTCCTTCCAACTTTTAACTATACTTAGATAGTTATTAACTAAGACATCGAAATTAGTTGAATAACTAATCTTCCAGGACTTAGTACCTACATGGTGGCTCCTAATAATTCAAAAGATGGTGCTGATCTCTTAATAGATAAATAAATAATATCACACACAGCCATTGTAATAGTTGTACAGGAACTCACAGAGAGCAGTAGTATCAAGATTATGATAAAATAAGAATCATAATAACACAATTAGGCATAGTTGTATAGTATTAGTGTGGTTAACTTACATTCTGCCATTTCGGTCCAGACACAGTGATCGAGTCCACCACCACATATTCAAAATCTGTGCCACTATAGAGTAATCCCTGATGAAAAATACCCTTAACACTTGGCCACACCTGAAACTTGAAGGTCAGGTCAGCAGTACTTGGTAGCGCTTGCAGTCACTAAATCAATGGATCTAATAAACAGTTACTAATAAGAATATGTATTAACCTTAACATTAGGACACTCGCTGCAGCATAATTATTACAATTACCTATGTATTTTTATTTTGTTTGAATAGGCATTACTTCTACATTATATAATGGCACCCGTAGCTCGGTGACTTTTTTATGTATTACTACATGTAAGGGCTTTACTCAAACACAAGAAGGCTACTTTGGCCCTGATCCCTTTAAGTAAGATACCTACAACATCCCTTGTCATTGTCACATAGCTATGCCTATGTTATTCTAATTACTTAATCATTTGAATAACAGTAAATTTGCTTTTTCTAGTGCTTAATCTTCCCTTTTTTTTCTTATAAACATGATAAATTAAATTAAATCATTACCTTTGTTTTATTTTATACTTTGTAACTGCGCCTTAGCACAATCCAAATCACTGCTTGTATTTCAGCTAACATTTGTATAATTTTTAAACTCATTACTGGTAAATAGATAATAGTACTCTTATTCTTATTTAATGAGTAGGTAGGTTATCATTAAATCCCACAGTCAGAGTTAAAGAAATCATTACTAAGTTTATGTACCTTAGATTACTTACAACAGCTGGAATGCTATTGCCATGTCCCAACCCGCTGCTGACAGTAAAATGAAACAACAATTAAATATTTTGTACAAATATCATAGGTCATTAGATGTTTGAAATGCAAAGTTTATCATGATCCTCATGCCCCGGCCCTAGTCCAGTGATTAGGTAGGGAGAGGCACCAGTTTATTCTGCAGGCAGATACTTAATAATGTTATTTTTTCCAAATACTTAGTAACTCCAAATAACTTAATGACTGTGGTTCGTAGGTGTACTGACCATATTTAAACGATATGGTAGTCATATTATGATGCCAAACACGAAGTATTATAGAAATCATGGGGATTTCTTAGGTGATCTAATAAATCTTTCAATGTAAACATTATCCCATAAGTTTAATAACACTTACAATAAACCTATGACAGAATCCTTCCTTTCTAAATGAAATACTTGGTGCCAGTAAGTACGGAATGTAACAATTTACATTAGATTTTGGATATGTATGTAGGTATCTTAGAACGTCATGTAGGTAAGAGTTTTAGAATTTTACTTGAACAACACCAACATACCATTTTTCCTAATATTGTTTGACCATTATCCTCGTCGCCACTTGTAGAATCCTGTTGATTCCGTATTTTAAACTGATTATATCACTACACTGGCTCATCACCACACCGAGCCTCTCGTGCAGGCACCGCCTCACTTTTCACTGTTTCCCGCCATTCGTGGTGAGTTGACAGTTGACATAAGTGACAGCGACCTCACTGCTGATGTGCATGAGATAGTGTTTACATATCTATTAAATAGATACACTACACTTGTATTTACACGTCATTAGATCTTACTAATAATATTTTTTCTATCTTTGCAGGTAAGCATCGAAAAAAAACCAGTAAATGAAGCAGTTTTGGGTATTAAGTTGAGAGTATGGGTAAGTATAAGTTAGAAACTTATTCCTCGATAAGTAACTCAATCATCGTCCAGCGTTATGTAAGTAATTTAAGCACTAATTATGCTAATACCTATTCAGGCATTCAGATAGTACGACACGAAAAAACCTGAAAATCCTCTTTCTATTCCAGTCTTTTTCTTGAGACCTACTTAAAATTCTTCAGACATATTACTAAGATCAATACAGCCTATAGTTAACTTAAAATATTCTCATTGCGTAAACAAACAGCCAAAGCCGCGCGTTATATTTATATCAGCGCCAATACTTCCATACTAATAATATTATAAATGCAAGCGTAACTCTGTCTGTCTGTCTGTCAGCGGGGTAATTGCGTAACAAACTAACAGTAGCAATGGATTTGATTTTGACAGTTCAACAACATTCATTACGTTATTTACGTTGTTGAGCAGACACATTTTTCGAACATGAAGCAATGGATTTGCCAATACATAAATTTTATTTGATTTTATGAGGTTTTCATATTATCCTATCTTTTACTACATTTAATTTATTAAATCGGACACACAATTCCCTGTCTTTAATATTCTAGCGTATGGCACTCGTGGGTTGCAGCTGAAAATCAGCGTCAGATGGTACACTTTGTGTTGCCATCTGACATTATGCTGAGCTGAGGCCCTTTTGGCATTATAAATTATTGTTTTCTGTTTTTTTTTTTAGTTTTGTAGCATTTTTCTTTCTTTCTTTCAATATCCTTCAAAATTATTCAGTTTGTGATTGAAACTGTGTTACTCAAATAGAGTGCTGATTTGTCTGTTACCTTTTCACGTCTTAACTTCTGGATATAAATTGAATTTGTCATTTTTTTTACCATAACCTGGCTTAGGAGGTCATATGGGATACTTCTTATCCCGGCAGTACGGCCCCATGGGATAATTCCCGATCTCCATGCAGGCGAAGCTGCGGGCAAAAGCTAGTACAATAATAGGTATCTGGGTTATTACGCCCATCAGACCTTTTTTCACGGTTAGGCTGCATTGTGACGAAGGCTTTAAGCCTCACTAGTCGCATGCTTTTAATAGCATCGGCCTGTCGACCCTCAGCCAGCCAGTGTACTGTCGGGAGCCAACACATCGATACATATCGATAATATTGCAAACCAAATAACTCAATACTCGATAATCGGACGCCATATTGTGCAACCGTTGGCGCGAAAACACTCGTTCGGAAACACATTCGAGTGCGGTGATGTGTCTTTTGCATTCAGCCTATTTGATTATTATATCTGTGGTTCAAGTGTAGCGTTGATGGAAATGAAATATTAGAATTGGATTTTCAAGGATTCATATTACAATTAAATTTAATATAACAAGTTACTACGTATAACGTTTTTAATTAACAGAAATGGATATAAAATGTTTGAAGCTTCAATCAATTAACAAGTACCAACGAAAACGTTTCTAAAAATAAGTTCTTAAAAAAACTCCACATCGTAAAATGATAAAAATTTGAAGAGCCCTCGAAGCTAAAAGCGTTTTCATGGTTCTATCCAAATTAATAGCATGAAAGTAATCAACACGTTTTCATCAGAGTAGTAGAGCTCTCCTGGTTTCATTAAAACTTGGATAAGTCCATTTTGTAACTTTTGATAACACGTACTGTGACGTAGGTTATTATTAGGTGTTAGGTACTAGTTCACACGGTTCGATTTTAGTTGATCGACTGCTAAGTCGAAAGTGATTGGAACCGTCTGAACAGACTTTCAATCAAATCGGTTATCAAATTCAAAGTGTTTTTTGTTTAATAACAGTCGTTCAACTAAAATCGAACCGTGTGAACCCGGTATAACGGTTACATTCCATTCAATTATTTCGACGAAACATCTACCATAATATTTATAACTACATTGATTTCCATACAAATATCAAATCATTTAGCATCAATTGGTTTGGTTATAACTGGCTTCTGACTTCTATACATAATATATTCTTATTAAAATCATCTGTTAATCCAACATTCATAATCTCGATATATATTGCCAAATCGATTAACACTAAGAGAATTTTTACTTTCTCAGACAGCAGACATTTATCATTGTCGTATTT
This sequence comes from Conistra vaccinii, assembly GCA_948150665.1. Classification (NCBI taxonomy): domain Eukaryota; kingdom Metazoa; phylum Arthropoda; class Insecta; order Lepidoptera; family Noctuidae; genus Conistra; species Conistra vaccinii. Next base: position 10,798,389 of record OX411341.1, on the reverse strand, counting down.
ACTGTCTATCCTCATCAATAAGACAAGAAAATCCGCCTTTTTGTTCAGAAATGTTGGCATTTTTGTTCATGTCTGCTTGCTCAATAACTTATTCATGGATGAATATGGGGCGTGTCTATCGTCATTTGGAGACACAATTCCAACATTCTCATGACAATGAATCTCCATTTGAAAATCTAATTTCGTTCTTGTTCAGAATAGCAATCTTACTATCTTAGGCAGGTATGAACATAAACCAGTCATCGGCTTTTGTAACATCTCAAGCAGAGCCTCTTGACCTGACTATAGCTATGTTATCCACATGTTCAAATTATTTATCTTCAGGAATAGAACTACCTACATCTTATTAATCTTCTTTTATTCTGCACACTGATGATTAATATGAAACTAGCTTTCAACTCGTGAAATTTCATAGATTTATTTTATATATATATTCTTTTTATATTAAATTCATATTCTTTATGGCACCTCTTTGGGTCATGAGCTATCCGAATATTTAAAAAAACATTTGGCCTAGGTCTGAAGGGGAGGCGTAAAAATTGATTCGCTCTTACAATGTATAATAGATACCTTCACTGGTATACTGTCTGCCTTTTCTTCAGCTTGGAACTATTTTCGACGGTCTTCATTCTATTTCTGTTCAAAGCCAGTTCCACAGCCATTAACTGCTACACCAATCATTCAAGTCATACGGCCATATTAATATCACTAGCATCGATTAGGATTGCGTGCTACTAAATATTTCAGTGGCACGCCATGTCCTTGGGCTCTTTCATTGTTTTGTTGTCGTTTCTATAGTGTTTCTATTTCTGGATACTAATCTACACTTCGGATTTATTAATCGGGTTTGTAGAAATAGTTTATGAACGTAGTTTACTGTTGCTTTTACACTTCTTTTTCCAAGAACTGGTTGGCTAGATTTAGCGTTAAGTTAGGTACCGTTCCTACTGGGTAGTGATGACTTTCATCGTTGGACAACTGGCTTTGTAACTGTCACTCGAAATAATTTCCACAATAAAATATCTAAACAATGATTCCTTATCAAATTGTTTGGAATCAGTGATGTTTTTGATTACCTGTGAGTCAGTGATACCACTTTATCACCTGAGTACTGTTATCATAAAAAAACCACCAAGCGTTATTACGTTGAAATAGAACCTTTTGATGTTATTAGAAGCTTAGACCACAAAAGACTAAAATCCCTTTGAAGAGTAAGTTTCGTTATCAAAGCTATAGGTTTCAATAACTGAGAATGTCTCTTCAATTTTCTTTTGCCTTGAGGTATTATTATGGCGTATCTAATCAATATTAAAATAAACTACTACAGCGATTGAAACTGACATTTCCAAGCGTCTCTTTATTTATGAATGTCTTTCTTTATTAAGTATTCTTTGCTTTCCTACTTTATCACTAATTTTCGTAGCTAAATAGTATAATACGATGAATATATAAAGTAACTATTATTGTGCTTCCAGAGAGGCTTGGGCCCTTTCATGAAGACTTGGTTCTGATTCAGATTACCCAATCAAATTGTCCAGTATTTTCTTCAGGTCTTCTATACTGCGATATCCAATCCGTTTGCCAAGCGAGGTGATTATGATCATTGAACACTGTCATTGGTAGAACCAATTTCAGTAGTTGATCGTTATTGACTGATGTGATACGTTAGTCAGTGACATCCCAGAACTGAACTGGGCAAGAATTTTCCCATTGATTTTCTTCTTTGGCCTTGACCTCCCATTGAACAGTCTCATGACATCTGAACATATTCAAAACAGTTGCCTAACCAATCGATTCTCATAATCGATTCGAGTTCTCTGAATCGAATGGTCTGATGGTGGTGCAGTGCGGTGAAACAATGGGGTTGAGACAATAGTGCTCTACTCAGGTCAACGACTCACTAGCGTCATTCACTGAAGTGATGTGCTTGATATATTGTATTGTTTTGAGGGTAGTTAGATTATATTGTTTCGGTAGAGACAAAATTGGACGGTGGTTGGGTAATAGTATAAGTTTTGATGCGATTTTGAGGATGTTAAGGTGCGTCCAGATATGTTTTTTTGTCCGTACCGTACCTCCGTTCCGTATCAGCGTCGCGATCCAACAACTCTGGACGTAGCTTCGTATCGCCTTTGAATTTGGCGAAAAACCGACTCGCAATGGTTCGGAGCGTACCTGTATCTATATTGAGATGCCGTACCACCGTGCCTGTACCTTGCTGTACATCACACTCGTCTCCACAGAGTAAGCAACTCGTTCATGGGTCAATGTATACGCTTTTACAACAAACTTCCCATTGACATTCGAAACTTACCCATTAAACGATTTAAAAACTTCATTAAAACCAAACTTTGTAAAAAAGGGTATTATAGAATTTCCGATTATTTAGAAGATAAAAAAGCATGGGATTGAGCTGCTCGCTCTGCTAAACCTTGTAATAAAACCTTGAAAATTGACATTATAATTATTCAGTAAAATCATCAAATTATACCAGTTTTATATAAACATTGACATTGTTGAATATTACATACAAAATGACATGATTACTTTGTAAAGTATTATATTATTTTAATTATTGTGAATGTGAGGACTACGAGTATGTGGATATTTTTTTTTTTTTCTCTTCTCTATTTTCTTTTCTTTCTCAGTTAGTTTTAATTTAATGATGGTCTGGCAGTTTGAGTAGTTTATGCGGCCTACCCAAATGTCCTTTCTTTGGTACTGTTCGTCGAGTTGAGCTCCTTAAGTTCAGAGTTGAGCTCCGCGATTACTGACAAATGCTTGCACTGACTGGACAGGTCCACTCAAAGCTGTATGGTTCTTTCCTCAAAAGACCATTTCAGACATTAGTCTACATGGTCCTCATATGGCCTGACCAAGATTATGTCTGGACTTTAAAAGAGACTGTGACCTCTGAGTTTGTTTCGGCCTTTCTTCTCAGAGTAGTCAGATAGGAAACGCCGAACTCATCTAGCTAATTTTTAACATACATTTTAATATGACGTGTAAAAGTGATTCCAATATCCTATTTACAGAATAAACAATTTCATTTCATTTCATTTCATTTCATTTCGTACCGTACCGTACGGGCGTTCGAACTAGCGTTCTTGGACCGCGACGCTGATACGAAACGGAGGTACGGTACGGACAAAAGAACATATCTGGACGCAGCTTTAGCGGCTGAGTTTGATAGTGTATTCGATACAGTTCAAGTGGAAATCGATAGAGTTATTAACAATACGATATGCTATAATACTAGCTAGTGGATGATTTTGGGCCTAAAAGTGTAGGCTGTATAATCTAGATATTGTTATTCAAATCTATAGTATTAATTTGCAATTTGTTACAAAAAGGTTTTTGATTAAAAGTCCAGTTATAAATGATGTAATAAATCAAAATGATTCAATTAGGACAAAAAAAGTTGGCCCGTAAATCTCTTGCGAACGGTTTTTCTTGATCGACAAGTTTTTATAAAACGCCTTTATTTATTACGGTTTCCTAATTACAAATATAAATCAGATATTATTTTCAAGTTGGAACAAAAAAAATATTTTTGCTTAACACTATCTTTACCAAAATTAATTTTATCAATTAGCTTTTTGGCACCAAGTAGAACTCTGATTTACTGATTAGGGATCGCATCTTCAGAAGTGATTTTTGTAAATACATCGTCCATTATCTTTTGAACTTCTACCTTGAGTTCGGGAGGACTTGCCAAGTCAAAAAGTGCTGCATTGAACTCGTAATTATTAACCCAAGAATGGCAACCAAACTAAGAGATTTTGTCTGTAGTATTTAGGTATGAACAGCAGCATCTACCATTGCCAAGTCAAGTTCACTGCAATTCCCATTATTTTTGTTATATTCGTCTATGAGGAGGTTTTAGCATTAACCACCTTCTATAATTGTCTTTTAATGACTTTCTCTTTAACGTATTTGTCCAAAGCTCCAAATTGTAACATTATCCTTACATTGCTTCAAAGCGCAGTCAACTTATCGTCACGGAATGTACTGTTATCGTCTCTACTGATGTCATTTACGTAAATTGAATTGGTTCTGGCTGCAGTTGTATTTGATCTTTTCGTTTTTCCTTCTACGTCTGGTTTTAGCGCTCTTTGTTCTGAAGTCTGCAAAGAACTGAATTCTTCATTGATTGTAGCTTTGTGATTGTATGAAAGGTTAGTTGTTTTCAGTTCTTTATAAAATACTTCCATCGTTACACTGTGTTGGTGCATTATATTTATAAACCACTTATATAAATGCACTTTCATCACAAGTGTCTTTATGAATATCAAGTCGATAATTGTATCGTCATTATTTGTCACTCAGTGAATTGATTTTGCAATAAGTCAATAGGACTTTTCCTTTGCCAGTTAAATGTAATGTAATTTTACTAACTGTTTTCATTTTACCAGTTTCATCCTAACTTCTTAGCTTCGACTTAAAGCATATTAATTGTAAATAAGCTAAACTGCCTCGTTGGCAAGTGGTCGCAAGCACTACTGCTGAGCATGAGGTCCTGTGTTCGATTCCCAGGTCAAGCAAAGTGTTATTGGGTTTTTTCTATCAGGAATTTCTCAGTAGCAGTATCGATTTGTTCCCGGTTGATGGCAATAGGCTCGCCTCCTATTACATGAGACTTAAACATAACGGGTGTACTTTACGTACACCTCTGCCTAACCTTTCAGGGTTTATAGGTGTCATTTTATGTTATGTTAGGTATATAATAAAATAATAACATTTTATATTCAGATGTTCGACACATTACCCTTATTTTTGCCTTTGCATTAAATAACGCGATGTGTTTTGGTTCTCTGAACCAATAATAACAAATTTTTTATCAACGTCTGAATTAGGTAACAATCATAATATATTAAGAAGTAACTCATATTATCTAAAAGTGACACCAAAGTTTATAAGTTCAACGTAATTAATCACAAAATCACTGCTCTTGTTTAATATTCAACGAGGTCAGTACGGGTTATCCGTTTTTGTACCGAATTCACAATTTCGCCATTTTGCCAACAAAACAACTGTCTGTTTTGATTTCAATCCGTCATTAATATTGATGCGTTTATTAATCGGCGCGTTAATTGAAACGCAATTATTATTAAGTACGGGATTGCAGATTTGGGGTCAGATCAGAAATACCGGTTTGATAATTATGAATTATGGTTAATTAATAATGGTGCCATGATGGAATCATAATATATCACATAGCTAATCTGGATTTTGTGGAATGAAATGTTAATATTGGAACAGAAAACGCTTTTTTTAATGTCTCTTCTTATTAAATAACTTACTTTAACGAAAAGTACACTATAGTTGATCGCACCTTCACTTACCATCAACTAGGATAGTGGTCAAACGTTAGCATGTAAATAAGAGACAAACTTTTTAATTAATTGATCTTATAAAAACTGTTTCACAAAACAAAGAAGAAGAAGACTAAAAAGTGATAAATACATCCGACCTTTGAACTGAATAAAAAGTGACCAAGAAAGACCTAACCAAACTCAGTCTTCCCAGGTCTAGCTCCCAAGCTAGACCGCACCTTCAACCAAGCAGTAAATAAACTCAGTCAAGATAAATCCTCAAACGATGCGACACCGGGTGCTGCCGATACTGGCACCGGTGTTCTTGTCCAAGCTATGGAGGAGGCGACGACGTGCCAAGGCCATCGAAAAGTTTCATGGGGTAAATATCGTTTTAGAACCCAGACAATCCATGCAAGACCAGAAATATACCTTAGAACTCCAAATCACAAAAAGTGACCAAACAAATCCAAACTCAATGCTCCCAGGATTAGCTCCCAAGCTAGACCGCACCTTCAACCAAGCAGTAAATAAACTCAGTCAAGATAAATCCTCAAACGATGCGACACCGGGTGCTGCCGATACTGGCACCGGTGTTCTTGTCCAAGCTATGGAGGAGGCGACGACGTGCCAAGGCCATCGAAAAGTTTCATGGGGTAAATATCGTTTTAGAACCCAGACAATCCATGCAAGACCAGAAATATACCTTAGAACTCCAAATCACAAAAAGTGACCAAACAAATCCAAACTCAATGCTCCCAGGATTAGCTCCCAAGCTAGACCGCACCTTCAACCAAGCAGTAAATAAACTCAGTCAAGATAAATCTTCAAACGATGCGACACCGGGTGCTGCCGATACTGGCACCGGTGTTCTTGTCGAAACTATGGAGGAGATGACGATGTGCCAAGGCCATCGGAGAAGTTCGTAAATATCGTTTTAGAACCCAGACAATCCATGCAAGACCAGAAATACCTTGCAACTACCCCACATAATTTAAGACTAGAACTACCAAATCCTACTAAGAATCGCTTTATATCCTCTTACTCACCCCGTGTTTTTTCTTTTTTTTGTGTGTATTGTGACTAACCTGGTGTCAGAGTTTTCATGCCGCCCCTGGACCTCTGACTTGGCTTCACATGCCGTCAAGAAATATCTCTGGCATACCGGTTTCCTCACGATGTTTTCTTTCACCGTAATTGAAGCAAGCGTTTACACGGGATATCTATGGTGTACACCAAGATATGAAACATGTATTCTACATGTTGTTCTTACTGTTTCCGTGTATCGTTTAAACCTAAAGCAACTCGTAAAAACTAGTTGAAACCTTAAAATTTAAAACCAAAATACTAGCCAATCCTTAACAAAAGGACACTGCAGGGTATTAAAATAAATTGATCACCATTTTAACCCCAACGGAAGATCATACCAATTTATTCCCAAAGTATATTAGTATTCCCCCTTCATACGACGGAAAGTATTCTCCAGTGTGACAAATTATCTCACTTCCATAATTTCGGATACCAATAGTAACAGCCTTGGACTCTGGCACTCTTGAACCAGACATTTGGCTCCAAAATGCTCTTTTTTTCTCGCTACAGACAATTATGGACAATATTTTCAGTAAAATCTTTTTATTTCAACTCTGTGAAATGTCGGAACTGTTTCCCGGAAACAGGGAATGTTAAAAGTTAGACTTTTCACAGTAACTCGAATCGTCAAAGGGAATTTTAGGTTTCACAGAATTCATCGTTATTCGTCATTGGAAGCATTAATCCGTTTGTGAACTTTAGAGTTTGTTCTGTGTAATTTTTTCATACCAATTTTTATGAAAATGAACATGTGCTTATTTCCGAACACATGAAAATCGATATATAGTCGGATCAGAAGATCATCAAACAGTTCTAATACGTCATTTCGGATCAGCATGAACGCTAATCCAAATCGAATTGAGACTATCAGGCAAGCAAATTGGAAATACGAAGCTGGCTTTAAGAATTCCTGGTATCCATAATGGCCACTATAGAAGCGAAACAAATTCTTAATTTAATTAACATTAAGTCAAAAATCATCGCTTTTATTTTAATTGCAGCTTGTCTGTGATCTATCCGGCAGTTTGGAAAGTGGCAAAAAGAGATTTTCCTGCTATTAAAACTAGCGTTAAGACATTGTGGATTAACACCGCTTTCGCTATGACTAATTGTGAACCACGATATTGAGGAATGCTAGAAAGATGTTTTTAAATTCTTGAATGAAACGTTTTGTTATTTCTAAAAGCTATTTACTGAATTAAGACTTATCTCTTGACACGGATTTTGGAGTCAACAAAATTTTGACAAAGCAGGAACAGGTTTTTTTACACCAGTCTTATTACTAAGTTACATCCGTAAAAAGGTCTTAAATCACTTTCAGCTTTATACACTGCCCTTTGTCTAGATTAGGACCCGCATTCCAAAATGCTGCTCAAGCATGAATCTCAACTCAATTCTATTCTTAACAGATTTCGTAGTAATCTATACTCAAATCTAGATTCATGCTGAATACGGGCCTAGAATTCTAGATAATCCATTCATCTAGTTAGTGCAACAAGAAATACAACACACAAAAGCACAGTTAAAATACACAAAATAAAACTTAGGAAATACAAAACAGCCAAATTGAAGAAGCAAAAAATTTATAGCTCAAAGCCGTTAAATCTTTTCAAAATCATCATGCAAATTCAAGCTAAGCTGAACAAAAGGCTCCAAGAAAAGGGAGTTAAAAATGCCTGAGTTTCCCCGTAACGAGGTGCCTTAGGCAAAGGCAAACACACGGGAAGCCTAACAAAGTGATGCTTACGTAAAGAAAATAAAACTTGTAGTCGTGACCTACAGGCTTATACTTAGTCAGCATGTTATGAAGACAGCATTGTGAGAAATGGTTTCATTTTCAGGCAGTTTTTTCTTGCTTTTTCTTTTAGGTTTGGTTTTTGTCTTGATATCACTGTACTGCGTGTCATTTCATCCTCCTGTCTTTATGTAGGCTCCTATACAAGCCGACTCCTAATATATTCTCATTTCTCAAAACTTTCTTTTCTACCCCTCCTAAACCCTTTCTTACCATTGTTCTCACACTGCCAATAAGGTTAATATGTCTGTCTACATTAAAAGTCCTGCAGATAGTTCAAAAGTGAAAATCAGTAGAATTATCTGCGTCAACACTATGGATGAGAAATTACAGACTGGACAGTTTAACACGTCATTCCACGCGCCATTTAGTCGCTCATAACCTATATTTCAGCATATGTACTTCAGCATAATATATCTTGTGAAATAGCCAATGTGACTGCATTAATAATGTAGTCTCTGTCTCTTCAGCATATTTCTGCCTTTCTGGCAGTTTCTAGTACCGTGACCTCTCCACAATTTCTTTTGCTATTCCCATTGCATGTGTTCCACGTTCATCCGATTTAACATACTACTAGAGTTTCATGACATAATCCAACTATCGTCTTCTGCATCTATCTATCAGTTAGTCCTGACTTGTCCCAAGTGCCCAGTTCTCGTTCCAAGTTTAATCTTGTAAACGGTTGACCCAAATTTTCGACCAGTGTCTCTACCATGTCGAATCTTGAAGTTAGATTCGGCCAGCTCTGAGATTTAGCTATCTATCTATCTTAGCTAAGTTACGATAGACTTCTTACAGCCCAATTTGTAGTCGGGTTTGTGTCTACTATTCTGATAGTCTAAAGTTAGTTCTTGATTTATTACGACATTCTCTTTTACATCTTCATTTATATTGTCAGACTATTAAGAGTCTGATGCTTTTTACCCGACTGCCCCAGAAGGAGGGTTAATGTCTTTCAAAAGTATGTTTGATATATATATATATATATATATATATATACTAGCTTTTACCCGCGGCTTCGCCCGCGTGGATGTCGCAAAATATCCCACGGGAACGTTCTACCGGGAATACATACCTAATAGCCAAGGAAAAGATCATTGACTAACTTTCAGCGGACGCAGTGGTAGGCTACAGCGCCCGCGTTGTCAACCATAATTATTTTGTTACGCGTAATTTTGAAACTGTGATATCTCTTAAACTATTCATTTAAATGATGTGATGTAAAGGCATATTTTAATCGAAATTGAATGCCCAATTTAAATAACCTATTTAATTGGATAAGGATTAATAAGATACCGGTCAAAATAGCTTCGGAAATAACAATGAAAATTTTATACAATTTTGAAAGATAAAAATGGTTATTGTGGGTCACCCTTAGAAGATAGACATATGCCATCGCGGACTTTTTTGTTGCAATTTTTAAGATATACAATACTCTAGAACATAAATTTGATTTATCTCTCACGACTTACGCAGCGCACGCCAGTAAAGCTCCCAGTCGGCATGATTTTTTCCGACATCTTCAACAATAATCGTCATATTTCAGATAATTTACACAAAACCTTAATGAATTATACATTAAAACCTTCCACATGAATCACTCCGTCCAATGGTGAAAACCGTTTGAAAATCCGTTCGGCAGTTTTTGAGTTTATCGCGTTCAGACAGACAGACAGACAGACGCGGCGGGCGACTTTGTTTTATAATATGTAAGTATATATATATATATATATATGTATGCCCATTTCTTTGGCACGCTCTGTAGCTTGATGGATTTTAACATAATATGAGGTGTCGATAGATTTTTCTTAATTGTGGGAGTGACATAGGCTATATAATATTTAGATATTGCATCTGTAAATATAAAAAAAGAGGGAAAGGTTTTTTTTTTAAATAAATTCCAACCATATTGGTATCAAATAAAAGCTAGTAATGAGTCAATTCCAAATTAAGATAAATTAATAAACCTAAAAAGCTTGAAAGAATCTTCTATCGATTATAATGCTTGTTTTACTCTTTTCAGTTATGTATTTTTGCAGTCGGGTTTTTTTTTAATATTAATGTTTCAACATCAACAACTGCCCATGGACTGACACCCATATTTACCTGCTTCACTTCGTTTTTCTATTAACAAATCTTGATACTTTATTAAATTATTAAGTACCTAGTTGAGGGAAAGGTCACGTTCTACCACGTAAACAGACTTCATTCAACTAGCTATCTTTGGTTACTCTGCTCACGTTCGCCCTATAGCCGTAGGGTTAAGATAGTTATATTTCTGGGAAGGATAATTTAATACGAGAAGATAAATGTAGTTTCTGACTTAGAGTTTCTGTTAGTGGGTTTATATTAAAATGTATTAGTAGTAAGGAAAACGATTTATGCGGTTCTTGCTATCCAAATTACAAATATTAATTTGTCATCAACATCGCATACCTGTCCTTATCCCTATTTATTTATTTGGGATCTGCGCAACATTTGTCGTCTTCTTTGGTATATAGTACATAAGTGCATGACATACCTTGTTCCCTTTTTTTGGTGTCCATTAGATTTATTATTTTTCGATCCTAATGTGATTAAGTAAACATTTTGTCACGGTAGTGACATGAATTGACTACTGTGATGATTTTCTTCTAAAGTAAGTAGGTTTTTTGACAGCCTGAACATTTCTCTTAACGGAAAGTCTTAAACTTACGTAAACTGTTGTACATCCAATAAAATCACTGGACAGGAGATTTGCTAAAAAGGATGCATATATATCAGGTACGGCTCGCAAATCCTTCCATATCCTAAGGGCACTTCTTCCCTACCATTACCGCGCCTCCCAGTCTACTCCTTGAAGCATGAAGCTACAAGTGCTAGTGCAAATCTTGGGGTTCATTCGATTTATCGAGGTCTGTGCGTTTATTTCATTCATTCATTCATCAACAAGAGACGCCAAATATATAACAAATTAATGACAAGCGAAAACGGGGGTGAGCAAACTATAGTAGATATGTACTATCATTGTTATCACCTGTTATTTTCCCTACCTTGCAGAGATAAAGGGCGTCAAATAAAGGAATTCCCTGTCACTGGCAGTATAAAGCCATGGTTGGGTAAGCACGGAGCGAGGGGTGAACGACCGCGATGTCGCGACTAGGGTTTAGTTAGTGCGATAGACGGTGGCGTCGCTACTGGGAAATAGAAGTAAATGATCGTATAGGAATTGTATGTAGGTTTTGTTTAAAATCGTTGGTAGTTTTGATTTTGACACCTGTTTTAACATTAGTTACTATCATCTTAGATTGTGTAGGTTATGTGACAATAGCATATTTTGTTGATTTAGTATTTAGTATACAGGCTGGCATTTTTGAACGCCACCTGGAGGGAAAGTACTCTACATACTGGAGATAGCAAATTTTACTCAAAGGAAACATTCCTTTATTTTTAACAAGAAACACATCTGCATTCGAGGATTTTCGAAAATTCGCTTGGGACACTGGAATCTAACCGGCAAAAATCTGAAAAAATAACACCCTGTACTTTTATGGCATCAATCAATAGGGTCAATCATAAGGATCAAATCTCTCTAACAAACATGATAATTTTAATGAAAGGAAAACCATAAAATCTTAACAACAAAAGCTGAGAAAACACTTACTGCATCTTTCTTTATAGATTTCTGCAGTTTAAGATGTTGTTTTAATAAGGCTGTAAGCTAGGCATCAGCTTCTTCAGATAGTCAAGTATCGAAGGAAAATGTACGACAAAACTTAGCACGATCATTAGGAAGATTCAAGGCTCTCGCGGACAGGCGCGACGCGACTCTAGTGAAACAATTTCTATGAAAACTTCACTGAAATTATTCTACCGGTGTAGCGCCGCCCCTGTCTGCGGGAGCCAACTAGTGTACAACTTTTGTCTGTCTACAGTTGCAAGTCAAAGCTTTGGATGACATTATTTCCTCTTTTGTTGCCTTACTATTGCTGTCATAGCCTGTAAAATATAATCACTAACAAGCTCGAAGTTGTTTGCCTGACAACAGCGTTGCCCAGCAGAATTTACGAGCTAAAATGTTTAATAATGGCGTACCTAATATTATTTACTACAAATTGTAATTTTACTACCCGCAACCGAGATCAAAATTACATTCTACAACGTTAGTAATACGACTCTGCCGGGGCGCCCTGCGGACTCTCCGTCCGCTTACCGGCCCATCGTGCTGCTCGACGAGGTGGGCAAGCTCTTTGAAAGAGTTATTGCAAACCGCCTCGTCGGGCAGCTGGTGCGAGTGGGGCCGGATTTGGCGGACAGCCAGTTCGGCTTCCGCCGAGGGCGCTCCACGGTGGACGCCATCATGCGCGTGCGAGCCCTCACGACGGGGGATGCTGTGGCCCGGGGTGGGGTCGTCTTGGCGGTGTCTCTAGACATCGCCAACGCCTTCAACACCCTACCCTGGAGTTGCATCAGGGAGGCACTCCGGTATCACCGGATGCCGACCTACCTCTGTCGGTTGGTCGAGGACTATTTGACGGACAGGGCCGTCATCTACCCCGGTCACCAGGGAGAATGGAACCGGCGAGAGATGTCGTGCGGTGTCCCACAGGGATCGGTCCTGGGGCCGCATCTGTGGGACATCGGATACGACTGGGTGCTGCGCGCCGACCTCCCTAGTGGTGTCAGCGTAGTGTGCTACGCTGACGACACGCTGGTCCTGGCGCAGGGGAGGTCGCACGAGGCGGCGGCCGAACTGGCGATACGCGGGGTTGCGACGATCGTCGACAGGATCCGGCAATTGGGACTCGAGGTGGCCCTGCACAAGTCCGAGGTCATGTGTTTTCATGGCCCTCGGAACGCGCCACCGTCGGGTTCCCAAATAACGGTAGGAGGGGCTCACATCGGCGTCGAGGTGACGATGAAGTACCTGGGACTCGTCCTCGACAGCCGGTGGAACTTCGTGGAGCATTTCCGACGTTTGGCTCCCAAACTGGAGCGGGCCGGGGCTGCCTTGAAGCGGCTTCTGCCCAATCTAGGGGGTCCAAACGCCTCCTGCCGGAGGCTCTACGCGGGGGTCGTGCGGTCCATGGCCCTTTACGGGGCACCGGTGTGGGCGCGAACCTTAAGGTTGCGCCCAGCCCGCCGGTTGCATGCAGCCCAAAGGGTCATGGCTATCCGGATGGTCCGGGGATACCGTACGGTCTCCGGCGAGGCGGCGAGCCTCCTTGCCGGAACGCCGCCATGGGATCTGGAGGCGAAGGTCCTCGCCCACATTTGGGAGTGGCGCGAGGAGATGAAGCGCCGGGGTGTAACTCCGCTACCGCGAGAAATCACGGTACAGCGGACAGAGCTCCGGCGGGATCTCATGGCGGCTTGGAGTGTGCGATTGTCGCAACCCAGATTTGGGCACGCCACAATTACGGCGATAAGTCCCCTCTTTGAGGAGTGGCTTGAGAGGCGCCACGGCGTCCTCACCTTCCGCCTGACGCAGGTCCTCACCGGACACGGTTGTTTCGGGAGGTACCTGTTTCGCATAAGGCGGGAGGAAACGCCCGGGTGTCACCATTGTGTGGATCGTCCGGAGGACACGGTGGAGCATACGGTGGAGGTTTGCCCGGCTTGGGTGGACCACCGCCGTGTCCTCGTGGAGGCGATCGGCGGCAGTGACCTCTCGCGTCCGGCCCTGGTCCAGGCCATGGTGCGGAGCGAGAGGGCATGGCAAGCCGTCACCTCCTTCTGCGAAGCAGTAATGCTCGCGAAGGAGGAGGCGGAGCGCGCGAGGGAGTGGCAGAGGCCGCGCCCTACCAGCCCTAGCCGCCGCCGCCGTAGGAGACTTCCCGGGCGTCGGGAATTGATAGCCGATTTCCGGCCACCGTAGGCGCGGGCCTGCGGACGGAGAGCAGAGGGCAGCTCGCCGTCCGATAAGGACCAGGCCCGGGTCGACGGCGCGTCGTGTTCCACGCGCGCCTCAAAGAGATGTCAGCAAAACTGACGGGGTCCGTTAGGGCCGATGCCTGCCGGGGTTGCGGGTAGTCCCAAGGGGAAACCGTGGCCCCTGGCATGGCAAGGGAAGGAACACGGGTGGGTTTTAGTCAGTAAAAGTCTGACACGCCCTTCCGCTCCGCCCAGAGCGGGAGAAGTCATTGGATGATTTCCCACCCAAAAAAAAAAAAAAAAAAAAAAAAAAGTAATACGACTCTGAAATAAATTACTTACACATAAAATATGAATTACTATTGTAACGTAAACATTGTGTTTGCCAATTTGTCGCAAATGTGTACAGAAACGTCTGGGTCGTGCTTCCAAATGTTTAATTGAGTTTAGTTTCAAATTATTTAACATATTCCTTAAGAATGAAAATAATACTTATAGTATTCTGATTCTCAAGTATTGAAACTGTTTATTTGAATAGAATTTTTAATAAGAGCATTGTTTCTCTAAGTAAGTGGGGTCTGCCTTGCCTTCCCTCGGGAAGTAAGTCTCAAGACTACACTTAGTTCTTGAAGCATTTTCTAAAGTGTATTTTCCCAAGTACCCTTTTCTCCAATTAATCTAGATTGCCGTCTTATTTTACTTCTTTGCTCTTTTTATCTTAACTTTTAACACCTTCAATATTATTCTTCTTAAGATGCCTACGGCAAACGGCCCTCTCAAACTACTGCATGCTTGGTACTAAAATTCGACCTGTACCCTAATTGCGTAATACACGATCAATTAGAATCTGACACGTTTTGAAATTGCTAATCCATTGCTTCAAAAAGTTCGAGGAAAAAAATCTGCTCAACAACGTAAATAACACAATGAGTGTTGTTGAACTGTCAAAATGAAACAGATTAGTCGTAATCGTTTACGAAAATATGTTACGTAATTAATTAGCTGGTCCTTGCTTGCAGAGCCATGCAGTAGTTTGGGCTTCTTGCAGGTAAAAATTTGAGGTGATCGGCTGCTTAACTGGACTTTCCTTAAGAATTTAAGGCTTCCATGCCCCTGGCTGGAGGCTTTCATAAAACTACTTACTAAGCGACTACACACTAAGGGTATTTGTGGGGTATACGGACCGGCTGGAACGGATTATGTACTGCTTTTAGATGCCGTCCTATCATGCGGTTTTCCTAGTATATTTTAAAACATTGTATTAACATGTGATTTTCTGTTATTCCAGAGTGCGTCGGAGTCGTCGGCGGGCGCGGGCGGCGGGGGCACTTCGGGCGGCAGCGCCCGAGTCTCGTCGCGCTCGCGGGCGTCCGAGGAACCACACATTGGTCAGTATCATATCACTTATAAAGCTTTATCACACTGTTACTGGTTAGAGCCTCTCAGGGCCGTCCGGCCTCAGGATTCTACACGAACCCTCAGCATATTCGAAACATCGAAACATTGTGGAGATCTAAGTGTAAACTTTACTTATAATTACAACTCACATTGGTTAAGCATTATTCTTGTCACTGTCCCACAACTGTCAAACTACAAGTGCAAGATAAAGACGGGAACATATCTAAGTCAAAGCACAGGCTAAGTAACATTTATGGATCTTGGCCTGAGTGGCACAGCCCAACGCCTGGACACGTGTGAAGAGAGTCGTACAAAAACTAGTCTTAAAGAGCTTTGCCACTTCTAGTCAACCCCGCTAACAACCTAACAGATTGCAGGCACGAGCTGTCAATCACATGAGCTAATATTTCAAAACTCAAAGCATTTATTTCAATTAAACTACGAGTATTTACAGGCACTTTTGAACTGTCAAAGAGTCTCTCAGCTAGTCAGAAAGTTGAAGCTATTTGCCCATTCCAAAACGTAGATGTCTGTGGAGAAGAACGGGCAAGAAACTCCAAGGACACTCTTTTAAATATAGATATTACTAAATCCTGGGTACATTATTCTTGTTGCTTCTATGTGTGAGGACAATGTAAAAAAAAAACAAACAATTCAAAATAAGCACGGGTACAAAAGAGATGACCAAGCCACAGATAATATAATACTACGTACAGATACCCAATCCCATACAAAGAAATGAGACCTCCCTAGTCGGGCTATTGACTGGCTAAATGTACTACAGTTATGACAAATTGAGTAAAACGCCATCTATTGCAAAGAGCCCTAAACAAAAAGGTTTTATCTTTTTTTGTTGAAAATACGAGATTTATGAGTTACAATAGATAAATCAGCATTAAACAAGAAAGTTTTGATTTTTACTAATCTTACTTCAGCCAAAATCTTGCGTTTATCGCTTTTTAGTGACTGTTAATTTCATAATTGTTACCTATGCTGCCATCTATGATCTTTTTTCAAGACTAATTATAATTTGTTCGAATTGGTACCCCATGACCAAGCTCAACTGACAGCCCCCGTTCATGAACATGACGCGTGACGAATTTCGTGCTGATAAATCAGAAAAGGAAGCTTTTATAAACTGCAGGAGTTCTAGTAAATATTGATTTCATTTCTGTTACCACACTTCCTGTATCTGTTAAAAAACGATGTGCTCTTTTAAGTCTCTCACCCTCCCAGACGTCACAGATAGCTGTCTGTTCTCATTCTTCAAATCCGCTATTATCACCAGCATTGCCATCTTTGGTACAGAAAACTAGAAACTTTAAGGAAAAAGAAACACTATTTTCCGCTTTCACAACGAGATTTATCTTGTCAGTGGTTTCTCGACGCAAATCGTTTGTAAGACGGTTATTGTTCGAGTTCATCGTCGTCTACTCTTTAGTTCCTGTTTTATACTGTATTTTTTTTATGTGAAAACAATCCTATTATGCCACTGAATATTATGGCGTTCCATTTCCTTTTATTTTGTAAAGTTATCTAAGTATCATGCTGCGTAGATCTTTCAAAGTGGTAGGGGTAGTCAGAAGTCTGACAACCAATCTTACCCAGGGGTATCGTGTTACCTAGTCACTGTGCCGTGGAAGTCACACAGGCAGTCGCTTCATGTAAAATACTGACAGCTCCATCTGGTTAGACTGGAAGCCGACCCCAACATAGTTGGGAAAAGGCTATACAGATGATCTATCATGCTGCAATCTGTTTTTAAATAGAGGATCATAAATTCATAACGCTTGATTATCAAGCGTACTTCAAAATAATAATTATGATCTATAGATTTCTCGTGTCGTCTCGAGATATGGAAGCTTATACCGTGGTCTGAAGATGAGTCAGTTAAAAAAGTTGAATGCAAAGCTACTTGGTCCAGGGTGCGTCAGACGTGCTTAGTTTCATAGGAGCAGTGGTAAAGGTCGCGATTAACGAGTTCTAGGTCGTAGGTTCGAACCCAGGCAGGCGCTTTATTTTGTGTAAATTATTTCATCACCACTGCTCTCAAAACGGTGAAGGAAAACATCGTGAGGAAACCGGCATGTCTTAGAACCAAAAATTTGAAGACATGTGACATCTACCAACCCGTACTGCGCCCGCGTGGTGGATTACGGCCCACTCCCTCTCACATAGAGGAGGCCTGTGTCCCAGCAGTGGGAACATTTTAGGCTGATTATGCTTAGTTTTATAAGTATCGACACTCTTATAGATTTACTACACTCCAATAAATATTCTGAAACATTTAAAATTATCCTTTATGAAGAAATACAGAATTTAACGTTTTATTATAACGTAGGTAACTAGGTATTATTAAATCTTGTTCAAGTAGGTACTTTGTATACTTAAAAAGCTTCTCAAGTCGAGTCAAGCGAACTTGCTCGAAAAAACAAACAAGTCTTTAAAAAAGAAAAGCTAAAGTTACCTTTTTTCTTAGAACCTCTGTTCAAGGAGTTACTGGAACTTTTGTATACAAGTACTTTATTACTTAAAAGATAGAAAAATGAGATTTTCCAATATAAAACAAGCTTTTTAACTTAAATTAATCTCTGTTCAGAAAGTAGAAGTAACTCGTTTAGTTTTGGAGCGAGAAGATTTCAATATTGGTCTGGAAACTGATCGAAAAATCTTTCGAATCAGTTGCAAATTAATAGAAATTATCGCCAAACCATGCCCAAGAATAATATGTTTCTAACTTTACTATCATGACGCTAGTATTTGTTGTATTTCCCGACGGGGGCGGAGTTTTATACTTCTATCATACATTAAAAGGGGTTCCGACATTTTTGTATGGGACCTGGCATACCTAACCGTCCGCCATTTGGAAAAAAACTGGTTTTGGCGGCCAGTGATGAAACAAGTGTCAATCGATAGAGTAAGTGATTGCAAACAAAAAATATTTAGTGATGAATATCGTAAGTGATATACTTCCTGAGATATTTAAAAAAAATATTACTGTTTTATTTTTTTTCTCATGTTTTAACTCAAATATCTCAGGAAGTATATCACTTACGATATTCATCACTAAATATTTTTTGTTTGCAATCACTTACTCTATCGATTGACACTTGTTTCATCACTGGCCGCCAAAACCAGTTTTTTTCATAATGGCGGTCGGTATAGGTATGCCAACGAAGTCGGATGTTCTTTCGCTAGTTATGTTAAACGTCGCCTTCCATATTATAAAGGAGACTAGCTTATCGCCATCAGCTTGCACTGCTCAGAATTTGCTAATGGAAAAATGCAATAATAAATTAGCCCGTTGCTGGGATCAAACACAAGACCTCAGTAGCACGTGCTGCTATAGTTGACCCGTACCGCCGTACTGCGTCTTACTAAGGAGTGCGGAGGCGAGGGGCAGCGTTGATGAATGAGCGGTGTGACGCCGTGAGCGTTGAAGAAAGAGCGGCCGGCACTGCCCCCCACCATCTCTCGCCTCGTCTTGCCGTGCAAATACCCAAGGCGCGGTACAGATGTGTCGGTCAAACTATACTGGATCACCGAGACAGACATAATGACTCGTATTTCTCATATTTTTTTTTTCTACCTTTCCAGGAAAGTACAAGCTTCTAAAGACAATCGGCAAGGGCAACTTCGCTAAGGTGAAGCTAGCGAAGCATGTGCCCACCGGCAAGGAGGTCGCCATCAAGATCATAGACAAGACGCAACTCAACCCCGGCTCACTGCAGAAGTTGTTCAGAGAGGTAAAGCGAAAATACTGACAGAAATTGGAGTTCTTTGAAGGCTTCTGAAAGCCCCATTGGCAAGCGTTTGGCTCTCTAGTTCATGTAATCCTATTGAATGACTATTTCATGAAATCATGACATTTAAAGATTATGCTAACTTAAGTAGTTGTATTGCTGATTATTATGATTATAAATCTGTAAAGCCATATTTGTAACGGTCGCAAATCAAATTTTAATCAAGATACAACCTGACACTGACCTGCAAATTGCAAAATCGTAATAAAATTCGAATTTCGCAGGCTACCTTGGCGCATTACCCTTTAACGATTTTCTTACTTGACGAAGCTTCCTCTGGGGCGAACTCAGATAAAATACGTCTTTGCCCGCAAAAAAAAACAGTTCAATAGTTCAATGTTAAATCAGAAAAGCAAAATATTGGATGTGAAATGTGTAAACTCAGTATTGTTATAGTGGATCTGATAATTGATATCTACCTGAGATATATTTTAATTTTGGGTAGTTTTATGTTCACATAGCGTCCCGCGTCCTTTACTTCTGCAATACCTAAAGGAAACTCAATATATTCGTCATGATTATAAGCCCATAGCAGTTCCCTGCTGTAGTTATACATTATCTTGTCAATCATTTCATTAACACTTAAAAATTTATGTTTACAGGTCCGGATAATGAAGATGCTGGACCATCCGAACATCGTGAAGCTGTTCCAGGTCATAGAGACTGAGAAGACGTTGTATCTCGTCATGGAGTACGCGTCAGGCGGCGAGGTATGTACACATGAAATAGTTTGAAAATTGTGTGTTCTGGTGAAATGGCAGGCTCTTTTTTATACTAACAACAGCCCTTTGATGCTGCAGATGTCTTTAAATCAGCATTTTCACTCCCAAAATTCACTTTACCTCTCAATTTCATTTGTTTATAGGATCATCACCCCTTTTCCCAACTATGTTGGGGTCGGCTTCCAGTCTAACTGGATACAGCTGAATACCAATATTTTACATGGAGCGACTGCCTATCTCGACCTCCACAACCCAGTTACTGGGTAATACGATACCCCTTGGTAAGACTGGTTGTCAGACTTTCAGGCTTCTGACTACTCGTAACGACTGTCAAAGATCCACGAATAGACGCCGGGACCAATGGCTTAACGTGCTTTCTGAGGCACGGAGGGGTCTTGGTATGTAAAGATGGTCACCCATCCACGGACCCAGGCGGCAAGCGAAGCTTAACCTGAACGATCGACCCTTGCGCCTGTTATTACTTAGCCACAAGCCCCTCTTTTATTTATAGGATCAAAAACTAATTAATGTTGTTGAATGTTTCAGGTGTTTGATTACCTGGTCCTCCACGGCCGCATGAAGGAGAAGGAGGCGCGCGCCAAGTTCCGACAAATCGTATCCGCTGTACAGTATTGCCATCAGAAGAGGATCATACACAGGGATCTCAAGGTACAATCATAAACTTATAAAACTAACACTAGATAGACAAAAATCAAAAATCATTTATTCAAACCAGGCTGAGAATCAGCACAGTGCGAACCTCAAAATTACATAAGACAGTCCCCTTCACCACTTCCTAGTGCTTTAGCTGGGACCAAGAAGTGCCGCAATAAACTGTAAATTGTAGAATTATACATATAAAAGTTACCCATCTTTTTCTGCAGTTCTGATATTGTTTATAACCATGTTTCAGGCGGAGAATCTCCTGTTGGACGGCGAGATGAACATTAAGATAGCGGACTTTGGTTTCTCCAACGAGTTCACTCCGGGCGCTAAGCTGGACACGTTCTGCGGCAGTCCGCCTTATGCCGCGCCAGAACTCTTCCAAGGTATGATTTAAAACACGTCAATCTATGTAAGGTCAGCTGAATTAGATGGTGAAACTTTGACGGAACTACCGGGTATAGATTTATAGATTTTTTATTTTTGAAGTGAAATCTTCATTAGGCGCGTTGAGGACTTTGGGTGAACAGAAATCAAGGAACTCGCGGAGGATCCCCCCTTTTCTAATGAGGATGAGTGAACTTTACACCCTGTTCCTTATACCTCTAAAGACAAAAAAAATCACCTCCTGACTCCATCACCAGACCCTCGACACCAATTGCAATATATTAGACTCGTCAAACCAAATCATATGAGCCCAAACTCGAGGAGTTTACTAGAAGTCGCTGAAGAGTTCCACTATCCACCTTCTGGCTTCATCATCAGATCAGCTCCAAGATACTAAATTATTGTATTGTCATCGGTCCTCGATAAATCTACAAAGTTTGAATGAAATCTGACCGTTTAAAGTGGGTCAAAATCACGCTCAAAGGAGTCGGCTACAAACATACAAACATTCATACAGGTAAAGCTAATAAAAAGCGTGTAAAAATGAAGCTAATAAAAAGCGTGTAAAATAAAGTACTCTTATTAATATTTTCTCATTTGTGTTACAGGCAAGAAGTACGACGGTCCCGAGGTGGACGTGTGGTCGCTGGGCGTGATCCTGTACACGCTGGTGTCGGGCTCGCTGCCCTTCGACGGCTCCACGCTGCGCGAGCTCAGGGAGAGAGTGCTGCGCGGCAAGTACAGGTGGGTTCATGTACAAGAAGTACGACGTGACATACTGATACCAGCCGCACGGATGAATCTGCGGAGGTATATTGTGGATGAGTGGCCAATATCTGCCAGGATGCGCCTTATTGCGGTAATCCCCGACTCGTCGGCCTAAAGTTATCTGAAATCATCATCGTGGGTTGCTCAGAGACTGACATTGGCTGTTTTTTTTACAGGAAATGCAACTGCATTTCCTGTAAAAAAAACATTGAATATCGATTAACTCTAGTACCAGTACGTAAAATTGTCGGTCTCAGTTTTTACTAAAATCATATTACATAATATTGCACGGGCCAGTGTTTGAATTCTGATCTGATGACAGACGATCCCAATAAAATATTGATTTTTAGCCGCATCTGATTATTCTAAGGGATCTTGCGCACTAGACGGCTATGACCACGATTAGTAGTCGCAGCGACCAGGTAAACTATAGAAACCGATACTAATCACGCACTTGGTCACAACGGCCAACTAGCCGCACATTATACAATACCACTAGACGGCCACGACTTGCCGGAGTCGTGGCCGTCTAGTGCGCGAGCTCCCTCAAATGCGAACCCAAAACACTCGAAATTATCCACTTTGCCTTTATTTCAAAACCAAAGACATTTTTCAAAATAAACCCCCTATTCTCTTCTTTCCCAGAATACCTTTCTACATGTCAACGGACTGCGAAAACCTCCTCAAGAAGTTCTTGGTGCTCAACCCCGCAAAACGAGCTTCTCTGGAGAGCATCATGCGAGACAAATGGATGAACACAGGCTACGAAGATGACGAGCTCAGGCCCTACGTAGAGCCCCAACAGGACTTCAAAGACCATAATCGGATAGGTGAGGATACCATAGGTATACTTCCGACCTCTTGTTATGTGAGACTATGCTCGGGAATTGTCGGGGAACTTCGGGAATCTTCGTTCATGGTCATTTAGTTTTAAGTTCGGCGCTGCAGCTTTTAACTGGATATTTGTAATGTGGTCATTTGAGTTAATTAATTGAAATAAAAGAAAAAAATTGTTGATTGAAGTAGAGAAATGTTCTTAGCTGCAGTGTGGACGCATTATAAGTAAAAATATATTTTATAATTGGTCCAGTTCAGAAGATTTTGTTACAAGGCAGACAATAAAAATAAAAATAAACAAAGATATCCTAGTTAAATTGGAAACCGATGCTTTACTGAAATACTAAAATTAAGACAAGGTCGTATTCAACAATCACATGGTACCGGGACCGCTGTTCCGCGCCTTAGGAATGCGCGGCAACGCGGGTTGGCAGCGTTGACGAATGAGCGGCGGGAGGGACGCCGCGCGCTGTGAGCGTTGACCAACGAGCGGCCTGCACCGCCCCCCCGTCTCGCCGCGCTCATACCTATGGCGCGGAACAGCATTCCCGGTTAAACTATTCCAACTAAATATTACACTATCATTCTTAAGCTATCTAACCTAAGCACGCAAATAGCGTTATAGTAAAATGTAATATTTATTAGAAAAAGCGCAAAAATACAAAGCTTGATGAGTTCTAATTAAGTAAATTGACATGAGCTTTCACTAAAACCATTTTTTATGGATTGGACCATTATCTCACGAAATACTTCAACACTTCAGCTTCATTCACAATCACACCATATTTACAGTAAAACTAAAGTAAATTAAACAACTACTAATGCTTTGTCTTTGACTACTTCCCGTTAACAAAGCTTTTACTAACGGTTCATTTTCACCCAAACACAACATACTCATAGCATGCTAAAAGCACAGGATACAGTATGTGAAATAACGAAAAACGCTATTAAAAATCTGTTGTCGTATTGATTGATTTCATTGAATTTTTTTTCAAATTGTAACAAAGTAACTCAGAGAGATGTATTAATGATTCTAATTCGGTAAATTCATATTTGTTATGGTCCCGAATTATATTTTGATCAAGATACAACCTGACACCTGCAAATTGTATCAAACGTAAGAAAAATTAAATTTCGTGCGCTTCCACTGTGGATCCACCTTAAAGGAGAATAGTTTATGCCATCATGTTAAAATATTCGGCATCAAAGCAATAACGAAGCTGGCTGACCAAGAACCAACTATTGGAGTCCGAAAGTTGAAAAATAAACGAAAACGCATAAAAAAGCAGTGTCTTACGTCATTTTTCTAACATAATTATGGCAACTTATTAAGAACAAGACGGGTATCTGTTTTTTGTTATCTGAAGCATTTCGGGCTTGACACTTCGAATTTCGAAGTGCAGAAACGTGTGTCATAAAATAGGAAAACGTGTAATCTATGTGAGCAGTGGTGGCCCAGTAGTAAAGACCGCCACGCGAGTTGTAGGTCGTAGGTTCGAACCCAGACAGGCACTTTACTTTGTGTAAATTATTTCATCACCACTGCTCTCAAAACGGTGAAGGAAAACATCGTGAGGAAACCGGCATGTCCTAGAACCAAAAATTGGAAGACATGTGACATCTACCCGCACTGGGCCCGCGTGGTGGATTACGGCCCACTGCCTCTCACAGAGAGGAGGCAGGCTGATTAGTGATTATACTATGTTACAAATTAATTTATTCACACTAGTAATTTTGATTTTAAAGTGTATTTCTACCAGCTTTCATTTGCGTCTATCTTTCCTTCACATACTGTATAACAAAAGTTAAAATGAGCTACTAATATTGATTTCTGCTAACCCGTATATAAATTTGACATTTCTTATTATTCCATGCGTACTTTCGGCACAGCGCAAATTGGTACGTGTTCGCAAGGGGATGTGTGTTATGTGTTTGAATAGGGGAAAATATTATGTCTTGTTGTATCACTTTTAAGAAACAGAATCTAAAAAGACTCCAATTCTTCCAACTGTGTAAAAACTGTGCTAAAATATTGTAGAACTGCATAAGCTAAAGCATTAAAATAATGCAGTTTACAAAGCGCATAGAAACTAATGGTGAAAGCTTTATCAATAAGTCTTCCCTTAGTTGTTGACTACAATAGCAACAGCAAAAAAACTTACAACAGAGTAAAGCTTTTCATTAGGAGACAGCGTCAAATAAAATTAGCTAGCGGAACTCTGCAAACGTGTTGGGTATATCTAAACAGGATAAAACAAAAAAGAAATGAATATAATTATTTTTTTGGGGTCATCCAAAGCCGTTGTCACTTGAAATATCAGTAAAAAAAAACACTTTTTTTTCTGTGTTATAGATACCCATCACGTCTTCACAGTTTCGCTAGCTAATTTACTTTGACCCTGTATTCAACTACTTCAAATTCAATATTGCATTGAATTCGTGCTTTCCTTAGTACAATAATATTATTAAAAGAATAAAGTTTTACAACGAGACACAATTATTATTCTATTATTATTTTTGCGTATTTATGTCTATTATTATTATTTTTATTTATTACTAATGCTTACATACATGCACGCAAATGAAAGTAGTACTTCTGTATGCTAGCATTTTTATACCGCTTATTTTTTAAGAAGATATTTTAGTTTCTGAGCTTACTGTCATGTGAATTTAATTTATGTAATTTATATGTTAGAGGAAATAACGTTGTTCTGTGTGTATTGTTCTTGAAACTGTTGTAGTCATTTTTGAAAATAATATAATATCAAAAGAGTAGGCATCAAATAGTCAAATGACTGTCGAAGTAAGTATATAAATTGTGTAAAAAGAAATAGTTTGGTGTTCTTAGTTATGTACAGTCTGGCCAAGATTAATACAGATGGTACTCTCCGCTAAATCATTTAAATAAAAAGCGACTATGCTACGACACAATAAAGTGCATTTCAGGTCGCACAGCGCTAATTACCTACAATTATGTTCACCTAGAAGTTGCTTCTTTTTCTATCGCGTAACTCTTATATCTTCTGACTACGTTACACTCACTGAATTGGCCTAAAAAGTTGCGGAGTGAACCATCCTTATTAATCTGTCCCATGGAGAGAACATTTGAACATGCGTTCGTGACATTTGTCAGTCTCATACTAACGAATATTTGTGTTTTGCGAATTTAGTCCTTATTACTACTAGAAATCGTCGAACTGACTGATGTCAGGAACGCATTTTTCGATGGATGGAAAAACTAAAGGAAATATAACTATCTATGTTTTAGAAGATTTGTCGTGCATGCTCGTGTTTTCGACGTTTAGGAGAATATACATAATATATTTAATAAGTGTCGCATGCAAGGTGTATTAAAATAGTAGTTTATCAATAT
Source organism: Conistra vaccinii (assembly GCA_948150665.1). Lineage (NCBI taxonomy): Eukaryota > Metazoa > Arthropoda > Insecta > Lepidoptera > Noctuidae > Conistra > Conistra vaccinii. The sequence continues at coordinate 10,772,386 of OX411341.1, read as the reverse complement.
TTATTGGTCCCCAAAATTATCTTGATGTTTTTCACTATTTTTTTATTCTATTTTCCTGTTTCTGTCCAAAATTTACTTCTCTGCATTCTTATTATAAATGTTGTAATTATATTGTTCGTTTTTTATAATAGTCGTTCTTAGGGATCTCGCGCTCTAGACGGCCACGACTCACTATTTTATGGTGTGCGGCTAGTTGGCCGTTGCGACCAAGTGCGCGATTCATATAATTTCTATAGTTTACTTGGTCGCTGCGGCCACTGGTCGTGCTTGTGGCCGTCTAGTGCATGATATCCCAGAATCAGAACCAGTGATTCTAATTTAAGTACAGATCGCAGCACGTAAGTTGAACCAAAATGGCGGTAGTCCGCGCAGGTAAAACTATGATTTTACTACAATTGAGAGCCGAAAATGTTTTTCTGCGCATATTAACGTCATAGTTTAACTTACGTGCCGCGATCTGTAACACATTTTCGGGTCGGTGTATTCCCGTTATCCCCGTAGAAATGTCCCCGTTAAATGTGACAAAGAAAATTTAATAAAATAATTTAATTTACTTGCCGTTAATCACACATTTAACGGGGACACTTTTACGGGGACAACGGGAATACCCTGACCCTATTTATTATATTAACAAACAAACGGTATGTAAAATCGTCCTCCTAAACCCAAACAAACAATTCTAACATATTATTTTCCTACCACCACAACAGAGGCACTCGTATGTGTTGGCTACAACCGACAAGAGATCGAGTACTCGCTAGCGGAGGCCAAGTACGACGATGTGTTCGCGACCTACCTGCTCCTCGGTAGGAAAAGCACGGACGTGAGTACGAAGGTTATTATTACTTACTTTTTAATGAGCTTACAATTGGCTGTATGTGCTCTGAGTGTGTAGATATTATTTGTGTTTTTTTTGGATTTGTGCCCGGTTAATTGTCTTTCCACCACCAAAAATCAATCAATCTTCCTAGCCTTTTCCCAACTATCTCGTTTAACCGGATTTAGCTGAATACCAGTATTTTACATGGAGCGACTAAATATCTGACCTCCACAACCCAGTAGCTGGGTAATACGATACTCCTTGGTAAGACTGGTGTCGCAGACTTTCGGGCTTCTGACGACTCGTCACGACTGCCAAAGATCCACGGATGACAGCCGAGATCAACGGCTTAACGTGCTTTCCGAGGCACAGAGGAGTCTCGGTATGTAAAGATGGTCACCCATCCACTGACCAACCCAGGCAAGCGTAACTTAACCTGATGGATCGACCCGTGTGGCTGTTATTACTCAGCCACGAGCTCCTTCCTGTCTCCTCATGTCTTTCCATCACCATTGAGAATGAATATGTCATTGTCATCAAGTGCCCCTGTGTTCTTGTTTGTTGCATAAAGTTTAAATAAATACTTTAGGCTCGCCGTCCTCTTCTTGAAAAATAGGCGTGATGTTTTGTTCCGTGATCCATTATTAGTCTATAATGTTCCCACTGCTGGGACACAGGCCTCCTCTTTGTGGACGAATTCCAGTAACCCAGTGCGGGTGGAGGGCCTTATTAGGCATGTCCCTTTTATGTGTTTTTTGTTTTGCTTTGAATGTACCGACATTGTTTAACAAAGAAATGGGTTAAAACTATAGCCATTTCTTCGTGTTTGTGTTTGCAAGAGTGTTTAAAAAATAATTAATATTCTTCTATGGTTATTTTATTTAGTACTCTGACAAATCTGAAAAATTATGTGACGAGATTTGAAAGAAGATTAACTTATTAGAGGCTTCAGACTAAACGATGGTCTATTTACAAAGGCATGATCACGATTACTCTAAATTTAAAAAAATACCCATGTAGAGTTAATAAATTTATACCGGTTCAGCCTATTCGGTTCAGCCATCTTCGAGTAAACGGGGAACATACATAAAAAAAAAAGATTATGACAGACTGAGAACCTCTTCCTTTTTTTGAAGTGGTTAACAAATTGAAGGTGAAAGATTTGAAAGCAATTTTACGGTATTAAAAAAAAATAGTCCAATGTTTTTTGCTAGATACAGAGTACATACTTGCCATTTGTAACATCATTAAAATGTGAACATGTTTACAACAAACGTTACAATATGACGGCTCGAATAGCACAATGGCTTCTGTGCTGCGGGTCGCGGGTTCGATTCCTGCACGGGACAAATATTTGTATGTGTGAACAGATAGTTGTTCCGGGTCTGGGTGTTTTGTTTGTGCATGTTTTGTTATGTTCAATTTGTGTTTGTAATTGTACCCAATATGTGTGAGAAATCATATAGTGGGTCAAGATGTTTATAAATGTATTGTTCTATGTCTTTAATTTATAATTTTAAGTGATTGTTTATTGTGTTTTTCATTGTTCAGAAGGGCAAGAAATTCCTATCCATCATAATATAGATGCTTATTAAATCCGAAAGGGTGTTAAAGTATGACATAATTGAATGGCGAGTTCTCCAGAACTATTGTCTAAATCGTACTTGCACTACTAATCACTGAATGCATTTAAACGATTAATATAAATGGAACGATGCTTTAAGTGTAATTTGACCGAGACCGCTATTAACGCGCCTTGAGAATGCGCGGCGAGGCGAGGGGCGGATTGCCGTAAGCGTTGCTAATGAGCGGCCTAGACTGCCGTCCCGTCAGCCGCGCACGTACCTAGAACATCGGGCGACTATACCTGCGTTTAGCGCTTGAATGCTTTTTGGCCCCCAAAATGTCATTGACAGGCGCTCTTGGTAAACATCACATATACATTTGTGAAGTTGTCTCAGAAATTGTATTGTTAACTTTTTAATATACTTCAATACACACACACCTGCTTTTCCAACGCACTTTAGACATTGGCAGAGTAGTCGACATCGGCTTTGCTTGCCATTCAATAAAAATAGAATAGAATAGACAAAACAAGATGGCGTTAGTTCAAATTTTGCCCACACACCAAAAGAAACCATGTAGCGTTTTAAATGCATTTAAAGATTTGTGGTGCAGTGGGCTTTAAAGTAAAAGTTGAAAAACAAAAATAATATACTTTCACTACTTAACACCCTTTTGGCTATACCTTGAATAACCTATCGGATATAAAAAAGTCCCTTATACGATTCCAGCCGGAGTCGGACGGCAGCCGGTCCGGCTCGTCGCTGTCGCTGCGCACGGCAGCAGCCGGCAACCAGCCGCCTGGCACTACCTCCACTACAAACGCGCATTCAGGTATTTATAAGTTATTATGGTTATATTTTATTAAAGTAGAAATTATGATAGGATAAATTGTGATTGTTTTCGTCTTATGAATGTTATAGGTTTATATCATAGTAGTATTACACGGTTCAACTAAATTGATTGTTTACATCATTCACATAATCAGCCTATCTTCCCACTGCTGGGACACAGGCCTCCTCTCTTTGAGAGGGAGTAGGCCGTAATCCACCAACCGTGTTGGAATTTTTAGTTCTGGGACTTTCCGGTCCCTTTGCACCACTGTCATTGTAGTCAAAAATAAAATGTTTCTATGATTTACTATTTGTTTATTTTAAAGGTCATTAGTGAACCGTGTAATATTACTGTAACTGATTAATTAAACATGACGACTACCGTGTTAAAATAAAATATTTTTTCCTAAAATTATAAGCAAATAAAAGTAAGGTATCTAGAAAAGTTTTAATAGGTATTTATTAGGCTGTGTACATAAGCAATATTATTGCTTTAAAATAACATTATAAAGCGCTGCATATTTTAAAAGTGGGGGCTATTTATATTTATATTAATTGGTGATTCGGGGCTGATTTTTCAATAGTAACTCTTATCTGAAGAATCAATATTACAATTTGGCAGCTTTTGTAGGTATAGAAAATATATGTCAAACTGTCATATTTATTCTTAAGATAAAAGTTATCTGACTTGAAAAATCTGCCCTTAATATAACACGAAAAGTACTGTCGGCAAAACTGTTGGATTACTACCTATTTTCACCGTCAAAAGTACATATTTACGTAAAGCGCTTATTCAGCTGTATCCGTTTAGACCTGATAATGCTTTAGAAGGATGGATAATTCAAATTATATTCTAACGTTTTTTGGCAATTTGCAAAAAAAGTAAGAATACTTTTGAATTTCGTGCGCTACCTAAAGCCCATATCTATAAAAGTTACATAGCACGTGCATTGGCTAAGCGTTATTCCTGTCACTCTCGCACAACTGTCAAACTGCAAGTGTGAGATAGAGACGGGAATATGTCTAAGCCAAAGTACGAGCTAAGTCGGCCTTAGAGCATTCGTCTAAAGCGCTTAGACCATACTGATTCAGCTTAGCTTAATTCTAACTGGGTTTATTCATTGTCATTATTCCACGTTATGTACGAGCGTGTCTTTATTTATCATTTGTATTGTCTGGGCGAAAATATTATGACACCATTTTACTTAACCTAAGAAACTTTTTATTCTGAGAGTATTTTAGCAAAATAGCCTTTTTTAGGCCCGCTTGAAAACCACAATTGGTGTATTCGAAAATCAAATCAAATAATTTTGCTGAATATTTTTTGGAAAAAGAGAACACTCATAATATTTTGGCCCCAAAAATGAATTAGGTTCATACTATAATATCTCTTGCTTCTTATTATTATTGTGTATTGTGTGCTTGTACGTACCGCAAACCGATCACAACCGAGAGTAAACTTGAGAAACATCAAACAAGCATTAAACTACCGAGGGATGTCATCTTTGGGAAAATTCATACATTAATTTTACTTGGGGTTCGCTTCTTTGTTGTTACGACATCATTGGGTTTCATTTTACTAAAAGCCTAAAAATTGTGCTAGGATCTGCAGTTATTTCCGTGAATTTGATGTATGGGTGCAATGGGGAGCCAAATTAGGGTACAGGCGGGGTAAACATAGAGTACAATCATATATAATGGGGTGCTAAGTACTCGCTCTGAGCTATTTACCAGCTCTGGTTCGCGTGATGGAGGGCGGTCCTATCACATAGTGAGGGGCGTCAAGTTAGGGGGTAAGGGTAGAACGAGGTTCGAATGGGGTACAATGGGGCGCTCGCGTCAGGGTATCCCCCGGTCGTGGTCGGCTTGCCCGGGAGCGGTGTGTAACAGTATGACGGCAGGCGCGGGCGGCGGCGCGGGCGGCTCGCCCGGCCACCGCGGCGTGCAGCGCTCCATCTCCGCCTCCGCGCGCCCCGCCGCCTCGCGCCGCGCCTCCTCCGGCGCTGAGGTGTTGCGCACGCAAGGTAACACACGAGTCCGCACTCACCTCCTCACTCGACACACATACACTCCACACACTCTACACGTACACACCTGTATACTGACATTCGTCCAGTCCTCTGGTCACACAAACATACCAACAAGGCAAGGACAATGCGAGAGATACAAAAACACATGAGACATACATGTAACACTTTCACTCCTGAATCCAATGATACCGGAAAGAAGAACGGATTATATCTTACAAGTCAAAAACAAATAATACTTACAATAATATTGTAGTAAGTAATTTTACTTGCTTTTTCCACATCACTAATATCATGAAAGTAAAGTTTGTAAAGTTGAGTGCTGAATTGGCTATGACATTTGAGATATTTCAGGTTTACCTCTAACTGGAGATAGCAACGCTTCTATGATACCTCTGGGGCTCTGGTACTCAGGGCCATAGACTTTTTTGCACTACAAGAACATAAAAATAAACTTTGCAATGATTCTGACGTTGAAAAAGTATTGTAAAAGTAGTTCTTAATCGATGTCGCTTATTGTATAGCGTGATCTTTCGTAACTAATTTCAACACACATTTTCTTTTGTTAATTATTCACTGGCAACACAGTTTCATGAAAAAGATAATAATCGAACACCAAGCAAAAATCTGAATTGAAATATTTTAATGCAAAATATGTTGCTGCATTTGTTATTATCTTTTTCATCACAATCAAAGTAAACAAATATCATGGGTGATTGGCATTTTTTCAGCTGGTAATAACATTAACGCTTAGATCATAGATATTTTAAATCAAATCAAAATTAACAAAATAACATATTTGTTTGTGTGGATTCCATTTAATAGTTCTATGATCAAAATAACTAAAATGGAGGTGTAAAAGTTATAAAATAGATCACATTTAGAACTCGTAAGAACAAGGACTAACTCAAGTACTAAATCGAATCTGGTTCGAATTAGTGTCAAATTGACAATCATTCGAATCGAATCAAACTGCAAAACGTTGGGAATAGTTCAAAAGTTCATCTGCATGGAAAGTTGGTGAAATGTTGATTGTAAAACACGATTGGTACCACAAAACTGACAACGCACTTACGCTTTGCACTCAACAGATGTTGCTGTACTAAACTTACCGTCAATAAAAGTTTAGTAAATGGTGGTACAGACAGGTGGTTCTGAATTGTACAGACAGCAAAAGAGATAAAAATAAGACCAGCAAACTTATTAAACCTTTTTGTTGTTATATTTTTGCCATAGTTCATTAGGGGCTGATTTTACAAACGCCAGATATGCTTATCCTAGGGATAATTTTTAATTTATGACAGTCTTTCAGTCTAAAACTGTCAGACTTCAATTTTATTCCACGGATAAAATATAGGTACCTGACGTTGGAAAATCCCTTAGGACAGAATAAATATGAAGGTGTGACAGCTTTTGTATAGAAAATATGTCAAACAATCATATTTATTCGTCAGATAAAAAATATCTGCCGATTGTAAAATCAGCACTTAATTAGATAAGTGGCACGGAAAAATAATGCATAAATTCACGAAGTACGTAGTCCATGACTAACTATCTCGTTTGTTGAATGTACTTTCAGGAACCTCGTGTTGCAATGTTTCGTATGTAATAAGAGGGTATTCTTCCAGTAGGTACAACCACGACTGCTGCCAACAACACCACATCCACGGCTACCACAACGACCTCCAATTTTAAAAGACAGGTGCGTTATTCTTCATTTATATATGTAAAATGGTGCTACATGAGGTAAATCATATCAGTCACGTCAATGTCAAGTCGTCGATCAGTCACGTCAATAGATAAGTTCACAGGAAAAAAAAAGCTATTAAGTCCGTCAGTCAGATAATAAATATTAGACACTTATTTTATGCTTTAGCATATTAATAAAAAATGGTTTAGATAAAACGCATTAAAGTTGGGTAGTGGGGGCTCCCTACGTCACAAGTCAGTATAAAATGTACTCGTGACGTCATGCCACATTTTAACTCAATGTATTGCCGTAATCTTTTGATTACGTAAAAAAAGAAAAACACGTTTCCAATATTTTTTAATAATATACCTGACGGACAAAAACGGCTGAACGGATTTGGATGAAATTTTGCACACGGGTAGATCATGACCTGGGTTAGAATAAAGGATACTGTTTATGCCGATATTCCTACAGGATCGAGACTTAGGCTGCCTGTCCACTGGAGCGGAGCGGAGAAAAGAGGAGCGGAGATGTGCCAATATTAACAAATAGAACCTTGACTCCGCCCCTGAGTTTTGATCAGTCATCCTGAGTCAAGATTCTATTGGTTAATATTGGCACATCTCCGCTCCTCTTTTCTCCTCTCCGCTTCAGTGGACAGGCAGCCTTATGTGAGTGAAACCGCGGGGCGCAGTTAGTTTTGTATGTTTTTCGTAGTTTTTTCTTGAACTAATGACACCTATGTATTTGTTGTTCCAGAACACGATTGACTCGGCGTCTATCAAGGAGAACACAGCGCGGATTGCTCAAATGCAGGTACGAAAGGTATACAAAGCTGTTCTTCATTTTACTGTGCCTTTGTGTTGGTGTATTGTAACAGGTTGTGGGTATTTATAATTAGCTGTAGTCTATAGTTATGTACGATGGCGCGACGTGACGAGACACTTTGTAATTGACAAAATAGTTTGATATACAGGTCAAAAAAAATGTACACATAACACAGTACAACGTTAGTTTTTGTTTATACTAAACCTCTTAAAAGTTCCGAAAAGTTCTTCATTATGATGAATACAATGACCCCTTCATTGTACTCATCATTATGAACAACTTTTACTATGGGAACAAAGAAAAAAAAATCCGCTGTTCCCTACATTTTGACGCGATATGCGAACATAAATGGCCTATGTCCAGCAGTGGACTGCGATAGGCTGAGTTGATTGATTGATTGATGCGAACATAAATGTAAGCAACAGCAGATTTTCTTAAGAGGTTTAGTATAAACAAAAAATAAGGTTGTATACATAAAAAAGAATGATGCGTAATTTTGGCCGGCGAACCAATAAAAACCACTTATATCTCAAATGAAAGCTTATATCATAAGCATCAATTTTCATTATGAGCAGAAGGCTGTGAAATACCGGGTTATAGAGAAATCAGACCTGCAAGTACCATGTAAACGTATTAGCTTATGACGCTAATGTTCCCTGTAGTTCTCAATAATATTAATTATAGACTCATAACATTATCATACTGTTACATAAATAAATAAAAAACAGGACTAGTGTCCAGGACCTGATTGTGGAACTGGAATTTCTCCATAGGAACTCCTCAATCAAACGAGATACCACCATCGTGTTTGGACTCATTGGTTATGTATTGACAAGTGCTATTACACTAGATAGTGTCCAGGGCCTGATGATGGACCTGCAAGGTGGCCATAGGAACTCCTTAACCAAACAAGATAGCACCATCGTGTTTGGACTTATTGCTTATGTATTGACAAGTGCTATTACACTAGATGGTGTCCAGGGTCTGATGCTGGAGCCGCAAGGTGGCCATAGGAACTCCTGAACCAAAAAAGATAGCACTATCGTGTTTGGACTTATTGCTTATGTATTGACAAGTGATATTACACTAGCTGGTGTCCAGGAGAACAACATAACAGAGATGCTTTAGTGCATCACTGTTGTACATGTCTGACCGTGCAACGCACAATCGGCACTTGTACTCATATTATTTCAATAATATGGTATTTAGGCATTGGACGTCATGACGTATTTATTGTCTCCTGCATTTTACTTAGAAGATATCATTGTTGATGAAGAATAAATGAAAACCACCTCTGACCAGTGACAAGACGCCATAGCGTGTAGGTACTCAGTGGTCATTATTGTTTAATAAATGTTAAGCTGGAGCAATAAATCGCTCATGCCTTCCTAAGCCTAAATACTATAATACGGAAACGATATGGGCACAGCTCCCATCTGTTCTTCTACCAATCATACAAGTACAATAGTGCCGAATTATTGCATTTTTGCTGATTTGATCTCTGTCAATTAAAATATATGAATAATAATATATGCGAGCCCCTCACATGCCGCGACTGTATCTGTACTCGTAGTAACCACACATTATTTTGCAAAATATCGCATTCTTTTAAATCACAATAATGTAGATATTATCCCTAAACATTTCAATCGAATAAATGCTATCTTGAAAATATTCTGCGACATAATGATTTTGTTAGCTTCATAATTATGGTATGTCCCTAAGGCTACCTGTCCACTGGAGCGAAGAAGAGAGGAGAGGAGCTGAGCTGTGCCAATATTAACCAATAAAATCTAAACTCCGTTGCGGAATTAAGCTGATTTTAGATTCTATTGATTAATATCCGCACAGATCAGCTCCTCTCCTCTCTTCTCCGCTCCAGTGGACAGGCAGCCTTATGCGTGCAATATTCTAGTCTTCAGTCAGACAAGGAAAATCACTCGAGAACAGAGGTTTGGTTCCATTCTTGTAAAACTTCGACGTTGTCTGTTAAGGTTTTTCATTTCGATGTAATCATATAAACGATTGGGAGTATTCATGTTTTCATTAATAAAACTCATGATATCTAGAACTAGCGTATGATCTTTAAAAACGGGATGAAAAGTATTTAATAGCTTACGCCAATTTTAAAATCGTGAATTATATCGGGGAGAGCTCTATTAAAATATGTTTGTCGAAGTAATCTATAGTATTGTTTCATTTTGCATAACGAACAATCCCTTGCATGATTGTTGCATCGGATGTAGTCGCAGATAAAGGACCAATAACCGTCAGTACATACTATCATGAAAGGTTTGAATAAAATCTTGTGCGTTCATTACTTTCACCAGTACGAAGTTTTGCTAAATATACACCAAGGACGTCTTCGGACGATTACTTTCTGCTATAGTTGTCTGATATAATATTATATTAAACTGCTCATAATTAAGACCCACCCAAAAATATAAATCATCGTCGTCTACGTGTGTCATCATATCAAAATCAAACCTGGTGGCTTGCTGGTTGCTTGCCCTCTTTAAAAATATTAAATAAATGTCTGTTACCTGAGCACAGTTAAAATCGAGATACGTTTGAATTTTATTAATTCATTCATTCCAGTCGTTGCTTTCCAAATGCTGCTGTCACACTATGGCTACTTCGGGCACATATAAACTATACTCGCAAAGCATGTGTATTTTAAGCCATTTAGGAATCCTCCGCCGTGGTCCATTCACGCAGTTATAGAAAAAACAGCGATCTGCTCTGTTTGAGGCTCGTTTATACTCTGGCACTTGCTTTCCTTCGCTGTTCCTGCGCCCGCGCCTGTACAGCTTCATATGGCTGTTGTTGTTGTTGTTGTTGGCGGTTGTTATTTTTATCATCTTTTAATATGATGACTGTTATAACCTTATTAAATGTTTACTTGTATTAAGTTTTATTTTGATGCAGTCCATTTCAAACTTGTGTTAACCACCTAAGGGTACATATCAAAATGATATTTTTTGGCCGAAAAAGGCAGCACATAGACCTAGCATAAGTCTATTATGCTATAGATTTATTTTTCACAAAGAAATCGTCATAAAAAATTGTAACGATTTTTGTCCTCGACTGTACAAACCCCGTTGCTTTTAGATATAAAACATTTTGTTATAGTAATTGCCGGCTATAAGCAATAAGATGACATGCATTAGAACTCTATTGGTCATCAGGCCAGGCTTCATAGAAAAATGCCCATCATTCTTTGACAAATACCACAGATGAACACAGATGGTTCACCCCGCATTTTAGGTGTGAGATATGGAACGCAGTCTTCTTATTACTTTGCTCACTTGCACTTAGGTTTGCTCCCCCTCTCTTACCAACATCTACCATGTCAGTTGTAGCTCCGTATTAAATATGTACTTATTAATAAATTAAGTCGTTTATTTAATACGGAGCTACAACTGACATGGTAGATGTTGGTAAGAGAGGTATGAAGCTACAGGTAGGTACGCGGCGGGCTCGACTTGTCGAATTCAGTGGGCGTAACGTAGTCAGAAGATATAAGAGTTACGCGATAGAAAGAGAGACAACTTCTAGGTGAATATAACTGTATGTAATGAGCGCTGTGCGACCTGAATTACACTTTATTGTGTCGTAGCAAGAGTCGCTTTTTTGAAAATGATTTTACGGAGTTAACCATTAGTAATCTGTGCAAAATGTGCAAATACACAGGTTTGACATAGATTTCTCAAGCATACGTAGAAGGATTGATAAGTAGTTGTAGCCTTTATACGTACTTATTTTGTTACACGTAAAACTGTTATGTAATTGGTACCTTTTAGTCGTCTCGTCTCGTCGCGTCTCAAACAGTCGGATATGGAACTTGTTTCACAAAAAATAAGATACATATTTCCGTAAAGTTTTTAGGTGGTTTGGATACCTGTGAAGATGGCGCGTACTGGACCATAATGGCGCAGCTACTCCAACTTACAGCCACGTCGTGTCACCTGTGTGTGCTTCAGTGCTTATCTCTGGACTTTTCTTAGTACGAAATGATATCAAGAGTATTCAGCACTTAATTTTTAATAATTAACTTACTTTAAAATCATTTAATTTGTAAGGAATGTGTCCAGTCTGCGGGCGAATACGTTACATATAAGGTCTATTTAAATATGTGTTTTTTAATTGATGTTATTTTAACTTAAACAAATATCAACTTTATGCTAGTGTAAATAACGTTGATTTTAAACCAGTACTGTTGAAAAAGTCGTAAAAAATATGAAGTTGCAGCGCAAACTGAACCTTATGCGTAGGTATTACAGTTATTTTTCCTAAAACTCATGTTTGTTTACTGGTTTGCGAACACAGATTACATGTGTTAGCACTTTATATAATGAAAAAGTTATTTTAGCAAAGCTGAAATTGTACTGCCATATTAATTGGCCAGACTGTAATTTCGGGGCTAATTTAGTTCCAGATCTAGATTTGACTAAATATAAAAATCTTTATTTTTTAATTTTTAGCCCGATATACGATGTTGACCAAATTAAAGCCCATAATTTGACCTCTGTCCTCCCTTCCTCCCAGGTTCAAAGCACGACCCGGCCGTCCAGCGCGGCGCCCAAGCTGGAGCCGCGCTCGCGCACGCTGACGGGCGGCGCGCGCCGCACGCAGGCCTACGAGCCGCCGCCCCCGCAGCCGCCCAAGCTGTCGCCGCCACATGACGCGCCCAGGTATATAGATAAATACATAGAATGTTTTTTATTCACCTGGCTTTTCCCAACTATGTTGGGGTCGGCTACCTCTCTAACCAGAACCAGCTGAATACCAGTATTTTACATGGAGCGACTGCCTACCTGAGCTGCACAACCCAGATCACTAGGTATTACGATACCCCTTGGTAAGACTGGTTGTCAGACTTTCGGACTTCTAACGACGGTCAAAGATCTACAAATGACAGCCGAGACCAACGTAAGTATAAGGACAAATAGGAGCCGTAGTTTCGCACTCATATTATCTTTTTCGAGATGTGGGAGGCTTGAGTTCCAGTAGCGAAAAAAATCTAAACAAAAAGCATACTCCCACATGTCGAAAAATTACCTCCGGTTTCTCAAAATTAAAGTTTCTGAACAGTAAATACCCTTTCTTCATGTTAGCTGTTATGATTGGCGGATCAAAAATAAGTGAACAAAAGATAAAAATAAATAGGTAAGTACATTTTTAGAAGCCGGGGGTAGGAAAATTTTGAAGAAAGTGCAAATTTGGGTCATATATTTCTTTAATTTTTTACCATTTTTCAAAATGATTCCTTTTATACGTTTAAATAAAATTATGTTTTATTATAAAAATGTGTGTCCGCGTCTCCTTATATTGTGTTAATTTTGTGTCAAAATGTGTTAAAAAATTTGTCTGTCTCCATTTGTGTTATCTTATACTTGATGAAGAAACTCCCCATATAATATAATATACAATAAAAGTAAAGTAAAAAATATCTTACGTACTTACCTATATTATAAAATATTTATGTAACCTTCAATTCACACTGTATATATATCCGAATATATATTTATATACGCATGAGAAGGGACTAACAGCATGCTTGACCGACGCACTAAACAGCGCCCCGGCGGCCGACACTAAAAACGGCACCGGAAGTACCAGCAACGGGTCGACTGGTACCGGGACCACGGCCGGGGCGAAGACGCACGTCAAAAGTGCCTCGATTTCGTCTGCTAGTGGCGCCCCGCCCCTCGGCGCAGACTCGCAGCCACACAACGCCTCAGCCCGGGACCTCGCACAGCCGCGCCCGAGGTACCTAGATACCAATACCGGTACCGGTACTGAAAAGTACCGTACGCTTCGCGGTAGTAGCTTCGCGCTGGTTTTTTTAAAGCTTTGGTTACGACGAGGGTTTTTTTGGTTCGGCTTGCAGCTAGTACAGTACTCGGTAAATGTGGCAATTCGACTTAGTAGAGCGTCTAGAGTAAATTGAAATAACTGGAAACCCAAAAAGGGGTTATTGAACTCATCATTATGAACTAATTTCTAAGGGAGGGAAAAATCTGCTTTTCCATACATTTATGTTCACAAGGATGCATATCCGGTACGGCTCGCAAATCCTTCCATATCCTAAGGGCACCTATTCCGTACCATTACCGCGCCCCCCGGTCTACTCCATGATATGCAATGGCCTCTGTAGCCCCATGAAGCATGAGGCTCCGGGAGCTAGTGCAAATCTTGGGTTTCATTCGATTTATCGAGTCTGGTTAGACCACGCTGGGGTGCAATGCGGTGCATTTCATTAATTCATTTTCCATACATTTATGTGCACATAACTCGATAAAGTATATGGGACAGCTGTTTTGTTCGTGATATCAGGTTTGCTCCCTTAGTTAAAGTTGTTTATGAGTTCAATGACTCCTCTTCGGGTGTTCTGCTATTTCACTTACACTTTGTATAATATTGTGACTGTCTCTTTCTAAAACTCCATGTGTCATATTAACACCCGGATACTGTAATGTAGTTTTTTGTTCGTTTAAAGGTTTTATTTCTTGGTGATGTTCGTCGTTAGTTTTGCTGAAAAGGATTCGCAGTTGCGGTGACAATCTGCTTGTTTTCACAGCTTTGCAGTATTTACAGCATCAGTTATTATGGTTGAATTCACGATTTTTTTTTTTGAACCTTTTTATTGGCTTAAGCACAATACTAATGAGCTTTCGCAAATTGGAAAATTGATTCACTTTTTTTATTTCCGCACACTTTTTTTTAATTGTTTGGTTTAGTTTTTCTTTTTTTTCAGATTGATGTTGTGTTACTAATATTTCTTTTAATAATAGACTGTTGTCTTTAGTAGCAGTAGTGGTAGAGGTATATTTAATATTTATATAATTTATTATCTTGTAAATATTTCCTTTTATGTTTATATTCCATTTATTTATTTAATTATAACTTTAAAAATACATAAGTAATATAATTAATTTATATATTCAATCCAATATAATTTTTATTTTTTTTATATGTGGCACAGTATTTTTGTGTTATTTGTGACCTCACTGTTGTAGACGTAGTCTGTCAGTAAACAAAATGGCGTGATTATATAAGTATATATTATAAATATGTATCGTTTCGTTCCAGCCTGAACTCCACCGTGTCGGCCGGCGGCGGCGCGACGGGCGCGCGGAGGGAGTTCCCTAACCCGCTCGTGTTCCCCAGGAATGTACCTTCGAGGTCCACCTTCCACTCAGGTAACATTATCATTATTACTAGGTATTCACCATCATAATTATACAGGGTGGTCTGTACTAGGGATGTTACGGAAGTTGTTTTGCCGGAACCGGAACCGGAGTCTGAGGCCAAAGTAGAAGAAAATATTTGTGTTAAGGGATGGCTTAGTGAAACAATAGAAATATAATTCAGTATCTTTAATCAGTCTCTTTAATTAGTCTCTTTAATTAGTCTCTTTAATCAGTCAAATATTAACAATAACATCCACAAACAAAACAATTAACTGACACTTCGAGCGCGAGCGTGCATAAAATAAACTAACATTACCCTGGCGACGAATTAAAACTTGTTTGATGCACGTGACTAGAGCGCGTAGCTCTAGTCACGTGCATCGCTGCGTTTCGAACTTCAGTATAACTCCGATTAAAAATTATAGGAACCGAAATCGGAATCGGAGGTGTAAAAATTTATCGGAAGTTCCGACCTTTCGGAATAGGAACCGAAGCTTCATAACATCCCTGGTCTGTACTATTCTGTGACCATCATAATATGTTTTTTAAAACAAAATGGTTATAAAATCAGATGTCTCATTATAGTGAAATTAAGCCGTCGCTCACCTGAAGAACAAGACTTCAACTCGACTCAAAGTAAAGCATTGAAATTAAACAGCATAATAAACCTGCTTCATGTCAACGATGTTAAAATTGTTGTGTGTCAGTGCCAAGTGTGCCAACTCCTGGATGAATGATCGTAGTAATTTGTAAATGCTGCTGCTTGTATGTATGTTTGTACCTATTAACATTTATAACATAAACACATACCATCACGGCTTGTTTCCACGAAGGACTGTAGACTGTTTAGTGGACTGTAGACTTGTTGACCATCTTCTATTTTGTTAAGTACTTACCTAGTACTTGTTGAAAGACCTACACTGTCCTCGCATACCTAATAACACTGTTTTTTTTTTGTTGAAAATATTGTAAAACCCAATTATTTTTAAAAGTGTAACCGTGGAGTTTCTTGCCGGCTCTTCTCCATAGGAAACCAATTGGAACCGTGCGTAGCTTTTGACGTTTCATAAGTGCCCATGTAGGTTTATGTGAAATAAAATATTTTTAATTTGAATTTGAATTGAAGGGTTGGGCAGAGGCGTGTATACTTGTATAGTACACCCACATTTCGCTAGTTATGTTTAAGTCCCATGTAATAGGGGGCGAGCCTATTGCTATCAATCGGGTACAAATCGTTATTCCGGGCTACTACTTTGAAATACCAGATAGAAAACCCAATAACTCTTTGCCTGACCTGGGAACAGTCCTTATACAGATATATTATGTCTTTATTAATTTTTTTAAACTTCATGTACAATAGGGGTGATGACTAGTGATGGGCAATTCTCGAGAATATTCTCCTTGCGAGAACTTTGCTGTTAAGTTCTCGAGAACATTCTTTTGGTAGGGAATTTACGAGAATTTAAAAATTGGATGACTTTATTGAATCGGTTTTTTTTTAGAGTAATAGTTTTTAGCGCATTTGAACGTTTTACGAAGTTTGAGTTTAAAATAAACTACACCACAACTTAAATTCTCAGTAAATTCTCCTGAGCGAGAACATTCCCGAGAATATTTCCGAGAAAATTCTCATAAATTCTCTTAAATTTCGTATGGTAGTAATGTTAAAGTACGTTTTCTGTATTAATACGAACTTTACGAGTTTAAAATAATCAGCATTAATAAAATGAATAAGAAAACAACATTATAAGAAAGGTTTATGGTGCAAATAATTAAAAACAAAATAACAATTAAAAATAATTTTGACGCAACTAAAATCGAATTTGACAATCGCGACTCCATGTGGTACTTGTTTGCCCTCCCTTGGGAATTTTTTTAGAGCCGGAGGCGCGCAGGAGGGCAGCGTCGACGTGTTTTGATATGGAATTTTTCACTTTTTGTATGGAAAATATAAAAAAATATTACCTACATGTTGAGTTTTGGGGGGGTTTTATAAAGATAAAGATATTTAAAGATTTATAGTTAGGGTTTATAATTATAAAGATAGAATAAAAATTAGTTGGCATGCACTCACACCAACACTTCGACTTCAGTGCAAAAACAGTACTGTATTTTTTTTTTCTTTTGCTTTATCTCGAAAATGGTGCGTCCTATCGCAAAAATAATGAAATTTTCGACACCCTTTAGGAAACTCTTAAACCCCTATATCCCAACATGTTGGTAATAAATTTTCATATTTTTCATACAAAAAGTGAAAAATTCCATATAAAACTCGTCGAGGCTGCACCCCCTGCGCGCCTCCGGTTCTAAAAAAAATCACAGGGTAGAGTAAACAAGTACCATGTGGAGTCGTCCGTCACGTGATTGTCAAATTCGATTTTAGATGTGTCAAAAAAAATTTTTAATTAAGAGTTTTTTTTTTTTGTCAGAATACCTACCTTTAAGATAATAGCCAAAAGTAGGGAATTTTAGTGACAGTTTAGTTAGTTTAGTTCGGTGTACAAGAGGTGCCGATTCTCTTGTCACAAATGCCTCTAAACTAGACTAAAAATCACTAAAATTTAGTTTAGTCCTGTCAAACGAGGATTTCCCATTCTGAAATAGACTAAAGTGACACAACTTAACTATATTTTAGTTTGACAACACTAAGATTGCACTGAGATAGCAGTTTAGTGAAAATGGCAATTTTGCTATTATGAATTTGACGTTTTTCACCATATAAATTTAGTGTATCTGTCTAAATGTGATTATTTTTAAACGCGATTAAAAACGAGTGGAATAAAATTAGTTGGCATGAACTAAAATTCACACCAACACTTCGACTTCAGTGCAAAAACAGTACAATTTTTTTTTTCTTTTGCTTATATCTCGAGAATGGTGCGTCCAATGACTATATATCCTCTTGACTGCTCATACGGGCGACTCAGGCTCACGACACATAAATGAAAATGCACTGATATTAGATGACAATATGACTGGCCATTTTAGTTTTGACCAGTTATTGGATCTCTGCACACGCGGTTATTTTGACACATTATTTTGACACATTAAAAAAAAGTCTGCATAATTATAAACAATTATGAGTTCCTGTTCTATTAAATGGTGTGGGAAATCGTCTAGAACATCCAGCTATAAAAAAGATGACATAACTTTTCATCGGTAAGTAAAATATATTTATTTTAAAATATTATTATGAATAATTGCAGGGCTCAAGCTGAACTGGTTCTTTACGTAAAAAGGCACAAAAATGTACACTGCGTTGATGTCTTTTTGAAAAGTCCCTTTCTCTCACTAGGGTATTTCAATATATCTGTCCCTTTTTATCTTTACTAATGCTGTAGTGTTGTGACAACTTCAAAACAAAGTCTTTATATAATATTGTCGATAAAAGTTACGATGTTTCCTACTGGTAAAAAAGTAACATTACTTAATGTTTACATCTTAGATTTCCAAATATTCCGGAACTGAAAGAAAAGTGGATTAATGCAGTCCACAGGGAAAATTGGTTTCCAAAAAAAATTAGCGTTGTTTGTTCAAGGCATTTCACTGCAGATTGCTTTGAAACTTTAAAGAACCGACGCCGCTTATTTAGTACAGCAACACCGACCCTGTTTTTGCCTGTTTTGGTATGTTTTATTATATAGATCATTATTTCAGTTTAATGTTTTAAAAATTAAGTAATTAAAAATTAATTAATTAAGGGTTTACGACGTACGGCATTTCATTCAAATTCATTTTTCATTAAAGTTTCATTAAAATTGATTCAGTCATTTCGAAAAACAAGGGCTTGAAGCCCTTGTTTTTCGAAATGACTGAATCAATTTTAATGAAACTTCATACGCTTATGCAGGATACAAAGGTCTAAAAACTTAGTTAAGAACATTTTCGAAAAATAGTGTTACAGCCAAATTAGACCGATTTTAAATTTTCCATAGAAACAGAGATATCCAGGTATCTGTTTTTAAATAAGACATTTAAAAAATGTTCTTAACTAAGTTTTTAGACCTTTGTATCTTGCATATGCGTATGAAGTTTCATTAAAATCGGTTCAGTCATTTCGAAAAACAAGGGCTTGAAAGTTTGTATGAAATGCCGTACGATGTAAACCCTCTTAAGGGGAATCGTCCAACCTAACCGCGAAATTAAAATATTCATTGGATTTTTGCAAATTTCAGCTCTATTCGTCACCTTATTTTGTCAATAACGCTATTCACTACAATAACGGCGGGCGATGTTTTTACTTAACCGTTATTGTAACGCAAGCGACATACTATGTCAAGTAGAGATGAAATTTGTAAAACTATAATGAAAAATTGAATTTTGCGGCTAGGTCAAACAAATTTATTTAATAAGCCAATTTATTTAATATTTTATGCACTATTAAAACCTCAGAAAGGAGAAATTGAATGCCTTAGGCATTTTATGCTAGTTTATCTTAAAGGGGTGACAGACAGGCGAGCAGGTCTGTGGTCTTATGGCTCGGCGACCTTACTCGCTCGTGTGTCACCCAAAGTACGCGCACTTTAAAACCGCCGACTAAGCTCGCCGGCGATCCAACAGTTTGAAATTTTGTTCGTAGCCCGCCTTAATTCGTAGTTTCGTACGTCTGTCATTGCCGCGAGTCGCGAGTCAGCATTTTGTTTTGATATTTGTGTAATTTTTGTTTAGTTTAGTTCAGAAAAGTCGAAAACATCGCGATAGAGTGTGAGAAGTCTTCACGTGTGTCACCGACGGCGAGCCGCGCAACTTGTCGAGCTTAAAAACCGCTGTCTTTAAGTACGCATGTCTATCACCCGTTTTAAGGTGATGCAGAGATAACAAACCAATTAATTTCTGTAGGTACTTTAATGAGTTTTACATTCCTTATGACTATCAGTTAGGAAATCTCGACTCCAGCTAGCTTGTCAAATAATGACCTGTAAAAGTGATTCCTAATTGCACAATAAATTAATTGAATTTGAATTTCACATTATGAGAATTCATTGTTCTATCCGACAGGGATTAATATTGCTATTATTTTTATAAGACATACTTTCAGACCATTAAATAAGCTTCATTCAATTTTAGCATTGATTTAATTGAATAAAGTTAAATTTGAAGTGTAACGTCAGTGTTTTATTTGCACCCAGTTAAGGGGGCGCATCCTAAAAGTTGGCAACGTCGTAAATAACTGTCAAATAGTTACCTGTTTTGATTAATTTGGAAATAATACTGTATGGAAATAAGAAATGTGGCTAACTAACTTACTAGAATATTAATGATGAATTGCAATTGAACTGCAACTTTGAATTTGATAGGTGTAAAAAAGGCATTTGGAAAATTTCCAAATACTTTTTTTAATAATAATTCGGTGTTACGATATTAATTGTTGCATTTCATAATCAATATTCTAGTTCGCTAGTTAGCCACATTTTTTATTTCCATACAGAAATATTATCAAATTAATCAAAACTCCGAAATATTTGACATCTATTTGCGACGTTGCCAACTTTCAGAATAAACCCTCTTAAGGCTGCCTGTCCACTGGAGCGGAGAGGAGAAAAGAGGAGCGGAGATGTGCCAATATTAACCATTAGAATATTGACTCCGCCCCTGAGTTTAGATTTGATTGGTTAATAATGGCACATCTCCGCTCCTCTCCTCTCCTCTCCGCTCCAGTGGACAGGCAGCCTTACACCCTATCAATTAAAGTTTAAAAAAATATAGAATTAATAGACGTCGATTTTATCGATATCGATATTATTGTGCAAAACTGACTTGCGGGTCACTATTTTTAAAACATACGTCCTGTCATTGTTGCACCGGCCAATCACAACCGCTGTATTTTCTTCGTCCCCCGGCCCGCAGTGGTGAGTCGTATGCCTAGACGAAATCGGTCTATCAGCTCTCAAGTGGTTTAATTCTCATTGGGTGCGTCCTATCGCAAAACTAATGAAATTTTCGACCCCCTTTAGGAAACCCTTAAACCCCTATCACCTGACATGTTGGTAATAATTTTTCATATTTTCCATACAAAAAGTGAAAAATTCCATATAAAACACGTCGAGGCTGCCCCCCTGCGCGCCTACGGCTCTAATAAAATTCACGAAGTAGAGCAAACAAGTACCACGTGGAGTCGTCACGCGATTGTCAAATTCAATTTTAGATGTGTCAAAATATTTTTTTAATTAAGATGTTTTTTTTGTCAGAATTGCTTTAAGATTCTCATAGCCAAAAGTAAGGAATTTTAGTGATAGTTTAGTACAGTGTACAAGAGAATCGGCACCATTTCCAGTCCGAAACATAATACAGTAACGTTTTTTCAAATAAAGTATAAAATAACAACAAAAGATGTTTACTTGAGACCTTGAAATCAAAATATATTGTAATAAAATTTAGCAATTTTACTTCCATTTTTAAATTCTCGTATATTCTCCGTCGAAAAGAATATTCCAGAATATTGCAGAACATTCTCGATCCGAGAATATTCTCCGGGTGAGAATATTCTCCCGACCCATCACTAGTGATGACTAAAAATATATTTTTGTCCGATTTGTAGATTATTAAAAAATATTGAACACATATTTTTTCTTTTTTTACGATAATAAAAGATTACGGCGATACATTGAGTAAAAATGTGCCATGACGTCACGAGTATGTAGATTTTATACGTACTTGTGACGTAGCGACCCCCACTCCCCAACTTTAATACGTTGTATCTAAGTAATTTTTTATTAAAATATGATTAAGCAAAAAATACGTGTCGAATATTTTTTTTTTTTCTGATTGACGGACTAAATAGTTTTTTTTTTTTGACCCATGCATCATCCCTATTGTGGTACATGAAGTTCATATAAATAAATGACCACAACCTAACGCCATGAGTTTCAATGTCTGTACATATAGTGATATTAAAAATGTAACGCCCTTCCAGGTCAGACCCGGTCGCGCGGCTCGTCAGGCGGCGCGTACGGCGACGGCGGCTCCCCGCACCAGGCGCGACCTTCCTTCTTCTCCAAGCTGTCCTCGCGGTTCTCCAAACGGTAAGTCTTAATATGTGATGCACTGTAAAATACACATTATACGCACTGGGGATACGGTTCAGAACTGTTTGTGTTAGTTGTGACGTTTTGATATGGTAAATTACAATTTAATTAAAAAAACTTGGTTTGATTTAAATACTTCTTCTGTGAAACTGAAGGTTTTTTTTTAAATAAATTTGGAAGGTCAAATTAAAGTAACTCGCGAAACATCAAACGGATGTAATGACACCCCTGATCTCATATTCAACTGCCACTGATAGTACAGTTACTTAAAATTACTAATTTGTATTGTTTAAAACTTAAAATCATAACCATCCCTTGTATGCATTTTGACATAAAAGTCTAGATTTTATTAAAAGACTAGTTAACCTGACATAATATGTAATCCTGTTAAAAATTTTAAAATTCACACTAAAAAGGACGTTAAATTTTTCCCGAATTTGAACTTTTGTCGGTAAACTTTTCCAATTTATCTTTCCGTAAGAACCTAATTCGAAGTATTACGAACATTTTAAAACTAAAATGAGCCAATTCGCTTACCAACAAACAGCATTTCATTGTTATCATTAAAATATACTTGTTTTTGTTGCGTTCAAATGAGATTTGGTTATAAGTAAATTTCCAGCGAAACGTTACAGTTGACACAAACAGTCACATTTTGAGGTCAATCTCAACTGCTCAAACCTCGGGAGATCACATTTTGTCATTAATACATACACTGTTAACATACACAGTTTTCCATCTCGTAACTAACCCGACGATTAACGTTACACATATTATTTCGGTGGTGTCTTGTTATATTTTTTCGTTATATTATGGCCCCCATAAGCTATGGCTTGATGCTGGCTCGCAAGTAGACTTTCTTATTGAAGTTTTTAAGGCGTTTTGTGGCATTTTTTTAAATACTACAGCTAACTTAAAGATTCTAAGTTTGTTGTAATAACAAAAAAAAAATAGTAGATTAAAACTTTTGTAAAAAAAAGGATTCATTTTGATATACATAGTAATAGAAATAACACTAAACCGAAAAAGTGGGTATGCTGTTTTTTTTATTGAAACATATTATGTGTTTTTTTTAAATATACGTTTTGTTTTATTTGCCATAAAACGCCTTACAACTTATTGCCTCATACAGCTATAAATCACTGCTAAGCATCGATGTTAGCGATCACAGCTTCCACGCACATCTTTGTCTAATCACCCCATTTTCATTTCATATAATATAGTATCATATATAATATACCATAGTATATTAAAATAGTTACCTTAGATATTGGCGCCCAAATGGGACCAAATTTTTCTTTAGACATTTTTTTTGTAAAAAAAGGGTTGTGGAGTTAAGACTCGTGATATTTTGGATAAATTGTTTTTTTTAAGGAATTTAAGTCTTTGGATGGTTATAAAGGAGCTCTGTTTGTTGATGTTTTTCTGTTCATTGGGATTTTATTTAAGATTTTTTTTTATTTTGGTACTTGTAGTTCGTTAGTAGGTTTTTAGGGTTGAAACACACATGTTCTTTTTTTCTTAATTTTTTAACACAATTTGCAACCACTTTTTAATATTATAAAATAACACGATTATATTATATTCTATCTTTATCTAACGCTTTATTAACTAAAATTACAAAAAACACTTTCAGACGAGCTCCATGTAATCCGTTCACGAACCTACGTCTTTTTATTTATTATTTTGTTGTAAATAATATTATAATACACCATAGACACACTACCTGTCTTTAACTTGTCACTATTAACCCATTCGTATGTCTCGTTATGTGTGAATCATTATGTGTGTTTATTTATTCATTTTTTTATTATTATTTCTTAAGATCAAATTGTCTCCCTCTAAAGATTCCGAGCTCTTTATTTTTTTATTTGAATCTCGCGTCAACGCAGGGGATGCACGATGCTACCTACCTCCCGTATCGTCTCGTATCGCACTCAGTTCTACCGGTAAACGCGCTCAAGTCCCCCTCAAAATACTAAGTAGTTTTAGTATCAAAGCATGATGTACTCCCCTAATTTTTTATTGTTTTTATTAGTTTTTTTTGCTAAACAAAAGTGTGTGCTAAGGCTACAGACATGCCTACATGCTTTGAGTGTTGTCAGTAGTGCTTTATCGATAGAAAAAATTGTGTAAGTATTCGGTTTGTGCCTCGTCGACCTTGAGAGGTGTACGGAAAGCAAAAAAAAAAAGAAATAACCTAAAAAATAAAATTAATAATAATAATAAAAAAAAAACATCTCTCGTGCATCCCCCGTGTGACGATAATATTTCTTACCTAACCGTACGCTTCTACTAACGAACGTCGACGGTCGCGACCTCTACCGGTTTTACATTTTCGCTTTCTAGTCTATTCCACAACCCTTTAAATGCGACGTGACGGACTTTTTATTAAATATTTTTGATTTTTTTATATCTTTATTTAACGGAGGGAGTTGCGTTTAGTATTGTGCATCTTGTGTTGCGTCGCGAGACTTATTATTACTATAGGATTGCCATACATTAAAATACCATTTATTGTGTATTTTAAAACATAACAAAAAATAACAATTTTAGGTGTTATCCGTACATTATGACGTTTTGGTTTTCCTAAAACAGAATATGAAAATGTTTTATGCGATTGTTTTCATGTTTTTATTGCAAAAGTGAGTGAAAAGATCATTCTTTATAATTATGCCAAATGCTTTGCTTGAAGTGTAAATAAACACCTATATGGCAATCCTAACCAGTGGCAGAGAATCAAATACTTGTGCCTAAAAAAAAGCGAGCCGGGTCCAGAAGAGGGGGGCGATTCGACACCTTATTGGTCGATTCGCTCACCCGTTCCGTTGTACGCAGGTTGAATCAGAATCCTTGAATCGCCGGCGACTGCGGACGTGCTGAGAAGATTATAATTAAATATTATTAATAAATTATAGGGAATTGTATACAGTACGGACACTCCGTCGGTTGATAAATATTTTTGTTCATCGACGGAGCTTATAACAAAAATGTTCAGTGTATTAAAATATTATACGACGAAACAATAGTCTTAGGAAAATGATTTATTCTATCTTTTGATACAAGAAATGTATCTATTATGACATTAAATATTATATTTTAGTTTTTTTTTTCTTTACTTTATCAAGCACGATAAATAAAACATATTTTTATGAAAATTATAGTTGTAATTGCCAATAAATGTCATGATTATCAATGTAAGACTGTCGGGAATGTATGTTCAACCAGGATTTTTAATACACTGAATGTATTATAACAAGATGTTGTTCATAAGTGTTAATCTTTTTTTTTTATAATTGGCGTAACTTTGAAGATCCATTTTTAGTTAACATACGATTAAAAATTCGATTTGTAATCATTATTGTCATTATAAAAAATCGCGACGACTTCTGTCTACATGTTATTTTATTGAAATTAATGCCCTTTTCAAATAAATAAAAATAAGGTC
This sequence comes from Conistra vaccinii, assembly GCA_948150665.1. NCBI lineage: Eukaryota > Metazoa > Arthropoda > Insecta > Lepidoptera > Noctuidae > Conistra > Conistra vaccinii. The sequence goes on along the minus strand of OX411341.1, from coordinate 10,746,956 downwards.
TTTCTTGTACGAATTTTCGTATATTATTAGCAAATAGTACACTCGGGTTATGAAGTGTTTCACTTAATTTAATTATTTTCTTAAAATAATATGTAGCGGATAACTAGTCCCGTCGTGAGTTGCATTTTATCACTAGCTCATAAGAAGTATAGAGTTCTATTTTCGAGCGAATTTTCAACATTCCAGGGTTCCGTATGTATTTTATATTTAAGTTCACAATAAAGCACAAATCTTGTTTTTTGTTTCAATAATTTAACTTGTATCTAAATTCTGAACTCTGCCTAAATCGTTAAAGATGTCATCGACTGAAACAATATTTTGTATATTTGTATTGCATATTTTACTGTGTAAGTAAACGTTTTCTGTAGTAAAAATCTCATTGTTGGGTTTTTTGATGTGGACCATGTTATAAAAATGTACCTATAGTTAAATTTCTGAATCGTCAAATATACGATTTTTATTTCAGTTAAAAGAAGGCATATCTCTTAAGTTTTCTTAGCCATTTTTAAAATGTTAACCTTTGCTGTCAAGTACCTACTACGGTGTACCTACATTGTTAAAATTTTGTCTATAAACAACTTATATGGTCCACAACGCAATTATGATTATAGTTAAGTCGTGAGTGAGATAATTATCAATTTATATTATTATACATGCATAAAAATAGTATTTTTTTAGCGATTAAGATTCAGGCGAACCTATGGCTTTGGTACAAATACTCAGTAGATGTTACCACATAAACGGACTAACACGTTTAGGCAGCTGTATTTTAATAAAAAAACAAATTAATTAAGGGCCAAAAAATAAGATATTTTTGTCCTCAAATGTACCCTATGACTTAGGGAATGTGTCTATGTAGTATTGTTAAAAACGTTTTTTATACAAGGTGAAATTAAGATTGTGTAGATTTGTATCAAGCTATTATTAGAAATTGTGGTGGCCCAGTGGTAACGGCCCCGACTTACGAGTTGTACGTCGTGGGTTCGAACCCAAGCAGGCGCTTTACTTTGTGTAAATAATTTGATCACCACTGCTTTCAAAACGGTGAAGGAAAACATCCTGAGGAAACCGGCATGTCTTAGAACCAAAAATTCGAAGACATTTGACATCTACCAACCCGCACTGGGCCCGCGTGGTAGATTACAGCCCACTCTCTCTCACAGAGAGGAGGCCTGTGTCCCAGCAGAGGGAACATTAATAGGCTGATTATGTATGTATTATTAGATAAAGAATATCATCTCAGAAAAACGTAAGGAACTATCTTTTTAAAAATCGAAATGTTCTTTAACTTTATTATCGTAATATTTAAACCATGCTCAAGCGGCATTTAAAAAAATAGTTTCCAAATATGGACTGGACAAAACTACCATATAAACTATTAATATTTGATTCAATTGTAAATGAGAAAATATAGCAAAGCGTCTTCAAACGAATCTACATTAATCAAACACCTTGTATAACAAATCAATATTTTGATACTGCACTTTCTAAATGTCCAATTCTAAAAGAGCTATCGATTTACTTAGAAAATATAAAAAAAAACATTATTAAATGTTTTACATCTCTCATATACTTCCCATACTTTGACTCATTAGAATGTTATGTCATGTAGGATCTTTAAATAAATTGTAAATATAACAAGAGTGCGAGAATGTCGCGTTTGACTTTTTCTAAAAACTTTTCTATTGTTCGTGAAAAGTCCATTATATCATAAATATAAGCGTATTTAATATATATTATTATATTAACTTTTTATTATTATTTTCAATCATATAAGGGGTACTTGAGTATTTTAACGTTTTACACTGTATATGAGTGTTCTATATAGTTGTGAAGCGTTATAGGGAAATTTGTTATTGCGTTGGATGGTGTAATAAGTGTACTTTCTTCATATTTTATTTATTATATTCTTTGAGGACCTTTTAAAATTTTCCTACAAAATATTGTCAAATATATTTTCCACTATGAAAGAAATATTTTTCTGTTATATTTATTTAATTAGAGGTCCTTAAATCTTTCTTTATGTAATAATATTCTGCAATATCATACATTTTTGAATAAATAAAAGTTTTACCGTCCCTTTCTTTCAACGTTGAGAGAAAGAGACGTGTAATTCTTTCAAAATATTCAAAAATGTATAATATTGAATTATTTATTTATCTATGGTCTGTCCAGTATTTTCCGTTGAACATTAGATAGAGTACTGAACAAATTTTATGTCAAAACTTAGGTGCTGTTTTAAATACCCGTGTGAAAAACTTGTATTTTATTGCTGTTATTAATTAAAAAATAATGGAAAAACGACGTCCTCAGTCATGTGTGGTACTCAAAAATATTAAAATTCAACATTTTGGCTTTACATACCAAAACAAATGAATCCTAAACTGTGTCCTACATAGGTTTTCGACCATAAACACACATACAGGTAAATTAACGTATGTCAAGATTTTTATGAAAATGATATTTTTGAGTACGACATAACAATATTTTGACATTTAATTTAATATATAAAAAATATATTATTGGATAAATATATCAAACAATCTATAATTTTTACGCACATAAATAGTGCATTTTTTTTTCTGCGAGCATTTTTTTTTATCTTTAAGCAATATGATTATTCTGTAACTATTACACGATTTAGGAACAATGCAATACATTCTAACTTAGTTCGCTAAGCGTAGTTAGATATTTAATTTTAATACTTTAAAGCCGAGATTTTTTTTTTCTATTTTTCATCCTTTTTTGCGTTTTTCAGGCGACATTGTTTCTCTGATGTGTGTTAGAAGTTTAAATTCACTGGGAAAAAAGCACGACAAATGATAATTATTAGAAAAAATATAGTTTACTTATTTTTAACGACGGAGTACTTTAGTTCGTACTCTAAAACAGTTAAAATTTAGTTTTACTGTTTTTTAGAGCTTTGCTCACCCCATAGGGGATTGTAGTGAATTTATGTATTAATATTTTATCAGCCGTCCATATTTTATTTTCGCTTTATTTTCCCAGTACATTTAAATTTAAAGAAATTAATTTTAATTGGGATTATAATACATAGTCTTCTAAATCATGGGCATTGTTTTAAGATGCATTTATGTAATGTGATCTTATATATTTTGGGGTTAGTAAAATTCAAGAATATTTTCTAGTAAAATCTTAGTAAAAAAATTGAAAAACAAAAATGTTTTTGAATGTTACTGCCACTGAAAACTATGCTAAATAAGAGAATTAAGTTGACCTATGTGTATTGAAGTATGAATACCTATTTTGTTTTGACAGTACGCAATAAATGGATGTGTTACGCTTCTCCAAATAATCAAGTTTTTAATAACAAGTTGCGTTTTATTTCACTCGCCATTTCCTTTTTAAATTACTGAAGAATTTAAACATCTTTATGTTAGGACACAATCACTATACATTGAAACAACTCCCTTTGTTAAATTAAATAATATGAAGTTTATAAAGTATTTATGTCTGTATGTTTTTCAGAAAACACCACTGATTCGTCACGTCTCATGATTATTTTTGGTCTTAAATTGTTATATGGCAGACTTTTTAAATGTTAGCGATTTGGATCTGCAATTTAAATATTTTGTTTGTATGCATACATTGTATGTATTGTTCATATATATTGCTAGAACATGCAATTAAATTTTCTTATAGAAATATTATTTTTACTAGATTATGTTAATAGGAAAAATCAATAATAATGATAGGGATCTTCAACTAAAGAGGTCACGCCCATAACTAATGTTGAATATAAAGGAAGAATTTGTAATCACCATCCAAACTTGATAATCTTTGGTGAAAATAATAAAATAAGTGATTTTTTCTTTTAGTATCACCCAATCTAATAAAAGTGCTACGTTTGTGGATACCGCCCCTTTCTCTCATTCAGAATACTATACGCGGCAAACTTAGTAACGTTTAACTTAGTCCAAGCTGAATTAATAATACTTATATTTTATTGTGAAAGTTGACCTAAATAATTTAAAAAAATGGAGTCTTTGAATAATACCTAGAAGTTTGGATGGTGATTAAAAAATGATCCTGTATAATAAAAATATATAATAACATGGTGAGTATTATCCCGTCAGACTGTCGGTACTGGGCGAGTCGACCGGGCGTGCCAAACCGCGTATATTTTCCTCCCTGGACATCCAAAGGAGGTAGGCCGCAAGGCATCAGCAACAACCTTTATTTTGAAGTTTTTTTCCAAAGTTTTGGTGGTTCGGGAGCGATGTCTAAGGTATTTATTATTGGTGGGGGCGACGATGAAGTATAAAGTCTTCAGAAATATAGCGAATGAAAAATAAAAAGTCTTCAAAAGAAGCAAGAAAATATGGCTGAGTAGAAATGAAACTGCTCTTAAAATAAAGCTGAATAATTCTTTATTTTTAAATATTTTTTTTTAAGCCGATCTATTTTCATACTCTTAATATGAACCTCATAAAAGTGTAAAAAAATATAAATTGTTCTATACATCTGAAAAAATAAAAAAAATATAGTTTATTAAAACACTTTAATTAAATTCATAATTTTAAATATTGTTCATAGAAATATGACAACTCTATGACAAATTTTAAATATTGTTCATAGAAATATGACAAATCTATGACATTACTCCACTTACATTTAGTCATTTTTCGCGCCTCCACCAATATTCCTGCATCGTTCTGCGAAGGGTTTAATAAAAAGCGTTTGTGTGTGTATTTTAATAATTATGTAGTCCAGCCGATTTGTACTTTTTATACTTATTACAAAACAAAAAGCATGATTTAACCCCAAAAATATATAATTTTTAAATTAATATTTGGCAAAAAAAAAACATTGCATGTCAGCCAGCGTCATAAAAATGCATATTTTACGTGTTAGCTAGTATTTTTTTCTATATTAAACAAAACATAATATTCAATTTATATGTATGTCACATAATTTATAATTTATTTCTTTATTTATTAAATATATTTCTACAGTATAAATTGGATGGATTACTCGTTTTTCGTGAATAACAAAATTTAACATGACTTTGTTTTTTTTCTTTACTGACAATTTGACCCAAAATTTTTGCTATTAACCAGTCATGTGTTGCATTTGAATTTACCCTAAAATATATTACTTAATTTGGTTAGGTCATACATATTTCCGTAAAATAATAAAGAAAAATAGGTATTGCATGATATTTTAGAAAATAACATACTTAGCTTTGTGATAGAGATTATTTCTCCAATTATCAAATTATGGAAACATATTACATTCATTTTGCCGCATTTAAACCATTTTAGAACTTTCTAGGAATAGAGTTCAGTTAAGGCATGATTTTTTAAAATTATTTTCTATTTTTAAGTTTTTTAGTGACACCACGGCACGGTAAGTAAAATAGAGTAGGTAAATTCTGAAATAAGCAAAGATTTAAATCGTTTGATAAGCGAGAGCTCACACATACATTTATAAACGTGACCGTCTTTTGACGCGGTCGAGCGAATCTAACGATTTAAATCTTTTTGGCAATAAGTTTATTGCAGGCATGCTTTTGATTTGTGCCTTGTGTTGCTTGCAAGTGTGCTTATGTTTTAGATATACCTATTTTATTTTTTCTATTTGCACTTCCTTAACATTGGTTTCTTTGTGATACGCTGGATTTTAAAATATGTAGACTTTTTAGAGTTTATTTTATAATAGTATTTTTTTTACTTGTGTCGTGTACGTGATTAGAATTCTTAAAAGTTTAATATAAATGTCTTTGCTATTATTTTAAAATATTTTTATTGTTACAATATTATTTTATATATTTATCTGCAGAATGTTTGAAATAAAAAACTATTACTTAATCTCTTCTTTTTTTTTTTGAGCTTCGTTGCTGTCGAAAATTTTCAACATATATTTTCTAACTAAATAATTGGATACACCAGCGTATAACAAATCGTCAATGTATGCAATGTATTCGTCGCCACACCCCGTGCCCCTAGTGTTTAGCGTTAGTTTTATGTTTTTCTGTTTTTAGGCCATTGGACGGTACCACCCCGAAGCATGCGGTAGGCGCTAGTCCACAAACCATGCTTGGGTAATTATCCTAGATTTTTCGTCATTTTATCCTGTGTTTGTTGTCTGTCCAGCCGATTTACGTAGTAAACCCTTCTTTTTTGGAAGTTTACTTCTGATGCTGTATGAAAAATTTAGTGATTATTTTTGTGTTAAGTGGGTGATAGACGCACCAGCAAGTACGAACACTTATCTTTCAAATTAAAAAATAATATATATTCATTTATTTCAGACTATTAAAATATCCATATTTTGTTAGTACAGTATCTATTACATTACCTTTTAGGGGTATGAGGAACAGGGTGTAAAGTTCACTCATCCACCATAGAAAAGGGAGGATCCTCCAACCAGACGGGTTGTTATGTCTGGCGGGCAACTGCCCATATGTTGATTTCGGATAGTCTTATCTATGTTATTCGCTCAGTAAACTCTAACTGCGAGATGTAGGAATTGTGTGACGTCATGTCTTTTTGTTTCGTAGTTTTTATATGTGGCGGTCTAACCGCTACATCACTCCCCTCCGGAGACCGGAGGTCGATAGTGGGCTGAGTCTTGGATCTTGCGATGCTTCACAGTGCCAGCTGTGGTTCCAGTGAGTCGGAACCGGGTGCCGCATAGTTCACGGTGAGTCGGAACTGTCTGCGGTGATTCCCCAGTGAGTCGGGGTGGCGCTGCGTCGTCATCCAGTGAGTCGGATTTTGGTACAGCGCCGGGTTGTGGCTGAGGGTGATGACCAGGAATGCGCGTTCGCTGCATGCTGGTGGTCAGGATACCCGTTGAAGCCGTGGGTGCTGGCTGGCTGTGTGACTAGCCTCACGAAAAGCTTGCGGGAGTGATGATGATGACGTCACGCTGAAGTAGTTGCACGAAGGCTGCGTTGACGTTCATACTCGGGGTCACCAATTTAGGGGTATGAGGAACAGGGTGTAAAGTTCACTCATCCACCATAGAAAAGGGAGGATCCTCCAACCAGACGGGTTGTTATGTCTGGCGGGCAACTGCCCATATGTTGATTTCGGATAGTCTTATCTATGTTATTCGCTCAGTAAACTCTAACTGCGAGATGTAGGAATTGTGTGACGTCATGTCTTTTTGTTTCGTAGTTTTTATATGTGGCGGTCTAACCGCTACAACCTTAAAACTATGTTAGTAATAAGGAGATCAATTCATATATTGAACGCCTCGCCATTCCTTTTTTGTTTCGCCCATGATTTAGCCTACTGTGTACACAAACTTCGAGTGACAGGCGAAAAAGGTCGTCGAGGTACAGACGCCAGCACATCAGGTTACTGAAATCTGTCAAATTTCTTTAATAGATTTTCAACTTTATCACTAAAGAATAAGGTTCAATGTTGATTGGGAAAATTTTACAGATCGGTGTAGGTTGATATGCTGACGTCTGTACGTCCCACATGTACTTGCTCGTACGTCCATTAGCCACCTTAGTTTATGTTTTCGTTTTCTTTAGTGTTATAACTTATATTGCGACTTGTTGACTCGATTGTTGTTTAAATAAATAAGTAAATTAACCTACTGAGGCGGAGTGGACCCCTGGGGGTCGAGCAACAATAGATAATTAATTGGCTCATTAGGCTTGGGTCGCAAGTCAGACGAAAAAACATTGCGAAGAAAATAATATGAGCGTTTGAAATTGCAAAGCTCGATACTAGCAAAGAGGAATGCTAATCAATTACTTTAAAAATATCCTCTAGAAACTACTATCGAAAAAAAATAACAACAACAACTAATGTAAATTTTCTCATAATTAATTCAACAATCGAGTTAGGACGCGCTTGCCCTACTCTCTACTAATAGCGCTTTATTAAAATATATAGTACGACATTTTTGACTTAAAACTTTTTGCAACAAATCGTCGATCGATCTTCGATTTACAGCGAAAAGGATTAAATAATTTTTGACACTAACTAAATAACTGTTGTTGTATTTTAAAATATTCGCTTGTAATCAATTTACTTAATTTTGTTAAACGAACCTGAGCAAACTTGATGAAGTTTGATTTAATTTTCGGGTAATTTTTCTAAAGATATATTTTTGAATTTTTCTGCCTGCACTGTCCCACTCCTCAACGCCTCCACTCCTTCGCATCTTTCGCGAGCACGCGCGTCCTCCTTCCAGTTTTGACGAAACCTATCAATACTCCAATTGAAATAAGATTACACGTAATTTAAACAAACCTTTTTTACAGTCTGTCAACCGATTTAGACTTCGTACCGGATGGTATTAAAAGCAAAAAAGGGTTACAATACCAACTTTTTACTGCAGCTGCCATTTGTCATGCTACCAACGCAATAGAAGTCAAAATCGGTTAAATGGACTGTAAAAAAGGTTTATTTAAATGTCTAATCTTATTTCAAATGGCGTATATCTCGTTCCGCCATCTCCTACTTGTACCTAATACTCTTTAACAATGATTAAAATTCTTGCATTCAAGAGTGCTCGGGTTCTGCATACTTTATATAATTATATCCTTTATCCCTTTACGGCGCTGCTCACTTCAAGACCTGGATTTAATAAAAAGAGCGGCTGCCAATCTTCAGGTCTAATACCCAAATTGCGATAAACCCAGTTGTCAAACCTCATCTTAACCTATGGTCATTTGTTTTGTGGTTTTGAGGGTCATCACCAGAGATCGCAATAGAGTATATTTACCTACACATCGAGGGAAGAAGTAACATAGAGTGGATAATACAGGCTCCTAAAAAGTTTTGTAATTGTACGTAAATTTAAATTGATTTATGGTTCCGGGATTTTAGATGAGGTATTATCCACTCTATGTTACTTACTCCCTCGAAAATTAGATAAAACACTCTACCTGTTCCGATGTCTTGTGGTCACAGTCCCACTTTGACATCTGACCCGGTGACAAAAAATGATAGACTGTCACTATCAAAGTGACGAAAGGTCTGTCGTTAGTTCTTTCAACCACCGGGTTAGATTAGTTTGTGAAATTATACCTTGTCTTGGGCTGATATCTATAAAGCGGACTTAATGATATCACCCATTATAACAGCACCGCTCCGACATGGCAAATAACGTGTCATTCAAGTCAGGATTTTAAATGAAATGCCTTAAAGTCTATTTTACGTGTAACGGCTTGCGGGCAGTGGGCGGCCAGCGAGCCGTCCAATATTCTGTATAGCCATCGTAAAATAGACTTTAAAGCATTGGATTTAAAATCCTGACTTTAATGATAAGTTATTTGCCGTGTCGGATGTGCTATTATAATGGGCGATGTCCTTAAGACTTTACTTTGCTAAGTAAGCGATTCATACAAAAATGAACATTATACATATTCATATTGGTATGAAACGATTGATCTCCTTCGCTTATAGCAATATGAACATTATTTTCAAACAAAAAGGTTCATATTCGTATGGAACGCTTACAGATCTGAACGAATTCTACCTGTTCTAACATAATGCCTTGACATGTACAGACAAGGCGGTGGCGGTGGAGGTGGAAATGAGGAGCAGGTGAAACCTCGCGTTCTTCGGTTCACGTGGAGCATGAAGACAACCTCCTCACGGGATCCCAACGAGATCATGGCTGAGATCCGCAAGGTATGTACCACTCTTGATGGCGATAGTTATAAGTTTTTGGATTTATTTGACATTTCTGAAAGATTTTTACAGGTCCATGAAATCTGTCTTTTTTTTAACAGAACCACCCAATAAATTATCGTAAGGTTAATATTACCTTACGATAATTTATTGCTGCATTGAGCAGTGGTGGCCCAGTGGTAACGGCCCCGACTTACGAGTTGTAGGTCGTGGGTTCGAACCCAAGCAGGCGCTTTACTTTGTGTAAATAATTTCATCACCACTGCTCTCAAAACGGTGAAGGAAAACATCGTGAGGAAACCGGCATGTCTTAGAACCAAAAAATTCGAAGACATGTGACATCTACCAACTCGCACTGGGCTCGCGTGGTAGATTACAGCCCACTCCCTCTCACAGAGGGGAGGCCTGTGTCCCAGCAGTGGGAACATTAATAGGCTGATGATGATGATGAATTTATTGGGTGGTTAGGTTAGGTTAGGCGGACTATAACCCGACTGCAAAGCAAGTGGAAAATGTTGTAATGTGCTAAGAAGTTTCAAAGTTTAACTGTATACATTGTGAAATTTGAATCACAGTTTTGCTAGAACAAACGTTGTTCAGACCATGGTCTACTACCATTCTATACCGTCCAATATGTTATTAAAACAAACTAAACTAGGCGTTCTCAAATAAGTCTTATGTTGCTCAAACGTGTTCAAACATTAACCGTAACATCAAAGGACTCATCGCGGTAGCAATATGGCATTCAAAAGAGTTATGAGGAGTCCACGTGGACTACAAGGATGTCCGGCCAATGCGGACCGAAAAGCAAATAAATAAATCAGTCTTTTTTGTGTTTTTTGAAATACCAATGACGTTTTTTTTTTAATTGAGTGGTATTGAATGGTTGTAGACCATGGTCTGAACAACGTTTGTTCTAGCAAAACTGTGATTCAAATTTCACGGTGTATTCATTTAAGATTTACAAGTAAAACCTTAGACCTATACCAATATTCGGGCTTTTCAGTGACTAAAAGGGACAATAAAAAAACTGTAAATAAATGAGAAATTTGATAATTGTCAAAAATAACTATTATGAAGTGTCATTTCCATAACTACAAAATTCAAAACTGATTGGATAATAGCAATAACTTTCCACAGGTGCTTGATGCAAATAACTGCGACTATGAGCAGCGTGAGCGGTTCCTGCTGCTGTGCGTTCACGGCGACCCTAACGCCGACTCCCTGGTACAGTGGGAGATTGAGGTGTGCAAGCTGCCACGACTCTCGCTCAACGGCGTGCGATTCAAGCGGATATCCGGTAAGAGACTTAGATTTTAGGGTAATTTAGAGTATATTCTTGCAGTATCGGAAGCGAAAATTCTGAAAGTTTATTGGCCGCTGTCTTAGATTTTGACCTTATTTTCGGCATCAGCACCTCCGAAAATGATGAAAATGACTCTCATGTCGAAAAAACAAATCATTTTTGTTAACCGCAATCTATTTTTTATTGATATTCATATAATTTTAAAAAATTCTAATAACTAGCAACTTAATATTGACATATTTTTTTTGGTTGACTCATCTTCGTTAGTAAAACATTTGTATACTAACACTATTTCTGATTTCCTGTTGAAGCGTATCACGCTAATCCTCATACATTTTGAGCTATATCGAACTGTGTACTGTGTGTGTGTAATTTCTGATGCAAAAAACCTCGTGTAGTATAGTTTGAACAACGTTATCGCTCCTCAACAGGAACCAGCATCGGCTTCAAGAACATTGCGTCTAAGATCGCGAACGAGCTCAAGCTGTGACTGCCCCAGAACCCTCCCCGGCGGCGACGGCGCCGACGCACCGTCACGCCCCCCTCCCCCGGCTCGCCCTCCCCCTCCCCCTCGCCGCCCTCGCCGCCCTCCCCGCCCTCCCCGCGCGCGCGCACGCCCCGCGCGCCGCGCCCGCGCCGCCGCGAACGGTCCTCGTCGTCGGAGAGAGGCACGCCCCCCCCACCGCCGCCGCCGCCTCCCCGTTCAGATTCCTTGCGTCTATCAGCGGAAGACATGGTTTTGGTTGCCAACGGAGGAGCAAGGACGCCATCGGGGGCGTTGGCTCATTTCTTAGCGGCGTATACGCCGGCCGAGTTGGCGTTAGCACGGTCAGATTACCTTCGGCCCCCTGTATCACCGGCGAGAGGGACTCCGGTACAGCCACGTTCATCGTTATCTTTAAGGGTCGATAGTGAGGATATTCCTCGGCCCAGCAGGACTCGGCACGTTCCGCACGCGCACTCGTACAGCGTGCACACGCTGCGCCGCCAGGGCCGCGCACGCTCCCCCCCCTCGCCGCCCACGTTCGAGCTGAGCTGCGACTGCTTACCGTCCGAGCCTATCCCGCCGCCGGAACTCTTCGACTTCTAAACAACTGAACGTAGGATTTTGTAAAAAATTGTGAGTCGTTCCGTTTTCAAATAAGATTTTTGATAACTGGTTGATATAGTGCGGATAAAACTAGTTATAATATCCTTTCCTCGTCAGGTATTTTAGCTGTTACTATATTGACCAGAAGTTGAACAAGTCTGTAGTGTTTCTTCTTTATAAAAGGACAAATTAAACTGTTCGATATAACGAAAGTAGGGTGTTAATTTGAATAAAGAAAAAAAAAATGAAATGTAAAAAAAATCCTCTGTCTATGAAAAATTTTCACTCTTTAAATCATGTTTGAAAACGAACCGGCCACCCAACTCGAATTTGTATTATTATTCGATGTATAAATGAAACAGTGTTGTCAGCCGATCGATTGTTACTCGATTATTGTATTCGATTGTTATCGTATCGTTATAATTTGCTGTTTTCGCGGCGGACACGAGTTTCAGCACTCGCTCTATCCACGATTGTATGGAAATAAATTAATTGATCGTGACTCAAGAGTTTTATTTGTGATGTAGTGTTGGACAATGTATGGAGCGTATAAATGTGCCAAGTGGTAATCATCGAGTGTCGCAGTGAAATGATCTTCAGAACATAGTTATTCACGCTAACAGTCAGCGCATCTTTGTATAAATAATTTTACTCGTGTCATCAATTTTATTATTACATGTTTGTTTTTTTTTTCTGTAGATAAGTCTTCTGCCCGGACGGGTGTGCTGTGCACTTTTTATTTAATTTATATTTGGAATTCTGTTTTATGAAATCGTGTTTTTTTAAAAGACATTATTTAATACTGTGGACGGCACACCCGGCCAGGCAGTGTTATTGTGCTATCGCTTATATAATATTACATTATGTATTTTAATCGTTGTAATAATGTACAAAGTGAGTTTGAGCTCAACAGATACAATCTAGCTTAGTGTTAATGATATTTTTTTTTCATTTTCCAATATAACAAAATATAAATACAAAATATGGCTGTCTCTGAATAGCGATAAAATGTTTATGATGTGATTGTGTGGTCGTGCGACCGGCGTGTATGGTCGCGTCGTGTCGGTCGCACGACGGCGCGCTCGCCCTCGCCGGTTGCTCTTTCTAATTATAAGGCTGAATTAGAAAGTGTCAAAGGTTCACGATGTGACTGTACGGGTCGGTACACACTGACTATTGGCGCGTTATAGTATACTTCACTTAAATCGTTAGACGTGTATTGTGATCAAAGTATTACGGACTTGTAGTTATAGCAATAATCGTTCATTATGGTCGTGTTACTTCTGTCTACTCGATGTAATCAGCCTTTCGATATTGTGATTCACTAAAACCTTTCTTTTTCTATTTGTGTGAGCTTTGATTTTTTTTTTTTGTCATATTTTCTTTCGTGTGTGGACTGTCGCATACTTTAGGAGATAAATATTATTATAGTAAATAGGTATGTATGTGTGTGTGCGGCGGGGCGATCGCGGGTCACTTTTCTATTATATAATTAAGTGTAGTGTTATAACTTTTACATGGAATCACAAATTCTGACGTGTCGGCGACGACTGTCGTGTTGTCTATGCCAAATGTGAGAAGCTAGGCGCCATGGAATATACTACGCGCTATTTAATTGTTCATTATTTGAAATACAGTAGAACTTTTGTTTTGCTCAAATACAAATAATGTCCTGTAATTAGGGTGGTAATAAAAAGAAGTTTAATCCTATGAGAAAAAGAACTCAACACACAAATCAAGTGGATTTTTTAAGAAATGCATATGTTTATTTGCTCTGTATTAGTAATGTGTCATTAAATTAAAACTGCATAAAACAAATTATGAAAACATGCAGTTAATTTTATTTTAATTAAGTATGTCAACAACAACATATTAATATAATTTATTCCAGACAACAAAAATACATTTAAAAAAATTATGTCCTTTTCTTGGACATCAGAAATAAGAAATCGTGAATAACCAAGATTATTTTATATTATATAAATAATGCAATATAAATTACAAAAACCAAATAATAATTTCGATTTCTCGCAATATTCGACGGTTGTTGAAATAACTACGACGATGCGACCAGTTGTCCCGAAATACATAATACTGTTTTAAATGTAGTTATATATTTATATATATGAGCTTTGTTTTATAATAATTTAGTGTAGTACATTTTGCCTGCGAGGTGGACGTGTGTCGAAGAATTTGTGAGATATTCAAAATGAAAAATAAATTTTATTTTTAATTCCACACTTGTTGTTTACTTTGCCAGCCCATAAAAACCTGTAGCTATACATAACATAACGCACATCACACATACTATTCTGGGAATATCTATCAAAATTAAAATTCAGTTTATTATCTAATAATATTTTTATTTTTCAAACCATCAACAATTCTATTTCGCAATATGTACATTCCTTACACACTAAAGTTACAATAAATAATTTCAACAAAGAATTTGAAAATTGTTAACACGTCAAACCTTTTTCAAAATAAAAACTATTTCCTACTTTGAAATAGATTAGGTACTTAATGTGTATGTTTCGAATATTCTAGCCTTTAGCCTCTTAAATAATAAGGTATTTAGGTACACTATACTTAGATATAAGTATTAAAACTACTTCATTTTCGCAATACCTATAAAAGCCTGTATAAAAACTAAAATTATGACACATTTATCTAAAGAAATACTGAAGTCCAAAATAACTATAAATTAATTAATTAAATAAGAGCATTTTTACAAAAACTACACGTTCTGTATTTTTTCGGTTTCATCTTTTTATCGTTTTCTTTATTCACATTTTACAATACCTTTAACCCTTCATTTACTGTAACTACTGAAACAATTAAAAAGTAATGTCTCGCGTGGATACGAAGGGTGAAGGGCAATGTACTAAGAAGATTGCAAACTGGGTTAGATTTCATATTTTGAACATTTCAAAATATAACATCTACATTAGCAAGTTGTCGAAATGGGTCTTTAAAACCTAACAACGTTTTATATGTCTTTTATTTCAGGTCTTGTTTCAAAACGATGGGATCTTAGGAATTAACCTAGGGACCATTACAATTTAAAGCCACAAAACATTCGTCTTATATTCACGCCTCCTTATGAATCGGCATCCCATCCAAATCAATTTCAGTACTCGGTATTAACGGAGGCCTAAATCCTCCATACTCGATCCTCAAGTTACTAACCTTCGGTTCTCTATCTGCCCTCCTCATTTTGACCTCTACTACATAATTCTTATTGTTTTGCCACCAATCATTTTGGTTCTGCATTGGTACTGGCCCGTAGTACTGGTTGTGGTTAGATTTAGTTTCAGCATTGGTTAAATAAGTCAAGTAATTTGCTAAATTGCTCTGTTTTCTCTCCTCTGGCTTGCTTCCTGATGTGTTGTTTATATATTGGTAAGAAGACGCATATTGATTACCCCATGGAGTTGATTGAACTGGCTGTCTTTGCCTTTCTTTCAACAACTGATAATACTGCGCTATGTATATTTGCTGCTGATTCTGCAGCCTTTTAAGTCTATCTTCTTTATAGTTCTGGTATTGCGCGTTATTTCTCGTTTCAGAATTCTGTTCGTGATGACCGTATCTATATACTGGTACTGGCACATGTACTTGCTTTTCAACGATCTTTTCTACGGGATAAGGGACTTTAACTTCAACAGGCACTTGCACTGGGTAAGGAACTTTCTTCTCCACAATTTTCTCCACCGGATAAGGTACTTTTTTCTCAACAGGATATGGTTTGTCAATATACTTGGTGACAACTACAGGTTTTTCAACAATTGTCTCGACGACTTTTTCGACTGGGTAAGGAACTTTTACTGGGACTTTTTTTTCGACTATTCTGTCTACATGAACCGGGTATGGAACTTTTCTTTCAACAATCCTGTCTACTGGATATGGTTGGGGGACATGCACTGGGACTGCAACCGGATGAGGTACTGGAACTTGAATATGTATCGGCTTATCAACATACTTAGTAATCGTCACAGGTTTTTCAACAATCTTTTCGACCGGTACTTGAATTCTTTTCTCAACCGGGTAGGGCACAGGAACTCTGGTTTCGTAATGAACGGGATAAGGCACTCTTTTTTCAACTGCATACGGTACGGGCACTTCTTTGTTAACTATTCTTTCAACTGGTTTTTCTATTTCCACTCTTACTGGTACCGGTCTATCAATGGGAACCGGGTATAGTATTTTATGTTCTACTGGAACTCGGACTTCATAAGGTATTCCGACGGGAGTTGGAATAGGAATTGGGTGGGTTATATGCTTCTCCACTATCCTATCAACTGGGTAGGGAATATGTATCGGACGGTCAACATACACTCTCTGTTGTACTGGATAAGGGACTTTAACTTCTACGGGATAAGGTCTAGGAACCTCCACTGGGTAAGGTTTGTCAACGTATTTAGTTACTTCTACAGGTTTTTCTACAATTTTCTCATAAGGTACTTCTACACGGACCGGTCTATCGACAGGTACTTTTACCTCTACTCTTTGTGGATATGGGACCTTTTTTTCAATAAATCTGTCAACGAATTTAGTAATAGGTACTTCCTTTTCAATGATAATTGGTTGGATTATCTTTTGATTATCATTAGCATAATTGTAATAACGAACTTGTTGGCTTGTCTGAGTGTTTGTATCTTCTTGATTCGGACTTACTTCGACGGCAGATTGTATATTCTCACTTGGTTCTAGTTGGTCCTTCTGCTCATAATCTTGATTATCATAATTTTCATTCTCGTTGTCTTCTTTCTGAGCACCATACTTATACAAAAGTTTGTTCATATTATCTTGAATTTTCTTCGATGATTTCAAGGCATCAACGTATTTGTTGTACAAAGACTTCGCTACATCGAAAGGTCCTTTGTTATTGCTGCGTCCTTCATCAATATCAATATACTCATGGACTTCTACGTCATTTATATGAGTGATTTCAACTGGTATAGATTGTTGTACTTCAACAATCGTCTTTTCTCTTGGTGGACTGTATACTGTATCAGAAATTAGTTCACTATCTGATGCTTCGTGATCATCTATTGTGTTGAAAGAGTCTGTATCGTTTGCATTGAGTAGCCTCAATGCTACTGTTATAGGGGCAAGATAATTCTGATTAACTGGTCTAGGAGTCACGTTTACTAATCCTTCACTATTCTCGTTTGAATTATAGTTATTGTTGTTTGTGTTGTTCTCTTCTACATCATCTCTAACTCCTACTATTTGATAGCCATTCGCCATGTATGGAACCATTGTAGACACAAGATTATCTACTATTTGTTCTTTGAAATTGGTATACGAATTATCTTGAACTACAATAGGTCTCGCGAAGTCATATTGATTTGAATTTGTATGCAGGATTTGTTCTTTAAATCGGTCATTTTCTAAATGTTCTATATCATCTTTGACGATGTTACCAATTTTAGCTTTGACTGTTATGTGATTCGTTCTACTATCTTGTCCGGTATGATCATTATTGTTATTATTCGTGAAAACATATCTCGGACGAGGTTTTATAATGTCATCTGATTGGTCATTCACATGCTTTTCAGCCGCGTGGTTGATTATTAACAAATCTTCATTCGATATAAGATCTTGAGTAGAAGCTACTAACTTATCAATACCAACTTGTGTTGCATTTTCAGTATACCCCGTAGTAGGAGTTTCATCAGTTGTATAATAGTATCTTTCGTTACGAGCATTATTCCTAGGAGCTTCAACTCTAAACTTAACAGCACCCCTATAATACGGATTAGTCGTTGCTCCAAAATTATTAATATCATGAATATCATAAGACGGAATTTCGGCGAACAATTCCTTAGATTTATTCAGATCATTTTGTATATCTTTGGAAGTATCTTCTTTTGAGCAATTGTGGTTTTTGAAGACCTGGAGGACTTCGGGACGGTACTCGTTAGGGTCCTCTTGCTGAAGAGGGTTCGAGTGGTCCCGTGAGGGTTCATTGGGGTTGTGTTGGACTTGGTTGTTGTACCCATTATAGTAGGGGGTGGTCTGGCCCTGGGCTGGCAGCTGCAGGACGGGGTTGGACTGGTATGGTTGGTACTGCTGCTGCAGCAGATATATATCGACTGGTTGCTGACTGTTCGATGGCGGCACTTGCAGCTGGGTTATGTTCTGGGTCTGCAAATTGTCGTAGAAGTTTTGTGCCTGAAATTGAGTGAAAAACAATCATTATTAAACAGGCATTGTCTGTCTTAAGAGACGACTAAGATTTTCAATACCATATAGGTGCAGTGCTGATTTCATAAAACCATAACTCTCCTCGATCAAGGCTTTGATAAGTCTACGAAAGTTACTGTGTTGCATCCACTTTGCAAGTCAAAGTATTTTTTATGTTAATAATCTGAATAACTTGGAAGTATTCTGTCGTGTCAGCACAAGCTTTACGAGAAAAGCTTTAACTATGCTTGGAAAATTATCCAGTTAGAAGTTGGTCACTAAAATCCTTGTTAGGTACTGATAGTTACTGCAACCCAGCTGCAACAAACCATATAGCGCTAACTTACTGTAACTATTGTCACTCATTGACGAATTTATGGACGAAGAAAAGAACTACGTAACCTAATGAACCTCTAAGGACAAGTGACGGAGGGTCACTTGTTCTTAGGGGTTCATTAGAAAACCAGCGTCAGACAGCATCTGTCTGGCATTAATGCTGAAATGAACCTTTTTGGCGCAGCCGTGAGGCACACACTTATTGGAAAAAGATTATTTTGCTGTTTTTGATTTTTTTGTAATTTGTGTTTCACGAACTGTGTCCAAATAAGCGTTTTCTTTCTATCTTTTCTTTCTCCTCCTATATCCTCACCTTATGACTAAGCTCGACAGCCTTCTCTCCCACCGCCACGTTCGCTGTATGTTCGTGATGGTCACTGTTAGTGTTGACGCTGACCGCGCCGTGGTAGCCGCTGCCGTCGGCCGCGTACCGGACTTGTTGCTCAGACTGGAACACAGATAGAAAATGTTAGGATATAGGGATGGTCGAGATCATCATAATCAGTCTATAATGTTCCCACTGCTGGGACACAGGCCTCCTCTCTTCGAGGAGTGGACCGTAATCCACCACGCGAGCCCAGTGCGTGTTGGTAGACATGTCTTCGAATTTTTGGTTCTAGGACATGCCGGTTTCCTCACGATGTTTTCCTTCACCGTTTTGAGAGCAGTGATGATGAAATTATTCACACAAAGTAAACCGCCTGTCTGGGTTCGTAGAACCCATGACCTACAACTCGTAAGTCGGGACCGTTACTATTAGGCCACCACTGTTCTACTGGGCTACCACTGCTCTACTGGGCTACAACTGCTCTACTGAGCCACCACTGCTCTATGGTTGAGATAGATTAATTGATTATAATTAATACCGCATTTTGTAACGCTTTGATCCAGGCAACTCCTTATTATAAAATGCTTTATTAGGAAAAAGCATCATCTTCTTTTGCACGGAAATGGGCGGTCCTCATAGAGCCTAATTAACTTTTGAGGTCGTGGACACAAACTGAGTATGAAGGTAGGTCGCATGTATGTACCTATGTAGATATGGCCTAAGTTGTCAATAAACCCAGTTGTAGGTGGGTACACTAGCTACTACTGCTGTACGTCCTGTATGACTCCCATCTCTCCCATACTGTAGTAAGATTTAAAAAATACTATTCTAAAAGGTGGTAGTAGACCCCCAAGACTCTATAGAGCGTCTAGTGGTGCAGTGCACAGTGGAAGATACCTAATAGGCAACGCGGGAGATCACCGATGAGGTGGACCGATCAAATAAAATCCGCGGTTGGAGGCCCTGTCAATGAATGCGCCAGACTGTCATGTAACAGAACCAGATGGAGGGACATCGTGAGGCGGACTACGACTACACGGTCTGCGATTGGACACAGTTCATTGTGACCACGACCGCTCTGTCAAGAGCGAAGCGAAGAAGAAGAAGCCGCCAGGGCCCTATACCACAAAACTTTACAAGTCTACAATTCTATAAAATTGTTAAATTCTAGAAAATATTGCGTCACACAGAAATTACAAATAATATTTACATATTTGTAAGGATTTTCCGTTACTATTAGGTACCTATGTGGCTTTGCAGTACAGACACTTGTAAGATTAACAAAGACTTCATTCATTTCGTACCCAAAAATTAAAGTGCCCAAAAGTAAATTGTAGCAGTAAAGTTTTGTGGTATATAGGGCCCAGGTCCGTTTCGTTAGTGGTCTTACCTGTGGTAGCTTGACATAATAGTGTCCTACGGTACTGGCGGGACCCACCGGTGACAGCTGCCATCCCCAACCGAACGCAGCGCCATCCTGGGACACCTGCTGAAATAAGGGAGAATCCAGATTTATCACAAGTCCCAAGTATGCAAAAAATTAATTTAGACACCGTGTTTTAGTAGACGTGTGTTCAATGACTATGAAATCAATATTTATATGGCTTTATGTGTGCACCGTGAAATTATGCCTGATCCCTGACCTTTCCTTCATTTTAGCACGTACCTAAAAACGGATTAAAAAATAAATGGTAAGCAAATAGGTAGGCAGGTACAGTCAATCACAAACAAAAAACTATGAAATTTTGGGCTACCTTTTTGTTTCCAATAATGTAGCCCGCGAAATTCAACATTTCTTACGTTTTTTTTGAAAAAAAAATTCTAATCAAAGTGACGTTGTTATTGAGACTATGTAGCGGGAAGTGTTTACCTCTAAGTCCGGGCCGTCGAAAATTAGGGACAATAATTTCCAATACCGTCAAGCCGGGCTGTCGACGATTAGCGACAGTACGTTCACGCTGATTCAAACTGTATTTGTACTATGCATAGGGGCTAATATGGTCTACAGTTAATTTTATTCTATGGATTTGGTAATATACTTGTCAAATACATCGACTAAAACGTCAAAATATGCAGAAACAATTCTAGAAAAAAGTAAAAATTGGACATTTTGGCACGGCAAAATGGCGACTGCGCATGCGTTCAGCGCGCTGCACTCCGCGTTCTATTTATTTGTTTTCTATTGTTTTTTAAGTGTAAATCGACGGGAAATGGTGATAATTCAATAATTAAGTAGTGTCGTCATCGTATATAGTTAATACTTGCACTAAATAACATCGTAATTACCTATTACGGACCCATCAAAAAATGTAAACAAACTCGTTAGTGAAAAAACGTGTTGATGTGAAATTTGGAGTTTTGTGTGTGTTTTGTGCATGTAATCGCTGGTAAGTCATTTATTTTATATTCTTGAATAACTAATTAATAATAAAAATGCATAATAAAGAAAAAAAAGAGTTCAATATTTTTTTGTCAACTAAATAATGTTACGTAATGATACGTAATGATCTATTTATTGAACTTTTTTAATTATATGTGTTTTATTTATTGTGTTTATGCGTAAATAATGGTTTTGACCGATAGTATATGTATTCATAATGTATCCTGCGAAATTTCATGTGAATCGAACCAGTAGTTTTATTATAAATAATCAAAACAATGAACAAAGGAATTTCTTATAAGAATCTGATAAGAATGTTTATTTATAAATACTAGCGTTCGCTTACAAAGATTCTAAGTATTATAAAAAATCCTTTGTCTAATCAGGAACCCAAAACCATTAACGATAAGACTATTTACGTAACAAAAAGCTCTCAGTTTTTGTTTATATTAGCGAGCTCTTATCTCTGACGCGCCGCGGGCGTGCCGCGCGGCTTGACGGGTTTCGCGCAAAATCGTACACCTTTATTGCAGCTTCAATTTAAATTATAGTCACAAAAAGAACAATTTTTACAATGTATTTAAAATTTAAAATGAAAGGAAATAAACATCAGAAAACTACAGATTGCTTTGCTCTGTAGGTATAGGCCTGTTTAGGCCTCCCGTGATTTTCCTTTCTTGCAGCTTAACGATAATTAAAAACAATGAGACGTCTATCCAACAATAGAATTCAATACAACACACCAATAATCTATACATATAATAAAATTGTAGAAAAGTGGTGTCTGTACAATGGAAATATATGAAAAAAAAGTAGCAGGGGTTGTTATTATATCGATGCTGAACCCGAGATTGTAATTAAAATTTTTTTTGTCTGTTTGTCTGTTTGTCTGTTTGTCGGTTTGTCTGTTTGTCTGTGTGTTTGTGCACGCTAATATCAGAAACGGCTTATTCGATTTAGATGCGGTTTTCACTAATATATTGTAGTAAGCTTCACTTAACATTTAGTGTTTATTTCATGGCAATCGGTTCATAAATAAAAAAGTTATGTCAATTTAAAGAATCACGGCGAACATTTGTTATAGGTTAGGCATTTCTATCCTTGATTTTCGGTATACTTATCTTAATTTTTATTTAGGGTTTGTATATAAATATTATAAGTATTTGGTATAGGTTAGGCATTTCTTTTCTTGATTTTCTTTATTAAGTATAAGTTTATTAGCTCAGGTTAGTAATTAATTTTTCTAGCAATTCTTTTGTTTCATAAAGTTAGATAAGACGTGTAAACCAAACGTACTAAACGTTTGGTTTACACGTCTAACACTTATTACTTAAACTGTGATAATTTTAGACTGTATAATAATCTGTAAGTATTTATAATTTAATTGTTTACGATAGTACATGATTACTAAATAACTATGTGTTAAGTAGTAAGTACTATTTTATTGTAAGAATGCTTCGAAGAAGATCCAACCTCTCCCAATGTAGCAGAAATGCTAAAAGGATGAGATTAGTTCGATCACATGAATCTGAGGAAGGTCGTGAGGGAAGGCTCTCTGCAACTCGGGAACATCAGGCTAGGTTTCGTGCTGCAGAAACTTCGACTCAGCGGGAATCTCGACTGAGTTCAAATCGTTCTCGAATGGTCGAGGTCGCGAAAAATTTTTTATACTAAGGGGTTCGAGTCATGAAAAAGGTTGAAAAACACTGCCCTACATTAATCCTACTAATATTATAAATGCGAAAGTTTGTGAGGATGGATGGATGGATGTTTGTTACCTACTCTTTCACACAAAAACTACTGAACGGATTTTGATGAAACTTTACAATAATGTAGCTTATACATTAGAATAACACATAGGCTACAATTTATAAAGATTTTATGTGATTTGACCATAACATAACGATAAGTATCAAGTAAGTCGGAAAAATTCCTGCCCTCTGAGATCTATCTTTGCGTGCGCTGCCATTATTATTTTTTTTTGGTTGGGAAGTCATCCAATGATTTCTGGGCGTTTCAGTCTCTTACTGACTAAAACCCACCCGTGTTCCTTCCCTTGCCTTGCCAGAGGCCACGCTTTCCCCTTGGGACTACCCGCAACCCCGGCAGGCATCGGCCCTAGCGGACCCCGTCAGTTTTGCTGATATCTCTTTGAGGTGCGCGTGGAACACGATGCGCCGTCGACCCGGGCCTGGTCCTTATCGGATGGTGAGCTGCCCGTTGCTCTCCGTCCGCAGGCCCGCGCCTACGGTGGCCGGAAATCGGCTATCAATTCCCGACGCCCGGGACGTCTCCTACGGCGGCGGCGGCTAGGGCTGGTAGGGCGCGGCCTTTGCCACTCCCTCGCGCTCTCCACCTTCTCCTTCGCGAGCATTACTGCTTTGCAGAAGGAGGTGACGGCTTGCCATGCCCTCTCGCTCCGCACCATGGCCTGAACCAGGGCCGTACGCGAGAGGTCACCGCCGCCGATCGCGTCCACGAGGACACGGCGGTGGTCCACCTAAGCCGGGCAGACCTCCACCGTTTGCTGCGTGCGCTGCCTAAACCGTTAGAGTTACATGAAGAAAATGAATTGTGGGATTGTTTGTCTTAAAGAGTTCTAAATAAAAGTCCGCGACAGCATATCCGCGACACCTTTTATGTGGAAGCCTTTATAACCAAAATAGTGAGCAATAAATACAGTTAAATTGAATACTTTTTTTACATTGCATATTTTAGAGTATTTAGTTAATTCTTATCAAAATAAATACCTTCATCGCTTTTGGTATTTAATTTAGATAAAGTTTGTCTTTTACAATTAGTAATTAGGACAAATAGTTTAAAAGTTAGAACGATAAGAATGACCTGCGATATTGAGTCGACGGCGCTCAGAACGAGGGTGGAGGGGCGGGCCAGCCAGGGGATGACGCGCCAGAGCGCCGAATGGAATAATTATGTTCGAGAAATAACGTAAATTATAACGCAATTAATTGTTAAACTGTCAAAATGAAACCCATTGCTATTGTAAGTCCGACATCCACGCGGGCGAAGCCGCGGGCAGAAGCTAGTTAAAAATAAAATAATAACAACCTACATGTGATCCACATTCATTCATCTAAATCACTAAACCATGTTAACCGGACGTGATGTAAGAGTTCCTCTGATATAACTGAAGAAAGTTATATGTAATAGCTATTATTAATAGTTACCTATCAATTACAATTAGGTGGTTGCCGCGGGCGATAGAGCGAGGTAACTAAAATGTCGATCATGAATTAGTTATTCGGCTATCCGGATTTGTTTTTATGCATTTTATAAGTAGGTAAGCTGTGCTCTTTGGGATGTCAAGTTATTGACTTTCCGGCATCCTTGAATGTCCTTTTGAAACATTTGTGTTATAAACTTCATTTTGTGATCAAATGGCCCAAAGTAAATTCATAAAACTATAGGCCGTTACTAGCAGGCCAAACCGCGAAAGTTAACCAAAGATATCGATATCTCCCTGACCAAGAATTGTGTCACGCAGTGGCATAATTCACTTCGGATTCGGAGTTGCTAGGCTTATTTAAAACATGATCTGATCATTCTAGCCCTTTCTAGCCGCATTCGATTAAGCTATAAGTAGATACATACATTTTTTAAACGACTCTATGAGCGTAGCGTACCATTCAAAAACTTGCATCACACGTGTTCGCGATAACATCATTCAATAGAGCGGTTTTCGATCCAATGTGTTTTCGAACTGGCGTACCTACCACTAGCATTTTTATTTCGAAATAGCGTGCGTCGAAACAACGTCATTCGAATCTTCATAACACTTCCATTTTCCAGTTCCTACAATTGATGCCTTGACCTTTTATTTAAGTTGTTTCCTCGCATAAAGTGATTTTTACTTGCTAAACCCCTAACACAAGAAATTTTAGTATTTTCTCTGAATACAGAATGCCGACTTCCGCAGTCCACCAGACCACAGATATGACTCACAACTCACAAAGCGTCACATAAGTTTATTCCTTCCTTATATCTTTGACAGCATACCTTTCTATCTACTCTTATCTACAATTTCAATGGACCGCGGAAGCAAGTTTACACTCTCGAAGGTATGTGTCCATATATGTGTGTAAAATCTTAGGAACTGGACTGTTGGGTAAAAGTGGCACGGCTGGAAAATGGAAAAAACGACAGCGATCGAAAGTGGTCGAGCGTCGGTTTTTATTAGACGTATTAATTCATACAGAGGTGGAGTTTTACTTGAATATTGTAGGATTGGTCGTTTTGTAAGGTTTTTGTTAGGCAGGTAACAGAGCGAAAACTGTGGACACAGATTTGTATGAAAGTTAAACAAAATGGACCGAAATAACGGTCACAGTAATCCGAACACCCTGTTGGCTGGAGATGAGTCCTGATTTATGAGCATTTAATATATACAATGTGGAGACTACAATACAACAATAAATGAAAATACTGGCAATACTAATGCATAAGAGTATTTTGGAGCTATAAAACAAATCCTAGCTTCGATGTTAAAAAATGAGTTTTTCAAACAAATTAAATTTAGTGTGTGCCATATCCACCCTAAGCCTATAAATTCCGTTTATCCAACTAGGCCTAGGGTGGATTCTCGGGCATACGTTTCCGAACATCCACCTTAGGGTGGATTTTTGGGGTGGGTAAACAAAATAACCCGAGCCGACTATGGATTTTGCCGAGCTATATTGACTAAACTATTGAATATTTTCAATAACATTTTTGTATACTGAATGGGAACGTCATTATGGACACGCCGTTGAATTTTTTGTTGTATTGTCGTCTCCACCTTGTATTGTGGTAATATTGCCAAATTAATCAAAACAACGAAATATTTGACAGCTATTTGCGACGTTGCTCACTTTCTGTAAAAAACTCTTGTCACAATTCAGTCTTTCGACGTATTGTTGGTTTTGTCTGTGACATTACATTCGAAAAAAAATGAGGCTGGATTTATAGACGAATAGCCGTTGTCCTCGACTTCGCGTGGTGGCCGGAAATTAATTCACGGGAGCGTACTACTGGGATAAAAACTATTCTATGCCCTAACTCAGATCATGATCTCTATCGTGTGCCTTTCCATCCAAATCCGGTCAGCCTTTAAGGTGGAACTAGTCGCGGGCTCGAACTCAATGGTGGGCATGGCCAAAAACCACGCTGTCTCACCTGGCATCGTGTCCGACAGAGATAGTATCAGTGATGAGCAGTTAGAAGCTGGTCTACATGGACAACGTATAGTTCGCGCGCACAGAAACACCGTACCCCGAACGATTTTAGTAAAAAGAGCGCGTAAAAAATTACGAAAAGTCCTTTGGAAAATGGAGTTTTATGAAAAAACCACTGCATGAATCAATTAGAAATAAAATTAATTGAAATCTTCGATAATTTTGCTGTGTCGGTACGGATGTTGTTTTCGAGATTTCACACTTCTTGTATTACTTATTTACGCCCAAAGTTGCGTTAAAATTAGCAAGAAAAACGAATATTTGTTGGTTTATAACTTTTTAATGGCTTTTTATTTTACTATTCTGCTTCCGTACAGACAAAATTACTAATGAGACCTAACGATATCATGTTAAACTTTGAATGTACAATATCAAACAGTGGAGTAAAACCGCTCCGAAATTTGTATGGAAAAAATATCAAATTGTTTCACCTTAAGGCGTGAATAGGTAACAGCTAGACAGTTACAGTAGAGTCGCATTTATAGTATAGGGATGGATGTTGCCTAAAATTTTATTTGTGTGCGTCAGGTATATTTAAAAAAAAATTGGAACGTGTTTTTTCTTTTTTTACGTATTCGATTACGACAATACATTGAGTTAAAATGTAGCATGAAGTCACTCCCCGGTAGATTTTATACTGACTTGTGACTTAGCTTGGGAGAGGAGAGGAGCGGAGATGTGCCAATATTAACCAATAGAATCTAAACTCCGCACCCGAGGTGCGATTCTATTGGTTAATATTGGCACATCTCAGCTCCGCTCCTCTCCTCTCCGCTCCAGTGGACAGGCAGCCTAACCAATAGGATCTAAACTCCGCTCCAGAGGTGCGATTCTATTGTATAATATTGGCACATCTCCGCTCCTCTCCTCTCCTCTCCGCTCCAGTGGACAGGCAGCCTAAATGTGTTTTATCTAAAACATTTTTTATTAATATGTTAAAGCAAAAAATACGTGTTTAATATTTTTTTATTATCTGACAGACGGACGAAATAGTTTTTTTTTCCCAGTCGACATTCCTATTGGTATGGATTAGTATTGATAGTATGCATTGAAAAGTCTTCGGTGAACCAATTTTCAAGAGTGGAACTATAAAGGTTTTTGTAAGTAACTATACTTACTACTTTATTATCATACTAGCTTCTGCCCGCGGCTTCGCCCGCGTGGATGTCGGACTTACAATAGCAATGGGTTTCATTTTGACAGTTAAACAATTAATTGCGTTATTTACGTTATTTCTCGAACATAATTATTCCACTCGGCGCTCTGGCGCGTCATCCCCTGGCTGGCCCGCCCCTCCACCCTCGTTCTGAGCGCCGTCGACTCAATATCGCAGGTCATTCTTATCGTTCTAACTTTTAAACTATTTGTCCAAATTTGTACTTAGTGTAAAAGACAAACTTTATCTAAATTAAATACCAAAAGCGATGAAGGTATTTATTTCGATAAGAATTAACTAAATACTCTAAAATATGCAATGTAAAAAAAGTATTCAATGTAACTGTATTTATTGCTCACTATTTTGGTTATAAAGGCTTCCACATAAAAGGTGTCGCGGATATGCTGTCGCGGACTTTTATTTAGAACTCTTTAAGACAAACAATCCCACAATACATTTTCTTCATGTAACTCTAACGGTTTAGGCAGCGCACGCAGCAAACGGTGGAGGTCTGCCCGGCTTAGGTGGACCACCGCCGTGTCCTCGTGGAGGCGATCGGCGGCGGTGACCTCTCGCGTACGGCCCTGGTTCAGGCCATGGTGCGGAGCGAGAGGGCATGGCAAGCCGTCACCTCCTTCTGCAAAGCAGTAATGCTCGCGAAGGAGAAGGTGGAGCGCGCGAGGGAGTGGCAAAGGCCGCGCCCTACCAGCCCTAGCCGCCGCCGCCGTAGGAGACGTCCCGGGCGTCGGGAATTGATAGCCGATTTCCGGCCACCGTAGGCGCGGGCCTGCGGACGGAGAGCAACGGGCAGCTCACCGTCCGATAAGGACCAGGCCCGGGTCGACGGCATATCGTGTTCCACGCGCACCTCAAAGAGATATCAGCAAAACTGACGGGGTCCGCTAGGGCCGATGCCTGCCGGGGTTGCGGGTAGTCCCAAGGGGAAAGCGTGGCATCTGGCAAGGCAAGGGAACGAACACGGGTGGGTTTTAGTCAGTAAGAGACTGAAACGGCCAGAAATCTTTGGAAGACTTCCCAACCAAAAAAAAAAAAATATTTTTCGATCGTAGAGCACACTCTAATGCTTCGCATTATGAGTCGTGCAAAAAATGGCAGCGCACGCAAAGATAGATCTCAGAGGGCAGGAATTTTTCCGACTTACTTGATACTTATCGTTATGTTATGGTCAAATCACATAAAATCTTTATAAATTGTAGCCTATGTGTTATTCTAATGTATAAGCTACATTATTGTAAAGTTTCATCAAAATCCGTTCAGTAGTTTTTGTGTGAAAGAGTAACAAACATCCATCCATCCATCCATCCATCCATCCTCACAAACTTTCGCATTTATAATATTAGTAGGATTAGTAGGATTAATGTAGGGCAGTGTTTTTCAACCTTTTTCATGACTCGACCCCCTTAGTATAAAAAATTTTTCGCGACCTCGACCATTCGAGAACGATTTGAACTCAGTCGAGATTCCCGCTGAGTCGAAGTTTCTGCAGCACGAAACCTAGCCTGATGTTCCCGAGTTGCAGAGAGCCTTCCCTCACGACCTTCTTCAGATTCCTGTGATCGAACTAATCTCATCCTTTTAGCATTTCTGCTACATTGGGAGAGGTTGGATCTTCTTCGAAGCATTCTTACAATAAAATAGTACTTACTACTTAAAACACACAGTTATTTAGTAAACACGTACTATCGTAAACAATTAAATTATAAATACTTACAGATTATTATACAGTCTAAAATTATCACAGTTTAAGTAATAAGTGTTAAGACGTGTAAACCAAACGTTTAGTACGTTTGGTTTACACGTCTTATCTAACTTTATAAAACAAAAGAATTGTTAGAAAATTAATTACTAACCTGAGCTAATAAACTTATACTTAATAAAGAAAATCAAGAAAAGATATGCCTAACCTATACCAAATACTTATAATATTTATATACAAACCCTAAATAAAAATTAAGATAAGTATACCGAAAATCAAGGAAAGACATGCCTAACCTATAACAAATGTTCGCCGTGATTCTTTAAATTGACATAACTTTTTTATTTATGAACCGATTGACATGAAATAAACACTAAATGTTAAGTGAAGCTTACTACAATATATTAGTGAAAACCGCATCTAAATCGAATAAGCCGTTTCTGATATTAGCGTGCACAAACACACAGACAAACAGACAAACCGACAAACAGACAAACAGACAAACAGACAAACAGACAAAAAAAATTTTAATTACAATCTCGGGTTCAGCATCGATATAATAACAACCCCTGCTACTTTTTTTTCATATATTTCCATTGTACAGACACCACTTTTCTACAATTTTATTATATGTATAGATTGAAGACCGCTATGGAGGAGGTCGTGGCTAAGTAATGAAACGTGTAGGTATAGTCGCATGGGTCGATCCATCAGGTTCAGCTACGCTTGCCGGGGTTGGTCCGTGGGTGGGTGACCGTCATTACATACCGAGACTCCTCCATGCCTCGGAAAGCACATTAAGCCGTTGGTCCCGGCTGTCATTCGTTGATCTTTGAGTCATTACGGGTCGTCACAAGCCCTAAACTCTGACAACCAGTCTTACCAAGGAGTTTCGTATTACCCAGTTACTGGGTTGTGGAGGTCAGATAGGCAGTCGCTCCATGTAGAATACTGGTATTAAGCTGCATCGGAAAGGTAGTTGGGAAAAGGCTAGGCAGAGATTGATTGAAGAACGCTGTTGATTTGTTGATGTAACATTTGGAGTTGTCAATATGAAACTATAATTGCCGCAAATACATATCAAATTGCCCTATACAGTTACTTTAACTTCTCGATCGCAATGCTATCGTAACATCTCATCTTACCTGACCGCATTTCATCTCACTTGCATTACGCAACTAACAATAATTAATAGGCCGTAAACATGCTGTAACAGGTCACAGAGTACTAAACTCTTCATATTTTAATGTTAAATATTATAAGTTGTGCAATGGAAAGGCCGACTTGATAGTATGTAAAGTACTACATATTATTCGATAACTTGTAAGTGAACGGTATTTATATTTAAATGAAGAGGAACAAAATGGCGGACGTACTTACGAAATGACACCGTTTTATGAGTGAATGAGTGGAATTGAAGTATATTCCTTAATGCACATTTCCTAATAAGTACATGGATTGCCACAGAGATGTTTTCCTTTCGAGATGTTTTCGAACAAAACATTTGTCAAAGTGAATCAGGGGGCCAACTCTACTAATTTACAAACGTCATAATGGTGTCACGATGGTGAGTTTTTGACAGATTTTGTATGGCAAATCTGTCAAAAACACACCATCGTGCGCCATCGTGACACCATTATGACGTTTGTAAATTAGTAGACTTGGCCCCCAGTTCTTACGTCACCATTACGACAATACGACATCTACACGACACCTAATAATACGAAACCTCGTTGGTCCAGTGGTCGCAAACGCTACTGCTGAGCATGAGGTCCTGGGTTCGATTCCCGGGTCGTGCAAAGAGTTATTGGGTTTTTCCATCTGGAATTTCTCAGTAGCAGCCCGGTGTCTGAATTTATGCCCGGTTGATGGCAACAGGTTCGCCCCTAATACATGGGACTCAAACATAACTGGTGAAATGTGGGTGTACTATTATAGGTGCACCTCTGCTTGATATTTTGTGTTTATCTACACTTCTATACTTATAATATTACCTATAAAGAGGTAAAGTTTGTGACGTTGTAGGGAGTAATCTCTGGATCTACTGAACCGATATTGAAAATTCTTTAACCAATAGAAAGCCACGTTATTTGTGAGTGTCATACATAGGCTATATATTTAGGTATGTTTACCGCCCAACGAAGTTTGCAGGGGTCAGCTAGTGTGTGTAATGCAATATAGATGGTTTTCCTTATGTCCATTGCAAAATGCGTCGAAGACTTTACGCAGTTATGCCATCACACCTTAATGGCTGACATAATTAAGTATATAGTATGTATGTATATAAGTATATAGATACATTATTTTTTATTATGTAACATAACATCATGTCTGTATTCCCCGCTTTCTTCTCAGAGTAGTCAGATAGGAAACGCCGACCTCATCTAGCTATATAGGTACAATAACGTATAAAAGTGATTCGGATATCCTATTTACAGAATAAACAAGTTCATTTAATTTAATTCCATTTCATTTCATTTTATAATACTAAAGTAAACGAGAAAAAATATGGAAATCCATAATAGGAAGATAGAGGGTTATTTTCGAACTTTTACCGACTAAAACCACACCTTGCCGCTAGAGTGCTTGCTAATCGAACCCCACATCGGAAACGGTAGCATCATAAACCTAACAGCTGAATCAATGAGCCGATGAACCAATAATGATTGTGCTGACACCTCTATGAGGCGCGCGTGGAACACAACGCGCCGTCGATCCGGGCCTAATCCTTATCGGACGGCGAGCTACCCATTGCTCTCCGTCCGCAAGCCCGCGCCTACGGTGGCCGGACATCGGCTATGGATTCCCAATGCACAGGGCAAAAAAAACCTCAGCTATTTTGCCTTGCCCTAGAATCAAATCCATACAGCGGAAGCGGTAGCATCGTAAACCTAACAGCTAAACCAATGAGCCGATGAACCAATAAGCCTAACTATCAGTAGCTATTACGTGTCGCAATGTATTATACTTGCGGTTTCCAGCGATCCATCATAATTAATTGGCTATAAGTATGTGGAAGCAATCGTTCCCTACTACGTATGTATCATTTTATGTTCATTATCATCGAACTACTGAAAGTACTTTCCTTAAGGCCTAAATATGCGGCATTTCTTGAACTGTGGAAATAATTATACAGTGTGGTGAATAAGTTATCTATCACTTTAATTGAAACCATGTATTCTACTTTACGTAATTTTAAAATACACAATTTACTAATTACAATTAAAATTCTAGCCGTGGGATATTTTTTTTCGTTTTAGTAAGTATTTTACGTTACAACATTAAACTCAATTTTTGATTACCTATTTGTTAACAATTTGAGTTGAATTGTTGATATGGTATCGCCCCGCTCGCGCTCGTGTCTTTAGTGCCTTATTGTCAAGGGTGGTTTATTTCGTGCCAATTTTTAGATAGAGGTCTGCTGGAAGAAATTTCTTAAGAAATAAGCAGTACCTTTATACTCAAGATTATGATTCTCGTATCTGAATGTATTTTATTTACTGTGTGTACATAAATAATAAAATAAATAAATAGATGGATATATGGAAATGAATACTCTTTATAGCCTATGTATACCATAAAAATTACAGACTTTCTACGCTATTTATTTTATTTGAAAAATTCAGTTTTAATATTTAGTAAAATTGATTACTTTAACACTGATAACAACTTGTAATGTCCATCAATTTTTTTTTTACGTTTTTGATAACTAAGAACGGTATTCTGGATCATATACAAATGTCATGAAAATGGTAAATAAGGACTACTTAAATCTTTACCAGGAAAACCTAT
The DNA here is from genome assembly GCA_948150665.1 of Conistra vaccinii. Lineage (NCBI taxonomy): Eukaryota > Metazoa > Arthropoda > Insecta > Lepidoptera > Noctuidae > Conistra > Conistra vaccinii. The sequence continues at coordinate 10,713,805 of OX411341.1, read as the reverse complement.
CATAGTAAAGAAAGAAAAAAAAAGATTTTATTTGAGCCACGCATAGGAAATACAAACATTGAAAAAACTAGCATTTAAAACGTTTTTTTTTTTAAATATTTTATATATTATCATAACGCATTATTCAATGTTTATACATTGCCTACCATTATCAAAGATTTTTAACGATACAATTGAATCCATAACTGTCCAAATTGGTTCAAGTTTTTGACAGTGATCTAGCATCGGTCATAGACTGTAAAATTGATTAATCCTCCCGTCACTACTCCTTATGTCGTCAACGGTAAAAAATAAACAAAAACTGTTCACTTTTTGAATTTATTTGGTAGAGTGGCTATTCGGACATCGTGAAATAGGCCCTTAGTTTAATTAAATACGATAAACCTTAACCCTTTTATAATCTTTATCTTAATCAACATATAGGTTTTAAAGCTCTTAGCAGGAAATGGCAACCTATTGAAAGCCTTTCACTACCGGAAACAGTAGTTTACTGGTCCATACGTTATATAATGTAATGTCGTATAGAATAAATACCATATAAGATGTAAAAGTAAAAGGTGTTTACATGTTCATTTACTTTTGAAGTTAATTGAATTACTTTTTGAGAGGGTTATGTAAAAGTAATAAAATGTAAATTAAATAAAAAAATAAGTTAACACGTTCAGTGCCGGGAGCCACTGAACGTGCTAACTTATTTTTTATTTAATTTGTAATAGTCTCCTATGGGATGCCGAGAGCCTTCGGAGGGCTCATTTTAAATGTAGGTTTTTCTTAGCATTATAAACAGTGACAATAAAATCTGATGTAGGTATATTTTAACAAGATTTATTAGTATATGCGGTGGTTTTAAAATCCAAGCATTTTAATTCTTTTATAATTTTTTTGTTCACGGTTACATACGGGGTGGCATCGACGCTAAGCCGGTTACCATGGATCCAGTACATGATTCTGAACCCCCCTGCGTTGAAATTTTTCGTCGGTTATTAAAAAAAAAATCAGCTGCTCCATACATTTTGACCGCGTAGGTATTGCACTTTTCTATGAAACAGCTGATTTTTTTTTAAATAACCGACGAAAAATTTCAACGCAGGGGGGTTCAGAATCATGTACTGAATCCATGGTAACCGGCTTCGCGTCGATGTCCCTGCCACCCTGTATATTAAAATTTAAAAGGTTGGAATCTACGTATATGTACTCGTAGCTACAAGACCCCCTGAAAACACTATGTTTTACAGTGTTTTATAACACGGTTTTAAACCTAATGCGTATCGTCCGCGATAAACGTAATTTCGGCAAACCTCCCGGAGGGTTCACTTCCAAATGTATGGCGGCATGGCGTATGAATATGCGTCTATGAAAATGTGTGGAGTCGAAAGTGTAGTAACCTTTATTTTTCGATTCAAACTTTTTACCCGACTGAGGCGAGGTACTAATGGAGGGTAATGATTTTGAATATTTCTCCGTTAATCCTTAGTGTACACAGGTACTTATGTTTAAAATAACATCCTGTAGTCAGACTGCGTCATTTATTTTAAGTAATGCGGGCCTATTGCCAGAAACCGGTCACATATTCTAACTCCGGGCTACTACTGAGAAATTCCTAAACGAAAAACCGAATAACACTTTTCCCGACCTGGCGATCGAATCTATGACACTATACTCATACTAACCTAAATGATAATGATAAATGATAAATGATTTTATTTCTGTAAGTAGGTCTGTACAAACACTTTTACACGTCAATCATATTTTTTTAACTAGATGAGGCCGGCGTTTCCTATCTGACTACTCTGAGAAGAAAGGCCGAAACAAACTCAGAGGTCACAGTCTCTTTTAAAGTCCAGACATAATCTTGGTCAGATCATGTGAAGACCATGTAGATTGGTGTCTGAAATGGTCTTTTGAGGAAAGAACCACACAGATTGAGTGGACCTGTCCAGTCAGTGCACGCATTTGTCAGTAATCGTGCAGCTCAACTCAAGAGTTTAAGGAGCTCAACGATTCGACGAACAATACCAAAGAAAGGACATTTGGATAGGCCGCATAAATTACTCAAGCTGCCAGACCATGATAAAAACTATCAGAGAGAAAACAAAAAAAGTATAAATGAAAGGAATGACCCACATAATCTTCACATTCACAATAAGTAATTAAAAGAATATATTGCTTTAAAAAGTAAATATTCATGTCATTGTATAGTATATAAAATACATTAATGTCAATAAAAAACCCAGAAATAATCTTGGTCAGATCATTTGAGGACCATGTAGATTTGTATCAGAAATGGTCTTTTGAGGAAAGAACCATACAGATTTGAGTGGACCTGTCCAGTCAATGCACGCATTTGTCAGTAATCGTGTAGCTAACCTAGACCAACCTAGGCAGTCAATTAAGTTACCTAAACATTGATAGCGGTGATAGCCTTGTGGTGTGGTCCTCAGACTCCCAAGTCATATATAGGTCTCGAGTCAAACTCAAACTCAAAGCATTTATTTCAATTAAACCATTTACAGGCACTTTTGAATTGTCAAAGAGTCGGTCAGTTAGTCAAAAAGTTGAAGCTAGTCGCCCATTCCAAAAAGTAGATCTCTGTGGAGAAGAACGGGCAAGAAACTCCCAGGACACTCTTTTAAATAAAGACATTACAAAATCCTGGGTACATTATTCTTGTTGCTTCTATTTGTGAGAACAATGTGAAAAAAAAAAAATAGAGACAATTCAAAGTATAAGATTTAAAATAAGCCTTGGCAGAAAAGAGATGACCAGTCTCAACCGACGGCGCCCGTTCACGAACATGACGCGTGGATCAGCACCATCCAGCTCAACCATTTTGTAGGGAACCGAATGATCCAACACACTCGCCACCATCGGCGAGACATTTAAGTAAGCATGACAAAGTCTCAACTGCCATGCTCTTTCAAGTCAACATAAAACATAATAACAGAATAAACAGCCCCATGGTACTCACATTTACAAAAACTGAAAAAATGCTTCTAAATTATACAAAACTATAGTTTGCAATGTATTATACTATCAAAAAGAAAGAAAGAGAGTTCGAACCCAAGGCAAGCACCTCTGGCTTTTCGGATTCATGTGCGTATTGTATAAATTATCACTTGCTTCAAAAACGGTGAAGGAACACATCGTGTGGAAACCGGCATGCCTGAGAGATATTTCTCGACGGCATGTGAAGCCAAGTCAGAGACCCATGGGCGGCTTTAAAACTGTGACACCAGCAGGCTTAGCCAAGTTGACAATCTACAATCGTTATCGCTAGTAGAAAACTAATCAAATGTATAGGAATGACATCATCACAACGTTAAGTCACGTGGTCAGAACAATCGAATAGAAAATTCGTAGACAAGTTTACAATCGTTCAAAATGTTAGAATGAATGTAAGCGTTTCTACAACGTTGATCGCTACACCCATAGAAATGGTAGCCAAGTTACAGTTTTGACAAGCGCTAACGAAACGATGTCGAAGTTTATGAACGATAGCTAAGCGATCACCGAGACCCAAGAGTAAACGATAAAAAAGGCGTCTTTATGATACAGCTGTGTTGATACCGAGAAGTGTTTTGTTTATTCGCCAAATTGGACTATATTTACCATTTAGCATATTTTATAGTCGGTCAGCTTTTATTCGGCCTTACGGACCTTGCTGGGGTCTCGTTATATTATTATCGCCATGTCTAGAACATAAGTTAAAAGTATTTCAGAGAAACAAAGGGTCTATTAATTAAGTAAAGGGTCAAACACAATTCTTTTGTTTGTTTCTTACGTATTCGTTCATGGCACGTATCACGTCATTGTTTATGTTTCAAACTTTCAAGCGCCTGAGTACCTATGATAGATTTACAAATAACAAAGGAAGATATTTACGAAATAACTAATAATTATGTACCTTTCCATGAATTCCAAGTTTACTCGAGATCTAGATTCCATCCTATAAAAGTTATATCTTTCATTCATATTATGCAGAATAATAATCATAACATTTCAAGACACACTAATGTTTAAAATTACAGTCCACACGGTGATATTATGATAAACCAATTATAAGAAGAACTTTACCATAATTCGCTTAATTTTTTATCACTTTATCACTTTGAAACAATAATTATCTGCCCGCGCACAAAGTACAAGTACACAACTGCGACTTTGACGTTTGTAGGAACGCTCACCATAGACTTAAGTATAGGTTTTTTCTAAAGACGTTGTAGAATGAGCGATCGACTCAGTCGTGTCAACTTGGCTACCAAGTTATCGTTTTCTACAATCGCTTACGCTGTGGCGTTAACGATTGTAGAAAGAGATTCGATACGAAACGTTTGTAACTTGGCTAGGCCTACAGAGGGCCTAGACAAAGTAACATTCGATTAGCGACAACGCTAGTAGAAAAGTCAAAAATGTATGGGATTGACAAAAGCTATCGAAACGTCACGTGATCATAGCTCAACGAATAGAAATTAGCTAGACAATATTTAACTTCATTCCATTCATACAGCCTCGAACGATAACTTGCTAACGAAAGACCAGAGACAATATGTAATTTTTATCGAAGAAACCAATGGATCAGACGATAGCGAAACGTAGTGTAGGTATGTCGTTGAAGCGATAGCGATTGTCGAAATAGAATCGCTCCGAAGCGAATGTCATTTGTCTAGGCCCTCTGGTTAGTCACTAACCACACGAAAAGAAGATTGTATTCAAATTATAATTATAATTTTCCAATACCTAAATCAATGAATCTAAGAAGCCGGTTCCTAAACAAGATATTCTAATAATCCTAGGTTCAGTTTAGGTCTAGACTTTCTCTCAGGAAGGCTATCCAAGCGAACGAATGTATTGTTCACTCTCATACAAAGAAACTCGTTCTCATTCATTTCTATAGTAATGAACATATTTGATGATGTGAACAGTAAATTCTGTATTGTCGAATAAAATGTGTTTTGTAATTTTTGTTGTTACGTATTTTTATAAAAGCAGTAGGCGATGTCAAAACTGGACTATGGGCAAATGGATCTTACAAGAAGTCATTAAGTAATTAATTAATTGCATCTTTGAAATAACGATTATAACTACATCTAGTGAATTAAGATTTTTTTTAGTACAATAGGTAGAATAATTTAGGCTAAATAAAATACAAGTTGTTGCTTCTTGTTTGTTGTTGTGAATTGTTGTTGTATTGTGTTGTATTTGTATTTCTGATTGTTTATAATTGTAGGTATGTCTTGTCTAGCCTTCCTTGAAACAAACTGCAGAAAGGTTGCATTCCCATCTAAATTATAATTGTCGTGTACTACTGAAATTACATTTTCAGGACTAACTTGTACTCGTAATTTACCTACTTGTGCTTTGGGCTATCTAAAGTAACTAAATTCAGTAATATGGTACTTTATAATGTCACTTACCGTATTAGTGTGCTGCGAGCATACTGTGGATACAGTCAACGCTAACCACAACCGGACCCACTGGAAATAGAACAAAAACAAATTGTAAATAAAACACATACGGTAACGATTTCTTTTACATGACCTTTATGTACAGACTGAAAAGGTTGACCACCTTTGGGTTTACTTCAACTGTGCAATAAAAATAAAAGTTCAAGCTGCCTCGCACACTATGCGACATGCAACTGCAGCTCGACAACTAGACGCAACGACAGGTTGGGGGTCGAGAATTTTCAACATCGTTATTCAAAGAAAATGATCGCTTCCTACACGACGTCTGTCGAAACGACTTGACGCAGACCACAGATATAAATCTAACTAGATGACGCGATTGTATCCTACGTGTCAAAAAACTGAGTAAAATTACGATCCATGATCGTAATCTGAGCTTTTTATTTAGCATTATCGGCACCGGAAATCCACCGAAATATAGAAAAATGCCTTTTTATGCCATATTAAGCTGTAAAGACTATAGAAAAAGTTTTATACCATTCCCCCTCTAAAAAGCTTATTTTATTCACTGAAAACAGTGAATAAAAAGCTCTTTTAATCACTATTTTGGTGTTTGAATTTAGAACACACCAATGTATTCGACCTCTATCTCAATGCTATACAACCTCCTTAACACTTTCGAATCCACCCATGTTCATAGAACTCATAACTCATCATTCCGCCATAAAAGTCTATGACTTTTATTATTCGTAGTTGTAAGTGAAACGGGAGGTTTCACTTCCAACGTCCACGAGGGCTCCCGGCATCCCATACCCAAGTAGGTGAACCCTCCAGGAGGGATCCCGACACTGAACGCCTACATTTAAAATGAGCCCTCCGTGAGGGTTCCCGGCATTCCATATCCAAGTAGGTGAACCCTCCAGGAGGGCTCCCGACACTGAACGTCTACATTTAAAATGAGCCCTCCGCGAGGGCTCCCGACATCCCATATCCAAGTAGGTGAACCCTCCAGGAGGGATCCCGACACTGAATGTCTACATTTAAAATGAGCCCTCCGCGAGGGCTCCCGACATCCCATATCCAAGTAGGTGAACCCTCCAGGAGGGCTCCCGACCCTGAACGAGGGCTCCCGACATCCCATATCCAAGTAGGTGAACCCTCCAGGAGGGCTCCCGACATCCCATATCCAAGTAGGTGAACCCTCCAGGAGGGCTCCCGACATCCCATATCCAAGTAGGTGAACCCTCCAGGAGGGCTCCCGACACGGAACGTGTTAACCTTTTGTTAATGTCTATTTCTTTTTCTCGTAGTCATGGTATAAAGTATAGTATGCAACTCTTGAATAAAACGGATTTATATCGAGGGCCATGAATCACTCGCGTCGCTCAGGATTCTAACACTTGAATCACGAGCGCAGCGAGTGATTCAATCATCGTGAATCACTCCCTACGGTCGTGATTCAGTCGTTAGAATCCTTCACTTGATCGTGATTCATCTATGGCCCTCGCTTTAAATCCGTCCTTTATTCATTAGTTACATAATATACTATTCTTTCATTGGTAAGTTTTGTTTTTAAATTGTGTGCGAAAAAGTGGCACGCTTGGTTTTCATACAGATGAAGGGACTTGCGTTATCTTTAGATTTATATCTGTGACGCAGACGCTAACGATAGCTCTGCGTCTTGTTGCAGAGCGTCTATACTACCGTATATACATATACAAGGTGGAGACGACATTACAACAATAAATTAAACGGCGTGTCTCTAATGACGTTCCCATTCTACATACAAAAATTCAATCGAATATATTCAATAGTTTAGTCAATATAGCTAGTAGAAGATCGGCTAAATCCATAGTCGACTGGGGTTATTCCGTTTATCCACCCCAAAAAAACCACCCTAAGGTGGATACTCAAAAGCGTATGTCCGAGAATCCACCCTAGACCTAGTTGGATAAACGGAATTTATAGGCCTAGGGTGGATCGGCATACACTCTAAGTTTGAAAAATAATTTTTCTAATTTCGATGTTAGGATTTATTTGATAGCTCCAAAATAATCGTATGCATTAGTAGTGCCAGTATTTTCATTTATTGTTGTATTGTATTCTCCACCTTGTATAATTGTAGTCTGTGGTCTAAACGCAGCGACAAGACTCATAGTTTACGTAGCCTCTAAACTGACCTGTGCGCGAAGCATGAAAGGAGTTCAAAAACCGTTTTTGAGTTCAATTTTTCGTTTCGTGAGTGTATCATACGTAGACAATTATACTCCATGCTTAGTCCTCGATCGATTAACTATGTAGTCTCACTATATCCATATCGTGTTCACGCGTATTCAGAGAATAAAATCCTGAAAAAATATATTTTTACGCTGGCAATTCCAAGTTATGTCATTCACTTTTTTCGCGTCGTGTAGCGCACGTCATTTTTAAAAAAATTATAGAATTTTCTTATAAAAACTTATTATTTTTGAATATTATCAACAATAAACAGTCAAACAATTCCACTAAAGAAAATGTGGAAGAAAATTGGAAAGGAATCGCGTAGGCGACGAGCTCGAGGACGAGTTCGGCTAAAGCCGGCGTCCTCTTTGGAATCAAAGAGATATAAGATAATTTAATGTCTTTGGAATCAGTAATAAAGGTTGATCAGTACCAGGTACGTATGTGTGATTTTGTTGAAAGTTTTCAGTGGATTACGATTGATTGCAAAGTCGCAAGAGGCTTATTATTACCCGCCATAATGCCGGAATTTGGTCCATCTGTTCTTGTAACATGAAGTTCGCGTTACGACAGGACCTCGAGGGGCTCGAGGCTTGATGTCGAACCTCAGGTTGAGGAAAAACGCACAAAATATAGTGTATATCTAGAAGTTCTAGGTTATGCACCGCCTATGCAAGACATATTGCTTTCTCTGTTGAGAAACCAATAAGGCCCTCGAGACTTGATCTCGAAACCTCAAGTTGAGGTAAAAAGCACAAAATATAATGTATATATAGAAGTTCTATGTTATGCACTTATTGTTTTCTCTCGTGAGAAACTATTGAGTAAGTATTACAATATTGATAAAGAATTATCAGTGCTTTATACTTGTGTCATCAGACTAAGTTAGTCCAATGATGATAATGTGCTTTGTAAGTACCCAAGAACTAAAGGATAATGGTTTTATGGAATTGCATGAAGAAATCATAATGGCCTTGGGAATCCCGTCCAGCTCCAAACCTAAATGTTTTACTTAAAAAGTATTTAATGTAATTATAAAGTATTAAAAGAAGAATGACCTATGTATAATATATTTGATACCATTACTGTTGTATTTACTACTACTGGATGCTTCAAAATTGATCATAGAATTAGATTGTCTGATGAGTAACCCAATCAAGGAAAGGGACCAAGAGCGGAGGACCACTATAGCAATTGGGAATTGTTTTACCGGAACGTTAACAGGATTGGTAATTTGATAAAAACAATCAAAACACAAAGAATATAAATATCTAAAGAAATTCTCACAGATATCTCAAGACCAGTTAAGCTAGATAGAAACATTATTAGAACAACAGTTACACTGAAATGGAAAAGTTTTCTGTTTAGTGAAAAGTTTAATGAATTTGCCAATTAAAAAGGCAGCCCCTTGAGAGAGAAATCTCAAATGACCCCTTCACGTTCGAGTCGAACCAAACAGGGAAGGGGGGGGGGGCAGGTAGCAGCCTAGTAGGACCACGGGGTGGAACCTACAGCAGAGGATTTCATCAGACAAGATGTACCAGCACAAACCTGTGCGTCAAACAAAGAGGTAAAGACATTTGTATGTCGTTTTAAATATTTTTACTCCCGCCTGACTGTCACTAATGAGACACAATTAAATTTTAATTGTTATCCAACTGCAGCTGTCTGTTGGACGGTTGAGCTCTTATTGGCAAAAGCTCACACAAGATAAAGTTATCTGGTCATGGTTGAAGGGATATAAAATTCCATTTATGGAAATTCCTACACAAGATAATACCTATATCACCTTAAAATTGTGCCTTTTTCAGAGTCTGAAAATATACTTATACCAAAAGAAATAAATAGGTTCTTGGATTTGAATGTTATTAATAGGCGTACAGTGTGCGTCTATCAGTGGACAGTTTTTTTTTGTTTAATCAAAAATATTTACTGTACACAAACAAATTGGATATACCAGTGTTATATGTTAAATCTAAAATGTCGGATTAATTGTATCCATACAAAACAGTTTCTAATGAAAGACATACAGACTTCATGTAAACTCATTTTATAAAATGATTACATGTGCACAATTGATTTAAAATATGTATATTTTTTAATATCAGTGAACACTGAACGTAGATGTTCAGCTGATGACAAAAGATATTTGAGGGTTTATTGTAAAAACAATGTTCATGAATTCAGTAGTTTGTGCTTTGGTTTATGTACTGCCCCTACACAGGCCCACAGTAGTAACATCTTATCTTGTAGTGGGGGATAAAAATCTGTGATTTATCTTGAGGATTTTATATTTGGAATATTATTGTTTTTTGTAAAACTATCAAAATTTTGCAGTCTTGTTGTTACATAAAAGGATAAAAGTAATCTCAAATCCAATCAAGTTGCTGAGTACTTAGATTTGTGATTGATACAAAGAGTATGACCTTGTCAGTAAAAGATGAAAGAGATGTTCTATTCATCCATTATTTACACCGTAACCTAGCAACTTGTTGTCCATGTATGCGTTAAGGTTTACTAATAAGTATGCTAACATTTTGGAAAACAAAGATGTACAGAGTTAGTTTACCACAGTTATTACTTTGATTTAATTATGAACAATATCAAGTGTAAGTAAAGAAGATCTACAGTGGTGGCATAAATGTATGAAAACCCTGTAAAAATTGTCAATTTGAGATTGAAATTTACTCAGATGCATCTCACAGTTGTTGCGGAATATTTGTTTTGATGGTCAGATAGCAAATGGGGTTTAGACAGAAGAAGACAAGGCAAATCATATTTAAAGCTGCTTTTCTTGGTGTACAATGTTTTACTGAGGACTTAAAATTATGCCAAATTTTATTATGTAGAAACAATACTACTAACATAGATTGTATCATTAAAGGGGTGGAAACCAATTTAATCATCTTAATTTCCTGGCCAGGCATATGTGGCACTCCGAAAAATAGGGATTTTTACATTTTTATATGATCCAAAGACAGCATAAAAGCTGATCTTGAGTCTAGAAATAAAAACATTGATTGTGACTGGGAACTGGCTCCAGCAGCATTCCAGGACATAGTGAGATCTTTTCGAGATCATTCCATTGATCTATTTGCTACTAGAGCTAATAATATGTGACAGATATCCATCTTGGCGTAGAGATCCATTTGCAGAAAATATAAGACTTACATTAATTTTGGTAAATTACCCAGTATTTTATGCATTTCCATCATCTGCATTGATTAATAAACTATTCAGACAATTTAAGATGATCAGATTTTTGGTATCTTAGTTTTTTCCTATGTGACCACAACCTTGGTACCCATTTATCATGGTCATTTCACAGATTAAAGTACCTACTTATTGGATTTTATCCATCAAACCAATTATTGTCGTAACCTTCCGGAATAGTGCATTTTCTGCACAGCAGGCCTTTTTTCCCTAGGGGCCTGCATATTGTCAGGGAAGGGTTTCAGAAGCAAATGATGCCAGATGATGAATGGTCAGGTTATCTTCTGTATCAGATAACACTGTCAAACAGTATTCAGTAGCACTACATAAGTGGTGGATATGTGGTAATGATCATGTTTTTTCAATCACTATAATATTAGAGTGTTCGTACACAACAAGTGGCAAGCCAACAAGGGCCAATGGCATTTCATATACATCACTCAACAGTGCAGTGTTATTGATCATAAATTCTGTTGTAGGGACAGATCCTCAAAGTAAGAGGTTATTTAATGGTATCTTTAAATTACGACCAAGTCATCCTGAATACTGATGATATGGGGGATCCATCAATGGTACCTACTGAATTTTATAGGAAGATGGTACTCAATACAACAATAAATTATCACTTGACAAAGTAACCAAAAAGTAGGTAATTCTTTTAGCCCTTTCTAGCGGTCAAAGAAACCTTATCTGTAATTAGACTTAATAACATCCAATTTATTGATGCAGATATTAACTCAAAAATCACTGATTTGTTAAAAACATGATCTAAGACAGGAAAACAGCAAACAAATATTATGTTACTCTATTTTCACATGAAACCAGTCATTTGTCCTGTGATTACATTACAATTACATACACACAAATTGTGACAATCATAATGCCGTTGGATTACACATACAATGATGGACAGTGGCGTAGACATCAAGAAATTTACTTCTCATTCAACACGTCATGCTCCAATGGGAGAAGAGGTGTGTCAGTAGATATTAAGTATTTTTAAAACAGTTGGTTGGTACACAGGATCAAAGGGTCTTACAAACCATTATAATAATAGACCTTTGATTAGAGAAGATAATAAATATCTCTGGCAAGACTGTTGGTAACGTTGAGACTGATGTTTTATTTGTCATAAATTAATGAAAAGCCAAAGAAGTATACCTACTGAATACATAGTTGATAATTAGAATTGGACGAGAATTAAGTTTAAATGTTGAAAAGTTTTCAGTTACATCTTAAACTTGATTTTATGTTATCTGAATGTTTTATTATTTAATAGTGTCAAACATATTTGTAATTTCCAACTTCATCTCTCTAAACATCTACATAGTTAATCGATCGAGGACTAAGCATGGAGTATAATTACTAAATTAAACGAACTTACCTAAGTGAAGTTCTATTGTAATTATACGTAGTGCTTAGTCCTCGATACTATGTTCCCTCCCAAGCCCTAAACAAGACCATAGTTTGTTTTTTGACCCTGGCATTGAAGTTGGAGAGTTACTGTCTGTTAATTTTAATTCTCTCATTGCAGATTACTCTAAATAGAATGACATAACTTGGAATTGCCAGCGTAAAAATATATTTTTTTCAGGATTTTATTCTCTGAATACGCGTGAACACGATATGGATATAGTGAGACTACATAGTTAATCGATCGAGGACTAAGCACTACGTATAATTACAATAGAACTTCACTTAGGTAAGTTCGTTTAATTTAGTAATTACATTGCCTTCAGGCCGTTGATCTCAACTGGCATTTAAGATTCTGCGTAGGAGTAAGTAATTACGTATAGCTAATCTAATAACATGCATGTCATCATAACATGATAGTCATGATGAGAAGCAATGAGGTCATAGTATAAAATTACTGGCATCAATATTTGACCTGACCTTAGGATTCTTAAATGTTGGATTCAATTGAAAATAGATAGGTACTACCTACTAATAATAACGTGGTAAGAAGGTGTTTCGGGCATCGTTTGCCAAATGAAAATGGCGGATAGGAGCCCGTTATATGTTTAATTTTAATGTATCATTCTTCATTAATATATAATGTTTACTATTTCATGTACGGAACGGTAAACTAACATTGAAGTTACTCACATACTTACATAGATACGTAATTACTACGCAATCAGTAATCCCATGGTAGGCACTTTATTTAGTTTTTCATCCCAATGGCTTCCCATTCTATTGTTTAACTGTATTTCCTTCATCTGAGATTACAGTGGTAGCTTGTGTAACTATTTCCGTTTGATTTCTACCGATTTCTACCCAAGAATTGGTCGGTACCTATTATTACAAAGCAAAGCTGAGAGACTATAGGATGGACCCTTAACCCAGGATCCGATGCTCAGCACTACACAACGTGGCAGTCGAGATAGGTATACAAGGTGGAGACGTCAATACAACAATAAATTAAACGGTGTGTCTCTAATGACGTTCCCATTCTGCATACAAAAATTCAATCGAATATATTCAATAGTTTAGTCAATATAGCTAGTAGACGATCGGCAAAATCCATGTAGGTTATTCCGTTTATCCACCCCAAAAAATCCACCCTAAAGTGGATACTCCACCACCCTAGGCCTAGTTGGATAAACGGAATGTATAGGCTTAGGGTGGATCAGCAAACACTACTATTTAATTTGTTTGAAAAACTCATTTTTCTAATTTCAATGCTACGCTTTATTTGATAGTTCCAAAATACTTTTATGCATTAGTATTGCCAGTGTTTTCATTTATAACAATAAATAAAAGTAAGTATACAATGTGGAGACTACAATACAACAGTGTAGTCTCCACATTGTATACTAATGTATTAATCAAAATGTAAATAATGCTTACCATAGTGTTCAACTGTGTCCGTATAGAATTTTATTCAGTCCTTTTTGTCTTCTCTAGGAAACTGGAACAATAAAACACGAATGTTTAATCTACCAGAATTCTCATCTATACACTAATATTATAGTAGAGGTAAAATTTGTAACATTAGTCTGGTAAGACTTTATTACTAGAACGTGCTCGTATCATAGTTATATTCCTAGTAAGACAGTTAGGCTGCCTGTCCACTGAAGCGGAGAGGAGAGGAGAGGAGCGGAGATGTGCCATTATAAACCAATCAAATCTAAACTTAGGGGCGGAGTTAAGATTCTATTGGTTAATATTGGCACATCTCAGCTAATCTTTTCTCCTCTCCGCTCCAGTGGACAGGCAGCCTTAGGCCGCCTGTCCACTGAAGCGGGGAGGAGAGGAGCGGAGCGGAGAAGTGTCAATATTAACCAATAGAATCGCACCTCTGGAGCGGAGTTTAGATTCCATTGGTTAATACTGGCACATCTCCGCTCCTCTCCTCTCCTCTCCGCTCCAGTGGACAGGCAGCCTTATGCACCGCTTTCATAAATTAACTAGAGTCTTAGATTAAATAAAAAATTTACTTAATATCTAGTGTTAGTAGGTACAGAATTTAAATTTAGCGTGGAGCTGCATCTACCACAGCAACATCGGAGAATCCCACCGCACCACCGCTATATGCCTAGGGATATAGCTATATCACGGCTTCAACCATCTTACTGCGACATTTACATACAACTCGGTGAGTTACTAGACGGATCTACTGATTCTGAAAATTCTTTCACCTACAACTTTCCGAGTTACATAGGAGATATATTTTATGTTAAGGGTACACTAGTTGACGGTTTGAACTCGTTGGTGAGCGTAAATGATATATGCATGCTAATTATTTATTAATTTAGGGTTATTTATTTAGTATTTATTTATCTATTTATTAATATAATTAATTATTTAGTGATTTGATTGATTTTGATTATTAATTTATTTAGTAGTATTATAGACAAGGATTTATAACAAAAACGAGCGCGTAAAATTTCATGAACAGACTTTTGGGCGTATAGATATTATGAAAAACTACTGAAAGTATTTTATTCATAATAAAAGTATTTGTATTATTGAATATATTATCTATCCCTATACGGTGTCTATTTTGCCATTTTCTTACTACATAAGTTATTGATTTACGTCTAAAGACGAGTTAAAATGAGTGTTAAAATATGGAAATTTCGACGCACATATCTTCCAAACCAATTTTTTTTTTCAATTCTGCTTCCGTACAGGGCTAGATAATGACAAAACAAATTGAATATAATTTTTAGTTTTGAAAGTACACTGTCAACCAGACCAGTTATCACCATACTACGTTTATATGGAAGAATGACCGACTAACAAGAAATTTCACGCGGACGAAGACGCGGGCAGGAGCTCGTTCATTATAATTTGATTATAAAACAAATAAACACTTTCAAGTGAACCAATTCAACATGCAGATGCAATAAAGTTACATATTCACTAAAAGGAAAGAGTGTAATAATTAATCATTCGTTTTAAAACAATAGCTATATTGTCTGTAACCAGAATACCAAAACAGATCGGAACTTTTCATACAATACGATTATGTAACTCCCAGACATGAATTATTATAACATAACATTTCTGGCCGGCCGCCGTGGGCGTCATTCTTTAGATACTCTATTCAACGAAAGTAACGAGTAGGTAGGAAATGATAATTTTAATTTCTTTGAAAAAAAAGAACATTGCAATACTCTTTTTATTATTCTATTAAATGTAATCGAACCCATGAATCATTCACATCACAGACAATTGTTACACCACTGCACCAACCGTGTCATATTTCGGGGTGTTCCTCGAAGCGCACCAACTTTGAAACGCACCAAAAATATTCCTCGAAGCGCACCATTCAGGTGCGCTAACAAAATCAAAATTTATTCCTCGAAACGCACCAATGATGAAACAGAGAAGAGCATGAAGGATTCGTAATAGATGATATCGATAGACGTTTTAAAAGTCAATTGTGCTAATATTGTTTATTTATTAAAGGGTACTTCTCTGATTTTGTGCAAATCACATGTCCGTGAATATTTTGGCGAATCTAAACATCCTAAAAGCCCACCAATATTTTTTATCTATAACTGGGTACCCTAGCTTTTAATGGCAAGAAGAATTAAAATTAATCATGACGATTTAATGACTCAAAATAATATTTTAGTTGTTTAAATTTCATTACCTTCGGTGTCTTTGTTGTGACGAGTTAGAAAAACATTTTTATTTAATTATACGTAGAGGTTTATGCTGCGAATTTTTACTTGTGGAACCTCAAGTACTTCATAAGGAAATGAATTATGATTTTGCAAGATATAATATTGTTATTATTTTAATGCATTGTGATAAAAACAATTTGTCGTAAAAAATATTACATTACCTTCAGCCTATCTTGAAATATCAAACATCGTGCTGTATATTACATCGTCCCTGGATCGAGCACCCCTTCCCGCCTCCGCACTTGCCGATCAGTCGGCCAGCAACAACAGACGGGGCAGGACGTGCGCAATTTTTTTCGCGACCGTTAAAAAAGTACGACAACTACGCGCTTCAACCAATTTCGGTTTCATTACACTCAGCGAATTTTTGACGTAAGTAGTTATTTTTTTTTCATACTTTTAGTCTTAAGGCAATTGTTATAATGTATGTTCATGTTTATTATTATCATTATATACCGTAATCGATTAATTGCAGAGTAAAATAAAAAATAGTTTGAAAAATTCATTACCCTCACTTTCATTACCATCGATTACCTTCAGCTTTGAAGGTGAAGGTAATGAGACTAAAATGAAGGTAATGATTTTTTCATATTGTTCGATGTGATATTCTATTTAAACCTATTATACTGTCAAATTTTACAACTTTTACAGTAAATCTTACATGGTGTGAGGACACCGGTGTCCGCTTAGTATTTTACAGTCTAATATTAGATTTAATTATAGGGTTTCTAACAAATATTATCCTTTTCAGGAAACAAGTATGGCTAAAACTAAAACTAAAAAAACTCGCGAAGAAAAGCTTGCTCAAGCAAGGCTGCATAAAAGGAAAAAATACGAGGAAATTAAAAACGATCCCGAGAAATATGCAATTCAGAAAGAAAAAGAGAGACAGAGATACTTGAAACGAAAAGAACAAAATAAAATAAAATCTGCTGCCAAAATGACACCAAGGGAAAAAAGACTTCAAAGAAAAAAATGGAACGAAAACAGTAAGCGTTATTTAGAGAAAAAGAAAAAGGAAAGAGTAATACAACAGATGCTGATTGATAATTCACCTCCAATAAGTGATAGAGAAGAAAATGTAGCTGAACAAGACCCATTAGAAGGGCCATCACATCAATCAGTAGAGGTGTCTAACATAAACTGCAAACGGTGTCAAAAGAAGGATAAGTTAATAAGAAGACTTCGTTATAGTTACAAGAAAGAAATTGGTAAACTGATTTTTTTTTATCTTAGACTCATTTCATTACCAGCCATTTTGTTTCATTACCTTAGTATCCAGTTTCATTACCAGTAATTTTTTTTCATTACCTTAGTCCCCAATTTCATTACCAACTCCACTGTTTTCATTACCATCAGCAGTACAGAATTTCATCGGTCAATATCTACTTAAGTAATGCGTATAATGTTGTATAATTTACATAAATAGTTTATGTTCTTAATACCAATTCTCGTGAAAGTTTAAAATAAGGAATTGAAAATTTTCTCACATTTCTGTCAGAATTGCACTAAATCATAGAAATACCCTAAAACTACCAGGAACGCAGAAATGAACTGGAACTAGGTGCTTAAGCGTCTTACTACTTGGATCAATACTGGTTTTGAAATTGAATCATTTGTTATTTTGAAAAGTACCATAAACGTTGGTGCACAACTTAGTGAGCGCCCATTTTCTGTTCATTTTATCACCCTGGTACTTTTAAAAATAACAAATAATTAAATTTCAAAACCTGTATTTTTACCATTATTGAGCTAGTAGTAAGTCTCCGCACCTAGTTCCAGTTCATTTCTGCCTTTCCATCAGGAATTTCTCAGCAGCCCAGAGTCTGGGTTTGTGCCCGGTTGCTGGCAATAGGATCGCCCCCTATTACATGGGACTTAAACATAACTGGCGAAACAAACGTGGATGTACCACAGGTAAACCTCTCTCTCTGCCTTCGGTGAAAACAGCGAACCACCCTGTCTAGTCCTGCAAAAAATGCGCGGAAAAATCCCTAGAGTACCGCTACGCGCGGCTTATCGCGATATAATTTGACCCACGCTAAAAGGAAGCGCGCGGAAACTGACACTATTTAGTGCCTACAGGTACAGGAGCGTGATGCTATGTTATGTAATCTTTAACAAATTGCAGCCTCTATCTCTGAACAATTCGTCGTTGCATCTAGCATCTCTATCTGAGGAGAGGTCTTTCCTCTGCAGTGAACTACACAGAGCTTCTCTGCAGGGGTAATTAAAAATAAAAAACGTGTACGTCTCGGGTCGCCCGACAGAAGTGATAACTTAAACTAATCTAAGTTGAACTATACAGACAGATTGGCGCCGTAACGCGTTACGTAACGAATCGGTTTACCCTCCCATAAGAAGGAGGAACACTTCAAAAACAGAAAGCCTCAAAAGGGATCATTGTACTCATCATTGTGAACAACTTTTACTACGGGACCAACAATAGGTTGTATGCCATTCAGCTCAATTTTCTGCAACTCTAATCCAGCTGCTATCAGTCACCCTGCGAAGATCCCCCCCCCGCTCCAACTAGCCAACAATAAAATCGCGGAAAAAAAAACAGCTGCTCCATACATTTTATGTTCACATAACTCGACAAAATGTAGGGAAGAAACAGCTGATTTTATATCATTGCAGGGCAAACACCTTATAACCTTATGAGTCTGTGCTAATGTTATTATTTTACTATCACAAGAATGTGCAACAAAAAAAGACAAAGCTATAAAACAAGACATTTCCGTCGGATACGGTTTAATATCTCATTTCGTTGTGGTCAACACTCAAGAGCTTATAAAGGCATTAGATGACAAAATGTAGAGAATTGCAGAAGTTTCAAATACTGCGCAAATCCTCTATTTGTCTATTTCTTCTCTAGTATCAGTGCGAAGTATAATTTTCATGCCGTAATAAAAATCTTAGCTAGACGGCAGTAATTTTAATTCATTATGTACAGTCAGCGAATTTAAGGAAAATTCAATGATTTTTTTGCATAATGTTTACCGTAAGCATAGTCAACCTATAATGTTTCCACTACTGGGACACAGGCCTCCTCTCAGTGAGAGTTAATGAGCCGTAATCCACCGCGCGGGCCAAGAGCGGGTTGGTAAAGTCACATGTCCTTGAATTTTTGATGCTAGGACATGCCGGTTTCCTCACGATGTTTGATGCTTCACCGTTTTTGAGAGCTTTGGTGATGAAATAATGACCGTGTTTCTGGCAAGTAAACTACTTACCTACGACTGACTTAGGCTAACACTTTCAGGGTGTTTATGGGGTTGCCGCGCTACTGCAGTACTCCCAGCATGCGGCAGAGGCGACAATAGATGGCTTTCACGCTGTCAAGCGCAAGCGTTGCGCTTCCTTCAAGTATGCGCAGGTCACGCGCAAACCCAAACCGCATCCTGATTACTATAATAGCTGATAGGATCCCGGGAGAGTCCCATTCTAGGACATTGGATACAGGACATGCCACTACTGTAGCGTAGTGATGAATACTTAGTTTGTGTTGTTTTTCTGGTAGATGTAAACATTCGTTTCTGAATCGTGTGTATACTAACTATGGGTCCGATATAAAATATATTAATTTAATTTAAACAATTCGTTTTCCTGACTGTACCTTCTGCATGTGTTTCTATTATCGTTTTAGGTACTTTCTCAGTTATATTACTACATACTTACATAATAATATCTAGTGCTACAACACACTACTTTGTGACAAGTGCATAATTAAGTAATGTATGTAACTCTACACCACAATGATACAGTGCTTGTAACATATTGCTACAAATGAAGTGTTACAGATTATGTCAGCGTTATTACAATTGTGTAATCTTGAGAGATTAGTTGCCAGTGTGTAATTTGACTGTCACTTTTGTAAATAATTTGAGGTGTGGTTTCAAGTATGAATGTGGAATGGGAGTAGGGGAAGACCAAAGAAACGATGGATGGCCTGTGTGAAAGATGATATCGCTAGAAAGGGACAGACCACCGAGTTTTTTTTAATATTTTTTGACTAGGTCATCTCGCAGTTGACCTCCACTAAAGGGTCATAGGTGCTTAACCGGGCTTTCCTAACTTAAAGCCTCCAGCCAGGGCGTAAGATATAACTTGTATAAGGGAACGCTCGCTAAGGGCACCCCCTGTGGGGTGCGTACCTCGGCGTAGGGCGTAGCTAGGGGAGGACCGCAAGATGGGACAGGTTGGATCAAACATATAGAATTACTACTATCGGAGGAATTTAAAGCATCGACCCCGCTTGACTGTCACTAATGAGACACAATAAAATTTTAATTGTTATCGAGCTGCATCAGTCTTTCGGACATTTGAGCTCATCGTAATGAATGTTGTTGAACTGTCAAAATGAAAATTAGTCGTAAATAGTCGTAATCGTTTACAAAAATGTGTTTATTTATTTATTTATTAAACATTTGTATACTTAACAGGTCAAACCCAAAGCGTCTACAAACAAGTTACATGTTCGTTCAATTTGTGCTTAACATATTATTATTATTGGATATACAAACCAAGTAATGCTTAACGACTAACAATAAAATAAGTACAGCTAAAATAAGTACAGCTCAGCCCGTTTCGTCGATATCATTTAGATTGTAGTCATACAGTGTGAGAGGTGGACATTTTATCGCAGATATACCTAATTTTGCACAGTTTGTCAGTGAACAGGTCTACATCTTGAGTAAGTATGATTGAGTTGAGGAGCGCAAGTGTACGTCGCGTGTTGCGTGTATGTGTTGCGTGTATGTGTTGTTGTGTTGAATGTGTTGTGTTGTGTATGTTGTGTGTATTCTATCATTCATCATCATCATCAGCCAATTAATGTTCCCACTGCTGGGACACAGGCCTCCTCTCTGTGAGAGGGAGTGGGCCGTAATCCCCACGCGGGCCCAGTGCGGCTTGGTAGATGTCACATGTCTTCGAATTTTTTGGTTCTAAAACATGCCGGTTTCCTCACGATGTTTTCCTTCACCGTTTTGAGAGCAGTGGTGATGAAATTATTTACACAAAGTGAAGCGCCTGCTTGGGTTCGAAACTTCGAACCCACGACCTACAACTCATAAGTCGGGGCCGTTACCACTGGGCCACCACTGCTCTCTATTCTATCATTAGGTTACAGTATTGCTGAGTGTCAAAGGATATTTTTTATGTTAAAACAAGAAACACGCGGACAATGTCGTGAATAAAAGGTAGTCAGTTTGAAGAACCTTCAATTTTATGATTATATTTCTAGTAATAATACTTTACCTCATAACATTAAAATCTTGGCAGTGTATAGAGTGCCACCATTGGCACTCTATCCCTATCGGATAAAGTGCCACTACAGGCACCCTAGTAACACCGCCTCGGCCCGGCTAAAGTGCCGCAAGCATTGGATTGTCATTGTCACTGTCACTAAGTCACGTCACTTGGTATTTTGTTTGATTCTCGAGGTTAGATCGCTGTAAAACACCACATTCCCAAAACATTACATTCTCTTGTGCCTAAACGGACCCTGGCACTTCGCCGGCCGCTACCGCGGCACCGCTCGCTACGCTCGCTCGGCTCGTGCGTCGTGTGGTCACAGTTCTAACCTAACCTAACCTAAATAACAAGTGACAGTGACAATGCAACGCTCACGGCACCCTAGCCGGACCGAGGCAGTGACACTAGAGTGCCACAAGAAACTCGCGGCACTCTTTACACTTCGTAAAATCTTGGCTTGTCCACAGTACACACCGACTGTGTACTATGTAGTGTATGTTAGAAACAATGTGATACAATTTACTAAAGCTCTGCTCTCACTACTTTCCAATGAAAGGGCAACGTAAGTGACAAGCGAAAGCGGGTTGCAGTTGCAACTCAAAAATTAAAAGCGTTTATTCTGAAAGTGGGCAACGTCGCAAATAAATGTCAAATATTTCGCTATTTTTGATTATTTAATAATTTAATATTACCGTATGTAGAAATGTGGCTAACTGGCGGATTCGAATATTGATTATGAAATGCAATAATTAATATCGAATATTTATTTAGGTTTAGATGTAACAAAAGTATTTGGAAACTTTCCAAATGTCTTTTTTACACATAAAACGGGTACAACATCACATTGAATGTTATAATTGCAATTCTAATTTCTAGTTGGCTGGTTAGCTACATTTCTTATTAATCAAAACAGGTAAATATTTGACAGCTATTTGCGACGTTGCCAACTTTTAGGGCCGACATACACGGACTGCTTGAAGCAGTCAGGATGGACTGCTGCAAGCGCGACTGCATAGTGAACTACAGTCTTCTACTTACACACATACACGAAACCGCTCGAGCAGTTGCAACTGCTTCGGGCGGTCGTGCAGTTGTGTTGACTATGACTGCAAGAGCGGTCCGTCTATGTTGATCAATCGCTAACTGCTCGAGCAGTCCGTGTATGTCGGCCCTTAGAATAAACGCTCTCTTCAGATGAATACATAAACAGAAATCAATCAAACAATTGGGTCTTTCTGTAATGAAACAATGTCTTGTTTCCTTAAAGAATATCTCATGTGGTGGCTGACCACATGAGATTATTTAAGCACCTGTGTTGACTCACATCCATTAAGGACTGTTTTTTATATAGGACTTGATGTTTGTACTAAAGTAGTATGCTGTCGTTTGCTAATCTTTTATGACTTGTACTGCAAACCAAAGCTTTTACTTTATCGTCCCTTGGCGCAGGTGCGACAGTTAGCTACCCACATTCACTGCCACTACCATGTTACTTACTATGTAAGGGCTATACAGTTATACGGAGTATTTGTATAAGCACTTAATAAAATAACAGTTACTGAACGTTTCAATGAATTTTATGCATTAAGTTGTCTTCAACCTTTTTGAAGTCAGGGGCTGACAATACTTTGATTTTGATTCGGCGGGCCGCAACACAAGATAAATTGATTATATTCCATTATAAACTTACAGGTAAAGGTCCCTACGTAATTATCATTGCAGTTATTTATAATAAAACTTTACAACGCTAGAAACAGGAATTGATACTAATAAAACTCAATCAATGAGATGTTGGATATTGTTTACTCTTAACGAATTTAGCAATATCTGCCCCACAGCCTCAATAGTGGTTGTTGCAATTCTCAAACTGTTTTCAAGCTGAATTACGTCGCTCTGGACTTTACGTTTTTCATTCGAGAAAAGAACTGCTCGCATAGATATATGTGGAGCCAAAAAGTGATGTCATTTTCAGTGCATGATTTATGATATCTGTTATCGGGATTTTTGATGGATGTTTTTTTATCTATTTTGTTTTGAATTTCTAGACTAGAATAGTAATAAATACATTTAATTTAGCTAAACTATTTCTGGACCGCCAAGGACCGGGGGCCGCGGGTTGAAGACCTTTGATCAAAATTCTGTCCTTACCACAACTGATTATCTGTTGATGAGGCTAAATAACTTCTAAACTAGACATGGTATGGAATTCGAGTTGATCAAGTGTCTATGTATGGTAAGACCGAGCACTTATGTCGCAAGAATCTTTTTAAACAGCATTTAATTGAGCACATGGGCCGTCGATCTGTTTGCCAACTTTACATTAAAAAAAGAGCGAGCGTTATAGTAGTCGCATATGATGTGTAACAATTGACATATCACCTTGGTAATAAGCAACATTAAGGGTGCGGGGCGGTGCGGGGCCTCGTCAAGTTTGTTTCCGACGGCGAGTTCTAGCACCGCGCGCGCTCATTGGTCAAATCAAAAAGCACGCGCTTCCCCGGCGTCCTGTTACACACTTCCATCCCTTTTCATGAAATCCCTCCCACAGATAGCAGGAAAGCGAGAGGGAAGATGTTACACATGAAAAACTTCATGGCAGCTGAAAATCGTCCACTGCTGACTGAAAAGCGACTGTTTCAAGGCCTAATGAACGTGTGAAGTGGAGACTATAATTATTTCCTATAATTATAGTCTCCACTTGTAACGGACGGATATGTGATATAAGGAGTTATTTGTAACTGTTATTGGTGACAGGTAAATGATAAATGATTTTGTTTCTGTAAGTAGGTTTTTACAAACACTTTAACACGTCAATCATATTTGAAAAACTAGATGAAGTCGGCGTTTCTTATCTGACTACTCTCGAGAAGAAAAGCCGAAACAACACGTTCAGCGCCGGGAATCCTCCTGGAGGGTTCACTCCAGTCTCATTGGGATGCCGGGAGCCCTCGCGGTGGGCTAATTTTAAATGTAGGTTTTTCCTACCAAATTCGGCTATACTAAACTGTGTAACTAAAATCAGTTGTATATTTTTCAATCCTAATGCCAGTGACTGTAGTCGAGGGTTAACTTTAGCGCAAACATAATGCCGGTGCCCCTCCTGGACTCAACTTGCAATATGTATGGCAGCATGGCGTATGAGCTCTATGAAAATGGGTGGAGTCGAAAGTGAGTCCAGACATAATCTTGGTGAGATCATGTGAAGGCCATGTATTGGTGTCTGAAATGGTATTTTGAGGAAAGAACCACACAGATTCAGTGGAACTATCCAGCGCACGCTTTTGTCAATAATCGTGCAGTGTAGGCATATTTCAGATTTCAGCTTATTCATTTGACATGTGTATACATTTGACATGAATTAGCTGAAATCTAAAATATGCCATTTCAGATTTCAGCTTATTCATGTCAAATCGAAGGTTGGGAAGTTCTCAGCCAATTAATTAAGAACTTATCCAGATGATTTAACAAGCCTAGATAGAGGCTGACAAAACAATGAAAAATAACGTCCTATAATTATGCACATCAACGAAGTAATTTGTAATAAAGTAAACTAATAGCTAACTAATAGCTCAAAACGGGGAAGGAAAAAATCGTGAGGAAACCGGCATGTCTTAGAACCAAAAAAAATCGAAGACATGTGACATCTACCAACCCGCACTGGGCCCGCGTGGTAGATTATGGCCCACTCCCTCTCACAGAGAGGAGGCTTGTGTCCCAGCAGTGGGAACATTATTAGGCTTATTATGGTTTATGGTAATAGCTAGTAAGTATAATTACAATAAAATTACTTTTTTTCTCGTTTAACTAATTCCATGCTGCCATATCATTATTATAAGGTAACCATCTTGTTCTAAACTTTGGGCGATCGAGGAGAAAATATGGAGAAAATTAATTTTCCCAGATATGGGACCTGGGTACATCGATTCTTCACCCTGTAAACCCCTAAATTTTATTTTATTTTATTTTATTTTATTTATTCACAAGGCAACTACAACAGGTAACAATCACAGTATATCACTAGGTTCAAATTGCAACATTCATAGAAATCGTTAGACCCGTTTTCGAGAACGTGATTACAAATATTGCACATTTAATAGTACGATAGGATAAAGCCAAACAATTAATGTTCTGAAGAAATCGCCTTTTGGTTAATAAATTACAAGAATTCTGATGATTTCGTATCATTAAATCATTGAGTTGTAAGTAAGACTTAAAACTGTTGATTATGGTCATATTATGGTCTTATCGCGACTTAGCACGGCATGGGCAATGGCCGAGAAGATATATATTATGTAGTGTTTTGATGCTGGAGAATTCATTGCGATGTTTAGGTACTTTTTTACCCGACTACCCCAGAAGGAGGGTAATGTTTTTCGAGAGTATGTATGTATGTATGTCTATTTCTTTGGCACGCTCTGTAGCCTAAACGGCTTGATGGATTTTGACATATGAGGTGTCGTTAGATTCGTCTTAATTCTAGAAGTGTCATAGGCTATATAATATTTATATATTGCATCTGCAAATACAAAAAAAGGGAAGGGAAGGTTTAAAAAAAAAAAATTATAACAATATTGGTATCAAATAGAAGCTAGTAACGAGTCAATGCCAAATTTTGATTTTTATTAATAAAGCTAAAAAGCTTGAAATTATTCAAAAAACAAAAAACCCGACTGCAAAAACACAACTTATTAAAAGAGTGAAACAAGCATTATAATCTATAGAATTTTGGTATCACAGGGGGGGCAACAAACAAAACTTACACCATACGTATATCCGTTATTAGTTTGTCCCCGCCTGCGATATCAAAATTCTATAGATTATAATGCTTGTTTTTCTCTTGTTTTTGCAGTCGGGTTTTTTGTTTTTTGAATAATTTATGTGAATCAATATGCCTAACCTTTTTTCAACTATGTTGGGGTCTGCTTCCAGTCTAACCGGGTGCAGCTGAATACCTAATAATAATTATAAATAATTATCTTCTTTATTTCAGTATTGACATAAAAATTATATTTAATATTAGAATAAAAAAATAAAAAAAAATATTGTTTTATTATTATGTAAAATTATGGATAAAACATAAGTGGCATCACGCCTGTAATCCCCGACGGGTCAGGCAGAGATTTACCTATAATATTACACGTATGGCTTTAATCAAATTGACACACTACATCAATTTGCAGCGTTATGGCTGCAAATTGATGTAGTGTATCAATTTCATATAAAAAAAACCATGCATGGTTTTTTTACCAACTAAGTTGTAGTTTCTAAAACATCGTGAGAAACTCTTTATTTCGGAAATGTCAACATGCAATCATTGCTATAGACCAAAAATTCAAAGACATGTGACATCCACCAACCCACACTGGGCCCGCGTGGTGGATTACGGCCTACGGCTCACAGAGAGAAAGCCTGTGTCCCAGCAGTGGGAACATTAAAGGCTGATTCTGTTATACGTGGGTGCAATGATACTATAAGTAAAAAGGTGTAGATAGGTTATATGCGGTCAGCAAGCGACACGTTAAAATGTGGCTAATTAGCTACATTTTGTTCGTCTTGTCTCTTTTTCGCTCCCGATTTTTTCGTCATGCCGTCCTACTTCCACGTGTCATCTAATAGTGTGACATTGTGCCGTTTTTGAAGATCGAATGTTGAGTAGATAACCTATCTACGTTTTTTTACTTATAATATCATTGCGTGCGTGTATGTTAGCCTTTGTTTTTTGCCTTTAGCTTTACCAATAATTAATTATAGTTCTAGTAGATTATGAACTAGATAATTAGTTTGTAAGCACATAACAAACCCTTCGTTGCAAATTCATTACACAGTGAAAGACAAGACAAAAAAAAAACAATGCGTGTCTGTGGTCTGTCTCAAAAGTATTTGGTGTAAATGTAAACAAATAGATAAAAATAAAACGTACAGACGCCAGCAGCTGCACATCAACCTACTCCAATCTGTCAAATTTTCCCAATCAACATTGAACCTTATTCTTTAGCGATAAAGTTGAAAATCTATTAAAGAAATTTGACAGATTTTAGTAACTTGATGTGCTGGAGTCTGTACCTGTGAATGATAATTGGTAATGCCACTTAAAAATTTAATGTTTCTATTTGATTAATTGTGTCCAATATTTTTTAATAATCTACCTGACAAACAAAAAAAAAAAGATGTCAACATCCTTATTGAGGTTAATGCTAATAAACCTCAATAATTCTAGTCGATGATTTTTCAATTATAATTCAAACAATAATTGTTGCTGGAAAATGTAGTGGAATAAAAAGTTGAAACGTTCTAAATACAAATTAATGTTTTAGTAATTCCTTTTAGTGGGTGATTGCGTAAGAGAGTTTGTTTACACTTTTACCTAATACTTTTTGCAACAGACAATAGCTAGTAGCAGTAGTTAGCAGTATTTGGGTAATAGTTAATATATTTTCCCGGTAGTTAAGTTCGTACAAGCAATAATTAATTAAATTAACAATTAATGAAGCTATAAACTTAACATATTCCGCGTTTCATGCTTTATTAGTTAACTTAATTGTAAGCGTAATGTCGCTTAGAAAGAACTTGAGTTAACTTAAGTGAGTTAGGTAGAACTTTCTCAGTTATGTAATGGCGTCCCACAATTATTATTGTATGTTATGTTGTGATGTAAGAATGTCGGCGATTGTGGTCTGATAATAAATGTTATTGTCATAAAATGAGTGTTGGGAATTTAATTTATTCAACTTTTAAAATACTTTGTTGGTGAATACCTTTTCACACAGGTTCGTTCGCGTCGTCAAAACTTACGAATTAAAATAAAAGTAAAAATATATTGCATGAGTGGTTTCGAGTTATAATACGCACTAACGGACAAATAGACAAAGATACATTTCATTTCTAAAAATCTTGGAATACCTATTTGGAACTTGAACCTAAATCAACGCAACAGTGAACATTTATTTTGTTGAAATAATAATGAAACCTTGGTAAGACTGTAAATAAACCCTCGTGTAGACTGGCGCGCCGCGACACCGCCACATGACTCTAACAAAACAATTTCTAAGAAAACTTCGCGGTAGAACCTTACCGGTGGGTGTCGCGTCGTCGCCATCGTGTCGCGCCAGTTTTCACGAGCCTTTACGCTAAGTAATTTAAAAGCTGTAGCCAGAATTATGGCTTTTGCCGTTTCCCTTAATTGACTGTTACAGAAAGATAACTATGACATATTTTGTTTTAAATGGACTTTCAGATTATTCTTAATTTAGTGAAATGGGAAAGGGACTCTCATTATCATCATCATTTCAGCCGAAAGACGTCCACTGCTGGACATAGGCGTACCACAAGCGTGGCCATTTCGACCGGTTTTGTTCTTCTCGCATCCAGAATTCCTGCGGGACTGTACTCAGACTAAGTACTTACGTATTCATATTTTTTCTTGGGAATTAGATAGCGACTCTATTTTAGTACTTTTATATTAATATACAGGAGACCAGTGGTAACCGCCCCGACTTACGAGTTGTAGGTTGTGGGTTCGAACCCAGGCAGGCGATTTACTTTGTGTAAATAATTTCATCACCACTGCTCTCAAAACGGTGAAG
This sequence comes from Conistra vaccinii, assembly GCA_948150665.1. Classification (NCBI taxonomy): domain Eukaryota; kingdom Metazoa; phylum Arthropoda; class Insecta; order Lepidoptera; family Noctuidae; genus Conistra; species Conistra vaccinii. The sequence continues at coordinate 10,684,987 of OX411341.1, read as the reverse complement.
GAAAACATCGTGAGAAAATGCTTTAGAACCAAAAATTCGAAGACATGTGACATCTACAATCATCATCATCATTTTTTAATTATTTATTTTTTACGTACCGCACTGGGCCCGCGTGGTAGATTACAGCCCACTCCCTTTCACAGAGAGGAGGCCCGTGTCCCAGCAGTGGGAACAATACTAGGCTAATTATGATTAATATACAAGTTTTTGTAGCAAATATTTGTATAGTAACTTTTAAAACAGAGTTTTTACCTCTACGATAAAGTTAAAGTTTTGATTCTTAAAAACACATTTCACCACAGAGTTATTACGATTTTCTGACGCTCATAGCCAATCGAGTGACATATAAAAATAATAACCGGAAAACCAATAAAATTATAAATCAATACGATCGATAGAACATCGCATAGAGTCACAATTTCCGTATATTTCCGTACAAACATACCTACATATAGCGTGTTGCTAGTACATAAATTATCCGGTTGATGGACACCGGTGCGAACATTCGTGTATGTCCTGTATACAGGCTCATTTATAATGTGAGATTATGATACCTGACGGCTAAGTGAGTTTATGAGTTATAAGTAAAATCGAAACTTAGGAAAGTAACTTAAGTTCTACTAAATAGTTCTTTCTATTGGTTTACTGGCTTTAGAGAGGTGGGTTCGATTCCCGCACAGAAAAATCGGAACAGTCTTCGGCGACTGCCGATAGAAGTGAAAACTAAGTAACGCCATCTAAAGACAATGTCAGGAATTTATGTGGCTTGCTGTCAGTAAAGAACGAAAGCTGTAGCTCCATTTAAAAAAAACCAAAAAAAAACAGAGTGCGCTGTCAGCACGAAAATCATGGGAAGCGTGCGGTGACGATGACGCGAGTTCCATGATTTTAGTTCACCCTAGAATTGCTCAACGCGCCTAAAGAAGTATTCACTTCATAAATATGACTTCAGTGTCGGATAACATTCTGATAGTTGAGCGTTAGATTAGCGAGAGAGTACTGTACACTATAAATTATTGTCATTTATCATCATCATCATCATCATCAGCCTATTAATGTTCCCACTGCTGAGATACAGGCCTCCTCTCGGTGAGAGGGAGTGGGTCGTAATCTACCACGCGGGCCCAGTGCGGGTTGGTAGATGTCACATGTCTTCGAATTTTTTGGTTCTAAGACATGCCGGTTTCCTCACGATGTTTTCCTTCACCGTTTTGAGAGCAGTGGTGATGAAATTATTTACACAAAGTAAAGCGCCTGCTTGGGTTCGAACCCACGACCTACAACTCGTAAGTCGGGGCCGTTACCACTGGGCCACCACTGCTCTTGTATGTATGTATCATTTATCGTAATTAAGTAATTAAAGTACCTAAAGGTCTTAATTTTTCAACTACTGGGAACATGCCTCTGAGATACTCGTTTACCTGGTCATTGCATGGTAGACTGGTAGTGCAGTTAGTACATCCAAGATTTATATAGTCAGTGTGTTCTTTGAGCCACTAAAATTATGTTAGTATATAACCAAGGTCCTTGTCCAATCTGAAATGACGGGCCCCACGCATTTTACGTGGCGTGTACGTAAAATGCGGGACTCATTCGCAAAATGTCTCTTTCGCAAAATGTCGCGATAGAAGTATAGAACTTAGGACAAAAATGTAGTTGAAAAAAATAATTTATAAAAGCAAAGTAAACAAATCATAAATATCCTCGTTTTGGTACCTAAAGAAGATAGTTTTTTAGTATTAGTAGTTTTATACTTTTAAAAAGTAACCAATTGAATTTTTTTTATTTTTTTCCTTTAAATACCAATATGAGGAAATTCAAGTTTTGTTTATTTTATAACTTTAATAAGTATATTTTTTAACTATTTTTTTTTCCTAGAGATATTCTGCGAAAGCGTCATTTTGCGAAAGAGACATTATGAGAAAAAGACATTTTACGACCAGTAGACATTTTGCGAAAGCGACATTTTGCGAATGAGCCAAATGCGGTAGTGAGGCGCGTCATTTCAGACTGGACAAGCTAGCAACTGGCGAAACATTCACAACAAAACTTGTTGAAATCTCTAGTTCCCGTCAAACATTGTATAGAAAATTGACAGAACATAGAGATTTCAACATATTTTGTTGTGAATGTTTCGCCAGTGCAAACGCACAGTAATACTAAAATACCATAGCGTGTTTCAAACAACAATTACTTAGAATTAACACTACATAATAACGCTCGGTATACAAGAGTAAGAGTGATGGAAAACCTGAGATAAAATACTTGAGACCGAGTCATTACGAGCTATCTTCACGCGTAATCCTAGAGGGGTGAATGGACTAGACAGTGTTGTAATAGTTTAAGATAAACAATGATTGTTTGTGCATTATTTAAAAAAAACGAATGAGAAATTAGAACTCGTATTTTAACATTACTTAATAATATTAATATAAAGTGATTTCATTGCTTAAGTCAAAGTCAAAACATTTATTTCAAGTACGCCATTAGAAGTGCGTTTCGTGTAGTTCCTATGCCGTAATGTTGGCTCCGAGGATCCTCCGACCAGACGGGTGTCGTGTCTGGCGGGCTAAAACTGCCCGATGGTTGATGTCGGATAGTCTTATTTAATATGTCGTTAGCGCGGAAAACTCTAATTGCGCGATGCTGCATTTGTGTGACGTCAGGATTTAAGTGTGACGTCAGGTCTAGGATGCGTAGTTTGCATGTGGCGATGTAGATACCACAGGTCCAATCCAATCTCCTGGTTGCTATTGTGTTTTTCTTAATGAGAAAATCTTATATCATGGACTCATCAGGAGGTTCGTTCACAGCTCAATAATCACGCTTTTAACTACTAGACCAATGAGACAGTATATCTATGCTTAGCTAAAAAACTTTAATGCATAGGTAGGTACACACGACTACACATCAAGCTATACATTTCCAGTTCATGCTGATCTCGCATCGTATAGGATTTCCGTATAATGCGAGGCCACCTTATACTGGAAATGTATAGCTTGATGTGCAGCTGTGTGTACCTACTTGTCAACAGCTCAACATGATAAGCATCTTTATTTCCACGAAAACATCTCAAGACAAAAATTTATGAGTTAATCTGTCAAATAAATCACATAATTAGCGCTGTTTTATTGAAAAACATTGATCTGATACTTCTAATTGATTATGTTGAATAGTGATGTCAACTCATTGAGTTAATAAAACGATTAATGTCGATGTTAACGATCGTAATGCACTCTCGATTTCAATCTCTGTGGCGTTTGTGATTAAGTGGTTGTGCGTTAATTTTAATGCTTTTTTATTCATTAGGTTATTTGTGTTTTATGCATGTGTCGGTGGCCGGTAGCAACGGCCTGGAACCTATTTGACAGGTGACAGGTGACAATCCGATAGTTTTTCACGTTCCTTTCAAACATTTTGTCCTTTACGAGTGTATATCCTAAAAGCTGGCAACGTCGCAAATAGCTGATAGAATATTTACCTGTTTTGATTAATTTGGCAATATTACTGTATGGAAATATAAAATGTGGCTATAAAAAGTGACCTAAAATATTGATAAAAAAATGCAATAATTAATATCGTAACACCGAATATATAGTTTAAGATGTAAAAAAAGTATTTGGAAACGCCTTTTTTACACCTAAAACGGTTAAAACATCAAATCCAGTGTTATAATTGCAATTCATTATTAATATTCTAGTTCGCTAGTTAGCCACATTTCTTATTTCCATACAGTAATACTGCCAAATTAATCAAAACAGCGAAATATTTGACATCTACATATTTGCGACGTAGCCCTCTATAAGATAAACGCTCTTACGAGTAATAAACAGCACCTGTCGTGAAAATGTGTTATATTGTGATTTTTTGACAAATATATCGCATTTTCAGCTATATTAAATCATCATCGTCAGCCTATTAATGTTCCCACTGCTGGGACACAGGCCTCCTCTCTGTGAGAGGGAGTTTTTTTTTTTTTTTTTCCTTTTCTGCTCCGTGGCAATCTGTCCTAGAACAATAAGCCACTTTGTATTCTGACTTCGAGTCTAATTATTTATTTATTGTTATGAGAGAGCTTCCATTTGTGTGGCGTAGCTCTCATCTCTCTATGCAAATCTGTGTGTGCGTGCGGATTGAGGAGCCAGACTCATAATTAAACGCGGGTACTACCAATATTTAGTAGTAAATTAGCCGATTTTGTAGGCCCGATCCTGGAATTTGTAGTAAAACCCTTCAAAAGTTACACGACTTTAAAGGTGGCTCCTCAATTCGCACATGCGGATTGAGGAGCCACCTCAGAACTCGAAAACTAGCCGACGGATAATTTTGAAAATTTGTTAGGATTTAGTAGTACTTATGCGTAATCTCTACAAAAAAAATGGGGTTTGTACGACTGGATTTGAGAGAGCTACAATGCTTTGATTTTTCATAAAAAAACGTAAATTTCACCGCGCTGTTTCTCGGAAAGTTATTAATCAATTACAACATATTTTCAGTATGATTTAGTAGTAAATGAGTTTTAATTTGTAGTATAAAAATAAAAAGGAAAAGCTATATAGTTTCGGTAATACAACACATTTTATGTGGCTCCTCACACCGCACGCTCTAGAGAAAATATATGGACGTAGCTACTAAAGTAGCTGATCAAATCGGATAAAAATAGCATCAATATTTAGTAGAAATTTCTACTAAATATTGGCGTACTCCAACATCCTGCGCATTCAGTATTTCAAAAGATATTAATAAAATAAACATTCCTTAACAAATTAGCGAATAGGGTGACCATAAATAATTCAAACAAGATCATTGTTTGAAATAAATAGTTTTATTTGCTTATAAATCATCCTACGAGTACGATTACCTACGTGTTACTTATGTAATTGCAGTTTTAGATTTTATGAGATACTAGCTGCGCTCCGCGGTTTCACCCTCATAAGTCTGGATCCCGTGGGAATATGGGGATGAAAATTATCCTTTGTCATTACCCAGGTCATGATCTACGCATGTGTTAAATTGCATCCAAATCCGTTCAGCCGTTTTAGCGTAACAAATAAATACATAGAAAAACAAACTCACTTTCGCATTTATAATATTATATAGTTAGTAAGTACAGTTAATAAGTTATGTTACGTACTATGTATCTACAACAGAAGTCAGTTTAACAAATAAAATAAAATTCAGTAACCGGTGATGAATTTAATGATATTTATTTTGCACAAACTTATGTGTAATTTGATTTTAAACAATAATTTAGTTCCTGATGTACCGATAGATGGCGTTGTAAATTTGGCACTCTCCGGTGAATCTCGGTGATAGGGATCTCCGTAGAAATATGTCCTCTCCCTGTATAGTAAAATAAATTATCTTCGTCAAAGTAAACATTAGTTTTTATTCATACCGTTATGATTTTAAAATTATTATTTTTTCGCTGTTATTTGTCACAACATTGTTGCTATAGTTACTTATAGAATGTAATAGACAAACAGATTAGAAAATAAATCGGTTAGACATAAATGATACAAACTCCATTAAAATCCATAAGGGACATATCAAGCGCGACCTACAACTCGTAAGTCGGGGCCTTTACCACTGGGCCACCACTGCCTACGGCCACCACTGCCTACAATATTAAATAGGTCGTGATTTTAATATCTTAATCGGTGACAAACTAAGTAGGCGTTGCTGGTAGGTGTTTACTGAGGTATTTTTATTTTATTTGTTGCATGTATCAGTGGCAAAACCCTGTTTTTTTATATCATGGAGTGACAAACTAGACAGGCGGCGTAGATGAAATAAAATTATGTTTATAGTAAATAAATCTTTTTTACCCGACAACGGAAAGTAAAAATCAGGGTCTTGACCGGTATTTATGGCACTTTTACACGTATTTTTTTTTATCAGTATTTTAAAACTAGTTGATAAGTAACTTGATAAGTTATCTGCAATACCTACTAAAGGCGTCTCTGGTACAAATTGTCGTACCGGTCACAAAACTAAAATGGCTGAAATAGGTAGGTATGGTGTCTATGGTGGAATTGCCAGTACTTCATCGGATAAGATCTAGTTCAACAGGCAAACGGTAAAAATAGGCATAATTTAAACAAAAAAAACTTGCCAAATCTGTTTAGTATGTGTTAGCGAAAAAAAATATAGGTATGAACATATTTCTCACAACTTGGTTGTTACGTTGATACAAATTAACGGTATAGGTACTAACTAAGCTTTTACCTTGAGTTCTAATCAAAATAATATGTATTAAATATCAACGTACGTTGGTATTTTAATTAACAACACGAACGTATTATTTGAATGCAGAACTTGGTTGTTTTTTATGTATATTGTATTTTTGAATACATCGATAAATTGCTTCATATTTTGCAATAAATTACATACAAGACTTATAATGTCATCGCGCTTCTATCTATGCAGTCTGACAGTGAACCGCAGTTTAGCTGTAGTAAGCGTCATAAAAGTTAAATAACAGGGATAATTATAACAGTTATATGACGAGCTTGTGGCTAAGTATTAACAAGCCGCACGGGTCGATCCATCAGGTTAAGCTACGCTTGCCGGGGTTGGTCAGTACATGGGTGACCATCTTTACAAACCGACACCTCTCCGTGCCTCAGCAAGCACGTTAAGCCGTTGGCCCCGGCTGTCATTCGTTGATCTTTGACAGTCATTACGGGTCGTCACAAGCCCTAAACTCTGACAACCAGTCTTACCAAGGGGTATCGTATTATCCAGTTACTGGGTTGTGGAGGTCAGATAGGCAGTTGAAAGAAAGAAAATGAAAGATAAATGCGTTTATTAGCATTACAAAAAAGACACCTACAAAAACAGAAAACAAATTATTATAATGTCAAAAGGGCCTCAGCTCAGCATAATGTCAGATGGCAACACAAAGTGTACCTGACGCTGATTTTCAGCTGCAACCCACGAGTGCCATACGCTAGAATAATAGTACGCTAGTTGCTCCATGTAAAATTCTGGACTGGAAGCCAACCCCAAGATCGTTGGGAAAAGGCTAGGAAGATTGATAGATTGAATACAGTTATGTGTATTTAACCTACATTGCACAAACTTAAATAAAGCTATACCTGTGCAAGTGTGCATAATACCATGGGTCTAACTTAGCAATAACTTATTACCTAAGTTAACATGGTAAGTTAAACCATGGACTTAACTTTATGTAATCACTACAGCACTGCAGATAGTCACAGTTTGAGCGACATAACGAGACGAGACACGCATACCTTAATCCTAGTTATTTTGTCACATAAGCTGCACATTACATGTATACATTTATGTGATACTAAGAAGATTTACGTACCAAAGTCAGTTTACTTACAGTACAACTATTTTCTTAAGACCGTGTATCCTAAAAGTTGGCAACGTTGTAAATAGCTGTCAAATATTTACCTGTTTTGATTAATTTGGAAATGATACTGTATAGAAATAAGAAATACGGCTAACTAACTAACTAGAATAGTGAATACGAAATGCAATAATTAATATCGTAACACCGAATATTTAGTTTTATGATGTAAAAAGTACTTGGAAACTTTTCAAATGCCTTTTTTACACCTAAAACGGGAACAACATCAAATTCAATGTTATAATTGCAATTCATTATTAATATTCTAGTTAGTTAGTTAGCCACATTTCTTATTTCCATACAGTATTACTTCCAAATTAATCAAAACAGGTAAGTAACTATTTGACAGATATTTACGACGTTGCCAACTTTTAGGATGCACCCTCTTAAGAGGGATGCGCCAAGGTAGCCCGCGAAATTCACATTTTTTGCAATTTGAAACTGACCTGCAGTTTCAGGTTGTATCTTGATTAAAATATGATTTGCAATCGTAACTTATATTGGCTTTACAGATTTATAATCATTAGAATCAGCAATACTCTGTGGCTCAGCGAGACGTCGAGCGGTGTGTGAAGGAGAGCGCGCGAAATAAAGTTCGCGATAACACGACAGTCCAGTGTAGCCCCAGGCTGTGCCCCAGGGTTAAAGGTAAAGAGGCGCAACGCGACTCTAATAAATTAGTTTCTAAGAAAACTTCACGGTAGAACAGCTACCGGTGTCGCACCAGTCTGCACAAGCCTTTAATTCGAGCACAAAAACTAGAAATGTAGTAATGGCAGCGCGTTGATGTCTTTTGTATTAGGAACTATGTGAACCCAAATATCTTTTAATTCTGTTGCTAATTATTATGATAACTTGATGAATATTTATCACTAAATTGATTTATTCACCATGCTTGATTGATACTAGACGCAGTATGGCTAATAGCAGACCGGAAAACGTTTTTTATGGTGTACAATTTATTTTATTTTTTATTAGCCTATATTGGGTCCCACTGCTGGGCAAATGCCTCCCCTTTCTCCTTCGAAATCTCTCTGTTTTGTGCGAATTCAGGCCATGTTGGCCCCGCAAACATGATGAGATTGTCACACCACCTTCGCCGCGTCTGCCTCGACGGCGATGTCCTCCTTCAGGCGTCCAGTGAATGACGATCTTTGCCCATCTCTCCGGGTGCATTCGTGCGACGTGGCCGGCCCACTCCCACTTCAGCTTGGCTGTTTTTTCTCCAACATCCGCTACTTAAGTTATGGAGCGCAGGGTGGTGTTTCTATAACCCGATCTGTTCGCTTGACACCTATTATGCTGCGCTCCATTTTTTTGGCGGCGTAGGTACATGATAAAGAATATAAGGTTAGGAGCTCGTGAGTGAGGAGCTCGTGGCTAAGTAATAACAAGCCACACGGGTCGATAGATCACGTTAAGCTACGCTTGCCGGGGTTGGTCAGTGGATGGGTGACCATCTTTACATACCGAGACTCCTCCGTACCTCGGAAAGCACGTTAAGCCGTTGGTCCCGGCTGTCATTTGTGGATCTTTGACAGTCGTTACGAGTCGTCAGAAGCCCGAAAGTCTGACACCAGTCTTACCAAGGGGTATCGTATTACCCAGTTACTGGGTTGTGGAGGTCAGATAGGCAGTCGCTCCATGTAAAATACTGGTATTCAGCTGCATCCGGTTAGACTGGAAGCCGACCCCAAGATAGTTGGGGAAAATCTAGGAAGATTGATTTTGTACATAATAAAGAATATTCTATTCTATTCTATTCTATTCCTTTTGCACGGAACTATCCTATTGACATCATTCCTTAGTAGCACTTCTACCAGTCTGGGCTTCTGCCCATCCTTTCGGGGAATAACGTCATGAATATGATGGTGTTTCACGACTATGCTAAACTACGAAAAATTTTAGCTTTAGTTTTCTTGCTTATTTTTTTACGCTTGAATCTATTTATCGTTGAATAAAATCAACTTTTCCGCAGAAAGTAAAATTAAAATGAAAGAAAAACTGTTCAATTGTACAACTGTCAAAGACGATGACAGTCCATTTGTATGTTTACAATTCACTTTGTTATTTGTCGAAATGGATTAATTAGTTATGAATACAAGATTATTACCACAGAAATAGTGTCCGTGCGGATTGAGGAGCCAGACTCATAATTAAACGCGGGTACTACCAATATTTAGTAGTAAATAAGCCGATTTTGTAGGCCCGATCCTGGAATTTGTAGTAAAACCCTTCAGAAGTTACATGACTTTAAAGGTGGCTCCTCAATTCGCACATGCGGATTGAGGAGCCACCTCAGAACTCGAAAACTAGCCGACGGATATTTTTTGAAAATTTGGTAGGATTTAGTAGTACTTATGCGTAATCTCTACAAAAAAAATGGGGTTTGTACGACTGGATTTGAGAGAGCTACAATGCTTTGATTTTTCATAAAAAAACGTAAATTTCACCGCGCTGTTTCTCGGAAAGTTACTAATCAATTACAACATATTTTCAGTAAGATTTAGTAGTAAATGAGTTTTAATTTGTAGTATAAAAATAAAAAGGAAAAGCTATATAGTTTCGGTAATACAACACATTTTATGTGGCTCCTCACACCGCACGGTCTAGAGAAAATATATGTACGTAGCTACTAAAGTAGCTGATCAAATCGGATAAAAATAGCATCAATATTTAGTAGAAATTTTTACTAAATATTGGCGTACTCCAACATCCTGCGCATTCAGTATTTCAAAAGATATTAATAAAATAAACATTCCTTAACAAATTAGTAAACAGGGTGACCATAAATAATTCAAACAAGATCATTGTTTGAAATAAATAGTTTTATTTGCTTATAAATCATCCTACGAGTACGAGTACCTACGTGTTACTTATGTAATTGCAGTTTTAAATTTTATGAGATACTAGCTGCGCTCCGCGGTTTCACCCTCATAAGTCTGGATGCCGTGAGAATATCGGGATAGAAAGTATTCTATGTCCTTACCCAGGTCATCAACTACCCATGTGTCAAATTTCATCTAAATCCGTTCAGCCGTTTTAGCGTAACATTGCAACACAACGCGGTGAAATTTACGTTTTTTTATGAAAAATCAAAGCATTGTAGCTCTCTCAAATCCAGTCGTACAAACCCCATTTTTTTTTGTAGAGATTACGCATAAGTACTACTAAATCCTACCAAATTTTCAAAAAATATCCGTCGGCTAGTTTTCGAGTTCTGAGGTGGCTCCTCAATCCGCATGTGCGAATTGAGGAGCCACCTTTAAAGTCATGTAACTTCTGAAGGGTTTTACTACAAATTCCAGGATCGGGCCTACAAAATCGGCTGATTTACTACTAAATATTGGTAGTACCCGCGTTTAATTATGAGTCTGGCTCCTCAATCCGCACGGACACCAAAAATAACTTTCTTTATAAATAATTAATACGTAAAAAAAAATCTATGATAGCATCCCGAATTACTTTTTATCACAATTACGTAAAAAACTTTGTATTATAAATAATTTACTACAATTAGAATTGATAAAAAAAATTATAATTGGGCACTCACCTATTTCTTCCAAAATAACACAAAAAATTCACCACAAAATCAAGACATAAAAAATCACATACGAAAAAAATTAAAAGGCACAGATCACGAACTCATTCAGCCAGAAACGTAAAAGTTTTCGCGCCAAAGCCGGCACGTATCTCGTTTGAACGCACTATCGTGACTGGCTGAATGCAATCGTGCCTTGGTCTTGAAGGTACTTTTCCCGCCTTTCTGAGCTCGTAGTGGAGGTAAGTTTTTAATGAAATTACACCCTAGAGAAGGTAACATAATGCCTAATCTCTATTTCGATTACTAGGTATAGATTACTTTGACATTTGATAGAGAAATTATTATTGTGAATGAAAATTAATTTTATTGTTGTTGAATTAATGATAGTGAGCTGACGAATCGCTTGCAGTAAGCAATAAGTATTTTTGTGAATATCATTTATTAACTTTCTTATTTTTTTGCAATATAGACAAAGTAATGTGTCAGAAAAATGATGTCCAATCAGAATTCAGTTCCATTTCAGTTTCTTTTGTGTATCAATTTGGTATTTTTTGTGAATGTTATACTTACTATTAAAAAAGGGCCTTCATTATGTACCGGTTGAGTAGTTTAGTACTAAAATTTTGAAGAAAATGGCACTATTTAGTGGCACGCAGGACTTGCCGTAGTATGATGGCCCATTTAGTATATCCCGGAAAGGTGTGTGTAGGTATGCATGAGATTTTTTAAATAGAAATGGGGAGAAATTTTTTCTGGGTGATTTTATTTGTACCGTACAGTACAGTACTTTCTATGTTCTATGTTAAAGGGTTTGGTTTTTATTTGTACTTTTCAAGAAAACAGAAAATACTTGGTATTGTCTGTCAATTAAGTATTACATTGCTGCGAAAATTATCAATAGTAGGTATAGGTGGTATATAGAATAGAATATCATCCAGTCGTAAATACAAATATACCTATTTAACAAGTAGGTGCCTAATTTATGGACATGTATTATTCGTTTTTTATCCAAAATCGGCAATGTTGTTAAGAATAGTTAGAAAGAAAGAATAAAGTTTATTTGGACACAGTTCGTGAAACATAAAAGACAAATAACAAAATAAAAATTGAAAATAATGATTTAACAACAATAGTATGTGCCTCACGGCTGCGCCAAAAAGTAGTACGTAGTAAATATTAAGTAAGTTAGGTTATTAAATAGTTAATATTTAAATATTAACTATTCTTAACAACATTACCGATTATTAAGACACTTAATTAGTAACACTAAATAAGTAACACTCTAAAATAGTATCACTAAATAAGTAACACTAAAATAGTAACACTAATTTATATAATATAAAGTCCCTGATACTGTTTTTGCCCGTTATGGTACTCGAACCTAAAAAATAAGTTTCACCTACAAACGTTCTGGGCCAATGAAGCATAAACAATGTATCCGATAAATTAACACCCAAAAACATACTAAAGTAGTTATTTATAACCGTCTCTATTGAAGCTACACGAATCGTAATGAATCATTAACGCACTTTTGTTGTTATGTAGTATTTATTTAGTAACGGAAATTTGTATTATGTGCGTAATGCAACATATAAAAGACGCGTGTGGAAGATCTATACTTGATAAAAATATTTCCTTGTAGACATGTTCAAGATATAGATCAATGTGTTCAAGACATTTTTGCTGGAACCTTAACTTTCCAAACCGTTATGTTTCTTTAGTATATTTTCAGTAGTCGAAGACTTTAAAGAACGATGACCCATTTTCAGATGTGTTTCCTAATCTTAACACGTTTTTAATTTTATATCAATTGCTTTTGCCGTTAATTTAAATTTAATTTAATTTATTTATTTATTTCAGACATAATTTTAGTCCATAGCTTCTGATTACATAATACATACCTACATTAAAATACTAAACAGATAAAATTGTGATTAATTTAGTATAAATATTCAACGACTCAAAAAAAAAAAAAAAAAAAATGCGATTAAATTGCGTCTTTTCAAGACATGTCTTTTTTGATGTGTAACATATTTCCTCTCGCTTTCTTACAATCTGTGGGAGCAATTTCGTGAAAAGGGACGGAAGTGTGTAACAGGAAGCCGGGGAAGCGCGCACTATTTGATTTGACCAATGAGCGCGTGCGGTGCTAAAGTTGGCCGTCAGATGGTACCAACCCATTTTCCGAGAGGATGGTACTGTCAGCTAAGATGTCAAATGTTACACATCGCGACTACTGTAAGCCTCGCTCGTTTTAAAAATATTGTGTCGAAGTCGCAGACAACTAGAAAGAAAGAAAATACGTTTATTTGCGGTAAATAAGGAGCAAAGAAAGACACACAATAAAAATATTAACAAATTGAGGGAAAATATGCGTCACATCCACGTAAAACTGCTATCGCTCAGCATAATGCTGCGACCCTATGCGAGACAGAGCCCCAGCGCTGGTTTTCAGCGACAGCCGGCGTTGACTGTTTTTATTTTAGTCATTAATGCTAATAATGCTAGTCAAAAAATAAATTCTCGAATGTAATCGACTTCATTCATAATTGCTTTTCATAATCATAACTTTTAAATAACACATCAATAAAAGTTAACTTATAAAGTAATAGTAACAAATCAACGCATTATTAGCCTGAAACGTAACGGTAATCGCTAATAGGCGTGTCGGCTGTAGGAAGCAATCGCTATAACTCTTTAGCGTCAACAATTATAACCAAGTTAACTGGTATGTTATAACCAACTTCCGACATGCGACAGTTGGGACATATTGATGATGGTTAACTTTGATATTCGAACCTAAGTTGCTCATTATATGGTAGGTATAGATAATCTATACCTACCATATAATGAGCAACTTACTTACGGTTACTCCATTTCGAATATCTAGAACATATTCTCAAAAAAAGCAATATTACAACGTATGCAAACTAGCCACATATCTTAGTGTCAAAGTATCTGTTTGGAATAAGGAGCCATATTTAAACGTAATAATATACAATGTGTTTGGTCTTGGACTGTACAAACTTTAAGGGAAGGTAGTTTGCTCTATTTTATCAATAAAATTATTCTACATGGGGGGCGGTCTATTTAGGGGTTTCATGAACGTTAGAACGTTTCTCATTACATTAACACTTCACTTCATCTTTTTCGTGTTGTTAATGACTAACCTGGTATCAGAATATTTATGCGGCTCATGGGTCTCTGACTTGGCTTCAGATGCCGTCGACGAACCCTTCACTTGACCATATACGCAATCGTGAATTGTTACATACAAACCTATAATATTTCTATATTTCTGCCGGAGCATTACCCTCTTCAAACGACAAAATAAGCGAAATGAAAGTAAACAAATGATAGTATAAAACGCCTGCTACACGGTCGCCAACCGCGTCCCAACACAGGTGACCTTGGTGGTTTACAACCGTGTAGACGCGGTAATATTATGATAATATTACCGTAGTGTAGATGATGGTTTATGACTAAACGTGAAAACTTTGCCGGTCGCCAACCCAGGTCACCTCTGTCGGGGACGCGGTTGGCAACCGTGTAGCAGGCACTATTACATTCCTACGGTTAAACTGTACGTACATTACCACTTTTTTTGTTCTGAAGAGAGATATGTCGTGACCAGGAGGTTAGCTGTAACTTGTAAAACAGTAGACGTAAGTCACGTAAGTCGCAAGATTTGTATGATGTATTACTAATAAGTATGATGAAATAATTATTTGTGTTACAAGGGGACAAAGTAATATTTTGTTCTTCCAGGGCGTTATTTTGAATTCAGAGCGAAGCAAAGGACTCTATAGTATACAGACTCTATAGTAGAGAGGAGTAGAGAGGACTCTATAGTAGACTCTAAAGAATCTTGAGCGTATATTAAATTTAAAATTAACTTGCGTGTTCTGTACTGAGCTCACGCAACGCGTCGTACGTCCAGCCAACAATCGGACTCGCCCATCAAGGAGCGCTGTCCCAAATTACGCATTATTCATTTATTATAGCTTTTTGAAGTGAAAACTTCTGGGATGGGTAAAAAATGTTAAACTCGCGTCAGATTGTGCCGTAAGATCCGTTGCCTAGCAACCGACTTAGTAAATATCAAAATAAATAGTCTTTGACATTACGTGAAGTTTGCGAGGTAATAAATTTTACCCATATTGATGGGTAAATAAAAAGCAGTCAAAACATACTACATGAAAAGTGTTTAAATAAATTGTTTATTTTTGTTAGACTATATTTTTTAAATAAATAAATACTTATACTACTATTACTACTACTAATGAATATTGTATTTAACCACATAAATTATAGTACTTTTATACTGATAAATAAAGCAATTCGTGCGAAATTATTCCCTAACGATTCCAAAATATTCAAAAATGCACAACGTTAATGTTCAAGTCTTGCACTCCCGGAGTGCAACCCGTTGTTTTTTTTTTTCTTTTGACATGGCATTCGAAATTTTAGCTCTAACTCTAAGTAAAGAATTGTGTGTATCAATTCCATCCAGGTTTGGCTAAATTCAGTGATCATCGGTAAGGAGTTTCAAGAATTATATACTGCGTTTACGTGCCATTGCTTTAACTACAACAAAGTTAAGTAATTGCTGGACAAGCCTTTGGATCTTAAGTTGTCTGAGGAGTAGATACCGATTTTTCTCAATCAATTATTTAGTAAGTATACACGGCTACATGTAAAGCTATACATTTCCAGTATAAGCTGACCTCTCATTGTACGGAAATCTTATACAATGCGAGATCAGCTTATACGGGAAATGTATAGCTTGATATGTATAGTCGTGTGTACCTACCTAACATACAGTATCGCTATTTCCTGTGCGGTAGGTAGGCAGTGTAGGCACAATTTACTCCTTTTGCTTCATCTACTTTCATACAATCAACTTTAAATTAGAGGTTCAAAGATGGCGGTGAGAGAAAATGATGCCAATTTTAGCATTGGCACATGATGATGCTGATGTAATAGATGGTGCATATCACAAAGTATAACCAAAACATCTAGAGAACCGTTACAACACTTAAATCATAATAAATGAAACACAAATGACATTTAATATACCTGAAACCTAACGCAACTTTAATTGTAGGCATTATCTGAAATATCACAACAGCCTGATAAAAGATGGCGACGTCATGTGACAGCTGTCACTTTGACAGTTGTCAGTGAAAACTCACGCATGAGCGTTATAGAAAAGGGAAAGTCCTAGTTTGGTTAGGACGGCCCGCTTCTCAGGCATTATAACCTGGTTTGAATAAAATGGAATATAATCTAGATTCTAGCTTTGTGGGGAAACCTAGATTTTGAGTACGTACTGTACAAATGTTAGTAATTAGTAGTCGTTTTCACAATATGTGAAGTGGGTATCAATTATTAATTGAAAGGCAAAACAAAATATTTCTAAAAATTTAACTGGTTTCTTTTCAGTCTAGTTATAAAACATCATGACTGCTCTCTGCGGGACTAAGCAGAATATTCTTGTAATGTCAGGGATAGGTTATCTTATTTATTTATAAAGATTCCATTATAATGTCTGCAATGTTGTTTAGTCTAACTAGACATAATCAGCTCTTGATTGCGTTTTATGAAACCTACGGAAATAGCGGCGATAAAATGATGCACTCTACTTCTCTTTGGGTACACTTCCATAAATCAACTTGTTTATGTGTGAGAATGCTTAGTGCAATTAGCTAATTCCAGGATGTGCCAAAAACGCAGTAAAAAGTAAAATATGGAATTTATTATGCTTTCTAACGGCAATTCTGGAGCGCCTTCCAAATTATGCAGAGAGTATGTTTTTAATAAACTAGCATGTGTTTTTAATAAACAGTACCTATTCACCACATACATTCCAAACCCAGTAAAAATCTATGATGATTTTAACATGCTTTAAAGAAAAATTAAAATATCATGCTCCAAAATAATTCTGCTTTCAAAGACAAACTTTAGTTTTTCAAAGACAAACTACAGAACGTGCTGTAGTCATTTCAAGTGTCACTATAAAAAAAAAACTTTCTTGCATGTTCATTTGTTATAATAAACCTGCAGATTTCCATGTAGGAAATCAGGAGGAAGAAGATTTGCAACAAGGAAATCTGCATGTTTAAAGGTGCACAATCTCTGTACCGAGTTCTAAACTTAATGAAATGAGCCCTAATCCAGGCCACCTGCCGGTCACATTACGATGATTATAGGTAAACTGACCGCCCGATATTATTACACTTTCACACTATATTCTTACTAAACGCAGCGCTGCTTTCTTTGGAGATTCTACTATTTTTAGATGGGGTAAATGTGGCGGCTCTATTTGCGTTCGCCTGGTTGGTCTAATGGTCGCAACAAGCGCAACTGACAAGCATATGGGGTCTTTTTTTTTGTGGGTGGGTTGTCTTCAATTAACTTCTCCCGCTCTGGGCGGAGCGGAAGGGCGTGTGAGACTGTTACTGACTAAAACCCACCCCTGTTCCTTCAGTTGCCTGTACGTTGCCAGGGGCCGCGGTAACCGTTTAGGACTTTCCCGCAACCCCGGCAGGCATCGGCCCTAGCGGACCCCGTTATTTATGCTCACATCTCTTTGAGGCGAACACGACGCGCCGTCGAGCCGGGCCTTGTCCTTATCGGACGGCGAGCTACACATTGCTCCCCGTCCGCAAGCCCGCGTCTATTATACGGTGGCCGGAAATCGGAGCATATGGAGTCCTGTGTTCCCTTCTCGCAAATTGGGAATAGTGTTACTGGATTTTTTCTAGCGGAATTTCGCGTTAGCAGCCTGGATACTGATATGTGTCCGGTTGTTGGCAATATGCTAAGAGGGTGACCTCTATTACATGGGACTTAAGATGCAGAATATGCCAGTGACCTTGAGTGGTTAGCTTTCGTGTTTTGTACTGAGCTCACGCAACGCGTCGTACGTCCAGCCAGTAATAGAACTCGCGCATCAATGAGCGCTGTCCGAAATTAGACATATTATTAATTTATAATATACTAGAGCTTCTGCCCGCGACTTCGTCCGCGTGGAATAGTTACTTTGGGCTAACGCTAAAATAACCCCCCGATTTTGAAACATTCTTCATTGGTACTCCGCTCCTATTGGTCTTAGCGTGATGATATATATGGGCTATCTAACACTGAAAGAATTCTTCAAATCGGACCAGAAGTTTCGGAGCCTATTCGGTACA
Organism: Conistra vaccinii; assembly: GCA_948150665.1. Classification (NCBI taxonomy): domain Eukaryota; kingdom Metazoa; phylum Arthropoda; class Insecta; order Lepidoptera; family Noctuidae; genus Conistra; species Conistra vaccinii. Next base: position 10,666,869 of record OX411341.1, on the reverse strand, counting down.
AACAAACAAACAAAAAAAATCTTTCTTCTTTATAATATTAGTATAGATAAAACAAAAGGTATTTCAATAAAACACGGTCGTATACTAAAGATCAATATTTAAATTATCTTTAATTAAAATTGTAAAGGTTTCAGAAAAATAAGCTTGATAGATTTTGCGTGATTCTCAGTTTTTTTCCGGGTTATAAAACAATAGCCCATCATCAACCTGCGATCAATTTTAAATTGAAACCAATTGAAAAAGATTGCCGGTCCATTGCTTCATTGAATATGTTCGACAAAAAAAATTGAGCAGATTCTTTTTAGTCGAACTTATGAAGCAATGGACTGGCAATCTTCAATTGGTTTCAATTTAAAATTGATCGTGCATTGCGTAATTGGGGGGCTGGTAACAAGGCTGATTGCACAAGGTGCACTGAAAGTATATCTCCATGTGTTGCTAGGGTGTTTATTGCGCCACTTCTTCATCCCAGCTAGGAATTACTGATGAGCGATTGTCTTATGTAATTTTGTCGTACCAAAATTGTCAGCCTAATTTGAATAAATACGATTTTTTATTTATTGTGGCCAGATCAAAAATCTGACGTCTGTTTGTGCTATAACCTTTGGTTTTGCAATGACATAAGCGATATTACGATATCTTCTTTTTTCTCAGACAATGCATGTGCAGTATTTCAACTACGTTTACTGCCTAATTTCACGGTCTGCTGCCAGGCTCGTATTGTTTCAAAGAAATTGCTAATGAGCGCAGTTTCCTCATCTGTGATATCATACGAGTATCGGTTGACCTCCTAGACTTATACTTCTTCCTATAATGGTATGATGTAATGATAGTGTAAAGCTCCTTTGTGAAAGGATTTGTTTGGGGAAGAATAACCATTCAACATTTCAAGTGAAGATTTCCATGGTATTTCAGTTTCTGCAGCCAAGCTTTGTGTTGTTAATCGGTATCTAGGTGAGGAAAAAAACTAAGTATCGGTGTCTAGGTGAGGAAAAAAACTAAGTATCGGTGTCTAGGTGAGGAAAAAAACGAAGTATCGGTGTCTAGGTGAGGAAAAAAACTAAGTATCGGTGTCTAGGTGAGGAAAAAAACTAAGTATCGGTGTCTAGGTGAGGAAAAAAACGAAGTATCGGTGTCTAGGTGAGGAAAAAAACTAAGATTTTGATTCTATAGTTGGTCAATTGGGTTTCGTTGGTGTCTCACTGTGAATCTAATAGGCAGCGATGAGCCGATGACCATATGATATCCAGTTGGTCAACCTTAGTAACAAAAGTGCAGTCTGCAAGTCTAAGCACTTACGAAGAAACGCATCATTGTATTCATAGTATTCTAAAAGTTGGCAACGTCGCAAATAGCTGTCAAATATTTCGCTGTTTTGATTAATTTGCTAACTAAGTAGCTAACTAGAATAATAATTAATTGCAATTATAACGCTGGATTTGATGTTGTAACCGTTCTATGTGTAAAAATGGCATTTGGAAAGTTTTCAAATACTTTTTTTTACATCTAAAACTAAATATTCGGTGTTACGGTATTCATTATTGCATTTCATAATCAATATTTTAGTTAACTAGTTAGCCATAGTTCATTCCTTAATACCATTGCCAAATGTATGAAAAAGCGAAAAAAAATTGACATCTTTTTGCGACACGATATGTCATTGCATGAGTTAAAGTCAAAGTAATTTATTTGTAGAGGGCACAAAAATATGGTAAGTATATAAATTGTTAGTGCGATGACACATTTCGCAATAAATTGGCATGCCTTTAAGTCCGCGCGGCGCGATTTCGGAACAACCCCTCAAGCCGCGCGGCACGCCCGCGGCGCGTCAGAGATAAGAGCTCGCTAATATAAACAAAAACTGAGAGCGTTTTGTTACGTAAATAGTCTTATCGTTAATGGTTTTTGGTTCCTGATTAGACAAAGGATTTTTTATAATACTTAGAATCTTTGTAAGCGAACGCTAGTTGGAATAAACAAACATTCTTATCAGATTCTTATAAGAAATTCGTTTTGATTATTTATAATAAAACTACTGGTTCGATTCACATGAAATTTCGCAGGATACATTATGAATACATATACTATCGGTCAAAACCATTATTTTTGAACAAACACAATAAATAAAAACACCAATAATTAAAAAAGTTCAATAATAGGTATCCGTATCATTACGTAACATTACTTAGTTGATAAAAAATATTGAACTCTTATTTTTTTCTGAAAAATTGCATTTTTATTATGGACTAACTATTAAATAATATAAAATAAATGACTTACCAGCGATTACATGCACAAAACACACACAAAACTCAAAATTTCACATCAACACATTTTTTCACTACCGAGTTTGTTTACATTTTTTGATGGGTCCGTAATAGGTAATTACGATGTTATTTTGTGCAAATTTTATCTATATACGATGACGACACTACTTAATTATTGAAATAACACCATTTCCCGTCGATTTACACTTAAAAAACAATAGAAAACAAATAAATAGAACGCGGAGTGCAGCGCGCTGAACGCATGCGCGAACGCCATTTTGCCGTGCCAAAATGTTCAACTTTTACTTTTTTCTAGAATTGTTTCTGCATATTTTGACGTTTCGGTCGATTTATTTGACAAGTATATTACCAAATCCATAGAATAAAACCAACCACAGACCATTTCAGACCGTATTTAATATAAAAATAACGCTGTAATCCGCATGAGCCTGACTGCGGCCTCAAGGCCGCGATCTAGATTTAGGGTATTGGGAATTTTCGCCGCCTTGCAGCAACGATCTAGACTGACCGGTAGTAACAAGACTATGTAGTTTCAATACGCAAATCTCTACACGAACAAACATAATATTATTCAACACTAATTTATTTAAAGTAAATTATGTAGAGCAGTGGCCAAACATTCGAAATGCTTCCTAGACATCTGAGATTTAGAAAATCTGAAGATTGTGATCCTAACGTGAGAATGTGAATGTAAACAAAAAGAAATTCTAATTTACGCGCCAAAATGACAACCTAGCACATTGTTATACTTTCTTACCCAGATCGCTATCAAAATGGCGGCTATAAACGTAAAAACAACAATTAAAAGAATTACATAACTGTTATAATATTCGCTAAAACATTTATTTACAAACAAGCGTGTGAACTCGCTGATGTAAGTTTTTAATTACAGTGTGTCCGGTATATTTTGACCTGTCAAAATGGCGCTTCTTGCTAAGAAAGACGTCGATGAACTGTCAAATTCCATACATTTAAACTTAGTTCCCCATTTCGCCGGGTATCAAGACTATGTGGTCGTAGTACTTTTATATTTTGAACGAGTCTGTAATGGAGACCGGTTTGTGAATGAATTTTGAAAGTAATACGATAATATTATGTCAGGAAGTGAGATGGGTATTGAATCGAATTCATTTTGGAGGTCGTACTTAAAATCGAGTTTTTTATTGAAGAGATGGCAATTTTTGTTGTTTTTTTACTGGTTAATCGATCTATATCTACGTAGGTGACTACATAACAATGTAGCTCTGAAGCAAGCTACTTAGAGTTTGTGATCCTGTAAAAGTGCAAAAAATAATTTACCGCATTTATTTTATATTTTATATGCTCTAATTTTAGAGAGCAGTAAAGACCCCGTTGTGGGTGCGAAACTGCGAACCCAGCCCGGCGCATTATTCTCTGTAAATATTTGTTTCACCACTGCTCTCAAAACGGTGAAGGAAAACATCGTGAAGAAACCCGCATGTCCTAGAACCAAAAATTCGAAGACATGTGAAGAAATTTCAGGTTTCGCGAGCTTTTACAAAGGCGTGTTTCACCACCTACGATTAAGTTCCTATTAACTTACTTTTTGGCAGATTATTTCATACAAATTCTGTTCCATTTTTTAATTTATTCGGGAAGTAGTGGCTATTCGGACATCATGAAATAGACCTGTAATGCTAAAGTATAGTTTAACAAGTTCTCAAATTAAAATTCTCAGTTCAGAAACTTGGTAAAATCTCTTGATAGCTAACGATTTCATTTGAAGTACCTACCTATTAAATGCCCACGCATCTTGAATGTTACGCATAAATAAATACAGTAACATTTAAGGTATTTTAAAGTTAGTGATGCGGTTTAACCATCTAAACATAGCACTTAAAACTAACTTCAAAAAACCACAAAACGTTACTTCACTATAATAATAGTGCCAAAATTCACTTAACACTTAAACGACCTATCCAATCGCTTTACTTAACACATTCTATTGCGCAACTGCTAAGTTACGAATTGATTACAAAATGAAAACAAAAAATCTTAGTACCTACCTACATTTGACTAGACTTAACAACTTAGAAAAGTAGTCTTTCTGGAAAAACAGTTTTAGCTTTAGGGATTGTACTACGGAACTACCGTTTGTGTGTATAACTCCATTTGAAATTGTTAGAGTCAACAACAACTCTGACGCGGTCGTCGACCTCGTCAGAGTCAGGCTCGTCGTCCTGCACTAAAAGCTCCATTTCTACGGCCTGATATTGCTCGTAAGCTTTTTCTAATTGTGCCTGACGAAAGGCGACGTCTTCATAGTCAAGCTCCTCAATGGTATGAGCTTCGAAATATTTTTCTTGACGCGTTATGGCCGCCTTTCGCAGTCCGCGTTCAATGCGGAGCTTCTTAGTTATATTTTCTGCCATTATAGTAGCAGACGTGGAGGAGCGATCGGAAAAATAAGTATCACTCTCCGTTGACATTGATATTAATATTGCAGGTTAGTATTGTACTTAGCTGTGCTTCATAAGGCGATATTCCATGGGTCGAATCGCACACAATTTTGTATGTACAAAATAGGAACACAACAATCGGCGCACAACGTTTACACTAATATAAATTAGGCACTGGAAAATAAAAACTCGCGCACAAACTTCCCTGGTTTCGGCACCAATTTTTGTTAGATATAAGCAAACAAAATATTGAAATATCATAAAATATTTATTTAGTTAGTTAGTTAGTGCATACATGAGATGACACACACAAGAAAAGAGAAGAAACAAAAGAAGATATAAAATATTTCAAATTAAGAAAAGTAAATACAAAGCTATAAAAAGAGGTTTCATAGGTACTTTAAAACCTACTTCTTGTTGACTCTAACAGAAATAAGATTAGACTATTAAACAAACCTTTTTCACAAGCCGTTCAATCGATACTGATTGAGGATGGCATTAAAAGCAAAAAAGTGGTCACAATACCAACTGTTTACTGCAGCTGCCATATGCCACCAACGCAATAGACGTCAAAATCGGTTGAACGGACTGTAAAAAAGGTTAAGTTAAATGTCTAATCTTATTTCAAATGGAATTTATAGGTAGTTCTGTAGTATTCGTATTTCAAAATTATATTTGGTGTGTGCTTCTAACATGGTCTACGTATTTCTGCCACCAAGCAGAGTAGTTATGAGCTGGTTTGAAAGGTAAGGCATGATCTATTTAGGGGTAATATAATATAAACTGTTTGTTTGTTTGACCCTGGAGTCAAACTCAGACAGAGAGAGATACTTATAGATGAGGATTTCCACAAGAAAATCACAACCTCATCGTCTCATTCGAGTAAAAACAATGATATTTAATTATAATACGTCATTGAGTAAAAAAGACAATTCGGTCAACAACATAACATCATGTCATGTTTTCCCGAAGGGTTGGGCAGAGTTTGGCCAGTTGTCTGAGTCCCATGCAATAGGGGGCGAACCTATTGCCATCAACCGGGCACAAATCCAGACTCCGGGCTGCTACTGAGAAATTCCAGATGGAAAAACCCAATAACATTTTGCACGACCCGGGAATCAAACCCAGGACCTCATGCTCAGCAGTAGCGCTTGCGACCACTAGACCAACGAGGTAGACTCGGATGAGCTCGTGGCTAAGTAATAACAGCCGCACGGGTCGATCCATCAGGTTAGCTACGCTTGCCGGGGTTGGTCAGTGGATGGGTGACCATCTTAACATACCGAGACTCCTCCGTGCCTCGGAAAGCACGTTAAGCCGTTGGTCCCGGCTGTCATTCGTGGATCTTTGACAGTCGTTACGGGTCGTCAGTAGCCCGAAAGTCTGACAACCTTACCAAGGGGTATTATCGTATTATTCACCTGCATCTGCTTAGACTGGAAGCCAACCCCAACATAAGTAGTTGGGAAAAGGCTAGGTAGATTGATTGACTCTATTAGGGTATGCGCGCACTACGAAAATAAATCGTTGCGAAGAAAATTCTTCAATCTGTGAACAACAGAAATGTACTACAATCCGCGCACTGCAAAAATGAATCGTTTGCGATTTATTATAAAGTTGTCACTAAGTTTTTGTATTTACAAAATGTCGCAACGATTTGTTTTCGTAGTGCGCGCATTCCCCTAAGCACGCCATTGGAATTAGATATATTATAAATAGTGACACAATGGGCGGGCGATTTGTAAAGAATACTTTAGCTATTTGCCCGTCTTCATGATCTGACATAAATACTAGCACCGTCATAGTGCAATATCTTGCAGTAACTCTAATGAACTGAGTAAACGAGCATTTGAGTTCATGCGACGGAGCGCACACGCAATGTGCAATCTGTGTGATGTGCTCAGAGATAAGATGAAATGATACTGCAAGTGTGTTGTTATTATTTACTTGCATGTTGTAACTATTGGTACATGCTATAACTATTTTGTTTATGATATCCAAAGACTTGATTGATTACAGCACACGCAATCAAATCCATCAAGGATTTGGCGCGATTGACTGCTGCGCTGCGTGTCGCGGGTTCGGTTCTCGCACGGAACAAATATTTGTTTGACCTACAAGTAATTGTTCCGTGTCTGGCTGTTTGTCTGGTTAGACTGGATGCTGACCCCGACATAGTTGGGAAAAGGCAGGCAGATTGATTTGACTACTGATAGTGTGTTACGCAATTATCCCCCCGCCTGGTCATAGGGCTAATCGACGCCAACTTTTTTTTTTTTTTTTTGGTTAGGAAATCATCCAATGACTTCTCCCGCTCTGGGCGGAGCGGAAGGACGTGTCAGACTTTTACTGACTAAAACCCACCCGTGTTCCTTCCCTTGCCTTGCCAGGGGCCACGGTTTCCCCTTGGGACTACCCGCAACCCCGGCAGGACCCGCTACCCACCTGAAGATTTGTCATACAAAATCTGTCAAAAACTCACCATCGTGACACCATTATGACGTTTGTAAATTAGTAGACTTGGCCCCCTGGTCAGTGGACTTTGATACTAAACACAGGCCATTAGGCCAGGTTCGCACGGACGTGTTTTTTCTAACACTGGATTTTCAACTCTCTGTATTGAGCCGAGCATTGAGAATCCAACAGAGCGCATCCAGCGCGTATCCCATCGCGTCAAGAAAACACACTGTTGGATATTCAACTCTCCGCGCTAAGCAGAGCGTCGAAAACACAGTACGCGAAAAAAAATCGCCATACACAAGAACACACATACTCAAGAACTACAAAATAACTTCCATTGTCTACTTGAGACTTCGCTCACGTCACAACAAAAAAAAAAACAAAACAACTTAGCATTCCACATTACTTTTTTAACACATACAGGTACAGCCAACGGTATCTACTATTGAAAATAATTCTCTTTGGAATATGACGTAAGTGACGCCATCGATCGCCATAGGCGAAAGTAAGTGGAGCGATTTGTTATATGTATTATTGTATGAAATGCCCGGATTAGCCATAATGCAGGGCTTAGAAAGTGGCAGAGGTGGCAGATTTTTCGTAGGAGATTACATAATTTGGGCGATATGACACTTGTCTAAGTGACTCTTTCCTATTGTAACTAACTTATTTTAAGTCACTCTGTGGTGTGTGGGTAGTATGAAGCAACGTTCGGATGAAAACGGATGTACCTAACTACAAATTGTTCTTTATAGTGCGAAAGTTACATTCTCTGTGATAGTGCGTTTCAACAAATAGTCCCTGGGCCGTATAATGTTGGCTCTACTGTCAGTTGTAGGACCAATACGAATTACTAAGGCGCTACCTAAAAGCCAACTCCCACGGTGCGCCATATCGCGGACGCGCACCAGCCCGCACGAGGACGCACCGCCACGCACGCGTACAACGCGCGTCTGCGCTACCACGCACGCTAGGTTTCCCACGGTGCGTCGTGCGCGTGCGTCCGCGATATGGCGCACCGTCGGAGGGCGGCTTAATAGGTCGGTTTAACAGTGGAGCCAACACTACGGCATAGGAACTATTTGTTGAAATCGGGTGTCGGATGAAAACGGGTGAAGTCCGAAATTGTTCTTTAGCAGGCAGACAGGACAAGACCAGTACCGTCCTACCTACCAAAGTAAAAAAAATGCGCAATATCCGGGTTTAAAGTAGCCCAGCTATCTTTTGTTTACGCTACACTATGCAGCCTGTGCACGGAAGTGCAGCTAGATAATGTACCTAGATTTAAACATCCGTTCCTCGAGTCGAAACCGACAGAGTCTAACATAAATCAATCTGTATCTCTCTCTAATAAGTTATTATTATTTCCTAAAGAAAACCAAAAGACACATCTACTCCCCGCATACCTCAACCTCGCCTACATACAGCTGCACATCAGGTAATTAGGAGCCGGCGTTCGATCTGCGATTATCTGTGGTTACGTCACTGCTGCGCCGGCGCCGGACACGTAGAAAGTAATAGTAGGGTTGTCAATGTGCTAATAGAAGAGTTTCGGTGACATGAAGGATTTTTTGATGAGCTGTAGGCAGAGAGTGAGAGAGCCAATACGTTTTTCTATCGCTTTCCCCCTGCCACTCTCTCACTCTTCTCTTCAACTTTATCTTCTCCTATCCTTTTCTCTTCTTCTTTCTTTCTCTTGTGTCCGAAATGTCATTAGATACAATATCAAACGGTACCTACTTAATTTTCCGAATTTTCAGAATCAGGGTGGATTCTGAAAATTCGGAAAATTAAGTAGGTCCTCATCACAATTAATTTGGGGACGGTGCAAAATGGGTTTTTTGCATATGTACATACATACATCTCTATTAGCCGACCGATATAAGCCGACAATTTACCGAATCATGCTCAATATTTAAATGTGGCAACCCTGTAACTACGTGCGGTTACAGTAACAGGCGCGTACATCTATATGACGATAGTTAAGATTCCAACCGGTTATTTATATTCTAAAATACCAAACTTATTTCCTGCATGCTTTCTGCGTAGATCGACAATAAAGTAAACTATGTAGTTACAAACACTTGCTATTGCTATGTTATTTTCGTTTGTCCAGATATGTCATAATTATGTGAATGTGAGTCAGGTATTAAATTATTCATTCTATGTCGCCACTGCATGAACAGAATTTGATTTTGTGTCAGTTAACAAATAGACAGTAGGTATAAGTACCTACTTAGACTTTATTTCCGGTTGGTATCTCCAAATAATGCAATTACATTATTCTACATACTTTGCCAAGAAACAACTATCTGGCGTAACAGGTGACAGGACACGTAAAACCTTAAAGCATTACGTAAAACGGATTGCTGAAAAATAATTCGAACTTTTACCCCCTTACTAATAATAATAATTAGGCTTCTTGGCCGCCTGAAGAAAGTATTTAATAGTCTTCTATAGGGCGGCAAGAAGGTGCGCGCCTTCAACGACTGGGTCAAGCCGGTTTTGAAGTACTCTTTCGGCATACTCAAATGGACTCAGACCGAACTCGACGCCCTGGATAGGAGGGTCCGTAGTACTCTGCTAACTGGATATCGAATGCATCACGCACGGTCATCGGTAATGAGACTGTATATCCCGCGAAAGTGTGGAGGTCGAGGCTTTTTAAACGCAAAGACCCTCCACAATCGCGATATGCAGTCTTAGGGAATATTTCCTAGAAGCCGACGTGGGGATGCATCGAGATGTGGTCGCGGTGGCCAAGGGCCTTACCCCGCTCTCCTTGGCTAAAGAGAACTGGCACAAGCCTGTAGTGCTTGACACTAACGATCGCAAGGAGGTATGGCAGAGTATGGCAGAGTAAGGCTTCACGGACGCTACTTCCGGGCACTAAATGGACCCGATGTAGATTTACTAGCGTCCGTAGCCTGGCTGCGTTTTGGTGACCTCTTTGGGGAAACCGAAGGTTTTGTCTGTGCAATTATGGACGAAGTTATGATAATATACGTTTATTTCGAGCAACCTTAGCTCATAGGAGTACACACAAAATAATACAAAACACACAACAAAAAGGACAGTAAAAATGAGAACAAGACGCTAACAGACTTAATATCTACCAGGCCCTGCTGACGGCAACATGCCTATCACAGCAGTGCCGTATGTATGAGCAGTCCATCCGGTCCATCCGGTCCGCGATCATCGCCAGGACGGCATTGGTGCAGACTGCTGCCCCACACCCTACGCACCAAGGATGCGCCCCGCTTGCGCATGGTTGCGTGAATAAACGCGGAATAAAATTATGCCAAACTTAAACCTCAAAAAGTGTACGGTTAATCTGAAGCCCACTAGTGATAACTTTATTCTGTTTTTTAGTAAGGGGGTTAGTAGGTATTTTCAAAGACAAAATAGTAAGTAAATAATCAAAACTGACTATTTGTGATCATTTGTTAAATCGAGATTTCTAAAGATATGTGTTTGCATGATCACTCAGCTAGAGATCGTAGAGAACCCAGATAAATTCAAGATTATAAAACTACTTGAGTAATACCAATGATAATATTGATTGGATTCAAGTTTCCGAGAGTAGGTACTTACTTATTTTATAACGTAACTTAAGTACTGTGTTCCTGCGTGTTACGCAATTTTGATTGATGGATGCTAGACTGTCGATGATTGATCATAGTCAGACAAGCACTAGTAAAAACAATTAAATGAACCAAGAAAGTGTGTAGGTGGGTAAAGTGTATAAATATTAGTACTGACGCCAGAACATCTTACGTTACTACAATCTGTCAAATTTCTTTAATAGATTTTCAACTTTATCGCTAAAGAATAAGGTACAATGTTGATTGGGAAAATTTGACAGACGTAGGTTGATGTGCTGGCGTCAGTACCTGGGCGAACGACCTCTGCTCCCTGGCTGGAGCCTTTAAGTCAGTAGCTTAAGGCAGCCACAGGACAGCCTGGTTGTGTGGTTACGATCCTCAGAGGTCTACTACGAGAGACCATGCAAAAAAAATAGGCCGAGCTCTGCTCTGGTGAAAAGAGAGAATGCTCATTTATTAGTATAGCATAGTTCATACTAATTTCATGTATAGTAAATACTAATTCCATGCTGCCATGATAGTAGGTCTTACCATGCTGCCATGTCATTATTCTAAAAGGGGTGATAGACGTGCGAGCAAGTACGCGGTCATATGGCTCAGCGACCTTACTCACCCGTGTGTCAAAATCAAAACGCAGTAAGCTCGTCGGCGATCTAACAGGTTTAAAATTTTGCTCCTAACCCGCCTTGGTTCGAAGTTTCGTCCGTCTGTCAGCGCCTCGAGTCGCGAGCCGGGATTTTGTATCGTCATTTGTGTAATGTATGTTTATTTTGATTCGGAAAATTCGAAAACTTCGCGATACAGAGTGAGAAGGCTTCACGTGTGTCATCTACGGCGAGCCAAGTAAGTTGGCGAACTTAAAAACCGCGGTCTTTAAGTTCGCATGTCTATCACCCACTTTAAAAATATTAATATGAAACAGTTGCCGAGTCTTTATGATCATAGTTTTAAAATATAACTTAGTTAAAAATAAAACGCAGAAAGGCAGTCATGTATGGAAATAACAAAACGAATCCATATGACAGCTCCTGCTTTGTTTTCGATCTTTCAAATTGAATTTGACAGTTCAATTCGTCGTAAGAATACTGAATACAAAATCTATTTTTCCGACCATTTTATCAAATTATTATGCTAGTTTAGTTTGAATTAACTTTAAAAAATATGGATATAACTACTAATGTCACTAAGCCGAGTAACCTCGCTCCAAACGTTGCCGTAAACGCTGTTTTGCTGCCGAGTCAAGAGCTGCCTGCTGAAACACCCATCGTATCGGGTTACGACTGGGAAAATGGCACTGATTTTAACAAAATCCTCGAGAGCTATGCTCGATCAGGATTCCAAGCCACCAACTTCGGTAACGCAGTTCAAGAAATCAACAAAATGCTGAAATGTCGCTCCGTTCCATTGACTGAAGAAACAGGTGACCCTTATGAAGAAGATGTATTTATTAAAAAGAAGACTAACTGCACTATATTTTTGGGATATACTTCTAACATGATATCGTCCGGACTACGTGATACACTACGGTTTTTGGTGAAAAACAAGCTAGTAGACTGTATTGTGACCACTGCTGGTGGTGTTGAAGAAGATTTCATTAAATGTCTTGCTCCTACGTACGTTGGAGACTTCAATTTAAGCGGGAAAATGTTGAGAACTCGCGGCATTAACAGAATTGGTAACTTGTTGGTTCCAAATGATAATTATTGCCGATTTGAAGAGTGGGTGACACCGTTACTTGACGAAATGCTTGATGAACAAATTGCAAATGGGACTGTATGGGCCCCTTCAAGAATTATTGCAAAATTAGGCGAGAAAATTAATGATGAGAGCTCAGTGTGCTACTGGGCTTGGAGAAACAATATTCCAATCTTCAGTCCTGCGTTAACTGATGGTTCTTTAGGAGATATGATGTACTTCCACTCTTACAAGCGGCCAGGGCTTATCATAGACATTTTAAGTGACTTAAGGAGGTTGAATACTATGGCTGTAAAAGCCAATAATACGGGTATGATTATTTTAGGAGGTGGTGTGATAAAACACCACATTTGTAATGCAAATTTGATGAGAAATGGGGCTGATTTCTCCGTATACATAAATACTGCAAGTGAATTCGATGGCAGTGATGCTGGTGCAAGGCCTGATGAAGCAGTGTCTTGGGGAAAGATTAGGCCAAATGCAACACCAGTGAAACTGTATGCGGATGCAACATTGGTATTCCCACTGATTGTTGGTCAGACATTTGCAAAGCATCATTTTAGTAATAAAAAGAATGTTTAAATTAAATTTTTGTGTTATTTAAGCCTCTCAACCAAATATCTGTGTTTTTTAGGGATTGAATACCTATGGTCCTAGCACATATTACAATATTTAAAAAACAGTTTTATCAAAAATAAAACAACATTCGAGCATCTTTGCAAAGAAATCGTGTTATCTGTAATGAGATTGCTCTGATAAGGTTTTATGTCGCAATTTGTTATTTTATGAGGCTATTAAACCCAATGCATTACCTACCTATGTAGGAAGAATGCGTATGAAAATGAATTTGAAATTAATGGCGTTTCATAAAATGGGAAAAATTATATCTTTAATAGTTAGCGGATTGCATGGAATAAAGTCCTATGTCAGTTTCTATTTGTTTTTTTTTTAGCTATACCGGAATCACTTCCCGTTTAGAAAACACCGCAAAAAAAATTATTTGAAAGTCGCAGGGCCATCTAGTAGCGAATTATAACACTAACAAATTTACTGCCATCTGTTGGGGAGTAGCAAAAGTAAAATATTACTGCTATCTATCGGCAAATACTGAAACTACGTTGATGCAATGATAACGACTTTGTTATCAATTTTGAAGAATGATAATCAAAATATCTTTATAGATAAGAGTACAATAATTCTTAAAGTGTATTTATTTGTTTCTCCTATAAATTGGATTCTGCATACTTATTTTACCCATAGTATTTAAAAACGATTTCCAGGCAAGACGGTGTGAATGAACTGTCAAATATGCAATGAAGTTAGCCGCTGTCTGGAATCCCTCAATTGTATTAGTGTGCGTCCATGGACAGCTTTTGTTACAATGTGTGTTGTCTGTGAAAGCGGCTTTGAAGCTCCGGCCTCCGACTCCTCCGAGTTCGTTTGCCCAACTTTGTTCATCGTATTCGACGGCGCCGCCCGGCCGGTCGTACGCCTTGCATATTGTTTACATCCACATTCTCATAACCAAACATGCCATCCTAACATAATTTAAACAAAAAATGGACGTGTGCAAGTTAGAAAACGAATTTTATTAGCAAGTGTTGCAATTTTATGTGATAAAGTGCGTTAAAATGTGCGTGATGCGTCCGTTTTTGCTAGTTATGCTCCTTCTATCCGGTAAGTCGCATCCTTTGAGCCCTTTGGTGTGCTATTTATAGGTCCTTACGGTCATTCCGTGCAGATATTAATGGGAATTTGTTAGAATACATAATTTGTTGCACGTTTCTGTAGAAGTCGAAACTCTTTGAAGTTGACAGTGTGCGGACGTTCCGAGAATGCCTTTGCTTCGTTTGATGTTATTATGAACGGAGACGCGTGTTTTTATGGCTCGTTTTGAATTTAGAATGCCGATTGTTTAGTTTTAATGCCTCCCCCATCGTCGGTTGTCTTTTGTTTTATTACACGACTGCCCAAAAAGGGCTGTAATTTAGTTTTTGCCAGCATAAATTAAATTCTCAGTGGTTGGTTTGGCAATAATGGCAATGACCATGGCACAACCAATGTCATGTTTCTTATTCTCATTTTAATTCATAATAGAAAACGACCCTGTGATCAAAATAATTAAGTTAATAAATAATGTACATATCTGGATCCCCAATTCTATCTAAGTATTTAGTTTATCTTAGATTTGTTCATGATAAGATATAAGATAAGACTTTGTTGTTATTGAAACCGGTGGTAGGTAGGAACTACCACTAACTGACTAACATAATAATAATTTTATGAATAGTTTTATCATTGTGATATTATCAGCAAAAAAAAAAAAACAATAACATTTGAATTTTTTCCTCACAAAACCAAAGGTAATATTATCATTAATCATAAAAGATCAGACTTCAAAATGAATCCACATTTTTGCATACAATTAACAGGATAAGAAGATTCTGTAACATGTTTGTAAATCAATAATGTTATGAGTTAAGTCCATCACAACGGACAAACACAAAACATTGAGACTATTCAGTGGACAGAGAATATTATCTTCAGCGAGCATATTGAGAATACAAGTTGAGAGGAATTCTATCAACACAATCAGTTTATTGTAACTATTAATGACTTAATTATGTCTTGTTTGTAAGTAATAATGTAGAAAGTAGTTACTGTTGTAACTAAGTGGGCTTTTGTAGTAGATGTAGTAAGAAACGTATGAACTGTACTGATAAACACATAAGACACTTGCGCTACAACATACCTAAAGTTACCTAATTACTTTCAAGGTACCTATTACCAATATCAAATGGGCCCCCACCTATAATCTGGCCCATTGAATTGCCAAAGATTAGTAAAAAGTTAGTACCATCCTATTTTTATTATTTGAGCCTACTGATGTCTTTATGTTTATACTCTACACTTAAAAGTCACCTATAAGCTACTCCTTGGACAGAAACTAAAAATTTAAAAACGAACTTTAGGTACTGAATTTGCAAGTTGTATGTAGGTATAGTTGTCTATGCTTTCTGTGATTGGTAAGAATGTCAAGGTTTTAATAAAATTCCATTATCTTTTCAATTGACATTAAAATGACATTAGTGTTATCTCTGTTTTTAAATAATATTTCAACAAGATTGTATCCTATTTTAGTACCTACGTGAAAAAAAAAACAAAAAGCCAGAGATCTCTAACCTTTTGTATGATTCACATAACATTTAAAAAATGCGATCATTGTTTGAAGATTCCGCCCCATACGCAGGAATCATTTTACCAAATATTTGCTTAATTACAATATTTTTTATGTTTTGTCCACGACGGATCAGGTAGCGACCCATAGTGCTCCGCCCACGGCGCCTAAGCCACTAAACTGATACCTACGTAAAGAAGGCCCAGTTCTTTCAAAACGCGGTTAGGAATGTAGAGACTAGGCGAGGTGATCTGGACCTTAGTCGATCGATTGAGCCAATAATCCAACGCACATGCTGGCTTTACACACCCCAAATACGTAGAACTATGCATAAACGCCCATAATTGTTTGCCTCTTGGGCCATATAGGATCCACGAATTCGACCAGGACCTTAGTATTTTTTTGTCATTTAAATCGGAATATGGGTAGTCATGTAGAGATCAGCCATACTCATAAATCTCAATTAAAAAGTAGTAGAAATAGCAGTCGAGATTAGTTATTATACTCGACTTTTAGAATAGATATAGGTACTGCAATCCTTCGCAAATTGCGTGTTTTTCTGCCATCTTTCTGCCTTGTGGCTCTGCATAGTGGTTCAATCATCTCCACGGGAGACGAAACCAATTACAACTATCCCATAGTGCAATGATTTATGGCACTCAGCCCTTGTTCTCAATTTAATTATGTTTAAATTACGTTTTACGTAGACGTGACATTAATTTCTATGTTTAAAAAAATATATATTTATGTATAAAAACTGCTCCCGTAATGGATGAGAGCGTTTAACGCCCAAAACGTATATTTATGCTATGAACAACTGCATAAAGGCTACAAGCTACTTACCTAAATCACATGCATCTTCCTCTATCCAATAAGCAGTACCTTCTAAACTATTAATCCTAGCCACTGGGGTGCTTTAAAACAGCAATGGTAAAGCCATTGGCAATACTTAAATGTAGGTACAGACGCCAGCACATCAAGTTACTACAATCTGTCAAATCTATTTAATAGATTTTCAACTTTATCGATAAAAAATAAGGTTCAATGTTGATTGGGAAAATTTGACAGATTAGAGTAGGTTGATGTGCTGGCGTCTGTACATCGGACGTAGTGGGATTTGGGAACTCAGTGTCTCAACCACCGCTTATATTTTTTACAATACGACAGAAGAGAAAATCTTAGCTACTGAACAAAGAAAAAAAATAATTATTGTGTCTCAAACGGTTACATTTACAAATGTGAATGAAACAGCCCCAGTAAGTTATTAATAATACTTGTGTTGGGGTTGTCTTGATCCTTCCCTTAAGGCGACGACTAACTATTTTTAATGATTTTATACCGGAAATTACGTCTAAACGAGTGGTGTTAAGAGGCCGACGTACTACGGCACGAAATGCAAACTCGAGACGTGAGCAAAATGCGTTTGGAATATTGCTATCTCTGTTCGACAAAAGAAGGCGGGGCCACAGATTACGGGCGCGCTTCGCAGTGTGTGTGAGCGGATAATACTAGATGTAGGTACTGTATGCCATTCATTCATAGCGAGTCGACATCATAAATATTATTTTATTATGAGTTATTACTCATTAGGTATGTTCATTATTTGCTTTATTTTTGTTGACTAATTTGGGGAATCGCTAGTGAATGTACAGACTAGTAATGCGTTTTTTGGAAATTTCTTTACCATGCCGATGTCTCAATATTTTAGGATATCTCGACTAATCTCAAGATAGAAGGCCTTGTAGATAAAACCTAGCTAGTAGATACGTCATACAAATAAGGTAGGTAGGTAGGTAGAAAGAAGAGGTAACTTTGCCGCTCTGAAGTAGACTCTATATGACTGCGCGCATGCCAGTAGGTACGCATGCGCAACCTAACTTCAGAGCGGCAAAGTTATTTGACGCGAAGTGTAGGTACCTATACTTCGTTATCGAGCATGGACTTGTGGCACGGTAGATCGGCGGACCGACGGACGACGCTAGAGTAGTCATACGCACGTCGCGTAAATATAAATTATAGGGATAAGTATCTATTATTATTGTCATTATTTATTTTAAGTCTGTTTGTGTTTATTTATTTCCTTTAGAGTGGTCTCCACTTCTTATTGGTGGTCTCGCACTGGATTTTAAACTCTCCGTGTTGAGCCGAGCGTTGAGAATCCAACGCGCTGGGACACTCTCGTCCTAGCGCGTTGAAAAAACACGCGTTGAAAATCCAGTGTGCGAAAAAAAAATCCCGCGGAAAATAACAGCCCGTGCGGTGCGAACCTGGGCGAACTCGACATTATTTTGCGACGGCACAAGCAGCTCTGCATAATTTTTTACCGACATGTGCGTAAGTGCAAGCGACACGTGGTGGCGGTATATTTTCATCATCCGAACATAGACATACTGATGTCACTCGCACCGCTGCTGCACCGACAAATAAAAATCTGCGTTCGCAGTTCATTTGCCAAACATCTAAACAAACACGAGTTTTTGGAAAAATAACTGTTATGGACTACACATAAGGTTCAGTTTGCGCTACAACTTCATATTTTTTTTATGACTTTTTCAACATTACTAGTCAGTCTAAAATCAACTTTATTTACACTAGCATAAAGTTCATATTTGCCTAAGTGGAAAACTCGTGTTTGTTTACATGTTTGGCAAATACATTGCGAACTCAATTTAGAGCGAGCAGTGTTCTCAATAGTGTCCTTGAGACAATAATTACGCCCGCTCGGTCACATAAGTAAAGAAAAGGAACAGTGACATGACATGACAAAACTTCGTACAACCGCGTTATGATAGGTAGGTACTTACAATACTACAACTTGGTGGTGGCTATGGCTTCGTCGCGTACGGAGAGCAACTAGCTTATACCGTCTCGGCAGTGGCGTATTTACCCTAGGGCCAAAAGGGCCATGGCCCGGGGCGGTAGACTGCGAGGGGCGGACCAGCCTAACCTGTCCGAGTCAGGGTGCCCCAAGTCCCAAGCTCGCTTCGCTCGCCCTTGCATCCAAAGTTTTCCTAGTAGTAACATTGCCTTTCGTCCATACACAAAATGTTTTATTGCGCTAACACTCAACCAAAATGCTTTTTTTTTGGGTGGAAAATTATGGAATAACTTCTGCTCTGGGCGGCCTGGGTGTTGCCAGGGGCCACGGTCTCCCTTTCGGAACTTTCCCGCGACCCTGGCCGGCATCGGCCCTAGCGGACCCTGCCAGTTGTGCTGACATTTCTTTAAGGCGCGCGTGGAACAAAACGCGCCGTCGACCCGGGCCTGTCCCTTATCGGCAGCGAGCATTGCTCACCGTCCGCAAGCCCGCGCCTACGGTGGCCGGAAATCGGCTATGGATTCCCGACGCCCAGGGCGTCTCCAGCGGCGACTAGGGGCATGAGGGCGCCTAATTTGCTTCTCCCTTGATTCCCATGTCCTCATGCTCTGTACCATGACCAGGGCCGGACGCGAGAGGTCACCGCTACCAATCGCCTCCACGAGGACACGGCGGTGTTGGAAATGCTCCACGAAGTTCCACCGGTTATCGAGGACGAGTCCCAAGTACTCCATCGTCAACTCGACGCCGATGTGAACCCCTCCTACCATTATTTGGGAACCCGACGGTGGCGTGTTCCGAGGACCATGAAAACACATAGCCTCGGAAATGTGCAGGGCTACCTCGAGTCCCAATTGCCGGATCCTATCGACGATTCGTCGGCGTGCAGCACCCAGTCGTATCCGATATCCCACAGATGCGGCCCCAGAACCGATCCCTGTGGGACATCGCAAGATATCTCTCGCCGGTTCCATTCTCCCTCGTGACTGGGGTAGATGACGGCCCTGTCCGTCAAATAGTCCTCGACCACACGACAGAGGTAGGTCTCTCCGCCAAATCCGGCCCCTCCCGCACTAGCCGCCCGACGAGACGGTCTGCAATGACTCTTGCAAAGAGCTTGCCCACCTCGTACAATGCAAAGTTACGGCACTATAAACGGGTCTAGGTAGCGCCACTGCTGTGGCCCTATATCCGATAGTGAGGAATGTAGATGAGAAAAACACTTCCTAACAAATATGTATTTACAGAATTAAAATCGTTAGAATCGTTATAACTCTTAGTTATATTTTTGTTCTCTAATGTCATTATTTCATGAAAAAGTCTTTCAATGGACACACACTGGGGTTTTATATTATAATATTAAAACTTTTGGTTTTTTTCGTTAATTAATGGGGCGGCAAACCTTACAGGCCCAGGGCGCTGAATCTTAAAATACGCCACTGCGTCTCGGCCAATACTCACCACGCTACGGCTCATATTACATTGGCGCAGAAGGAACGGAATGGAAGCGAGTTTTTGGCACGAAATTGGGTCAAAACATAATGAACTTTATGTCAATTGTGTAACTTACAAACTACAAAATACTCGCTGAGGCCATAGCTGAGGCTCTTTAGACACATAAGTAGGTACCTATCGAATAATATTAATAACTAGCTGCCCGCCCTGGCTTCGCACGGGTATGCACTCATCTACGGTTCGCCTACCTACCCTAATTACACCTACCTACATACATACCTACCTACCTACCTACCTACTTACCTACCTACCTACCTACCTACTTACTTACCTTCCTAAGTAGGAAGGTAGGTAGGTATGTATGTATGTAGGTAAGTAGGTAGGTACCTACTTACCTACATACATACATACATACTTACCTACCTTACCTACATACCCACTTTACCAAGATACATACCTACCTACTTGC
This sequence comes from Conistra vaccinii, assembly GCA_948150665.1. Taxonomy (NCBI): domain Eukaryota; kingdom Metazoa; phylum Arthropoda; class Insecta; order Lepidoptera; family Noctuidae; genus Conistra; species Conistra vaccinii. The sequence continues at coordinate 10,646,481 of OX411341.1, read as the reverse complement.
ATACCTACCTACCTACCTACCCTACCTTCACCAACCTATCCTAAGAACCATCTCCTTACTAGATAACAAACAACAAAATAAAGAAAATTATTCAAAAAACAAAAAACCCGACTGCAAAAACACATAACTGAAAAGAGAAAAACAAGCATTATAATCTATAGAATTTTGGTATCGCAGGCGGGGACAAACTAATAACCGGATATACGTATGGTGTAAGTTTTGTTTGCCCCGCCTGCGATACCAAAATTCTATAGATTATAATGCTTGTTTTTTTCTCTTTTCAGTTATGTGTTTTTGCAGTCGGGTTTTTTGTTTTTTGAATAATTTTCTTTATTTCAAGCTTTTTAGTTTTATTAATAAAAATCAAAATTTGGCATTGACTCGTTACTAGCTTTTATTTGATACCAATATTGTTATAATTTTTTTTTTTAAACCTTCCCGTCCCTTTTTTTTGTATTTGCAGATGCAATATATAAATATTATATAGCCTATGACACTTCTACAATTAAGACGAATCTAACGACACCTCATATGTCGAAATCCATCAAGCCGTTTAAAGCCGCGTGCCAAAGAAATAGACATACATACATACATACATACTCTCGAAAAACATTACCCTCCTTCTGGGGCAGTCGGGTAAAAAGAATTAGTGAAATTGGTCCAGCCGTTCACGCGTGATGCCGTGATCAAGGAAATAGGGATTCTTTTTTATATAATATAATTATATAGATCAAACAAAGACTTTTTCGTTTATGGGTGGTAGGCTCGTTGGAAACAGACAAAAATTAAAAAAAAACTTTTTCCCCTAGAGGATGATATGCTATTTTATCTCCGCTTTGGTACACTACAATGACGGATTTTTTGAGCAAGAAGAGTGAAAAAAATTTTATTTCTTCCTTTTTAGTGGGTCGGTTTGTAATTTATCTAAGATACAATAGCCTAATGTCAACTGCTTATCACCTTTTACAAAATATTGCTTTTCCCGATGCAGGGACGTTCATTGTTGAGGAGTTCTCCTGGTACTTCACCATTAACTCCACTTCACCCTATGTATTGTGACGGGCATAAATTGCTTGGCAACCATATTAAAGTAATCTTCTCTAATCGCAACCCGTGAAATACGTATTATTGATAAGTTCCGGTGGCCATCTGTGGTCTTCATCATCACTTCCACTTCACTAAATGGTGCTTTCCGAGATTAAATTCAAGAGTAACTATAAAAAATACCTAAATCGCTATAGGTGCGCCTGTAATATTTCAAGAGTTCCCTCGACTTCTCCAGGATTCCATCATCCAATCTTGACTTGATGACAATGGGACCACCTGTGAAGTATACCCTTTCTGACAAAAAAATAATTTTCTAAATCGGTCCGGCCGTCTTCGAGTATTCCGGGAACAAACATTAAAAAAAAAATCGGACGAACTGAGAACCTCCTCCTTTTTTTGAAGTCGGTTAAAAATAGGTCAAGTCAAGAGGAGTGTCAGAAATATTACATACAAATACAATACAATTTAGCAAACAAATAAGTACGCGCGTACAGGTACAGCACACTGTAAAGTACCTAATCGTCTAAAGTTGACAAAAAATACTATGAACGAACTCCAACCAAGCACGTTGCGTTAGTGTGCCTTGTGCCTGTCGGAGCGATAAACACCTACAGGGAGCACACACACATTGACAATTATTGCTTGACGCGATAGCACTACTAGCTATCTGAAATTATGAGAAATTTGGATGTGTTCCGTAATACCAAAAATGATGAATGAAAACTTAATGTTTTTCCAATTTTTTTTCTATAATTTGTAACTTGATAATATAAGCTATGCTTGTGATGAAACAATATTACAAATATTGTTGTTTATAATAAAGAAAAAACAATATGAAAACAAGTCATTTACGCTGTAAAAATGTACGAAATGCAATTCGCTAATACTTCATGTAGAGGTAGGTTTTTGAAAAAAAAAAGAATTGGAAGCCTAGATAATTATTGTCTCAATCCGAATATCAAATTTATTTGGTGGAAATATGCTCGAATTGGAAATGATTTAGGTATTACGTTTGTATGGACAATTCAAAGGTCGCCGCGTTCTTAATGATTTCGAAAAAATATATGTTAAATTAGAGCATTTTCATAATATTTTTGATTATGTTTACATTACATAGTGAAATTTATTTGTAAAGTTGTGTCTAACGCGGATAAAAAACTAAAAATTACACAAAAGCTGTCCAGCGTATTTTTCTGAAACCTTCACTATTTTAAGGATATTTAAAATATAATTAATCTTTTAGTATACGAGTTTTATTAAAATACCTTCTGTTTTATGTATAATAAATTAATAATGCGTCAAATTGGTGACAGCGCTCTTTGATGCGCGAGTTCTATTACTGGCTGGATGTACGACGCGTTGCGTGAGCTCAGTACAGAACACGCAAGCTAACCACTCGAGGTCACTAGCATGTACTTATCTGTCTCTTAATTGATTTTTAACAATATTCACTGTATAAAATGTATGGTTATGATTATGATTTTTCAGAACAAAGAGAAACAATGGCTTATGTTATAAAGTAATTAGCAGCTCTGTTGAGTGTGTTATTGTGAGTATGAGTGTGACTATAGTAGTGTGTGAATGTGGGTGTGAGCTACTAAACAAAGGCTTCTTAATTAAACAATTGCATATTGCCGTCAACATCTTTCTATCATCTTCTGACTACCTGGCACTGGTAACGACCAGTGCTGCCAAAGATCTACAAATGACAGACGGGCCCAAAGGCTTCATAACGTGCGTTACTTCCGAGGCACATTGCACATTGCCATGATAACATTAATCTCCAGCAATTTGCTAAAATTCTAAGAGGAGTGCATGGCTAAGTAATAACAGCCGCACGGGTCGATCCATCAGGTTAAGCTACGCTTGCCGGGGTTGGTCCGTGGATGGGACCTTTACATACCCCGAGACTCCTCCGTGTCTTGGAAAGCACGGCCGTTGGTCCCGGCTGTCATTCGTGGATCTTTGACAGTCGTTACGAGTTGTGAGAAGCCCGAAAGTCGTTCACCAGTCTTACCAAGGGGTATCGTATTACCTAGTTACTGGGTTGTGGAGGTCAGATAGGCAGTCGCTTCATGTAAAATACTGGTATTCAGCTGCATTCGGTTAGACTGGAAGCTGACCGCAACATAGTTGGGAAAAAGGCTAGGCCATTTGCTAAAATTCTTTAGCGTAGGCCACCATCACGCTAGATGTAGCGAAAGATCCTCGCAGGGTGATGTAGCAGTTGGATGAGAGTACTCGTAGAGTAAATGAAGACGAGAGTAAATGGCGTGCGATTGGCCTATTTCTATCTCAAATGATGAAGAGATGTGTGTTTAAGTGTCCAATCAGTGATCGAAGGCACCATGGAGTTTCTTGCCCGTTCTTTTCCATAGGAATATACTACGCTTTGGAAATTAGAATGGGCAACTACCTTCATCTTTCTAACTGACTGACTCCTTAACAATTCAGAAGTGTCCATCCTCTTTCTTGTAATAAATACTGCGTCCATCCTCTTGTTTCAAAATCTTAAAAATAGGTAGATATTAAAACATCGAACTTGCATTATACAAATTTAAATACTAAAGATTCCGAGCTTATTGAGAAATGTTTGTAATTACAATACTTACTATTCATCTACAAGTTTTTTTTTTCAACTTGTTATTTCATCGGCTCGGCGAACTTGAATGGATAATCAAGGAAAACCCGTTGTTCCTGCTTTAAACCTGACTTAACACCTGGTACTTTTATCTTTATGAAGGATTTTTTCTCAGCTCTAAGCGAAAATACTCGTACTCGATTCTCGATTTTATGTTAATAAGGCTGTAAATGGTCATTAACCCCTTTTAAATACTCGTCGGCGACAATTGGCTCGTAATTTTCCGAAATCGTTACAGTAAGGGATAAAATATGGATATAATCTGTATTATTTAGGTTTCCTCAGAGTAAAATTAGAGATAGTATAATAATTTTCACGATAGGTAGGTACAGCAATACATACTTATTACTTACCTAGAAAAAAATACAAAAATAAAAACAACGGGTTACACTCCGGGAGTGGCGGCAGAAGTGAAAACTTGAACATTAACGTTGTGCATTTTTGAATATTTTGGAATGGTTAGGGAATAATTTCGCACGAATTGCTTTATTTACCAGTATAAAAGTACTATAATGTATGTGGTTAAATACAATATTCATTAGTAGTTGTAGCATTTTATTTATTTTCAAAATATAGTCTAATAAAAATAAACAATTTATTTAAACAATTTTCATGAAGTATGTTTTGACTGCTTTTTTTTACCCAAATGGGTAAAATTTCTTACCTCACAATCTTTACGTAATGTCAGACTCTTTATTTCGATATTTACTTTGTCGGTGGTTATGCAACGGATCTTACGGTCACATCCGGACGCGAGTTTAACATTTTTTACCCATCTCAAAAAAAGTGCACAACGCCACTAAAGAAGGTTTCACTTCAAAAAATAAAAAATCGTCGTTTCTGTCTCGATTCGTTGCTGCATTAGATAAAACAGCCAGAAGAATTCTTCTTGAAATGTTAGTACATTTTAAGAAGAATTCTTCTGGCTTCCTCCAATTGTTCTGATAAAAACAAAAGAAAATCCTAAACAGCTTACCCACTCAAGACACATCCCTAATACGGATAAGCAATCAAGAAATCATGGAGCTAACAAACTGCGATTGTAGAAAACAAGTAAAAACTCAGGGTTGCACCACCCCTGCCGTACTGAACGCCCCTACCAGGGGCGCGCTACTATAAAACCCGACATATTTACGAGTTTTGTCTCCCCCCACTCTAGTTTGTCTGTGGTTTAAATTAAAAAAAACGGCGGATGTTTGTGAATTTGAATTAAGAACAGACGCGATTTTTTTTTAAAGCTTTTGTACGCAATAGCTGTGCTATTTCTCAATGTCTTGGCTTGAAATAGAGTTAACTAGAGAAATAATCTATTAGCAGCTTTGTTCCGAAATCATATCAATTTAATAGCACCAACGGCAACGTTCCTTTATTTCCTTGAAAAACCTCGAGATTTTCTTTATTTTATATCCTATGTTTTATATTAATGTATTACCTACGCTACGCATATAAACCTTCCGGAATAAAATCTCTGAATGGTGGTGAAAGCCACATCAAATTCCACTGTGTAGTTTAGACGGACACGAAAAGCGGCTTTGTTTTAAGGTTACCGCAGACAAGCTAACTGAATCTTTTTGTAAGTCAACTGTTTCAAAGAAGTCTAAACAACACATATTTACGGGTTCAAAAATACAAGGAGTCAAAACCACTTCCTGTAAATGTTCTTTCGTACAAAACAGCTGACTAAACCCACAAACCCTCCATTGTATATTTTCACTCTCACTTTTACTGACACTTCAGGCCCAAACAAGCTTAATTACTTAGTACAGCTGGTCTATTAATACGGTCACTTCTGTGTAATCTACAATTCGCTCAAACACTATGAGCGCACTAGGATCTTGTATCCAAGGCAATCTACTCAAATTATATTTTGAAAAAAAAGGCAATGTACTCAATTATTTATTTTGTCTGTGATTGTGAGTGACATTTACTTTGTCATATCCTTTTCCTTCGTCTTCTTGTCTGTGGTGTCACAAGATGACTGTGTGTTGTGTGTTCATTAGTATTTTTTTATAAAATAAATAATGAGTAATACTAACTTTAGCCATTTATTGAAACCTTTAACAGAAAATAGAGAAAATGCCCGATTTCGCGCACTGTTGGATTTTCATCTCTTTGGCACTGAACCGAACGTTGAAAATTCACAATGTGCTTTTATTAGGTATCGCGTAGTGTTAGTGAAAATTAATATAGTTGTAGCGGCCTAGCGACCCACCGTAACTACATATAAGGGCCCTCAAACACGGCGACTTTTTGTAGCGATGCAGTCGCGCATGTGTATCGATTTCGATACAGCCGCGATGCTGTAATTATACTATGAAGAATCCTGCGCGATAGTAGCGATGCTGTCGCGCGTTTACAAAACGCGCGACAGCATCGCTACAAAAAGTCGCCGTGGGCGAGGGCCCTTATTGCGATCAAAAACCCTGCTAAGTGCAATCAACACATCCAGATTTCTTGACTTTTCATTCTTCCATAAAAAAAACATCTATCTTCTCCTATATCGTTTTGTTACTCCAACCTTGTTTTAACTGACCATGGAAAAAATGTGCTCTAAAATGCAAAATTAGCAAAACGAGAACTTGCCAATTAAATCTACAAAGACAAATAAATCAGTTCAGTTGAGTTCATTATCTAGCTAAGAGTTACATACAATTTTCTGAAAAATCACTGCGGTCTTCTCGCCTCGCGACTTATCGTAATATCCGCGCCAATAACCATTTTAAATGCATAGGAAAAATCGAATAAAAGAAATTCTCTCTCCGCTTATTATTTGAACCGCGAATAAACCATAGGAAAATCGCTGCCTCGCTAATCTAAATACGACTGTATAATTCGCGAGGTAAAGTTGATATTCGAATGCTCCATACATTTGATACATCGGTAAGTTTTCAAAACGTGTAATGGTGCGCCACCGTTGATTTTTTTTCTGTGTTCGGAATGAATATTTTTAAATTTTATTTGATGCCAGGTAGTGCGGAATGCTAAATACGGTGTTGTGAAAATATTTAAAAAAATATGTGGACTAGTTTTCGAGCTTTTTCGGTTCGTTAAAGCTGCACACTATGCCACATGGTGGCCAGGTTTTAGCAGCTGTATTTCGTAGCCATTTTCATGCAATGGAACTGAATTTTAAAAGAGAAAAAAAAATAACGAACTAAAGTATGTACATTTATCTGAATCGGGGCTTGTGCAGGGCGCCTTGACAGTAGATTCTTAGTTTCCTATATGAATTTGAAAAACTTTAATGAAGTGAAAACTTCTTTAGGTTCGTTGTGCACTTTTTTGGGATGAGTATGACCGTAAGATCCGTTGCCTAGCAACCGACAAAGTAAATATCAAAATAAATAGTCTTTGACACTACGTAAAGATTGCGAGGTAAGAAATTTTACCCATAATGATGGGTTTAAAAAAAGTAGTCAAAACATACTTCATGAAAAGTGTTTAAATAAATTGTTTATTTTTGTTAGACTATATTTTGGAAATAATGAATATTGTATTTAACATAAATTATAGTACTTTTATACTGATATATAAAGCAATTCGTGCGAAATTATTTCCTAACCATTCCAAAATATTCAAAAATGCACAACGTTAATGTTCAAGTTTTCACTTCTGCCGGCACTCCCGGAGTGCAACCCGTTGTTTTTTTTAATTGGCGTAACTTGGTTTGTACCTACTGGTCAAAAGCTTAAACGCAGTCTCCTTTCAGAAAGTAAGTTCTATCCGCGCCTGTTGAACTTATGTTTCCAAGTTCCATCATTCATGGCTCCTTCCCTCAATACTTGTTCCGGTCCGTGGTTACAACTCAAGAACATTGCCTCCCCTCGCCCATAGATTGCGAGGAGTTATGATTTGCTGTCTATGACAGTTTATGGTAGTGGGGCCTTTTACGTTGCGAATGGTTCCAAACTTAAATTGAAAGACCCGCTTTTCATGCACGTGGTTGCGAATTGGAATGCCTAGTCTAGTAGAAATGTGACCAATTTCTTATGAGCTTAAACAGGGTTAAATTAAATTAAAAGGTGAAAATTCTTCGGAAAAACTATTATCATTTTGGAAAAGAAACTAGAGAAAGAATTTTTTTTTTGTTTTATCATCATTGATAGCCTGAAAGAGGTGGTGAGATGACTTAGATACTTACCGAAAAGGCTGGTTCGAGGTGGCACAAAAAAGATTTCCTGGAAAGATTTGGGAGGAGGACTTTACCACGGTAGACGGTAGGCCAACTTCATAGAAACGGTCGAAGCGCGAGCTATACCTACGCGCCTCGATCGAGGTATGCGCGAGGTACGCAGACAGTCGCGGTGCCGCAGTGACGAACGAACGGTGTGTTGTTTTTTTTAACAATAACCGCGCGATTTTTACACTAAAAATAAATTCAAGTACATATTTAATATGACGAGTAGGATATATTGTTGCTGTTTTTGGTTGCATGAATTTGGCAATAACGCATCCAGAGATAACTTTTTTTAGATTACCTGGAAACTTTGAAAGGTATTATTATTAACAAACAACAACAACAAAATTATTTTATAGTCTTACTATAAAATAATTTTACTTACTGGTAGGTAGGTACATATTGTGTTTATTTTTAATGGATAAGTATTTCCTTTTATCTCCCGAAAAAAAGATGTCTGGATTAATAAATAAAGTGAATAGAGTAAAGGAAAGTGATAACACGAGTGAAATAGGTAGTTATAGGAGGTTCATGAATTAATACGGTAGGTACGCTTGTTTTAAAACCTCGGGCATTTGTGTTTTGTTTTGTTATTCAATTCACAAAGTATTTTATTTATTTGTGTAGATAAAAAAAGTATATTTACAATCACAAAACTAAATGGAAACACAAAGTAGGCAAATGTAATTAAAATACTGGAGGCGGGCAGCCCTATCGCATGTTTACGTACCGCGCGGCTGTAGGCACTTATTTCTAAGATATGGCTTAGTCATTCTACCGTCTACCGTGACTTTACCCAGGCCAGGCTAAGAAAAAAAAACATAATTAAATTAACTTAACGTCTGCAAAGTTTAACGTCTGTAAAAATTATTTAAAATTGTAAAATCGCCATCAGAGAGCAAGTGTGGTCATCAATGCTCTTTTCTTTTCTTCTCCGTGTAAGAACTAGCTTTGTCCACTGGAGCGGAGAGGAGAGGAGAGGAGCAGAGATGTGCCAATATTAACCAATAGAATCGCAACTCTGGAGCGGAGATAAGATTCTATTGGTTAATATTGGCACATCTCCGCTCCACTCCTCTCCTCTCCACTCCAGTGGACAGGCAGCCTTAGGGGTCGTGTAGACGAGCGCGACTAGTCGCGCGACCCGACAATACGACGTAATTTGTTCTACCGTGTAGTTTTCTTAAATTATTTTATTAGAATCGCGTCGCGCGCGCCTGTTTGTGCCCCGGGAGCTTCTATGTAATTTTTTTTTTATCGAAAATGAATGCTGAAAGAAAATCGCGTTGTTGGTTTTTCAACGCACGGCTCAGCGCCGAAAGTTGAAAATCCAATACCGCGCTTTAATTTAGGCACTCATTTAAGTGTCGCTTAGTGCTAGTGAAATTTGGCATTGCAGCCATTCAACGATAATTTCCCTACCCGTAGTTAGGTCAACAGTTTACGCTATGGAACATAATAATTATGTAATTTCCACTATCTCTATGCCATAGTAAATTCACTAAATCACTCGGGACAACGCCACGATATATCGCCTCAGTAGTAATCTCTTCATTAACTGTAATAAATGTTAATTACCTTCTGTGTTTACGCAGAAACAAGTTACGATTAAGTTTAACTACCATATTAATTACCTCTTCGTGGTTATAAGTTAACAAAATGATCATTGTACCCACTGCAAAAACACTCCTTTCAGGACAAAAAAAGTTTTTCCATTAAAATAAGTGTAGGTTTGAAAATGAAGAAAAAAGACCCAACATAATAATAATACCACAGTATAAAATAATACGTCTATGTCAGTAGCCGAACGCTCTCATTATAATTTCGTTAATAACCATACGTATAGTACGTACTAATTCCATGCCATGCATACAACTTGACAGCTGTCAAGTGTCAACTTGTATTAAAACTTCACAACTAGTCCAACCGCAGTGGCCACACGTCAAGTTGGCAAAACGCAATTAAAACGCAGCGTCCACGCTAACGAATCGCACCGCGATACTTCATGTTGAGTGTCGTGTGAACTCGGGCGTTAGAATATTATTTTGCGCACTGGTATTTTTTAGGAAAATATGGTTTGCTATGCTCTGATAAAATATTTTTTAAACAGTCAAGAGAAGAAACTGATGAATATTTTTTTCTTGACTAATATGAGATTCTGATGTCCACAAATAAAATCATAATTCATTCATAAATGAAAAAGCAATGCTACATAAATAAACCAAATACTTCTAACGAATTTCCCCTCCTACACTCAATTATCAAATCGGTTACAAATCTAATAAAATACCTTTTAAATTTTTCAGATTTCGAGCACTCATTTGGATCTGAAGGTAAGAATGTTACATTTAAGTACTTCCAAAATATTTTTTTCTAGAATCCAAAAGTCATCGGCGACACAGTCCTAAAATTGTAGGTGTCAAAAAAAAAAAGGTCGCAAGCAATGATATTTAAACTACGTCATTGGTCGCAAGTCATAAAAATGACGTAGGTCGTAAACTACATCCATTAGCGGTCGCTGAAGGCATATATGAGCTTCTTATAATACATAGCATATGAAAAGGGCTATAAAATGTTACTTAGCCTGTGGATTATGATGTGATAATGTATGTATGCTTTCCAAATACATGTAAGTAATAAAAGTTATACAAAAATATAACTATTGTTTATAATACGGCCCCATAATAACGAATCAATAAAAAAAAACTCAGCATAATGAAGTGCAATAAATGCTGGACAAAAGTTTTTAAGCTGTAAGTACTCGTTTTATATTTTGATAGAATTTTGAAGTTAGTCAAATTAATGGAATCGGCCTATTGGGACCTCAGAGTCATAAGCGTACCCGGGGGGGGGGGGCAGGGGGGGGCAGCTGCCCCCCCCTGGATTTTGTATGCCTAAGTACTGTTGTCAATCAAAGTTAAGCTACAGTCACGCTAAGACTTACCTACTTTACAATTACAATACATTCTGCATTAATTTTAGAAAAAAAACCGCGATGTTGCTTTTCATATTGTAGATAAGTACCTATCATGCATATCCGACTTTAAAAGCGGAGGGCGTTTTTTTCTTGTTTACAATTTTCATCGATATTTTCGTTAAATCCTATTTAGCATGTGAAAAAAAATTATTAAATCAGTCTACAAAACTTTAGTTGTCTGTAAGTAGGTATATTAAAAAAGAAAACATACAGACGAACATAGAACGTCTCCCTTTTTTGAAGTCGGATAAAAATACACGAACGCATCAGCGATATCAAACTAGGTACTATGTACAACATTGGGGTGGAAATTTCTGATTTGCCCCCGCCTGGCCCAAAAGCTGGGTACGTCCATGCTCAGAGTAATAACTATTACTCTGAGATTGGGACATCAACCTGGCACAGGCAACTAATAAGGGCTGATTTCACCAACGAAACTGCTCTCAGCTTTGAACGCGTTAAGATGTGCTGAACGCACTCAATTTCATTGGTGAAATCCGCACTAAGAAGCTTAAAAAAAAACATCGGTCAGTCTCTGGGGACTGCCGATAGAAGTGAAAACTTTAGTAGCTCTCGCGTTGATGTCTTTCGTTCGATACATAATAGCCTTCGGTGATTCTCGCGTTGATGTCTTTCGTTTGATACAAATAGCCTTCGGTGACGATGACGCGAGTCCCATGATTTTTGTTCACCCAAAAAGCTCAACGCGCCTCAAGAAGTTTTCACTTAAAAAAAAAAAACATCGGATCCTCCTTAAGGCCTCGGAGTCTGGCACTCAAATCTTCTGAAAATGTATCTCACTGCAGACATTAAACGAAATTCAATCCTGAAAAAAGTCTTATAATTTTTAAAACCTTTCATACCTTACACCACCCACGTCACTAGACGATATCGTGTAGAGGTTAGCACGGTACGTACCGAACCGGGAGCGAACCGACGACCGGCGGCGACCTTTGAGTTAGTGCTGCTTCTAAATGTTTCAGATTTTAGGTATTATAATCATGATGTATTGGTGTTAAACGTCTTAGAATTGCGAAGGCCTTTTTAAGTCGTACTCATAGCTCCCTCCTACTCGTTAAGGGAGAAGGCAGACGTATATGTTGGTATAGATGCTTAGTATATTAAAAGGACCGCCATGGCTCTATGTTGGACAACTCATCATCATCATCTGCTTAGCCTATCCCATCTATGTTGGGGTCGGCTTCCAGTCTAACCGGATGCAGCTGAATACCAGTATTTTACATGGAGCGACTGCAACCCAGATCACTGGATATACGATACCCCTTGGTAAGACTTGATTTCATTTTCATACTTTCGGGCTTCTGACTACTCGAAACGACTGCAAATGATCTAACTAAGTGTTACCAACCAAGTTTACCTAATTTATTTATCTACCTACTTCTATACTAATTTTTATAATGAGGTAAAGTTAGTGAGGTTGTAGGGGGTAATCTCTGGATCTACTGAACCGATTTGGAAAATTCCTTTACCAATAGAAAGCCACGTTATTTGTGAGTGTCATAGGCATAGTTATGTTTACCGCCCAACGAAGTGGGCAGGGGTCAGCTATGTAGTTAAGCATAAAAAGGCCAAGGCAAAAAAGGTATTACAATAAGTAAAATAAATGCCAAATAATGACAAATAAAATAAGAACAAAATATTAGGTTAGGTTTGTAAGAGACACTCCGGTTTCTGATCGATCAGAATCTGCTTACAAATTCCCTATTAGCTGTTATGATTGGTACCTACACGAATAGAACAGCCAATCAAGGCTCTTGGTCGATCCAGCACATTATTTTTTTAAATAATGAGTTCGCCACAGGAAATACTTGCTCATTACACCATTATTAAATTATTATGCAAGCACAGTTGAGCGATTCTCAATAAAAAACATTCTATTCTATTTTAATACAAACTGCACCTGCAGTGAAAACCTTTCAACAATTGGAAACAACGGATACCGGTGAAAAGATTCGCCATATTGTCAGCGGAAACGAAAATCATTGTTTGGCCTGGGCCGCGAAACCTAGCCTTTGTCGTTTTTTATTCAGCCATTGAATGGGACGCGTTATAAATATTCAAAAATGTTTATAGGCAGCTTTATCTTTTGGATTGTCGATGGTTTTCTTTTTTTTTTATTGGCTCTGTCAGTTGCTGTTGCTAAGCTACTGTTTCCCCAATTTACGCCGAATGACGTCACTGAAACGTTGACTATGAAAGTAAGTTAGTGTGGTTTCCTCTTAGAATTATTATTCCAAGGGTTTCCTAGATAGCGTTGTTGACACCGTTAAAACCCCGCCCCTCAAAGATTTAAGTCGCTAGATCGCTCACCGTACTCAGTCACCAGAAAAAGTGACCATACTGAGAAAAGTGAGCTCATCAGCTCATAAAGTGTTGCCACCTGCGTCGTTGTGTGTCAGACGTGTCAAAACGAAACAGACCGACAACTTTTGACGCATTATGGCGAATCTAACGATTTAAATCTTTGCCGCTGTCACCATTTTCATGACAGCTGTCACTGCGGCCGTCAAGTGCGGCCACCGCTCTTCTAGGATACCGTAGCTTTACTAAACGGATTGTTTGCAGCAGTCACAAGAGGTATCGTGTTACGTAATAACTGACCAGAATCCCGAAAATCTGACAACCAGTCTTACCAAGGCGTATCGTATTACCTAGTTACTGGGTTGGGGAAGTCAGATAGGCAGTCGCTCCATGTAAAATACTGGTATTCAGCTGCGTCCGGTTAGACTGGAAGCCGACCTCAAGTTAAGAAAGAGCCATAGCCATCAATTAGTTCTCTAACTTTGTTGGCAATCTAGAATCTCTAGATAGTAATGAATAGATAATTCGCTGATTTGTCAATTTGTGATACCAATCTTAGGAATCTTAGGAGTGCCATAGACAAAAATCTTCTGTACAAATACCAGTGGGGTTAAAGGGTTTACCTACTTGTACCTGATGAGTACTCAGTACATATTTGTAGTACTTAGATTCTATACCCGACAAAATTTTCAATGCAGCCCATTATTTTTGTTAGAGTTAGACTATATTTAGAAAATAAATAAATATACTACTACTACTACTACTAATGAATATTGTATTTAAACATAAATTATAGTACCTACTTTTATACAGATAAATAAAGCAATTCGTGCGAAATTACTTATTCCCTAATATTTATTTTTTATTTTTTTATGAAATGATTATTTATTTGTCCGAAACATGAGCATGCAAGATGATAAATATGTCTATCTTCTAAGGGTGACCCACATTAACCATTTTTATCTTTCAAAATTGTATAAAATTTTCATTGTTATTTCCGAAGCTATTTTGACCGGTATCTTATTAATCCTTATCCAATTAAATAGGTTATTTAAATTGGGCATTCAATTTCGATTAAAATATGCCTTTACATCACATCATTTAAATGAATAGTTTAAGAGATATCACAGTTTCAAAATTACGCGTAACAAAATAATTATGGTTGACCACGCGGGCGCTGTAGTAGCCTACCACTGCGTCCGCTGAAAGTTAGTCAATGATCTTTTCCTTGGCTATTAGGTATGTACCTATTCCCGGTAGAACGTTCCCGTGGGATATTTTGTGACATCCACGCGGGCGAAGCCGCGGGTAAAAGCTAGTTGTTTTATAATATGTAAGGATATTCAAAAATGCACAACGTTAATGTTCAAGTTTGCACTTCTGCCGGCACTCCTGGCACCCGTTGTTTTTTTTTACTGGCAAACTCTCATTCTAAAATAAAGAAAGTCAAGACATTCATTGACAAGTTTTTTTTTTTTTTTTTCAAGAAACTTTGTTATGTCTATCGCAGTTGTTTTCAGTTTCAATGCTAGGTAGTGGAGGAGTCATCAAGTGGCATGTCTATTTCGAAACTAGGGATGGGACACGTAAAATATTTTTATTAAATTTTTCTGTAAAAACGTACCTAATTAAATAACTTCACTTCTTCGTATTGTAGAGTCCTAGCGAACTCATTTATAAAAGTAAAAAATGGCACATATTTAAATAATAAATATATATAATATATATAAGTAGCTTTGTATTTAAATGAGCATCAAATATTCCATTGCTGTCGACTGGTAGGTTATCCAAAAGATTGGCAGCATTGCCACTTTGAATGGCCATAGGAAAAACCAGCCCCCTTGTCGTGGGAAATGTCAACAAGCACTTTAAAAATTCCTTGTACAAAAAATGCAATGCAAGTAATGTAACTCCTATGGTCTGTTCAAAACTATGTGATTATAATGAAAACATATGGACCAACTGTGGATGCTAATTTGTAGTGTCACTTACAAATTGAGTGTTTCAATTGATTTATTTGAATACTTAAACCCGAAAATCTAATTTAAAAAATCACCTTGAAGATGTTTTTCATTTGACAATTGAGGTTAATTTATAACCTCAATTTTCATTGATGATTTTTCAATAATACTATTAGCAAGGAAAAAGTGGCAAAATATAAAGTTGAATTGAAACCTTCTTTACAAAAATGAATGTGTTACATTATTCTCCTTAGAGAGTGATTTGATTACTTAAGGTGAATCCACAGTTGCAGGCCGCGAAATTAAAATTTATTTAGATTTGTTCCATAAGAACACTTGTGGGAAAGTTGTTATCGAAAAAATCTCACTTAGAGAGATATTAAGGATTCCAATGATTATAATTCTGTAAATACGTATCTGCTACAGCCGGGAACTATATTTTGATCAGGATACAATCTGACACGGACCTGCAAATTGCAACAAAACGTAAGAAGATTTGAATTTCGCGGGCTGCAACTGCGGAATCACCTTAGGAATTTAACGTTGTCAGGGTTTGTTTACAATTTCACCAGAGAGTTTTGAAACAGACTCTTCAATCAATTGGTCAACATAAAGACATGCATAAGACTGATACGTTCCTACAATATCCGAACCTTACACTCGTACTGTTGTGCATTCTTTAAGTTTCAAATGTCAGCTTACCGCGTATTCGTTCAATAAAGACATCATTCAAACACTCATTAGTCAACTGTCTTCAATGCGCAAACGCAGCTGAACAAAGAAAATAATTGTATCGAAATCTATTTGTGTCGCATCAGGGTTGAAGAATTTTATTTTATTTAGATAGGGCCTTTTGTATGACAAGAAGGAAGACTATATGTATAAGAAGGTCTGCGTGTGAGTGTCTGAAAGCATCATTCTCCTGCCCTTATCCCAATTTATTCGGGGTCAGTGCAACAAATGTCTTTTTCTTCCATACTTCTCTATTAGTCATCTCGGTAGTCACCCCCTTTCTAGCCATATCATCTTTCACACAGCTTCATCCATCGTTTCTTTGGTCTTCCCCTACTCGTATAGCCATCCACATTTATATACTCAAAACTTTCCTGATGACATTTTCCTTATTTTCTTCTTAGCGTAAATTGCGTGAAAATTCAGGTATTATGTTCAGTCCAAAATGCAGCCCACGAGAACTCGATCTACAGGCACAACTAGAATATCAACGTTTTTTAAGTCCTTCGCCATCTGTCAAACTTGTCAAAAATGTTGGTAAATTGATTGTATTTTTGACAGATTGCGAATGAGATGAGAATGCGAACGTTCTTATAAATTACGAGAATTGCCTCAGATATTGTAACACTTCCAATCACGTAGTAGTTAAATCCTTTGTGTCAAGTAATAATAGACTTTGCTAAAACATTTATGATAAAAAAAAACCACAGCCAAGCTTCAGAAAATTACTTAATAAATAAAAATTCTAATATTTATTATTTTATAGAACAAGAAAATTACTTTAACCGTTAAAAATCTCCAAAGATTTTCTTTATATCCATAATAATTATATCTTATCGATATCCACACCCCCTACATCCCTAAGTCATCGTCATCGACTAGTGTAGTGCACGCTTCGTCGCCTGCCCATGAATGTCGGAGCATTCTTTTGTGTCCACCCTCCTCACAATGGCGCGGATGCTCTAGTATCTTTATGATTGAGATGTTTTGATTGGTGCTGGGGGATCTTTCTATGATACGTGTTTCTTTAAAGGAGGATATTATATTAATGAGGGTTTGCTGAAAATATTTTAAAGTTATATCTCCTTGTCTCATCTCGTTTCGAAGTGTAGGAGAACAGCGGGGTAAATGCATAACGCACACAAAAAGACAATTGATCTGGTTTCATTTTGACAGTTCACCCACGTTCATTGCGTTATTTACGTTGTTGAGCAGACAAATTTTTCAAATCTATGAATCAATGAATAAACAATATCCTTCAAAAGTCTCGGATTGTGATTGAAAAGATTGGTCAGACAGCAAGGTGGCGAATGAGGCAGACAGACTCAAAGAGATGTCAGCACAAGTTACTGACGGGGTCCGCTAGCCTGCCGGGGTTGCGGGAAAGTCCTAAGGGGAGACCGTGGCCCCTGGCAACGTACAGGCAACTGAAGGAACACGGTTGGGTTTTAGTCAGCAAGAGTGACACGCCCTCCCGCTCCGCCCAGACCGAGAGAAGTTATTATAGATTTTTCTAAAGTTGGATCAAGTACCATAACGCTACTGTTTATCCAATCGGTCCCATTCAGAGCTTTATTACTTTCCAAAACGATTCCTCGTCCTGCAATAATTTCGACGGCAGCATACCATGACAAGATTAATGCTTCATATTTTCTCCCATAATCTTATTCCCACACAAATTTATCATAATTTATTCATAGTTTCGCGTACACACGCATTATTTACGTTAGGCTGCACTCCTTACTTCCTCTGCCTGACTGCGGTATAATGTTTTTTTTTCGCCGCCATTACTAACTTCTCGCGTAGATAGAGGGACATCTCTTGAATATATTCATGATTCTCTTTGCGTGGTGTTGATACAAATGTGTGTTAGAATTAGTGGAAGTTTGTTTTTTTATATTTTTGCATTGGGAAATTAAAACACAGATACTGGGGGGCAAGTCTACTAATTTACAAACGTCACAATGGTGTCTCGATGGTGAGTTTTTGACAGATTTTGTATGGCAAATCTGTCAAGTTTTAACAATGGAGAGACCATTATGAAGTTTGTAAATTAGTAGACTTGGCCCCCTGTTTTACGGAGCGATACCCTAATTGCGTAAAACACGCTAGATCAGAATCGTTTTGAAACATATTGCTAACCCATTGTTGCATAAGTTCGAAAAAAAATCTGCTCAACAACGTAATTAACGCAATCAATGTTGTTGAACTGTCAAATAGTCTCTAGCAATGAAAGAAATTAGTCGTAATCGTTTACGAAAATATGGAGTTTTCATAGAAATTTCCACCGGAATCGCGTGTGTGTGCCTTTAAGTCAGCTTAGGGATATCTAAATCTTGCTCCTTTATTGATTCCTGCTATAAATGGCTCGGGTCGGGAGCTATGTAGACACTGGCTTTTAAATTCAACACTGAAGAACGAATGTCTACGTGTTACGCCAGTAGGTACTAACAGTAGCCCGATTTCAGAGAATTATCACGAGACAACACCATCATCAGTCTGTTAGACGCGTTGAGCGATTTTTGATAGGGGGTAAACGTAGTGGTAGTGCTGTACTATAGAAGCTGGATGGCGCTAATACCAGCACCCTAATTACGTTACGACAAAAAAAAATGAGCCGATTTTTTTTTGTCGAACTTTTGAAGCAATGGACTGGCAATCTTTTTCAATTGGTTTCAATTTAAATTTGATCGTGCATTGCGTAATTGGGGGGTTTTAAGTTTTCACTTTTGTCGGCAGTGCCCATGACTGCCAATTTTTTTTGTTGCTCCAAGTTTCGCCCAAAATTGCTCTCAATTCGAAACCGTTCGCCAGAAATGTATTTTTTAAATCGTCATAATTTCCCCAAAAATCCCATTCGCACACGACTGACACGACATCGTATTGGCGCGCTATTTCCGCGCCTTTTGTTCAACCGGAATGTTAGTGTTGCTAGTTTTTGTCCCTATCCCTAAAGGATTGATGGACCATTGTGTTGCCATTCGCAAAAATTCCCGGCGTCGAATAATTGATAAGTCTGCTATGCGATCTTTTTTTTTTGTTTCGATGCTGAATCGTTAGGGATTAGATATTTTTTTTATTCGACTAACTCGTCTGAATTGTTCGGCATGAATTTCGCCAGGCTTGTTTGTTTTCCCGTCTAGCGTTTTCATAGTTTTTGTGTGAAATTTTGTCGAAACTTTTGTTCGCGTTCCGAGTTATTTTTAGCTTGCTTTGGGATTGAATTTTCTGCTGCCTTTGTGTAAAAAAGGGAATTGGCAACTAACGGTATAAAGGACTTACCTGCTGTCAGTTTAAAAAGGCTTTGATACACAACAAAGAATATATCAAACCTAAAAGTAAAAATTGAAATCCATTTTCTAATTTCCATAGAGTTTAGAGAGGATCCTACTAAGCCAATTTTGTAACGCCGAAGACATGTGACAACAACCAAACCGCACTGGGGCGTCGCGTGGTCGCGTAGTGGAAAACGACCCACCCTCACAAAGAAGAGATCAGCCCCCCAATTAGGCAATGCACGATCAATTTTAAATTGAAACAAATTGAAAAAGATCGCCAGTCCATTGCTTCATAAGTTCGACAGAAAAAATATGCTCAACTTTTTTTGTCGAACTTATGAAGCAATGGACTGGCAATCTTTTTCAATTAGTTTCAATTTAAAATTGATCGTGCATTACGTTATTAGGGTGCTGAGTCCCATCATTGGCACGAACCTCAGAGGCACGAACGTTACAGGCTGAATAAGTAGGTAGGTATGTGTGTGTTACCCAATTTCCGGTGACATAATTCCACATACTACCAACATAACAAACTTAATAGAAACAAACACAATATGATTAGGTTGCGACCCGCGCGCGACGGGCGCAGAGGAAAGGAATGGTGATCAAAACTCTATTATGCGGCTCCCAGGAGATATTTACATAATGTGTGCCCAGAAATATAATGCGGCACCGGCAGAGAGAGTCCAGTTTCCTTTTTTGCTGTTTGTTATTTTTTTTATGACAACGGTAATGTGTTATTCGGTTTTGGTGACTTATGCAAATAAGCAACGAAAATATTCTTCTAAGGCCCGTTTCAATCATCTGCATCTCAATCATTCAATATTTAAACAATTTAAAGTTTCACTTTGTCAGCTCTAAAGATAAACTCGCAAATGTAAGCGTAATTCCCGCAGAAAAATCTAAATTGACTAATAATACAGAATGTAGGAAAAATATTGGTAGGAACATCCTGAAAGAATCTCTTGATCGCTTAATTCACTGTTAAGACGCAGATACATGCCAGTGACCTTCAGTGGTTAGCTTGCGTGTTCTGTACTGAGCTCACGCAACGCGTCGTACGTCCAGCCAGTAATAGGACTCGCTCATCAAGAAGCGCTGTCCCCAATTTGACGCATTATTAACTTATTATACTTATGAGACAAAAGGTTATTTTAATAAAACACGGTTATTATACTAAAAGATTAATATTTTAAGTATCCTTAAAATGGTGAAGGTTTCAAAAAATACGCTAGATAGCTTTTGCGTAATTCTCAGTTATTTATCCGCGTTAGACACAACTTTACAAATTAATTTCACCATGTAATGTAAACATAATCTAAAATATTCGTATATTAAATTATTAAGAAAATGCTCTAATTTAACATATATATATTTTACCCAAATCATTAACACTACTCGTTTAGACGTAATTTACGGTATAAAATCCATATAAAATCATTAAAAGTAGCTTATCGTCGCCTTAAAACCTCATGTCGAAAATAGGAACAACCAACCCATAAAACAAGTTGACAATAGAGATTACAGAAGATTAAATTAAAATTACTTCCTCTTCCGTAAACAAAAATTAATTTTCCTCAACATTTTCCTATGACCATATATTTTTCTAAAAAAAAAACGAATTTTTCCCGCTCTTTTCACAAGTCACCATAGATAATTTTTCGTTTTTCCCATTGAAATAAACGATCCTCAAACATTCTTGATCCTCGTCAATTAAGTTAGAAGCTCCAATATAAAACAGACGTTCTTCTGAACGCAATGATCGTGAGGTGGCAAGGCAAGGCGTCTGCGCCCTGTATTTGGGTCGTGCACGTGCCTCGAATACAATGTGAACCCACCCTTAGGAAAAATATCGGGTTTGCAATGCAAGATGTTTTGTCTTGCGATGGTATTTTGTGTATTTGGCTTTAGTACAATTGTGAAATATTTATGGTCTTAGAAGTTTAAAAAACTAATGTTGTTATTTATTTTTGCATTTTTGCGCTAGCAACACTACTGATTAAGGACGAAGCAGTCATGGTAGAACTGTTGATGTCAAAATACTTATATTCAATATTCTTTTTGAACTCTGCTCACTGAGCTACTGGTTACACGAGCCTAGTTTGTGAAGCTAGTAGCTATCCTGGCTTGGGTCATGCAGTCATGCTAGAGCCGTTTACACGATGCTAAGAAATTATAAGCATAACAGTGACTTAGTTCTTGGAGTAAAATGATTGACTGATTCTAGTTCCGTTCCGCCGGCTACACGAAGCTAGTACACAAGCCAGTATAATAAAATCGGTGGTGGAGAGCGCTACTGCCAACAGAACCCCATCATCTATCAGCTAGCCATACACGCACAGATGTGCCCGGCAGATGAGACCTGAACGGGTACCTGACGGGTAAATCTGTGTGTTTATGGCGAAAAAAGGCACGGATGTGTCTGCCTGTCGCCTGTCCGCTGCCCGAGCTCAAAACGAACGGATCGGGCACGGCGCGCGGCGCGGTCTAATCCGAGCTTTAACAAAGTCGTGATTACAACTGATGCCCGACACGAGACCGTGTGTGGACTGTGTGGCGAATTATCGGATCAGATCTGAGAGGCACCGCCGTGCACATCGGTGCGTGTATGGCTAGCTATCATCATATTCATCATTATCACATTAGCATCACGTTTACTATTTTTATCCCAAGCTTACAAGCCTAAAAATGAGGCGTTCTATAGACACGAAGTCAGAGTGACTAGCTTGCTAGCTTGAAATGACTATTAAATAGATTTGAAAGGTTTTATATTAAATATAAGTTGGTCTATTTTATAGTACATAACTCGTACATTTATTTCAGACAAAAATCATCCGTTAAAGTTGTGGATTTCAGCCGATCTAAGCGTGGCCGTGCTAGGACGGATACGCTGTAGCCCGGCCACTGAAAATGATGTATAAGTAAAGAAAAGAAAGAAAGAAAATACGTTTATTTGCGGCAAACATGACGCATAGAAAGAACACAAAATAAAAAGAAGTACACAAGTTGAGGGAAAATATGCGTCACATCCACGCAAAACGGCCATCGCTCAGCATAATGCTGCGACCCTATGCGAGACAGAGCCCCAGCGCTGGTTTTCAGCGACAGCCGGCGTTGACGTTATGACGTCGACCGGTGCAGCATACATTGAGATACAATTAATTAAGAAATGAAATAATGTGGTACTATTAGCCCGGCCACTGAAAATGATGTATAAGTCATGACTCATGAAATAATGTGGTACTATTATTTCTCTTTCTAGTACCAAAAGGTACATACCCGTACAGTCTACTGCCATAACCATGACCTTGTTTGGCATCGCGGCCGAGCCAGAACGAAACACACGTGTCTGGCGGGCAACAGCCCGATGGTTGATGTCGGATAGTCTTATATAAATATGTCGTTCGCGCGGTAAACTCTAATTGTGCGATGCAGGATTTGTGTGACGTCATGTCTATGCTGCGTAGGTCGTATGTGGCGGTGTAACCGCTACAACTTATTAATCGGGCTAATTTTGTTTGGCATCCTTCTGGTACGGTACGCTAAAAATAGAAACAGGAGTTCTAGTAGGAACTGCGCAAGGTGCAAACCTGACAGCGCAGCTTACTGCACAAAAATTTTAAAGACGAGAAAGCCTGTGAGCACAGTCCTATATCCGCCAGACAAAGATTTACAAGGTAGATGTACGCTTTGTAATCTGTATCGGTAGATTCAAATCTGCAGTCTACTCTCCAATGGGTTCGCATGCGCAAACCGGTTTGGTAGGTATCTTGTAGGGACAGATGAGATTTGTATCATGATTCATTGGTCGCCCGTGACCTACACATGAGGCGGACAATTCGATTCTGTGCTTTATGATTTCTAAAGATAATGGCAAGAAACAAAAAAAATATCGTCTCATTATTGTCGATGGCGACACGAATTCGACTTGTAAGTTATAGCCAAGTTCGTATACGAGCCAGAACTTAGGTAGATAAAGTTTGGAGCTATCGGTAGAGTCCATCAATTCCTGTAGCATGCTTCAGGGAACACAGGACACGAACCCAGGTGTCCCATCGTTTGTGGAACAGCACCATATTTACATTTCAGGTTGGAATCCTACTTTATATTATTAAAAATGTGAAAGTTTGTATGTTTGTTACTCAATTACGCAAAAACGGCTGAAAGAATTTGGATGAAATTTGGCACACATTTAGTTTATAGCCAGCTATCTAATTACGCAACACATTTTCGTAAACGATTCCGACTAAACTGTTTCCCAATTGGCCTTTCATTGTTCTGAGGCTTCTATACCACGTTTTATTTATCGATGTAAATATTAAAACCACCAGATGTCAAACTGTCACTATTAATAACCACCAAATCAATTTACATAAATGGAAAATCGGTGCAAACAATTCAGCGAAATGAGTAAAAGGCAACGCTTTCATTGGCAAGTAATTCGTATGATTGCCCGTCAGTGTTTGCCGACCCCACAGTCGAACCAACTAATTGAATTGTCAAACATTTATTACTGTTTTTATGCGCGTTAATTCTGAAAGTGGGCAACATCGGAAATAGATGTCAAATATTTCGCCGTTTTGATTAATTTGGCAATATTAGTTAAAGGAAATATGTGGCTAACGCTAACTAGCGAACTAGAATATTAATAATGAATTACAATTAAGTAACACTGAATTTGATGTTGTGCGGTAACCGTTTTATAGGTGTAAAAAAGGCATTAGGAAAGTCTCCAAATACTTTTTTTACATTTAAAACTAAATATTCGGTATTACGATATTAATTATTACATTTTATAATCAATATTTTAGTTCAGTAGTTAGCCACATTTCATATTTCCATACATTATTATTGCCAAATTAATGAAAACAGGTAAATATTTGACAGCTATTTGCGACGTTGCCAACTTTTAGGATAAGCTCTCTGACTGCACTCAGGACTTGCAGTTAATTTGAATTATCTTTAAAGCACTAAGACGAAAAAGTATACGAAATAATGCATCAACAGCATTATTTCGTGTACTTTTTCGTCTTAGTGCTTTTCTGGCGACTTGCCAGGTTCTTGTTAAAAAAACTATACAGCTTAGAAAAAGTTTTCTCGGATCACTGACTCAGAAATGTCAACCATCTAAGAATTTATTTAAAAACTTATTCAGAATTTCTTTTCCTGAGTAAACTCATAATATAATTAAGAGTAACTTTTCCAATGTAATAAACGTAAGTATGCACATACCTTTTCTATCAAAATTAATTAGCCATGTAAAATAGCGAGCGTTCTCTTGAAACTAACTTATGCAGAGCTCACCTTTTGAAAACTTTAGACGTTCTTATTTCTACGTTCACTTGATAAAATAAGCAGATTTTATTAAGTAAATGCTACTGAATATAAATCTTTTAGTTTGAGTACCTCAGGTAATTAAAACATGACTATTTTGCAGCCACAGAACATAAAAAAATATACGTCCAACCCATACATAGACATTGAGAATGGACTGAGCGTTCCGTATTGCGGCCAGTAGTTATCTCTTTCTAGAATTCTGATTTTGAATAGACTGTTGAAAGACCTACACTGTCCTCGCATATCTAATAACACTGTTCTTTTTGAAAATACCTATTGTTAAAGCCAATTATTTTTAAAAGAGTAACCGTGGAGTTTCTTGCCGGCTCTTCTCCATAGGAAACGACCAATTGGAACCGTGCGTAGCTTCTGACGTTTCATAGGTGCCCATGTAGGTTTATGTGAAATAAAATATTTTAAATTTTGACAATTTGTTGAATTTTTTTTGACAGGCTTGCATAAAAGAGACATGTATTGGCCCTACAGTTGCTTTGTCTCTTTCTAGAGGGTGGTCACTTCCATTCTCTAAGCTATGTCTATGATCCAACTTACTCAATTCAAGTCATTTGTTTTCGACTTTTGTTATATTTTCAGCCAGCCAATCCCAACAGCTAACATGAGTTTGACAATCTAGAAAACCAACAACTCCGACGGTTACTTTTTATGTTCTAAAACAGTTTTTGCAGGTTTGGGCAGTTATTGACCATGGCCAAAATAGACACGACTTTTATATCTAAAAGTAATTAACTAGTCCCGTCCGAGTGACAGACGAGACGTTATTGTTTACGTGACGAGAATGCCATCCCGTCTTGTTATGTTTGAGCATAGACTAGAGGATATATGGTTGTATACGTTTGCCTCGTGCCGTTTGCCAGAAAAATATACGTAAGGGAATCGAATTTGGCGCGAAATGAGGAAAAATGGTGGCGAAGTTGTGGAATGTTATTTGATCTGTATTTTCCACCATAACGTTTGTTTTTTACTTACATGAAATCATATTGTTAAAATTCATGTCCTTCGTATGGACTTCCAAAAGTTGATTGCATTTTCCACGCGTCCATATCAAAATAAATTACAGTAAAAGGTTTTAAAAATCCACATAGAAAAGCCTTTTAAAAATATACTTCACGTGAACGTTAAACGAACTTTTCGTTTGCCTTTCGCCATTAAGTTTTTTTACGATAAAAGGTAATGAGTGTGACGGTAGGGTTGTGTTAGTTTCAACGATAAACGCTAAATATCGGTAGAACTAGTTATGTACTTATAGATATAGCTCATTTGGAAGAAAAATTGTGAAAAATCTTCGTTTATCAATGAGATTATACTGGGCTATCTACGCAACGCAAAAGGCAAAATAAAGACAGAATTATGTTGGAATTTATGATAAAAATAATAATTTACTTAATCTTCTTAACGTTTACTACATATTAGCTACGAAATACAAGAAAAAATAGAAATATTGGATTCAAACTTTGAAAGAATCCGAGTCATGAGTGTCACAGCGTAGCAAAAGAAAGGAAAAGTGGTTTGCTTATGCTATTTCTCATACATCTTCTTGTCTCGTAATATCAATATTTTAATATCCACGAAGTCAGCACACACTTGAGGTATCCAAAATCAACAAAGATTTTGTTTATCGTGCCGCTTAAAGTAGACAAACTTTGAGGGAAATCGATTAGGAAGAACGTCGTGCTTATAAGCTACCAAGATTGGTAATACGACATTTAAAAGCCGATACACGTTTGTTTTAATTAGATAGGTTTAAATGCAAGACCGATTAGTATCGATAAACCGTTACTTAACCTTTTAGAGGCAGAATCGTGCAAATATTCCATAAAATCGGCATCAAATCTCGAGATTACACAATTTGATGTCTACTGAAAATCGATATTCGATTATCATCAATATAGTTTTACGGTTCACGGTTATCGATAGTGCGCTTCCCAGCCCTACTGGGTTGACGTAAAATGTAGCATACTGGGGGTCCAAAATCCATAAACTTGTGTTATTTTACGACTTCTAGGGGTTGTTTATGGCAAGAGGGGTGGAGGGGGTGACTTTAATTATTTAACAAAGTGCCACTGTCTAATTAAGTTTGTGCTATTTGTATAATTGAAGTTTTTAGTGCCGACTTCTTGATGAAAATTGGACGCGACAGTTTATTAAAAAATTAATGAGGTTTCAGTTTTTCACTTGCGTGGGTGAAATGGCCAGTGTTAGTTGTATTTCGACGCTCATTGCTTGACTTTCATGAAGTTTTTTAGAATACTATCAAGCAATAGAGAAAGAACGCATCCTGCTTCAATTATGTTTTTATTTTTTTTATTTGAAAAGTAGGATTATTAATACTTACATATCATTGTAGTATTTTATTAACATTATTTGTAAAATGTAAATGAACGGCTCGCCGGCACACAGATAACCCTGAGAGGTTTGCGTTGTGTGGCTAAAACCACAGTGCAATTTATGTAGGTTAATTGTTTTAGAAATAAATAAATAAAATAAATAAGTTGGTAAAAAAATTATGACTTTTGACTTCACTTGTGGGTGGCAATAATATTATTTTTAATGCTAGATAATTAATGCTGGCTGGCTGTTAATATACGTGCCCTATACCAAAATAATGATTTATATATTATTTTTTTTATTATTTTCAGGCTTTCAGGGTGTTTGAGGCTAATTAATTAATTACATTTAAAGTATGGCGTTGGATCTTACCAATTACTGCTGGGTAACACACTAACAATAGCAATTCCTTTTATTTTGACAGTTCAACAACATTCATTGCGTTATTTACGTTGTTGAGCGGCCAAATTTTTCGAATTTAAGAAGCAATGAATTAGCACCATACTTCAAAATCATTCAGTTTGTGATTGAAAGTGCACAATTAAGCTGGAGGTTACCAGAACTACTACTGCAGTAGAATAGGGTAGACCAAATACATATTTTGTTTAAAAACAGAGCAAAGCATGTCTTTTCGAACAGAATTTAGTTTTGAAATACAATTTTATTCTTCTACATTCTTTGTTAGTTTGGTGATAGTCTGACGCCCCTTTCGTCACTGTTTAAAAGTTTTTGTTCTTGTATTTAAATTGTTATGGAAGGTGGTATTCTGGACTAGTGTTGTGGGAGATATTGAAAATAAAACAAAAATGTCTTGAGTTTAATGAATTACGTATAGTACGACACAACTTAGATGTAGCATCGGCAAAATTCATAAAACCGATCACCATTCGAACTGAGTGCACCTTCAAAATCACCAATCCTTATTACTGCATTAGGTGAAAATGATCTTTCGAAAACGCAATAACTTGTAAAGTTTTAGAGCCAAATACATTTGTGAAATAGAAATGAATGAATGAAAATTTTCAAATCTATGCTACATCTAAGTTGTGTCGTACTGTACGTAATACCTGTTCTAGGTTTTTTAAATCTAGGACACTAGAATCGGGCTACTTGATAGTCGTTTGCATATAAAGGTGCCCTTTTAATTTATCCTAGTAAATTAAAATCATTTATTAAATGGTCTTGTAATCTCTTGAAATATAATCTATTCTTCCTATTTAATTCTCCTTCTAGGCAGATATCATCGTCTAAAAGTGTTTTACTATTCGCAAAATCGTGAATACCTAAACAATATTCAGGTAAATCGATTCCAACTTCAACTCGATCCCTACGCGACCCCTTACAGAAACGTAAAGCGACGAATACAGAATAACCCAACCACTTCTGCAAAATCAAACGTGTCTACATACGTATCCCTCAGAGAAAAATCAAACAAAATCTAGGCGATAAACGAAACCACTAGGGAATAAGTGCCTAGCACGTTGAAATGAAATGATCTCTAATCTAGGATGGCTTTGCAAAGTAACCGTTTTCAAAGCGCGGGACGTAGGGCGAGAGTAATAAAATTTTACGAGCCGTCGCCATGGAAACGCCGCCATTATGCAGTTGTGCGAGCCCGCCACGAGGGGCGCTGCATTCGATTTTGAAATGTTTTTTTTTATTGTTTTGATTATCTGTGGAGTGTAATAGAGAGACCTTTTTATGAGCTTTTCTAATTTGAATTAAAATTAAATACTTGACTGATGATGACAACTTAACTTTAACTTTTCCCAACATGGATGGTGCAGGCTAGTAGCAGTACTTACAGTCCTTTCACAGATATTCTATCTGTGATAGTAACGAGAATAAAGATCACTAGCTGTGTTGCAAAATCAGAGGTAATATAGCTGTGGAACGACTGTACAGTCCGGCTGTCGAGAAAATGCTGTCCTGTCAAGTGACAGGACCGCTGGCACTGACAGGTGTCAGTTCGACAATTTCTAGTATTAATAAGGATCAAATTCGCAAAACACGCAGGAGTTTATTTACAAATTAAAGTTAAGTAATGATTAGCGACTGTTTACCCATAGATTTTTGACGTTTGAACATCACATAACTTTTTAAGCAACGTATATAAACCTCATTTCGTTAGTATGACACTGACAGGAGTCAATAATGATTCTGTCGACGCGACGACGGCCGGACTGTACTACATACGTCGACCTATGTGGACTTTGAAGTACATTATTACTATGTCCAAGATAAATGTAGTTGAAAATAAGGTGGAAATTACTGGCCCAAATAAATTAAAATCATTGAAAATAATTTGGTCGTATGTTGCGAAATTTTTTAAGGCTAACAATAAACTACGGTTACGCAATTCGTTTTTTCCTTCATCCGTTCATACAATAGTGATGCAAGTACACCGCTATTAAATATGGGCAGCATAGACAACATCAAATATCCATAAACATGATTGATGTCGATCTCAATGTCGATGTCTATGAATTTAAATAAAATAACGAACGCATAGTTCGACCACATATATTGTTACGTTCGACTGTCTACCATAGATAAAGTTTAACACCTCATTCGAGTTTACTTAGGACGGGAATACTAATCTAATCAATATTCTATATTTAAACCGATTTAAACATAGCTTAAAGACATAGACACACCTTCCAATCTCTCAAGCGATGGAGCGACGATTTTAAAGGCGATGTTTTATGAAACGGTAAAAGCTATAAACAATAGATGATACGGAAAATCCTTATTATTATTATAAAAATCCTAAAGTGAGTTTTTATGTTTATTTGTTTGTTTGTGCGAGTTCATACTAAAACGGCAGAACAGATTTGGACGAATTTTGGCACATGGGTTGACCATGACGTGGGTCAGGCAGGACGTATTATATTATACTTTTTATGCCGATATTCCCACGGGATCGAGGCCTATGCGGGTGAAACCGCTGGGTGGAGGTAGTAAAACCATATTTTGACAAATCTGTATTTAGGAGAGAGTTTTGATTTAATATTATGATGAAACACAATTTCATCAGAAACACCAACGAAACCTAACAAAGGATAGTTACAGAATGGGAAATAAAAAGTAACGGTCTCCCAGCCGCCATCTTGGATTTTCTAAATGTCTGTACTTATTAGGATCTGTGGAGCGCTTGACTAAATTGTTTTTAACCCCTGACGTAAAAGGGGTGATATTTGACGCGGTATTTTTCTTCGTTGCATACTGAAATTGGTTTAGAATGTATGAAAATTTAAAGCTTGTTTATGTGTTGAAGTTAAGACGGCTGTCGGCTAATCTGTTTAAAAGTTTTTGTTTAATCCAATCTGACAGCACTAATTTTCCTATTTGGCCTGCAAGTCTAAGGAGACTTGCAGGCCAAATAGGAAAATTAGTGCTGTCAGAGTAGTTTTGTCAGAAGGGAAAATAGGCCCTTGCCTATTTCACCACCTATGATTAAGTTCCTATTAACTTACTTGGCAGATAATTTCATACAAATTCTGTTCCATTTTTGAATTTATTCAGTAAGTAGTGGGTATTCGTAGGTGGTGAAACAGGCCCTTATAGTTATAACTTTTTTAATCACATCTATTCAAAAATAGGTCGTTTATTCTTCATAAACATACTAAAATACTTTTTAATCCCTAGGGACTAAAAGTGATTTGAATTTGGAATGTGGATATTGTTAGTAAAAGTTCTAATTACCAAAGAGATCGTCACGAACAGTGTATGAACAAGTAACAGGCTGGCAAGAGAGAGAGAAAAAGTGTGAATTTGGTCAAAATATAAATCCAAGATGGCGAAAATGTTCAAATTTTTCGTCATGGGCGTCGTTTTCATAGTTTTCGAGGATGTTAAAGCCGATAGTACGGTCAAAATGTAAAACAAAGATGGCAGCTGCGAAAAATTTAAAAATTTTCGTCAAGGGTATCGTTTTCATAGTTTGTATGGTTGGTTCCAGCTTGAACATAGGTCGCTCCCCAGTTTTGCTACAGCACCCGGTTCTCCGCCTTCCACTTCCAGTCTGTCCCAGTACCAGCCAGCTGTCTCGGTCTTCGGTCCATCTAACTGGGGGGCTTCCCACGCTAGGCTTTGGAGAGTTCTCCACTTAAAAACTCATCTACTCATTGAGCATCGGAACAAGATGTCCGATATCTATGTATCAACTATCGCGAATGACCAATGGCAACATTGACCACTTACCATCATCCCACCTGGTTCTTTACCACACAATAACATACAAAACGTAGCCCCATAACAAGGTCCTACCAAGTGCTGTTTCCGGTAGCCCTAATTATAATAATAAACCTCCACCAGGCTCTCGTTAGACGGCTGGATGAAGGGCTCGATCCAGCAAGCGGTACTTCTGGACACGGCGCGTATCGTTAGGAGGTTCCTCGCTCAGGAGCCCTGACCATCGCGGGTAGCTTGGACCCTGTTCCCGATACCGGTGGGCTGTTATTTGTTATGTTTTTTTTTTATATTTAATAATGTAATCATGTATATGTATAAAAAGGAAAGGACAAGGAAACAATTAATCATTTATTTCAGGCGACAAAGGCCGGTATGTAAACACCCTAAACAAAGGTTTATCTATGCTCCTAAAAGCTAGAATCATAGCAGCACCTTTTCTTTTTTTTTACAAGACTGATGTCTTTCTTTCGGCACATAATGACTTTTTTTTTATTAAAGTGTGACAAAGGCCTATTTTTTTAAATAAAAACTTAATTTAATTTTGACACATAAAAGGCTCTTAGACGAGACGTTCAGGAAATGTACGGATCTGAATTGCCCTTTTACCGTAAATAAATTATTATTATTATTGTCAGCATTTAAAAATGATTAAGCCAAGGGGCTGTAATTTTTATAAAAAGACTAGCTTTACCCGGCCCGGCTTCGCACGGGTGGCACTAAGTACTTATCGACGGCGCACCTACCCTGCCTACCCTACCTACCCACCTACCCTACCTACCCTACCTACCCTACCTACCCTACCCTACCCTACCCTACCCTACCTACCCTACCCTACCTTACCTACCCTACCTACCCTACCTACCCTACGACCCTACCTACCCTACCTACTCTACCTACCTACCCTACCCACCCTACCTACCTCGCAGCTTTTCAATATTTTCTCAACGTTTAAACCTTCCCTGGACTACGACAAACATTTCAAAACCAAAATCAGCGTAATCGGTCCAGCCGTTGTCGAGTTTTAGCGAGACTAACAAACAGCAATTGATTTTTATATGTATAGTTTGGCTACTTTCAAGTTTCAACCTACCGCCAGCGCCACGTCACTTTAGGTCAACTTTAGGTATAAGTTGGAAGTTGGAACAGTGTTGGGAATATCTAATATCGATATACATAAATTATTATATATTTATTAACAAAAATAAAAGTCGGAAGCAAAATCAATGTTTTATTATTATTAATCTTACAATATTTAAATCGGTCTTCAATCAACTAACTTTTTTAATTTTGATGATGATTGTGTCATGTTTTTATGAACTTTAGATGTAGGTATATTAAACACAGAAGTTGTGTATACAATTAAAAATACTTAAAATTAAACTTATCAAATCAACAACACTATCTGTGAAAGTTTCGCCACTTAGTAATTCATAATTCGGTTGTAAAATATTTAATAACACTTCGTCTTCCAACATTTTATGACACTGGTTGTTTTAATGTTGGCAAAAAGCTAAAGCCGGATTTACATTACGAAACTAGTTGCGCGAAATTAGTTATTCATTGATAGTTTTACGTGTAAATAATTATCTATTGACTCGTTAAACTATCAATGGATAACTAATTTCGCGCAACTAGTTTCGTAACGTAAATCCGGCTTTACTGTTTCAGAAACTTTTATAGAGGATTTATAGCATGTAGATATAGTACATTACTGTCGAGGCCAGCAATTAGGGCATTGATGGACGATCGTGAAAATGTGGGCCGAGGCGAAGCCGAGGCACACATACGTGAGTCCATCAATGCCTGGTTGCGGCCAAGGCTTGTATAGTACTTTTCTCAAACAATGCGCGGAAATTCAAACCAAGTAAATTCTTCATAAATTCCAGAATCAATGACGAACAAAGAAAATTTTTCACGTGCCAATATGGTCATTTGTTTCTTCACAGCTCTATTTGCTAAGCCAGTTCGAAATTTAAATAAAATCTTTGATAAGTTACCTCCTTGGTTGCCATGTGGAAGTAAAAAGTTAGTCCCATTTTTAAATAACAGGACAAATATGAGTTTTCATAGTAATTTATTTGGCCGCTAAACACGACAGATATCGAGTTTTCATAGTAATTTATTTGGCCGCTAAACACGACAGATATGGATTTTCATACTAAGATTGCCGGCCTGATGCTCACTTGTTTTTGACCAGTACAGCAATTTCAATTTATCTCGAAGAAGGTTGTCAAGATAATGTTCGAATTTCCAAGCATGTTTGAGAAAAATCATAACCCTTCCTTTTGGCTTTGCCGTAGTAAAAAAAAACCTATTAATCACATTATACATGTAATACAATTTATCTTTCGGGCTAATTAAAATAATGATAGAAGCCATAGGCCTCAAATAAAATATCTTAAGTCTTGCAATAGCAACGCCACTCTAAATACCTATTAGGTAACATCCAATTCTTTTTTCTGGAGCAAAATAATACATAAAAAAATACGAATCCATTTTACTCCTCATGTGTATTTTATGTAAAAAGTCGAAGTGAAATGTTAGAAGTTTGGTATGCTCACTGTGAGATTGTATAATCCTCTATGCCATAGAGGATTATACCTTAAACCCCATAGTCTATGGGGTTAAACTCCATAGAGTATGTGGGGTTAAAATCTTTGCTTTTCATATGGGTCTCGTTGTGCGCCATCTTGTAACCCCACAAAAACATAGCTTCTCTGCACGCCATCTGTATCTCATCTACGTAATTAAAGTCCAGTGCGTTCTTCCATCTGAAAGGCACATCTCGGGAGATTTTGAAGGTGGAACTAAAACCGGCCACCTCCACATTTGTATGCGACTGCAGGTACTTATAAATTGATTGCGTGGCGCTAAGCCTTAGGAACTTTAGAATTCGATGAGTAGTATAATTAGGCTCCAGTGCTAATTCTTCGTACCGCAACACCATAAGTCTATCAGGATATTGCTGCTGTATTCGGCTTGCTGCCATATAATCACTGATCATGTCTGCGCAAACAAGAGATTTCTCCCAGCAATCCTGCTGCTGACAGAAGCTGTGCTGGCGCCTGGAATTTATCACACCACGAGGGTCACGGATCAATAGTATCACCTTCACATTTAGCTCTTCGTCATCCCATATTTCCTGGATGAGCCGCAATCTTAGACGTACAATCTTCATGATTTGGAAAGGAAAGAACTTACATAACCGTGATGTGAACTTAGCATCAAAACACAGTTTTTTCTTATATTTACAAAGGTCCCAAAGTCTGGTGTTGTAGCTAAACTGATACAAATTATTTCGACCGTACTTAAAGTAATCTTCTAAGCCTTCATAATTACATTTCAACAAAGTCATGATGGTGCTCAAGGCTTGATGAGATACTGGTGGCCCCCTTATTTGTATATGTCCATATCTATTTAGTGGTTCATAATGATAATAAGTACCTGGGATTGCATTTAATATACCTCCAAGAAATTTGGTTCCTGATCTCCATGTTGACATAATTAGACTATGCAGGGGACGGCCCCCTGACTCCATAACTAAATCTTGCAAACCATGAGCACCACTTTCAGAGAAGTTGTATTTATTGAGTTGATTTTTTATTTTTGATTGAGTTTTTTCCAGTAACTTCTTGATTCCTGGAGAAACATCATGGGTGACTGTGGGTATATGACACGTATATGTTGCTTGTCCATATTCAACTTTTGATAAATTTCTTACATTTCTACGGCTTTCAACGGACGGACGATAATATGTGTTATCTGCATATAGACTTCCAGAAAGAATTAGACGAACACTGAGACCAAATACGAAACATATTGAGAAAAATTTAACTCGCTGCAACATCACACTATAAAAACGAACAGAAAAATATCGTAGAATTTGTAAAGACGAACATAATTTATACTAAGAAGAACCACGTCCACATTAGTGTTAGACGATTGTACAATAATGGGTAAGTGATAACTGATCGGTTGAACTCGCGGTGTGAGTTCAATGGCGAGTGATGGCCAGCAGTTGCTTCGACATATATTTAGATTTGGTAGGGTTGGTGTGGCTTTGGTGGGTTGTAGGATAGTCCTGTTTGGTGCAAGGGATTCTTTGTATCTATGTCTGTTATCAAATTCATTGGTTGGATTTACATTATTTGTTTGTTATGACACAATATGAATAAGAGATGTCACAAGATGTGACATAACATCCCGAGCTATGGAAAGTACTCTATGGAAACAAACACGGAGGTTGAATATACATTATATTGGTTCGACATGGTTAAAAATTCAAAGTTTTGGACGAAACTGCAAAACACTCACTTTTACATATCATTGAGTGCAGTGCCATAGTTCATAGATAAAAATAATAATAGTTATATGTATTTATAGATCTCCAAAAAACAATTTAGAAGATATTGAATAGTTTTTTTGGTAAATTCAATTATATTTTGAGTCAAAATTGCTACAAATAAAAAAAAAATAGTTATATGCGGTGACTTAAATACAGAATCAGATATACTTAAAACAATAAAACTACTTCTGCTTATAAAGGCATACTAGCAGAATTTATCTTAAACTTGTATTGATCACGAGATCCACAATTGGAAAGGATGTAAGTGTGACATATTAGAATTCGGCCTCTCGGATCACACAACAGACCAATAATGGTCACTTGGCCAGTTAAATTTAATCCCAGAATTAATCATTGGTTTATTCAGTCATTTCAAAGGCGGCCAAAGTGGATGAGTAAATTGGTTAAAAAGTGGCTGTAAGCGAAAACGAGTCCTGGGGAAATATCGGCAAATAAAGTCTGCCGAAGAAAAAAATAAAATTAGAATATACTCGTTTAGGCTTAACCGAGTAGTTAAACAGACACAAAAGTTTCAAATAACTACTACATAAACACTGCCACTAAATAAATCTAAAGCTAGCTGGATTGTCATCTTGAACATTCCAAAGAATTACATCTCGCAAATGAAAGTTGAGGGGAAAACAATTAAAAATCTTATTGACATAGCTTACAATTTTAATAAGGTTTTTATTGACCAATTCAGGCCTATGACATCCATTAATAACAGCACTAGTAGCAATACAGATAAACCACATGCACACAAAATAATTCAATATTTATAAATCCTGTTACACCATTTGACGTCGAATACAAACAGTACCGGCTTTGATGGCATAGCTACTAAAATAGTGAAACACGTTAGCACTGTAATAAGTCCAGTACTTAGCCATGTTTTTAATCTCTGCATAGAGCATGGGCATTTCCCTAGTATTAAAAAAAAACAAAAAAAAACGATAAAGACGATATGTCATGTTACAGACCAATTGGCCTAATACCGGTAAGTTCCAAACTTCTCAAAAAAAATAAATTATAATAGCTTATACCAATTCCTAGAAAAATTCAACATTTTAGTCGACGAACAGATGGGTTTTAGGAAAAATTATTGTACATTATACATGGATTTAACCAAAGCGTTCGACTATGTGGACCATAGAACACTAAGAAGCAAGCTTTATGCTTATGGCATTCGAGTCAACGCCTTAGATTCAATTGTCTCATTATTTAAGTAATCGCAAACAAAACTATTTAGAAGTGACATTTGGCGTACCACAGGGTAGTGTACTAGGGCCCATACTTTTCTCAATTTACATGAATGATTTTCCGAAAACCGTGGACTTTTCAATGATTCTTTTTGCAGATGACAGTCATATTTTGTAACAAAGATTAGGTATGCATCATTGGAAAATGAAATGATAACCGCATTAGTCTGCATTGTCGATTGGTTAAAGAACAAACAATCTTCTAATTAATTTACAGAAAACTAATTTCATGATCTTTAGAAACACAGTACTAATCCACCAACAGACTATTATGCTGGAAGTCAAAAATTAATGAGGTAGATGTATAAGAAAGAAAGGAAGAATAAAGTTTATTTGGACACCGCGTCGTGAAACACAAAATACAAATAACAAAATTAAAATTAAAAATAATGCGAATACACGATCGTTCGAACTTTTTGTCCGGTGAACCTGAACTCGTGCTCGCGCCGAAAGTGGGCGCTTTTCAGTTTTCTGAACAAAAACTCCGAGGATTGACTTAATTTATGTCAATACAGGACTTCTATTGACTGATGAAGTTGTACCGCTGTCTAAAAGGTTGAATTATTATGTGTAATATCACGAAGATAAAGGCGTTTGTTTTGTTTATAGAAATGAATTATTAAACAAACTAAGATAAGAGCACTATTATGTGTGTAAGCTTTCAATGTTTATATGTCAGTAAGACCCACAATAACTTTAAAGTTGTTCGACGCTAGAGATATAGTTATCTCGCCCACACTGCAAGAAGTGACTATAATATCTAGTCTTAAAATAAACCCAGGATAATCACCAAACAGTATATAAAAGAATGACATCATTACAATTTAAACAAAGCTTATGAGCGTTTACGCTGAAAGTTGGCAACGTCGCAAATAGCTGTCAAATATTTACCTGTTTTGATTAATTTGACAATATTACTGTATGGAAATAAGAAATGTGGCTAACTAAGTATCTAGAATATTGATTATGAAATGCAATAATTAATATCTTAATACCGAATATTTAGTTTTAGATGTAAAAAATGTGTTTGGAAACTTTCCAAATGCCTTTTTTACACCTAAAACGGCTACAACATCAAATTCAGTGTTATAATTGCAATTCATTATTGGTATTCTAGATACTTAGTTAGCCACATTTCTTATTTCCATTCAGTAGTATTGCGAAATTAATAAAAAAAGCGAAATATTTGACATCTATTTGCGACGTTGCCAGCTTTCAGAATAAACGCTCTTAAGTCCAGGAACGGACTGGACTAGGCTCAGTTAGTAGATTGATTTGAATAAAAGCTCCATAGTTTTCATGAATTTCTATCCTGAACTAGCATGTCGTTGTTTTTATTTTGTCCAGCTCATTTCGCATACTTGTTCATCTCGAAAATATTCTCAATTTCACCTGACAAATTCAGTAGAAGATCCCAAACAGCTCCACAGCATGGCCACCCTAAAAATGTTAATGCGTACGCGCAGTCCGTTTGATGTGCCGCTGCGTGTTTGTTTACTCGCCGCCGCTCAGTGGCGCTCAGTGTGGAACCGTTTGTTCTAACTATGGACCGCAATTGAATGCTGTCAGTTGTGTTTTAGAAGAAAAAATTGTGTTCGAAATGTGTGATGTGATGAGTTAAGGAACTTGTTTCTAATTAAAGACCTATCCGTCCTTACAACCACCTCGAAAATCTTCGAGAAAGTTATCAACGCGAGGCTTGTGAACATCCTCGCAAAATTCAACATCTCGACCGGAAATCAATACGGTTTCAGAGTAGGAAAATGAACAGAAGACGCGCCACTCTGGATTTCACAAATACTATCTCTAACACCTCAATAATAAGCAGAAGTCTTTCCTTTTGTCTGGCCCCAGTTGTTAGTCTACAACTGGACTGGCAGTGGCACCCTACAAAGGGCTGTCATGTCACAGTACGATTTCTTTGGAAACTACATTAGATAGTACCAGTTTACAAGTGATGTCAAATAGTATCGCTATCTCATATGGTATACACTAATAGATTAAACTATACAATTCTCTATCGCCGACGTCGTTTTGACAAGACGTCACCCGTTGGACCACCGTTTTTGGTTTGCTGTCTATGGTTGGATGAACGTAGGCCACAATCTTCTTTCTTTTATCTACGGCCACGGTCGTGAAAGCCACATTCTGATCATCCTTCTGTTCTTGTGTTCTTATCCCAATTTTTTTGTAGATGTGTCTTTACGTCTTTTCAATTGTTATTGCAGGATTCACTTCTTTCTTTTCTTATAGTGATACCACGAAGGATGGTCACAATGTGTACTGTGTACTGCTCAGTGTGGAGATGCCTTAGCTCGATCTCTTATATAGACAAAACAACAGACCAGCTGAGGTTTGAGCCCTTATTGCCTTACCCAATAGAGTTTTTTGATCCTTATAGGAAGCAGGATCGATTAACATCAAAAAAAGATTTTGTGATAGCTGCCCATTTTATTGCTGTCAGTAGTTTTTTTTTCAAAATCTGTGAATGCAGATCAAAATTTCTCAAAAAGTTAAGGACAGGTCCTAAGACCGTTTTCCTGTACAACGGTTTAGGTAGCTGTCCTTATGCCTATCTCAAAAATCTACCCTGACCCCTGTACCTACCTATACCTAGTATTTTACGTACCATAGGGGAAGTGGTGATGTTCCTTTTTTGCCCATACAAACATCTACACACAAAATAAACCTTTCTTCTCGGTTGTTCTATGGACTGAATTATAAACGATGAATAACATAATTATATTTTATTTTTCTTTTCAGATGTGACTCATCATTCGGCTCGCAAGATCCGTGCTCACAAGAACAGCAGACGACATCGCGCTATCAATGGTAAATATTATCATTTTACTATCAAAACATAAGTGCAGAGACTATTATTTTAACAAACGCACGCGCGGTCCTGTCTATGATCATGATCATGCAAGGAGAAGGACGGTTGTCTTTTAAAAATTTTAACAGTCCTGACAAAAAGCCCTACATTAGGAAAAACTTCGGATATTTTAAATTTTTCTTCTTTCATCAAACATTAATCGTTATAAAAAAAAAAATCTAATGAAACCTCCTTCATGGTTAAAAGTCCGGACAAATGACCATGCCGGTCTAAGGCCGCTTGCCCATTGGTCGGTATTTTACCGCGCAGTACTGTACAGTACTGCGCGGTACTGCTTATGTTTCCTCACTGGTCGGTAAGCACTCTGTACCGAATCGGTACTGCACACAGATATAGATATACCTAGATAGCGCAAGAGCATCTACTTCACGTGCCCGAACGTGGCTCAGTGTGTCTCATTTTATATAATATAGTATATGGTCTGCGCCTGTCCGCCGCGCTAGTCGGACATAAATAATAAAATAGAAAATGCCTATATTCGTAATACTTTATAGCTTTTTACTAGGAACGGTTGATGTGACGTTGAGTGTTAACAGGTTATGACAATCGAAACAAGTGATACTATCGTATA
Source organism: Conistra vaccinii (assembly GCA_948150665.1). Lineage (NCBI taxonomy): Eukaryota > Metazoa > Arthropoda > Insecta > Lepidoptera > Noctuidae > Conistra > Conistra vaccinii. The sequence continues at coordinate 10,606,401 of OX411341.1, read as the reverse complement.
TCGCTTCAGTTTCATGGTATAGGCGCTTTGATCATTTTTCAAAAATGCCACGCATGGTTTTCATACAGATCGTGATACTTGCCTTATCTAGGTATTATTATATATCTATATCTGTGTACTGCACTGCTTTCATCTAGAATTCCAAATTCAAATTAATTCAATTAGTACGAGAGAGCATGACCAACATTTTTGCCTTATCGTTTTACGAACAAAATCGTATAAAAACGATAGATTTGGTTATTCTTAAATTCAAAAATCCTATTTTCAAAAATTTTCCGCGTCACATCTTCTGACCTGACCGCATTTTTAAATATGTCGATAATTCTTTTTTATCATGTTTAAAAATGATAGATTTTACATACCGAAAACACCATTTTCAGAAACCAGTAGCTTCGAGTACGTACCCAAGAGACCATTTGAGAAAATTAAATTTGAGGCAAACAATAAAACCCATAGCAATCCATCTGAAAATCTTGTTTTCTGGTGAACATTGGTCAGTTATTGATTCGAATACGTCATTTTTGGAAATTTGCTCAAGTCACGTTTGACACGCAAAGTGACGCAACGGAAATATCTGAAAACAAACTTTTTAGTAATAAAATTACGAAATCTTTGTATATTTTTATTATCAGACACATTGTGATGAAACCGTCTGCCAATTTTTTTTGACATAGCAGAAATAGTCTCCCATAAAACTGTAACGTTTCTGACCGGTACTGCCCACCGAGTCGGGTTCAGAATCATCAAAACGTAAAGATTTTTTTACAATTATTCCCGTAAAACGATGTGACATGGTTTTGGTCATGGGCTCTCGTACTATATAATTCACTTGTTTTTGGATTTTCCCCAGTTTCTGAATGAATTATCCCTAAATTTCCCTAAAAAATCTTCAAATTTCCTTGGTTTAGGGAGCATGATTATAAATAATAAGGTAATGGCACAATTAACATGGTAAATTAAAATTTGATGAATTGCATTCATTATGAGTTTGGGTTGAGGGAATAAATCGGTGGTTGAATAAATCGAATCGGTGGTGCCATAGAGTCAAGTAATATATTGGGTGATGCCTACTATAAACAATAAGGTTACCAACTTAAATTCATATTAACCCCTAAATTCCCCAAACCCCTGTCAAAATAAAATATCCCTAAACCAAACTTAATATTGGTATTTTTTCCCTAAAATAGGGAGAAATCCCTAAAAGTGGAAACACTGCGCGGTAAGCTTCCAGTACCGATGCAGTAAAATGCGTGACGTCACGCAGTACCGAAACGATATCGCCCCGCACACTTACCGACCAGTGGGCAACATCGTGTATCAATAAAGACAATATCTGCCGAATTATAATCCTACCACAAGTGACAGCAAGCAAGTGTTGCTGTGGCATCGCTTCCCAAAGTCAAGTCGCTGAAACAATGCATTTGGAATTTGAATTCTCACAAGTTGAGTCTGCGCCATAATCAGTAATCGCGAAATAAGTTGAATATGTCGATGAGTATCCCTATCTTGGTCAAATAGTCTCCTTCCAGGCAAGACAAAACAAAGAAATTGCAAGACGCACCGAAAATCCCAGGAAGAGCTATAATATTGGGCCATGAAAGATCTAATGCAGGGCGTTATTCCTTAATCCCTCAAGAAAAGTCAGAAGACTCATCGACGTGTGTATTCTTCGCATTCTCACGTATGGTTCTCAAACATGGTCTTTGACAATTCAGCAGAGGTCCACGCTCGGGTTTTGCCAGAGAGCTATGGAACGCGGAGTATTCTTGGTGGACTGGGTTAAGAATACAACAATGCGTTCCATCCATAACTGATGTCACTCGGAAAGCTGCGCTTGAATAGAATTAGGCTGGACACATCTGCCGCATGTCAGACGATCAATGGGCCAAACTTACGACCCTGTTGGGACCGCTTAATGGCAGACATCGCGGCAGGCCCAGACGGTGATGGCAGGATGAGCTGGACTCCTTTTAATAAAGATTGGTCCTTGACAGCTCTGAACAGAGAGAGGTGGAAAGAGAGTAGGGGCGTTTGCCCAGCAGTGGGACAACAACGGGAAACAAAAAAAAAACTGAAGGAAAATGCACAGTAACAAGAAAAAAATTGTTTACCTGAAGTTCTTTTACCTTAAATGGAATGACCTTTTACCTAATAGAATAGCCTTAACTAAGTAACTTAAACATGCTTACCTTCTTCTCCCTACCTCTCCTGGGGTTAGTTATAGTAGGCGAGACAGTAAGAAAAAATCCTTACAGAATAATTTTTTGCCCGATCGTAAGTCTAAGTTCGGTCGGAGCAAGGACGCCCTAGATTTGAGAAGGGCAAACACCAGTGGTAATGTCCTTCGAAAAGGTCAGGTGCTTAGTCAGGACTCGGGCGTAAGCGTCGTAACGTACATACACAACCGGCGCGCAAACCTATGAAAAACGATTTTTAATTAATAGGTAAACATTTTTTGTTTTAATAAACCACCAGCATCTGCATCCGATTAGCGAAGAATGCCTTGAATATTTTATCGCTTCATTTGTTGAATGAAATTATATTTTAGGTTTTTACCGCCATCTTTTATAAAATCTTTGTAAACTTTTTATTTGTAACTGATAAAAAGAATATAGATGGCGCGGTTCTCGATATACCAAATTAGTCCATCTACTCACTAATAGATGGCGTTGTTCTTAATATACCAAATTTGTTTATCTATTCACCAACAGATGGCGAACTGCGCTTTGAACCAGAACCGTACAGCAAAAAATTGGAAATGAATTCTTCTGGGAAAATACACTGCAAAGTTGCTGGCGGTGTTAATCCCACTGTACAATGGTTTTTGGTAAGTTTTATAAGATATAATCTTTTACTTAACTTTTTCATACTATTTGTACCTATGAAAAAGGATTTAGTTTGTTTTCTTTCTTCATTAAAGTACTTAATTTCTAACTGGCCGACAATAGGCACCTTCTAAATGGCAAAAATTGTACACTTGATACGCTATCGCCCCAGTTTTCCTATTTATAGAAAATGATTCTACTAATTGATTTGGGCAAGAATATTCTTAGCCACACTGTACCACAAGACTTTCTTTTTCCAAAATCTTGCTATATCGCATCAGCTACATGCAATAATTATGAGCATATTTTATTAAAGCGCAATTTCTATTGTCTTCTTTCTCCTAGAACGACACGGCCCCCTTACCGGAAGGCGTGACGTCAGCGAACGGGACGCTGATGGTGGCTGACGCTGAGAAGCGCCACTCGGGACAGTACACCTGCAAGGCGGTGGACGGGGAGAAGTCCATCACGTCTACTATTAACCTGGATGTTGTAGGTAAGTTGAGGGGTTTTTAACACTTGCGACTCCCATTTTCGTCGAGCTCATACGCCATGCCACCATACATATTGCAAGTGGACCCTCCGGGAGGGTTCCCGGCATAACGTTTGCGCCAAAGTTAACCATCGCGGACGGTCAACATAAAACACTAAAAAGAAGTGAAATAGTGTTTTCTGAGGGTCTTGTCACTATTCGTCGTGTCGCGTAGTTTGCAACCTTTTAAATTTTTAGTGACTATTTGTAACCGTGAACAAAAAATAAAGAATAATTCTTGGATTTTAAAACCAAAGCAATACTAATAAATCTGTTAAAATTACATCAGATTTCATTTTCGTATTCGCTAAGAAAACCCTATTTTTTAAATAATATAAGTATTTCCGAATAAAAGATAAAGTTGAGCAGAGGTCTTTATAACAAGCAGGGCATAATTTACATGTAGCCGAAAGACCATCATTTTCCGATCTTGAAAAATGTTTCCACACTGACACTCATTTTTACAGATAGCACAAAAAATTTGCCGCTCAATAATACGCTCTAGATACTATTAATTTTTTTTTGAAACGTCACATCGCAAATAATAGACAAAATACTTTGGTTGAATGACTTAGTACCTGTGATATTGACATAAACACATAAATTGGCCGGGACGAATAAAATATTTCTTCGAATGCGGATCCCGCATGTGTAGTCCCGACTGGTCCCGCAAAAATGGTGCGAGATTGGATTCCCTAGTGGCAACAGATTCGCCTACCAGGACCGATCTGCCTATGCAAGCTGTGTTAACATATCTATACGGGGTGGCAGGGACATCGACGCGAAGCCGGTTACCATGGATTCAGTACATGATTCTGAACACCCCTGCGTTGAAATTTTTCGTCGGTTATAAAAAAAAAAATCAGCTGCTCCAGTCATTTTGACCGCGTAGGTATTGCACTTTTCTATGAAACAGCTGTTTTTTTTTTAAATAACCGACGAAAAATTTCAACGCAGGGGGGTTCAGAATCATGTACTGAATCCATGGTAACCGGCTTCGCGTCGATGTCCCTGCCACCCTGTATATCACAACTCAAGCTTTCCTTTGGGAAAATTCAAGCACTATCTTATGTGTGTCTATAAAGAACCATTCCTATCTTCCACAGTAGCCCCCCGCGTGTTAGAACCCGCAGCAGGTGAACAAGTGCACGTGACAGTCGGTCAGACGGTGGTGCTGAACTGCGTTGCTACCGGCGACCCGCCACCCACCACACACTGGGACAGAAATCTTGCTATATTGGGGAAACAACGTGAGTAACACATTATCACCAACAGTTTACCGAAAATTGTGAACAATTACGTGTTAGAACGACTGTATTTTAACGGAGGAACATTTAGTTAAAGCTTTGATTCTTTACATAGCCATGAGAATAAACCTAAGCCTAAAGAATAAACTTTTGAAAATATCAATACAATATTTACTTTTGTTTTCAGAGGACGGTGTGGATGTAGAAGATGGTGTCAATGCCACAACAGCCAGGTAACATAATTTTTATTTACATACTAACTTTCACCAGCGGCTTTGCCCGCGTGGAGGTCGGGAATTATCCCACGGGAATGTACTACCGGGATAAAAGTATCCTATAAGTTAATCCAGGTTATAAACTATGTGTGTCAAATTTCATCTAAATCTGTTCAGCCGTTATTGCGTGATTGAGTAACAAACGCACAAACATACAAACTTTTACATTCATTAGGATTTACAAGACTTTTTACAGAAAATCTAACTTTTATTAGTTGTGTCTAACTATCCTTCAATAGATAACCAGATAATCAATATTCACACACCAGACATATGGTTTGTTCCAAAATAATCTGATGAGAATATAAAGTTGTAAACAAATCCTGATTAGTTCGAATTCTTGCGTAATCAACTACTAAAGGGAATTCAACAACACACATTCATCTGTATTCAGAAGGATCAGAAACATTATGTCACCATTTTTTCCAAGAATTATTGATTGAATAACTATTATTATTAAAATGTCTGTAAAAATCATCGCGAAAATTTTTGATTATAAAATTAACGTCAATTGTCAAATGAAAAACGTCATTAAAGTCATTTAAAATTGGGCACGCCACAATTGCGGCGCTAAGTCCCCTCTTTGAGGAGTGACTAGACAGGCGCCGCGGCGTCCTCACCTCGCAGGTCCTTACCGGACACGGTTGCTTCGGGAGGTTCCTGTTCTGGATAAGGCGGGAGGAAACGCCCGGGTGTCACCACTGTGTAGTGTCTGAATCGCCCGACACGGTGGAGGTCTGCCCGGCTTGGGCGGAGCACCGCCGTGTCCTCGTGGAGGCGATCGGCGGCGGTGACCTCTCGCGTCAGGCCCTGGTTCAGGCCAGAAGGCGGAGCACTTGAGGGAGAGGCAAATTTCGCGCCCTCACGTCGCGCTGGGCGTCAAGAATCCCAGGCCGACTCACGGTCACCGTAGGCGCGGGCTTGCGGACGGTAAGCAATGGATAGCTCGCCGTCCAATAAGGACCAGGCCCGGGTCGACGGCGCGTTGTCCACGTTGTTGTTCCACGCGCGCCTCAAAGAGATGTCAGGCAACACAGAGGCAACTGAAGGAACACGGGTGGATTTTAGTCAGTAAAAGTCTGACACGCGGCGTGTCACTCGCCCTCCCGCGTTATTTAATGATTTCCTAACAAAAAAGAAAAAAATAGGGGCTTAAAATTATAATTGCGCGTTTAATTATTCAAATAATTAAATCAAAGCACTCAATTTGTAAGTGGCACTACAAATTGGCATCCACAGGTACGTTTTTTGATCAATTTGTTTTCATTTTCATCAGATACTTTTGGGACAGACCATAGGTAAAATCAACTAAACAGTTGGTAACTACTTTTTTGCTTTTAATGCCATCCTTATGCCTACGGTATATAACTCAAAATCGGTTGAACGGACTGTAAAAAAGGTATATTTAAAAGTCTAATCTTATGTCAAATGGAGAGTATACTTTTCTCGTAATGGTATGCTTTCGCTATGTATTTTAAATAGTAAACTTTCATCACCAGAATAATCCTAATGTCCAACGGCACGCTGATCATCCACGCCGTGTCGGCGCCGGACGCGGACCGGTACGGCTGCACGGCCGGCAGCGCCGCCGGACTGGCGCGCCACGAGCTCACGCTTATTGTGCATCAAGGTACTTATATTTAATATTAATATCTGCCCACAGTTGGTTGCAACAAAAAAATATCAACCGACTTCCAAAAAAGACACTACATTACAAAAATAACTTTATTTCGGAAGTCAGTGTCTTTGGTTTTAATTTTCGTTTTTTTGCCACCGACTTCCGAAATGAACGTAATTTTTGACTTTGTAGTAGGTGCTATTTTTTTTTTTGTAAAAAGTTTTTATTTTTCGCTTTTTAGTTGTGGTACAGACGCCAGCACATCAACCTACTCCAATCTGTAAAATTTTCCCAATCAACATTGAACCTTATGCTTCAGCAATAAAGTTGAAAATCTATTAAAGAAATTTGACACATTGTAGTAACTTGATGTGCTGGCGTCTGTACCTACCCCACACAAATTCGAATACCACTATCTGCTATTTAAATAACAGTGACTGGAACATATTATTATCATCCACATAGGCTATGAGTGAAAAATACGTATTATTGAAGCTAACTCAAAAACTACAAAAGTAAAGTTAATAAAATTTATATGGAACCCCTTCTGAAGTAGGTCATACTTCAGAATTGGTCCCATATTCGATATAACTGAATCAAAATTATCGGAACCGAAGTCGGAATCGGAGGAGGTGTAAAATGGTCGGATCGGAAGTTCCGGCCTTTCGGAATCGGAACCGAAGCTCCGTAACATCCCTGGTTGATACCATACTAAAAACTATATTTACTTCCACAGAAGGAGAACTGCCTCCCCAAGAATCAAGCGGCGTGGCTGGCAAAGCCGTGGTAGTGTCAATATCTGTAGCAGGTGCCTACATGGTGCTGGTACTGGCTCTGATGGTCTACTGCAGGAGACGAAGGCTTAGAAGACGACAGAGAGGTGAGAAGACTGCCTTCAACATTTACAAGAAAAAAGAATCAGAACGACGCCAAGGGTCATTGTTCATATTTTAGCACAAACCACCATTTAACACGACCAACTAAACATATTCAAAAGTAAACTGGCGCTTGTGCATTGACATGAACACACAAAACCTGCTAGCACCTTGTCCTACCGCTGACGAGACAGCGATCAGAGATATGCATTATATTATATTAATAACTAGCTGACACCTGCCCACTTCGTTGGGCGGTAAACATAAATATACGAGGTGTCAGGGACATCGACGCGAAGCCTGTTACCATGGATTCAGTACATGATTCTGAACCCCTCTGCGTTGAAATATTTCGTCGGTTCAAAAAATCTGCTTTTCATATATTTTGACCGCGTAGGTAGCTGAAAGCGAGCATAGCCGAAATTCATGGCAGGCGCGGTCACAAAATGTGTAAAAGAGACGACACGAGACTCTTGACCGTGATTGCCACGAGTTTTGGCGTTTATCATACATTTAACATTATATTTCCATGAAAATATTATGCGACATATTTTCATCTTAATATTTTTACCGTTTAGGAGAGAAGATGGAGTTAGAGATGACAGAAGGTCGCGAGAAGTTGGTAGAAGAAGGAGAGGAAGACAAGCTGAAAGTGAACGGAGCCGCCTTGCAGAACGGGAGGCTGCTCGCACATGATAAGGATAGCGGTATGGACATCTCTCTCTTTTTAACCTAGCTTTATTAAGAACATAGAACACCTTGCACGTGGTCTTGAGCATTTAATAGGAAATAGAGGCAAAATGTGAGGTAAAATAATTCGATCCTGCCCGCACAATAGAGCCCGCCCTATTCGTGCTCAGTTATGCAAGACTGAGCAGCTGGCAGGGTTAACCTATATGATCAAATTGTGATAAAAACGGGCAGTCTTCGAGGACTGCCGATAGAAGTGAAAACTAAGTAACTTTTTGATTCTCGCGTTGATGTCTTTCGTTCGAGCGTTAGGTGACGGTGACGCGAGTTCCATGATTTTTTGTTCACCCAAAACGTGCTCAACGCGCCTATAGAAGTATTAACTTTAAAAAAAAATCGAACCAATAAAATACAATAGACGACGTATATTTTAGTAACTAATCCGTAGTCCTAACACGACGTGTTGCCACGTCAAGCGTCGAACACACACTGCGTTCGGCGCTTGACGTGGCAAAACGTTGTGTCGATTGGTGTTTTTCTAATTATTTACTTTGTCGTTGATATACAGGAGCTGATAACTCAGAGGTGTCGGGTATTTCTCGAGCTTCCAAGAAATCGGGACAGTTCGAACATCTGTCTATACCACGGACACTTCTTACAGAACAAATCACACTTGGTAAGTAAATATTATAAATAGTAAGTAATTGAGATAGTGAGGAGCTCGTGGCTAAGTAATAACAGCCGCACGGGTCGTTTCGGTGTTGTTTGCCGCGAAAGCTGAATAGGCGCGGAAAGCTGAACGGATGCGTTCGCGTCTTCATACAAAATCGTTGTTTTCTATGGGCTAAGCTGAATCAGTGTGAGTAGTTCCTTAATCACCATACACAGTTACTTTTAAAACAAACTTTTCTCAGTCTTTACTCTTCCGTATCTATTATAAAATAAACTTGATTATGTCTCCTAGGTCGAGGCGAGTTCGGCGAGGTGATGCTAGCTAAGATCGACATGTGCCAAGTGAACAAACTGCGCAACAAAGACTCGTTAGATGCCGACGGAGAGCCTCAACTCAAACCAGTGCTTGTGAAGGCGCTTACTACTAAAGATGAGGTAAGTTCAATTGCTTTTGTTTTTCAATTTTAAAACTATTTAATCCAGGGGCCGCAATAGAGGAATAAAAAAGGTGCCTTTTTGCCATTTGGCGAGTATGGAACCATTTTTTTTTTTGGGTGGGAAATTATCAAATAAATTCTCCCGCTCTGGGAGAAGTGGAAGGGCGTGTCAGACTCACAAGGTGAGGTTCATGTTGAGTCAAATTAGTTGTAAAAATACTAGTTGCACCACCCTTTTTAAATTTTAATATGTTGAATATCAACATAATTAAATCCGCCAAAAGCCTCATATTCAATATTAAAACAAAGCCTTATTAAATCAATATAATTAAAATAGATTGATATTTATAGTTGTATATGTGTAAATTTTTATCTAATTCATAAAATTCAACGACTTAATCAATATTTATGCCTACAGGTCCAACTAGCAGAGTTTCGTCGTCAACTGGAGCTGTTCACGCGCGTCCGACACGAGAACATCGTGCGACTGATCGGTCTGTGCAACGAGGCCGACCCGCACTACATGTTACTGGAACACACGGATTGGGTATGTACACAGTTCTATATACAATGTGGAGACTATAAAACAACAATTAATGAAAATACTGGCACTACTAGTGCATAAGAGTATTTTGGAACTATCAAATACTTCTTAGCATCGAAATTATAAATATGAGTTTTTCAAACCAATTAAATAGTAGTGTATGTCAATCCACTCTAAGCCTATAAATTCCGTTTATTCAACTAGGCCTAGGGTGGATTTTCGGACATGCGTTTCCGAATCCAAAAATCCACCTTAGGGTGGATTTTTTAGGTGGATAAACGGAATAACCTAAGCCGACTATGGATTTTGCCGATCTTCTACTAGCTATATTGACTAAACTATTGAATATATTCGATTCAATTTTTAGGAGATCTCAAATTAAACTAAAACACACTCATTGAAACATAAATAAACAAAATAATAAAAAAACAAAGTAAAATTAAAATGAAAGCAGAAAATCCCGTGCGAGGCCAAAAGAAAATTTTAGAAGCTAAATGCATTGATACAGTCGTAAAATCGCCGATCGCCGATGCTAAAAGTAGCTCTAGCTAGTATGTTTTTCGGCCACGTAACCCCGCGTTCTATTTAAAAGCAATCGTAGCGCGTAAACACGATCGTTCGAACTTTTTGTTCGGTGAATCTGAACGCGTCCTCGTGCCGATAGAGGGCGCTTTCCGGTTTCCCGAACACGCGACCCATCGCGTATCCACGTGACGATCGTTTTTAAATACGACATGGCCTAAAAAATCAAAATTCATTTAAAATTAGTTTGACGATCATCACTATGGAACGTCAAAGTTACAAAGACAGCACAGAAATGCCTTATCTTTTATTAAACCTAAATTAATTGATCTATATTTCTATACAACTATTTTTGTTTATACTGAACCTCTTAAGGGGTCATTGTACTCATCATTACCTATGAACAACTTTCACAATGGGATCAAAGTAAAAATCGGGAAAATATAATCGGCTGTTCCATACATTTATGTTCGCACATCTCGTAAAAATTTAGGAAACAGCTGATTTTTATTTCCATAGTAAAAATAACGTCATATACATAAAAATCTATTCCCGTGCATTAGTCTCGCAAAAATTCGAAAATGGCTCGACTGAATTTAATAATTCTTTTGTTTTGTTTTATTCGCCTCAATACAGGGGTGGTTTAGTAAAAAAAAAACATTGGAAAAACCCCAAAGAACAGCTGAAAAATCTAAATTAAAATTTTGACAGGACTACGTCTGACGGGTCAGCTAGTTTATTTAATCATAGTTCTAACTCCTCATTTCTTTTTCACAGGGTGAACTGAAAAAGTTCCTAATCGCGACCCGTTCCCCGGAAGAGAACGCCGAATACATCGGGCGCGTCGGGCCGGCGCACGCGCACCCCGCGCCGGCCAAGACGTCCCCGCCGCTCGCGCCGCTGCACAGAGCGTTGCTGGCTGCTCACCTAGCTGCTGCAGCCGCTAAGTGTGCTGCAATACGGTTTACACATAGGTAAGTCAATCCCTAAAGAGTATAAAACAGGCACTTTTCGAGTCCGTTTATCCGCTTAGTACTTCTAAGCTATACAATGGCTTTTGATGAAAATTTCACCTTCATTTGGAAGGTTTATGCTGCCTTATCATGATTATGTCTGCAAATAGGCTCTATTTAGTATACAACAGGAATGTTACCTGACGATGACATTCAGTTCCGGTTCCGAAAGGTCGGAACTTCCGATTAATTATACACCTCCGATTCCGATTTCGGTTCCGATAATTTTGAATCAGTGTTATAAAAGAAGTTTGAAACGCAGTGATGCACGTGTCTAGAGCGCGTACAAACAAGCTCTAACAAGTTGCCACTAATGTTTGTTTATTTTATACATACTGTCGAGCGCGAGCGTGCCTCGGCTTATGTTTTGTTTATGGATTTTTGTGGAGACTAATTAAGATTCCACCCAATTTTCATAGAACTGATATGCCATGCCGTCATACATATTGGAAGTGAACCCCCCGAGAGGAATACCTACATTACGTTTGCACTGAAGTTAACCATCGCAGACGGTCAACGGCGTTAGGTTTAAAACCAACGCTTATACTAATAAATCTTGTTAGAATAAACATCACATTTTATTTTCACGGTTTATAATGCTGTATTCGCTGAAGAAAAACCTACATTTAAAATTAGCCCTCCAGGGGCTCCCGGTACTGAACGTGTTAAAGAGACTGCATTATAATTCTATTGTTTCATTAAGCCTTCGTTTAACACATGTTTCTTCTACTTCAGCCGTTGACTCCGGTTCCGGTTACGATTCCGATCAATCAAATTTAGAACATCCGGTTCCGGTAAAACGACTTCCGTTACATCTCTGGTTTACACTATGCTGATATCCAATATTTTCGTTCTACAGAGACATCGCGGCCCGTAATTGCCTGATAACATCAAAGCTACAGCTGAAGCTGTCGTACCCGGCCCTCACCAGGGGACCGGACTCACACGAGTACTACAAACTACATGAACAGGTAAACAATAATCAAAAGATGTCTGACAGTCTGATCCGTAACTGGGCAGTATCTGTACAAAGTCAAAATAAATTAGCTAGCGAAACTATGCAGACATGATAAAAAAAAAACAAAAAGATTTCTTTTTTTTGGGGTTTGACGGCTGCTTGTAGTCTTGTTACTTGAAGTATGAGTTGAGGAAATATATTACACAAAGAAAACAGATTTTTGGAGTTTATCGGAGTTTACTCCTTAAGAATCGATTTTCATAGAAGGCCCCCGTTAAGGTAATTTTAATTTCATACAGGTTTTAACTCAAAAGCGTTTTCAATTTTCTGCGCAACGTACCTTGCGCATCTTTTTTAAGAGATGCGTTTATTTACCGTCTTTGCCTATTGCATATCTTGTTTAGATATGCAATAGGCAAACATCACGTCTGCGGAGTTTCGCTAGCTAGTTTAATTTAACCCTTTATTTTAACATTGGAAAAGAATAAGGTTGGAAGTAGCCAGACTTTCGCTCTTATAATAGATGCTGCACAACTCATCGTAGATTTTATTATTTATTTATTAAAATAAATATTAAACACTATCTGCGACCCACAGTTTCGATCCCGTGAGAATATCGGGATAAAAATATGTCATAACCTAGGTCATGGTCTACCCATGTGTGAAATTTCATCCAAATCCGTTCAGCCATTTTAGCGTGAAAGCGTAACAAACAAACATACAAAAATAGAATGTTTTCTTTTTATATTTCTTCGTTTTGATAAATAAATTATTTCTATTTCTATAACATTGTAGGCAATATAACATGTTAGCTAAAACTACGAACTTAGATATCTGCGAGTCTCTCTCCAAATACAAAAAGTGTTTATCATATTTAATTTAATTTAAGTGTCTCTAAATTTTATATTTTTTTAATTTGTAATTGTCCTTTAAAAAAAAAAAATATTTTACATATTTTTACCTATTATTGTTATTTTTTTACCTATTATTATTAATTTTTTAACTTTGTTAGCTTAGTTGTTAACTTTATTGTGCATGCTGTGGTCTCCTGTAAGTGAAGGAGTACACCGACTTAATACCCGATGTTACCCTTTAATTGTGTCATGTATTGTGTACATCTTTTGTTGGAGATCCTAAATAAATAAATAAAAATAAATAAAAACATTAGTTTAGATAAAAGGTTGAAAGGTGGACTTAGTGCCTTAATTTATTTATTGATTTAGTATCTCAAAAAAAAAAGCACACACTAAATGCCACATAAATAAAGGGCAACATCAGGTATTAAGTAGGTCTCCTTCAAGTGTATTAAGTAGGTCTCCTTCAAGTGTATTATCTATGCTTATAGGAAACCACAGCATGTACAATAAAGTTAAAAACTAAGCTAACTAAATTAAAATATTAATAAGTCTGGCCACGCTAAGTCTGCAATGGAATGAAAATTATGTCAGTTTCAGGGTTGTGAGTAGATCTAGTGGTTTTGATATTTTGCCTTTTGATTTTTGCTTATTAGATTATGTGTAATACTAGACTATGTCGTACATAAGCTCTACCTCCATACGATGACAAAACTGTATCAAATACACACTGCATCGTGCTAAAGTGACTATTCTTTACCAGGAATAAATCAGAATTTAAACAAAATAACCTATCAAAAACAAAAAAAACAACAAAGTAACAAATAATTTTTTCGTAGGACAGGATGGCGTTGCCGTCTATAGATTTTCAAATTCCACCGTTGTTTACTTAAGCAGACTTAGCGTGGCCAGGCTTAGGGGCGAGGTGTCATCGACGACAATCAACAATAGATTTTTCCACACATTTTTCTAATGTGGTTTCAATACTAATATAGCTAATACTTGATTCTGTAACAGGTGATTCCTCTCCGCTGGTTACCTCCGGAGGCTGTGTTGGAGGGAGACTACTCAACGAAGTCTGATGTCTACATGTTTGCCGTCACCGTTTGGGAGGTGAGTCTTATAAAAATCACAATTGGTATGCATTATATTCTGACTTTCGTGAGACACAAATCAGATTTTTTTATTAATAAAAAGGCTCTACGCAATCCGTGCTGGAGTTTCAAGTTTCAGAGAAAAAATTATTATCACTACTCAACTAAAAACACACAATACATACTTTCAACTTATTCCCAATGCGGTAACAGGCAGACACTATAAAATCTGCCTAGCATTTTCCCAACTATGTTGGGATCGGCTTCCAGTCTAACCGAACGCAGCTGAATACCAGTATTTTACATGGAGCCACTGCCTATCTGACCTTCACAACCCAGTAACTGGGTAACAAGATACCCCTTGGTAAGACTGGTTGTCAGACTTTCGGGTTTCTGACAACCCGTAACGACTGTCAAAGATCCACGAATGACAGCCGGGACCAACGGCTTAACGTGCTTTCCGAGGCACGGAGGAGTCTCTGTATGTAAAGATGGTCTTCCATCTACGGACCAACCCTGGCAAGCGTAGTTTAAACTGATGGATCGACCCGTGCGGCTGTTATTACGTCAAATTAAATTAGCTAGCGAAACTCCGAAGACGTGATGGGTATCGCGGACAAAAGTTCTGGGGTCACCTAAATCCGTAAAACCATATCCCTCATATAATATATCTTATATTTCAGATCTACACCAAAGCTGAGCTGCCATTTGCGAAATTGAACGACAACTCGGTGTTAGAGCGAGTGAAGACTGGCTCGCTAGAGTGGACCATCCCGGATACAATGCCCGAACCATTGGGAGTACTACTTGTAAGTATTTTTTCATTTTTGGTTGGTATACGGGAAGGTTTATTTTCGACAAAACGAATAACAACAATAGAAACAAATATTATGAATCACACAAGCTGTCACAAACTGACTATTCATAACACATGACATACACACACACACATGACATCTGCGTCCAATTCATAATACGCAATTAATTCATATGTTTGACAGTTTTATATTATAACTAGCTGCCCGCCCCAGCTTCGCACGGGTAGCACTAAGTACTTATCTACGGTGCACCTTCCTACCTACCACATACATACATACCTACCTACTTAAACTTACCTACCCTACCTACTTACCTACCTACATACATACATATCTACCCACCTACCCTACCTACCTTCCTACCCTACCTTCACCTACCTATCCTAAAAACCTTCTCCTTACTATAACAAACACAAAAAAAAAAGAATTAGCGAAATTGGTCCAGCCGTTCACGCGTGATGCCGTGACCAAGGAAATAGGGATTCATTTTTATATATAAAGATAGATGAAATAACATTAAACTGTAGAAACTGTAGTGTAGATTAAACTGTGTCGCTCCTTGTAAAATACTGGTATTCAGCTGCATCCGGTTAGACTGGAAGCCGACCCCAATATAGTTGGGAAAAGGTTAAGCAGATTGATTGAATGATTTCCCCTTATTCTTTCCTCAGAAACGTTGCTGGAGCAAATCGCCCTCCGACCGGCCACAGTTCACAGAGATATACGACGAGATTAAGAACATCTTGCAAGATATCACTTCTGAGACTACCTCTCAAAAGTCACATGACAAGACTGAGGAGTAAGGGCGTGGGCAGAGATGTAGGTGCTCGAAGATATGAAAGGAACAAGGATGGATGAAAATGTGTTGGGGTGTGTAAGGACCTTTTATTTGGGATTTCTACAATGGGAGTTATTTAACTGATCCTCTATAAAACTTATGGACCTTCTACAGATGTACACTCTTTTAAATTAATGAACTTCTAAAAACTTGGAATTATTAGTGGTTTACAAAAAGAGGCGCATTAATTATATTAAAATGTTGAATAATATTTCAATCCCGAGAAAAAAATCAGCTGTTCCATACATTTTGACGAGTTTTGCGAACATGAATGTAGGGAGCAGCTGATTTTATTTTCGCGATTTCAGGCTTGGTCCCATAGTAAAAGTTGTTCATGATGATGAGTAAAGTCACGTGTTTAAGTATCGGTTACTAATTACCAGTCACCCTATATTTTGACTACACCGAAACACAAGGCTTTTCCTAAGAATTTGTGTTTCTAGCCATTTTAGAGATACTATAACGGTCTTATTCATAAAAAAACCTTATCGAAGGTTTTAGACATTACTTAGTTAAAATGCTTGATAAGCCTATAAAACCTTCGATAACATTTTGTATTCATAAACGTTTCATAAACCTTCTATTACTAATATGTCGTTATAAATCAAAATGTTGCCATTTTAATGAAGTCGTCCAACAAATTGACCAACACATCGAGTCGTCAAACGAGAATGTCTGTCTGCGCACCAAATAATTGTGACCATAGACATTATTACGTACTGTAAACTATTTTATTGTCTACAGTTTCGACTCTTTTGACACGGCGCGTCTTTCAAAACACGTATTTGTCAATGAATTTGGTATTGAAGCGACGAAAATTTTTGAATAATTACATGCATGTACTAAATAAACAAATGGAATCAATACCGTAGACTAGTTCCAATAAAAGGCAAAGAAGTGAAACTTGGTTGGAGGAGGATAAGGTTTGTACCATTACAGCTAGAACAAATTCAAAGTAAGTTTGTTTTGTAAACATTCTCATACTTACATGCTTGCTTTTGCTTCTGTTCCTTAGATTGTTTTGAAAGAATTAGTCAGGAGAGGATCTCCTTATTGGAAAATCAAAATACGGACGCAAACACCAACGCGAAAAAAGTGGCGGCCTGGCATGGTTTACGAATTAGGTACCTATCTTTTACGTTACATACTTCCTAACTAAGCATATCAAGAATTTTGTTACAAAACTCATAGTAACAAAAACCCGCGGCCCTAAGAATTATATATTAAGGACTCGTAATATTAGTTATTCTTATGCCCCTACTGATTTAATTAATTTGGTAATAACTATAATTTACAAACAAACTATTACATTAATTTTGTATTTCAGGTTAGAATGGTAAGGATGGCGCTGCTACAAATAGCAGAAACTGAAACAGCCTGCAGAAAAGAATTACATGAGGCACATAGGGCAAACGAAAAAGAAAAATTTTTGTTCTAAGAAAAAATCGAAAAGTCAAATTAGAGTATTACAAAATAAATTAAACTGATATATTAAACAAGTTTTTTTATTAATTAACTACTCGCTAAAATGTCTTCTTATAAAAGTTTGTAAAATAGCATTAGCATTTGCGTTTCCCCTTGCAACTTCTTGAATTACTTCACTTGTATGATATTCATTGATATCACTACCCTCTAACTGCATGTCTCCATGGTGAACTGCAATGTTGTGAAGTATACTGCCACTATGGTTGTTTTCACATTTCCTAGTGTTCATGTAAAAGGCATTGAAAGCGTTTTTTCACACACCAAAGCAGCGTTCCACAGTATTATATTGTTGCAGTGCTTCGTGATATGTTTTCCCGCTTCTATTTTGAGGCGTTAAAATAGGAGTGAAGAGATATGCCTCTAACATAAGATTAATAAGGACAATGCTTCCAATCGTCGTCGTCCAAAGAAAATGGATCACTTCTATTTCTGTAAACCTTTCTTCGAAGCGGCGGTTCTCAAGACGTACAATTCTTTCAATAGTATCCAAGCTTTGCAAAGCTTGCATTTTATATAATAATAAACTAAATTAGTTAAACAGAAATGCAAAATAAATTAAACATGTACGATTGTTTACAAAACTGACATTTTGTAGACAGTAGACACACAGGTTAGATTTGTACGTCAAAATGTTGTTTTCTAGTAATCAGCTGCTGTTGAGTCTGCCATTTTTTCCTTATAGTACTGTTAAAGTAGGGTTCTGGCTTCTATAACTTTATAGTAGGTTTATAGAACGTTTTGGTGCTAAAATGCGTTTATGAATACCATTTTTTGTAAACCAGACTTTAGCAAGTGTTTAGATGTTCGATAACTTGTTATGAATAAGACCGTTAGTTTTTTACCAATATTTCGAGAACTAATCAAACTGTAAAGCGAAAGAATGCTATTAGAGTTTTAAATTAACTAGCACTTTAAAATGGCCAGAACTTAAATTAGTCAATATTTTATACATCTATTAGAAAAGGAACATCATCTTTTACAATATGGCGGATGATTTATGGCCGGTCTGAACATTGCGCAGAAGGTTGCGCAATTACAGTTTTTAAGAACCAAATGTGGTGACATTTGACAGTTCGGAGAGCCGATGTTCAGACGGGCCATGATTCATTGGCAGTATGTTCGATAACTTTTAACAATCCCAAAATTAGTCCATAACTGGGACATTGCAATGAAACACTTAGCGAATGAAGGATAGGTTTTAGTGTAACTAAGTTTAATTTAGTGAAAATATATAGCCATTTCGATGCATTTACTATTTCGAGTTAGTTTAAATTAATATTTTAAGTAGTTTTAGTGATCTTTGTGTGGACAATGTGATTTTTAGAAGATTTTAGAACAGCCAAATAAAACCTCCTGCTGCGATCCTTACATACTCCTTTTGATCCATTTACGTTCATAGGTACATCAGCTATCTAATTGCGCAACACATTTTCGTAAACGATTCCGACTAATCCGTTTCATTTTGACAGTTCAACAATATTCATTGCGTTATTTACGTTGTTGAGCAGATATTATTTTCGAACTTATGAAGCGATGGACTAGCAATCTGTTTAAAAACGATTCAAATTCTGATTGATCGTGCATTACGTAATTAAGGTTATGGTCATACACGCACGCCGGTTGCGAGTACTACGCACCTGAGCTTTCTGAAGAACGTCACCAATAAGGTTTTTTTTATAAACTTTACAAAATAATTTAAAAAAAAAGTTAGTGAGCATATTATTAACTATATCGCCGTAAAAAAATTGTTTTTTTAGTACCACGTTTATTGCATTACATTTTTTATTAAATTTCGCGTGCGTTTTTCCACTCACATCTGTCTTGTACTTAAATACTTTTTGATAGTCGCCATACACCGAAATATCTAATCATACAAAACCGCAAAAATATCTATTATTCACATTGTCTTCATCAAGATCAGCCCTGCCCTAAGGCTTGTCTATATATTAAAAAGATATCGGAAGCTAAATGATACTGCCATTTGTAAATAAAATTAGAATTTAAGACTGAAATATATGTAGCCATTTTAAGTTATAAGTTATGTAGGTATTAATCGTCCGAAATTGATATAATTCGTCCTGATTGAATCGAAATTCTAGTGTTAAGGTATTTAAAGACTATTTAAAGTCCCGTTTACATGATGCAAGTTACATGCCTGTGGCGTACAATAAAATTGAAGCAACTACTGACTTGCATCGTCCAAACACTGTTAAGACGGTGCAACTTGTATGGTTGCTTCAAGTTATAGTCACAGCAGCCGCGCTCAAGTCACGCCGCGGACTCGTATTGTCGGGCCAATTCAGTGAGCGTATCGTAGTCAGCTCCGATTGGTCCTTCTCCAGTGAAGGCCAGTAAAGGACCAGTAAATGGTTAAAAGAAACTCATACTAGGGCCTCTGAACAATACCTAAGAGTTACGTGATAGAAAGAGAGGCAACTTCTAGGTGAATATAACTGTAGGTAATTGGCGCTGTGCGACCTGAATTGCACTTTCTTGTGTTGTAACTAGAGTCACTTCTTATTTAAGGGGGATGCGCCAAGGTAGCCCGCGAAATTCAAATTTTCTTAAGTTTTTTTGCAGGTCAGTGTCAGGTTGTATCTTGATTAATATATGATTTGCGAGCGTAACCAATATGGTTTTACAGAATTATAGCCATTCAACCGGATTACATGAACTTATAGAGTTGTATTGATGATTTCTATGATTATAATTTTATAAATAAACATTTGATACGGTCGCAAATCATATTTAGATCAACATAAAACCTGATACTGACCTGCAAATTGCAAAAAACGTAAGAAAATTTCAATTTCGCGGGCTACCCTGACGCTTTCACCTTGAATGATTATGATATGCCACAGGCAAATAAATTGCACCGTTTATTGGATTAAATGACAGCCGCTGTTACTATGATCTCATTTAGAAAGAGGGCCTGTTCCACTATATCTGGTTATAGCACTATTTAAATGCAGGAATGGGACCGGCACTTCTATACCTTAGCGGACCAGACACTACCAGTGTTATTGACATTACATTCAAGTAATGTCATTACTACTGGGGCCCTACCACCACCTGCAATATTTTAATCTCAGTTCAGTGGGGGGAAAAAGATGGAGCTATACGTCCTGTAGAGCACCATCTCTTTCCCACACTAGATTAATATTAAAATAATGATCTTTAGGGTGGTAGGCGTCGATGTGATCTAAATATTTTAGCAGATTTACGTCAATATTGGAAGGAATGACAGTAACATTGATGTCATTATTAATGATAGTGTCTAGTCCGCTAATCCGAGGGTAATGAAACAGGCCATGAGACTAGATTTTTTGAGGGTAAATAATATAGTAATTGACCGCCAATACTTGAAAAAACCGTTGAAATGAGCAAAAGTAAATAAAAGTTACAATAATTATTTACCCATCAAACATTAAAGTAATATTAAGTGAAAAAAGGAGTCTTCTTTTATTAGGAAAAATGTAAAAAATTCGTTATGTAAGAAAGCTTCAATAAAACGAAGAATTAGGAATATTGTAAAACATAAGTATTTCCGATATTGGAATATAAGGTGAAACTCCCAGTAATCGTACTGTATAAAATAATTATTTTATCGGCCAATCGGCTTCGCTCGATTTTTAATTTAATTTTGTAAATTTTTAAGCGAACAGTGACCAGACATTGCATTTATAGGTTTACGATTATAGTCTAGTTTTAAGGCTAATCTCAAGTAATTGAAAATCTCAATCTAGTTTTAGTTTTGTGAATAATAAGACTGTTTATTTTATTTAAGAGTCTCAAATTGCAGTTTGCAATGCAGACTTTGCATTTTTTTGTGCTAGGAGAAAAGCAACTAAGTAATATTTATAAGTAACTATTAAGAATGAATCTAGTTTTATCTTTATAAGTGTAATTTTAAAACCTATATTTTTTATTTATACTTTTAAACATGTGAATGTTAGATAAATTATCAACACTTAAAATAATGAAAAATAATTCAATCTATAATGAAATATCTTGAAATAAGCGCGAAAGAATTTGAAGGTCACCTTTTCACCAACCATTTTAACTTATTAAACAAGTTAAAAAAAAAAAAAAAACAGGATAATGGATATCCTCCGCCTTTTTGAAGTCGGTAAAAAAAGTAGCACAGTGATTTTAAGTTTTAATTTTTCTTTTTAATATCTTTGAAATCGTAGAAACTAGTTTATGATTAAAATAATTATGTGTAGAATTACTATGTTTACTGTGTAGCTTTTTATAACTATTTAGGTATAGTTACAGTTTAAAACTGAAGTAGTTTTTGTAAGCTTAGTGCCAGATTTAGAATAAAATGTGTAACTTTTTATATCGGTTTTAGATCTCCTATTACAACATTTTTTTCTTACAATTGAATTTGAATGGATAATTTTCGTAGCAAATAAAAACATCAAATAAAAAAAAAATGGGCATTTAATTTAAAATCAATAAAGTAAAGGGCCTATCGCAATGTTGTGTAATGTATAGTATGTGTCAATTTAGTGTATCAAAAATTAATCAGAACTGATAATTCGTTCTTCCACCCTACTTTATTGTACTTCCTAAAAACACACTACTTCTGTTGTGGAAAAAAAAAAGTAAGTCTTCGAAAATTTATGTTTTCGATGTTTCTTGGTGTGTTGTTAAAACGTTATAAATATTTGCTTCAATTTTTATTCTTACATGTCGTGAAAGTTTTTGGAAATTGCGAAGGTATGAGAACACCGTAATCTGCCGATGTTTTGTTAAAATGTTAGGTGTGCTTGACGTGAGCTGTCATTCAATCTGATGCTAGAAATTGATAATATTTGGCAACTCCCTTCACATAGTTTTTCACGAAAGTCATTGAGATCAATGTAGTACAATATCTCGATGACGAAAGTGAGCTTTTTACAGAATATACTGCTTGGTGCAGTTAAGTTTTCAATTAAATTTACCGAAACTTGGTAAAGACGACAAAATCTAAGTATTTTATTGAAGAGAGATTCCTCCTTAGCTAAAATATGATTGAAGAGTGGCTTCGTTTTCAAAGCGCAACGGGCGGAAGCATAAGTTGTCTTATTGCTCGGTAGTCCAAAGTTACAACTTTTTACGCAAAAATAGCTTAATGTTTTACTCCTTCGCAAGCAATTCGCAAGTGTCAAAAACTTTCAACTTAGGAGACTTGTTACAGTCCGCGTCGGGGCAATGCGTTCTTGACACCCGTCAAGTGTTTTGCAAAATCCTTATTACTACTAAAGGTGCGTTCCGAGTTACGCTGTAATCGATTTGAGCGTGCTAACATCCGTACCGAATTGTAGGAGTGTGATAAGGATGTGCCGTGAATCGTCATAGATGACGTCATGACATGCTCCATTTTGCGATAACGCCGACTATGCCTTTTACTAATATCACCGTGATAGCACTGTCGAAAAATAACAGTTGTGCTGTTTTGTTATGAGTTGCATCATAATTATGTTTAAACTAACGTGGCATTTTCGAAACTGTGGGTATAAACAAAGAAATATGATAAGCAAGTTTTGACGTTGAGCGAGTACTGTGAGCGCATTCACGAGCGTTCCGAATTGTTGACAGTCGTCAGCTGTCGTAATTATGATATTTAAATCGGAACGCTAATTATTGATGTCCGTGATGTGAGCGATTATGTTCTAATTCGGAAAGCGGGGTAGATAATTGGCCAACTGACAGCTGGCGTCAGGAAAGTATTCTCTCGATGCGACTGTAGTTAAAAGTGTGCTAAAGTCATAAGGGTCGGTAGTTTTTTTTCATTATACATATGTGATATTGACTGACTTTTTATGTTTTTTTTAAACAAATCTAACTTTATTGTGTATTTTTACTAAGATATTATTATTTAAAGGACGTACGTATTCTTGTCAAGTCGATAAATATGTATCGATATCGCTAACGTATTTGTCGATATCGATAAAACATTTGTGTAACTTGTAAATGAAAGAAAATTTTGCATTTGCGATTTTTAATAAACGTAATTATAACTTGTAAGTATTGTTTATTTTATTTTATTAAACATTCTGTCCCCTGTGTATCCAAATATCGATGTTCTTATAGAACTGCTGCCGCACTTGTAATAACCATGTTTGCCAACAAAACGTCGCAACAAGTGAAATATGAGAAACAGGGTGAAAAAGAAGAAGTCTCATTTTCCATTGAAAATTTCCCTACGTCTGACAGCAAAGAAAGTATCTCAAAAAATCGCAACAAAATTATAAATTTTAAATACATAATTCCGGTTTTAATCCTTACTGGCTAACATACAAAAAAAATGCTCTGAATATTCGTTCAGGGGTAATATAAAATTAAGACTAGAAATGCATTAATTTGCACAAGGTAAAGTGCCTGTCTGGGTTCGAACCTACAACTGGTAAGTCGCGGCCGTTACCATTGGGCCACCACTGCTCACTCTAACTTATAACTAACTTATATACTACCCCTGAATTAATATTCAGAGCAATTTTTTTGTATGTTTGCCAGTAAGGATTAAAAGCAGAAGTACTTATGTAAATTTTTTTACTCGCTTTTGCCATGTTTTCAGATAGTTCTCGTTCGTGTCAGACGATGGGGTATTTATATAACTAACTTTTATACTACCCCTGAATTAATATTCAGAGCAATGTTTTTCTACGTTTGCTAGTAAGGATTAAAACCAGAAGTATGTAATTTTTTTTACTCGTTTTTTGCGATGTTTTGAGATAGTTCTCGTTCGTGTCAGACGATGGGGTATTATACAGGGTGACAGGGAAATTCGACCTATTCCTTGAAAGGGGTTATACTAGAGATCATTAGCAACAAATTAAGTTCAATGAACTAGGGGTCAAACCTGGATGGTTCTCGAGCTGTGACGGTTCTTCGATATTGTAGAAATTTTCTGACTTGTTACCAAAAACAATTAATTATGAAAAAAATACTCCACTCTAAACATTTAATTGATACTTTTCTGAAAGCTGAGAAAGGCGTGATCATTGTAAAAAAAAATCTCGCCCAAAACTTACATAATTTTAGAAATAGAAGGTCTTTAGTAGCTATAATTTTTAATGATTGTTTTATTCCCAAACATTGAAGTAAGCTATTGGAAAAAAATTGTATGACAGTTGGCGTACAAATGTATAAAATGACTAACTGGTTTCATAAGCTTTCCAAAAAGGTATAATTGTCATTAACTTTCCCAGCGGTTTTTCAAAAATCTGCAAAAGCGCGCTATAGACCAAATTTTTAATTTTAATTTGTTAAATTAATTCAGCTTGAAAAGTCAACGTGTAGAGTAGTGAATAAAAAATTAATGTAATTTGATACAGTTTAATACAAAAAAAAAGCAGTTAACAAAAATTACACATCCTTTTCGAATTGCCTGCCATTGTTGCGTATGCAGCCTACGACATACTTCACTCACTGGCACTCGCGTTGAAAGTGAGGTTTTCATGTATTCGGCAGCTGCCAAAATCCTCTCCCTCAACTCTTTAATGTATGTCACTGGTGTAGGGTACACTAAGTCCTTCATGTGACCCTAAAGATAAAAGTCGCATGGCGTTAAATCTGGACTTTCAAAGATTTCAAAGGGCCCACCAGAGAAGATTTTCGTTAAATGTTTGGATGGGGATTGGCCATGATAAGTTCAGGCCATTCTTCTTGGCCTGAAATTTGAGTGGCATAACGTAACTACGAAAACTTTTTAAGAGAAGAAATGAACACGGTTTTGGAAGATGTGCCTCTAGCTACGAGAATAGATATGTTGTACCAGCACAATGGAAGCCCAGGTCACTTTTACCGAGGTGTGCGACAATGGCTGGATGACAATTATCCGCTGAGATGGATCGGTCGAGGTTGCCCAGCGTCATGGCCGGCAAGAAGTCCATATTTAACGCAATGCGACTTTTATCTTTGCGGTCACATGCTCACTTTCAACGCGAGTGCCAGTGAGTGAAGTATGTCGTAGGCTGCATACGCAACAATGGCAGGCAATTCGAAAAGGATGTGTAATTTTTGTTAACTGCTTTTTTTTTGTATTAAACTGTATCAAATTACATTAATTTTGTATTCACTACTCTACACGTTGACTTTTCGAGCTGAATTAATTTAACAAATCAAAATTAAAAATTTGGTCTATAGCGCGCTTTTGCAGATTTTTGAAAAACCGCTGGGAAAGTTAATGACAATTATACCTTTTTGGAAAGCTTATGAAACCAGTTAGTCATTTTATACATTTGTACGCCAACTGTCATACAATTTTTTTCCAATAGCTTACTTCAATGTTTGGGAATAAAACAATCATTAAAAATTATAGCTACTAAAGACCTTCTATTTCTGAGATTATGTAAGTTTTGGGCGAGATTTTTTTTTTACAATGATCACGCCTTTCTCAGCTTTCAGAAAAGTATCAATTAAATGTTTAGAGTGGAGTATTTTTTTCATAATTAATTGTTTTTGGTAACAAGTCAGAAAATTTCTACAATATCGAAGAACCGTCACAGCTCGAGAACCATCCAGGTTTGACCCCTAGTTCATTGGACTTAATTTGTTGCTAATGACCTCTAGTATAACCCCTTTCAAGGAATAGGTCGAATTTCCCTGTCACCCTGTATAACTAACTTTTATACTACCCCTGAATTAATATTCAGAGCAATTTTTTTGTATGTTTGCCAGTAAGGATTAATACCGGAAGTATGTAATTATTTTTACTCATTTTTGCGATTTTTGGAGATAGTTCTCGTTCCTGTCAGACGTGGGGTGTTTTAGAGCCTTCTTCTTTATAAATCCGTGTTGTACCTGTGTGCTACTACCTGACGATTGATGTCGGAATGTTGTGCTAGTCGATTGTCGAACTCTGTTTCCGCTATGCAGGATTTTGCTTGACGTCAAGTTCACTTGTGGCGTTACAGATGCCGCCACATGATTAGCAAAATGTGACGTAGAAACAACAAAAGAGCATTTTATTTTATTTAGTTATGCTCGGAAACAATTCTGTAAGAACCAACTCCAATACCAAGCAGTGAGACAGCATAATAGTCTATAATAACATTTATCTACACAGCTAACATCAGAGAAACGAAGAAACACTAAAAACATCATACATATTATTATTAACCTATACCTTACGCCAACAATAAAGCAGCAGTTGAGCAGAAATTATGGAGACAGACTTACAAAGAACTATATTTATTTATTTTATTTATTTATAGCCTTTATTCAGAGTTACAGTGTTGTATTACCAGTAGCGGAGCCAGGGTCCCAGGCTAAGGGGCTCAAGCATCTGAGTTCTTCCGTGAGAAATAAAATGATTTTCATATTATTCTAATTTAAGTATTTAGCAAATATTACTACCCAAGGTACAATTGACATCATAAGAACTTATTTATTTTGAACTTTTTTTGTGTTTACTTTGCCAAAACCTACCCTCGGCGGGGTCAAGCCTCCCCCAAACGACAGTCCAGTACCCTAATTACGTAATACACGATCAATCTGAATCGCATTGAAACAGATTGCTAATCCTTTGCTTCAAAAGTTCGAAAATAAATTCTGCTCAGCAACGTAAACAACGCAATGAATGTTGTTGAACTGTCAAAATGAAACAAATTAATCTCAATCGTTTACGAAAATAATGTGTTGCGTAATTAGATAGATCTGGATCCGCCACTGTGTATTACAATAACGTTTTGTCTTAGTTTTGAGTCTGTGTGTGCCCTTTTTGGCAAAGGCCTCCTTCCCCTTCCAATTAAATTCTCCCTGTTCCTTACCTGTCTAGTCCATGTCTTCCCGCCGCACCAAGTCATCCTGCCATCTTTTCAAAGGTTTCCCTTTCCTTCTCTTCCCATCCCTATAATAGTACGCTATTATAGGGATGGGAAGAGAAGGAAAGGGAAACAAAAAAGGGTTGAAATGGAACAAAAAAGTGACCCTATGGTACGCCATAGGGTCACTTTTTTGTTCCATTTCTCTTCTTTCTGACAGGTGGCCGGCCCGTCTCCATTTTTAACCGACTTCCAGAAGGAGGAGGTTCTCAATTCGTCTGTATGTTTTTTTTTGTATGTTTGTTACGCGATATCTCCTACAATTTTGAACCGATTTTGAAAATTGTTTTTTTGTTTGAAAGGGTATGCTCCCGAGGTGGTCCCATATAAATTTTATTAACTTTACTTGGATAGTTTTTGAGTTAGCTTCAATAATACGTATTTTTCCCACTTAGTTTATATGGATGATATAATGATACTTCCAATCACTGTTATTTACATAGCAGTTTAGTGGTATTCGAATTTGTATGGGATAGGTACCACAACTAAAAAGTGCAAAATAAAAACTTTTTACAAAAAAAGAACAACCGACTTCCAAAAAAGACACTACAAAGTCAAAAATAACTTTAATTTCGGAAGTCGGTGGCAAAAAACGTTCAAAACCAAATGCACCGACTTCCGAAATTAAAGTTATTTTTGACTTAGTAGTGTCTTTTTTGGAAGTTTGTAAAAAGTTTTTATAATCTCCTCCGTTTCAGTACTAGGTAGATCTTGTGTTTTTGTTGCCCTCCTGAATTACAGTGATTGGTTCTTTCTATCTTTCCTCCACCATTCTCCTTTAATTTGCACTATAGGCAGCTGATTATATTTTGGTGAATCATCACAAACATAAATAAACGCATTTTTCTATACCCTATCCTACATACCCATTCTAACAAGGTACAAAAATTCAAAAAATATTTAGAGGTGCCGATGAAACAGTCGATAATGCTGGCAAAGGTCTTGAAATATAAAAAAATTGCGTGATAATCCAATTAAATAAGTGGTTTATGCCACCCCACAACTTTTTAACTGTCCGCCTCCTCCTTTTGGAAGTCGGTTAAAAAGTTCTAACGATCGTGTATTCGTGCGACGACCATCGCTTTTAAATAGAACGCGGGGTTATACAGCTGCTACCAGCCACGCTGCGTCCTGTAAGGTTCGTTGTATGTTCGTTGTCCATCCAGCGTGAGGCTACCCTAAACCTTACGTTTGACGACTACTCTAAAGACTAATGGTCATCGGTCTTCCTAAAGCTAATATCGCCGGCCCGTTGTCACAACCGCTAGCTGTTCTGCGGGCTATATCCACTACTTTTGCTTTCTGTCATAATGCGTCGTTTCGTACTCGATCCCATAGAGAGATTCCAAGCTGCTCAGCTTGGAATTTTCCTTAGCTCGGGATGTTACGTCACATCTCATAATCGCATTGTGACATTTCAAACAAAAAATAATGTATTTCCAACCAAAGACAAAACAGATGATAAAAACATATAACAGACGTAAGTAAGACATTCCCCGAAAGCACCCACCCTTCACCACTTCCTAGTGCTTTAGCTGGGAAGAAGAAGTGGCGCAACAAACTCCCCAGCAGCACAGCTGGCTGTTCAGTTAGAAAAAAAGTGATTTTATTTATTAGTATGCAACATAATTCACATTACGCAACACAAAACATAATTTAAATTAAAAGCCATATATGTCAGCTAGCACACGCCAGTATACCAACCAAAAACATCGAGAACAGGAAAAATATTAAAAAAACTAAACGTAAGACAATATCTAAATAAAAACCTCCACGCATTAGGGCGTGCCCGCTGACATAATTAAGGCTGTAACTGGAACTTATAAATGATAAACTAGGACCATCGAGGTAAAATATTCCAAAAAAATCCGATCCTCCGTAAACTAACTGTCCGAGAGGAGCTAGTTATTGTAACGTAAAGTAATAGTATTTTCACATGCTACAAAAAAATTTATAGTCAAGGTCATCAGTGGTTGCGACTCATATTTAAATATAGTTGTTTGTTTGGTTAATGCATGACCGATAACTTCAATTGATAGTGAAACTAAAGTGGAACTTCACAGTTATAAAATAATGCGTAATTACTCGCAATAACAACTTCTAATTTTTTGGGTGTAAGTACCTACAGACAGTTGATATCAGAATCCAGAATTTTCAAGTTGCTATCATGTCAAATAAATAGTGCGCATACTGAGGAGTTTTTGAACATTAACTTTCGCCATGACTCATGGGGATAGTTAATGTGTCTGAGTGGATGAAATGGGCTGAAACAACGAATGTCAATGAACTAGGTATTGGCAGAAATTATGTCATTTTCGCGCACACCCTGTCTGGCTTCAACAAAAACATGTTGTCATATGGTCGTGCATTCGTGATATTATTGTTCACACTACACAAACTATTTTTCACTTTCATTACAATCCGAAATAATTTTAATGAAATAGTTGAGTGAGTCAATGCAGGGCCGCCGTCGGGCAGGGGAGGGGTTAAACCCCCCCCCCCCCCCCGAAATGTGAGAAACCAGAATCTAAATCTAGAAATCGACCCTTCTAGGGTACCTCCGTATTCTAATACATCTGACAAAAAAATGTTTTAATGTCCGTCATGTAGACTATGAAAAAATAACGTATACGTATTTTTTCTTTTCTTACGTTATCAAAAGATTACGGCGATACATTGAGTTAAAATGTGCCATGACGTCACTTGTATGGAGATTTTATACTTACTTGTGACGTAGCGACCCCCACTGCGTTGTATCTAAGTCATTTTTATGATAAAGAAAAAAATATAAAGTCTAATATCTTATGTTAATCTGACTGACGGACTAAATATAATTGATTTTTTTTGACCCAGGCATCATCCCTATTGTAATCTATTTCGTTTAGACCTTTAATCTTCAAAAAGTGCAGTAGGTCCGTACAGTCTACCTTTGTATTGAATAAATTCCTGCAACTTCAGCATTCTCTGAGAGAGTCCATCCTATCCAAGGTGGAGTGCAAAAATTTTCGAGCTCGCTACGCTCGCTCTTGCATCCTATATTCTCTTGATTCTCTAATTTTTGTGATTAGGTTGATAAACTTACTTCTACTTCTGTACGAAAAGTCAAAGACAAAAAAAAACCCAACTTATTCGAGCTCCCATGTCACTGTCGTGGCTAAAAATTTCTCGCTCGTTTCGCTCGCTCTTGCATCTTATATTCTCCATAGCGGCCCCACTGGCGAATTAAAGGGGGGGGCAGCAGGTGTGGTGCGCGAGGGCCCCCTATGATTCTAAATATAAATGCAGTGTGCAAAATTTTCGTCCGCCGCACCTACGAGTATATTATGAATTCTCAAGTACGACTTACGTGAATGAACTCAGGGGTGACTTTGGTTTGAGTGTTGACTCATACGATATTATTAGATCGAACTTTGTATCTGTGAATATTAATTTGTACATGGTCGGGATTCGAGGACTTTTGAATCAAAAGAAGTATAAGGATAGTATTTTACTAAATTAACCACAAACAAGGTTACAATACTCCCGGAAAAGGGAGATGTAATGAGGAAAATGGAACTTATTGATTATATTCAGAGAATAACAAACCAGTGTAATAACAAACTAGTTATCCATATTTAAATCTAAACTCCTGCATTTTATTACGGATACTGTTCTGAATAGATTGAGTGTCTAATGTAATCCAACTTTTTTCACGCCCATACTCTTCAACAAATGTCAGTAACACTATCCTAGCATTTTCATCTAATCCTGGTCTGACAACTGCTCCTTCGTCATCGTAGGCCCTAGCTCTTGACCCGGTTAATGAACATACAGTCAATGCATTCTTAGTGAAAATTTCGACCAATAACAGTCGAGCCAATGATTTGCAATCTTTTGACAATCTCTTGCAATTACTAAGTTGTACAGAATTGACATACACGTTGGTATGGGGCATGAGTTCAACAAGTCCTGGAGACAATTCGCGATACTTTAAGGTCCACCTTGAGTCATTTTCATCATATTCTGGAGGTAGAACAAATTTGCGCTTACAGCAACGTTTAGAGTTTTTTTTTCCGGTTTTTGCTAACGGAACTTCATCATCATCATCATAGTCATCATCATCATTATCATCATCATCATCATCATGATCATCGTATTCATCATCTTGTTGCTTTTGCTTACTTCTTCTTGTTGTGGATATCCTTTCAACTTCCACTGTAGTGTTTGTTGATGGAGACGCGGTCTGAATATCGCTGGATGAACTACGAATATCAACGACTAATTTTTTTACATCATTCAATGCTTCTGTATTCTCAATCAATCTTCTACGTAAGAGATCTATCATCGAATATGAATTAGCACAAACTGTATGTAAGCTTCGTAAGACCGTAAAAAGTTCCGTAGAAAATGCGGGATTGGCTATTATTTTATTAGGATTCGACAAAGAATTCGTCAAATTTAAAGAGTTCTGAATAACGGATGGTCGCTCCTGTATACTGTTTTCAACATGCTCTGTTTCATTAACACAACTTCTGTCGTCAGATTCTTCAACAGGTATTTCTGATGTATACGAATTTTGAATCGAAAAATCCTCATGAGTTGGTGAGGATTGATTTTCATTTGAGCATTCAAATGCTTGACATGGCTGTTCTGCGGCCTCGCTAACAGGTTCAGCTGACTCAACTACTTTCGACCGTTTTAAAGCAACTTGTGTATCGAGATTTGGCAGTGCCGTTCGTTTCAGTCTTTTTGTTGCAGATTTGTCATCATTCTTTGAGGATACAACTAAATTTTGGGGTTTGTCTATCTCATGATTTGACTTCGCGTTTTTTTTAGGTCTGCGTGTTTTTTTCTTTACCATTGCTGATTTTTGATCTGAAACGAAAAGTTATTATTAATAATTTTACTTATTGTACAAAAAAGACGTTTAAAACATCTGTTGAGTATGCTGTTAATAATTATTTCGACAGTGAATTTAAATTTTATCAAAAACACTAGGCATCTAAAAAATATAAATAAAAATCTTTTTAAAAACAACCTATAAACTCGTAAGGGGGTCGCGAGGGCTCAGTAAAAGAAAAAGAAAATATTTTTCAATTGTTTTGTTGCTTTAGATAATTCTAGCAGATTTTCTTTTAGGTTGGTTCCCAAAATTGCCTCATCTATAGCCGTCGGTGCTCCATGGACCAATTGAAATTTGACCAATTGGTCTATGGGGAAAATTACATGTTTCCATCGTCCAACTACCAACTGGACTATGGAGAACACTGGACCTAAACAAAAACTATGTTCCATTATAACATTATAACCCTAAGTTTGTATTTGGTTTTGAATTTTCGTTTTATCAAACTAGCATTTAACTCAAATAACTTAAGACAATATGTCTTAAGTTATTTGAGTTAAATGCTAATTTAAAATTTTGATGCTAATGAAGTTATAGCGAGAGTCTGTTCATTATGAAATTAGCCTATACGTCATTATAAAAAATAATAAATTGTACGTATTTAACTATTATTTGTATTATAACAAAATACAGGATTATAAACAGTGTAGGATAGGGGGTCACGAAAAAAAATTTCATACTAAGGGGGTCGTGTCAAAAAAAAAAGGTTGAAAAACACTGCCTTACAGGCTTATCTTCAAGTTTAGTGTAACAAGGACATTTACGCCTCATGCTTTTAAGAAAATATTAAAGTTCTATGTTTGAGTAAGTTTTATTTAGTATGTACTTTTTAGTTCATTAATAAAAGCATGTTTTTAAAAAGATTGTTACCTACTTAAGATTTTATTTTGTACTTTTTAGCATTAGGTTTTGTTTAAATATTTGTTCTATCACCAAATATCCAACAAACCCAACACTCTTTTTAGTTCCACAGTTTATAAATCCAGAATTAGAACGTATTATTGAGTCTATTACATTTTAAACATTTTGTGCATTAGCCTGTTTAATAATTTATTCACTTAGTCTGTTTACCATGTTCGGTAAAATTTATCATCCTATTCATTTCCCCTAGAGAGAATCGTTGTTGCATGGTTTCTTCCCTGATAGTATTGAGCATATGCCAGTATATCTAGTCTCTGTTAATAAGTACGATACTTTAGCAAAGAAATCTTATGGCATTCTTACGGCTCCAACATCAGATACTAGACACATCTTGAGATATAATACTTTCCATCACAGAACCAACAAGCTCAAACACGACACTATCTTATTTAGTTAAGGAGTTCCTTTAAAAAAAAAATTTCTTTCATATTCGAGTTATATTTTTGTACACTGTTTCTGTGACAAATAAATCAATTTGTCCTTTTTTATTGTATTTCCTCCATTCGGCTCCATCATCAGTTCCTGAACACCAGCTAGTGTAATAGCACTTGTCAATACATATCCAATGAGACCAAACACGATGGTGCTATCTTATTTGGTTGAGGAGTGCTCGTGACTACCTTCCGAATCCATCATCAGACCCTGAACACCACCTAGTGTCAAAGCACTTGTTACTGCATAGCCAATGAGTCCAAACACGACGGGGCTATCTGGTTTACTTGAGGAGTACCCGTGACCCCCTTCCGGCTTCATCGTTACACCCTGGACACCACCTGGTGTAATAGCACTTTTCAATACATATATAATGAGACCAAACACAATGGTGCTATCTTGTTTGGTTGAGGAGTGGTCGTGTAATTCTTCCGAAATGTAACGCTTTAACGTTTAACGAAGCTAACTTTTTTTGTAGCGGAGTAACGATTAACAAAGTTAACTATTTAATTAACGGTGCCCAGCTATGGTCGTGACTACCTTCCGAATCCATCATCAGACCCTGAACACCACTTAGTGTCAAAGCACTTGTCAATACATAACCAATGAGTTCAAACACGATGGTGCTATCTTGTTTGGTTGAGGTTTTCCCATGGCCACCTCCCAGATCCATCATCAGACCCTGAACACCACTTAGTATCAAAGCACTTGTTAATACATAACCAATGAGTCCAAACACGATGGTGCTGTCTTGTTTGCTCGAGGAATTCCTATGACCACCTTGCGGCTCCATCATCAGACCCTGAATACCATCTAGTGTCAAAGCACTTGTTAATACATAACCAATGAGTCAAAACACGACGATGGTGCTATCTTGTTTAATTGAGGTTTTCCCATGGCCACCTTCCGGTGACGGCTATGACTCACAGACACTCACAGTCACAGTACGTCATCATCACGCTTGCGCCTACTCTATACTCTAATATTATGAGCGCCCCGCGTGCGCAGGCGACGCGAAGGTGATGGTGGGAGCGAGACGAAACACTGAATATTCTTGTAGGTATAATGATAATTGTGTTTTGGGTGGGTACATGTTTTATGCACGCACGGTGATGCCTGCGGATAATTATTTGTATGTTATTTAATCATATTTATTCAATTATTGGTTGTATAAGTAGCATTATACGGGGTGGCAGGGACATCGACGCGAAGCCGGTTACCATAGATTCAGTACATGATTCTGAACCCCCCGGCGTTGAAATTTTTCGTCGGTTATTAAAAAAAAAAACAGCTGCTCCATATATTTTGACCGCGTAGGTATTGCACTTTTCTATGAAACAGCTGTTTTTTTTTTAAATAACCGACGAAAAATTTTAATGCCTGGGTTCAGAATCATGTACTGAATCCATGGTAACCGGCTTCGCGTCGATGTCCCTGCCACCCTGTATTATAAGTACTATTTGTTTTATTTTATTACCTATCTATGTCAGACTTGGTTTCCGTACGTCTTTTTTCGGGTGACCACTGAAAATCAGCGCTGTGCTGTGGGTCCCCATAGCACAGCATCATGCTGAGTGGTAGCCTTCTTGTCACAGTCATGAGTTCATGACGTGCCAGCAGCTGCAGACTATTTCTGTTTTGAGTTCGTGAATTTAAATCTTCCTATTGTTTTTATTTTCTTGTTCTGCTCGAACTTATTATCTTTTCTTCACGTGTTTCTTTGACAAATAAACTTATTTTTCGTTCTTTCTTTCTAATGTAGTTTTATTTTATTTTGTTTCTTTTACATCTTTCTAGTTATATTTATTCAGCCGTAAAGTCCAATGTGACTCATAGTCATTTATTCATAAACAAGTAATAACTTGTATCTGAATATACACACAAAATAACATAATTACAGTATACAATGTGTTTGGTCTCGGACTGTACAAACTTTACGGGGAAGGTAGTTTGCTCTATTTTATCAATAAAATTACTCTACATGGGGGGGCGGAACCCAACCCCCCCTGAATGGCAGCCATTTTTGTATTTTGATCGCATTTTATGAAGCGCGCTTAATAAAAGTACTTTAACTTTGGAATTTAATCCAATTATCGTAAAAAAAAAACTATTAAGAAGCGAAAAGTGTTAACAATGAGTTAAATAATGTCGGGCATGCCACCGTCCGGGAGAATCAATCCGACACATTATCTCCGGGTGTTCTCGTCTAGCTAACGAAGAGTACTTGCATAGACACAACCTTGTAGCCAGGATTATCCACCAGCAACTTACTCTGAAATACAGCCTTGTGGAATCTGAAGTGCCGTACTACAGGTATGTCCGACCCAGTTCTCGAAAATGGCAATATCACATTGTACTGGGATCGCTCCATCATCACTGACAGGACTATTGTTGCCAATAAACCTGATATAGTGGTGGTGGACCGAGTAGAGCGGCGCACAATGATCATTGACATAACGGTCCCGCATGACGGGAACCTCGTGAAAGCCGAGAAAGATAAACAAATCAAGTATCTTGACTTGGCTCGCGAGGTTGTCGACATGTGGGATGACTCAGCGATCATTGTGCCGATAGTCGTATCAGCCAATGGTTTAATTGCCAAGAGCCTCGACCAACACCTAAGGAGGCTCTCGTTGGGCAGCTGGATCAAGGGCTTGATTCAGAAAGCGGTACTCCTGGACACGGCTCGCATTGTCAGGAGGTTCCTCTCTCTGGAGCCCTGACCGCCGGTAGCTTGGCCCTGTTCCCGATACCGGTGGGCTACTATTTTTTATATTTTTAAATGTCTTTTTAATGACTTTTATAAAAATATTAAAAAATGTACTTAATAAGTTTATACAAATGAATAAACGAGTTAAATAACTCAAATACTGACAGTAAATGCTGCATCAAATTGAAATAAATGCTAAAAGATCAATATCACGTTAAAATTAACATTGTTTTTTTAGTTTATCCAGGTTATTACAAAATTCACCCCGGGAACTATCTTTTTTTATGTACTCGTCTAACAGAGGTTTAGTTTAACTAAATAATGATACCAAAAACTCGATTCTATGACAATTGGTTTAAGAGATATTGGTGTTGGAACATAGGCTTACGTAGGCAGTGAGTTCATAACAATTTGGTTAGTTTCTGCTGCAGCAACGCGAATACACCCAGCAGCTCCTCTCTGGTGTTGACTGGCTCAAAATGTCTACTTTTGTAAATATTAAATAAAAGTTAATACTTGTTCTTTGTTTATCATTGACCATCACTGTAAATGTCTACAGTATAAAAACTTTTTACAAAAAAAAGTAAAACCGACTTCCAAAAAAAACCACTACAAAGTGAAAAATAACTTTAATTTCGGAAGTCGGTGTCTTTGTTTTTTAATTTTCGTTTTTTGCCACCGACTTCCGAAATTAAAGTTATTTTTCACTTTGTAGTGGTTTTTTTTGGAAGTCGGTTTTACTTTTTTTTGTAAAAAGTTTTTATTTTTCACTTTTTAGTTGTGGTACCTACCCCACACAATATCCAATACCACTAACTGCAATAAATAACAGTGACAGGAAGTTATCATCATATCGTCCATATAAACTAAGTGGGAAAAATATGTATTATTGAAGCTAACTCAAAAACTATCTAAGCAAAGTCAATAAAATTTATATGGGACCACCTCGGGAACTTACCCTTTCTAACAAAAAAATAATTTTCAAAATCGGTCCACAAATGGCGGAGATATCGGTGAACATACCCTCCTTTACTCCTCCTTTTTGGAAGTCGGTTAAAAACCAAATCGTTATGAACTTACTACCTACGCAAGCCTATGTTCCAACTTCAATATCTCTTAAACCAATTGTCATAGAATCGAATTTTTGGTATCATTATTTCAGTTCTTCTACCTACAGCATATAGACACTTATTCAATAGGTAATTTTTTAGTTTTATTTTGAAAGCACTACTGTAGACAGCTCTTTTTATGTGCTTGAAAAATGGATATCAATTGGAGTAACCGGAAACACATTGTATACGAACAGAGCAAACTAATAAAAACCTTGTAAAAATCCATGTAAGATCCGCTATTTCTATAGATTCCTATGGACTTGTTACGTTAGTTCGCTTGCTTCGCTCGCTCACTAGATCCCGACATGCCTTTCGAATGTAACCAGTCCGAGTCGGGGTGCCCCAAGTCCCGACATAGCTTGACTTAGTAAAAAGGCAATAAGAAGGATGCAAGAGCGAGCGAAGCGAGCTCGGGACTTGGGGCACCCCGACTCCGACCCCGACCCAAAGGGGATGGCGGGTTCGTAGCTCCCGCCATCCCCTTCGTGGTTATTTTTTTTAAACCACCCAGAAGTAGGAGCCCGTCGACAACGCCTTACAATTATTTGTTTGACCTTGATCTTCGAGTTTCCATAACCTGAGAGATTGTTAAGGCGAGACAATTTGATATTTTTTCCATACAAATTTCGGAGCGGTTTTACTCCACTGTTTGACATTGTACATTTAAAGTTTAACATGATATCGTTTGGTCTCATTATTAATTTGGTCGGTACGGAAACAGAATAGTAAAATAAAAAGCCATTAAAAAGTTATGAGCCAACAAAGATTCGTTTTTCTTGCTAATTTTTACGCAACTTTGGGCGTAAATAAGTAATAAAAGAAGTGTGAAATCTCCAAAACAAAAACCGTACCAACACAGCACAATTATCGAAGATTTCAATAAATTTTATTTGTAATTGTTTTATGCAGTGGTTTTTTCATAAAACTCCATTTTCCAAAGGACTTTTCGTAATTTTTTACGCGCTCGTTTCACTAAAATAGTTCGGAACGGTGTTTGTGTGCGTGTGAACTAGACGTTGTCCATGTAGACCAACTTCTAACTGCTCACCACTGATACTATCTCTGTCGGACACAATGCCAGGTCACTGAGGTCACACAGCGTGGTTTTTGGCCATGCCCACCGGTGAGTTCGTGTCCGCGACTAGGTTTAGTATTTTTCTGGTTTGACCTTGACTTTTGGGGTAATGACCTTGACCTTGAAAATGTCCTCCTCCTCATTATTGCTCGGAACCTAATTTAGACCCGCCACGTAAACTTCCCCACCCTTTTAATACACCCACTATCCCACCAAACCGGAAAGAAACTTTTGGTGATTTTTTTCTCAGCACCTATGGTTTTGCTAGACTTGTGGTTTTCAAAAATACACTAAAAGGGGTATAACCTACCAAAAAAACAAACCTACTATAAAAAATCGCCGGTCCCTAAACTACAGTGCTTCACTAAGTTCAAAAGTGTATAGGTAATAGTTTACAATATTATGTAGGTAGGTACCTCTATTCATCATATTCGAACCTTTATGTTCATAATGCACATCATCCATTATTCCTTCGATATAAATTAGCGCGTTCTGGTACAAATCTGCAAAGGAAAATACTTATCATTTAATTCTAATTGCACTTAGGTACCTAACAATTAAAATTTTGTCACTATCAATCATCATCATCGTCATCATCAGCCTATTAATGTTCCCACTGCCGGGACACAGGCCTTCTCTCTGTGAGAGGGAGTGGGCCGTAATCTATCACGCGGGCCCAGTGCGGGTTGGTAGATGGATGTCACATGTCTTCGA
Source organism: Conistra vaccinii (assembly GCA_948150665.1). Lineage (NCBI taxonomy): Eukaryota > Metazoa > Arthropoda > Insecta > Lepidoptera > Noctuidae > Conistra > Conistra vaccinii. The sequence goes on along the minus strand of OX411341.1, from coordinate 10,567,443 downwards.
ATTTTTTGGTTCTAAGACATGCTGGTTTCCTCACGATGTTTTCCTTCACCTTTTTGAGAGCAATGGTGATAAAATTATTTACACAAAGTAAAGCGCCTGCTTGGGTTCGAACCCACGACCTACAACTCGTAAGGCTAGGAACTCACGGAGCGGTTTTCACCCGCGCCCGCCGCGGTTGCGGGCCCGCAGCTTCTGTAGGATGTAGATTTATATGCAAAAAGTAAGAGCACATTTCACGACGCGTTTTACACCTGCAGCGCGCGCGGTTATTTGCGGGTCCCGCGGCACCGGCGGGCAACTTGTAGAATCAAAACTAAGAACTCACGACGCGTTTTTCACCCGCGGCCCGCGCGGTTGTTTGCGCGTCCCGCGGCACCGGCGGGCAACTTGTAGAATCGTGCGGGTGGCGGTCACCCGCCTCCTCTTGCGGGCGACCGCAGTAGCCGGCGGGGCGGGGGGTACAGAAATCCGACGCCATTTTTGCGCCCGTCTTGTGATTATCGCCCGCCAAGTTTGCGGGTCTCTCAACCGCGACGGCTGCGGGCAGGCTAAGAACTCACGGATCAATTTTCACCCGCGCCCACCGCGGTGGCGGCACCGCAAATACTCGTACGAACACGTAGTACATGGAAATTTAGATATTAATTTTCACGACGCGGTTTATGACCGCGGCGGGCGCGGTTAAAAAATTAACCTTAGCCTGCCCGCGCAAATCACCGGTCTCGTGAGTTTTGAAATAAAACCGCAGATCCACGACCGCGGCGGGCGCGGGTGAAAACCGCGCCGGAGTTCTTAGCCTAAGTCGGGGCCGTTACCACCGAAACACTGAAACGCAAGTATAAAAGAAAAAACAAAAACCTTACCAGTGCCATATTTCACGTCAGACATATATAATTTCCAATCGAGTGAACGTTTTTGCCTTTTTTTAACACGCCTTGCTGTCTCTGATGGACTTTCGACAGGATACGATACCATTACTTTTTGATCAATTTGTCTGCGTATTACTATCCACGACCACGGCACGCATACGTACTCATTAATATCTTCGTAAGGTAATTCCAAAAATTGTATCACATAATATTTAAATTCACTGCGTTTCATCTGAAAATAAAAGAAACAAAACTAAAGTCACATACTCCACGCCAGTTGAACTCAAATCTGCTCAAATCGATGATGTCAAATGTCAATCAGCCAAGTCTATCGCTGCAACGGCTATCTAATTGCGCAATACATTTTCGTAAATTCCGACTATTCTGTTTTATTTTGACAGTTCAACACATACAATATTCATTGCGCTATTTACGTTGTTGAGCAGATATTTTTTTCGAACTTACGTAGCAATGGACTAGCAATCTATTTCAAAACGATTCAAATTCTGATTGATCGTGCATTACGTAATTAGGGTGCAGTTGCCCATAGACTAATATACAGTTGCCCTTGTGAGCTACGAGGCCTCAACTCGAAGTCTCGAACGGACGGGAAATCATTTAAATGAATTTGAAATAAATTGGAATTCAAATCTTACCTTGAAGTCTTCAAAATGTTTCTGTCGTTGCAATATTTAATGTATCCAGATTTCCACTATTGTTTAGCACAATCCTTCAATATTATATAAATGTATCTCTTATATAATCTGGCTAAATTATTTTTCATACTTATTTTTTTTTATGTACTCATGACCACCCTTTTTTATTTTACACAACTAACTATTTATTTACACTATTATTGGCGGCACGGCACGTACACGGTATAACTAATTTGAATCCACACTAATTGTCAACATCGCGCTCGGCGCTCAACAGTTGAGCGTTGAATGGACTGGCTCGACGACCCGCCCGACGACGATTTCACGATTCCCCGGCAACGTATAGAGTAGGAAATCTTGTTTATAAATATAAACTTTATAACCTATAGCTCTCTCTGTCGCTCTTTATATTATAAAGAGCGACAGAGAGAGCTATAGGTATTTAAATGAGCTGTGCTTGCTATTTTTGCGTGTTTTTATTTTTATTATCGGTCAGTTGGTGTTGTATACATACAAGCTTATCTCTAAACATAGTCGAGGTCATGCCGTTAGAGTAAACAACGCTTTTTTTAAGGAGATTATTGAAACGTATACATATAAAAAAAAAAAACGATTAGTTTGGTTGGACTCAAGATTATGTAGAAATTTAATGTATTTTTATTAGTTGATATTTCGGCGTTTTGGTCAGGGAGGCGCCATATTAAACGAAATGTGTTTGAACCATATTGTTTTCATTTATGTTTCATTCTTGATAGGTAGGATAACCAATATGTTTTGCTTGACTGAACAGTTTTCTTGTGAATTTCGGTTATGGAGAACACTATTGCTAATAGTGATAATAACCCAATGAACAAATATTTATGTTTATTTTAACACATGAACAAAAATTTCATCTTTCATTTTATTTGTAAAGTAACTTGAGCTCAATGATGACGAATGAGAATTTGACAACTTACTACTTAATTCAACTCAAGGTAGATCCTCAACTATCCGAAAGAAATTTTAAAAGATAACAATTAAAATTTAATTGTGTCTCATTAGTGACTGTCAACTTGTCAAGCGGACTATATCCACACATTGTTGCACGAAAATAGTTAATTGACGTAAATATCTGGCAGTGAGTGAGGATAGATTTTTGTATAAATTAAAGTTATGTGGTTGCACGTTATTGTGTCGAGAAGTTTCCATTGAATCATCGTCAGAATTAGTTAAGAAATTCATTTAACCGATAGAACGCTGACAACCTTTTCACCGCCACGGACTTCAACAGAAGTTCCAGATTTTCGTGCCACCAGCGCCACGACTTCATTAGAAGTTCTTCATTTTAATTAGGTTATAAAAATAAATTTACTGTAGGTATTTAACAGGTTTTATTCATTTTATTATTTAATATGGCAGTCTTTACCCTGTTTTTTTTTATTTTTCCACACAAAAGAAGCCGTTATTAGTCTTAAAATTGGCAAAACAAAAATTGCGAACACTTTTAATGTTCCCAGAATGCCAAGGCCTTCATATTTATAGTCGGCCAGTGATGTGACGCGAAAGTTATCATTGTTTGATATCCGTTGAAATATTTATAAATATTATTATCGAAACCAATTTGAAGTCAGTAAAATATGAACTTAGTTAACTGCTTTATAACAAAGGGAAAATAGACTAATTTCGACCTTCAGATGGGTGCCGACTCGGAATTAAAATATCTCGTTGTTAGCAATCCTTGTCGATAATTACATTCCCATCTCTACAAAACAATTATAAGTCTATGGTTGTCAGTGCCCCGGGCGTAGGGTTGCCAACTTTTTTTGCAATAAAATATAAGTAAGGTCTAAGTGGGAAAATAAACAGTATCTCGGAAAAATAAACAATAGGTTAAGTTTTTTTTTATATTTTGATACTTAATTGATTAGTGCTACTCGCGCAACGCATCAATTTAGCACAAATTTCGAAGGCTTCGTAAGCATCACTAAATAGACTAGGATCACTTTTTTAATTAAACGTATTGAAGTTCTATTTATGTCGTCCCACCACTTAGCATTCATCACTGAAAACACTCATTCTGTAAATACTGAGGTGGCAGAACTACCTATCTATCTAGAAGCTATTCTGATAACAATTATTTATTTCTGAAATTAAAGTTAGCGCAATCACCGCGTCCATGCCCAGGTGCATGCACGATGACAACTTTTTATTTTTAAACCTTTAACTAAATAAGAGTACCTACTCTGGATATCAGTGAAAACAGTATATTCATATACTTTATTTTTATTGAACAGTAAACAGTAATAAAGAGTAAAAAACAGTATAATACTGTTTTTAACATTATGGTTTGCAACCCTACCCGGGCGCCACGGACTATTATAGAAGTCGTTCTGTGACGTCATAAAAGTACGGCTGTCAAGGTCACATTGGCATAGTGCAATGACTTATAAATCATATCACAGAGTACATTATATATAATCATATGATTTATATGTCTATGCATAGTGCAGGCTACAGATACTAATCGAATTCTTTATCGGAGTAAACAAAGTGAGAAGATGAATGAAGAACTGGATTCAGATCAGCTATTAAACATTTTAGAAGGTTGGAAGGTTTGGAATCGGACTCCGAGTATTTTGTGGAGAACGTAGAACCAGAAGAAGAAGATTCTGAGGTATGTCCAACTAGATAATAATAAAACATTATATTTATGAATACTAGAAGGAAGACCATAGACCACATCCCTAATCAGAATTGAATTTATCGTGCTCTGAGCGCCAAGGACTTGAAATGAAGTCAAAGAATGACTTCATGACACAAAATGAGATGTACCTCATTTCCTAAACCTATATTTGGGGTAAGTAATATATTATATAATTACAAAATAACTAATATTTACAAGATATAACAACTGAATCTATAATTTTATTTATTATAATGATCAGATAATACAACGTGAAATTTGAATCACAGTTTTGCTAGAACAAACGTTGTTCAGACCATGGTCTACTACCATTCTATAACAATCAATTAAAAAAAAAACGTCAATGGTATTTAAAAAAAAAACAAAAAAGACTGATTTATTTATAAAAATTTCGGCCCGCATTGGCCGGACATCCTTATAGTCCACGTGGACTCCTCATAACTCTTTTGAATGCCATATTGCTACCGCGATGAGTCCTTAGATGTTACGGTTAATGTTTGAACACGTTTGAGCAACATAAGACTTATTTGAGAACGCCTAGTTTAGTTTGTTTTAATAACATATTGGATGCTATAGAATGATAGTAGACCATGGTCTGAACAACGTTTGTTCTAGCAAAACTGTGATTCAAATTTCACGTTGTATAATAAACGATTGATATAATTTTAAAATAACTAATTTTTATAATCATAACATACATTTAATATAAAATCGTTTGATATACCACTCAAAAGACATAAAACTTATTTAGACTATTATGAAATTTCTATCATAGTAAACTGAGTAGATATACCTAGTAACTGATTACCACCTGCCAAGATGGACTCGCTACGCTTGCTCGCCTTTGCGCTAACGTAACCCAACCCAAATGATTCACCAACAATAGAGGGGATCTGGCACTCGGCGGCCGCTGCCGCGGCACGCTCCCTACGGTCGCTCGCCTTCGCGCGTTAATGGTCACTGTTCTAACCTAACCTAACCTAATCCAAATGATTCACCAACAATAGAGAGGATCTGGCACTCGGCGGCCGCTGCCGCGGCACGCTCCCTACGGTCGCTCGCCTTCGCGCGTTAATGGTCACTGTTCTAACCTAACCTAACCTAACCACCGGGGTTGCGGATAGTCCTAAGGGGAAACCGTGGCCTCCGTCTAGGCAAGGGAAGGAACACGGGTGGGTTTTAGTCAGTAAGAGTCTGACACGCCCTTCCGCTCCGCCCAGAGCGGGAGAAGTCATTTGATGATTTCCCAGCCAAAAAAAAAAAACCTAACCTAACCCAAATCATTCACCAACAATAGAGGGGATCTGGCGCTCGACGGCCGCTCTCGCCTTAGCTTCTAACCTAACCTATCCGAGTCGGATTGCTTTGAATCAGGGTGTACTGATAACCATAATGATGGTATCAATATATATTTTAAACGATAGGTCTAATGACTATCGATTAAATAAACGTTATACGAAATAAGTTTTAGAGTATATAAAAGTTATATGTAAAGAAATTACATCAACAGTTGGTATACCTCACGTTTATTATATCTTGTGAACGTTATTGAAATTAAAATATACCAAATAACTTTATATGATATGAGACGCACCCCTATATTTGAGTTATGTGCCTACCTACTCGTTTCTTTGATACTTATAATTTATAATGTTTTTTCTTACTAGGGTTACTGTTAAATAAAACAAATAAGGAAATATTTAATCAGTTCCGTAAAACTATAATTAAAACTTAACTTAAGGCGTATAAATCTCATTCATCGATATGACGATACCCTCATCACTACTGTTTACTATATATTTCATTATATACATAGCTTGGCGCATGGCGACTGTGGCGAGGCATCGCGTTTTGTGTACGTGGGCTGTGAAAGGTTAATGGGTAAATAGTTTGCATAGAATATAGTTAGTGATAGGAATAGAAAGACGTTTATTTGCGTCATCAACTCATCACACTTTCTGTTCTTTTCAATTAATGGTTTTCTTATTCAAATAACGATAATTAATTGTTTGATACTTTGTTCATCAAAAAATACTCATTGCATTGAAAGATATACGTATTATAATGGGACATTTATTCTGTAAATTTTCCTATAATACGGCATAGTCCTGGATAGCTCAACTGGTAGCGCACTCGGCGCGTAACTGATATGGTCCGGGTTCGATTCCCAGTTCGGACTATGTGATTATTTTTCTCAATCTAAATTATACAACGTGAAATTTGAATCACAGTTTTGCTAGAACAAACGTTGTTCAGACCATGGTCTACTACTATTATATACCATTCAATATAAAAAAAACGTCAATGGTATTTGAAAAAACACAAAAAAGACTGATTTATTTATTTGCATTTCGGCCCGCATTGGCCGGACATTCTTGTAGTCCACGTGGACTCCTCATAACTCTTTAACTCTTTTGAATGCCATATTGCTACCGCGATGAGTCCTTTGATGTTACGGTTAATGTTTGAACACGTTTGAGCAACATAAGACTTATTTGAGAACGCCTAGTTTAGTTTGTTTTAATAACATATTGGATGCTATAGAATGATAGTAGACCATGGTCTGAACAACGTTTGTTCTAGCAAAACTGTGATTCAAATTTCACGTTGTATAATAAACGATTGATATAATTTTAAAATAACTAATTTTTATAATCATAACATACATTTAATATAAAATCGTTTGATATACCACTCAAAAGACATAAAACTTATTTAGACTATTATGAAATTTCTATCATAGTAAACTGAGTAGATATACCTAGTAACTGATTACCACCTGCCAAGATGGACTCGCTACGCTTGCTCGCCTTTGCGCTAACGTAACCCAACCCAAATGATTCACCAACAATAGAGGGGATCTGGCACTCGGCGGCCGCTGCCGCGGCACGCTCCCTACGGTCGCTCGCCTTCGCGCGTTAATGGTCACTGTTCTAACCTAACCTAACCTAATCCAAATGATTCACCAACAATAGAGAGGATCTGGCACTCGGCGGCCGCTGCCGCGGCACGCTCCCTACGGTCGCTCGCCTTCGCGCGTTAATGGTCACTGTTCTAACCTAACCTAACCTAACCACCGGGGTTGCGGATAGTCCTAAGGGGAAACCGTGGCCTCCGTCTAGGCAAGGGAAGGAACACGGGTGGGTTTTAGTCAGTAAGAGTCTGACACGCCCTTCCGCTCCGCCCAGAGCGGGAGAAGTCATTTGATGATTTCCCAGCCAAAAAAAAAAAACCTAACCTAACCCAAATGATTCACCAACAATAGAGGGGATCTGGCGCTCGACGGCCGCTCTCGCCTTAGCTTCTAACCTAACCTATCCGAGTCGGATTGCTTTGAATCAGGGTGTACTGATAACCATAATGATGGTATCAATATATATTTTAAACGATAGGTCTAATGACTATCGATTAAATAAACGTTATACGAAATAAGTTTTAGAGTATATAAAAGTTATATGTAAAGAAATTACATCAACAGTTGGTATACCTCACGTTTATTATATCTTGTGAACGTTATTGAAATTAAAATATACCAAATAACTTTATATGATATGAGACGCACCCCTATATTTGAATTATGTGCCTACCTACTCGTTTCTTTGATACTTATAATTTATACTGTTTTTTCTTACTAGGGTTACTGTTAAATAAAACAAATAAGGAAATATTTAATCAGTTCCGTAAAACTATAATTAAAACTTAACTTAAGGCGTATAAATCTCATTCATCGATATGACGATACCCTCATCACTACTGTTTACTATATATTTCATTATATACATAGCTTGGCGCATGGCGACTGTGGCGAGGCATCGCGTTTTGTGTACGTGGGCGGTGAAAGGTTAATGGGTAAATAGTTTGCATAGAATATAGTTAGTGATAGGAATAGAAAGACGTTTATTTGCGTCATCAACTCATCACACTTTCTGTTCTTTTCAATTAATGGTTTTCTTATTCAAATAACGATAATTAATTGTTTGATACTTTGTTCATCAAAAAATACTCATTGCATTGAAAGATATACGTATTATAATGGGACATTTATTCTGTAAATTTTCCTATAATACGGCATAGTCCTGGATAGCTCAACTGGTAGCGCACTCGGCGCGTAACTGATATGGTCCGGGTTCGATTCCCAGTTCGGACTATGTGATTATTTTTCTCAATCTAAATTATACAACGTGAAATTTGAATCACAGTTTTGCTAGAACAAACGTTGTTCAGACCATGGTCTACTACTATTATATACCATTCAATATAAAAAAAACGTCAATGGTATTTGAAAAAACACAAAAAAGACTGATTTATTTATTTGCATTTCGGCCCGCATTGGCCGGACATTCTTGTAGTCCACGTGGACTCCTCATAACTCTTTAACTCTTTTGAATGCCATATTGCTACCGCGATGAGTCCTTTGATGTTACGGTTAATGTTTGAACACGTTTGAGCAACATAAGACTTATTTGAGAACGCCTAATTTAGTTTGTTTTAATAACATATTGAACGGTATAGAATGGTAGTAGACCATGGTCTGAACAACGTTTGTTCTAGGAAAACTGTGATTCAAATTTCACGGTGTATAAAAATCAATGCCACTTTTCGTTGTAATTTTATAATTCGAGAACGGCTGGGCCGATTTGGCTGATTTTGGTCTTAAACGGCCTTATTACAAAACAAGGTTTATCTTTAGAACCAGAAACCAGTGAGCCATTTTTGAATTTCGAAATTTATTTTGACATCGTTAAAGTTCTAAATACAAAAACTGATTTTAAATCCGAGTCTAAGTTGTCAATTTTGAATTAAGAACTTTAAACCAGTCGGAATAAGGTTCGAAATAAAACCACTGACTGGAAGGATTAAACTTGGACCAAATTTAGACCGTGTTTTGTAATAAGACGGAAAATGTTTGTCGTAGTCCAGGGAAGGTTTATAGCGTAGGTGTAGGGTAGGTAAGGCAGGTAGGGCAGGTAGGGTAGGTAGCCGTAGATAAGTACTTAGTGTTACCCGTGCGAAGCCGGGACGGGCAGCTAGTTAATATAAACTGTTCATCAAAAGATCCCTTTTATATCCTTCCCAATCCCCTCCTAGCCTTATTATCCTTCCTTACAAAAATGTTAGAACGCTTCACGTATAAATTCCTGTAGGTGTTTGCGCATGTAACATACTTACAGTATTATTTAATGTTTATTTTCTACAACGAACAAATACAAAGTATTAAAATAATTAATGGTCTGGGAGTTATTGACCGTAATAGTAATAAATCATTAACACGAGAGATAAACTCTGTGGACGTGGGTTCACCTTCCGACATTTGTACTTTTACTTCAATTGTTGTTTCGATTTTAAATCGTTTGACAAAATAGTTCAATAACTTTTTTTATACCATTCCCCCTCTAAAAAGCTTATTTTATTCACTGAAAACAGTGAATAAAAAGCTCTTTTAATCACTGTTTTGGTGTTTGAATTTAGAACACACCAATGTATTCGACCTCTATCTCAATGCTATACAACCTCCTTAACACTTTCGACTCCACCCATTTTCATAGAACTTATAACTCATCATTCCGCCATAAAAGTCTATGACTTTTATTATTCGTAATTCACTTCCAAACGTCCGCGAGGGCTCCCGGCATCCCATACCCAAGTAGATGAACCCTCCAGGAGGGCTCCCGACACTGAACGTCTACATTTAAAATGAGCCCTCCACGAGGGCTCCCGGCATTCCATATCTAAATAGGTGAACCCTCCAGGAGGGCTCCCGACACTGAACGTCTACATTTAAAATGAGCCCTCCGCGAGGGCTCCCGACATTCCATATCCAAGTAGGTGAACCCTCCAGGAGGGCTCCTGACACTGAATGTCTACATTTAAAATGAGCCCTCCGCGAGGGCTCTCGACATCCCATATCCAAGTAGGTGAACCCTCCAGGAGGGCTCTCGACACTGAATGTCTACATTTAAAATGAGCCCTCCGCGAGGGCTCCCGACATCCCATATCGAAGTAGGTGAACCCTCCAGGAGGGCTCCCGACACTGAACGTCTACATTTAAAATGAGCCCTCCGCGAGGGCTCCCGACATCCCATATCCAAGTAGGTGAACCCTCCAGGAGGGCTCCCGACACTGAATGTCTATATTTAAAATGAGCCCTCCAGGAGGGCTCCCGACACTGAACGTGTTAACCTTTTATTAAACGTCTATTTTCGCTTAAATCTTTCTTTTTCTCGTAGTCATGGTATAAAGTATAGTATGCAACTCTTGAATAAAACGGATTTATATCGAGGGCCATGAATCACTCGCGTCGTTCAGGATTCTAACACTTGAATCACTCCCTACGGTCGTGATTCAGTCGTTAGAATCCTTCACTTGATCGTGATTCATCTATGGCCCTCGCTTTAAATCCGTCCTTTATTCATTAGTTGCATAATATACTATTATACCATTCCCCCTCTAAAAAGCTTATTTTATTCACTGAAAACAGTGAATAAAAAGCTCTTTTAATCACTATTTTGGTGTTTGAATTTAGAACACACCAATGTATTCGACCTCGTATCTCAATGCTATACAACCTCCTTAAGAGGGTGCGTCTTAAAAGTTGGCAACGTCGTAAATAGCTGTCAAATATTCACCTGTTTTGATTAATTTGGAAATAATACTGTATGGAAATAAGAAATGTGGCTAACTAACTATCTAGAATATTAATAATGAATTGCAATAATTAATATCGTAACACTGAATATTTAGTTTTAGATGTAAAAAAAGTATTTGGAAACTTTCCAATTGAATTTTTTACACTTAAAACGGGTACAACATCAAAATCAATATTATAATTGCATTTCATAATCAATATTCTAGTTCGCTAGTTAGCCACATTTTTTATTTCCATACAGAAATATTATCAAATTAATCAAAACAGCGAAATATTTGACATCTATTTGCGACGTTGCCAACTTTCAGAATAAACCCTCTTAACCTTTTATTAAATGTCTATTTTCGCTTAAATCTTTCTTTTTCTCGTAGTCATGGTGTATAGTATAGTATGCAACTCTTGAATAAAACGGATTTATATCGAGGGCCATGAATCACTCGCGTCGCTCAGGATTCTAACACTTGAATCATTGTTCTATAATATAATCTGCTCAACCTGAGTAGCCTGTCTTATAATAAATCACTGTTTGATACAATTTCCAATCCATCCAGCTATGAATCTTTACTGTTTTATACTTGGTTTTGCACTGTATATTATGTAACAATATTTTAGCTAATCCTATGTGTATTTTCCGGCTTTCCGATAAATTTTACTTAAATTAATTTTTTCAACTCGCATTTGTTGTCCTCATTCTGCAAATTATTACTAGCCATTACATCCGGTTCTAGTAAACATGCGAAGTAATTGAACTTGATAAAAGAATTGATAGCTGTATGTTGATCTGAAACCTAGGCACCGTCAGGGGGGGCAAGGGGGGGGGGCGCCGCTCCCCCCTAGAGATCCAAAATAAGTCGGGAGGTGTCGGGGGACACCCGGTGGGAACGAAGTTCTTTTAGCTGCATATTATATATTAATACAGAGCCATCTAGATAATATATCTATCCATATAGATGGCTCTGAATTATAAACCAAAAAGTGTCGTTACAACTTTTGGTCTTAATTTTTTCCGTCTAGCCCCCTTTCGCGCGTTGCGAACTTCGTTCCAAAAGAATTTGTCAATTATAAGGCACTTTAATTGACAAATTCTTTAATTTGGATGACTTTTATTTGGTTTTTTAAAGTTCTTTATCTCCTAAAATGGGTGTAATCTGGAGTCCGGGGACGTAATTCGTATCAATGTGTTGGTGGTAGGCCGAGTCAACTCATAATACCTATTAGGTTTCAGCTCTACAGTTCTGAATATTCTTCGGAAAAACGTCCCGAAAGGTCCGTTTCCAATCCACACATTGAAAATGGATGGTAATAATTTCCGAGAGTTGAATATTCAACAGAGCGCATTCAGCGCGTATCCCAGCGCGTCAAGAAAATACACTGTTGGATATTCAACTCTCGGCGCTAAGCAGAGCGTCGACAACGCAATACGCTAAAAAAAATCGCCGCTATTTTATTACGTCCGTGCGAACGTCGGCTTAGTGCGGACGTAGCCTCAGTTCCTTCTTGTTTTTCATTTGGTAAATACATTTACAAATAAAACCAACAGATTCAGTTAAATTATAATTAATTACAAAATCATACAATAATTATTACATTTACATTATTTTCTTGTCGTGTTGGCGATCGCCTGAACATTATTGCATGCTATCAGCCCTCCCTATTCACTAAAGGTAAAGACTTTTTTATCTTACTACCTTACATTGGTGACGGTTCAAAAAATACAATCTTCAGGCTACCTTTCTATATAATGCCTTTTTAATTCTTTACCCGGGGGAGTCATAAGATATGTCCCGTAAATAGTCCGCACGCGACTGTTAGTCACCGCCTGAGGTATATGAGGGGTGAGACGGGGAGGTAGACAAAGGCCAAGCTAACCCAGTCTGACAATTTTGTCAATGGCGCCCTCCCCCGTATCACCGCTCACATATCTCAGGCGGAGAGTAGCAGTCGCGCGAGGCCGCGCGGACTATAGTAGAAACAGTGCACGATATTTGATATGGCTGCGACGTTGCAAATAGCTGTCAAAAATTTACCTGTTTTGATTAATTTGGCAATAAATGCAATAATTAATATCGTAACACCGAATATTTAGTTTTAGGTGTAAAAAAGAATTTGGAAACTTTCCAAACGCCTTTTTTACACCAAAAACGGGTGCAGCATCAAATTCAATGTTATAATTGCAATTCATTATTAATATTCTAGTTCGCTAGTTTGCCACATTTTTTTTTATTTCCATACAGTAATATTGCCAAATTAATCAAAACAGCGAAATATTTGACATCTTATTGCGACGTTACCCACTTTCAAAGTAAACGCTCTTAGGGTCATAGCACACATATCAACTCTGAAAGGGATCGTCACAGTATCGCCGCGGTTCGTGAGCTTGTCCCGAAGCGAGGCGATTACGTCACGATTCCGATTAGTGTGCGTTGCATTAGGGAGTTTCATACAAAGAATACTGAATGGCTCGAGTTGATACGGTGACGATCCCTTTCCGAGTTGAATATGTGTGTTATTTACCTTATAGTCAACGCACCTACGTTTAATAATATTCCAGTTCCCCTTTTTACACTAACTAAGCTTTGATCTTGCTTACAAAATGTCCGCAAAGTAAGTCTATAAATATTGTAATTGGCTTAACTAAAAATCTCTTGATTACACTTCGGTGTCAATTATAAGTCGATTGTGAGAGCCTTATATTAATAAATTAAATGCATTATAAAGATGTGTGCATAATATTATGTTGGAGCTTAATTAATGCAAATTTACATTTAATGAATTGCATATTTGCCGATGATATGAACATGAAAGTTTGTGCGCATACATGTATGGTATGAGGAACAACAGGGTGTAAAGTTCACTCATCCTCCATAGAAAAGGATCCTCCGATCAGACGGCTGTCGTGTCTGGTGGGCTACTGCCCAACGATGGATGTCGTGACGTTGTATATATGCTAGTCGCGCGGAAAACTCTGCGCGATGCAGGATGTTGCATGACGTCAGTGTCATGCGTAGTTCACATGCGGCGATGTAGTTTATGCAAATACAAAGCTAGTTTAATCTGTATTTTTTAATTATCAACCGATTTTGATAATATTTTGGTAGAGAACACTTCGCAAATTTTATTTTCTGATTAAATATGGATAATCTGTGGATGCCTCCTGGATACATTTTTAAACGTCATTTTTGCTTATCCAGAGAGCAGCATAATATCCCTTCTTTGACAATTTTTGGCAGCTTCTATTTTTGTAACCAACATAATACACACACGTTAAAATATGAAAATTTTCTATGCACAGTATTATCTATCTTCTGTAATGATTAAATCGTTATACAAACTTTATAAACATATTAAAATCATTGATTCTATACAAACTAAACTTAATTGCGAAGTAAAATAACGGAATACTTGAATCGTATCGACGGTAAAATGGCGTAAGCGACCGAATATAGAGTACCCGGGAGTTATATAACACATCGAGCGTTAGATACTGTCATACAAATATAGTATTTTTATTTCACGAAACGACGCGCGCTTTGCTTGTGGTTACCAAGTGTACAAACCCGCTGTGAATGTGTGTGTAGGCGCAGCAGCTCTAGGTACCGTCCGAGACAATGGCGAAATCGGAATAGCGTGTGCGTATCTGTGTTATGTGCTGACGCTACTCTAGTCGCATATATTAAGGGTACTCTAGTCGACGGCTCAAACTCGTTGGTGGGCGTAATTAATATGCATAATAATAATTTAGAGGTATGGGGAACAGGGTGTAAAGTTCACTCATCCTCATTAGAAAAGTGAGGATCCTCCGACCAGACGGGTGTTGTCTGGCGGGCAACTGCCCGTAAGTTGATTTCGGATAGTTGTTATGTTTGGAAGTTTCGACGCTCATAACTTCCAAACCAATTAATTTTTTCAAATTCTGCTTCCATACAGGGCTAGATAATAACAAGACAAATTAATATAATTTTAAGTTTTGAACGTACACCGTCAAACAGATGAGTAATCACCATACTCCGTTTGTATGGAAGAATGACCGACTAGCGTACCCTTAATAGCGTGTTTGTATACTTGGTTACCATAAGTAAAATGCGCGTCGTACATAAAAATACTGTATGAGTGTACAGATACGGCGCTCTACAAAGCCGACCTCTCGCTAAAACCCTATGTGACATATTTACGGCCAGGCACTGTAGTATTTCGTCGCTTATAACCTTTTAGCACCGTCTATATACATTTAGAAGTAATTAAGTAAGTGCTTCAGTCATTAACTGGCGCGAGGGCCCAGCTTCCTTAGGCAGCCGATACCCTGGAACAAAGATATTTGAGATTCAAGAATGTGGTTTCCAAAGAGATGAAATCTGACGATAGGATTCGAAGAAGAATGCATAAACCTGCTAATTTAGGTGATTATTATTATGTTTACTATCGTAAAGGCATAACCGCCTCTGTGGTCAGGTGGTTTAACTACATGTTTCAGACCCAGAGGTCCCGGGTTCGATTCCCAGTGGGAGCAAATTTTCTGCTCCGTTTGGTTGGTGGTAGGGCTTGTTCTAAATCCGCCTGGCTAGCTACCACCATCTTATCTAAGTCTGGCGCCATAACAACAATGTTAACAGCATTGTTGTGTTTCGACAGTTAGAGACAAGATAGTTCCTCTGTGGTTGAGGATTCCGGGTGAAGCTCGCTTCCACCTTGATCATCACTTACCATCAGGTGAGATACAGGCCAAGAGCTTGCCCGTAGTGGTTAAAAAAAAACATGCGGGGCAGTCTTTGGGGACTGCCGATAGAAATGAAAACTAAGTAACGCCATCTAACGAAAATGTCAGGAATTTATGTGGCTTGCTCTCTGTACAAGAACGAAAGCTGTAACTCCATTAAAAAAATCCGAAAAAAATTAACAGAGTGCGCTGTCAACAAAAAAGTGCTCAACGCGCCTTCGGTGACGATGACGCAAGTTCCATGATTTTAGTTCACCCAAAAAGTGCGCGCCTATCAACCTATATGCCTAGTGCTGGGACTCAGATCTGTGAGAGAGAGAGTGGGCCGGGCAGACCTAGTGCGGGTTGAGAAATTACGGGAAATGTAGGGGTATTTTTGACAGATCAGAATGAGAACGTCCCTAAAAATCCGGGAAGAGATTAATGTTCATACCTGCTCCAAGTATTCATTCCGTGACAGCCAGAAGTTGTCTCTGTTCTTGCACACCTCGGCTAACACGGCTCCTCCAATGAACACCATGTCCTTACGGCGGGGCGGGTCTTCTACGCGGATCTTGAATTTCTGTGAAGTTACAGAATATCGAGGTCAGTTACATCATTCTCATCTCAGCGGAACTTGTTATTATTCTCGCGGATTTCTGCGACCCTTATCAGATCGTCCGACCATCAATAATATCTAAACTAAAATTATAATAAAAAGTAATTTTGTATGTTTGTTAAAACTGATCTCAGGAAAAACTGATCCAATTATGAAAATTCTTTAACTTATTTGCCAAACAAGAGTTTTAGAAAAAACAACCGTAATACAACAACTTCTTCTTTTTCAACAGTACTGGTCAGTTTAAAATCAACTTTATTTACACTATCCTAAAGGTGATGATTGTTTAAGTGGAAATAACATTTATTGAAAACAAGGTTATAAAAAGACATTACACTATTTCCGAGTGACATAGGGACATACTTTTATGTCACGAAAAATGCACGGAGTAATGTGTGATAATAATCTTAATTTTTTTAAACACCCGAACTTCTAATTTGTTTTGTTTGTATGTAGGGAGTAATCTCCGGAACTAACAGTCGGATTTGAATTATGTTTGCACTGGATAGCCCAATTCTAGAGTAAGATTATAGGCTGTAACATCACGATCCGACCTTTAGGAACCGAGCAAAAACAAAAAAAGTCAGAAAGTACGCTATACTAAATTTGAAATAAGATTATGACATTAAACCTTTTTTACAATCCGTTCAACCGATTTTGACTTCTATTGCACTGGTGGCATGACAAATGGCAGCTGCAGTAAACAGTTAGTATTGTAACCACTTTTTTGCTTTTAATGCCATCCTTATGCCTACGGTATAGAAGTCAGAGTCGGTTGAACGAACTGTAAAAAACTTTGTTTAAATGTATAATCTTATTTACTTATTTAGTAATAGGCGATGCGATGCGACGCGGTGGGTGGGGAAACGAAATTTCACGCGGACGATGTCGCGGGCAGAAGCTAGTCCACAATAAACGTCATAAGATTTTTAAGTTGGTACTCACCGCAAGTTTATCACAATCGTTCTTCAGCACCCTCTCTAAGTACAACTGCTTGATCTCACGCTCGAGCCGCGAGGGGAGCCCTGGGTACATGGTGGAGCCCCCGGATAGGACTATATGCTTGTAGAGCTCGTTGCGCATGTCTATGTCGGCAGCCTGTAGAAAAATTAACATAGATTTATAGACAAAAAGGTTCTGCAAACAATGGGACACTATTGACAGTAACATCATGTTCTGTGTGCCCTAAAACTTTTAAGATCTTATGAAGACTACTAACAATCTTCCAAATACCACATTCCCAAAATATTACATTTATTTATTGCACGACTCGTAATGCGAAGCATTAGTGTGCTCTACGATCGAAAAAAAATTTTTGTCCCATTTCTGTAACTGTTTTTATTGTTACACTCCTGCTAGTACACAGAACCTACTTAATTTATATACCATTGTATAGATGATTAAATGGAGATTAATACTGTACTTTTTAACAATTGATTTAATGCAGCAGAAAAGGAAAAAGCATAAAAATTGTTGAAAAAAAATTCCTGTCCGTCAATTTATGAACCCTGAAAACATTGTAGCTTGCGATAAAATCAATTAATTGAGTCAATTTTTTTTTATACATTCGTTTCAGCCGTAGAAGGAACCCTATTGAAAATGGCTCTTTTATTCAAAGTAGGTAGTTTAATTATAATTAATAAAATACTAACTAAAATATAATATCTTTAACTAAATATTTCCAACCTTTGACTTGAGTTGCCTAGCAACCGCCAAGTAAATATCTTTGTCAGTCGTTGACATTACGACTTCATGAAAAGTGATAAATTGTTCATTTTTAAACTATGTTTTGAATTTCTTTTTCGTTTATGAATGAGTGATAAGTATGAGGCGTGCACTTTTGGATGTTCCAAACTATATATTTATTTATTTAAACTTCTCGCACACATTAAGGTACAAAGGCGGACTTAATGCCTTAGGCATTCTCTACCAGTCAACCAAGGGTGGTGAAGAGATAAGATGGCAGGTGCTCTGAATAAGAGGAGAAACCGTAAAAAATTTTGTTAAAAAGATATCTAAATGCATTATAAATAAAATAGGCACACAAGTACATAATAATATATAGGTTTTATGCTTAAAATACACATACATACATATTAACTATAATATATACCTACATTATAATATATACATATATACATAGTAAAAAAAGAGGTAATTGAGATGACTCTACGCTATTTGTTTTGAAAATAACTCCGCAATTTCCGCTTAAATGCATACCGACTGGTGGCCGTTCTGATATCAAGAGGAAGCGCATTCCATAGAAGAATGGACTGAATATGAAAGGAAGAATGAACAAAGTCAGAAGTATGAGAAGGACAAAGTAGAAGAAGATTGTTGGAAGAACGCAAACATTCTCTCATGCCTAAACGGACCCTGGCTCTCGCTGGCCGCTGCAGCGACACTGCTCGCTTCGCTCGCTCGGCTCGTGCCCGCTGGTTGTGTGGTCACAGTTCTAACCTCCCTTTCAGCCATTTTTATTTTTAGCCAAGGGTTTATAGCTACAATTAAGTTTAGCCGGCAAAATACGAAATCGTTTATAGAAAATGAACATTGCACATGGCAAATGTAGCGGTTTTACCGCCGCATACGAACTACGCATCAAAGATGTGACGTCACACAAATCCTGCATCGCACAATTAGTGTTTACCGCGCGATCGACATAAATGTAAGTCTATCCGTCATCAACTTACGGGCAGTTGCCCGCCAGACACCGCCAGACACGACACCCGTCTGGTCGGAGGTTCTTACCTTTTTTTAATGAGGACGAGTGAACTTTACACCCTGTTCCTCATACCACTAAACAAGTTTAGTCGCGCTGTGCGTTAGTGTCGCAAAAACTCGAAGATGGTTCGACAGATTTGAATTTATTGTTTTGTTTTGTTTTGTTCTCGCAGTACTAGAGCGGAAAGTCGAAATTTGATACGAGAAATCTGCAACGTGGAACGAAGTTCAACGGGTCATATTCTAGTTCTTAATGAAATTAGAGTAATTCTGAAGGAATACCAATCGTGTTTTAGGTCAAATAATTAAGAGTGTTCTAATAAGCGATAAAAGTGTTTTTACCGGACTACAACGCAATCAAATTGCCACTAACGTAGTTACACTAGGCACGTAACATTGCAGACACTGGCACCAATTTTTTTCTAGCATTTTGAAAATTTGCATTTGTTCATTTCAATTTTACGAATGTATTTGGTTAGGTGACTTTATAAGTGTTTGCGTAAAGATCATTTTCACCTAAAGCAGTATTAAAGATTGGTCCTTTTGAAGGCGCACTCAGTTCAGATGGTGATCAGTTTTTTACTGCTACATCTAAGTTGTGTCGTACTGAATGCACTTATGCTTATTTCCCCCTCACCAATTTCATTTACCTGTATAGTATTAAAGACGAGCTCAGCGATGCCCTGCCCCTCCACGTTGATCAGATGCGGCTGGAACAGCGCCTCCGGAGCCTCAAACCTCTCGCCTCCTACTTTGATGATACGACCGTCTGGTAGCTAAAAAGGAAAATAGGATAAAATGGTATGAAATCTATTTAAATAAAAATCAATTGCCGTGCCTTAGTCTCGCAAAAAAATCAATCTGCCTAGCCTTTTACCAACTAAGTTGGGGTCGGCTTCCGGCTCAGTCTAACCGGATGCAGATGAATACCAGTATTTTACATGGAGCGACTGCCTATCTGACCTCCACAACCCAGAAACTGGATAATACGATACCCCCTTGGTAAGTTTGGTGTCATACTTTCGGACTTCTGACGAGTCGTAACGACTGTCAAAGATCCACGAATGACAGCCGGGACCGACGGCTTTACGTGCTTTCTGAGGCACGGAGGAGTCTCGGTATGTAAATATGGTCACCCATCCACTGACCAACCACGGCAAGCGTAGCTTAAGCTGATGGATTGAACCGTGCGGCTTTTCGCGTCTGCCTGTGAAACTGCGCGTTTCTTCTAAACTATGCAACAGATTTTGATACGGTTTTCACCATCATTTAGAAAATTAATCGCGTAAACTCGGCGCTGAATCGTATATAGTCGGCTCCAGTCGTAAGTTTTCACTTCTATCTTGTTGAAAAATGTTATTTTTATTATAGAAGGCGTTTGCTGTCTGCGTTTCGTGTCTATTAAACATCGACGCGAACGGGACGGCTTGACATAGGGCTCCACTCACCACATAGGGCTCCACGAGCACGGTGGTCTCCCAGGCGAGGCGCTGTTCCTGTTCGATGTTGTACCCGATGTAGCAGAGCTTCTCCTTCATCATACGAACTGTCTCGAAGTCTGCCGAGTGGTTGAAGGCGTAGCCTCGAAGGAGGAGGAGCTGGGAACGAAGAAAAAAAAAGCGTTATTTATTAAAGACTAGTTGGCGACTAGGCGGTAAAGCCGAATATCCGACAACTTTCGTATTCGGCGACTGTTTGGCAAAGAGCGCCGACTATCCGGCTTCTTACTTTGTACTAGGGCTTTCAATACCGGTATACCGGGATCCCGTAATACCGGATATTTTTTGACATTTTTCTATGCCGGTATTGAAATGTCCAATACCGGGATAACGGTATTGGTGATTTAATTTTATTATCAGTAGATACCACAGTGAAACGATTTCTTTTTATTACACATTATATTTCCAACCAATTTTTTATCTGGGTATGTTATAAAAACTGCGTATTTTAATTATCTCGTGGTTTATTTAGACAGGTAGTTACATTTCATTAGTCCCAATGTTGAATTTAGCATCTAAAAACAACTGGAGGCAGAAATAGAAGTTGAAACTCAAAGGGAAGTTAAGAGTAAGACCCAAGCTTCTTCCAGCACTAATATAGAGTCTATTGTAAGAGTGGAAATGGGCATTTATAATAGTACTGGAGTAGGGCTTTCAATACCGGTATTCCGGGATCCCGTAATACCGTGATCATGGTTTTTATTTTGGCCTTTTTAAATACCGGTATTGACGCAACAATACCGTAATCACGGTATTACAAACTGTAGTAAATACTTAAACTAAGCATTAAATACTTGTTAGTACTCGTATGTTGTACTCTTAATAATCTACTGGATTGTCATTGTGTGTTTGTTTTTTTTTTGTCTGTCATAAAAATATAGAGAACCATGACTTACTACTTTGGCTCTTATTTAATATAATTATTTAATTTTATAACATTCGTTATCAGCACGAAGGTGAGAAAGTAGTAAAATGTCGTGTGGACTTGCTGGTATGTCGGTGAGCTCAATAAAACCATTGTGTGAGAGAGCCGGCTATGGCATCTGGAAATTTAAAATGCGTATGTATTTGATGCATGAGGATTTATGGGAAGCTATAGTAGGTTACTCAGGTGAGAAGCCTTCTGATGCAAATAAAAGGGATCAGAGAGCTTTAACCAAAATCTGTTTAACAATCGACGGAGGCGCAATCGCACATGTTCGGAGCGCTGAGACTGCTAAGCAAGCATGGGATGCTCTCCAAGATGCTTTTGAAGACAAGGGAATGGGCAGAAAATTGGCCCTAGAGCGCAGGCTGTATAGATACAATTTGTCAGATTTCGATAATGATGTTGAGCGATATATTAGTACTATTGTAGCTACTTCGCAAGATTTAGCGGACATCGGAAAGAGGATTGATGATGAAAGTTTAGCAGCGATTATGCTCGGAGGTTTAGGACCTCGCTACGATCCCTTAGTTATGGCTCTGGAAAACTCCAACTTAAAGATTACAAGTGAATTGGTGAAAAGTAAGCTATTAAATGAGTTCTCGAAAACCGTAGACGTTCAAGCTCTGGAGAATAAACCGACATCTTCGGCCCTGAAATCTTCTCAAGTTAAAATTTCTTCACAAAATAGTAAGAAGAAAAAGAAAATAATCAAATGCTATGGATGTGGTGAACCTGGTCACAAAAGACCCGATTGTCCTATAAAGAAGGATGAGAAGAACAAGCACGTAAAAAATGTTACTCTCAAGACAGCACTCAACAGTGTTGAAGGAGAGAGTACCACTTTTTTCATTGATACTGGAGCAACCAATCACATGTGCCATAATGTTGATTACCTGGAGAATGCAAGGTTGAATAATGAAGCAGGTAGTAATGATACTGTAACGGTTGCAAATGGAGAGAAGTTAAGTTGCAGAGGTATAGGTAATATTTCTTTTTCTACTAAAGATTGTAAAGAAGGAACAATGACGGGTGTTGTTGCCGTACCCGACCTGAATTGTAATTTACTCTCTGTTAGGAAAGCTTGTGAAAACGGTTTTCATGTCGTTTTTGATAAAAATGGTTGTATTTTTTATGAAAATTTTTCTTGTAATGGAAAGGCTATTTTACGTGGTTCTGTAAGTAGTGGGCTGTACACTTTAAATTGTACTGTAAATGTTCCCAAGAGAATTGCCTCTAATGCGCTCCTTGATACGTCAGATTGCAGACTTTGGCATAGGCGTTTAGGCCACCTTTGCCGTATAGGTATGGATAAACTTAGAAAAGGTGAGGCTATAGGTGTGACTTACGATAAGGTGGACAATGAACCATGTATACATTGCTTGGAAGGCAAGCAGTCAAGGAAACCTTTCAAATCAATTCAATTTAAAAGAGGAACAGCTTTGTTGGAACTAATTCATGCGGACCTGTGTGGTCCGATGTCACACGATTCTTTTCAGGGAAACAAATATCTTTTAGTTTTTATTGATGATTTTTCGAGAGCGATTTTTCCTTTCTTTATCTCATCGAAAACTCAAGTAAAAGATAAATTCTGTGAATTTCAGAATGCAGTTGAAAGGCAGAAGGAAGCAAAAATCAAAATTTTCAAAACAGATAACGGGACTGAGTTTGTGAACCAAGGTATGAGAGACTATTTGACTTCAAAAGGAATTAAGCACGAAACGACAGCTCCTTATAGCCCTCAATCTAATGGCGTAGCTGAACGTGTAAATCGCACATTGGTTGAAAAGGCGCGCTGTATGCTTACTGAAGGGAAGCTTTCGAAAGTATATTGGCAAGACGCAGTTCAAGCTGCTGCTTATTTGAAAAACAGGTCTCCTCATCGTGCACTCGAAAATAAAACTCCTTTTGAAATGTGGCATGGGAATAAACCAAACCTCTCACATTTAAGAGTTTTCGGCTGTCGAGCGATGGTTCATGTCCCCAATTATCAAAGAAAGAAGCTGGATGTCAAATCTACGGAGCACATTTTTGTAGGATATACTGATAATGTCCATAGTTACTTCTTTCGTAGTTCAGAATCCCCACGTCGCTTAGTTAAATCGAGAGACGTAGTATTTTTTGAAAATTCTTTTATAAGTTTAAAAGAAAATTCAGAATCTTCTAGAAGCCAAGAAGAAATGATAGTTCCATTACGATTGAGCGCTGATCCTTGCAATGCTGTTGAACAGATAGTTAATGTGGATGTTCCTACAGCAAGCACCTCTATGGATGTTCGTGACGTTTCCCCTGATTGTTTTCATGATGCTTCGGATGTAGAAGTAGAACAAAGCAACAGTGTTGTCGGTGAGTCAGTGGAAGAACGTCGCTATCCAATCAGAGAACGGAAGAAACCAGATTTCTTGTTATACAAGACTTGTACGGAAGAGGTAATGAATGATGACCCATCTAGCTACTCAGAAGTCATGCACGCAGAAGATAAAGAAAGTTGGATTGCTGCGATGCAAGACGAGTATGATTCCTTAATAGAAAGAAAAACTTGGATTTTAGTCAATAGACCTCAAAATAAGAAAGTTATTCCTTGTAAATGGGTTTACAAACTGAAACGAGACGCTTTAGGAAATTCTGTAAAGTATAAAGCAAGACTTGTTGCTAAAGGTTACAATCAGGAGGCGGGAGTGGATTATTATGAAACCTTCTCTCCTGTGGTGAGGAATTCATCCTTACGTATGCTGTTAGCTTTTGCCGTTGAGAACGAATATAAGCTAAAGCATTTGGATGTGGACACAGCATTTCTTAATGGCGATCTAGAGGAAGAAGTTTTCATGCAACAGCCTCTTGGATTTGCACAAGAAGATGGCAAAGTTTGTCTTCTGAAGAAATCCATTTATGGGTTGAAGCAAGCTTCGCGAGCTTGGAATAAAAAGTTCGATGAAACTCTTAAAGGTTTGGGTTTCGGTAGAACCTCCTCAGAGTCATGTGTATATAAAAAACTTTTTGGTTCGTCTGAACTAGTTATACTGGCTGTGTACGTCGATGACATTGTCTTATTGCACAAAGATGACTTGACGTATGACAAAGTCAAGCGTGACTTGAGAAATTTTTTCGGCATAAAAGATCTGGGAAATTTAAATTATTTCTTATCTCTAAATGTTAAATATGATAATGGAATTATTGAAATGAACCAAAAAACTTTTATACTTAATTTATTAAAACGTTTTAATATGCAACAATGTAAGACGTTTGATACGCCTTTGGCAAGCTGTAAGTTGGAACCTGGAACTGGTGAGAGACCTGATTATCCTTATCAAAACTTAATTGGCTGCTTGATGTACCTCGCTGTTAATACTAGGCCAGATATAGCGTTTGCTACCAGTTACTTGAGTCAGTATAATACGACTTATGACAAAACGCACTGGACAGCAGCGAAGCGTGTACTTCAGTATCTTAAGGGTACTATAGATTATTCCATTGTCTACAGGAAAACTGGTGAATATATCTCTGCCTACGCCGATGCCGATTGGGCTAACTGCACAATTGACCGCCGTTCGTATACAGGCTTTTTTGTGAAACTGGCTGGAGGACCAATTTCATGGGAATCAAAGAAACAGCCAACGGTTGCATTATCTTCGACCGAGGCTGAGTATATGTCACTGAGTGCCGTAACCAGAGAAGTTGTCTTTTTGCGCAGACTCTTGCAAGAAATTAGTGGCAAGGTAGGACAAGTTATTATTTATAACGACTGTCAAGGGGCCCAAAAACTAGCGTCAAACCCTATTCACCATAATAGGACTAAGCACATAGATACAAAACATCATTTTATTAGAGAGATTGTATCAAAGAATATTGTAGACTTACAGTACATTCAAACGCATGATATGAGCGCTGACATTTTAACAAAAGCCCTAGGTCGTGTACCACATTTAAGATGTATTAAGGGTATGGGATTTACTTAATTATAGACTACTTTAATTTAAATATCTTGCCTATAGAGCTTAGATTATTCGATTAAGTGGGGGTATGTAGTAAATACTTAAACTAAGCATTAAATACTTGTTAGTACTCGTATGTTGTACTCTTAATAATCTACTGGATTGTCATTGTGTGTTTGTTTTTTTTTTGTCTGTCATAAAAATATAGAGAACCATGACTTACTACTTTGGCTCTTATTTAATATAATTATTTAATTTTATAACACAAACATTAGATGTGAATGAAGTGATCTTATTCTCACACTTGTTTTCACCAACGCGAGCGTCCCGCTGTTATCTTTAGCTCGGTCTCTTTACAACCGACTAATCGGCTAGTCGACTAGTCGGCCAAAGTCATAGTCGGCAAATCTCTACCTAATACTCTCTACATAACACGCCTTCAGTGTTACAGTGATATCACGCGGGCGAAGCCGCGGACAAAAGCTAGTGTATTATATAATGACACTTACCTTGATAAGATACCTGGTTATATCTCGTCCTGCGATATCCAGACGTCGCGTCAAATGAGGCAACGAAAACTCTTCGTATACTGGACAAATGTGGGTCACACCATCACCTGAATGGCAGAAAAAAAAAAAAAAAAACTCTTTACGCAGGCAATCTTTGAAATCTGTTGGAGTCTTTCAGGTCATCATATCGAAAGTTATTAATATCAATGATTTCTTTAACCATCTCAATACATATAATATGCATAGGAGTCACCCAGATTAGGAAACCCCCGGGTCACCCAGATCTTTCACAGATGTTCTGAACAGACCAGGAGATTTAATCAACTTCTGGAGAGAAGAGGGCTGGTTGGAATAACCATCGACGGCTCCCATGGCATTAACAGAAAATCTTTATATTATAATGTTTTTACAAACATCCAATTCTTCACGCGAACAGTATTCACCTGAGGTCTTTTCAAGTGATTTTATTTACCAAATATCCTTTAGCACATAAATCTTTCTTACTATGATGGGTAAAAGTACAACTGCGGCTGTCGATGTTACGCCATTGTTAGAAGAATTTTATGACCCGCAGGAGACTGTCTTGAACCTTACCTGAATCGACGACTACTCCAGAGATGAGACCCTGAGCGTACAACGTCAGCACCGCTTGAATCGCAATGTATGCGCTGTCAAACTCGTATTTCTCGAACATTACCTGCAGGAATACAATGTTTTTTGTGTTAAATTGTGATAAAATTGAACCTTGCTAGTTTTCGCGTAACATGGAAAACACAAACTATTTCCCTCTTATAATGTACTATTCTTTTTTCTTTTATCGGCATTCACTTCCTTGAATTTTACACCATTTTAAGTGCACTTAACAATACTGATGAGTGTGATTTGCTGTCACCAGCTGGAGATACTTTTATCTCCATTCTATCTGGATAGAAAAAAATCAAAAATGGATAAAAAAAAACACCTCATAATTATGGTCTGAGTCTGGACTCAGACCATAATTATGAGGTGTTTTTTTTATCCACAACGTTGCAGCTCTTGGTCTGCATCTCACCAGATGGTAGGTGGAAGCGAGCTTCACCCGGAATCAACCACAGAGGAACTGGCTATCTTACCTTAAACTGCCGAAACACAACACAATGCTGTTAACATTGTTGTTATGGTAACAGACTTAGATAAGATAGTGGTAGCTAGCCAGGCGGACTTAGAACAAGCCCTACCACCAAATTTTGCCCCCACTGGACCACAGAGGCGGTTAAAATATATTATGTAGGTATCTTTTATTTTTCTATGTGCATGAAGCATGAACCGTTTTATTTATCTACTAAAAATAAATTTTGAAGTGAGATATAGTACGAACGAAGTAAGTTTCTTAACCTTTTGACCGCCACGTCAAAAAAGAAAAAGCGTGCCCTCAGCGCCAAGCAATGAATTCATCCTTTAATACCTACAAAATAGTAGTGAGTTCGAAATTATATCGATTAAGCACTAACTATTTATTTTTTAACCTAGAGTATGTTTTTAATTAAAGGTCTATACCGGAAAAATATAATACAGGAGTTTTATTTCATCCCGCTTTGTCCTTTATGACAGAAATCATAATGATATGTGTCACTGTTTAGGCGTTGAATCCACAATTCAAAACAACAATCGATAAAACCAAGTCAATACCATCACAGCACTATGTTCAATCTTGACGTACTTTCATGTCACCATACGGTGACAGTGGCGTAGCTGGCACGGCTTTTTATATTTTGCTCGCCTCTGCACTAGAGGTGCGCAACCAATATTTATTAATAATATCGAAATAATAATTATAGGTATTTTGTTTTAAAAGTTTCGTATTTTTCGTTAGTTTCGTTTCACTGATATTCTGTTTCATATTGTGGAAAAACTTTTGTAAATATGAAAAATTTGATTTCAATATTATTATTTGATAATGCAATAAATAAAATGAGACATGTATCATCGGTTTTTTGTAATCGTATTTTTTATCACAAAAGAATTTATAACAGGTAAATATCTATTAAAGGAGTATGAATTTTATGGCCGGATTAACTTCCGCCATTTTGAGTTTTTTTCAAAGTAACAGCCGCGCATAATGGCTCCTACACATAGTGCCGGCGGCATGACTCTTGCCGCGCGGCACGCGCCTCCGGTTTTTGCGCCTTCATTTTCTTTGCGTTTCTTTCTGCGGGTTTGTGCGGCCGCCGGCACTGTGTATAGCAGCCATTAGGTCTATATTAGAACTAGAAAGTTAAGAGGGGGTATAAAGCAAGCAAAAAATCAAATTTCACCCGCGCAACCCTTACCTACCCCTCTCACACGACACGACGAAAACAAAACACAATCGCTTCCCACCAGCAGAAACTTATCGCCCGGCGGGTTTACCTAGCTTCGAATTTTGAAGCTTCTGTAGTAAGTATACGCAAAATAATCAGATGTAACAGCTCTATTCAATTTACCTAAATATTTAATATTATTGTATGTCCGTGAATCTATTACCGATGCTGGAGGACGACTATTTTAAAGTTTTTATTTACCTGAACATAAATTATTATCTTATATACATCCGATGTTTATTTGTCAGTTATAGGCATTGACTAAAAAAACCGCGCAAGTGCGAGCAGATCACCATCAAAGTATTATACTACATACTACATTATGAGTCATGATGAAAACAAACTCAATAAACTTCCTTTTTTGACGATATGAAAGCAAATATAATCGTATCACTTACCTTCCCTTTTTCTTATTTTGTGGTAATGAAATCAAGTCGTATACTAATAATTTAACAAAATTTAGAGATTTTTTTTAGCTATATGTATGTAGCAGTATATTTAACAAGTCTTCACTACTCATAGTATAGTCGTCCATTATTATTAATAATATTTACTAATATTATACGAACTACTCTATTAAAAAATGTTCCGCGTATGATGTCATGGGACTGTCAAGCATAGACGACTGTGGCGTTCCCGGCACAGACAATACAACAGTGTGATAGAGATGGGCATTACAGTCATTACAATTAATCGATAATCAACTAAAACTCGATTTATATAAAGCGCATAGTTCAGTATTATAAAATTTTCTTGATTTCTGAAACGTAAAAGTTCAGTATGAAATGTTTTATTTATTTACTAGTGCAGAATTCAGAGTAAATTAAATATAACGTAGGTTGCCGTCGAGGTCGATATTCTTGTTATATTGAGTGCTACCTGCATCACTACGTGTCCTGGTATGGTGACTGTGGCGTCGAGGGCACTATGTTTTTCGAACTTTATGACTGATTTTCTTTTTTGTCTTCTTACGTTACTAAAAATGAAATCTAACGAAAGTAGTTCACTTCAAATAAATTAAGAAGAGTCAAGGTACATAATTAACAAGGGAAATAAACAAAACAATGCTGTTTTATGACATTTATTTACGTATAAAATTCTGTCACGCAGTCGCGACCGTGGCGTACTGGGCACATTTTCGTTTGTCGTCTATACACGACTGTGGCGGTCAAAAGGTTAAGAAATAAGCAGTACCTTTGTACTCAAAATTATGATTTTCGTATTTGTATGTTTTTTATTGTGTGTACATAAATAATAAAAAAATAAGTAACAAACTCCTCTTCTTTCGATTACTCGAGTTCGAATTTCGTGTAGCGGAACATGACGTGAGCCAGTTGAACTACTGCGGTTTCGCTGCTACGGTTTCGCGGCGGAGGTGTGCTACTGGCGTCAAACCTATGACCTAAATGTTGCCTCACCTCAATCATCTTCTCCCTGTTCTTGGTGGGGTTCATGGGTGGTTCCGTGAGTAGGATCTTGGTCTCCTTGGGGTCGATGTTCATCTTGCTCTCGCCGAACGTGTAGTCCCAAACGTGGCACATGTCTTCCCAGTTACGTACGACCTGAAATCGAGAAAAGAGGATCAGATGATTTTCAAAAGAGGAAAACACAACACAATTGGCTAAAAAAAAAATGCTGTGGATCTCTTTATAAACTTGATTTTGAGAGGGAAACTACTAGCAGTTTATTTTTCTATCGCCAATTAGTAGTGAATTGTCTGTTTAAAGCCTGTTTCCAGCATTATTTGAAGGTCTAATCAAGTCTAAGGGTGCCTGTCCACTGAAGCGGAGACGAGAGGAGCGGAGCTGTGCCAATTTACGGTTTCTAATAATATTTATTCATATAATTCTTTGTTTATTTGTATTATATTCTAAGTACTGTTTATTTTATTTTGTTACCTATTTATTATTTACAAATGACTGAACCTGACTCGATAGAGCACCGAGGTCAAACTACGGTAGAAAGACTATCGTGTATGAGGGGGCTGAACTCTATAACTCTATACCTAAAGTAATTAAGGAATCGAAATCACTTCCAACTTTTAAAAGGTTATTAAAGCACCACCTAAATAATGTATGAACTGTAACCGTTGAAACCGTTTATTTTATTTATTTTTTATTACTTTTGTTTTTGGGTTTATTACCAAGCGAAATCGTCGCTTATCTTAATTAATATGTTTTTCTTCATAGAAGTGAATAATTGTAGTCTTTTTGAGCGAAATAAATTTCTTAAACCGTAAACCGTATAGCCGTACGTCTTTTTCGGGTGACCACTGAAAATCAGCGCTGTGCTGTGCATGGGTCCCCCATAGCGCAGCATTATGCTGAGTGGAAGCCTTCTTGTCACAGTTATAACGTGCAGCTGCCGACTATTTATGTTCTTTGTTTTGTTGAATATTTTCTCTTTATATGCACGTGTTTCTGTGAGAAATTAACCTATTTTTGTTTCTTTCTTTCAATATTAACCAATATAATCTAAACTCTGGAGCGAAGTTTAGATTATATCTGTTAAGATTGGCACAGCTCCGCTCCTCTCCTCTCGTCTCCGCTTCAATGGACAGGCAGCCTTATGCAATTACAACTAAAGAACGTAATTCATAGTTTTCAAATAACCATTCACAAGCACCTTTGAATTGCAGACTAGATTAGATGTGATGTACTTTATCAGTATATATAAGACAGAAGTAGTGAGTTGTTATTAAAACACGAAAAATGCTAAAGTGAGAAAGTTATGTTCTGAGTGTTTAAAGAACTAATACTTACTCCATTTTCCATAGGATAGCTGACCTCAAGCATAGACCTGAGTTTTGAAGCCTCGTCTCCTACCATTAGATCCTGAAAACACCACATTATTCATCATAAAAACTCCACAAAACTATCTCAACTATGTACCCAGGCGTTAATATGACACAGATATGAGCAGGGCTTGGAACTAATACCAAAAGTACCGGATCTGTATCGGTATATAACGGTTCTTGGGATTTTGGTACCTGAGTACCGGTTCCAGACGGGTACCTGTACTCCACCTAACACGTACCGGTACCAAATTCACGTACCGGTACCCGGCGCGTACTACAAATCTCATATTTGTACGAGGAACCTCGTCCTCGTACAGTTGGCAACCTTGAATTTATTTTTATAATGCCTATTCTATTAACTACTCTTTACTTACTTTATCTGTTTTCTCACTTTAACTTACGGAAATATTTATTTGGTACCGGTTGGGGTACAGTACAGTACCGATACTGATTAGAAATACCAATATTACAGGTACTACATCTAGTACCAGTACCAGTACCAATAGTACAGGATCTACTATGGTCCCGGTATTACACCAAGGCCAATGGTACCGGTTCCCAAAAATACCGGTATTTCAAGCCCTGGGTATGAGTGACTGAGAGTCATCTGTACAAAGCCAAACTTTTCCCTCAAACTCGATATGGCATATTTACGTCTGCATACTTGTGGGTGGTTATATAACACAGTTTTAAGTATTCAAAAGAATCTGAAAAACTGCACAAAACAATACAAAAATAATGCTGTAAAGCTGGTTAGATAACAAATAACTTTTTGAATAAATAATTGCTCAAAAAATTTTAATGCAACTGATACATAAATATAGTTTTTTTAACTATCTAAATACAATTAGATATGGCTACTGTGCTATTTTTTAAGCCTATACTATGCAGCTTTAAAAATAATTATTGTTCTTTTGCAGAAGAAAAGAGATAGATAGGTAGACAAGTGTACCTGAAGACTTGTAAAGTACTCAAAAATTACTATCTGCCATGTAACCACATAAGAAAAAAATCGCTAAAGAAAGACTTGCTTGTGCTGGCCGCAGGAATTCGCTGGATACGGGAAGCACAGAACCGGTCGAAGTGGCGGTGCCTGGGGGAGGCCCAAGTCCAGTAGTGGACGTCTTTCGGCTGATTTTGAATCACATAAGGTGAAGTGAGCGAATAGTTGATAAAAAAAAAACAATATTTGTTAAAAACAGTGCAGAAAAATAGAGTAGTGCTGGCCCATTGTTAAGAGTCCGCGACTTACGAGTGGTCGTGGGTTCGAACTCAAGCAGGCACTTTACTTTGTGTAAATTATTTCATCACCACTGCTCTCAAAACGATGAAGGAAAACATAGTGAGGAAACCAGCACGTTGTAGAACTAAAAGTTCGAAAACATGTGACATCCACCAACCAGAACTGGACCCGCGTGGTGGATTACGGCAGAAAGAGGAGGCCTGTGATCCAGCAGTGGGAACATTTTAGGCTGATTATGTTAGAATGTTAGATTAAAAACTAATTGAATGAAAAGAAGTCTTTCTGAAAATGGAGGTAAATATATTCATATTGGTGCTAAATATTAAGATTATGCTTGCTATAATTTTTATTAATTTTACATTTGTGTGGTTCACTTTTGAGTACCATTCAGGCAAGCAGAAAAGTTGTAAGGTGTAGCTAAAACTTTTATACTAAGAAAATATGCCAAGAGGTACAAAATAAAGCATGATGCTAAGCACTGCATAGT
The DNA here is from genome assembly GCA_948150665.1 of Conistra vaccinii. Classification (NCBI taxonomy): domain Eukaryota; kingdom Metazoa; phylum Arthropoda; class Insecta; order Lepidoptera; family Noctuidae; genus Conistra; species Conistra vaccinii. The sequence goes on along the minus strand of OX411341.1, from coordinate 10,534,822 downwards.
ATGGCTGCTGTGACATACCGAAACTTCCACATCCTCATGGTTGAAATACTGGTATGCATGAAATGTTACATTGTTTTAAAATTGGTTTCCTTGGATTCTCCAAAGGTAACAAAGAATATCACACAGACTGCAAAATTGAGACCCTGCTCTTATTATAAAAAAAATTTTTTTTTGTAATGTTTCTCCACATTTTATTTTATAATAAATTTTGGATACACAGATGTATCGTTTTTAATTTTGATTATGTACAGTAATATTAAACATTTAAGGGAAGATTGTGCATGGCATTGGGGTGATCAAAACTGATTGCATTGTATAAGTTAGTAAACTATTTGAAAAATTTATATTACTTGTAATTATTTCAGTAAAATGTCACACTCATGTCGATAACATGCATCTTTTCACAGACACTCTGATTAGTTTCAAACATTTTCACAATATCAACACTTTGTTGTTAGATTTGATAACACCGTTATTTGAAAAACATGCTGAAACTAAATCTGACTTACTCCAATAAACATATCCTGTAACATTTAAATAAAATAAATGTCTTCAATAGCTCAATATTAATACATAGCAATAAATAAAATTAACAAAATGGTTAACTAAGTTGTTGTGATCATTTTAGCTAGTAACTATGCTACGTGAGACCAGGGGGCCAAGTCTACTAAATTACGAACGTCACAATGGTCTCTCGATGGTGAGTTTTTGACAGATTTTGTATGGCAAATGTGTCAAAAACTAACAATGGAGAGACCATTGTGACGTTTGTAAATTTGTAGACTTGGCCCCCTTTTTCTAGGTCTATTCTGTTGTCTGTGTTATGGTTGACCTGCCTTTATGACAACAGATATGAAATATCTTGAAGTGCCTTACATTTATATTGAGTTGAGTGAACTTGGATTTTAAAGTAACAAATATTTTGTAAATACTTAGCTGGTTTTTGTAAGTCTGAATAATTGTTTTGGTAAAACTAAGCTTAGCAATTACTAGAACAAGCCATAATATTAGTTGTTCATAAGCTATTGTTTAGGAATCTTTCATTCCATTTGGAAACAGGAATCTGCTTGTAATCAACATGTCTATTGTTTTAGAATTCAATGACTTTCAACACACCGTAATTATTTTTATTATTGAATAGCTTGGCTTGTAAACACTATATTTAGCTTAAAATAATATGTGGTAAGCCAGTGTCCTGATTAGAATAAAATTTTAAAAGATTTCACTACATAATACAAAGTTTAAACAATTTAAATAAAGACCTTGTATTACAAGATAAGTTGTCCCTATTACACAAAACATATTTTAATCGACAGGATACGGCCGAGTTCCGTTTGCACACCTGACTTCACATAGTTTCGACACTCACCTTTATATCGATATCTCCGATCTTGTTCTCAGCCCTGATGATCGGCCGGCCGACCATCGACGGGAATATGAAGGCTGGGAAGTTGCTGCCCGCATATCCACACTTCACGAACTAAAACCGACAATATATCATGAGGAAAATGATGATTCAGGCGCTTATCAAAACCACCATTTTATTTAGACATTTTTATGTGGACTTACGCCTGTGCCGTTGTCGCAAACGATAACTTTTCTTCCTTTCTCATCCATGTTGCTTAATTTATTCTAGTTTCTCTTAAAAATTAGATTTCTATTGAAATATTTGATGAAAATAACAGACGAAGTAGCCCCCCGCACTGCCCTGAGCTATCAAAGTAGTTTTTTTAAATAAATGACAAATCAACGGCGTGTGTACACTACAACAACAACTTTATTTTATGGACTTACAGTACAAAATGCAATAGCAGAACATATTTCCTGATTTTGACACGCCTTTAAATTTGAATATTAGAATACAAGTCTTTTAGCACAGTCCGGACCGGTCGTACTGTCGTAGTGGTGGCGACGACGCGAACGACGATGTGGTCACAGATAATCTGTGGTGAATAGTGGACTCTCAGAGTAATAACTAAAGAGTGGACTTCTTTTTAACCGACTTCAAAAAAAGGAGGAGGTTCTCAATTCGTCAGAATATATTTATTTTAATTTTTTTATGTATGGTCCCCGATTACTCGAAAACGGCTGGACCGATTTCGAAAATTCTTTTTTTGTTCGAAAGGGTATACTTTTCAGTTGGTCCCATTGTCATCAAGTCAGGATTGGATAATGGGATCCTGGAGAAATCGAGGGAACTCTTGAAATATTATAGGCACACCTATAGCGATTTAGGTATTTTTTATCGTAACTCTTGAATTTGATCTCGAAAAGCACCATTTATTGAAGTGGAACTGATGATGAAGACCACAGATGGCCACCGGAACTACTCAATAATACGTATTTCACGGGTTGCGAACTTGCGATTCGATTACTTTAATACGGTTGCCAAGCAATTTATGCCCGTCGCAATGCATAGGGTGAAGAGGATCTGATGGCGAAGTACCGGAAGAACTCCTCAATAATGAACGTCCCTGCATCGGGAAAAGCAATGTTTTGTAAAAGGTGATGTGCAGTTGACATTAGGCTATTGTAACTTCGATAAATTTTACGAAGTGTCTAGAGTGCCGCGAGTTTCTTGTGGCACTCTAGTGTCACTGCCTCGGCCCGGCTAGGGTGCCGTGAGCGTTGCATTGTCACTGTCACTTGTTATTTAGGTTAGGTTAGAACTGTGACCACACAACGCACGAGCCGAGCGAGCGTAGCGAGCGGTGCCGCGGTAGCGGCCGGCGAAGTGCCAGGGTCCGTTTAGGCACAAGAGAATGTAATGTTTTGGGAATGTGGTGTTTTACAGCGATCTAACCTCGACAATCAAACAAAATACCAAGTGACGTGACTTAGTGACAGTGACAATGACAATCCAATGCTTGCGGCACTTGAGCCGGGCCGAGGCGGTGTTACTAGGGTGCCTGTAGTGGCACTGTATCCGATAGGGATAGAGTGCCAATGGTGGCACTCTATACACTGCCTAAATTTAACCCACTCACTAAAAAGCGAGAAATAAAAACTTTTTCACAAAACACCAACAGACTTCCACTATAAAGTGAAAAAAAACTAAGTTTCGGAAGTCGGTGGCATATAAGGAATATCCGTATCTTTGGTTTTGTATTTTCGTTTTAGCCACCGACTTCCGAATTTTAGTTACTTTCACTTTATAGTGGAAGTCGGTTGGTTTTTTTGTGAAAAAGTTTTTATAGGTAGATCGGATGGGAGGAGACGATGATAAGTACCGGCGTTAGGGTAGGGCAAGCATGTGTTATTTGTGTACTAATTGCATAAAAGAAATATATCCATGGCGGGGTGCTAAAATTTTTGAGCTCGCTTTACCAAACAACCGTGTAACAGAGCGAAAATTAATGTCAAATATCCGTTGAGAACTTGCGATCTTCGGATCTGTCAAGACTGTCAAGTTTCATTATTGTATTGTCAAAGTCAAAGTAGCATGGGAAGTACTCACTTTTCACGTGTTTTTCTTATTTTTATTTAATTCAATCTGTTATAAAAAAGTGAAAATGAAACACAAAAGGTTCGAGGAAAACATATTGGTTGATGAGGCTTACACAAATTACAGCCGACCTGACAAAAATGCCGATACAAAGAAAGGGCAAGGTATTGCGAAGCATTTTGCAGAAACCTTGGAATATGAGGATAAAAAGAAGTGGTATCAACAGGTAAGGGTGCTTTTCGCTATAAATTAGTTATTATTTATACTGAAAAGAAAAAAAAATCTTTATCAAAAAGTGTTGCACAATTTTTGTGATCCAACTAATGGTATGTTATTTTCATACATAACCAAAAAAAATTATGTAAATAAAGCTAATTTGGGACTAAATTCAGTGTGAAATTGCATAACATGAGTGCAAAATAATCAAAACTGTATTCTAGCTCATTTTATTACATTGCATTGCCATTTTATTAACCTGCTATTTTCAAAACTCGTTTTATAGTTGCCAGAGGAGCCTGCTACAGTAACAAAGGACTTAACACGAGAACAACTTGATGAAGTTAGGAAAGAAGCAAGCAGTGCCTTACATGGGGATACTATGGCATATGAGACAAGTAACAAACACCAAATTTTTTAACAGAATCTTCTATCCGCAACTTAGATTAACTTCTGCTTTTTGAAAAAGGGAACAGCTATCTGTAGAATGGTTATTCTTTGCTATTAAGACCCTCAGACCTAATAAAAAAACCAAGACATAGTGCTGCAAACAATACAGTGAAGTTTATCAAAACGACACCTCTGCTCTGTGCATACACGCTCATACGCACACATATTATAAACCATTTACAATCAAACTACACCTCACTTAAGTGCACACCCATCACTGTTGACAGCGCTATATCTTGGTTTTTTATTTGTTTTGGGTTTAGTCCATAATCACAGAGAGGTTGCTTGTGGCCCGGCAGTGAGAGCATTATAATCTGACTTTGCTCAGCTATTACTGCACCCACCATGCTGTAATTTTTAATAATCTACAAAAATTGTTTCAACTTCATTATCAATGCTTTCAATCTGTTTCAGAGGCCAATAGGAGTGGCTCATCAGATCACCAGTGGGCTCGCACACTGCTCAACAAAGGTGCTATAGGAGACAGAGTAGCTGCTGCTACTATATTGATTCAGGTTTGTTTTTTATGTTTATTTTTCCAAAGTGAACAAGGCAAGCATTACCAGTGCCTCACATTGATCTGCAAGCCAATACTCGTAATAAAAAAAAATGTATGCAAATTATAGGTATTTTTGACCCAACCAGCCAGCCTTACCAAGGGGTATTGTATTACCCAGTTACTGGGTTGTGGAGGTCATATAAGCAGTTTTCATCATCATCATCATTTCAGCCTAAAGACGTCCACTGCTGAACATAGGCCTAAGAAGTTGCTGCATGTAGAATGCTGGTATTCAGCTGCATCCTGTTAGTCTGAAAGCCGACCCCAACATATTTTGGAAAAGGCGAGGCAAATAATGCAAATGTTCTTCAAAATACGGGAATTACCCCTCTTACATTCATAGCTTATGCTGAAGCAATGTGCATTTGTTTGACTAAAAAACTTTCTTCATCTTACAGGACAATCCAATTTTTAATTTGGCAGCACTAAGAAATTTAATCAACAATGTGAAGCCAGCCAAGAAAAAGGATGGTATCATTATTATTGGTAAGTTATAGTCACTTAGGAAATAATTAAAATAATTCTGGAATAAAAGTTTTAATTTTTCATAACATAATATCACACATTGTTTCCTCGAAGGGTTGGGCAGAGGTGTACCTATAGTACACCCACATTTCGCCAGTTATGTTTAAGTCCCATGTAATAGGGGGCGAGCCTATTGCTATCAACCAGGCAGAAATTCAGACTCAGGGCTGCTACTTAAAAATTCCATATTATTATTATTATAGCTTTATTTTCCACTTAACAGTACAGATTATATATCAGATTATAAACTATGTGTTTCTTCTTTTTCTTTGTTATGTGGCCCCTTCTTGGGTAAAAGCCTCCTCCATCCTTTTCCACCTTTCCCTGTCCTTGGCCAATTGCATCCAACTTGTTCCCGCAGTCTTTGTTATATCATCGACCCATCTTTTCTTCTGTCTCCCCACACTTCGTTTGCCTTTTGGGCCCAACCATTTAGTAATTCGATAAGTCCATCTCTCATCCTTATATCTGGACAAGTGTCCTGCCCAGTTCCACTTTTGTTTCAAACTAAAATGAAGGGCATCAGTTAATTTTGTTTTCATGCGGATGACTGTGTTTCTCGTTTTGTGTATTTTTCGTAGTTTAAGTATACTTCGAAATAGAAGAACCCAATAACAATTTACCCAACCTTGGAATCGAACCCAGGACCTCATGCTCAGCAGTAGCGCTTGCGATCACTAGACCAACGAGACAGTCATTAATAGTAATTTTTCATACATTCATTTATTTGCGAGCTGTGGAGACCCAGTGGTAACGACGCCGCGACTTACTAGTTGTAGGTCGTAGGACCATACCCTGACAGGCGTTTTACTTTGTGTAAATTATTTCATCACCATTGCTCTCAAAATGGTGAAGGAAAACATGAGGAAACCGGCATGTGATATCTACCAACCCGCACTGGGCACGCGTGGTACATTACGGCCCACTCCCTCTTACAGAGAAGAGGCCTGTGTCCCAGCAGTGGGAACATTATAGGCGGATTATGTATTCATTCATTTATTTATCTATTATGAAACAAATGTCTAATCTAACTTGCCTGTATCGTCCCACTGCAGGGCAAAGGCCACCCTATCCCTATTCCACACAATTAGTTATTAGTCTTTTGCTAGTATTGGCCAGTCCTTTCGGTAGATAAAGAAGTAGTAGTTTATTATCATGGGCTTTAATTAATGTATAAGCATAAGCTGCTAATATCTTAAAGCAAGCATTATATTTGTTTGTTAATCAGAGAGTTGTCCCTCATTTGCTAATATGGGGTATTGGGTTTTAATACCCTCCGAAACTAAGTTAGTTTTAGGTTAGTTTAACTCTCGATTTTTTCATACATGAGCGTCCACCCAGGCACATGTATGAAATCACGCACCATTTTGTTAGGAAATAAAATAATGACTTATGATTATGACCCACATGTATGAAAAACTGGCGAGCTAAACTAACTGTTTAGATGGCGGTGGACGGCTCGCTTTATTATCACTTGATCATCAATATATTTCTATGTTTATTATCATCTCAATGAAATGAAATGAATTTGTTTATTCTGTAAATAGGATATTGGAATCACTTTTATACGTCATATTAGAAAATATGTTTAAAATTAGCTAGATGAGTTCGGCGTTTCCTATCTGACTACTCTGAGAAGAAAGGCCTAAACAAACTCAGAGGTAACAGTCTCTTTTAAAGTCCAGACATAATCTTCGTCAGGCAAATAACTCCAATGTATATAATTTTCAACCAATAATTGATGCAACTCCAACTCACTTATTATCAAAATTTTCCTACCCACAGATGCACTATCAGAACTCCTAATATCAGAGCTATTAATCCCTGACGTCAAACTGCGCACATTTGAGCAGCATCCACTGGGACACGTGGACGAGATGACGTCTGGCAACAAGCAAGCGAGGAGGAATATACTGAAGCTGTGGTTCTATGAGGATCAGCTGAAGGAGTTGTATGGGAGTAAGTAATAATTGTTTAAGTTGTCTATGGGTAATGGACAGGCCATATGCACTATCAAAAGAATGGACAGGAGCAAGTTCTAGGTGAATATAGTCAGGATTCAGTTGGTTAAAAACAAAAGTCGACTCAGGAGCTAATAATTATGCCCAGCATCTATAAGCAATAGTGGAATCTATCTATAGTTATACTTATCTATACTAATACTAATCTATACTTAATATTTTTTTATATATAAAGCTGAAGAGTTTGTTAGTTTGTTTGCTTGAAATCTCAGGAACACTCGTCCGATTTGAGAAATTTCTTTCAGTGTTAGATAGCTCATCGAGTAAGGCTATAGGCTATATATCATCACGCTGAGACCAATAGGAGCGGAGCACCAATGAAGAATGTTTTAAAATCGAGGGTTTTTTTTAGCGTTAGCCCAAAGTAACTAATAACTATTCCACGCGTACGAAGTCGCGGGCAGAAGCTAGTAAATAATATATGCATCACTCTCAGTAACACTATACCAAAAGTTTAATCAAAATAAGCATAAGAAATCTAGCAGATAGACAGTTAACGTTTCTGTTTTTGAATCATTACTAGAACACCTTGAAGTTCAGTCTAAAGTATGTTTCACAAGACGAGAGTTTCATGAGACGCTTAAGTCTCGATCCTGTAGGAATATCGGGATCTAAAGTATCCTATGTCCTATCTATGTTCTATGTTATTGGGTTTGGTTTCCGCACTTAGTCCGTCAAGTGGACCATTGTACGTGGGCCCTGGCGGCCGTTTGGGGGGTTATTCCAACCAGCCCACCTCCCTCCAGAACTTAATTAAAACTCCTGCTCTGTTTAGAACATCTGTGTAAGATCTGGGTGACCCGAGGGTTTGTGTTCTAATCTGGATGACGCCTGTGCATTCAAAGAGCACGTGCGCGACGGTCTCCTCAGCCTCCAAGCACGCCCTGCACAGAGGACTGTCCGTTATGCCTATTGTGTGGAAGTGTTTGTTTAGCGAGCAGTGTCCCGTGATGGTCCCCGTCACCAGGCGCAGGCTATTCCTGTCCAGGCGTAATAAACGCCTGGTCAGCTTGCTATCCAAGAATGGTATAGCTTCCTTGGACTGCCTGCAGCCTGGTGTTAAAGTCCACCAGGTCTCCGCTTGTGTTTGGGTGAGCTCCTGTAGCCACCTGCGTATTTGGTTGATGGATCCTATGTCCTATTCCTGGTCATGGTCTTCCTATGTGCCAAATTTCAGCCGTTTTAGCGTCAAAGCGTAACAAACAAACAAACTCACTTTATTTATTTATATATACTTTATTGTACACCTGATAATACATTACGAGAAGAAAAAGTAATACACTACAAAATATACAATGGGCGGCCTTATCGCTTACTGCAATCTCTTCCAGGCAACCTTGGAATGGACAGTGATATTCTGGACATAAAACACTACACACTGCACTGCACTTTCGTATTTATAATATTATAGTTAGGATAAAAAATCGTGTTTCCTTTCCAGCATATGTCGAGTCATTGAACAACTTCGCCCACGACTCAGTAGAAGCTAATAAGGAGAAAGCTGTCAGCGCGATGTCTTATTTATTGATGCACCATCCAGAGCGAGAGAAGGTATAATATTCTATATTTCATTTTCAATTTAGCCATCGTTTCATTACTGTATCTGATAGCCAATTTTTTTTATTGCTATGGCCAGAATTCCGCGCGAAATGCGCGATAAAATTCGCCTCAGTGTGGAGGATTACTGTCAAATCTTATGCAAAAAATAGCAGTTGTAATTGTTTAACTAAAACAACGAATTATACGGCAGTCACCATAGACAGAATCATCGCCTTAAGTCCCAAAAAATTGCACTGTATTTACTGGAGCCCGAAAGTCTGACACCAGCCTTACCAAGGGGTATCGTATTACCTTGTTACTGGGTTGCGGAGGTCAGATAGACAGTCGCTCCATGTAAAATATTGGTATTCAGCTGCATCCAGTTAGACTGGAAGCTGTCCCCAAGATAGTTGGGAAAAGGCTAGGCAGATTGATTGATTGATTGATTTTTACTGTTACTTTGGGATATTGTTAGTTGAAAACCAAGTTTACGCCTTCGAAAGGCTTGTACTAAATGCGTGGTGCTCGAAAAACCTCGAATTTTTCGGACTTCTTTCAGTTTTTGATTTATAACAACTCTAAAGGTGCATACTACGTATAAGTCACCTTATACATTTTATAAATATACAAAAATTGCTACAATTTGAGCCGTAGCTCTGCAGGTTCATTATTTCTCAGTAACAGCCTGGAGTTTGGAAGTAATGTGATACCTGCCTCGGTGAGCACGTGTCGTCGCGCGTCGTTGGTCTCTCTAACAAAAGTTATTCTCGACTTCTCTCTAGACCAGCGGTTCTCAAACTTTTTTTGCGATGGAACCCTTTTGGACAACGAAATATTTGACGGAGCCCTAAAATAATCATAATCTGATATTATGTATATTCTTAATTAAATAATCATAATACTTGTCATTAACATTTAGAGTCTTTGCACACTTTGAGTAACACTGCTCTAGACCATCTGCATAAACACGCTAACATCTTCCACAGATGCTTCTATCAAACATAATCAACAAGCTAGGTGACCCGTGCCAGGGCGTCGCGTCTAAAGTCATCTACCATCTCTGTCAGCTGTTGTACAACCATCCTAATATGAAGGCGGTCGTGTTGGCTGATATTGAGAAGATGCTGTTCAGGTAAATATTCTTTTCACAAATTCATAACTCAACTTTAGCTAACATAGGAAGTCATTGTCTTGGACTTCAAAATTGCATGTTTCGACCTTCAGTGGTTTCTGAACAATGTCAGCCAGTCGTAAAAACATACATACATTATATGTATGTATGTTTCCACGTGTGCGGGAATGGCCAAATAATTGAAACTAAAATAAATAGCGATAACTACTCAAAGAAGTCTCAGGGGCGGGCAATTTTGATAAAAACTAAAACGGTGTCATTCGATTTTTGAAAACATAATTTTCATAGCCAGGATCGAATACTCAAATTAAAACACACTGTATTATTGCACCATCCGATAGTGTCGCTAATAAGGATCAAATTCTCGAAAGTAAAATTGTCAAAAAATAAAAGGCCTGATTTGACATTTAATAGCCAGTACAATATAAGGTTGCTAATCGCATAAAACGCAAGGTTTTAGACATTTTTAATCACACACGGCAAATAAAAGAAAACTGTTGATTTTTAATTAACTAATTTATATTATCAAGAATTAAACTTTAAAAAAAACTGAAGAACTAATTTTCAGACACTATTTGCAGTCCATATTGGTACTGTTTAAGAACAATATGATAGCACTAATTAACAGCTTTTTCTTTTAAAGTTCACATAACATAACCATGAGATCAATAAACCAACATTTCCTAACCCCAGGTCCAACATATCCTCCCGTGCTCAGTACTACGGCGTCTGCTTCCTGAACCAGTTCTACCTCGGCAAGGACGACTCCAAGATCGCTGAGAACCTCATCAGGATATACTTTTCGTTCTTCAAGGCTTCCATCAAAAAGGTAAAAACGAATAAAACTAGTGAGAATGCCAAATTTTGAAAAAGAATGTGTTTTAAGTTCATTATGAGTTATGACCAATAATTTCTAAAAGGAAAACTTATAATTTCACCTGTTTTTTATTTGCGCGTACATTATGTGTTATGTAGTTGTAGCTTGCTAGTTTTGTTGGTCACAAAACAATGTTATGTCAAAAAATTAAACTGTTTTGAATTTACAATAACATTATTTTACGGAATGGTGTTGAGAACTGCAAACAAAAAGAATGTGGAATACGTTGGCTTGCATTTCTCCAGTACCGTTAAAATGGAGTGTCTCTCCATTTTAACGGAGAGTACTGGAGAAATGGAAAAAAAAAAACTTTAATTTTCGTAATCTATACTTCTATACTAATATTATAATGTGGTAAAGTTTGTGAGGTTGTAGGGGGTTATCTCTAGATCTACTGAACCGATTTAGAAAATTCTTTTACCAATAGAAAGCCACGTTATTTGTGATTGTCAAAGGCTATATATTTATGTTTACCGCCCAATGAAGTGGGCAGGGGTCAGCTAGTATTTTATATAGGTGCAATAATAGTGTTATCTAAAACCTAAATTTGATAACCTTTTATTTATCACCGATTAAAACATATTTTCCTATCCCCAGGGCGAGATTGACTCACGCTTAATGTCAGCAATCCTAACCGGCGTAAAACGTGCCTATCCCTTCGCGAACAAAGAGCGCCTGTCAGAAAGCACCTCGCACATCGACGCCATCCACCGGCTCGTGCACCTCGCGGGGATGAACATCGCTATCCACGCTTTAGCACTGCTGTTCCATATATCTGACGCTTCCAAGGGGACAGCTGACCGGTAAGTGATATACAGGGTGGCAGGGACATCGACGCGAAGCCGGTTACCATGGATTCAGTACATGATTCTGAACCCGCCTGCGTTGAAATTTTTCGTCGGTTATAAAATGTCAATTATAAAAAAATCAATGTCGTGTCGCTGTCAAAATGTATGGAACAGCAGATTTTTTTTTATAACCGACGAAAAATTTCAACGCCGGGGGTTCAGAATCATGAACTGAATCCATGGTAACCGGCTTCGCGTCGATGTCCCTGCCACCCCGTATAGGGTGACTTGTAATTAGTGACCGATACTTCAACACGTGACTTTACTCATGATTATGAACACCTTTTACTATGGCACCAAACCTGGAATCGGGAAAAAAAATCTACTGTTCCCTACATTTATGTTCGCATAGCTCGTCAAAATGTAGGGAACAGCAGAATTTTTTAGTCAGTAGTTAGTGAAAAGTCAGATATTCCCTACATTTATCGCATAGCTCGTCAAAATGTGTAGGAACAGCAGAATTTTTTAATCAAAAGTCACAGTTTTCAATCAAATTCTGTTCAGTCGTTTAGCAGCCAAAACTCACCGACATCAGACACGCATAATATTTGTCACCGTTTTTCTTTTACAGCTACTACACCGCACTCTACCGTAAACTAACAAGCGCAGAAATCTTCAACACAACACACTCAGCTCTTCTCTTCTCGCTCATATACAAGTCGTTAAAGCAAGACAGCAACATTCCGCGCGTTGCGTCGTTCATCAAGCGGTTACTACAGCTGTGTTGCTATATGACGCCCGCGCAGGCCTGTGGGATGCTGTTCTTGATCTCACAAGTGCTGAAGGATGGAGAGAAGAAGGAGGCTGTTCGTTTGGTTTGGACGAAGAAGGAGATTAAGGAGGTAAGGAAAATGAGGTTATCTTTTGTTTATTTATTTATTATTATAGGAGAACCAACAGCTATAACAAACATACATAAATATATATATTTTACTGCTGTTCATTTATCCGTAGAGCCGTAAGAGGCGTGGAAAGAATAGACATGGTGAAATGGTGAGTGACCTTTGTCCAGGACTGGTACAGTGCCAACTAATATAAAAAATAACTGTGCGTCTCGGGACGCCCGACAGAAGTGATATCTTAAACTAATCTAATTTGAACTATACAGACAGATTGGCGCCGTAACGCGTTACGTAACGCAGCGGTTTACCCTCCCATAAAAGTTATCACTTTAAAAATCATCATCTGCTTGGCCTTTTCCTGACTATGTTGGGTTCGGCTTCCGAATACCAGTATTTTACATCGAGCAACTACCTATCTGACCTCCACAACCCTGTAACTGGGTAATACGATACCCCTTGGTGACTTGTTGGTAGACTTTCGGGTCGGTTCTGACGACCCGTAACGACTGTTAAAGATCCACTAATGACGGCCGAGACTACGGCTTAACGTGCTTTCCGAGGTACAGAGGGGTCTTGGTATGTAAAGATGGTCACCTATCCACGGACCAACCGCGGTAAGCGTAGCTTAACCTGATTGATCGACCCACAATCCCTCACAATCCCCTCAAGCAACTAATAATAAAAATACAGAATTACAATCGCCGTCGTCTCTTTGCGCTCCGTTTTATTTAGACCACATTATGGCAAATACCAAATTACCCAAGGAGGAGCTCGTGGCTATGTAATAAGAAGCTGCACGGGTCAATCCAACAGGTTAAGCTACGCTTGCCGGGGTTGGTCAGTGGATGGGTGACCATCTTTACATACCGACACTCCTCCGTGCCTCCGAAAGCACGTTAAGCCGTTGGTCCCGGCTGTCATTCGTGGATCTTTGACAGTCGTTACGAGTCGTCAGAAGCCGGAAAGTCTGACACCAGTCTTACCAAGGGGTATCGTATTACCCAGTTACTGGGTTGTGGAGGTCAGATAAGCAGTCGCTCCATGTAAAATACTGGTATTCAGCTGCATCCGGTTTAGACTGGAAGGACCCGAATTGAGGCAAACGACGAAATGTAATTACTCCTTACGTCTTATTAATAACTGAATGAACTTGTAACTCAACAGGAATTAAAAGAAGAAACTCCCGAACAAGAAGGTGAACAAGAAGAGAACGCAGCAGACACAGTGGCAGAAGTAAATGATACTCTTAATAACACAGAAGATGATGATGAAGTGAAGGTGGAACAGAAGAAAGTTGACCTGCTGAAGGGAGATAAGAAAGATCTGTTGTTAGGTAAGTAGATATACAGAGTATTGAAATGAATTTTAGAGGTATGAGGAACAGGAGGAGAAAAGGGAGGAGCCTCCGACCAAACGGGTGTTGTGTCCGGCGGGCAACTGCCCGAATGTTGATGTCGGATAGTCATATATCAATGTCGTTCGCGCGGTAAACTCAAACTGCGCGATGCAGGATTTTTGTGTGACGTCATGTCTTTGCTGCGTAATTCGTATGTGGCGGTGTAACCGGTACAGAATTATTCCTACTATTGAAGCTAGTTTAAAAACTATTCAACTAAAGTGTGATTTTAGTGAGACTAATCTGCGAGCTTCCTCTAGCTAGCAAATAAAATGTTTATCAAGGAAATCAGCACGCGTAGCAAGATAACCACAGAAACGGGTTGACAGATTGTGTTTGTTTATCTGTCATTTTGTCTATTCTTCTGTCGGCAAAACCCGTTTCTATTGTAGTCATGCTAAACGTGCAGACTGTAGGAGAGAATTTGATTGAAAATATAGATATCTCTACTACTAATCACGCGTATAGTTAACCGCAGGGTCGTGATAACAGTTTAACATTAACAGCGCCCTTTAGCGCGAATGAACAGTGGGACGCTGTGAGCGTTGATGAATAAGCGACATGTATTGCCCCCCCCCCCCCCCCGTCTCGCCGCACACTTATCTAAGCCACGGTACAGCGGTTTCGGTCGAAACTATAGTTCAAGTGTTACTACTGACGTGCGGTTGACCGAACTTCGCGAATGAAGTAAAGATAAGATTACTTAGTCACTGAAAGTAAAAGAAAATATCATCAGCTCATGCTGAGCATGAAATCCCGGGTCGGGTAAAGTGTTAATGGGTTTTCCATCTGGAATTTCTCAGTAACAGCCCGGGGTCTGGATTTGTGCCCGGTTGATGGCAATAACTGGCGAAATGTGGGTGTACAATAGGTACACCTCTGCCTAACCGTTCGGGGAAATACAGGTGTGTAAAAGAAATCTTTTATACAATAAAAACCTGCAAATTGACATAGAATGATCACTCATACAACTTTACACCGCACAGCCAGTACTTACATAATCAGCCTATTAATGTTCCCACAGCTGGGACACAGGCCTCCTCTCTGTGAGCAGGAGTGGGCCATAATCCACCACGAGGGCCCAGTGCGGGTTGGTAGATGTCACATGTCTTCGAATTTTGGTTCTAAGACATGCCGGTTTCCTCACGATGTTTTCCTTCACCGTTTTGAGAGCAGTGGTGATGAAATTATTTACACAAAGTAAAGCGCCTGCTTGAGTTCGAACCCACAACCTACAACTCGTAAGTTAAGGCCGATACCACTGGGCCAGCACTGCCCAGTATTGTTCGTATAAAAACTTCATATCTTCCAAATTGCATTTCAAACTTCAACCAGTATTTAACTTCACAATCAATCAATCTTCCTAGCTTTTTTCCCAACTATCTTGGGGTCGGCTTCCAGTCTAACCGGATGCAGCTGAATACCAGTATTTTACATGGAGCGACTGCCTATCTGACCTCCACAACCCAGTAACTGGGTAATACGGTACCCCTTGGTAAGACTGGTGTCAGACTTTCGGGCTTCTGACGACTCGTAACGACTGTCAAAGATCCACAAATGACAGCCGGGACCAACGGCTTAACGTGCTTTTCGAGGCACGGAGGAGTCTCGGTATGCGCACTGACCAACCCCGGCAAGCGTAGCTTAACCTGATGGATCGACCCGTGCGGCTTGTTATTACTTAGCCACGAGCTCCTCCGAGTATTTAACTTCACAAAACTCATTAAAATACCCTAATTTCCAGATGACGATGAAGAAGAAACATACGTGGACCTAAAAATCGATGACCAGGGTAACATAAGACCTAAGAAACGCAAGCACAGCACGGCCATCCCGGGATGGTTCCACGCGAAGGTGAAGACCGAGGCTCTAGTCAACAAGGAAGATGAGGATCGCGAGAAGGACACAGCCGCCAAGATACAGCTCAAGAAGAGCGTTAATATGGATAAGGTAAGTTTTAACCAATACTTATTAGGAGTTCTTCAAAATTAAAAATTCATTTATTCGAACTAGGCTGAGAATCAGCACTTTTCGGACGTTAAAATTACGTAAGATAGTCCCCCAAAACGCCCGCCCTTCACCACTTACTAGCGCTTTAGCTGGGAAGAAGAAGTGGCGCAACAAACTCCCCAGCAGCACAGCTGTCTGTTCAGTCAGAAAAAAAATACTTCTTTACTCTTGTATCGGCACAAACTTAAAATCAGAACAGCCAATGCAGTGGTAACAATAATAGCCAGTCAGTTTATCATAAAAGTTGGCAACGTCGCAAATAGCTGTCAAATATTTATCTGTTTTGATTCATTATCATCATCAGCCTATTAATGTTCCCATTGCTGGGACACAGGCATCCTCTCTGTGAGAGGGAGTGAGCTGTAATCCACCACGCGGGCCCAGTGCGGGTTGGTAGATGTCACATCTCTTCGAATTTTTTATTCTAAGACATGCCGGTTTCCTCACGATGTTTTCCTTCACCGTTTTGATTAATTTGGCAATATTACTGTATGGAAATATGAACTGTACTGTGGCTAACTAGTAAACTAAAATATTAAATTGCAATTATAACCGATCGGATCCTTTCGACTTTCGCTTCTTTTAACACGGTAGGAATGAAACTATTTGACCAGGCGCAGAAACGGATACGTCGCAAGCGACGGTACGGAGCCGATCGTATGCGTCGACATCCTGCCGGACGCGATCGGCTTTCGCCGCATCCGTTCGTATTTTTTCCGATCCGACGCGATGCGAGCCGTTTGGTGGAAATCATCCTTTAATGATTTAGACTTTTGTGGTTGCTATCAAGAAAGCGAAAGTCTTTTTGTTATTGTTACTATGACTGAAGAAATAACGGGACTAACTACTCACACTTATTCAGCTCTATTCAGCTTACGCCCAAAGAAAACAACGATTTTGTATGGAGACGCGTACGCATCCGTTCAGCGTTCCGCATCTACTCAGCGTTCGCGGCAAACAAGTATAAAATGAGGACTAATGTGTTATTATCATGCAAGTGCTATAGATAGAGTTCAGCGCTGTTCTGCCGCGTTGAACGCTGTTTTGTTCAGCGCTGTACGCGGCTGATAGAAGCACAACTGTATAAGTGTGACCAAAATCGTTTAGCGATACCCGAATGGAGCTAAATAAGTGTGAGTAGTCCTGACTGTCAAACAAACAATTCAGTCGATACGTTACTTAAATAAAATGTAACGTTTGGGCTGCTCTCAATCTTTAACAATCCATCCATAACCATATTTTTTTAGCCATATTCATATTCTATGAGTTCCTTAAGTTCTGAGTTAAGCTCCTCGATTACTGACAAATGCTTACACTGACTGGACAGGTCCACTTAAATCTGTTTGATTCTTTCCTCAAAAGACCATTTCAGACACTAATCTACATGGTCCTCATGTGGCCTGACCAAGATTATGTCTGGTCTTTAAAAGAGACTGTGACCTCTGAGTTTGTTTCGACCTTTCTTCTCAGAGTAATCAGATAGGAAACGCCGAACTCAGCTAGTTTATTTTTAATATTTTTTAATACGATGTGTTTAAGTGATTCCGATCTCACACATACACCACAAGCAGGAATTGTTTAATTTAAAATTGTTTAAATTTTATTGCATAATATCTGTGTAAAACTACTGGGAGAAGACACTAATTCCTGTAACACAGGTTACAACTGTAGCGGTTACGCCGCCACATACGAACTACGCAGCAAAAGACATGACGTCACATAATTCCTACATCTCGCAGTTGGAGTTTACCCAGCGAATAACATAGATAAGACTATCCGAAATCAACATATGGGCAGTTGCCCGCCAGACATAACAACCCGTCTGGTTGGAGGATCCTCCCTTTTCTATGGTGGATGAGTGAACTTTACACCCTGTTCCCCATACCCCTAAATTGGTGACCCCGACGTGATGAACGTCAACGCAGCCTTCGTACAACAACTTCAGCGTGACGTCATCATCATCACTCCCGCAAGCTTTCGTGAGGCAAGTCACACAGCCAGCCAGCACCCACGGCTTTAACGGGTGTCCTGACCACCAGCATGCAGCGAACGCGCATTCCTGGTCATCACCCTCAACTACAACCCGGCGCTGTACCGCATCCGACTCACTGGATGACGACGCACCGCCACCCCGACTCACTGGGGAATCACCGCAGACAGTTCCGACTCACCGTGAACTATGCGGCACCCGGTTCCGACTCACTGGAACCACAGCTGGCACTGTGAAGCATCGCAAGATCCAAGACTCAGCCCACTATCGACCTCCGGTCTCCGGAGGGGAGTGATGTAGCGGTTACGCCGCCACATACGAACTACGCAGCAAAAGACATGACGTCACATAATTCCTACATCTCGCAGTTGGAGTTTACCGAGCGAATAACATAGATAAGACTATCCAAAATCAACATATGGGCAGTTGCCCGCCAGACATAACAACCCGTCTGGTTGGAGGATCCTCCCTTTTCTATGGTGGATGAGTGAACTTTACACCCTGTTCCTCATACCCCTAAACAACCTAGCGCAGGAGTCAGGGTTTCCATATAAAAATGTAACATACTTTTATGTCAATAAAATATATTTCATATCCTATTTACAGAATAAACCATTTCGTTAATTAACCTACATCTTTTTAATAATTTATTTCTCTATTTTCGCAGGAAATAACAGAATACAACCCACTCGCCCGCAACCCATCGTTCGCGGGCGCACAGTGCTCCGCCTACATAGAACTGCTACCCCTCGCTACACACTTCCATCCTACCGTCAAGTTGTTTGCCGAGAAGTTACTCAATGGTAAGAATGAAAAGCATGAAAAACTTACTTAGAACTATTAGGAGTTTAGCGGTATGAGGAACAGGGTGTAAAGTTCACTCATCCACCATAGAAAAGGGAGGATCCTCCGACCAGACGGGTGTTATGTCTGGCGCCTCTGGCGGGCAACTGTCCGTAAGTTGATTTCGGATAGTCTTATCTATGTCGGTCGCGCGGTAAACTCTAACTGCGCGATGCAGGATTTGTGTGACGTCATGTCTTTGCTGCGTAGTTCGTATGTGGTGGTGTAACCGCTACAGGAGTTTTGGTAAACTTGAGCGATGATATTTAATTTAGCAGAGTTTTGTTTTTATTGTATAGATCTCGAACATATTTTTCTTTGTTATTGTGGAGCCCTTGCCAGTTGCCAGGCCTCCCACCGTTATCTTCATCTAGTATCTATTCGCCATACTACTCCATATCCGCTGAACTGTCGATCGAGCCTTTAGAGACCGATAACAATAAAAAATCTATTATGTCTCAGTTAAGCATATATTAAATTACTCGGTAGAGAATGTCAGCTTTATATCAGCGATTGAAAGAATTTTGGTATTCTGATCAGTATTTCCAGAGTAACCTTTCACAAATATAAATACACACATCAAAAGTGTCTAGGGATCAACATATATTTTTGCAATAACTTTTCTCCTGATTGATATTAATTAAAATTTTCTTTAAGGATTCATCAAATAAAGTGTTTTCGTTTGTCACAGTAACGATAAACCAAGTCACCTTTGCATTAATAAAGAAATTTGCCATTTTCCTAATAAAGGGATTTTTGACATTTGAACCACTAACATTAAAGTTCGAAAAAAAGACTGAAATAACAGTTTTCTTTAAAATTTTATTGGGTAACTTAAACAATTAATAATCCGTGTTTCTACCGCGAACACTAACAACACAAGAACATCGGTTTGGCATACTCAAAATGAGTTCATCCAAATCACGCTGTGGAATGGCCGCCCATGTTCGTTGCAACAACAAAAAAAGGTCTTCTTGCGACTGGATACCCTCCATATTCGGCAGAGCTCTTCTCTGTAGCATATCCCATGCATGCTCAATCGGGTTCAAGTCTGGCGACTGAGCAGGCCAGGGCAGGACATTGATGTTAGCTGCGGCGAGAGTCTGTCTTACAACTCTTGCGGTGTGCGGTCGTGCATTATCATGCATTAACTGAAATAAGGGACCGATTTGCACTTGTAGAGGAACGATGACGTCTGATACAATCGTCTCAGCATAAATTTGAGCGTTGAGGTTGCCTCTGATCCAAATCAACTCAGTTCTTCCGCCGATCCAAATACCCGCCCATACCATGATGGTTCCACCACTATAAGGATGGACTTCCTGGCAGGATTTTAATCGCTGTTGGCGTCCAGGGGTTCTCCAGTGTCGTATACGTCTTGTATCCGGTCTCATACCAAAACGAGACTCATCAGAAAAGCACACGAAACGCCATTGTTCTTCTGCCCAATTTCTGTGTTCAAGAGCCCATTGATATCGAATCCTACGATTGTGCATTGCTATAGGTGGTACCCGTAGCGGTCTTCGGGAATGAAGGTTCACTTCATGCAAGCGGTTTCTGACTGTTTTGTCGCTAATTAAGTTCCCTGAAGAGTGATGAAGCCTCACGGCTAACATCATGGCGGTTATTGTTGGAGCTCTTCGAGCTAAGATTTGAATGTATCGGTCTTGTCTCCGTGTGGTGCAGCGATACCGTCCTCCATGGCGCTCAGCCACGGTACCAGTGCTTCGGTAACGTGTCCAAAGTCGACTGATAACACTCTGACTTGTATTCAGAGCTAAAGCCACAGTACGTTGCCGGGAACCAGCTTCTATCATTCCCACGGCTCTGAGCATTTCTTCCCTGCTTAAATGACGTCGCTGCTCCATAATAACGTTGGTTTTAATCAGTAGTAGGGAAACAGTAGCACTAATAATGTCTTCAATGCGTTGTATGTTTTTATAGGGAAAATATTGACAGCTGATTTTCATCTTTTACTCGAATTTGATTCACAGTTCCTGATTCAAATTATGAAATGCACCAAAAAGGATCCATATAAATTTATAAAATCATAAATTTATTACAAAGCCACATCTCAATCTCAAGAAATCCGCATAAAAATGCTTGATCCCTAGACACTTTTGATGTGTGTATATTCAAATACGTAGTTTGGCAAAACATCATAATTCAACACATACATGCATCAGCATTAAAACGCAAGTAAAATGATAAAATATACCTTTTCATTCCCCAGAACAAATAATCCAATACAGCGGCGATCCCCTAAAAGACTTCGCGGGCATCCGTTTCCTGGACCGCTTTGTGTTCAAGAATCCTAAGAAACGCGCTGATGCGCAGCAGGACGAGGGCGTGAAGAAAGTCAAGGGGTCCCATCCTAAGTTCGCTGTCAGGAAGAATTATACTGCTAAAGGTTTGTTTTGTTTTCTCTTTGGAAATTTTGTTCTATATGTCCAGATAAAAAAATGTTATATAAGCTGTATCGTTTCATACCCGAAATCTCTTAAGGGGTCATTGTACTCATCATTATGAACAACTCACTAAACAGGATGGAAGGGTAAACACCGTTGTCACTCAAACTATGGGTAGTTAGCTTAAATATAAAAATAAAACACCGAGTAAATAAAAAATTACGTTATTTTCTTTAACAATATTAAAAAGGTTATTGTCCGACACCGTCCGCAAATTCATGGATATGCGCCCGCCCGAGTGACGTCATCGATCGCCGCCCGTCCTACCTACCTACCCAACACATGAATAAATACAATACAACCTTTTCCTGGCTTAAAACAGGCAAAAATACCTACCTTAGGAATTGCGTGACGATTCTAAATGTACATCTTAAAAAAAAAAGTTGTGATTTTCCATTGAATTTATGTTCTATAAACGAAACCAAACCACTGGTTTGAAGGATAACGGTGTTTACCCTAACACCCTGTATAAATATAGGGAACAGCAGACATGCTGGTCCTGCTCCATAGGACAATTTAGAGTCTAAACAAAATCAAACTGGTTGCTTACTTAATTGTATTTATTTTTCATTATATGACATTGATTTTACATCCTGTGATTAGTTCCTCACACACTGACTTATTAATTGTAAATTTTTAGTAGATTCGTCTATTTTTACAATGTTTGTGAATATGTGAACACCATGTATCTACCACATAATTAATTTATCTGTCGTTTGCTCCAATTTAAATTATTCTTACTGTATACAGTAATTTTATTCTAGGTGCATCGTCTTCACATATTATAATTATATAAATAATGTACTTTTACAAAATATTGTAAAACATTTTAAAAGAGTAACGGTGGAGTTTCTTGCCCATTCTTCTCCATACGAAAACTACATTTTGGAAGGGGCGGTAGAATCAATAATATAATAACTATAATTTGTAAATTTTGACGTTCAAAAGTGCCTTCAAAGGCCTATTTGAAATAAATGCTTTGACTTTGACTTTGACTTTTTTTTTCGCGATTTCAGCCTTGGTCCCATAGTAAAAGTTGTTCATAATGATGAGTACAGTGACCCCTTATGAGATTTCGTGTATGAATAGATACACCTTATATATTTAACTTTTGTTATTGGAAAGAGTCTCACTAATGTTATTCATATTAATATCGTTAAACGTTAAAGAGTCTTACTAATGTTATTCATATTAATGTCGTTAATCAACACAGAAAAACGACTTTGTTATAATAACTTCGTCCATAATAAATGCAATGTAATACGCTCTAATCTGTATTCTTCTCAAATTTATTTTAACTACTAACACTAGTAATAAGTTAATTATTGTTTACTAACACGCTGGATCTTGTTATCTGATAATAAAGAATATAATAAATGGTTTTGAAATCAAAAGTTGGCTGGTAGATAATGCCTTATGGCATTCAGTCGCCTTACCTTCGTACCACAGCTGCACAAAATGCGAAAATAATAAATAATGTTTCTAAAACTCATCCAGGTCTAAAGAGCATACCAGTGACTTCGTCAACCTATCTCAATGAAGATGCCAGCAAAGTTCCAGTGGACGAGCGGTTTCTATACGAGTAAGTGCCAATCTATAGTAACAATAATAATATTATAAAGACGAAGAAGTCCCGCATGACGGGAACCTCGTGAAAGCCGAGAAAGATAAACAAATCAAGTATCTTGACTTGGCTCGCGAGGTTGTCGACATGTGGTATGTGCACTCAGCGATCATTGTGCCAAAAGCCGTGACAGCCAATGGCCTAATAGCCAAGAGCCTCAACCAACACCTAAGGAGGCTCTCGTTAGGTAGCTGGATCAAGGGCTTGATTCAGAAAGCGGTACTCCTGGACACGGCTCGCATTGTCAGGAGGTTCCTCTCTCTGGAGCCCTGACCGCCGTTAGCTTGGACCCTGTTCCCGATACCGGTGGGCTACTATTCTTTATATATTTTTAAATGCTTTATTTAATGATTTTTATAAAAATATTTAAAAATGTATTTAATAAGTATAAAAATTTATAAACGAAATCACTATCACTATCACTACATATTATAAAACAAAGTCGCTTCCTGCTGTCTGTCCCTATGCTTAGATCTTTAAAACTACGCAACGGATTTTGATGCGGTTTTTTTTAATAGATAGAGTGATTCAAGAGGAAGGTTTATATGTATAATACATGCATAATATAGTAAGCTATAATTTATTAATATATCACGCGGGCGAAGCCGCTGGCGGAAGCTAGTATATAATATTATAGTGGAAAGTAGAATAGTGGGATTCAAATAAACCTTAGTTTCACAATAACAACATTGACTTGTAAGTTTGGGCTTAGTATCATTTGTGGCGAATCTACATCTCCATATGCGAACTAAGCACCACACTGATGTCACGTAAATATCTTGCATCGCGCAAGTTTACCGCGCGACTAGCATATATACAACGTCCCAACATCAATCGTCGGGCAGTAGCCCACCAGACACTGAGACACAGCACCCGTCTGGTCGGAGGATCCCCTCTTTTCTATAGAGGATGAGTGAACTTTACACCCTGTTCCTCATACCTTTTTACACACAAAACTAGCCCTAATCAAATACCTTTATTTGTAGTAAAATATGTTTTCCTACTCCCAGTTTCCTACAAAAGCGCCGCAACGTGGACGCTGAAGATGACGATGACAGCGACGCGGATTCTGTCAACAGTGAGGACTTCGAGCAGTACCTGGATACTGTCACCGGGTCTAAGGCGCAAGGTAAAATTGTTGTTGTTCTTGACATACCTTATTATACTAGCTTATCTATTCGAATGGCATCAACAGATGGCCAATTTGTCAATTACGATTTTAATGGTATCGTAAATAGCAACTACTAAATGGGATACGGTAAGGTAGCCCGCGAAATTCACAACTAATGATTTTTTCTTTTATCATTCACAGCCGAATCAGACGACGAACTAGACTACCTAGCAGACATGACAGCCACAAAACAGAAGCGAGGAACAAAGAAACAAGAAGATGATGATGATGATGATCAGTTGGGCAGCGATGATGATGATGAAGAAGCCGGTGATGAGACCGGGGATGTGGGTGAGGACGATGGAGGTACGTAATATTAATGTATATTGGTGATGATATATATCTGCTATTTGAACCCTGTATCGTACAGTGCCTTTTGAAGCCAGAGCATTAACGCAAGCGCGTGCCCTGTACGCCAACGACACAAATATGTGACACAAATGCTCACATATTTGTGTCGTTGGCGTACAGGGCACGCGCTTGCTTGTCACGTATATGTGACTATGGCGTTAAAAAGGACCTGAGTCAAATCAATAAATTTTCTTTCGTTCTATAATTACAGATAGCGACGGCGAACTCAATATATCTGGAGATGACGATGAACCAGCGCTTTCTGGAGAGGAAGATGGTAAGATATTACATCATCATCATTCTCCTGCCCAATTTATTTGCGGTAGGCGCAACATGTCTTTTTCTTCCATACTTCTCAAGGCACACATATCAACTCTGAAAGGGATCGTCACCGTATCGCCGCGGTTCGTGAGCTTGTCCCGAGGCGAGGCGATTACGTTACGATTCCGATTAGTGTGCGTTGCAGTCATTGAGGTATTATTGGTACTATACCTCAATGGTTGCAGTAGGGAGTTTCATACAAAGAATACTGAATGACTCCAGTTGATACGGTGACGATCCCTTTTAGTTGATATGTGTGCTATTTCCTTTAGTCGTCATGTCAGTAGTCACCCCTTTCTAGCCATATCATCTTTCACACAGTCCATCCATCGTTTCTTTGGTCTTCCTCTACTCTTAAAGCCATCGACATTCATACTCAAAACTTGCCTTACGATATTTTCCTCATACATCCGCAGCACATGCCCCTAACATGACAACCGATTTCGGCACAACTTTTCAGATATTACATAAGTTTGCAATGTTCCCTACCTACCCAATGAAATATTCATAGTCCTGAAAGTACTTTTCTGGGAATAAAACCGTAGTTACGTTATAAATAAAAATAAAATACGTTTATTTCGAGCAACCTTAGCTCAAATACGGAGTATACACAAAATGTGTTATAAATATAATGTTATGTATATTTAAATTTTTACCGGGCTCCCACACAAAACTGCGAATACGCATCGCATCGGAAAAATCTGCGAGCTCCTAAAAACCTGCGATGCGGCGTCGTATCGCATCGCATCGCAGTTTTGTGTGGAAGCCCTAAGGCTGAACCGAAAAGAAGGGTAACGTTTTAATAAACACTAAATTTATTTTACAGAGCTGTTACTTGAAGACAGTGACGACGAGGATGACAAAATTGATGTCCCTGGCGCTAAATCAAAGAAAGGAAAGGGCAAATTCAAACTAAAAGGTAAACTTTTTTTTTACTTATTCCAGCACGCTTAGCATGGCCACAATAGAAACGGGTTTTGTCAACGGAAGAATAGACAAACTAACAGATAAACAATCACAATCTGTCATTTTGTCTATTCTTCCATCGTAAAACCCATACAAAACCCATTTCTATGGTTGTCAAGCTACGAGTGCTGCTGAGAGTAAGTAGAATTTCCGCAATGAGAAAGCTGGCTACCATTTCTGACTTTGATAGCCTTTGAAAACTAGAGAAATGCCTTCTTGCTAACTTCTTTCCAAAGCTGTGAATAGTCTTCTGAAATATTAAATGTCTGATGGCCGTTTTCCTATAGCGCAATAGTTTTGTTACTCCATGCTCCATCCTCTCTTGAATAACACAATATTAAACTTCATCCTTACCTAAAACTTTTAATCCAACAGGTACAGATGACCTCGGCTCCCTATTCGCCTCAGCAGAAGAATTCTCAACTCTCCTAGAAGATACAGCCACCAACAAACAACAAGGTTCAAGTCAAGCAGTAGCCAATACAGATAACGCAAGCACAAAACAGCTCGCCTGGGAAGATAACAGAGACAGATGGATCAAAGGCTACAACAGAAAAATACTAGGAAACAAAGGAAATAACAAAAAGTTTAAAAATAAAAGGGGTAGCTTCAATAAATCCGACAAAAAAGGCTTCAAATCTGACAAGAAAGGTTTTAACAAGATGGCCGACAAGGGTGGAAAGCGAAAAGGCGGGAAACCCGATGGGGCTGGTGGAAAGAAAAAAAAGATGAAGTAATTTACAGCTTGTAAAATAAAATCTTGTTTTTCATTGGTTGTTTTATTGTTCTTGAATCAACAGCGGAACATGAGCCTCCAGTGAACTGCTGTGAAGTCTTCTAGAAATTATCATCATCATCGATTGGCAGCCTTGTTCCACCCACTGCTGAGTATAGGCCTAATGCTTTTTGTGACATGCTTCGATATAACAATAGTTTCAATGATGAAGCATCATGATGTTAATAATGATCTAATATCCACTAATTGATCCTAAAAGTCTATAAGAGTATTAGGGAAAGATGGCTAGCCTAGACAATGACATTGTAACAAGTTTTACATCACAAACCCAAGAAAAATAAGCAAGAGTTTGTTTTAAATTATTTCTCTCCATCCACTCTTGAAATAAACGCATATTCTTTCATTCTTTTCTTTTCCAATCCAAGATTGTCATTATGTGTTCTACTTCTACATAAACATCTATATATTCAAAAAGCAACAAAGATTTGGCAATATTTTAAATTATTATTACTGAATGAACACAATCATTTTCATAAAATATGTACAATTTATTTTCGAAATGCTTGAATGAAATTGATACACATAATTTAATGTCTTTGAATGAAATGCATTTTTACGATTTCAATTTTGAATACAATATTTTGTTGTCGTTTACGTCACTCAAAAGTCAAATTATATAGTGATGTGTGTGATCGCAAACCGATAATCTCGATTGTGTTATTGAAATAATAAAGCCGATTAGTGAAAAGTAGGTATTTCATTCGGATTAATTATAGCAATAGTCAAACAAAATACTTTTAAACTTTACACATCAAAACATGATCTTGAAAACCATTTTAATTCATCAATCATTAAACAAACAAAACAAAAACCATTCACTAATCATACTTTCATAATAATCTGAATATAATTATATGACAAAATGCAGTTCAAATATTTACAATATAGAGGTCAAAGCGTCAGACTGAATCAAAACTATAAATCAAATTAGTGTGTACTTCAGTGCAGGTACATATTTTACAATGTTGTAATTGTTGCTCATCTTACCTATCCATGTACATAATCTACAGAGATGACCTCCAATTTTAGATACGTTCTATGTCTAATTAGTATAAAAATTATGCTTAAGTTTCCTAGACTTCAGGGGAGCAATATCCGGTGTACAATTTAAATTTATTATGAAACAAAAACCACTTGTTTTGTTTCCAAGTGTTTCCAAGTTTGACAGGTACAGTGTTTACAATGCGCGCTGCGTTTCCGTTCAACAGATAACAAAAATATCGCTCGAATTGTTAATTCTACGCAACAGATTCTATATAATGTATATTTCAGTAAAATTAATAACTATAATTATTCGATAAAGACAGAGGATAAAACTACGAATTTCATTCAATTCATGCAAAAAATGACGTCTGCGCAATGTATAGAACAGATTGCAGGACAGAGTGACAGACACGGAACTCTTGTTTGTTGACATTACTACATCATGTAGTTGTGTTGTGGAACGCGCCATCGCGCCGTAACTTGCTTATAAAGCGCGAAGTAAACAAATTCTTCCCTGTGCTAATACATGACATAAACTGTGAAAGATATATTGTGAACTAATGGACATTCCTGGACATTGTTTACGACCGATGCTGTGATTGTAAAGGAACAAAAAGGCGGGCAAAAATCAGTGTGAGAGTGGCGATTACCGATCTATTTATAGCCGGACCTATGGCAAGATAAAGCTGTTTTACATGCTGCAAATGTGTATTAGTGTATTATTAACATTCCAATTACAGTTTACGTCCTAAAAATACGTTTTTCATTTCTTATTAGACATTTTTCGTTGATCCTATTGAGGAAAACGTAGCCGCGAAACTCGTTTGACAGCTCATGCATACACACAAATGAAAGGGAACGCTTTGCGCATGTGTGCGTGTAAGTGATGTGAAATTCTTATGTATGCGCTTATCGATTGGCAAGATTATTTCAAGGACATCAGTGAAGACTAATGTATGATTTATTGTTATAACCTGATAGTACCTAATATAACGAAAGCTGGTTTTACAAAAACACTATGAACATGGAGTCGCCGATGCTAGATAATAAAAATGTCGAGGTCACAATACACACGTCCACAAGTTCAAGTTCAAATCAATTTATCCCAGACAACTTGGAGCTTCCTGATGATACATTCCGTATGAGTTTAGATAATTTTTCAATGATTGGAGAAAATGTGACTATAGGCAGGGAGGTGTCTGTAGACAGCAACGTAGGTGGTAATGCCTATACGCCTACAATTGAATTACCTTCACCGTTGCAAACTCCTGATTTACAAACCCCGGACGTTGAAACACCTGAAATACAAACACCTGATTTACAAACCCCGAATATTGAAACACCTGAAATACAGACACCTGATATACAAACCCCGGATATAGAAACACCCGAAATACAGACGCCTGATATTCAAACCCCGGATATTGAAACACCGGAAATACAGACCCCAGATATACAAACCACAGATATTGAAATGCCTGATGTTCAAACCCCTGACATTGAAACTCCTGATGTTCAAACTCCCGACACAGAACCTCCTGGTTTACAAACTCCGCGTATTGAAACGCCTGATGTTAAAACCTCTGACAAAGAAACACATGATGTTGAAACCCCCAACATTGAATCAGCTGATGGTCAAACTCCTGAAATTGGAACGCCTGAAGTTCAAACCCCACCGCCAGAGAACAATACAACTCCCCCGATAATAGAAACACCAAAACTAATCGAGACCAAAACAGAGATACGTAGACCACAAACATTGCTGAAATTATCGCTATCAAAGAAAAGCGACAACGATTTATTCGTTAAACCGTCTCCAGTGGCCGACCTAATGTCGCCAGCTAGAATGCTACAGTTTGAAGTTGAGGCAACCAGTTCCACGCCAACTATGAAACGGGCCGCCGTGGACTTTAATTTCTTCTGCAAAAACAATTTCGAAGAATATTTCGTCGAATCGGAGCCTAAAGAAGATAATGAATCGGAAGATCCGGGAGATGGCAGCACGTACAAGGAAACACCGGTTATAGTGAAGGCCAATACTGTCCGGCATGAAATAGGTTACGGTAAGTAGCACCGGCAAGGTATTATTGACTATTTTATGATATCATATTTTTCTTTTCTTAAAGGTTTAAGACTCACAGCTGTGGGTTCGATGGAATTTTAAAGTAAGCACTTCGGTTCGCTCATTATTTTTTAATACTTCATAATCATGTTTCTTCGTTTTTATACCTACATTAGGTATACATACATCCGATAGAATCAAGAAAATTTAAGGTCATTCATACACTGGTTTGCTAATAGCAACAATAAAGTTATTATAGATCAATTAAATAGTGATTAAGATAATCGATACATAAAAATTTACAAACAAGGAAACTATTGAGAATCAAGCATAACCCCTAGAGAGGGTATCTTTGTAGCTATAAGTATATATATTTGCACTAACCGCTAGAAACCAACAAAAGAATGCGGGATTCAAACTAGCTGTTGAAGTGTTGTCTAGAAATTATGTTGACGACATCATCATTTCCGACGGTAAGTAATTAAATTACACACCAGAAAAACGACAACTCTGCTGCGGCAGAGGGGACCAGGTAAGTGATCCAAATATTATTGTAATCATTCCGTGATTGTATGTAATAATCATTGATTAAAATACATACATACCGGTCAAAATCATAACCCTACTTTATGCTTCGCCGGGTAATTAAATCATCGCCAAAATAAATAACATCGTATCTACTAGTGAGTTAGGTATAACACTGCTGTCCTCAAACAAAACAAACTTTTTAGCCACATTTCCAACTACACAACTTTTGCAACATTTTATCAATTCTGTGAATAAGCTAGTCTTTACATAAATGATTTTCCTAAGTATCAAATTTCCTACTGGACGCAATCCGAAATGGCGCAGCACTCCCGTCTTTTAATGATTTTATACTGAAGATCGCGTCTAAACGAGAAGTGTCAATAATTTGAAAAAAAAATATTATGTAAAATTAGAGCATTTTGTTAATAACATATTAGATTAATATTTTAGATTATATTTTAATTACATAGTGAAATTAATTTGTAAAGTTATGTCTAACGTAGATAAAAAACTGAGAATCACGCAAAATCTATAATATAAAAGCATATTTTTCTGAAACCTTCACCATTTTAAAGATAATTTAATTATTGATCTTTTAGTATACGTATACCTTTTGTTTTATGTATAATAAATTAATAATGGGTCTAATTTGGGACAGCGCTCCTTGATGGGCGAGTCCTATTACTGGCTGGACATATGATACGACGACGCGTTGCGTGAGCTTCAGAACACGCAAGCTAACCACTCATGGTTACTGGCTTAGATATGCGTCTTAAGTCCAGTTTCTACATCCAGGTCGCAGAATCGATGGCCGCATTGGGACAAAAATCTCAACAAGCTACAGGTTTTTTGTTCTGTTCGAGTTTGCGCATATGATTCGTGGCTGAACTACTGATATACGTCAAAGGTTAGGCTGGAAGCTCTTATATATACTTGGGAATTACAGGGATGATGATGATCGTTATACAGGGAATTTTGTCGTTGATTGTGAAGCGTACGAAAAAATATTTATTGTTATTATCGTGACCCTTAGCACTTCACACCATGGGGGCGTGATAGCCAACCTGTTTACATCCAACCGCATTAAATAATAGTGATTACAACTATCCTCGGCAGATGCTTTTATCGGTAATGTTCAATATTATGATAAAGAAGAGCCTTGTTATCTTTAATGATATGAAATACAAAGTTTACTAAAGAGATGATAAGATTATTATAAATCCCATATTTAGAGAGAAAAGAGATTCTGTTTCGATGTCTTAATTTAGACAGAAATTATAAATCATTCACGACAATATCTTAGATACCTAAGTATAAAGAAAAAAAAAAGAAAAATTGTTTATTCTGCACAAACAAAACAACATTACAACAAAATGATATAAAAAAATACACAACAACTAACTACGACTAGCCGCGACTAGCGTCTATAGCTTGCCTGATGATACGATTTAAGTCACCAGTACAACTTAGCATCTTATAAACGTTATTTTCCACAAGAACAAACCACTTATTTTTCCATTTACGAACCTTAGAGTAAGCAATTCAGTCAATCCAATCAAGGAAACGAGACGACAACACACTATACCGATATCCGTCCTTATCATGTTGTTTAGCAACAAACTAATTAAATTACACTTGATTTGCAGCGAAAATCTTCCTCTAGCCACGATTGGCAATTAATTCCTTTATATGGACTAAAATAGGCACTTTGTATCTGTAAAGATAAAGATCCTTTTAACACACTTCCGGCGACTTAAAAACGTGTTTACACGCTTATATAGATACAGTAATTATAGAAAACATAGCTAATTGTTATCAAAAATCTATCGGAAATGAGGGTATTAGGATTTTAAACTAGAGATACGTTTATTGGTCATGGTCAGGTGAAGCCATTGAGCGTGGTGGACTCGGGAAGTGGTAAAATTTCGTCAACATCCCAAAAAAAAAGAGTCGTTTGTGTACCGGGATAAATCAATCAACTCAGCCTATCGATGTCACGTTTACCGCAACACTCGATTCAACATCCTCTAGTCTGCCTCAACTAGTATCGAATACTAGAATACTAATTATATTGTTCCATCCTAAATCAATTCTAAGTAAGTAATTATAACTCAAACTACATGAAGACTTTGCACCCAGACTAACAGAATCTATATCTAAATCCAAATCCATCGCAGTCTAAGAATTTTTGGCCATAATATTCTTAAACCAAGCCTATATTAATTTCTGTGAGCCAGGACTTAATTATGGTTATTTCTTGACCTTTCTTAGATCTAACAAAAAAATTAATCAGGAGAGTAACTAACATAAAATAAAAAAGAGGCTTACCTATTACAAGTAAGGCTAGGATTTTATTTCTAAGGTGATGGCTTGTTGCTAACCAGAATTTAACATTCATAAGTTCATGAGAGCAAATAACGAAAAGGGTAGCAATGAATGTTTTTTGGATAACATATGTTTTACTGAAGGGCTGGGAGTTTGCGCAATGCGGTAAAAATATTCCATAGTTCACGTTTAAGTTTTTCAGGAGCGCCTAGACCATCTTGTAATTAAATATGATTTATACGAGTATGTATTACTGAAAGAACAATTTCTAGCTTATTAAGCTCTTTTTTTATTTGCTTTTGAGGACATTTATAAACACCTCCATCATCATCATCATCATCTTCTCATGTCATGGCATACCTTTTTAAATGCAAACTCAGGGTAAAGTAACATAGCAGCTCAACAACGGAGTCAAGAACCCTAGATTGTATCTGTTCCGTAAGATTAACAGAGTAATTAATATCTTCATAAAGATAACGGTTCGTATCGCAAACGTTTTCACAACAGACTACAGACATGAGGTACATTAGTACGTGATTTTTTAACGTTTCTGATGTTAAAACGAAGGTCGCGACACTTCCGCGTCTAAAACGCAGACAACTTCCGTATTCTTTTGATTTAATTGTTACTTCATAAATAATTTTATAGCCGTAATATTTTTCCCATCCCTAGAATTTATTAGGCGCTTTAGATTTTGACGAACCAGAAAAAACGTTGTCATTCAAGTCGCTATCTGTCAAACTTGTCAAAAATTTTGGTAAATACCATATTATATAAATACATTGTATTTTTGTGGTAAATACATTGTATTTTTGACAGATTACAAATGAGATGCGAATGCGAACGTTCAAAATTACGGGAATTGTTCCTCTTCCTCTGCTTGGTAACGGTAAATAATTCATAAAAAATGGACGACTTTTTGATCTTCATGCTTTACAATACTGTCGTGACACGCTTGGGTAGCGGATTGCTTATTAGCGTTGAACCCATTACTTATCTATCAATAAATAGAATATTTCTGTATGAAAATCGCGGTAGAATACCCATTGTCCTTCTAGAGGCCGATCTTGCTCTAAATGACCTTTTTATTCATTTTACACTCTAGAATATGGCATCTATAAGGACATACCCTTAATTCTTCAGGGTAAGTCCATCTAGATTCAAAGCTTTCGGCAAATAGGCTCTGTCTTGGTTTAACTGACCCCCTTCTTAGTTATACATATTATCTACTCTAGACAGGCTAAGTATTAACTTATAAGACAAGACTAGCCTGCATCGGGTTATCGAGCCGCGCCGTGGTAGGGCGTCATCTTCCGCAGAAAGAACATCCATTAGTATGTGCTTTGATAGATGCATTTTACTTAGTCCTGGGTTTTTTACTCCACGAGAATTACATCTCAATAGTAGGTGGCCGATATATAACAAAAGAAGATGCGAGAGCCGGTTTTTAAGGCGACAATAACCGACTTTTAATGATTTTATACTGAAGATCACGTCGAAACGAGTAGTGCTAATGATTTGGAAACAAATATATTATGTCAAATTAAAGCATTTCCTTAATAACTTATTATAGGAATATTTTAGATTATGTTTATATTACATAGAGAAATTAATTTGTAAAGTTAAGTCAAACGCGGATAAAAACTAAGAATGACGCAAAATCTATCAAGCGTATTTTTCTGAAACCTTGACCAATAGAAAGATAATTTAATAATTTATATTTTAGTATACGTGTTTAATTAAAATACCTTATGTTTTAATACATACTTAATAAATTAATGATACTAACGTCTAATTTGCGACAGCGCTCCTTGATGGGCGAGTCCTAAACTGGCTGGACGTACGACGCTTTGCGTGAGCTCAGTACAGAACATGCAAGCTAACCACTCAAGGTCACTGGTATATATCTGCGTCTTAAGCCGGCTTTTAAATGACTATCATTGTAATGGCAGATTCTTTAGTTACTGGTTTCTATATCGAGAGTTAATTACAACAAGTTATGGAAACAACATCAAACATTACGCGCATTTCTTAGAATAATTTTATTGACCTTTATCTAGTACCTACTAGCTGCCCGCCCCGGCTTCGCACGGGTAAGCACTTACCTACGGGCACCTACCTACCCTAACTAACTACCTACCTACCTACATACTTACATACATCATACATACCTACCTACCTACCTACCTACCCTACCTACATACATACTTTACAAACATACATACCTACCTACCCTACCTTCATCTACTTACCTATCATAAGAACCATCTCCATACTATAACAAACACAACGAAAAAA